>CACTHL010000222.1:6195000-8822500 GCA_902712375.1 Dioscorea dumetorum
AGACCCAATGAAGATCAAATTAATAATTCATCTAATGCATAAAAAAAAACCAAATAAAATCCTTTTTTAAACTATTTTATTTTTCAAATTTTACTTTTTCCTAATATAAGTATGGTTGCCTTTACTATGGGAATGTTGGGATGGAATTGATGAAAAGGTGATTAATAGGAAAGTAATTCATGAGATAATAATATTCCTTTGTTTGGTATGTATTGGAAAATTTGATTAAATTGATGGGAAAGTAATATGTTTGTGTGTGGTATTAAAATATATTCTTGAGAATCTTTTGGAAAAATGACTGAAATTCCCTTATGTTAGTATACTTTATCAATAGATTGTCAATCACTTTTAACATTAAAGTAATAAAAAGAAATATTTTTAAATGTATAAAATATTTTTTAAAAAAATCAATTAAATAAAAAATCTTTTTAAATTGAATAAAATAATTTTTTAACTTAATCAATTGTTTTAGTTGGTAAAACGACGGTGATGGAGATGTTGGGAGAAGAGATAGAAGCTCGGGCAATGGAAATATTGTTGGGTTTCCTAGAGAAACGATGAAGGTCGGGGTAATAAAGGCATTTGTCTTTAAAAAATGGTGAAAAAGTAATTTTTGAATATGATTAAGGGTATTTTGGTCTAAAGAATAGGCTCATTTTACTATCCCATGGGAATCTAACTTTCCCACCTTGTAGTGAGGGAATCACTTTCTCTCATTTTGGTGGAATTACTTTCCCATGGTAATGATACTTTCCAACAAAAAAGCTCTACCAAACATGGTAAAGAAACTCCTTGTGTTATTTTCCAGGGAAAGTTCGGTACTTTCCCATGTTCCAAACTCGACCTAAGTATCTAAAGTCATTTGTCCATTCTTTGTCTATAACATAATTCTATTTTAAAAAAAAAAAATTAAATTTATTAATAAAAGGAGAGTATAGAGGGAGAGGAAAATTGAGATCTCGTTTGGTTGGATGTAATTGAAAATGCAGTGGATTTGTATTTGGAAATCCTTGGATTTGTAAATTCAGGATAGTCAAAACCAGTGTTTGGTTGAATGTATTCTTGGCTGAATTATATGCTATGGTCACCTGTAAGGGTTGATGACCTTACACTTGGTCAGCGGGCATACAGTATCACATAGACCAAGCCACGAGGGCGCACAGCTGCGTGGATTTGGTAGCGCGCGCAGGTGGCGCGGCGCTTGTTTTGTGTCGGGACCAAGGGCGGGTGAAATACCCCGCATGATCATGGGCTGAGACCGTGAGACGCGCGCGCGCGCGTGACCGTGGGCGTGCGCGTGGCCGATGAGCGAGTGGGGCAGGCGCGCCCCTTACCAAGAGTCAAGTGTCGCAGGACTTCATCATGCAGAGTGTTGGATCTCTAGCAAGTCTAGGCGGGGCGGGACACTTGATCAGGCCGGTTGACCGAGAGCTGATTCCGGATCTGACAAGGTTTTACTTTCCCATGCAAGTAGGCACCTGGCCGGGGCGAGGATGGCACCGGTACTGCTACGCGCTGTGACCAAGGGTGGCTGGTTAAAGCTACAGTCGAGTCAGAGGACACTGCAAGCTAAGTGAAGTCAGGGTATTCACGCCAGACCGGTATTGGGCATGGGGCTCAATCAACCTTGGATTTGGGGTAGCTCTTGTAATAGGGTCAAATGTGTCTTTGGGAGTAGACAAGGCCACTTGGTGTTGGTTTTGGCCATGGTTGTAAACATTTCTCAATCTAAGAGAGTTTTATGTTTTTCTCTCTCAAAATGGGTTTCTTTGTGTCGTGTTTCTCGTACCGACGTGTATTCCGGATTTGCTCGCTTCTTCTTATTTTTGCTGTACTTTGTAATACAAACAGGATTCACTTACTGTTCTTGCAAGGAAAGGCTGACCTGTCGCTATGGTGCATGTCAGGTGCCGCACGACCAAAGCTGATCGGTTGGGGCTGTGACAGTTGGTATCAGAGCTACGAGTTTGTAGCTTGAAGCGAAGCGCGAGAAGACACACAATTGAAGACGGTGGAGATGTCGACTAGCAAGAAGGATCGTATGGATCGCCTTGAGGAGACAGCAGACCGCTTGGAGAACGTCGTCGGGAGTGTCGATGATCAGCTCGAGAACTTGTCGAAGATGGTAGAAGACCTTGCGATGGGATATCGCGAGAGCCAGAAGACTGTTGAAGTCCTGAAGATGAAGGTGCAGTTTCTGGAGGCAGAGGTCGGCCAACTCAAGGAAGCTAGAGCTTCACCGGTCTCGTGGGAGGCGCCCACGAGAGTGAAGGTCCCCGAACCTTCCCCATTTGATGGCGCACGGAGTGCCAAGACGCTGGAGAACTTTCTTTGGGATGTGGATCAGTACTTTAAGGCTGCAAGGGTGCCGGGCCATGAGCAAGTCCCGTTGGTCGGGATGTACCTTACTAGCGATGCGAAGCTATGGTGGCGAACTCGTCAGCAAGAAGACGCTCAGGCGGGTTGAACAAGTTCGAACTCGTGGGTCGAGTTGAAGAAGGAATTGCGGGAGCAATTCTTGCCTGGCAACACTGCTTGGGTAGCTCGTACAAATCTGAAGGAGCTACGGCAGACAGGCACTGTCCGAGAGTACGTGAAGGAGTTTTCATCCTTGATGCTGGATATCAGGGACATGTCCGAGGAGGACAAGTTGTTTAACTTCCTTACGGGACTCCAGAGTTGGGCCCAGATCGAGGTACGGAGACAGGGCGCGAAGGACCTGACCTCCGCGATCATTGCAGCTGAAGCACTGGTGGACTTGCAAACCTTACCCGATGGAGAGGGTGAGAAGGCGAAGTTCAGATCCAAAGCCAAGAAGCCAGTTGAGAGAGGGACCGGAGATGGGTTCCTAAGGTGGAAGCCCACCGGTCAGGCCAGATGGAATAGACCCAGGGATGATGGAAGAGCAGCGAGTGGTTCAGGCAAGATGAGTGGCTGTTTCATCTGCAAAGGACCACATATGGCAAAGGATTGCCCTAAGCGTGAGAAGTTGGTCGCGCTTAGAAATGAGTCAGAAAGCGATTCGAAGGACCCAGCAAGGATGAGTCCTTTACAACTGTTGGGTGCCTAGAAGACTGTCAAGAGTGACAGGGCGGTGGTTTCTCTGATCTATGTGGAGCTGACCTTGAATGGAAGGGCCATGCAAGGGAGAGTGGATACAGACGCAACTCACACTTTCATCAAGGAGGATGTGGCGACTCGGTGGGGACTAAGCGTAGGGACGCACACGAGCCGAGCGAATGCAAGTCAACTCTCAGGCACTGGCGGTGACTGGGAAGATCTGCTGGCGGTCACATTAGATGATTTCGAGTTGTCACTGGGGATAGAGTTCCTCAAGTCTGTGAAGGCCGCTGTTGTTCCACATTTGGGTGGTCTTCTTATGGATGAGAAGAACCCATGCTTTGTAGCGGGAGTGGCTGCAAAGGAGAAGAAAGGGAAGAAACCGACGCTTTCTGCGCACCAGAGGGTGCAAGGGCTGGGTCATGGAGAACCCAGATATGTTGCTGCTGTATTGGAAGTGCAGGATGATCTGGTGAGTGATCTACCTTCAGTTGTGGCTGAAGTCTTGACGGAGTTTCAAGACGTGGTGCCGCCGGAACTACCCCATGAACTCCCACCCCGGCGTGCAGTAGATCACCAGATTGTGTTGATGCCGGGCGATGAACCCCTGCCCGGGCTCCCTATGTCACACTTGGAGTTGACAGAGTTGAGGATATGACTCACAAAGCTTGATAATGGCTTCATTTAGCCAGAGGGCATGCGCTGGTGTTGTTCTAGAAGAAGCGGGAGTGCTCTCTTCGACTGTGCGCGGACCACCGAGCGTTGAACCAAACACGGTGTTTGTGGTGAATCCTATGGTGGATCACATTGTTCACTTGAAGCAGGGATTATCAAGATGGAGGGAGTGACAACTGTTGTGAAGTTGGAGAAATATCATTTCTCGGGGTGAAGTCCGTATGGTCGGGCTAAGGTGGCGGTGGTTTTGGACTGGCCTGCACCGTCCAAAGAAGGTCGTGCCGCTCACCGAGTTGTTGAAGAAGGACCAGCCGCGGGGCTGGACCGAGAGGCAACAGACTCTATGTGCCGAAAGGAGGGAAGATTCGGCAGAAGCTCTTGAGAGAGCATCATGATGTTCCATGGGCGGGACATCCCGGTCGTGAGCGAAGGAAGACCTTGCTCACAAGACATTGTTATGGGCCGGATAGGGGCGAAGACTTTGAAGCATATGTGAAGACGCGTTTCGTGTGCCAACAAGACAAGTCGGAAAGAAGACGGGAGGCCGGTCTTCTCCAGCCGTTGAGTGTTCCGGAAAAGCCATTTTTCTCCGGATTTTCCTAAGGTGGAAGAGATGTCGACAGTGATGGTGGTCATGGACCGATTCACAAGGTATGCGGTATTCATACTCGCACCGGTGAAGCACTTTGGGGTACCGGGAGACATCATAAGCGATCGAGGTGTTCGCTTTACTGGGCGGTTCTGGACGGCGTTGTTCGAGTTGTTGGGCACAGAGTTGAAGTTTTCAACAGCGAATCATCCGTGGACGGATGGGCAGACGGAGAGGATCAATACTCTGTTGGATGAGTATCTCCGACACTATGTTTCAGCTTCGCGGAAGAATTAGCTAAGTCTACTTGATGTGGCGCAGTTTAGCTACAATCTTCATTGGTCTTCATCAACGGAGAGGAGTCCGTTTGAGCTTGCATATGAATACCAACCTATTACTCCTTCAAAGGTGGCGAAGAGGAGGACAGGAGGAGAATGTCCTGCCGCGGATCATTGTGCTATTGATCGGCAAAAGATGATGGAGAGTGCTCGGGATAGCCTCGCAATGCGGCTCGCCAGATGAAGAAGTGTGTAGATCAAGGGAGACGTCCTTTGGAGTTCCAAGTAGGGGACAAGGTTTGGTTGAAGCTCACTCCACAGGTGTGGAAGAAGTTACATCGGGAGGATGTACACAAAGGCGGAATCATGAGGTATGATGGGCCTTTCGTTATTGTCCAGCGGCTGGACAACCCCACGGATTCATCGAGGGCGAAGAAGAGTCGGGCTCCGCCGACTATTCGCGAGGAGTTCAGCAGGGTGGCTGAGCGGATCCTAGACCGAAGAGCAGAAGGCCAAAGCAAGAAGAACCGCAGGGTGTTCTTCCTTGTCCAATGGAAGGACTTGCCTATGTCAGAGGCAAGCTGGGGGCGCGATACTACTCTTTGGCAGTTCAAGGAGTTGGTGGAAGACTTCTTGAGTTCGAGACCGACGAGGACGTCGGGTTCAACTAGTGGGGTGGTTTGTAAGGGTTGATGACCTTACACTTGGTTAGCGGGCATACAGTATCACATAGACCAAGCCACGAGGGCGCACAGCTGCGTGGATTTGGTAGCGCGTGCAGGTGGCGCGGCGCTTGTGTTGTGTCGTGACCAAGGGCGGGTGAAATACCCCGCATGATCATGGGCTGAGACCGTGAGACGCGCGCGCGCGCGGGACCGTGGGCGTGCGCGTGGCCGATGAGCGAGTGGGGCAGGCGCGCCCCTTACCAAGAGTCAAGTGTCGCAGGACTTCATAATGTAGAGTGTTGGATCTCTAGCAAGTCTAGGCGGGGCGGGACACTTGATCAGGCCGGTTGATCGAGAGCTGATTCCGGATCTGACAAGGTTTTACACAGGCGTATGCAAGTAGGCACGTGGCCGGTAGCGTTGCCGAGCCAGAGGCGAGGATGGCACGCGGTATTACCGCGCGTGACCGGTACTGCTACGCGCTGTGACCAAGGGTGGCTAGTTAAAGCTACAGTCGAGTCAGAGGACACTGCAAGCTAAGTGAAGTCAGGGTATTCACGCCAGACCGGTATTGGGCATGGGGCTCAATCAACCTTGGATTTGGGGTAGCTCTTGTAATAGGGTCAAATGTGTCTTTGGGAGAAGACAAGGCCACTTGGTGTTGGTTTTGGCCATGGTTGTAAACATTTCTCAATCTAAGAGAGTTTTATGTTTTTCTCTCTCAAAATGGGTTTCTTTGCGTACCGACGTGTATTCCGGATTTGCTCGCTTCTTCTTATTTTCGCTGTACTTTGTAATGCAAACAGGATTCACTTACTGTTCTTGCAAGGAAAGGCTGACCTGTCGCTATGGTGCATGTCAGGTGCCGCACGGCCAAAGCTGATCGGTTGGGGCTGTGACATCACCCATGGTGAGATTACCCAACCCTAATATTATAAATAATTAATATATATTATGTAAATATCAATTCAAATTTCAAATATTATGTCTAATTAATATATACTTAATTTATTATAATAAAATATAATATATTAATTATTTATTAAAATAATGAATATAATATAATAAATCAATTTTATATTATATTACTAGATAAATTTGTTAAAAAAATTTTAAAGATAAAATCTATTTGAATCCTTCACGTGAGTCTCATGTGAGGGATTCAAACTCTTATATTTTGGAATTCGGCCATTTTGGCCGAATTCCAAAATCCCTTATTGTTGGGATTTAGAAATACAAGGATTTCTGAAATCCTTTGAAACAAGTAAAGGATTTTCGAAATTCAAATCCAAGTATTTGCAAATCCAGCCAAACAAACAGCCTCTAAGTATGGAGATTGATAGATATAAGTAAGAAAACATAGGTAAAGTAAAAACAGGTAGAAGAACAGCAAGAAAAGCGAGCTCCTACAGATGAAGTGAAGCCAATCTTTTTATCTAAGAAAATGAAACATAGATGATACATGTACCAACAGTTAGTTGATCTCCTGAAGGTCAGGGTCACTTGACTCTTTAGAAACTGAAAACCCTAAAAAGTATATGTTTTTTCTAGTTGTTTCTACGGAGTGTTCTAGCATTTTTCTTTCAATATCAAGGGTTGCATCCACCCAAAAAGAGAAAATTAAGACTTATTTAACAACTAACAAAAGCATAAGATTAAACATTGCAATTAAAAATGCTATTATTTCTAGCCAATCAAATATGCCAGGTGATAAAGTTTGCTAGAAGAAACCATGATACTTTATAGAAGCAAAAAACGTTTTGAGTCCAAGGACTCTCAAGGTCCTTCAAGGATTGGAATGTGGGATTGCTTAAGGGTCATGGCAAAATGTTGCCATATGGGTTTTGCAAAAAGGCAAAGAATGAGAAGATGGTTATAGTAGATTCGGTATCCATGTGGCATAGGACACAAGTGGTTTTAGGAAATTTATTGTATTGCCTATCAGAAAAGTCATCCAATGTGAGAATTTTTTTTATCCCGTGTCAGCTAGTTGGAAGAGGCTAATTTTCTTTGGGAAGCCATCTTCTGGGAGTCACTAAACATCTTACAACCCCATTAATAAAGAAATTGTAAAAGGAATTCATAGTGAAATTTCCAATAGATGTGAGCCTCCAATTTTTGTTATCCTACCTTTGTGAATCAGCTAGCATGCACCGCGTGCCTATGTCCACTAAGAAAGGGAGGCCTCTATGGGTTGTCAATTAAAAAACTTTAAATGATGTCCTTTATTGTTACCCTACGTAATATCAATGATTTACATTGTTTAATATAGGTAAATATGGAATACTTATTTAATTACCATATATATGGATTTGGTTTTTTGGAGAACCTAATAGTCGAATCTCAATTATTAAGAGATTATTTTAAAAGATGTAATTTTCTCAACAGTCCCTTTACTTGGTTGAACTTATCTTTTTAGTCCCTCGACTTTAAATTGAAACATTATAGTCCCTCTACAATTTTAATTAAGCCATACCGGTCCCTGAAAACATTCCTAAACACTCAAGAAGGGAGGACATGCATACTCAATTAAAATACTAGAGGGATTAAAAAATTACAATTTAAAGTAAATGGATTAAAATGGTAAATTTGAAAAAATAAGCCAACTATTCAAGGAATTATACCTTTTTAAATAGATTCTCTAAAGATTCTGGTAAGTTGTTGTTATAGCCTATGAATTTATCTCATATAAATTTATGTGTGATTTATATTTTTAGTTTTGTACATCGACTTATATGAATTGGGGCAATTAATATTAATTAAAATAAATGTATTGTCATATTATTATATTTTGAAATTTGTTGATCAAAGCTTATTAATATTAATGTTATCTATAACAATTAATTAATTAACTAAATGTTTTTTAAAAGTAAATCGGTTAGCTAATCTCAAGCACCATGTGATTGTTATGCAATTGTTTTTTATTCTTATGTAACAAATTTAATTTTATAAATATATAGGTCAGAAATCAAAATAACTATTCCCCTCTCCTACCCTTTAAAATTTATTTTTATGCAGTGTACTTCTTCAATGTAAGTGTATTCTTATGGGCTTTTTAAATATTCATTTTCTCAAACTTTGGTTTACAAAGTCATTGCTATAGATGGCACATAGACACCAAAAAGAAACAAATATGAGATCATCGTTTGGCATGTGAGATTGTTAACACTCTACAAGAAAAGTAAAGGCTATGAAACACTTTCACATGTTTGGTGCATGGATGAACTATATAAAGTTCATGATCAGTTTATAATCACTTTCCATTTGAGCAAAAAAAAATGATTCATAGGATGAGGGTGTGAAAAGGATTGTAGGCGAAAGTGGGAAAAAGATAAAATTCCCATATTACCTCTTTTTTTTTTTACAAGGAAACATCTTTTTTTTCTTTTATCCCTTTCAGAAACCCTAATCCAGAATTTGAATTCTAGCTTTCCTCAAGAAAAGATTTGATTGGAGATTCCTTTAACCAATCATCTCGCTTCCATTGGGGATTTCAATTGGAGATTTGTTTTATAGAGGATCATATAAATTTGCTTAAATTTTTAAATATTATTTACTCAAGAGAAAATTGTGTTTACATCATGTGCATCTAATAGTGTAAAAATTATCAAGATAGGGCATCAATAACTGTTGAAATTAAGCAAAAAATAAAAATAAAAATAAGGCAAAAACCATGTTATTTAAAAACTAGATTAAGAGCAAATTTAAGAATTAAAATAACTTTGAAGGGGCAATGTGTTCATACCAAACAGATGAATTAACTTTAGATGTATTTAAATGCCAACTATCATTAAATATAACACACGTAACAATCTTAAATAAGGATAGAGTGAAGAAAATTAAAGGGAAGAAAAAAGGAGAACCAGAAAAAAAATGAGAAGGAAAGGTAGACTATGCATAACAAATTTTTGCAAGCTTGGGAACAAAGGACAAAGTTAAGAAAAGGTAAGAGGAAAGAAGAGAAAAAAACTAAAAAATAAAAAAGGGAAACCATAAAAGCTAAAGAGAAGAAATGACGAGAAAACACAACAGAAATCAAAAAATCCAAAAAGAATGAGAGAAATAGAGAGAAAATCATAGAAGTGAAAATTTAGAATGGAGAAGAAAAAAAGTAGGAAAAGGAAGAAAAATGGTTGAGAAAGAGGATATTAGACCAGCACAGAAAAGGAAATAGAGAAGAAGAAAAAAAAAAAAAAAGAATATTTTAACATCAACAAGATCCAGCTTCCCGGCTATCTTTCTTCCCTACTAAAAATCTATAAGCGCATATCTTGTCAATATGTCATTGCTTCTATTTGCCTTATGCAATTATTTCATTAATATGATTCAATAATGAGAACAAGAGTGGACAGAGGGACCCATTGGCTCTGGGGATGTTCCTCCTGGGCCGAGTTGGCCCCGTCCTCTATTTTAATCTAGAAAGTATGAAATACTTTTATAAATTAAGATATATATTCTATAAAAAATTTATATTTTTAAGTAAAAATATTTTCAAAATCCATTATTCTACCCTTTAGCATAAATCCATTTTCAAAAATGTTTTTTAGAAAATTTTTATGTACTGCAAAATATTTATTTTTAGCATAAATATTTGTAAACATATGATATTTTTATAAATTGGTATATAAAATATTAGAACTATATTTTTTCAAAAATATTTTTCAAAATCAATTATTTGGCTCCTTTGAATTTTATTTGAGTTATCTAAATAGAATTTATTAGCTTTGCTCCTTATTTATTTAAGCTCTAAAAGCGATCGAGCTTCAATACAATTGGACTGGTAACTATAGCAAAGAAGAAAAAGGATGAGGGGAATCAAAAAGTTGAAAAGGTATGGCTAATTTAGGTCAAATACCCTAAATAGTTCCTCTACTTTTCTTACTCTACCCTTCTAGTCCCTCTTATTTAATTTGATCCCATTTAGCTTTTCTACTTTCCTGATTTGTGCAATCAAGTCACATGTCTAAACGGTGTTAATTCCACCATTTTTCTAGCTGGCATGGCATTGATGTGGCTTTAATTTGATTTAAATATTAATAAAAGCTAAAAAATAGAAAAATGTTCATCAAATTCAGATCTTGACGTAGACACGAATCCACTAGATATCATCCTCCCCACTCCCACACCTGCCGTCTCCAGATCTGAGCCCACATCACTACTTGTGACGTTAAAGATTTTTACTGTTAGAATTTACTCAGATGATCATCCTATAAAGTTAGAATTTGTATGATTTTTACTTACATGTGAATGAATTGTTCTGTTATGGTTTAAAATGAAAACCTAATCGTTTACTTGCATAGCCTCGACTGCATTGAGAGTGAGAAGCCTATTGGAGTAGCCCTACTCTTCCATGCCTAACAGCCACGTGATAATGGACTTTTGTTGAGAAATTATAGCAGGAAGAGGCATCACTAGGAAGGAGGAGGAACTATTTCCCTCATTTTAGACTAAAGTTATACATGTTTTTAATAATATGCGAAATCTACACAAGGTTTTGATGCTTGTATCATGTTGTATGAATTTTAAAATCATGAAGAATGTTTATATGTTTTTGTTTGAGATTGAGTTAATGAAGTTTTTCAAAATTCAAAGTTAATGAAATTTAAATTCTGCACAAGATTGTGCTCATGTCATATTAGCTTTTGCACTCACACCACATTCTAATGGAAGGCATATGACAAGTGGGAAATTAACATTTCTGCAGAATTAACATTTCTCTAACTAGTTTCTGTTATAGTTTTCGTTGAACTCAACAATTTCACTGTCACAAAGTTTCACATGAAAAATTTCTATCTTCATTGATCACATGGATTTTGTACAAGAAGTGGTTCATGGTTTCACATATCAGTTCTACTAGTTGAAACCTAACAAAAATAAAATAAATATATAAAACAACTCTTACCAATCAAAAAGTTTCCTTAGAATTATTTCTGGCGTTAAAGGTGAGGATTTGTTTCAGTTGCGCCATGTTTTCTGCTTTGTTGTGTTGGAAATTCTGCAAATGCAATTCCTATAGAGGGTGCCTCAAGCCTTGTTTGGATGGGGTGAAGGAGGGTTTTGTAAAGTAAAGTAAAGTAGGGTAAAGTAAGGTAAAGTAAAGTAGAAGGAGGTTTTAAGTTATACCTTGTTTGGATTGAAGGTAACGTAAATGGAGGTTATTAAACCTTGTAGTGTTTGGGAGGAAGGTAATATAAGGTAATGTTATATGTGAATATTACTAAAATACCATTGAAACTATAAATTGTATTTTGTGCTAATTTTACCTATATAATACTATTTATGCTAATTTATGCTAAAAGACATGTTTGTAATAATATAAATTCAAAAAGGGTATTTTGGTCAAAGAAAATATTCAACATAATCTAATTTATGCTAAGGGACATGTTTGTAATAATATAAATTGAGCAGGGGTATTTTGGTCAAAGAATTTTTTCAACCCTCCAAAACCCCCCAATTTGGAGGGTTGAAAAATTGGGGTTTTGGAGGGTTTTCCAACCCTCCATTTAACCCCCAAATACCCTACCCTCAAAGAACCATGGAGCCAAACATGGGTTACTTAGTAACCCTACCCCCAAAAACCCCCAAAAACCCTCATCCAAACAAGCCCTCAGTTGTGTCATATGTTCTAGTTTGTTGTGAGGGAAATTCTGAGAAATCCATTGCCTCATAGGGTTCTACATTCTGGCTTTTCATTTAACTAAACATCCTATTCCTCCTATCCTGCCCAGCATAGCCACCATTTACTCTCTTTTATCAAACAAAGTAGGATCAATGCATTGGTAAGGCTTGTTTAATATGGGAAAATATTTTACCATCAACGCCCTGCTTGTGATGAATGAAGACATATGAGCCCTTTCCCTCCCAATAATAACTTGTCCACTATGAGCACCCTTCAAGACATAGGGGACATGTTTCAGCAAATTGCAACGTGTGCAAATCACCAAAATTATCAACATGCATTATCAATGAATTTTGAAAATTCCTTCTTACTCTCAAAATACACTTTGAACCAATTGAGCTAGCAACAACTTGCATACTGACAATCGCCATTAGGAAAACACCTCCGCATGCAACAAAATGTGCAAGAGCCACATGTATGGAAACATAGAAAGAAGATCAGCTAACACAAAGGCATAGCTCACAATTAAATTAAAAATAACAACATATATCAGGTATCAACAAGAATATAATGACTACCACAATTTTTCCTTGATCAAATCACTACCACAATCTTTCCATCACAAACCAAATTCCGTTAACCCTAGCACATTTAGCATTAACCCTAGTTTTCTTCTTTTTCCCTCCACCCTCAATTTCTCACAAAACAAGCAAACCCTGGTTTTCATTTATTTTAACTATCATCCTAACTAATAATCTCTAGCCTTTTACTGCATCATCTTCACAATCTCCCTACCCAAACTCTAGCCAGCAGTATAAGCTCTAAATTGGAGCTTTTCAGATTACTCACACCTACTCAAAGCAAACTTCACTCCACAATGGTTTCCTCATGTTCAAGACATGTGATAAAGCTTCTACAAGATAAGGTATGAGAACTGCTTCATCATATCCCTATGGTATTACTTTTAAAGATAACACTCAACTAGGTAGATACAATATACTTGTCAAAAGTACAATTGTGGACACTAGATGTCTCAATGATAGCTTCCTTTGAACCTTAGGTTTATTTGATGATATATAATGGATATTAGTTAGAGTACGGTGGACTCACTTTGGCAATATGATATATCTTACATATGAACGCATCACATTAGAATTCTTAAGTTTAATTGAAGTAAATGATGACTGTCTAAATGTGCATATTTTTGTTGTACTGTTTTTTACACTTAGAATGCATGTTTAAGGATAGATGTCCATTTTAAGCTTAATAGCATATTCTTTTATCTTCAGTTCATGAAAGAGGTTATCGGGTTTTACAACATGTTAGGAGGTGTTTTCAATATGAAATGAGAGAAGTCTGAATTGAAGGTACTACCACAGATTACTGTTGTACTTTGACTATAGCAGTGTTGTAGCATCCCCACTGAATTTTGGGAGGCCCACACTGTTGCTGCATAGAAAGAGCAAAATAGACATGCTTGTGCGCTCGCAAGGGAAGCTGAACCCATCATCAGATTTCCAAGATTTATGATTTAACACTTAGCGAGGGCTTCTTCACCCTTGCACATGACCTTGCACTTAGACACGAATATGAGTAGTTCTTTTAAGTGTTTTTGAAAGGGCCTTGAAAGCCATAGCTACCTGCATCTCTTGGAGAGAGATTCTCATTATAGAGAGGAGATTTGGGCGTGACTGCAACGAGGAGAGATTGGATCTTGAAAATCTAACACATGAGAGCAAGCATCTTTGAAGGGAGCCACATTTTGGGAGGATTAAGGGTAGTACCTTTGGGCACTTTCTATGTTCATCATCTCCTCACCATCATCTTCATCATAGGGGAGCTTAGAGTTGATTCTCTTATTATTAATCATGTTTTATTCCATTGATTTGAATTGTATGTTGAACTAAACCCACAAGGCCACCTGTTGTTGGTGAACCTTGGAGTGAGCATGTTATTGTTACATGTTTTAGTTTGGCTACAATAATGTTTTTGTTTGAGATTCAATCTATAACACTTGTATGCCTTGGATTTCACTGTGGAGAACTCCCTAATAACTCCTGTTTGAATTGTGTATTTGAGGAAGGTGTTCCTTTTGCACTAGGCCATGCATAGATTGATAGGGTTTTAAGGTGTTAGTATAACCAAGAACTTTTGTGCCGGCAAGCTATTCACTTTGGGGAAATCCCTATGGCAGAGACTTCTAGAATGTAATGCAATCATTTGAGAGTTAGTTATGAATTGATTTAAGATGACTCTCTTATGGGATTATGAGCTAATCACAAAGATGTTCGCGCTAGTTCATCCTAAAGATCTCGCAGTCCAAACATGATGTTGCAATGTCAAACCATATTCCTATATCACACTAATAGCCCTAATGGGATCCATGTCCGGAGGTCATCATCTCCCTTCAATTTCACCTCTAAAGATTGTGCAACTCTTGAAGCTTTGAATGTGTAGCTTTCTTAGTTAGTGTAGATCCAAAACACCTTTGAGTCATCAAGACTAGATAATAAGTGAATGTGAGTAGTAGTACTTTGCTGGCCCTTTTGATTATGATCCTCATACTTTTTCACGCAGTATTATTTAGCGACCCATTAGCTAGCAGCAAGCAACCATCAGTAAATGTCCTCTATGGCCCTAGATGTGGTGACAATGAAATCACTTTTAGATGATTCAATGAGGCGCACCATCTCACTCTAGTCAATTCAAGGTCTTCTATAAATTACCTTATCATGGAGAACGAATAATTCCTAGAGATTTTAATGCGCGTGCATTTCTGTATCTATTACCAAATGAATTCCTTTTCGAACCTTCTACGGCTAAAGCCACAAGTCTCTAAAACCCATGTTTTAGATATATGCACAAAATCATGGCTCACATTATACTTGGTCATGGTGTTTATGATGGTATTGTTAGAAAAGCGAAGTTACTCTTTCTTTGGCCTATGATGTATGAAATAGGCATAATGTCAATTTGGCAACACAATTTGCACAAGTAGGAAAGGCCGCATCCCATGATAGTGTCATAGGAGGCCTCAAAAACCCCCAAGCCCTAGCTTTCAACTATGACTTATCTTATTTGAAAGAAGCCATAGCAAGCACAAAGATCAACATGGAGTCCTATATCACAATGGACATGATAATTAAAAAGGAAGATGTCAAATGCTTGATTCTCAAATATGAATGACCCCCTCAGCTGCTTCCTAGCCCTAAAAGGACTTCAATTCATAGACAAAAAAATTGGGGTTTTCCAACTCATGATTAAAAGCAAGCCAATGAATGCTGAAAGACCACCAAGAGGTATTCCACATTTTGAATCTCACATAGCATCCTCAAGTTCTCAAGAAACAAAGGTCTTTCCCATGTGTACCACGATTAGGGTAATGCAAGACATGGAAGCCATCTAAGATTACAAGTGTACCAATCTCTTTCAAGCATCTAAGTTGAATAACACCATCAATGTGTAATCTAAGAGCAACTTTAGTGACAAGGACAAGAAATGAACACATGTGCAAGACATGGAAGCTATGATCACAGTAATGTATAACTAGCACCTGTCTTAAGAATATGTTCCTCCCCTGTTTTCACTATTTTATGAGGCATATTTTTCTCCACTACTTTTCCTTTTATTTAAATTGTGGATGATGTAAACTTCAAATGTGGGGAAGTAGTAACATTCTTAGGAAGTAGTAGCATTCTTTGGTTTTGCAATTATTATTATTAAAAAAACAATTATTTTTATTCATTCAATGTCAATTTTTAGAATTCTTTTAATTGACTATTTGCATGGTACATGGAGATAGCTCAAAATAAGACAATTGTTCATGATCAATTGTGTCATACCTCAACTGACATGAAAGGCTCTTGACAATCGCAGCGATAACTGAAGGAGGGGTGAGCACATTCCCACCTTATATCACCGCAAGGCATCGGATTCCTTGAATTCGAACAACAGGAATACAAAAACCAAATATCCAACATGGAGACATAAAGCTAATCAAGAGCACAAACAAGGGTAATTATCCATTGAACAAATATCTATGTTGCATTTAGAAGTACAAGGCAAGAAAATACAATAAGATTACAAGAAAACTCAACAAGAGTTAACAAAATTTGAACAATGGTTCACTAATGGATTTGACCCTTATACAATGTAACCATAAAGACAAAAATGGCATACACATGATTTGAGGGTAGAAGAAACGACGAAGGCACCATTCCTAATCACTAACACTAAGAGAACTAGATAGGTGAGAACATGGTTACTCAGTTAGTAGAGTAGCATAGTTCGCACAAACCATAAGATGGGTTCACAAATTGCCATACAAATTCTTTTCAAATAACAATTAAAATATTACATACATATAGGTTCTTAAATAAGAGTATATAATCTCCTAAACATCTTGAAATCATAGAATGCCAACATTCACATGATAGAATCTTCCATGTTTCAATGCTGAAGAAGTATGTACCCGACCTGTCGCACACTTGAAGCTCCTCCGGTCGAGTTGCAAGAAGATTTGAGCTTTGCCATGCAATCGTTAAAGATTCTTGATCGGCAAGAGAAAAGATTACGTTAGAAAATGATCCCGATGGTTAAAGTGCTATGGAGAAGTGACTTCGTAGAAGAGGTGACTTGGGAGCCCAAAGTGACTTTGAAGTTGAGTCACCCTCGCTTGTTTGACAACCAAGGTAACAATGAAATTTCGAGGATGAAATTTTCTTTACGGCGGGTAGAGTGTGGTGTTTCAGTTTTTCCAAGTGTGTGTTGTTGTCTAAATTGTTAAGACAACAGTTGTGTCTTGAGTGTTGGTGCGTTTTTAGTCATTTTGGACTTAAAATGCAGTTCCCAGGGTAAGCACGCCGTGCTTGTGGCTGCGTTCTTGACCGTGCACTTCATGAGGTGTTTTAAATTTTGTTCTCAGCAACTTGTATAGTGCACGGGACGAAGCACGCCATTGCTTCCGGCGATGCTTAGGTGTGCACGGCCGTGCTAGGGGCAGAGAAGCCGTGCCTTCTCGCTCTCGAGTTTCCTATAAATTATACGGGGTTAAACACGATCGTGCTTACGGCTGTGCTTGTGTTGGGATGTCTCTTTTTAGGGTAAAGCGCGGTCAAACAGGGCTCTGCACACCGGTGTTGGCCTAGGGGTATATAAGTCATGAATTATAAGCCCTAATTCCTTCAATGTTTCTTGTTCTTCCTCCTGTCCTCTTGGTTCCCATTGCTTTAATTGAGAAGAATGAGTAATTCCTAGATTTTTCCCTCTCCTTTTGGTTGAAGGTCTTTGAAGGAAAGCTTTTTTTCTTCTTCTTTTTCTTTTGTTTCATGTTTTTCGAATGAGCATGCTAGCCTTAGGTTTAGATCTTGAATCTTGGTCCTTTATTGATGAAATTGTTTAATCGTTTATGTTATTTTCCCTCATTCTTCTTTGTATCTTGAGATGGATGTAGAGATCCATACTTTCTACTTTGTTGAACCCCTTTCCTTTGTTCTTGAAATTGAATTTACTGTAGCACCAAGAGGTTTAGTGCTAAACCCTTGCATTCTTAGTTGCTTGGAGAGTTAATCCGGTTGAAGGTTCTATGGAACCCTTATGGGCAAGTTTAGGCCATACCCAGTGTTGCTAGGGGTTTTCTTGGTTTGTAGCATGAGGAGGTTCATGCTTTCTTTTGTGTTTTCTGTTATTTTGAGCCATTGTGGCTTGTGTTGGTGTAAGTGGTGAAAACTCCGCTAAAGGCAAGGAGTCATTCTCCTAGGTTTGGGAGTGGGTTTGATTGCACAATTAGAGTTACTTCTCGCTAAATATATGTTTAACTTGGTTTGATGAAAACTTGGGGTTTATTATGATGAGTGGATTATTTAAATTGGTTTGAAAAGAATTTCCATGCTTGTATATTTATGCAAAACTCTTGACATTTGAAGAAAATGATCAATGCTATGTTACTATATCGGGTTGGTTTGAATTATGGAAGTTATTACAGATATTACACTTTTTGATTTGGCTTATTTAAATATGATATTTATCATCGAGATATGAATATTTGTTTTGACAAGAACCTTGTGAAATGATTTACATGTTTATTGTTGAAACTTTTCATGATGTTTTGTTGGTGATGGGGTTGGAACCCGCCTACTGTAGTGGGAGAGTCCCTTGGTCCAACCTATAGAGGTGGTGTGGTGGACCCATTTGATCTATCCATATCAGGTGGCGCGTAAAGCCTTGAATGGATGAACATTGGGAGTCTGGAGTCACCACACGGCCTCAATAGGTCAACGTCAAGGACATGAGGGCCTTGGCGGCTCTGAACCTAGCCGGCTAGAGTTTAGAGGGATTTCTAGACTACTTATCGATTGGTCTAATTGGAAACCTTATACTGTGGAAAAATGAGTTTTCTTAGACTTAACAAAAAGGGTTTTGATAATGTACATTATGTATTTTGAGTTTAAAGAATTTGTAACTTTCTATTTATGAGTTGTCTAATGAGACTACATTTTGGCAAATTAGTTTTATAAACCTAAACTTGTTTTTCTTAGACATATATTTATATAAGTTGTTTTATTTATACATATATACACTGAAACCTTCTATGCTACATGTATTAGTATAAAAGTTCTTTTGTCGTTTCATAGATTATCGTGCATTTCTTAGAACCGTGCTAACCCATTCACTGAGTGACTTTAGTGACTCACATCTCTCCCCTTTTCCAGGCTCTAGTCAGTAGTGGTGGTGCGGCGGACAAAGGTATTATGCATTCATCAGCTAGTTGTCCTTAAATCCTATTTCATGTACGTTATTCCTTGAACATGGTGCATTGTATAAGGATATGGATCCACTAGTGTAATTGTTATCCTTAGTGCTTGGCTCATATGTTTATCTACCTTTTTGAAACCTTTGTTGTATTTATGACATGTATGTGCCTTTTAACTCTATACTTAGATTATTGTCTGGTAGTTTCTTCTGTGTATTCTTGTACTTTATTATGTATTTGTCCAGGTTGTGATAAGCCTTGTGGTGACTCGAGGGTTGAGTGGCCGGGGTGTCCCTCCTCGGGTTATCACGTCGGTTGTCAAGTGCCGGTCCTGCTGGATGGGGCGTGACAAAAGAGAGTGACCCTCTATATATATATATACTTTACTTTTAAAAGAAATGCTTTAAAATATGAGTTCAGAATCAATCCTTTTCTTGAAGACATGGTTTGATATACTAGCAAATCAAAGTCATCTATACACGGGTCTTAAAAAAGCACTCTAACTCTAGCGATATCATCGACCAGATCCAAAGCCGCCAAGATTTCTCGTTTCATTGATGTAACCCACTAAGACTTGTGTGGCTACCCCGGTCTCCTGATAGGGTATCTTATATTGGGTGAACCATGATGTCTCTACATGCAGCACCATGGGGACCCCCTACTGGAGTGAGCAGGCCTAAAGCTACCATCCGCCTTCTAAACATTGTTATCACAACGCCCTTTACGTATATGCCGCAAGAGCATGGATTGCTAAAATAGTATAATTTACCCGAAGGTTGGGTAACCAAATCCACAGGGCTAGTTCTGCTAGTACTACTTTCTCCTCTATAATCTAGCTGTTGAACTTAAGTGAGGTTTCACTAATCCTAATTGACAAGATTAAAAAAAAAGAGAAGAAGATAACGAACTTGGGGTAAATCAGGGATGAGGCGTTGCCTCTGATTCACTCCTGTCTAGACTTCCTTGCAATGGGTTCCTCTACTAGCAATCAACAAAGTACTCTTAGACCATGGAGATTCCCAGAGTAGTTGACCCGTTTGGTCTAGATAATCAACCCTTATCTCATATGGTAATCTATCATTACCCTACATTACATAAAGATCTATGAATCCCACTATTAGGTTAGACTCTAATCATGAGAGATTGACACTATACACGCTATCTGAAGAGACTGACACCATACATCCTATCTTTAGAAGTGCACTCACCTTCTAATTCCTATGTGTGATCTACCATAGTGGATTTCTCAACCGTCACCATGCCAATTAGATATGTAATCAAAGCTTTAACATAATGTAAATTGCAAACACGATAAACCATAGGAAATTCACAAAAAACACTCTGATACCCTATATATATATATATATATATCAATTAGAAGTCATCTAGAGAGTCTTGGCCCAAGGCACCAAATAGCTGTTTAGCTCTTCATAGTCGAGAACTGTTTATATAAAATTTTCTGATATCCTAATTTTAATCAAAATAAGTTTATTTAAAAAATTTCCAATATCCTAATCAAAATAGGTTTATCTTAATTACATGCATTAAAATTTTAATGGAATTAGGATATGATATTAAGATAAACAAAATGGATATTATTTATATATATATAAAAATTTTAAAATACTCATTGATCTAAAAAAATATATTCAAATCCCTAGATCAGCTAAGAGCACAGATCTCAAGGCGATCTAAAAATAAAAAATATATAAAATATATAAAATATATATTCAAATTCTTGTAAAAAAAATCTCGAGGCATCTCAAATTTACTCATGAGTGCGCATCACAATATATATATATATATATATATATATATAAAATAAATAAAAAACATCAATCAATAAATAATAAGTAAAAGAAGTAATAATAATTAAAAGTAAGTAAATAAAAAAGATGTGGATAAAGATTTGATAATATCTTTTGTTGAACCGTGGGATCTGTGATCCCCGAGTCTTTAAAAAGGGATTAAAAGAAATCATAAAAAAAAAGGAAGAAAGTGAAGATAAAAAAAAAAGCAGAAGAATCAGAGAAGAGAAGAAGAATCAGGAGAAGAAGGTCTTCATATTTTTTTCCCTTTATTTTTTGCTATATATATATATATACAAAGGACCGCCCGTCGCCGCTCGTCACCGCCTCACCGCTGTTGCCGATCGTCCATCGCTTGTCGCCGATGCCATGCGAGGGTGGAATATCCCTCCATGGTTGTCAGTATATATATATATATATATATATATATATATATATATATATATATGTATGATAGACTTATGTCTCATTCCTTTACAAGTTGGTTTGTCCCCGGTGATTCTCTGCAAGAGTTTGGGGCTTGCTTCACTTGTCACTTTTGTAGCCACTGTGCTGGTGATGTGTTGAATTTGCCATTCACCAAGTTAGAGCAGGTTTTCGAAGCCAAGATAATGGAGTGTAGGGATCAACGAGTCAAAGCAACATCTGAAATATTGAGAAATATGAGAATTCTGAAGTTGTATGGTTGGGAAATGAGGTTCTTATCAAAGATTTTGGAGCTGAGGAAGAATGAAATGAATTGGTTAAAGAAGTTCTTGCATACAGAGGTAGTAATAACATTTGTGTATTGGGGTTGCACAGACTCTAGTTTCGGTTGATAGAATATCGACATTTCTTTCGCTCGAGGAGTGGCAACCTGATATAGTTGAGAAGTTTCCAAGAGGATCTTCTGATGTTGCTATTGAGATATCATATGGTAATTTCTCTTGGGACCAGTCATCTTCAAACTACACACTGAAAGTATTGAATCTTAGAGTTTCTCATAGCATGAAGGTGGCAGTTTGTGGTATTATTTGTTCCGGAAAATCTAGCTTGCTTTGCTGCATGTTTGGTGAGATATCAAAAAAATCTGGAACTATAAAGTTGTGCGGAAATGTGGCTTATGTTGGTCAATCACAGTGGGTACAGAGTGGCACAATTGAAAGCAATATAATTTTCGGTATGGAAATGAGCAGAGAGACGTATGAGCGTATCCTTGAAGCAAGTTCATTAAAGAAGGATTTAGAAATCTTACCTCAAGGGGATCAAACGATCATAGGCGAGAGAGGGATCAACTTGAGTGGCGGACAAAAGTAAAGGTTGCAGATAGCTCGAGCTTTATATCGAGATACAAATATTTATCTGTTTGATGACCCTTTCAGTGCTGTAGATGCTCACACCGGAAACCATATTTTTAAGGAATGTATACTTGAGTATTTAGGTTCAAAACAGTGATATATGTAACTCATCAAGTGGAGTTTCTTTCAAATACCAACTTGATTCTGGTTATGAAGGAGGGAAGGATCGATCAAGCCGGCAGGTACAGTGACATCGCCAAAGCAGAGACCGGCTTAATGGAACTAGTAAAGGCATATATGAGTGGCTTATCAGTGGTTAATGCTGCAAATGGTTTTCAGCCTGTAAATTAAAAATATAAAATAAAAAAAATGAGAGTGACTATACACGTTGCATGTGATTTCTCATGCGTGTGTTTTCATGAATATATTTTCATATCTATATCATGTACGTTGCATGCCTTAAAAAATAATAAAAAAAAAACAAAAAAAAAAATGAGAAGGAAAGAAGATCTGTCTATATCATTTAAAAAAATAATATTAACAAAAGAAATAAAAAAAAAATGCATCAATGAAGATGAGGACCCTATCTAAGGTTTTGAAGGCATACTATTTCACTTTGATGAAGGACTATCAGTAAACCCCATGGCGGATCTATTCTACACAGTTAGAAAGATAAAATTTCAAAGTACAATGTTATTCACTCATCTCAAAGGAATAGACAAATTCTTTCAAAGATGCAAAATATAAAAAATTCAAAGTGGTGATATATATATATATATATATGAAATAAAGAAAAATAATAATAAAATAAATAAATAAATAATAATGAATTTTACAATTTGCATTATGTGTATTTATAGTTTGAAATACTTTCCCCTTTACTTGTACTTGAAGCCCTTAATCGGAGGTTCCCAAGATTTTAATCTGGGGTAATTAATAATAGAGGCTTGCCTCTATTAGGAATGGAAGAGTCCACAAAATAAAAATAAAATAATAAAATGAAATAAAATAAAGTAAATCATTTGTGATTCGATATATGGCCTAGGTCTCTTCACCGACACGATGCCAGAGTGCATATTTTCGATCCTACAAGAACAACCATTCATAATCCGAATCAGAATACAAGAAATAAAACATGATGAACTCCCTTCAACTTCCCCAATCGACCATGATGGAATCAAGGTTGAAAAGACCAATCTACTGATAGGGATGCTCCAAGGCGGTAAGAACGATTGCAATCCGCACCTATTGAGTTGACTGAAGCTCTCCCTTTAAACCCAAGCAGCCAGTTGATCAGTTTGTCCCAGGATTCTCTTCAAACTCTAACTTTTCGGTTTTTAACCTGCGGATATTTGGCTAGTGCACTGGCATGTTTATTGGTGTCCACACCTATGCTCTTTTAAGCAGGCTTCTGATATGATTATGAGCAGACTGCTGGCTTCCTGAGATTTCCATAACGTAGAGCACCCAACTCGTGCCAATGGCTATGCTCTTTAGAATACTTTTTCCAACACTTTTCACACTCTAAACATGCTCATGGTTAGGCTGTACTTCTCTCTAGATTTTTTCTTTTGTACTCATTTCACTCAGAAATATCTCAGTTTTTATCTCCTTATCTTAAAGCCTGTTACCCTGCACATTTCACTGACCCCATGAAGCACTAGAATGGAGAGAACGATATCAAAACTCCGATTAAGCTGCATTAATAATAGAAAAATATATATCTCATGCACTCATCACTTTTCATAAAAACAAGGTCATAGCCCAAAATACAATAAAGTAGGGTTAAACACCAATAGAGTCCCTAAGGACAAAAGTCATGATTTAAACATTTATAATAACAACATTCAAGGAAATAATTCTATTCATGTAATGAAACAATTTTCCCTTGTTCTATTAGAAAATATCACAAAATTATATGGAAACAGTTAAAAGCATGTGGAAGAAAATAAAATAAAATTATGATATGAAAATAAATGCCTATTATTAATAATAAAAATATATAATACAAATGAAATGCCTTTATACATATATCCTCCCAGGCATTCAAGGGCATGCTCCTAAGAATAGAATGCCTAGGTCATAGGTGTCCAAGAATGTATATCTTGCAAACAGGACATATATACACATGCTTAAGCATATAGATCATTACCAAAATTAACATACCAAAGTCTTTATCACAAAATAAAAAACATTAGGTTCCATGGGAGGAGCGAAAACAACATATGAAATATCTCGAAGGTTCAATACAAAAAACATTAAAAAAACATGTCAACTAGTTAGTGAAATTCATTTTAGCCCTAATAGAATTATTCAACTTATCATAATCCACTCACAAACTTGGGGAACCAAGATTCCACAACAAAACTACTCCCCTACCTGGTCTTTGTTCTTAGCGAAAGCCTCACCAACCAAAACCAATCAAAACACCACTTAGAGAACTTAACAAACAAAGAAGGAATGCATGAAACAAAATTCATGAAAGAATGCCCTAGGTCTATATGCTATGCATGGCTACTAGAGGCTTGGGTCCAACCAGTCCCATAGAGTTTCAATGCAGGGTAAGTCCTCCAAAGCTAAGAAAAGAAAGGTATTTAAGGGGATTTTTTTTTTGGTGCTTCAGTCACTCTGAATACAAGCAAGAGAATAGTTCATAGTTTCATCGAGGTTGGAGAAAATGGGATGACATAACTTTTATCGATACTCCTACCATCTTACATAAAAAAAATAAGGCAACAATAAATCTCATCCATGCCCATTGAGCACAAACACTAGGTTCATCGTCAAGGAATGAAAAGCATGGAGATAAACAACAAGAGGAACATGAGAAAAAGGCCACATCTTTCTAGCTCTAAGAAGAAGGAAAAAAAAGCGAAGGAATGAGTCTTGGAACAAGAGGGCAAATGGAGGAGATCACGGGTTTGTGAAGAAGAGATGAAGTTATGGACGAAAGGGAGAGGAAAAGAAGTTAAAAGAGGTTAAGGATTGGACAGGAGACTAAAATACTTTTGCCTCTTTGCCTAAAAGACACAAAACAACATGTTAGAAATCCAAAGTTCAGAGTATGGTATACAACATTTAAACATCCAAATCTGTCGTATACCAAAACCAGAGTACAATATCTAATATGTTGTATTAATTATATAATTGATTATAGCGGAAGCAGGATCACATACCTCCAGCCATAGCAAGTTAGATAGGAGTTGAAGAGATTAAGATATGCACTTCTTCACAGGCTTTAACTTGAGGAAACCAAATCTGCACTTGAGGAAAACCTAAGCACTTGATGAAACCAAGGGCTCTTCTAATCTATCCTGTTCTCTCAGCCGATGGAGCTGGGTACTTGCAAGAACTATAAATTGGGACCCCTGGTGCTGTCCTATATATAACCCTTACCATCAAAGGATTAAATCCACTTAAAACACTAAGTAGATCATTATCCAAATTGCCAAATTAGGATTAACTTAGGAATCTTATGATTAAGTCATGGACCACTTAATTCAGTTTGAATTCAGATTAGATTAATATCATCACGAAGTTATTCTAATAGAATTCAAACTAACACAACATACTAAACTTCTTATATGGGCTAGCATGCAGGCACACTATCGGGTCACAAAAGTACTTGGCCCTGCTGTGCGACAGGTTGTATGGGAGCATGGCTGCTGGCTGACTCGTAAACCCAGTCGTGCGGGCACATGACAAACCGCACTGCTTACTGGCCATAACATGCGGCAAAGCGTGTAGGGGTACGCTAGCTCACGTGAAGCTTGCAAATTGCTCTCTATCTCTATTGGCTCTTTGAAACGTAGGGTTAACCAAGGAATTCAAGGGTAAAGATACCCTACGCTCATGTTAAGGGCGCAACAAAAGGACCAAGTATAACAAATAGTGCTCAGCACACACTCTACGGATTAAAGTTTTTGTAGGTCACTAAGTTTTAGACTTATTTCATTAAGGTTACCATATTTCAATTTGTACCAAAAATGTTACTAACTTTCGATTTTGTTTCTCCGGGAGGTTACTCGCGAGTAACCATATCATTTCGGCTGACGTGGCTACCGGAATTTGCACAGTCAGCAATACTGTGCCACTCACCATGATGCCATGTCACCCATATGGCTAGGTAATGGGGATTAAATTTTTGGTAGGTTACTAAGGTTTGGAACTGTTTCATTAAGGTTACCAAGTTTCAATTTGTATCAAAACAGTTACTACAATTTGATTTTGTTTCTCCGGTAAGTGACCCGCGAGTAACCACATCTATCCTGCTGACGTGTCGACCGAAAAAAACACAGTCAGCCTGATGAGGCCACGTCACCATGTGGCAAATGCTGATGTGGCACCTGGTGACGTGGCCTCATCAGGCTGACTATGTTTTTTCCGATCGACACATGAGCATGATGGATGTGGTTACTCGCGGGTCACCTGTCGGAGAAACAAAATCAAATTCTAGTAACCGTTTTGATACAAATTGAAACTTGGTAATCTTAATGAAACAAGTCCAAACCTTAGTAACCTACCAAAAATTTAACCCTTTATTTTGCCACCTCAGCATCTTAATAAGTGGCACAGTAATGCTGACTGTGCAAATTCCGGTAGCCACGTCAGCAGAAAGGATATGTTTACTCGCGAGTAACCTCCCGGAGAAACAAAATCGAAAGTTAGTAACCTTAATGAAATAAGTCTAAAACTTAGTGACCTACCAAAAATTTAATCCCACACTCTACACTAACAATAGCGTGTTTTCACTAACTCCACTACTTTTGCTCATATGTTTCTTAATATGGCATATATGCTTTCAATGGTTCTCTGATATTTTTTTGCCGATGTTTTTTGACCTTGACATAAGCTTCTAGCCTTATTGAGTTGAATTTTGAAGTGAGCTTCTACCCTAATCAAGTTGAATTCTAAAGTGAACGAATAAGAGGGAGTGATATAGGCAAGCCTATGTTAATAGAAATCAAGTAAAATAATTTTAGAACTGTGTTCCACTACTCCATGTGGCCAAGTAACTTGAGATTCTTGCATATGATAAGAGTGTTCCTCAAACAAAAAGCCTCATTTGAGTGTGACCATTTGCACCTAAAGTCGTGTACAATGAGTATCTCATGCCTAAACAACATGTAAATTCTTTAGAAAGGTGATTCACTTTTGAGGTTGCCCTAAAACAATAGAAGAAAGGAAAAAAATGAATGAGTGACAAAAAAAAAGGTGTTAAACAAAAGAGCTGTTGATCTCTCAAATGGATCCACTATTTTGTTTGAGCAACAAGGCTAGTGGTTTTATGTATAGAACCATGAGGAGCATCAAAAATTCATTCATTGTAGATGTACAATTTTAAGTTCAATGACCATGTGCATGAGGCATGAATGTTGCATCGTGATTGGTGCTTGTGTGTGCATCTATTTGTTTTGGGCATGCTCAATTTTTCTAATGACTCTATGGAGCTTATCCTAAGACTGTTTTATCTTTGTCTATGATAAATCTATTTATCCCTTAAATACCAACTAAGAAAAGATTGTTAAAAGTAAATTTTTGTTGAATACATATCATCATTAAGCAAGGGGGAGTTTCATAAGTAAAATTGCATAATTTTCTGACTTGATTTAGATGTTATTTTTTAGTTGATCATGCATTTTTCATTCATATTTTATTCGATTTTCTTCTCTCCTAGTACAGATTGCTACCTTTTATAATTTTGTATGCAAGAAGTCGGAGCTGATTCCATAGTTCTATGAAGCATTTCTTAATGAAGATGGAAATAATTAAGTAATGACCAAAAAGAGGGTGCAGAAATAAAGACTAGCAAGAAGCACAATCTAAGCTTGTTAGATTGCATGGGTGTGCTTCTCATTGATTCAGACTAATATAAAAAAAAAAAGAAAATAAAACAAGAAGCACAATTAGCTCTTGCTACATAGCACACCCATGGACTTTGGCCAATTTTTGAAACTTTACCTCATTCTCTCTGTAAAAAGGGCAGTCAAGTGATTCTTTGAAGCATCTTTGGGCAAGGAGGCTAGGATTCTACTTCTCCATCATCAGCACACAGTCAAAAGAAGGAGAAAATGAAGATCAAGAAGAGATTCGTCAATCTACAAGAACATCACAAGTGGAGGATCAAGACTTTCTTCTTTCTACTTATCTCATGATTTATTTCATGTTTAGAACTATATTTAAATTGAACCTTATGGCTTTTAAATGAAATATGAGTGAGTATATTTTATTTTATTCTAGGATTGAAACTAGCTCCATGGTGATATATTAGATGATGTATTTAACTTTTATTCTCTTATTAATGTTCAATTGTTTTATTAAATTTTATGGTTCTTAATGCTTGTGAATGTGTTTGATCCCATATTTGCAATAGTTTAGACACCAAAAGGACTAGAAAGTGAACTAATTAAGTTGTTTCAAACGTTAAAGTTGAACCTGAAACCCTAGTTAGGATTTGTTTTTTCTTAGTGTAATTGGGTATCATAAAACTCAAAGGATTTAATTAGATATATTACGACAAATGTAGGAGTTAGAATAATTAAACCTGATGAGAAGTTTTTAAGAATTCTTCTACCCATCATTGAGGGGAACCCTAATCCTAGAAGCAATTGAATCCGAATTAACCATTCTAAGTCATTGTTCCCTAGTTCTTTAATTTAATTTTCACTTTATTTAGTTTTCTTTGGTCTTTCCATAGGTATTCTTCTAGATAACCTAAGTTAAAGTTAGTAGTCTACAATGAAATTCTCATGGGAATGATATCTTTTACTACTACTTTAAAGATTCATGTGTTTGTGGTTTCAATCAATAATCTTCCCCAGAATACATCTTACACCTTGCATTGTGCCAAAAAAAAGACATTGCAGATTTTTGCAAACAAAATAAGATGTGTCATTAATGTGAAAATTAGTGTGCAAAACCTGCATTATTGTTAACTAAGAAAGAGATGAATCTAAACGAGAACAAATGACCATTCTCTTGAGATTAATGAATAAAGCTGGATTTGTGAAGAAAAATGTTTTTTTATCTAGTTCATGTTTTTGACACTACCTCACTAACTTTAAAGAAGAAATATTAGTGTTTTTCTTTGACACAATCTTAATGTACAAGATATTCTTGGTGAGATATATGATGGGGCTAGTAAAGAGTGGAGAATTGTTTGGGTTACAAGCTCTTGTCTCTAATGAGTGTCCATATGCTTATTACGTGCACTATTTTGCTTATTATCTCTAATTGACTTCAATAGCAACATCTGGGGAGGCCATTCCAATCTATTTCTTTTCTAAAGTCAACGACTGTTGTCAACATAGTTGGTTCTTCTTGCAAAATACATTATTAGTTATATGCTAGTTAAGCAACTAGAATCCATTGATGAGCTGAACTATAAAAGGTTTGGACAAATAGACACCTTAAAACAAGCTGGAGATACTAGATGGAATTCTCAGAGCTCTCTTCAAAGTTTGAGGATTATATTTGAAGCTACTAATATAGTTTTAAAAAACATACTTTCTAAGGTAGAACCTTATACTCAAAGTGGATATGTGATGGAAGCTTATGATGCAATCACATTGTTTGGATTTGTGTTGATTTTGCACCTTATGATTTATATCATGGAAGTTATTCATGATCTTTGTCAAGCTTTTCAATGCAAGTCTCAAGATATTATAAAACCATGCAATCTTATCTTTACAACAAAAATATCGATTCAAAAAATTAAAAGATGGATGGAATCTTTTGTTTGAAAAATGAAAATCCTTTTGCAAGAAACAAGGAATACAAGCTCCTAATATGGGTGCCCCTTATACCTCAAGTTGAGGTCAATATTGTTTTCGAAAGGATCCAATTACAATGAAATACCACTTTTGTGTTGATATATTTTATGCTAATTCTCAATTATAAGAATTGAAAGTAAAATTTATAGAAGATATGGTAGAACTGTTTATGCCTTCTTGACCTTAGATCCTTGATGACTACAAATCATTCAATATTCATGATATTTGTAAGCTTGCAAAGAGATTTTATACTGAAGACTTTGCAGAGGAAAATAAATTGCATTTGAAATATCAATTAAAATACTTTGAGCTTGATATACATTGCCATTCAGCTTTGCAAAATTTATCTGTAATTTATGAATTACGTCAAGAATTGACAAAAACAAAAAAGTGAATCATTTACCCACTTGTTGATAAGTTAAATCAACTCATGTTGAGTCTTCCTATTTCAACAACTGCTTTTGAGAGTGTATTTTTTACTATAAAGATTGTGAAAATAAAGCTTCAAAATAAAATGGAACATGATTACTTGGTAGAGTTTTTAGATTACATATATTGAAACAGAAATTGCACAAATCTTTGATAATGATTTAAGTATTAACAATTTTTGTGATGTGAAAGAAAGAAGATGACAATTTAAATTAGCTAACTTGTTCAAAGAGGTGAGTAGTATTTATATTTTATTTATGGAAAAATTACTGTTTATCCCTCGGGATTTTCAAAACTTTTTAAAAACCTCATCCAACTTTTGCACACCCCGGATAGTCATTCCGTTATAATTTACTTCCCTTCTACCCCTTATCGGTCACTTCAAATGAATCATTGTTATGAAATTCTATTTTTGCCCTTGGAAATGGTGGGAAAAAACCCACCCGATCACACCATGTCTGACCTTTATGCATACAACTGTGAGTTTTTTTTCCCTTCCCAGTTGCTTTTTGTCAAAGACACCAGAGCAGGCGAATTACATCTTCTTCTTCTTCGTCTCATTTGGTTTGTTCGATTTGAGTTCTGCCTGTTTCCTGATAAGCTGAGAATTTCTTCGTTGCTATCACTTTGATCATTCTGTGGGAGTGAGTAACAATTTATAAAATTGCAGGGCTATTATGGAGAGTTTTTGTGCTATTGCTAGATACAACGAGGAAGGACGAGTGCTAATGTTCACGGCGCTGACTTCTTGGGAGTCAGTGTTAGCTGAGATATGTGAGCGATGGGGTCTTGATATTTCCTGTGTGAGGGTGAAGTTTATCACACCCGATGGACATAAAACGGTTTGTCCAATAGAAAATGAGGTTAACTTCCAGCGCATGTGTCACGTGTACTCTATCTTCAAATGCAGTGTAGTCGATCTTGTTGTTGAGATAGATGATGTACCATCGTATCCTACTAAAAACGAGTTCTTGTCGTTGTAAGGTTCTTCCTTTTATGTTTATCTAGTTGTATATGTTAATTATTGTTTAATTATCCTATTATCTGTTTAACTAGATCAAGTTATTGTTTAATTATCCCATTCTCTGTTTAACTAGATAAATTTCCCGTTTAAAATATGTTTTCTCCATTTAAATTATTAAGTTTCTGTTTTAATATTGTTTTTAACATTTAAAGTTTATAGTTATCGTTTAAAAAGTTTGTGTTTCTACTTAAAATCTTGATCGTTTTCGTTTGAACTAAAGTGTTGGCAGGAATTCGGATTCTAGGAGCACTTCTATTCCACCTCATGGCGACCCTGACGGTGTGGCATGCTGATGCGTCTCCGCAACAACACAACAGGGTGATGTGTGTCAACCCCTTGCGTTACCGCAAGTGCACGGGTCATCAAGTAATAAAAGTGGACCCAAAGGGTCGGGTTGTCGAACCACAGGGAACAGAAGTACTAGTAATAGCCCCTCTTTTGTTATCTCGCCTAATGAGTGTAGTGTGTGATGATCTAATGGCCAAAACTAAGAGTGTCACTACAAGTGCGTAGGGAATAAAAAGGAAAGAGTTCTCAATCAATAAAAGTGAGGTATCCGGACAATGCTCCCCTTAGGATTCGGGTGTTGGATGTAGATTACAAGTGTTTCTAAACGAAAACAATGAGTCGTGGGTATCCTAAGGTATAACGGCCCCTCCCTCTAGGTCGCCGATAACTAGTCCCCTACGAGGTCCCGGCGGAGAATTCTCTCGACGCCTCACACCACATATGACTGCTTAAAACTCTAGGGATCCCAAAGATATAACCAATTCCTAAAAGTAGATCTAACCCTGCCTCCAGGTGAAAGATCCCTAACCCCCTACGAGGTCCCGGTGGAGAATTCTCTCAACGCCTCACACCACATATGGTTGCTTGACACTTAGGGAATATGGAGATAGGAAATATCTGTCGGAAGGGAAAGGGGACACTCCGCTATCTCACGGCTCACCCTCTCAACCCTCTTTACTCTTGGTAATTCTAAACCTAGCAGTGATCTCTCTCTTCACTAGATTGAATAAAACATGCAAGGCAATTAATAATGAAATCAAAAGCACAAACAAGCATTAAGAACTCAAGAGTAAAACTCAAACTGATAAATTCGAATAGAAACACAATGTAAATCTAATGAAAATAAGAATCCTAGGGTTTACATGTCCGAATACCCTCTAGGGGTTTAGCTCTCCATGGAGCGAGTCACAAAAAAAATAATGAATTGAGAAATAAGTTCCAAAGACATAAAAAATAACCCTCCTAAATCCGTGATGACGGTCTTGATGGGTAGTTTCCACATCTGGATTGAATCCACTCCGAAGCTAGGTCGCCGATGGCTTCCTTGATGCTATGACGGAGGAGGAATCGATCCAAGTTGGTGAGGAAAGCTTCCCAAAGCCGCAAAGAACTCCTTCCAAGCCCTAGCCGCCTTGTCTCTCGAAAGTGGCCGAAAAAGATCCCTAAAAATTATCACAAGGCGGCTTTTATAATTTGAATTCGGGGCTTTACGCGGGCATCCACACGCCCGTGTGGAAATTCCACACGAGCGTGTGTTGTACTTTGCTATAGTGCTGCTACAGTAACTTCTGCAATACTTTTGCTACAGTAAATGCTACAGTGATTCCCCCCCCGAAGTCTTCCTTGGAGTCCACACAGTCGGGCACACGCTCGTGTGGTAGGGTGTGTGGCTTTCTATGCTTTGAAATTCTCAAGAACCTTCTTCTGCTTTGTACGGAAGCTGGGACATGGACGTACTACTGCCTTTGTGCCCTTTCGGTTTGTGTAATGAATTGTATTCCTCCGAAAGTTGGCAACACCCCCATGCATATGAACACAGCTTCTCATTGTGGCCTTGAAACGTGTCATCACACCCTATCTTTGCTTCTTCCTGTACGTCATGTCTCCAAAGCCCTGTTTGCACAAAAGAACACAAAACACACCTTGTTAATGCTAAAAACTGATAAAAGTGATGCTCAATGCATGTAAACTGATATTATAAAATATATATAATCAAGCACTTATCACATGCCTTCCTTCCTCGTCAGATCAATCTGAAGTGTTGTCGTTGGATGTCGGACAACGTTTTCAAGGCGTTGAACACTTCAGAGACGCACTTTAAAATTTTTCTATCAAACGGAATTTTGACTTCAAATTTCTAAAGAACGAAAAGCACCAAGTGAATGTGGAATGCGTTGCCGATGGTTGTCAATGGCGCCTTCATGCATAAAAGGAATATAATAAAAATACTTTCAGAATCAAGACAATGCAAGTGTCACAAACTTGCGGTGGTGGAATTGGATCGGCGTCACATCCGAAAGCGTCCAAAAAATGGGTAAGCGTACAAGTAATTCAAAAGCTCAAGGACTGACCCTTGTACAAGGTCATCGACATTCAGAAGGACATGTTGCGAGAACATGGTGTCCACATTCCATACAAGCAGGCTTGGTTGGGAAAAGAACATGCCCGGGTGATCCTCGACAGCAGCGAATCTCTAGCTACGATTTGTTGCTATGGTACGTGGATAAGGTGGTTGAGACGAACCCCGGCAGCATTGCGTTTGTGGAAAAAGATGGTGAGTGTTTTAAACGTGTCTTCTTTTCCTTCAGCGCGTGCATTGTGGGATTTAAGAGATCATGCAGGCCGCTGCTATTTCTCGATGGTACCCACCTCCTTGGAAAGTATCGGGGTACTCTATTGGGTGCCACAAGCAAAGATGGGAACAATGGTTTTTTCCGCGTCGCCTTTGATATTGTCGACAATAAGACCGATGCCAATTGGACTTGGTTCATTTCCAAGTTAGGTGATGCTTTATACGATGAAGGAGATTATCAAGAGATAATTACATTCGTGTCAGACAGGTCAAAGGGTCTTGTGAACGCTATTGCGAGAGTCTTCTCTTCATCCCCACATGCATACTGCCTTCGACACTTGGAGGCTAATTTTATGAAAGCCAATGTCAAACTTGGGAAGGCATTGAGGGAGGAGTGCTGGTCCATATACTTTCGTATTGCGTGGACATCCACGGCTAAAGAATTCGATGATACCATCAATGAACTGCATGCCACATCACCCGAAGCCTATCAGTGGTTGATTCATAAGTCGGACATGTCACATTGGTCGAATTATCTATTCAAAGGTGAATGCTGGGGAGGATGTATTCAAATGTCTCCGAGTCGTTCAATGCGTGGATCAAAGAAGCTCGGCATTTACCAGTGACAAAAATGGTCAACTCCATAAGGTATTCGAATGTTGACTTTATTTAACGCTTAAGAGTTGCCCTTATCCTTTAACTTTTTCCCGTAATGTTCAAATATCATTGACTGTATTTAAAGTTCTAGATCTTCGTTTAATTTCTTATCCTACTGTTTAAGCCGATGTGTTTCCGTTTAAATATCAATGTCTTTACTTAATCTTGTTTAAGATTTGTGTTCTTCATTGTACAGGTTCAAGTTGATGCGCATGTTATACAATCGCCGTGAGTAAGCGAACAAATGGGAGGCCTACTTATGCCCGGACATACATTTGAAGGTAGAGATACTTGTTGAGGAAAGCCGAAATCTTCATGTTGGTCGTTGTGTCGATGATCTTTATGAAGTGATTGACCAGTGCAGCAGCTCTGTAGATCTTGCTAATAGAACTTGCTCATGTCGCAGATGGCAAGTTTATGGTATCCCGTGCAAACAAGCTTGCGCTGCAATAATGCAGACAGACACCAACGTTCATCATTTTATTAGTGGCTACTTCACCGTCGACAATTACAAGCTGGCGTATACGGAGGCTATATTCCTCATACCCGACAATGATAAGCCTACGGACGAAAATCGCGAACTGCGTTTGCGACCGCCTATGACAAGAAGGCAACCTGGGCGTCCTAAACGAAAGAGGATCGAGTCGCAAGCGTCTGAGATCTGCGAGTTACATTGCAGCCGATGCCACGCGGCCAGTCACAATCGTAGATCTTGCAATGAAACTGCCGCCGACTAGGCATTATAACGCAGGCACTGAATGTTAAACAGAGAAAATCAAATTTCATTCTCATTCTTTGATATTTAAACATAGACAATGAATATTAAACCTGAACTGTTATTCTTAACAAGTAACGCATATATTTAAACAGAGACATCGTATTTTAAACAAACCCTTCTTCATTTTAAATAGTAACACTGATATTTAAACATTACAATTGAAAGTTAACCAAAGAAAGTCAAGTATAAAAGATACAGACATTAAACAAACACTAGTAAATTTACATTGAAAAATCTGCCATGTCATTGTAAAAGAATGAAATGAATTTAAATTAATAACGACAAAACTTAATTAGGGTAACCCTTCAGTAAAAGATTTCTCTATGAATGTTTAAAAAATATTTGATTCTTCTAAAACCTTGAAGTCTCCATTGCAGGGCCTTCATGAAGCCGATATTACTCGAGCGATGAAGAGTTGGAGTGGTTTTTGGAAGACTTAGTCCATGAACTAACAGCAAAAGAAGTGTTTTTTGCTGCAAAACTTGATGGAATTTTAAATCAAAAGGCACATGTACAAACGCTGCTCCAAGCTTTGAAGGAGAAAAAAAGGGCAGAGTGACAGTTTTTGTTCACTTTGTTTTCTTTTTGAAAATAAAAAGCCTGGTGGGTATTAGTTTGTTAAGTTTGTTTAAAAATTCTGCAATCTCTGTTGCAACTTTATTAAAATTCTGCAACATCGTTTAATAGAGAATCTAATTTCATGGTCATTCTTTGATATTTAAACGTAGACACTGAATGTTAAATGGGAGACTTTTAATATTAAACGGTAATACATATATTTAAATAGAGACATTGTATTTTAAACAAAGATTACTTCATTTAGGCATTCGTTGATATTTAAACATAGACAATAAATGTTAAACGGAGACGCTTATTATTAAAGGGTAACACAAATATTTAAATAGCGACATCATCGTTTAAACCGAGAGTACATCATTTTAAACGTTACAAGTGAAAGTTAAGCAAAGAAAATGAAGTATAAAAAAATACAGACGTTAAACGAACAATAATAAATTTACATTGAAAAATTTGCCATGTCATTGGCAAAGAAAGAATTAAATTTAAAATAATAAAGAGAAAACTGTTTTACATTTGAAAACAAAGAATGTCATTGATAAAGAATTCTATTTCCCCGCAGTCAAAGACCCCCCTTTGTCAGTGATACCGGCTGCGCTCCTTCCATAAGTATGCGAGCAGCATACTTTAATCTCAGATAAGGGACGCCCGTTTGTGGTATCCGTAGCTTTTCACCGTCGAGTAATTGCTCGATAAACCGCATGACGTAGATAGCGCAGTCGACACTCCGTTTTTTTTGTCGTGGGGTTTCATTATCGCGAACAAGTGGGTACTTTATGCTCACTGTGATGCCAAACTCCAAATCGACACAAAAGTCGAATAGCCTCTGCTGGCGACGTATACAATTTCAGATTAGAATAGAGATTATTCATGAAACTCTTTAAATCAAAATCTATTTGTCAAAGAACTTACCATTTTAGCCGTGTCTTTATCGTACTCTTCACTTTGGCATGAAGTATAATGCCTGTATTCTTGTTTGTTATTGTCGAGGACCACGACATGGAAGTAGTCATTCATGATTATGGGGAGGATGGAAATATCAACATCATGCAGGGTGCGCGCGGCATCTCCAACCATAGCAAAAGTGGTGTCATGTACGTCTTTCTGCTTTGACATAAATAGTGCCAGTGGTCGTGTGATGGAGGCGCGTTTCATATAAGGATGTTGTACTTTGGTCAGCGACTTTTGTATTATGCACACAAAGGCATCCATCACATCATCTGTGACTATCTCCTTCCCGTCAAGCAGTGTGAAAAGGTTGTCCGTGTGGTGCTAACATAGTCATTCCTCCACACGACAGTCTTGCAGTTAAACGACAACGTATATAATTAAACAATAACACAAAATCTTAAGCAGAAAATATATATCTTTAAACGATAATGTGAATGTTTAAATAGTAACTAACAAAGTTAAACGGTAAAACATTATTTTAAATGATAAAGCTCATATTTAAACGGAAACGACATAACTTAAATGGGAACATATATATGTAAACAACAACATAAAAATTTCATACTTACATGTACATAGAGCAATTGAGGAATATCCTTATCAACTTCTGCGCGATTGTCCGGGGTATTTTTTCTTCTTCGGATTAAAGTTTTTTTGAATTTCTTCATATTGCTGGTTGGCAAGGATCATAGCTTTCGTTGCGTTTTCAGTGACGTTCCCTTGCCCCTCGTCAACTGCTTTTTTGGGATTATCTTTAGATGCTTCTTGCTGTTGTGGGATTGCGCCTACATTGGATGCGGCACTGTCGGTCGCCGGTTCCTCCGTGAGCAGGATTTCGTTGACAACAGAGTCAACGATCTTCTAAACCACGGCCATGGCAATAGCATCAAGGGGAGACATACCCTCAGCTGGTTCTTGTTTTTCAGGGATTGCGGCTACCACCTTCGATGCGGCATTGTCAGGCGCCGGTTCTACCGTGACGGAGATTTCATTGACTTCCTTAACCGCGGCAATGCCAACCGCATCAACGATCTTCTCCACCATGACGGGTACGTCATCAACATCACCGGACTCAACAACAGCATCAGCCGCTGATGGTGCTGCTACTGTTTCATCGTCATCCGGTGGTGGACAGAGAGGCATTATTGTTTTCGTCTTTTTTGCAAGCCTCTTTAAACGTGGCAGCCTTGGAATGGCTATCCCGATGAAGTCGTAGTCATCAAATTCCGACGCCTCCATCTCGGGTACTTTATTTGTTTGGACGGACGGCGCAGTCGATTGTGACCGTCCTTTCAATGCCTCAACCCGAGCGACAAGCCGAGGGAACTCGGTGATCAATATCTGGCACGCCTGCAGAAGAGTTGCAGTGAGATCATCGCCTACTGTCGTCGGGGGGATATGGCGATCAGGGGGGCTGTCGTTGTCGTGGTCGGGGGAGGGGGGATGGGGTGTTGCCGTCGAGTGGGATAGGGGAGGGCTTAGCCGACTCCGAGGATTGCATGCACGCGTTGGGTTGGAAATAGGGGAACGGCGTCATCGAGCGCTCACGGAAGAGGTTAGCCTCTCATCTTGCCTTCGAGCAAGTGGTTCCAGAGCAATAGTATCCCCCCGCCGGTTGGCCTGAACAAATATTTCCTCGCCAGCATTCTTCGGGACCAACTCAGGAAACTAACATACGTAAACAGAATAATCTCAGCGAAATCATTCAATTTAAACAATAACAAATGTAGTTAAACATTTCACTTATATACTTAAACAGTATCACACATATTTAAACAGAAAATAAAACTTTTAAACAATAAAGACAACAGTTAAACACAAACTACAATTCTTAAACGCTAAAGCCTATATTTAAACATTAACTACTACTTTTAAACACATTGTTCATGATTTATTACGTCTTTTCCTTCGAGAGATGACCAACTGGTTTCTATCGTCGCTTGCTTCAGGTAAGTATTTTCACTGTAGCATAGCATCCTTAGGGTCTTGCCGAAACGGACTTTTTTTTCAGTTCTGGTCAGCTCGTAAAACCAGATGTTCAGTGCGACCGAGCAACCCTTAATATACCCCATATTTGTCTTCTCTCCAGCGCATCTAGCTGGCAATCGAGCTGTAGCTTGTGGAACATCCTCCATAAGCCATTTGTACATTGCCTGCGCCCATGCGTATCGCCAATGCCAGGTCGATCATTGACATAATTGACAATCCAATTAGGAACCGAGCATGAGGTATTTGGGAAGAGGATGGTACCCATGAGATACACCAACAAGAGTTTCACAAAATTTTCCTCTTCGCCCCTCTGTCCAACAAGCTGCTGAAGAGTGGTTATGATGGAGTCACTGTGCTCTCGTAGCTTTTTGATAAATATCTCTCTTCGAAAGCTGATCGTCTTTTCTTCTTCTTAAATAGAACTATGTCTCCATCGCAACGCAGACCCAGAATGAGAGCCACATCATTGGGCCTGAAACTCAGCAGGCTCACCCCAATCCTGAATTTATTAGTGCGGCCATCGTACATCTGCAAAAGAGAATCAAGACGGGCCCTCTCTTAGAATACAGCTTCGACCTCAGTGAATGCTGCAAACGGTATCCTTCGGATGATCTCCCAGTATCGAGGGGTCATGTGAACTTTCAATTCGGCCAAGGTCTCCACTACCGGTGTCAAGTAGCATCGCCCATTAACTAGGTTTACCGCCATAATAACAACACTTGTTAAACAGAAACCTCAGTTCTTAAATAGAGATATAAGTTTTTAAACGGAAAACTCAATTCTTAAACAGAGATATCACTTGTTAAACAGAGACCCAGTTTCTTAAACAGAAACCACAAAATTTAAACGGGGACAAAGGGTTTTAAACAAAGACTCATTTCTTACACGGAAACCTCATTTTACAAACTTCAACCATATCAAATGAAAGGGGAAACGTACATTATAAACATTAAACAAATCATAACAATCGAAAAACTATTTCGATCGTGTACACAGCCGAAAATATAAAACAAAACAAACCCCTAGCCGAGAAATCTCTCTGCAGACTAACAAAACCCCAGTCGATAAATCCCCCCGCAGACTTCAGTATTTTCCAATAAAAACATAACCACAAAACAAAACCGACAAATATCTCTGTGTAACAGAGTAGTTCAAATAAAACCATAATCACAACTTCTTCAATACTTAGACTACAAACTGATCAAATGCCGAATACTTGGGCACGAGTGATTCAGAAACTCAAGGACTGAAGTTATAGAGGATGCCCAAGAAGAGAGAACTTCGGAAAGGGAAAAGCTGAAGAGGCGCAGTCGAGAAAGAAAACGTATATGGCTCCAGTAAAGGTCGTCTCTTAGGATTACCCTAAGAAAAACCCCCCATTTCCTCTCAGGCGGCGAAATGATTACAGTGCCACGACTTCCCATTCAAGCAAGGGGTTATTTCGTCCATAAAATTCAAAAATAACTCCGTTAACCACCGTTACATGCTTTGAGTGTTTGGAAAACATTGTGTTTAAAAGAAAGGGGTTTTTAGGGATGTCAAAATTAAGAGGGTGTTCTTAGCAATATTGCAAACTTAGGGGGTTTTTTTGCAATTAATAGTTTATTTATTTATTTATTAGTTTATGTGAAACTATATATGCAATTATCAATGTTAGAAATTTGAACTTTAAATTTATTTATATTTCAAATCATAAATATAATTGAAACTTAACAATAAAAAAAATTCTATATTGGACGATGACTATAAAAGTAAGAATGGAAATGGGGCGGGGCGGGGCGGGGAATGCGATCCCCGTCCCCATCCCCGCTCTCCACGAGACGGGGATTCCCCGGTTGAAATTTCCCCGCGGGGAAAAAATCCCCCCACTTACTCCCCGTGGGGATCCACGCCCCACCTAAAACATTGACTCAAAGTTTTTTTTTATAACATGCATATCATATACAAAATAAAAATTCACACAAAATATTTTTCCTAACAAGTCATAGTATAATGTATGATTAAACAACAACATTAAGAATTTAAGATACAAATTAAGTAATACAAATAACATAAAGTTTAAAATTAAATTAAACTTACAAATCCATTAATAAAATTGATAATGCAAAACTAGCACAATAATTTCATGCTTCCATCAATTTTTTTTTCCTCCAAATCATTTATATTGAGAATCTGATTTCACTACCACTAGCATCTTGACATGATAACTCCTTCAATAATAAACAAAATTGTAAATATATAATAAGTTATTTTAAATTAAGTTTCTATTAAATAGGAAAGTTATATTTACTAAAACTTATTATTAACTAAAAATATTAACAAATCAATATTTATTGATTATATATATAATATTATATTAAATTAATGTTGAAATAAATTTTAATAAATACACTAAAAATATATAATATTTTTTTTGTTGGGAAATGGGGAATCCCCGCGGGGCGGGGAGAGCATTCCCCGCCCCCGCCCCTGCCCCCACCCCGCTAGGCGGGGAGGAACTTTTCCCTGCTCCACGCCCCGCGGGAGGGGGGGGGGGGCCCACTTGCATCTTTGTATAAAAGTTTGCCCTCATAGGTGTAATTTTTTTAATCCACCACTAACTATAGATATCCAGAAAGGATGATTATAAATACAAGATTTTATTGACGTTTACATTTGTCGAAATTAAAATCTCATTTTCTCAATTCACAAAATTGATATCATAATTTTTACCAAATTTATGGAATTAAAGATCTATAATTGATTAAGATACTATCTTGTTCTTTTTTCCACTATAGCCATCCTTTTTTTTTCTAAATTGTTAAAATAACCATACACAAAATATATTCCCCAAGCTAACCATGAAACCATCACATCAACCTCTATCTTATCACCCATGTGTTTTTAAAATATAAAATATTAGGTCTTTTTTCAAAAACACCTTTTATTTTTTTAAAAAATACAGATAAAAAATATTTTTATTTTTTAAACCATTTTCTTAAGTTATTATTATTAAATATTTATTATTTTTTTATAAAAAACCTAAAAAATAAAAATATTTTTTAACGGGATTTATTTTAAAAGATATATTATTTTAAAAATATATTGTTATTTTTTAAAAACACTATTTAAGTTGTTATTTATTAAAAGCTTTTTTAACTTCATTTATTTTAAAAACATATTATTATTAATATTAATATTATTATTATTATTATTATTGGTTTATACATTTTTTTATTTTTAAGTAATTATTATTAAAAACTTAATTTTTTAAACCACAGTTTTTAGAAAAAAATATTATTATTATTTGGATAACTAAATATTATTATTATTATTAAAAATGATATGCATTGAGGCACACCACGTAATGACACGCATTGACTGCACATTAAGTAGGCTTCAGATGTAGAAATAATTTGATTCCTTCTATAAAGCTGGTTGTGCATGCCTACTTGAGAAGAAACACCATGCATTAATTACACACCAGGTAGGCTTCAGGATAAGAAATAACATGCATTGACTACACACCAAGTAGGTTTCAGATGTAGAAAGAATCTGATTCCTCCTATAAAACTGGTTGCGCATGCCTACATGATAAGAAATAGCATGCATTGATTACACACCAGGTATGCTTCAGCTATAACAAAAATAAGATTCCCCTTATAAAACTGATTGTGCATGCCTACTTGGCAAGAAATGACACGCATTGATTGCACATTAGGTAGCCTTCAGATGTAGAGAGAATCCGATTACCCCTACATGATAAGAAATGACAATGACACACCAAATATATTTCAAATATAGGGGAAATCTTATTCCTCCACAAGGTAGGCAAAACTCCATGTATAAATATCTCTCCCTCCTTTTCCATTTTCATAAACTCTTAAACTTTAGCTTTCTCTTTCACAAAAGGTTAGTAGACATTTGTTAGATATACATATGATACATAGTTCATAATAATTATTTTATATGCTTTTTTCCCTAAACCTGCCTTTTCTCACTTTGCTTTCAAGATGAGTAATACAGAGGTAGCAGTGATTGTTTATTGGGGTGGTTATTTACTAGAAACAAATGAAACACCTTCATATTCCGGGGGCTATAAAAAGACAATTGGGGTTGACACCAACCGCACTTTGAGTGCATTACAAGAAACGATTACTCTTGTTATTAACTTCAACTTGAGTAATAATTATATGAACATCAAGTGTAGATGGCCTATAAATCGCGGTGCTAGTACTATCATTAATATTGATAGCGATAGAGCAATATCATTAATGTTAAGGTTGCGTACCCCAATATTATACGTGAATGAAAGAGGACCGCGTGTAATCCCAGAAAATGACTGAAAATGACATATATATTTTTATGAGGTATAATATTGGGGTACGCAACCTCAACATTAATGATGTTGCTCTATCGCTATCAATATTAATGATAGTACTAGTATCGCGATTTATAGGCCATCTACACTTGATGTTCATATATTTACTTGCTCAAGTTGAAGTTAATAGAAAGTAGCAATCGTTTATTGTAATGCACTCAAAGTGCGGTTGGTGTCAAACCCAATTTCTGTTTTATAGCCCCCGGAATATGAAGGTCTTTCATTTGTTTCTAGTAAATAACCACCCCAATAAACAATCCTCGCTACCTGTATTACTCATCCTAAAAACAAAGTGAGAGAAGACAAGTTAGGGAAAAAAAAGCATATAAGATAATTATTATAAACTATGTATCATATGTATGTCTAACAAATGTCAACTAACCTTTTGTGAAAGAGAAAAATAAAGCTTAAGAGTTTATGAAGATGGAAAAGGAGGGAGAGATATTTATACATGGAGTTTTAACTACCTCGTTGAGGAATAAGATTCCCCTATATTTGAAATATACTTGGTGTGTTATTGTCATTTCTTATCATGTAGGGGTAATCGGATTCTCTCTACATTTGAAGGCTACCTGATGTGCCATCAATGCATGTCATTTCTTGCCAAGTAGGCATGTACAACCAGCTTTATAGGGGGAATCTTATTTTTGTTATAGTTAAAGCCTACCTTGTGTGTAATTAATGCATATTGTTTATTATCAAGTAGGCATGCACTACCAGCTTTATAGGAGGAATCAGATTCTTTCTACATCTGAAACCTACTTGGTGTGTAGTCAATGCATATTATTTCTTATCCTGAAGCCTACCTGGTATGTAATCAACGCATGGTGTTTCTTGTCAAGTAGGCATGCACAACCAGCTTTATAAGAGGAATTAGATTCTTTCTACATCTAAAGCCTACTTAATGTGTAGTCAATACATGTCATTACATGGTATGCCTCAATCCCATTAAAAAATATTTTTATTTTTTGGTTTTTTACAAAAATAATAATAAATATTTAATAATAATAACATAAGAAAATGGTTTAAAAAATAAAAAAAAATTTATTTTTTAAAAAATAAAGGGTGTTTTTGAAAAAAAAAACCTAATATTTTATATTTTAAAAACACATGGGTGATGAAAAAGGGGTTGATGTGATGGTTTCATGGTTAGTTTGGTGAATATATTTTGTGCATGGTTATTTTGACAATTTAAAAAACAATGATGGCTATAGTGGAAAAAAGCCCTACTATCTTTACAACTCTTCATTTTTGTTATATAAAAAAGACTATAGAGGCTTTTGAAAAGCATTCTATTCACTACCAAGGAAATAAAAAGAATTTCTTTTATTCTCTAAGGCTGCGTTTGATTGCCCAAATTTTACATGGAAAGATTTTCCATGGGGCATTTTTCAGCCAAATAGGCTGTTTGTTTGCCCACATTTTCTATGAAAAATTTTTCCATGGATGTTGTCACGTGGCCCTATTTTCCTTCAAAACAAGGGAAAATTTTTCCAGCCTCAACCCTACGAAAAATTTTCCAAGGAAAATAGAAGGGGTTATATGAAAAATTAAAGAGCAAGGATTTTGATTAATTTGGGGGGTGATTTGTAAATAGCAAGCTATATAACCATCATCGAACGAGAGAGGGAGAGAAAGGGTGACGCCGAGAATACCCAAGGTTTATTTTTCTTTTTATTAATTCTTCCCCAATTCCTTAATAATTTTTCATCTTCTTCACTATCAATAATGAGTTTTTATTTAACATACAATATCTCCGTAAAAAAATAAAAAAAAATGCAAGTGTAGAATTGTAACAATGGTTCAAAGTTTCATTAGGAACCTGAATAAAAAAATAAAAATATTTTTTTTAGTATGAAAATCTCGCTCAAATTAATATATATAATACATCTTAAATTTGTTTATATTTTCAATAAATAATTAAAAATGGTTTAACAAATGGTATAAAAATAATTATCGAATGTTTTTAAATATTTGTTTTAACAATTTAATAATTTTTAAAAAATGTAATGTAGTAATAAATTAATCAGAGTTAAACACTCGAAAAAAAATGACTTATTGGGATTAAATAGCATTTTAAGTAGGCAAAAATACAATTTCATGAAGAAAATTTTCCATGAAAAATGTGACTTTTTCCAAGGCAAATTGATGCATTCAAACAACAAATGAGGCTTTTTCCATGGAAAATATAAGCAATCAAACAACAAAATCAAAATTTTCCATAGAAAATTTTTTATTTTTAACTAGAAAATAATGTCAATCAAACGTCTATTTGTTCGTTGCCATCTGCTCTTTTGTTCACTTATTTTATAACAAACAATAAGTTTTTATTAAATTATTAATAAAAACAGATGGTGCATTTATGAAGATAACATATTTCCGTTGTACAATTACATGTTTCTACTATTGAGCTTGATCAAAATTGATCAAAATTGATCAAGCCTTTGCAAACCTACTACAATCTATTTGAACTCAAAATCATTTATTTATCAGCACATACAATTAATTGATTAAAATTATACCACACCACAGGCCTTTCATTGACCTTACATAGGCGGCGCATTTTGTTGTTGACCATAGTAACACGAGTTCCTCACACATCAATTTGATTTTGTTAGTAGCTTAAGTTTGAACCTCCAACAAAATGACGCAAAACATAGCAGAAACATCCTAAGTATTTCATTAGTTCTTAGCGCTTACATTTGACATCTGATACAAAAGGCAGACTTGACTACACAGGGGTTAGCACCTGGAGGTCCCATGAAAGTTTAATGAGTTGTCTTCATCCTCTCAGTTCATGTTCACTCAGTAGCCAGTTAAATCAACAGGATTAAAGTAAAAAAAAAAAAAAAAAAAAAAAACGGCACACTGTACAGCACTCAACAGTTCAGGCATGTCTTCTGCAAGGAGCGGATCAGAGCAGTGATTATATATCTATGGCCGGTAAATTCTTGGATTAGACCTCAAAGCTTTGGAGAAGAAATTGCGAATCTCAGGGATTATTTTTTGGATCAGAGGAGAAGGCCTGCAGAGAAGAAGAAATATATCAAAAAGAAACAGGAATGTTTCGCTCATATTTTATTGTAAAATCGATAATTATCTACTTGGTGACTTTTCATATGCAAATAAAAACCTACCCGGGTTTTATGCTCAACTTCTCGAAGTGTTCCAAGATAAATAGGACACATGTATGCCTCAATGACATGGCGTGGAATGCCTCAGACAATTCATACATGTTGGCCACATTGTCCAGTGTAACATCCTGAAATTTCAAAGTTTCATATATATATGAGGGACGTTGATGAGATGTCCAAATAACTGTAATTGGTTTAGAGATTACTAATCTACCTGAGCAATAGAGTATTCACATAGCCGTTTAAGGCCCTCTAAGAGATACTGGTCAGCGGCTCTAAGAAGATCTTGTGCAATATCCCTTGTCACAGTAACTGACCCTGTGTAAATGAACCTGAAAACCAAAGGCAATAGAATGTAAAAGCCAACATTCAAGAACCCTCATTTAAACATGAAGGGAAACTCTATTAACCTCATCATTAATTCAAAGACCTCCCACTTTATGTTAGGAATCTCTATATCTCTCGCATCTTTCTCCTGCAACAGGCAAGAAAAAGAAACAAGAATCACTATAAGAAGGCTTCAAAATATAAACAAAAATTACTATATTTACAGATTTACTGGGTTTCTCCTAACCAAGTATATGCTATGCATCAATTTCCAATTAGAAGCTCCAGAAGATTTGCAATAGCAATCAATGGTTTGAAAGCATGATTGATCCAGTTCATTAGTTCAATTCAACCAATGGTTTTATACAAGTTATCAAGGAATATGATATTGTTAGACAAAATAAATGTAAATAGGATTTCTTGGGTAAGTTTTAAAGCTGCTGTATATAACATAAGCAGACATAGAGGTCCACTTCTTGACCATTGAAATACTCAGAGTCATGGTAAATCATCAAACTTAGAAAATGGATTGCCCTTATCCTTAAAATGAGTTTGTAAACACATTTCTTTCCGATCCTTATCCTGTGTGTAAGATCCCTAAAAGAGAAGAGGGTAACATACTAGGATCCTTGCTACCTCTTTCTATCATGCAGAAGGAAAATACATACAAATTTAGGTAACATTTCTCATTCCATGCCAATCAATACGTTGCAAGGAAAATCCCTAGCGGATTTAGAATGTCTGACCAATTAGTCCATCAACTTCACATTACGTGAAAAAATTCAATGTCATGCAATCACAGGCCTGCTTCAGTTTTTCACCCAAGAGCATGACTCTATCAATCAATAAATTCCACACTGAAGATTCATCCAAGTCAATAAGTAGCATTTGAAACAATACTCCCATAAAATATTCCACCTTATAATATCCTCCACACTTGTATAGAGAAAATGATGCTCGGATTGTTTTCAAACTACACAACCATATGATCCAATACTCCAATTCTTTAAAAAGAAGAAATTGGATGTATAGTTAATCTGTGCACAGAGGAAGTGAAAGATGCGCTTGTCTTGAAATATTCACAGGCCTGCTCGCTAGAGATTGATTTGTAGGTTTCATCTTAAATAGACTGGTCCTCCTAGTGCAATTGTCAGCAATGGCCATGAAAAGTCAATGATTTTATATGAATCAATGCAAGAATTCATGATTCCTGCTTACCCTGTATCCACCATCAAACATGGCACGAAATGCATCCGAAGAAGCAAGCAAAGCAATTCTGTGAGCATAGAACCTCTTACCTGGAAGGGAAGGAAAAAAATTCATATACAAACCAGATTAAAAGCAGGGTTGTCTTTTCAAGACCTTTAAAAAATTTCAACGTGCTAACAGAAACAGGCAATACATGTATTCTTATCAGTACCCTAGGTAATAAACAGTAAACAATACCATATATACTAACACAAAAATTTAGAGAATTGTACTAGAGAACCTTCAACTAAAAAAGTTACATCAGATAGCGTGGAATTGTTGACATACTGCTCACCCAGATACACCTGCATAACAGTAGAATACTCTTTGTTAGAAAAATAGAAACTCTCCAATAATTCAAACAATAATGTATTCAAATCCAGGTTTTTATTTAGAAGACAGAAATTTGGACATTCAACTTGACAGGGATCAAGAATTCAAATTATAACCATATGGAAAAACTGAATTACACCAGAATATATATAACTAAATAATTCAGTCGGACTATCAAATTATGACCAAGGCAAATGCTGCTCTTAAGAATGAAATACTTATAGCAATTAAGAAAGGATAAAGTACTAACCTATTTGCCAAATAATCGTAACCATATCACAGGCAAAGATGTGGGCAAGATAATATTGCAGTTCTTCTATTTGTTAGGTAATAAGCCACACATAATAATCACCGTGTCATTTCTCCTCAATATGTTGTTTGTGTGCCAATAACATTCAGAACTGCAAATTTTTTGTATAATGCTTACTTTATATGATAAGCAATAACTTAATCTGGATATTCTGAGTGTCATCCAATGCTTTGGCTTGTTCTTACTGCGATCACAATGCAAAGAACTTGCTTTCCAAGTTTTTATGAGTTTAAATAAATTTTAAATAAATTGAAAAAGAACTTCAGTGGAAAAGATTGAAATGGTATATTTAAGGCAATAATATCATCCACATCAATTACACCTGCACATTTTATTGATCAAGAGTAGAACTGAGATCTAATGCTAAAGGAAAAGCTAACATGATTTGCTAAAATGATTTCAAATCTCAATGTGGGTATTTGATTGGAGGTGGAATAAATTGGGGTTTGGGTGTTTAAAGTTTGAATCTGTTTTAAAGAAAAACTTCCCTCTCATGTTGACTTAATTAATCTTAAAGTACACTCTCTGATGATTAGTTTTTATTTCTAATTACTGAATGATGTTTATTAATAGCTAATGATTTTCAAATATTAATAAGTGATTATAATTATATACATAATTATATCTTGCAAAAAAGATAGCTATACAGAGTTATTCCAAAGGTAGAATTTGGTTGCAGAGATAGGAATAACCGAATAAGTTCAGCCAAACTAGATTATACCAACCTATTCCCTCAACTAAACACTATTGAGGATGTTTGGTTGGTGAATTACCCGCATCCTCCAACCAATCACGAGAAAGTTTCCCACCAACAATTTTTTAAGATTTTAATTATTTAAATAAATACATTTATTAATTAATGTTTTTAAAATATTAATATTAACGAATTTCTCATTAATTACTTGATAATATTTCATCTTAGCATATTAAAATTTGATTAGCGTTCCACTCATATAAAAGTTTCCCTTGCAAACCAATTTTGGAAAAGATTATTTGGAACACGCCTTTCCACTCAATAACCAGGCACCAACATGTATTTGTCACAATCCTTTAAAAAAGATTTATAATCAGATTTTATTTCACACAAGACATTGGTTAGAATGCGTGGCATCTGTATGTCCTTCGCATTTCCTATATTCACAACTAAAAGTACTTTGTTTCACATTGTTTTGAAATTTTTATCGTGCATCCTAGAGATCGCCAGAATTTTCAAGTCCAACTATAGAGCCTTCAAATTTTTGATGTTTGAGACTTGAATTTCACCTTATAAGGTAAGCAATCTATACATCTAAGATTTAGCCTGCCATCACTTATCCAAAGAGCAGGCCCAATCCTCAAAGATGCTAGCGATCTTGTTTTAAGTCTTTTATATGACTAACTTTAGCTAACTTGACAATATAACCAAATTGTAGAGCTTAGTAAAAAATAGAGCAAATGCCAGCAAGTACTCTAAACAATCGTAAATAAGAACAGTTACAAGAGCAAGGTCATAACATTTACTCCATTAGACCTGAAGATCCAGTCAACTTCAAAATCAAATAGACTCTGTGACAAGGTAAGGAATAGATTAAAATTTTAAAATTGCTCAAAAAGACCAACCAAGGCTCCATATATTCTATTCAAGTTTCAACTTCCCTTAGAGTTGAATTAGAGACCCACAATTAGCTAATTGAGAAGACAAGAACTAACAGCAAATCACGTAAGAAGAAGAAAATTGCACTCTTCAAGTCCAGATGACAATTGACAGACTATATCAAACTAAAGGTGCTAGAGAATAGAATCTTAAAGGCCAAGATTTATATAGTAAATTTGAACCACATAAGCTGGATCACTTACAAGACAACTTAATCACACTAAGCCATATAAGCAGTTCTGTCAAGAAATAATTAAAATTGCAAAAGGCATGATTGGTTTTTCCCAATAAATCATACCTGCGGTGTGGGCGAAGGTGGGGCTGCATCCATGGGGGAGAGAGTAATGGCCTTGTTAGCCAATTTATATAGTGCTGTAGCACCATCTAGTTGCTGTTTCAAATTCGTAGACCCAAGAAGGCCAAGTAGCAATTCAAGCCCTGCATGCACAAAATGTCATGGAAGCATTCTAAGACAAGCTTCAATTATATGGTGAATAACAAACATGACAAGTGACAACCAACACTACCATTGTTATCAAGAAAAATAGATTTTTGATCCTCAGGTGAACAAAGGTGAGCAAGAGCCAAGGCAACACGTCTTTGAATGGCTTTCTCTCCTACACGCATTAAATATAGTAAATGCTTCAGTACCTGAAAACCAGAAAGAAAGCTAGCAGTCAAAAAATCCAATCAATGCAAGATAGTTGAAAATATACTTTTTTGCCGATCAAATGTGTCATTTCAACAAAAAAGTGACTCGGCAAAGTGTACTCACACGACCACGAATCTTTTCCTCCAATCTTTTCAATGTCTTCGCCACACAATCCTTCGTTGCCTATATTTCAATTCTAAAGAGTTAAGAAGCTCGAACAAACTATAATGCAAAATTCTGATGCAGCAAAGACAAGTCATCGCATTTAAATGCTCTAGAAACCTGGACAATGAACTCCCCATCCTGTAATTTCTGAATACCTCCCACCTTTATAAAATCTGAGATGTTATCCTACATGTGAAGCACATAAAAATTTAAAAGACAGCCTAAAAATCAAGTGCAAAATTATAACTCAATGATTTACAAACCAAAAAGCCATTTTACGGACAGCGGTCGATGAGGTAAGTTTACCTCATTGTCTGCGATGCCATATAGAGCAAATGCAGCATTATGCTGTAGGGAACCATTCTTTGAGTCAAGTAGCTTTAGCAAAGGCACCAGACCTCCATTATAAGCAATACCAGCTTGGTTGTGGGAATCCTACCCAAGAAAATATAGTAATGATAATGATAATAATCATAACAGAAGTAACAATAATGGTAAGTAAATCATTGCTTCCCTAGGGTAAAACATACAAAGAAACAACAGAGATAGTCTCCTAGGGATTATCTTTCTTTAGAAGTAACTAAAAATTGTCAGAGGATTATAAAATTAGAGAACAGAAATCATCAAGGCACTCTGGAATAATCACTAAAAGCAAAATATGTTAGAACTTCTATCAATTTTGGGTTACAGACACATCATTAGCCTTCCTTATCAGTCATGTGAAAAACCAGCCCTCTCGGATTCCCTTTTACCGTTATGTGCCAAATTACAAACACTTTCTGTTTCTTTTTTATGTATAGAGGAGTACAGAGCCCTCAAAACAGTTCACTTATGCATTTAGGAGAGTTTTTGTTGTTTTAAACTTCTTTTAAAGGAAAAGTAATTACCAATGAAGGCCAACTTTGGTTACCTTCCAGTTTGCAACTAGTAAGTTGTAATAACTAAGATAAAAACATAGAATGCATTGATAGAACTAATCGAATAGTCAAATTTTGACTGGTTATTTGAACTAGAAGTTCCAATATGTTTGGCCTCAGTGCTCTAAATTATTACCGATTCAATTATTGAAATTCATACATGAGTTTAAGCTTGAACTTCAATTCCAATGCATGTTAAAATTCACTTACTTGGCTTCTACATTATGTGACACATGTACTCTCAGGTGATGTTGACAAATCAAAGTATGTGATTGGTTTCCATTAGTTTCAAAATTGACCTTCTGTTCGTTTCAGTCACACAGACAATGTACACAATGCTAATCTTAGTTTGAGATATGAGCCCACAAATTTGGATGTGATGCTTAATTGGAATTAGGAATCCACACAATTACACAATTTTCAACATCAACTGACACGTAAATGAGCATAAACTTGACACCAATCTATACTGGCTATTCTACCATAACTTTTAGTCAATCTCCATTTGCTATTTGATTTTGAATCCATATTGATACAATTGCTTGAGTCTAATACCCTTTCTTTGCCAAGATCCAGCTCCTACTAACAGCTTGGTGTTTCAGGATCTAAAACTACTCCAGTTCATGTAATCAAGCCATTGTTCCTTAACAATATTTTACCACTAAAGAATGAATATAATAAAAAATAAATAAGCATTTCAATTTTTTTTTTAAATTGATATGGTTAACACCTATCACAATACATTTTCTAAATCTTAATTAAATAGTCATCATTACCAACAGTTATATCCCTATAATCAACTTTAGAGCATATAAATTATCAGCTAAAGAAATTTAACAAAATTCAACTATTACTTTCAGACAAGATAGGAGTCTAATGCTGCATGATTGTGGTCTCACAATCATTGAAATTGGTTTTAAAATGGAAATATTTCTAGTTATAAACCTAAACATGTAATGATATTGCCATTGCAAAAATAGGCTAACAGTTAACGATTTTACAATTAGTCTACAGGATAAGACTAACAAAGACTAATTTCTCCAAACTGCATGTCTAGTTTTCTGAAAACTCAGTCACCCTGATTGTAAAATCACCCCATCCTGTTATGATCCTTAGTAAGGACCTCCTGAGTATGTTTATTTGCTTGCCAATAAGAAATTTTCATTTGGGTTCAAGAGCATAGCAATGGAAGGGTCTCTAAGATAGCTGTGTAACACTGTAAGCATGGTTGTCAGCATGCTTGCTACTATTGTCTACAAAACCCAACCCGATGGCTCTTCTTGTCATTAGATTGTTACATTTAACACCAAGCAGGAACATAATATTTTTTTACTCAAAAAGTTTAGCATATGGATCAGTGTAATTAAAAGCGTTTGGCACTCTTAAGATGATAAGACTTTTTATTACGTGAGGCGAGAGACGCCACGAAAGGCGCATGCCTGAGCGAAGTAAAGTTCTAGTTAATAAATAACTTTTATATATATATATATATATATATATATATATATATATATATATATATATATATATATATATATATATATATATCTTTTTATTTTTTGTTGTCGTATTTTGTAAAATACGCATGATATGAGACAAATCTAACCTGAGCCAATCTTCCAAGAGCAAAGGCAGACATCTCTTTAAGTTGTATATCTGGAGACTGAAGCATCTCAATTAGAGGTCGGACTGCACCTCTCTGCACAATGTGAACCTGCAGAAGGAAGCAAACTCTCATATTATAAAACAATGAATAACTAATTGACAAAATTAAGTGTTAGCACGCAAAGAAGTTATAAATAGGAAAACACCTTGCAATCCGAATCAGTTGCCGCAAACTGCCCCAATAACAAAGCTGCCTCCCTTTGACTTTCTGTACAGCAGGAGCTGCACTCAAAACCAATACATATCAAGAAAAGTTACCTATCAAGCATCAGAAAATAATTCTTATCTTACTATAGCCTAGGACCCACATGTCCAAACTGAACAGAACAAGCACACATCTATGCAGGATTATACGTTAGAAAGGCTCCCACTAATGCATTTTCATGTTCAGTGATCAACTATCTGTACCTTAAATTTGATTTGTTCAAGAGCACTCTCACCAACAAGAAGCTCTTCCTAATTAATGCAAATAAGCTTTGACAATGTAGTGGCTAAACCAGTAACGGATGCAAAGACAATAGCATTTTTATTACCAACATTAACAGAAGAGAGAGAGAGAGAGAGAGAGAGAGCATGTTCAGTGAATTGCTCCCAAATTATCCAACAGATTGAACCCTAAGAAGTGTATTGACTTTAAGAAACTCACTCAGGAATGTGTTCATCTTTTTCATTGTCCAGTCCAGTGAAATGGTGCTTACCAAATGAGAATGGAATAATTACCTCAAAACAGAAAAAAAAGAAGGATGTATCTTCCACGAATTCTCAAGTCATACTTGTGTATACAGCTTATGCAAGAAAGAGCAGATCATTTTACAATTATATACTTACCATTGGCTTAAAAGCATGATTCAAGAAGGTTTTTTATTGAAATAGGTCATGCATTATCAAGTATAATCCAATAATGATCATTTATATCTAGTATGTAATTTCTCAGTCATGAAATATTATTAACACAAGGATATAAAAAGAGTACACGGTGCAAGCTGCCCGTCTAACCTTGTAATTATTGTATTCTTCCCTGTCCCTACAAGTGGAAAGGATGAATTTTATTCCACTTTCATATGACCATAAATCTAAACTTTTATGAATGATAAAAGAGTAGATCTTCGAATTACCCACAATATGGACCATAACTTACCAAATTTAATTCACTATAATGTAAAATGTAACTTAAACCAATCAAACTAACGCACAATATGCTAAGCGATCACACCTAAGAGAATCTAAACAATCACACTTCGAATGTAAGCAATCACACCTTGAAATAAAGCAATAAACTAAAAAAATTAAGAATTATTCATTAACAGATTTTATAAGAAGACCCATCTCTATTTTGACAGCGATTTGAGTTATCTACGCAAAGTTTGACCCCAAATAAGAGAAAGACTTATTTAAAATAAAACTTACTTAGACTTCTAAACTTATCGATAAACTTAACTTACAATATTTTTAAAAACAAAAGCAGATGTTATGTAAGCCAAAAATTGAAACTACCAAACTAAATATTAACACCTAAATACATGATCTTTATTTTTAAACTTCTCATCCTACTTAATAATAGCAGCCCATGTTTTCAATGACAAAGACATTGAACCTAGAAAGACTACTGCATTAGATTTTGAGATATGTTTTAACAAAACAAACACTAAAAGATGATAGAACATTGGAATCAAAAACAGATGGTCCAAGCAATGCTCACCACAGTGAAAACATGAATTGATTGAATTATTGGAGTCGAAGAACCAGTAAATAGGGAATGCTAAACCTCCAAAGGAGAAAAGGAATGAATATCACAAGGATTAAATTAGATGATGATTTGTGAGTTTTTTTCTCCCTTTAACGATTATAGAAACCAGCACAATAGATGAATATAGATTAGTAATTGCACAATCCCATCAACAGCTCTATGCAAATGCCTTAGCATATGCGTTTTGAACGAATGAGTTGACCATTGTCCATGCAAGTCAAAGTATAAAAACAAAAGCCAGCAGATTTGATCATTTCAACAGAGAAAATTGTCATGGCAAACAACCAGATCAAGTTCGTTCTTTTCTTTTTCAAAATTCTATGTTTCAGCTGCTGTTGATTCTGGCACATGCCTTCTAAAAGTATACATTAAAACATTGGTCATATGGAAGAATGGCAGAATATTGCAGCAAGGAGTTGAAACAAAGGCATAAGAATACTAAAAATAAAACTTTTCAACAGAAAATAGGTCAATCATCCAGAGACGAAGTTCAGCACTAAGTTTTCAATGCACAAACAAGAAAAATGCCATTTGCTGAAAGAACACACACAGAATTGTTTTTAATATTAGTACAAAAACTGAATAAAGAAACACGAGAAACTGCACACTGCTTAAATTTTAAGGTAATTTCACCAGAAAAAGAAACACGACCCCTGTTTAATAAGTATCTAGGCTTTAGCAGATGCCGACATGGTCAATTATGTTTCATTTAGCATAAGCTATTTTATACAACTAAACAAAACCGATCTAGAAGTTGAGAACTACAAAGTAAATAATAGACCAAACAAATCATGGACAACATGTATATTGGAATAAAAATTTATTACTAAAGCCCTGTTTGGTTACAAAATAAAAAAATCTGGCATAATTTTATTACGTAGGAAATGCAAGTGATTATTACAGAAATTGTGGCATATTTTATTTTTACACAATGAGTGTTTGGTTAACAAAATAAAAAAATATTACATAAATATTCCACACACTTTATAATGAGATAAACCACACACTTCAACATAAAAAAATATTCCACTCCAACATAAAAAAATATTCCACTCATGATTCCCACATTATGATATAATTTTGTAGTGTAAATTAGATACCCAAACAGTCATTATGGCATAATTATGTGAAAATATTATATTATACCATAATGTACGGATTATGGCATAATATTGGGTTATCCAAACAGGGCTTAAAACTTCAAATTTAACAAAGAACAATACCTTAGCAATCCTATAACAGGTTGTAAAGCTCCTGCAAGAAGAACTTCTTTCTTAATGCTTGGAGATGAGTGAACAAGATTCCCGATCACACCCACCTAACAAGTCAATTAGAAAGTACTTGATAAGTTAGAAAAAAGAATTGAATGCTGCATGCTGAATGAACAGAAATCATCCCTGCATTACTCAAAGATAGAAGGGACATAGGATTGATGTGCTTACCTCAATAAAATTGGACAAATTAGGAGTGAGTCTATTAATATGACTATTACACCTACGCTATTACTTTGCAGAAAAGTTGAATCAGATTAAAACCATAAAATATTAGACTAATAGATCCTTGATTTTAAATAAAGAATATAAGAATGTGATGAAATTAGAGATGTCAAGATTGCTGTCCTGCCTTTGACGTGACTGTCTGATGAGTTTTCCTAGCACCTTTGATATGATAATCATGATTGAATCACTCTAAAATTTGAGTATGCACTTTAGTATTTCAGTATACTGGTGCGATGACAAAGTTAAACTTTTTGAAACAAGTTCACTTCAATGTATTCATAACCTAAACTTACTGCCTCATAGTGAATAGCAGCATCCTCAGATCTGAGCATGAGGATCAAGGTCGGAAGAGCATTACATTCCACTATCTGTAAAATTTAGAACAAAAGAAATGCATTTGAAACTTGAGCAGAAAAATATATGAAGTAGTGAATCTTAATTATAAGCATGACCACCTGACTCTTGTTTTCATCATTTTTAAATGCCAATGTACGTAAGGCCCCTGCAGCAGCCCTCTGTACCTTGACATCTATAAACTCTAGTAACTCAACAAGGGGCGGAATTCCACCCTCGACCCTGAATAATTAGATCCAAAAGCATCAAAAAATAGAACTTCAGCTGGAATGTACAATAGAAAATAAGAACGGCAGGCAAAACAACCTGACAGAGGTCTTGATATTGCTATTCTCATGAGCAAGGTTGGTTATCGCATCAGCGGCCCTTCGGATAACACTATTTACTGAGCGAGAGACAGAACCCTTCTTATGCCTTTTTAAGAGATTTACAAGAAGAGATAAAGCACCAGCATCAACTATGAGCTGTTGATGTTCAGGCTGTTGAACAAAAATGAGACAAAGGATTAAAGCAAAATGATCATTAAATACTCTCTCCAAAATAGTATACTTCAAGAACAAGGAATCAACAACCACTTCAGATTGATGACAACACTGTTTACAAGAAAAAGAACATACTGGCAATATGGTATCATAATAATGACACCGAGAAATTCTCATATCTCTCGTGCTATTCAAAGCAACATGAAATTTTTTTTTTTTAAATATGAAGTGTACCACTTGAAATATGCTGATCACACAGAATTTTGGGGTCTGAAAACAAATACCAAAGAAAAAAAGATAGAGAAAGTGTATAGAGCCAATTTGTCAGGTGAAAACAACTAAAAACTGAAAATGAGAGCACCATCTGTTACAAACCACAAGAAATAAGCAGGAAGAATGAACAGTAGACTCGTACTTGCAATTCAGACTACAAAGTTAAATCAATTCAAGACATTTTTATATCCAAAAAGATACCATTAGTTTCAGTTAAGAGTTCTATAAGTAAATTGCACTAAATTGCTGTACAGTAATCAAAGCCACTGAAAACAACAAAACCAAAACCTTAGATTGGCCCGCAAGTTTCTTATTAGACCAAATTTCCTCATTTATTTCTCATTATTTATATTACTATTGATCGACAGGAAATCATTTAGCAGGTAAAAGCTCCTTCCAGTCCCACGACTGCATTCTATCTTGATTCTTGGTTAGAAAGATGAGAAATTCCCATTAAATTTTTCTTTTTTTTCCCCTCAATACACAAATCTAATGGTAGAACTTTTAAAATTCAAAACTGGGAATATAACTTTCATTTGGTTGCTAAATCCCACCAAGATAACACAGAATTCAGACAATAAATGAGAGAAAGAAGAAATCAAATAACCAGTCTTTCAATCTCAACATTAAAGTAATTACCCAAAAAGATTAGGTTTATGACCTTGACTGCAAGAAGCCCTAGAGCAAAAGCGCTCCCTTTCTCAACCTCATGTTCGAAAGGCCGCTGTTCAGACGCACTACCGTCCCTAATCAGAGGCGGCGGCTCTTGCAGGTGCTTCACAAGCGCCGGCACTGCTCCACCTTCCACAATAACATTAACAACCTCCTCTGCAAGGCAACAGCAGAACAAATCAGGGAAGAATACCACCGAAACATGCAAAAGAACCAGAAAGAAGGGTATAAGCAGAGGATCCAAGAAGCGAAAGGTTCCAAATCGAAATAAATCGACAAAACAGAGACATGGGAAGCGTAGATACCGTTCTTGGCGAGCTCAGCTAGGATATGGGTGGCGCGCTTAGCGGCAGCACGATCAGAGTCCCTCCATGAGAAGGTCCTCTCAAGGACCTCCACCTGTGCCCTTACCTCACGATCTAGGGCTTGCTGAGAGGGTTGGCAACGGATCTCCCCATCTCCTCCGTCTTCTTCCTCCTCCACCACTACTGTTGAGGCACCGGCAGCTGGGTCTTCAAGCTTTCTCTTCTGGCCTTTCCTCAGTGGCGCCATGGAACCTTGGTGCTGTTGCTCCTCCTCCATGGATGAGGAGCTTGAAGAGGGGAAGAGCTCTCTCTCTCTCTCTCTCTCTCTCTCTCTCTAAATTTCAGGCGATAAGAAAGAGAGTGTGAAGGAGCAAACAGCAGTCAGCCGTAAAAGTGAATCAATGTGTCTTAAAATAATCTTATTTAAATATTTTATCAATATAATCTTGAAATATGAAAGTGCACATATGTGTACATAAGCGGGTAAACTTTAAATTACATAAATTAATTTTATCAAATAATTTTTTAAATAATATAAATTAAAAATATTTATCATACATATATATCTCTTAAAATTTGAAATTATATAAGTTTATATATACAGGGGACTAATTTTATATTTTTTCAAACATTTTAAATTATAAAAGGTTTAACTAAAAAAATATTTTATTCTATTTTTTATTTTGTACTTAATCCATAATATTACGTAATATTCTATAAAGTACCATGACCGTATCAAGTATTTTAAAACAAATCTCTAAATTTTTGTATTAACTCAATACGAATATGAAAATTTCTACCGGTCTCATGGGCCAGGATATATAAATCCAAAGAGCAAGGGGGTTGGGGTGTCATCAACCTTAGTGACTTTAATCATGCCCTCCTAGGAAAGTGGTAGTCGAAGTTCGCAATAACTCAAACTGCATGTTGGGCGCAAGTCATACATTTTAATTACAACAGGGAGAACTTAAAGGGGGTGTTACTTCATATTTCACAAACCAAACGATCTTTTTTCTGGAACGGTATAACCAAATGCCGAGCGGGCTTCCTACTTGGGCTTCTAAGTTGTCCAAAAAATGGCAAAGACACGTTGTTTTGGCTGGATAAGTGGAGTGGGGACTGTGTACTTAGAGATGTGGCCCGACCTTTTGGCTCAATGGTATAACTCGTTCACTTCGATTTATGATTCTCTTCAAATTATGTCAAATCATACCGATTAGACCTGGCAAAACCTTCTTCTGCACATACCATCCCTCCCGGCTATTGGGGAAGATGGGAGATGCTGGCCTTGGGACAAAAGCAAACAGTTTACGGTTAAATCCTTTTATACTTTCCTTAATGACGGGGCATGAGAGATCCTGTCAACATCTCAATGTGGAAAGGTTCCTGCCCACTTAAAGTGAAGGCCTTCTTTTAGTTAGTAGCTGATAATAAGATCTTTACTATGGAAAACCTTTTTCATCAAGGCTGCAATAGGTCAGCTACGGCCACATGTGTTCTCTGTCACCTAGCCATTGAAACGACAAAGCACTTGTTTATTCCATGCTCCTTTACCTCACAGATTTGGGCTCACTTCCATTCAATTTTTAATATACCTACCCGGTCCTCCCTGTCTATCAGGGAGATCTGGACCTCTTGGGGAAGGGGGAACAGTTTGGGTTGTTATCGCACCCTAGGAAGGCTTCTGACACGTGCTCTTTGTTGGTCCATCTGAACCGAAAGAAATAATCGTATTTTCAACGGCATTTTCTCTGAGAATTATGTTGTTATTCGCAAAATTGATTTCTTACTCCTTGCTTGGATAAATGCATCATCCGATTCTACGAAAGCTAATTTTGAGGAGGTAATCCCGACTATCAAACGCAGCATCGACTTCGCGGGAACCCCCTCTCTGAATACTGGAGATCAACCGGCCCTCTTTGATGATATCTCACAGAACCGCAATGTTTGATATGGCGCTCCTACTTCTTTAATCGTGACCGTTTCCCATGACCCTTATACCCTGCCTCATCCCCCCACTCCCACTCCTTTTGTTTCTACCTCTGGTGGATCATTTTGTCTTGTGTGTCTTCCTCTTTCTTTCTCTGTTTTGTGGTTTTTTTATGCTTTTTTTAGGCTGGTTATACTGGTTATTCTCCTTTAATATATAGTGGTTTATCCACTTTTTTTCAAAAAAAAGAAAGAAATTATATTTATGCATTTAAATTATATTAATAATATAACTGTTATAAAAAATAAAAAATATATTTAAATAACAATTATATAATTAATTTTTATCACAAATAGACATGTTTTTTATACTATTATATTAAGAACCAAATATCTTTAGTTTTAAATTAGTTTCAATCAAAATTTCTAAAAATAACGTTTCAAATTTTATTTTTATTTTTCACCCATCACATAATTTTAAAAAATCATAATATGTGAGACACATTATGGGTGACTCAAGAGTGAAGTGAGTAAAGCAGCTGCTTTAGACACCCCAAATTTGCGCGTATTAGTTTTAACTTGTAATTTTTTTTATAAATTGTTATTATAATAATTATATGTTATAATAAATTGGTATTCAAAATTTTTAATTGAATAACTATATGGGGCCTAAATTTTTAATATTTTATTATAATAAATAGATTTTTAAATTTTTTAATTTAAAATTGATTGGACGCCTCATATTGCATTCATACATTCAAATTTTTTGAAATCTACTCAATCTAATTATAATAATGATTTATTTTAAAAAATTGATCTCTAAAATTTTTAACATAATATTTGTTGGAGGCCTCATACTGGCTAAACCTTAAATTTTTTTGAAACTTTATCAATGCCATTATAGTAATTAGTTATCGTAATAAATTGATATTTAAATTTTTTTAATTTAATATCTATTGAAGGCATTTAAACTTTAAAATTTTTAAAACTTTATATTTATAATATAATATTTATTTGTTATAATAAATTGATATTTAAAATTTTTAATTTAATATTGAATTAATTGTATACTTTTAATCAGCTAAATCTTTTATAAATTATCATCTTATATCAATATTTATTAAAAAAATAAATAAAATAAAATTTATTAAATAATTAAGAGCCTCATTGTAAATTGGGCTTTAGGCCTCACTTGCCCTTTAACCGCCTTTAAAATATTATTTTTGCTCCTTGTGAGCTTTACGGAGGGAAAGTGATCAAGAAGTAATAGAAGAACATAAATTTTATTGAATATTTTAAAAATAAAAGGAATTAAATGAATAACATATTTAATATATTGATGAAAAGTACTTCTAATTATTAACCAAAAAAATATTAAAAAAACGCATCTCTTGACCCATTGCATAAAAGAACAAAAGATGGAATGAATAATTTCAATGATCAAAGATTGTAACAAATCAAAAAAGACGAAGGTTCTCATCTTGGAAAGCATCAATATATTGCCATGGACCGATTTTTTTTTCTTCTGCTATTTTTAATTATAAAATCTTTTGTTTTTTTTCATATGAATATTCTTATCCATTCCTGAAATAAGATCAGTCAACTACCAAAAACATTTAATTAGAATTAAAGTAAAAAGTATTAAAACATTGTTGAAATTTTTGAAAGTGATAAAAGGATACTCCTCTCTTACTATTTAATTGTCATTGTTAATTGTCTTACATATATTAAGAAATAAGCAATTGTCTTAATTTTGTTAAAATGCCACTTAATGTTTTAAAGTTAAAATTTATTTTATTATCCCCTTCAAATTTACTTTCTTCAGTCTAAAATATACTCTCCTATTTTTTTCTCCATTTTGTAATTTTATAATAAAAGGTTCATCAAGTAATGGTTGATGCTCTTCAAGTTGCAAGGCTCTAAAGAAGGATGCTAAGTGAACTAAGAGTTAAGGGGTGGTGTTTTTTGAAATATCATTGCTATATTTCTTCTTTAATAATCTTACATTCAAGGGTGCAAGTTTTTATAGAGCCTTCTTTTATAAAGCTAGATATTAAAACCACGCTCAAAACCATAGGCGGTTTTAATAGTTTGTGTAGTAGATAACACAACCTGCAATATTATTTAAAATGGGAAAGTTGTGTCTCTTTGGTGACAACAATGAGTGAAATATAGCCATATTTATATAGTTGTTCTAATGAAAACTGGTTTTCACATAATTTTTTGATCTTTCTAGTTGACAAGTTAAAAGACGCTTCGATTATAAGGAAATCATTATCACAAAAACACTCTAGATGCTTGTGCGAAGTTTCATAATAGGCTTCTCTAGACAGAGCTAATCATGGTGGAATAAAAGGATCATCCATGATCAGTTATCGAAGAAGTTTTTATTTGTCAATAAAATCATCGTGCTTCTTCCTCATGGTATTTTGCAAGATTGTTTTCTTTACTTTCTATATTTTTCGAGAAAGATCTCCAGCATTGCTTCTCTTTTTTCTTTTCTTCATCACTGAAGTTTTTCAATTCTTCATCTTTTTGTAATTCACAATTTTTGCTTTCACAATATTTTCTTCTTTCTCCCCGCCATTCTATCTCAGATTCCAGCCTTTTGATTTTTTGGTCTTGTTCAATGAAATGTTCAACAATATGGGGCTTCCACTGAGTAGATGTGGGAATTTGGAAGGATAAGGGGTTCATTTGTTTAAGAAAAAGTAAATATTAATAGTATGCATCATATGTAGGAAATAAGCAGGGTTATTTTTTGGGACCCAAAGATTGTCGAGCGGATCATGTTGTTAAGTAGGAAGAGAATGGGGCATTCAAAATCTAAGATTGGAGTCAGGTGGGTATATTGAAAGTTTTAAGTGTTAGCTCTGGAGGCAGACCTCTATGTCTTCAATTTGCATAACAAAGAAGGGTTACATGATTAAAAAGACATTGCTAGCTTTGTAAAAAGCTACATTGTAGAAGACTACATTTGTGATTGAGCTGAAATTCTTAACTATGTAAAAAAGCCTTTTATAAAAGATTACATTTGTATTACATCTTATAGTTCTTGTTTGATCATTCTACTAAACTTATTTGCCAGGAAATTGGCTTTAAGTTTTATATGCTCAATGATTACCTTGAAGGCATTCCTAACTATACCATCTACAAATGTTAACCATCTATTTATAGATAGTTTGTTTTTAGATTTGTTTTATGATAAAAAGAAACAATAGCTTGGCAATCATTGCCTAAGGTAAATTCCTTGACAGAAATATCTAATAGTTAGGAATGCCTTCAAGGTATAGTTTCTTTTTATCTTTTATGATTAAATAAGAATTAAGAGTTGGTAGGTCAAGAGGCTTGATGTTTTTAAGTATATTTTTTTTATCTTTTAGACTAATTCTATATCTTCATTACTAAATTTGCATTCTCATGCTTGTTTACTTGTATTATATTATGGACTCACAGGTTTATTAAGCTTAGTAATAGAATTTCTAGCATAACTAAGTTATCCTAAATATGGTTGAACTTTTTCAAGTCCCACTAGTTTATCTGTCATTTTTAAAATGCTAGTAGCAACATGTTTTTGTAATTCTATTTGTCCTTATCCTATAATAATTGCTAATTAAGAATTCCATCTTCCTATATCCAATTTTCATTTTATTTTTAGATAGAACTAAACCATTTTGTTGGCATTCTTTAAAAAGTATTATTAAATGAGAGGCATGCTCCTTTATTGGTTGACCAAATACTAGAATATCATCTATATATTGACTAGAAAATCATATTTCCTAAAGATCTTATCTATTTTCCTTTTAAATATTTGAGAAACATTCTCAAGGCCAAAAAGCATAACCTTCCATTCATAATGCTCACTATGTGTGACCAAAGCACCCCATTTTCTACTTTGCCTTGCTAATTTTACTTGCCAAAGTTAACTTTTTAAGTCAAATTTCTATAGATGTAAGTATTTTATCTTAGTTATCAAAGCTTCCTTATTTAGAAGATGATACTTATCATATTCAGGGTTGTCATGAGGAGTGTGTATTTAGAATTGTTATCATGAGGGTTTGCCTTTCCTACTAAGCATGTTATGCTTAAATCGGAATTTATGATGTCTAATACACGCTCTCATTTGTTCTATGTATATTCTTTGTAGGATTTTCACCTATAGCCCCATCTTGCTTTAGTTTTTCAAAAAGGGGCTCTAATTTATTTCTTAAAGACACTAGTTGGTTTAGTTCAATTTGTAACTCGGACTCTTATTTTAGTATGGTAAAATTTTCTAATATATTTCCTTCGCTACCTAAGAGATTCTCTAAAGATAGGGCTGGTTGTGATTTACTCAACTTTTTTTTAACTATGGTAACTTTTCTCCTTGGGAGATTAATACTCCTAATTGATTTTTGAAAAAATTCATTCATTTGTAAGAATTGTTCTTTTCTTCCTTATTAAATGGTTTTATCTAAGTCAGTGATAGGCTATTTTTTGGTTATTAAGGATAATAGTACAATATACTAATTTTTCTTTTAAGAAGATTTTGTTCTTGAATGCATCTTTAATAATTGATTCATACAAAGCTAATTCTCTCGTTTCTTTTTTTTGGAACTATTTCCTTGGTTATATAATTCCTACTAGCATTTTTATCTATAATGCCAAATATTGATAATTTATAGCCATATTTAAATTAAAGAATGATTTCAATATATAATAAGTACTACTTGTTCTTGTTGAGGCTGTTGCTAAAATTTTGTTACCTTGCTCTTCAGAATCATCTAAGTCTTGATCATTTATATTACCTAATTCTTCATTAATATGTTCTTCTTCTTACATTGGTTGCGGCATGTCTCTATTTTTTAAAGTATTATTTTCTATTGTCAATCTTTCAATTTCAACTTCTAGAGTGTTGATTTTTTTTTAATATTTTATCATTATTTCTTTATCCAGATTAGTCGCATTCTCATTTTTGTTTCTTTTACATTTCTCTTTTTCCTCAGTGAAAATTAAATAAATCTAAAGTGCATCGTCTACAAATAAATAAATCACATTCTAAGGATATAAAATTTATAACATTCATCAAGTGTCTTTTTATGGTTTGGTTTAAATGGTTCAAAGTTGTGAGTACATTTAAAGAAATCTTCTATTTTATTATAGTATTCTAATAGAAATTTAGAATTGTTATCTTGGTGATGATGATGAATGCCCACGCGGATTTCTTGCCTTGGGGAGGCTGGAATAGCCCTTGATCTTACCGTCTTCTTCTCCCCTTTCTCGTGCCTCTTTACTCCCCAAGAGGTATGAAAACCTAGCCTCCTCCCTTATTAGATTCAGTAAAGTCTTTTATACCTGTAAGTTTACAGGCTGCTTACGAGCGTAAGCCTTGGGGTTTCATTTGATCTCATGCGTTACAACCCCGCTTATTGCCGTATGCATCTCCCGTAAGGGTCTCTGTCTTCGGGTTAAGGTCCCCATTACGGCCATAACGGGGTGACTGTGAACCTCATCTGATTAATCTTGCCCTACTCCTGACGAGCGTAAGAGGCTCCCGTAAACTCTTCTGTCTTACACTTACGGCCCAACTTACGGTCGTAACTCCGACCGTAAGTCCCTCTGTTTTATAGCTTCCTCATGTTACAGGCATAAGCATGCCCGCAATGCCTTCTGAAAGTGGCTTATGGCCGTAACTCTAGCCATAAGCGGCCCATAAGTAGTTCTGGCACTCAGGTTAAAATGTTAGGAGATCGCTATCTTCTATATTTTGTTTCCTAATTGCTTCCTTTGGCTCTCCTTTGTCCTAAAACTCCATCTGATGCTCGCAAGGACAATTCACACATGATTTAGTCTCATTTTTCAGAAAATTACTATTATACTAACTCGATAAGTATACAAATTAGTATGTAAAATAAAGCATAATTGTATACTTATCACGTGGTGATGAACGTATATAAAGACTTGGACGTGGCATTGATCTTGGGGATACTTTTCCTGTGCACCTTGAAAGCATTCATAAACATGGAAGGGCGCGGGATGACCTTACGTGATGGAGAGGAGAAGCTTACTTACCTCTTAGCTGAGGCTATGAAACAACCTCCCGATTTTGATGATACATGTTATTGCACAGATGCTACTAACAAATTTGTTTACAAGTATATGCAGGAAATCTCTCAACCGCACTACTTTGAAGGATGGCAGGATCAAGAAGTGGAAGAAACTACGGGTACATTGTTGAGGATTAAGGTGAAGGTGAAGAGCCAAATGGAGGCTCAAGTTGTTGAAGAGTCGTCACTTCTAAAAAGAATATTTCTGAAGTTGACGCGTTCGAGACACTCCAGAGGGAATGGAGACTTATAGGCATGTGTAAACGGCGGCGCTCCATCATTCAGGGTGTGTTTGGTTAACTGGTGTTGAGGCCAAGTGGTCGAAGTGCATAGTTCAGTGGGAGTTTCAGTTGTTTGTTTCACTGAAGTGGGATCTGTGAAGTCTTGATTTGACACTTCCAACGGGGCTCACTTCTCAATTTTGACTTTGGACAAAATTCGGCCGAAGCCGGACTTCGGCGATTTTCGCCGACGTGGCCGAAGTCCGACTTTGGTCGACCCGCATCATGTGGGGGTGTTGTGAACACCTCTCCCGGGTTTCTTCGAGTCCTTTGTCTTCTCCTTCTTCTAGGGTTTCCAGCCGCCAACATGGTTCCTCCTCCGTGGTGTCTCCACAAGTCGCCCGTACCTCTACTGATCTCCTTCAGCCGACCAGCTTCACGTGAAGGTGTTGTAAACACCCCCCCTCCCCCGTGACCTACTAGTCGCCCTTAATCACTTCTGTTCATGTTCTTTGTCTTTTTCTAGGGTTTTCGGTCGCCAACGTGGTTTCTTCTCGCCGGCGTGGCCACACTTCCCCTCGTCCGTGACTTCACAAGCCAGCCATGATCTTTTCTCTTCTTCTTTTTGTACTTTTTCTTGTAGGGTTTCCGGCCTCCAGCTTGCTTGCTTTTCCCCGGCGTCTCCATAGCCTGCTCGCTCCTTTACCGATCTCCTTCGGCTTCAATGTCCGAAGATCTCTTGCTTTCTTGGGGTAAGCCATCCGATCCCTTTCTTTATTTTTCTTCTTCCCCTAAATCCTAGCTCCTTGTTCCCTTTTCTTGCTTCCAAATATACTAGACAAGAATTTTGAAGTATTATGCTGCTTACTATGTTTAGTATTATTTTTTATGAAAAACTATGCTAACAAAATTTTTTTCAGAATTTGTTCCACCAATTGAGCACATAAGACCACCATAATCTTCTTTGGTAAAGACCTCAAGGTGAGCTTATCTTTCGTAGTTTGCAAAATTTGACTAGTTCTGGACATGCTCTTTCCTTTCCCTTTTTCCTTTTGATAATTTCTACCTCAAGGTGATCTTCTTCCTTTCTTTTTATCCCTTTTTTTTTTCCTCTGATTACTGTGTTTTTCCTTTTTGCTTCACTTTATGTTTTGGATCTTTTTTATTGTTAGAGTGGATCATGTCATTAAATTTTTTATCCTATACCTACACTGTTGGATCTAGACTTTATTGATGAAACCTATTTTTTGTTGGAGAATTTGGTGTCATGCCCATGTATGCTTGTGAAATAATTTATAAACTCTCCCTGGTTGTGTTGTGCAGTAGAGTTCTAACTTCAAATTAAATTTCCATTGTTACATGTGATGCTTTTGCCCTAATTCTTTCTCTTTTACTCCTAGTTATTTTATGTTGTATTTTTTTTTTTGTGATAATGGATCATGTCATTAATTTTTTTGCCGTACATGTTTATAATTTAATGAAATCATACATGAACTTGCTGCCCTTTTTCTCAGTTAACAACAACATGATATTTCCACCATGTCATCTTCTTGTGCACTAACATGCCCTTCTCCGAAATTGAATTTTTTACCCTATACCTGCACTATTTTACCTTGAATTTATTAATGAAACCTATTTTTTCTATTTTTGAATTTGCTGTCTTGTTCATGTTTGCTTGTGAATTAATTTATAAACTCTCCATGATTGTGTTGTCCAGGGGAGTTCTAACTTGAAATTAAATTTTCATTGTTACATGTAATTCTTTTGTTCCAATTTCTTTTTCTTTTACTGCTAGTCATTTTTTGTTGTGGATTTTTTTAGTTATAATGGATCATGTCATTAATTGTTTTGGTTATACATGTTTATAATTTGAAGATCATACATGAACATCCAGCTGTTTTTGTTTTCAGTTAACAAAAACATGATGTCACCACCATGTCATCTTCTTGTGCACTAACATATCCTTCCCCGAAATCAAAGTTTTTACCCTATACCTGCAATGTTGGACCCTGAATTTATTGATGAAACCTTTTTTTTCTGTTAGAGAATTTGTTGTCCTGTTCAAGTATGCATGTGAAATAATTTATAAACACTCCATGTGTGTTTGCAGTAGAGTTCTAACATGAAATTAAATTTGCATTGTTACATGTGAGGATTTACCCTAATTCTTTCCCCTTTTTCTCGCTAGTCATTTTTTGTTGTGGATTTTTTTTTTTGTTATAATGGATCATGTCATTAATTTTTTTGTCACACATGTTTATAATTTGAAGAAATTATACATGAACTTACTGCTGTTTTTGTTTTCAGTTAATGACAACATGATATTTCTACCATGTCAACTTATGCACTAACATGTCCCCCGAAATTGAATTTTTTACCTTATACCTGTACTGTTGGACCCTAAATTTACTGATGAAACCTATTTTTTTGTTTTTAAATTTGGTGTTTATCATGTGTGCTTGTGAAATAATTTATAAACTCTCCATAGTTGTATTGTGCACAAGAGTTTTAACTTGAAATTAAATTTCCATTGTTACATGTGATCCTTTTGATAAGTGTCTAAATACACCGTTTTGTAATGGTGAACTACTTATACTTTCATACATTAATTGAATAAAACCGGTGCCCTTTTATGTGTTTTTCTTGTTTTTCTATTTCAGGGCATCTACGGACCATTTACGTTGAGAGGAGCGTTTATAACTGGAAAATCAAGGCCAAGGAGCGAAGAAACGAAGGATAAACGAGCTCCGGAGGGCATCCAAGAGTTCCTACACAACCAGGCCCCTTTTACGGCCTGTGTGCGGGCTGTGAACAGCCGCCACACCCCTGGCAGAGGGGTGTGCGTCCTCACACTGGCCGCACACGAGTCGGGTATTTAAGCCCGACTAGGGTTTTTTCTCGGGGACTTTTGACCACCGACGTCTCAAAACACCCCCACGCTCAAATCTTCATCAAAGGAGGTCGTTTTGTAGAGAATTCAAGTGGGAGAAGATGGGAGAATTTGAAGATCTTCATCTTAGGGCTTGTCGACACGGATTTGGTGAGTTTCTACATCACGTCTAGTCGACACATTCAAGAGGGAGTTTTTGGTGTTTTATTGATGTATTTTTCATTGTGTGAATTTTCCTTCTCTATTATGTCGAACTAAACCTCCCAAGGCCACCGAGCAACCGGTGAACCTTGGGAGGAATACTTGTATTGGATGATGTCTTTTTAATCTAATGAATAAATGGTTTGTCTTAATTGGTTTCTTTCATTCTTAATTCTTGTTCATTCTACAATGGATGGTTTCCATAGAATTGATTTTGAATGAACTTGTTTGGCGGGGGGATGCTAGCATGTATTAGGTCAAAGAATGTTAGAAGAGGGATTCATTGTACCGGTGCACCGGAGGATCCGGGTGCCGGTAGCCTCCCGTAGGCTGTAGAGTTCATCTTAGCACAATTTCTCATGGATAACTCTAGCCAAGACTCCCTAGGCCCAATGACATCATGTGAGTATCCTTAGGATAAAAGAACTTGTATTGGATTAGGGCTACACTACGGAGGTTCCGGGGTAGTCGAAATAGAAGAAGGTTTTTGAAGATTTCAAAGGACAGAAAGCCACACACCTTACTACACGGGCGTGTGAACGACTGTGTAGACTAGAAGAAGGATTTTTGGGAAAAGCAATGTAGCATTTGACTGTAGCAAGTAATGTAGCAAAAGTACTGTTTACGGTAGTGTGGAATTTCTACACGGCCGTGTGGCTACAGTACACGATCATGTGAGTGCCCGTGTGAAGCCATGATTTCAAGTTATAAAAGCTGTCTTGTTATAATTTTTGGGGATCTTTTCGGCTGTTTTGAGGAGGTAAGGCGACTAGGGCTTTGGGAGTGTTCTTTGCAACTTTGGGAAGCTTTTCTCACCAATTTGGATCGAATCCTCATCTGTCATAGCATCAAGGAGGCCACCGGTGACTTAGCTTCGGAGTGGATTCAATCCAAACGTGGAAGCTACCCATCAAGACCATCGTCACGGATTTAGGGGGGTTATTCTCTATGGCTTGTGAACTTGTTTAACATTGTTTTATTTGTGTTTTGACTTGCTCCATAGAGAGCTAAACCCCTAGTGGGTATTCGGACATGTAAACCCTAGGATTCATATTTTTATTAGATTTACATTGTGTTTCTATTTAAAGTTTAATACATTGAGTTTTGCTCTTGTGTTCTTAATGCTTGCAATTTCTTTTGATTTAATTATTAATTGCCTTGCATGTTTTATTCAATCTAGTAAAGAGAGAGATTACCATTAGGTTCAGAATCACCAAGAGTGAAGAGGGTTGAGAGGATGAGCCGCGAGATATCGGAGTGTCCCCTTTCCCTTCCGATAGATATTTCATATCTCCATATTCCCTAAGTTTCAAGCAACCATATGTGGTGTGAGGCGCCGAGAGAATTCTCCGCCGGGACCTCGTAGGGGATTAGGGATCCTTCACCTAGAGGCAGAGTTGGATCTACTTTTAGGAATTGGTCATATCTTTGGGATCTCTAGAGTGCTAAGTAGTTATATGTGGTGTGAAGCGTTGAGAGAATTCTCCTCCGGGACCTCGTAGGGGACTAGTTATTGGCAATCTGGAGGCAATGGCCGATATGCCTTAGGATACCCACAACTCAATATTCTCGTCTAGAAACACTTGTAATCTACACTTAACACCCGAATCTTAGGGGGAGCATTGTCTGGATACCCTATCTTCATCGATTGGTAACTCCATTTCTTTTTAGTCCCTACATACTTGTAGTGACACTCTTAGGTTTAGCTATTAGATCGTCACACACTACACTCATTAGGCTAGATAACAAAAGAGGAGCAATTACTAGTACTTCTGTTCCCTGTGGTTCGACAACCCGACCCATTGGGTCCACTTTATTACTTGATGACTTATGCACTTACGGTAATGCAAGGGGTTGACACATCACCCTGTGTTGTGTGCATCAAGTTTTTGGCATCGTTGCAGGAGAACAGGATATTAGGAACGCTAGTACTTTGTTACTTTAGCCATTCATTTATCTTTCATTGTTTTTCTATTTCATCTTCCTCACTTTCGCTGTTCTCACTTATCTTATTTCCCTTATATGTATATATTTTTGCAAGGAATATGAAGGATGGTTGATCGAATTACAGCTTTGTCCATTCAAATTGAGGCTTTCAATGAAAGGATTGATGAAATTTTATGTTCAAGGCAACAAAGATATCCCTACTGTAACACATATCGTCTAAGTCATATTAGCTACCCCAACATCTCATGGAATGTGTTTGGACCATAATGGCAAAACCCACAATCTGGATTTGAAGAGTATATCCCACCACAAAAGCATGAGCCAAGCCTAGAAAATCTATTAGCAAGATTTGTTCGGAGATCTGAGGCTGCCTTAGCGGAACAATCTCAGGAGGAGAATTTGAATTTGGAGAATGTTAAAACACTAAAGCCAGCATGAAAGCTTATAAGATTTCACAGCAATATCAACAAGACACCATTCATGACTTGGAGAACCAAACTGAGAGACTTGTTGAGGAAGTTTCTAGTGAAAATGACAAGGAAAAGTGTGAGAACAATGATGGAGTGGGGGAAAAAGAACAAAATGTTGTAGAGAATCAAATAGAGGAGATGAGCCCCAATTTGTGATTGATGAATGCTTGAATGGACAATATGCTTATAAGGAGGAAGCTGTAGAAGAGGGTTTACTGAAGTCATATCTCTTTCAAGTTAACAAGGTAAAAGAAGCAAAACCCAAGGCAATTAAACAAGTACCTTTTCTTGGAATGGATCAACCAAGAAAATTCAGGAAAGAGGTTTTGGGAATTGAAGAAGATGTGGGTAGGAGGCTCAACCCATCCAAGGACCCAACTAAGTTGAGCTTGAACAATTCCTGGCCCAAATTGTTTCTGTGGAGATTTAAACAAAAATTGTTCAAGCCCCCAACAAAATTTCATCCTCAGACAGATAGAATTGTGTTTATAGGAAGTAGCTATGCAAGATAGAGCCTGGAGGAGCACACCCTTTTCAAGCCTCCATAAGTTAAGGAAGAGGTACGTCAAGCTAGTGACGTAAAACAAGCGCTTCTTGGGAGGCAACCCAAGTATTTGCATTAGTTTAGGTTTCAGTTTTCAATTCTGTAGAAATAATTAGCATGAGTAGATGTCGATTTTTAATTTTATTGGTGTTGAGTCTTTCTTGTCGACGTTTGGTGTTTCTTTATAGATACATGTGTGAGGTATGATCTAGTATGCTTTATATGTTTTTAGTTGAGAAATAGGCCTTGGAATGGGAGAAATCGGAAATTTTTGCATATCCACAAGGGCAGGTACATGGGGGTGTGAGTGCCCCTATGTCTTGCTGAAATTTCAGAAAAATAGCAACTTGAGAGGCACAGGGGCACTCACACGGGTGTGTGGGAGCCCTTGTGGCCTCCCAGAAGGGCCACACGCCCGTGTGGACACTTTACATGGGCATGTGGACCATTTCTTGGTGTCCAGAGAGGCACAGGGGCAGCCACACGTTTCCAGCCAACACGGGCATTCAGCCTGTGTGAGTGCTCTTGTGGCCTTCTGGAGGATGAAAATAAATCCACACGGGCGTGTGGAATTTCCACACGCCCATGTACAGTAACCATGTGAGGGTGTGGCTTATCCACGTGCCCATGTGGGCTACTCAAGGATGAGAAATGATTTTTCTATCATTCCAACACTTGCACCACTTTATCAAAGAAGCCACTAGCGACCTAGCTTCGGAGTGCATTGAATCCAGACGTGGAAGCTACCCATCAAGACCATCGTCACGGATTTAGGGGGGTTATTCTCTATGGCTTGTGAACTTGTTTATCATTGTTTTATTTTTTTTTGACTTACTCCATGGAGAGCTAAATCCCTAGTGGGTATTCGGACATGTAAACCCTATGATTTATATTTTTATTAGATTTACATTGTGTTTCTATTCGAGTTTAACACATTGAGTTTTGCTCTTGTGTTCTTAATGCTTGCAATTGCTTTTGATTTCATTATTAATTGCCTTGCATATTTTATTCAATCTAGTAAAGAGAGAGATTACCATTAGGTTCAGAATCACCAAGAGTGAAGAGGTTGAGAGGGTGAGCCGCGAGATAGCGGAGTGTCCCCTTTCCATTCCGATAGATATTTCCTATCTCCATATTCCCTAAGTTTCAAGCAACCATATGTGGTGTGAGGCGCCGAGAGAATTCTCCGCCAGGACCTCGTAGGGGGTTAGGGATCCTTCACCTAGAGGCAGGGTTTGATCTACTTTTAGGAATTGGTCATATCTTTGGGATCTCTAAAGTGCTAAGTAGTTATATGTGGTGTGAGGCGTTGAGAGAATTCTCCACCGGGACCTCGTAGGGGACTAGTTATTGGCAATCTGGAGGCAGGGGCCGATATGCCTTAGGATACCCACGACTCAATATTCTCGTCTAGAAACATTTGTAATCTACACTTAACACCCGAATCCTAGGGGAGCATTGTGCGGATACCCCATCTTCATCGATTGATAACTCCCTCTCTTTTTAGTCCCTGCGCACTTGTAGTTACACTCTTAGGTTTAGTTATTAGATCATCACAAACTACACTCATTAGGCTAGATAACAAAAGAGGAGCAATTACTAGTACTTCTATTCCCTGTGGTTCGACAACCCGACCCATTGGGTCCACTTTATTACTTCACGACCCGTTCACTTGCAGTAACACAAGGGGTTGACACATCACCCTGTGTTGTGTGCATCAGTTGTGCAATAGAGTTCTAACTTCAAATTAAATTTCCATTTACATGTAACACAAGGGGTTGTCTAATTCTTTCTCTTTTATTGCTTGTCATTTTCTACTGTTCGATTTTTTTTTTGTTATAATGGATCATGTCATTAACTTTTTTGCCGTACATGTTTATAAATTTAAGAAATCATACATGAACTTGCTACTATTTTTGGTTTCAGTTAATGACAGCATGATGTTTCCACCATGTCATCTTATGCAGTAACATGTCCTTCGCCGAAATTGAAATTTTTACCCTATACCTGTGTTGTTGGACCCCGAATTTGTTGATGAAACCTATTTTTTGTTAAAGAATTTGGTGTCCTTTTCATGTGTGCTTGTGAAATAATTTATAAACTCTCCATGGTTGTGTTGTGCAGTAGAGTTCTAACTTGAAATTAAATTTCCATTGTTACATGTGATTCTTTTGTTCTATTTTCTTTTTCTTTTTCTGCAAGTGTTTTTCTGTTGTGGATTTTTTTGGTTATAATGGATCATGTTATTAATTGTTTTGTCATACATGTTTATAATTTGAAGAAATTATACATGAACTTGCTGCCATTTTTGTTTTAAGTTAATGACAACATGATGTTTCTACCATGTCATCTTTTTGTGCACTAACATGTCCTTCTCCAAAATTGACTTTTTTACCCTATACTTGCACTGTTGGACACTGAATTTATTGATGGAACCTATTTTTGAGTTTCGGAATTTGGTGTCTTGTTCATGTGTGCATGTGAAATAATTTATAAACTCTCCATAATTGTGTTGTGCAGTACAGTTCTAACTTCAAATTAAATTTTCATTGTTACATATGATGCTTTTGTTCCAGTTTCTTTTTCTTTTACTACTAGTCATATTTTGTTGTGGATTTTTTGTTATAATGGATCCTGTGATTAATGTTTTGGGTCGTACATGGTTATAATGTGAAGATCATACATGGGCATCCAGTTGTTTTTGTTTTCAGTTGACGAAATCAAGATGTTACCTCCATGTCATCTTCTTTTGCACTAACATGTCCTTCTCCGAAATTAAATTTTCTACCCTATACCTGCAGTGTTGGACCCTGAATTTATTGATAAAACCTTTTTTTGTTAGAGAATTTGTTATTTTGTTCATGTGTGCTTGTGAAATAATTTATAAACACTCCATGTGTGTTTGCAGTAGAGTTCTAATTTGAAATTAAATTTGCATTGTTACATGTGATGCTTTTGCCCTAATTCTTTCCCTTTTACTGCTAGTTATTTTTTGTTGTGGATTTTTTTTTTGGTTATAATGGATGATGTCATTAATTGTTTTGTCGCACATGTTTATAATTTGAAGAAATCATACATGAACTTGCTGTTGTTTTTGTTTTCAGTTAACGACAACATGATGTTTCCACCATGTCATCTTATGCACTAATATGTCATTCTCCAAACTTGAAATTTTTACCCTATACCTGCACTGTTGGACTATGAATTTATTGATGAAACCTATTTTTCCGTTTCTAAATTCGGTGTTATGTTCATGTGTGCTTGTGAAATAATTTATAAACTCTCCCTAGTTGTGTTGTGAAGTAGAGTTCTAACTTCAAAGTAAATTTTCATTGTTACATGAGATGCTTTTGCCATTATTCTTTCTCTTTTGTTGCTAGTTATTTTATGTTGTGGATTTTTTTTGGTTATAAAGGATCATGTCATTAATGTTTTTGTCGTACAAGTTTATAATTTGAAGAAATCATGCATGAACTTGTTGTTGTTTTTGTTTTCAGTTAACGACAACATGATGTTACCACCATGTCATCTTCTTGTGCACTAACATGTCCTTCTCCCAAATTGACTTTTTTACCCTATACTTGCCTTTGTTGGACACTGAATTTATTGATGGAACCTATTTTTATGTTTATGAATTTGGTGTCCTGTTCATGTGTGCTTGTGAAATAATTTATAAACTCACCATGGTTGTGTTGTGCAAGTAGAGTTCTAACTTGAAATTAAATTTCTATTGTTACATGTGATTCTTTTGTTCCAGTTTCTTTTTCTTTTACTGCTAGTCATTTTCTGTTGTGGATTTTTTGGTTATAATGGATCATATCATTAATTTATCGTACATTTTTATAATTTGAAGAAATCATATATGAACTTTCTGCCGTTTTTGTTTTTAGTTAACGACAACATGATGTTTCCACCATGTCATCTTCTTGTGTACTAACATGTCCTCTGAAATTGAATTTTTTAACCTATACCTGCAATGTTGGACCCTGAATTTATTGATGAAACCTATTTTTCTGTTTCTGAATTTGCTATCTTGTTTAGCCAATGTTTGTGAAATAATTTATAAACTCACCATGGGCGTTTGTCGTGGATTTTTATTTGTTTACTTGAAATTAACTTTCCACTGTTACATGTGATGCTTTTGTTCTAGTTTCTTTTTCTTTTATTGCTAGTCATTTTTTGTTGTGGAGTTTTTTTGTTGGTCATGTTATTAAGTTTTTTGTTGTACATGTTTATAATTTGAAGATCACACTTGAACGTCCAGCTGTTTTTGTTTTCAATTAACGACAACATGATGTTACCACCATGTCATCTTCTTTTGCGCTAGCATGTCCTTGTTGAAAATTGAATTTTGTACCCTATACTGCATTGGCGGACTCTGTATTTATTACTGAAACATATATTTTTGTTTCTGAATTTGCTGCCCTGTTCAGTAGATGTTTGTTTTTGTTCTTCGGATGTTGTTATTTTTTCTCTCCACCGACAATGAATTAGGTTTTACTATTATTTCATTAGATTTGGCCTATTACTTGGTTTGGTGGATCTAAATATCACCTTAGACTATGAATGCGTTTGTAGTGTGATTGTTAGAACAAATTACTTTATAAAGTATCAGCCAAGTCTCTTACACCATTTAGTGGATTAAATTTTGAAGCATAGGGATTCTTCATGGAGGATTATCTCGCATCGGAATTGATATAAGTTTTTTTAGATTCTTCGTATTAATTAAATGATTGTGTAGATTTTTAATTGGACCACATGCGAGCATGCAGGAACCTTCGTCGTAGCTTTCACCACAATGGTCATTGTCATTGCCTACATAAGTGAAGATGTCTGATCGAGTAGGCTTAGGAGATATGTAGAGCCATCAATATACCTTGACCTCACTTGAAAGAAACACATGACCCTTATTTTGAGGAGTGACTAGGACTACGGTGTCAGCTACCTTAGGATGGATGTAAGACCTTTCATGCATTTGTCCTAAATTATGCGCGATAGGCAACGCCTCCTCGATTCCTGACATGTGTCCATAGAAGAACAACTCGTGATTTTCTTACACGTTGTCGGCCATAATACAAAGAATCGAACTATGTGTGTCGAGTTTCTTCACTCGGGGGAAACAATTAGTCAGTATTTCAATAACATCATTCGATCCATTTGTCTTTGTACGTGATGACTTCGTCAAGTCTCCCTCTAACACTTGTCACCCCGACATAGAAAATAACCCGAGTTGGTATCCTTTTTTCAAAGTAAGTTCGATAGCATTCATAGGTAACATCTATATCCGTTAAACACCCGGATCAGAACTCAATAATGTATGAATGCCTTGTAGGATTGTATTGGATTATTAGACAAGCACACACATTGATGCATCAGTCCCCGCATACGAAATACCATGTTTTCGTGGTAGAAAAGGTCCTACATAGAATGTGTTGGCCGCGATCAACCCAGATCTGAAGCTCATATACGTCCTAGCCGGTTGGCGAGAGATCCGCAAATGACTTCACTATTTTAAGGGATGCGCTTTCAAGTCCATAACCCGAGGGACTAAAGATTATCGAAGGTAGCTAAAATACAGCTTAGACTTTGTAAAGATTAACAACAATGGCGCAATAATTGTTTTTTGGTTATGTTAGGGAAGTACTATTTGGAAGTTGGTAGATACACAACCATGAATGGTTTCATAGCTCCATATCGAGGAGAACGATACAATTTGAAGGAGCATAGTAGAAGGTTACTGATGAATACAAAATAATTATTTAATCTCCGGCATTCAATGTTATGGTCAAGGATTGAGTCAGCATTCGTCATCCTAAAGAATCATTTCAAGATCCTCAGATCATGTCCATTTTTCCCTTTCAAGACCCAAGTTAAATTGGTACTTGCATGTTGTGTGTTGTGCACAGTTACATAGCCGGTGTCGACCCGATGGATACAATCTTACATGAAAGCAGCACGCAACGAGAATAACTGCAAGAAAATAGACAATGGATGGAGTTAAGGACCAAATAGCTTCTAATATGTGGGACCATTACGTTGGCCGACCTTAGTTGGCATAAATGGGTGATGTACCCATTTATGGGACCTATGGTTCATTTTCTTTGTTCTTACGTTATCTTATACTTATTATGAACATAATACTTGCTCTGGCTATAACATTTTCTATATGTTTAACTTATTCTTCAAACATAATTTCCTCGTTCACAATTTGTTTCTTGAAAGTGGTCGCAAGGGGTCTACCTTGAAGCCCACTTTAGGCAAGCGTGGAACACCAAACAAGAGGTATAAGGTAGATTTCGACAACCTCCTAATACCAGTTTTGGTGGAACAAGCGAGGAGGAGAGTGTGACAGTCCTTCAAACGGGTTGCCTTCGGCCATGCTACCACCGTCGTTAATGCATGGTTTAACACAAATTTCACTACTAATACATTAAGTAGTGACTGCCATATACGCTGAGGGAATATAACAAATTATCATGACGTATGCGAAAAAAAAAGTATTATTCCCTGATTTTTAAAACAATGTTGTGTGCAATTTTTACATGCATTACTTTAGGCACATCCTACCACGAAACCCTTTATCAACAAGCCTATCGACAACTATGAAGGGCTTAGGGTAATTTGTGGCAAAGACAACACAACAGGGTTATATGCGATGTCATTGTATGGAGAATTGGGTGAGAATCCTGAAAATGATGATGCAAACAATAACAACGTCGAATCAGTCCCCCGTTAACGACATTAGCGATGAAGAAGGCAATGAGAACCAGCCTCCTTCTCTTACTAGTAGTCGGGCCACCTTTCTTACTGCTAGATTGACCCATTCAAACAAGGGTCTTAGAGGCTCATCGACGATGTTGGACCTAATCACACTGTAAGTGAAATGGCAAGTGCAATTAAGAATCCAGTCAACTGGATGGACATTCTACATGAGAGAGTCATGGAGATTGATGGGTACATGGAGCATGAGCTTGTACAGGTATTGGATTATCTTCAATGCAGTGAATATGAAGCTACTGGTTTCATTGTGAGGAAGTTGGCATTGAGAAGGACTGGGTGAACAGCTTCCTATCCAGGATGGAGTGACCCTTGTCGTCAATGGCTAATATGACATTCTTACTTTACTATTCTCATACTAACTAAGTAGTGACTTGCGTATCCCTTTTTATGCTGCAATGAACTTGCTGCCTGTGCTATTTGCCATCATCTGCATTTTCGTAGGTTGTTTTTGTTTTGCATTATGTGGACTTCTTTTTTTTTATTGTCATGTGGTGCATGTAGGCATGGACCTTGGTTGCTGTAAGGGTTGATGACCTTACACTTGGTCAGCGGGCGCACATTTCAACATAGGCCAAGCTACGAGGGCGCACAGCTGCATGGATTGGGTAGCGCGCTGTTAGTGCGAGGCATGTATTGTGTCGTGACCAAGAGCAGGCGAAATATTCTGCACTATCATGTGTTGATACCGTGAGACGCGTGTGTGTTGGACCGTGGGTATACGAGTGACCGATGAGTGCGTGGGGAAGGCGCGCCCATACCATGAGTCAAGAGTTGCAGACTTAAATTATTTAGAGTGTGTATCTCTAGCAAGTCTAGGCGGGGCGGGATACTTGATTAGGCCGGAAGACCCAGATGCTGATTCCGGATTTGACAAGGCTTTACTCAGGCTTATGCAAGTGAGTACGCGGTCGGGAGCGTGGCCGAGCCAGGGGTGAGGATGGCACGTGATATTACCTTGCGTGACCGGTACTGCTGCGCGTTGTGACCAAGGGTGGATGGTTGAAGCTACATTCATGTCGGTGGACACTACAAGTGATGAGTGCTTTATATATATATATATATATTTCATACGCATTACACCCGATATTTACTTGTTCTTTCGCTATTACTTGTATAGTTCGGTGCTATTTAAAGTATTTTGAGTTTATTGTGTAGATATGTAGGTCCTGGAGTAATTAGAAGTGATTTAGAGGAGAATTCACATCAAAAGGACTTAAAAGGAAGTTCGTCAAGGCAAGCACGGGCGTGCTCTTTGCCGTGTAGTTCACAGGAATTGGTAAGCACGAGGAAGCAGGGTTAAAGTGCCATGAGCACAGGCGTGCAGACTGGAGCACGGCCTCAACACGGGCGTGTTCCAGCCCGTGCACTTTACCTTCTGGCGAATTTTTGGGGAAAGTACTGCAGCAAAAGTACCATAGCACCGAAAACTCAGAAACCCGAAATTTGAACGGGCTGAATCACGGGCGTGCAGAATTAAGCACGGCCGTGTTTACATAGGGAAGTGGTTTTTTAAGCCCAAAAGCTAGTGTTTCAAAGGGATTGTTTCTCCAATCTTTCTTCCCCTTTAGATGGAGCTGACGCGAGAGAGAAGCGGCGCAACTTCGGGGGCCGGATCTGGACCAAGAGATCGTCTTGGGAGTGGAGCAACGTTGGCAAGATCATCATCGGACACCCTTCGACGAAGATTGTGAAGCAAGAAGGGAGTTTATGAATTTCATCTTCTTCTCTTATTGTTACCCTATGTTTCTTGTTGAGCCATGAGGGGCTAACCGTTCTCCGGTGCCCCGGATTCATGAACTCGTATGTTATTTTGTAGTTGAATGCTTCCTTGCAATGTTTATGGAGTCTTAATAATTTCTCTGTTAAAGCTTGTGTTGCATGCTTGATGAGTTAATTGATTGCATAGATTGATTGTATCTCGACATGTGTCCTTTGTTCTTAGTGTGATCGCCTTGAGTGATTGCTCCATTGAAGAGTAGAGGCCTCGCAGTGTACTCATTATCTTGATGCTTATCTTCGCCATAGTTGCAACAAGGCTTTGAGAACACACACAGATTTCGCAGAGCGTACTTGATAGGCATTGTGAGATAGTGATTGGAAGCTATTCCAAGGGATTGATCTGGAGCATTACTCCCTATCACTAATCTCTCATTACCTGAATCCTTTCTCTCCCCTTCGTTCCTCCTATTCCTTTTACTTTCTGTGTAATTAGTCTTCAACCCAAATTATTGAGCCGGCTAGATATTAGAAATCCGACGAGTATCGAAAGCTACACCAGTCCCTGTGGATTCGACTACCCGACCCTCTCGGGTACACTTTACTACTTGTACGACCCGTGCACTTGCGGATACGCAAGGGGCGTATCAAGTTTTTGGCGCCGTTGCCGGGGACTGACAACTTTTGAGAAAGTTTACATTTCTAGTAATCTAGCCATTTTTCTTTACTTCTGTATATATTTCTTTAGGTTATTTTTTTTATTTTTTTTTTGTTTTATTTTGATTTGTCTTCATTTGTTTTACATGTACCATTTTAAAGGCTACTTATTTCGAGCGAGATGGTTGATCCGATTGCAGCCTTATCTATTCAAATTGAAGCTCTCAATGCAAGGACTGATGAGTTTTTATCTATGCAACAACAATGCTATCCCTACTACAACACATATCATCCAAGTCAAGGGAGTTACCCTAACACCTCATGGAATGTATTTGAGCAACAATGGCAAAATTCACAATTCAGATTTGAAGAATACATTCCACCACAAGAGCATGAGCCTAGCCTAGAAAACCTATTAGCAAAATATGCTCAAGGATCTGGGGATTTCCTAGAGGAGCAATTTCAGGAGGAAAATTTGAATTTGGAGGATGCGCTGGCCAAATCTATCCAAAACACTGAAGCCATCCTTCAAACTTTTATAGTTCCACCTCAAATTCAACCGAGCCCCATTCATGACATACAGATCCAAACTGAGCAATTTAATGAGGAAGATTCTTTTGAAAATGTCAAGGAAGTATGTGAGAACAATGAGGAAGTATGGGAGACAGAAAAAGTTGTTGTAGAGAATCAAATGGAGGGAGTAGAGCTTCAACTCAAGATTGGTGAATGTTTGAATAGACAACATATTTATGAGGAGGCAACAAAAGAAGTGGGTTTGCTGATGCCATGTCTCTTTCAAGTTGAAAAGGTAAATGAAGCAATCCCTAGGACAATAAAACAAGTAGACTGCCTTAGAATTCATCAACCTGTAAAATGCAATAATGTGGATTTGGGAATTGAAGAAGATATGGGTAGGAGGTTCAAACCATCCAAGGACCCACCTGAGCTAACCTTAAATAATTCATGGTCCAAATTATTCCTATGGAGGCCTAAAGCTAATTTGTTCAAGCTTCCAACTAAAGTACATCCCCGGCCATATAAAATGGTGTTTATGGGAAGTAGCTATGCAAGCTACAGCCAGGAGGAGCACATCCTTTTCAAGCCTCCATAAGGTAAGCAACAGGTATGTTAAGCTCGTGACGTTAAACAAGCACTTCTTGGGAGGTAACCCAAGTAATTCTGGCTTTTGTGTTTTCTTGTTTTCTTTTAGTTTGTTCTTTATTTTTCCTTGAGTTGGTTGTTGGGTGGTGATAGTTTTATTTTATCTTGGGATTCTTGGTGTTCAAAGACTTTCCTAGGCTGAACACAAGCAAAACACGCCTGTGCTTATGGGCGTGCACTTTGCAGGAATTGATAAAATAGAGGTCTGGGAAGAAACACGGCCATGAGCATGCCCGTGCTCGTGACCGTGCTTCCCTGAACACACCCGTACTCTTCTTTTCTCGTTCATTGTGATTTCCTATAAGATGCACGGGTGGAAGCACGGGACAAAGGACGCCCGTGCTCCCTTCACTTTTAGACCCATTGTTTTATTTTTAGGAACGGTCACTGTGCTGCTGATCAGGAGTCAGAGGGTCAGACGCCTCTGACACAGAGGAAGGAGATAACTGAGAGAGCGAGGAAAGCCTTTAGAGCGGTACTGATGCCGCCAGTTCTGATGACCTTGATGCCACTGAATCCGAGTTCAATTGGGCACCGCTGGCAATGTGTTCTTTGTATACAGTTAGCAAGAGGAGCCTTTTGTGAAACTATTCTACTGTCCTTGCTTGCTGTTATTTTCTTATGCTTAGTTTATTTTTATTTCTTGAGCTTCACTTGTGTAACCTTCTTGCTTTACTTGATGTATGCTAAATGGTGAATGAGTGAACTATTCACATTGAGAATGGCATCATCACTCTCTAGTTCCAGGAAAGCCCTTTTTAATTCTCCTTAACTTTATTCAAATTATCCTCTTGGGCATTTATCTTTGCATGCATTGATTACATTGAGGACAATGTAATGTTCAAGCGTGGGGGAGGGTTATCTTTCTGCTTATTGTGATGATGCATGACTTAGGACGATCTATGAATTCTTGGATAGGAATTTTTTAGTTAGGGAGACAATGAGTATGTTAGTGTGCATTCTTTCAACTTAAGGATAAACTCACTCTTACTTTAGAAACCTAAGTTCTATCACCTCACCCAGTTTTGTGCAACCATTTTGTTTAGAAGAGAGCCTAGTTTTAGACCTTTGAAGATTGAAAATTTTGACTCTGAAAGCTTGGGTTAAAAAAACAAAAATCGAAAAGTCGGATCTCTTTTCGGATGCCCTATCGAATTGTGGATAATAACATACAAGATGATAGAAAGAGCTATCACGTTAAATGAAGTGAAAGCTGCATCTGAGTAGTCGGATCCTAGGCACCACAAATGTCATATTTGATGACCTACCGGGTGAAATGGCTACCTTTAGGGTGTATGAAGCTACTACCCAACTTAAGAGTCAGTCGCTGAAAATTAAGGGTCTTCCTAACTATACCTCTTCAAAAACACATGGGGCTCACTCTATTAGGTCACACACACACGGGAAGTACAGAGTAAGAGTGAAAATTTTACATAAGCCTTCAAGTGATATATACACTTGCTACTTAGAATCTCCCTTAATCTTAGAAACCCCTTATCTTGTTGAGATCAGGGGTCATGCACTCATCCTTTTATTGTAAGTTAAGTTTTTGCTTGAGGACAAGCAATGATTCAACTGTAGGGGTATTTGATGAGTGCTTTTTATATATATATTTCATACGCATTACACCCGATATTTACTTGTTCTTTCGCTATTACTTATATAGTTCGGTGCTATTTAAGGTATTTTGAGTTTATTGTGCAGATATTTAGGTCCTGGAGCAATTAGAAGTGATTTAGAGGAGAATTCACATCAAAAGGACTTAAAAGGAAGTTCGTCAAGGCAAGCACGGCATAAGCACGGGCGTGCTCTTTGCCGTGCAGTTCACAGAAATCGGTAAGCACGAGGACGCAGGGTTAAAGTGCCCTGAGCAGAGGCGTGTAGACTGGAGCACGGCCTCAACACGGGCGTGTTCTAGCCCGTGCACTTTACTGCCTGGCGAATTTTTGGGGAAAGTACTGCAGCAAAAGTACTGTATCACCGAAAACTCAGAAACCCGAAATTTGCACGGGCGTGCAGAATTAAGCACGGCCTTGTGTACATCGGGAAGTAGCTTTTTAAGCCCAAAAGCTAGGGGTTCAAAGGGATTGTTTCTCCGATCTTTCTTTCCTTTTGGGGGAGGGGACACGAGAGGGAAGTGGCGCACCTTCGGGGGCCGGATCTGGACCAAGAGATCGTCTTGGGAGTGAAGCAACGTTGGCAAGATCATCATCGGACACCCTTCCGCGAAGATTGTGAAGCAAGAAGGGAGTTTATGAATTTCATCTTCTTCTCTTATTGTTACCCTATGTTTCTTGTTGAACCATGAGGGGCTAACCGTTCTCCGGTGCCCCAGATTCATGAACTCGGATGTTATTTTATAGTTGAATGCTTCCTTGCAATGTTTATGGAGTCTTAATGATTTCTATGTTAAAGCTTATGTTGCATGCTTGATGAGTTAATTGATTGCATAGATTAATTGTATCTCGACATGTGTCCTTTGTTCTTAGTGTGATCGCCTTGAGTGATTGCTCCATTGAAGAGTAGAGGCCTCGCAGTGTACTCATTATCTTGATGCTTATCTTCACCATAGTTGCAACAAGGCTTTGTGAACACACACAGATTTCGCAGAGCGTACTTGATAGGCATTGTGAGATAGTGATTGTAAGCTATTCCAAGGGATTGATCTGGAGCATTACTCCCTATCACTAATCTCTCATTACCTGAATCCTTTCTCTCCCCTTCGTTCCTCCTATTTCTTTTACTTTTCTTTGTAATTAGTCTTCAACCCAAATTATTGAGCTAGCTAGATATTAGAAATCCAAAAAGAGTATCGAAAGCTACACTAGTCTATGTGGATTCGACTACCCGATCCTTTCGGGTACACTTTAGTACTTGTACTTGCGGATACGCAAGGGGCGCATCAACAAGCTAAGTGAAGTCAGAGACTTCACGCCAGACCTGTATTGGGCATGTAGCTCAATTAACCTTGGATTTGGGGTAACTGTTGTAATAGGGTCTAATGTGTCTTTGGGAGGAGACAATGTCTGTTGGTGATGGTTTTTGGCGATGGTTGTAAACATTTGTCAATATAAGAGAGTTTATGTTTTTCTCTTTTTAAACTGGGTTTCCTGTGTCGTGTTTCTCGTACAGTAAATGTTTTCCGGTTTTACTCGCTTCTATTATTTCGTTGTGCTTGTGATGCAAACAGGAGTTCACTAACTGTTGTTCTTGCAAGGAAGACTGACCTGTCGCTATGATGCATGTCATATGCTGCACGGCCAAAGGTGATCGGTTGAGGCCGTGATAGTTGCCATCATGTTTGTTTCAGCGTAGTACTTTTCTTTTATTTACGTGTGGTTTCCTATACAATGCTTGGTTTTCCATGAGGCAAATGTTCCTTTATGCTCCAGTTGTTTACTAGTTTTTGCTTTTATGTACCCAACTTGTCTTTTCTGCTTGTTATATTCGATCTTGTAGGTTATCTTTTCGTGGCAATGATGAGTATAGTATTCAATCTTCGGCACTAGGGCATGGTTCCCTGATTTAATGCAGTGAAGAGGCAATGAAAGGGCAAAGAACCCTTTCTCCCTTTCTTTTGCAACTAACTGCATGCTGAAAACCATTTCCGTTGATCTTTTATAATATGTTGGATACTTTGTTTTTTGTTTGCGAGCAGGTTTTCTTTCCTTGTCCTTTGGCTAGTTTAATTGTTTTCAGGGTTTGTCTTTTTTTCTTTCGTTGAGAAGCCTGTTTTGTCACTCATTTTTTTGTCATCTTCAGTTGCACTTGTGGGGCAATTGAGGGGGTGTAACCCCACCTTTTGCAACCAAGATGCAACTCGGGGCAATTTTGTATTTTTTTCGATAGCCGGTTGTCTTGGATTTTTTCACAGCTCTACCAATTTTGTTGAGGTTGGAAACCATAATTTTTTTTACCTTGGCTGCATGTCTTTACTGTTTCCTTCGTCATTTTGTGGGTGTGTTCAATTTGTTTTCTTTGCAAGTGTATGCATGTTGAAATTGGAAGCATAAATGTTTTTAATTTGGGCCATTGATGTGCAATTTGGTAATTAATGTGACCTTAGAATTGTTGCTGATGGTGGAGTGCACTTATGTAATTGGATGGGAAGATTACTTCAATTGCAGGCATGTGCTTCTCTCCTAGATTTGCAAGCTCTAATTTGTCAATGTAGTTGGACTACTCTCGCTCTACTTAGTATCTAATCAGTTGAAGAATGGTTTGATTGTCTCTAGGTTGGACTGAAAAAGAATTAAGGGAAAGTAATGCACTAGGGAAAAGTAAGGATTGGCTCGATGGAGGAGACGGTGCCCCGGGGTGAATTCCTGATGCTCACTAACTTGCACTCTCTCAGTACTTATCAGAAATATCTTCAGTTCTAAAACCTAGTTGTGCTAAGTGAATGATGTTCATAGTGCTGTTGAACCCTATGTTGAAATCTCACTTCTTGCAACTATTAATTAAGATTCACAAGCTAAGGAAAGATAACCAAACATTCAAGCATTCAACCACTCAACAACGCTCAAGATAGCCAACAACCAAGATTTAATGCTAAGAACAAGATATTCATAAATACTGCAAGTATAGTAACAAGTTCAAGCTACAACATCAGAATACTTCCCCCCGGGCCTCCCTAAGAGAGTTTAGCCCCTCATGAGGATAAACAACACAATAAATGCCAAAGAAATTAAAATACAAGAAGTTGAAAACCCCCTAATTTCTTGCATCATTGCGTCTGTCCGAGGCTTTACGATGTGATGGATTCTCCTCCCAATCGGCCTACCATTCGCGTAACGTTCCCTTGGTGGTGGTGAGGACGGCCCCTCAAAGCTTCCTCCTTCTTCCCTGCTAGTCCGCAGCCCAAAAAGTCCCCCAAAAACGTAAGTTTCTAGGGTTTTAAACTTTTCCTGATGTGAGCACCGCCGTGTTGAAGCCGTGCAGATTACGGCCGAATCAAACTCTTGAAACTTCAATTCCTATAATCTGCACGGGGTCCAACACGCCCGTGTTGCGGCCGTGCTGAGAGTTGCACGACCGTGCTTAGCGAACAAAATGCGTGTTGCTCTCGGCTGGAATCTCCTGTAAATTGCACGGCTTGAAGCACGGGCGTGTTGCGCCCGTGTTGAGCTTGATGAGGTTTCTCCTAAGTCCTTAAGCTCATGAAAACGCTCCAAATCACTTCTTCTTGCCTTAGGACTTTGATATCTGCATGGAAAACTAAGAATACCTCAAATTGCATTGAATTAATAGAATTTATGCCGATAAATTGAAGAATCATGGGAGTAAGACATGAAATAAATATATATGAAATGCACTCATCAGTAGGACAATACACTTAAGCTTACTATTCAACATGTTCTTGAATTGTGTTGTGCGTTTATATTTCTGTTGGCATTGTATATTTCGGATAGCCTTGTATGGCCTTCAGTGATTTTATATTTCGGTTAAGGGCTTACGACTGAATTTATTAATGCAAATCGGGGCATTACAATGAAACAAAAGTGTAAAATTCTAATATTATAGAAGGACATATTAAAAATATCAAATAATGCTTATCATGACATATTAAGGAGAAGTGTTTGATGTTAACAAAATATTTCTTCATGATTGTCATAAATTAAATTTCATCATACAAATGCAAATTGGGCCACTAAAAAAACCATAATCTTATACATAAAAAAGCAAAATACAAATTTAATAAACAAAAATTTATTCAATAATATCCCACCATGTCAAGTATAACCTAAACGAGATGCAGATCATGTTAAAAAAAATAAATAAATAAATAAACACTCACTTTCCTAAATTCAACTTAATCATACAAATCACAAAGAAGGGGAACCCTAACACCCCCCCCCCCCTCGCACCGCGAGGCCGAAGTGTTAACCATATACCCACTTCTTTCTTAACAAACACCATGAAGTGTTGAAGTGGCAATTATGGATATTAATTTAACTAACCAAACACTAAAAGTGGTTACTGACATGACACTTCCAGCAACAACTAAACACACAGAAGTCTGCACCTTCAATTGAATTATACACTGAAGTGTCACTTGTAGGATTTCACCACTTCGGAGAATCACTACCGAACCAGATAGGCCCTTAACAATGCGCATCTCCAGGAGATAGGTAAGGAGGTTTTCCGTTAATAGGAATCTCCATGAGGTAAGAATCAAGGTATGTTGAGCTTAAGATGTTAAACAAGCGCTCTTAGGAGGCAACCCAAGCTTTCCTTGTATTTTCTTTTATTCTTTTCACTTTGTGTGCTTTGTTGTAATTTGTTTTAGTAATTTAAACTCTTAGCTCGTGTTTGGTCTAGTTTTCATTGAATGTGCCTTGTGCCGAATTGTCATGTTCATCTATGCAATTCCTAGAATATATTTTGTATTCGAACATGCATGATAAAGCAGGGAAAGCTTTGCCAAAATTTTTAGGACAGCTACGGGTGCTTTATGTCCATAAGCTGGCCCGTAAGTCCTTGATTGAGATAATTACGAGTGTCCTTCCCCCCGTAAGTCCCCTGTAAGGGGAGGATAGACAGTCTTACCGGTGGACTTACAACCTGTAAGTTTTGGGCTGAAACTTCAGAGATCGTTACAGGCGAACTTATACCAGTAAGGGGGACCGTAAGGTTCATACAAAGAACCTTAGGGGTAGACCAATAGACCCTTATAGCCCATAACCTCCTCGGTACATTTACAGAGGCCCTTATGGGCGCACTTTTGGCAGTAAGTAAGATCCTAAGAAGGAGATAGAGGGCCTTATGAACCCAAGTTGGAAGGATAATGGAACCCTTAAAGAGGCGGCATTACGGCCGTAAATGACCCTGTAAAGCAAAGACAAAGAACCTTATAGTCGGGCTTACGCCCGTAAGCCGGCTGTAAGCAGCTAGGGTTAAGGCGCCACCGACAACTCTTGATATTCATTTTGAATAATACATCTGTCATTTTCTATCGCCGATGATCCTTTTCCGAACCCTTCGGTTTCCCTCAGCTCCTTAGCTTCATGATTGAGCACTTAGGCATGCATTTGGGCGCATTTGGGCTCGTTTTGGACCCATTTGCTGTTTGATTTTCAATTCTATCCGATAAACCTAAGGTATAACGTTTTCTTCAATTTTTCACGGTGATGTGGTATCTTGTGCATTTAAATTCAGTATTTGTAAATGTTTTGAGCTATATTGTACAAGGAGGACCCTTACGGCCCAACCTCGAGGTTTACGACCGTAAGCTTAGTCGTAAAGGTGAACCTCCCGAGTCTTACAGCCATAAGCCTACTCGTAAGCAGGCCGTAAGTGCCTCTAAATTTGAAATTTCCTCAAGTTTGCACTAATTTTTGTATTTTTTTTTAAACTTGCAAGATGCCTCGCACGAAGAGAGTTACCTCGAGACTGTCGAAGTGGGCTAGGGTCGGTGCTATGGGACCCTCCATGGCTGCGGCACTCATGGACCCTACCTTCTCCAGTCTACGCGTCAGAGAGTGGTGTGGCTGTTTGAGGACGAAATGGTTTATCCAGTCTCGTACGGTGAGATGCTACAGACGGGAGAATGGTCCCGTCTATTCTTGGTAGAGGTGCCAATCTACCGAGATGCTACACTTGAGGTCTTGATCTCCTTCGAGCTTGATCGAGGGCTAGTGGGCTTCAGGCGTGTAGCCATGGTCTGATTCTAGTTATTCCCTGAGCGGCGGACACAAACACTTTCAGAGTTCGCGGTACTAATGGGGATGCACAATGCTGACTATTTCAGTGCCTCGTAGTACAAAGAGTTGCTAATCGAGTTCCCTTCTGAATTGACACCCAGGCGAGTCTGGCTAAAGCTAATGACTGGCTGAAACTACGAGCCAGGCCTCACGAAGGCCTCGTGGCTTGTCCGCGCCTCGCATAGGTATATTCACACTGTAATGACGCGATCGTTTGCAGGTAGAATGGACAACACCGGCGTAGTGGGGCGGTAGGAGCTCCTATACCTGTACAGTATGGTTCAGCGGTGCCGCTACACCTTGGATACGTACTGGCAGACTTCCTCGTGCACCAGGGTCAGCACGTCTGCTTGAGCACGATCTATGCCGACCCCTACATCACACGCTTGATCATAGGGATGTGGGGCTTTCAGATCGCCTCGAGGGGCAGGATGTCGTGTGCAGCAAGACCGCCCTCAGCCTGGGCACCCTGTGATTGATGGGGATGGTGATCTACAGATGGTCCAAGTACATCCTCACCACTTGAACCGCTGATCAGACTACAAATCAGGGTGAGGATAGCTCAGGCTAGGAGCCCGAGGACGACTCGAGTTTGTCGGTCTCCTCAGTGACAGCGAGTCCCACAGCTCGAGTGCGACCCAGACAAGGTCTTCCTGAGAATTTAGTGGCAACGGACTTTATGGGCAAGACAGATCGAGATCCATGCGTTAGTGGCACTGATGGAAGCCCCCCTACGCGGTGCCTTGACTTTACTAGCTCGTCTGGTCCCCACCATTCCATCTGCCACAGAGTCAGACCCATTTCCTGACGTCCAGGCTCCATCTCCCGATTCTCTTTCTGAGCCAGCTCCAGATGCAGTTTCTGGCAGTAACCTAAACCATTTCGAAGATTAGTCCTTTTATTTTATTTTATTATTTATGTATTCATTATTGGCAAGGGTTAGACCTGCCACAGTTTGTACTCTTTTTGACTTTTAGTGGATTTGTTTTTTATTTTTTCTTGCATGTGTTTTATTTATTTTCTTTTCATTATTAAGCTTTAAATTGTGTTGTTGGTCTCGCGAGACTTTTATGAAACACGCACCAACCCCAAGTTTGAAAAGGGGTACTCGCTTAGTCAAGTCTTCACCTGGAGTTTACCCCTGCTCAACTAGACATGCAATGGCATATCACTCGCGCCACTTATTTTAACCGAGGAAGTACTCATTTTTCCACTCCTATTTCCTCTTATTTTAGGATCATTGTCCTTTTCTTCTTTTGTTACATATATTGAGGACAATGTATGATTTTAAGTGGTTTTTTTTGGGAGAGGGGAGGGGGGGGGAATTTATGAATACTCTCTACACATGTTATGACCGATGAGGCCATCTTGTATTGATTTGTAGTGATTAGTATGTTCCATAGTTTAGGGTTAACACTTGTTGAAATAGTTACTTTTGGACTATATTTTTTTTTAGTTTGCTCTATTATTTGCTTTGTGACCATTTTAAGTACATAACTCTTCTGTTGTAACAACTTAGATTGTGCATGACTCTTGTAGTGTTTTTGTTCATTGAACTTCTTGAAAAAAAAACTTACAATTTAGGAGGTAGAAAGAGCTACCCCTGTTAGACGTGTGAAGCTAATCTCGATAAGTCGGATATTAGATATGCCCGAACAAAAAACTGAGCTACCGCTTTAGGTGAGTGAAAGCTACCATCTCGCAGAAACTTAATGTGGAAAGCGCTATCATTCCGAATCGTGAAAGCCACTCTACAGGACCCTGAGAGAAATGGCTACCTTAGGAGGTGTGTGGAGCTACCATTTTAATATGTTCAAATCAGGTTTTTGTGAACTTTTTCTTCAAAAAATTATGCTAGTCGTGAGGAGTGAAACAGATTCAGTTGAAGCACACACACACTCATTAGCTTTGAATAGAGTTCAACTAGTTTCTCGATTCCAAAATTTGTAATGTTCTGGCACTATTACCCCCATACTTTGAAGCTCACTAGCTGTTGCTTGCCTGAAGTCGTTAACTCACACCCTTCAAGGGTTATTATTCTCCTTTTGCTTGAGGACAAGCGAACTGTGATATTTGAGCCTTTTCTACGTTCCCTATTCGTTTTTGATCTATTTTCTTATTATTCTTGCTTGTTGGATGTTTTCTAGCACAATGCCATGTGTCGGGACCCAACAAGAGGCTCTTGGGGCCATTTCGGGGCGTTAAAAGGTCTGTTTTGGCATCCCAAGGGGTCATGCGGCCTGCCATGCGGGCACCGGCCCGTATGGTGGCCGCATGGCCCATCCAAAGGCCCTTGTGGGCACCCTTGCGCCAGCAAAGGAGCCCGTAAGGTTTTCTGCAGAGGGCCTTGCGGCCTCCCTTGCTGCCGTAAGGATGCCCGCAAGGCCCCCGGCCTTAGCCCTTTAAAGGGCAGTCTTTTATTGTTTCTTCACCTCCGTTTGCACCCTTTCACACCCTCTTTTCCCCTCCAGAATTCCCCTCCAAATCCCTTCAATTTTCTTCTCCAATACCTCAATTTCTTGCCCCAAGATCAAAGGAAAAGCAAGGAGAGCCTGAATCATCTCCTTCTTCCCTCTTGTGAAGGCTACATCTTGATTGTTTAATGTTGAAGATAAGTTTTTGTCTTTTCTTCTTCCCTTCCTTTTGGATAATTTGTTTGGGTTTGTTTGATGTTATTTTGGTGCCAAATCATGTTTTGAGTTGAGACTTGTGATCCATTGTATTTTCTTGGCAAAATTGGTGGGAATTAGAGCTCTTTCTCTTGTTGAAATCTAGGGTTACCTTAGTATTGAGTTCTTGGAATTCTTTGGCAAATTTCTTGAGTTTTGGATGATGGGAAATCTTGGTAGAACCCTTAGGTGGTGATTAGAAACCCTAAGGGCTTGATCTCCAATTGTAGGAGGTTTACCCCTTTGTTGCCTTGAAGTTTCTTGAGTTTGATCATTGCTTACTTGATTTCTCTAGGCGGTGAGGCTTCGGCTAAAGGGAAAGAACCTGTGGAACCCTAACGCGTAGATAGAGTGGCTGGTCAAGTTTGTGAGTGGGATTAACACGTTCATGCATACATAGTCATACATAAATCATTCTATACGGGACCTTTGGTTTGCTTGAATGATTATTATCTTAATATTGGCTTCGAAAATATGTTTATCATGATGTTTGAAACACTCATGTTTGATCTTAAATGACTTGATTTAATTGTTGAGAAAGAATGTGGCTTGAGATTGAAACACTATGATTTCTTATGATAACCACCGCTTTCATGAATTTCTTGTGGTTCAAGCCACTACAAAAAATAATGATGTGTGTATTTACCTTTTTCATGTGATGATGTTTCATGTGTGTTCACTCTTAAAGTGGGAAAATTGTTTGAATTGAATTATGAGATATGGTTGAGATTTCCGCCATGTTATATTGTTGAATACAATATTTAGGGCATGCGGGCGACATTGTGGTTTATAAAAGAAAATGATTTTGACGGTGACATTCGGGATGGTGCCTGGTCTTACTGCAGTAAGGGAGTTGTCCATGATCTGACCTAGTTATAGTGCCTTTCAGGAGGTGAGGAGAAACCCTGAAAGTGTACACAACTGGAGCCTCGAGTCACCACCATGGTGATCCGGTGCCAACGCCAAGAAGCACATGTCTTGGCGGCTCCCGAACTAACCATGGCCACGGTTAGGAAAAGGAGAGTTTTGAGGCTATCTTACAGATGGTTTTGATTCGAGTTATACAACGTTTTGAAATCCTCGAATTAGTTGAAAAGTGATGTATTTTGGGAAAAGATTTTCATTGTTGAGATTATATTTTTATAAACATTAATGTTATTTGTGTTATCCCATTTATTATGATTTCTACTTTAAATTGTGCATTTCCCCATATTATGTTTCTCAAGTATCTTTATAACTCTAATAATAGGTATAGTATAGTATATATATATATACACTCTTGCATAGTGACAATTGTATGACTAAAATGGCATGCTAACCGCTCACTGAGAAATTTAGTTCCTCACCCTCTCTCTCCATCTTGTCTCTAGGTGATAGTGTAATGTAGCAGTGCAGTGTATCGTGTTTGGCAGAGGTCTTTCCTTTTTGTGCATCTTCCATATTGTTTTGAGTAGGTTACTTCATAAATCATGGATTGTAGTGCATGGGATTTGTTAGCATATTTTTCTTTGAAGACTTGGTGTATTTTGAAATTATTCCTTGGAAACTCTGTATTTGGTATTTATTTTGGGATTTGTTATATGAAAACCTGTATCCAGGGCTTGTTGGACTTCATGTGTATGTTTGTCTCTTTGAGATTTGTTGATGTATGTTGTTATTCTTCTCCAGTTATTTAATTTTGGTTAAAAGAAAACATGTTAGCCTTACGATGACCTAAGGTGAGGCGGTATCTGCTCTCCCTTAGGTTGTCGTGGCGGTGTGTCGAGTGCCAGAGCTGCGGGTCGGGGCATGACACATACCCTTAAGTGTGGGGGAGTTTGATAAGTGTATATTTATGCTATATTTTGTATGTCATTTAATACACTTATCGAGTTGATATTAGAGTGATTTTAAGGGAAATGATGCTAATTAAGGTGGAAATCTTATTTGCAGGCAACAACTGGAGTTTAGAGACAAAAGAGAGTAAAAAGAAGCAATCTGGAGTTCGAACGAAGAAGATAGCTCTCTTACTATTTCACCGCTTGAACAAGGAGCCATACATAAGCCCTTACATCCGGGACTTACGTCGGTCATAAGGAGCGATCACAAAGCTGGCAGGACAAGCTTACGGTCTTGCGCTTATGACCATAAGTTGGACCGTAGTAAGAAAGAAGAAGACCTTACTTGGCCGTAAGCGGGACCGTAGTAGGAAGACAAAAGACCTTACTAGCAGAGTTTACGGCCGTAAGCTTGATTATAAGGTACGCAATCAACATAAACCCCACTCCTTATGGCGTGCGTTTAAAGCCATAAGTCATCCATAAGTGTAAGGGATAAATGACTTTGGATTATTTTCTAGAATTAGCTAGGGGAGCTAAAAAATAGAGAAAATCTTGGATAGAGAAAGCTAGGGTTTAGAGGATACATTGCAGTTGCGAAGTCTAAAGTGACGGATCATTACCCAAAGCAGTGAAGATCTTTCTAACACTTTTTTCCACCATCATCATCATTCCCTGAGCTACCAACATAGTCAAGAAAGATCAATTGGCCAACTTCAAGGGGAATTTCGGGCCAACCCATTCATCATCACCTCTAGAGGGAGTGTTGGTTATTTGATGTATTTAGGCATGAATTTGTATGTTTGCATGCTTTTCCATTGCTCCATGAGGAGCTAGACCTCCATTGGGGGTTTGGACATGAAACCCTTGGGTCTATTTGTGTTTGATTCCTTTTATACTTCTTAATGTTAATGGATGTTGAGTTTTTGATCTTGAAATGTTCTTATTCAATTCTAGCTTTGGGATTGTCCATTTTGCTTGGTTGATTGATTACTAATGTGTGGTGAGAAACCCGTTACTGTGTCGCTATTCAAGGTCAAAGAGGGTGGAGAGAGTGAGCATGTAGGTAGAGGAGTGTTCTCTTTCCCTTTCACCTAGGTCATCCTACCATAGTATTTCATGAGTTCTGAGCGATTGTGTAAACCTAGAGTTGAGAGAACTCTCATCTAGGGAGTTGCATGGGATTAGAGGCTATTTATATCGACAGAGTGAGTAACCTAACTTCGGGGGTCCAAAATTGACCTGCTATAGGAACTCCTGACGGAAGAAATCTCTTGTAAGGTCCAGTGTCGAGAGAATTCTCCACTAGAATTGTGTATAGGAAAAATTCTAGTCTGCCTTGAGAGCGAGGCCTAGGGATTGTAGGTTCCTGATGACTCAGCTTCATCAACATAAGAAGTGTAGTTGGAATCCCTTACTTCATGTTACGATCCTTGATAATCATTGTCCAGTACCCCTGCTTTATCCATTAATTTTACTCTTTTTTGCTTCAGCCGTTATTTCTTTGTGTTACTTATTTTTATCATTGCTACACTCTGTTTGATTAGGTTAGATAATTGTTTCTAGAGTAAGTACTAGTAATTTCGTATCCTGCAGATTCGACAACCCTGCATTCATGCACACTATATTACTTCATTCGCATGTGCACTTGAGTAGCTAGGTGACATCACACCACCCATCAACAACCAGGTGTCTAGTACGATGGTAAAGGAATGGAAAAGCAAGCAATGGGTTCGTTAAGGAGTTTGCAGGTTGATTTTAGATTCTACATAGAAGACTACAAGGTCTTCTTATGTAATCTACTTCTATATGCTTAGTGCATACATGGAAAACCTGTTGGCCGCAAATTGCACAAAATTATTGTCGTGCCACAAAATAGTAGTGTGAAGTAAAGGAACACCAAGATCACAAAACAATTGGCGGATTTAATGTAGTTCAAATGCCATATGTCACACCCCAGATTTTCTTCACCAACCAACATGGCAAACATGACATTTCATCATTGTCATGATGGTAATTGAGAAATTATTGGTGGTAGGTGCGGAGAATTATTGGTAAAGTGTCCAAGGGCCTCTCAAAAGGAGGCTGCCTTGTTAAAAAAGAACCCCAACCAAGGGCTGTATGAACTTAGTTATGAATTTTCTCTCTTAATTTCTTTTACTTTTGAGCTAGCAAAAGCCGTATTTCCGGCCATAGAACGAAGGAGGCTACCTTGTCAAAAACGAACCCCAACCAAGGGCCACATGAACTTATAACGAAAGACCATATCCGTGACACATAATTGTTAAGATATGATACTCCACTTCAGTGGATGATCGGGTTATTGGTTGCTATTTTTTGGAACCCCAACCAATGGGAGATCTACAAAGAAAGGTGGTATATTAGTTATGAATTTTCGGTTAGCTAGATCTTCATCATAATCATCATCATAATAGGTAGAAATAGTAGGATTTCCTTTGTGAACAATATTTCATGAGTAACTCCCTTTTAAGTAGCGAAAAATTCGTTTGACCATAGTAAAATCACCATCAATAGAGGCATGCATATATTGGCAAATGTTTTTAGGGAAAAAGGTAAGATTCGGGCTAGTAAAGTTGGGATATTTCAAGGAGCCCACAAGACAATGGTAGAAAGATGGATCATGAAATGGCTTGGTGGATCCCCAGATTAAGTGTGAATATGGATGTCTTGAAATCATTCATGTCGGCAAGGTGAAGGAGTTCTTGGGCATACTTCTGTTGGGACATAAATATACTAAATTTTGTATAAGTAATATGCAACCCAAAAAAAATAGAGAACTGTCAACATCAATCATCTAAAAGGTGGTGGAAAGATCAATGATCAGGGATATAATTGCTTGATTATTGTTGCTCGAGACATTTATATCATTGACTATAGATAAGGCATTTATTGTTGAGCACTTTGTTGGATAAACAATGAAGAATCTAAAGAAAAATGAGTCCCGTGCACAACCCTTTGGGGTCATCTCATTTTTATATTACTCATGCACTAAATTATATGGTTGCATGGTAAAATATGAAGGGTAAAATATTATAATTAACACATGCCCTGTACTATACAAATAAGATATCAATTTGTGAAATCAAGCCGTGGTGTTTGACATAAGTCATACAATGCACAATTTAATTTGTAAATAAAGTGTGGATGGGCTGAATCAACAAATCCCTGAGGCAGAACCATATACATGACTCCTTTTATATGCCCTTGAGGAAAGGTATTCTTGACATCCAATTGACGCATTGACCAATATCTTGTCAATGCTAGTGTATAAACACCCTGGATGATAGCAGGTTGGACAATTAGACTGAAGTTCTCATCAAAATCAAACCTTGCTTGATGATTAAAGATTTAAATAAGTTTTATGATGCTCAATGCTTCCATTAGCACTGTGTTAAAGCTTATAGACCCACTTACAACCAGTGATAGTAAAAAACGAGGGCGTCGGCACACGTGTCTATGTATTATTTACAAGTAGAGCATCGTACTCAACACACATAGCATCTTTTTATGACTTGTGTTTAGATGCAATAGTGAATGAGTGCTCTCAACAGGAGATGGACTAGTCCTCGTTGGCTTGAAGAAACTGGCAGATTAGCTGGCTTAAATTTTTGAGTTTCCATAGTTTTTGTTTGGTTCTAACTCATGTTGCGTTCATCATGACAAAAACAACAAGAGATGAACTAGTGGGAGTTGAAGTTACATCAGTCACAAGGGAGGGGCATGTTTTGGATTTTAATGTGCCATCTTTGTAACCGGTGATCATATGATGAGTCTTATGGGTGGTAGGGATAGGTGAGGTAGGTTGTTTGGTACAAATGGAGAATAGGATTGGAGTGGAAAATATGGATGGATGAGAGGATTGGGGAAGAATGAATGGCAAAGAGATGGATGAAAGTTGGTTTTGGTTTGAAACTTTAGTGTTGAGGATAGAATTTTTAGATATTAAAGTAGGGTTTGAAATTTGACGAGGGAGAATAGTCAGTTGAGATATGGATGGGAGTTGACTTTCATTGGAAACTGCAAAGGATTGGATGATAGGATTTTCTGGCCGGAAATCTAAAATTGGAGTGGAAGTTGTAGATGAAGGAGAAATTGTAGGAAGAGAAAGCAGACTATGTTGATTAACTAAGATTGGATGAATTAGGAGGTAAAGCTCAAAATTCATAATTCAAAATTTGAGATGGATTTTTGAATAAACTGATATTGTAGGAATGTGAGGAAGTGATGGAGATAGTCTTGACTTTTGAGAGAAGTTTTTGAAAGGAAAGGCTGATTCATCAAAGATTACATGGCGCGGTATGCAAACTTTATGAGTAGTTAAATCAAGCCATTTGTAATCTTCTGGATTTTCTACAAAACAAAAAACGAAAATACAAAGTGGTAATTTATGAGCTATGGCGTGTGTGAGCTAAGGATAACAAGCATAACCGAAAACACGAAATAATGTAATATCAGGTTTATCTTGGAAAAGTAATTCATGTGGTGTAGCAAAACTTATGGAAGGGTGAGGAATTTTATTAACTATATAAACAACTGCCAATAATGCTTCAACCCAAAATTAAGGAGGCATGTGTGCTTAAAAAAGCATGGTACAAAAAAACGTTTAATAAGGTTCAATGCAAACATTTCGAATGACCATTCTCCTAGCGAGTTTGAGGACATGTGTTTATATGGATTTGTTTTTAAAAGAAAACATCTATTTTGTTTTATCTTATAAGGGTAAAAAAATAAATATAAAATAAATATAAAAAAGACTGTGAGAGAAAAAAAACCAAGGGAGACAAGAAAAAAAGGGGAAAGAAGAGGGATTAAAAAAAAATAGCCTCCGAGAGAAACCAAAAAAGGACTCAGGAAAAAAACGATGAAAAAAAGAGAGACTGTGCCTATAAACAGAAAAAATTTGAAGAAAGGAGACGAAAAACAAGAAATAAGGGAAAGAGATCAACAAGAGAGAGAAAAAAAAGTGGCAAAAAATCAGGTATGTCACACGATTATATTAGAAAATTTTCTATTACATGGTTTAATATACTCAAATGCCTATGTTAAATTTTCCATAAATTTTATGTTAATTGATCAAGTCTCATGCACTTTTTCATGTTTTTTTAATTATTATTTTTTATGATTATTATTATTCTTTTTAGTGGAAATTGCCATAAAACCCCCTAAGTGTCAATATGGCCAAAAACACCCTGTTAATTTCGAAATACCTAAAAACCCTTTCCTTTTAAAGACAATGTTTTCCAAACCCCCAAAGATTTCAACGGAGGTTAACGGAGTTATGTTTGAATTTTATGGACGAAATTACCCTTTGTTGCATGGGAAGTCGTTACACTGGAACTTTTGAAACGTTGGGCATTTTCCTTAGGGTAATCCCAAGAGACGTCCGTATACGCTTTTCCTATCGACTGCGCCTCTTCCGCTTTTCCCTTTTCGAAGTTATCTCTACATTGACATCATCCATACCTTCAGTTCTCAAGCTTCTGAATCACTCGTAAGCAAGTATTCGGTACTTCGTCAGTTTGCGGTCGAAGGTATTGAAGAAGTTGTCATTTGGTTTTATTTGAAGTACTCCATTACACAAAGATATTTGTCGATTTTCTTTTGTGGTTTAGTTTTTATCGGAAGATGCTGAAGGCTGTGAGGAGACTTCTCGGTTGGGGTTTTGTTAGTGTGCAGGGAGAGTTGTTGGATAGGATTTTGTTTTGTTTTACATTTTCATCAGTGTACACGATCATCGAAAGAGTTTTTTTGATTGTTTTGATTTGTGTAATGGTTATAATGTACGTTTCTCTTTCATTTGATATGGTTGCAGTCTGTAAAATGAGGTTTCCGTGTAAAAAATGAGTTTTTGTTTAAAACCTTTTGTCTACGTTTAAATTTTTGGTCACCGTTTAAGAAACGTGGTCTCTGTTTAACAAACGATATCTCTGTTTAAGCTTCAAGTTTTCCGCTTAAAAACTTACCTAAACCGAGGTCTCTGTTTAACAATTGGTGTTATCGTCGTAGGCTTGAGATCATGGCGGTAAACCTAGTCAATGGGCGATGCGACTTGACACCGGTAGTGGAGACCTTGACCGAACTGAAGGTCCACATGACCCCTCGACACTGGGAGATCATCAAGGGGATGCCGTTTGCAGCATTCACTGAGGTGGAAGCTGTATTCCAAGAGAGGGCCCTTCTTGATGCTCTTTTGTAGAGGTACGATGACCGCACCAATAAATTCAGGATCAGGGCAAGCCTGCTGAGTTTCAGGACTGAGGATGTGGCTCTCGTTCTGGATCTGTATTGCGATGGAGAGGCAGAATTGTTTAAGAAGAGGAAGACACCGTCAGCTTTCGAAGGGAGGCATTTATCGAAAGCTACGAGAGACACCGAGACTCCATCAAGGCCACTCTTCAGCAGCTTGTTGGACAGAGAGGAGAAGATGACAATTTTGTTAAACTCTTGATGGTGTACCTCATGGGTACCATCCTCTTCCCAAATACCTCATGCTCGGTTCCCAATTGGATCGTTGATTATGTCGATGATCTACCGGGCATGGGGTGGTAAACATGGGCGCAGGTGACGCACAAATAGCTTATGGAGAACGTTCCGCAAGCTACAGCTCATGTGCAAGCTAGATGCACGGGGGTAAAGACAAACACGGGTATATTAAGGGTTGCGCGATCGCGCTGAGCATATGGTTTTATGAGTTAACTGGAATAGGCAAAAAAATCTGTTTCGGCAAGACACCGAGAATGCTGTGCTACGGTGAAAATACTTACGGAAAGCAATCGACGATAGAAACAAGTTGGTCATCATTTGAAGGAAAAGAGGTAATAAATCATCGACAATGCGTTTGCAATTGGCAGTTAATGTTTAACCATTGTATGCAACACTTAAGCATTGTCTATGGTGTTTAACATTTGTCTTTAATGTTTAAACTTCTTAGTCTCTGTTTAAATATGTCTGATACCATTTAAGTATATATGGGTAATGTTTAAATACGTTTTGTATTGTTTAAATAGAACGATTTCGCTAAGATTATTTTATTTCATAGGTTAGTTTCCAGAGTTGGTCCCTGATGCGTGTGTTGCGCAACAACACAGGGTGATGTGTGTTAACCCCTTGCGTTACCTCAAGTGCACGGGTCTTCAAGTAATAAAAGTGGACCCAAAGGGTCGGGTTGTCGAACCACAGTGAACAGAAGTACTAGTAATAGCTCATCTCTTGTTATCTAGCCTAATGAGTGTAGTGTGTGATGATCTAATAGTCAAACCCAAGAGTGTCACTACAAGTGCGCAGGGAATAAAAAAGAAAAGAGTTATCAATCAATAAAAGTGAGGGATTCGGACAATGCTTCCCCTAGGATTCAGGTGTTGGATATAGATTACAAGTGTTTCTAAACGAAAACAATGAGTTATGGGTATCCTAAGGTATATCGGCCCCTGCCTCCAGATCCCCGCTAACTAGTCCCCTACGAGGTCCCGGCAGAGAATTCTCTCGACGCCTCACACCACATATGACTGCTTAACACTCTAGGGATCCCAAAGATATAACCAATTCCTAAAAGTAGATCCAACCCTGCCTCCAGGTGAAGGATCCCTAACCCCCTACGAGGTCCCGGCGGAGAATTCTCTCAACACCTCACACCACATATGGTTAAATGAAACTTAGGGAATATAGAGATAGGAAACATCTATCGGAAGGGAAAGGGGACACTCCGCTATCTCACGGCTCACCCTCTAAACCCTCTTTACTCTTGGTAATTCTAAACCTAGCGGTGATCTCTCTCTTCCCTAGATTGAATAAAACATGCAAGGCAATTAATAATAGAATCAATATCTCAAGCAAGCATTAAGAACTCTAGAGTAAAACTCAAACTAGTAAATTCGAATAGAAACACAATGTAAATCTAATAAAAATAAGAACCCGAGGGTTTACATGTCCGAATACCCTCTTGGAGTTTAGCTCTCCATGGAGCGAGTCACAAAACAAATAATGAATTGATAAACGAGTTCAAAAGCCATAAATAATAACCCCCCTAAATCCGTGATGATTTCCTTGATGGGTAGCTTCCACGTCTGGATTGAATCCACTCCGAAGCTAGGTCACCGGTGGCTTCCTTGATGCTATGACGGGGGAAGAATCGATCCAAGTTGGTGAGGGAAGCTTCCCGAAGCCGCAAAGAACTCTCTCCAAGCCCTAGCCGCCTTGCCTCCCGAAAATAGCCGAAAAGATCACTAAAAATTATCACAAGGGGGCTTTTATAATTTGATTTCGGGGCTTCACGCGGGCATCCACACGGGCACTCACACGCCTGTGTGGAATTTCCACACGGGCGTAACAGTAATTTTGCTACAGTACTGCTACATTACTTTCGCTACAATGATTTTTCCCGAAATCTTCCTTTGAGTCCACTTGGTCGGGTATACGCTCGTGTGGTAGGGTGCGTGGCTTTCTATTCTTTGAAATCATCAAAAATTTTGTTTTACTTCGGTACAGAAGCTGGGACATGGACGTACTACTGCCTTTGTGCCCTTTCGGTTTGTATAATGACTTGGACTCCGCCGAAAGTTGGCAACACCCCCATGCATATGAACACAACTTCTAATTATGGCCTTGAAATGTGTCATCACACCCTAGTTTCGCTTCTTCTTGTACTTCATGTCTCCAAAGCCCTGTTTGCACAAAAGAACACAAAACACACCTTGTTAATGATAAAACCTTATAAAAGTGATGCTCAATGCATGTAAACTGATATTATAAAATATATATAAACAAGTACTTATCAAAACTCCCCCACACTTAAGCTTTTGCTTGTCCTCAAGCAAACTAAACATTCATTACAAGGAAAAAGAGGAAAAGTGCTTGGCCTCAGGTTCACTAGAGAGCACAAGGATATGATTCTAAGACTAAGGAGAAATCTATTTAACACCAAATGGTTCAGTTAATGCTCCACAAAACAATCCAACGCCAAGAAAGAAAAGGAAATCCGAAAGCGTGTGTGTGTGGAAAAACGCATCTCAATTCGACTCTATGTCCACTACTTGCAGTTTTTATTTGCTCGAGACTTATATAGTAGCAAAAAAAAGGTAGTAGCTGCACATAATTTCCAAGGTAGCCTTTTTTCAGGCGGCCTCCCGAGTGGCTTTCACACTTTAGAGATGGTAGCTCTTTCTACCGAGAGTGCTAGCTTTCACATATCCTTTGTGATAGCTCTTTCTCTCATTAGGGCATAACTAGTATCCGACTTATGGGAGTAGCTGCATACAATCAAAGGTAGTAGCTCTTTTCACCCCCTATATACAAGAAAGAAATCACAATTGCTAAGTTAATTTTTTTTTTAATAATTTTTTTTTTCAAATAACACAACTACTAACAAGTCTCAAAACATTAAACTAGAGCTTCTATAGGTCTAATGAGTGAGTAGAGTGCATAAATGGCAATCGGACAAACATTTCTCAAAAAATTGGATGACAACTAGAGTATGATGAAATCTAGTGTTCGAAGTTCTCCTATAGTCTAAAATCAAACTCGTAACCCTAAAGTGAACCTTCATAGGTTGATGGGCATATATGATGACAACAAAAACAAAATGGTGTATAAAGTGATCCCTCCCCCACACTTAAGATGTACATTGTCCTCAATGTACACATGCAAGCACAATAAAATTATGAATTATGAAAATAAAGCATGTGAGGGTGTGCAAAATTAAAACAATACTCTCCTGAATTCCAAGTGAAGAAGTTGGTGGAATCTCATACAAGGGCGTGTTGGGTACAATGGCCATTTGGAGGTGATGCGGCCATGTGACTAAGTCACACGGCCATGTACATGACTCTATCTCATTCCACAAGACTCTCAAGACCATCTGCACGGATTAAGGGAGTTCATTAAAGCTTAAAAACAAAACAAAAACAAGAAGAGAATAATGAAAACATAAAACTAAATAAAGCATGAGTAAAGACGCCTCATGCGTCAGAATCATCTGCTGGTGTTGTTGGTGTTGATGGTGGTGCTCGCTGGATGGCCTTTGATGTGGTGTTGCTCAATTTGTATGGTCCTACCAACGCGGCTACAAAAAATGCTCAAAACCTCATAATAAAAGCATGTTAAATATTTTTATGGAGCAAAAAATTCTATAAGCACCAATTCATGAAGAAATAACAAAAGAAAGGATCATGGCAAGACCCAGTGTTGGTGAGAGCTTACCGACAAAAATAACAATGAAATCATTGTGTGGTTATCGGACAAACTCTTTAAATCCTTTAAATATATGGAGAAATGGTTTTGGAAGCCCAATGGATGGTCTTTTGGTGTGGAAGGATTAGGAGATAAAAGAGTGCAAGTGTTGGAGTGATAGAAAAATTATTTCTCATCTTTGAGTAGCCCACATGGGCATGTGGATAATCCACACCCCCATGTGGTTATTGTACACGGGCGTGTGGATGGTTTTTCATCCTCCAGAAGCCCACAAGGACACCCACACGGGCGTGTGAGTGCCCGTGTGGGTTGGGGAGGTCACAGGGGGAGCCATACTGGCGTGTGGATGCCCCTATGCCTCTCTGGACACCAAGAAATGGTCCACACGCCCGTGTGAAGTGCCCACACGGGCGTGTGGCCCTTCTGGGAGGCCACAAGGGCTCCCATACGCCTGTGTGGGTGCCCCTGTGCCTCTCACGTAGCTATTTTTCTGAAATTTCAGCAAGGCACAGGGGCACTCACACCCCCATGTGCCTGCCCTTGTGGATATGCAAAAATTTCCGATTTCTCCCATTCCAAGGCCTATTTCTCAACTAAAAACATATAAAGCATACCAGATCATGACACACATATTATCCATAAAGAAATACCAAAAGTCGACAAGAAAAACTGAACACCAACAGAATTAAAAAAATCGACATCTACTCATGCTAATTATTTCAGCAGAATTGAAAACCTAACTAGAAATTAATGTAATTACTTGGGTTGCCTCCCAAGAAGCGCTTGTTTTACGTCACTAGCTTGACGTACATCTTCCTTAAGTTATGGAGGCTTAAAAAGGGTATGCTCCTCTCGACTATGGCTTGCGTGGCTACTTCCCATAAAGACAATTCTATTTGTTTGAGGATGCAATTTTGTTGGAAGCTTGAACAATTTTACTTTAGGCCTCCACGGGAAGAATTTGGGTCGGGAGTTGTTCAAGCTCAACTCAGGTGGGTCCTTGGATAGTTTGAGCCTCCTACCCACATATTTTTCAATTCCCATGACCTTCGTCTTACAATTTATTGGTTGATCAGTTCCAAGAAAAGCTACTTGTTTCATTGCCTTCTGGTTTGTTTCTTTTACCTTTTCAATTTGCAAGAGATATGGCTTCAATAAACCCTCTTCCAAAGCTTCCTCCTCATAAGCATGTTGTCCATTCAAGTATTCATCATTCTCAAATTGGGGCTCTTCTCCCTCCATTTGATTCTCTGCAACATCTTGTTCTTTCTCCCCCACTTCCTCATTGTTCTTGCACTCTTCCTTGTCATTTTCTAAAGAAACATCCTCAACAAGCCCTTCAGTTTGGTTTTCAAAGTCATGAATGCAGTCTTGTTGATTTTGCTATGAAATCTCAGAGGCATTGATGGTGGTTTCAGTGTTATGGATAAACTTAGCCAACACATCCTTCAAATTCAAATTTTCGTCTTGAGATTTTTCCACTAGGAGAGATTCAGATCCCTGAACAAATCTTGCCAATAGACTTTTTAGGCTAGGATCATGCTCTAGTGGTGGACGGTGCTTTTCAAAACTGAATTGTGGGCTTTGCCATTGTTGTCTACACACATTCCACGAGATGTTAGGGGAACTCCTACAACTTGAATTATATGTGTCACAGTAGGGATAGCTTTGCTGTCTTGCACCTAAATGTTTATCAATCCTTGCATTGTAAGCTTTAATTTGCATGGACAAAGTTATAATTGGATCAACCATGGACAAAATTTACGCAACAACACAGGGTGATGTGTGTCAACCCCTTGCGTTACCCCAAGTGCACGGGTTGTCAAGTAATAAAAGTGGACCCAAAGGGTCGGGTTGTCGAACCACAGGGAACAGAAGTACTAGTAATAGCTCATCTCTTATTATCTAGCCTAATGAGTGTAGTGTGTGATGATCTAATGGCCAAACCCAAGAGTGTCACTACAAGTGCGCAGGGAATAAAAAGGAAAAGAGTTATCAATCAATAAAAGTGAGGTATTCGAACAATGCCTCCCCTAGGATTCAGGTGTTGGATATAGATTACAAGTGTTTCTAAACAAAAATAATGAGTCATGGGTATCCTAAGGTATATCGGCCCCTGCCTCCAGATCCCCGATAACTAGTCCCCTACGAGGTCCCGGCAGAGAATTCTCTCGACGCCTCACACCACATGTGACTGCTTAGCACTCTAGAGATCGCAAAGATATAACCAATTCCTAAAAGTAGATCCAACCCTGCCTCCAGGTGAAGGATCCCTAACCCCCTACGAGGTCCCGGCGGAGAATTCTCTCAACACCTCACACCACATATGGTTAAATGGAACTTAGGGAATATAGAGATAGGAAACATCTATCGGAAGGGAAAGGGGACACTCCGCTATTTCACGGCTCACCCTCTCAACCCTCTTTACTCTTGGTAATTCTAAACCTAGCGGTGATCTCTCTCTTCACTAGATTGAATAAAACATGCAAGGCAATTAATAATAGAATCAAAAGCACAAGTAAGCATTAAGAACTCAAGAGTAAAACTCAAACTAGTAAATTCGAATAGATACACAATGTAAATCTAATGAAAATAAGAACCCTAGGGTTTACATGTCCGAATACCCTGTAGAGGTTTAGCTCTCCATGGAGCGAGTCAAAAAACAAATAATGAATTGATAAACGAGTTCAAAAGCCATAAAGAATAAACCCCTTAAATCCGTGATGATTTCCTTAATGGGTAGCTTCCACGTCTGGATTGAATCCACTCCGAAGCTAGGTCGCCGGTGGCTTCCTTGATGCTATGACGGGGGAAGAATCGATCCAAGTTGCTGAGGAAAGCTTCCCGAAGCCGCAAAGAGCTCTCTCCAAGCCATAGCCGCCTTGCCTCCCGAAAATAGCCGAAAAGATAGCTAAAAAGTATCACAAGGCGGCTTTTATAATTTGAATCGGGGCTTCACGCGGGCATCCATAAGGGCACTCACACGCCGGTGTACTATAGCCACACGCCGTATGGAATTTCCATACGGGCATGAACAGTAATTTTGCTACAGTACTGATACAGTACGTTTGCTACAGTCCTTTTTCCCGAAATCGTCCTTTGAGTCCGAACAGTCGGGCACACGCTCGTGTAGTAGGGTGCATGGCTTTCTATCCTTTGAAATCTTCAAGAACCTTCTTCTACTGCGGCAGCCCCCTGACGGCAATAGGCGACGTTGTCACGTCAACTCTCCTGCAAGCGTGCCAACTCTTGATCACCGAGTTTCTTTGCCTTGTCGCCCGTAACGGAGGAGGGGTCGGGATTTGATGACGACGACTTCATTAGGGTGGCCATCCAAAGACGACCATATTTGAAGAGGCTTGCAAAAAAGATTAAAACAATAATGCCTCTCTACTGACGACTGGCTGACGATGAAACAATAGCAGTACCACCATCGGCGGCTGATGCTGTTGTTGAGTCCGTTGCCATTGATGATGTGCCCATACCGGTAGAGAAGATCATCGACGCTGTTGGTATGGCCGCGGTTGAGGTAACCAAGGAAGTCCCCGTCACGCTGGAACTTGCGGCCGAAAGTGAAGTAGCTGAGGGAGGGTCTCCATTCGATGCTGCTGCTCACGGAGGAACCGTCGGCCGACAGTGCCGCATCCAACGTAGGCGCGATCCTGCAACAGCAAGAAGCATCTAAATATGATCCCGAGAAGGCTGTTGACTAGGGGCAATGGGACGTTACTGAAAAGAAAAAGAAAGCTATGACCCTTGCCAACCAGCAATATGAAGAAGTTCGGAAAGACTTTGTTCCAAAGAAGAAAAAATACGCTGGACTATCGCGCCTTAACAGACTCGAGCAGGAGTTGATAGGGATCTTCCTCAACTGCTACATGGACACGTAAGCACAAAATTTTTATGTTAATGTTTACGTATGTATGTTCCCTTTTAAGTTATGTTGTTTCCGTTTAAACGGGAGAGTTATCTTTTAAAATAGGGCTTCCCTGTTTAATTTTTTGCGTTACTATTTAAATATTGACATTATCGTTTAAGATTATTCGTTTCCACTTAAGGTTTTCGGGTATTGTTTAATTATATCCGCAGCCGTTTAACCGCATGACGGTTGTGTGGTGGAATGATTCTGTGAGCACCTTGTGTGCCATCGAATTTTTCTTCGGCACCTCTCCTTTAACTTGGTGAAAATTCCCAACCCTCACTTTTCCTTGCACTTATTTTCTTTGCTTTGCATGCTTACATCTTTAACCATTGAGGACAATGTTTCATTCAAGTGTGGGGGAGGGTTGTGCATTTGTCTCCTAGATGTTGCGCATGACTTAGGACGATCTATGAAAATTGTTTTGGTTGAGAATTGCTAAGCTAGGAGTTTTTGGGTATACTATTGCACTTTTGTTGAACTTAAAGTTTTATTTTGCTCTTACTTTGGAAACCCAAATGCTAACACTTGGCCTTCTGTTGTGTTGTTACTCTGTTAGAGGAAGGGCTAGTTATAAGGCTGAAAAATTAGAAGTTGACTCCAAACTCAAAATAAATAAAAGCTAGAATTTCGTGACAAGTCGGATTCCATTTTGGATGCCCTGTCAATTTTTGTGTGAAAGATGGTAGAAAGAGCTATCACTTTAGAAAAAGCGAAAGCCGCACTTGAGTAGTCGGATTTTAGGCATCACAAATGTCATTTTTGATGACCTACCAAGTGAAATGGCTGCCTCTAGGGTGTATGAAGCTACTACCCAATTTAGGAGTCAATAGTGAAAATTTTGAGAAGAAAGAGCTTGTACTAGCCCCCTCAAGAACAGTGTTGACATACTCCGAGAGGCGACACACACACGCGGTAGTACGGAGTATGAGTAAAATCTTTCACAAGCTTTCAATTGACTAAGTCACTAGTTCTCGAAACTCCTTAAAGCTTCAGTAACTCTTTTAATTTGTTGAGATCAGAGGTCATGCACTCATCACTTTATTAGGTTAATAAGGTTGCTTGAGGACAAGCAACAATTCAAGTTTGGGGGTATTTGATGAGCGCATTTCATATATATATATTGCATGCTTTATCTTCATCATTATTGAATATTTTGGCTATAATTCTCCAAGTACGGTGCTATTTGAGGTATTCGTTGTTCGTCATGCAGATATCAAAGTCCTGAAGTAAGAAGAAGAGTTTTTGGAACAATTTTAGAAGCTAAAGGACTTAGAAGAAACCTCATCAAGCTCAAGCACGGCTTGAGCACGCCCGTCTTGTTTCCCGTGCAAAGTGCGTAAGAATTCAACTACGATTCAAGACACGGCTGAGTCCGCCGAGCACGGGTGTGAAAACCTCAGCACGGTCGAAGCACGCCCGTGCTGCTTCCCGTGAAAATTACAGGAGAATGCAACCATAGATCAGCACAGCCAGAGTTTGCTGAGCACGGTCGTGCAAACCTCAGCACGGTCTAAGCACGCCTGTGCCGTTCCCCGTGCAGATTACAGGTTTGTGAGTTTTCTGAAGAGGTATTTGGCCGTAATCTGCACGGCTTGAAGCACGGCTTCAGCACGCCCGTGCTCAGATCGGGAAAACATTAAAACCCTAAAAACTTAGGTTTTTGGGGGACTTTTGGTGGGCGATCTTTATGAGAAAGAAAGGGAGAGCCTTGGGGATTCATCCTCCACTTCATCAAGGGAATGCCAAGCGTATGGTAGGCCGATTGGGAGGAGATTGCACGACACCGTAGATCCTTCGACAACCTCAAGGATGCAAGAAATTAGGGAGTTTTCAATTCCTTGTCTATTAATTTCTTCGGCATTGCGTTTGTTGGTTGTCATTATGAGGGGCTAAACTCTTAAGGAAGCCCCGGGGGTGGTTGTATGACGTTGGAGCTCGAACTCATTGTCTTTACTTGCAGTTTTTATGATTGTCTTGTTCCTTTCAATAAATCAAGGTTATTAGCTATCTTGTATGTTGTTTAGTGCTTGATGCTTGGTAGTTAGGTTCTCCTATCTAGGTTTGTGAATCTTTATTGATTGTTACAAGCAGAGGGAGTTCAACTTAAGGCTCGGCAGCGCTAGAAACCATATGCTTATAGTATAACTAGGTTTAGAACTGAAGACATCCCTGATAATTACTGAGAGAGACCGAGTTAGTGAACGTCGGAATTCCAACCGCGGGGCCCCATCTCCTCCATCGAGTCAAACCTAAATCTTCCCTTGGTGAACTTTCCATTCCCTTAACTTCCTCGAATTTAGTCCAAAGTCAATTCCTTCATCTTCGTTTTGGTTAGATATTAAGTAGGACGTTAGTATTAGAAGCTATACCAGTCCCTGTGGATTCGGCTATCCGACCCAAAGGGTACACTTTACAACTTGTACGACCCGTGCACTTGCGGATACGCAATGGGCGTACCAAGTTTTTGGCGCCGTTGCCGGGGACTGGCAACTTCTAAGAATACGGACAGTCTTAGTACTCTAATCGTTTACTTTGCTTTTAATTCCTTTTCTTTTGTTCTTATTTTATTTTTCTTGTATTTTTTGTTTTTGTTCTTTGGTTTTTCTTTGTTTTTCTTAAGCTGTTTATTTTTTCTTTTCTCTTTTCGCTTTGAGCTTGAAAATTCATATCTCATCTGTTTCTTTTGGTGTGTGTGCAGGTGCAGTGCATGACCCGGGGGAATTCTTCCCATCTTGCTTCTCCAGATCCAGATTTTGAGAGGACATTTCATCGGAGACAGCGACAGATTCACTTAAGAGAAACCGGGTCAGTGGAAGTGAGTGTTGAAGTGCATCAAGAGGAAAACATGGCTGGAAATCAGAGGAGCATTTCAGATTATGCCCGGCCTAATTTGGAAGGATCTGGATCAAGCATTGTTCGGCCCCCAGTTGCGGCCAACAATTTCGAGCTGAAGCCCAATTTTATTCAAATGGTGCAACAAATGTGCCAATTTGATGGCTTCCAAGATGAGGACCCATATGCTCATCTTGCAACTTTCCTAGAAATCTGCGATACCTTCAAGGCGAATAATGTGTCCGAGGATGCGGTTCGTCTTCGATTGTTCCCATTTTTTGTGCGAGGGAGGGCCAAGAAATGGCTAAGTTCCTTGCCAGCGGGTTTGATTACAAGCTGGGAACAGTTGGCCGAAAAGTTTCTAGCCAGATATTTTCCACCGGCCAAGATCACAAACTTAGAAGTGACATATCTTCATTCCGGCAAGCCGAATCTGAAACACTGTATGATACCTGGGAGCGGTATAAGGAATTGTTGAGGAAGTGCCCGCAGCATGGAATTGTGGAATGGATGCAAATCCAGATATTCTACAATGGATTGAATGTGGCCACTAAACAAATGTTGGATGCCGCAGCAGGAGGCTCCTTGTGTAGCAAAAGACCTGATGAGGCACAGAATTTGATTGAAAACATGGCCTCCAATGGCTACCAGTGGAGTTCTGAGAGAAATAAGCCGGTGAAGACCGCCGGACTGTATGAGGTTGATGTGCTCACTACTTTGGCAGCACAGGTGGAAGCCATCTCTAAAAGGCTGGACACAATGCAAGTCCAACCTCCAGCAATGAACATGAATACTGATAGTTGGGCGAACCAAGCAGGGCCCAGTTGTTCTTCTGAGGGAGTTAGTACCACCGAACAGGTGGATTTCATTGGTCAGAATCAGAGGTATTCAGGTAATCCCTACAGCAGCACCTACAACCCAGGATGGAGGAATCACCCTAACTTTGGAAAGACCAGAGTCAGGGGCAGCAGCGCCCCCTCTCAACGAAGAACGCCCTCAAGAATAGCGGCGGCGCCCCCTCGGCCTCAATTTTCGAGGCTCCCACCACCAGAACAAAAGGGACCATCTCTTGAAGCTCTCCTCATTCAATATATTCAAGCTAATGATGCCCGAATCACAGGGCATGAAGAGATGATGAGGAATCAGCAGGCCTCTTTACAGAACCTTGAGCTTCAGGTTGCTCAGATCGCCAAGACGCTTGCTGAACGACCCCAGGGTGCTCTCCCATGTAACACAGAAATTAATCTCCGGGAGTCCCTCAAGGCAGTCACTTTGAGAAGTGGCAGGGAACTGGAACCCTCAACTCCGCAAGCACAGCAAGAATCTCCACAAGAAATAGAGGTGGAAGTTCAGGATCAAGATTCAGGGGCAAGCTTGGGGAGAAAGGATAAGGGCAAGGGGAAAGATTTAGTTACAGATTATAAGCCTACATTGCCTTATCCAGCAAAACTCAAGAAGGACCAACAGGAGGCACAGTTTAAGAAGTTTCTGGAGATGTTTAAAACATTGCACATCAATGTTCCATTCGTGGAAGCTCTTTCCCAGATGCCGAAGTATGCCAAGTTCCTCAAGGAATTATTGACTAACAAGAGGAAATTGGAAGCAGTTTCGACGGTCACCTTGAGTGAGGAATGTTCTGCCATCATCTCAAATAAAATTCCTAAGAAGGAAAAAGATCCGGGAAGTTTCATCATCCCGTGCACCATTGGAGGGATGATGGATGAAAAGGCGTTGGCTGATCTAGGAGCAAGTATCAACCTCGTGCCATTAAAGATTTTTCAGAAGCTGGGGTTGGGGGAACTCAAGCCAACTCAAATGACGCTCCAGCTTGCTGATCGCTCCACCCGCCAACCCTTGGGAATTATTGAGGATATTTTGGTGAAGGTGGACAAATTCATTTTCTCGGTATATTTTGTTGTTCTGGATTTGGACGAACGGGCTGAGGTACCTCTAATTTTTGGGCGGCCATTCCTCGCTACTTCACAAGCTGTCATTGATGTGAAGGATGGGCGCCTAACCTTAAGAGTGGGCGATGAAGAAGTTGTTTTCAAGCTGAAGGAGGCTATGAGACACCCCATGGCATTTGATGACTCTTGCTATTTCCTAGACGTGACTAATGACATTATTTGTGATTGTGTGCAGGAAGTTTGGCAAAATGATCATCTCAATGATTTACTGGGTGAGGACCCACAAGAAGAGCTCATGGACCAAGAGGAAGCCATCGTTTCTACACCATCGAGCATTGGTCAACCGGAATTGAAGGCCAAAAGAAGGAAGGGCAGGGGTCAAAGGCCCAGACATGGTGGCAGAAGGTAGAGGAAAGAAAAAACAACAAGCCTCTACCCCGAAACGTGATTCTACTAATGACCTCAGCTTTGGTGAGGCATTTCTGATAAACTCTTTTTGTCCTTTCATAGAATGTTGGTCTGCAGGGCACCAAGAGGAAAGGTACATCTTTGAACCATCTTAAGATGAGGCTAGACTTGTCAAGCTAGTGACGTTAAAAGAGCGCTTATCGGGAGGCAACCCGATTTATTTCATTTCTTTGTTACTTCTCTGTTGTGGTTGTTGTTTGGTGTGTTTTTGTGTTTTTGTTGGGTTTTGTTTTGAATCCGGCGTGTTTTTCTTCATGAAGGAAGGTTCCAGACCCAACACGGGCATAACACCCCCGTGCTGATGGGGGTGAAATTCACAGGCTTTCCAGGTTTGATCTTTTCCATTCAGCACGGGGCGAAGCACGGCCGTGCCGTGGCCGTGCTGAATCCCTGAGCACGCTACCCGTGCACGCGTCACGGACATGCCGTGTTCTTCATTTTTCGTTGAATTTACTTAAGTACGGGCACAGCACGGCCGTGCTGAGGCCGTGCTCAGCGCGACTGTCCCTCTTCCTGCGAATTTTCTCCTTTTTAAACGCGCCGTTCATCCTTTCTTTCTTCTTACCGGAGACTCTCTTCCCTTGTGCTTTCATTTTCTTGCGTTTTCGCGAATTTTCGGGTGGTTGTCATGGTTTCTTGGAGTTTCATCGCTTCTACCCCTTCTTCAACACTTGTGGTAAGTCGACGAGCCCTAGATTCGTGTTTTATTTATAAATCTTTGCCTTTATGCTATTATTCTTCTTGGAAACATCTAAATTCATCATTAGAGACATCTAGGGTACTTTTGATTGAGTTTAAACAATTTTGTTCCGTCGATTTTCAAGTTAGAGTCCGTCGGAGCCGGAGATGGATTTTGGTAGCACGGCCGTGTTCAGCCAAGCACGGCCGTGCTCGGGTTTTAGATCTAGAATTACATGGAAGCACGGGCGTGCCTGTTAAGCACGCCCGTGCTCGTTGGAAACCCTATACTTTAAATTACATGGGCGTGCAGATTTGAAGCACTCCCGTGTTTCACTGTTGACCTTAACTGTTTATTATTTTTCTTTCGACAGATCATGCCGAGGAAGGCTACTGCGTCTGGCCCTTCTTCGAAGAGGGCTAGAGGGGAGTCGTCGACCCCATCCGCTCCCCCTGCGCTGACCCTTAATACTCCCATCCACCAGGAGCGCCACGACCGTTTGAGCGCGAAGCGGTTTGGCGAGCTGCGAGCCATAGATTGGGAGGTCCTCCGCGAGGTGGGCCTCGAGGCTGACGTGCGCCGCTACCTTGGCGAGGGCGCCTGGACGAGCCTGTTGTCCATCACCGACCCCGCCTACCGGGAGTTGTCTCTGGAGGTCCTTGCGACCTTCGAGCTGTCCAGAGGCCCCATCAGCTACCACCACGCCGGCACAGTACAGTTCCAGGCGCTCGGCGAGCTACATCGGATGAGTCTGACAGAGTTTTCTGTCAGACTGGGCTTGTACGATGAGGAGTTCACCAGAACCCCAGAGTACGACGCCCTCCTCGTAGCCCGACCACCCGGCGAGTCCTAGGAGGCTTGTTGGCAGCGTCTGAGCACGGACCAGGAGTACAACCCTCGCCGGTCCAAGGCCTCATCTCTTCGTCTCCCAGCCCTCAGGTACATCCATTTTATTATCAGTCACTCCATCACAGGGCGGGGAGACAGCACCGGAGTCGTTAGTCGCCGCGACTTCGACTTCTTGCTGAGCATGCTGGATGGATTCCAGATGCACCTCGGCTACGAGGTGGCTTTTAGCATCCAGCATCAGGGGCAGGACACCCGAGTCGGCGCCATTTTCTACGGGCCCTACATCACACGGCTGATTCGAGGGATGGGACTCCAGGCAGCCACACGTGCGATGCGGATGGTCGGTGGCGTCCTTCCCGTCTCCGTGGACACACTCCGGGCGATGGGGATGCTGCGATCCACGTCCACTTCCCAGGGCACCAGACACCAGGTCCCGCCTGCCACCAGTGTCCCTGATTCTCCCCCTGCCGCCGGCCCATCGTCTCCTCGCACCCCACGCACTCGCGCTTCCACCCACACTCAGGACTCTCCTCCAGCGGGCTCTCCTTCTTTCCGGCGATGGATGATCCGGAGCATGCAGCGGTTGGCCTCTTACCTCGACGTCACCCTGTCTCCACCTCCTCGTCGTGCCGCTGGACCCTCTACGTCCCGAGTGTCGGCGTCGACACCACCGACTTGCCATCGGAGTCTGACTCCGATTCTGAGAGCGTCGGGTTTTGATGTTATTTTCTTTGTTGTTTTTATTTATTTATTTTATTTTGTGCTCTTTGTTTTTACTTCTGTTGTCGTTTGTCTTCTTGAGTCAGTTAGCAAGGGGAGTCCCCTACTAAACTGATCTCTTTTTAGTGTGATTTTTTTTTTGTCTTTTTGTTTATGTTCGTTCTCTAATGCTTGCATGTGTATCTCAGGCTTCATTGATTGTTTTTCTTGATGGTTGTCTCAAACGACTCATCCCTAATGGGCGATCAACACCCGCCCTTGTGTGCCATCGAATTTTTCTTCGGCACCTCTCCTTTAACTTGGTGAAAATTCCCAACCCTCACTTTTCCTTGCACTTATTTTCTTTGCTTTGCATGCTTACATCTTTAAACATTGAGGACAATGTTTCATTCAAGTGTGGGGGAGGGTTGTGCATTTGTCTCCTAGATGTTGCGCATGACTTAGGACGATCTATGAAAATTGTTTTGGTTGAGAATTGCTAAGCTAGGAGTTTTTGGGTATACTATTGCACTTTTGTTGAACTTAAAGTTTTATTTTGCTCTTACTTTGGAAACCCAAATGCTAACACTTGGACTTCTGTTGTGTTGTTACTCTGTTAGAGGAAGGGCTAGTTATAAGGCTGAAAAATTAGAAGTTGACTCCAAACTCAAAATAAATAAAAGCTAGAATTTCGTGACAAGTCGGATTCCATTTTGGATGCCCTGTCAATTTTTGTGTGAAAGATGGTAGAAAGAGCTATCACTTTAGAAAAAGCGAAAGCCGCACTTGAGTAGTCGGATTTTAGGCATCACAAATGTCATTTTTGATGACCTACCAAGTGAAATGGCTGCCTCTAGGGTGTATGAAGCTACTACCCAATTTAGGAGTCAATAGTGAAAATTTTGAGAAGAAAGAGCTTGTACTAGCCCCCTCAAGAACAGTGTTGACATACTCCAGGAGGCGACACACACACGCGATAGTACAGAGTATGAGTAAAATCTTTCACAAGCTTTCAATTGACTAAGTCACTAGTTCTCAGAAACTCCTTAAAGCTTCAGTAACTCTTTTAATTTGTTGAGATCAGAGGTCATGCACTCATCACTTTATTAGGGGAATAAGGTTGCTTGAGGACAAGCAACAATTCAAGTTTGGGGGTATTTGATGAGCGCATTTCATATATATATATTGCATGCTTTACCTTCATCATTATTGAATATTTTGGCTATAATTCTCCAAGTACGGTGCTATTTGAGGTATTCGTTGTTCGTCATGCAGATATCAAAGTCCTGAAGTAAGAAGAAGAGTTTTTGGAACAATTTTAGAAGCTAAAGGACTTAGAAGAAACCTCATCAAGCTCAGCACGGCTTGAGCACGCCCGTGCTGTTTTCCGTGCAAAGTGCAGAAGAATTCAACTACGATTCAGCACAGCCTGAGTCCGCTGAGCACGGTTGTGAAAACCTCAGCACGGTCGAAGCACGCCCGTGCTGCTTCCCGTGAAAATTACAGGAGAATGCAACCATAGATCAGCACAGCCAGAGTTCGCTGAGCACGGTCGTGCAAACCTCAGCACGGTCTAAGCACGCCCGTGCCGTTCCCCGTGCAGATTACAGGTTTGTGAGTTTTCTGAAGAGTTATTTGGCCGTAATCTGCACGGCTTGAAACACGGCTTCAGCACGCCCGTGCTCAGATCGGGAAAACATTAAAACCCTAAAAACTTAGGTTTTTGGGGGACTTTTGGTGGGCGATCTTTGGGAGAAAGAAAGGGAGAGCCTTGGGGATTCATCCTCCACTTCATCAAGGGAATGCCAAGCGTATGGTAGGCCGATTGGGAGGAGATTGCACGACACCGTAGATCCTTCGACAACCTCAAGGATGCAAGAAATTAGGGAGTTTTCAATTCCTTGTCTGTTAATTTCTTCGGCATTGCGTTTGTTGGTTGTCATTATGAGGGGCTAAACTCTTAAGGGAGCCCCGGGGGTGGTTGTATGACGTTGGAGCTCGAACTCATTGTCTTTACTTGCAGTTTTTATGATTGTCTTGTTCCTTTCAATAAATCAAGGTTATTGGCTATCTTGTATGTTGTTTAGTGCTTGATGCTTGGTAGTTAGGTTCTCCTATCTAGGTTTGTGAATCTTTATTGATTGTTGCAAGCAGAGGGAGTTCAACTTAAGGCTCGGCAGCGCTAGAAACCACATGCTTATAGCATAACTAGGTTTAGAACTGAAGACATCCCTGATAATTACTGAGAGAGACCGAGTTAGTGAACGTCGGAATTCCAACCGCGGGGCCCCATCTCCTCCATCGAGTCAAACCTAAATCTTCCCTTGGTGAACTTTCCATTCCCTTAACTTCCTCGCCGAAGTCAATTCCTTCATCTTCGTTTTGGTTAGATATTAAGTAGGACGTTAGTATTAGAAGCTATACCAGTCCCTGTGGATTCGGCTACCCGACCCAAAGGGTACACTTTACAACTTGTACGACCCGTGCACTTGCGGATACGCAAGGGGCGTACCAGATTACGGCAAAATAAAACCCCAGAAACTCTCATTCCCGTAATCTGCACGGGGTTCAACACGGGCGTGCTTAGGGCGTGTTGAGGGTTTGCACGACCGTGCTTAGCAAACTCAGACTGTGCTGACTTTAGCTGAATTCTTTTGCAATCTGCATGGGGTAGAGGACGGGCGTGCTTAGGCCGTGTTGATCTTGATGAGGTTTCTTCGAAGTCCTTTAGCTTCTAAAATCCTTCCAAATCACTTCTTCTTGCTCGAGGACTTCGATATCTGCATGGAAAATCAAGAATACCTCAAATAGCACTGAATTGGGAGAATTAAAGCCAAAAGACTCAATAATGATGAGGATAAAGTATAAAATATATATATATGAAATGCACTCATCAAGCGCTGTTTATGTCAAAGCAGGAAGACGCACATGAGACGACGTTAGCTATGATCGGAGATGCCACGCGCGTCGTGCATAATGTTGGCATTGCCTTCCTTCCCATAATCTTAAACAACCACTTCCATTTCGTGGTTCTGGACAATAACAACCAAGAATACAGGCATTACACTTCATGCTAAAGTGAAGAGTACGATAAGACCCGTCTGCAATGGTAAGTTCTTCGACATATAGATTTCGATTTATAGTGTTTTATAGATGGTCGCTATTCTGATCTCAATTTATATTTCTCGGCAGCGGGACCTATTTGACATCTGTCTCGAAATGGAGTTCGACAAAACGGTGACTAAACAGTACCCGCTTGTTCGCGACAATGCCACCCCACAACAAAAAAAGGAAGTGTTGACTGCGCCGTCTACGTCATGCGGTTTATCGAGCAGTTACTCGACGGTGACAAGCTGCGGTTACCGCAAAAGAAAGTACCTTATATGAGACTAAAGTATTCTGCCTGGATACTCAAGGAATAGAAAGCAGCCGGCATCACTCCGAAAGGAGGTCTTCCACCGCGGGGAAATAGAAGATGCCAATTTCGTGTATTTTTTTATACGTCATATTATTTGGATAACATTCGATTGTAACATTTAGGGGTTTGAAGTTTATCTAATGAAGCACTCTCTATTTAAACCGCTATGTCTCCCTTTAAACATACGTGTTACTCGTTAATGATAATCGTCTCTGTTTAACATTCTGTGAATATGTCGAAATATAGAAGAATGCCAAATTGAAGTCATCTTTGTTTAAATTACGGTGTCTTTATTTAAGTATATTTTGTACCGTTTAAGTTTAGGGGTCTCCGTTTAACATGTACTCTCGACGTATAAATATCAAAGGATGATAATGAAATTAGATTTTCTTTATTAAACAGATTTACATAATTTTAACAAGCTGCGACGAAACTTACAGAATGAAAACAAAGCAACAACAAAAAACAAGGGTTCAGATTTGCGTAAGATATATGTGTTACCATTTAAGAATAAGCTTATCCCTTTAACATTCAGTTTGTACTGTTACAAATCACCGAATGCCATATGACGTGTTGTTTGTTTAAAAAACAGTGACTCCATTTACACATACATGTTTCAATTTAACGTTAAGCGTCTCTGTTTAACATGCACCGTCCACGTTTAACAAATATCAAGGAGTGACAATGAACTTAGATTTTGTGAATTAGACGCCATTCCATAATTAAACAAAGTCCTGTTAGAAAGTCGATACACTAATACCCATCGGGGTTCTTATTTGAAAAATTAAAAATAACAACAAACAAAACAACAACGGTCACTCCGCTCTTTCATTCGCATTCATATCCTGCAGTAGCTTCTGTATATGCGCCTTGCGGGCTTTCAATCCATCGAGTTTTGCATAACAAATTACTACTTTTTTTGCCAGCTCTTGGAGCAAATCTTCCAGATATCACTCCAGAGGATAGATCATCGGGGCTGAAATGAAGACTTCAACGATTTAGAATATCATGAAATTTTTTAAACATGCATAGGGAAATCTCACGGTATGAAGTACCTCTAGAGGATAGATCATCGGCAGCAGCGGGTGACGTGTACATCCTCCCAGGGTACGAAACACAGAGCTGATTGAACGCCGCCTCGGCAGCAGTGTTCTGGGCTTCTTTGGCGATTCTCGCAGGGCCAAGCCTGGAGAAAGTGGTCCCATCCACCGTGACCGTGGCAACGAAAACGGGGTTGTGGTTGGGGCCTTCCCAGCGGGTGGAGTACTCCGGCAAGGCCCGTCGTGTCTTCTGGCAGTAGTGGTCGAGAAGTGACTTATACATTCTATTGGGTCTGTGTATAATTTCTGGATGTATGTCTCGTTTCTGCTTGTTTAAATAGAAATATAGTTATCGAAAGTTTGAACTCTTTCTCGAATCAGACAACAATAAATTTGACATAGAATTCAAAAATCAAATTTAATTGCATTAATTACTAATCAATTTCCATTGAAGGGTTACTCTAATTACGTTTCTCATCATTAATTTAAAGTCAATTCATTCTTTTCCCAATGACAAGGCAGATTTTTCAAAGTAAACTTACTAGTGTTCTTGAATGTATGTATTATTAAATAATTGACTTTCTTTTCTTAACTTTTCATTGTCATCTGTAAATATTGATGACTCTATTTAAACCAAAAGACTTCCTGTGTTAACTACGACGTCTCTGTTTACCTTTGTGTATCACTCGTTAACACCAAGACGTAATGTTTAACATTTGGCCTCTTTGTTTAAATACATGAGGACAGATAATGAAATTCGTTTTTCTCTGTTTAAATATCAGCGATTGACAATGAAATAATTTTGTTTCCCATTAGAAACAGGGTTCACTTGCAATGCCCACTCTGCGACTGTTTCACTTGTAATGCCTACACTTGCACGGGATACCATATGTTCTAATGAAGCACTGTTTGTTTAAACGGCTATGCCTCCATTTAAACATGTGTGTTACTCGTTAATGATAATTGTATTTGTTTAACACTCAGTGTATACGTTAAAAACTTTCAGGGTTCTCATTTGCTTAAAATTCAAGTGTAATGATGTCGCTATTTAGACATATGTGTTACCATTTAAGAATAAGTGTTTTCCTTTAACATTCAGTTTGTACTGTTAAAAATCAACGAATGCAGCATGACGTACTCTCCATTTAAATGATAGTGTCTCTGTTTACATATACATGGTACTATTTAACATTAAGCGTCTCTATTTAAGATGCACGTACACGTTTAACAAATATCAAAGGGTGACAATGAAGTTAGATTTTCTAAATAAGATAACTTTTCATAATTAAAGAAAGTTCTATTACAATGTAGGTACACTAATACCCATCAGGTTCTTGTTTTAAAACTGAAAATAACAATATAAAGAAAAACTGTCACTCAGCCCTTTTCTTCGCCTTTGGAGGATGGAACAGCTTCTGCATATGGGCCTTGTGGGTTCTTACTCCATCGAGTTTTTCAAAAAAGAAATATTTCTTTTTCTTCAAGATCATGGAGCAACTCTTCCAGAAACCACTCCAACTCTTGATTGTTGAAGATCTCGCGGGCGCATGAAGGCCCGACAATGAAAGGCGCTGCGATGGAAGGCCCTACAATGAAGACTTCAACGATTTAGAAAATTATGAAAATTTTAAAACATGCATAGAGAAATCATACGGTATGAATTACCTCCAGAGGATAGATCATCGGCAACAGCGGGAGACATATTCATCCTCCCAGGATGTGAAGGACATAGCTCAGTGAACGCCACCTCGGCAGCAGCGTTTTGGCTTCCTTCGAGGTTCTCGCAGGGCCAGGATCGAGAAGGTGGTACCATCCACCGTGACCGTCGCCACGAAAGCTGGGGTGTGGTCGGGGCCTTCCCTGTAGGTGGTGTACTCCGGCGTGGCTCGGCGTGTCTTCTGGAAATACTCGTTGAGAAGTGACTTAGGCCCTGTTTGGTTACAAAATAAAAAAATCTAACATAATTTTATTACGTAGGAAATGCAAGTAATTATTCTAGAAATTGTGACATATTGTATTATTATAAAATGAGTGTTTGGTTACCAAAATAAAAAAATATCATAAATATTTCACCCACTTTATAATGAGAAAAAGTCACACATTTCAAAATAAAAAAATATTCCACTCCGAGTGGAATATTTCTTTATGCCATAATTCCCACATTATGGCATAATTTTGTAGTGTAAATTAGATACCCAAATAGCCATTTTTCATAATACTGTGAAAATATTATATTATGCCATAATGTATAGATTATGGCATAATATTTGGTTATCCAAACAGGGCCTTATACATTTTGTTGGTATAATAACTGGATGTTTCCGCTTCTTGTTTAAATTGAAACTTAGCTATAGGAAGTTTAAACTATTTCTCAAATCAAACAACAATAAATTTGACATTGATTTTTTGTGTACGTTTTCATAATTTTCTGTGTACATTTACGCTTACGTTTTGAATTCAAAAATAAAATTTAATTGTATTAATTAGTGATAAATTTGCTCTGAAGGGTTATTCTAATTACGTTTTTTCTTCATTAAGCTAAAGTCAATTCACGTAGTAAATTTACCACTGTTCGTTGAACGTCTGAATTCTTATATACTCGACTTTCTTTGCTTAACGTTTCATTGTATTGTGTAAACATCAACGACTCTGTTTAACATGGATGAGAAGCTGTGTAAATTACGACGTCCCTGTTTAACTTTGTCTGTCACCCTTTAAAATATTGAGGACAGATAACGAAATGCATTTTTCTCTATTTAAAATATCAATGCTCGATAATCAAATAACTTTGTTATGCCTACTTGGCGACAGTTCCATTACAAGATCTACGATTGTGACCGGATGCGTGGCAGCGGCTGCAATGTAACTCGCAGACCTCGGACGCTTGCGACTCGATTCGCTTTTGTCTAGGATGCCCAGGTTTTCTTCTCGTCAAAGGCGATCGCAATTGCAATTCGCGATTGTCGTCCGTAGGCTTCTCATTGTCGGGTATTGGGAATATATCCTCCTTATGCGCCAGCTTGTAATTGTCGACGGTGAAGTAGCCGCTAATAAAATGATAAACGTTGGTGTCTGTCTACATTATTGCAGCGCAAGCGTGTTTACACGGGATACTATAAACTTGCCATCTGTGGCATGAGCAAGTTCTGTTGGCAAGGTCTACAGAGTTGTTGCACTGGTCAATCACTTCATAACGATCATCGACACAACGACCAACGTGAAGATTTCGGCTTTCTTCAACAAGTATCTCTACTTTCGAGTGTTTGTCCGGGCATATGTAGGTCTCCCATTTGTTCGCTTGCTCATGGCGATTGCATAACATGCGCATCAACTTGTACCTGTACAACGAAGAACACAAATCGTAAACAAGATTCAGTGAAGATATTTTATCATTAAACAGAAACATATCGTATTAAACAGTGAGATAACAATTTAAAGGTAGAGCCCGAAAGTTAAACATAGACAATGCTATTTGCACATCAGAGTAAACAGTAAGATAATAAATTAAACAAAAATCCAGAATGTTAAACACTGACCATGATATTTGCACCGTACGGGCCATACTTAAAGGATAAGGGCAATGCTTAAACGCTAAATAGAATCAACATTCGAATATCTTATCGAGTCGACCATTTTTGTCATAGCGAAATAACGAGATTCTTTGATCCACGCATTGAACGACTGTGCGACATTTGAATACATCACGCCCCAGAGTTCACCTCTGAACAGGTAATTCGACCAGTGCGACATGTCCGACTAGTGCACAGTAATTAAGTTTTCTCGACATAATTCAATTCATTCTTTCCTAATGATGTGGCAAAATTTTAATGTAATTGTTGATTGTCTATAATCTTTTATACTTAACTTTCTTTGTTTAACTTTGCATTGTATTGTTTAAATATTGCTGACCCTGTTTGAAAAGGTATTCTCACTGTTTAAACGATAACCTCTCTATTTAAATATATGTGTCACCCGTTAAGAATAAGAGGTACCGTTTAACATTCTATGCCTACGTCTAAGTATATGCCTCCCTGTTTAAATATCAAAAGTTTACACCGAAGCAAATTTTTTTCCCTTCAAAAATGATTCCTTTACAATGCCTAGTAGGCGACGGTTTCATTGTAAGATCTTCGATTGTGACCAGACGCGTAGTAGCGGCTGCAATGTAACTCGTAGACCTTGGACGCTTGCGACTCGATCCTCTTTCGTCTAGGACGCCCATGTTGCCTTCTCATCAAAGGCGGTCACAAGTGCAGTTCGCGATTGTCGTTCGTAGGCTTCTCATTGTCGGGTATGGGAATATAGCTTCCTTATACGCCAGCTTGTAAGTGTTGACGGTAAAGTACCCGCTAATAAAATGATGAATGTTGGTGTCCGTCTGCATTATTGCAGCGTAAGCGTGTTTGCACGGGATACCATAAACTTGCCATCTGTGACATGAGCAAGTTCTACTGGCAAGATCTATAGAGTTGCTGCACTGGTCTATCACTTCGTAACGATCATCGACATAGCGCCCAACATGAAGACTTCGGCTATCCTCAACAAGCGTCTCAACCTTCGAATGTATGTCCGTGCATAAGTAGGTCTCCCATTTTTTCGCTTGCTCACGGTGATTGCATAACATGCGCATCAACTTGAACCTGTACAAAGAAGATAAAAAATCTTAAAGAAATTTAAATGAAGATATTGATATTTAAACAGAAACACACAGGCTTAAAGAGGATTATAACAAACTAAAAGGTGATCCAGAAATTTAAATACATACAATAATATTTAAACAAAGATAGTGCAATTTAAATACAGAAAAGGATATTTAAAGGATAAGGGCAAATAGTAAGCATTACATAGAATCAACATTCGAATACCTTATGTCGTCGACCATTTTCGTCACCGGTAAATGTCAAGCTTCTTTGATCCACGCATTGAACAAGTCCGTGACATTTGAATACATCTCGCCCCAGTGTTCACTTTTGAACAGATAATTCGACCAATGTGACATGCCCGACTTATGAATCAACCACTAATAGGCTTCGGGTGATGTGGCCTGCAGTTCATTGACGGTGTCATCGAATTCTTTGGCCGTCGATGCCCACGCAATACGAAAGTATATGGACCAGCACTCCTCCCTTAATGCCTTCCCAAGTCTGACATCGGTTTTCATAAAATTGGCCTCCTCCAAGTGTCGAAGGCAGTACGCATGTGGGGATGAAGGGAAGACTCTAGCAATAGTGTTCACCTGTCCGACACGATTGTAATTATCTCTTCGTAATCTCCTTCGTCGTATAAAGCATCACCTAACTTGGAAATGAACCACGTCCAATTGGCATCGGTCTCGTTGTTGACAATAGCGAAGGCGACGTGGAAGAAGCTATTGTTCCCATCTTTGCCTGTGGCATCCAACAGAGTACTCCGATACTTTCCAAAGAGGTGGGTACCATTGAGAAACTGCAGTGGCGTGCATGCCCTCTTGAATCCCACTATGCACGCGTTGAAAGAAAAGAACGCATGTTTAAATCGCTCACAGTCTCTTTCCACAAACGCAATGCTGACGGGGTTCGTCTCAACCACCTTATCGACATATCAAAGCAACAAATCATAGCTGGAGATGTCGCTGTCATCGAGGACTACCCGGGCATGTTCTTTTCCCAACCAATCCTGCTTGTATGAAATGTGGACACCATGCTCCGTCAACATGTCCTTCTGGATGTCGATGGTCTTGTATAAGGGCTAGTCCTTAAGCTTCTGAATCACTCATGTGCTTACCCATTTTTTGGACGCTTTCGGGTGTGACGTCGAGCCAATTCCACCACCGCAAGTGTGTGACGAGTCCATTGTCTTGATTATGAAGTTGTTTTTATTATATTCCTTTGATGCGTGAAGGCGCCATTAACAACCATCTGCAACGCATTCCATAGTGACCTAGTGTTTTTCGTTCTTTACAAATTTGAAGTCAAAATTCCATTTGATAGCAAAATTCCGAAGTGCGTCTTTGAAATGTTCAACGCCTTGCAAACGTTGTCCTACATCCAACGACAACACTTCAGGTTGTTCTGACGAGGAAGGTAGGCATGTGAGATCGTCAGGGTTGTCATGAGGTGGAACAGAAGCGCTCCCAGATTCTGAATTCCTGCCAACACTTCAGTTCAAACGAAAACGATCATGATTTAAGCATGAACTCCAATTTTTAAACGATAACTATAAATGTTAAATGCTAAACGTGCTATTTAAACAGAGAGTCAATAATGTAAACGGTAGAGAGAATGTTTAAACATTAACATAATAAATTAAACGAAGAAGTCAACTTTTAAACGGGAACTTGATTCTTTTAAACAGAGAAGGGTATTATTAAACAATAACTAACATATACAACTAGGTATACCTTACCACGACAACAACTCGTTTCCAGTAGGATACGATGGCACGTCATCCGTATCGACAACAAGATCGACTACACGCTGGAAGTCGACCTCATTTTTATTGGGTAAACAGTTTTATGTCCATCACGTATGATAAACTTCACTCTCACACGGGAAATATCGAGACCCCATCGCTCACATATATCGCCTAACACTGACTCCCAAGCAGTCAGCGCCGTGAACATCAGCACTCATCCCTCCCCGTTGTATCTAGCAATAGCACAAAAACTCTACATAATATCGGGAAACCGGCAGACCTCAGATCGAACAAACCAAATGAGAAGAAGAAGAAGAAGAAGAAGAAGAAGATGTAATTCGCCTTCTAACATTTTTTGACAAAAACCAAGCTTGAAGGGGAAAAAAACTCACAATTGTATGCATAAAAGGCAGACATGACATGATGTGATTGGGTGGGTTTTTCCCTACTATTTCCAAGGGGAAAAATGGAATTTCATAACAAAGACACATTTGAAGTGACGGATAGGGGGTAGAAGGGAAGTAAACTATAACAGAGGGGTTGTCCGCGGTGTGCAAAAGTTGGAGGGGGTTTTTAGAAATTTTAAAATTCCCGAAAGGTGAACAGTAATTTTCCGTTCTTTTTATTGTTATTATTATTGTTTTTATTTTAAAATAATGTCACCATTCTATTCCGGTCATGTTATTCCATGGATTTTTTTTTAATTAATTAATTATTATTATTTAAAAAAAATCACCACACATGCACCATATTATTTAAATATAATAATAATAATAATAATAATAATAATAATTATTATTATTATTATTTAAAATAATATCACAGTTATGTATCTTATTCCGTGAATTTGTTTTTATTATCTTCCTAATAATATATATATCACAGTGTATCCTGTGGATTTTTTTAAAATATTATTTTAATTATTATTTACATTTTGTTTAATATATATATATATATCATGGTTATGTATCCTACCACTCCGTGGAATGTTTTTAATATTATTTTATTATTATAGTTTTTTAGAAATATATATCACGGTGTGTATGCGGGGATTTTTTTCTATATTATTTAAAGTATTAGTATTACTTATATATTTTTTTAAATCTATCAAGTTCATGATTCTATAAAGAAATTTATTTACATTATTTTTATTTGTTTTATTATTGCGAGTTTATTTTGGACATATGCACATGCACCCCTTGCTAGAAAAATACAAATTTTCTTATAAATTAGGACAAATTTAAGGTTTACAAGAAAGTTTATGTGCAAAAATACAAAAAATTTAAAAGGTAGTTTTCGTTTGAATATTTTGATAAAAAAATATAAAAAATTAAGAAGTTCAGGGACGTAGTTGCATAAATCATGAAAAAAAGGATAAAAAAGTATAAATCAATGTCTAATATGCAAATATGATGCAAGGGGGACTAATATGCAAAAAAATTGAAACAGGAAACTTTAGTGGAAATTTGGGTTGCATTCACAAAATTCACCAATCCATCCTTTGAAGACCACAGAACTTTTGTGAATCCAATGTAGTGGAAGACAACTTTTCTTGTGAAAGTTTCTTCATTGCCGCTTGAGATTCATATGAGTGAGTGGAAAATATTGAAAACCATAAAACTTTTTGTGAATCCAGTGTAGTGGAAGATAACTTTCTTCATGAAGGCCTCCATTGCCGCTTGAGATTAACATGAGTGAGTGGAAAATGTTGAAGATCACAAAGCCTTTTGTGAATCCAATATAGTGGAAGACAGCTTTCCTTATGAAGGCTTCCTAATTACCACTTGAGATTCAAGTGAGTGAGTGGAAAATGTTGAAGACCACAAAAACGTTTTGTGAATCCAATGTAGTGGAAGATAGCTTTCCTTATAAATGCCTCTATTGCCGCTTGAGATTCAGATGAGTGAGTGGCAAATGTTGAAAACCACAAAAACATTTTGTGAATCCAATGTAGTGTAACATAACTTTCCTTGTGAAGGCCTCTCCATTACCGCTTCAGATTCATATGAGTGAGTGAAAAATCTTAAAGATCATAAAACTTTTTTATGAATCCAATGTAGTGGAAGACAACTTTCCTTGTAAAGACCCCGCCATTACCGCTTGAGATTCACATGATGGGTAGAAGATGTTGAAGACCATAAAATTCTTGTTGAGTTCAATGTGGTGGAAAATAACTTTCCTTATGAATGTCTTTCCACTACCGCTTGAAACTACCTTGAGTGAGTGGAAAAATATTTCTTAAGACCACTAGCTCTTTTTGAGTTCAATGTGGTGGAAGATAGCTTTCCTTGTGAATGTCTCTCCATTACCGCTTGAAACTCTCTTGAGTGAGTGAAAAATTATTTTTGAAAACCACTAGCTCTTGTTCAGTTTAATGTAGTGGAAGATGGTTCTCCATGTGAGAGTCTTCCCACTAACTCTTGAAACTCTCTTGAGTGAGACGAAGAATATTATGTGAAGTCCATAAAATCTTGTGGAGCTTAGTGTGCAGATAGTTTCCATATGAAGGACCCCCACTGCCTCTTGAAAAATATTTTGAGTGAGTGGAATGTTTAATGAGATGCAAGGATAAAAGAAAAGAATTAACCTTCACAAAAGATAAAGAAGAGACTTCACAAAAAAAAAATAAAAAAAGGAAACCGGGCTTGTGTTTCATAACTAAGGAACGCTTGCAACTTGGGGTCTGTAAGAAATTCTAAAAAAAAAGTAAGCAAGTGAAAACAGTCAAGTCAGTGATCAATTATGTGAGAGATCGCGCCGTGACAATGCATAACCCAAAGCTTCAAAGCATGAAAAAAAGTTAAGCTTGAAAAAATAAAATTTATAGTTAAATGAGCTCAGAAAGCTCAAGATATCATAAATCAAAGAGTTGAAGAGCATCACAAGCATCACAAGCATAAAATGTCGAAGTCTTCAAACACCCAAATCGAAGAAAATCAAGCTCATGATTACAACTTGAGATCCATTTTAAAATCAAGCAAGTTAAATCAATCATGTGAGAAAAAAAAACATAACTTGATGATGTGCAAGCCAATGCCCAAATGAATGACAAGTAAACTCTAAAGTCTCAAGACATCAGAAGTAAATGGATCGAAGAGTCTCATAAGTCAATAAAAAACCTGAAGACTTCACAAGCATGACATGCCGAAGTTTTCAAGGATCAAAATTAAAATAGATCAAGCTCGTTGTTCTCGAGTTTGGTAAAGTTGTAACTTGACATTTGGATGATGCTCATGATGCAAGTAAAAGAAATTTGAAGAAGATCGAAGTCAATAAAGTCAAAAGAAATATCCAGGCATAATTTTCGGTGAAAATGTCTTACAGGTCAAAGTTAAAGTGTAACTTAGATTATTCAAAGTTGGATGAAGATTACGAAAGTAGGGTTAAGAAAACTAATTTTCGTAACCTTTGTTCTAAGTCAAAATCATGTGTTCATGTAATATTCTTGAAGTTAATAAAAAAATTGACTTCACTCATTTGTTATGCTATTTTTGATTCACATTTGTTTCTTAATCGGAGGTTCTTGTAATATTGTCCAGGATAATTAATATTAAGAGCTTGCTCCTAGTGGAAATCATGAACCCATAATCTCTTGAAGCAAAAAAAAAATTATCAAATTCGATTTGTGAGTCTTTATTTTGGCAGGTTACTGATATTAAACAACCAGTTGAGAACAAAAGGGCCCCACAACATGAAAAACAGAAAATAATTCCACTTTGACGAAATAAAGTTTCCAAATTTTCTGCTAAAGCCTTACATTCAACAAATGTTGAATAACTTCCTGGGATAAATCCAACAAATTATGGAAAATATTCCGAAAACAACATATAATATCAATAACCTAGAATAGAGGGGACTAGAGAATGCCGAACATCAAAATGTATTATTTGTAAAGGTTGACACGATACATTCTTAGAATAAAAAAAAAACAAAGTTTGACATGTTTCCTAAATTGACAAATGGAACAAGAAGAATCAAACTTTCCAAGACATCCGATCCCTATATTATTTTTTAAAAACTAAAATAACACCTATTTGTGAGGATGGGCCAAGCATCTATGCCATAGGTAGATGAAATGTTGGAAGCCACCATAGCGATACTAGAAGAATGAAAGACAATAATGTTTGAAAACAGATAAAGCGGACTTGAGCTATTGCAAGCAGGGACGGAACTATAAGGGGGGGCTAGCAGGGGCTTCAGCCCCCTCAGCCAGTATATATATATATATATATAGACACAGACACACACTATTAGTTTTTATATATTAATATATATTAATAGTAAGAAACTGGATATTATGAAAAATGATGAGTGCATTATATATATATTTCATATGCATTACACCCAATATTTACTTGTTCTTTTACTATTACTTGTTTAGTTCAGTGCTATTTAAGGTATTTTGAGTTTATTGTGCAGATATTTAGGTCCTGGACCAAGTAGAAGGGATTTAGAGGAGAATTCACATAAAAATGACCTAAAAGGAAGTTCGTCAAGCCAAGCACGGCCTCAACACGGGCGTGCTCTTGGCCGTGTAGTTCTCAGGAATTGAAAAGCATGAGGAAGCACGGTCAAAATGCCCTAAGAACGGTCGTGCAAATGCCAACACGGCCTCAGGGCGTGTTCCACCCCGTGCAAATTACAGGCTGGCGAATTTTCGGGGGAAAATCACTGCAGCACAAATACTGTAGCACAAGTACTGTAGCATTGAGTTCGCTGAGCACGGTCGTGCAAACCCTCAGCACGGCTTAAGCACGCCAGTGTTGTACCCCGTGCAGATTACAGGAATGTGAGTTTTCTGGAATTTTATTTGGCCGTAATCTGCACGGCTTGAAGCACAGTTTGAAGCACGGCTTCAACACGCCCGTGCTCATTTTGGGAAAACATTAAAACCCTAGAAACTTAGTTTCAAAGGGGACTTTTGGTGGGCGAACGAAGAGAGGAAAGAGGAGAGAGCTTTGGGGGTTCGTCCTCCTCGTCATCAAGGGAAGGTCACGCCTATGGTAGATCCTCGGACAACCACAAGGATGCAAGAAATTAGGGAGTTTTCAACTTCTTGTATTTCAATTTCTTTGGCATTGTACTTGTTGTTTATTGTCATGAGGGGCTAAACTCTTAAGGGAGCCCCGGGGTTATTTGTATGATGTTGTAGCTTGAACTCTTTATCTTTACTTGCAGCATTTATGAGTGTCTTGTTCCTTACAATAAATCTGAGTTATTGGTTATCTTGTGTGTTGTTTAGTGCTTGAATGCTTGGAAGTTAGGTTTTCTCATCTAGGTTTGTGAATCATGATTGATAGTTGCAAGCAGTAAGATTTCAACTTAGAGCTCCGTAGCGCTGGAAGCAACACCCTTTTAGCGTAACTAGGTTTAGAACTGAAGACATCTCTGATAAATACTAAGAAAGCCCGAGTTAGTCAACGTCAGATGTCCAACCCCGGGGCCCCATCTCCTCCATCGAGCCAATCCTTGCATTCCCCTTTGTGCAATTCTCTCCCTCAATCTCCTTAATTTCAACCTAAAGTCACAATCCATCTTTCTTTGGTTGATTAGATATTAAGCAACCCGTTAGTATTAGAAGCTACACCAGTCCCTGTGGATTCGACTACTCAACCCTACGGGTACACTTTACTACTTGTACGACCCGTGCACTTGCGGATACGCAAGGGCCGTATCAAGTTTTTGGCGCCGTTGCCGGGGACTGGCAACTTCTAAGAATTCGGACAGTCTTAGTACTCTAACCGTTTTCTTTTGTTATCAGTTTCACTTATATTGTTCTTTGTTTTTGCTCGCATTCTTTTATTTGTTTTCGTTATTATTTGTGTTTTTTTAGACTGTTTTTGTCTTCTTTTGCTTCAAGCTTAAAAGTTCATATCTCACTCTCTCTTTTTGTAAGTGCACAGGCGTAGTGTATGACCCGGGGGAATTCTTCCTAGCTAGCATCTTCAGATCCAGACATCGAACGGACATTTCATCGGAGACAGCGGCAGATTAATTTAAGGGAAACCGGGTCAGTGGAAGTGAGCATAGAAGTGGACCAAGAAGAAAGCATGGCAGGAAATCAGAGGAGTATCTCAGACTATGCACGCCCTAATTTGGAGGGATCTGGATCAAGCATTGTTCGACCCCTATTGCAGCGAACAATTTCGAGCTGAAGACAAATTTTATCCAGATGGTGCAGCAGATGTGCCAGTTCGACGGTTTCCAGGATGAGGACTGATAAGTGTTTGATTATATATATTTTATAATATCAGTTTACATGCATTGAGCATCACTTTTATCAGGTTTTACCATTAACAAGGTGTGTTTTGTGTTCTTTTGTGCAAACAGGGCTTTGGAGAAATGAAGTACAGGAAGAAGCAAAGATAGGGTGTGATGACACATTTCAAGGCCATAATTAGAAGCTGTGTTCATATGCATGGGGGTGTTGCCAATTTTCGGAGGAGTACAAATCATTACACAAACCGAGAGGGCACAAAGGCAGTAGTACGTCCATGTCCCAGCTTCCGTACAAAGCAAAAGAAGGTTCTTGAAGATTTCAAAGCATAGAAAGCCACGCACCCTACCACACGAGCGTGTGCCCGACCGTGTGGACTCCAAGGAAGGCTTCGGGGGAAATTTACTATAGCAGTTACTGTAGTAATTTACTGTAGTGGCATTGTAGCAAAGTACTGTACACGCCCGTGTGGAATTTCCACATCGGCGTGTGGCTACAGTACACGAGCATGTGGATGCCCGTGTGGATACTCGCGTAAAGCCCCAAATTCAAATTATAAAAGCCCCATTGTGATAATTTTTAGGGATCTTTTCGGCCACTTTCGAGAGACAAGGAGGCTAGGGCTTGGGAGGAGTTCTTGGCGGCTTTGGGAAGCTTTCCTCACCAACTTGGATCGATTCCTCCTCCGTCATAGCATCAAGGAAGACATCGGCGACCTAGTTTCGGAGTGGATTCAATCCAGACGTGGAAACTACCCATCAAGACCGTCATCACGGATTTAGGGGGGTTATTCTTTATGTCTTTGGAACTTTATTTTCAATTTATTATTTGTTTTGTGACTCGCTCCATGGAGAGCTAAACCCCTAGAGGGTATTCGGACATGTAAACCCTAGGATTCTTATTTTATTAGATTTACATTGTGTTTCTATTCGAATTTATCAGTTTGAGTTTTACTCTTGAGTTCTTAATGCTTGCTTGTGCTTTTGATTTCATTATTAATTGCCTTGCATCTTTTATTCAATTTAGTGAAGAGAGAGATCACCGCTAGGTTTAGAATTACCGAGAAGAGAGGGTGAGCCGTGAGATAGCGGAGTGTCCCCTTTCCCTTCCGAAAGATATTTCCTATCTCCATATTCCCTAAGTGTCAAGCAACCATATGTGGTGTGAGGCGTCGAATGAATTCTCCACCGGGACCTCGTAGGGGGTTAGGGATCTTTCACATGGAGGCAGGGTTAGATTTACTTTTAGGAATTGGTTATATCTTTGGGATCCCTAGAGTTTTAAGCAGTCATATGTGGTGTGTCGAGAGAATTCTCCGCCGGGACCTCGTAGGGGACTAGTTATCGGTGACCTGGAGGCAGGGGCCGTTATACCTTAGGATACCCACGACTCATTGTTTTCGTTTAGAAACACTTGTAATTTACATCCAACACCCGAATCCTAGAGGGAGCATTGTCCGGATACCTCACTTTTATTGATTGAGAACTCTTTTCTTTTTCATTCCCTGCGCACTTGTAGTGACACTCTTAGTTTTGGCCATTAGATCATCACACACTACACTCATCAGGCTAGATAACAAAAGAGGGGCTATTACTAGTACTTCTGTTCCCTGTGGTTCGACAACCCGACCCTTTGGGTCCACTTTTATTACTTGACGACCCGTGCACTTGCGGTAACGCAAGGGGTTGACACACATCACCCTGTTGTGTTGTTGCGGAGACGCATCAAGGACCCATATGCACATCTCGCAAGTTTTCTAGAAATTTGTGACACTTTCAAGGCGAATAATGTGTCTGAGGACGCGGTTCGCCTCCGACTGTTCCCGTTTTTAGTGCGAGGAAAGGCCAAGCAATGGCTAAGATCCTTGCCGCCGGGATCTATCACAAGTTGGGAACAGCTGGCCGAGAAATTCTTGACTCGATACTTCCCACCGGCCAAGATCACCAAACTCAGTAGTGATATTTCCTCTTACCGACAAGCAGAATCAGAAACCTTGTACGACACTTGGGAAAGGTACAAGGAATTACTGAGGAAGTGTCTACAACACGGGATAATGGAATGGATGCAAATCCAGATTTTTTATAATGGGCTTAATGTGGCGACCAAACAAATGCTGGATGCCGCAGCTGGAGGTTCTTTGTGCAGCAAGAGACCAGACGAAGCACAAAACCTCATCGAAGACATGGCATCCAATGGTTACCAATGGAGTTCCGAGAGAAACAAACCGGTGAAGACAGCCGGTCTTTATGAAGTTGATGTACTCACTACCTTGGCGGCACAAGTGGAAGCGATTTCTAAAAGGTTAGACACAATGCAAGTCCAATCGTCAGCCCATAATTTGAGTACTGATTGTTGGGCAGGCCAAACAGGGCCTAGTTGTTCATCAGAAGGGGTTCAGGTGACTGAACAAGTGGACTTCATCGGTCAAAATCATAGGTATTCAGGCAGCCCCTACAGCAGCACCTACAACCGGGGGTGGAGGAATCACCCCAATTTTTCTTGGAAAGACCAAAATCAGGGGCAGCAGCGCCCCCAGCAACAACAGCAGCATCAGCAACAGACACAGCCTCAATTTTCGAGGCCGTCTCCACCAGAGCAAAAGGGACCTTCTATTGAGGCCCTCCTTGTCCAGTACGTCCAAGCCAATGATGCCCGAATCACAGGGCATGAAGAGATGATGAGGAACCAACAAGCCTCTTTACAAAATCTTGAGCGTCAGGTCACACAGATTGCCAAGACGCTTGCTGAACGACCCCGGGTGCTCTACCTAGTAACACGGAAATCAATCCCAGGGAATCCCTCAAGGCAATCACTTTAAGAAGTGGAAAGGAAATCGAGTCTCCACCTCCTCAAGTGCGAAAGGATACTCAAATTGAACCAGAGGTGGAAATCCTAGAGAGAGATTCAGGGTCAAGCTCAGGAATGAAACTTAAGGGTAAAGAGAAAGACCCGGTTTCAGAATATAAGCCTCGTTTGCCTTATCCTGCGAAGTTTAAGAAAGACCAACAAGAGGCGCAGTTCAAAAAGTTTCTAGAAACGTTCAAGACCTTACATATAAATGTCCCGTTTGTAGAAGCTCTTTCACAAATGCCCAAGTACGGCAAATTTCTTAAAGAGCTTCTAACCAACAAAAGGAAGTTAGAAGCAGTCTCGACGGTGACATAAAGCGAAGAATGTTCAGCGATCATCTCCAACAAAATCCCCAAGAAAGAGAAGGATCCGGGAGGGTTTATCATCCCATGTACAATTGGGGGGATGAATGATGAGAAGGCCTTGTCTGACTTAGGGGCGAGTATCAATCTGATGCCTTTGAAAATTTTTCAGAAGTTGGGACTGGGGGAACTCAAGCCAACTCAGATGACGCTCCAACTTGCTGATCGCTCCACTCGCCGAACTCTGGGAATTGTGGAGGATGTCTTGGTTAAAGTGGACAAGTGTATATTCCCGGTGGACTTTGTTATTCTAGACTTTAATGAACGGGCTGAGGTATATCTGATTATTTTGCGGCCATTCCTCACTACGTCACAAGCCATCATTGATGTGAAGGATGGTCGCCTAACATTAAGAGTGGGGGATGAAGAAGTTGGGTTCAGATTAAAAGAAGCTATGAGGCACCCAATGACATTTGATGATTCTTGTTATTTTCTTGATGCCACTGACGATGTAATTGGTGAGTGTGTGCGGGAAACTTGGTGAAAGGACCACCTCACTGATTTGCTAGGGGAGGCGCCTTCAGATGAAGAACCTACAGTGAGGGCTGAGGAAGTAGCTGGAATCTCACCGAATGTTGATAAACCAGCCATGTCTGCTAAGAAAAAGAAAGTATCGAAAGCTCGGACTTGGTGGCAGAAGGTAGAGGATAGGAAGAAACAACAAGCTTCTACCCCAAAGCAGGTCCCCGTTAATGTACTCGGTACTGGTGAGGTGTTTTTAATTAATTCATTAGCTCCTTTCTTGGAATGTTGTGTTGTAGGACGCCAGGAGAGAAGGTATGTCTTTTAGCCTTCGTGAGGTGAGTATAGGAATGTCAAGCTAGTTACGTTAAACGAGCGCTTATCGGGAGGCAACCCGATTGGTTTCTATCTTTTTATTCCTTTGTCATGTTTGTTTGTTGTGTTTTTGTTGTGTTTTGATCGAGTCTGGTGTGTTTTGTTTTGTTTTGGCAGGTTTCAGGCTCAGCATGGGCATAACACCCCCGTGTTGATCGTGGTGCAATTTACAGGTTTTTAACGTTCCATTTCTCTTTGGCAGCACGGGGGAAAACACGGCCGTGCTGTGGCCGTGCTGAATCCCTTAGCACGCTGCCCGTGCACGCGGCACGGACGTGCCGCGTTCTTCGTTTCTATTGAATTTTATTAGCACGGGCACACCATGGCCGTGTTGAGGGCGTGTTCGGCGCGACGGATCATCTTCTGCGAGTTTTTCTTTTAAAATCCGGCCGTTCACTCCTTTTCTTCACTTTCCCTTACGCGTTCTTCCCTTCCACTCTCGATTTTCTTGCAATTTCGCGCATCATTTGCGGGGTTTTAGGGATCTTTTGGAGTTTCACCGCTTATATTTTTCATGTCTTTCACCACCGCCACCGCATCGTGCTGCAGAGCCCTCCACCTCTCGAAGTGTGGGAGTGGACACTGCTGACCTTCCATCGGAATCCGACTTCGATTCTGAGAGCACCGGATTTTGATTCTCTGTATCTTTGTGCTGTTTTGTTTTTCTTTTCTGTCGCTGTACTTTTCTTTTATTTTTTGTTATCTTTTGTTCTCTTTGAGTCATTTAGCAAGGGGGACCCCCTACTAAACTGATTTCTTTTTAGTGAGTGTCTTTTATTTATCTTTTTGCCTCTCTAATGCTTGCATACTTACCTCAGGACGTATGAATGTCTCTCTTGCTGGTTGTAGCAAAAGGCTCTCCGTAGATGGTGATCACTACACGCCCTTGTGTGACCTGGAATTCTTCTTCGGCACATCTCCCTTAACTTGGTGAAAATTCCCCAACTCTTACTTCACTTTTACTTGAAATCTTTTTCTTTGCCTTGCATGTAAAATCTTTAACCATTGAGGACAATGTTTCATTCAAGTGTGGGGGAGGGTTGTGAACTTGTGTATTAATATGTTTAGATGTTGTGCATGACTTAGGACGATCTATGAAATTTTTGGTTGAGAATTGCTAAGCTAGGTGTTTTCGAGCATACTAGTGCACTTTTATTGAACTTAAAGTTTTATTTTGTTCTTACTTTGGAAACCTTAATCTGAACACTTAGCCCTTGTTGTTTTGTCACACTGTTAGAGGAAGGGCTAGTTGCAAGGCTTGTGAACAGTTAGTTTCTGACTCCAAACTCAAGTAATAAGAAGGAACATGGAAAGAAATCTTAAAAATGAGAAAAAGAAAATAATTTTGTGACAAGTCGGATTCCTTTTAAGGGATGCCCTGTCAAATTTTAGGAGAAAGATGGTAGAAAGAGCTATTACTTTAGAAAAAAGCGAAAGCCGCACTTGAGTAGTCGGATCTTAGGCACCACAAATGTCATTTTTGATGACCCACCAAGTGAAATGGCTGCCTCTAGGGTGTATGAAGCTACTACCCAGTTTAGGAGTCAGTAGTGAAAATATTGAGAAGAAAGAGCTTGTACTAGACCGCCTCAAGAACAGTTTTGACATGCTCCAGGAGGCGACACACGCACACAGTAGTAAGAGTAAAATCTTTTTCAAGCTTTCAATTGACTAAGTCACTAGTTCTTAGAAACTCCTTAAGCTTCAGTAACTATCTTAATTTGTTGAGATCAGAGGTCGTGCACTCATCACTGTATTAGGGGATCAAGGTTGCTTGAGGAAAAGCAACAATTCAAGTTTGGGGGTATTTTATGAGTGCATTTCATATATATATATTGCATGCTTTACCCTCATCATTATTGAATATTTTGGCTTTAATTCTCCAAGTACGGTGCTATTTGAGGTATTCTTAGTTTGTCATGTAGATATCAAAGTCCTGAAGGAAGAAGAGATGTTTTGGAATAATTTTAGAAGCTAAAGGACTTAGAAGCTAAGGTTGGGGGAACTCAAGCCAACTCAAATGACGCTCCAGCTTGATGATCGCTCCACACGTCAACCTTTGGGAATTGTTGAGGACATTTTGGTGAAGGTAGATAAGTTCATATTCCGAGTGGATTTTGTTGTCCTGGATTTGGATGATCGAGCTGAGGTTCCTCTGATTTTTGGACGACCATTCTTAGCCACTTCGCAAGAAATCATTGATGTGAAGGATGGTTGACTGACTTTGAGAGTGGGAGATGAGGAAGTGCTATTCAAGCTGAAGAAAGCTATGAGACACCCCATGGCATTTGATGATTCTTGTTATTTTCTTGATGCTACTGAGGTGTTATTTGTGATTGTGTGCAGGAAATTTGGCAAAAGGATCATCTTATTGATTTGCTAGGGTGGATCCTCCAGATGAAGAACTCACAGTCCAGGTGGAAGACGTCGCTGCTATACCATCGAGCATTGGTCAACCAGCAATGAAGGCCAAGAGAAGGAAAAGCAAGGTATCAAAGGCCCAGACATGGTGGCAGAAGGTAGAGGAAAGGAAGAAACAACAAGCCTCTACCCCGAAACGTAGTCCTGCTAATGACCTCAGCTTTGGTGAGGCATTTTTGACTAATTCTTTTTCTCCTTTCATGGAATGTTGTTCCGCAGGGCGCCAAGAAGAAAGGTATGTTTTTGAGCCATCTTGAGATGAGACTAGACCCGTCAAGCTAGTGACGTTAAAAGAGCGCTTATCGGGAGGCAACCCGATCGGTTTCATTTCTTTGTTATTTCTTCGTTGCGGTTGTTTGTTTTGTTTGTTTTTGTGTTTTTGTCGTGTTTTGAATCGAGTCCGGCGTGTTTTTCTTTATGAGGGAAGGTTTCAGGCCCAACATGGGCCTAACACTCCCGTACTGATGGGGGTGCAATTCATAGGTTTTTAAGGTTTTATCATTTCTAAACAGCACGGGGAGAAGCACGGCCGTGCTGTGGCCGTGCTGAAGTCCCTAGCACGCTACCCGTGCACGCGGCACGGACGTGCCGGGTTCTTTGTTTCTGTTTAATTTTTTTAGCACGGGCACAACACGACCGTGTTGAGGGCGTGTTCAGTGCGCCGGATCGTATTCCTTGAGTTTTTCCTTTAAAATCCGGTAGTTTGCCTTTCTTCTTCACCCTCACTGTGCGTTCCACCTACCCACTCTCGATTTTCTTGCGGTTTCACACTCATTTGCGGGGTTTTTAGAGATCTTGTGGAGTTTCACCTTTCTATTTCCCTTCTCCGACATTGTGGTAAGTCGACGCACCCGAATCGTTTAATCGTTTTCAAATCATGATTTTCATGCATTGAATCATTGTTTAAATGTCGAATTTAGATTTTAGAGGCATATAGGGTGAATTTCAAAGATTTTAAACACCATTTTACCGTCGAGCTCCAAGCTCAGCGTCGGCGGGGACGACGCAGAGCTTGGTCAACACGGGCGTGCTTCTTTAAGCACGGCCGTGCTCTTGCCCAGATCTCTAAATTGTATGGCAGCACGGGCGTGCAACTTTCAGCATGCCCGTGTTCCGTATAAACCCCTTTTGAATTCAGCACAGGCGTGCAACTTTCAGCACGCCCGTGCCTTCGCTGTTTCTAATTGTTAAATTTTGGATTTCTCAGATTATGCCGCGGAAAGCTACTACATCCGGCCCTTCTTCGAAGAGGGCTCGAGGGGAGTCATCCGCTCCAGCTGCCCCCTCTGCGCCAGCTTTCGGTGCCCCAATCCACCAGGAGCGCCACGACCGTTTGAGCACGAAGCGGTTTGGCGAGGCGCGAGTCATTGATTGGGAGTAGGGATGCAAGTGGAGCGGGGCGGGGCGGGGAATGAGATCCCCATCCCCATCCCCGCTTCCCACGGGGCGGGGATTCCCCGCGGGGGAGATGTTTGCCCCACTCACTCCCCCGCGGGGATCCCCACGGGGTCGGGGAATCCCCGCCCCCCGCCAATTTTATTAATTTTTCTAGGAAATAAATAAAATTAATTAAAATTTTAAAATATTTTTTCATATAATTATATTCGTACATTACATATTTACATAGGAGTAACACTAGTTTTACTAAAAATCTAAAATATTTTTAATGCAAACCAAAACTATATATTTTTTTAAAACCTAAATATTTGGTCCTTATAATTTTATTATATATTCATATTGAATTTTAAAACAAATAAATAAATAATCATATGAGTCATTTTTAATATATATATATATATATATATATATAATTTAAATTAGGGGATTCCCCGCGGGAATAAGGCGGGGATCCCCACGGGGATTCCCCGCAGGGAGCAAAGGGATTCCCCGCGGGGAGCGAGGCGGGGATCCCCACGGGGCGGGGAATGCCCTCCCCGCCCCCGCCCCATTCCCCGCCCCGCTGGGGCGGGTCCCCGCGGGGAACGGGGATTCCCCGCCCCACTTGCATCCCTAATTGGGAGGTCCTCCGCGACGTAGGCCTCGAGGCGGACGTGCGACGATACCTCGGCGAGGGTGCCTGGACGCGGCTACTCGCCATCACCGACCCCGCTTACCGGGAGCTATCTTTGGAGGTCCTCGTGACCTTCGAGATGCCCCGAGGGCCTATCAGCTATCACCGTGCCGGCACGATTCAGTTCCAGGCGTTCGGCGAGCTCCACCGAATGAGTCTGACGGAGTTCTCCATCAGACTTTGCTTGTACGAGGAGGAGTTCACCAGGACTCCAGAGTACGACGCCCTCCTCGTCGCCCGACTACCCAGCGAGTCCCAGGAGACATGTTGGCAGACGTTGAGCACGAACCGGGCGTACGACCCTCGCCGGTCCAAGGCCTCGTCTCTTCGCCTCCCCGCCCTCGGGTACATTCATTTCATACTTAGTCATTCGATCACAGGGCGGGGAGATAGCACAAGAGTCGTTAGTCGCCACGACTTCGACTTTCTGTTGAGCATGCTGGACAGATTCCAGATGCACCTCGGCTATAAGGTGGCCTTCAGCATCCAGCATCAGGGTCAGGACTCCCGAGTCGGCGAGATCTTTTGTGGGTCTTACATCACGCGCTACTGAATAAGCCAAAATGAGCTCAAGAACATATTTATGAAGAAATCGACACCCAACACGCCGTTTTTGGGCTCGCTACTGCATCAGGATTACTGTAGCTAAATACTGTAGTAGCACTGTAGCAGGGTACTGTAGCACCCCCGAGATGAAATTTTTGGGAAAGTTTTTGGGTGCCTTACGGGCAATCTTACGCCCGTAAGGGCACACGAAATTTATCTTTTTAAGGGGCATTAGGGCATCTTGAAAGGGAGACTTTTGGCCACCATTCTCCACCATCTTCACCTAGGGCTTCAAGGCAAGTGGAGAAGGTAGATCTGAGGAGGAAATCAAGGGGAGAAGAGGTTGTGCTATCAAGGGAAAGATCTAGGAGCTTGCCGGCGCGGATCCGACAAGTTCTCATCACCACCTTCTAGTCTTCATCTTCGGGGAGTTTGCTTTGAGTTTTGTCTTGTATTTATTGTATTTCTTGCTTTCCCCTTTGTTGATGATGAACTAGACTCCCAAGGTCTCCGGGCATCCGGTGAACCTTGGGATGAACTTGCTTTGTATGGATGCTTTAGATTTACATTTATGATATTTGGTGTGTTTTGTGGTTCATGCTTGGTGTACTTTGATGTATTGGTATGCATGAGAACTGTCATACTAATATATATAAAGGGGGCCACTGGCAATTGTGATTATCAAATTTTAGATTGGTGGTTCATGCCAAATATAATAATGTTAAGTTTGCCAACTGAAAAGCAAAATTGATGTGCCATGTAATTGGGTGGTGTCTTCTTTGAATGATGATGATAGTTCTTATAAGAGAAATCACCTTGCAACTTATTCAGAAGCGCTTGCTTGGAGAGGAATTAGAAGTCCTCTTCTCCTTTGATCAAGAAAACATTGCATAATATAGTTGGTGGCTAGATGATAATTACATTATATATTAATTATATCAGCAAACTTTTCACTAGGGTCTTGCCTGTATTATTATTATTAATTTATATAATTAGCTTCAGAAATGCGTCAAGTTAGCTGTCTGTAGCTTGAGGATAATTTTCTAGTTATAATACTTTTCAAAAAAGAATCTTTTCAAGTTTGTAATTGATCAATGACTCTTTCTAAAGAAAATACAATACTAGCTCGTCTCAATCCATTTTTAATGTTATGCCAAGAGAAGGGCACGTTTTGTGTCCATCTCCTTGTTTTATACATTAATGTAAAGGCCAGAATCCAAGAGGACTCGTGTCATGCTAACATATTTAATGCCCCGTTTACTGGAAGACATTGGAATACCACCGCCATCTAAATGGGTCCTTTGATAGAAATGGACGTTTTTCTTTGCCCTCTGAGAGGGAACTTATCTCAAACCAGAGAAGCAAGTCAAATCCAAGTCTTTTGTGTGAAACTCGTCGTATGCAGTTACCTCCTCTGAGTAGCATGCGTCACACAGATGGTAGTTCTAGCTCGAGTGTGCATAAATAAACGTTTTATGTTTTATGTAATTGTTTTAATTAAATGTCACAATGTCGCACTATTTTGTATCGAAAACAATTTTTACGTAGAGTAAAATTTTTTTTTATTTAAATTTTACCTTCAGCCCCCCCTTATCAATTAATGCTGGTTCCGTCCCTGATTGCAAGGAGTGATGACCTTCGTTGAGTGTTGATCCTTCATGGAAAACCAGAAAAATCAAAATTCAAGGGAACCAAAGTTATCAATAGAGAAATGACGAACGTAAATTAAATCGGCGCATAATTGAGGAACAACCAAAACATCGTCTTGAACAAATTGGGAGGTGGGGCTAGAAAGAGTTTTCTGGCCAATATGTGTAATGGGTAGTGATGCGTGTATTCCGCAACAACACAGTGTGATGTGTGTCAACCCCTTGCGTTACCGCAAGTGCATGTGTCGTCAAGTAATAAAAGTGGACCCAAAAGGTCGGGTTGTCGAACCACAGGGAACAGAAGTACTAGTAATAGCTCCTCTCTTGTTATCTAGCCTAATGAGTGTAGTGTGTGATGATCTAATGGCCAAACCCAAGAGTGTCACTACAAGTGCGCAGGGAATAAAAAGGAAAAGAGTTATCAATCAATAAAAGTGAGGTGTCCGGACAATACTTCCCCTAGTATTCAGGTGTTGGATATAGATTACAAGTGTTTCTAAACGAAAACAATGAGTCGTGGGTATCCTAAGGTATATCGGCCCCTGCCTCCAAATCCCCGATAACTAGTCCCCAACGAGGTCCCGGTGGAGAATTCTCTCGCCGCCTCACACCACATATGACTGCTTAGCACTCTAGGGATCCCAAAGATATAATCAATTCCTAATAGTAGATCCAACCATGCATCCAAGTAAAGGATCCCAAACCCCCTACGAGGTCCCAGCGGGGAATTCTCTCAACACCTCACACCACATATGGTTGCATGAAACTTAGGGAATATAGAGATAGGAAATATCTATCGGAAGGGAAAGGGGACACTCCGCTATCTCACGGCTCACCCTCTCAACCCTCTTTACTCTGGGTAATTCTAAACCTAGCGGTGATCTCTCTCTTCACTAGATTGAATAAAGCATACAAGGCAATTAATAATTGAATCAAAAGCACAAGCAAGTATTAAGAACTCAAGAGTAAAACTCAAACTAGTAAATTCGAATAGAAACACAATGCAAATCTAATGAAAATAAGAACCCTAGGGTTTATATGTCCGAATACCCTCTAGGGGTTTAACTCTCCATGAAGCGAGTCATAAAACAAATAATGAATTGATAAACGAGTTCAAAAGCCATAAAGAATAACCCCCCTAAATAAGTGATGATGGCCTTGATGGGTAGCTTCCACGTCTGGATTGAATCCACTTCGAAGCTAGGTCGCTGGTGGCTTCCTTGATGCTATAATGGAGGAAGAATCGATCCAAGTTGGTGAGGAAAGCTTCCCGAAGCCGCAAAGAACTCTCTTCAAGCCCTAGGCCCCTTGTCTCTCGAAAGTAGCCGAAAAGATCCCTAAACATTATCACATGTCGGCTTACGCGGAAATTCCACACGGGCCGTGTACTGTAGCCAAACGCACGTGTGGAAATTCCACACGGGCCGTGAACAGTCCTTTGCTACAGTACTGCTATATTAAACTGCAACAGTCCTTTGCTACAGTACTGTTACATTAAACTGCAACAGTACCTTTGCTACAGTGCTTTACTGCAGTGAATGCTACAGTGATTTCCCCGAAGTCTTCCTTTGAGTCCACACGGTCTGGCACACGCTCGTGTGGTAGGGTGTGTGGCTTTCTATCCTTTGAAATCTTCAAGAACCTTCTTCTGTTTGGGTACGGAAGCTGGGACATGGACGTACTACTGCCTTTGTGCCCTTCCGGTTTGTCTAATGACTTGGACTCCGCCGAAAGTTGGCAGCACCCCCATGCATATGAACACAGCTTCTAATTGTGACCTTGAAATGTGTCATCACACCCTATTTTTGCTTCTTCTTGTATTTCATGTCTCCAAAACCCTGTTTGCATAAAAGAACACAAAATACACCTTGTCAATGATAAAACCTGATGAAAGTCATGCTCAATGCATGTAAACTGATGTTATAAAATATATATGAACAAGCACTTATCAAAACTCCCCCACACTTAAGCTTTTGCTTGTCCTCAAGCAAACTAAACATTCATTATAAGGAAAGAAAGAATAAGTGCTTGGCCTTAGGTTCACTTGAGAGTATGAGAGTATGATTCTATAACAAAGGGGAAAACTGTTTAACATCAGACGGTTCAGTCAATGCTCTAGAAAACAATCGAATGACAAGAAAGAAAGAGAAATCCGAAAGCCTGTGTGTGTGGAAAAACTCATCTCAATTCGACTCTATGTCCACTACTTACAGTTTTTATTGCTCGAGATTCAAATAATAGCAAAAAGAAGGGTAGTAGCTGCACACAATCTCCAAGGTAGCCCTTTCTCAGGCGGCCTCCCGAGTGGCTTTCACACTTTAGAGATGGTAGATCTTCCTACCGAGGGTGCTAGCTTTCACATATCCCTTGTGATAGTTCTTTCTCTCATTAGGGCATAACTAGTATCCTACTTATGAGAGTAGCTGCATACAATCAAAGGTAGTAGCTCTTTTCACCCCCTATATACAATAAAGAATTCACAATTGCTAAGTTATTATTGTTATTTTTTTTCTTTTTCTCTTTTCTCTTTTTTTTTCAAATAAAATAACTACTGACAAGTCTCAAAAGAGTAACTAGAGCTTCTATAAGTCTAATGAGTGCGTAGAGTGCATAAATGGCAATCGGACAAAAAATTTTCAAAAAATTGGATGACAACTAGAGCATGATGAAATCTAGTGTTCGAAGCTCTCCTGTAGTCTAGAATCAAACTCTTAACCCTAAAGTGAACCTTCATCGGTTGCATGAGCATATATAATGAACAAAAAAAAATTAAAGTGGTGTATAAAGTGATCCCTCCCCCACACTTAAGATGTACATTGTCCCCAATGTACACATGCAAGCACAATAAAATTATGAATTCTAAAAATAAAGCATGTGAGGGTGTGAAAAATTAAAAACAATACTCCCCTGAATTCCAAGTGAAGAAGTTGGTAGAATCTCATACAAGGGTGTGTTTGGCTCAGTGGGCATTTGGAGGTGAAACGGCCGTGTGACCTAGTCACACGGCCGTGTACATAACTTGATTTTCATTCCACAAGACTCTCAAGACTATCTGCAGATTAAGGGAGGTTCAATGAAGCTCAACAAAATTAGAAAAGAAAACGACGAAAAACAACTAGAACCACAAAATAAAATGACAGAAATAAATGAACAAAGTCTCAACGGGCATACTGAAAGTAAAAATACAGAAAATAAAATAAAAATAGCATGACTCAAGGACGCCTCATGCGTTAGGAAACTCTGCAGGTGCTGCTGGTGGTGCTGATGTCGTCACCTCAGATGCTGTGTCGCTCTCCAGAAGATGTCGAATGATGAACAACTGCGATATCATCATGGACTAGTTAGCGAGCAAAGTCGCCATGTCTCCCTGGAGAGCTCCAACTGCCACCTCGAGCCTCGCCAAACGGTCACGGGCTCGAGTGGAAGGCTGCTCTGGCTCAAATGCAGGGGCCTCGGTGTCCATCGGCACAGCTGTGGGTACCGGTGAATCAGGAGCGTTTGCTGGATCGGCTGCCTCCTCTTCTGTCTCCTCCGCCTCAACCTCCACTGTGAGTACATACCAGCACTCATCTTCTTCACCATGCGCATGGCTCGGAGGGATGCAAGCCCCAAGGGTGCAGGTACACTGATCTTCTCCATCCCTCTAAGTGCCCCGGTCAACCCTATGCCACGAACGAGTCGGGTGATGTATACTCCTGAGAAGATCACACCGACCCGCACGTAATGGCTTTGATGGCGAAGGTAATCAGCCACAACAAAGCCTAAATGCATGGGGATATTCTGGACCATGGTGTATAGGTAAAGCAAGTTAAGGCGGCTCAAAACTCCAATGCTGTCGCCTCGTCCCGTCACAGTCCTGCTAAAGATAGAGTGTATATACCTGTAGGACGGACGGCTGAGCATGGTGGCCTTGGAGGATCCCGGCTCACACTGGAAACCTCCACATATGGTCGCGTACGCATGGCTCGGGGTGAGTCCAATAGGGTAGTCAACAATGAGTTGCTCGTACTGCCCCATGTGAACATAGTCTCTGTCATATAAACCGAGAAAAACAGAGAACTGCGTGAGGCTCATGGAGTGGTACTAACCGAATAATCTGAAGCGGATCGTGTCCTCCTTCTCAAAATCAGGGCGAGCGCGGTCAAAATCGAATGAGGACAGGACCTCCAGTGTGAGCTCGCGATAAGTGGGATCACGAATAGTAAGGAGACGGTCCCAGCCTCCTACAGCGGTAAGCTCTCGCACCTCATCGGCCAAATCATATAGCTGCTGATGCTCGGGGACTGCGAACTCCAATTCCTCGGTAGGAGAGGGCTCCCGAGTGGCGTGGGAACGCTTGTGGGCGACCTTCTTAGTCCTGGATGCCATATCTGTGAAAATCAGGGCAAGTTAGTGCAAAACGCATGACACACCCTTGCGTGTGTGTTTCGCAAGTGCACGGGTGTCGAAGTAATAAAGTACCCCACAGGTGGGTAGTCGAATCCACAGGGAGTAGACGATAGAAACAAAAACACTTCGCTAAGTAGCCAAAGAAAACCGATTGTTGATGAGAAAAAACAAATGATTAAAAACAGAAATTAAGAACTGAAAGTTAAAGCTAGAGTGTAAGAAGGATCGAGATAAGAATGGGGTACTCGGACAATACTCTCTCCAGGTTCCTTGTTTCAAGTGCAAAACTCTAATTACCTTTACTTGAACCAGATTTGAAGAATCGTGGAATCCAAAGACACAATTTCCCAAACCTAAGGTCAACCCTGACCAGTGCCCTACGAGGTCCCGGCGGAGAGAAAACTCTCGACGCCTCACACCACGTATGACTGCGCTAAGCTCTAGGGATTCCAATTGATAAACCCTATTCCCAACTATAGATCAATCCCTTTGGTCCAGGCGAAAGATCTCTAATCGCAAATAAGTCCCGGCGGAAAGGCCTCTCTTAACGCCTAACTCTCTTTGAGATCGATAATAATGCTTGGAATACGAAGGTAGGGTAAACCACTTCGGAGGGGAAAGGGGACATGTCGCTACCTGTCAACTCACCCTCTCGACCCTCTTCAATCTTGGTTAGTCTAATCCTAATGGGGATGGTCACTCGTCAAAAGGATGATTAGATTAGCCCTCAACCCTAGTGTCACTCTAAGGGAGGAACAATTAAGCACACAAGATTGAAACTCAAATAAATCTCAATTTAAAATAAAAGCAATAGAGTCATTGAAACAAAGGAATTCTAGAGTTTACATGTCCAAGTACCCACTAGGGGTTTAGCTCTCCATGGAGCAATACAAGTTCAGCAAAATAAATGAAGATAAGTGCAAGAAATCCATAAAGAAAACCAACTTAAGGTTTGTGTTGATGGCCTATGAGGGCTGCTCCTTCTTCTCCACGGATCCTTCCTCCAAGCCTAGGGCACACCTCGCCGAATCGAAGTCGTCGAAGGCTCTCCCAATAGCTCTCCTTGGAAGGAATTGATGTTGAAATCAGTGAAGAAACGCCCCCAAAACACAGCAAAAACCTTCTCAAACCCTAGCCGAACTCTCCCCCAAAGTTAGGAAAAAGATGCCTTCAAAATGCTTCAGAACGGCCTTTAAAATGGCAAACATCGAGGATCCACACGGCCATGTGGAAAATCCACACTGCCATGTGGAAATTCCACATGCCCATGTGGAAATTCAGCCTCTATAAAACTGCATCTATAGGTCCCCGATTTCGCCCGTTTTTTCTTCTGAGGCCACACGAACGGACACACGATCGCGTGGTAGGTCATGAGGCATTTCTTGATGTCGAAAAACCCTTGGAGAGCTTTTGAAATCTTCGATCAAATCGGAATGAGCGACCATGACTGCCTTCGTGTCCTTCTACAAAAATTGTCTCGAAACCTTTAGAAGTTGGCACATACTCTCTTGTTTGACCCGATTTGCATCTTGAACTTTGTATTTGCACAAAAAGGACTCCACTCGGCACCATCATGACCTATTTTTGCTTTTCTTCGCATAAACCTTCTTCACAACCCTAATTGCATGAAAGAACACAAAAACACACGAAATGAGAAATAAGAACTGAACAATGTGATGCTCATGCATGGAAAAACATCTCAAATAATATGTACATGCAAGCACTTATCAAACTCCCCCACACTTAAGCTTTTACTTGTCCTCAAGCAAAATTTATACAATAAAATCGACAAGTAGAGTGATAGAAGTGTGTAGCCTTAAGTTCACCAAAAAGTGTGTAAGGAGAGCATTCTTAAACAAAGGAACAATTTGCAACATAGAAAGATAAAAACCAATGCTCTAGCAAAAACACGAAACACAAAGAAAATAGAATCTGACTGCGTGTGTGTGTGTATGCTTACTCATGCCAACCCTAAGTTTACTCATAAAAGTTCTTATTGAAAAGGGCTTATTTAAGGACAAAAAATAGGTAGTAGCTGCACACAGCCTCGAAGGTAGCTATTTCCCAAGATGCCTCCTGGGCGGCTTTCACGCTTTGAGGTGGTAGCTCTTTCCACCTGGGAGTGTTAGCTTTCACACAGCCTATTAGATAGCTCTTTCTCTCATTAGGGCATAGCTAGTATCCGACTTATGAGAGTAGCTGCATACAACATAGGTGGTAGCTCTTTCCACCCCGACAATAAGCAAAAACAACCTTCTTCTTTTTTTTTCAAAATAAAGAAAACTAAGGTCCTTTCGGCACTGAACTAGAGTTATTAGGGTTAACAGAGCAAGAACGGTGTAAGCAATGCAATCAGACAAAAAATTTCTATGTTTTTCGAGTAAACTAGAGCATGAGTACAAATGATGTTTATAATTCTAATAAATTCAAGACTGCAATCCTTGTCCCTTAAGGTGAACTATCATTGGCTAAATGAGCATATGAGTGATAAGCATACATAAATAAAGAATGTGTGCAACGTGAACTCCCCACCCCCCCCACACTTAAGATGTACAATGCCCTCATTGTACTCATGCAAGCATACAAAACAGTAAATAATTAAAACAAGAGGGCGTGGGAAATAAAAACGACACACCCCTTGGCTCCGAATGTAGAATTTGAGTGGAGCTGCAAACGGGGGAAGTGAAGCTGCGACGGGTTGTGAAGCTCACACGGCCATGTGGAGAATCCTCATGACCGTGCCAATTACTATTCCTCAACACAAGACTGACATGACCATCTGCACGTTACAAAAGGGGTTCAGTAATGCTCAACATAAAATATAAACAACGAGAGTTTATAAGCATGATGTCCACGCTTAAACTCAAAACAAACAAACTACAACTGAAAGCAGTAAGATAGAGCTCAGAAGGTAAACCCTTTCTGAGTAACAGAGATAAAGCAACAAGAAAATAACCAAGTACAAGAAAAAGAAACAACTAAATGAAAGACGCCTCAAGCGTCATCATCTCTTGCTGCTGCTAGTGATGCGGGGGATGCATGGGGTGCTCGGGGTACGGGCGACACGGTGGAGTCGGAGTCTCTCGCCATCATCTGCTGAAGTGCGGTGAATCGCGCCATCACTTCAGCATGATACTCGGCCATGCGAGAGAGCACCTCAGTATGGTTCGCTGCCTGAGTCATCCTCATAGCTCAAGATCAGTCTGGAGGACCCCCACAGCACTCTCCAATCTGTCGATACGATCGTAAGATGGAGGAGATGCGCGTGCTGACATCGGTGGCACCTCCTCTGCTGCTGGGGTGTGCTCTGTCTCCATGGGTGCGGCCTGTGATGAATGTCCAGCCTCGGTGTCCTCTTCCTCCTCACTCTCTTCCTCGGACTCGTCTGGGATAGGGACAACAAGTACATACCTGCCCGGAGCGGCCCTCTTCACCATGCCCATCATGCGCAAAGTCTCAAGGCCTAGTGGAGAGGGGATGATCACCTTGTCTGCTCCGCGGACAGCTTCAATCAGGCCCATCCCTCTGATGAGACGAGTAATGTAAGGGCCGGAAAACAGAACTCCGACCCGTGTGTACTGTCCCTGGTGCCTTAAATAATCTACTACCACATATCCCAAGTGCAGGGGCAGGCTTTGGACCATGGAGTACAGATATAGCAGGTCAGCCGCCCAAGTACGCCGGTGCTATCGCCCCGCCAATTGATTGACCTGCTAAGAACAGCGTGGATATACCTGTGGGCCGGGTGAAGGAGCAAGGAAGCCTTTGTCGAACCGGGCTCATACTGAATGTCGTCGCATAGCATCTTGCAAACTCGGCTAGGAGTCTCCCGAAATGGAAAATCAACGGGCAGTTGTGTGTACTCCTCTGTATGGGTGAAGTCTCTGTCGTATAGGCCGAGGGCGACGGAGAAGTCCGTCATGCTCATGCTATGGTACTGATCGAAGGCGTGAAAACGGATGGTGTCGGCCCGGTGGTAGTCCGTGTGTGAGCGATCGAACTCGAAGGATGCAAGGACCTCGAGAGTGATGTCGCGAGTGGCCGGGTCTTTAATGCACAACAACTTGTTCCAACCCCCCACGGTGATCAACTCTCGAACTTCATTCGCCAACTCTTCCGCTTGGGCATGCTCTATCGCCGCTAGTGCGTGTAAATCCGGGGTTCGCGTTTGGCCAATCTTGAGCTTTGAGAGACACTCAAGTCGGACTTGATGTTCGGGCACGGCGAACTCCAAAACCTTGGGCGAGAAGTCACGAAGCTCACGAGGAGGTTTGTGTGCGACTTTCTTGGTCCTTGGAGCCATTCCTGCGCATAGGAGAGGCAAACGAATCATTTCGGGGCTTAAAACAACTTCCCAGAAGTTCACATGGCCATGTGGAATTTCCACACGGCCGTGTGGACTCTCGGGACACAAGACAAACCAACCCGCAAATCCACACGGCGCCATGGTTGATCCAAATCAAGCCTTACAAACACATGGAACTTTGAGCAAGAGTGTTTACAACATGAAACTAAGTATTTTCCATGAAAAACACATGCAAAAACACAAGATCTATCACCCAAATCGAAGGATTAAAGATTCATGGTAAGAAGAGAGAGAAAGGAGCTTACCGGAGAAGATGATGATGAATCACACAAGATAATTCTCAAGAAAGCCCACAAATCCTACAAATAGGTGAGGAAATGGAAGGAGAAGAGGTTTGGTCGCGATCTTTGGAGTGGAGACGTTTGAAGATGAAAGGGCGCGAAGGAGAAGATGAAGAGAAGCAAGCTTCTCTTGTTTAAGTAATCCACATGGCCATGTGTTTTCTCTGGATGGGCCTTTCACAATGCCTGAATTTTCACATGGCCATGTGTAAATTCCACATGGCCATGTGTTTTCTCTGGATGGCCCTTTCTCAATACTACCTGAATTTCCACATGGCCATGTGGAATTTCCACATGGCCATGTGTTTTCTCTGGATGACCTTTACTCAAAACACTCCAATTTCCACATGGCCATGTGGAAATTCCACATGGCCGTGTGGATTCTCTGGATCGCTTGGAAAAATTCTAAACAAATCCACATGGCCATGTGGAAATTCCACATGGCCATGTGTCTTCTCTGGATTGGAAATCTGCAGCTCATGAATAGTATTCACATGCCCATGTGGAATTTCCACATGGGCATGTGAAAATTCAATCTTTGCCAAATGAGCTCCAAATTTTTCACATGGCCATGTGAAAATTCCACATGGCCATGTGGATTCTCTGGATGATAGAAGACCCACAAAAATCTAGCCACATGGCCATGTGTTTCCATTTTTTGGCCGAAAATTGTTCCAAACTCTGCCAAATTCATTGAAAACACATGGAAAACTGCAGAAATTGAAATCAAACAAGAATATGGCTCAAATCTCACCAAATTCAAAGGAAAAACTCTCAAACTTACCAGAAACGATGAAAAACACGATTTTTCGCATCTGAAACAAAAATCGCACTACACCGGAGATGAATCAAAAGAAAACAAAAACAAACCAAAAACTCAACTGCAAAAATTAAAAACTAACTAAAACAAATGCCAAGGAATTAAAAATTGGTTGTCTCCCAATGAGCGCTTGTTTTACGTCACTAGCTTGACGTACCTGCCCTTCAAATCAAGGGGGGTCATGGAGCAGAAATACTTCTTCACTAGCGTGATTCTTTTAGCCACCAAAGTATGGTTTTAATTGATTCCCGTTCACCTTGAATGTACCTCTGTCTGGGTGAGTGATTTCAATTGCCCCCTGTGGTGATACTTGTGTCACCGTGTATGGTCCAAACCATCGAGATTTAAGCTTCCCTGGGAAAAACTTGAGGCGAGAGTTAAATAACAGAACTTGATCTCCCACCTTGAATTCTTTTGGCATCTTGATGTGCTTATCGTGCCATTTGTGTATTCTTTCCTTATAAATTCGGGCGTTTTCATACGCTCTCAATCGCCACTCATCAAGCTCATTCAATTGGGATTTTCTTCGCTCCCCAGCTCGAACAAGATCGAAATTCATCGTTTTAATCGCCCAGTGATACACCCTTGCGTGTGTGTTCCGCAAGTGCACGGGTGTGGAAGTAATAAAATACCCAAACGGGTGGGTAGTCGAATCCACAGGGAGTAGACGTAAGAACAAAAACACTTCGCTAAGTAGCCAAAGAAAACCAATTGTTGTTGTGAAAGAAAATAAAATATGAAAGAAGTAAAAATAGGGTGCTGAAAATAAAGGTTAGGGTGTAGAAATAGATCAATAAGAAGATGGGGTACTCGGACAATGCTCCCCCTAGAATCCTTGTTTCAAGTGCAAGACTTTAAGTACTCTTACTAAATGAAGATTTCAAGAGTCGTGGAATCCAAAGATACAAGGTCCCAAATCTAAGGTCAACCTTGACTAGTCCCCTACGAGGTCCCGGCGGAGAGAAGACTCTCGACGCCTCACACCACGTATGACTGCGCTATGCTCTAGGGATTCCAAGTGGTAAACCCTATTCCCAACTATAGATCAATCCCTTTGGTCCAGGCGAAAGATCCCTAATCACAAATAAGTCCCAGCGGAAAGGTCTCTCTCAACGCCTAACTCTCTTTGAGATCGAAGGTAATACTTGGAATAAGAAGGTAGGGAAAACCACACTGGAGGGGAAAGGGGACGTGTCGCTACCTCTCAACTTACCCTCTCAACCCCCTCCAATCTTGATTAATCTAATCCTAATGGTGATGGTCACTCGTCAAAAGGATGATTGGATTAGCCCTCAACCCTAGTGTCACTCTAAGGGAGAAACAATTAAGCATACAAGATTGAAACTCAAATTCAACTTAAATTGAATAAAAGCATTAAAGTCAATAAAACATAGGAAATCTAGGGTTTACAAGTCCAAGTACCCACTAGGGGTTTAGCTCTCAATGGAGCAATACAAGTTCATCAAAATAAATGAAGACAAGTGCAAGAAATCCATAAAGAAAACCCCCTTAAGCTTCGTGTTGATAGACTATGGGAACTTCTCCTTCTTCTTCAAAGAATCCCTTCCTCCAAGCCTAAGGCACACCTCGTCGAATCGAGTCGTCGAAGGCTCCCCCAATAGCTCTCCTTGGAAGGGAATGATGATGAAACGGTGAAGAAGCGCCCCCAAAGTGTAGCAAGAACCTCCTGAACCCTAGCCGTCACCTCCTCCCAAAGTTAGAAGAAGATACCCCTAATAACGCTTCAGAACGGCTTTATAATTGGCCATCTCGAGGATCCACACGGGCGTGTGGAAATTCCACACGCCCATGTGGATTTTCTGCCTTGTGAAATCTTCATACTAATCCTCGATTTCGCCCGTTTCTTCTCCTTAGGTCACATGGACGGACACACGCCCATGTGAAAGGTCAAGTGGCATTTCTTGATGATGGGAAAACCTTGGAGAGCTTTTGAAATCTTTGAACCAATCGGAACGAGCGAGCATGACTGCCTTCGTGTCCTTCTACAAGAGTTGTCTTGAAGTCTTTAGAAGTTGGCACATACCCCCTCGTTGGAACCCGATTTGTGTCTTGAACTTCGTAATTGCACAAAAGATCTCCACTTGGCACCATTCTGACCTAATCTTGCCTTTATTCACGTACCATGTCTCCACAACCCTAATTGCGTGAAAGAACACCAAAACACACGAAATTAGCAATAAAGCCTGAAAAATGTGATGCTCATGCGTGGAAAACATTTCCAGAATTATATACATGCAAGCACTTATCACCCAGTAAGCTCGGTGTTCCAACTCAATGGGTAAATGACAGGATTTCCCATAAACTAGATTATAGGGTGTAGTTCCTATGGGAGTTTTGTATGTAGTTCGGTGAGCCCACAGCGTGTCATCTAATCGTTCTGACCAATCTCTCTTCCCATGTTCTACTGATTTAGTTAAAATCCTCTTCAATTCCCTGTTGGTGACTTCTACTTGGCCACTTGTTTGAGGATGATAAAGAGTGGCCAGGCGATGGTGTACTCCATAGCGTTTTAGCACCTTCTCAAGCTAACTGTTGCAAAAATGTGTTCCTCTGTCATTGATGATGATTCGAGGTGTTCCAAATCGGGAAAAAAGTTTCTTGAGAAACTTAACTACAGTTCTAGCATCTTTTGTAGGTAATGCTTGAGCTTCTACCCACTTAGACACATAATCCACTGCCACTAGAATGTATTTATTTCCATTAGAACTTGGAAATGGCCCCATAAAATCAATTCCCCACGCATCGAAAACCTCGCAGAATTGCATAGGATTTTGCGGAATTTCATCTCGCCGAGAGAGATTTCCTACCCGTTGGTAACTGTCGCAACGAAGAACAAACTGATGTGCATCCTGAAATAGTGTTGGCCAATAAAACCATGCAGCTAGTGCTTTTCGGCTGTTCTACTAGAAGCATAATGCCCCCCAACCGGGGCTGAATGACAATGCGCGAGTATATTCCATCCTTCTTCTCGGGAAACACATCTTCGGATCACATGGTCGGCACAAATCCGAAATAAAAAAGGATCATCCCAAAACTAGTTCTTCAAATCACTGAAAACTTTTTTCTTTTGCTGAAAAGTAAGACCCTGCTTAAGGACCTTTCCCGACAAATAGTTAGCAAAATCTGCAAACCATGGTGCTTCTTCTGTTGACAAATCTTGAATTCTATACAAGTGTTCCTCCGGAAATGAGTCATTAATCTCCGGTTCTGTTGGCCCATGTCCCTCAAAACCTTCCAGCCTAGAGAGATGATCAGCAACTACATTTTCGACACCCCTTTTATCCTTGATTTCCATATCAAATTCCTGCAAAAGCAAAACCCATCGAATTAATCTTGGTTTGGCATCAGTCTTGCTCATGAGATAACGTAAAGCAGAGTGATCTGTAAAGATTGTGACTCTGGATAAAATCAAGTACGGCCTGAATTTATCAAATGCATAAACCACTGCTAGCAATTCTTTCTCAGTAGTAGTGTAATTTTCTTGGGCGCTTGTGAGGGTTTTGCTGGCATAATAGATGGGTTGAAAATGTCTATCCTTCCTCTGTCCCAACACCGCCCCAATTGCGTGATTGCTAGCATCGCACATGAGCTCAAAAGGGGAATTCCAATATGGTGTAATCAAAATTGGTGCCTGGACCAATTTCTCCTTTAGAGAGTTGAATGCTATCAAACAGTCGTTTCCAAACGCAAAAGGTGCATCCTTCTCCAATAGTTTCGTCAGTGGTTGGGTGATCTTGGAAAAATCTTTGATGAATCTCCTATAAAAACCAGCATGACCAAGAAAACCGCGAATCCCTTTCACATTTGTTGGTGGTGGAAGCTTCTCAATTACCTCAATCTTCGCTTTATCCACCTCCATCCCTTTTTTAGAAATCCTATGTCCAAGAACTATCCCTTCTTGCACCATAAAGTGGCATTTCTCCCAATTTAATGCCAAATTTGTGTCTTCGCATCGGATTAGGACTCTTTCCAGGTTCTTAAAACAAATATCGAACGTATCCCCAAACACCGAAAAATCGTCCATGAATACTTCCATAATGTCCTCCAAAAGATCATCGAATATCACAGTCATACATCGCTGAAATGTAGCTGGTGCGTTACACAGTCCGAAAGGCATCCTCCGGTAGGTGAAGGTCCCGAAAGGACAAGTGAAAGTAGTCTTTTCCTGATCCTCAGGTGCGATGGGAATCTGAAAATAACCGGGCATACCATCGAGGAAGCAGTAAAAATCATGCCCAGCTAACCTTTCCAACATCTGGTCGATGAATGGTAACAGAAAATGATCCTTCCGAGTTGCATCATTCAGTCTCCTGTAATCAATACATACTCGCCACCCTGTGACTGTTCTGGTTGGAATTAATTCATTCCGCTCATTCTTCACTACAGTCATGCCTCCCATCTTGGGGACCACCTGAGTGGAACTCACCCAAGCGCTGTCCGAGATCAGGTAAATAATACCTGCATCCAAGAGTTTAACAACCTCTGTCTTTACTACCTCTTTCATGTTCGGGTTTAAACAACGTTGAGGCTGGATCACTGACTTGTAGTTATTTTCCATCAATATCTTATGAGTGCAGAATGAAGGATTTATGCCTTTGATATCAGAAATCTTCCAAGCAATGGCAGTCTTATGCCTCTTCAACATATCCACTAATTTATCCTTCTGAGATATGGACAAATCTGATGCTATAATCACCGGAAGCCTTGATCCCTCGCCTAAAAAGGCATACTCTAAATGTGCAGGCAATGTCTTTAGCTCCAAATCAGGTGGGTCTTCAATGGACGGTCGCAATCTATACCCCTTTAGTCTCTCAATTTCTTCAAATTGTTCAGACTCTTCTTTAGAACTCTCTTCTGAGCCATTTTCTTGAGCGCTTGTAACTAGTTGAGGTTCGAGACTTTCCATGCTTTCTGCTTCATCTTTTTCGCATATTTCGTTGGAAGTATCTAAGGAGAGAATTTCTTGACTTTTATAAACCGCTGAAGAACCTCTTCTAAATTCTCTTCTGATTCTCCGCCCTTACGTGCCAATGTTGCTTCTTCAAACTGAGTAAGCACACTGAATAATTCACACTTTCGAAACTCATTATCCCCAACTAGACCAAGGTTGCACTCCCCCATGCTGTAATTTATTCCACCTTGATTTTGCAGCAAACAGTGTTGGGGTGATTGCTCGGTGAACCAATACATCCTCTGCTCAATGTCTTTCACCATTCCAGTGATTTCCTCAAACAATTCTGTTTTATTGATCATGTTTCCTATAAAATCAATAAAGAATAGATATTTCAGAGTGGTGGAAGAATAAGAGAATAGATAATAGAAAAATCGATGAATGACTAACGAAACAAAGTATAAGAGTTCCTAAAACGCCTAACTCCCAGGCAACGGCGCCAAAAACTTGACACACCCTTGCGTGTGCGTTCCGCAAGTGCAAGGGTGTCGAAGTAATAAAGTACCCCACGGGTGGGTAGTCGAATCCACAGGGAGTAGACGATAGAAACAAAACCACTTCGCTAAGTAGCCAAAGAAAACCGATTGTTGATGAGATAAAACAAATGATTAAAAACAGAAATTAAGAACTGAAAGTTAAAGCTAGAGTGTAAGAAGGATCGAGATAAGAATGGGGTACTCGGACAATACTCTCTCTAGGTTCCTTGTTTCAAGTGCAAAACTCTAATTACCTTTACTTGAACCAGATTTTAAGAATCGTGGAATCCAAAGACACAAGGTCCCAAACCTAAGGTCAACCCTGACTAGTGCCCTACGAGGTCCCATCGGAGAGAAAACTCTCGACGCCTCACACCACGTATGACTGCGCTAAGCTCTAGGGATTCCAATTGATAAACCCTATTCCCAACTATAGATCAATCCCTTTGGTCCAGGCGAAAGATCCCTAATCACAAACAAGATACTCATAAATGCCGCAAGTAAAGATTAAGAGTTCAAGGTACAACGTCATACAAACAACCCCGTGGCTCCCTTAAGAGTTTAGCCCCTCATGATGACAAACAACAACTACAATGCCAAAGAAATTGAAAGACAAGAAGTTGAAAACTCCCTAATTTCTTGCATTCTTGAGGTTGTCGAAGGATCTACAATGCCGTGTAATCTCCTCCCGATCGGCCTACCATAAGCTTGGCATTCCCTTGATGAAGAGGAGGATGAACCCCCAAAGCTCTCCCTTTCTTTCTCCCTTTGTTCGCCCACCAAAAGTCCCCCTAGAAACTAAATTTCTAGGGTTTTAATGTCTTCTCGATGTGAGCACGGGCGTGTTGAAGCCGTGCTTCATGCCGTGCAGATTACGGCCAAATAAATCTCCAGAAAACTCACATTCCTGTAATCTGCACGGGGAACAGCACGGGCGTGCTTAGACCGTGCTGAGGTTTGCACGACCGTGCTCAGCGAACTCAGGCTGTGCTGATTTTTGGCTAAATTCTCCTGCAATTTGCACGGTGTACAGCACGGGCGTGCTCAAGCCGTGTTGAGCTTGATGAGGTTTCTTCTAAGTCCTTTAGCTTCTAAAATTATTCCATAACACTTCTTCTTGCTTCAGGACTTTGATATCTGCATGACAAACAACGAATACCTCAAATAGCACCGTACTTGGAGAATTAAAGCCAAAATATTCAATAATGATGAGGGTAAAGCATGCAATACATATATAAGAAACGCACTCATCAAATACCCCCAAACTTGAATTGTTGCTTGTCCTCAAGCAACCTTATTCCCCTAATAAAGTGCTGAGTGCATGACCTCTGATCTCAACAAATTAAAAGAATTACTGAAGCTTAAGGAGTTTCTGAGAACTAGTGACTTAATCAATCGAAACTTGTGAAAGATTTTACTCTTACTCCGTACTACCGTGTGTGTGTGTCGCCTCATGGAGCATGTCAAACTGTTCTTGAGGGGGTCTAGTACAAGTTCTTTCTTCTCACTGTTTTCACTGCTGACTCCTAAGCTGGGTAGTAGCTTCATACACCCTAGAGGCAGCCATTTCACTTGGTAGGTTATCAAAAATGACATTTATGATGCCTAAGATCTGACTACTCAAGTGCGGCTTTCGCTTTTTCTAAAGTGATAGCTCTTTCTACCATCTTTCTCACAAAATTTGACAGGGCATCCCAAAAGGAATCCGACTTGTCACAATTATTTTCATTTTCTCACTTTTTGTTTTTTAAATTTCGTCTCGTTTTCTAGCTTTTATTAATTTGAGTTTGGAGTCAACATCTAATTTTTCAGCTTTAAAAACTAGCCCTTCCTCTAACAGAGTAACAACACAACAAAAGGCTAAGTGTTCGCGTTTGGGTTTCCAAAGTAAGAGCAAAATGAAACCTTAAGTTCAACAAAAGTGCACTAGCATGCTCAATGACTCCTTAACTTAGTGATTTCCAACCAAAAATATCATAGATCGTCCTAGGTCATGCACTAACATCTAAAAGTACACAAAAGTATATAACCCTCCCCCACACTTGAATATAACATTGTCCTCAATGTTTAGAAAAGAGTTGGGAAGTTTTCACCAATTATAAGGAGGAAGCGTTCATGATCAATTGCTTGAAATATAAGGGCGTGTGTTGTGCATCATCGAGGGCAAGCCATTTGATACAAGCAGTAAGAGAAGTATCCATACATCCTGAAGTAAGCATGCAAGCATTCGGAGAAGATAAAACATAAGACAAACAAAATATAACACACAACACATCAAACAAACACTACAAGAAAAGAAAAGGCATGAAACCAATCGGGTTGCCTCCCGAGAAGCGCTTGTTTAACGTCACTAGCTTGACGTACCTGTTCTCATCTCACGAAGGCTCAAAGACATACCTTCTCTCCTGGCAGCCTCCAAAAAAACATTCCAAAAAGGGGGGCAATGAGTTAATTAAAAATGCTTCATCAACACCGAGTACATTAGCAGGGATATTTTTCGGGGCAGAGGCTTGCTCTTTCTTCCTACACGCAACCTTCATCCACCAAGTCCGAGCCTTAGATGGTTTCTTTTCCTTGGTATACACAGCTGGATTGTCAGCACTCGGTGGTATAACAGCTACTTCTTCAGCATTCGCTATGGGCTCTTCATCTGGAGGTTTCTCCCCTAACAAGTCATTGAGGTAGTCCTTCCTCCAGGTCTCCCGCACACAATCACCAATTACATCGTCATTAGCATCAAGAAAATAACAAGAATCATCAAATGCCATTGGGTGTCTCATCGCTTCCTTCAGTCTGAACAACACTTCTTCATCCCCCACTATTAATGTCAGTCGACCATCCTTCACGTCAATAATTGCTTGTGAAGTAGCGAGGAATGGTCGCCAAAAGATCAGGGGTACCTCAACTTGGTCATCCAAATCTAAAACGATAAGGTCCACTGGAAAAATAAACTTGTTGACCTTTACTAGAACATCTTCAATTATCCCCATAGGCCGACGAGTGGACCGATCGGCAAGCTGAAGTGTCATTTAGGTGGGCTTTAGTTCCCCAAGTCCCAATTTCTGAAAAATCTTGTAGGGCATTAAGTTAATGCTTGCCCCCAAGTCAGCAAGCGCCTTCTCGTCCATAATACCCCCAAAGGTGCACGGGATGATAAATCCTCCAGGATCCTTTTCTTTCTTAGAGATCTTGTTTGAGATGATAGCCGAGCATTCCTCACTCAAAGTGACCGTCGAAACTGCTTCCAACTTCCTTTTATTTGTCAACAACTCCTTGAGGAACTTAGCATACTTAGGCATCTGGGAGAGAGCTTCCACAAAAGGAACATTGATATGCAATGTCTTGAACATTTCCAGAAACATCTTGAACTGAGCATCTTGTCGATCTTTCTTAAATTTAGCAGGATAGGGTAAGGTAGGACGGTACTCTGCTAGTGGCTCTTTCTTCTTTCCCTTCATTATCTCCTTTGACCCTGAATCAAAATCAGAATTTTTCTCCATAATCTCCACCTCAGGTTCATTCTGAATAACTGGCTGCACTTAAGTAGGTAGTGACTCTAGCTCTTTCCCACTTCTCAAAGTCACGGCCTTGAGCGATTCCCGGGTTTTGACCTCAGTATTGCTTGGTAATGAACCCGGGGACCGTTCAGCAAGAGTCTTGGCAATCTGTGCAACTTGATGCTCAAGATTCTGTAATGATGCCTGCTGATTGCGCATTACTTCCTCATGCCCTGAGAGTCGGGCGTCACTAGATTGGATGTACTTCACCAAAAGGGCCTCAAGAGTAGGACCCTTTGGTTCTTGTGGTGGAGGCCTCGAAAATTGAGGTTGTGTCTGCTGTTGCTGTTGCTGTTGCTGAGGGCACGGCTGTCCTTGCGTCTGCTGACTCCGTGAAAAGTCTGGGTGATTCCTCCACCCAGGATTATATATGCTATTGTAGGGGTTGTTCTGGTGTCTCTAATTTTGACCAATAAAATCCACCTGCTCAGTAGTCTGAACCCCTCCAGACGAACAACTTTGCCCCGCTTGGCTTGCCCAAGTATCAGTCCTCAAATTCTGCGATGAAGATTGGACTTGCATTGTGTCCACCCTTTTAGAGATGGCTTCCACTTGTGCTACCAAGGTAGTGAGCACATCAAGCTCATAAAGTCCGGTTGTCTTCACCGGCTTGTTCCTCTCAGAGCTCCATTGGTACCCATTTGTTGCCATGTCTTAATGAGATTTTGTGCTTGTGACTCCAAAAATCGAGACAGAAGGCCACAGGGGCACTCACACGTCTGTGTGAGTGCCCTTGTGGACCTGGAAAATTCACAGGGGCAGCCACGCGGGCGTCTGACTGCCCTTGTGCCTCTCTGGAAACCTGAAAAATCGATTTTCAGGTCTCACACGCCCATGTGGATCCTCAGAAAGGTCACAGGGGCACCCACACGGGCGGGTGCCCTTGTGCCCTTCTGTTTCATGTTTTCTGCAATTTTCAGCAAGGCACAGGGGAACTCACACCCCCTTGTGCGTACCCTTGTGGATTTTCAGCACAACATGAAAAAAATAAGTCCAAGGCCAATTCCTTAACTTCAAACGTCTAAAACATCCTAGATCATGCCACACATGTAGAGTTATCATGAAACACCAAGAATAACAATAAAAACGCAGCAATGACAGAATTAGCGCAAAGTCGCCTACTCAAGCTAATTATTACTGCAGAATTAAAAACTAACTACGAAAGCAATAAAATGACTTGGGTTACCTCCCAAGAAGTGCTTGTTTTACGTCATTAGCTTGACATACCTGATCTCTTATGGCGGTTCATGCAGGTGAGATACGTTCTTAGCAGCCTTTACCTGAAAAGAAAACAGTAAGATAACTCTCAGAAGGTGTAACCTTTCTGAGTACACAAAGACTCAACACAAAAGAAAATACAAGGGAATAAAAAGTCTGAAAAGAAGACGCATCAAGCGTCGTCATCTGCTGGTGCTGCTGGGGATGCTGGTGATGCGTGGGGTGCTCTGGGTGTGGATGGCGAAGTGGAATCGCTACCTCTCGCCATCAACTGGTGGAGTGAAGTGATGCGCGCCATCATCTCCGAGTGGTACTCAGCCATGCGACCGAGAACCTCGGTGTGGTTCGCTGCCTGGGTCACCCGCATGGCGGCAAGATCAGTCTGGAGGGTCCCCACAGCAGCCTCAAGTCTGTCTATGCGCTCCTGTGCCGGAGGAGATGCAGGTGCTGACACCGATGGCACCTCCTCGTCTGCTGGGGTGTCATCCGCCTCCATGGGTGCGGGTTGTGATGATGGCCCTGCCCGAGTCTCCTCCGAGTCTTCATCTTCGTCCTCAGACTCCTCGGACTCATCTGGGAAGGGAGCAACAAGTACGTACCTACCGAGGGCGGCCCTCTTCACCATGCCCATCATCCGCAAGGTGTCAAGGCATAGTGGAGAGGGAATGATAACCTTATCAGCTCCCCGAATAGCATCAATCAGTCCCATTCCTCGGATGAGTCGGGTGATGTAGGGACCAGAGAAAAGAACTCCTATCCACGCGTACTGTCCCTGGTGCCTCAGAAAATCAGCTACCACGTATCCCAGGTGCAGGGGCAGGCTCTGGACCATAGAGTGCAAGTAGAGGAGGTCTAGCCGCCCCAATACGCCGGTGCTGTCTCCTCGCCCAGTAATAGACCTGCTTAGGATGGCATGAATGTACCTGTGGGCGGGGCGGAGGAGCAGAGAAGCCTTGGTCAACCTGGGCTCGTACTGTATATCTCCACATAGCATCCGGCAGACTCGGCTTGGAGTGACGCGGAAGGGGTAGTCGAATGGTAGCTGCGCGTACTCCTCCGTGTGGATGAAGTCTCGATCGTACAGGCCAAGGGCGACAACAAAATCTGTCAAGCTCATGCTGTGGTACTGCCCAAAGATGCGGAATCGAACTGTGTCCGACCGGTGGTAGTCGGTGTGGGAGCGATCAAACTCGAATGTCGCGAGGACTTCGAGAGTGAGATCGCGAGTGGCTGGGTCTTTGACGCTCAATAGTCGTTCCCACCCGCCCACAGCAATGAGCTCACGGACTTCATCCGCCAACTCGGTCGCACGTGCATGTTCTATTGCCTCCAGAGCTTGCAGGTCAAGGATTCGCGTCTGGCCAAACTTCAAATTTGAAAGTCGATCAAACCATGCTTGATGTTCGGGCACGGCGAACTCGAATGGTGCGGGCGAAAGATCACGTGACTCACGGGCCTCACGGGGACGCTCATGAGCGAGTCTCTTCGTTCTTGGGGCCATTCCTGTGTATAAGAGAGGTAAACAAGTCAATTCGGAGCTTAGAATAGGTTCCCAGAATTCCACATGGCCGTGTGGAAATTCCACGCGGCCGTGTGTCTCATCTGGGTTACCCAAAACAAAGAAACAGGCAATACACGCGGCCGTGTGGAATTTCCACACGGCCGTGTGGATCTTCGACCATGGCCAAAGTGCAATGGTGAATCCACACCATTTCATACAATCATCCACACAGTTGAGCACAAGTGTTTTCAGCAATAATCTAAGTATTAATCATGAAAATACCATGCAAAAACACAAGATTCAACATCCACAACAAAAAATGAAGGTTTCATGGCAAGAAGAGGGAAAGAAGGCTTACCGGAGAAGATGAATCCAATCTCACAATGTAGCAACGAGTAAGGCCTACAAATCCCTTAAATAAGCGAGAGAATGGAAGGAGAAGAGAAACCGTCGCGACCCTTGAAGAGGAAGCGTTTGAAGATGAAGGGTTGCTTTGGGGGGGGGAATATAAAGAGAAAAGCCCCTTTTCACGTTTAAGTACCCCACACGGCCGTGTGGAAAGTCCACACGGCCGTGTGGATTCTCTGTATGACCCTTGTCAAACTCCCCGAAATTCCACACGGCCGTGGGTAATTTCCACACAGCCGTGTGGATTCTCTGTATTGTGAAGGTCTGTACTAAATAAATCCACAGGGCCGTGTGGAATTTCCACACGGCCGTGTGGATTCTCTGGATGAGAAATTTTCTTTCACAAAGTCATCCACATGGCCATGTGGAAATTACACATGGCCGTGTGTTTCCATCCTTCAACTCAAAATTAGTCTAAACTCTGCAGAAATCATTGGAAACACATGGAACGACTGCAGAAGTTGAAAACTAACATGTTTACAACAAAAATCTCTCAAAATTTCACAGGACTATTACCTAACTTGCCAGAAACGGTGAAAACATAAAAATGCACTACCAGCAATGAATCCACACAAACTACAAACTAAACAAAACGAAAATGCAGAAATAAAACTAACTACAACACAAGCAAAGAGTTTTAAAAATTGGGTTGCCTCCCAATAAGCGCTTGTTTTACGTCACTAGCTTGACGTACCTGCCTCTCTATACTCAAGGGGGGTCATGGGTCGAAAGCACTTCGCTGCTTGCAAATGTGAAACATGAAGAGCATAAGTTCTGGAATTTAAAAGATGAGTGATCGAATTTGTTACCAGATGGAGGGATATCATCCCTAGACCTTGAAGGAACGTCCGCAGGTTCATTCGTTTGCTTCTTGCGGCGATGTCTTACCCTACTTAGCTTTTTCATTAGTTTGTTAACTGTACCCGTGGTAGGTGTATACTTGTTCTCCAAGTCAACTGATGAAATGTGATCATCATCCATCTCTTGATCCAACAAATCAGCTAGTGGATCTGGGCAAAAGGTTTCCTGCACATAATTATCAATCAATGCATCAGTAGTGTCAAGAAAATACAAAGCATCATCGAAGTTAAGAGAATGTCTCATGGCCTCAGCAAGGCGGTAGGTCAGCTTCTCATCTCCTATCCTTAAGGTCATCTACCCGCCATCCATGTCTATAAGAGCCTTGGAAGTACGCAGAAAGGGTCTTCCAAGTATCAGCGGCACATAGACATGCTCATCTACATCCAGTACCACGAAATCTGCAGGAAATATATACTTATTCACTTTCACCAAGATGTCTTCGATGATGCCTCTCAGGTGACGAATGGAACGGTCAGCTAGTTGTAAGGTCATCCGGGTGGGCCTTGGCTCTCCCAGTCCCAGCTTCGTGAAGAAGGAGTAAGGCATGACATTGATACTGGCTCCTGAGTCTGCCAATGCCTTCTCTTCACCCAAATTCCCAATATTACATGGGATGATGAAGCTTCCGGGGTCTTTCATCTTGTTAGGTAAATTCTTCTGCAACACAGCTGAACAAGATGCATCCAAAATCACCGCTGCACCCTCTTCCAATTTCCTCTTGTTGGTTAAGAGGTCCTTCAAGAACTTTGCATACCAAGGCATTTGAGACAAAGCCTCCACAAAAGGGATATTGATGTGCAGCTGCTTGAAAAGGCCCAGAAACTTCTTGTACTGCTCATCATTTTGATCATTCTTCAGCCTTGAAGGATAAGGAATCCTTGGTTTGTAGGGTGCGGGTGCGACCTCCTTTTCCTTAATCTTTTCCTTGTCTTTCTCCTTAGCAGGAATTTGAACAACCTCTTCAGCGGGAAATCTACCCTCAACCTCACGACCACTCCTCAGAGTGATTGCCTTCAGCTGCTCTCTTGGATTGGTCTCTGTATTTCCCGGGAGACTTCCTTGAGGTCGCTCAGATAAAGACTTCGCAATCTGCCCCACCTGATTTTCCAAGTTATGTAGTGAAGCGGTGTGATTGCGAAGTGTACTCTCCACGCCTTGGAAGCGCGTGTCTGAGGACTGAATGAACTTGGTTAATGCCTTTTCCAAGTCTGTCATTCGGTTCTCAAGCCCTGAAACTCGGCCCTCCATGTTTGGTTGTTGGGGTTGCTGAAATCTGGAGGGTGCAGAGGGCCTTTGTTACCCTTGGTTGCTCCATGCAAAGTTCGGGTGGTTTCTCCACCCCGGATTGTAGGTGTTACTATAGGGATTTCCTTTACCTCGTCCAGCATTCCCCACAAAATCAACCTGCTCAACAGGTGCTGTTCCGACCATCGAAATAGGGCAATCAGAAGAAACATGCCCTCCTCCACAACTATCACAATTCATCACTGCAGCTGTTCTGGATGGGCCTGCCAAAGTGTCCAACTTCTTGCTCAATGCTTCAACTTGAGCTGCTAGAGATGTTACTGCATCAATTTCATGAATACCCGCCACTTTCCTCTTGTCTCGAGCATTCCACTGATTGCTATTCATAGCCATTTCTTCTATCAGTTGGCGGGTAGCTTCGGGGTTCTTGCTTCTTAAGGTACCTCCTGCTGCGGCATCAAGTAGCTGTCTTGTGCTTGGGTTCAATCCATTGTAGAAAGTGTGGATAACCATCCACTCGGGGAACCCATGTTGAGAACATTTGCGCAGAAGGTCCTTGAACCTTTCCCATGTCTCGAAAAGAGACTCCAATTCCGACTGCATGAAGGAAGAAATTTCATTTCTCAGCTTGGCCGATTTCCCAGGAGGGAAATATCGGGCAAGGAAGGCCTCAACCATCTCTTCCCAAGTGGTAATTGATGCTCTAGGTAAAGATTGCAACCACTGTTTTGCTTTCCCCTTCAAGGAAAATGGGAAGGCTCTCAATCTGATGGCGTCGTCCGTGACTCCATTGATCTTCAACATGTCGCACACTTCCAAGAAATTTTCTATGTGATTGTTTGGGTCTTCATCTGCTAACCCATTAAACTGTGCGGACTGTTGGACCATCTGAATGAACCCCGGTTTAAGCTCAAAGTTATGAGCTGAAATTGGTGGCCTGACTATGCTTGACTGTGTACCACGAACAGACGGCCTAGCAAAATCAGAGAGTGTCTGCTGTTGCTCATTTTGTTCAGCCATGGTTGCGGACTCTTCTACTTCTATCTCAGCTTGATCAAACTGTTCTAGTTCAGGTTGTCTTCCCCGTCTATGCAATCTCCTCTCTATTTCCGGATCACCTTCCACTAATGTCGAAGGATGTCCACGGGTCATAACCTGGAGCTGAAATCAGGAAAAGAAAGTAAAGTCAGAACGATGGAAGTAAAAGAAGTGTGAGATAGGATGTGCGAAAAAAAATGACTAGCGAAACAAAGTGTAACAATTCCTAAAACGCCTAACTCCCCGGCAACGGCGCCAAAAACTTGACACACCTTTGCGTGTGTACTTCGCAAGTGCACGGGTGTCGAAGTAATAAAGTACCCAAACGGGTGGGTAGTCGAATCCACAGGGAGTAGACGTGAGAACAATCACACTTTGTTAAGTAATCAAAGATAAACCAATTGTTGTTGTGAAAGAAAATTAAATAAGAAAGAAATAGAAATAAAGTGAAGAAAAGAAAAGCTAGGGTATGTAAATAGATCAATAAGAAGATGGGATACTCGGACAATGTTCCCCCTAGAATCCTTGTTTCAAGTGCAGACTTCAAATACTCTTATTCAATAGAGATTTCAAGAGTCGTGGAATCCAAAGATACAGGGTCCCAAATCTAAGGTCAACCTTGACTAGTCCCCTACGAGGTCCCGACGGAGAGAAGACTCTCAACACCTCACACCACGTATGACTGCGCTATTCTCTAGGGATTCCAAGTGGTAACTCCTATTCCCAACTCTAAAACGATCCCTTTGGTCCAGGTGAAATATCCCTAATCACAAATAAGTCACGGCGGAAAAACCTCTCTCAACGCCTAACTCTCTTTGAGATCGAAGGTAATACTTGGAATAAGAAGGTAGGGAAAACCACACCGGAGGGGAAAGGGGACGTGTCGCTACCTCTCAACTCACCCTCTCAACCCCCTCCAATCTTGATTAATCTAATCCTAATGGTGATGGTCACTCGTCAAAAGGATGATTGGATTAGCCCTCAACCCTAGTGTCACTCTAAGGGAGAAAATATTAAGCATACAAGATTGAAACTCAAATTCAACTCAAATTGAATAAAAGCATTAAAGTCAATGAAACATAGGAAATCTAGGGTTTACAAGTCCAAGTACCCACTAGGGGTTTAGCTCTCAATGGAGCAATACAAGTTCATCAAAATAAATGAAGACAAGTGCAAGAAATCCATAAAGAAAACCCCCTTAAGCTTCGTGTTGATAGACTATGGGAACTTCTCCTTCTTCTTCAAAGAATCCCTTCCTCCAAGCCTAAGGCACACCTCGTCGAATCGAGTCGTCGAAGGCTCCCCCAATAGCTCTCCTTGGAAGGGATTGATGATCAAATCAGTGGAGAAGCGCCCCCAAAGTGTAGCAAGAACCTCCTGAAACCTAGCCGTCACTCCCTCCCAAAGTTGGAAGAAGATCCCCTAAATAACGCTTCAGAACGGCTTTATAATTGGCCATCTCGAGGATCCACACGGGCGTGTGGATAAGCCACACGGCCGTGTGGAAATTCCACACGGTCGTGTGGATTTTCTGCCTTGTGGAAGCTTCACACTAGTCCCCGATTTCGCCCGTTTCTTCTCCTGAGGTCACATGGACGGACACACGCCCATGTGAAAGGTCAAGTGGCATTTCTTGATGATGGGAAAACCTTGGAGAGCTTTTGAAATCTTTGAACCAATCGGAACAAGCGAGCATAACTGCCTTCGTGTCCTTCTACAAGACTTGTCTTGAAGTCTTTAGAAGTTGGCACATACCCCCTCGTTGGAACCCGATTTGTGTCTTGAACTTCGTAATTGCACAAAAGATCTCCACTTGGCCCCATTCTGACCTAATCTCGCCTTTATTCACGTACCATGTCTCCACAACCCTAATTGCATGAAAGAACACCAAAACACACGAAATTAGCGATAAAGCCTGAAAAATGTGATGCTCATGCGTGGAAAACATTTCCAAAAATATATACATGCAAGCACTTATCAATCACATTGATGCTTGCCCCCGATTCGGTTAGTGCCTTCTCTTCACCCAAACCTCCGATTATACAAGGAATTAAGAAGCTTCCCGGATCTTTCATCTTGCTCGGCATATTTTTCTGAAGTATAGCCGAGCAAGTTCCATCTAAGACGACAGCTGCACTCTCCTCAATTTTCCTCTTATTGGTTAAGAGGTCCTTTAGAAACTTCGCGTACCGGGGCATTTGTGACAATGCCTCAACAAAGGGGATATTAATGTGCAGCTGCTTCAACATATCCAGGAACCTCTTATTCTGTTCGTCGGTTTGGTCTTTCTTCAAGCTTGCTGGGTAAGGAATTCTGGGTGCAAATGCCGGAGGTGCTGCAGTCACCCCCTTCTCTTTGTCTTATACCTTATCCTCTTGCTTCTTCTCTTGCTTCTTGGAAGCCTTCTCAGCAGAGCGTCTACTCTCTAACTCTCGACCACTTCTCAATGTGATCTCCTTCACATGTTCTCTAGGGTTTGTTTCAATTTGGGGTTTCTTCACCAATGACTTCGCTATTTGGCCTACCTGGGTCTCCAGATTCTGCAGAGAGGCTGTGTGGTTGCGGAGTGTTGCCTCCACATTTTTCAGATGTCAAGCATTATGTGTGGGATGATCCGTATTTGTATGAGCTCTGCGCGGATGAAATGGTAAGAAGATGTGTTTCAAGAGAAGAGGGATGGAATATTTTATCGCAGTGCCACGCGGGGGTGCTTGGAGGACATTTTGAACAAAACAGGACAGTGGAGAAGGTGTTATCAGCCGGTTTCTTTTGGCCTTCGCTTTTCCGGGACGCCAAGACTATGATCGAATCTTGTGATGCTTGTCAGCGGAGTGGAAATCTATCTAAACGGGATGAGATGACGCAGACCCCAATTCAATAGTGTGAAGTTTTCGATGTATGGGGCATTGATTTTATGGGCTCATTTCCCTCCTCGAATGGGTGCCGATATATATTGGTTGCAGTGGACTATGTGTCTAAATGGGTAGAGGCTCAAGCACTTCCTACTAATGATGCTAGGGTTGTTGTGAAATTTTTAAGAAAGCTGTTTGCCCGTTTTGGTTGCCCAAGAGCTATTATCAGTGATAGAGGGTCTCATTTCTGTAATGCGCAATTCGAAAAAATTTTATTGCGACTCGGCGTTACCCATCGGATCGCTACAGCCTATCACCCTCAAACGAGTGGACAGGTGGAAGTCACCAACCGGGAGATCAAACGAATCTTAGAAAAAACAGTTCAGTTCAGTAGGAAGGAGTGGGCAGACAAATTAGAAGAAGCTTTGTGGGCATACAGGACCGCGTATAAAACTCCTACGGGGCACACACCATATCGGTTAGTCTATGGTAAAGCTTGCCATTTGCCTGTCGAACTGGAACATCGAGCTTACTAGGCCATTAAAAAACTGAATTTCGATTTGGAAAAGGTGGGAGATAAGAGGAAATTTCAATTAAATGAGTTAGAAGAACTCAGACAAGCCGCGTATGAAAACTCTGTGCACTACAAAGAAAGGGTTCGAAAATTACATGACAAGCGGTTACGGATTGACAAACAGTTTGAGGTTGGAGATCAAGTGTTGTTATTTAACTCCCGACTGAAATTGTTCCCTGGAAAATTGAAATCGCGTTGGTCGGGCCCATATCAGGTTACGAGCGTCTACCCGTATGGGGCCATTCAAATATCTCATCCTAACCAGGGCACTTTCAAGGTGAACGGGCATCGGTTAAAGCACTACATTAGTCCCACTGTTTTATCAGATATCGAGGGTGTGCAGAGCATCCTGCTTATTTCACCTACTTGAATTCCATACCAGTCAAGCTCGAGACGATAAACAAGCGCTCGTGGGAGGCAACCCACATTCTATCCTTTCTTTCCTGTTTTTCTTTTTGCCAGCACGGGGGAGAGCACGCCCGTGTTGCTCCCCGTGCAGGTTTTCTTCTTTTCTTTTTGCAGAACATCAACACGGGCGTGCTCCTTTCGAAGCACGGCCGTGCTCCCTCCTTTTTGCAGGTTTCTTTTAAGCCGAGCAACCCTAAATTTTGCTAGCCGCTATCCACTGTCCTTGGTGGCTTTTTCTCCGGCCGTCCTCCACTTTCTTCCATCATGCCTACAAAACGTGTAGCACCACGACGGCCATCTCGCCATTCTCGCTCCACCTCTACCCCTAGCTTTCCCCCTTTCTCCTCAGCTGATCAAAGGCAACGATTTCAGAGGCTTCTTCAACAACCATTCGGGGATTTTCGCATTCTTGAATGGCAGGCCCTTCAAGAAGCACATCTAGCCGACGAAATTAATCGGTTGCTCCACGTCGGATCTTGGTACAAGATTTTCTCCGTTACAGAACCTGCATATCGGGAATTAACGGCCGAGTTTCTCGCTACATTTGAGCTGAAACGTGGTCAAATCAATTGGGAGGATCCCACTGCCTTGCGATTTCAATTGCTGGGGAGGGCATTTACCATGAGTTTTACAGAGTTTGCCATTCGGATGGGGTTGTCTGATGAACCGTTCAATTTATCTTCCGAATATCAATCTTTGACATTCTATCTCCCTCCAGGTGAAACTCAACAGGAATGTTGGAGGCGGGTGAGCTCTGACCATCGGTTATTTCAACCGGCTCGATCTAGAGCCTCAGCGCTCAAATCTTCTGCATTGCGCGTCATTCACATTCTGTTGAGTGGGACCATCACGGGCCGAGGTGAGAGCACGGGTGTCATCACCAACACTGAATTCACATACTTGGTTAGTATGTGGAATGGTATTCCATTTCATGTGGGTTATGTACTTGCTAAGGCATTGCAGCATCAGTCTAAAGATCGCCGCACGAAAGCCATTTTTGTTGGACCTTACATCACACACTTGGCACGTCGCATGCAATTATTGCCAGTTCATTGCTCGTTCACCATTTGCGGTCGGGTCCATCCTATCAATTTGCGTACCTTACGGAGTATGGGTTTGCTTCCACAATCATCTGCATCAGCTCAGCCGACACCACCCGCCGAAACACCTAGGCCGGCCAATTCGGATTCTGATTCCTCTAATGTTTCATCCGATAGTGAATTTTGCCAGTGGATGTTGCGGAGTTTTCAGAAAATCATGGATCAGTGTCCACCTCGTCGTGCCGCTGGACCTTCTACGTCCCGGAGTGTCGGCGTCGACACCACCGACCTGCCATCGAGTCTGACTCCGATTCTGAGAGCGCCCGGTTTTGATGTTCTTGTTTTTGTTGTGTTTTGCTTTATTTTCTATTCCTTGTTTTTACTTCTGTTGTCGTTTGTGTTCTTGAGTCAGTTAGCAAGGGGAGTCCCCTACTAAACTGATCTTTTTTTTTAGTGTGATTTTTATCTTTTTGTTTTTGTTCCTTCTCTAATGCTTGCATGTGTATCTCAGGCTTCATTGATTATTTTCTTGATGGTTGTCTCAAACGACTCATCCCTAATCGGCGATCAACACCCACCCTTGTGTGCCATCGAATTTTTCGTCGGCACCTCTCCTTTAACTTTGTGGAAATTCCCAACCCTCACTTGTACTTGCACTTATTTTCTTTGCTTGCATGCTTACATCTTTAAACATTGAGGACAATGTTTCTTTCAAGTGTGGGGGAGAGTTGTGCATTTGTCTCCTAGATGTTGTGCATGACTTAGGACGATCTATGAAAATTATTTTGGTTGAGAATTGCTAAGCTAGGAGTTTTTGGGTATCCTAGTGCACTTTTGTTGAACTTAAAGTTTCATTTTGCTCTTACTTTGGAAACCCAAATGATAACACTTAGTCTTCTGTTGTGTTGTTACTCTGTTAGAGGAAGGGCTAGTTATAAGGCTGAAAAATTAGAAGTTGAGTCCAAACTCAAAATAAATAAAAGCTAGAATTGCGTGACAGGTCGGATTCCATTTTTGGGATGCCCTGTCAATTTTTGTGTGAAAGATGGTAGAAAAAGCTATCACTTTAAAAAAAGCGAAAGCCGCACTTGAGTAGTCAGATTTTAGGCATCACAAATGTCATTTTTGATGACCTACCAAGTGAAATGGCTGCCTCTAGGGTGTATGAAGCTACTACCCAATTTAGGAGTCAATAGTGAAAATTTGAGAAGAAAGAGCTTGTACTAGCCCCCTCAAGAACAGTTTTGACATACTTCAGGAGGCGACACACACACACGGTAGTACGGAGTTTGAGTAAAATATTTCACAAGCCTTTAATTGACTAAGTCACTAGTTCTCAGAAACTCCTTAAAGCTTCAGTAACTCTTTTAACTTGTTGAGATCAGAGGTCATGCACTCATCACTTTATTAGGGGAATAAGGTTGCTTGAGGACAAGCAACAATTCAAGTTTGCGGGTATTTGATGAGCGCATTTCATATATATATATTGCATGCTATACCTTCATCATTATTGAATGTTTTGGCTATAATTCTCCAAGTACGGTGCTATTTGAGGTATTCGTTGTTCGTCATGCAGATATCAAAGTCCTGAAGTAAAAAGAAGCGCTTTTGGAACAATTTTAGAAGCTAAACGACTTAGAAGAAACCTCATCAAGCTCAGCACGGTTTGAGCACGCCCGTGCTGTTCCCCGTGCAAAATGCAGAAGAATTCAACTGCGATTCAGCACAGCCTGAGTCCGCTGAGCACGGGTGTGAAAACCTCAGCACGGTCGAAGCACGCCCGTGCTGCTTCCCGTGAAAATTACAGGAGAATGCGGCCATAGATCGCCACAGCCGAGTTCGCCGAGCACGGTCGTGCAAAGCCTCAAGCACGGTCGAAGCACGCCCGTGCTTTGTTCCCCGTGCGGATTACGGGTTTGTGAGTTTTTCGAAGAGTTATTTGGCCGTAATCTGCACGGCTTGAAGCACGGTTTCATCACGCCCGTGCTCACATCGGGAAAACTTTAAAACCCTAAAAACTTAGGTTTTTGGGGGACTTTTGGTGGGCGAACTTTGGGAGAAAGAAAGGGAGAGCTTTGGGGGTTCATCCTCAGCTTCATCAAGGGAATGCCAAGCGTATGGCAGGCCGATCGGAGGGAGATTACACGACATCGTAGATCCTTCGACAACCTCAAGGATGCAAGAAATTAGGGAGTTTTCAATTCCTTGTCTTGTAATTTCTTTGGCATTTTGTTTGTTGGTTGTTATTATGAGGGGCTAAACTCTTAAGGGAGCCCCGGGGGTGGTTGTATGACGTTGTAGCTCGAACTCGTAGTCTTTACTTGCAGTTTTTATGATTGTCTTGTTCATTTCAATAAACCAAGGTTATTGGCTATCGTGTATGTTGTTTAGTGCTTGATGCTTGGTAGTTTGGTTCTCCTATCTAGGTTTGTGAATCTTTATTGATTGTTGCAAGCAGAGGGAGTTCAACTTAGGGCTCAGCAGCGCTAGAAACCTCATGCTTTTAGCATAACTAGGTTTAGAACTGAAGACATCCCTGATAATTACTGAGAAAGACTGAGTTAGTGAACGTCAGAAACCCAACCCCGGGGCCCCATCTCCTCCATCGAGTCAATCCTAAATCTTCCCTTGGTGAACTTTCCATTCCCTCAACTTCCTCAAAGTCAGTCCAAAGTCAACTTCTTCATTCTTGATTTGGTTAGATATTGAGTAGGACGTTAGTATTAGAAGCTACACCAGTCCCTGTGGATTCGACTACCCGACCCAAAGGGTACATTATACTACTTGTGCGACCCGTGCACTTGCGGTTACGCAAGGGGCGTACCAAGTTTTTGGCGCCGTTGCCGGGGACTGGCAACTTCTAAGAATACGGACAGTCTTAGTACTCTAGCCGTTTATTTTACTTTTAATTCGTTTTCTTCTGTTCTTATTTTATTTTTCTTGTTTTCTTTGTTTTTGTTCTTTGGTTTTTCTTTGTTTTTCTTAAGCTGTTTATTATTCTCTTCTCTTTTCGCTTTGAGCTTAAAAATTCATATCTAATCTGTTTCTTTTGGTGCTTGTGCAGGAGCAGTGTACCTCAGTCGTTTTATCTTTCGAGAGAGGGAGTACCATCCATAAGATGGAAGATCTGCTGGATGCATTAAGGAGACAGGACAACCCCCATTTTGAAACAGAAATAGGAAATCTTGATACTAGCAGACAGTTAATAGAACTACTTTCTCGACCATCGAACGCAAATTACCAGAATGTCTCTCTGGAAGAAGCTGTGCAGACCTTCAGCAAGAAATCTCAGCAATGGTCAAGAAATCAAATTGTCGCGAAAGAAGCACTGCCTAATAACCAAACGGAGTTAAACTATACACAGGAAGTCATGTCAGTAAGCTGGTGCAGTGACTCAATGGAAAAACATACTGGGCGGAAATTGTTGGGAGAAGAATGTACAGATAAAAAGCTTAATCAGGACAGTGTGGATCGCCGGAATTGTGAAGATCAAGTATTGCACATAGTGGGTTCCGAATCTGTTAAGGAGCAAAGCTTTCCGACGGCAGACATAAAAGGTGCAAAGATCGAGCTAAAGAAACTACCTGACCATTTGGAATATGCTTTCTTAGGGGGAGATGAACAGTACCCAGTAATAATTTCTGCGACCCTTGATGATGAACAAAAGGGGGAATTATTACAAGTACTGACTACACACAAGAAAGCTATAGCTTGGTCAATATCAGATATCAAAGGCATCAGTCCAGCTTTCTGCACACATAAAATCCTTATGGAAGATGAAATTAAGCCGAGAGTGCAACCACAACGGCGATTGAATCCTAATATGCAGGAGGTGGTCAAGACAGAGGTCAAGAAACTTTTAGATGCTGGGGTTATTTACCCTATTTCAGATAGCCCGTGGGTGAGTCCAGTGTAAGTAGTACCGAAAAAGGGAGGGATGACGGTAATCCAGAATGATAAGAAGGAAGTGATCTCTGCTCGCACAGTCACTGGATGGCGGGTATGTATCGACTACCGGAAATTGAATGATGCTACTAGAAAAGACCACTTCCCCCTCCCATTTATTGATCAAATGTTGGAGAGACTTGCAGGACACATGTATTACTGCTTTCTAGACGGGATGTCAGGATACTTACAGATCCCAATTGCACCTGAAGATCAAGAGAAGACTACTTTCACCTGTCCTTATGGCACCTTTGCATACCGTCATATGCCTTTTGGTTTATGCAACGCTCCTGCCACATTCCAGCGCTGTATGATGTCCATTTTTGACGAGTTCATCGAGGATTTTATGGAGGTATTCATGGATGATTTCTCAGTCTTTGGCAATTCATTTGATAATTGTTTGTCCAATTTGAAGAATGTTTTAGCCCGATGTGAAGCAACAAATCTGATACTCAGTTGGGAAAAATGTCATTTTATGGTTCAGGAAGGAATAGTGTTGGGTCACAAGATTTCACAATCCAGAATAGAAGTAGATAAGGCGAAGATCTCTACAATTGAGGGACTAGCGATTCCGACCACTACGAAGGATATCAGAAGTTTTTTGGGACATGTAGGGTTCTACAGACGTTTTATTCGAGATTTTTCAAAAATTTCAGCACCCATGACAAAACTCTTAGAGAAAGATGCTCCTTTCAATTTTGACGCAACATGTCAAGCTGCTTTTGAAGTGCTGAGGCAGAAGTTAGTAGAAGCCCCAATTTTAAAAGCACCGCTTTGGGATCGGCCTTTCGAACTAATGTGTGATGCTAGTGATCGAGCTGTGGGAGTGGTACTAGGGCAGCGGCACGATAAACAATTTCATCCAATCTCTTACGCAAGCAAAATGTTGACCGCAACCCAAGAAAATTATACGACAACAGAGAAGGAGCTGCTAGCTATTGTTTACGCTTTCGATAAGTTTCGGCAGTACTTGGTTCTCTCTAAAGTGATAGTTTTTACCGATCATGCAGCATTGAGGTATTTGATGACTAAAGCGGATGCTAAACCAAGGTTGATACGGTGGATCCTACTGTTGCAAGAATTTGACGTAGAGATACGAGATAAGAGAGGCATTGAGAACGTAGTGGCAGATCATTTATTCCGTTTAGAACACCCCAATAATACTTGGCAGAATTCTGAAGTCGTAAATGATTCCTTCCCAGAAGAGCATCTATATCTCACAGAAACGAAAGACCCTTTGAATGTTTCAGTTCCATGGTTCGCAGATATTGCAAATTATCTGGCAGGGGGACTGATTCCAGAAACCTTCTCTTATCAACAACGAAAAAAGTTTTTTTCAGATTTCAAGCATTATGTGTGGGATGATCCGTATTTGTATAAGCTCTGCGCGGATGAAATGGTAAGAAGATGTGTTTCAAGAGAAGAGGGATGGAATATTTTATCGCAGTGCCACGCGGGGGTGCTTGGAGGACATTTTGGACAAAACAGGACAGTGGAGAAGGTGTTATCAGCCGGTTTCTTTTGGCCTTCGCTTTTCCGGGACGCCAAGACTATGATCGAATCTTGTGATGCTTGTCAGCGGAGTGGAAATCTATCTAAACGGGATGAGATGACGCAGACCCCAATTCAACAGTGTGAAGTTTTCGATGTGTGGGGCATTGATTTTATGGGCCCATTTCCCTCCTCGAATGGGTGCCGATATATATTGGTTGCAGTGGACTATGTGTCTAAATGGGTAGAGGCTCAAGCACTTCCTACTAATGATGCTAGGGTTGTTGTGAAATTTTTAAGAAAGCTGTTTGCCCGTTTTGGTTGCCCAAGAGCTATTATCAGTGATAGAGGGTCTCATTTCTGTAATGCGCAATTCGAAAAAATTTTATTGCGACTCGGCGTTACCCATCGGATCGCTACAGCCTATCACCCTCAAACGAGTGGACAGCTGGAAGTCACCAACCGGGAGATCAAACGAATCTTAGAAAAAACAGTTCAGTTCAGTAGGAAGGAGTGGGCAGACAAATTAGAAGAAGCTTTGTGGGCATACAGGACCGCGTATAAAACTCCTACGGGGCACACACCATATCGGTTAGTCTATGGTAAAGCTTGCCATTTGCCTGTCGAACTGGAACATCGAGCTTACTGGGCCATTAAAAAACTGAATTTCGATTTGGAAAAGGTGGGAGATAAGAGGAAATTTCAATTAAATGAGTTAGAAGAACTCAGACAAGCCCCGTATGAAAACTCTGTGCACTACAAAGAAAGGGTTCGAAAATTACATGACAAGCGGTTACGGATTGACAAACAGTTTGAGGTTGGAGATCAAGTGTTGTTATTTAACTCCCGACTGAAATTGTTCCCTGGAAAATTGAACTCGCGTTGGTCGGGCCCATATCAGGTTACGAGCGTCTACCCGTATGGGGCCATTCAAATATCTCATCCTAACCAGGGCACTTTCAAGGTGAACGGGCATCGGTTAAAGCACTACATTAGTCCCACTGTTTTATCATATATCGAGGGTGTGCAGAGCATCCTGCTTATTTCACCTACTTGAATTCCATACCAGTCAAGCTCGAGACGATAAACAAGCGCTCGTGGGAGGCAACCCACATTCTATCCTTTCTTTCCTGTTTTTCTTTTTGCCAGCACGGGGGAGAGCACGCCCGTGTTGCTCCCCGTGCAGGTTTTCTTCTTTTCTTTTTGCAGAACATCAGCACGGGCGTGCTCCTTTCGAAGCACGGCCGTGCTCCCTCCTTTTTGCAGGTTTCTTTTAAGCCGAGCAACCCTAAATTTTGCTAGCCGCTCTCCACTGTCCTTGGTGGCTCTTTCTCCGGCCGTCCTCCACTTTCTTCCATCATGCCTACAAAACGTGTAGCACCACGACGGCCATCTCGCCATTCTCGCTCCACCTCTACCCCTAGCTTTCCCCCTTTCTCCTCAGCTGATCAAAGGCAACGATTTCAGAGGCTTCTTCAACAACCATTCGGGGATTTTCGCATTCTTGAATGGCAGGCCCTTCAAGAAGCACATCTAGCCGACGAAATTAATCGGTTGCTCCACGTCGGATCTTGGTACAAGATTTTCTCCATTACAGAACCTGCATATCGGGAATTAACGGCCGAGTTTCTCGCTACATTTGAGCTGAAACGTGGTCAAATCAATTGGGAGGATCCCACTGCCTTGCGATTTCAATTGCTGGGGAGGGCATTTACCATGAGTTTTACAGAGTTTGCCATTCGGATGGGGTTGTATGATGAACCGTTCACTTTATCTTCCGAATATCAATCTTTGACATTCTATCTCCCTCCAGGTGAAACTCAACAGGAATGTTGGAGGCGGGTGAGCTCTGACCATCGGTTATTTCAACCGGCTCGATCTAGAGCCTCAGCGCTCAAATCTTCTGCATTGCGCGTCATTCACATTCTGTTGAGTGGGACCATCACGGGCCGAGGCGAGAGCACGGGTGTCATCACCAACACTGAATTCACATACTTGGTTAGTATGTGGAATGGCATTCCATTTCATGTGGGTTATGTACTTGCTAAGGCATTGCAGCATCAGTCTAAAGATCGCCGCACGAAAGCCATTTTTGTTGGACCTTACATCACACACTTGGCACGTCGCATGCAATTGTTGCCAGTTCACTGCTCGTTCACCGTTAGCGGTCGGGTCCATCCTATCAATTTGCGTACCTTACGGAGTATGGGTTTGCTTCCACAATCATCTGCATCAGCTCAGCCGACACCACCCGCCGAAACACCTAGGCCGGCCAATTCGGATTCTGATTCCTCTAATGTTTCATCCGATAGTGAATTTTGCCAGTGGATGTTGCGGAGTTTTCAGAAAATCATGGATCAGTGTCCACCTCGTCGTGCCGCTGGACCTTCTACGTCCCGGAGTGTCGGCGTCGACACCACCGACCTGCCATCGAGTCTGACTCCGATTCTGAGAGCGCCCGGTTTTGATGTTCTTGTTTTTGTTGTGTTTTGCTTTATTTTCTATTCCTTGTTTTTACTTCTGTTGTCGTTTGTGTTCTTGAGTCAGTTAGCAAGGGGAGTCCCCTACTAAACTGATCTTTTTTTTTAGTGTGATTTTTATCTTTTTGTTTTTGTTCCTTCTCTAATGCTTGCATGTGTATCTCAGGCTTCATTGATTATTTTCTTGATGGTTGTCTCAAACGACTCATCCCTAATCGGCGATCAACACCCACCCTTGTGTGCCATCGAATTTTTCGTCGGCACCTCTCCTTTAACTTGGTGAAAATTCCCAACCCTCACTTGTACTTGCACTTATTTTCTTTGCTTGCATGCTTACATCTTTAAACATTGAGGACAATGTTTCTTTCAAGTGTGGGGGAGAGTTGTGCATTTGTCTCCTAGATGTTGTGCATGACTTAGGACGATCTATGAAAATTATTTTGGTTGAGAATTGCTAAGCTAGGAGTTTTTGGGTATCCTAGTGCACTTTTGTTGAACTTAAAGTTTCATTTTGCTCTTACTTTGGAAACCCAAATGATAACACTTAGTCTTCTGTTGTGTTGTTACTCTGTTAGAGGAAGGGCTAGTTATAAGGCTGAAAAATTAGAAGTTGAGTCCAAACTCAAAATAAATAAAAGCTAGAATTGCGTGACAGGTCGGATTCCATTTTTGGGATGCCCTGTCAATTTTTGTGTGAAAGATGGTAGAAAAAGCTATCACTTTAGAAAAAGCGAAAGCCGCACTTGAGTAGTCAGATTTTAGGCATCACAAATGTCATTTTTGATGACCTACCAAGTGAAATGGCTGCCTCTAGGGTGTATGAAGCTACTACCCAATTTAGGAGTCAATAGTGAAAATTTGAGAAGAAAGAGCTTGTACTAGCCCCCTCAAGAACAGTTTTGACATACTTCAGGAGGCGACACACACACACGGTAGTACGGAGTTTGAGTAAAATATTTCACAAGCCTTCAATTGACTAAGTCACTAGTTCTCAGAAACTCCTTAAAGCTTCAGTAACTCTTTTAACTTGTTGAGATCAGAGGTCATGCACTCATCACTTTATTAGGGGAATAAGGTTGCTTGAGGACAAGCAACAATTCAAGTCTGGGGGTATTTGATGAGCGCATTTCATATATATATATTGCATGCTATACCTTCATCGTTATTGAATGTTTTGGCTATAATTCTCCAAGTACGGTGCTATTTGAGGTATTCGTTGTTCGTCATGCAGATATCAAAGTCCTGAAGTAAAAAGAAGCGCTTTTGGAACAATTTTAGAAGCTAAACGACTTAGAAGAAACCTCATCAAGCTCAGCACGGTTTGAACACGCCCGTGCTGTTCCCCGTGCAAAATGCAGAAGAATTCAACTGCGATTCAGCACAGCCTGAGTCCGCTGAGCACGGGTGTGAAAACCTCAGCACGGTCGAAGCACGCCCGTGCTGCTTCCCGTGAAAATTACAGGAGAATGCGGCCATAGATCAGCACAGCCAGAGTTCGCTGAGCACGGTCGTGCAAAGCCTCAGCACGGCCGAAGCACGCCCGTGCTGTTCCCCGTGCAGATTACAGGTTTGTGAGTTTTCTGAAGAGTTATTTGGCCGTAATCTGCACGGCTTGAAGCACGGTTTCATCACGCCCGTGCTCACATCGGGAAAACTTTAAAACCCTAAAAACTTAGGTTTTTGGGGGACTTTTGGTGGGCGAACTTTGGGAGAAAGAAAGGGAGAGCTTTGGGGGTTCATCCTCAGCTTCATCAAGGGAATGCCAAGCGTATGGTAGGCCGATCGGAGGGAGATTACACGACATCGTAGATCCTTCGACAACCTCAAGGATGCAAGAAATTAGGGAGTTTTCAATTCCTTGTCTTGTAATTTCTTTGGCATTTTGTTTGTTGGTTGTTATTATGAGGGGCTAAACTCTTAAGGGAGCCCCGGGGGTGGTTGTATGACGTTGTAGCTCGAACTCGTAGTCTTTACTTGCAGTTTTTATGATTGTCTTGTTCATTTCAATAAACCAAGGTTATTGGCTATCGTGTATGTTGTTTAGTGCTTGATGCTTGGTAGTTTGGTTCTCCTATCTAGGTTTGTTAATCTTTATTGATTGTTGCAAGCAGAGGGAGTTCAACTTAGGGCTCAGCAGCGCTAGAAACCTCATGCTTTTAGCATAACTAGGTTTAGAACTGAAGACATCCCTGATAATTACTGAGAAAGACTGAGTTAGTGAACGTCAGAAACCCAACCCCGGGGCCCCATCTCCTCCATCGAGTCAATCCTAAATCTTCCCTTGGTGAACTTTCCATTCCCTCAACTTCCTCAAAGTCAGTCCAAAGTCAACTTCTTCATTCTTGATTTGGTTAGATATTGAGTAGGACGTTAGTATTAGAAGCTACACCAGTCCCTGTGGATTCGACTACCCGACCCAAAGGGTACATTATACTACTTGTGCGACCCGTGCACTTGCGGTTACGCAAGGGGCGTACCACCTATCTAAACCTTATTTGGACAATTATACCTTATGAGTGCATGAGATATGTAATTTTCATAGTGTTATTGCATGCACTTAATCTAAGTTGTTATTGTTTTTTATTTATTTTAGTGCTTCACGAAGTATTCTAAGTGGAATATGTATGGTAACAGGTTTATGGGCAAAGAGAAGCGGAAAATGAGGCACTTTTGAGCAAAATAAGAACCAAAAAACAAGTCTAGAAAACAGTGCAACTGCAATACAGGAGTGCTTAGGGCATGCAAACCATAGGAAAGAGTATTTTGAAGAGCACAAGTCCTTGTGCAGGCCTTGTGTCTAGGGCATGGGTGTGCTCGAGAAGCAGGGGCATGCTTGAGGCTGTACAAATCTTTGAAAGCCAGCAGTCAGATCAGAAATTGAATCAAAGGCTCACAGAACGGGCATGTTCCCCAACAACCTCACCTGTGTACTAGCACACTATTTGCAAATTAAAGCCCAAAAGTTAGGATTTTTATGGCACTTTTGATGAGACAACTAAGGGGTGGATTGCCATTGAATTCGTGTTCCTTAGAGCATCTCAACGGACAAATCGGTCTTCATCATCCTTGATTCCATCACACCCGATTGGAGAAGGTGAAGGGAGGTTCTTACGATTTCTCTTTATATGGATTGTGATTTGTGCATCCAAACCATGAGAGGTTAAACCATCATTCGATGCCTTAGATTATGACTCTTTGGATATCTTGTATTAGAGGATAAACCATCATTCCATTGTCTAAGTAGACATTAGCCAATACTAGGAGGTCTTTGCAAGTAAATCTAGAGAGTAGTGACTTTGAGGCACCGTCTCATCTTTTGATTGGTCCCCTAGATCATCGTCTTTGTCTTTGTTCTTTTTTTTACCAATTAGGATTATCGACTTTCCCTCAATTTCACCGACTAGATAATTGAAGATCATCTAGTACTAGAAGTATCAGTTGTTGTGGAATAACTACTCTATCTTCACGCACATTATACTACTTGAATGACCTGTGCACTTGTGGTACACATGCAAGGAATGTATCAATACCAAAAATAAAAAATCATGAATACCTAGATTATTTGTCATAGAATGGTTAGCTCAGATGTGTGAGTTCTAGGTAGATGCTCAAGATAGAGAATCGAATGTGTAATCCAACAAAGAAAGTTGGGAATTAAGAATAGTATGAGAGGAACATATTTAGCTATATAGGAAAAAGCATCGCAGATTTGACATTGAATTGGTTCTTCGCCAAGTATGGAAATGGAAGAAGGAGATGGAATTTTGGTTGTTTCTGGTGTGGGAAAGAGATGACTTTGAATGGAAGGCGTAGTTTGGTATAAAGAGTTGGGTGGATCAGAGAAATTTCGTGAATGAACGTACCATCGCATCAATACTAAGAAGAGCTACCACACCGAGCCTTTCTTGACCACCATAGTTCTAAAAATTAGTGTGAGTAGATTGACCACATCTAGTTCATGTACTGACAAGTGCATGCACTTGATCAGAAGAAGCTTGATTTGATTGATGAAGAATAAGTTGCTCATGTGGTAAGAGGAAAGATTGTAATTCCAAAAATAATGGAAGTGGTTTACAAGTAGTCATAATAGTGACAACATCACAATACTCATGCGGTAAGGCAAATAAAATTTGGAGATAATATCATCATGATCAATAATCGGTCTACCAATACCATGTAGAGAATTTGCAACAGATTTAATATAGTTGAAAAAGTCAGCCAAGAAATGATTTCGTCTGGAAACTTGATTGAAGTTCATCTTCGATTGCATATATTTTTCATTGACATGATCATGGAACAAATTTGTATTTCCCGAGCAGATCTCTTTAGTAGTCAAGGAAATCCCATAATGAAGGATGTGCTTTAAAATCTTAGAATAAATGGTAGCTTGTAATTATGAGAAAATAACATAATCAACTTTTTTTCCAAAGAGCATAGGTTGGATTAGGAGCAATTATGCTATGAGGAAGTGTGATAGTGAAAGGTGGAAGTGGAATGGAGCCATCATAATGGGAAATCACTTGATGACAATTAAGGATAGTAATGAAATTTGTTTGCTAAATAAGCAATTATAAAAATCTAATGTTTAAGAATATGGTTGTTGATGTTATTTACAAAAAAAAACACATGTGGCATGTAAAGAGAAGAAGTAGTAATAGAGGGAGAAGAAGACGACAATGAAGAAGAAGAAGAAGAAGAGGAAGAAGAAGAAGAAGAAGAAGAAGAAGAAGAAGAGGGAGGATTGGAAGGATGAGGAGATCATGTAGCCATAAGAAGGAACGATGCGGATGCTTTGATACCATATCAAAAGGGTGAGTCCCATGCCCAACCCTTTAGGATCATCTCCTATTTATATTACTTTATATTGCATAGTAAAATATAAAGGGTAAAGTATTATAATTAACACATTTCTATTAGAATCTACCAGTAAAGCCAAGAATCCCAAGTTAAGCAAATGCAAGGTGAAATGATTAAGCTAGGCTCTTGGAGATTGTTTGAAGCTATAGAGTGATTTGTTCAAGTGACAAACATCATGTGTATGTTTGGAATCAATGAAGCCTTGGGGTTAGATCACGTAGACATCCTCTTTGAGACTACCTTCAATAAAGGTATTTTTGATTTTTAATTGACGAAGCATCCAACCAAAATTAGCAGCTAAAGCTAAGAAGAGAGAATATTGGCTAGCTTAACTAGCTACTGGACTGAAAGTCTGATTAAAGTCAACATCAACTTCTTGATGATATCCTTTAGTTACAAGTCTAGCTTTGTAGTTAGATACAAGCTATCGGGATTGTGTTTAATCTTGAAAGCCCCCTTGCATGTAATAACTTGTTTTCCGAGATGTAAAGTGACCATGTGGATCGATGGTAAAGAGCATCAATCTCATCTTACACGGCTGATTGCCAAAATGAATGTTTTACAAAATTGAAAAACCATGCTAGTTTAGTTGTTTTGTAATACAAAGGCAAAAAATACACTACAGTCCTTGTGAGAAATAGAGCCGGCTTTGGTTCTCATGAGCGTAGGATGCATAGTGGAGGTAGGGACAGATGGAATGAAAATCTTTGTTGAAATACCTACATCATTAGGTTGATTCATAAATAAATTAGCATGTGAAAGTGTTGCGCAGATTGCATTTGTAAATTGGAAACATATATGAGTTTTTTTTTTGTTTTGACAACGGAATTCTAATCCATATATTAATTTATATTTTATAAAAAACTTGTTTTACTTTAAATGATTTAGAAAAATTATAAATAATTAAAAATTAATATTTGTTGAGGAGTACAATTAAGAAAATTTATAACGTCTGAAATTGATTCCAAACAATAATGTTTTTTTCACAAAAATATAATTTAAATTTAAAAGTATTCATCAAATGTTCATGAAATCCTTGTCTTAAAAATAAGTATGCCTATGATATATAATTATTTTTAAAATTTGATTATATCTTTGTAGAAAACATTGTTGTTTGGGATCAATTAAACGCGTGTTCATTTCGGCGTAAGTGGGAGGAAGTCAGAATGTGGAAGAAGTGCCACTTCTCTGAAGTGGTGAAAAATGGTAGAAGTGATATGACTTCCACCATTTCCTGTGTTTATTTTACATGAAGTGTCTCTTCCATGAAGTGCTCATTTTTCCAATACTGGTGTTCATTTCGATATAAGTGATATCACTTCTGAAAGGTCTTTGGAAGTGGGGAGAAGTGAGCTTTATAAAACCCACTTCATAGAAAAAGAATATCAGAAGTGGTGAAAATCAGTCCACTTCCCTCCACTTCTCCCCACTTACGCCTAATTGAACATACATTTAATTTAATAATTATTTAATTTCTAACTAAGTAAATTACAAATACTAATGGGTTTATATTTTGGAAATGGATTCAATATTCGTTTCTAATATTAGAAAAGGTTTCTGAACATGTTCCTAAAATAGAAACCGACTCAAAATCCTTTTCTAATATTAAAAATGGATTATATTTTAATAAAAACATATTTTACTTCATCATGATTTAGAAAAATATTAAATAACTTATGTATATATTAATATAGTGTTTTACAGATTATATTCTAAATATTGTTCAAAAAAACGAAAAATATATAAAATTTGTAAATATATATTTTTTTTAATGTATAATTAATTTGAGAAATCAGACTCTAATATTTTATGCTTTTAAAAATATATTTTATTCATAAAATTAATGAGTAAATTGATTAAAAACCTCAGATATATAAATAACAATAATTGCTTAAAAAACATATAACAGATATATGTTATGATTTTATAAATATATCTATTTAAGTGAAAGTTTTTTAAAAATTTAATAAAAAACTTTTAATATATAGATAGGTATAATAATTTTCAAAAAAAAAATAAGATATATGAATTTTATAAATGTATTAAATCTTTTAGGACAAAATTAATTTTAAAAAATAAGGTATATATAACTCAAAAGCAGTAACGAATTTTATACCTCTTTCTTATATTTTTTTAGTGTGCTTATATCAACAACAACAACAATAATAATAATAATAATTATAATAATAATAATAATTTTAGGAATGGATTCGAAATCCATTTCAAATTTTCTATAAAAACTTTAATCTTTGAAATTGTTTATAAAAGTCATTTAAATGTTAATGTTAAATATTTAAATAATAGTAATTGTTTGAAACAAATTTGAATCCGTTTCTATCTTTAAAACTGAGTTTATATTGTATATATAGGTATATTATTAATTGAAATTAGAAACGATTTCGTGCATCACATTGGGTGAATTTTTGAAAGATGCCGACAGTCTCAAAGTTTTGAACCATTAGAAAAAAAATCCAAGCAAAGCGAGAAAAACATCAATAAATGAAACAAAATAACTATAACAATGAAAGAAGCAGATGGAGATCGATTGCGAACAACACTTTGTATTAATTCAAAAGGAACCAATGCTTGTGACATTGAAGATGGGAAAGGTAATTTTGACATTTTTGACATGATTCAAAGACTACATAAGGATGGATCAAAATGTAGATTGCTAGTAACATAATTTAATTTTAGAAATTGACAAAGAACTCTATTAGATGGTGTCCTAGATGATCAAGTCACAAGATAATTAGACATTTATTTCCTAAAAAAGGTAACGAAATGAGCCTCGGTAGGACCCGGCAACAACTCTTTAGAAGATGGTATTAGAAGGGGATAAAGACCAATATGACTTTGAACGCATAATAGACTTTGCCTAGTTAATTTGTCTAGTATGCTAAAGATGTTAGTGTAAAAAAAAATGACATTTTTTAGTCTTACAAAATTGATAGAGAGAAAGTACACTTTAGCTGCATGTGGTGAGAAAAGGACATTCATGAGGTGAAAGGTATGTGTAGGCGTAGAAGTGTGACATAACCTGGATGGGTAACTAGAATGTGTTTTTTTTTGTCAAGAAGAACGAAACCTCTAATGGGGCCCGCTAAACTAAGACAAGGGCGTGCACACGACTCGACTGTGGCTTGTGGGGCCCGCGCACACGTGGGCACTGGGACCACCCACAGTTCGTGCTCACAGCTCTCAGACATGCACCCTCACCCCAAGGATTCGAACTCTCGCCACTTGCGAAACGTCCTCATGGGGGACCCAAGTGCCAATTGGCCCAAAGGCCGTTGACGGTAACTAGAATGTGTTGACCATTATATAGAGCAACATGTTACCCTTGGGGGGACTCTCGTGGGGATATGCTAGTGTAGCCAAATCTAGAGTTAGGTGTATTAAGCAAGTGGTGTTAAGGATCCAAATAATATTAGTTGTAGATGAGCTGGCTTCAAGCATCACAAATGGATTATCTGACACGATTGTTGGCAATGAGGTGTAAGATGATTATGTACTTACCATTGCTGTTAATTGAGCTGGTGGATAATGTCCTTGATAAGAATAATCCATTCTGTAAAAGCAATCCAATGTAAAGTGATTATTCTTTCCACAAATTCGGCATTGCAGTTTAAATGGTACACCACTAAGACCCTGGTAAATACATTGAATATGTGAATTAGGGTGTTTACTATTCCAGATCTTCCACCATGCTGATTTCAATTAGATGAACAACCGCACCCATAATTGGAATTGATTTATAAACTCTGAAAGTAAGCAGCCGACATGGCCGTAGGTTTAAAATAGATTCTTAATGTTTATCCTTCAATTGATTGCAATCTTTTCCACTTGCAACATAACATATAATTCTTCGATGCATGGAGATGCTGAATGGGTATGCAAGGATATGGTGAAGATACCATAAGCTTTAGTGAGACCATTAATTGTATACAAAATCACCATCCAAAATCACAGAAACTACCGCAAGTTTTTCCTTTGAGATTATTGATACGCCCGAGATATGAGTCAATCGATTCTTCCAAACATTGTGAAATATTTTTAGCAAGATTCATTTTATGCATGTTCGCATTGTTCAGGGAAGCAAAATGCTTCTCAATTGAGAGCCAAGCTCCTTATGTTGTATGGTTGCCAACAACACCCAAGAGTGCATATTGAGAAAGAGTGGCCTTCAAAATAGTCATAAGAACCTAAATTTGGATGACCCATTGATTGAAGGCACATTTGGGTTGATATGTAATTTCATTTGATGCCAAATGTAGAAAGCACTCCGGATGTGGATATGTTCAATCAACAAACTGAAAAGATAGTGAGCCTAGGTGTGGCAATAATTTGGGTCCAAACAAAACTTGGTCCAGATAACTACTACTATAAATAGCAAGATTTATTACCTGACCCAACCCGGTTTTAAATCCTAACAAAACTAACTTTCCTAAAACCACATTCTTTCAAAACTAAATTGTTCGAATGTTCAAATTTTATTTGAATCTTATAAAATACATTTAAATTCATTTAAGATGATGTTCAAGAGTTCAATCCTTCAATGAAGTCACAAGAGTCGCACAAGAAGACAGTAACAAAAGGAAAGCCAAGTTTTCTCTTTGAACGAATTTATGGTTCCAAGGACAACCGCAGAGTTACAATAGGGAATTAGAAGAGTATTTTCTAACCAACAAGCAATTCAAAAAGAACATATGGCTTTTGCATGGTAGTTTTTTGATTCATGCATTCCTTTAAATGCATTAAGGTCACCTTACTTTAATTAGATACCATTGTTGGCACTAGATCTGGATATAGAGGCTCATCTTATAATGATATAAAGATCCATTTCCTGAAGAATTGTAAAAAAGAATACCAGTTACTTGTTAACAACTATAAAAATACATGGGCTAGTTCTGGATGCATGACTATGGGTATTGGAGTGATCAAAGGCAAAGAACTTTGATCAATGTTTTAGTGTATTGTCCTTATGGTATACTCTTCATAAAATCTATTGATGCATCAAATATCTTCAAGGATGTCACAAATTTGTTCCATATGTTTGTAGAGATTGTGGAATGGTGATAAGTGCTTGATTATACATATTACATCATACCATTTTACATACATTGAGCAACACTTTTATCCGGTTTTATCTCTTATCAAGCATATTTTGTATTCTTTTGTGCAAACATGGCTATGAAGGTGTGAAATGAACAAGAGAATCAAAGATAGGGCATGGTGGTACATTTTGAGACCCTTTTGTGTGGAGCAAGGACCAAGAGATGAGCCATGATCACATATATGGGTGTGTGTGCCAAGTTTCGGAGATTTTCTAGGCAATTCATGATGGCAGTCACATACCCGTGTCCCAACGCGTGTGCAAAATTCAAGAGGAATCTCACTAATTTTAGCAGAATGAAAGCCACACGCCCTACCACACAGATATGTCCCCGACCATGTGAACTTGGAGAAGAATTTCTGCCTCATGCACTATAGCAACCATATGCGGTGTGAGGTATCGAGAGAACTCTCCGTTGGTACCTTGTAGGGAGTTAGAGATCCTTCCCCTGGGGCAGGGTTAAATCTACCCTTAGGAATCAGTTATATCATTGAGATCCTTAGAGTGCTAAGCAGTCATATGTGGTGTGAGACCTTGAAAGAACACTCACCCGAGACCTCATAGGGAACCAGTTACCGGTGGTCTAGAGACAAGGACCGGTATACCTTAGGATACCCATGACTCAATTACTACATCTAAAAATACTTGTAAATCCAGTACCTAATACTTGAATCCTAGGGGACCATTACCCGGATGCCCCACAGTTATTGAATACGACTTCTCTTATTTTATCCCTGCACATCTAGCAATGACACTCACTAGTTTGCACATTAGATCATCACAACACTACATCTATTATGTTAGATAACAGAGAATGAGCAATTATTAGTACTTGTGTTCCCTGTGGTTTGACAACCTGACCCGATGGGTTCATTATATTACTTGACTACCCGTGCACTTGTGGTAATGCAAGGGGTTGACACATCACCCGTGTTTTGTGTGTATCAAATAGGTTGGGGTTTCAAATGTTATTCATTTGGTGATTGATATTGCTAGAAATAATGTTGTTGTAGGCATGTGATTTTCAATATTTTAGCTTGGTTTGTATGTGTTTATTGTTTATTAGGGATAGATTTATATATCATTTATTTAATCATGCTTCTTTAGAACAAAGTTTGTTACATCTTGCCATTATTGCAAGAAAGGTATTACATGACAAATGCAGTCACATTTGTTTGTCTCCTTGTCCTGCAAATTTCCTAAACTTGACCCTGAGAGATATTAAAAAAATGGGTCATATGGTTGACCTATCATCATGGGCTTGTACAACCATGTTTATTTGTTGAGTTGGTTAAGAAAAAATGTCTGGTTAATAGGAAATTTTTTGTCCAAAATTAACTTGTTTTGCTACTATTTTTATCATTCTAAAAAGCATTTATGACCACAAACAGGATTTGCATGCTTTAGTAAAACAATAAGCATTACATTGGTCATAGAGTCCAAATAGGCCATAAGGTGATTGGCTAGTTCTATTACTTAGGACAACAAATTTTGGCAAGATTGTTTGTTGATGGTAAAAATAGTAGCTCCAAAAGTTAAGCTACTAATGTCGTGGATGCTGATGAAAAGCCTTCTCTTGGTTATGTTTACATGGGGATGTTCAGGATTTGTAAAGGAATCATGTCTATCTTCAGAGATAGACAAAGAAATTATGATCCTTATATTAAGATCATTGATGAAAGATGGGACCAACATTTGCAACGCAACATTCATACATTAAATTATTTTCTAAATCCTGCATTATATATGACTAAAGCACATTTGTCGAAACTCCATAAGTAATGCAAGGTCTTCTTTCTATGTTATAACAAGAAAGTATATGCAGTAATAGCGAGAAGGTAATGAAGGAAATTAAAATATATTGATATCATCTAGAGAGTTTCAGTCATGAATCAACCTTGTCAGTAGCTAAATATATGGAACCAAGTTATTGCTAGATTAAAAATTGTATGTAGCTTTAAAGAATAATTTAAGTTACATCCTGTTTGGGTATAGCACGCCTTACTTGAAAAAAGTAGTTGTTCAACTAATTAGTCAAACTTCTTCTAGATGTGAATGCCATTGGAGTTTTTTGAGCTTATCCACACAAAAAATAAATAAATAAATAAATTGGAGCATCAAAATTTAAATGACCTTGTTTATGTGACTTACAACTTGTCCTTTACGACAAAGGTGTTAATTATAATTTAGCTATTTTTAGTTTTGGAATTTTATTTATTACAATTTTTAAATCACACAGATATTAATTCAATAAAAGGAGCAATGGTCAAGGCAATTTTGATTGTATTGATAAGATAGACTTTTGGGCAGCAGACAAAAATTTCCTTGCGAGCTAAATTATGACGATCTCATGGAAGATAATGTTTATGGAGATGATGCTATTCCTATATTTGGTGTTTGTCATTGTCAAGGTTAGTAAAAGCTTTGATATTAAATATGTAATTAATAACTTAATAATGATATGTTCTTTTTGATGAAACTATGATCTTTCTAATAGAGGAACCTTTATTTTGTTATAGATGATGTAGATATCCAAGAAGATGAAAATTTACAAGATCTTGGTGATTTTGGTGGTAATGCAAACATTGATATTCACGATTTTGAGTAAAGATTTGATAGCCATGATGATATTAATTTGAGCCTTGATTGAAGTTCATGGATCTAACTCATGTTGATTGTATTTGAATACTTGAGTAATTATGGTTATTGATGGTTGAAGGCCCCAAGTGCATAGGCTGTCAAGTAATAACTCTTGCAAAAACACAAAGATCGTAATCCATGGAGCCAAGAAAGTACTATTACTCACTCTTCATTTACTATCTAGCCTTAATGACTTAAATATGTTTTGAATCTACACTGAGTAAGAAAGCTAAAAATTTGAAGCTTCAAGCACGGCACTGTGAGATCGAAAATATGCATCCTGGCGTTGTGTTGGTAAAGAGACATCAGGCCATATATCGAATCACAAATGATTTACTTTATTTTATTTCACTTTATTATTTTATTTTTATTTTGTGGATTCTTCCATTCCTAATAGAAGCAAGCCTCTATTATTAAGTACCCCAGATTAAAATCTAGGGAACCTCCGATTAAGGGTTCAAATACAAGTAAAGGGAAAATATTTCAAACTATAAAAACACATACTTCAAATTATAAAATTCACCATTATTATTTTTTTATTATTATTTATGTATATTTGTATTTATTACATCACTAATATATATATATATATATATATATATATATATATATATATATATATATATTGTTGCCTGTTCCTCGTCACCATATTTGCTTGATCCATTGCTACGTCACATTTCTCATTCGACACGTCGTATGCTTTGTTGCCACCTTGAAATATATATATATAGCCACTTTGAATTTGTATATTTTCCATCTTTGAAAGAATTCGTCTATTCCTTTGAGATGAGTGAATAACATTGTACTTTGAAATTTTATCTTTCTAACTGTGTAGAAAAGATCCGCCATGGGGTTTACTGATAGTCCTTCATCAAAGTGAAATAGTATGCCTTCAAAACTTTAGATAGGGTCCTCATCTTCATTGATGCATTTTTTTTATTTCTTTTGTTAATATTTTTTTTTTATATGATATAGACAGATCTGCTCTCCTTCTCATTTTTTTTGTTTTTTTTATTATTATTTTTTTTTTAAGCCATGCAACGTACATGATATAGATATGAAAATATGTGCATGAGAACACGTGCATGACAAATCACATGCAACGTGTATAGCTACTCTCATTTTTATTTTATATTTATTTATTTATTTATTTTTTTATGTGAATCATATGAATGGCTTATTTGTTTATGAAAAATATAAGTGCCATAGTAAGTCCCTCCAGAGAAAGAAGTATATGAGCAAATCTTGAGGAAATATTCAAGACTTCCATGTTTATCTATGCTGTAATATGTAATCAATCACAGCAAGATTATGAATATGATAAATGGAAAGTCGTTACAAGTTCGTGTTTTGTCATCGGATAACTTGTTTTGCTTAGTCTACCCAAGATTGCCCGGCTCGAGATGAAACAATAATGCCTACAATAAGGCGGTAGAGGACAAGAGCTTCTGCGAATATGAGGATGAGAATCATGCCCACGAATAGCTTTGGCTATTGTGCATTAGCCCGAAAACCAGCATCACCAACAATGCCAACAGCCATGCTTGCCGAGAGTCCGGCATTACCGCAAACGAGTCCAGATAAGATATGCACATACCCGTCGAACAGGTAGTATGACTTCGCCTTCGGATTGATTCCCGTACTGATGATGGCGGCGATGATAGTGAAGGTGATCGGTGACAACAAGACCTCTTCTTCTATTTTTTATATATATTTATATGCCAGAGATGGGAAATTCAACAACGAAACATCGTGTGAGCGTTGGGAGCAACAGTGGTGACCCTTATATATATATATATATATATACCGACAATGAAGAGACATTCCACCCTCGCATGGCGTCGGCGATAAGCGGTGGACGATCGAGAATAGCGGTGAGGCGGTGACGAGCGGCGACGGGCGGCCCTTTATATATATATATATATATATAGCAGAAAAAAGAGAAGGGGGAAAAATATGAAGACCTTCTTCTCTTGATTCTTATGCTTCTTTTTTTTTTTTTTATCCCTCCCCCCCACTCCTTTTCTTTCATGATTTCTTTTAATCCCTTTTAAAGACCAGGGGATCACAGATCCCACGGTTCAACAAAAGATATCATCAAATCTTTATCCACATCTTTTTTTATTTACTTACTTTTAATTATTATTATTTCTTTTACTTATTATTTATTGATTGATTTTTTTAATATATATATAAATTGATTTTTTTAATTATTATTATTTTTTTAATTATTATTATTTCTTTTATTTATTTATTTTAGATCGCCTCGAGATCCGTGCTCACGGCTGTTCTTGAGATTTATATATTTTGATAGCCTCAAAATGTGTGCTCTAGGCTAATCTTGATATTTGAATATTTAGATCGCCTCGAGATCTATACTCTCGGCCGATCTTAGAATTTGAATATTTTCGATCACTTGAGATCTACTAAAATATTTTATTTTTTTTATTTTTTTTAATATTTATCATTACCCAATATTATCATGATTTGATCATAATTTGATATATCGAATTAAAATGAATCTATTTTGATTAAAATTAGGATATCAAAATTTTTTTATAAACAAATGCCCCCTTCATACTTCTCTCACGAAAAGTTTTGTGAGATTGAGTGAGAGAAGTAGGAACTCCAAAAATTTTTTTATATGTCATGGCCAATAATTCACAAAAAGAGCCTTTTTGAGACATTAACCAAAGTTGCGGTGAATCTCCACTTGGTGAAATTTTACTTGTGATAATGCTGCTTTTGGTGTAGGATATGAGCCACTTATTAACTATGAGGGATACAAGTAGCAATGTGATTACATTACTTTCTTCTTTTTTTTTAATTAAATCAAGAAACATAGCTGGGATTTACTGTTTCATAAAAATGAAACTTTAAGATAATATGCTATGCATTTTGTCATAAACAAAAGTACATAAAATTCAACGTTTTGCCTCGGGAAGTACGCATAATCGTACATGGCCGATCTACCTTCTTATAAGGGGCCAGACGTTCCGTCATAGACAAACATTTTACATTATGCGTAATATTTCTTTAGAAAGCGACCATTGATAGTTGGCATAGGTCTTTCTCCATTAGCATCGATAAGTTGGTATGTGCCTCCTTCGTAGACAATCTCCACAACATAAGGGCTTTCCCAATTTGCTTTAAACTTGCCCCTTGTCTTCTTGTTGGTGATAATAGGTCTTTTGAGGACAAGAACCATCTCTCTTTTTGTAAATGTTTGAAATCTTGCCAACTTATTATAAGCTTGTGACATCTTTGCTTTGTAAACCCCAAGATTTTGTTGTACTTCTATTCTTTTTTTCATCCAAAGAGTCCAAATCATCTAGGCGAAGTCGAACATTATCTTCATTTGATATTTCATTCTGCAATGCCATCCTTAATGAAGGTATTTGAATTTCAAGCGGCAGGACTGCTTCAGTTCCAAATACTAAAGAGTATAGTGTGCACTTTGTTGGAGTCCTGTATGTGGTACGATATGCCATAACATCTCGGGAAGTCTATCATGCCAATCTCTTTTAGTTTTGGACACATCCTTCTTAAATAATTTTGAAAGGGTTTTATTAAATGCTTCCGCCAGCCCATTTGCTCTTGCATTTAGATGGAGGTATACCTCCAATCTATTTTGTGGTGTTGTGCGAATCTTCCAATTTTAAAGCTTCTAAAAGCATGACCATTATCTGATATAATTCTTCTTGGAGTTCCAAACCTGTATAAGATATTTTCCTTGAAGAATTTGATGATATTTTCGGTTTTTACTTCTCTTAATGGGATAGCCTCTGCCCATCTAGAAAATAGTCTGTGGCAGCCCATATAAATCGGTGTCCCAAAGATGATAGAGGTTCAATGGGACCGATCACATCTGTTCCCCATAACTCAAAAGGCCATGAAGAGACTGTGGGATGCAAGGGATTTGGATCTTAGTGAATAAAATCCCAATGAATTTGACGTAAATGGCATTTTTTAGCATATTCAATACAATCTCTGACCATGGTTGGCCAATAATATCCCATGCGTTTAATCTTAAGTCGCATTTTGGGCCCAGATTGGTGTGCACCATATATCCCCGAGTGTACATCATGCATGACTTCTTTTGCTTCTTCATATGAAACACATCGCAGGAGTAGTTAATCATATGACCTGCGATATAGTGTATCATTAATGAGAGTGAATCTTAAAGCTCTTCATTTTATTTGAAGGTTTTCTGATTTGTCCTCAAGCAATTTATCATATTTCAAATATTCCATGAATGGTTGCCTCCAATCCTCCTCTGGCATCTTGAGAGTAAAGGCTTCCATGTTGTCTTCAGTATGTTCTTCTTCAACATTGCTGAGACTTGTACTTATGGGTCTTCTATTCTTTATAGTGATTTGAATTTTGTCATGATTTGGATTTGCCAACTCATTTGCTATTCTTGCCAAAGAATCAGCTTCTCCATTTTTTGCTCTTGAAACCCTGCTCAACTGCACTTGGGGAATTTTGTTCATCAACATTTTGACCTTATTATAGTATTTAAGAAGTTTAGCTTTGTATACTTTGTATTCTCCTTCGACTTGCTTGATGATGAGTTGTGAGTCGCCAAATATATGGATATATTGAATTTCCATCTTGATTGCCGATTCCAAACCAGCTGTAAGAGCTTCATACTCTGCTTCGTTGTTTGTGAATGGCTCCGTAAGAGAAAGTGCATATCTAAGGATTCCTCCTTCTGGTGTAACGAACACAAGTTCTATCCCAGCTTTGATTTGAGGAAGCTCATACTGAAATGCCGGCTTTATGGATGACGCTCCATCAAAGTACAGTTACCATTTTGCTTCTTTTATTACAAATGTCTCTTCATCAGGAAGATCGTAGTTAAGGGGTGGATCGTAGTTAAGGAGTGGATGTGCAACCAAGAAATCGGCTAGTGCTTGCCCCTTGATAGCCTTTTGTGGAGTGTAGGTTATATCAAACTCCATTAAGATCAACACCCACTTTGCAAGTCTTCCTGTGAGTAATGGTCTTGTCATGAGATATTTGAGATGGTCAATTTTTGATATGAGAATAATTTTATGCGCAAGAAGGTAGTGTTTCTCAATGGGCAATTTACTGCAAACACCAATGCCAAGCAATGTTTCTCAATGGGTGTATATTTACTCTCAGCTCCTACCAATATTCAGCTGAGGTAATATAATGCATTTTCTTAACCCTCTTCATTGTTTTGAGCTAATATAGCTCCTAATGACTCTTCCAAAGTAGCAGTATTTAGAATTAGTGGCTTTCTCGAAATCGGAACCGCTAGCACTGGTGGACTTAGTAAATACTGCTTAATATCTTCAAAAGCTTTTTGACATCGGGCATCCCACTTAAAGGGTGTATTTTTCTTGGCCAACTTGGAAAAAGGTTTGCATCTTCCTGATAAGTTGGAAATGAATCTTCTAATATAGGCCAAACGTCCTTGAAAAGACCTCAACTGTTTTAATGTCTGTGGAGGCGGCATTTCCAAGATTGCCTTGAACTTAGAAGGGTCTATTTCTATTTCATGATGGCTCACGATAAAACTTAGGAACTTCCCTGATAGGACTCCAAAAGCACATTTCATTGGGTTCATTTTCAATTTATATTCTCTGAGACGTATGAAAACAGTTCTCAGATCTTCAAGGTGTTTGTCTTTTGAATTTGTTTTCACAACCAAATCATCCACATAGCATTGAACAACTTTATGAATCAGATCATCAAATATTCTTGTCATAGCTCTTTGATATATTGCCCCCGCATTTTTCAAGCCAAACGGCATTATTTTGTAGCAATATATATCCATGGGTGTTCGGAAGGCGGAATGTTTTTCATCATCTGGGCGCATCTTAATTTGATTATATCCTAAATATCCATCCATAAAAGAAAACATCTCATACAATGAGGTATTATCGATCATTATCTACATGACTGGTAAAGGAAAATCATCTTTGGGACATGCTTTGTTCAAATCTCTGAAATCAATGCATATCCGTATCTGGACATTCTTTTTCTTTACAGGTACTATACTGGCAACCCAATCTGGGTATTTTTCTTCCCTAATAAAATTTGCTTTTATCAACTTTTTTGTTTCTTCTATCACTTTCTCTTCTAAATCATCTTTCTTGGTGCTTGCTTGATTGGAGTAAAATTGGAATCAATAGCCAATCTGTGAACAGCTATTTCATTGTCCAACCCTGGCATTTCATTATAACTCCAGGCAAAACAATCAATATATTCTTTTAAAAGATCTTTAAAAGATTCTTTTTGTTCTTTTGTCAGTTGTAAACTTAAGAAAGTTGGCCTTGGATCTTCATCACTTCCTAAGTTGATTTCAACTAACTCATCAACTGTTGCTTGACCCCCATCTTCTAATTCAGATGGTGTATTTTTTATCTTCACATCTTCTTCTTCCTTAGATTTCATCATGTAACATGAATGGCTAGAATATTCAAAGTAACCCACCCCTTTTTTGTCTGGATGAATATGGTTCCATAATTGATGAAAAATTTGATATGACTTTTTTTATCAGTTTATTTTGGCCCCAAACCCTTCAACCATCTTCTTGAGTTTATTAGGATATTGGCTTGGGAAATTTATATGTTAGATTTTATTATCCTCTTCATGTTCAATATGTATAATATCATCATTTGAAATTTTGTTATCTTTAACTTTGTAAAATAGGATACCTCTTTCCTTTTCTTTTCGAGCTGGCACATAAAATGTTTTTAAATGCTCAATCGTATCAACCTCCAAATCATCTAGGGATTTGTAGACACCATCTGGAACTCTTGTGATATGCAATGTGCTTTCTCGGGAAGACCCTTTGGTTTGACTTGTATCACTTTCTTCTTTTGAAGATTTAGTTTCACTGCCATAGTGAGGCAATGCTAGTTCCTTCTTTTTCGGTTCTGAAACAGCCTTAGGTAGTTTTACAGGAGATCTTTGCATTTTGTTTGGCATTTTGCTTCCTTTTGAAACATTGAGATAATATTTGGCATCCTCATAATGTATCTCATGGACCCCAAATGGCTGAATTTCACCATCAATTCTGTACTCTTCTCCATCCACCATATATTTCATGCACTGATGAAGAGTTGATGGGACCATCTGGTTTTCATGGATCCATGGCCTACCCAACAAGGCTTTGTATGAGGCATCAGCATCAATCACATAGAACTTCACATCAGATATGATCTTTCCAAACTTGATCGGGAGAGTGATAGATCCCAATGCTTTCTGACTATGCTGATTAAAGCCTTGAATAATAATCCTTTCTGGAGATAAATGACATATTTCCTGGGCTAATGCCCTAAGAGCATTGACAGTCATTATGTTTAAAAAAGACCATGGATCAACTAGAATTCGATTGATCTTTATCCGGTCACAAGACCCTGTCACATACAATGGCCTATTGTGTTCTGTTGTTCCAAGTAATAGGTCCTCATCGGTGAATGACACTGAAAGTGTATGTGTTGTGCACAGAGCCTCTATCATATTGATTCAGCAAAATAAGCCTGATACTTCTCAGGGTTTTGTAGCGCAGGTATTAAAGATTCCCTGACGTCTGTTGACATCTTCTAAAGGATGTCCCACAAGTCGGTGATATGGACAATGGCCTATTGTGTTCTGTTGTTCCAAGTAATAGGTCCTCATCGGTGAATGACACTGAAAGTGTATGTGTTGCGCACAGAGCCTCTATCATATTGATTCAACAAAATAAGCCTGATACTTCTCAGGGTTTTGTAGCACAGGTATTAAAGATTCCCTGACGTCTGTTGACATCTTCTAAAGGATGTCCCACAAGTCGGTGATATGGACAATAATTTGGATGACTGTCTAAATGCAACAAGCATGGTCTCTTGGGTCTAGGTAGTTCTAACCCTTCTTCCATGGCTCGATTAAAAAGCTCCCTTTTTCTGTCATTTCTGATTTCAATGTCTAAAGGACTGGATTCATCTTTGACATTTCTTACTAAAGCTACAGGCTTCACCATTTCTGGGTCAACATTTTCATCTATTGATTATGGAGGATATATCCCAGATTCATCCCATTCATTATCAACAACATGCAACTGCATCAGTCTATCAGCTGATTCCTCAGTCACCCTTTGAATAAATGAAGGAATATCTTCAGCAGGCATCACTTTTCTCAAAATTTTATACTTTGGAGCCTTTCGAGTATAATATGCTTCTTTGGGCTTTTCAAGTAGGTGTGATTCCAAGAACTTGGCATTTACCTTCTTCACTTTCTCTCTGAATGCCACCTTTTTCATTTGTTTTTTGCTAATATAAGGTCGACCATGATGACTATATAGTTCTTCTGGCTCAGAAAAACTATCCTCGTCATCATTTTGGTCATATATAGAAAATTCGCCTCCAGAAATAGCCCTGCAAGTTTCCACTCGCATCATTTTATCATCTTTTTCAACTAATTCCTCAAGCAATTCATTAACCTCCTCGGGAAAATAGTCTTTAAGAGTGATCAACACTCTTTCCTTCTGTTCATATTCTTCAAGAGATTCAATGTATTTTTCTATAATTGACTTCTTATGTTTTGAGTATTCACGTTTTTGTTTTTTCTTCTTATGTTTCTTCTTGGTTTGCTTTATTGGGAGTCCTTCAGGAGGTATCTGAGAACTTCTCCACTTGATCCCTGGAAGTTCAGCCAATTTCTTTAACATATTCTTTGACTTCTTAGATATGAATATCTCCCACAACTCCTCTGGAACCGAAGGTGGTTTACCGTCAAAAATCGATTGAAGCATTATTTTATTACCCACTATTGTAACTTCTCCTTGGGATGATCCCTCATAGTCAACAGTAGTCACATAGCTAATGTTTTCAGCAGGTTGTTCCAAGAGAACATGCTTGGAGAGTGTAATATTTCCTTCTTGATATTGATGCTCAAGCTAATCTTTAAAAACATAGCAATCTTCAATTGTATGCCCTAACACTCTATGATATGGGCAATAATTAGGATGATCTTTCTTATTCTGTTCTTCAGGTCTCTTGCACTCAGGCAATTGCAGACCTCCTTTCATAGCATCTTTAAAAAATTTTAGCACTTTATCTCTTCGAAAAGAATACTTTTGTCCATTCTTTCTTTCAAGGATGGAATAGGCCTTGATTCATTTCCAGAAGCCCCTAAGCTAGGTAGCATAGCATCTTTAAAAATTTTTAGCACTTTATCTCTTCGAAAAGAATACTTTTGTTCATTCTTTCTTTCAAGGATAGAATAGGCCTTGATTAATTTCCAGAAGCCCCTAAGCTAGGTAGCATAGCATCTTTAAAAATTTTTAGCACTTTATCTCTTCGAAAAGAATACTTTTGTTCATTCTTTCTTTCAAGGATAGAATAGGCCTTGATTCATTTCCAGAAGCCCCTAAGATAGGTAGCTTAGTTTGTTCAGGCTTTTGTGACTCCATAGTTCCTTTCCCTTTATCAACATTGAAAGTTGTAGCAATGTACTTGACACCATCTGTCTTTTTAGGTTTATCATTTTTAGATGTTTGGAAGTTAGACAACACCCTTGGGCTCGTTCTTTCCAATTTTTTTGCTTGAGAGATTAACTCTTGGAATGTAGTGATGCCAAATGTGCATAAGAAAGGAGCCATCCAGCTGTCAATATTTCCAAGCAAAAGACCCACTGCTTGTGGTTGGTCTAAAGGTTGTTCACATTTGATACTCAGGTTTCTCCACCTCATAATATAATCAACCACCTTCTCATCTATGTTTTGGCGGGTAGCCTCGAGATTAGCTATTGTGATTTTATCACTCACACCTCCAAACCGCACTCGAAATGCATCCTTCAACTGCTGTCAATTTTGAATTGATTCTGGTTGCAAGCTAGCATACCACTTAAACGCAATTCCCATGAGACTAGCAGAAAATTTTCTAAGGAGTGATGGTTTTGCACTTGTGTCTCCACAGGCTGTTACGAAATGAGCCAAGTGCTAATCAGGGTTACCAATTCCATTGAATTGTTTAACTTTAGGTACATTGTATCCTTAGGATAGGGTACCAAATCATGATGACTGGGATAAGGCTTATCACCATCGACTCTTATCTCGCCATCTTTTGCATGTTTAAGCTCAGCGGCCACCATCTGTTGTATCTCTTCCGGTGTCATTATAATTGATTGCTCCAGGGTTGGAATACTCGATGTACCCCCAAGTTCTTGAGCAGCCTCTTTGGTTGAGGGGTGGGAGTGCTTGACCTCTACACCTGCTCAGGGTGATTTGCCATCAGTGATGCTTTTTGCTTTTGCATTTGGAGTACTGTATCCATTAATGTCATCATGTTTTCATTCATTTTCCTATATTCTGTTTCTTGGGTTTCCATTTGCTGGAATTTCTTCCTGATGTTGGTCAGATCTAGAATAAAAATGGGTTCATCATCTTCAAGTAGGGAATCTGGCTCTTTATGTGGGATATGGCTTGAACCTTCTCCTCCCGCCATGCTTTGAGAATCCATTGCTCGTCTACGAGATCTTGTGACCGTCCCTGGTTGCTCCTGTTCAGCTACCGGGTCTTCTCGAGCTTCGGTCATCATACGCACAGTATGTATTTCGACATCAAACATGTCTTCATCTTCTGTTTTCCTCTTTCTGTTAAACTTCGAACGAGAAGCTGAAGCTTGACCCTGTGAAATCTGCTTTGGAGAAGCAATCCGGTCAAAACTGTTTTACGTGCATTTAACACTAACTGCTTCTTTTTCTGATAAAACACTCTCGGCTCCATTTTGGTGGACTGCAGTTTCTTTGATGTTGTGTATATCTTGTAAAGATTTTTGCCAAAGGAATTTTTATGAGATTTTGGCGGTCTCCCCTTTTTCCTTTCATATGTTTGCGAATGCAATTCCGCAGTTGTTGCTTTCTTCTTCACCATGTTAAGTGGTTCAAATGAGTTCTTAAAAGAACCCATTTGATTGTTCTTATGGTTTTGAAATGACACAAAATTTAATTTGTGAGTTGGGATTTTCACTTCCCTTGGTGTTAGCTTTGAAAACACAATTTTCCTAGGCTCAGATTCTTTTGATTGAAAAATCCCACTTTCCTTTCCCTTGACAGTAAAGGTGAAAGTGAGTCCATCATCTTCATTATTTGCAGAAACAATCCTTTTAGGACACGACAACCTCTGAAAGACGGATGTTCTTGGTTTCTCGTCAAGAATATTCTCTTCGAAAGCGGGAATAATGACATTTGGGCGATGGCCCTTGGATGGAAGACGTGGAACCGTTAGGTTTTCCTCAGGCACTGAAGTCCTCCTTAAAAACTCTACTAACTCAGAGATTGTGCCAAACCTCATCTCAGCTCCAGCAGCTCCAGTGTTGAATACGCAGTTGGGTAGTTGGACTTCCTATCATTCCCCAAGAAAAATAGTGAGCTATGGGCTTCCGGGTGCGATTGAATTCTTAAACATCATTTTACCCTTCTACAAAAAGAAATAGTAACAATATTAATTTTCTTACATAAGAGTCATAGATGCCTTTTACTTGTACTTTTGCCGCAAAGATGGGAGAAGGAATTAAAGTGTCCCACCGGGCGTGCCAGAATTTGTGGGATCGAAAATATGCATCCTGTCGTCGTGTCGGTGAAGAGACACCATGTCATATATCGAATCACAAATGATTTACTTTATTTTATTTCATTTTATTATTTTATTTTTATTTTGTGAACTCTTCCATTCCTAATAGAGGCAAGCCTCTATTATTAATTACCAAAGATTAAAATCTTCGGAACCTCCAATTAAGGGCTTGAAGTACAAGTAAAAGAGAAAATATTTCAAACTATAAATACACATATTGCAAATTGTAAAATTCATTATTATTTATTTATTTATTTTATTATTATTTTCTTTATTTCATATATATACACATATATGTATATTTGTATTTATTACATCACTTATATATATATATATATATATATATATATATATATATATATATGTATATATATATATTGTTGCCTGTGCCTCATCACCGTATTTGCTTGATCCATTGCCACGTCACATTTCTCATTCGACACGTCGTATGTTTTGTTGCTGCCTTGAAATATAGATATATATAGCCGCTTTGAATTTGTATATTTTCCATCTTTAAAAGAATTCGTCTATTCCTTTGAGATGAGTGAATAACATTGTATTTTGAAATTTTATCTTTCCAACTGTGTAGAAAAGATCCGTCATGGGGTTTACTGATAGTCCTCCATCAAAGTGAAATAGTATGCCTTCAAAACTTTAGATAGGGTCCTCATCTTCATTGATGCATTTTGTTTATTTCTTTTGTTAATATTTTTTTTATATATGATATAGACAAATCTGCTCTCCTTGTCATTTTTTTGTTTTTTTTATTATTATTATTTTTTTAAGGCATGCAACGTACATGATATAGATATGAAAATATGTGCATGAGAACACGTGCATGACAAATCACATGCAACGTGTATAGTTACTCTCATTTTTATTTTATATTTTTTTATTTTTTTATTTTTTTATGTGAATCATATGAATGGCTTATTTGTTTATGAAAAATATAAGTGCCGTAGTAAGTCCCTCCAGAGAAACGAGTATATGAGCAAATCTTGAGGAAATATTCAAGACTTCCATGTTTATCTATGCTGTAATATGTAATCAATCACAGCAAGATTATGAATACGATAAATGGAAAGTCATTACAAGTTCGTGTTTTTTTATCGGATAACTTGTTTTGCTTAGTCTGCCCGAGATTGCCCGGCTCGAGATGAAAGAATAATGCCTACAATAAGGTTGTAGAGGACAAGAGCTTCTGCGAATATGAGGATGAGAATCATGCCCACGAATAGCTTTGGCTATTGTCGGTATATATATACCGACAACCATGGAGGGATATTCCACCCTCGCATGGCGTCGGCGACAAGCGGTGAACGATCGGCAACAGCGGTGATGCTGTGACGAGCAACGACAGGGGGAAAAAATATAGCAAAAAAAAGAGAAGGGGAAAAAAATATGAAGACCTTCTTCTCCTGATTCTTCTTCTATTCTTCTGCTGCTTCTTTTTTATCCTTTTTCCCCTTTTTTTCTTTCATGATTTCTTTTAATCCCTTTTAAAGACTATGGTATCGCAGATCCCACGGTTCAACAAAAGATATCATCAAATCTTTATCCACATCTTTTTTTGGTTTACTTACTTTTAATTATTATTATTTCTTTTACTTATTATTTATTGATTGATTTATATATATATATATATATATATATATATATATATATATATATATATATATTGTTGTATAAATATATATATCTGCCTCGATATGTGAATATATATTTTGAATATATATTTGAATATATATATATATATTGTTATATAAATACATATATCTGCACTCATGAGTAATGTTGAGATGCCTCGAGATTTGTTTTTTCTACAAGAATTTGAATATATATTTTATATTTTTTTATTTTTAGATCACCTCGAGATCCGTGCTCTTGGCTGATCTTGATATTTGAATATTTAGATCACCTCGAGATCTGTGCTCTCAGCTAATTTTGGGATTTGTGTATTTTAGATCGCCTCGAGATCCGTGCTCTCGGCTGATCTTGAGATTTATATATTTTGATAGCCTCCAAATGTGTGCTCTAGGCTAATCTTGAGATTTGAATATTTAGATCGCCTTAAGATCTATACTCTCCGCCGATCTTGGGGTTTGAATATTTTATATCACTTGGGATCTACTAAAAATTTTCTTTTTTTTTTAATATTTATCATAACCCAATATTATCATGATTTGATCGTAATTTGATATATGGAATTAAAATGAATCTATTTTGATTAAAATTAGGATATCAAAATTTTTATATAAACAGGCACAATCTCTAGAGGTAAAATTAATGGGAGATGATGACCCCCGAATGTTGATCGCCTCAGGCCACTAGTTATGAGTTGGCGTTGCAAAGTTATGTTTGGTCAGTGAGATCTCTAAGTTGAACTAACCAAAACATCTTCGTGATTAGCTCCTAATCCCTTACGAGAGTTAGCTTAAATCAATTCATTACTCGCTCTTCTATGATTGCATTATGTTTTAGGAGTCTCAATCATAGGGATTCCCTTAAAGTGGAGGGCGTGCCAACAATTAAGTTCTTGATTATGTCAGCAGTAACTACTATAATACCTCCCAATTCAGGACTTGCCCATTTCACATCAAAAATACCTCGTAACATGCTCTCGAACCTCGATAGCCTCTTTAATGCCCTAAAGATGAAAATATATGAAATTATGCCAAAAGGGGCATCTATCCTTCAAAAATAATACAATAAAAATATGCACATTTAGAAACTCATCAGTAATGTTTTGATTATGTGTTGTTGGCTATTTTGTTTTGTTGTCGTGTGTTTATTGTGAGCCTGGAATTAAGCTTTAAGCCTTTAACTCACGTTAGTTTATCATGAATACTTGGATAATTGTGGTTATTTTTTTATTGTGCGTTTCTTTTTTTTATTTGTTATTGTTGGTGTGTGTTTATCTTGAGTGTGGAATTAAGCTTTAAGCCTTTTACTCATGTTAGTGGTGTCATTAATACTTCCATAATTGTAGTTATCTTTGATTATGTATTTTTTTTCTCTTTTGTTATATTGGTGTGTGCTTGTTTTGAGTGTGAAATTAAGCTTTTACTCATGTTAGTTGCATATTAGAGTAATTGTGGTTGTCTTGTGATTGTGTATATTTGACTGTTGTTATGGTTGGTTTGTTTTTGTTTGAATCTTGAGTAATTGTGATTATCTTTGATTGTGTATTTTTAAGTAATTTATTGTAGTTAGTGTGGGTTTGTTTAGAGTATTAATGAATTTAAATATCGAATTTAGATAACTGTCTTTTTTATTATTATTTTTTTATTATTACAATTATGTTTCCTATTATTTGGTTGTTATTAATTATTTAATACTTTTTAATATTTTATTATTGACTCCAATTTGACCTAGGTCGAACCTCGATTGAATTTTAAACTTTTGATCTCTTGCCTTGGCGGGAATACAGCAGGTATACAACTAATCTCCCTTACCATCTATTAACACTTAGACAAAAAATATATTATGAGAAATGGTTTTGGTTGATAGAAGTAGAAACGTTTGTTGAAGAAAAATTAGAAATAATTTCTTATTTTGATGATAGATTACAATTAACACACCTTACACCAATACAGAAGTATCTCGTACAAAAAGAATACAATAAAAATCTAAGGCGATTACAAAAAGAGGAACAAAGACTATCAAACATATATGATAAAATAAAAAACTGTTGTAGATGAGGGAACTCTTAAACAAAGGAACTATAGAAGACGTAGATTCCCTTTCAAAACATTTAGAAAAATACATGACCATTGATAGCCCAGTTTATTCCGTAAGTGAGCAAATTCAAATGCAAAAATATGTCTGGCTATAGGAAGTTAGAAGATATATTCTGACAAAGCAAGATATGGAACGTGAATAATATGATTGATATTGAACCTAATATAGCCATTACGAAAGCATTTACATGATATATTTCCAAGAATAATACTATTAAGTATACTTTAAAAACAAATAGGATAGAAAATATAACAAATATTCTAGGAAGCCTAGGAATTCAAGCAATTCCTACAAAATATTATGAATTAGAAGAGTAAATAACACACAAAATCCTAATTCATAGAATGGTAACAAATTGTGATAAAATTCATGAAAATTTAAACAAATTAGAAGCTAAGATAGATGAAAACAAAGATAGCCAACCTCTTTGAAGTGCATAGGAGCATCCTTTGCATGCCGTGGTGGTTGCAAATTTCCCTCTCACGGTAAATAAGGAAGAAAAAAATTAGGTTTTTAATTATGGGAAGAAATTAAAGATAGTTGAAGGATATTTTTTTTTTTTTTTGTTAAATATCTCCCCTGACCTCAATTTGGGGAAATGGGGTATGTTGGGTGTGGAGGGATGAAGTTGGCCCTTTGGGGGAGCGAGCAGCAGTAAGTGGACATATCCCTCCTCCCATAGCTTTTTTGTTTTTATATATTTTATTATATATTTTTTAATATTATTTTTTCCATTAATGCCTCCTCACTTTAACATTTTTCATACCAATCTCATCTTTATTTTTTTTTTCCCCCATTCTCAAGGTCTCATGCTCTCTTAGTACTCTCATTATGGTTCATAAAAAGAACACTCACTTACACGGAACCTTGAATTATGAAGTTCCACTTCTTGAAGGAGTTGGTTTTCAATCAACATTTTTTATTTTTTAAGGTGCATATATGCACAGGTATTATTTAACAAAATCACGTAAGTGGTAGTAAGTGATCATCTTCTTCTGTATGAGATTATTTTGAGAAGTATAAAAAAATATTAGACAATGGAAAAATATAATTAAGACCAAAATGTAAACAATGCAATAATTTATTTCTTAAAATACAATACTAGTTATCTTCTTAGACATATCAGATCTTGTAGTCAAAAAAATATAATATAGACATGCATAATTATATAATTATAATATGGCCATTTAACTAATTTCTCTTATAATGAAGAAATAGCTAGGTCAGAAATAGTAGATTATATAGTTAGAGTTGAACAATCATTCACTTTTGTAGGTAAACATAATTTTACTAGTACTATTCAAAGAGGAATTAATCCACAATATGAAAGTGTTTATGCTTCCATTGTAAAAGGAGATATTGTGGAAAGTTTCCTACTTAAAAATATTTTAAAATCTTTTTTTGCTAATTCGAAACATAGAATTTGTTCAACTTCTAACATGTGGAATTCTTGTAATTAGATTGGCTTTCTTTGTTTGGTTGAGCATTATATTGACGCACAAGGAAATTATACAAACAAATTATTCTATTTATAATGGTAGAATCTCCTTATGCTAATTTTGTCATAGGAAATATTGTTTTAGAAGCATATCGAGAATGGAAAATTGTTAATAATTTTTTTATTAATATTAGATAATGCTGGTAATAATGATGTTGCAACTACAATTTTAACTCATTATTTGCATTCCCCATTCGGTACTAATTTTCATATATGGTATTATTCTCGTATTTTAAATTTATATAGTTTAGCAATAATTTTTTTATTCTATTATAAAAATAGAAAATAATGGTCGTAGTATTAATTGTTCACAAGCTTGACATGAATTGTATTTTAAATGTTGTAAACAATTACCTAATAAAGAAAAAGAAGAAGTAGAAGAAACACCAAACTTAATTTACTGCATGGATGAGATTCTACATATGAAATGTTAAAGAGTAATCATCAGGGCTTAGAAAAGCCAAGAGCTTATGAAAGCTGCAAATAGTCAAGGATTCTATTGCTAATAGCCTCTTTTTTCTGAAGTTGCTTCTCTGTTTATTTTCTGTACGTTTAGTGTTTCATTTTTAAGTTTTGAATAAAATTTACAGCTCTTTGAGCTTTTTTTCTAAAAAAAAAAAAAAAAAAAAAAAAGAAGAGTGGCAACTACAAATAAAAACTTTTTAAATTTATATTGTATTGAGTTGCAAAATAATTCTCATTGTTGTGATATTGAACAACCTGATGAACTTCATTGAACATATGCAACTATTGTTGACACTTCAAAAAATAAAATTATATGGTATATATGTTCTAGGTATTTGCTACGACATCCCAAATTTAGGATAAAGTTTTATCAAATACAAGAAGCAGCTTTGCACTTTTAACAGCTGAAGCATTGATATGCCTTAAAACTTGGGAGTTTGCAAGCAAAAAAAATGCATGAAGCATAAAAAAATTGAACCATTGGAGGAAGAAATGGGAAATTTTAATTTGTATAGAATGCAATTTAAAAATTATAGTTCTCTCAAAAATTAATTTTAGATCTCATTTAATGTATTTTTAAGAAAAATACATATGATTGACAAATGAGCAGGTGCCAACATACTTGGGATATACTCATACTGTAGTAATGCAATAATTTACTCATAAAAAATGTAATAATACTAATTATAGTGTTTATGCTTATTTTATTTTTTTATTGTAAATAATTGAAAATTTTAATGAGGTAAAGTCAAAGAAAGGAATATAAACGACCAATCCAAGTCCAATCTAACGGCTAGATCTTAGCCTGATCCAAAATTTGATCCAAAGTGGCAAGCTCATGTGTTTGATATTTTTAGAGTTTGGGCCGTCCGACCCCACATAAACTATTTACTAGTCCTATCAAATCTGGGCTTGGAAGTGATTTTCTGAAGTGATGAGTTACTGGAAGTTGCACTTCAGTGAAAGTGTGTAGTTCAGTTGGAAGTGTGAATTTCTGTGTGTTTGGTTGTTGCTGGAAGTGTGACTTCAGTAGCCACTTCCAGTATTTGGTTGGTTGAAGTGAAATCTGGAAGTTGTCACTTCGACAGTTCATGGTGTTTGGTAAAGGGTGAAGTGGATGTACGGTTACCACTTAGAAGGGGGGTATGGTTACCCCACATATAATTTTTGTAATAAATTTTTTAAATATCGAATAATGAGTGTTCATTATTTTACCATGATATAAATTTCGATCAATTATGTTAATTTATAATTTTGTGATTATATTTTATCCACGCAATATTTATTTATTTATTCACATAAAAAGTGTGCTATAAATATCGATTAATCTTGTTTATTGTATTTGTAAGTTCACGGTTAACTTTTACCTCCTTGCAAAATAATTTTTTATTTACGCACAAAAACATAAAATGTAATACGCATGATTATACGATTGAGTGTTTATTTATGTATTCTTCTAACGTGATCTAAATTTCGATCAATTTTCTTCGTTACTTTTTCTAACTTCGTGATTAAATTGTGATTAACCGATAAATGCTTACTTATTCTCTCGCAAAATATGTAATATTTAACTCATTCAATTTTTTTATTAGAGATGTAAATTTCATGATTAAAATATAATTATTCATAAATTTTGTTTTATTCTTTTAACGTGATCTAAAATACATTCAACTTTGTTTTTAATTTCCTAACTCTGTAATTAAATTTTACATTCTCCGTGATTAAATTTGACTTATTCACGAAATACTAGTTTATATTAAAATATAATACGCGTGATTATTCTATTTTAATTTTCTAACTCTCTGGTTAATTACTACATTTTAGTAGAGTGTCATTTATAATTACCCCAACATTTTAAAAAATAAATTGCAATTTAACTCATCCTCGGCAAAAAGAACAAATACGCATGATTGTCGGTTTTTTTTTTTTTTGTGTATAAACCTAGACATATGTCGCATGTATTTCAGCATACATGAATAAAAACAATACATCATTTTCCCAAAATGATATGACCCTGCCACAAAAAAAATATAAGCATACACAATGAATCCCTCTGACAAACTTTATATTCTCTCACATTTCATACATCTAATTGGCCCGGATGGCATACCATGCAAACTCTTCAGCATAAAATGTCAGCTTCTACACTATCAACAACCAGGGTCAAAACAGAATTCAGCTTTTGTTTAGCTCAACAATTTTCAGATAATCCATGCATAGAGCACCCTGCAAGGAGTACATAAGAACTTTAGAAGTCTTTGAAGTCAACCTGTTATCTCTTCCTCAATTCCTTTAATTCTTGGCTCTCCACCAAACGACCTAATTTCTCCTCAAGCGCCATGATCTGTTGGTCAGATATTTTCGCTGGTGGCCGGATTTCCCCTTCGCTAGAGGCCGAACATTCAGCATCCTTTTGCGTTCTCTCTCTTTTATCAGTGACATCGTTCCGATGGTCAGCCATCATATCTCCGTTTGTCGCCTGCCGAAATTCGATCCCCAGTCATTGCAAAAGTAACACCACTTACACCAAAATAAACACCGAAAGTAGAAAAATGGGCGTTTCATAGAAATGGCATTTCCTGTAAAATAAACACACAAAATAATGAAAGCTATTTCACTTCCACCATTTCAGAAAAGTTGCACTTCCTCCATTTCCCATTTCCTGCTCCACTTACACCGAAATAAACACTCCCCTAAAAAGAGTTAAATAAGAAATGTTTGGGTATTCACGGCAACATTTTAATTTTATATATACATAAATTAACAATTGTGACAAGCCCTTGAACTTTCCTCGTAAGAAATAGCCTTCATTAGATTGAGCCGAAACAAGGCACACATGAATGCAACTGTCAGTCCTTACAACTTAATCAGACTGACAAACATCTAAATATGACGCTGCCTTGGATTACAAACCAATTCTTACAAAAACATGCAGCACAAAATGAATGCTAATTGACGAATAATGCAATTAACATAGATAACTGTCTACCCAAAGAATTTGTCATTGTGTGTCATGGTGTCATGAAGCATTTAGGCTCTCGATTCGAACTTTCATCTCCCGCATCTTTTGTTCAATGCTTCCTAACTCTTCCTGAATTTCCAACAAACGATTCACATTATCTTGTGCTGCATCTTGGTATGGTTTGCTGATGACTTCAACAAATTGTGCAAGTTTATCTGTAGCTTGCACGAGATCTTTCTGCATAGCATCATCAATATCGCGAGCCAAGCCATCAGCTACCCTTCGCACCTTCTCTATTGCTTCTGTCCTTCGGGCAGGAAAGTTTGAGATCGCTAAGAAGCTACAAAAGGTATAAAAAAAAATTATTAGATGTATAAATAGAGCTATAAACTACTCCCTCCGATTCTATTTACTTGTCTACTTTAACCAATTCACACGGACTAAGAAAATCGAAAATCAGTCAAAATTAGCTGATAATCTCAAATTTATAAAAAATTATATCAATTTTTCAAAATTACCCTCATTAAAAATCCATTAGTTGCTCTCTGCTTAATTATTATCTTTTTATTCCCTCTCTCAAAATGGTGTTTCACGTCTACCAAAAAATATTTCCTTCTACACTTCTACATTATTTATTGTAAAGTGTAGAAGTACATTAGATATTAAAAGGTAGATTTGGAAAAAAATATATAATACTTCACAAATTTTCTAGATGTACTTATAAAAAGAACTAAGAAAAGGTTCTATAAAAGGAAATGTAAATAGGACTGGAGGGAGTAAATTAAAACTGAATAATTTTTATGACAATTTGTTTAATAATAAACTCAGGAACAGGAACAGGAACAGGAACAGGAGAAGTAACATCAGACAAGTATGACAATTTGTTTTTTATCAAATAAGGGGATTTCACTTGGAAAGCCAAAAGACCAATCTCACTTGAAAGATTTTATGAAATTGATATTACATTCACTCTGTGCTATGCCATCCACGGTGAGAATGAGTGATGTTTACACCTAGGTTGTATATTCGGCATTATACAAACTAGCAATGTTGGCTCTTAGCCTAAACAGGCTTGTTCAAGACCTCTGCTTAAAATGGCTTAATGACTTGCAAAAGCAAGTTTACCTAAAAGACTACCATCAATATACTTTTTGGTTTAATGCTTACATGAAGAAACACAAGCAAATTTAAAAAGTTAATTGAGAAAGTTTTGTTATTATCGATCAACTGTGAGTACATCAAGTAGCACCACTAATGTAAGAATATGTTGACTTTTAACACAGCAATAAACCTGTAGTGGATTGTTCACAATGATGTATGCATCTATATCAATCCCCGAAGAAGGCGAAGGTAGTCAATTATTTAAAACCTCAACAAGTACATGACAAATTATCGAACTAGCATAAACAGGCTAAAATGCTGGGAGGTTAGCAAGACAACTTGAAGAATCAGGGTGATAAAAGGTAGACCGAAAGCGAAGCAAGCCACTCACTCTGCCAACACAAATTCCTAATGAAACTAGGCATGAAATAAAAATGAGTATCATGCTCTCCTCTACATGTATAAGTAAATAAAAATCATGTAATCTCTCCACCATGTTGTTTGGGCATTAAAGCCAATTCATTAGATTATCACGAAAGTTCATGAAAAGGAAATATTAAGGTCTTGTCAAGTACTATGAAAAGAAATGAAAGCGAAAAAATTGAACATTATACCCGCCAGCAGAACAGAAGGCAAGAGCGAGAAGATCTTCCAATGTTGTTGGCAAGACAGATGTCAAAAGAGAAGCAGAAAGACCAGCAGCTCCAAGCCCTCCAAAAGTTCCAAAAACCTGTAAGCAATCGTGAAGGCATCAATGCAACCATAGTTAAATAGTTTAAACCCCAGAATCTGCATTGATAACTGATTAATGAGAATTGGAATGAAAAATTGCAGAAGAAAGCCTTTCAAACCAAATGGTCTAGTGAATGTTTTGCCAATTTTTATGGAAAGTTTCCTTTTAGACACAGCTTTGAAATAATAAGGGAAATGGACATACTCAACCTATAGAAAGAAAATGGCCCACAGTTACCCACATCAGATGCCAGGGATAACACCTTGGCTATTTCCTGAAAGAATGTAAGTAGGCACACTGAATTTACTGACTTTCCTTAGGCTCTAGTCAGAAGAATGGAGGGGACAAACACAAGTCAGCACATTGCACGCGCTTCAACATTTATGGCTAAATGAACTACAGGCAACAAGTGAGGATAAAGAAGGATCTTCTGATAAGAAAAATTGAGGCCTAAAATGCATTTTAGGTGGTCAACATTATTAACACTACATTCAAACACATTATATGTTCTTTTAGTTCTTTGACTCCTCTTACTTATTAGCACCTCTGCAGCAGAGCCATGAAAGAAAGATTACTTGTTGAAATTTTAATTATTGGATACCAACCATACCATTTATTCTCTATGCATCAGATAGAAACAAAGGTAATGTGAAATTATTGTTAATTATATTCAAGCTGCACAAGGAGTTATTCATTATTTAAAGTATGCTGCAGTTACAAGTGCTTTTTCACTGACCGCTAACCTTAATCACCCAGTGTCCTTTTTCATTTGTGACGGACAGGAGCAATATGTGAATAGGCTCCCTAACACTTAAGTAGTGTACATATGGCCCTTAAAAAGTCTGGAAATTTATGAGAATAGCCTTAAATCAATCGTATTTGCATAACTGGAATGCATTAGGAATATCAACAAGAATGACCTTGTGACCAAGGCGTGATCAGCCATAAAGATAGAACTAGCATCAACATAGAATGGTCCTTTGAATGCTATATACAACAAAAGTTCTTGATAAAATATTCAATCAGCACAAACCAGTGCTCAAGAAGTTAATAACCAGACACAGTTGATATCTAAAACAGTCCTGAAAAGCAATGCTCTTTGGCTTCCAGTTGCTTGATAACAAATCTGTGTCAGGGCTCCGAGATTTGAATTTCAAGTCCCACCCAACTTCTTGGGAATGATATAATCACCAAATCTATAACCCAGAATATTCTGTTAAAATTTACACCAGAAGAACAATTTAGCAGAAAGATACTCTAACCACCAAATTGGATGATGCGGTATGTACAGGCTCACCCTTAAATACACATATATATGTGTGTGAGCGTGCGTGTGTGTGTGTGTATATTAACGAACTGGGTATGTTGAATTACTTAATATACAATGTGATTTATAACCAAATCTAAGAATACGCTACATCTCACAAGGTGAATTCTTTTGACCAAATGCCAATTACTGAGAATTTGGTATTAAATTAATTTTATGTACATAGCTATAAGAGGAATAGTGCTGATTGTATTAATAACAATCAACACCATAATAGACTTTTCAAAGCAGAAAACCATGATTAACATATTAAACAAGATAGGATGTACAAAACAGTAGAACCAAACAAGAAGCCAAACAAGGAGCATCTTCACTTCCGAGTAGTGGACAACTTTGTGTCAAGGAACTAAGTTATGTGTAAGCAGAGAATACAGATGAAGCAAAAAACCATGTAGAACAAGCAGAATAAATAAATAAATAAATAAAGAGCATAATAAAATTGGGCAAGAGAAATAAAATGCTGCAAAATGAAATACCAACCGCTTCACGAATTTCTTGTTCCAAAAGCCTAGCAGCAGCACTAGCACTAAAGTTCTCTACCACTTTAATACTTTGTTCATCCCCTTTATCAAGAATTAAGTAAGTGTCCAGATGCACACAGTTCATCTCGTTAATGAATGCCTGCCATTTTTTGTCAAAAAACTCTATGTACAACTTCCCTTCATTAGCAGTTTGGGAATGCAACCACATTGAGTACTCCCCCAATAGCCTCTTAATAAATAAAAACCAGAAGGATGAATTAACAACTCAATTATTAAATGTCATTGACATAACTCCATAAGAAGTGAACCATACAACAGCAGTATCTGGGGAAAATGCTCATAGACAACAAATAAGTAAACACATGAGTTAAACCAAGTTGCAAAGAAATCACTGCCAAAAAATGATGAATAGGATCCAACAGCAAGGAATTGGTTCACACAGAAAATGATTAAATCTAGTCATCCAAAAATATACTTCAGGCATCATTACCTTTCAAGAATAAAAGACTAGAGTTTGTAAGCATATACAAACCCCTCAAGAAGAAGAAAAAAAAAAACCCCATTAAACAATTGTATGACACATGCAATGTATGACAAGTATACCAACAATGGCCAAAAATAAATAAATAACTTTCTCAAGTACATAAATTAGAAGGAAGAATCAGAGGCAATAGTCAGTATAATAGTAACCCAATATATGAAAGGGATCATGGTTGGTCGTGCATCTTGGATAGTTAAATTGTTCTAAATAAAAGTAAACTCATCTCTTGAAGGAATAACATTAACTTGATTTTGTGTACTGCATGAAGGCAATTGGTCTCTAGCACCACATGACAACAATATGGCCAGTAAATGATGCTCCATCAATTTGTTACCTAATCAACAGACATCAGGGAACATCATTTTTGATAGACAAAAAGTCCACTTTTAGGTTGGGACACAGTCATAATCACCTCAATTAACAGAGAAAAATGTACACTGTGTGATGGCAGGAGAATACAGATCACCTTTTCCCTTAATTTTTCATTCCAGCTTTCTTTAGTCGTCACTATTCAGTGCTGGCTTGGGTTAACAGAGTTACCTTTTAAAGTAAGGTAGTCAAGGGGCAGACGGGGAGCTATAAAATTTAAAAGGATAGATGGACAAAGTAAGGCATTGTTGCAACTATTTTCAAAGCACTCCTTGCAAGCTCTACAGAAAGTCAAAACATGTTCTTGGTTTAGCACAGAGATTAAAATTGTGGTAAAAAATAAAGGTTCCTAGAATCAGGGCCAATTATAGATGATTGTGCTAATCAAGCTCTCAAGAGATGGTTGGATCTCATCAAAGTTTTTCAGCGAGTTCATTTCTCAGCTTAGAATTCCTTGCCGGAATATAGTGCTTCTCGTGCCCTATTCTTTTGGGATTTTTGTTCATTAACTCCTAAAAAATGCTAAATTTACTTTTCATCAAATGCCTTTTTATCAAACGTTTTTCCGCAACGCAGTCATGGAACACATGGAAAACTACAAAAATTTTAAAAGGATAGGCAGAAGGATAAGGAAAATAATCAAACTATTACCACATGACAATTTTGATTACAATGAACCTTTCATGCTGTTGCTTTGGCAAATTCGATGGAAAGTCATGATGAAAATATGGTTTCACATAAAGATTAAAGTTGCCATAAAAAAATAGTTCCTATGATCTGTCATAGCCTAGCAGATGATTCAGCTGGCCAAGCTCTCAACAGAAGGATGGATCACATTAAAACTTTTTCAGTGACTTCTAGATTTGGAATTTGATAGCAACAGTAGTATGTCATCAACGACATACTCTTTTGGGATTTTCATGTATTACCAACTAATGCTTTTTTTCCCCTCAAAGCACTTTTAATTGAACTGCTAGTGATTATCAGCATCGAAATTACTAGCTCAGAAGAGTATATCCAGTTTATTTCTTTTAAAAAAAAAAGATAGCATAACCAGTACACACATGAAGAAAAAACCAAAAGGAAATAGAATAAATAAACAAAATTGCATTTGCAAATAAAATGTGTTAGAAAAGACAAATATTACTTGTGCATCGGAAGCAGCAGGCCCAATAATATCATTTTGAACAACTGAAGTGACAGGAATTGAACCAGATCTTTCTCCTTTAAAACCATATGTAGAAATAAGATCAACCTTTGAGAGCTGAAGTGTGGATTCAACAACCTCAATCACCCGTGCTTTTGCTTTATCTATCTGCAAAATTTGAACACTTAATCATATCAAAATAGATTTCATAATAGCTAACTCAATGTTTGCATGTTCATAAATGCAAACTAGGTGGGAAAGAAACATACCAATGATAAAGCCTGTTTTCTCCATGATATGCTCTCACTTTCCAATTTCATGGCACGCTCTGTTACACTAGCGGCAGCTTCCCTAATAGAAACCAAGTCTTGACTGGCATTTTCTAGTTCCTGCTTTACTGACACTTCACATGAATGTAGCAGACGATCAGCAATAGCCATTGGTGTTTTAAGCTTTAACATCAACCTTTCTGAACCAGCATGCGTTGATCCATCCAGAAAGCTAAATAGATACTTCTCTAGCTCATCAAATCCACTGGTCAACCACCGTGGATCATTTGACAAAAGTTCCTCAAAGTTTCTCCCATCATAATACAGTGCAAAAAGTTTTGCATCCAGAGCAGCACGTGCAGATACCGGATATAATCTTATATCTTCCGAATTAAGGATCTTCTTCGTGTTCTCTTTGATAAAAGAAGAAGCATCCGCAAGCTAAAATCATTAGAATAAGAATTAGCAAGAGACATATGAAAAACAGAAAATAGAAAAAATTATACAGATATAATTGGATTCCATTAAAAGACAATAACTGCACAGCATAAGCAGAAACTTAGAGTAATTTACAACTTAAACCTCACTGGCACTTCGGTAGAGATCCATCTTATTTAAAACAAACACAACTTTTTTCTTCCACTGCTGTGTATACAAAAGAAATGACACCTGAAAAAAATATTGAAAAGCCAAGGATTAAAAAAACTTATACCAATGAAGTAATTCCTAAGCTTATACCTGAAAAAATTCAGGAGATAATTAACAATCTCAATACAATCATTAGGCAACAAGACTAAAACCAATGTAGAGAATTTAAAGTCCCATGAGCACTTAAAAAACAACGCAAAACTATTATATGTATGAGTTTTTTATCAGAAAAGAAAATTTACCAGAAAAAGATCACAAGAATCTCATGAAGCATTCACTGAACAGAAAAAAAGAAATGAAAATCACCCGTGAAAGAATTAGAAAACAATTAGCGTCCCACTTTACATCCGATGTTTCCCAAGGCCCATGATTCCCTGCTATAAATTTTAATGTACTAGAAATGAGTGAGGCAGATCAAATACACACAAGAGCTAGGTTAGAAATCACAACCACCTTGACAATGGGATGGATCTTGAAGGAATTTTTTTCCAGAAAGTCACACCCAAAGAATTAAAGGGTGTATCCTATGATAATGTGTTTCAGGAAGAGGAGGTATTTACTATGACAAAATACTGACGTAAGAAACAATGGCATTAAAGGGATGGAGAAGGGGTCCTTTACGTTGACTTGAATTTATTTATCTACATTTCTTCCCTCAAGGACGGGGATATGATTGTGAATGGGTTAGCCATTGTCAACCCAATTCAAGGAATATTTTGCTTGCTACCTAGATAAAAACATACCTAGCACAAATTCCAAATCATACTAGCGAACGTAGAATAACTAAAATACTCCTTGAAACAAATAAATTTTTTATTGAATGTTGTAACATAAATGGGCACTAAAGAGTCATTGACATAAAATAAATGTTTATTTATATATATATATATATATATATATATATATATATATATATATAGGTTTTCTATGTTTCCAAATGTATTACTTATGTCTTGCTATTCCAAAAGATGTACTTTAATTCTCTGTTTTATGATGATAACACATCAACAACAAGCTAAGAATTCACCCCTAACCAGCCATCTCGAATTATTATAGTAATAACACTAATACGCCTCACAAATGATCCAGAAATAAAAAGGGACAAGGTCCGTAGGATCCCACAAAATTTAGAAATACTTAAAACATATACAACTTCAGTTACTTGCCTCAAAACTATGATAGCAAAATTGAAAACAAGTTATTTTTTTGATCGACCAGGACCGGCAATCAAATAATGTCACCTAAAAGTCATACAACAACCTATAGATTTTCTTGACATGAGGAGGGTTGATATTGCTGTATATAGACAGACTAAATGAAATTTCCGTTTATAATCATGTATATATAGACACACAAAATTTATAATGACAATTTATCTCATTGCGTTCTACTGAAGCAATTTAAAGACAAAAAAGAAACAGCTGTTGCTTTTAGAAATTTCTATCTAATTAGGTCTCACTCTCCAAATTATCAAGTTCAAAGTTAAGATCTCGATGTTTAGTCTTGTTGAAAGACAGTGGCATGAACTTGGCAAAGGAGTTATAGGTAGTTTTTTAATTATTAAAAATAAGACCATGGTCAAAAGTGTCCAAAGGTGGGGCACAATTGTTGATTTCAATACATGTTGACATCAATCAACTAAAGGCAAAAGTTTTAAAAGCATAGACTACAACTCATAATGATCATTGCAACAATCCTATCTTGTTTCATTGTTCAGAAGGTAGAAATTGTACGGTGCTGCTGAAGTAACACAAAAAACAAATCAATAAAAAAAATTATAAAAAAAAAACTCACCTCACTTTCAGTCAATGGCCTGTCCGAAGACAAAACAAAGAGAATTAAGTCAGCACGAGGCACAAACTCTTCAGTAAGACGTTGCTGCCTCTGGAGAATCACATTTGTGCCTGGTGTGTCAACAAGGTTCATCTGCTCACCAGAAACACATGTATAAGTGAAAACATACAAGGAATTTTAGCTTACATAAAATCTTCCAAAGGAGGATTTTTCATATGCTAGAGAGAGTTCAAGCAGGCCTAATTCTTGTCAACTTGCTTATCACACCAAATTATGTAATTTAAACCCATTGTATACATATAATACCTGTAAAGAAAAGGAAATAATTCCTGCTCTTTCAGCTTATAGATAAAGCAACCTTTATTTGCAACATATGAACCTTAAATCCTGGGTTTCCATGTGTTATGCAAATGCCCTTTCAACTCTCCAACAAGGGAAGGGCATGCAGCATCCAGCATACAGCTTACAATTACATAAATTAGATGTTTTCCTCAAACAGTTTCAAATTAAGGGTCTCAAAACTGTACTTGTGAGTTTAAGTTCAAACAAATCTGTAAAATGATATGGCAGACAATTTATTTCCAAACATACTTTATTGTCACCAATTGCTTAAGTGAAATATGGGGATTGTTAAGAATTTAGATGACAAAAACGACCACGAAAATATGGACCTATATGACACCAAAAGCACAAACTTGCTTAAGTATGTGCTGAAAGTTCAACTCCCATTTATATTAAAAAATGATATTACATTTCATAAGTACATTTGAGGCATTAGGCTGTATGACCTCTTACAGTCATAGCACCCCTACAAACATTCCGATACCGCCCCACACACTACAGTGCACTTCCTACCTTCTATGAGCCAAATCCACCTGCCTCTCTACCTAGGTATCAATACCAAATTAATCTCAATTTCTAAAACATTTGGCCAATTAGAACAAAACCATTTAAATTTTGACTTGACCATCGCCAAAACTCGAGTTGCCTCAATTCATGACTAGGTTCTCCAATTTTAAACCCCTGGTGTGACCTGTGAATATAAATTTAATCAAAGTATCTCTGTGAACAATATTTTGAATGAAACCTTTGAGTTTGACCGGAAATATAATTGCCACCCACGCATCTAAATGTACCTTTCCAGTAGGCTTTATTTATTAAACCATTATTGTTATTCCTTTTACCTACAAATTATGATGTTTTACATAATTAGCCAATCACTAAAAACAAAACAAATTAGACTTAACCTCTTATGTAAAAATTCATATCTCCCTCTGTCGAGGCGCCTGTATCATTCCACCAATTTAAAATATAAGATAAAAATAAAAAAAAACCACAAAGTATTTTGATGATCGTGTGGGATTGGTCCCAAGTATTCATCAAAAGAAGTATTATCTTTGCAACTAGTTACAGATTCTAATCATTCTCTTCAATTGATATAGTGACCACACTTGATGCCATTTTTCAGAACCCTAAATGGGTAAACATCTAGTATTTATTATTTATGGACAGAGTATTTGCATTGTTATGGATTAGACTGTCATATCAAGTGAAAAATTACTTTTTGATAGGTGAAATTACAAATACAAACTTATTCAAATGGAAGTTTTCAAGAAATCCGAAATTTCCAATATCAAGAGAACATGGAAACTACGATAACGTGAAATTTTAGAAACTAAAAGAACAATATCTTCACTTCCAAATGGTGGTCAATAATTTGTATTTCTATCAGTAGCTGTAAAAGTGAAGCAACTAAAGGCATTTAGAAGCTTTTTACGCATTTTGAGCTGGAATCTGATCACTGAATAAAAGCCAGGTATTAGACATGATATAGCAGAAGAACAAGATGTAATAGATATTCGACAAACATTGATAAAACAATATAAAAAAGATCAAGAGGACTAACTTCCTTAAGTATTGGTGCTGATAAGTAGATTATAAATTGCCCATCTGGATGTCTTTCACATCGTTCTTGCTTGTCAGATTCGTTCTCAGAATAACATAGAAGAGTTATCTCATTTGTCGTAGGGACAACTCCTTCTGTGAGATATCTCCTTCCAAGCAACGCATTTATGACTGTAGATTTCCCAGAATTAAATTCTCCCTGAAGATATTCTGAAGTATTCATGATCCTGGCATTATAAAATTACTATTTACAAGTGACTATCCTAAGAAAATTTGACTTAGAAATCCAGGAAATAAGAAAAATCCAATGACAGATTGTTTTAGGCCCTTTAGATGCCACTGGCACAATCTATGTCCTCAACAACATAAATAAATGCCATCAAAAGTTTCCAAATACCACAATCAAGACGGAAAATGCATAAAATATAGCAAGAATTAATAGATATATCACCTAGTGGGAGTCGTATTCCGGCCAAATCAATATGGTTAAAATAATGATGGATACTAAACAAATTTTATAACATTACTTAAAAGTCCAAACACAGCCTCAATGTGCTGTGAGCATTAATTTTCAATACACAACAGCATGCCAGTAATTTTACATTGTGCATATGATATTTACTGGAAAAAGCATTCTGAAGTGTAAGAAAAGTTCTATAAAGCTTAACCAGAAAAATCTCCATGTAATTGCATGCTAGTATTAGAGAATGTAAACACTATTGCTGACTTTTTATGAAGATTAGGGTCAACCTCTTTAATTGAAACATACGAGGAAAATCTGACAAGTTATTGATGCTTAATTTCAGAGTTCGACGGATCACAGACTACAATAATAAAGTGACTCTTAAAAACAATTTATGGGTAAAAGTGAAATGGAAGAAAATCATACAAGATGTGCCAAAGCCCCACTTGATGTGTCAACAATCTCTACTTATCAGAATCACATCTCAAACATGCTGCAAAGCTATACTAGACATACACAAGCTTGTGCAGCATACACATTGTATAATTCAACAAATTTTCCATTATTTATAATGATTGATGAAATGGAAACAATGAATTAACAATCCCCAACTAAATCATTAATTGCATAACAAAACGAGGGAGGATGTGAAATTTAAAAATGCCTCTTTCATAGTGTTTTCTTTCCACTAAAAGAAAAATGATGCTTTTCACAACTACAAGGGCACTGCAATAGCAAATTTATTGATCTTTTACTCAATAAGCATGCAAATCACAAATGATTCTTTGATCCTGCCACTTTATACCATATTCTAATTTTGGCATTTAAGGTTTGTGTGTACATGAGCTTACTACCAGCTGTTTAAAACACTTTTAATGGAGGCATATAAAAGCCATTAAGTTCGAGTTGAATTAACCTCTTGCCAACTCCTATCTCTAAAGCAGCAGGACTTGGTCTCGACAAATCGATCAAGGAAAAGTTTGAAAACCAGGAGGCTAATTGGTTGGAAAGAGACCACTCCTGCTGATCTCACAAAAAAAAAACTAATCCAAAAAAGAGTTACCCAATTCCCACATTGTACAAAACAATATTGATGACTGAAACTGAAGCCAACATAAGGCCAAATCCAAAACACAAGCACAAAACAGCAGATTTGGCATCTGATGATTTATACCATAGAAGGCAAGAACAGTTACTTTAAATACTAAAAGTCCCAGTTTAAATATGCAATCATGGTCACAAGACTTAATTGCTTAGTTTGAAACTTCGGATTCCATGTTGCCAATAAATTCAGAACTTACTTGGAATAGACAAACATGCAAAGTCACATGTTGGTCGGAAAGGAACAATTCATTAGCTTAAAATATTTGGAATTCAAAATTTTCGAGATATTCCAAATTAGTTTCGAAAGTCCATTATAAATCTCACAAGAAAATGTGTTCATTTAAATTTCTCAGATCATTTTCAATTTTTATCACATTGAAATGAACAATTTTAAATAATTCATAAAATTTGAAAAACTCACTAGTAATTTTGAAAATTCTTTTAAAAGCCAAATTATTCAATATAATATTTGCAAACAGACAAAACCAATAATTTTGGATGATATTAAAAATTTAGGTGAGTTTTACGATATTAATATATTGAGCAACCATTAAAATATTATAAATGAATAAATAAAACCAGAGGATTTTAAAAAGTTCAAACATTTCCTTGAAAGTGTTAAGATACAAATAAATAAAGCACCAATCAAATGGAGATTAAACGTTGTGCTTTCCACAAATACATAGAATTGTTCTATCACATACTGCATATAACAACAAAACCAAGTCTTTACAGGGAAAATGTAATCATTTTAAGAACTGGTTCATAATGACAGCAAGATTCATATGGTTAATATAACAAAGAGCAACCAGCCAGATAAAGGTGAATTAATAGCAGACTGCATGCATGAGACCCATATCAAAATTTATTTATAGACATACAAAACCTACATTACAAATGTTTACAACACCTAATACTAAATTGACTAAGAAAGTCTTGCAAATGAACAGCTAAACTAGAATGTATTAATCACCATAACCTTCCAAACCCTAAAAATAGCAACCTGATACCAGAGACCTTTCATGTGGCCAAAATTATACAAGTGAAATCGTACATGCATTCTCTTAAAATAGAAAAGGTAAAGTCATGATTACCACAATAACCAGCAAAAATGGTTCAGTCAGCCATTTGGTTGCATCCACAAGAAGTGGGACCTCTTTCATCTACCAACAAATAGAAAGAACCAATATCCTGTATTAGCTAGGGCAGAAAGTATGTTAAGGATATAACAAAATCATCTGAAGGGCATTCCAACTACCAAATGTTTTAACATTAGAAGATCACCATTGGTGAAGCTTTGCGGATTACAGCAACTGCTTCATGTAACACTGCTTTTTCTACTTCTATCAACTCCATGTCGTTGTCCTTTATGTTTGAAAATCCAGCGAAACTTGTTTTCTTATTAGCTTCTTTGCCCACTACATCTCCTGGAAGATGAGTAGAGTCTGGATATCCATCGAGAAAGTTTCTCCTTTCCAAATTTACTGGAAAAAATGGCTTCAAATCATCCAAATTAAGAAGCTTCATATAATTGAATGACATGACCAAACCACAAACACCTCTTTGAAGTAAATTTAATGCCACAGCAGATTCTAGCTTTTCCCCATGTGAGTCACTTATGCTGAAGAAAATAGGAACCTTTATTTGTTGTGGGATAGAGATTTCATGTAAAAGAACATTGTTTTCTCTCTCATTGCCCAATATGAGAAAATCAGCACCTTCAGAAAAGGATGCACTTAGTGCAGAATTTGCAGTTTGTACAATTCTTCCTACTAGGGGAAGGTACACAGAATCAGACCTGGATTTCATCATCATGTTCCTTGCAACAATGGCAGGGATACCTACGAGCAAATGAAATAAAAAAGAAAGATTTAGATTAAAATATTAAAGCAGCTAACACATCTAAACATACTGTTGGAAATAAGCGGATTCAGCCCAACACAAGTCAAATTACTAATTTTTACTGCTATAAATAGGCAGGATTTCAGAGGAATTGTTTCCTATATTTGCTTCCATAGAATAGTGAATGGTGTAAACTAGGAAATTAGCAATTAGGGAAGACAGCTATCTTTTTAGTCCTTGCTTTATTTCCTAAATACTTATATATAGCATGTAAAATCCAGTGATAGCTGATTGAAAAAAATTCATCAAAAATTCATCTTTTCAACATAGAATGAGCTAATACGTGGCCTTGATGGTCTCAGCTTTTATTGCGTTTGCTGAACACATTTCTTCTTTGCTGTCCTTTGTTTTCTTAGCCTTCATTGCTGAGTACCTCGTTCATCATATCTGAAATCTCATCAGTTCTTTCGTACTGCCTCTATAAAAACCAATCCTACCAACCTGTTTCATATTGACTATTGATTCTCATTGTACAAATCCATCCTCCACCCCCCCCCCCCAAAGGTCCACACGGCACTCATCTCAATGAGAGAATATTTTCTGCATTTGGTCCCAATCCATCCGAATGTATATTTGGGGAAGAGGAAATATGGGATACCTGACCAATGAGACTCAAGCTCCAGAGAAGATGGACTGAATGTATATTATGTAGGATGTAGAGAATTCCCTGATTATGGGATGACTAGTGAAGTCCATGGATAAAGAAATAATTGCAAATTGCATGTGCTACTCCTGCAAAGGAACTTTGAAAGAGTGATGAAGATGTACTCAGATGTCAGCAACTACACCGAAATGTATGATCAACATCAAAAGATTGGAGAAGCTCAGCAGGGAGAGGGCAGTGTGACCAGAAACTTCAATACGCCTAAGGATCTCTGCCAGGATTTAGACTTGTTTAATGATTATAAATAGAAAACCGAAAGATTATAATCATCATAAGAAAACCGTGAAAAGTGGAAGGACTTTCATGTTCTTAGCAGGATTTAATGTTGAGTTTAATGAAGCAAATGGTAGGATATATAGTAGAAAACCCTTTCATTCCATTGGAGAACTTTTTCAGAAGTAAGGAGAGAGAAGACCTGATGTTATATTATGCTGGGAAAGAAAAAGATGACTAACTTGGCTGAAACGTCTGCCCTCACTGCTGAAGAACCTATAATATCTATTTGAAATCAGTCTGCAAAGTAGACATCATACAGCAACAAGCAAAGGAATGATGAAATATCCTGAGCACAGTGTGATTCTTGCAACAAACCACGTCCTATTCAGAAAACCTGGTAGGAACTCCATGTCAAACCAGCAAATTCAAAAGGCAACAAAACTCAAGGAAGAACCAGCTCTGCAACCTCCTCAGAAAATGCAGTTAAGACCTTTAAAAGGAGCAATTTGATTTACTCTTAAAGCTAAAGTCCAATTCATATAATTAATCCAGGAACCACCAATCACATGGCTAGTATTTCACACTTATTCACCACATATTCCTCTTTGACCTGATAATGAAATAAAAAATCAAAGTTGCAGACTGTAGTTTCATATCTATTGCAGGGAAAGGATCAATTAAACTCAGAAACATAAACCTTAAGTCTGTGCTTCATGTTCCCAAACTTGCCCGCAATCTCTTGTCTGTCACTAAAATGTCAAAAGATCCAAACTGTCATGCTGCTTTCTTTGATTCTCATAGTAAATTTCAGGACCAGAACAAGGAGAAAATGGTTCGCGGTGCTAGGATGAGAGATAGTCTTTTTTAATTTGATGGGAGATCCTTCAGTTACAAAAATGTTCAAGGTCTACGTGGTATGACCTCAAACACTGAATAGGAACAACTTATGCTTGGGCATTATAGAGTAGGGCGCCTTAATCTTCCATGCCTTAAACATTTGTTTCTTGCTTTATTTAAGGGATTGGATTGTTCATCCTTTCAGTGTGAAAATCATTATTTATCAAAGAGAAACCATTCTACTTCTGTTTCAAAACCTTATCATCCTTCTAAACCACTTTATCTCATTCATAGTGATGTATGAGGACCTTCAAAAGTAAATACTTTGCCCAAAAAAAATGGATTGTAGCATTCATTGATGATCATACACAGCCATGCTGGATTTATTTGATGCATGAGAATTCTAAAGTGGGGAAATTGTTTAAAAAGTTCTATAACATGATTGGAAATCACTTTCACACAAAGATAGCATCATATGTTCTGATAATGGAATATTGTACTTCAATGATTTTAAAGAAGATGTTTTTAAGAGAACAAAGGATTCGACATCAGTCTACTTGTCGTGATACACCCAGGAAGAATGGAATTGCTGAAGGAAAAAATAAACTGTTACTGGAGTTTACTCCTGCAAGTATTTCCCATGTACATCCCAAATATTTGTGGGTAAAGGCTATTTCTACTGCATTATATTTGATCAATAGGATGCCTGCCCATGTTTTAAAATACATTACATCTCTAGGACATTTTAAACAATTTTTTGCAGAATGTAGGATTCAATCAGATTTACAATAAAAGTCTTCGGTTGCACAGTTTTCATCTACATACCCATCAAATTTTACTTGAAACTTGATCCTAAAGCTGTGCTTTCATAGGTTATGCTCTAAACAAGAAGGGATATAAATGTTATACCCCTCAAATTAGGGAAACATATGTCAGCATGGATGTCACTTTTTCTGAAAAATAGCCTTGCTTCAACAGAAACTATAGTCAGGGGAGAGAGAGGAAACGAGAACTAAATTTTAAAACAATTCTTATTTAGAGAAAACCTGTTCAAGATGTTGGAAATATATGAAGACCAGGTCTATTACTCCAAAGCATAAATGAAACACAGAGGGAGAAATACTATAAAAAAACAAATCAAAATCCTCCTGAGCTCCTGGTTGCTAATAGGAGGAATACTCAAAGAAGTAATAGAGATCTGTCTACTACTCCAGTAGTAAACCAATCAAATCTCCTGAGGGATAGTTCAGGAAAGACTTCAGGTAATCCTACTTCTTCAACTTCTTCTATACCTTCAATTGAGTTATCAAATCTTTGTATTCCTAAAACCATCAGGAAAGGTTTCCAGAAATGTACCAATCATCCCATTGCCAGATATCTTTTTTATCAGACTTTCATGAAACCATAAAGCATTTACCTCTAAAATCTCACTTATTTGTTCTTAGAAATATTCAGAAAGCACTAGATAATTACAAATGGAAGTTGGCAGTTAAGGAGGAAAGAGATGAGCTCAAGAAAAATGGAATTTAGGAGTTTATTGTTGACTTGCAAGTCTAAAAAGTCGAAGTGTGCAAGTCTAAAAAGTCTTTATATGGACCTCAACAGTCTCCTCAAGCATGGTTTGAACATTTTGGCACACTGTAAGAAATCATTGCTATTTCTAGAGCCAAGAAGATCACACTGTATTTTATAAACACTCAGGAGAAAAAAAAAAAGTTGCTATTTTAATTGTTTATGTGGATGATATAATCTTGACAGGTGATGACAATGCAGAGCTGGAAAGTACAAATATAGAACTTGCAGCTGAATATGAGATCAAAGACTTGGGTACAGTGAAGTATTTTCTTGGAATGGAGTCTGCTAGATCTAAGGAAGGAGCATTTGTTAATCAAAGCAAATATATATTTGACTTAATGAAACAGGTGTGCTTTGATACAAGGCAGCTCAGATACCCCTTGAAACTAACTTAAAACTGCAATAGAAGCAATCATGCAAGAGAGACGATATGGTGAATAGGAAGCAATATCAAAGACTTGTAGGGAAACTGATATATTTATCTCATACATGCCAGGAGCATCGCATTTGCAATAAGCTAGTTACACCAGTTCATGCATTTACAAGGAAAAGAACACTTTGATGATATGTATCAAATCCTAATATATTTAACGGTAATCCCAAGAAAAGGATTGTTGTTTAAAAGGTGTGGGCATCTACAAATTGAAACTTATATTGATGCTGTCTGGGCAGGAAGCATAACTGATAGAAGATCAATATCAGGCTATTGCACGTTTGTTGGTAGAAATGTAGCCACTTGGCATCCAAAAGCAAAGTGCATTGCGAGGAGCAATGCTGAGGCTAAGTTTAGATCCCTTGCTCATGGGATTTGTGAAGTAATGTAAATTAAAAGACTCTTAGAAGATTTGGAATTGTCAAAGTCTACAGCCATGAAGTTTTGTGATAATAAGGCAGCGATCTCTATTACACATAATCTAGTCTGATAATTCTACGTGGCAGAACAAAACATTTAGAACTGGATAGACACTTTATCAAAGCGAAACTAGACAGTGGATAGATTTGTATGCTGTACATCATACCACTTATCAAGTTACAGATATGTATACAAAGGGACTTCATAATTAACACTTTGATGGTCTAATCAGCAAGCTGTTTGTGGAAGATATCTTCCATCCCAAGAAGATTCAATTTAATCACAAAGTCTAATTGCTGAATTTTACTTCTGTAAATAGACAGGATTTGTTTCCTATCTTTGTTTCCATAAAATAATAAAAAATGTAACAAGGAAAGTTAGCTGTTTTTTACTCCTTGCTTTATATCTTATATTCTTATATATAGCCTGTAAATTCCAGTAATACTTAAGTGCAGAAAATTCATTCTTTCAACATATACTCATAAATTGTTAATAACAAGAAGTGGAAGCCCCAAATAAAATTTTAGCACAGAAGAAAATGTAATAAATAGTAGCCTCATTAAAATCATATTTTTCAAGATTTGATAAGACACTACCAGAATTTTATAAAATGCAGGTCAAGCTTTTTTCAACAACACAAAAACAAGTGATACAAAGACATGTTTGCTTCTTTGGTACAATAACTAAAACATCCTGACAAGCATTTTGGGACTTAACTAATTACATAAACAGGGCCCAAAATTACATGGCCATTAAAGGCTGCAGGATGTAATGCAACCTGGGTTACATGACTAATTGGCATTGCATGATGTTATCATTTAAACAATTTCAGTGGTATGAAAGGTCAAGAAAGAAAACAGGTACTGACGTTTAAGATTGTATTTTATGACACACAGCGAATATCTCCACCAAGCTATGTGAACCCTGGTTGTACATAACCTGAAAAGTTGGGAAAGCCAATTACCTTTATAACATTCACGTGAAATAGGTAAAGCAAAACCACACAACTTTAAGTTCATGTACTATAATTAGCTGGTAAAGATATTATCAAACTTTGGCTTGTCCAACCCCATTTTTAAATTTACAAAGTTATTACACTTTAATAAACCACTTGAAGGCAAAAAGCTGAGATAATTAAAAAAAAAATAGGATGCCAAAGTCATGATTCCTAATCAATCATCTAAAATTTTTGGAACATCAAAACTTCACTTAATTTCTTTATGGAATCAATGTTCACAAGCTTACGATGGTATTTAATATTAACATCAAGGATGAGGTAGAGAGGTATAAGGTCCACGATAAAGGGAATAATTCAAAGGAATGAAAAAGAAACAGTGACAGAAATGATAAAGGTTGGGAGAGATCAGATTAAGTAAAACAAAGAAAGTTAAAAAGAAAATGATGAGGCAATAAACGAGAAAAAAGACTTCCTAGGTAAAGAACAAACAGGGACTGAGATACATAAGGAAAGAGGGCAACTAGGAAAGAGAATAGAAAAAATGATAATTTAACGAAATGGAGACTGTATGATGTAGGATAAAAGGCCATGAGATAGAAAATAAAACAGCAAGGGTGTGTTCAAGGTAAGTGGGTGGGAGAAGTCAAGAAGTTGCTTAACTACCAATACTTCAGTTTCTTTTTGTCAACAGGAACATTTCTCCCAATGCCACACTTCAGCCAAATGGTACTACACCCACTTCAGACCATTTTGGTCCAAAGCAGGTGAAATCGGCTAAAGGGTTTAATATTAAAAGAAAAAGAGAGCGTGCGTGCCCCCACGCCGCCCCCACCCTCCACCCAACATAAAACACCACACCCTTCAAAAAGTGAGCTTAAATTTGTGCCTTTTCTTCTTTTCCTCCATCTTTCTACCAATACCCCTTATGCCAGCCTTTCCTGCATCCCCGTCTCTCTTCCTTCTCCTCTATCAACCAATGCCCAAGGTGAGTGTTTTTAATGGCTTAAATCAGTAGATCCCTTCATTCTTCCCCATCCTCAAAGATAAGAAATGTTCATAGATGTGTTTGAGTTCATTATCTTAATAAATTTAAGATCTTCTCTAGTCTCACTAATCACTTGAGAGATCTAAAGAAGGCCACTGCCCAATCAAGAAACCCAAAATTATGGAAACACAAAGTTTGATCTCAGAATTTGACAACACTAATTTGATTGTAACATGAATACGCACCAAATGTTCCCATAGTTACTTGTATTATATTTATAAAAAAAACTCATTAAACAAGAAGAACAATAGATTAAAGATGAGGTCAAAACAACACTCAAGGCAGAATTATACAAGAATTACCCTCCCACAATTAGAAAATGCAAATGCCATCAAATAATTCTTCATTCAGTCTCTTTCAATCTCTAAAAGTTTCAGTTATCAGGAAGATTTTGTTGCATCAGTATCTTGAATAAATTTAATATGCAAGGCTATGAACTGTGATTTTCACACTTAAAAGGATCTAATTACAGGCCAATATAATGTAATAAGTGATTGCCAATGGATGAACTAATGAAGAAAACAAACTACAATATTGCTTGATAATGGTTTTAATTTCAATGGATCAGTGACTTATTCACTTGATTTGAGGATATTTGACATCTACATGCATGCGTTCTGGAATTTCATAGGGTGTATGTGTAAAAGGTCCACTTATCAAGTAACAGACAATGCATGAAATCAAAATGGACTGGATTAAGATGCCACTATGAAAAGCCCCTAATAAGCATCAAAAACATGAATTTCTAGTGGCCTAATGATGTGAATGGCAAGTGAGAGAATTAAACTAATATTGTCAAAACTTATCATGCCAACTAATAACTTTTAAATTCAATTTAACAAGACCTGAAAGAACTAATGCTAATACAAATAAAAAAAATCACAATATAAAATCTTCACTAACTAAATCTAGTGCTCTGATTTCTCCATGAATTATTCATTGCGGAAGTGACGTAGAAAAAACCCCCTATTGATGGATGACATTACAACATAAATCAAGCCACTCATTCAACATAATGAAAAAACCAACAAGAAACTCGGCTTTATTTTGAAGGATTTTATTTGATTTTAGCAGAGATAGAATAGAATTCAAATGGGCCAAGTCTCATCGTTAAGATTTAGAGTTAGACGCAGTTAGTTCATTCACTCACTCACTATGTTTGCCATGAATTTTAGGTCAAAGATATTTAGAACAAATCATAAATTAATTTCAGTAATACTAATACAGGACAACTAATAAGAACATATTATGAAACAATTCAAAAAAGAATCGTTCATGGAAAAAAATTTAAGAAGCTTCTGCTGTGTAAAACAATTATGTAAAAATTAGCAAAATAAAGAAATAACGATGAAGCAAACCAAACCATCTCCGCAATGGAAAGTCTGTTAACTATACTCTCCCCAATCAAAGGTCAAGAATTTGGGGCGTATCTGGGCAAAAGAAGCTTGCCCACATTTCACAAAGAAGAAGAAGAGGAGGAGGAGGAAGAGAAGAAGTTCTATATGCCTTCGAGTTTTCTATATCATTCTCAAATTCCAAAAAGAAAGTATACATGTAGAGGAATTCAACAAAATGAAGCTAAATCAAGAAGAAGTTCTACATGACTTCAAGTTTTCTATATCATTCTCAAACTCCAAGAAGATGTAATAAAATATAAAGGAATTTAACAAACTCAAGCTAAATCAATGACCTAAAGAGCGATATAACATAGGAAGTGACACCCATCATTAGGATACCAAAAATGAAAATCAATTCTCTATGTACTTTCAAGAGCATACTTTCTATTTGTTCCATTTTTAAGGTTCAACTTGATAGTTATCTATTAATCAATCTATTTCTTCAAAAAGAATCATTTTCCAACATTTAAGAGGGATGTGACCACAATATCATATACCATTCAAGAGTTTTTTTTCTTCATTTAGTGAAGAATTGACTCAATTTTAGTTATATGAATAAGATAGCTAAATCTTTCAATCTCTAATCCAAGCGTTTCTTCTGTTCAATCAGTAATAACGACACTCTTGCAGATTTGCTACTAAATATATTGACTTCTAATTCATGTTAGTTAACCAAAAGCCTTTCATTTGTATACTCATAAGTATTTATTCATATTACCCACCTATCACTGTCATGTTTTGTGTTATCATATGCTTGTCTTGGCTTAGGTGACCTTATCCTAGTTTTAGTTTGCATTTATATTATATTTATCTGGTTATTCTGATATTTATCTTTATCTTGGCTTCATGCTTTTATATACCTTGTAAGTCCCTAGAGCTTTGATGTATGGAATAAGAATTAAGTTTTTTTTTCATGTTTTGTTATACATTTTTCCTCATAATATTGTGTAAAATATATTCTACTTCCCTACGATATATGAATTTCTGTCATACCAAAGTTCTAAAAGAAAGTAAAGGAGTTCAACAGAACACTTGCTATTTACATGTGACAATAAAACTTCTTTCAAGCTATTAACATGGTAATAGATATTATGATGCTTGTCCTCCGATATTGACTCTTTATAAATATGTTAATTCCTTGGGACTGTACTCGAGGCAATATTTTGTTATTAAGAGGAAAGAATGTATTCCGACAAGAAAAATTGGAGGCCACCTTAGGAAACTTTGTGATTTTCAGGTTTTAAATTGGTTCTGATCAAAGTTCTAGATCATTTGAAAAACAGAATTATGCATATGACAAGGTGTAACTCGTAACTTGTAAGCATGTCTTATTGACAACCAAAGTTGCAGTAGTTAAACATATAAGTCTTCGAGAATATTTTAATAGACACAATGGAATATTTCAATTGCCAAAGCTTTGTGGTGGTAATTAGCAATTTCTATCAATTATACAAGTAGCCTGTAAAATGAAAAGCACATCAACGAAACACATTTAATTATATGATCAAGTATATGGTTATTTAACATCATTAACTGATGCATATCGGTAATCCTCTCAAACATCATATTTAGGCAATTTACATCATTGAGATAATTAAAAAAAAAATACTAGGTGTCCTTAAAATCCAAACTTGCTAGAGACTGATTTGCAGCAAAACAAGAGAAAATAACATCAAAGAAACAGTAACCTTGATCTGAGAGAACAACTCCACTGGCACTTACAGCAGCAGCAATATCCACCCGCTCCGCAATGAGAAGATAAGCCCGATCCGCAATTAGGGATTTCAGAATGCCAGCAGCCTCATAAAGCTGCCCACCACTCCCATCCCTGCAATCAAGAATAACAACCCCAAACCCTTTGGAGATCGCCGCACCGATCCCAGCTCTGGAATCGGTCCTCAACACCTCCTCAGCATTCAACCAGAGTGCCAGAGTAGGAACCTTGATCTCTGCCCGCTTGAAGCCACCGGGAAACAAGGTTCTCGGTGGCTGCCGGTCCTCCCGCGAACCAGGATTGAACAAGCTCGGGCCAAAAGCAATGGTTGGAACTCGAGCAGGACGGCATCTGTGAGAAGGGATTCTTTGCCAGAAATGGAAGGTCTCTGTGGTCCTGGGAAAGGAGAAGGGGGCCTTGGGAAGGCTAGCGGCCACGGAGTAGTTGCAGGGGAAGGAGACCATGGGAGACACGGAAGGCGAGTTAGGAGTTTGGGAATTGGAAGAAAGAAGGGATGGATGCAGGGAGAGAAGGATAAGGAAATGGAAGGAGAGAGAGACCTTATCTTATAGTACTCCGCAATGGCTCTTGGATGATAAAACGTTAGAAGGGTGAAAATTCGCATGAGTATGGCGAAGAAAATGCAAGGGTTATTTTTCAGTTACTAAAAGCTTGTTTAAAACCTGATTGGATCACGGGAGTAGTCCCCATAAAATGGGGATCATTCCCTTTTTGCTACTTTATTTTGATTGACATTAATAGGATATGAGTGATTTCTTATATAGTTATGAGCCTTTATTGGGTGTGGGGGTAATATGAGTGGAAGAAGTATGAGGAAGAATTGAGAGGTTTGTGTAGGGTCACTCACAATCACCAAAAAAAAATAGAGGGATTGTGGATTCGGGTAAAGTTTCCGACCACTAACTCTATTTTTAATTCTAAAATAAAATATTCTAAAAATATTTTTCGCACTTTTAACTTCATTAGTTGTAATTTGGGTATTGTGGTTTTTTATTGTTGTCGATGTTAACATATGTTAGAACTATTTATATGCTTTTATTTTAATGTTCACGTAATTTGTTCTAATTTTAATGATTTTATATTTCTTATATTATTTTCTTTAATTTTTTATTTCTTATTAATTAAAAATATAAACTTAAATTATAAGTTTTTAATTTGATTAAAATTTGAAATTATAAGTACAATTTTATAATAATGTATAGGAAAAATTATTTATAAATCCCTCAATAGTTTCTCTTTTCCTCTGCAGTCCCTCTGACTTTTGCACTTCCTCTGCAGTCCTTGCTTTTCACACGCAATACTTATTACTCCCTACCGTGACAGCCGTGAGTGTACTTTTTTAAAAATGGCAAAAGTGCCCTTACTTTTCTTTCCCGCCCAATCACATCAAGAATTCTCTCAATGCTCCTCTCCATCATGTTCACTATACTTCATCTTCATCTCCATCTTCATTCTATTTCTCATCTTGTTCTTCTCTGTTCTCGCAGTGATCTTGTCGTCGTGCTCACAGATTAATCCACAGGTAAGCACTGTCTGCATTTGGGCTCCATCATGTTATTTTTTTTTGTTTTTTTACCCAAAAACCGATGTTTACGCAGGTGTTAGCCACGATGGAGACATTTTGTACCGTTGCTCGCTTCAAAGGCGAAGGACGGCTACTACAATTCACGGTCCTGACAGCCTGGGAGGTTGTTGTCGCAGAGATCTGCGAGCGATAGGCTTTGGATCCATCTCGAGTCGTTGTGAAGTTTGTCACGCCCGACGCGTACAGCACGGTTTGCCCAATTGAGTCAGATGTGGATTTCCAACGCATGTGCCAAATACATCATACCTTCAAGAAGAATGTGGTGGACATCATCGTTGACGAAGTCAGTGGGGCAGCGGAAACAGTCAATAACATCTCCTTACCACCCACGTAATCCAGCAACAAAGATAGCTCTTACTATGTTCGTGTGTATTGTGTATTACTGCTGATTTCCCTCGGGAATACGTTTCCTGTGTAACCTATTGATTTTCTGTGTAATCTAGAGTATTTTATGAATTTACTGTGTATTAAATTGATTATCTGTGTAACTTACATCTTTTCTGTGTAGTATATATCTTTTGTGCGTAATATATGTACTTTCTGTGTAATATATAGCTTCCCTGTGTAATATACTGCTTTCTTATGTATTCCACTGCTTTTGTGTGTATTATACCGCCCTGTGAAATATTCGTAATATACCTAACGCGTCGCCATCCGCAGGGAGTCAATATCAGAAAGCATGAATGCGGACAAGGAGTCGTTCTCGTCCCAACATCGTCCCGCAGGTGTGCTCAGTATTACTCTATGTTCACAAACATTTGATGGCAACACATTGCAAGTAGGGCACCGGTTCGATGGTGTTGATAAGTTCAAGGATGCCTTGTGCAGCCATTGAATAAGGAACAATTTTGACTTTACACATTCATAAAGAACGACAGACTTCGCACGACTGTGAGGTGTGCTTCGCCGGATTGCCAGTGGCATGTCCACGCGTCCAAAGAGAAGAACGAAGAATCTTTCCGAGTGAAGACAATGCAAGGGACGCACACTTGCGGGGGGGAGCATCAGAACGACAGTCCGCCCGAAAGCTAGCAAGAAGTGGGTCGGGGACCGTATTATGCGGAGACTAAAAGAACGGCCATTGTATCATGCCATCGACATACAGAAGGACATCTTTCGTGAGCACGGCGTGCGATTACCATACAAACGTGCATGGATGGGTAAGGAGGTCGCTCAGTCCGCCATTCATGGCAGTGAGGTGAGCAGCTACGATTTGTTGTTGTGGTACACAGACAAAGTGGCTGCGACGAATCCCGGTAGCGTTGTCACAGTTGACAAGGACGGAGAGCGATTTAGACGTGCCTTCTTCTCTTTTCGGGCTTCTTTAGTCGGTTTCAAAAAGGCGTGCAGACCATTGTTATTTGTTGACGGAATGCACTTACTCGGCAAGTACGGCGAGATACTACTGGGGGCAATTGGCAAAGATGGGAATGAAGGCGTCTTCTATGTGGCATTTGCAATTGTTGACAACGAAACAGAAGACAATTGCACTTGGTTTCTTGCCACACTCGGTGAGGCAATATACGGTGAAGACGATTACTCCAAAATTATTATATTTGTATCGGATCGGTCGAAGGGTCTTATAAACTCGATTGCGAGAGTGTTCCCATCGTCACCGCATGGGTATTGCCTACGACATTTGGAGGCAAACTTCATGAAAGCGAATGCTAAAGTTGGCAAAATGTTGCGAGAGCATTGTTGGGCTATAATTGTCAAAATTGAGTATGCTTACACATCGAAAGAGTTTGACGATGCTGTTTACGAGCTGGCAATGACATCACCAGAGGCCCATGATTGGTTACTGCATAAGTCCGACATAGATCACTGGTCTAATTATTTATTTAAGGGTATGCGGTGGGGTGAGATGTACTCCAACGATGCGGAGTCATTTAACGCCTGGATCAAAGAGGCCCGCCATCTCCCCGTTATAAGCATGGTTGACTCGATAAGGTGAGCTTCCGCATGTGATTCTTCAGTTCCCGTTTTCCATTCTGTAATGTTTGTGTAATATTTCACATTATGGTGTAATATATTACATTTCTGTGTAACATACGACGTTCCTGTACAATATCGTATGTTTCTGTGTAACATAGTACGTTCCTGTGTAATATACGACATTTCTGTGTAATGTATTATGGTCATGTGTACTTTTCTCACTTCCTCTGTAGTATATTTCACACTTGCGGAATGGTTTACGTTTGTGTGTGATATTTGTTTTTGCTGCTATGTTATACTTATGTGTGTAATTCTTTGACACACAATACTAAGTGCGTGTATGTGTATTCCCACAGGTTCAAACTAATGAATATGATTGCCGACAGATGCGCACAATCAAAAGAGTGGGATACGGCATTATGTCCAAAGATACACAAAAAACTCAAACAGATTATTGAAGATAGCTGGTTCTTAAGGGTCGGACGTTCAACCCCTGACATTTACGAAATTGTTGACGACGACAACAATTCAGTCAGTCTTCAACAGCGGAAGTGTTCTTGCAGAAAATGGGAAACCCATGGGCTCCCATGCAAGCACGCATGTGCGGCGATCATGCAAACAGACACGAACGTCTACAGATACATTGCAGATTACTTCACAGTAGAATGCTATCGCCGTGCGTATTCTGAACCTATATATCCAATCCCCGACACAGACAAACCATCTGACGAGCATCGAGAACTGCGAATCCGGCCGCCAATCTCCAGAAAAGGCCCGGCCGTCCACGAAGGAAACGGATTGAGTCACAGGGATTCGAAGTCCGCGATTTACATTGTAGTCGGTGCCACGAACCTGGCCATAATCGTCGTTCGTGTAACGCGGTCATAGCGGACTGAGTTGTTGAAGACCTGCGTTTTTGTTGTCGAAAGTTTTTTTAAAACGTTTTTTCACCGCCACGTAATTATGAATGCAACGGACGGATAAAACTATTGTTTGGATTGTGCTACTTGCTGTTTATTGCACTTACCTAATTGTGTTAACCTGGTACCTGGTACATTCCTGTGTAGTATACATTACTATCTGTGTAATATATAGCTTGTCTGTGTACGACACACCTTATCTGTGTAATATACACTTTATCTGTGTAATATACAGTTTATCTGTGTAATAAACTTTACTTTCTGTGTAATATACATTTTATCTGTGTAATATACTTCACTATCTGTGTGATATATCCTAGCATCTGTGAAGTGTACATCGTTTACTGTATAATATATTCATTACCTGCGTAATATACATCATTATACGCAGGGATTCGATGCACGCATATGTGAAGACTGATGATATTAAGTGCATTACATGTCCACAGATGTTACCACATAACTACCCAGTCATTATATTACATGTAATATTTGACATGAATTGATGAATTATTCAGTTTGGGGGGGTTACTTCGTTCTGTGTGCCTTGTACTTGTTCACTTCCGGGGGCGACGCCCGCTTGCGACCTTGTGGGTTCGTTGTCAATGCCAGTCTGCCCGTCCTCGTCTGTGCCTTGTCCTTGTGCAGCTCGTCCCTTGTCAGTTGTACTAGCCTTCTGGCGAACACTGTCAAGCAATATCTATGCGACGTATTGAAGACGTAGGGTCCGGCTGGGAGATGTCGAGCGTTTCGTTATCAACGATCTGCTCCATGTAACGAATCAGGAAGACCGCGCAATCCACACTACCAGATTCTTGTTGCGGGCAAGACCGGACATGCATCATTGGTAGTGCCTTGAAGGGATTCCCGCCAGTGTTTACCTTGATGACGAACTCGAACAGCTCCCGCTAGAAACCGAGAAAGATTAGTGCGTCAGTGTATTGTCCATGTATAACTAACCTTTGTTGTACAGATTTAACTTACCATTTCTACAGCGTCGTCATCATACGTCTTAGATTGAAGGGAAGAGTAATGCATATAAGTCTGCCCCGCAATGTCGAGGACGAGGAGATGGTAATGGCCATGGAGGATGATGGGCATAAGAATCAATTCCGCGGTCTTATGACAGTAGATGGCGTCCTCCATCATGCATAACGACTGGTCGGCTGCGTATTCCGACTTTCGCATCGCAAAGGCCAGAGGTAACGTGATAATCGCACGCCGCTTATGCGCGTTTGGATTTGTCAACAACTCCTCACGCAACATTAAGACGAGCACGGTGACCACGTCGTCTGGCACTTCTTCCTTCCCTTCAAGCAAGATAAAGAGGTTGTGACGGGTTGTGTACCCATAGTCATCCCTCCAGACGACCGAACTGCAACATAAACAGATAGAATATTATCTTACACAGGAATTACTATTATTACACAGGAACCCGCTATATTATACAGAAACGACCGATAATACACAGAAACGCTAACTAATACACAGAAATGATAAATATTACACATAGTTTCTATATCTTACACTGAAAATGCAAACATTACACATTACATGTAACATTACCTGTCGACGCGTGTGTTCAAGAAGAGATCAATGGCAGCCTGTTCGAGTTGGTTGAGCCTTGCGAAGCCAGGGTATGTCTTCTTCTTCGGCATGAAATCACACCTAGGCGGGATTAGCATCTCGGTATAAGGCCGAGTTGTCGGGTTGGGATCATACGGTACGATCGCAAGATGTGCTTCTCCGTCCTTCGTAGCTCTCTTCCTCTTCCCAGCGGAAAGTGTTTCAAGAAGAATATCAATGGGGATGGACGCTTTCTCCCGCGGGTCGTCAGCGTCTGGCCTCTGGCCATTTTCCTTGCCGGCGGCACTGCCTGCGTGTCGTCCTACTCGTCGGACAATTGTATGCGTGTGGGCGCCTGCTTCTGGGACCGACCTCTCCTTAGGGGCATCTCCCTTGGCGGGGGCTTCGCTCGTGGTCCCCTTTTGGGAGGGGCCCTCTTCGCTGGGGCCTTCTTCAGTGTAGCCCTCTTCTGGGGACGCCGATCGGGTCCCTCATCAATCGGTCGTTCTTCAGCGAGGCCCTCATCACTTGGCCCTTCCTTGGTGAACCGTTCCGGTAGGGGTGCCTCTTCAGCTGCATCTTTTACGTCCCCGGCGGTCGTTGACGTGTCTACTTCTAAAGCGGCCGCCGGCGCATCCAACTAGGCTTCTGCTGGACCAACGGGCGGCACCTCAGGCTCTTGAGTTTCTCTACTAGCCTCTGCTGGCGCCGGAGATATTGTCTCGGCGGTATGACCTTCCGGGCAACCCGTTTGAATGGCGTACCTGACCGAGGACGGGTAGCTGAAGGACGAGGAAGGACGACGTCTTCATTCCGGTTGACGTCTGCCTCTTCCACCGCCGACGGCCGCTCATGTGGCACATCTCGCCGAGCATCTCTTGCGTCGCGCTCATCCATACGAGCCCGCAGCACATTGAACTCGGCAAGAAGGCGGTGGAGTAAAACTCGGACATCATCATCGCCGCGGGGGCGTCGTCCGGCCTGTCAGTCGTCTCCGCCGCCGACTGACGGCGAGACCTTTTTCGGACATTGGCTTTGGCGGAGTGGTCCCCACCCCGTCTCCCGACACTTCGTCGGCGGCTCTGCTTTCACAGGTCTTCTTCTTCTTCTTCAGCCTTTTGGCCTCTTTCTTTCTTTGTTGCTGCCCTCCTCGCCGGTGAAGGCCGTCGGGCTCTCTTTGTTGAATCGAGGGATTGAGCCCCTGTACAGTTGCACTAACAAGTGCCATTTCTTCAGCGTTGGAAGGAATGAGATCAAAAAACTGCGACGGATTCAAAAATAAGATGTCAGCCTAAGAATCGTATATTACATTACATAGAACAAGAGTATGTTACATGGGAAGCTCCAATATTACACAGAACCGTAACATATTACACAGGGCGATTATATATTACACAAAACATACTATACATAGAAACGAAGCATATTACACATAAAGGTAGGATATTACACAAAGCATACTTATGATACACAGAAACGAAGCATATTACACAGAACGGTAAGATCTTACACAGAAACATGCAATACTACACCGAAAAGAACAATATTACACATAAAACAATAATATCAACCAGAAACAACAACCAATTAGGCATTCAAAAGATTAGAAGAGAACTCGCCTCTTTCCCTTCCAGTGATTTCAAGAGCGGATCAATTGAGGATGACTTTGTGAATGTGCTGTCCCCGTAACACAGTATACGGGGTGTCCAACCAACGTGTTGTTTCTTCATGTTACCGGACACCTCGTAGAACCATACAATGATGGCGACCGAGCACCCTTTTAGGTATTCGGCGCTCTTGATCTTCCCTTGGCAGCGCAGCTGCACCCGTGCGGCAGCCTTGGGAAGATCATCCATCACCCATTTGTGGATGGCATGCGCCCAGGCGTAGTCGCCGATAGTGTCTAATTTGTCGGCATACCTGGCCAAGAAGGTGGGCGCATTCAGAGAGGTGTTGGGGAAGAAGATGGCGCTCATCAAGAATACCAGGAGGAGCTTCACGAAAGTCTCCTCCATTCCAGCATTCCCGCTGACAAGTCTGAACAAGTTCTCTTTGATAGCATCGCAATGCCGGTTGTGTAACTTATTCAGATAAGAAAGTTCAAACTCAGAGGCTTCCTGCTCCCCCTCAGGCCTGAATGACACAATCTCGCCCACGCTGGGGACCCCCATTACGAGGGCGACGTCCTCGGGCCTGAACTGCAGCATGCTCTCCCCGATCTTGAACCTTTCGGTTCGTGCATCGTATACACGGAGCAGTGCGTCAAGAACGCCCCTTTCTTGGACCACGGCCGGCAGGTCCATCAGGTGCGCGAAAGGGGTCTGCCGGAGTAACTTCCAGTGGGTGTTGTTCATTACTTTTTTCAATCCCTGTATGGTATCCACGACAGGGGCCAAATAACACCTACCGTTAACCAGAGTTCCGGCCATCTCTATTCAGTTCAGATTACACAAAACGATCAGATGTTACACTGAAAATGGTTATATTACACAGGAAGACGGTAAACTACACAGAAAGTCCAAAAACCCTAAACTAATACACTGAAACGTCGGTCGACTTCTCTTTACCCAACTTCTTCTTACCTTTTTCGCTTGTTTTTTTTGTTGCAGGAAGTCTCGTAGTGTTTGCAGAAGGCCGACAGTGCGAAGGCGGACGTGTGGCAAGTCAGTCGTCGCCGCAAAAGAGAAAAACACCGTCGTCGGACACCGAACAAGGAGAAGAGAGTCGTAGGCACAAGATGGAGAAGAAGAAAGGGAAGAAGAAGCAAAAGAGCCCTTGAACGGTTTCCCCGGTGGGTTATCTCAACCGTTCGACGGTTCCCGAAGGCTTGAGGGTATTCTCGACATTTCCACGCTATTTTTTTGAAACTTGCGCAAAGGGCAAAAAAGACATTTCCACTCCACGTTGGCTTCATCATAACGGCCGTTTCACTGTTTTGGATTTGAATGGAAATAGATTGAAAAGGAAGGACTAAATAGGAAAGTGAAACATGTCAGGGACCATCCGGGAAACTACAAACTTGTGGGGGATTTATAAGTAATTAAATTAATGACCCAATCTTCATTAGACAACTATTAAAAAAATAGAGTACTGCAAAACTATTAAATAATCTTTGAACAACTAAACACAAAAAAAATAAGCTGAAAAAAATAAAACGTGCTATGTCACTGTAGCATTTTGGTAATTTGGCGCAAAAAATTGAGGTGGGTTGGAGACCATCCTGTGCCAAATCAAAATATTTAGAGCAGGATTAAAGATGCTCTTATAGTTAATTAATTACTAATTAATGATATCAAGAAAAAATTTGAAATTTGGTGACCTATTAAAGTTAAATATTTATTTATAATAATTAATTTATTTTTAATGTTTAAATATTTTAAAAAATATAAATGTCACAACTCATTAATATATATATACATATAATAATATTCATTTGCACAAAGGGCATAATAGTCATTCTATCATATTTTTCTTTTTTTATTTTTTCTATTCCCAATAAACTACTTCTCTAATCCTTCCAATTAAATATAGTTTTCATTTTCATACATTTTCCAATCCCCCTCATTTTCATTACTAAAAATTACCAAAAAAAACCCCCTAAGTTTGCAATATTGCCAAAAACACCCTCTTAATTTGGCAATCCCTAAAAACCCCTTCATTTTAAACACAATATTTTTCAAACCCCCAAAGCATGTAACGGTGGTTAACAGAGTTATTTTTGAATTTTATGGATGAAATTGCTCCTTGTATGGAAGTCGTGGCACTGCAATCATTTCGCCGGTTTAGGAGGAAGTAGTGGGTTTTTCTTAGGGTACTCCCAAGAAACGACCTTTACGGAGCTGTACACGTTTTTTTTCTCAACTCTCCTCTTCAGCTTTTCCCTTTCCGAAGTTGTCTCTACCTGGACATCTTCTGTAATTTCAATTTTCCCTTTCCACCGGTGTCTCGAAGAAGAAGCCCCGCGCAAGTATTCGGCATTTCATCAGTTTGCAGTCTAAGGTATTGAAGAAGTTGTGATTATGGTTTTATTTTAACTATTCTGTTACAAAGAGATGTTTTTCGGTTTTGTTTTGTGGTTATGTTTTTATTGGAAGATATTGAAGTCTGCAGGGGGATTTTCTTGGCTGGGATTTTGTTAGTATGCAGGGAAATTTCTAGGCTAGGGTTTTGTTTTGTTTTACATTTTCGTCTGTATACACGATCAAAATAGTTTTTCAATTGTTATGATTTGTGTAATGTTTATAATGTACGTTTTCCCTTTCACTTGAAATGGTTACAGTTTTACAAATGAGGTTTCCGTTTAAAAAATGGGTTTTAATTTAAAAAATTATGTCTCCGTTTAAATATTGTGGTTTCTATTTAAGAAACCAGGTCTCTGTTTAACAAGTGATATATCTCTGTTTAAGAATTGAGGTTTCGTTTAAAAACTTATATTTCCGCTTAAAAATTTGCGAATACTGTTGAATGTGTTGTTATTATCGTAGACTTCTGATTATGACGGAAAACCTCGTTAATGGGCGATGCTACTTGTAGACATGGCCACGGTTCAGGAACCGCCGGTTCCGGTTCCTGAACTGCCGGTTCCGGTTCAAAAAAATTTTGAACCGGAACCGAACCGCCTGTGCAAGGTGCTTGACGGTTCCGGTTTGGTTCCGGTTCCGGTTCCGATTCTAGCGTTTCGGTTCAACGGTTTCAGTTTGGGGGTTCAAACGGTTCATTTTTTTTTTCAAACTAAATAATTCAATATTTCAAATTAAATAAACACAAAAATACAACAATTAATTTAATATAATATTTTATTAAAAAAATAAAAGTATTAATAATTCTTGATATAAAAGTATTAATACAAAGTTTGGCAATACTATTTCAAAGCCACAGAGTTCGGTTTCTTATAAATGCTCTGAATTGTACTATTTCAAAGACAATACAAACAAGCAATTCAATAATATTTCAATTAGTATTAAAAATTGAGATTAATCTCTATTAAAGCAATTAGTTATAACTACTCCTTATTAATTAAATTATTTTAATAAATCCATATTTAATTTGTGACCAATAATTTCTGGCATAATCAATTAGTTATAACTTATCTTATTGCATGAGTAATAAAGTTTGGCATGATACAATACATGTAAGTCGGACTAATATTACGAATCAAACTTAGTGGTCATAATCGGGTAATCAAGTTCAAGTGTTAAGAATCAGACCTAATCAATTTAGTTAATATCTTTAATTATTTATTTAAAATATCTTTAAACATGAAATTAAATTAATAAATTATTAATGATATTAACAAAATAAGGACATAATATATATATATATATATAAAGCTGGAACCGCCGGTTTGAGCACCGGTTCGAACCGCCTGTTGAACCGCCGGTTCCACGGTTTTCAAATTCTGAAACATGAACCGAACCTTATATGAAGGTTCCAGTTCCGATTTTTTGACGGTTACGGTTTTTCCGGTTCCGGTTCGGTTTTTGACGGTTCAGTTCCGGTTCGGTTCTACGGTTTCGGTTCAAAATAGCCACGTCTAGCTACTTGACACCGGTAGTGGAGACCTTGGCTGAATTGAAAGTTCAAATGACCCCTCGACACTGGGAGATCATCTGAAGGACACCGTTTACAGCATTTACTGAGCTGAAAGCTATATTCTAAGAGAGGGCCCTTCTTAATTCTCTATTGCAAAAGTATGACGGTCGCACCAATAAATTCAGGATCGGGGCAAGCCTGCTGAGTTTCAGGCCTGAAGATGTGGCTCTCGTTCTTGGTCTGCGTTGCGATGGAGACACAGTCGTGTTTTAGAAGAAGAAAACATGCTCAGCTTTCAAAGAGAGGTATTTATCAAAAACCTACGATAGACGCAAAGACTCCATCAAGAGAACTCTTGAGCAACTTGTTCGACAAAAGGGAGAAGAAGAAAATTTTATCAAACTCATGATGGTGTACCTCATTGGTATAATCCTCTTCCCAAATACCTCATGCTCGGTTCCGAATTGGATCGTTGATTATGTCGATGATCTACCTGGTGTAGGGCGATACGCATGGGCGCAGGCGACGCACAAGTAGCTTATGGAGGACGTTCCACAAGCTGCCGCTCGAGTGCAAGCTAGATGCGGGGGAAAAAAGATCAACACGGGGTATATTAAGGGTTGCTCGGTCGCACTGAACATCTGGTTTTATAAGCTGACCGGAATTGGAAAAAAGTCCGTTTTGGCAAGACCCCAAGGATGTTGTGCTACGGTGAAAATAGTTACCGGAAGCAAGCGACGATAGAAACCAGTTTGCCATCTCTCGAAAGAAAAGAGGTAATAAATCATGAACAATATGTTTAACAATAGTAGTTAATGTTTAAATATAGTCTTTAGCGTTTAACAATTGTAGTTTATGTTTAAAAATATTCTTTAGTGTTTAAAAGTTTTGTTTTCTGTTTATAAGTTAAATGTTTAAATACATTTGTTATTGTTTAAATTGAATGATTTCGCTGAGATTGTTTTGTTACATATGTTAGTTTTCTGAGCTGGTCCCGGCGAATGCTGATGAAGATATATTTGTTTGGGCCAACCGCGGTGGGGATGTTATTGCTCCGGAACCACTTGCTCGAAGGCAAGATGAGAGGCCAACCTCCTCCTTGCTCGATGACGCTGTTCCCCTACTTCCGGCCCAACGCGCGCATGCATTCCTAGGCGCCGGAGAAGCCCTCCCCTACCCCGCCCGACGGCAACACCCCCCCCCAACGGCACTAGGCAATGATAACACTGCAACTCTTTTGCGGGCGTGCCAGATATTGATGACCAAGTTCCCTCGGCTTGTCGCTCGGGTTGAGGTATTGGAAGGATGGTCACAATCGACTGAGCTGTCCCTCCAAACAAATTAAGTACCCGGGATGGACGAGGTGTCAGAAATTGCCGACGAGGACTTCATTGGTATTGCCATTCGAACACGACCACGTTTGAAGAAGCTTGCAAAAAAAAAGGAAAACAATAATGCTTCTTTGTCCACCACCGGCTGACGATGAAACAATAGCAGCACCATCGGCGGCTAATGCTGTTATTAAGTTTGTTGCCGTTGATGACATGCCCGTCACGGTGGAGAAGATCGTTGATGTTGTTGCCATTGTCGCGGTTGAGAAGATCGTTGACTCTGTTGTCAACGAAATCCTAGTCAAGGAGGAACCGGCGACCGACAATACCGCATCGAAGGTAGACACAATCCCACAACAACGAGAAGCATCTAGGGATGTATCTCCGGTTGATGCTGTCATCGTGCCCGTATCGAAGGAAGATGCTGCTGGTGCTGAACACCCATAACCGTAAAAAAACAATACCGCAAGGGAACGTCACCGAAAAAACAACGAAAGATATGATCCTTGCCAACCAATAATATGAAGAAGTTCGAAAAAGACTTTCTTTCGAATAAGAAAAGATACCCTGGACAATAGCGCCTCAACAAATTCGAGCAGGAGTTGATAAGGATCTTCCTCAAATGGTCTATGGACACGTAAGTATGAAATTTTTATATTATTGTTTAAATATATATGTTCCCATTTAAGTTTTGTATTTTCTGTTTAAATATTAGCATTATCATTTAAAATAATGCTTTACCATTTAACCTTGTCAGTTACTATTTAAATATTTATATTATCGTTTAAAAATATATATTTTTCACTTAAGATTTTGTGTTATTGTTTAATTATATCTGTTACCGTTTAACCGCAGGACTGTCGTGTAGAGGAATGACTCTGTCAGCACCACACGGGCCACACTATTCACGTTGCTTGATGGGAAGGAGATGGTGACAGACGATGTGATAGACGTTTTCGTATGCATAATACAAAAGTCACTGACCAGAGTACCATATCCTTATAAGAAGCGCCTCCATCACATGACCGCTAGCACTGTTTATGTCAAAGCAGGAAGACGCGGCTGACACGACTCTTGCTATGATCGAAGATGCCGCGCGCAACCTGCATGATGTTGACATTGTCATCCTTGACAATAACAAATAAGAATACACGCATTATTCTTCATGCCAAAGTGACGAGTACGATAAAAACGCATTAGAAATGCTAAGTTCCTTGATAAATAGAGTTTGATTAATAGAGTTTGATAAATAATCGGTATTCTAATCTCAAATTGTATACCTCGACAGCGGAGGCTATTCGACTGTTGTATCGATATGGAGTTCGTCGAGACAGTGACCACAAAGTACCTACTAGTTCACGACAATGAAACCCCACCACAAAAAGAGGAAGTGTTGACTGCGCCATCTACGTCATGCGGTTTATCAAGTAATTACTCGACGATGAAAAGCTATGACTGCTGCAAACGGACGCCCCTTATCTAAGATTAAAGTATGTTGCCCGCATACTTATGGAAGGGAGTGCAGCCGGCATCACTGAGAAAGGGGGGTCTTCGACTGCGGGGAAATAGAATTGACCTGATATTATTTGTTTTCAAATGTAAAACAGTTTTGTCGTTATTAATTTAAATTTAATTCATTGTTTTCCAAGTACATGGCAAAATTTTCAATTTAAATTTACTAGTGTTCGTTTAATGTTTGTATACTTGTATACTTGACTTTCTTTCCTTAACTTTCAATTTTAATGTTTAAATATCAGTGTTTCTTTTTAAAATAAAATAGTCTCTGTTTAAACAACGATGTCTCTATTTAAATATATGTGTTACCTTTTAAGAGTAAGAGTTTACGTTTAATATTCAGTGTCTACATTTAAATATCAAAGAATGACACGGAAATTAGATTTTCTCTGTTTAAATATCAAAAGTTGACACTCAAATAAGTTTGTTTCTCTTTAAAAATTTGTTTACTTATAATGCCTAGTCGGTGACAGTTTCATTGCAAGATCTACGATTGTGACCGGATGCGTGGCAGCGGCTGCAATATAACTCGCGGACCTCAGACACTTGCGACTCAATCCTCTTTCTTCTAGGACGCCCAGGTTGCCTTCTCGTCACAGGCAGTCGCAAACGCAGTTCGCGATTTTCGTTCGTAGGCTTCTCATTGTCGAGTATGGGGAATATAGCTTCTTTATACGCCAGTTTGTAATTGTCGACGGTGAAGTAGCCGCTAATAAATCGATGAACGTTGGTGTCTGTCTACATTATTGCAGCACAAGAGTGTTTGCACGGGACACCATAAACTTGCCATCTGTGACATGAGCAAGTTTTATTGGCAAGATCTACAGAGTTGCTGCACTGGTCAATCATTTCATAACGATCATCGACACAACAACCAACATGAAGATTTCAGCTTTCCTTAACATGTATCTCTACCTTCGAATGTATGTCCGAGCATAAGTAGGTCTCTCATTTGTTCCCTTGCTCACAGCGATTGCATAACATGCGCATCAACTTGAACCTGTACAACATAGAACACAAATCTTAAACAAGGTTAAGCAAAAACATTGATATTTAAACAGAAACACATTTGTTTAAATAGTAGTATAATAAATCAAACGAAAAACCAAATAGTTAAACACAGACAATGATATTTGAACAGTAAGGGAAAGTTTTAAAGGATAAGACCAATTCTTAAGCGTTTGATAAAATCAACATTCGAATACCTTATGGAGTTGACCATTTTCGTCACCGGTAAATTCCGAGCTTCTTTGATCCACGTATTGAACGACTCCGAAACATTTGAATACATCTCGCCCCAGCGTTCACCTTTGAACAGATAATTCGACCAATGTGACATATCTGATTTATGAATCAACCACTGATTGGCTTCGGGTGATGTGGCTTGCAGTTCATTCACGGTATCATCGAATTCTTTAGCCGTGGATGTCCAAGCAATACGAAAGTATATAGACCAACACTCCTCCCTCAATGCCTTCCCAAGTCTGACATTGGCTTTCATAAAATTAGCCTCCAAGTGTCGGAGGCAGTATGCATGTGGGGAAGAAAGGAAGATTCTCGCAATAGCGTCCACAAGGCCCTTTGAACTCTCCGACATGAATGTAATTATCTCTTGATAATCTCTTTCATCGTATAAAGCATCACCTAACTTAGAAATGAACAAAGTCCAATTGGTATCGGTCTCGTTGTCGACAATACCGAAGGCGACGTGAAAAAAACCATTGTTTCCATCTTTGCCTGTGGCACCCAATAGAGTATCCCGATACTTTCTAAAGAGGTGGGTACCATCGAGAAACAGCATAGGCCTGCATGCCCTCTTAAATCCCACAATGCACGCACTGAAAGAAAAGAATACATGTTTAAAACACTCACCGTCCTTTTCCACAATCGCAATGCTACCGGGGTTTGTCTCAACCACCTTATCCACGTACCAAAGCAACAAATCGTAGCTGGAGATGTCGCTGCCATCGAGAATCACCCGGACATATTCTTTTCCCAACCAAGCCTGCTTGTATGGAATGTGGACACCATGTTCCCGTAACATGTCCTTCTGAATGTCGATGGCCTTGTACAAGAGCCGGTCCTTGAGCTTCTGAATCACTTGTGCGCTTACCCATTTTTTGGACACTTTCGGATGTGACGCGGATCCAATTCCACCACCGCAAGTGTGTGATGGGTGCATTGTCTTGATTTTGAAAGTATTTTGATTATATTCCTTTGATGCATGAAGGTGCCATTGACAACCATCGGCAGCGCATTCCACAGTCACCTAGTGTTTTTTTCGTTCTTTAGGTATTTGAAGTCAAAATTCCGTTTGATTGCAAAATTCTGAAGTGCGTCTCTGAAATATTCAATGCCTTGAAAACGTTGTCCGATATACAACGACAACACTTTAGATTGATCTGACAAGGTAGGAAGGCATGCCACACCGTCAAGATCGCCATGAGGTGGAATAGAAGCACTCCCATAATCCGAATTCCTGCCAACACTTTAGTTTAAACGAAAACGATCAAGATTTTAAGCCGAAACATAAAATTTTTAAATGATAACTATAAAATTTAAACGTTAGAACAAATATTTAAACAAAAACATAATAATTTAAACGGAGAAGATAGTTTTTAAAAGGAAACTTGATTGAGTTAAACAGAGACTGGGATAATTAAACAATAATTAACATCTACAACTAGATAAACATAAGAAAGAAGAACCTTACAATGAGAAGAATTCGTTTTCCATAGGATACGTTGGCGCATCATCTGTCTCAACAACAAGATAGACTACAGCATTTGAAGATGGAGTACACGTAACACATGAGCTGGAAGTCAACCTCGTTTTCTATTGGACAAACCATTTTATGTCCATCGTGTGTGATAAACTTCACCCTGACACGGGAAATATCGAGACCCCATTGCTCACATATCTCAGCTAACATTGATTCCCAAAAAGTCAGCGCCGTGAGCATTAACACTCGTCCTTCATCGTTGGATCTAGCAATAGTACAAAAACTCTCCATAATAGCCCTGCATTTTTATAAATTGTTACTCCCTCCCGCAGAAAGATCAAAGTGAGAGCAACGAAGAAATTCTCACTTTATCGGGAAACCGGCAGAACTCAAATCGAGCAAACTAAATAAAGAGAAGAAGAAGATGTAATGAGTCTTCTAAATTTTGTTTGACAAAAAGCAAGCAGGAAAGCAAAAAAAAATGCACAATTGTATAAATAAAGGTCAGACATAATGTGATTGGGCGATATATTTCCCACCATTTGCAAGGGCAAAAATGAAATTTTATATTATGGACCCACTTGAAGTGACCGATAGGGGGTAAAAATAAATTTAAACTATAACGGAAGGGTTGTCTGGGGTGTGCAAAAGTTGGAGGGGGTTTTTAGGAATTTTTGAAAATCATGAGGGGTAAACAGTAATTTTCCCTTTTCATTACTCTTCCACCCATTTCCATCCCATTCTTTGCAACAAAACGGCCCCTTAAAATCATTTTGCTACACTATTTAATATTATAGAAGGGGGTTGTTTAGTTGTCAGTAATAAAATATTACCACATAATGAGAGATTATAATAATAATAAGAGCAGAGTTCTTATATACCAGAGAATATTATGATAATTTGACATAACTAATTGACGGGAATACTTTATTACAACATTTGGTTAGTCACAGTAATAAACTTAGTTAATTGCAAAAAATTTTAAAATACCGTTTAATCTAAAATAAATAAGTGTTGGAATGGACAATTTCTCAATCATAAGTACGGAAAAAAACTTATAACGTAGAATCCATCTAAGAACTTCCATAAGTTTTCATAAATCATAATCAAAGATTTTCTTAATTACCAACTTCGACGATTTGTATGAATTAGAAGAAGAAACTAGTTCGATGTTAGCTTTGTACAAAACCAAGATCACTGGCGAATACAAACCCTAAGTGTAAGGGGAAGACAAAGATAATTTTCTTTTTTCTTTTTATATTTCACCCCACGATCATTAGAAACCATTTTTTAAAATGAAGGGCATATTTGTCTAGAAAATATTTCTCACTTTATCACCGATTCAATTATCCAAGCGAGACACTAGTTCTCCTGATAATGTGCATCTCTTCGATTTTAACTTGTTTATGGTAATTGGACTTCTTAAAACTAACAGGTCCATTATCATGTTCATAATAATGAATTTTTCCATTTACTAGTGAGAGGGCATTGAAATATTATGCAAAATCTGTTATATTCCTACTAAGTTCTAAGAAGTATACATCTTTGCTGGGAAAGCTATGAGTCCTTGCAATCCCAATATTTATAGAATTAAAAAATATTTTCTGGACAAATATAATAAACTTCTACAAATAATAGTCAAATGAGATATACAATTAATGATAATAAAGTTCTAAAAATATGATAGTGGAAGTCATCAAACTAATAATTACAACAGATGCTGAAATCATGATAACAATAAAGAATATGAGAAAATTTAAATTATTTATAATCTCCAAGAAGGAGTTTACTCTTACAACAAATTGCCAAGTAATAGTATCATTCTATAATAAAAATACTGACAGTAAACTATCATAAAACAGATGGTTAAAATTTATACATTATATTATAGAAAATGGTTCTAAAGTGGTAATTGCGCAAGTCCAAGGAGATAATAATTTTATTGCAGATAAACTATCCATATCAGTTAAAAGAAACTCATGAATTGTTTATCTGTAGTGATGATATTAAGGATTGCAAAAGGTAGTAAGTTCCTCTGAAATACTATCACGGTGGGATTCATACTATTTATACCCCATTTCTGAATACTAAGAACTATGACTATAAAGCCGACAGATTCATATAAATTACTCAGTATGGGATGAGCCAAGTTGAAACTTGCCTTACCTAGTAAACATTCTCTTAGTTTAAACATTAATGATATTTAAACAATTTATTTTGCAGATGGAAGGAAAGCAATTTCCTTTAGAATCACCCCTAAAATTGCCTTTTCTTTCTTGCAGGATCAAACTTGAGATCCCATACCCAAATCCCAATAACAAATAATCAATATATCTTATTAAACAATACATGGGCCTCAGGAAATAAGCCGAAAAATTTGATCCCAGCTCTACATGTTTGGCCACATTCTTTCATAGCGAAAATGAAGTCCCTACCAAATTAACCTCTCAAATCCAAAACTTCAAGCCACAAACGGCCGAATTCTTAATCAAATAAGAATGAAAAATCAAGTTCTTAGAAACTGAGATAAGAATTCTATTGCTTCTTTTTTTTAGCATTAAAAACAGCTTTTTCCTTTTGTTTTTTCTTATATAGAGCCTTACACCTCACTCTTATAAAAACAACCCTATACTATTTCATAATCACCTATTTGCCCATAGGCCCTGAAAAACCTGAATATATATAAACATACAATAAATTTCAACACTCCCCCTCAAGATGGGCGAAAGATATCCACTAAGCCCATCTTCTCACATCCTCTAGCTAAGTCTGACGAATTGAGCCCTTTCGTTAGACAATCTGCTGCCTGGTCTTTGGTTGAAACATGGGCTAGCTCCAGTAGTCCACTATTCAACTTCTCTTTGATAAAGAACCTATCGATCTCGATATGCTTGGTCCTATCATGTTGCACTGGGTTGTTCGCCATGCTTATGGCTGACTTGTTGTCACACCACAACTTCATTTTGACTCCTTGATCCAGCTTCAACTCCACCAACATACCTTTTAGCCATAACAACGCTGCAACTCCCAAAGCCATAGCTCTGTACTATGCTTCTGCTGTCGATCTCGCCACCAAAGACTGCTTCTTACTCTTCCAAGAGACCAAGTTGCCTCCTACAAAGATGCAGTAACCCGAGGTGGATCTCCTATCATCAGAACAACTAGCCCAATAAGAGTTACTGTACCCCTAAATGCTCACATGACCATTCTTCCTGAATATCAGTTCCTTTCCATGAGCATTTTTCAAATACCTCAGGATCTGGTACACTGCATCCATATGACCCTTCCTCGGGTCATGCATGTAGCGACTCACCACACTCACTGCAAAAGAGATATCGGGACGCGTGTGAGTCAAATAGATCAACTTGCCTACCAATCTCTGGTATCTCTCGCGATCAGCTGGTTCTCCGGCCTCTGTGTTCATCTCGAATCCTTGGTCGATCAGTGTAACTGCAGGTTTACACCCCAACATACCTGTCTCCGTGAGAAGATCAATTGCATACTTCCTTTGAGAAAGAACCATTCCCTCCGCTCCTCGAGCTATCTCAATCCCAAGGAAATATCGAAGCAAACCAAGATCCTTCACCTCAAATTCTTTGCCTAGTCTCGCTTTGAGTTGGGCAATCTCCTTCTCATCATCCCCTGTGATGATCATGTCATCTACATATACTGCAAGTATAGTAATGCAACCCCCATTTCGTCGAAAGAACACAGTGTGGTCAGCGTTGATCTGCTGATATCCTATACCTATCATAGCTTTCCTGAACCTATCGAACCAAGCTCGAGGGGATTGCTTTAGCCCATAAAGAGATTTCTTCAACCTACAGACCTTGCCCACTGTTTGGTCTGTGCCAAATCCTGGTGGTATATCCATATACACCTCCTCTTCTAAATTCCCATGAAGGAATGCATTCTTTACATCTAGGTGGTTTAGCTTCCACCCACCATTCACTGCTAGCGAGACCAACGTCCGGACGGTGCTCATTTTTGCTACAGGTGCAAAGGTTTCATCATAGTCGATGCCATAGGTCTGGCTGTACCCTTTTGCCACCAAGCATGCTTTGTAGCGCTCAACCTGCCCGTCTAGGTTCTGCTTCACAGTGAAGACCCACTTGCATCCAACTGCCTTTTTTCCAGATGGTAGTGACACTAACTCCCATGTGCGATTTTTGTCAAGAGCCCTTAGTTCTTCCTGCATGGCCGCCTTCCACTTTGGGTCCTCCTTTGCTACCTGCCAACACTTGGGTATAGAGACAATGTCCAAAGATGCAGTGAATGCTCCATATGTGGATGATAGATTAGAGTATTGAATAGACTGATCAATATTATGTGGAAACCCAAAACGATCAGGAGGATTTCCCGCATTGGTGCGAGAAGTTCTCCTTAATGTCACGGGAGAAGAAGAGAGAGGAATCATATCACCTAGGTTTGGGGTGAATGATGTAGGTGCCTCAGGAGTTGGAGAAGGCCGAGACAAGGAACTTGGCAAGAGTACTTTAGGCATAGGTGCATTCACATTTTTCCTCCTATGGTACACTCTCAGCTCACCATGAGCATGTTTTTCTCTTCTTTCTTCTCCTGCCACCTCTATTTCAGCCTCTTCTTCCAGCTCATCCTAGGTCGATTCTTCCCTCAAAATAGGACCCGATCCCATCTCTAACTGAATCAGCTTTTCTTCCTCATTTTTCTCCCCCTCTCGCCCTATTTCTCCACTATCTGGCGAGTCACCAAAGGGTGAGGTTACTCTCAAGAGGTAGTATGGCTCAGACTCGCGAAAAGTCACATCCATATATACTTACAAACAATCGCCTTTCTCCTGGGCTCCAACACACATACCCTTTCTGAGTGGCTGAGTAGTCTACGAAAACACATTTGATTGCTCTAGGATCTAGCTTCCCTACTGTTGGTCTGTTGTCTCTCACAAAGCACACACATCCAAACACTTTCAAGGGAAGAACTCCTCCATTATCACCCTTCAACATCTCACAGGGAGACTTCCAATCCAATATTCTCGAGGGCATCCTGTTGATAAGCTGAGCAGCTGTCAAGACCGCTTGCCCCTATAGATAATTTGGGACATTCATTGATATCATCATACACCGGACTACCTCTAGAAGGTGTCTGTTCTTCCATTCTGCTACCCCATTCTGTGCCAGTGTATATGGGCAAGTAGTCTGATGATGTATCCCCTGTGTAGACAAGTACTCCTCAAATGCTTTGTTAGTGTACTCTGTCCCATTATCGGATCTCAATACCTTAACCACGGCGCCATATTGAGTTTGTATTGCCTTGTGAAAGTCCTTGAATCAAGCAAGTACATCATTCTTATTTTTCATCAAATACAACCAAGTAACACGAGAAAAACAATCAATAAAAGTTACAAAATATCTAAAACCATTTGTTGTATTTGCCGGACAAGGCCCCCACACGTCAGAGTGAATAAGATCAAAAACCCCAGAACTTTTATTCCCAGAGCTATGATAAGAGCTTATGGTATGTTTTCCTAACTCACAAGCATCACAAGCTAACTTTTCTTTATTTGTCCTTTCATACAATGAAGGGTACAACCAACTCAAAACAGGCAATGAAATGTGTCCCATACGCCGATGATGCAGTAGAAACACCTCCTCTATAGTCATCCCAGACATTCCTACTCCGGCCCCCTCTACCAAAGATGTTAACGCTGAATCCATCCCCTCTCTGTCCATGTACCACAATCCTCTATGCCACGTGCCAGTCCCAAGTCTCCGACCTGTCCCCTTCTCTGTGAAGTTCACCTTGGGAATATCAAAAGAAACAACACAATTTAGTTGGAGGATAATAGCACTGATAGACAATAGATTTACTGGAAATGAGGGAGCATACAATACATTGGACAATGTCACTAAATCGGTACATTTAACTGTACCCTTACCAACCACAGGCTGAGATGTGCCATCCGCTGTTTGGATGCTTTCTGGAGGGGTCAAATGAGTGAAAGAAGTGAACTCACTAGACGCTCTTGTCACATGTCGAGATGCACCAGAATCTATGATCCATTCTAGTGATCTAGTGGGAGGTATAGAGACAAAAGCATGTGCAGTACCTGTGGCAGAATAAGCAAAAGTAGAAAGATTACCCCTGGAGTCAGATGTGGATATTTCATTTGTCATGCTCTTCTTTCCCTCATGTACTGCCATTCTCTGCTTCCTCTTAAGCATCTCAAAGAGCTCATGCTCCTCATCAGTAAGAACTGACTTCTCCTCTAATTGTGGATCTATTATCAGATTGTCCTCGCCCACCTGTCTCTCTCTCCTTAGGTGGCTTTGGACAAGCTTTACTCAGATGGCCCACTTCTCCACAGTTGTAGCACCTTTACATGAGCTCAAGGTAGCCAAAGCTGATCGAACACCTGGAAGTCCACTCGACTCAGAGTGTAGCCTCATGCGACTCTCCTCCTGTATCATAGCAGAGACAGCCTCATCCAATGAAGGGATCTTTGTTTGGGCTAGAAGGACTGATCTCCTCTGATCAAAGGTCGGGTTTAGTTGAGCCAAGAACTGCATAGTCCTCATCTGTGCATTGAACTCTTTGCTCTTACACCCTGGATCACTGCAACTCGATATAGGTGAAAAATGATCAAGATCTTGCCACAGCTGTTCCAGCTCCATGGAGTACTCTTAAATAGATCTATCACCCTGCACCACCGCCTCTATGTCGCGCTGGATCTGAAACATCCTCATGTGGTTCTCAGGCCCAGCATGAGTCCTCTTCAGCTTCACCCAAATATCCTCTACCTTTCGAATACCATCCACTGTTGAAGCAACCTTTGGAGCCATTGAGTTCAATAGCCAGGTGTAAAGCAAGGTGTGTGTTGTCCTCCACTCATCATCCTCCACGCTTCCACTTGTTGGCTCAGCCTTGACTCTTGTTAGGTATCCATCTAGCCTCTTCGCCACTAGAGCAGCCTCAATCCGACGTGACCAACTCAGATACGTGGTTGGTCCATCAAGCTTCAAATCTACAGGAGGGAGATCTAGCCTCATAAGCTGTGGATATACCGGTGTCGATCCCTCCCCTTGCCGACCCAACACCAGAAGCAAGGTTTTGAGCTCCGTTTCATTTAGTTTTTTCATAATATCCTCCATCGATCAATCTCAAGTATCACAGTCTAGATCACACAGATCTCACGTGACTTTCTTCCTCTTCTTAACTTGACCCAATCTCGATCTTCTTTACTCACAAGATCAAGATCCTTTTCATTAAACATTTCTTTTGTTTCTTGACACAATCTTGGTCCTTCAAGACATCAAGATCTAGATTAAACCCATCTCAATCCCTTCTTCAGGATCGGTGGGGGGTGTTAGGCTCCCCTGGCAAACTTCAATGGGCGGCGGCACTGTAGCGCAGGCGGCACTGTAGCGGCCGCGGTACTATAGCGCAGGCGGGACTTCGTTAGGGTTTTGCTAGATTTAGCTCTGATACCATATTGCTTCTTTTTTTGAGCATTAAAAACAGCTTTTTCCTTTTGTTTTTTCTTATATAGAGCCTTAGACCTCACTCTTATAAAAACAATCCTAGACTATTTCATAATTACCTATTTGCCCATAGGCCCCTGAAAAACCTGAATATATATAAACATACAATAAATCTCAACAAATTCTCTAAGAAAAACAAGAGAGAATGGAAAAAGAATGATAAGAAGATAAAAGAGAATGGAACTAGAGGAAAATTTTGAAATATTCCCTGAAAAATAAATGAGGTAAATGAAAATTTCTTGAATCTGTAACAGAGAAAAAATATTAGCAGCAGTTTGTAGAACAACACCTAATGAGAAGATTACTATTAAAGCAAGATCTTCCACAAGGATTTGCACTTAGTGGAATAGCATTTACTGAACAAAATCATAACAATCTCTGATAGAGTGTGAGGAAGGATTTGTTATATTACAAAGCTCCTTACATTTAGCCAAATGGAAAGATCATACTATCAATGGAATTAGCCTCTTAGTAAAAAACTTAATAAAATGGGTACTTAGCAAGACTTATTTTAACAAATGAGAAGCAAATTAAATTCCTTAACCAATATTAGCAGCTTGCTCATTACCCACATAAACTGTTCAAATTACTAAAGGATAATGAGGAGTATAGTTTTATTAATATGGAATTCATATCAATTCCTCTCTTATTTAGAATCAGACTTCTAAATTTTTTTAAGTAATATTTTTCTCTAATTTTATAATTTATTTAAATTAATTATATTGGGTTTTTAATAAAAATTACAAATCTAAACAACCAAGATACATATAAGTTGGTTTTTTTAAATATTATAAAAAGATAATTACCAAAACGGGCATCAGGTGCATTAATCACCAAAATGGGCACTTGCAAGTTTTTTTATATCTTGTGGACCTAAATGATTCTTTTATAAAAACAAATTCACTTCTGGTCGGGCTGAGTGAAGTTTATTAAATTAAAAGAAAAACATTTTTTCATTTTAACCTCTCTCATTCTCAAATATTTTTATTGAAGTTTTTTTTACAAGGATATAGCTAGGAAATGTATTAACTCTATTCAATCTTCGATTGGTCAGGTCATTCCTGTTGGGGAGGAAACGGGGATCAAACTGTAATTTTCCCCCAAAATTACTGTAGCAGAAATGTAGCGTTTGCACTGTAACACCAAAATGTCAGCGACTTGTAATTTACACGGGCAGAAACACGGGCGAATCCCCGGACATGTAAATTTCAGGTTTTCGTCCGCTACTGTAGCAGGATTCATGTAGCACAGATATTGTAGCAAAACACTGTAGCAGTCTAAAAATTCAGAAAAACTGCAAACTACACGGGCGGAAACACGGGCTTGTAAAACTACACGGCCAGAATACACGGGTGTGTAAAACTAAGGATGGCCGTGCAACCTCTGTTTTTCTGAATTTTGATGCTCAAACCTCCCCCTTTTGAGTACAAATTGTTGGGATCTAAGCTACACGATGTAGATGTCCAATGACAACAAACAAGACGCACAATTTAGCGTGAAAAACCCTACAAATCGAGGGAAAAACCACGGGACTCCTTAGAGCCACTTAAAATTGTTTTCCACTATGTCAATTAAAGGGATAACATCAAGTTCTCTCTAGCTAACTAGAGGCATACAATAACAAGAGATTTTAGGAAGAGAACAACTCAAACAACATCATCATCATACAAAGATGGATACAACTATTTCAAGGAGAATTGGAAGAAATCAAACTGACAATTTTGTAGATCTTCTTCCAAAGATGCTCTTCCCCGAAATTTAGGCAAAAATGGCTTCAATCTTCTCAAGAGATCAAAGCCCTAGTCACTCTTTCTCTTCTTCCTCTTCTTCTTGCTCTTTCTCTGATGAATTTCCTCTCTCACCACTTTTACTGCAACAGTAATCCCTTCATAATGACATAGCTTCATTTTTTTTTCATCTTGAGCTGAAGCCCAATCTTATTACAACCCACCACAATGGGCTGGACCCAACAATTCCTTTCAAACTAAGTAGTTCAAGAAGGCTTTCCAAGGGTTGGTTAGAGAAGTTTGGACCTAAACTAACTTGTGAAGGCCCATTGAAAGTGATGAAAGTGTACCTAAAAGCGGGAAATCTATCATTAAAATTGAAATTTGTAATAATTGGAGAAGCAAACTTTCAAAGATGCAACATAGTTGGCACGAAGGATTACTTACCACTTTGGCTTTATCAGAAAATTAACTTTAGCAAGACAATTGTTATTTTGTTTTCTATTTGGTATGACTTGATTTAGGAATTGCAAGGCTTGTATGTTGAATTAGTTTTTTTTTTAATTTTGGTTGAATAATGTAGGAATTTTGGCATTAATTTAAGGATTTTGTTAGCTATCAAAGTATATTGAATTTTTTATTTAATGAGCCTTTTTTTGGGTAAAATAAGCAAACTACGATTCACCAAAAATTGTGAGATTCTTGAATTCTCTTTGGTTCTTTGAAAACTAATCGAGCTTACCAAAGTTTATGTAGCACTCAACCATCAATTTATCAATTAGACTTTCAACAAATATTCGTGGTGTTTTCACAAATCAAGATTTACTTTTGACATATAGGGTCCGTTTGATTCGCAGTGGAGTACAGCACAAGAGTACAGCACATGAGAAATACTTATGGTATAGGACAAGTATTTATTTTGTTGTTTGTTTGCTATTCACTGGACAACACAATTTTTTTTGTGATGTTTTTCATTTGATTTGCATAAGTACAAGACAACAATGTATAAAATTACTGCAATACCCTTTATATAGTTCTATGTTATTTTTAAAATAAAAACAACCAAAAAAAATAATATTATAATTTTTTTTAAAATGAGGACCACTTATTTTGTTTTATAATTTATAAAATTATTAACACAATTTTTTTATTTTTAAAATAAATTAACTAATAATTACTTACCAAAATAAATATCAAATTTGCTTAGATTTTACTTCGTTATAGTTACATACGCGTATATTGCGTTGTCTAGTAAACTTTGTGTTAATAACTTTTTTTATTTTTTCATAAGCATTGATTAAATAAAAAATAAACGAAATCCAATAAATATGACATTCACATAATAACATGATGCGCATCATCGATATGAAATGATAATATATGGTTTGACACCAACTATAACAAAATAGATATCAATCCATCTTACAATTTGTCAATAACTACATCAAAATGCAATCAAAAGTTAGGGTCAAACAAAAGTTAAAACATGTTGCAAAATATACCTCCATAAATACAAAAACATTATCTTCACAAAAAATACACCTCCCATCCAATTAAAAGTTTATGGCATTCCCATGATTTTTTGTCAATTCCAGGTATGCTTGTTTGCATTTTTTTTGTGGCCTCCTCATGTGTGCCGGTCTTGAATGTCCCATTCTCACCTTTGTAGCCAGCTAATACTAATTATTCCAAAATGGAGAGTAATACATTCTCCTGGTTCTCTGTCCAACTTCGTCTGCATTTTCTTGAAGCATTGTTCATTGTACCATTGCCGATGTCTTCGTTCTCCATTTCAATGTAACCTACTAGGAAGAAAATATCCCATTGAAAACCATACATTCCAAATTTCCACAAAAGCAAAAGTGAATCCCATTTCAATTACATGAATCGACAATTATTAAATTTCAATAAAACATGACCTACGATGCATAGTATAATAAATGGACAAAAACAATTCAAATGCCAATAGTAATTCGAAGCCAATACCCTACAAAAAAACAACAGTTACAATCAATGGTTCCACTCATACCATACTAGTGACCACTCCTATGCCTAAAATCATTCCACATTTCTTGTGCAAGATCATTTCTTTTTTCAATCCACTCATTGCTCGCCTCAATAGTCCCAACTAATGGATCCTCTCCCACTGGTATCTCATCATCGGCAAGTGGAGCATATTCCTCAGGATCTTCCACCATGTTAATGCGAATGATGTTGTGCAACAGACAACATGCTAGAATCATTCGAGTTTGTGTTCGTATAGGGTAAAATGAAGGGCTCCTTAGTATGGCCCATCGTTTCTTCAAAAGGCCAAAGCATCTCTCTATGACATTTCTTGCTTGAGCATGCTTATAATTGAACAACTCTTCACGATTTTGAGGTGGACGTCGGCAGGCGGCCCAATCTTGAATATGGTACCGCCTACCTCTGAATGGGGCAAGAAAACGTTCCCCATTTGTGTAACCACCATCAACAAGATAATATGAACCTAAAAGATTTCAAGACGACTTGATATTAAGATTTTCAGAAAAAAAAAATTTAATGACAAACAACACATAACAAAGATTGATTAGTGATATACCAATTGGAACTTTCAAACCATTTTGCCTGCCTATTGCATCATGCAATACCCTAGAATCCGAAGCCGATCCTTCCCATCCCGCTAGGACATAGGTAAAGAGCATATCTTTGGTACAAACTCCCAAGACATTCGTTGCGAGCCCATCTTTCCTTGTTCGATACCTAGGTCTGTCCTTTGCATTTGGTGTTACTGGTATATAAGTACCATCTAAAGCACCTAAACACCCCTACAAGTTCATTAAAAAATTGTAATTTCATTCTATTACATTTAATATAAAAACATGTATATTTTTATATGTTGTTCATTCTAAAGAAAAGAATACCTTGAACCACTTCCATTTGATTTTGTTGTTATCTTATGGAATTGGTTGTGGCTTGACAAATAATTCATCTTGCAATCGTAAAATAGCAGCTAAGACCCTATAACAATATCGACTAATAGTTTGTCCCGATCTACAAAATCTTACTTGGATACTCCTATTCTTTGTGTGATGGGCTAATATATTCAAAAAAACAATAACTTGCTCCTCAATTGTAACTCTACCAATTTGAGTCAACCCTCCTTGTATCCTAAGGACCTCACAAAGGTGTGCAAATGTGTTTGTGCACATTCTTAATTCCCAAACACAATTGTTGTCACCCGAATTAGTAAGGGCATCTATCACATCTCTTAGTACCTCATATCTTGCCATCGCTCTCTCATTTATAGACCTCCTTTCACTATCCCTCCTCAATATAAAAGTAAAAAGAAAGAAACCAGCAGTATATGTCATCATCATGTTCGCATACATTCTCCAAGCAAGGAAAAAGTATAGAAGGCGTTGACGGTCCATTACCAACTATACACCAAAAGAAAAATAAAAAATTTAGGTAAATAAGAGGCCAAGTAAAATGAAATAATAAATAGGTTCAAATTGTGACAAATAACTAAACAATCTACAAAGCAAATCTGAATTGCATCAAGATTGCTTGGTGGCTGGCAAACATAAAAAACTAGTTATAAAAAAAAATTAATAACATCATCAGCAACAACAATGACAACAATAAACAAAGTTCAGGGGAAAAGTAGAAGCAATCACATTATCTGGCCCTCAATATTGCAACATGAGTTTGTTCATAAGCAATCTACACATTACCATATTAAAACTGATGCATTAGTATGAAGGAACAATTTGCAGCCAGTCTTGATAATACAATGAATTGTTAAAGCAAACAAAAACATCCCAAGGACCATTGAACAACAATGCAAATACTTTCTACATTTGGAATAATAAAAGGGAATTTATGCACTACAGGTGATCTGCAGCAGCCCCATTCATTGCAGCATTACCAAGTAAAAACTACTGAACGAGCTTCCAAAAGAATGACAAAAGCATTCAACTCATTCCAATAGAGACATGCACAAAATATGCCTCTTGTAATCTAGTCCTTGATTAACCATTTTTTGTTTAATTTTAAAGATCAGTTAAAAAAAAAAAATCTTATCTAACACATAATCCTGGTGGATATAATTTTAAATTTTTCATTGGGAAAGAAATTATCATATCCAAACAACGTCATTTACAAACATTGATCAACAATCCAATCAAATCCAACTCTCTAACTATTTCCTTTTATAAAAAAAATCAAAAATTAAAACTATCAGGAAAAATGAAAAATATGCAGAAGAAAAATCAGATTTTGTCAGAACAAGGAAAAGAAATGTGGTTTCTTATCCGAATCACTCACCGGAAACGATTGGATTTAAAGAGGAGGTTCCGGTGACAGCAGGGGGAGTGAGCATGGCGGTGGCGGCAAATGGCAGCAGAGGGAGTGAGCACGACGGAGGTGGCAGCACGGCGGAGGTGGCACCGGAGGGATTGAGCATAGTGGAGGCGGCTGGTGGAGAGGAGATGTTAAAATTAGGTTGAAATTAGGTTAAGTTGTGGTGAAGTTATGAAAGTAATTATTTTATTTTAATGAGGGCAAAACGGACTTTTGGTTGTTTTGTCCCTCAACTAAATTTTTGTACCATGGTTTTGGTGGTACTATTTTTTTTATTTTTGTGCTGTACTCAACGCACATTTGCAAATCAAACAAGGGACAAAAAAAATTGTCCTGTCCCTTATTTTTCCGCGGATCAAACGGACCCATATGATGGGTCGAGATTGCATCTCAAACAAACCTTAGAAAACAACCCATATTAGTTGAGCTACAAATTTTGTCACGAGTTGATGGGGTTTATATCCATTTTCCTTTTCTCAGTTATACTTTTCTGTTTCAATTTTCGTCAAATTTTTTCTCCTATTAATTTAAATAATTAATATTTTTTTTAAAAAAAATTCCCTTTTAAAACAATTAAAATATTAAAATTTCATTATAATGATCATGGTTGATAACAATTAAAACATAAACATGTGATATTGTAAATGGATGAATGAATATATATATATATATATATATATATTATAAAAGAATTGGAAAAAATAATGTATATATAGGTCACATTACTTGAACTAGCAATATTGCAACAATTTCAATGACTATGACCTTCATTTCAACAAAGGCCACAATGTTTTGGTTAACCATTCTCTCTCGTCCATTTCAATATAAATCCTAGTGGATTTTGGATGGCTAGTGGATGGTCTTCTCATCATAAAACTAGGACACAAACGTGAACCATTAAAGGGTTTCAGTATCCCTCATTTGACATAGGGTGAAACTTTTTATGATATATATTAAAAGCTATCTCACGCCTATAAAGATTGTCCATGTATTCCAGCAAATTTAGATGGATGTATGCATAAGCTACAAGAATATGGTGACAAGAAAATTGAAGTATTTGAAACTAACCACAAGCACACCATTGCCCTCTTAGATCAATGCGGTATCTTCTAGGTATACTACTTCATTGTGGTGATGCCTCTTTGTCTTCCATAAGCTTTTAAAGCCAATAGCACTCCTTAATGCATCGGAGACTCTAAAGGTTGTTAAGCTTATAATAGCAGCCAAAAAGAGTTAATGTTTCCACGAACAGCAGGTGTGGCATTAGGGGGCGTTCATTTTGATGCAAGTGAGAGGAAGTGGGGGAAGTGGATTGACTTCCTCCATTTTTGATGTTATTTTTCTTTAAAGTGGGTTTTAGTTAAAACACACTTCAGTATTTTTTACACCGAAGTGGGGGAAGTGAGCGCCTATAAAAGCTCACTTCCCCCCACTTCCAAAGATTCATTTGAACTCCTTGAAAGGAAAAAATTAACACTAGAAGTAAAAAAATGAGCACTTCATGGAAGTGATATTTTCTGCAAAATGAACATAGGAGTGGTAGAAGTCATATCACTTCCATCACTTCAGGGAAGTGACACTTCTCCTACTTCCTGACTTCCCTCCACTTACACCCAAATGAAAGCCCTCTTAGTGTTGGTCTTGATATTTTGCTCTATTCTTTTTAGGCCAACAAAAAATGAGAAAATCATCAATTTTCTTAGAATTGACCCTGTATATATAACAGAATTGAATCTTTGAAAAGTAAAAGCACATTGAAATAGAAATTAAGAACTAGGGAGAAAGAATGAGATTAAAGGGATGAGCGAAATAGACCTTTAGTAAAAGGAAACAATGTTGATAGGAAGTGATATATTTACAACATTATACAAATGAAAGAAAAGATTAATACTGATGAATCTATTCACGATGCATGCATTCAACCTTGAACACTAGATGTATTCCTTCTTTTTTTAACCATATTGAGAATTTCCTTTCTATTCTTCCAAATTTGTATTTAAATTATCCTTTCTATTCTTCCAACTATTTAATATTATTTTTAAAGACCACTAATTTTGGATGTATTAAATATTTTAAGAAAAAAATTCATGGTCATTAAATTTTGGGAACAATATAATTGTAAAGAAAATTGTTGATTGTAAAGTTCACATTTAGATGGAGTTCTATCTCTATCTCTTTAGGAATAGCCATTGAAGACTTCAAGAGATTGCTCTCTCTTACTTAATATTTTCATATTGGCAACTGCTAGTGATGCGCAAAGCAAGCGCACGGATCATTTAAGTAGTGATGCGCAAAACTATTAAATTGTGACTAATGCATGGAGGGAAAACTTCGGAGTTCAAGAGCTTCCAGAATTAGGGTTTCACCACAATGGTAAACTAAAGATCATGTATTGTTTTCTTTTCTATTATGCTTAATAGTTTAAAGGTTATTTACTCTATGGTACTCGTAATTTCTTTTCAGAATATAACAAGATATCTAACTTAAAACAACCATATTTTCATCTAACTTAAACTAACATTACTTTCATGATAGTTGAATCCATTAGATCCTTTAAGTTTTGTGATAATCATTAATCCTCTAGAAAACTTAGTTTAGGGTTTTAGGCTTAGTCCTATGATTTCTAACACCACAGTTCACCTTTCAGTCCTTCTTTTGGTATCTAATATCATGCAAATATGATATCCTTCACATTCACAAGTATTTAAGTATCAAAAAATTAAATTAAACAGAACTTAAACATTTAAATAGAAAGGATAGTCAATATAGAAATATTTGTTCATCAAAGGGCTAATCCTCAACCCTACAAAGATAAATCTACTAATTCATCTTCAAATCACAATACATAATACTCAGAATAAGTATTAGGCAAATAAGCATAATAGAAACGAAAAGAAGCAAGTCTAAATCCTTAAAAAAAAAAAAGTTGTTAGCTTGCTTGTTGATTGACGAGAACCCTTCTTGATCATTAATACAACTCTTTATGGCCTCTTCTTCAATCCTTCAAGTCTTAGAAAAAATCATCTCTTCTTACTTTTCTTATTGTGTCCTCTCTCTCAAAAGAAATCTCCTCGTCGCCTTATATAGAAGAGGGTTAAATTAGGGTTGAGATAGCGGCAAAGATCTATGGCCATGTTAGCTAGGACAGGTGGATCATGCATCTATTAGGGTTTGAGTGATTTGAATTTCTGCACTACAATCCATGGGTGTGGTAGTTTTCATGAGTTGGATCTTGTTTATATTATTTTATTATTTAGTAGCTTTTCTCTTTTTATTTCCTTGAACAAAAGCCAAACTTCATTTAAACTCATGAAACAATTGAATAGCCGTAGCTTGAAATAAAAAAGTAAATTTAAATTAAAAATGTGAAGAAACAAGCATAGTCAACTAATAAATGAAACTTAAATTTATTAATAATTTAGTACTTATCAGCTAGTAATATATTTTATAATATTTGCATTCATGTGCATTAACAATTTAAAACATTTCATTTTAGTGGTAAAAAATTTTTTTTAGATCTTCCATAATTCTCTAGCATTTTGTTTGAAAATTATAAAAACAAATCATGTGATATTCTACATTTTTTTGTTCTTTAATAACTACATGAGCTTGATTCATCTATATCAACAATGTATTATCACTTGCTTGAAGCAAATATCAATCAAGCAAATTTTATAATTCATTTTTAGTATACATTTACCGTTTCTTCATGCCATAAATATATAAATAAAATTGTAGACTTTTTTTTAGTAGATGACTTATAAAACACACAATCATTTTTGTGATCTCAGCGTCTTGTTTAATTTATTTTTTTTTGTGTATATGTGATATATTATCAAAATTTATATGTTAAACTATCTTCTCTTCCATAGTCAAATCTTCAACATGAATAATTCTAATGAAATGATTATGTGTATTTCGTGATGCTTCAGATTCTATTTATTGCAAATAATTGCCCAAAAAAATAAAGTTCGCAATTTTTTGCAACAGACTTTCATATTAATTAAAATAGTCAACTTTAATTCTCATAAAAATTGAAGTTTAGTTTTGATTTTTTTGAGACATTTGTTAGGATATTATTAACATTAAAATAAAATCTATCAATTTTTTCTAACAATTATGGTTTTTTTATGTATTTGATCTATTTTTCTTTGCTCTAATTATATATTAATATTATGTCCCCAAATTTTGTTGATTCATTTTAGTGATATTTATGGTTTCATTTTGATGTACATATACCATACAAAGCTTTATTAATTTCTTTAGCTCATGTTATCTCTAATGGAAGTTGCGATTATTGGAGTAAAACTCATAACTTTGAAGGGGGTATTTGTGCAAACTTAATTTCTTGGTAGTGACAGATTTTATTTAATATATATATATATATATATATATATATATATATATATATATATGAACATGAGAAGAAACCTCTTTTGAACTCATCACTTTTTATAAACCTATCCCTTTTTATTTTATTTTATTTTTTGCATTTTGCATTTTGCTTATCATATTATCACCATTCTTTTCGTGGGAAAAACCTTTCTTCAACAAAGAACTTTTATATCACATTTACTTTAGAAGGATACTAACTTTTTTCTCTCTAGTGAAAGGTTACAAGATCAACTCCCTCTCACAACATTTGTTATGATATTTTGAATAATTTAATTATTGATACTGGTACTTGGTTTATATTCTAACTATCCAGTTTATGTATTTTGTAAAATTGCCATATATATATATATATTTATATATATGGTACAAAAATAACAAATAACCACATCACTGGAATTATATGGCAATTTTACAAAACACAAACTAGATAGTTAGAATATATGTTTTTATCAAATTCCATTGTTAGCCTAATTTCTATCGAGGGTATGTTGCATTGGCATGTTTAAAAAACATTGTGGAAGTTTGTTTTTTGGATTTTATGTTTCAAAAGACTTCTTTAATTGTCAATGGAAGTCTAAATATTCTACTAGTTGTGCTACCTTTAGTTAACGTTTTCTTAACTATACTACCATGTCAACAATGAAATAAAGTTTAAGCCTCAGTTCAAATTTTTTGACATAAAAAAATGAAATAATTTTTAATGAAACATAGACATTATATATATAAGCAAATACACTCCAAAAGTTTAATGTCGGTGGTTGTCCCAAGTGGCTCTTAGGCTATAGATAATAATACATTATAAACGTTTGATGAAACCTAAATCGTTCATCACTTTTAAACTTTCCTTGTGTTTTGAAATTCTTCAATCATTTTAAGATTTGATTTTTTTATCTTCTTTGTTTTTGTTAAATTATCACAGAAATGATTCAAATGAAATAGTACATATATGTTTCTTTGATATTGTGGAAAACCTAAACAATACACAAAAAAGAATCCTTTATTTCTTGTAGTTTTGTACTTAACAAAATCATAGAAATCTTCATGGTATTTCATCAACTAATAAAGAATAAGCAAGACATATCATTAAGAAAATAAAATATTTCAATGACTATTAATCTTATTGTAATTTGCTTGAACTTATCGAAAAATGTAAATCGAATATAGAGATGAAAAAGTAATAAAATAAAAAAATAACACAATAAAATGCAAATGTACTTCAACGTTTCAAAAAGAATCTTACAAAACCATCAAATAAAAAAATTAAGCAATAGAATAAAAGTGAAATAAAAGACCATCTACAATAGGATGATATCATATAATGACAATGAAATTCACAACCAAAATTACTTTTGTATCTTACGATAACTTATTTTTCATTTGTTACTTATTTCCACTGTCTTAGATTACATGAAAAGTTTAAAGTAGATTATTAAGAGGCATTAGAGAAGGAGACAAAGAACGATAATAAGTCGGAAAATTAAAGACGGTTGAAACTAGTGATCTTTTCATGACTTAGAAAGCGGTGGCACTTCATTCTATTGAAGATGGTGGTGGAAGAAGAGGACTCAACCTAGCAATAGCTAGAGGAGCCAGAAGATCAAGTACACAAAAAAAATTGGAAGGAAAGTTGTGTATGCATGGTCAGCCCTATTTGCACAAAGCTTTAACTTGTCTATTGAAGCCAACAACATTTCTTGATACCTCGGAGTCACTAGGTTTGTTCTGCTTGTAATAGCCCCCAAAGGAGAGTTATCAACTCTTAAATATGTAGTAAGTGCAACATCAGTGTTTGTCTGCGTATTTTACTCCATTTTACAAACAAAAGATAAGAAAGTCATAAGTTTTTTCAAAACTCTTTATATAAAAAGATTCGAATCTTTGAAGAGTAAAAACACATTGCGATGGACTCTAAAAAAAAACACCAACAAGAAGAATGTTGATTAATCTGCACACTATGCACTGAACTTAAGCAATAGGAATGCACTTCTTCTTCTTTTTAACCATACTGCAGATTCCATTTTTATATTTAAATTATAATTTTCCATTATTCAATTTCCATTGGGTTTTCCATTACATATGGAAGTGATTTCTAACTATTTAATATGATTTTAAAGATCATTAATTTTCAAAGTAAATGCATTAAATACCTTCCAGGAAAAATTTAATGGACATTAATATTGGGGATTGTATAATTGGAAAGAAAATTATGGAGGGGTAAAATTGGTGTTTTTGGTGGAGTCCTACTTCTTTGTCTTCAGGAAGAGCCATTGAAGACTTCATTTAGAAAGATTGGTCTCTCTTTGGCAAAGTGTGATTTCATACCTACCCTTTTCATATTGGAAACTACGAGTCATATTTTTACGATATTTTTAATCGTGTACCATGTACCTTTGCAATTTAAAACATTTCATTTTGATGATGAAAATCCTTTTTGAAAGTTCAAAATCATTGGAATAGATTGTGCAGTTTTATTTTATTTTATAACGATAGAGGCTTTGTATGAACTTTGTTTATCTATTTCATCAATATTTTATTACTTGCTGGTAGTTAGTATTAGTGAAGCAAAATTTACAATTTTTTTTTAGCATATGCCCTCTTTTTCCTCTTGCGATATGTATACAAGTGTAGCTTCTTTTGGAGTAGATGACTTGTAAAATACACAATTATGAGGGTGATCTTAGTGTCAAGCTTGGTTTTTTTTATTTTTTTTATTTTTTTGTCATTTATGTTATATTCTTGAAACAAACATGCATCCTGTGTTGGTTTTCTCGGTCAAATCTCTTATATGAATAATTTGAATGGAATGGTTGAGTGTATTTTGTGCACTTTGACTTCTATTTATAACATATAGTTGAGTTGCATATGATGATTTCAGTTTTTTTTTCCGTGTTTGTACATTTTGACTTATTAAAAACACAATTTCCTGTTGTAAAAATTTGAGTGCTGCTTTGATTAATTCTTTGATATATCCTATTTGGATGTTATCATCATCAAAATAAATTTTATCCTTTTTTTTCAACAATTGAGATTTTCATATTGACTTGATCTAATTCCATGGTTCGATGTCTTGTCTCTAGCTATATATTGCCATTTATATTATAATCATTTTGTTGATGTTTATGGTTTCATCTTACACACACACACACACACATATATATATATACATGTCATGCCATGCAAGATTTGTTTATCTTTTTAAAGCATGTTATCTCCAACAGAAGTCACTAGAATTCGAATAAAACTCATAACTTTGATGGTGGTCTTTGTGTAAACTAAATTTTCCACCCTGTTATTTTAATTACTTTTGTTCTATAATACAAGTTCCATTATATATAACATTATTTTTATCTATTATGTAAATCTTATCATATATTCGCCCAAAAGATATTGTCATATTCTTATTTCCTAAAGTAACTAGCACTGCATCTTTAATTATCTCACATTATTCCCTTTTTATTCTCTCGAGCAATTTTATCGATGGTACTTGTACAGCTTGAAACCATTCTTTATGGGAAACTTGTGCTCTGTCAAATTCTATCTAGGCCAAAGCTATTGGACCAAAGGCCCCTTGGCATTCTCTAACTATTTACTTCAAGTATTATATCTAAATTACCGGTAATCCCTCCCTCCATATATATATATATATATATATATATATATATATATATATATAGGTGGTCCTTTTTCATTGTTTTTCAAGTTTTAATTTGATGATTTTATAATATTCTGTTTGAATCTTGAAAATACATATTTGCACTGTATTGTGTTGTAATTTTTGTTATTTTATTTCTTTCTTCTTCTCTATGTTTTATTTATATTTTTCTATAATTTCAAACAAATGAGACCAAGATTAATAGTCATTGAAAAACTTTATTTTCTTAATGATATCTCTCCCCTTTTCTTGATGACTTCATGAAATAGTATGAAAACTTCAAGGTTTATATGAAATAAAATGTCTAAAAACAAAATCAAGGATATTGTTTTCATGTGCATGTGCAAGCGTGCGCTTTTTAGGTTTTCCACCAATATCCAAGAAAAATATATCCACAGATTCACTTGAATTATTTGTGATATATTTTACAAAACAAAGAACATAAAAAAAATCAAGACTTAAAATCATTAAAAAATTTCAAACACAGGGGAAGCTTATAAGTGATATATGCTTTTGGTTTCATCAAACTTTTAGAGTGTATTATTTATAGCTTAGGAGCCACTTGAGGACAACTGTCATCATCAGACCTTTAGAGTGTATTGGCTTAGTCATATATCAACGGATATGTTCGTATATATATCTTCATTTCATTAAAAACGATTTTATTTGGTTATGTCAAAAATTTGAAATGAGGATAAAACTTTATTTCAAAGTTGAAATAGTATTGGCTTAGTTAAACTTGTAGAAGTCCATCTAAATGGCAACTTTACCAATCTATAATTTTATTTTATACTTTTACCATTCGCAAATTAATGACCATTAAATTTTTGCTGAAAGTATTTAATACATTACTTGCAAAATTAATGATCTTTAAAATAATATTAAATATTTTACAAGCACTCCCATATCCAGTGGAAAAACCACTTAAAAAATGAATAACCCAAAAGTATAGTTTAAATAAAAATATGGAAGAAAAGGAAGGAAATTTTCACTAAGGTTAAAAAAAAGAAAGAATGCATTGCTAGTGTTTAAGGTTCAGAGCATGGTGCATAGATTGATCAATATTAATCTTCTTTGTGATCTAATATAACGTTCTAAATCTATCGCTTCCTATCAGCATCATCTTCCTTTCCCAACAATCTGTTTCTCACACATTGACGACACTCTTTCTCTCAATTCCTTAATTTTCATGTCAATTTGTTTTCTGTCTTTAAATATTGGATTCTTTTTTTGTGTTATAAAAGGAGTTTTAAAACATTGATGACTTTTTGATTTCTTTTTGTTGATGTAGAACAAAATGGAGCAAAACTATAAAAACCAACACTGATGTCACACCTGATACAAAGGAAAATATTATTACTCATATTTGGTGGCCACTGTAGGTCCAACAACCCTTAGTGGCTCCGATGCATCAAGTAGTGCTTTTGGCTTTAAAAGCTAAGCTAAGGTTTTGTGAAAGCAAGACAGAGCCTACATGCACAATCTTCCCTTGAATCTTCTTTGCGTGCTTGATCTTCTCACTCCTTGATCCATTGTTGGCTTGAGCCCTCTCTATACACCACCTGTTTCAACAAAATGAAGTACCATCCCATTCTGATGCATCAAGCAGTTAAATTAGAGACTTTGTAATGCCTCAGAATGGGATTGTGCTTCAATTTGTTGAAGCATATGGTGGATAGAGAGCATTCAAGCCAACTACGGCGCAAGGAGTGGGAAGATCAAGCACGCAAAGAAGATTCAAGGGAAGATTGTGCATGTAGGGTATGTTTTTCTTTCACAAAACCTTAGCTTAGCTTTTAAAACCAAAAGCACTACTTGATGCATCGGAGCCACTAAGGGTTGTTGGGCCTACAGTGGCCACCAAAGATGAGTAATAATATTTTCCTCTGTATCAGGTGTGACATCAGTGTTGGTTTTCATAGTTTTGCTCCATTTTGTTCTACATCAATAAAAAAAAAATCAAAAAGTCATCAATGCTTTAAAACTCCTTTTATAACACAAGAAAATAATCAAATCTTTAAAGGCAAAACAAATTGACATGAAAATTAAGGAATTGAGAGAATGAGTGTGGTCAAGGTGTGAGTGAAACAGATTGTTGTGAGAGGAAGATGATGCTGATAGGAAGTGATAGATTTAGAACGTTATATTAGATCACAAAGAAGATTAATATTGATCAATCTTTGCACCATGCACTAAACCTTAAACATTAGCAATGCATTCTTTCTTTTTTTTTTAACCTCAGTGAAAATTTCTTTCCTTTTCTTCCATATTTTTATTTAAACTATACTTTTGGATTATTCATTTTTTAAGTGGTTTTTCCACTGGATATGGGAGTGCTTGTAAATATTTAGTATTATTTTAAATATCATTAATTTTGCAAGTAATGTAGTAAATATTTTCAGCAAAAATTTAATGGTCATTAATTTGCGAATGGTATAAGTATATAATAAAATTATAAATGGGTAAAGTTGGCATTTAGATGGCCTTCTACAAGTTCAACTAAGCGAATATTATTTCAACTTTGAAATAAAGTTTTATCCTCATTTCAAATTTTTGACATAACCAAATAAAATCATTTTTAATGAAATGAAAATATACATACAAACATATTTGTTGATATATGACTAAGCCAATACACTCTAAAAGTCTGATGATGGCTGTTGTCCTCAAGTGGCTCATAAACTATAAATAATATACTCTAAAAGTTTGATGAAACCAATTGCATTAATCAGTTATATGCTTCTCTTGTGTTTGAAATTTTTGTAATGATTTTAATTCTTGATTTTTTTTATTTTCTTTGTTTTTGTAAATTATATAACAAATAATTCAAGTGAAACTGTGGATATATTCAAGTGGTGATGTGAACTTCAGAGTTGTCACAGTTTGCCTTCTGACTTCAAGGAGAAAAACAGCTATGTCGGACTTCAACCCCTCGCTTCCTCCGCTTGACCTCAGGTAAATAGGGTTGCAAGCACCCTTATTTGGTGCTAGGGTTTCCAGTGCTCCCTTCCTCTGCACTTCATCGCCGCCTCTCAGGTTAGGCCTTCTCTAACACCTCTTCTCAGATCAGGCCTTACCCAATACCGCCTCTCAGATCAAGCCTTTCCTAGCACCACTGTCTCAGATCAGGCCTTTTCCACCACCGCCGTCTTATATTAGGCCTTTTCCACCACCGTCGTCTCATATCCCCGACCTCAAGTGTAGGAATTCCTCGTGGTATCTGGCTTTTGGTTGCCGAGACAAATCCCTATCGATCCACTCGGTATATTCTCTTCCTGCAATTTCTTTTGTCTAAGGTTTTGTACAAAACTGGTTCGGATGATTCTCTTTTTTCCTCTTTTCTAAGACTAGACCATATATTGTGCATTGTTTTCCATTTCTCCCCCTTATATAATTCCTAATGTGTTCCTTTGCTTATGATTTTTTAGAGTGATGTAGCCAATCTAGATCTCACATCATGTTTCTTTTTCGATTCATGGTTTGCAGTTTCTTTATTTGGGTTTTCCATTTTCTCTTTATTGTTTGTGGAGCCAACAACTAACTTATCGTTTTCATTACTAGTTTTGTTTTAACACTCCCTCTGATTTGATGCTTCCTCGTAGTTCTTCATTGCATGTGTTTCTCCTTGGTTTGTTTTAATTTTTCATTAATTTCTCAATAGATTAATTTCATATCTTGTCATTTTCCATGTGAATTTTTTTCTTCCCTGAACATCTTCATAGCATGTAAATTTTTTGGGTTTTTTTTTATTTCCTTGCACATCTTCGTAGCATGTAATTTTTTTCGGGGTGTTTTTTTTTGTTTTCTTGCATGTCATCCTAGCGCATGTATCTTTTACTGGGATTTCTTTTTATTTTTTCAGTCTTACTGGTATGCACCTTTTACTAGGTGGTTTTTTTTTTGACATGTAGATTTTCACTGAATGCTTTGTTTTGTTTAGGTTCATGCGGACTTATTGTTCCCTTGAAATCCATCTTTAATGACTAACATTTTTTGTGTATCTATGGTGTTTGTGTATATAAATGTTGACAGGATGTAAGCTACTCTTGCATCAGTTATTTAGTTATGCTTGCTGACCCATTTGTGGTTTTCTATGTTGATAGGATGTAAGCTACTCTTGTTTATTTAATTTAGTTAGGTATTTACTACACATTGAGCTTTCTCCTTTGCTCGTGGTTGTTTGGTTACTTGATTGATTTTTCTCTTATGGCTTTTCATTTCTTCTGGACTAAGTTACTCGTTGGATAAGTCACAGATTTGTGTATGTCCTTCATGCTAACATGTTATATTTATAGTTCTGTTGCCTCACCTGTTACCAATGTGGTTTATCAGCCCATATATTTGTGCTTTTGATTTTTTTTTTAATATACCATGCTAGTTATTTGTTGATTTGTTTATTATTTCTGTTGTTACTCCTAAATTTTGTTGCATTTTCATGATGTTGGGTTCTTTAATTGTGGTCTTATATACTTATTATTTGAATAATTACATGTTAAGATTATGTCACATGTTCTTGAGCTTTGGTCATGCTTTTTTAATCTTTTGTTTGGTTCACTTATTGAATTAATTGTTTACTTTTTATGTTGTTCTCCATGGCTACATGTATGCTTCACACCTTTGTTGTTCTAGTTTTTACAAGTATAGTTCACTTTGCTATTTACTTGTATTTTCTTTTATGAATACCATATTGTTTTCTTTCTGTTTTGTGGATTTGTTGTTTCCTTTGAAAAATTATCATAACCTACCTTTTATTTTCCCTTTGCATTCCGTTGGATTCTTTTATCATAACCTATCTATTTAGTTCTCATTTTTTTCTTTTCTCTCATCACCATAACATGCAAGCAGGTGCCCTTATTTGCTCGTTTGGTTTGGTACTTCCTTCTTGTTGAAGATTTGGATATGTAGTGATTATTTAGTTCCTTACTTAATATGTTGTTTCCCATGCCCACAACATGTATGTTTCATAGTTTTGTTGTTGCATTCCATGCCACTATGGTGTCCTCCTCTATTTACTGTTTCTTTCCTTTGTTAAATGCCATATTACTTTTTTATTTTTGAATTGTTGGATCCATTGTTTTCCTTGATGTTCTCATTTACTGACTACCGTTTTGCTTTTCTATGATTTCAATTTTTTTAGTTTTGGTATTGTGCTTTATTTTGATACCATGTCTTCATTCTTTTCTTTCCTTTTTCACAATGATACAATACTGCTAGCTGCCATCATATGCTTACTTTGGTTTTGTATTTTCTTCATGTTACTGTTTCTCACAGCTTATGATTATTTGGCTACCTACTTGTTATTTTTTCCCATTTTATCAAGTTGAGAGAATGCCATTTAGAGTTATTTTTGGTACTTATTATTTGTTGCTCATTGAAGTACCTTTTTATTTGTTGCAGTGTCCTCTTATGCTTTCAACATCTCTACTTTCCATAATTGTTGCTTTGCTCTATATCAAAATGGCTTCCACAGATATTTTGGAGAAGCATGCCTAATACTTATTTATCATGGTATCCTCCTGTGCTTAATTACCATTTCTTGGAAAGCATGTTTGGTACAGTTTTTTATCATGACTACATGTTTAACATCATGTGTGTGGGTGTTAACCTTTTGTTTTTTGGTGAAGTTGATCCACTACATCTTTTGGTGATCTTGATCATTTACTTATTTAGTTGTTTATTGTTTTTTTGTATTTGTTTCTCGTTTCATGTCGGTCACTTTGGATGAATGTTTGTTTATGCATGTCACTCGTTGCAATTGACTTGCAACTTGCTACAGTAATTTTGCGACCGTGATCTTGTTCAAAAACGTTGTATTTGATACGGATTTATTTCTGAATACGTTCTTGAGCTCATTTTGGCTTCTTCAAGGCTTGCAACACAAATAAAATCAATTGAAATGCGTAACATGCATCAATTCATTAAAATACATGCATAATAGTACAAGAATAAAGCGTATAAATAGTTACATTTAGACACTTATCACAAGATATTTGATGAAGCACAATCCAAGAAAAGCAAATCATGTCATCGCAAACCCGGTCACAGTAAGAACAATGGGAAGAAAACCAGCAATGGTTTGAGCTCAGGGACAAGATAGCAAATGACATGCGGAGTTGATACAGCGATTTTGTCTGACCATTACAATGGGCACGTTTGTCAATTTGCTTATGTAATACCATACTTTCCTGTGTGTTTCTCGCAACTTTATTTCCTTCATAAGTGAAAGCATCTTCATCGTTTTACCTTAATTTGTTTCACATGTTTTACATTCATTCTTCCAACTAGAATTCTAACCACTATGGAGGTCTTGATCGTGCAAGTGAGAAATCCTCTTCAAAAGCATCTAATAGTAAATGTGGAACTCTTAACAAGAGATGGAATATTGAATATGACAACTTTTTGATTTCATTACTTGTGAAACAAGTTAGAAAAGGACTGAAATGGGATAAATCATTCAAAAGAGGAGCATTTGGCTTTGCTGCTATTGACGTTAATGCAAGGTTAGGAACTGAGTTCAATGTTGAGAACGTCGAAAACCATACAGAACCATAAAACATGATATGCTGAGATAAAGAAGGTCAAAGACCTCAACAACGTAGGTTGGGATGATGCCACGAAAACCATCACCCTTATCCTATGGTTGCCTTCACATACACCGAAGTAATATTGTGTGTATTTGCTACTAAATGCAACACATGTTGACTTATCAATATGCATGTCTTTTCCTGTGAATACCTCCACAATGTAGGACCACCCTAATGCTAAGGGCGTGTTTGGTTCGCCGAAGTGGAGACCGAAGTGATTGAAGTGGGAGCTGATGTGACACTTCCACTTGTTTGGTTCACCGAAGTAGAAGGCGAAGTGGGGAAGTGGCTATTTCCAAAACCTCCCACTTCACTCTTTGACTTATGGATTTTTTTTCTCGAAGTGGCACTTTGGTATTCCATTCCACCCATTTGTATGTTTTTATAAATATTTTATTATTTATTTATTTTTCTAATTTGTTTTATTTTTTATTTTTATTGTCTATTGTTTTATTTTTCAAATTTTTTAATTTTTTTAATTTTTAAATTTTTTAATTTTTGCAACAAAATTAAGATTTTAATTTAAAAAAATTTACATTATATCAAATATAATAAATAATTTATTTATAAATTATATTTTTATTTTTTCACTCTTAACAAAGACAAAAAAAAATTCATAATTCATCACTTCCCTTAACCAAACACATGGACCTAAACACTTCCAAATGAAAATTCCACTTCAATTGAAGTCATACTTCCAGACTTCCATCACTTTGGTGGACTACTTCTGAACCAAACACATCCTAAGCCATATATAAACAAACCAATTAAGAAACATGAAGCATTAAGGTTATTTGTGGGTAGGACAATGCAACAGGTTCGCACGTGATGCCCATGTTTGCTGATCTCAAGGACAATCAAAATGCGAAGACAACAATATTGACAACTTCAATCCAAACCCATTATATTAGCCTAGCGATGATGTGGATGATGAACACTCTGCCCCACCCGTTGTTAGTAGCCCAAAGGTCACAACATTCAAGTAGGGGTGCAGGTGCAAAGAACCCTTTAATGATGAGTGATCGCATTGTTGTTGTTGGAGAAATGGCTTCCACCATAAAAGATCCCATCCATTGGATAGAGAATCTGTACAGAAAGGTTATGGAGGTAGAGGGATTTGATGAGCAAGGCCTCTTTGAGGTGTTTAACTTTTTGCAACTAAGTGAAGGTGACGCTAGGGGATTTATAGTGAAGAGGATGGACCTTAGGAAGGTGTGGATTGAGAAGTTTCTCTTCATGATGGATTGAGTCATCAATTGTCATATATGTTTAGTTCTTGGCCTTGACTGACTGATTTCTACTTCTACGCTCTAGAATTTTTGTTACATGCATTTCTACATGTCATGCATCATGCTTGCTTCATGTCTTCTGTTGGTTGGATCATGCATTACATTCTATGCTATGTTGTTATCTGTTTTTGCATTTTTTTTGGTTTTTATTTATGCATTTCATGCTGTTGTGTCATGCATGTAGTTGCTGACATGCGTATTTGTATATAGACCTGCTTATCGTATGTTGACTGGCTAGTTTGTTATTTTTTTGTGATCTTTAATGATGTGGTTTTTTATTCCTTTACTTGCTGAATTTCAGGTTGGGATGAGATGGCAATGATAACTATAAGTGTTTTGTGATATTGCTATAAGGCAATGCTCCATAGTATAGCCCATATAGGTTGATGCGGGGCATTGGCAGGGCAAAATGAGGGCTGTCGATGCCTATCTTTTGCATCCATTTTGCTTCCCATTTGCCTTGAGGTCGAGGTCATAAAAAAGAAATGAGTTTTGTATGCATAAATTCTATGGTAATCTATTCTTCCTACATGACTATTTCTTTTCCAATTTTCATGGCCATGGTTCTAGTCATATGTACAACCATCATGTTGTTTTTACATGTATTTGTATTATTCTTTGTTGGAATATGTGTAGGTCTAGTTTTTTCTTCGAAGATGTTTCTCAGGTTACCACTCACATGCGTTCATAGTGTTTTCTTTTCTTTTTTGTTTCATTCGTTCTGTTGTTTTCATGAGATTACTTGGTTCTGCTCGACGTTAAGAATGGGCGAGGTAATGAGGCACATGGTGCCACCATTGTAGTTGTCACGGCCTCAACCGATCACTTTCGGCCTGCGGCACCTGACATGCACCATAGCGACAGGTCAGCCTTTCTTTGCAAGAACAGTTAGTGAATCCTGTTTGCATTACAAAGCACAGCGAAAATAAGAAGAAGCGAGCAAATCCGGAATACCCGTCGGTACGAGAAACACGACACAATGAAACCCATTTTGAGAGAGAAAAACATAAAACTCTCTTAGATTGAGAAATATTTACAACCATGGCCAAAACCAACACCAAGTGGCATTGTCTTCTCCCAAAGACACATTTGACCCTATTACAAGAGCTACCTCAAATCCAAGGTTGATTGAGCCCCATGCCCAATACCGGTCTGGCGTGAATACCCTGACTTCACTTAGCTTGCAGTGTCCTCTGACTCGACTGTAGCTTTAACCAGCCACCCTTGGTCACAGCGCGTAGCAGTACCGGTCACGCGCGATAATACCGCGTGCCATCCTCGCCCCTGGCTCGGCAACGCTCCCGGCCACGTGTCTACTTGCATACGCCTATGTAAAGCCTTGTCAGATCCGGAATCAGCTCTCGGTCAACCGGCCTGATCAAGTGTCCCGCCCCGCCTAGACTTGCTAGAGATCCAACACTCTACATTATGAAGTCCTGCGACACTTGACTCTTGGTAAGGGGCGCGCCTGCCCCACGCGCTCATCGGCCACGCACACGCCCACAGTCCAGCGCGCGCGCGTCTCACGGTCTCAGCCCATGATCATGCGGGGTATTTCACCCGCCCTTGGTCCCGACACAACACAAGCGCCGCGCCACCTGCGCGCGCTACCAAATCCACGCAGCTGTGCGCCCTCGTGGCTTTGTCTATGTGATACTGTATGCCCGCTGACCAAGTGTAAGGTCATCAACCCTTACAGTAGTCCTCTTGTTCTTATGTTGGTTTCTTTGTTTTTTTTCACAATATGAAATGGAGCAAACATGTAGAAGTACATGTAAATGTCCGTGAATGTGTTAAAATGGTCACTAATGGTAGATGAGCCATGTAATGCTGATGAATGTATTAGAACATGTACACTAGAGCTGCATGTATGGATTGGACATGACTTGACTGAGACATGTAAGTCTATCTAACTGTTTGTTTTCTCATTTTGGTTAATGATCTATGATGCTGACCAGCCATGATTTTCCCTTCATCTTGCATAGGTGGAAGACTTTCACTAGTTGCTTGGTTGATCTCTTTAGATTGCCCTCTAATTGGTGGACTCTTGATCTTAGAAGTGTTGTTGTCTACCATCGTATTTGTTATTAGAGTGTGCTCCCTAATAGGTTGAGTTAGAATGTCCTTGTGGGTATGATGTAGGGGTTAATTGCACTGGTGGCCACAAAAGTTTTATAAGTTTAACGATGTGGCCACAAAAGTTTTTTTTGTAACACCGGAGCCATCTAACGTTTCTCCGGTCACATGCATGGCCACAAGGTGCTTTTTGGGCGAACTCCGGCGAGTCGTCCGACGTGGAAGCAGACGTGGTCTTTGGATTTATGGAGCGGGATGACGTGGCTGGGACAGCCCATCACCGAGTAACCCCAAGGCCACGCCAACTGCCACATCGGATGCCTAGTCAGCAAGCCCTAATCCTTTTCCCCTTTTTTTCCCCAAATCCCTTGCCCTAAAGCCCTTTCCTCTCTTGTTCTCTCTGTAATCCCTTGCTCGAAAGTTGCAATTGCTCCTATGAAACTAGCAAACCTATCTCTCCACGCCACCTCCTCGTCTCTCTACGCCACCTCCCTTCCTTGTCAGCTAGAGGATGTCAATCCGAACATAAGCTAAAAAGAGGGTACTAATCTTATTCAAAGCTCACATGTTGAAGCTATAGTTTTGCAGGTTCTTGTAAAGCTTATACTGTGAGTTTTTGTAAAACTTGTATTGTTTAATGTACTTCTGCAGTTTCTGCAGTTTTGTAAAACTTAGTTGAGTTTCGAAAGCCAAGAACTCATAGGTATTAAATTTGTATTGGTTCTCCAAGTTTGTACTTTAGTGACAAATTTAACCTTCATTAAATTTGTATTAGTTCTCCAGGTCTGTATTGTTTAACATAGATTACTTGGGTTCTCCAAGTTTGTATTGGTTCTCCAAGTTTGCATTGTTTAACCTTCATTAAATTTGTATTGGTTCTCCAAGTTTGTATTGTTTAACATATATTACTTGGGTTTACTTTAACAATGCAAATAGGTGAAATAATTTAACAATGCAAATAGATTACTTGTATTGTTTAACATATACACCAGCTCTCTCTCTGCAAAACAAATTTAATTTACTTTGTCACTAAAGTAACTAATACAAACAGAGCAATTGTATAGATTAATGCAATTTACATTTCAATCAAGTGACCCAATCCCATGGTCATGTAAATTAATTTAATGCACATTCTCATAAAATTATTTAATCTACATTCTCAGCCATCCCAATTCCTACAAGCCGGTAGCAAAGAAAAAAAAAAGGGGGCTTTGGGGTTGGAGTGATGCTCTAGGTCCGATGGCCGATGGGGAAGAGAGGTGGCATTAGGGATTGCACAGAGGAGAAAAGTGGAGCAGAGTTGGTCCAAAATGGAGCTGACAGTCGATGCCCGACGGGGAAGAAGCTGACGTCCGATGGCCGACAGGGAAAGCTGGTCTCAGAGGGGTAATTGGAGCTTCCGGGCAAGGGTTTTGGGAGAGGAGAGAAAAGGGGAAAGGCTTTGCTGACTGGGTATCCGACTTGGCAATGACGTGGCATTCAGACAAACTCAATGATGAGCTGTCCCAGCCACGTCAACCCGCTCCATAAATCCAAAGACCACGTCTGCTTCCACGTCGGACAACTCGCCGGAGTTCGTCCTGAAACAGCACCTTGTGGCCATGTATGCGACCGGAGAAAAGTTAGATGGCCCCGGTGTTACAAAAAAAACTTTTGTGGCCACAGCGTTAAATTTATAAAATTTTTGTGGACACCAGTGCAATTAACCCTATGATGTAGTTTGTGTGTGAAACAAAGACAGAGAAAATATTGTCTTGTTGTTTGTATGTTGTGTTAATTTTTGTCTTTTCTGAATATGTATGAACTCACTCTCTAAATGTATAATAAAATTGCAGGTGTTGCTCCTATCTCAGTTTTGTCATTATTTGCGGTCTGTTTTACTTGTTCATTTTTGTTTTGGCAACGACTAATGCGTGATTTGCTTTACAAGGTAACAAATTTTAAACATGTATAAAATGCAACACCGTGTTGGAAGAATTCATTTCAAAACAATTATAATTTTGACAATTACATACACAAACCAAAAAATATAAACTTAACACAAAAACAATATGATGTTAAAAAACCCCCCACAAAGCAGTGCCAAGTATTAGGTTAACTGATATTAACATAAAAAGAATATATATATATATATATATATATATATATATATATATATATATATTATAATAAAACTAATTGCACAAACGCAAAGGGGGTAATCATACATTCACCTTGAAATGGTAGTTATATATTCACTTCCAATATCACCAAACACTTCCAATATCACCAAACACTATAAATTGCTGACGTGGCATTTTTCATACTTCAATTTCAGCTAGCAAAACATAGAAAGTGCTTGTTGATGTGGTCTTTCTACCAATAACCAAAGAGCAATGCCATATATTACTGACAGCTTACCAGAATTGACGACCCGAATGACGTGGTTGCTGACGTGGTGCCACGTCAGCTGTCACTCTCTCTCCCAATCAGCATAAGTGGGAAATCAAAAACAATTCTGAAAAAAATTAATGAAACCCTTTCTCCACCCTCGCGAGCCCCCGCACCCGCCCTCGCCGTCACATCACCGTGGCCGTCCCCGGCCTCATCCCTCGCCGTCGCCGTCCCCGGCCCTCGTCATAGCCGTGCCCGGCCCCCTCTCTCACCAAAACAAATTCCCCAGCCCCCTCATCCCCCTCCCTCGCCGTCGTTGTCCCCGGCCCTCTCTGATCTCTCGCCGTCCCGACTCTCTCCGATCTCTCCTTCTATGCCGTTTGGTTATTTTCTTCAGGTATTTTTTTTGGAGAATTTTAACTAATGTTTGCTCTTTTTTTTTTTTTGAGCACGGTGGTGATGAATCCGGCGATCATCATCGGACGTTTGCGTGTGGGTCTTCTTGGCAGGAGAGTAATTGATGTATTTGTTGATCATTGACAGTTTGAGGTAATCTATGTGTACCCTAATTAATTGTTGATTGTTTAGTATGGAATAGTTTTGATAATGTTGTGAATTTGATGCAGGAGGAGCAGAACAAGCAAATGTTGCATTTTAGGTGTGCTTCTTAGTTTTTTGCTTTGCATTTCCTTAGTTTCATGTTTTATTGTTTTGTTTGGTATTGAGGACATGATTAACCTTTTTGTCCCTTCTGTTTCATTGTGTTTTTTTTTTTTTTTTTTTTTTTTTCTGAATTCTTTAAACTGATGTTATCATGGTTTATGTCATGGCCTCAACTGATCACCTTCGGCCGTGCGGCACCTGACATGCACCATAGCGAGAGGTCAGCATTCCTTTCAAGAACAGTTAGTGAATTCCTGTTTGCAGTACAAAGCACATCGAAAATAATAAGAAACGAGCAAAACCGGAAAACATCATCGACACGAGAAACACGACACATGAAACCCATTTTAAGAGAGAAAAACATAAAACTCTCTTAGATTGAGAAATGTTTACAACCATGGCCAAAACCAACACCAAGTGGCCTCGTCTCCTCCCAAAGACACATTAGACCTTATTACAAGAGCTACCTCAAATCCAAGGTTGATTGAGCCCCATGCCCAATATAGGTCTGGTGTGAATTCCCTGACTTCACTTAGCTTACAGTGTCCTCTGACGCAACTGTAGCTTTAACCAGCCACCCTTGGTCACAGCGCGCAACAGTACCGGTCACGCGCGGTAATACCGCGTGCCATCCTCACCCCTAGCTTGACAGGCCAATTTAAAATCGCCGCCATCTTAGCCCGATCCATTCGGACTTCACCCCGAGAAATGATGTGCCCAAGGAACTTGATTTCCTGTTGATCGAAATGACATTTTTCCAGTTTCACATACAGTTGATGCTCCCTCAATCTTGATAGTACCTGCTTGAAGTAAATAAGGTGATCCTCCAAGGATTCACTATAAACCACAACATCATCCAAGTACACCACTACAAACTCATCAATGTAGTCCGAAAACACCTGATTCATTAAGTGGCAAAAAGTCTCCGGAGTATTAGTCAAGCCAAAAGCTATTACAAGGAATTCAAATGAACCATAGCGTGTCACACATGCCGTCTTTGACTTGTCTCCCTTTGCAACCCTGACTCGCCAGTACCCCGAGAGCAAATCCAGCTTGGAAAAGTATGTTGCTTTAGCCAACCAATCGAACAAGTCCTGTATGAGAGGAATTGGATACTTGTTCTTGACCGTGATCTTGTTCAACGCCTGGTAGTTCACGCACACTCGAAGAGAGCCATCCTGCTTCTTCTGAAACAATACCGGTACACCGTACGGATCCTTTGATGGCTGAATGAAGCCACTATCAAGAAGCTCTGTGAGTTGTCTCCTCAGTTCCGCCAACTCCAACGGAGACATTCGATAGGGAGCCCGGGCAGGGGGTTTGCAGCCCGGCATCAACTCAATCTGGTGATCTATTGTACTCAGGGGTGGGAGTTCACGGGGTAGTTCCGGCGGCATCACGTCTTAAAACTCCGTCAAGACTTCAGCCACAGCTAAGGGTAGATCACTCACCAGATCTTCCTGCACTTCTAATAAAGCAGCAACATATGTGGGTTCTCCATGTTTCGACCCTTACACCACCTGTTGCGCAGAAAGCATCGGCTCCTTCCCTTTCTTCTCCTTCGCAGCTACTCCAGCTACAAAGCATGAGTTCTTCTTATCTATTATAAGAAGACCACCCAAATGTGGAACAACAACGGCCTTCACAGACTTGAGGAACTCCATCCCCAATATCAACTCAAAATCATCCAATGTGACCGCCAGCAGATCAATCTTCCCTTGCAATCCACCCATGTGAACGGTTACGCCAGAGATCTTCCCAGTCACCGCTAGTGCCTGAGAGTTGACTGCTTTCACTCGGCTCGTGTGCGTTCCCACGCTCAGTCCCAACCGAGTGGCCACATCCTTCCTGATGAACGTGTGAGTTGCGTCTGTATCCACCATCCCTTGTATGGCATTTCCATTCAAGGTCAGCTCCACATAGAGTAGAGAATTCACCGCTCCGTCACCCTTGACAGTCTTCAAGGCACCCAACAGTTGTAAAGGACTCACTCTTGCTGGGTCCTCCGAATCGCTTTCTGGTTCATTTCTAAACGCTGCAAACTTATCGCGTTTAGTGCAATCCTTTGCCATATGTGGTCCGGTGTAGATGAAGCATCCACTCGTCTTGCCGGAGACACTCGTTGCTTTCCCATCATTCCTGGGTCTATTCCATCTGGCCTGACCGTTGGGCTTCCTCCTCTGGAACCCATCTCCGGCCCTTCTCTCCACCGGCTTCTTATCTTTGGATTTGAACTTTGCCTTTGCACCCTCTCCACCGGGTAAGGTTCGCAAGTCCACCAGTGCTTCTGTTGCTATGATCGCGGACGTGAGGTCCTTCGTGCGTTGCCTCTGTACCTCGATCTGGGCCCAACTCTGGAGTCCCGTAAGGAAGTTAAACAACTTGTCCTCCTCGGATATGTCCCTGATATCCAGCATCAAGGATGAAAACTCCTTCACGTACTCCTGGACAGTGCATGTTTGCCGTAGCTTCTTCAGATTAGAACGAGCTACCCAAGCAGTGTTGACAGGCAAGAATTGTTCCCGCAATTCCTTCTTCAACTCGACCCACGAGTTCGAACTTGTTCGGCCCTTCTGAGCGTCTTCTTGCTTACGAGTTCGCCGCCATAGCTTTGCATCGCCAGTAAGGTACATCCCGACCAACGGAACTTGCTCATGGCCCGGTACCCTTGCAGCCTTAAAGTACTGATCCATGTCCCAAAGAAAGTTTTTCAGTGTCTTGGCACTCCGTGCGCCATCAAATGGGGAAGGTTCGGGGACCTTCACTCTCGTGGGCGCCTCCCACGAGACCGGTGAAACGCAAGCTTCCTTGAGTTTCCCGACCTCGGCCTCCAAAGACTGTACCCTCGTCTTAAAGACTTCAACAGTCGCCTTTAAGACTTCAACAGTCAACTGGCTCTCGCACTGTTCCCTCACAAGATCTTCCACCATCTTCGACAGGTTCTCGAGGTGATCGTCAACACTCCCGATGACGTTCTCCATCCGCTCGGCTGTCTCCTCAAGGCGATCCAAGCGATCCTTCTTGCTAGTTGCCATTTCCATCGTCTTCACTTTCGTGTCTTCTCGCGCTTAGCTTCAAGCCACAAACTCGTAGCTCTGATACCAGCTGTCACGGCCTCAACCGATCACCTTCGGCCGTGCGGCACCTGACATGCACCATTGCGACAGGTCAGCCTTCCTTTCAAGAACAGTTAGTGAATTTCTGTTTGCAGTACAAAGCACAGCGAAAATAATAACAAACAAGCAAAACCGAAAAACATCCTCGGTACCAGAAACACGACATATGAAATCCATTTTGAGAGAGAAAAACATAAAACTCTCTTAGATTGAGAAATGTTTACAACCATGGCCAAAACTAACACCAAGTGGCCTTGTCTCCTCCAAAAGGCACATTAGACCCTATTACAAGAGCTATCCCAAATCCAAGGTTGATTGAGCCCCATGCCCAATACAGGTCTGGCGTGAATTCCCTGACTTCACTTAGCTTGCAGTGTCCTCTGACGCAACTGTAGCTTTAACCAGCCACTCTTGGTCACAGCGCGCAGCAGTACCGGTCAAGCGCCATAATACCGCGTGCCATCCTTACCCCTTGGCTCGACAACGCTCCCGGCCACGTGCCCACTTGCATACGCCTGCGTAAAACCTTGTTAAATCCGGAATAAGCTCTCAGTCTCCCGGTCTGATCAAGTGTCCCGCCCCGCCTAGACTTATTAGAGATCCAACACTCTACATGATGAAGTCCTGCGACACTTAACTCTTGGTATGGGCGCGCCTGCCCCACCCGCTCATCGGTCATGCGTACACCCACGGTCCAGCCTATGATCATGCGGGATATTCCACCCGCTCTTGGTCTCGACACAACACACGCGTCGCGCTAACCGCGCCCGCTACCAAATCCACGCAGTTGTGCACCCTCGTGGCTTGGCCTATGTAATACTGTATGCCTGCTGACCAAGTGTAAGGTCATCAACCCTTACAGTTTACTTCTTGAAATTCTCGGAGCTGATGATATAAGAGATTTGAATGGAGATATGAATATGGGAGTTTATTATTGTGCATAGAGATTTGACTCTGTATACTGCCCTTTTACTTAGTTTTTCTTTCAATTTTCATTTCCAAATTCCTTCCGCTCAAATATGTGATGAAAATTCTCCTACTAATGAAACATGCACCTTTTCTTATATTTATTAATTTATTCATATCCATTAGGCATTTCTTGAGCTGGATATGCCTTCATATTTAACCAAGTTTAGCATGGTAAATAAGTTCAATAAATCCTCCCAGAATGTCATATAAATCCCATATAATGTGATTCCCATATAGTGTGATTTATCATTTATGCTTATTTGACAATATTTAGTTATTCCTATTTTGGTTGCTGGACTTGGTAGCTTGATCAATGAGTTTGTGGAATTATTTAAGCTGAACACTTGGGTTCTCTACCTTTCCTGTTCTTTGACTTGGTTGACCTTGCTGTTCCACATATTGAAGATTGGTTTATCTGAGGAAGTCTTTCCGTAAATTGTAAACTATGTGAAAGGAAATACTATGAGTAAGCTAGATTTTTCAGTTATAGCTATATTTCTGTAAGAGCATCATATATTTGAAAAAATTATTTGATTTACAATTGTTTTTACCTTGAATTTGTTGTTCTTTCTTTGATTACTATAACTCTTTAATTGTTCATTAATGTCTGAGGTGCGTATCTTGTCGAAGTAGTAGCCACATTGCCATTGATAGATCTTCCACATGCAGGTTGCTCGTGGAGTCAATAGTGGCGGACAAGCTATTCCAATGCTTTTGCGAATTCCTCGCTTTTTTGATCTTTGGGATGGCTATGATATGATTGGCTTTGGGGACATTTTTTTCCCAGGCTTGCTTGTTGCATTCAGTTTCAGGTAACTCTTATGATAGATGTTCCAAACAAGGACGTGCGTATAAATTGTGCTCATACATCGTGGGTGTTGTTAAGCTATTATATTAAATGATGTATTTTCATGCTAGAACTTTGTGTACAGACTTACAGTTAGCATTATGTGTCAGTGATTTAGTTTAAACTTAGTTATACCAACCATATGAACACATGATTATTTTATGCCCTATCATGTATTTGGTTGTTTTTCTTGTGTGTAATTGCTCGCTATGAAACCCTGCATTTAAGATACTGGATTTGGTGTTTTCCCATTTGATCATTGGTTGTTTACAAGGAGTGGCAATTCTTACACAAATGTTGTTGAGCATAACATTCTATGAGTAATTGTTTACAAGACTAAATTTATCCTATATCCTAAATTATTCGGAAGGAGAACAACTTTTAAAAGAACCAAGAACTAGCGTTAATTGATTAGTACATTCTATCACTCACTTTTGGCCCTTGTGGGAGTTTATTAGAAGTTTGTTTGCCATTCAGTTACTATTGTGCATAGAGATATGAATATGGGAGTTTATTAGAAGTTTGTTTGCCATTCATCTCTTCTTATTGTGCATAGAAATTTGAAGTCCACCAACATTCTAAGCAAACTTTATTCATTTTGTTTAGTGATTTTCATCGAATTAAAGAGTACAATGATTCTTGCATTCGACATTCTAATATTTGAGTTGGTTTTCTTGTCCTATGTATTTATGTTCTTGAGTTCATACATAACCTATTCATTGATTTCCTTTATAACTGCAGACAAAAACTGAGAGTAGAAGAAGAGAAGAGAAGAGAAGAGAATGGAGAATAGCATGAAGATTTGATTTACTTTTCTTGTCCTGTGGACCATTTACATCACGTACATCGCAAGTTTAGAGAAAGCAATTGTGGAGGAGAAATCTATTAATCGAATTAACATGTAGCATTCTTGGATCTGTTTCCCAGTTTCTTGAGCTGTGCACTTGGCATTGACAAGAACTGAGACATGGTAAGCATCACCAAATTTGCTCCCCACATCTGTTTACTGGAAATTATAAGAAAGTCCACTGCTTAGAATGGAATCTTGCTCTTGATTGCTAGTTGATCATCCTCACTGAAAGTGGGAAATGTATTTTAGGATGCCTTTTTTTTATTGTAATATGGTTATGTTTATTTTATATTTATTTTATACACTTGTGATGCCAGTTGAGAATTTTGGTAGTCGTCAACAGCACTTGTGTTAAATTTCTTGTTAAAAAAATGTGTTACTTGTAACAACTATATGTTTGCAAAGATGAACGCATTGGTTTGTGTATCTTCAAATGGATGCCAGCAAATCTTGTTGGAAGAAATACTTCATTTGGCTGCATCTTGTGATGATTGGTAGCCAGCCATGTTAAAGTGATAACAAAAGACAACCATATATACCCTACAAAACCTTGTCTTTTGCATCAGAATAACATGGAGATCAGCCATTATGAACCCAAAAAATTATATGCAGTAGAACGGCACCAGAATTCATCACTTGAACTCGGTAATTGAATTGAAACTTGAAAAACTTTAAGTCAACAATGGTAAACATCATATAAGATGAAAAGTTCTTTTTTTTTTTAAGTTAATAAATTTTTAAGATGAGAATAATACATAGCAATCTTAGGAGGTGCAACCATGTCTCCAACAATAATGTAAGATGGCAATAAAAATTAGGTGCATTTTATGTGGAATAAGTCACACAGGGAAATCACATGATCAGTGAATATTGTGCAGATATAATATCCTGCAAGAATAACAAAGCGTGAGTTGCACTGTGATTACAATTGAATATAATTCAAATTTCTAAAAGCTTTTAATTTGAAGTACCTCATGGCCAAGAAATTCAGCAGTTCTTTTTGATACACAATCAGTAACACCATCCCTAGCAAAAGGAACATGACCGAACCCCCTATGTGATCCAATCTGAACAAAAATAATGAATAATAAATTATAAATCTTCAATTTTGGAAGAAAGGTATTATATAACTGAAATCACATATCAAGTAGGCTTCTTTTTTAGTTACCTGTGATGAACTATCAATGCCTATATTTTGCAAATTGAAACTATCAACATGCATATTCAATGTGCATGGAAAGGTATTCCCAATAACCTTCATAGAAAATAATGATGGTATTGTATTAGAAAATTATGTGAAATACCATAACAAACATGAATGTTAAATACAAAACATTACCACACTTTCTTCAGTACAATCGTCATTTACAGTTTCTGCATTTCCCTTTGTTTGATTTTTCTACAAAATAAAAAATGAAGTTAGACCACAAATTATTTAGAAAACTTGTAAAAATTAATGTGAAACATGATTACCTTTCTCTTGTTTCTAATGATTATTTCTTCAACTTTTGTCTTCTTTCTTTTTGTTGGAGGTCGACCTTTACTCCGAGCTTTTAAAGGAGTTCGAAATTTCGTAGTTGAAGATGTTGCTTGGTGTTGTTCATGATTTTCTTCCTACAAAACCGGTGGTAGAAGTTGCTCCGAATGACTCTCCCATGAAATTGTATTATCCATCAGCTTCTCTAATGCCCCATCAACGCAGTTCATTAAAAAGTTATATTTCTCAATGGATTGTATTCCAATTTCAGCAGCCTTGAAAATATAAGTGCATAAGCTGTTGTATCGCACTTTCTGCTCGAAAGTTTATGTGTCATCGTAGCAATTCATCAGATAAGTATGTCTGCGCTTGATATCCTTTCTCCAACGAGGTAAAATATATTGGGATGGAATGTCTTTCACATTTCTCTCAATGACGACCTTGCATATATGCTTGCAAATAATTCCTCTAAACTCAAATAAACGGCATGAGCACTTGGTGTTAGATTCAATTTTATTATGGTAAACAGTGAATACCATTTCTTTTCTAAGTCTGCCTTCTTTGCCTCTAAAAATATCTGTCACGTGATATGTAGATATTAGCCTATTTGAATTGATAACTACGAGATCACAATATAACATTCCTCTCAATTCATCTTGAAACAACCTGAAAATTTCATTCGTGTAAGCTTCTTGTAATTGTTTCTCAAAATAACAATCGGTCAACATTGGGAAGCAAGTGTTAAAAGAGGTGAAATTAGCCTTGTTTTCCTTTTCTATCTTAGTTTTCAATGCATTGTCATATTGCTCTACACATTGGTTTAATGATGTTGTAGGACCAACATACCCATCAAAAAAATCATTTACGCTTTCACATCTTTGAGTGGTAGATATTCCTGCCCAAAAGACTCTTTTGACATAAAGAGGAGCCCAACGTTGTCGATTTTTGTACAAAGAATTCAGCAACTCATTGTTTCCAATGTTGTAGTCTTTAATCATCCTCAACCAAATGTCTTCAAATTCTTGAGTATCCACTGCTTCATAAACGATGCTCTTCAAAATTTGTTTTATTTGCTTGTACTCTCTTAGGCCTGCATGCATTTCAGGAACCTTCTTCATTATATGCCACAGACAAAGCCGGTGATGAGAATTCGGAAAGACAACTTTAATTGCGCCTTGAATTGCCATGCATTGTTCTGTAATAATTGCATTTGGGCCCTTACTGGATATACATTCCAACCATGTCTTAAATAGCCAAATATACGTTTTCGTATCTTCCTTTGATAACAAACCACATCCGAATAATATGGTTTGTCCATGCTGGTTAACACCAACAAAAGGAGCGAAGTGCATGTCATACTTATTTGTTAAGTATGTTGTGTCGAACGATACTACATCACCAAAAGCCTAGAAAGCTGCTATGGATCTTGCATCTGCCCAAAAGACATTTCTCAAATGACCTTCATCATCCATATCGATCATATAAAAAAATTTTGAATTTCTACCGTGCATTCGAGAGAAATAATTCCCAAGTGCTTCAACGTCCCCAACTCCAAGTCTAATTGCCTTGCTTTTGCAATGCAATTCCTACAGTCTTTCTAAGTGTATGTTAAGTTCTCATAAACGCCGCTTTCTATTGCTAAAGATTGAAAATTCTTGCTCAAGCCTATACCCGCTTGGTCATTTAATTCAAGCCGTCTCTTTACATATCCATCCAATTTTTTATTACACTTTTGAAAACGAGATTTATGTGGAATAAGTGCATGATTATGCTTCGGATTGACACGCGATATAGTACAATGGCCATCATTACCGATTATAACATTGATCTTGGCTTGACAATTTGTTTTGATGGATAGCCTTGGGTTGAAAGCATTTTTGGCAGTGGATACCCTTTTGCCACCTCTTGCACATGCAAGTGTATAATACTTTAATTTTCCATCGTCTCCCGATCTTGTGCTTCGTTTTGTGATGCCAAAACCTTCTTGCTGAGCATAGTCAATGTAGAGATTGTAAACTTCTTCTTCGGAATGAAGTACCATTCCTGCGATGGGAACAACTTTTTGATGGAGTTAGTCCTCCGGTTGTAATAATTTTTCTTTCTCTTTGTTCAGTATTTCCACATAAGAAGATTCAACTTTTGTCCAATTTTTGCTCGGTTCAGGAGACACATGTTCCAATTCCACCATATTCTTCTTGATGTTTTAGATTTATTTTGATTAAAAAAATTTAAATTTTTTTTAATATAATTAATACATTATTCAAAGCAAAGTTATTTCAGTCATGCTATATTACTTTGCTTTGTAATATAACTAAACACATCAATACAGTTATCCAAATTTTTTACTATGATGTAATATAACTAAACACATCAATACAGTCATGCTATATTACTTTGCTTTGCTATATTACTAAGCTTCATTGTCTAAATTTTTTATAATGATGGATTAAATAATATATATATCAACATATAATGCATGCAAATTGCACATTATATAAGTAAGGTGATGTCGTGATAGATAATATAATGAGGAAGAAATGCACCTCCCCAGCAGAAGCCTGCTGCCCCAATTGAAGTTATGCCTTTACTTTTCAGTGTTGCAATAACGGATTTTGCATCTTCAGCTCCCTTTTCATGGAAAAGAGATACAGATTATGCTTTTGTTTAACCCAATAACTGATGTGCACAAGAATGCATACTCCCAATATATTAAGAAATGCAAATAAAAGTTAAAAATAAGCCTAAGTGCATGAAGATGATATATTCTCGGAGGATTTATTGGACTTATTTACCATGCTAAACTTGGTTAAATATGAAGGCATATCCAGCACAAGGAATGCCTAATGGATATGAATAAATTAATAAATATAAGAAAAGGTGCATGTTTCATTTGTAGGAGAATTTTCATCACATATTTGAGCTGAAGGAATTGGGAAATGAAAATTGAAAGAAAAACTAAGTAAAAAAGCGGTATACAGAATCAAATCTCTATGCACAATAATAAACTCCCATATTCATATCTCCATTCAAATCTCTTATATCATCAGCTCAGAGAATTCAAGAAGTAAACCATGATAGCATCAGTTCAGAGAATTCAGAAAAAACAAAACACAATGAAAAAGAAGGGTCAAAAAGGTTATTCATGTCCTCAATACCAAACAAAACAATAAAACATTAAACTAAGTAAATGCAAAGCAAGAAACTGAGAAGCACACCTAAAATGCAACCTTTGCTTGTTCTGCTCCTCCTACATCAAATTCACAACATTATCAAATCCGATGATGATCGTTGGATTCTTCACCATCAGATCCTGCCAAGAGAGTGGGCTGGGGAATTTGTTTTGGTTTGAGAGGGGGCCGGGCACGGCTATGACGAGGGCCGGGGACGGCGATGGCGACGGCGAGAGAGGGGGCCGGGGACGACCACGGTGATACGACGGCGAGGCGGGTGCGGGGCTCGCGAGGGTGGAGAGAGGGTTTTATTAATTTTTCAAAATTTTTTTTTATTTCCCAATTATGCTGATTGGGAGAGAGTGGCAGCTGATGTGGCACCATGTCTGCTGCCATGTCATTCGGGTGGTCAATTCTGGTAAGCTGTTAGTAATATATAGCATTGCTCATAACCAAATACATAGAACCCTATATCTTTAACTGAAGCTTACACTTTCACCGAAGTGGCATTTTTAGAATTTATCACTTTGGTTAATCACTTCCAAACCAAAACAAGCACTAAAGGTTGTAGTTTTGTTGTAGGCACCAAAGGAGAGTTATTAACTCTTCTATTGGCAATAGGTGCAGCATCAATGCTCTTCATGATATTTTGCTTCATTTTTCTTTAACAAGCAAAAAGATAACAAAGTCATAGAATTTTTTTCAAAAATCTCTTTATTAAGAAAAATAACTAAATCTTCAAAGTCTAAAATACACATTCAGATGGACTCTCACTAAATAAAAGGCCAAAGCATAAAAAATGAAACTATTCATTGAGAAAGAGGAAGATGATGAGGTCAATGAAACAGGCCTTTGGCAAAGGAAGATGATGTTAATAGGAAGCTATCTTCTTGGGTTTATTCCCCTTGTCTGGTGTAATTTTTAATATTAAGACTTTAGTATTACATTGGTGATTAGTGAACCTTTGCTTGCCAAGTGTGATGCACACAACAGTGGGTGATGTGTCAACCCTTTGCGTTACTGCTAGTGCATGGGTCATCAAGTAATAAAGTGGACCTAATGGGTCAGGTTGTCGAACCTTAGGGAATAGAAGTACTATTAGTTGCTCTTTCTCTGTTATTTGGCCTAATGGGTGTAGTGTTGTGATGATTTAATGGCTAAACCTAAGAGTGTCACTAACAAATGAGCAGGAATTGAAAAGAGTGGGTTCTCAATCGATGAAGACGGGGTATCCGGACAATGCTCCCCCTCGGATTCAGGTATTAGGTGCTGGATTACCAGTGTTTCTATACCAACTAATTGAGTCATGGGTATCCTAAGATATATCGGCCCCTGCCTCTAGACAGCCAGTAACTAGTCCCTTATGAGGTCCCGACGGAGAATTCTCTCGACGCCTCACACCACATATGACTGCTTAGCACTCTAGGGATCCCAAAGATATAAAAAATTCCTAAAAATAGATCCAACCCTGCCTCCAGCTGAAGGATCTCTAACCCCCTATGATGTTTCGATGGAGAATTCTCTCGATGCCTCACACCACATATGTTTGCTTAAAACTTAGGAAATATGGAGATAGGAAATATTTATCAGAAGGGAAAATGACACTCCGTTATGTCATGACTCACCCTCTCAACCCTCTTCACTCTTCGTAATTCTAAACCTAACGGAGATCTCTCTCTTCACAAGGTTCAATAAGACATGCAAAGCAATCAATATTGAAACCAAAAGCACATACAAGCATTAAAAACATAAGAGCAAAACTCAATAAATTGAAATCGAATAGAAACATAATGTAAATCTAACAAGAATAAGAATCCTAGAGTTGACATGTCCGAATACCCACTAGAGGTTTAGCTCTCCATGGAGCAAGTTACAAAACAAATAATATAAAGATTAACAACTTTAAAAGCCATATAAATAAGGCCCCTATATCCGTGATGATGGCCTTGATGGTTGATTTCCACGTCTATATTGAATCAACTCTGAAGCTGGGTCGGCGGTGGCTTCCCTGACTCTATGACGGAGGAGGAATCTATCCAAGTTGGTGAGGAAACCTTTCTAAAGCTGCAAAGAACACTCTCCAAACCCTAGCCTCCTTGCCTCTTGAAAATAGCCGAAAAACTCCCTATAAAATATGTCATGGCGGCTTTTATAAATAGAAATTAGAGCTTCACACGGGCATCGACACGGCCGCGTGAAAATTTCATATGGCCATAAATAGTGATTTGCTACAGTGATTTGGTACAGTAGTTTTTCTATAGTGATTTTTCCAGAAAATTCTTCGAGTCCACACGGTCAGACACACACCAATGTGGTAGAGCGTGTGGCTTTTTGTCATTTGAATCCTCAAAGACTTTCTTCAATTTGCGTGCAGAAGCTAGAACATGGACATACTACTGGCTTCGTGCCCTTTCTGGCTCATGTAGTGACTTGGAAAACTCCGAAAGTTGGCAACACCTCCATGTATATGAGCACAGCTCCTATCTTGGTCTTGAAACAAGCCATCATGCCCTATCTTTGCTTCTTTCTCATACTTCACACCACCAAGGCCATGTTTGCACAAAAGAACACCAAATACACTTTATCAGCGATAAAACCTGATAAAAGGGATGCTCGATGCATATAAAATCATAATTTAAAATATGTATAAACAAGCACTTATCAAGGTGCCTCATGGTTTTGTTGTCACTATTAGAGGGTTTTTCATGTATATCCTACTGTGATTGTTTTGGTTATAGTTGTTCTTCATTTATTGGTTTGTTAAATTAGATACTTGCTTCATTCTTGTGTGTTGATTACAGCTAATATTGTTCTAGAGTTGTTGGAATTTATTAATTTTGCCCCTCGGTGCTAGGTCTGATTGTGTCTCCCATTCACTAGGGTACAATCACTAAGTGAAGCACTCTTAGCTTAGCATACCTTGGCTAAGAGTTATACTAGTCACATATCCCTAAGTCAGAAACGTGATCTCAAAAATAGCTACTAAGTTTTCCAAAGCTAAAGATATGCAATTGATTTCAAAGAAATACTTTGTCTAGATCCAGTAAATAGAAATGTACCTCTTGGGATGAGAAGCAAAAAATTAATAAAAGAAAATAGGTTTGGTAGAGATATAGAAGGACCACAATTTATGTTTTGGTTTAATGAAATAAAGTAAGAGTTGATTTTGGATCTTTTTGACTCGGCTAATTTATTTGGTTCTCGATTTTAACTAGTTCAATCACCGAGTCTATCAATGGCAGAGTTTGTGGGCTGTCAATTGCTAAGATTATGGAGGAAAGTGTGGCTGAGATTTGAAGATCTAATTAATCATGATTTGTGTATTAGTTGTATATATATTCTTACCTTAAGTAGATTAGGAAATATTTTCTTGTTTAAAATAGGTGTACAACAATTCTTATGAAAGGGAAAAAAGATCATGAAATTTTAAAAGGGATGGGGGGGGAGGGAGGCGGTCAGCTATTTTCTCAAAGTGTGTTATGGTACCAGAGCCACGTAGTTGAGTCTTTGAATCTCTAACAGTTCATTTTTTTTTGGGTTGATTAATTACTGATCAACAACTTTGGCTTTAAGATTTATTTTTTTGGAAGAATGTCTGCTGAGAATTTTCTTGGAAGAATGTCTACGGAGACTTTGGCTATCAAATTTACAGGAAAGAATTATGCATCATGGGAATTTCAGTTCAGAATGTTTCTAAAAGGGAAGGAACTTTGGAATCACATTGACGGGTCTACTCCGGCTCCTAAAGAAGGTACAGAACTTTGTCAATGGGAGGTAAAGGATGCTCGAATCATCTCTTGGATTTTAGGTTCTATTGAAGCTTATATGGTGAACAATTTATGCTCCTTTAGTATAGCTAAGGAGATGTGGGATTATCTGCAACACATATATCATCAAGATAACACTGCAAGACGATTTCAACTAGAACTTGAGATTAGTAATTTCAGTCAAGGTAATCTATCAATTGAGTAATATTATTCTGGATTTATTAATCTATGGAGCGAATATTCTGGTATTATCTATTCAAAGGTATCACGCCCCGACCCTCATGTCCCGGCCCAGGGGAGGTCAGACACCTGCCTCAACCCTAGATCGCCGTAAGGCTAACCTGTTACCTGTACAATACCAACATCACAACAATAATATTCTAAATCTAAAGGTATTCAACCACAACCCTGTACAAGATCAACATACCCACACCAGGTATATATCCCTGTAAATCACAACAGCAATGATCATGAACACAATCATAGTCTCCCCCAAACACTGGGTGTAAAGCTCATACAACCTAAGGTCCTGACTGAACCAATCAAGATTATTCAAGACCAAAATGAAAATATGAAAACATAGGTCTTAGTGGATCTATCTTATGCATGACAATAATGTTTATGAACCATACACTATTCAAAGGTAAATGCAATAATCGCTTTGCCAAGCACTATCACGTCTCACGCCCTACTACCGTACTAACACCTGTAAAGAAGAGAAGAAGAATGGGTGAGTAACTAAGTTACTCAGTGAGGGGCTGAGCATGGAGCTACAATTCACACAAGTAAGAGTCTATAAGCAATCCCAATGACAAATCTTCAATATTCAACAACAATTAAAGTACTTACTTTCAATACATATATATATGTAAAATTTAATATAAGAAACTTTCAAACTTCCTCAATGAAATGCATTCATAAAATCTTTGAAAAGTCATTCATAAAATGATATAAATATGAAAAATTCAAGTTTAAGATACTTTTTCGGAATGCTCAACTTTTCAAGGTTTATAAAGTAATCAATGTAGTAAATCTCGTATCACGAAATCCAAATTCCGAAAATATACTTTTCTTTCTCAACGACCTAGGGATTTATAAGATAATCACAATAAATCCCATATCGCTAGTATCACCAAACTATGAAAACCCTCCGTCACTAATCCGCGGCCGCGGTTAGGTCAGGAGCCACCAAGATGCGCGTATCTTGGTGTTGTCCGTTGGGAATCCCGGGTGGTGGCACCGAAAATCCAACACGGCTCTTCAGGATCTCTACCGGCCTCCTGAATGAGCGAGTTAGCCGAGAACTCCAGGCCACCCCAACTAGGTCGGTCCGTGGAGACTCGCTTCTGCAGAAGATACCTGGGATCCTTCCCCTTTCACCATCAAACATCTGGGATATCCATCCCGCCCGTAGGCTTATTATGAACACATCAATATTATATTATGTATCTCATCAAGAGATCACAAATATTTTGCCCGTAGGCTCATCATAAACGAATCAATATAAAATCACATATTTCTTCAAGAGATCATAAATTCTGATAAATGCAACTCTTAATCGAAGAGTGAAAACTCATGTGAAAACGTCGTCAATAATGTCATTTTCTTTAAGAACATCATCATGAAAGTATTCTTTTGAAATACATCTCAAATACGATAACATCGTAAGAATCACACATTGGTGCACATAGACCCCTCTTGGGTCACAATAACAAGAGTATCAAGTTCTTGAATTCTCAAATCGTGTAATCATATAGTTCAAGCCATAGGGTTTCCAACCCTCACAAGAATTACGAAAACTCTTTTTAGAAATCTTTGAGAATATAGTTTAAATACATCATCATCACCAAGAAATTCATTTTGATTCACATAAGCCCTTCTAGGGTCTTTTTATCAAGAACATTCAACCTTTAACGATTTCTTTGAAAACATGAAATTGAAATCATCGGGTTTCCAACCCACTAGATATATGAAAGATCTTTGATCATAATCAAGAAGTAATTCAAGTCATATAAAATCATAATTTCAGGTTTCAAGAAACAATTTAAGAATCCATTGAAATCAAGAAATAAACATTTTAAAGCATTCATTATTGGGCATTCAAACAAGCATGACTATAGCTCTTTAATTAAACAATTCACACTCACAAACTTGGCGAGGTGGAACTCTTGGATCACTCGCCTACTTGCTTTTTACCCTTTACCTTTAGATCCACCTCCTTGATTCCATTCACCATCCAAGAAAAACAAGAATCAATCACATAATCCAAACATTAAACAAGGGAGGAAAGAATGATCAAAATTAGATCTTATGGCTTCTAGGGTTTACTAGATATTCTAGATTCAAGAATTAACACTAAAAGGATCCTCAAACCCTCAAGATCACAATAAAATCAAGAAGATCCTAATTGGTTTCAGATCTACAAGAATCATGGGTTTAGAGATGAAGGATCCCCTTCATTCTTCACCAAAAAATGAGATCAAGTCTCTTAAACCATCCAAACATTAGATCTATGCCTTAATCCCATTCAAACATTGGATCTATACTAGATCCACACTTTTCCTTCATGGATCTATAGATAATTGAATAAAAAAACATGAAATTGAAGAAGAGAAGAAAACTCACCTTAAACTTTGCTAGATCTAGAAGGGAATCATCATCAATGGAGGAGAGGGAGAGATCAACACCTTTCTTCTTTCTTGGAGCTCAAGAATGAAGATCTAATAGAGGGAGAATGTGGATTCAAGATGGGGAGAAAAAGAGAGGGAAATGGGGTCTTATGAAGGCCCTTTGAGTTTCAAATCGGTATATATAGGCCACAATGCGCGAGAGGGCTCACGGGCTCCCTTGCGGCCTCAAACCTGGAAGCCATGCAGCCTCCTATGCTCCTGCATGGGAGCTTGCATGGTCTTCAGTCCAGGGTTCCTTGCGGGCTCCCTTGTGCCTGCAAGGGAGGCCGCAAGGCCCCTTTTTTGGCTCCTTGCGGGCACACTAAGTGCCAGCAAGGTCCATTCCTTTCTTACACCTTTTAAAACACTTTCCCCCATCTTTTAACCTCTCAAAAAAGACCTTAACTAAGATATCAACATAAAAGAATACTCGACAAAAACTTAAACATACAACTTCTACACAAGAAACAAAGCACAAGAGAAGCAAAAAAAGGTCGAACTTCCACAAAAGGTACCTAAAGAGGCCTTAGCCAGCCTTCAAGAGGTTCATGAAGATAGTAGGCATGATTAGTTTTTGATGAAATTGAGGCTAGAATTTGAGGTTGCACGGGCTGGATTACTGAATAGAAATCTTGTCCCTTCTTTGGATATATGTCTTGGTGAATTGTTGCGTGAAGAAAAAAGAATGGCTACACGAGCTGTTCTACGTTCATCCAAGGACACATCTGAGGTTGTTAATGTTGCTTATGCTGCTCAAGGGAAGAACCGAGGAAAGGGACAAATACAGTGCTATAGTTGCAAGGAGTTCGGGTATATTGCCCGCAATTGTGGTAAGAAATTATGTAATTATTGTAAACAGAATGGACACATTATCAAGCAATGTTCCACATGCCCAGAAAACCGACGAGGCCAAGCTTTTCAGGCTGCAATCTCAGATCCTACCAGTATCAGTTCTACAGCTACGATTGTTGGCACAAATCAGTCTTTTGTTACTCCAGAAATGGTCCAACAGATGATCATCACAACATTCTCTACTCTTTTACTTCATGGTCAAGGTAAGATTATTTCTTCTCCTTGGTTTGTTTATTCTGGGGCATCAAATCATATGACTGGATCACCTAATTGGTTGCATAATCTTCAGAAGTATACTGGTAAACAACAAATTCAGATTGCTAATGGAAGTAATCTTCCAACTACAACCATTGGTGATATTGGACCTTCCTTTCGTCATGTATTCGTTTCTCCTGGATTGTCTACTAGTTTGATTTTAGTTGGGCAGTTGGTGGATAATAATTGTAATGTAAATTTCTCTTGTCGTGGTTGTGCTGTGCAGGATTAGGGGTCCGGGAAAGTGATCGCGAGGGGGCCTAAAGTGGGCAGATTATTTCTGTGTTTGGCATAAACGATTGGGCCATTCAAATAATGTGATAATGCCTCATTTGATGAAGCATTGTTTTCTTGGCAATAAAAATCAGTGTTCTTCTAGCAGTTTATCTATTGATTGCTCTGCTTGTAAGATAGGAAAGAGTAAAGTGTTACCTTTTCCTACTTATGGTACTCGTGCTAATACATGTTTTGAGATTATACATAGTGATGTTTGGGGTGTTACTCCTATCATTTCCCATCCGCTGTATAAATATTTCGTGACATTCATTGATGACTATAGTCGTTTCACATGGATATATTTTCTGTATACTAAAGCTGAAGTGTTGACTGTTTTCAGAAGTTTTTGTGGCTTACATTGAGACTCAATTTTCCAAACACATTAAGGTTTTACGATCTAATAATGGGGGAGAGTATATGTCGCATGATTTCCAAGCTTTCTTACAACAAAAAGGCATTATCTCTCTACGATCTTGCCCTTATACCCCTCAATAGAATGGGGTGGCTGAACGGAAAGACCATCACATGCTGGATATGGTTCGTACTTTACTCTTAGAGGCCTCAGTTCCGCCTAGATTTTGGGTGGAAGCTTTGTCGACAGCAGTTTATCTGATTAATCGGCTACCTTCTCAACAATTGAATTTTGATTCTCCTTACTTTAGTATTTTTGGTATGCAGCCTGATTATCATATGCTACACACTTTTGGATGTGCTTGCTTTGTACACTTGCCTTCACATGAACGTCACAAGCTCACAACTCAATTAGTAAGGTGTGCATTTATGGGATATAGTACTACTCACAAAGGATTTCTGTGTTATGATGCTGCCACTAATCGACTGCGTATTTTAAGAAATGTGATTTTCTTTGAACATGAGTACTATTTTCAGCGGCAGGATCGCCCTTCACATGTAGTTTTTCTTCCTAGCTTTGATGAAATATCTCCTTCCATTGAACATTTTAAACCTGGTTTTGTTTATCAGCGATGACAACCCCCATCATTGCAAATCTTTCCCGACCCTAATCCAGTGCCTACTTCAGTGGGTCTTCAAAGATCTACTCGAATTAGTCATCCTCCTGATAAATATGGTTTTTCTGCTATTTTAGCTGATATTACAATTCCAACCTCTTATTTTCAAGCTACTAAACATGTATGTTGGGATAAAGCTATGCAAGAAGAATTTCAAGCTCTTCAAGAGAACCATACGTGGGATATTGTTCCCTGTCCTACTGGTGTTAAATCCATTGGTTGTAAATGGGTATATTCCATTAAGCTAAGGTCTGGTGGGTCACTTGACCGATACAAAGAAAGGTTGGTGGTACTCGGAAATCGACAAGAGTATGGAGTTGATTATGAAAAGACATTCGCACTAGTGGCAAAAATGACGACAGTGCGACTTGTTCTAGCTATTGCTGCTTCCAAGGGATGGTCATTACGACATATGGATGTTAAGAATGCCTTTTTACATGGTGATCTTGAGGAAGAAATTTATCTGACTCCTCCACCAGGGTTATTTTCTACACCTTCTTCTGATGTGTGTAAACTAAAAAAGTCACTCTATGGTTTAAAGCAGGCTCCGCATGCTTGGTTTGATAAGTTTCGATCTACCCTCATTAGCTTCGCCTTTGTCCAGAGTCAATATGATTCCTCTTTGTTTCTTTGCAAGACTCCTAAAGGAATTGTTTTGTTCCTAGTATATGTTGATGACATCATTATTACAGGGACTGACTCTGAATTGATTTCTTAACTTCAACAGCATCTTCAAAGCTCTTTTCATATGAAGGATCTAGGTCCTTTACGCTATTTTTAAGGCCTTAAAGTGAAATCTACAGCAACTGGTGTTTTCTTAAATCAGCATAAATATATTCATTAGTTAATTACATTAGCTGGTCTTCATGATGGTCGATCTGTTGATACTCCCTTAGAAGTGAATGTTAAATATCGTTGTGATGAGAGTGATTTTTTGCCTGATCCCTTTTTATATAGATGTTTAGTAGGGAGCTTAAATTATCTAACTATTACTCGGCCTGACATTTCTTTTGTTGTCCAACAAGTTAGTCAATTTATGCAGGTCCCTCGGCATCTTCACTTGGCTGCTGTTCCTCGTATTGTTCGCTATTTGCAAGGCACTTTTACTTGAGGTCTTTTCTTTCCTGTGAATTCTCCTATTCACTTGGTTGCATATAGTGATGCCGACTGGGCTGGTTGTTCCGATACTCGACATTCCATTACTAGGTGGTGCATGTTCATTGGCAACTCTCTTGTCTCTTGGAAAAGCAAGAAGCAAGATCGGGTGTCGAAATCCTCAACTGAGTCTAAGTATCGTGCTATGTCCTTTGCATGTTCTGAGATTGTCTAGCTTCGAGGACTGTTGGGTGAACTTGGGTTTCCTCAAATGAAACCTACTCCACTTCATGCAGGTAATACTAGTGCTATCCAAATTACAGCTAATCCAGTGTTTCACGAGCGCACCAAGCACAATGAAGTGGATTGCCATTCTATTCGTGAAACATATGATGCACATGTTATTTCTCTTCCTTACATCACCATTGCTCAACAGACAGCTGATGTATTTACTAAAGCTCTCTCACGATAACGACATAATTTTCTGGTTACCAAATTGATGCTTTCTGATCATTCAGCATCAATTTGAGGGGGGATATCAATGCAGAGTTTGTGGGCTATCAATTGCTAAGATTATGGAGGAAAGTGTGGCTGAGATTTGAAGATCTAATTTATCATGATTTGTGTATTAGCTGTATATATATTCTTACCTTAAGTAGATTAGGAAATATTTTCTTGTTTAAAATAGGTGTACAACAATTCTTACAAAAGGGAAAAAAAATCATGAAGGTTAAAAGGGGGCCGGTCAACCATTTTCTCAAGGTGTGTTAGAGTCTTGGCTGGGTTTTACTAAGGATTGGTCAATGCGTAATGATTGGATTGGCCTTATAGTTCTGGTCCAGCAGGTGAAAGCAAGAACTATTTCTGATTGTGATGAAACCATTGAAGGAACTATTTTATGGAGATGATGTTATTCCTATGCTTGGTTGTCATCATCGTGAAGTAAAGTCTTCATATTAAAGGACTGTTTGGTTCGGAAGTGTATAGTCGAAGTGGTGGAATCCTTGGAAACATGATTTCAGTGGAAGTGTAGACTTCAGTTGGAAGTGTGCAATTCTGTGTGTTTGGTTATAGGAAGAAATGTCAAATCAATTACCACTTTTAGTGTTTGGTTGGTGGAAGTGAGCAGTTGAAATTACCACTTTAGTAGTTTAGGTGTTTGGTTAATATGGAAGTGGCGCTGTGTTCACCACTTTGGGGTGTGGAGAGAGAGAGAGAAAAGGGGGAGGGGTTAAACACTATAGGGGCAATATTTAAAATCTCAAAATAAATCAACACATGAAAATAAGGACGTCAACGAACCTTGGCCCCGATGAAGACATAGGGATTTTTTCCGAGGATCGGGTAGGGACCGGGGACGGGGATTTTAATGTGAGAAATATCTAACAAAAACCTAGACATTTATGTAATTCACAAATTATTAATAATTTAACAAACATCCGAGGAAAAATCACTCAGGGCTGCAAATCCATTAAAACCAAAAAATCCACTCGGGGATGGGAATAAAACCGGATTTGTAGCACCCGGGTACGGATTTGAGGATTTGAGGATGGGAGTACAAATCCGACGCCGGGTACGGGGATTGTAGCACCCGGTGAATCACCATCCCATTAACATCCATACATGAAAAATTATTGCATCACTACCTCGGACCATGAGTTAGAATTAAGTTACTCTCAAAGTTCGTTAGTGTTAATAACTGCCATTAGGCATACAAATCCAAAATAACAAAATATATACGTATACCTGTAACAGTAGAACTAAATACAATGAAGCAATCACAAAAAAAATTTCTGAAGTGTGAAAACTTGACACAGTAGCTTTTACAACTTGTACTGCTTTCTTAATAATGACGCAATCACAACACCAATCCAATTACAATACAGTAAACAAGGAAAATATATCGGTTATAAAGCCAATAAATCTATATTTGCCATGACTAAAAAAAAAAAGAAACACTCCAGCTAACTCCCACAAGTTCTCTATTGCCAATGGTCCTGTATTGCAGCCCACACTCGAAATGTGCTCTCTTTTCCTTGCTCATTGTGTTTGACTGCAGTATTACAATGAACACCCAGCTTTGCTGCAAATCTAAAAACAATGCCCTAGCAATCCAATCATAATCCCCTAAAACGCTGATATCAATATTTTGAAGCACAAATGAAGTACAAAATGTTTGTTCCAAGTGTTTGACCTATACTTTCCAATCATCACAAAGTCCCCATTGAAAGCAAACTATCGGAAACCAACCCAGAAAATCTGCCATGGTTCAGGTGACGAGAGTATGGTGGAAGCACCTTCATTGGCATTTAACGGTCACATGTTTTCCCCCATCCCCCACATGCAGTTTAAAACGAAAAAAAGAACCCCCATATAAAGTGGGTTGCAATTGTGGCAATGCATGCCTCCGAATTGTCTCGCCGCACTTGTACAACATTAGGCTGGAAAACAAAAAAACTAGTGGAGCAAAAACCTGAGAAAGACATCCAAAAAGTACGAACTACATAAATAATGACAAAAACCAATCGACAAACACACATGGGAACAAACAACATCCACAGATGCATTTTCCCAATGTACCAAAACAATGTCTGAAGAAAATAGAAACTTTGATAAAGTCCATGATATACAAGGTCACCAAATAAGCACAACACATGATAAAAAATATGATAACATAATTACAACACATAAGTAGAAAGCATGATAAGCACCTGGTAAAGAAACCATGACAAGGAAGTAGAATACAACAAAAGAAAATATCCAAAACCAATGGTAGAAAATCCTAAACAAATCAAAACTAACACATTCATAAAACCATGGTTCTGCATGCATATTGAGAAACATAAACATCAATAACAACACATAAATATAAATTTAGCAAAGACAAAAATGAGATGTGATATGGTTGCAATGACACAGTAGCTAACTACCGTCGCATTACCCCACCAATTCACCCATTCGCCCTAATTCAAACCCAATGGACCATGCCTTAGTGCATTTGTTTTCACAAAGGTTTTGTACTCATCATCACCATTTCATCTCTCCTGAAAAAAAATAGAAAAGCATGTATAATGCATATCAGAAAGTGGGGCACATAAACATATACCAAGTAACAGAAGCGAAAATACCCAATGCATACTAAACCTTACACATGATAGCCAAATCTGAGATGCAACATGCTAGAAAATGCAAATGCAGCATGATGTAGATGCAAGTACAATGCCATGAAAGTCCAGGTAATGTTGAACATCGTACTACGGGCAAATGCATGATGCATAACATAAAAAAATACAACATAATAGTAAATAACTACAGAAGTTCCTATATCGGCGTCCGTTTTCCAATAGTATGGCCACCATTTCCGAGTGTTCACACCATCCGGGAGAGGAACATCTCAATCCAAAGTCACCTAAGGTCCATTTCCTTCACGATGAAACCCCAGGCTTCACTCTCATGCAATTGCAAATAATTGAATGCTCCAACTAAGTCAGTCTTGTGGAATCCATCTACTTCCATCACCTTAGGATACAAAACATCAGTCTAATGGATTGGGTTTTTTATTGCATTAGTCATTTGACCAACAACGGGTATGAGTTCACCCATCATGGAATCTTTCTTAGCCACTTTGGTCGATCGTTGGGTCCTTTGCGTTGACGACGCCACCGGGCTGCTAATAATCGGCGGGGTAGGAATGTTGTCACCGTCGTCATCACTAAGAGTTAAGGCTTGAGCTGATTTAACATTCTCATTGTTGTTGTTGATACGCCCCTTGCGTATCCGCAAGTGCACGGGTCGTATAAGTAGTACAATGTACCAGAAAGATCGGGTAGTCGAATCCACAAGGATTGGTGTATCTCCTAATACTCTCTAGCCGCTTAATATTTAGTCAATTAAAAGTGAGATTAAGGGGACTAAGGTCTAGACAGGAAAGAGAAGGGAAGAGAAGAATCACAGGGGAAAATGATCCTGGGTTGCTCAGTTAGGAGGTAGGGCCCCGGGTTAGTCCCTTGGTGAGGTTCAAACTTAGAATCCGTCAACAAATAACAATGGTCTGCACGCCTTTTTGAAACCGACTAAAGAAGCCCGAAAAGAGAAGAATGCACGTTTAAATCGCTCTCCGTCCTTTCAACTGTGACAACGCTACCGGGATTCGTCTCAGCCACTTTGTCGGCGTACCACAACAACAAATCGTAGCTGCTCACCTCACTGCCATGAATGGCGGACCGAGCGACCTCCTTACCCATCCATGCACGTTTGTATGGTAATCGCACGCCGTGCTCACAAACGATGTCTTTCTGTATGTCGATGGCTCGATATAATGGTCGTTCTTTTAATCTCCGCATAATACGGTCCCCGACCCACTTCGTGCTAGCTTTCGGGTGGACTATCGTTCCGATGCCCCCCCCGCGGCAAGTGTGCGTCCCTTGCACCTTGCATTGTCTTCACTCGGAAAGATTCATCGTTCTTCTCTTTGGACGCGTGGACACGCCACTGGCAATCCGGAGAAGCACACCTCACAGTCGTACGAAGTCTGTCATTCTTTATGAATGTAAAGTCGAAATTGTTCCTTATTGCATGGCTGCGCAAGGCATCCTTGAACTTATCAACACCATCGAACCGGTGCCCTACTTGCAATGTGGAGCCATCAGATGTTTGTGAACATGGAGTAATACTGAGGGCACCTGCTGGACGATGTTGGGACAAAAATGATTCCATGTCCGCATTCATGCTTTCTGAGATTGACTCCCTGCGGATGGTGACGAGTTAGGTAAATCACAATTATTTCACAGAATACGCAGTATAATACACACAAAAGCAGTGGAATACACAAGAAAGCATTATATTACACAGGGAAGCTATATATTACACAGAAAATACATATATTACACAGAAAACTACACAGAAAAGCTGTAAGTTACACAGATAATCAATGTAATACACAATAAATCCATAAAATACTCTAGATTACATAGAAAAGCAATATGTTACACATGAAACGTATTCCTGCGGGAAATCAGCAGTAATACACAATACACACGAACATAGTAAGAGCTATCTTTGTTGCTAGATTACGTGGATGGTAAGGAGATGTTATTGACTGTTTCCGCTGCCCCACTGACTTCGTCAACGATGAGGTCCACCACATTTTTCTTGAAGGTATGATGTATTTGCCACATGCGTTGAAAATCCACATCTGACTCAATTGGGCAAACCGTGCTGTACGCATCATGCGTGCCAAACTTCACAACGACTCGAGATGGATCCAAAGCCCATCGCTCGCAGATCTCTGGGACAACAATCTCCCAGGCTGGCAGGACCGTGAATTGTAGTAGCCGTCCTTCGCCTTTGAAGCGAGCAACGCCACAAAATGTCTCCATCGTGGCTAACAACTGCGTAGACGTCGGTTTCTGGGTAAAAAAATAAAAAAAAGACAAAAATAATGGAGCCAAGTACAGACAGTGCTTACCTGTGGATTAATCTGTGAGCACGACGACAAGATCACTGCGAGAGAACAGAGAAGAACAAGAGGAGAAATAGAATGAAGATGGAGATGAAGATGAAGTATAGTGAACATGATGGAGAAGAGCTTCCAGAGAATTCTTAATGTGATTGGGCGGGAATGAAAAGCAAGGGCACTTTTGCCATTTTAAAAAAAGTACACTCACGGTTGTCACGGTAGGGACTAAAAGGTATTACGCGTGAAAACCAGGGACTGCAGAGGAAGTGCAAAAGTCAGAGGGACTGCAGAGGAAATTGGAAACTATCAAGGGATTTATAAATAGTTTTTTCAATGACTGATAATATCTCTTTTTTACATCCTTATTTTAATTATTTTTATACTTTAAAATTAAACTGCTAAAAATTGAAATTATATAAAAAATAAATAAAATAATGTTTGTTGTAATTGTTGGGGATGATAAAAATATAATAAAATCTATTTTTTCTTCTTGAAAAATTATTTGAATTATTATAAATGATAATAAAGTTTATTTTTTAATCTTAAAAAATAATAAAAAAATATAAATATGCAGAAGATACATAGATTAGATTTAGGTTTAAATTTTTAAAATATAAAAACAACATAGTTGAAAAAGATCAAAATGTGAAAAAAAAACTTTATTTTTACTATTGGAATCATGTGTGCCACACATTTTACTGTATTGGAAAAGTAACTGATGGAGAATGCACTTGACTGGAGCTGGACCAATTTCATACCAAGATTATAGAGGAAGTTTTTAAAAAAATAATCAAATGATAATAAAGAAATTATCCAGGAACTTACAAGTCATTAAAGCTGTTAGAAAGTCTAATCCACGTGTCCAAAACTGGCCCCAAAAGATGTTCAAAGGCATCTGTCTCGAGCCCATTACTCATTCCCATCTTAGAACGCCTTTATCCACGAATCCTTAGATTTAAGTTTGAGATCAACAAAGACTAATCAAACGGTCAGTATTGTCCCCGCACGATACTATCCTCCCCAGATAAAATGTATCCCATCTTGAAACTGACAACGAGTTTCAAGGAACAAACTTCAATCACAATTAAAAATTTTAAAGTCAAAGAAAGGAGCCGTTGCCAAGAGATAATATGACCGTTGCCCAGTTACTTCCATTTCTACTTCACTTCTTTGGACCTTCAAAACAAATAAAAACAAAATATAAAAGATATGTATAGATAGAGGAGAGAGAGAGAGAGAGAGAGAGAGAGAGAGAGAGAGAGAGAGAGAAGAGAGAATGGTGGCCAAGACTCCAATCAAGGAGAAGAGAATGGCAGCAGCTCTCAACCCAAATCTAATCAGAGAAACTGTAAAGAAGGCAAGAAATTCAATCATCTTCTTTTCAATTTTTTTTTAAGTAAACTCTGATTGATCTTTGTGGTATTGTTCAGGTGGATCAATGCATGGCTCGTTTGCAGGAACTTCAGTACACAGTGAATGGGAGAACAAAAGTGGTTGCAGGAGTGAAACTCAGTCCCCGTAGCACCAGAGGTTATTTCAGAACCAGCCTGAGATGCAAACAAGAGTCTATAAGGTCTAACTATTCTTCTTGTAAAACTGTCTTCCAACATTTGTTTTTGTTTCCCCTCACAATAGATGAGTTTCAGGATGAAGAATGCAGCAGCGCCTGCAAAGTCCCCAGGGAAGTTTCAAGAAAGCACAAATGGTAAGTAAACAACCCCTGAAAATTCTTCCACTTTGTGTTCTCTTATCGTTGATAATTAGAATGACTCGAGAGAAAACAGGGGAATGGCGAAGAATGTCATTGCCCGCAATGTTGTTAGGAGAAACAGTGGTTGAAATTCTCCAAGCTAGTAAATTTGCCAAAGAAATTGTAGCCCAAACAAGAACAATGAATGATCCGAAGACTCCAGGTTCTTGTTCAACCCATAGAAACAAAACTAAAGCAAGAATACATTGCGAGAGCACTGAGCTTCGAACTAAACGGACACAAGAGAAGCAACAGTTGCGAAGATCTCGGCGTTTCGAGACAAACTCAACTGTGACGCCGAGAGCTCGATCACGCATTACCTTCAAAGCAAGTTCACCATCTCCATACAAAGAGAAAGATACGAGGAATGTGTTGATGAGGAGGCATTCAGTGACGGCGCAGCGAGTGTCACCAAAGAACAGGCCTTGGGCTAAGAAGACGGTGCTCTTTCCAAATCCGCTCTTTTCAGATTCAACACAGCAACATGAAAAGTTTTATTACAAGACCAGGTCTCCGATAATCTCAAAAATAAGGCAACAGACACCAAGAAAGTTTCTTGTTAAGTCACCAACAACGTCCTTGAAATCACAATTCAAGAACAGGAAGGCTGTGCCTGTGGTAACTAGTAATCAATTATCTTCTTCTTCACCTGTTAGAACAATGGCATTGCCGAAGGCACGGAGATGTTCCTTCTCACCCTCTAAATTGGCCAACAGATTCATTTCTCCATTGAAGATGAGGAAGAGTATGAAAATCTAGAGTTTTGAAAGCTCATTGGGCTAATGAGACTGAAGTTGAATAATGCAGAAAATAAGGCAAATTAAGGAGAGCCTTAATGTCTATACTTCGTGTTAATTTTGGCTTCTTTTTTTATCTTGTTCCTGAATTGTGTTTTAATCTGCTTTGTAATTTTTCTCCTCCTGGAAATATATATGAAAAACATGATATTTTATTCTTTCACCATCGATGTATTATTATCAAGCATTTTTAAAGTAACCATATAAACTAATAAAATCATGGGCTAATTTTGATTTCTTTGATGAATTAAGTAGCTCATATGTGCTAGCGTTCAATGGACTGTTCTAATCTGTTCTAATCTGTTTTTGAAAACACTGGGAATTCTTAGGTTTCAATTAAGTTGGTTAATAGCATCACCTACAATTTCCTCAAATAAAAGAGAACATGCCAACACCAGCATGGTGAGTAGTAAAACACCTTGGCAAGGAATGGGTATGCGTGGTTTCAAATCCCCACGCCCATGGTACGGTCATAGTCATCGCTGAGGAGAAAAGTTTACACCCACACTTAAAAATTTTTCGCCATCAGGGAAGGCTGTGATGGCGTGACGCAGTCCTGGTTCGCAGCCAATCAACACCTGACACTCGATCAATGACCAACACAATGCAAAAGCACAATACAAGAGTACCTAAAGATATGTATGTCATGCCCCATCCCACGGGACTGGCATGCGACAACCGCCTCGTCACTCAACCCTTGAGTCGCCACAAAGCTAACAACAACCTGAGAACATCAGACCTGAACAGGGTTCGCAAATTCAAATCATACAAACATTAATGTAAGAGAGTACACAGAGGAAGCAATCTAACCAAAGGCTTAATACAAGTTGTCATAAATACAACAAAGGATTCAAACAGACAAATAAGCATACAAATCATGCATAAGAGTGTCGAGTACACTAGTAGATCCATGTCCTTATACAATACGTATGATCAAGAAGAAACATACATTAAACAAGGAAGAAGACAGAAAGCTAGGGAATGCTCAGCACTTCGGTCCGCCGCACCACCACTACTAGTTAGAGCCTGAAAAATGAGGGAGAGAGTAAGTAACTAGAGTCACTCAGTGAATGGGTTACCACTGTTCCATGGAATACAAAATAATTTATAAAACGATAAAAGCTTTTGTAGTAATATATATATATAGTTTAGAATGTTTCAGTGTATATATATATATATATATATATATATATATATATATATATATATATATATATAGCAACATATACACAAGCATAAGGAAAACATATATAGCATTGCAAATAAGGTTTTAATAAATATAACTCATAAATAGCAAAATACAAGTTTTAAAATTATAATACATGATGTACACCATTGAAACACTTTTTGTTAAGCACAAAAAAACTTATCTTTCCAAAATAGGAGGTTTCCAACTCGAGCAATTGATAAGTGGTCCAGAAATCCCTCTAAACTCTAGCCGTGGCCGTGGCTAAGTTCAGAGCTGGTGGATCACCCGCAAGTATACGGGGTCGTCAAGTAATACCTCGTGTGAAGACACAAGGATCGTATTCCTCGGGGCTAAGGATCTCCTATTACTCCTTCGCTGCCTATTATCTAACCTGAAATCTTGAGTGAAAGGTCTTGAAACAAAACACGAAAATAAAGACAAGTGCGAGAAAGTAAATAATAAGTAAATTGGGAGATCAATATAATGCAAAGGCCTATGGGTGTGGATCCCCTTGGCTTCCTTATACCCTACAAATCAAATGGCACACAATTAAGTGCAAAAAGGGCATAAATTCTTAATAAACTATATGCTAGTTGTATGAAATACATATATGGAAAAACTTACATTTAGACACTTATCATAATATCCCCACACCTAAGTGTTTGCTTGTCCTCAAGCAAACAAAACATAAAGACTAAGGGAAAAATGATAAGTGGCTAAATGTAAAACCTCAAGCTCAAAAGTAGAGGATCTCACAAGCACAAAGTGAAGAGAATTCAAGATATTGAGTTGTATCAACAAAAACCAAATAAAGATAGCCCTATTCCATCTAGAGTGCTCCCGTGAGTGTGTGAACCTCCTATCTCGCCCTCCTTACCTTAGATCAGTCTAGGGGTCCATTCACCCCACACACGATGATTACCCGTCTTAGGAATGCTAAGAACACCCTCAATGGTCAACTAAGATCCTTTTGATTCCTGCCTTTGACTCTAGCCTCATTCTAAGTGTGGTAGAACATCCTGGAGATCAATAGAATTTTTGTTTTTTTTTTAGACTAACGTAGACTGTACATTATCTTTCGACTGGGTACACATGCTGTTTAGGCACCCGAGCACCCATCTATTAGATTTATTACAAATCTACATAAACGCATTCATGCTTCACTAGCTGTTGGCTGAAGGTACACTCTGGTTAGGAGCCTGTACCCAAGCTACTTAGCTAGTGTGAATAGTGGAATACTGTCTTTGACTTATTTCTATTTACAGTCTATCTCATGTCTCCAGGTATAATCTACATGTCATGATGTTACTAAGGATAAATCTCACAAGAATCAAAAGTTCTTAAAGGCCCATTGAAAGTAGCCCTTAACAGACTAAGAGTAGTATCAACATGATGGGTTGGTCAGAGTGTGCGAGAAAGAAGTCTAGTGATGAAGTATGCGGGGAACACTAGAGATACAAACAGGACTTTTAATAACATACAAAAATAAATTACAACTCATATCTATCATTCTTTCAAGCCAGGAGATTCTCAACAAGATGATCATAGCTATCATAGGTAATACTAGCATGTAAACAATGACCCTACTACATGAAATGTACCCATCCCCACACTTAGTGTTGTGCATTGTCCCCAATGTACACTAAACATGAATAACATGAAGAGATAAGCAAAGAAAAAGATAGGGTGGAAAAAGAAATTAACTCCCTTGATTATCTGGTGAGTGCGGCAGGATGTGTCCCAACAAAAATGAGGGGAGTCCAGCTTCTATTGAGTGAGAGAGAGAGCTCAAAATGCCTGTCATGCCCTGAAAAGCAAGACGGGGATATCATCATTCCACAACAATATAAAACAACCAACCCTAAAATAAATCTAGGGACTAAATATCCAGACAGCATAAATGAAAAGAAACAGAAGTTCACAACACGGGTTGGTAGGGAAAATCCCTTGCCAACTAAACAAAATAGCACAAACAAACAAAATAATAGGAGAAAAGGGAAGTAAATGTCCAGGGACAGAAGTAATGTTGCTCAGTGATCAGGGTGATGCAGGTGGCAGTGGCCCGGTGGCATGTGAAATCATGAAGCGCCGAAACTCCTCAGTGAGTCGTCACTGCTCCTCAAGAATCTGCTGTAGCTGGAGACGTGTCGCATGCTGCTCCTCTCGTACATCCTGTATCTCATCCTCGATCCCCGTCAGTCGCATGTCAAGATCAGGGGTCGGCACGGTGCTATGGGTGGGTATGGATGTGTCCTCAGGCTCTGGCTCAGTAGGCTCTGTCTCGGTGGTGACTGTGCTCTGGCGTGTGGTTCTACCACGCCTACCTGTGCTGGCCACTAAACCAATAGCATGAAGGGTGGCTATAACGAGGGGTGCGCCTCTCCTACAACTGACATGCCCTATCTAAGCTCAAATAGACCCATGCCACGAATCAGTCGGGTCACGAAAGAACCAGCAAATATAGCTGCCAATCTGGTACACTGGCCCTGATGGATAAACGCGTCAGCAATGCGATGACCCAAGTGGATGGGGCGCTACTCGAAGATGTTGTGCATGATAAGAAGGTCAGTCTGTGTAACCACCCCAATGCTGTCCATACGGCCCCATAATGATCGAGCGATGAGGGCATGAATATATCGATGTGCAGTGTTGGATATCAATGAGGCCTTCCGTGTGTTCCTAGTATCTCGCACAGCTAAAGTTGCCCAAAAGTTCTCCTTGGTCACATTTCCTGGGGAACCTGTCTTCAATCGGCTCATGGGCATCGAGTTGAGGTAATGATCATCATAAACTCCTAGGTACTTAGCAAACGGAATGTGACTCATCTCGTGATGCCTACCAAAAGCTTGGAACCGGATGGCATCTCGTCGCTTTTTATCCACTGACGCGGAGTCTTGCCTTGCCTCAAAAATACTCAGAACCTCCAACATGAGTTGGCGGAAGGATGACTCATCAATCTCGAATACATTCTTCCAACAATTGTGTGATAGCCAATCCGCAACTTGAGTCTCCATCCCAAGATTCCCTACAACTTCCCAATCAATGCATCGAACCGTACCAAAGAGTTTTGTCTTCAACACCTTGAGTCTTTCTCGGTGGTGTGCTTGTGTGAGGACGGGTTCTTTGGGTACGGGTGCCGGGGTGGTTGGCCTTGGACGCTTGGTGGCGAGCTTTTGAGAGCAGACCGTATGAGCTAAAACAATCTTGAAAACTCCCAAAAACATGCCCCGGTTGTCCTAAATACAACTCCAAAGATAGTTAAAAGGCTCAAGACTTCAATCTAATGCATGAATTGATCGATAAAGCATGTGTTTCTCAAGAAGTGAAATGATTAGACCATGATACGGAGCAATGAGAGCATGAACATAACTGGACGAAAACATAAGTAAAATACGAGAAGACAAAAAGAAACTAAGACCTATACGAAAAATGTAATTAAAGACCCTTGAAAGCTTGGGTTGCCTCCCAAGAAGCGCTTGTTTTACGTCATGAGCCTGACGTACCTTTTTTTTACCTCACGGGGGCTCAAAGAGTTTGAAGTGGCCCCCGGGTGCTTTTGGGTGTTGCTAATTCCCGGTAAATTCAACGACAATAAAGAGTGAACTTCAAATTTTTCTTGAGGGTAGAGGGGTGAGAAATGTACCTTCCCCCTTTGGGATGATTGATGAGGGGGTTTTATACCTCTTTTCTTTGTGCTACGAATCTCCCTCCAAACTTTCTTCAGCATTGATTCTTTTCCTTTTTTATCGTCGTGTGCTCATTTTCCCTTTCTGTGTTCCACAGTGTGACTTTGAGGAGGGGAGCGGGGTTCCTCTTGCTCGCCATTCCCTAACTCCTCTAAATACTCGTCCAATGGATTGATTGAGAGCACTTCCTCCACACAATCAGAAATTAACCTATCAGTTTCATCAACAAAGTAAAGTGTGTCATCATGATCCAAGGAGTGTTTCATTTCGGCCGGTAAGGTGTACACTGCTTCTTCTTCCCCGACTCTTAATGTTAATTTCCCTCATTTTAAATCAAGTAGGGCTCCCGAAGTGGTTAGGAATGGTCTACCAAGAAGCAAGGGTGTCTCCACATCCTCATCAATATCTAGGATGACGAAGTCCACTGGAAAAAAGAAATTTGTCTACTCGGACAATTACATCTTCAGCAATCCCAAGAGGCTTTCTTATTGATCGATCCGCCAGTTGTAGAGTCATCCTCGTGGGCTTCAACTCATCTAAGCCAAGCTTCAAATATATAGTGTAGGGCATGACATTGATGCTAGCCCCCGAATCTGCTAGTGCATTTCCTTGAACTCCTCCTTCGAGCATGCACGGAATTATGAAACTCCTGTTATCTTCCAACTTTTGCGGAAGTTTCTTTTCTAGGATGGCGGAGCAATTTCCCGTGAGTGCTACGGTGCCTTCTTCCTCCAACTTTCTCTTATTAGTGAACAGCTCTTTCAAAAACTTGGCATACTTGGGCATTTGAGTCAATACCTCAACAATCGTGAGGTTGATATGGAGTTGCTTGAAAATGTTGATGAACTTTCTGAATTGCATATCCTCTTTGTCTTGCTTCAATCTGGATGGATACGGAATTGGAGGCTTGTACTCGGATGATCTTGATGGTACATGTGGTTTGGATCTACCACTCCCTCCCTTATCATTCTCTCCAATGACTTGTTCAGTTGCCTTGGGGCCTTCCTCGGTGGCTACCTCTTTTTCTTTGACACTAGGATCAACTTCGACCCTTGTCTCGACTTGCCTCCCACTTCTAAGAGCAATGGCCTTCAAATGTTTTCTTGGGTTTTCCTTTGTGTTGCTGGGAAGGCTACCTGAAGGTTGCTCAGAATTCGCCTTGGCAAGTTGCCCCACATGATGTTCAAGAGACTGAACCGAAGCTTGGAGGTTTCTTAGAATAGAACCAATCTCATTGAACCGCCCGCGTGTTGAGTGAGTTGGGCATTCACTTTTGCAAACTGCGTGTCCATGTTAGTAGTGATACTGTTGAATCTCGAATCGGTGTTCTGTATGAACTTTGCAAGAACTTCTTCAGTGGTGAATCTCCTCTCACCAGGTGGCTGCTGGAATTGTGATCCTTGTGGTGGTGGAGCTCTTTGTTGTTGACCTTGGCTCCATGAGAAATTCGGGTGGTTTTTTCATCCCGGATTGTAGGTTAAGCTGTACGGATTTCCTTGATTACGTTGGCCCCCAATGTAATCGACATTCTCAATAGAAGCAATAGAGGTGCTAGCAATAGGGCATTGGTCAACTCCATGACCGCCACCGCAAGTGGTACAACTCATCACCGGTTCTGACCTCGAACTACTGCCCATACGGAGGTCAAGCTTCCGGGTCAGCACATCAACTTTCGCGGCCAAAGCATCATTGCTACTCACTTCATAGATGCCCGCACTCTTTTGTGGGGCCCCTCTTGAGGACCAATGCGACTCGTTGCTTGCCATGGACTCGAGCAGTTGCTCGGCCTCATCGGGGTACTTGTTGCTAAGTGATCCACCCGCCGCGGCATCGATGAGTTGGCGAGTGGTATAGTTCAACCCGTTGTAGATTATTTGTACTCTCATCCATAAAGCAAAACCATGATGAGGGCACCTTCTAAGGAGATCCTTGAATATTTCATAAGCTTCAAACAATGCTTCGGATTCCCCTTGTTTAAATGCCGAAATTTCTTGTCTCAATTTGGCCGCTTTGCTTGGTAGAAAATATCTCCTAAGAAATTTCTCAACCATATCCTTCCATGTTTTTATTGACCCCGGAGATAAAGAGGTAAGCCAACGATATGCCCCGTCTCTTAAGCTGAAGGGAAATAGCCTCAACCGGATAGCATCATCGGATACCCCATTTATCTTGAATGTAGAGCAGATTTGGATGAACCGGGACAGGTGGTCATGTGCATCCTCATTTGCAAGACCATTAAATTGAACCGAGTTTTGGACCATGCCGATTGTACTTGCTTTAATTTCAAAATTATTGGACACCACGGTTGGTGCTTTAACACTAAACTCTTCACCCGTGAATTGAGGTCTTTCATAATTGGACAAAGTACGTCGCTCTTCGGCCATGATTGAAGACTCTCTATCCTCAATTTCAATGTTTTGTGCACCCAACCCTTCACCAACTTCTCTCAATTTCCGATGCAAGGTTCTTTCAATTTCACTATCTGGTGTAATAAGATTCGATGGATTTGAACATGTCATGCACAGTACCTTGCAAAACCAAGAAAGATGGTAAAAAGTGAAGATCAAGATAAAAGACAAGAAAAGAAATAATAAAATGCGTAAAATGAAATGGCTAGAACAATAAGCAAAAAGTTTCCTAGAATTCCTTAAAAGTTCCCCGGCAACGGAGCCAAAAACTTGGTGGATCACCCGCAAGTATACGGGGTCGTCAAGTAATACCTCGTGTGAAGACACGAGGATCGTATTCCTCGGGGCTAAGGATCTCCTATTACTCCTTCAATGCCTATTATCTAACCTGAAATCTTGAGTGAAAGGTCTTGAAACTAAACACGAAAATAAAGACAAGTGCGAGAAAGTAAACAATAAGCAAATGGGGAGATCAATATAATGCAAAGGCCTATGGGTGTGGATCCCCTTGGCTTCCTTATACCCTACAAATCAAATAGCACACAATTAAGTACAAAAAAGGCATAAATTCTTGATAAACTACATGCTAGCTGTATGAAATACATATATGGAAATACTTACATTTAGACACTTATCAAGAGCCGCCAAGGCACTCATGTCATTGATGTTGACCCACAGGAGCCGTGTGGTGACTCCGGACTTCCGATGTTGATCTAGTCATGACTCTACACGCCACCTGAAGTGGACAGATCAGCCGGGCCCACCACATCATTTTTAAAGACTGGACTGTGGGGACCTCCTATTACAGCAGGTGGGTTCCAACCCCATCACCAACAAAATATCACGAAATATTTCAACAATAAAAATACATGTAGATCTTCTCACAGAGTCCTTGTGCAGGACAAATATTCACATTTCAGTGATAAATATCAGTATTATATAAATTAAAGCCAAGAGAGTAACATATATATGAAGTTTCACAATTTAAAATCACAATGAGTAAGTTCATGAATACTCGTATTTGTCAAATCAAATCACTTTAAAAAATAAGCATGCCCAAAACATAATATACCACCCAGTAGGGTTCCTAACAATTTCTCACAAATCAAGTTTGCAATTCACTTCATAAATCAACTCATTTACAGTATAACCGAGTAGATGAAAATATGGATGTAAGAAATAGCATATGAAAGTATTCATATTCCTATTAGAACCATGTAATCGAATGAACCCACTCACAAACTTAGGAGAACAACTCCTTGTAGGATCGAAAATAAGCACCCTGGCGTCATGTCGGTGAAGAGACACCTGGCCATATATCGAATCACAAATAATTTATTTTTATTATATTATTATCAATTTATTTATTATTATTATTATTATTATTATTATTATTATTATTATTATTTTAATATATATTTTTTATTTTTTTTATTTTTTTGTGGACTCTTCCATTCCTAATAGAGGCAACCCTCTATTATTAATTACCCCAGATTAAAAATTTTTTGAACCTTCGATTAAGGGCTTCCATTACAAGTAAAGGCAAAATATTTCAAACTATAAATACACATACTGTAAATTGTAAAATTTATTTATTTATTTATTTTTATTTTATTATATTTTTTTATTTCATATATATATATATATATATATATATATATATATATATATATATATATATATATATATATATATATATATATATATTGTCTGTGCCTCATCACTGCATTTGCCTGATCATTGCCACGTCACACTTCTCATTCAACACATCATATGCTTTGTTGCCGCTTTAAAATATATATCTCACTGTCTCATTGCCAACTTAAGATGGAATATCATTCGACATGTTGTTGCTTGGAAATAGATATATTGTTTTATCATCCCAGGGCATATGTGTTTGATCCTAATATCTTTGAAAGGCTAACTTTTATCATCAGCACATATGTGTACATAAGGAAACTTTCCATCTTTTATATCAACAACCAATGTCACAACAAATTTATCTTTCTTTTTATATTTATTATTATTACTACTACTTTTTTTGTATGGCTATCACCACTCTCAAGCATCATTTACTACTTGATCACCCTCATCGACATGGCCAGGAAGTTGGGAGCATTTCTTTATAATTGTCTACCAATTCTTGAAAGTGGCATTTAGATATGATGCCTCCAGTGATAACAAATACTCTATCTCATATTGACCAATCATGTTCATTATTGAGATTGCAATGTCTTCATGAGGCTAAAATATAGTGGAGTCATTGCACTCGTTCTTTGAGTCAAGCTAGGTATTTCCTTCTTCTGAGTCGTGAGCTTCAACCTGCAAGCCTTTCATGAATATTAAAATTCAGTGTTTATGCTGCTGAGGTTTATGTGTATGTTCTCATTTCTTTAGAATTCTGTATTAATTATTTAAAGCCTTAAACTTAAAGTGGATTTTATTGCAGGCATGGACCATGTCGAGTAGCTCTTTTGCGAAAATCCCATATGATTTACTGCAGTCTACCATAGAACACTCTCATCTATCTGTGGAGAGGTTAGTTCTTTCAAATTTTGCAACATTCATTTAATTAGTATGTTGATTCTTCATTTAATTGGTATGCTTATTATTTTTTTTATGGCATGTAGCGAGATGCAGTTATGTGAGGCCCTTCTAAATTGGCTTTCCATCAATTCAAACTTCTCTGATTGCTTGTCCATGGATTGTGGAAATCATTACTTTCACATTCTTAAGAAGGTAAAACTCATAACGTGATAATGGCTTTTTGGTTTTTCATTTATGTTCCTCCTGAATTGCATTCCTCAGTAGAGATCAAATATTAAATGTCATGGAATTTCTTTGTCGTATTTTTCCTGTCAGCATGAATGCATTTTATCCATAGTTACTGCATACTTATTATTTCTCTGTATTCACCTACATCATCCTAGTACTTCGATTATGCTTTTGGAGGATCATTTCTTTATGTTATTTGTCAGGTTCGAATCCGCCTTCTGCCATTATGGTTTCCTGCTAGTATGTAAAACTCCTTTGGGAGATGATTAGGGACATAGATTTAATGTAATCTTACTGCAAAGATCTCTATTATGTTTATACCTAACAAAAGATATCTCTTTCCAGTTAAAAAAAAAAACTTCTGCAAATATGCTGACAGGTGTGTTACTGCAATCCTTTATTTTATAGAAAATTATCGCGCACGCCTACCAACTGTTGTTCTTGATGGAGCCCTTGATAATTACAGAATTCGCCTAACAAAGTATTGCAAGGTCATATGCTTGATCAATGGTAAATCACTAAATCCCATTTTTTTCCTTCTGTTCTGTGACGACGGCGAAACCCTCGGATCGACGACCAAATCCAAGACGAAGATTTCAAGGAAATCGTCTAGTGATCGGCGATGGCCGGAAAAGAGAGCGGCCAGAGAAAGAGCAACGGAGGTGAGGTGGTAACGAGCGGCACAACCGAGCGAAAACAACGACCATGGAGGGATATTCCACCCTCGCATGGCGTCGACGTCTGTCGTGGATGATCGACGACGGCGGTAACGACAACGACAGTGATGACGGCATGACAGCGGAGACCTTCTTCCTCTTTTTTTATTATTATTATATATATATATATATATACAGAGAAATAAAGCAAGAAAATATGTCTATATGAACCTTCGTCTTCTTCTTCAGATTCTCCTTCTACTTTTCTTTCTCTTGTTTTTTTTCTTCTAATCCTTCTCTCTCCCTTTTTCTTTCTCTTAATTCCTCTCTTTTTTTTCTTTTCACTACCCCTCCGTTTTATATCTTCTTTTAATCTTTTTTTTTTAAAAGCTAGTGAATCACAGACGGTTCAACAAAGGATGTGAGCAAATCCTTATCCACATCCTTTTTTATTTACTTATTTTTATATTTATTTTTTTTAATTATTATTATTATTTCTTTTACTTATAATTTATTGATTGATTGATTTTGTTTTTTGAATATCTGCCTCGTGATGCGCACTCAAGGATAATCTTGAGATGCCTCGATATTTTTTTTAAATAATTCCAGAAATTGAATATATATTCTTTTATTATTATTATCATTTTTATTTAGATTGCCTCGAGATCTGTACTCTTGCCTAATCTAGAGATTTGAATAATTTTTAGGTCACCTCGAGATTTGTGCTCTTGGCTGATATAGGGATTTTAATAATTTTTATATCGCCTCGAGATCCGTGCTCTTGGCTAATCCTGTAATTTAAATATTTTAGATCGCCTCGATATCCATGCTCTTGGCTAATATAGTAATTTTAATATTTTAGATCACCTCGAGATTAGTGCTCTTGGCCAATCTTGCAATTTAAATATTTTTGATCGCCTCGAGATCTGTGCTCTTGGCTGATCTAGGGATTTGAATAAAATAAAATAAAAAATTATATATATCCATTTTATTTATCTTAATATTACATCCTAATTACATTAAAATTTGGATGTATGTAATTAAGATAAACCTATTTTGATTAGGATATTGGATTTTTTTTAAATAAACTTATTTTGATTAAAATTAGGATATCATAAAATTTTATATAAACACTCCTCAACGGCGTTGCTCCTCCGCCGGCTCTTTGCTTCGGATTAAACTTTCACTACATACATCAACACAAGCCACAAGAGTTCAAAACTAAAAGAAAACAAAAAAAAAAAAAAAAAAAAGCATGAACTTCTTCATGTTACAAACCACAAAACCTTAACAAAGCTTGGGTATGGTCTGAACTTGCCCCTAAGGGTTCTAAAGAACTTCCAAGAAGATCAACTCTCCAAATAACTAAGAATGCAAAGGTTTAACAATTGATTTCTCTGTGCTACAGGAACTCCGATTTCAGAAACAAGGGAAACAAGTTTCATTAAAGTCGAAAGGGTGGATCTTCATATCTACTTCATGGTATAAAAAAATGAAGAAAAACAATCAAACTAATCAACAAATTCATCAATAACAAAACCAAAATTCAAGATCTAAAACCTAGAGATAGCATGCTCATCCAATCCACATGTAACAAGAGGGAATGAGGAAGAAAAAGAGCTTACCTTCAAGGATCTTCAATCAAAGGAGAAAGGAAGGTTAAGCAATGGCCGTTTTCCCTCGTCCAAAGCAAAGGAACAAAGGTAGGAAGAAAAAGATGAAGAAGAAAAGAAATTGGGCGAATTAGGGCTCAAATTTAGGACTTATAAACACTACTAGCAGTACACGGCCAAGTACACGGCATTGTAAATCCTAGCCTGGCCGTGTATCGCTCTGAATGGAGTGAAATCACACATCTAGAGAGTTACACTGGAAATAACACAGACATGTACTCCGGTTCTTACCCGTGTACTCATTCAGAGTTACATGGGTGTGAACTTCAATGTGTACTCATCCAGAGAGTTAAATGGGCAAGTACACGGGTATATACTTTGAGCCTTTCTTGTGTATTTCCTCTGAACTCATCCAGAGAGTTACACGGGCAAGTACACGGGCATGCAAAGTCGCCTATGCCTGTGTACTTTTTCAAAACTCACATTTTTACTGATTTTCAGCCCCAAATGACCAAAAACGCACCAGAACTCGAGACACAACTTAATCTAAGATAACTTAAACAACAACGCACTCACAGAAAAGCCGAAACACTACAATATAGGCCGATAGTACTTAGTCACTTTATTGCTCCTTGGATTTCAATTATATGCCTCAGGCTACAAAGCCTTCACTTAAATACTAGATGTCCCAACCGCCGGCAACTGCCAAGGTGTCCGTTGGATTGCACGAGCCCAAGAATGTCTGCCCGACAGCCTGCATGAGCTCGTCTATCCGCCCCATCGGCCGGATCATCTGGCTAGTACGTCTACACGCCTAAGTGACAAGGCTCCTGGCTTGCCCGTTTGGCCAACACAGTCCTGCACCCAAGAGAGGTGGCACCACTAAAGTATGTCACACCCCTACCCGCGGGTCCTGGTTCATGACATACCGCCACGATAACCCAGGGGAGGTCAAGCACTTGTCTCAACCCTAGATCACCGTAAGGCTAACCTGTTTTCTGTACAATATTAATATAACAACAAGAAATAATCTAAATTTGAAAATATACAACCACTTCCCAACACAAGGTCAACATACTCACATCGGGTGTATAATCCTGGAAAATCACAACATGTAAGGCAAAACTACAAAATAGTCTCCCCTAAATATTTCGGTATAAACTCATACAATCACAAGGTCCTGATAGACCCAATTTGGAAACAATCATGGAAATCAAGTAAAAGACAAAAATATAGGTCCTCATGGATCCATCTAGTATATGTCCACAATGTTCAAGAATCATACACAACTCAAATGAAAATATAAGAAAAGCTTTGCCAAGCATTTCACATCACCCTGTTGTTGTGCTAACACCTGTAAAGAGAAGGAAATAAAAGAGAGAATGAATAACTAGATTACTTAGTGAGGGGATGAACATGGAGCTATACTTCATACATGCATAAACAGAATACAATACCAATAATGCATCTATAATAATTTTTAAACAAGAAAAATACTTTGAATACACGATTCAACATATAAGAAACTTTTTAATTTTCTCAATGAAATGCATCAATAAGCCTTGGAAATAATTCTTAAAATGGTACTAGTCTGAAAATTCAAGTTGAATAATCTTTTTAGAATGCTCAACCTTTCAGGGTTTCATAAAGTAATCAATGTAGTAAATCTCGTATCACGAAATCCAAGTTTTAGAAAACACTTTTTCATACTCAACGATCTAAGGATTTATAAGATAATCACAATAAATCCCGTATCGCTAGTATCACCGACCTCCGAAAACCCATCCATCACTAAGCGTGGCCGCGGTTAGGTCGGGAGCCACCAAGATGCACGTATCTTGGTCTTGGCCGTTGGGAGTCTCGTGAAGTGACTCCGGGCACCGAACACCGCACCTTTCGGGCTCTCTACGTGCCCCCCGAAAGGGCGAAATCAGCCAAGAACTCCACGCTACCCCAACTAGGTCGGTCCGTGGAAACTTCGCTACTCGAGTAGATACCGGGGATTCTCCCCATGTCACCATCAAACATTCGGATATCAATCCAGCCCATAGGCTCACATGTAAACATCAATATGATAACATATATCTCATCAAAAGATCACAAATTCTCAAAACAAAAATGAAATTCTCCATCCAGATCGTATACTCGAGTAAATCATCGTCAACGAATACGATTTTCATCAAGAACTTCATATAAGAACATTATTTGAATATATGCTTCAAAAATGGCAATATCATAAAGAAATCCATTTTTGGTTCAAATAGGCCCTTCATGGCTTTCATAACAAGAACAATTCTCTAAAATGAATACGTTTCAACTACTCAAGGCTTTTATAACAAGAATAATTCTTTGAAAACATGTCTCAAATAAAGAATAATCACATGGAAATTCATTTTGATTCACATTCCTTTCTTGGGTCATCATATCAAGAACATCAAGCCTCAATTGACACAAATCTTAAAAAGCATATATTTCAAACCATAGGGTTTACACCCACAAGAAATATGAATGATATTTAGCCATAATCAAGAAATAAACCAAATCATAACTCATCATGATTCTAAGTTTCAAGAAAACATCTCAAGAGTCCTTTGAAATCAAGGGAATCACCATTTGAAAACATGCAATATTGTATATTCAAACAAGCATGATCATAGCTCATTAACAAATAAATTCCCACTCACAAACTTAACGAGATCAAACCCTCCGGGTTAAATGTTTACTCGCTCTTTACCCTTGCTCGAGGATCCACTACCTAGAAGCATTCAATCATCCAAGAAAATCAAGAATCAATCACAATATCCCAATTCAAGAACATGAGAGGAAAAAATGATCAAAATGTGATCTCATTATTTTTAGGGTTTGATAAACACTCTGATAGGAGGAATTAACAAAATAAAATCCTCACAACCCTCAAGATCACAATAAAATCAAGAAGAATCCAATTGGGTTCGAATCTACAAGGATCATAGGCTTAGAGATGAAGGATCTCCCTCATTTTTTCCCAAAACATGAAATCAAGACTCTAATTCAATCTAACCATTAGATCTATAATAGTTCCATGTTTTTCATTCACAAATCTAAGAGGAAATGGCATCAAGAACAAGAGATTCAAGAGGAGAACAGAACTCATCTTCAAGGATCACCCAAACCTAGAAGGAACCTTCACCAATGGAGAAGGAGAAGAGATAAATGCTTCTCTTCTTTCTTGGAGCCCAAGGATGAATATTTAAGAGAGGAGGGAATAAGGATTCAAAATGGGGGGGGGAGGAAGGGAAAAGAGGTCTTATGAAGCCTTTAGAAGGCCCAAGGGGTATTTATAGGCGGGGATTCGAGGGGGTCCTCGTGGGCTCCCTTGCGGTGAGGCTCCAACTAGAGACCCTTGCGGGCTCCCTTGCGCCGGCAAGGGAGGCCGCAAGGCCCCCTGTTTTTGGGAGTATTGTGGGCACTCCGAATGCCATAAGCCCTCATTTTTGAACGCACATTCCCAAAGGTTTTTTCCCCTCTTTTTTCTCCCTAAAAAGGACCTTAACTAAGACCCTAACACGAAAAATACTCGATAAAAACTTAAACACAAAAAATCTAACCCAAGAAACAAAGCACAAGAGAAGTAGAAAAAGTCGAGCTTCCACACTTGTGGCCGTGTTCTTAACCGTGCACTTCACCAGATGTTTTAAAATTTTGTTCTCAGCAACCTGTAAAGTGCACGGGACGAAGCACACTCATTCTTCCGGCCGTGCTTGTGTGTGCAAGGTTGTGCTAAGGGCAAAGAAGTTGTGCTTTCTCACCCTGAGTTTCCTGTAAAGTGCACTGGCATGCCCGTGCTTCCTGCCTGTGCTTCCGCAGAGAAATCTCACCCTGTTGTCCTTTAAAGTGCACAAGGGCAAGCATGCCCGTGCTTGTGTTAGGTTACCTCTTTTCGGGGTAAACCACCGTCAAACAGGGCCCTGCATGCTCGTGTTCCACCCATGATTGCCTAAGGCTAAGGGTATATAAGTCCTGAACTTTGAGCCCTAATTCCTTCATTTTTTTTCTTCTTCTTTTTCCTCTTCTTCCCTTGGTTCCCATTACTTTGGTTGAGAAGAAGGAGCCATTCCTAAACCTTTTCCTCTTCCCTTGATTGAAGATCCTTGAATGTAAGCTTCTCTTCTTCCTCTTTTCCCCTTGTTGTATGTTATTCGAATAAGAATGCTAGCCCTAGGTTTCGATCTTAAATCTTGGTTCATTATTGTTGAAGTTGTTGAATTGTTTGGGTTGTTTCCTTCATTCTTCTTTGTATCTTGAGATGAATGTAGAGATACATGCTTTCTATTATGTTGAAACCACTTTCCCTTGTTCTTGAAATTGGAGCTACTATAGCTCCGAGAGATTCAGTGCTAAACCTTGGCATTCTTGGTTGTATTAAGAGTTTATCTCCCTAAGGATCTTTTGGAACCCTTAGAGTTCACGTTTAGGCTATATCCAATCTTTGTTAAGGTTTCTTGGTTTGAAGTATGAATAAATTCATGTTTGTTTTTCTTCTTGTGTTTTATTGTGGTTTTGAGCCTTGTGCTTGGTGTGGTTCAGGTGCTGAGAGCTCGGCCAGCGGTAAGGAGCTGACAGAGGTATAGCGCCGTAGAGGAGTTGTTCTCCTAAGTTTGTGAGTGGAATTTTGATTGCACAATACTAGTTAATTCTATCTAAATATATGTATACTTGGTTTTGATGAAAACTTGGGATTTTATCGTGTAGAATTGATGATTTAATGGCTTGAAAGGATTTCCATGTTTTGTAGTTGGAAATCAAAACTCCTATCATTAGATGAAATGAATAATGCTATGTTGTTGTATTGGGTTGATTTGAATTGTGGAATTTCTTACATAAGTTACACTCTTTGATTTGGCGTACGCAAATATGATGTTTATCATCGAGATATGAACCTTTGTTCTAGATAAGGACCCTGTGAAATAATTTACATATTTACTGTTGAAACATATCGTGATATTTTGTTGGTGATGGGGTTGGAACTCACCTGCTGCAATGGAAGGGTCCCCACGGTCCAAGTGTTTTGAGGTGACGTGATGGACCCGGATAATCCGCCCACATCGGGTGGCTTGTAGAGCTCTAACTGGATGAACATCGGGAGTCCGGAGTCACCACACAGCCCCGGTGGATCAATGTCAAGGAGATGTGTGCCTTGGCGGCTTTGAACTTAGCCGCGGTCACAGTTAGAGTTTAGAGGGATTTCTAGGCCACTTATCAATTGCTCGAGTTGGAAATTTCGTATTTTTGGAGAATAAGCCTTTATGCATGGAAAAACTGTTTTGATGATGAACAACTTGTCTTATGATTTTTTTTAAACTCATATTTTACCATTCATGAGTCAAGTTTATTGAAATTTTATTTGAGCAAAGTAGTTTTTGCAATGCTTAACCTATTTTCTCCATACTTGGGTATGCGTTGTTATATATATACACATCTCTACATTGAAATGTTTTGGACTATATATATACATCTACAAAGCTTATATTATCGTTTTATAGACTATTTTTTGTTCCTTAGAATTTGTTAATCACTTCACTTAGTGACTTTAGTTGCTCACCCTCTTCCCCCTTTATAGACTCTACCTAGTGGTGGCATTGCGGCGGACCGGAGTGCTGTGCATTCTTCAGCTAGTTTATTCTTAATTCTTGTTTTATGTACGTTGTTTTTTGAACATGCTATATTGTGTAAGTATATGGATCCAACAGTGTAGCTGTTACCCTTAATGTTAGACTTGTATGTTTGTCTAATTTATTGGAAACCTTGTTGTGTGTGTATCTTTGTATTCTATTTTGTATTTGTTTCCAGGTTGTGGCAAGCCTTACGGTGACTAGGAGGTTGAGTGGCGAGGGTGTCCCTCCTCAAGTTATCGCAGCAGTTGTCTCGTGTTGGTCCCGCTGGACAAGGCATGACAACAAGCCCACCCGGCTATGCACCAGCCGCTGCCGGTTGTCCTTCGGGACTATTACAAATCTCGCCTACCCAAAGAAACCCAATGGCGTCATCAGATCCGTTACATTTAGGTAATCCTGAATTCCCTTCAAATTACCATAGAGTTGTATCTTTTTCCCAACTAGCTTCATAATCCGGCAACCTTTTCCATTTCACAAGAAAATAAGCTCGCCAATTCTTCTTCCTCATACCTTCGACATGCCGACCAAGTATCCGTTTTGCCTCACGCTCAAACTCCTTGCTGACAGTCGAAAGCGCCCTTACTGACTTGTTCCTCACAGGGTTGACATGATTATCACAATAGGGCTTGGGATAACTCACATGAAAAGTTAGATGTAACTTTAGGCGCTCGGAGAGGTTTAGCTGACACGCTGCATTGCCCACCTTTTTAACAATTGCAAATGGGCCATTACAGTGTGACACCAAACCCTTATGCACATCCTTTCGATGTAGCTTCTTCCATATCTGGGGCATGAGTTTCAGCCAAACCTGATCTCCCACGCTAAACTCCAAGGACCATCTGCCCTGATCAATGTACTTCTTTATCCTTCGAGAGGCCTTTTGCAAACTATCTTTGGCGCTCTCATACATCTTTTGCATGTCAAGAGCATAATAATAGGCAGCAAAACACTTACCGCCCATCCTTCGCTTTGCGATCTCATGAGGAGCAATCAGTTGATATCCGTACACTAACTCGAACGGACTATGTTCAGTTAATGCTGACTTGTGCAGATTGCAGAAAAACTGTGCCGCATCCAATAAGTTAAGCCAATCCTTTCAGGAAGCTAAAACATAGTGCCGCAAATACTCCTCCAACAAAGCATTGATTCATTATGTCTGGCCGTTAGTTTGAATTTGATTTGCCATTGAGAACTTTAACTTGGATCTCAATAATCCAAATAACGCAGTCTAAAATCTGCCTGTGAATCAAGCGTCGCCATCGCTTATCACATCTTCAGGTATTCCAAAATACTTCACCACATAACTTAAAAATAGATCCGATGTTTTCTTGGCCACGCAAGTTATCGGGGACGGGATGAATACTGCATACTTGGTGAATCTATCCACGACCACCAATACCAACATCATGTATTGCACATTGGAAAACCCTGAAATAAAATCCATAGAAATGGATAAACAAGGCCTTTCGGGAATGGGTAGGGATTGAAGAAGTCCTGTCTCCTTCGCCCTCTCTGGTTTGTCCATCTGACAAACATAGCATGATCTCACATAGGCTTCCACATCTCACATAGTCATAAGCCTTAAGATGGTACGGTTGGTGGGTTGGTTTTGTTGTTGACATAGGGTTGCGACCTTGACTACTTACCGGTAAGGTGGGCCCACGGACCGCATGTAGAGGAACATGGTAACCCGTACCCAGTTGTTTCATCCATGCGGGAGGCGCATAGAGATTCTGGTCTTGGCTGTGTTAACTGAGAACTCGGGGTTACCACATGGAGTCTTAGTAGCCAATGCCGGAGGACACGACCTTCAATGTTTCGAGACTTAGGGGCCGTTTGTTTCACCGAAGTGGGCACCGAAGTGGCCGAAGTGGCCACTTCCAGCCCACTTCAGTGTGTTTGTTTCACTGATTTGAACCCGGAAGTGATGATGTGACAACTTCTGAGTTCGGCCACTTCGGTGTCTAACTTCAGCTGGAAAAGTCCCGAAGTCACCACTTCAGCTTCCACTTCAGCCCACTTTGCAATATTTTTCAATGATAAATAGAATAATTATTACCATGATAATAAAATAATTAAATAACTACTCTCACTAATTAATAATTAAGCATAATATATTAACCGATTTAATTTAATTTAATAACATGGTATTAAATTAATTATGTGATGTGCAAAGTTTTAATTTAATAAATAAATTATTTATTACCATCGTAATAAATAATTAAATTATTTAATTAAATCATATGATTTAATTAAATAAATGTAAAAAACATGAAATGACAACTTTATCCCCTCACCGAAGTGGTGATCATATCCCCACTTCAGCCATCCAAACACAGGAAGTGGTATCTGAAGTCTAGTTTTCAGCTTGAACCAAACACACTGAAGTGGATAGTTCCAGCTGAACTGTTCACTTCCACCGAAGTGCCACTTCCAGACTTCCACCACTTCGACAATTCACTTCCGAACCAAACGGCCCCTTAGCCGTGGCCACGGCTAAGGATGAAAAGTTTTGAGGCTAGTTACTTGTTCTCGGTTTTACTCTGATAACTCTAGTAAACTACAAGTTACAAGAACAGGGTTGTGGACCGATACATGTTTTTCCTATTTGGTTAAAATTTGATTATCATATTGTATTTTTAATACGGATGTTTACTCGTTCTTATTACTTCGTATGCGCTATTCATATTTTGTATTCTGTATTCCGTATTTTGTATAGCCTGTGCGATGATGAATATAGGCTCTTATGTGTATTTCGTACGAGTTGAATATGTTATTTTATTTGATAACATGAAATGATTCTAGTACGAGAATGGGTATTAGAATATTGTAAATCCTATATATCATATTGTATATTCTGTATTTCATATAAACTCTGCGAGAACGATTATATGTTATCATATGTGTTTTGTATCATTTGGATATGTTATGCTGGGATGTGGTAAATTCTATTCTATATTTAGTATTTCAAATTTATATAAACTATGGATTTACATCACATATCTTGTATGTATATGCGCATGTATTCCATGTAGTTCCCTCACTGAATAACATAGTTACTTACCCATCTTCCTCATTTTCTATGTGTTAGGGCTTAATAGCAGTATCGGGGGTTGATTGGGCTAGGGTCTGCGCCAGACTTTTGTTTGTATTTCTTTTGATGTATGTCATACCTCCTGGTTATATGTGCATATAGGTGGGATCCACTTGTGTTGTGCTATCCTGTATTCTGAATTGTCTTTCGTTTGTTTTTTTTTTGTTCGTGTTGATCGCCTGGTTTTGGTGTATATTCTGGCTTATATTATTATAGATATTGTTGTCGATATTCCTACTTATCTAAGTATTATTTAGGGATGTACCTTGTTTTATTGTATTATTATTTTGCATTATACTTGCTATAAGGGGCATACTAGGTCAGAGGATAGCCGTTACGGCGATCCGAGGTTAGGATGGACCCTACCTCACTCTTAAGTTATCGCGGTGGTAGTGTCGGTAACGCAGGGACTCGCTGGTGTGGGCGTGACATACTGTACCTTCTGCTCCTCTGCTCCGCTACACTCCAGCATCTGCCCCTTTACTCTTGTATATAAGTAATATACAACAAGTAGTCATGTTGTAAGCAATTAACTTTTGTCTATTTTAATCTAATTTAGCTAACTACTATCATGCTTGATACTTAATGGATTAATGGTGATGCTAAGTAGAACACAATCGAAAGTGAAAGATGGAAATAGTGTCGAAACAAAAATGGAATCTATGGGCCCAATTAGTTTAGTCATAGATTCTTAAGGGGTAATTGGTTCACCGTTTTTGAGGATGAAGTGGTCGAAGTGCTGAGTTCAGTGGGACATCCGGTTGTTTGTTTCGCTGAAATGGGTTGGTGAAGTCTTAATGTGACACTTCCAACAAGGTTGACTTCCCTGTTTTGACTTCGGTGGAAAATCAGCAAAAGTCGGACTTCCGCGATTTCTGCTGACGTGGCCAAAGTTCGACTACGGCCAAGCAGCATCACGGGGGGGGTGTTGTAAACACAGCCCTCCGCCCTGTGACCTAAATCCCGCCCGTGATTTCTTCAGCTCTTTCGTCTTCTTCTTTAGTCCTTCGTCTTCCCCTTCTTCTAGGGTTTCCAGCTGCCAGTGTGGTTCCTCCACCCCAGCGTGTCCATAGGCTTCACGTGAGGATGTTGTAACCATCCCCTCCCCCGTGATCTATTCTCTTGTTGTTGTTCTTCTTTTTTCCAGGGCTTCCAATAGCCTTTGTGCTTTCGTCTCCCTGGCATGTCCATCGGCTGCTCACCACTCCACCGATCTCCTTCGACCAAGCAGCTCCAGGCGTTGAAAACACCCTCCCTTTCCCATCACTTGACAAGCCGCTTGTGATCTCTTGTCTTCCTCTTGTTGTACCTCTTCTTCTTCTTCTTCTTATAGGGTTTCCAGCCACCAACTTGATTGCTCCTCCAAGATGTCCCCATAGTCCGGTCGTTCTCTACTGATCTCCTTCAGCTTGGATCTCAGAGGATCTCTTCATTGCATGGGGTAAGGCATCCGATCAGTTTGTTTTTTTCCTCCTTCAGCTTGGATCTCAGAGGATCTCTACATCCTAGCTCCTTGTTCCCTTTTCTTGGTTCAAAAAATACTGGACAAGAGGTGGAAAACATTGCTCTCATTATTGTGTTCGTTTTTATTTTCCTAGAAAGACAATTCTAATGGAAATGTTTGCAGAATTTCATCCACCTATTAACCTCACAAGACCACCACCCTCTTCTACGGCAAAGAAAAGACCTTAAGGTGAGCTTATTTTCGATAGATTTCAATTTTTGACTGGTGCATGCTATTTTTTTTTTATGATTTCATTCTGAAGGTGAGCTCCTTCATTTCTTTTTTACCCCTTCTTTCATATGATTTCTATGTTTTCCCTTTTTTCTGCATTTTATCTTGTAAATTTTCCTCATCGTTAGAGTGGAACATGACATTCACTTTCTCTCGTACATATTTATAATTTCATCATCTTAGATGAACTTGTTGTCTATAATTTCTGACCATTTAATTGTCTATAGCAAAACAACATATACATGATGGTTGCGGCATTTATTTGTCCTGTGTTGAATTATCATTTTCTATGCTTGCTTGCCGTCTAGTCTTCTTTTTGAATTGTGATCAAAGCTATTTTCATCTAATTTGATTTGTTGTCCTGCTGATGTGTGCCTCTAAAATAATGTTTCTTTCCTATTATTATTTGCAGTAGAGTGTTCTTAGTAGAAATTATTTTTTCAATGGTACATGTCTTGCTTTTCTCTTACTTCAGTTTTTCTTTTATTTTATCATTATGACTAGAATTAGCTATTGGTTAGTATTGGCAACTTATTATTGTTTTAGAGCGTATAATTTACTGTTATAAATCAAATAATTATCAGTATTGCTCAGTTTAGAACTAAAATAAGAATTTTCCAATGGTATATTATTTGCAAAAAGGAAGCCAAGGATTACAAGGCTAATAAGGAGGCCCGGCCTAATCCGATTACTTCTTTATTCACCGAAAAAGATCCTATTGCACATCTTCCTGGAAGATACGTACCATGGAGGCAAAACTTAATCAGATAGAAAAATCAGTGATTTCCTGTTTTGGGTATTTTGGGTTTAAATTTACAATGTCATTCATTTTCTCTCCTACTTAATTATTATTTGATGATCATGTCGTTAGTGTTATAATCTATGTTATATTTCCTGGCTGATTTTGCTGTCACTAATGTTTTGCTTGTGCACTAATGTCTAAATTGCCGACACTTGTTTGCTTTACAGTGTTCTTTCTTGAAGTGTATTCCTGTTGTTACATGGGATGCAAATATCCTGATTTCTTTTTCTTTTGTGACTACATTTTTGTTCCTGAATGAATGATTTTCTTTACCTCATGCATTTTTGTGGCTACATGGGATGCAAATATCCTGCTCCTGGATGTCTCCATGAATTTTATGTTTCTCCATGAATGTCTTGCTCCTGGATGTTTTACCTAACCTGAAGCATTAATAGCAATGGTTAATTTTTATGCAACTTAAGATGAGTTTTGAATTGGTATTTATAGCTTTTTATTTATGGACAATTAGGTTTCTCTCTTTCCCAATTTCTGATGTTTCGGAATATTATAGCTCTTATTTTTCCCTTTCATTTTCTTTTGATCTTGTTGATGGCTTGGCCTGTGTTTTTTTTCTTTCTAGTTTCAGTTGTCTTGGATGATTATACATGCGGTTGAAAATGATTGGAGTTTGTTGTTTGGTTTGGAAGATAATCCATTTTGTTGGTTTTATTGTGACGGTATTGAGTCTGTTGGGTAGTTTCAATCCCTTCTTTTTTTGGTACTTGTTGTTGCCATTTGTTTTCATGTAATTAGATTTCTCTCTTTCTCAATTTCTGGTGTTTCTGAATATTATAGCTCTTATTTTTTCCCTTTTAATTGTCTTTTGATCTTGTTGATGACTTGGCCTGTGTTTTTTTTTCTTTCTAGTTTCAGTTGTCTTGGATGATTATACATGGGGTTGAAAATGATTAGAATTTGTTGTTTGGTTTGGAAAATCATCCATTTTGTTAGTTTTATTGGGACGGTCTTGAGTTTCTCGGTTAGTTTCAATCCCTTCTTTTTTTGGTTCTTGTTGTTGCCATTTGTTTTCATATAATTACGTCTCTCTCTCAATTTATGGTGTTTCTGAATATTAACCCTTATTTTTCCCTTTTCAATTTTAGTTGATCTTGTTGACAATTTGGCCTGTGTGTTTTTTTCCTTTGACGTTTCACTTTCTTTGCATTGGAATTGGAATGGCTTTTTCCTTTATTTATTTGGTTACTTTCCTTTAAGAAAAAGATATTAGTATTTGATCTCTGTTTTTTCCCCTCTTCTATTTTTGAGAAGGAATTTTAGACGATGACTTTGATTTACTATTGATTATCTTTTTCTAATGACTTTGAGAAGGAATTTCTAATGTCTTAACCTATTATATGGAACAGACGTAAATTGGTTCACAAACGATGCTGAATAATTACTCATCAACCATTCCCTTTTGTTATGTATGATATGCTTCTCCACTGTAAGATAAATCAGGATTTTCCTTATTTAATTGTTTGCACTGTTGGACCATAAATGTTGGTCAGAACGGTTTTTTTTTTTTTTGTCTAATTTTGTTGTCGTAATCATCTGTTCTTGCATTTTAATTTTTAAATTCTCTATGCTTCTTCGCAGTACGGTTTTGTTTCTCGAATTAGATTTCAACTATTGTTTCATGTAATGTTGCAGTCCTGGTTCACTGTCTTTTGGTATTATTTCATTTGCTGTTGTGGATTGTTTTAGGTAGAATGGATCATGCCATTTCATGTTTCTCGTACAAACTTATAATTACAAGGTCATGGATGAACTTGTAGTCCTGCTTGTTTTCAATTGAGAAGAACATTATCTTATGACCATGTCATTTTGTGGTGATTTTCATATGTGCTTCTCCCAAATAAATTTTTTTTACTTTTGCCCATGCTTGCACTGTTATTATACCCAGAATCTATATATCAAACCTAATTTTTTCTTGATGTCACTGGTGTGGTCATGTGTGCATGTCAAATATTTTTCACATTCTCCATGCTTGCTTGCAATATGTTTGTTCTTAAAGGAATGATTTTGTGGTTGTATGCTAACTCAGGTGTCGTTTGCTATTGTTCATTGTTTCATGCAATTTTTCCTCTCGACCGACGATAAATTAGGTTTACTATTTTCTTAGGGTTTTCCCTATTCTTAGGATTAGTGGATTTAAATATGACCTTATACTATGGCTGCATTCATAGTGTGATTGTTACACGAAGTTGCGTCATAATATATCAGCCAAGTCTATTACACGGATTAGGGGATTTACTATTTTCTTAGTGGACGTTTTTTTAGTTTATTCATACTAATTGATTGATTGTGTAGATGAATAATTGTGCGAGCGCAAGAGGACTCTCGTTACAGCATTCACCATAATAGTCGTTGTGATTGCCCACGTAAGTGAAGATCTCCGATCGAGTAGGCTTAGGAGATATGTAGAGCCATCGCTGTACCGGGATCTCACTAGGAAGAAACACATGAACCGTATTTTGAGGAGTTGTTGTGACCACTGCGTCAGCTATCTTAGGATGGATGTAGGACTTTCATGCATCTGTCTCAAATTATGCGTGATAGGCACCTCCTCCTCGACACACGACACATGGCTATAGAAGAACAACTCGCGATTTTCTTGAACATTGTCGAACATAACACGAAGAATGGAACTGTGTGGCTGGAGTTCTTTCACTCAAGAGAAACTATTAGTCGGTATTTCAACAACGTCATTCCGCCAATGACTTCACTGTTATGCGAGATGCCCTTTTAGGTCCACAACCTGAGGGACTAAAGGTAATAGAAGGTAGCTAAAATATAGCGTACACGTTATAATTTTGACAGCAACATCGTGTTAATTGTTTTTTGGTTTTTTTAAGGAAGTACTACTTAGTAGATGTTACATACACAACCATGAACGGTTTCATAGCTCCGTATCGAGGAGTACGATACCATTTGAAGGAGCATAGTGGAAAGCTGCTAACGAACCTGAAGGAATTATTCAATCTCCAGCATTCAATGTTACGATCAAGGGTTGAGCGCACATTTGGCGTCCTGAAGAATCATTTCAAGATCCTCACTTCAGGTCCCTTTTTCTCTTACAAGACCCAAGTTAAATTGGTACTTGCATGTTGCGTTGTGCACAATTACATAGCGGTATGGACCCAATGGATACGATCTTGCACAAGAGCAACACGCAAGAGGACGAGCAAGTTGTGTCATCTCATAGCCGAATGCAGCGAGAACAATGACAAGAAAATAGACAATGGGTGGAGTTAAGGGACCAAATAGCCTCTCACATGTGGGATCATTACGTCGGCCGACCCTAGTTGGCATAAATTCGTGATGTACCCATTTATGAGACATGTGGTTCATTTTCTATGTTCTTACATTTTTTTCCCGTGACCTCACAAAAATGCTTAATGTAGTTGTAGCATTTTCTATATGTTTGACTCATTCTTCAATCATAATTTCCTCGTCCACAATTTCTTTCATCTTTGAAGGATCATGGACAGTGGGAATTTTGTCCGCGAGGGGTCTACCTCGAAGACCACTTTAGGAAAGAGTGGAACACCAAAGAAGAGATAGAAGGCAGATTTTGACAACCTCCTAATACCGGTTTTGGTGGAACAAGTGAGACGAGGTCTCAAGAGCGACAAATCCTTCAAACGGGCTCTTTGGCCATGCTGCCACCGTTGTTAATGCAAGGTTTGGCAGAAACTTCACTACTGAAAACGTTGAGAACCATTACAGGACTTTGAAAACACGATATGTGGAAATCAAGAAGTTGAAGGAATTGAGTGAAGCTGGATGGGATGATGAGCTGAAAATTATCACACTAGACCCGATAGTGGCTGTCACATACGCTGAGGTAACATTTCATATTATAATGGTGCACACGGAAAAAGTAAAGTGTTACTTGCTCGTTTTTAAAACAATGTCCTCATTACTTTTTACATGTATTATTGTAGGCACATCCTAGGGCGAAACCCTTCATTAACAAGCCTATTGACAACTACGAATGACTTAGGGTGATTTGTGGCTAAGACAATGCAACAGGGTCATATGTGATGTTGCTATATTCAAAATTTGGTGGGAACCCTGAAAATGATAACGCAAACAATAACAACATTGAATCAACCCCCGTTAATGACATTAGTGACAAAGAAGGCAATGAGCACCCGCCTCCACCTACTAGTTGTCCGGCCACCTTGTCCACTACTAGATCGACCCGTTCAAACCGGGGTTAATTTGCTTCATCGATGATATCGGACCTAATCACAGCAGTAAGTGAAATGGCAAGTGCGATTAGGAATCCAACCCAATGGATGGATACTCTATATGAGAGAGTGATGGAGATTGATGGATACGAGGAGCACGAACTTGTACAGGTATTGGATTATCTGCAATGTCGTGAATCTGAAGCTAGGGGTTTCATGGTGAGAAAGTTGGCGTTGAGAAAGGAATAGGTGAACAGGTTCCTATCTAGGATGGAGTGATCCTTGTCACCGGTGGCTATTAGGTTCTTCTCATTTTACTTTTCATGTACAAACTGAGTAATTACTTGCATTTCCCTTTATATGTTGATATAAACTTGAGTAATGTCGCGTATTGCATCTAGGCATGGACTTTGGCTGCCACCGTATGTTGCATTTCCCCTTTTTTTTTAAGTTTACAGTTTTCAGCTTTTATGTGACTGACTTGTCGTTTTTGCTTGTTATATTTGTTGTTGCAGGTGATATTCACATGGCAATGATGAGAACGATAGTGAATCTTTGCACTGAGGCATTGTTATGTGGTGCAATGCACTGGCTAGGTAATGAAAGGACGAAGGACCCATCTTTTTGCAGCTACGTGCACGCTGAAAACCGTTTCTGCTGAAAACCATCTCTGCTGATCATTTATAATCAATTGGTTACTTTGTTTTATTGCTTGAGAGAGTTTTTTTTGTTTCTGTTATGTCATTCTGTTTGTTCAAATATTTTTGTAGGGTTTACGTTTTTTTCCTTACTTTGAGAAGCTTGTTTTGTTTGTCATTTTGTGTCATCTCCAGATGCATTGGCGAGGCGATTGTGGGGTGTGACCCCTCCTTTTGCAGCCAGGAAGCAACTTGGGAGAATTTTGCATTCTTTCCATATAGCCTGTTGCGTTTTATTTTTTCACAGCATACTTGATTTTGTTGATGATAGAAACCCGAACTATTTTGTTGACGTTGGGTAGATCTTTTATCTGCATGTCTGCGCTGTATCCTTCTTCATCTTGCGTGTGTGTGTGCAAATGGATTTCTGCGCAAGTGGGCCTATATTGAGACTTGTAGCAGAAATGGTCTCAATTTGGGACAATGATGTGCATTTTGGAAATCAATGTGACCTGAGCCATGTTGCTGATGGTGGACTGCACTTGTGGCATTGGGTGTCAAGCTTTCTTCAACTGCAGCCATGTGTGAATCTTCAACTGCAGGCATGTGTAATTTGTCAATGCAGCCTTGCGTAATATTTAACTACAACCATGTTGTAATGTGCACTTCCATTGTTATTTTTCAATTTGAAATTTGAACCCAATTTATTTGTTCCGAATTTGTGTTGTAATGTGGACATTTGGGGAAAATTGACAATTGTTTGTTTCTCATTATGTTTTGTGTAATATATGTGTTCCGCGTCTAGGTTGATTATGGGTTCTTCTAATTAACTATGCAGAATTTGTACATGTAACCTTTAGTGTATAAAAAACAAATATATGGAAATCATGCATTCCATATTCATTTTTTGAAGTTATTAATTATTTTCCAAATATGATTTAAGTTGAAATAATCAATTTTTTTTAATTTTTCTATATAAGTAAACCACACACTTTAGTCAAATTTTATCAAATTTTGTCATTTTCTATTTGTCATTTCTAATTAATTACACCGAATTTGTACACGTAATCTCTATTGTATAAAAAAAAAGAAAATCATGCATTCTGTATTCAATTTTGAAGTAATTAATTATTTTATGAATATCATTTAAATGGAAGTAATTGTTTTCTTAAAATTTTCCCACCGAAAGTATAACGATGCCATTTTAATCGGATCTTATTTAAAAAATTTTCCCATTATTTCGTACATAAAAAAATTACAAATTTAATAAACAAAATTGAACAAACTTTAGATCACTTTAAAAAAAATAAACAAACACTAATTATTGAAGAATTAAAACTTAATCATGAAAATTACAAGGGAGGTAACCGTACCCTCTCCCCCCGAAGTAGTGACCGTACATCCACTTCATCTCTTACCAAACACCATGAACTATAGAAGTAGCAACTTCTAGGTTTTAATTCAACTAACCAAATACTGAAAGTGGTTACTGACATGACACTTTCAGCAACAACCAAACACACAGAAGTCTGTACCTCCAAATGAACTATACACTTCAACTAAAGTGCCATTTTCAAGATTTCACCACTTCAGAAAAACACTTCCAAACTAAACAACTCATTAATATAAGATTCAATTACAAAATATCTTTATATTGCAAACTATATAAAGGATTTGATTTTTATTCTACTTTTAGATGGTTATGGTCCTTATGGATGGACATCCATTCTTATTTGAATAGAATTATTCAAATTTTCTTGAATTCTACAATTGTTGGTATTGGTGCTTTCCATAATGGGTTTTACTAATTGCATCTATTTTCTCATCCTTCTTATCAAAATTTTGTAGGCCTATTATGTCCCAAAGGCTATTATACTAGCATAAGCATGTAGGTCATCTTTCAAGGGAAATGATTTAGTGCTTAATTAATAGTGACATTTTACCTTCCCTGACTTCAATTATTTAAAAAATAATTGTGTTGATTGTGTTAGGGGTGAGTTTACGAAGTCTAAGAATAAAGGAGCTTACTGCCATCTTTGGACGTATTCTCTTCTCTCGGCTGAGTAACTTTTTTGTTATTTTCATGGATGATTTCTCTCATCATCATTACTTTAATTCTATTAAAGAATTGGGGTTCAAAATTAGGGCAAGTAATTAAGGTAGTATGGTCTGCATATGGTAGTAAATACTATAGTAAGTATGATGATTGTAGACAATAGATGGGGCTATTTGCCAAGTATTTGTAAAAAGAAGGAATCACACCCTTATCAATACAATAAGAAGCTAATGAGTTTGTCTAACCTGCTTATTTTATTTTTAGGGTGAAATGTGTAGAATTGTCTTAGACATCTTTAATTGAGTTATTTCTAAATTTATGCCTAAACTTTTTTTTAAATAAAAAATAATTGCAAGTCTAACTTTAATCATATTTAAGTTTGGGAATATTTTATTGTTATTAGACTTTTTAGCCTCACTGATAAAAAGATTGACTCTATAACAATTAGTTATATGAGCAGTGTGACTGGTAACATATCCTATTAAGCTTATCATAAAATTTTGTTGGGTCCAGCCTATTTGGATGGGCTACAATAAAACTGGGCTCCAGCCCAAGTTGAAAAAAAAAAAACTATGTCAATGAAGAGAGGGTAGGAAGAGAGTGAGGTCGATCAGGGAGAAGAAAGCCAAGCGAAAAGGAGAAGGAAAAGGCTGAGCTAAGGCAAGACGATCGGACGACGATTCGGCGTTGGATCTCACTCAAATTCGGGGTGAAGAATCCTTGCAAGAAGCTCTTCCTATTGATTAGGTTTGATCTTTATTTTGATTTCTATTTGGTGTGTTATCCATCCATGATGATAATGATGATCCTTGATGAATGTTGATGCCATTGGGCATGTGTGCCTCTAGTTTAATCAAGAGAGTCTTTGTAATCCTTCATTGACATAGTGAAAATGATTTGAAGTGGCTCTAAGGAGTCTCGTGGTCTTTTTTCTCAATTTGAATGGTTTTCCACGCTAAATTGTGTGTCTTGCTTGTTGGTTTTTGACGATTTTATTGTGTCAATTAGATCTCAAAAGATTGTACTCAAAAGGAGGAGGTTTTGAGCTTCAAAATTCAAAAAACAAGCTCAACACGACCGTGCTTAATTTAGCACGCTCAGTTCAGGGCAGCGAGACCGTGTTCCAAGCCGCGCAGTTTGCAGTTTTCTAAATTTTTCACTGCTACAGTACTTGCTAGTAGTAGCGGCTCGAATCCAACAAGTAGCACGGCCGTGCTTCGCCCATGCTGCAAGCCGTGCAGATTGCAGGTTTTGCATTTTAGGGTGCTACAGTACAAGTGCTACAGTCTGCTACAGTACTTTTCGGAGAAAATTACTGTTTGGGCACCGGTTTCTTTCTAATAAATTTGTCATCTTTATGGATAATTGGTTGCCTATAGAGATAAAATTCATAGGGCAATTATAATGGCTCATATGATAATAAAAGGGCATCTTCCCCACAATTGGTGATAGAAGAAGAATTGAGCTAAAGTTGAGTTTCGTCATTTGAGAAAAGATATTTTTATAATTTTATAATATTTTCAAAACTATTAATTTTTCTCTCACCCTCGATCACCCTCGCTATATGTAATATAAACATTATAAAGGAGCATTTGAAAATAAGACTGAAAATTTACCAAAGATGATATTCCTTTGATTAGGCTCTTCCGAGGAAAGTGGGGTTTGGCCTTGAACTCTAAAAAAGCATGCATTTTTAACATAAACTATGATACTATGTGCAAGTGTTTTGATAAATCTAATTTTATCTTTGTTTTAAACAAAAATTAAATTTACACAAACGAGTATTTTTATAATGACCAAAGTGCATTTTCTTGAAACCTCACAACACATAAACCAAAATTAAAAAAATATAAGGATTATTGTTGAGAATAAAAATTTAATATAGATTAATAGTAATTTACATATTCAATGAACAGGTAATTTCTCTAACTACCTTAAAAAATTTTACATATTGCTTTGAATTTTTATAATATATTAATTTTTAAATAATAAAATAATAAATATAGAAAACTGGGCTTTTTTGTGCCAGGCTTTGGTGGGATAGCCCCAAGCACATCCTTATCTCCTAGAAAGAAGGGGAGCCCAATTAGGGACATCATGTAGAAGGGTCTAGGCTGTTGTATTTTTAATTTTATATTCATATAATTTTTTATTTAATTTCAAAATTTTCAGTCGGCTTCTTCGGGAGAGTGCGGGAATCAACCTCTCTATTCCAACCAGGGCCGGCGGGAGTTAGAAGCATTTCTTGCATCCATGCACGCCCCGGTCTTCGTTCTAAGTAAGTCTCCTGTGTGTGTGTGTGTCTCTCTTCTTCCCCTCCAAAACTCTTCTCTCTATCCAGGAATTCTGCATCTCTGTCTCTCATCTCTTGGTTACTGAGGAATCAGAAATTCTATGGTGAATTTGATTTCTTTTTTTGAATGAAATCATCAATTGTTTTAATTGAAGTCAATGTGGTGTTATGAAGGAATGTGCGCTATATGAGTATTGATTTATGTAATAAGGTGGGAAACAGGCAGTTGAAAAGAAAATATTAATTGCATGGCCCAATTGTGATTTTTGTTGTTTGAGCATGGGAAAGTGTTTGAGTTTGATTTTTTTTTTGAATGGAAACCATTAATTTTTTTAACTGAAAGCAATGCGGAGCAATGTGGTGTTATGAAGGAATGTGCGCTATATGAGTCTTGATTTCTGTAATAAGATGGGACATTTGGGTCATTGATAAGAAATCATCAATTTTTAATCATTGATTACATGTGTTAACAGGCCAATTTTTGATTTTTAGTATTTATTTATCAGTGCGAAATTCATAATCTTTATGAATTAAAGTCTTGAGGTTATATAAATATACAATTTGCATAACTTGCTATATGACTCACATGTATGCAGGAATTAATCTTTGTTCAAGTATTTGTGATGTGCTTGAAATTAATGAAGGATTCCCTGAATGCCTAAAATGGAGTTGATCATAGAAAATGTGAAACATTTTACCAGATCCAGCAAAAGTTATTTTAGGAGGGATTAATACTGTTAATCATTCTATATTTATTGGTAAATTGATAGCAATTACTTCAACTCTTATATATATATATATATATATTTGAACTTTTCTAGCTGTACTTGAAAGAGGGAAAAATGTAGAATGCTTATATCGCAGAATATCATATTCATTTTATTGATTTTTACTAATAAATGTTTTATTTTTTGGCCAGAACTGTATTCAGTTCCATTGGTTTCTTTTTCTTTTTCGTTTTTTTTGAACTGTCTAAATTTCCTTTCTCTTGAATATCTATTTCTCTTTTTAACTTAATGTGTTCAAATTAGCTCTTCTGTTAAGAATGCCCAAGTACTTAAGTCATTGGATCTTGGACTTTCATATGTATTATGTGAATTGAACTGTGCAGAAGATTCTTTAAAACGTGACTCTGGGAGTAGGGTACAACATGCCAACATCCAAGCATCAAAGGTGGGCATAGTTCCTCTTTTCATTTAGTCTTCAGTTGCTCTTGATTCCTTATTCATTTTCTAAAATGCTATATTCAGTTTGCATTTATTTGTAGTATAATATAGAGCTGGAACCTTTCTGCTTTTGAACTAGATTGGTTTGTCTATTTTGAACTCTGCATTGTATAATATGAATTAAACCTTTCATTAGCAGTGGAACGATAGTGTTTGAAATGCTCGCCACTCGGTTGTAATCCTAATTTGTTTTTTATTAAGTTGTTGAGCTGATTTGGTTTTGCATGAATAAACTTTTTCGTTCCTAATAATGACTATCAAATTTTCCTTTTTGACAGTAAAATATAGAGGAGACATTTCATATAAAGTAACAAATGCAATGCCAGTGCTAGTCATCTATTTTTTATACTACATCTTAGCATTTATTTGTTGTTACTTTGTTTGAGCTGGAGACTTTGTCTTACCAGGCTTCATTGGATTCATTTCATCTCTCATTTGTATAGTCATGATCTACACTGAGCTCTTTTGACGCAGCTAATGATGGTATAATCTAGTTATTGTGCCGGGTGGATTTCTAGATATATGATTGTATTGAAACCCTTTGGTATTTCAAGTAAGGAGTCTGTTGAAGTATTATTCAATTTGCAGGGAGAAAAATATGCACTATTTCTTGCCTGACATATATGTGTGTAGCTCACAAAGACCTAAAATGGAAAAGAACACAAACCCTGAAAGCTCTCAGCGTTTTATGAGAACCTATAAGAACCTGCTTTTTCCTGCTATGCTAAATAATGTCCTGAAATATCAGTGTCTTATTTGTAGATGTCTCACCATCTGGCTGAGTTATATTCATGACAGTCTTGGCTGATGCATTGAAGATTCATTTTTCGGGTCCATTCAAAATTAGCCCACAAAAAGCAAACAAGTCATGTAAAATATTCAGTAAGTGTTTAGGCTCTTCATGCCTCTACAGTAGGTTTAAAATTTTGGGGTGCAAATGGGAGACATTTTATTTTCTTATGAGCCTTTATACCTGTCTAGATATCGTTTGTTTAAGCATAGTGGATAAATTGATCTCATTTTTATTCCTCCTTGTGGCATTAGCGATCTTTCCCCAATTCTTGTTTTTAGAATTTTCTGTGGTTATATTATTGCTGTGGAAGACTAAGCTTCCTATTAACTTGACATTCATTGCACAACATTTCTTTAGCAACTTCTTGAAGAAAGTTAGTCTCAGGCCTCTCAAGACTAATATTTGGGAGATGTTTGATAACAACAACAGCATGTGTTCTGTTAACTTCTGAATTCCATCAGATTTATAGCCATGTTTTGAAAATCTACTCCGATATTTTGACTGATAATGTAATTTCCTATTGACAAAGCATTTTTCCTTGCGATACTTTTGAATTGGATAAATTCTTCACCAAAGATGGCCTTGTGAGCAATTTATCCTTCTAGAACCAGGTTCTTTTTCTAAGATGCTCCATTCCCATTTATGTAGGCCTGTTTAGAACATTACTTCGTATAGAAGAAGATGGTTTGGAGGGGTGAAGTTAAGTGTTGTTAAAGCATCTAGGAAGTTTCAAGTGAGACCAATGATGGATGAGTTGATTAATCACTCTGCATTTGAGCAACAACCTGCACTATCAAGTGGCCTAGGTGGTGACAAGCCAATTTTTGATTGTCTCACATGCAAGGTGGTCGGTTATGGCCAACATCTTGGTTTTGACCGACATTTTTGATAAAATCCATTTTAATGGTAAAAAGGTGCAAACTTAACTTTACGACCAAACTTATGGTCAATAAAGTTCATTGAGGATAGTAATAGCTTCTGATTAATGTTATCATTAGGGCTACTAATTGATCACACTGTGTAAATAGCTTGAGCTTAGTTCAGTTAAAGTTCTAGCTTGGCTTGAGATTTCAAGCTTTTGGACCAGGCCTGAGCTTAGTTTTGAGCTTGAAATTAATCTCGAGTCAAGTTGGAGTTCAGCTGGGTTGAATCAAGCTTGACTCGATAGCTTATAATATAAATATATTATAATTTTTTGTGTACTTATACTATATAAAATTATTATATAATATATTATTACATTAAAAATGTTTATTATTTGTTTTGTTTATATTTGAAAACGAAATTCAAGCTTTTAATCAGGTCTTAGTTTCAAACTAAATTGACATGGATTTGAATCCTCAAAATAAATTTGTTCAATTTTGACATTTTAGTTAATCAAGCCATGATTAAGCTTATAATTAAATCAAGCCATGCTCAAAACAGTTTTTCAACCTCATGCTTGAGCTCAAGCTACTTCATTTTTAGATAAGTTGGAGTTGCCCAACATGATCAAGCTTGGCTTGTTTGCAGCCCTTAGTTATTAAGGTCAATAACATTAGCACATTATTATTTTTTTTAATTTAATAGAAGTCATTACCAAACTTAAATATATAAACTAACCTTTTAATCATATAGGATCATAGACTATTATTATATTTTGAAATAACTTTTGTTTTATTTGTTTTATTCATTATTTTGTGCCAAATTTTTTGTTGCCTATGTCACTTGATGGTCTGCCAAGACAATTAGTCATGTTAAGATGGTCAAGGCTTCCACTTGCTTAGGCGCTATGTTGCCACGTTGATAACACTGAAAACTTGATGCTAAAATTCTTAATATTTGTCAATTTTGGAAGGATTCCACCATTTTCTTAATAATGTAAAGCATTGATATTTATATGGATAATTGTTGTTAAATCCTTCAACTTTCTTTAATAAATCCTTTGTTATTTCATTATGTATGTATTTTTTCTTGTACTCTTGGATGATTGAATCTACATATAGCTACCATTGATAGTGCTATAAACAACCTTATGGATGATACAGCAAATTCCGTGACTTCCACCTAAAACACCTTTACATGCTTCTTGTATCATGATTCATGATAATTTATGCAATGGAAAGGCAACCTATATGTGTATAGCAGTTTTTCAGGTTGTGTAGGTTTGCCCACAATGCTATTTAGCAAGGCCTAGTATGCCATGGATTGCGCCTAATATAACCATTCCCTAGGTAGGCTAGGTTCATGTTGGGCCAAAAATTAATGACTTGCTAGATGCTAGCACTTGTGCTTGGGCATTGCTTGTAACTAGTGCTTAGGTTATTGTTTATATGCTACCAAGTGGCGATGGGCAATTTGTCAGTTTGACTAGGGGCCATGTTAATTTTCTGAAGAAAAGTAACTTGGATAGCCTAACATGAGTAGGTTTTTCCTATCCTCGGGTAGTGTTTGTGCCCGCTAGAACCCTAGCACTGTGCGTTCTATTTTGGCTTGAGTCCCGATATGACATTCCTTTTGCCCAAATAGCTTAAAAGCTAGGGCTAATGAAAATTGTAACTTTCAACAACAAGAAGTTGTTAGTTCCAACTACTGGGAGTTGGTTACATGGATACTTCTCTTCCATGTTGTTTTATTAGGTACCAAAAGACTAGATAATTCGGTATTGACATATCATTATGAAAATTTTTGCGAGACACCTTTAAGTCTACATTTCTTTCTTCTATGGGCTTGCACTTGGAGAGCTTCCGCATTTCTTATGGGAGCATCCATAGGTCATCTAAGGAGATGTCGATGCCATTTTGTCAAATTTTTTCTTAATATGTCATTAATAAGTGGCTTACCTAATCTATTTTGAATAAATTCATTCCTTAATTGGTTTTGCCTAGTAAATCCTAGCATTCATTTGAATATTGTCATTTCAACAATGCTCATCTTTTGAGTATGTTGTTTCTTACTCACACAACGTTGACTTGTACTTTATAGCTCGCCAAACAACTGTTCTATAAAACTTACTTTTCAATCTAAGAGGTATTCTATTGTCACATGAGCTTCTTTCTGCTTTACCTATCTTGTTTTAATCCTGTTTGTGACATCTTCTATAAGTTCCTCATGGTTTTGGATTATAAAGCTAAAGTACCAAAAGCTTCTGCTTCTACCAATCTTAGTACCATTTGTCTTATCTCATTTTTCATTTCTACTTGTGTTATTATTGAAATTATGTTAACTTACCCATCAACTGAGACCATATCATCAATAAAAAATATACACCAAGGGTTCTGATCTTGAAAATGCTTAGTTAGTTCATCCATAACAAAAGCAAATAAGGGTTTAATGCTGCACCTTAATGTAGACCTATAATAATGGGGAACTCTCTAGTCTCTCCCCTACGATTCTAATTCTAATGATAGAGCTATCATACTTATGGTTTATGTAGTCTATGTACTTAGTAGTAACCTCTTTGTCTAAAATTCATTGAAGGGCCTCCCTAGGTACCGTATAGTATGTTTTTCGTAGATCAGTAAAGATTATGTGCAAGTCCTTCTTCTTATCTTTATACCTCTCCATCAATTGTCTTAAAACATAAATTGCTTCTATAGTTGCTTTTTTTAGCCTAAGACCAAATGGGTTTAAAGGACTTGTTTTATATCTTTTCCTTTGCTTAATTAATCTTTCCTGAAGGTTTCGTACTATGTCACATAAGTTTAATTCTACGATAGTTGTTACAACACTGAATGCCACTATTATTTTTATAGATGGGTACTAAAATACTCTTTTTTTATATAGCGGTCATCTTCTTAGTACGCAATGTACTATTAAAGAATCGAGTCCCTCATCTCCCAACGATTATAAAGTTCTATTGGGATGGGATCCAGGTGTACATCTTTCCCTACATTCATCTTTCTAAAAGGCATCGCTACTTTGATATTCTAACCATACTTAATTCAATTTCTAGCCCTGGTATTAATATCCTTCAATGCTAGTTTACTCTCATGTTCCACATTAACTAACTTTTATAAGTATGTTTTCCACCTTTCTTTAATCTCATCAACTTTCACCAACTTTTTATTGTCTACTTTTTTATACACCTTATTTCCTTTCTTTAACTTAAGATAACCTATAAATATTGTTTTTACCTTTTTTATAGCTAATTTAGCATATAATGTATTGTTAGACTTAAATTTAGCCTCACTCATGACCTTTTTAGCCTCCTTATTTACTAAATGATACACTTAAAACTTTTCCTTCGATTCTTTTGCTAAGTCTTAAAAAAAATCCCTCTGTCTTAATTACCTTTTATACATCTTCACTCCATCAACTCTCTCTATTATTACCGCCTACATGAGTTAATTAACCTTTAAATGCCGAAGTACTTTTTTAGCTACCTTTCTAATGTAATCACCCATTGAGTTTCACATCCTATGTGTATTAGACTCTAAGTTCTAATGTGCAATCTCTTGTACTTTAAAACTCTAATACTTTATAACATTCAAAGTTCTCTCGTTTAATTCTAGGATAACATTACTCGTAATTGTTGTGTAACTGCAAGTGTACGGTTTATGCCAAGTAGTAATTAACATATTGATCCCTTGAAGACCAAGTGTGGATTACTAATGTATTGCAACAACAAGCTATCTAGGTAATTAGAAAATATAGGAATGAAGGAACAAAGATGACAAAATAGCAGAATTGTAAAAGAAAGATGGGGAATGCGGAGATGCAGGAATGGGGATTGAAATTTAAATCTAGGCAAACCTAGGTTCGGGAGCTCACCACAAAGAGTAATGAAATATGTGTTTGATTTCTACTTGGCTTGGGTAAATCTATTTGAAAGGTAATTACCCTTAATTACTTGTCACTCATTTCGAGATATAGCAGTTGGTTTGATTAGGCCAATCCCTATTTTCGTGGTGGTTAAGCCCTCTCAAAAATCCATAAAGCTCAAAGATCAATGAACCCTCAAGAAATACTAATCATCAAGTTCAAGGTTGGCTTAGAATTTCCAAGGCCTAGGTTCACCTTGATCTCTAAAACGAAGCAAGCAAATGCTTTCGCACTCACAAGCTATGCATTTACAAATCATAAGCCAACTCAAAATGATCTACTACTAATCATAGAAGATCTTTACAAAAACATTCACACCATTCACCACCACTTTGGGCTAACCCTAAACCAAGAGAGAAGTTTTACACTTCCATGTTTCAGTTACAAAAGAAAAAGGAAGAACAGAAGTTATGCAACAACAGAGTGCAATAAGACTTGGAAAACCACCCTATGCTGCTCACAAAGGCTTGCTCTTCAGTTTCCCCCCATCTTTTCCTTTGTTTTCTTGCTCTTTTTGAGTCTTCAAAGCCTTTCTCCTCCTTCTTTAGCTGCCACCCTCTATCTTCAGCCCCTCCTCCACCAAAAACCCTCTTTTGCTATCTTTTTTGCTATCTTTTTATATCAGTTATTAGGATTGGGCTCCAGCAGCTTTTACATGCCACAGGTGTGCTAGTTAGCTGGAAGGGTTGTGTATCTTAAAGCGTTGGCCCACCTGGTAAGTCATGCCATCTTTCTTTTTTCTTGTCTCTGAAACACCCTCATTTTTCATAGAATTTGAGTCCAACTCCATCCTCCTACACACTAGAATTGCCAAAAGAAGTAATTTGCACAAAAGGAGAAGAATTTACTACAAGTGCTAGGAAAATGCATGATTGATCAACAATAAATAACTAAATGCATGCTGACAATTATGCCATTTTTATTTACAACAGTAACACACTATCAAATCTTTATTGGTCACTAGTAGTCTATGTTGAGTGATTAGACTTTCTCTTGTATCACTTTCAATTTTTGCACACATAATTAACAATTTTCCGAGTTAAACAAAAATGTTAATTTGGCTCTAATTAGAATTATTTTTAAAAGTATTCACGGGCTCTTTTTTTTTTTCTATACAAAATATCAACTAACAAGATATCAAAAGCCAAAGAAAATTGTAAAAGGTAATCTCCTGAGTCATTCTTATCACAATAGTTAAACCCACCATGGATCATTTCCAAGCTTCCAACCTTTTTACCTACATGGCCATTTAAGTCACCTCCTATAAAAGGTTTTTCATTGCCTGGTATTCCTTTAACAATCTTATCTAAGTTCTCACAAAACTGAGTTTTACCAGTTTAAACTTATTTTTGGGGCATCGATGGTAATGACATTCAAAATGTCTTCTTATAAAATAAATTTTAAATGGATAATTCTACTCCTTTTTCTACGGGCATCAACCATTTTTTCCTTAAGATTCTTATTTACGATAATACCTGCTCCATCCCTATGCTTATTTTTACCTACATACCAAATCTTAAATCCTAACCGCCTAATTTTTCTCACTCAGTTAACTGTCTATTTCGTTTCTTTAACGCACATCATGTTAATCTTCCTTCTTTTTAAGCATAGTATCCGTTAGTTGTATATACATACATATACATGTACATATACATATACATGTATATTTATACTTTTCCTCCCTATATGTAAACCTCGCTTGATCATTAACAAGACATTGGATGTAAACCTCTCTTCTATCAGTAACTACTAAGTCATAAAGGTTTCTTGAAAGCGTTCTTATATTTTGGCTACTAACCTAAGCTTATGATTTGTGTCTAACTTATTTACCCACATCAGTCTCAAACAGTGTTGGAATCCTAGGTAACGCAACACTTCCGAGTGACGACCTAACCTTAGTAAGAATATGGTTACTATTCATGGTCATTGTGAAATGAGATTAGTAATAATAGGCTATGAGGTGCCTAACATGGCAACTCTCTTTTTTTCTCATTCAGACTTAGGATTGGCTATGGCATAGTTGAGCTTTAATGTTAGATTATTTTTTTTTTTTCCAATTGGAGCAGATAATTGTTATCTTTCTTCAATTGAGAAATTCAAATGTTCATGGTAAGTATCAATCTTCATGTAAATACTATAAGTGACCATAATTAAGGATTATATTGTTTAGGACTGCATGTGTCTTCGCATCTTGGTCAACTAGTTGATGGTATCCCATTGCTTATGACGTTTATTTGATTTAGTCGTCTATTAGTAGATTGATTTGATATAGGCTTCCAAAGCCTAAACTTATGTTCTCTTAATATATCCTTTTATATTTTATTTGCTATAAAGGCTGTGGCTGATATTATTCGGACGACATTGGGCCCTCGATCCATGTTAAAGATGTTGCTTGATGCTGGGGGAGGTACATACCTATTTGAAGTTTCTTTTATGATTCTTGTGAATCTTTAACATCATATATCACAACTTTAACGCCACATTTGTTTTCATTATCACATCTATTGTCCTTTTTTTAGCATGTTACACATTTATCATCACGTGTGAAACTCAGTTTTCATGCATTTTTTACTTGGTTCACGCAAAATAGTGTGACATGAAGTTTATGTGATGCTTGTATATTGAGCTTGAGTTCTTTAAGTTTTTTCATTTTGGTGTTATATTGAGCTCTTACAATTGATTCCAAGGAACCCAGAATGAAATAACTTTGCAAGCATAACTATTTTGGGAATGTCTTGCTCATGCTCATGGCAATGGGCTAAGAACCTCTAGGCGCTGCATACTATAATTGGTGAATGAACAACCAAGTTTGATGAGTATGATCAATGTGACGTGTGATATTATTTTTGTACAATTGCATTATTTACTATAATGATGACTATGTAAGTCAGATAAATCAAGTATATTATATATTTTGCAAATGTTTCAACTATGTTTGTTAGCTAGAAATCGTGTTTTGTTGCGAAGACCAGATATTTTGGACCACACAATATAGAACAAGACTAGACAAGTGAACACTTTATGTTTTAAGTAATGCATTTTAGTGGATTATGCCAAATGCCAAATTTCAAATGCCAAAATTGGTCTTTTTGCTAGAACAAATTGCATGCAATTAACCCTAATATTTCTGTAACCCCAACCAAGCTAGTAAACAAAGGTTAGAAACTCTAAGCCTAGGTAGGATGATGCAAAGCACGAGCCTATAAGTGGCTTTACTTCACCGTATAAGACTTTTAGGGGACACTTTGATCTATAAGGTAGAACAAGCTTAATAAGAATATTTTCTCAAGTAGTATGTTTTGGCAAGGAATGGAGAGCTTGAATGTTACCAAAGAATTTATCGTGCATTTGAATGAAGCGAGTCTTCCCTCTCCCTCACCCTACTATATCCCATGTTTTGATATACATGGAAGTAGTGAATAGTGATTTTAGAGAGAATCCATTCCCCTTAAAAAAACAATGGACAAGCAAAGCAATGGACAGGCAGTGGTTAGGGGAATTCTTTTGCCGTTCTTCTTTTATTTTTTTGAGCATCCTTTCCTCAATCAAAATTTTGTTTTGATTTTTCTACCATTTGAGCATCCTCAGGTCTTCTTGATCCTTCTATCCTTTTTTTAAAGATTTCTTTTCACAATTTTTATTTGGTAAAGAGGACAATTTGTAGGGTGATTTGGTTGTGTTTGGGATTGTAGAAATATTAAGATTTGATTTTGATTCTTTTTTATTTTTTGTTTTCCATCTAATGTCGATTAACTGTTTTGGATTAGAATTATGTTTGATTGAAGTTATATGGCTTCATCTGGCATGTATTTGTGCTTTCATTTGGCATGGGGAATGATTGCTGAAATGAATCCCTAAATCTTGTTAAGCTTTTTAGAACATTTGAACATTGTTGGGTTATTTGTCATATGTTAGCTTAATTATGGTCATCATCTAATAATTTCTTTTGTTGAACATATCCCTCCATTTATGTTTGAAGTTAACTTAGAATTACCATTTCCTGCAAATTTAATGTAGTCCATGTGCGTACTTCTTTGCTTGCTTTTAATTTGGATTATTCTTATCATCATGATCTCTTATTAAGGCTCACCTGTTTTGTGTTTTTGCTAAAATAAAGCCAGCATATTTTTTAGTTTAGTACTTTCAAGTTTATTATGAGAACAAATGGACAGTATATTTTTCACGTGATAATTTTATATGCAATGGATTGCTTGGTACAGAGTAAGCAGATTGCGCATGAAACATTATATATTTTGCGATATCTTGGCACTTCTTTTGACTATAGTAATGAAATATGGGAAACACCTAGCCCAACTATACTGAACTGATAAAAGGAAATTAAATCCAATAAAAAAGGATAATTAATTATAATTAACAAACAAATCCTTAACAAATTCAAAATGAAATAATAAAGGAAATCAAGTAAAAAATAATTATTTAGGAGTTGCATCATATTTTTCTTTGATATAGTGGAAAACTAGGTTAGCTAGGTTTGGAAGAGGATACGAGGTTTAACTTTTCAGCTGTAGCTTGGTGGTTGTTGATAATGTTGTGCAATGGAAAGCTTTGTGGTTGTGGATAGCAATCAGGATGATGGAGAAGATTGTAGCTATGCCTATAATGAGCCATTTTTGGGCAGAGGAGTGGAAGTAACATTATTTTGACTAATAGAATTCTCAAAACAATAATAGGAATTACGCGGATGCCAACATAAGACATCTGTTAGAGAATGACCCTTCATCTTGTTATTGATAGTGAATGGTTTACATATAGGGTACCCCACCTCAAACTCAAGACTGATCGTACATCTTGAATTTGGATAACATAAAGAGATGCTGATCATGCGTCTGCGCCTTGGTGAAGAAATTAGTTATCAGGACCTGTGTGGGAAGATAGTGAAAGGACATGGACTGCCGTATATGACATCAGGTGAAGTGAGCATCCACACCAATGTGTTTGGTCAGCTCATGCTTGACCAGATCAGTAGCAATCTGAAGAACACCAATACAGTCAGAGTAAAGAGGAGTAGGAGCAGGAAGCGATACACCAAACTCCTGGAGGATAGAACGAAGCCAGAGTACCTCATGGACTATAGAAGCGAAAGCACGAACCTTAGCTTCAGTACTGGATTTGGCAACAGTCGCTTGCTTTTTAGTCTTCCAAACAACAAGAGAAGGCCCAATAAATACACAGTAACCAGTAATAGAGACTTGATCAATAGGAGAACTGGCCCAATTAGCATCAGAATATGCTTGCAGCTGAAGAGTGGATAGTCGAGGATAGAACAGACCACGGGATGCAGTTTCGCGAAGATATCGCAGTACCCGGAGAAGATACGCATAATGAATAGAAGTAGGGGCCACAATGAACTGACTGTGGATGTGAACTGCGTGGAACATGTCAGGACGAGTGACAGCCCAATAGACTAGACTGCCAACCAGGTGTCGATAGCGTGATGGATCAGATTAAGGAATACCATCAGAAGCTCGGAGTTGCAAATGGAGCTCAATTGGTATGGTAACTGTACGGGTATCGGTTAAACCAGATCCGAGCAAGTAGATCGAGAGTGTAGCGCTGCTGAGAGAGATAATAACCATCAAGATGGGAAGTGATCTCTATACCTAGGAAGTAACAATGAGGACCCAGAGTAGTCATCAAGAAGGTGTCACACAGTTTCTGCTTCACAGAGGTAATGTGAACAGAGTTATCCCCAGGTACCTCTGGGGCGGAATTAGTTGTAGGAGAGGCGTCAGAGAAGGTTGGTTGAGGTGGAGATGCGGCGGGTTTCAAACGGTGATAAGAAAAACTGACAGGTGGATGAATAGGAGGAATCGAGGAAGAATCAATAGATAAGGAAGAAGATGGGACAAGAGAAGAATGAGAGAGAAGGTCTGGAGAGGGAGCGAGTAAAGTAGGAGAAGAAGATACTGATGGAGCATTTTCAGCAGGAGGAAAAAAAAGACAGGTACTTTGGGAAAGAGACACAGTGGAAGGAGGAGAATCATAGAAAGGTGTGGACTCATCAAAGGTGACATCACGAGAAATGTGAATACGACGAGTGACGGGATCATACAAATGATAGCCTTTATACTCAAGACTATAACCCAGGAAGACACAAGGGACAGACTGGGCAAATGAGCTTTGTTCGCTCCCGTGGTGAGAGCAGGATAAAACAGTGACAACCAAATACACGAAGATGATCATAGCTAGGAGGTGTGCCATATACACACTCACCTAGGCTACGATTTTGAAGGTGAGAAAAAGGTTATAGGTTAATAAGATAAATAGCAGGATTAACCATGTTTTTCTAGAAATGAGATGGTAGAAAGGCACCAAGTAATAGAGCACAGGCCGTCTCTTAAATGTGATGATGCTTACGTTCAGTGGCCCCATTCTGAGGATGGGCCCCGGGACAAGATAACTGAGGCAAAGTGTCCTTAGAGGACAAAAAGGCACGAAAGGCCTAAGAAGTGTATTCACCGTCAGAGTTAGACAGAAAGGTCTTGATAGAGGCAGGGAACTGGGTGTGCACCATAGCAATGAAGGAGCGGTAGATAGACAATAAATGACTACGATAATGCATAAGATAAAGCCAGGTGAAGCGAGTGTAGTCATCAATAGAAAATAACATAATAACGATTGTCCCCTTTAGATACAAAAGATGCAGGATCCCAAACATCAGAATGAACAAGCTCGAAAGGAGCAATATTTTGAGACACACTTAAAGGATAGGGACGCTGTAGTTGCTTATTGAGCTTACAGCCAAAACAAACCACATCAGAAGGAGGAGAGACAGCTCCTAAGACCTCATGACGAATAAGAGATGACAAACGTGAAGGACATAAATGACCAAGACGATGATGCCACGTATGATGAGAGAGAATAGCGGTGTTACAGTGAGATAGGTGGCTGACTGAAGAGGGAAGACTAAGAGAATTCTACGCATAAACTCCACATGACGGCAACCAGTTCCAATTACCGTCCCACTGTGATCTTGCACATGACACGGGGTGCGGTAAAAAATAACTTGACAATCATAATCAGTAATCTGATTAACATACATAAGGTTCATGGATGGGTGAGGAACATGGGAGACAGAAGGTATGGAGAAAGTACTAGAGGAAAGATGACCAGTAAAAGAAACAGAAAGGAGTGTGCCATCAGCAATACGAACATGGGTGACAAGAGAGGGTGGATAGGTGTAAGGGTTGATGACCTTATACTTGGTCAGCGGGCATACAGTATCACATAGACCAAGCCACGAGGGCGCACAGCTGCGTGGATTTGGTAGCGCGCGCAGGTGGCGCGGCGCTTATGTTGTGTCCGGACCAAGGGCGGGTGAAATACCCCGCATGATCATGGACCGAGGCCGTGAGGCGCGCGCGCGCTGGACCGTGGGCGTGCGCGTGGCCGGTGAGCGAGTGGGGCAGGCGCGCCCCTTTACCAAGAGTCAAGTGTCGCAGGGCTTCATCATGTAGAGTGTTGGATCTCTAGCAAGTCTAGGCGGGGCGGGACACTTGATCAGGCCGGTTGACCGAGAGCTGATTCCGGATCTGACAAGGCTTTGCACAGGCGTATGCAAGTAGGCACGTGGCCGGGAGCGTTGCCGAGCCAAGGGCGAGGATGGCACGCGGTATTACCGCGCGTGACCGGTACTGCTACGCGCTGTGACCAAGGGTGGCTGGTTAAAGCTACAGTCGAGTCAGAGGACACTGCAAGCTAAGTGAAGTCAGGGTATTCACGCCAGGCCGGTATTGGGCATGGGGCTCAATCAACCTTGGATTTGGGGGTAGCTCTTGTAATAGGGTCAAATGTGTCTTTGGGAGAAGACAAGGCCACTTGGTGTTGGTTTTGGCCATGGTTGTAAACATTTCTCAATCTAAGAGAGTTTTATGTTTTTCTCTCTCAAAATGGGTTTCTTTGTGTCGTGTTTCTCGTTCCGACGTGTATTCCGGATTTGCTCGCTTCTTCTTATTTCCGCTATACTTTGTAATGCAAACAGGATTAACGTACTGTTCTTGCAAGGAAAGGCTGACCTGTCGCTATGGTGCATGTCAGGTGCCGCACGGCCAAAGCTGATCGGTTAGGGCTGTGACAATAGGGATGATGAAGAAGGAGGAGGCTAAGGCCGGAGAAGGAGGAGGAGCAATGACGTACTCTGATTGGAGCTGTAAAGAATAAGAGCCGGTGGTGGAGATGAAGAGGTTGGCTGGTGTTGCAGGAGGCTGAGAGCAGTGCCGTGAGAAGAAGAGGAGGGAAAGAGGAGAAGAAGAAAGGGACGGCGGCGACATTGATGGCCGGAGAGATGGTCGGAAAATAGGCCGGAGGAATCTAGAGCTCTGATATCATGTTAGAGAATGATCCTCAATCTTGTTATTGATCATGAATGGTTTACATATAGGGAGAATAGATACTGTATACGTACAAATATACATATATAATGTATAAGTATATGATATACGTCTAACACGTATAGGTATATGTATATACATCTAACAACATCCATGTCACACTCTTATCTTATCATTGCAAGAGAAGTTGAGCAAGAATACCTAAGGCTTATGTTGCACGATCAATAGCCCTTGCTATCTATAATAAGATAACCTTGAAGTTAAGCCCTTGCTAGGTAAGCTCTACAAAGCCCCTTCTTGAATACCCTCATCTTTTTGGAGCTTTTGCAGCCTTCTAACCACCCAAATACTATGTAGTTTTTGTTTCCATTGATGTTAACATCGAATCCCAGCAAAGCCCCATAAAAGTCCAATCTTTTAAAGCTAATAAAACTAGAAAAGTAAGAAAAATTCCAACTTTGGGCTTGCCATCACGTATGACGTTGAGGACAAAGAAGAGGATGATGTGGTGGTCTTTGTTTAATAAAAGATAATGGTGGATATGGAGATCTCAGAAAGGATTAGGTTTTTTTGCACTTATGGATATCTCGGAAGCCATTACATCATTGTGGTCTTTATTGTAACCTGCAATATCTAGGCCCATATGGTGCTGGTTGAGCAGAACAAAGGGATTTAGGAGCAACGGTAAATGGCGGGGCTAGTAGAGGAGAGGAGGGTGAGAAAGAGGGTTAAGAAAGAGGCATGGGATTCCATATAATAAATGTGGTTAAAATGATAACGATAGCATGTAACCAAAGTGAATATAGGTGGTTCCTGATCTTATATATTGTATTGGCATGGATCCAATATAACCAATGTGATTAAAATGATAAGAACTTATTGATAAATTGAAATGCAATGAACTTGTAGAAAGAAATAACTTACCTTTGTTATGTTTATTGATAATTAAATTTCTTAATTTATAAAATATTTTGAATTTTATTATTCACTTTATTCATTATAGTTAATTATTAAATGAATACCTTCTTCTGCATGTTCCCACCAAAAGAGTACCCTTTATGTATCTTTGGATTGACAACATTCAATATATAGAAATTCTTAGACTTGATAACAATAAAAGTAGTAAACGGACGATATTGTCATCGGGACAAGCATTAATAGAAAGAATAGAGCTCAGATAGTAATAGCAAAAAATAATTCAAAAATTTAATAGACTTAAAAAAAAACTCAGTATATACAAACCAATCACAAGACGCAACAAATCCCTCCTTACTTCCATAAACCACAACATATCAAAGAATCAAACAAATAAAACAGACTCTTATCATAAATTAAAAGCAAACTAAAATAAAAGCTCCTTATCTTTCATTACTTTGCTGCCGCCACTACTTCAAATATCTTTATCTTTCACTATATTTTTGCTATTGCAGCTTCTTTTTAACATATGAAGAACTTCAAATCTCTGCTTGGGGGCAAAATATTACCTTTTTCGAAAAGAAATGGGCATTCCACCAATATTGGGGGGAATGTGATTCTTTGGTTGTGGAAATCCTATTTGTTAGCCATGAGTGACTATATTACCTAGATGTATACCCAATGTATACCTAAATGTGGGCATACATTAAAGTAAGGAGTGATCCCTAATAATGGAGAATCACTTCTGGTTCCTGATAAAGCTATAACAAAATAGGTCATCTCATCCTATTGTGTATATTGAGCAGACCCTAGGGGCATGGATAGAGTCGTTAGAAAATAGGGAATCTCCCATGCTCATAATCGGCACCATAATCATCAAGAAAGATCCATATACAAAAAAAACAGTTATTAAAAGTTAAATACCAAACACCAAAAATTTGTGACAAGATGAATAAATTACTGCTTTAGTCTTTCCTTTTAAAGTCTTATTTAACACTGAATTGTTGTATAAAAAAAAGAGAATAAACTACTGAGCATAATAAAGCAATACACTCCGATAAAAAACTTAGACGCTGGTGCTTGTGCAATCTAACAAAATATTATGTATAAATGCAGAAAGTATCATCAATCAAACGCTTATGATACACACCTAAATACCTGTCACTTATGCACATTCCTAAACACCTAATCACACCAAAAATATAAACTTGTGAACCAGGAATGCTGAGTAAGACACAGAAGAATAAAACACAAACACCTACATACTCATGAATAGAATTTGATTAGAATAAATTGAAAGTGATGCCTATCTTAGACTAGCCACTGCTAATAGAATGAAATAGATCTAAAATAAATGTTAGACCTACATCCATGCAAACAATAATTTTCTTAAAATGACAGAGGGATTGCACCCAAATCTTACATAATATTCAAGCTTTTAACTCCTAAATATCGATCAAGTTCATAAAACATCAAGAAAACCTAAACTTCCCAATCTTGTCATTCCTTGAACTTTACCTAATAGGCATGATGTTTGATGAATGACCAAATGCCAATCGGGTGAACCCTATTTGTGTAAGGCCTTAGAACTTGTTTCACACACTTGAGTGCTGGCAACAAAATAATCTAAAATAACTTTCAACTAAAAAAGAATTTTATCTATATCCTACAATGCGAAACATTTCACAAAAGTCAAATTTTGATACAAATACAAAAGGTCAAAAAAACAGACAGAGCGTAAGCTAGGTATAGTGGTACTCAATCGTCAGTTGGTTAACTAGGCATTGGGCTAATTCCCCTTGATATGAAAAAATTTAACATTTATGAGTTTGAAGCCCCCTAAGCAATCCATGAAAAATTTTGTAAAATCATGCAATGTTATAACTTGATTCAAGAAAATTAAGAGTTAAATGATTAAATGAAGATGCCACAAGTAACTTCATTTTAAACCCAAATTTTCAATAATTTATAGTAAATTACAAAACCTCTAAAGCTTTAATTATTACTCCAGAAAACAAATAGCAAAACCTTTAATCTACAATTCGAACCCAACTTAAATCTTTGGTTTCCTCTTTTGGTTACAACCTCTCAAAACCAAATTAGAACATTGATATTAATTTCTCATAAACTACTGATTACCAATGCATATAGTTAATCACAAAAAGAAAGAAGGAAGAAATGAACTTCCTTATCATCATGACATAAAAAAATATAACTATTTTGTTGGCATAATGAAATAATTAGTTCTAAATATCCTACTAAAAATATGGAAAGAACTTGGATGCATGTGTCAAACGAGCTTAGTAAGGTGGCCATGACATAAGTCTGAGATGGGTTAGGCACTGTGGTTGGCTAGGATGGCCTGACCAACCTCCAAATCATATCACATTGGCATGGCCATCTAACCTATGTTTTGGGGGAAGAGGGTGTCGAAGTTTTGCCAAGGATGGGGCACAACATAAGCCTAGCTGGCATGTGCCATGCTGGGTCAGGACTGGCTGGTGCGGTTATTGTTTTTTTTTTTATTTTTGTTAAATCCTATAATTCCAAGAAAAACCCAAAAAAATTTTAAAAATTCCAAAAATTCATAAAAAACTGAGTAATTATAAATTGTGTGAATTGAAAAATTTGAATTTTTTTTAATGATCTAATATGCAAAAGTGCATGAAGAAATAAGTAATAAGAATCAAATTAAAAAGTTATCATATAATAAACTGAAGTAGGAAAAGAACTAAAGACATTGTGATTTATTTGAAAAATATAAATACCCATGTTTATTTGATAAATTTTTTGACAATTTTAATCTTGAAATATTCATTTTTTCTTAAGCTTGAACTTTGAAGTCTTGAAGCCTTAATCATAAGATTGTTCTAGACTAGTATGTGACCCTTCATTTGATGTTGTGCTTTCTCGAGTGTCAATATTGGTGTCTTCTCTCGCCCTTAATTTGTAATGAATCTTATGCATCTAGTTAGTCCTTCAAGCATATAAGCATCTGCACAAGTTGGTTCACTCAACTCCTCTTTGTCATTTGGTACCTTGTTTCTTGAACTGAAAGTGTTATTATGATACGGATATATGTGGCACATATCCAATTGTTGGAGAGTCTTTGACATGTGAATTTAGTAAAACCCAGATACAGTTAAGGCCACAGTCAATTGTCAACGCTTTCTACCATCCTATAATTTTGGAACTCAATAGTAAGGTAACTAATCCTATAAGCATTATCAGGGCCATACTTATCATTGAAAGCACTTGGATTGCCTCAGTAGTTTCACAACCAAAATATATTTCATCAAGCCAATTAGAAAAATAGAAAAACAACTAAAGAGAAGATGCCTATAGTGGAAAAGACAGCTAAAGAGAAGATGTCTATAGTGGAAGTCTTATCTTTTTACCCCTTGTTTAGTTCAACAGGGGAGAGGAGAGGGGGGAGTGAGGAGGGTTTAAAAATATATTATGTTTGGTTGAATGGAGGAGTGAGGGGGGTTAATCTATTATTTTTGTCTGGTTGGGAGGAGTATAATGTGTATTTAACCAATTTGTTCTTTTATATAAAAATAACTTTTGCTACAATATTTTTAATTTTTATATTGTTATTAATAATAATAAACTAATAACTAGATAACACATTTTTTACCTTTTTCATATTTTTAATATTTTTTGCATAAATTTTTGGTAAATAATTTTAAACCAATATTAAGAAATTGAGAGAACGAAAATAACATATTTGTGGGAATAAAAAATTTTCATATAAATCTCATTTTATAATAAATTGCATGTTATTAATGATAATTTTATTTTTTATTGTATCAAAAATACTCACATTATGAATATCAAGAATTTATTGAAAAAAAGGATATGATGTCTTTTTCAAGTTAATAAAGGGTATAAGGGACCATTCACATGAGGTTTTTCCTATTAAAAATTATTTAATAATCCCACCCCTATAAAAAGACCCTGATTTGGAGGGGTGAGATATAAGAGGTTTGGAGGGACCCCTCCTTATCCTCCTTATACCCGTATCCAAATAAGTATAACTTCCTCTTACCCCTTGCTACCCCTCCAAAATCCCCCAACCAAACAAAGCCTTAGTGTCTTGTCAAGTTTGGTGGAAAGTTATGACTTATTAAAGGGTAAGATAAATAATCAGTGAAGACCATTAGGGCCAACATAAGTAAAATCGGAGTCAAAGTAGCTTCTAATGGTGGATCATGGGCATTAGTGGTTAGCTAATACTTGTGTTTTCCATATCCTAAACAAAATCTTCTCATCAAATATCTCGGTTAGAGTAGATTAAACTGTTAGAGCAATAGTTATTACAATGTAATAGAAGCAAAAAGGAATATGGAAAGAAAGAAACACAAATAAAGCTCACTACAGACCATTGTTGCCAACTGCTTCTATAGCCATAACTTAATCTGTTGGTCTAGATCAAAAACTTATATATGTAGGATTTCAAGTCTTGAAACATTCAGTGTGGGTTTGTTATGTGTAGGAAACACAAGTTGAATTGGTTTTGTTGAATTTGGATTTTTGGTTGGGCTTCCATTAACAACCCAATGTGAACACTTACAACTTGTTCATGAGTTTAATTTTTTCGACCTTAAATCATGCAAATTTTCTGTAAATATACAATTATCCCAAGAGTTAAATAGCTTAGTTCAAAATAGTTTTTTAACTAAAATCTAAGTTATAAATGCCTTGGAATTTCTCACATATTACAATTCTAAGAGCTTTTATTGGTAGATAAGGACCAAACTTCTTATTGATGCGTACCGCAAATGCATGGGCAACCAAGTAGCAGTGAATAAGTCATCGTTTCTATGATGACTGTGATGTCGATTACTAATTTCCCGCAAATAAAGGTTATTAAGACAAATATGAATTTGAATAAAGAAAATGAATAGAATTAATTCTAATTAAAATTAGAACTGTTAAACTATGGCTAGTGGCTAGTTTGGGAAACTTTAGGATTGCAGGGTTTCAAAGATTAGGGTTTCACCTTAATGATAAACAAAATATCTTATACTGCTTCTTCTCTATGATATTTAATCGTTTGAAGATGGTTTATTCTAAAGTACTCACCTTTTTCTATCAAAATATAGTGAGGTACCCAACTTAGATAAACTTATACTTTCGTGGTAATTGAATCTAATTAAACCGTTTGTGTCCTGTGATAGCCATTGATTCTCAAGAAATTCAAGTATATGGTTTTAGTCCTTTTGGTGTCTAAGGTCATGCAAATATAGGATCCATCACATTCACAAGCATTAAGTATCAAAGAATTAAACCAAACGGAATATAAACATTAGAGTGGAGAGAAAAGTCAATACAAAAATCTTTGTTCATCAAAGGGCTAATCTCCATCTCTAGAAAATTGATCTACTCACTTATGTTCGAATACCCATGATATGCAAACTAAGCATCAATAAATAAAAATAAAGAGAAAGAAAACTCAGTGTTCGATGAGTTCCACACTTAAAAGTCAATAGATCTTCACTTAATATTTTATTTCCTCTGTCTTTTGGTGTATGATTCGGCCTTTTGATGCTTCTAAACCTTAAACCCTAACCATGGCAGCCAAGGATTCCTCTCTGAAAGCACTCCATGATCTTATATAGGATGAAATAAACTAGGGTTTTCTTTGGTGGCCAAATGCCATGGGTGATGTGCACCATGGGTTAGTCATGGACCTCTCGGAATTAAGATCCACGATGTGCTCCATGCCCAAGGTCGTTGACTCTCGCGGGCCATGTCCTTGCCGTCTTCTTGCTTTATACTCTTTTATCACCACGACTTCTCTTCGTATCTTTTCTTATAGAATGCTTCAAATAATTATGCGATTGATATGATGAATTCCAAACATTTGCACATAAAGCACCAAAGCACAGTAACCCAAACCGAAAAGATAATATTCACGCAAAAATATCATGATTAATCAATGAATTTGACCTAATCTTAGGTTAAAACGCTATAAGATTTTTCATTTAACCACTTATCTCGGTCTATTTCAACTAATATGCTTAAGTTAATAGAACGAGAAGGTTAGAATTTTATATTTAACTTCAAACCTAACCCTAGGCTATATTGACCAATGTGGGACTACTAAGCAGCAACTTGATAATTGCTAGTCTTTTTTATCTAGCCACCTTACAAACAAAATGTTAGAAGAGTTGAGGAAGAAAAAATGATAATGAATTGATTACTTTCACATGTTTACAAGTATATATATACACTAAGTAGTGAATAGTAATGGGCTTTAACACCCTCCTTCAAACTCAAGGTGGATCAGGAGGATCTGAGACAAATAGTTTGAGAAGATGGAACTGATGTTATCGGGTCTGCGCTTTGGTGAAGAAGTCAACGACTTGAGACTCAAATGACACATACTGAAGGGCCATGGTCGACTGCTGACAGTGTGAGCGTGTGAAAGATGCATGCACACCAATATGCTTGGACAATTCATGCTTCACGGGTTCGTTGCCAATCTGTATAGCACCGGTGTTGTCACAGAGAAGAGGTGTAAGAGTATCACATGAAACACCAAATTCAGCTAGCAACCAACAAAGCCATACAATTTCAAATGTGGCAGTAGCAAGAGCCTGAAGTTCCGCCTCAGTGCTAGAACATGACACCGCAGTTTGTTTTTTGAACTTCCATGTAAGGAGAGAAGTACCAGGAAATATGCAATAACCAGTAATAGACCGGCGATCAACAGGGTCACTTGCCCAGGTGGAATCCGAGTAAGCGTGAAGCTGAAGCAGACTGGAATGGGCATAGAACAAACATCGAGATGTTGTCCCCCTCAGATAACGCAACACACGAAGTAAATGGCTATAATAAACTGAAGTAGGAGCACTAACGAACTGGCTCAACACATGAACAGCATGAGCAATATCAGGCTTGGTGACTGTAAGATAGACAAGATTGGCCACAGGATGATGATAGCGAGAAAGATCCTGTAGTGGTGTGCCATCGGTGGGGCGAAGCTGAACATGAAGATCCAAACGTGTAGCGGCAGTTCGTGAATCAGTAATGCCAGAGCGTACAATGAGATCCTGAATATATCGATGCTGAGAAAGATAATAACCATCACTTGTGGAAGTCACCTCGATCCCTAGAAAATAGCTGAGGGGTCCTAAATCAGACATCATAAACTACTCACTGAGATGTTTCTTCACAAAAGCAATATACTCCATATCATCACCAGTAATCAGCATATGATCCACGTAGAGTAGAAGCAAAGTGCGACCACGCTAAGAGGTATGGATGAATAGTGAACAATGCAGGATCATGATAACTTGGCGAAAAACCAGCGGCACGCACCACAGAACTAAACCGTTCAAACCAAGCATGTGGAGCTTGCTTGAGACCATAGAGAGTGTCACGGCCTCAACCGATCACCTTCGGCCGTGCGGCACCTGACATGCACCATAGCGACAGGTCAGCATTCCTTGTAAGAACAGTTAGTGAATTCCTGTTTGCAGTACAAAGCACAGCAAAAATAATAAGAAGCAAGCAAAACCGAAAAACCCCTCGGTACGAGAAACACGACACATGAAACCCATTTTGAGAGAGAAAAACATAAAACTCTCTTAGATTGAGAAATATTTACAACCATGGCCAAAACCAACACCAAGTGGCCTTGTCTTCTCCCAAAGACTCATTTGACCCTAATACAGGAGCTACCCCAAATCAAAGGTTGATTGAGCCCCATGCCCAATACCGGTCTGGCGTGAATTCCCTGACTTCACTTAGCTTGCAGTGTCCTCTGACTCGACTGTAGCTTTAACCAGCCACCCTTGGTCACAGCGCGCAGCAGTACCGGTCACGCGCGGTAATACCGCGTGCCATCCTCGCCCCTGGCTCGGCAACACACCGGACCACGTGCCCACTTGCTTACGCCTGTGTAAAACCTTGTCAGATCCGGAGTCAGCTCTCGGTCACCCGGCTTGATCAAGTGTCCCGACCCGCCTAGACTTGCTAGAGATGTAACACTCTACATGATGAAGTCCTGCGACACTTGACTCTTGGTATGGGCGCGCCTTGCCCCGCGAGCTCATCGGTCACGCACACACCCATGGTCTAGCGCGCGCGCGCCTCACGGTCTCAGCCTATGATCATGCGGGATATTCCACCCGCCCTTGGTCCCGACACAACACACGCGTCGTGCTAACCGCACGTGCTACCAAATCCACGCAGCTGTGCGCCCTCGTGGCTTGGCCTATGTGATACTGTATGCCCGCTGACCAAGTGTAACGCCATCAACCCTTACAGAGAGCACGATGAAGGCGACTAACATAGCCTTTAGATGTCTCAATGCCAGGGGGTGGATGCATATATACGTCCTCATGTAAATCTCTGTGAAAAAAGGCATTCTTCACATTCATCTGAGGGATAGCCCTACAGCGAACAACAGCCACAACAATCAAAGTGTAAACTGTAGTTAGATGAGCCATAGGAGCAAACGTCTTATCATAATCACGACCATGTGCCTGTTGAAAACCACGAGCCACAAGACGCGGCTTATAGCGCTCCACTGAACCATTAGACTTTGTCTTGACTTTATACACCAATTTGCATGTAATAGGAATGGCCTGGGCAGGTAGAGGAACAAGATCCCAAGTGCCTGTCTTCTCCAAAGCTGAAAGCTCCTCAGACATAGCCAACTGTCACTCAACGATACTAGCTGCCTCCTGATAAGTGCTGGGTTCATATACAACACCAGCATTAGAAAAACCATATCTATTAGGTGCAAAGATAGCAGTACGATCACGAAGGTTATATCGAGACGTTGAGACAGGTAATAGACCATCGGATGCTGGATTAGTGGTACTGGCCAGAACATCGGAAGGAGGAGGAATGAAGAACTGGGGATCATGAGGAGCTTTAAACCGACGATGATAGTCAAAAGGATAAGTAAAGATGAAGGAGGAAAAATAGAAGACTCTTTGGTAGGAACTAATTCCAAAGGAGGAATAGGAAGAAGAAGAAACGAAATAGACTCTGTGGGAGGAGAGGAAGAAGGAGGCTGAGTAGTAGGAGAATAGAAAGAAGGACAACTCTTGTTAAAAGTCACATCACGAGATATGCGAATGCGACATACAGAATGATCATAGTAGCGATAGCCCTTATGCTCAAGACTATACCCAAGAAAAAACACTTAATCGACTGGGCTGTTAACTTTGTACGTTCATGAGGTGCAAGTAAGACATAACAGACACAACCAAAAACTCGAAGATGATCATAACAGGGAGGAAAACTGAACAAGATTTCTCTAGGGCATTTACCTTTAAGAGAAGAGGATGGCTGCATGTTGATGAGATAAATAGCCATGGAAATTGCCTCAGGCCAGAAATGAGCAGGATTAAAAGAAGAAATCCAAAGAGTTTGGGTAGTCTCAATTATGTGACGATGCTTACGTTCAGCAATTCCATTTTGCTGATTAGCTTCAGGACAAGAAAATTGAGGCAAAGTACCCTCAGATGAGAGAAATTGATCAAAAATAGTGGACAGATACTCTCCCCCTCAATCAGAACAAAAAACACGATAGCAGTAGAAAACTGAGTGCGAACCATGCTAGCAAAGGACTGATAGATAGATGACAACTGAGATCGATGTTTCATGAAATAGACCCATGTATATCTAGAGTAATCATCAATGAAAATGACATAATACTTGTGACCAGCCTTGGAAGTAGAGGGCGTAGGACCCCAAACATCAGAATGAACTAAATCAAACCGACGACTAGACTTAGAGATGCTGGAAGAATATGGAAGTTGTAGTTGCTTGCCTAGTTTACAACTTGAACAATGAAAACCAGCATTAATAGACACATGACTCATAACACCCTGATGAACCAAGACAAACGTGAACCACATAGATGACCCAGGCAATGATGCCACTGTGGAAAAACAGATCCCTGAACATGGGACGTAGAAGGAGGAACAGTGGAGAACGTGGGCTTAGTGGAAGGAAAAGGAAGAGAAAGACGATCTAGAACGTAGAGTCCACGAGAGCCACTACGGCAATGGCCAGTACCAATCACAGTTTTGGTCCGACAGTCCTGCTCATAGCAAGAAGAATCATTAAACCCAACAAAACAGTGAAGGTCGGTGAGTTGACCAGCAGACATAAGATTCATAGACTGCTGGGGAATGAGGGACACATCAGGAACAGTAAATCGAGAATTAGTAAGAGTCCCCTGATGTGTGACAGAACAAGAAGTTCCGTCGGCAGTCTGAATATACGTACCATCAGTAGTAGGTCTGCAGGATGAAAGCTGAGAACCATTGGAGGTTTTGTGAAATGAGGGCCTCGAATCTAAAACCCAAGAGGAAGCAGTGATACCTAATGCAGACATGGAGGCAGCGGATCCAAATGCACGGACAGGAGGATCAGAAGAAGAAGTGCAAGTAACAACTCCGCGACGAGATCCAGAGGAGCGCCTGACCCGAAACTCAGCAAGCTGCTCAGGGTGTAGCTTGAAGCAGTTTTCAACACGATGACCTGTCTTCTTGCAGTGAGTGCAGACAATAGCGTTTACAGAAGAAGCCTTGATCCCTTCAGTCCGATTAGGAGCCGCCAAAACAATGTGTGAAATCACCGAAGTCGTAGCAAGAACACAAGGACGTGTCTCCTCAGTAATCAAAGCTGCAAGTGCCTTAGCAACGGTAGGAAGGGGAGTACGTCCAAGAAGCTAAACGCATACTGGCTCAAACTCAGAGCGGTGGCGCATCACAAACTAGAACATAAGGTTCTACTGCTCATGTATCTCTTTTGCAGCACAGTTCTTACAACCAGAACATCCCTTCGGCACCATAGCATCCAATTGACCAGATACACGAGTGAAGACCGTGTAGAATTCCTCCACTGATAGATCCTGTTGTTGAAGATTATGCAAGTTTTATAGCAGGGAGAACCGGAGTGCCTCACTTGGGTGTAGATAGCGCTGTTAAAGATAGTCTCATATTTCTTTGGCTGATAAATGATCGACAAACCTCATACACAAAATACCTATTACACGATCATCGACAACCTGCCAAGCCTTGACAACTACTGCAGTAGTTGTCGTGTTATCAGGGGGATCGTTAGTGAGATGAAAAGCGATACCAATCGATCGCAAAAGCATGCGTACCGAAAATGGCCATTCACGATAATTATGGCCATTAAGTCTAATATCCGTGTGAAGAAGAGCACCACTGCAAGAACTGGATCATAAGGCTGAACTGGAATAGCCATTTTTTTTAGTGCACCCTTACTGTTTGATTGGCACTGTGCGTCGTCACTGTATGCCGTCACTGTGTGTCAGCATTGTTGATTATCACTGTGCGCCGTCACTATGTATCGGTATTGTTGACTGTCACTTTGTGCTTGTATTCATGAAGGTGAGATTCTTCATTATGAGATTTGTGCTTGTCTTCATGGTGGTGAGATTCTTGATGTGATTTTACCAAGATGGCCAGAGAAGATGAAGATGTGGCCGGAAAAGATGATCAGCAAGAAAGAAAAAAATGACCGGCGAAGGATATCTTGTGGCCGGAGCTTAAGGAATGACCGGAGACTATCACCGGCGATGACGACGGAGACTAAGAGATGGATGATCACCAAAGATGATGAGGGAGATTGAGAGATGGCTGGAGGCGATCAATGGCGATGACGACGGAGATTGAGAGATGGATGATCACCAACGATGATGACAGAGATTGAGAGATGGCCGGAAACGATCACCGGCAAGGGATATCTGGTGGCTGTAGATGATCAACGGCGACTTGGGTTAGGATTTCTCAACCCACTCTGATACCATGTTAGAAGAGTTGAGGAAGAAAGAATGATAGTGAATTGATTACTTTCACATGTTTACAAGTATATATATACACTAAACAGTGAATAGTAATGGGCTTTAACACAAAAAAAAAAAAAGCAAAACTTTGATACCATGCTAGAAACAAACCACACATATAATTTATGCTCAATTCAACCCAATAGCTTAAACTTTTAGGATGAAAGATCTAGACATATATATTCAAGCTCAAACTTACTACATTAACCAACCTGAGACAATGGGTTACGCTAACAAGCAATATACACATATACGCAAGAATAAATATAATATTACCCATTTATTCTTGTAAAACAAGAAAAATATAATTGGCTTTATACCTTAAGAAGCCACAATTATAGTATGCATTTTCCTTTTGGGGTATATAAGTGAAATATCAATAATAGATGGTTATAGTTGGCTGTGTATGTAATTGTAAGTTTTTATATGTGTACATATTTAAAATGAGATTTAAAGACTATGTTAATTGAGATTTTATTGGGCTGTATTTAATATAGAGGACACACAAAATATGCAGAAATAAAGTATGGGTAAAATTGGTAAAATAATTGTCTTAAAGTGGAACAAATTTATGCCGTGGGTATGGCATAAAAAGCTAAGTGTTTTGATCTAAGAAGACGTGACAAAATCCAGTTTTGTGTGAGTAGGCAGGTTATTAAGTTTTTTTGTCATGCCGTATTGACCATTGTCCCAAATTATATAATTTGTAATCGAACTCAAGTTTCATTTTTTGGGAAGCAGATAATAATAAAATCAACCATTTTATTATTAAAAAGGGAAATTTTTTGTAAGATCTTTCTTATAATGTATTCAAACCACAAATCTCACGTATTTACTGCTATTTCAAAACATAAAAATAAGAAAGTAGGTGCCTGTCAGTTTACATGAAAACACATCACAGACCTCACTGTAGAAGATGTTTATTAGTAATAATATTGAAGAATTCGGTTAGATTTCTATCAAACAAAACCAAGAAAGGTTTTGCACAATGGAGCGGAAAGGATGCTGAAATTTGCAGGAATCCACTTTCCTAAAATTTCACAATATTGAGGAATGTGTTGTTGGAATAGATTTTGTTTAGACAAAGTGGCATTAGTACGTAAACCCTAATAATTCCAATATTTAAATATCTAGTGCATGGCTTCAATCATTTTTTCTGCTTCTGCGAGGACTTTTTAGAGTTCTTATACTCTAGTATAAATGCTCATTTCCTGCTGAGTATCATAATGTTCGGCATGGTAGAGAAGTAAGCTAGTTTTCCACTAAACTTCGTTAAGGTTTAGTTGCCAAGTTTTGATGTGATGTGTGATGTTAGGGAATAGAAAGCAGAAAATCAAATATCTTTAGGTAAAAATGAACAATAATATATGATCATTGCCAATTCTGCATATGAAAACATCAGAACAATGATCAATGTAATTATTGGCATTTTCCTTGTCAACTAGGTAAACTCTATTAGAAAGAAGCTTGGGTGTGGCATCCACCGCTTATCTTCTTTGCTGCGGAAGATTTCCATATTCTTCTGTTTTTTGCTTTTGATGTGGTTCAACATTATAATGTGCATCTTACTGTCAATTGTGGATCCATTGTTCTTTCCCTTAGATGATTCTGCATATCTTTCGACAATTTGATATACTTCACAAACATGTAATATAATCTTTTGCCCAAGTAAATATGGGCATTCTTTTGCCACCATTTTGGGTTTTACCTCTCCCTTTCTATAGACAATGTCTGGATGATTGTGACTGCAGGTGCATGGATCGTTCAAGTAGTAATAAATATCATTCCCACAAGGACTTTGTTGTTGACTACCAATCTCTTACAGTTAAAATTATCTAGACATGTACAGGGAAGCTAAAGAAAGCAATACTTAAATAAAAACTAGACTAGCAAAGCTAAGGCAATCAATGGGTTAGGGTGACTAATTTAAATGCAATGGCTTCTAGGATTAAGGTTCACCGCAATGTTGGATAAAAGACTTTGTATTGACTCCTCCTCAATTAAGTTTAATTGCTTTAAAGGTGGAACATCTTAGTGTTCTCACTATTTTATTTCAGATTAGCGAGGTATTTAACTGATAACAACTCTTCCTTTCGTAATTGAATCTGGTTAGATCATTTAAGTCTATGATACCCAATAGCCCTCAAGAAATCCTGATACTGGTTTCAAGTTTAATTCTAGGCTTTCTAATACCTTAGTTCACTTTTCAGTCCTTCCCTTGGTCTCTAAAATCATGCAAATGTAGGATCTGATGCATTCTCAACTCTGAAGCACGGACACGGCAAAACCGGCGACGTACCGGTGTCGTGCCGGTGTCCGACACGGATACGCCGTGGACACGGTCGGACACCGTGTCCATTTTGGGTTGCCAAAGTTCCGGCGCCGACATGATGAAATGGAGGTGATGAGAGGTAGAGGAGTGGAGAGAAGAAGAGAGATGCTGCTCAGAGGTGACGAGGGTGGGAGAGATGGAGAGAAGAAGAGAGGGGCGGCTGAAGGGGGCGGCCAAGAAAGGTTGTTTCATCTCCAAATAAATAATATAATATGTTTTAATTTTAAATAATTGATAAATATAAAAATAAGGGGATAAAAAAAGGAAAGTAAAGAAAGAGAGATTTAGGATAAGTTGTTTTGAAGATAATTGATATAATATTTTTTATTTTAAATAATTGATAAATATGAAAATAAGAGGATAAAAAAATAAAGTCACAAATGATTTGAGACATAGAAAGGCCGAAACCCAATAAAAACTCAATTATTGTTTTTAATGAGATAAAAAATTGATTTGATTACCATTATATTTTTCTTTTTGTGGTATATATATATTATTGCAGTGTCCCGCCGTACCCGTGTCCTTAATTTTTAGAAATTGCAGTGTCGCAGTGTTTGTATCGTGTCGTGTCGTGTCCCCGTATCCGTGTCCGTGCTTCATAGATTCCCAAGCATTAAGAATTATAGAATTGAATCAAGAGCAAATAAACATTAATATGAGAATGAAAGTTACTACATGGTCTAGTGCTCAACATTGGGCTAATCCAACCCTAGAATAAAAAAATCTACTCTTATGTTTGATATACAAGCGATAATATTCAATTTAGGCATCAATCCAAACATGAGGCAATTTAAGGAAATGTAAGGAAACAGATGTCAAGCCTTGGAGAAGTCGAGCTCTAGCTTCCTTACTGAAAAACCCCCCAAAAGAACATCTTCACTACTTTTAGAATGAGAGATGAATTAGGGTTTCATAAAATGGCCAAAGTCCACCGGTGTGCTACGCTGCACAGGTTGCCTGTGCTTCTTGTTATTTTTTTATGCTGTTGTGAACCGGTAAGAATCAAACCTGTGCAATCTAGCACGGGTAGCATGTGCTTCTTGCTGGTTTTTGTCTTGCATCCTCTTTTTGCACCTAATTTGATTCTTTTGATCTCTTTTCAAGAATGCTTCATAGAATTGTGGAATTGGATCCAGTTTTCACTCACCTGCATATAAACTTATTGAAAAAGTAGAAATCCGAACTAGGGGAAAAAATTCATACAAAATACGAAAGAAAATGCATTATCAACTAATTAGTAAGACTTAAACCAAGTCCAAATGTTAAGCAATTTTAATACTCATCACTTGATCACCCTGTTGATGCTCTAAATGCGTTTGAACTTTACGTACATATTGCACAGTGCTATCTGTGGTTTTTATACTGTCTATACAGCATTCAGTTCATATGAAGCTCATTATTCAGATATTTAGGTATATATCACGGGCATGGCATGTTTTGACATGTTTTCTTACATTTAATAACACAGTAATTGTTGAGATTTATTGTATGTTTATATATATTCAGGTTTTTCAGGGGCCTATGGGCAAATATTTAATTATGAAATAGTCTAGTGTTTTAAAAGAGAGGAGGTGTAAGGCTCTATATAAGAAAAAACAAAAGGAAAAAGCTGTTTTTATGCTAAAAAAGAAGCAATATGGTATCAGAGCTATATCTAGCAAAACCCTAACGAACTCCCGCCTGCGCTACAGTGCCGCTGCTACAGTATCGCCTGCGCTATAATACCACCGTCGCCACTGCAGTGCCTCCGCCCATTGAAGTTTGCCAGGGGGCCCGACATCCCCCCACCGATCCTGAAGAAGGGATTGAGATGGGTTTAATCTAGATCTTGATGTCTTGAAGAACCAAGTTTGTGTCAAGAAACAAAAGAAAGGTCGAATGAAAAGGATCTTGATCTTGTGGGTAAAGAAGATTGAGATTGGGTCGAGTTAAGAAGAGGAAGGAAGTGACGTGAGATCTGTGTGATCTAGACTGTGATACTTGAGATTGATCGATGGAGGATATTATGAAAAAACTGAATGAAATGGAGCTCAAAACCTTGCTTCTGGTGTTGGGTCGGCAAGGGGAGGGATCGACACCGGTATATCCACAGCTTATGAGGCTAGATCTCCCTCCTGTAGATTTGAAGCTTGATGTACCAACCACATATCTGAGTTGGTCACGTCGGATTGAGGCTGCTCTAGTGGGGAAGAGGCTAGATGGATACCTAACAGGAGTCAAGGCTGAGCCAACAAGTGGAAGCTTAGAGGAGGATGAGTAGAGGACAACACACGCCTTGCTTTACACCTGGCTATTGAACTCAATGGTTCCAAAGGTTGCTTCAACCGTGGATGGTATTCGAAAGGTAGAGGATATTTGGGTGAAGCTGAAGAGGACCTATGCTGGGGCTGAGAACCACATGAGGGTGTTCCAGATCCAGCGTGACATAGAGGCGGTGGTGCAGGGTGATAGATCTATTCAAGAGTACTCCATGGAGCTAGAACAGCTGTGGCAAGATCTTGATCATTTTTCACCTATATCGAGTTGCAGTGATCCAGGGTGTAAGAGCAAAGAGTTCAATGCACAGATGAGGACTATGCAATTCTTGGCTCATCTAAACCCGCCCTTTGATCAGAGGAGATCAGTTCTTCTAGCCCAAACAAAGATCCCTTCATTGGATAAGGCTGTCTCTGCTATGATACAGGAGGAGAGTCGCATGAGGCTACACTCTGAGTCGAGTGGACTTCCAGGTGTTCGATCAGCTTTGGCTACCTTGAGCTCATGTATGACAGGTACGCAGGGGGAGACCCGCAGGTGCTACAACTGTGGAGAAGTGGGCCATCTGAGTAAAGCTTGTCCAAAGCCACCTAAGGAGAGAGAGACAGGTGGGCGAGGACAATCTAGAGGTCGTGGTTGCGGACGTGGGGGCCATAGAGGAGGCAGAGGTAGAGGTTACCGAGCACATCTGATGATAGATCCACAAGTAGAGGAGAAGTCAGTTCTTACTGAGGAGGAGCATGAGCTCTTTGAGATGCTTAAGAGGAAGCAGAGAATGGCAGGACATGAGGGAAAGAAGAGCATGACAGATGAGATATCCACATCTGACTCCAGGGGTAATCTTTCTACTTTTGCTCATTCTGCCACAGGTACTGCACATGCTTTTGTCTCTATACCTCCTACTAGATCACTAGAATTTATCATAGATTCTGGTGCATCTCGACATGTGACAGGAGCGTCTAGTGAGTTCACTTCTTTCACTCATTTGACCCCTCCAGAAAGCATCCAAACAGCGGATGGCACATCTCAGCCTGTGGTTTGTAAGGGTACAGTTAAATGTACCGATTTAGTGACATTGTCCAATGTAATGTATGCTCCCTCATTTCCAGTAAATCTATTGTCTATCAGTGCTATTATCCTCCAACTAAATTGTGTTGTTTCTTTTGATATTCCCAAGGTGAACTTCACAGAGAAGGGGACAGGTCGGAGACTTGGGACTGGCACATGGCATAGAGGATTGTGGTACATGGACAGAGAGGGGATGGATTCAGCGTTGACATCTTTGGTAGAGGGGGCCGGAGTAGGAATGTCTGGGATGACTGTAGAGGAGGTGTTTCTACTGCATCATCGGCGTATGGGACACATTTCATTGCATGTTTTAAGTCGGTTGTACCCTTCATTGTATGAAAGGACAAATAAAGAAAAGTTAGCTTGTGATGCTTGTGAGTTAGGAAAACATACCAGAAGCTCTTATCATAGCTCTGGGAATAAAAGTTCTGGGGTTTTTGATCTTATTCACTCTGACGTGTGGGGGCCTTGTCCGGCAAATACAATAAATGGTTATAGATATTTTGTAACTTTTATTGATTGTTTTTCTCGTGTTACTTGGTTGTATTTGTTGAAAAATAAGAATGATGTACTTGCTTGTTTCAAGGACTTTCACATGGCAATACAAACTCAATATGGCGCCGTGGTTAAGGTATTGAGATCCGATAATGGGACAGAGTACACTAACAAAGCATTTGAGGAGTACTTGTCTACACAGGGGATACATCATCAGACTACTTGCCCATATACACCGGCACAGAATGGGGTAGCAGAACGGAAGAACAGACACCTTCTAGAGGTAGCCCGGTGTATGATGATATCGATGAATGTCCCAAATTATCTATGGAGACAAGCGGTCTTGACAGCTGCTCAGCTTATCAACAGGATGCCCTCGACAATATTGGATTGGAAGTCTCCCTGTGAGATGTTGAAGGGTGATAATGGAGGAGTTCTTCCCTTGAAAGTGTTTGGATGTGTGTGCTTTGTGAGAGACAACAGACCAACAGTAGGGAAGCTAGATCCTAGAGCAACCAAATGTGTTTTCGTAGGCTACTCAGTCACTCAGAAAGGGTATGTGTGTTGGAGCCCAGGAGAAAAGCGATTGTCTGTAAGTATGGATGTGACTTTTCGCGAGTCTGAGCCATACTACCTCTTGAGAGTAACCTCACCCTTTGGTGACTCGCCAGATAGTGGAGAAATAGGGCGAGAGGGGGAGAAAAATAAGGAAGAAAAGCTGATTCGGTTAGAGATGGGATCGGGTCCTATTTTGAGGGAAGAATCGACCGAGGATGAGCTGGAAGAAGAAGCTGAGAGTGTACCAGAGGAGGAAAAATGTGAATGCACCTATGCCTAAAGTACCACTAGTGCCAAGTTCCTTGTCTCGGCCTTCTCCAACTCGTGAGGCACCTACATCATCCACCACAAACCTAGGTGATATGATTCCTCTCTCTCTTCTTCTCCCGTGACATTAAGGAGGACTTCTCGCAGCAATGCGGGAAATCCTCCTGATCGTTTTGGGTTTCCACATAATATTGATCAGTCTGTTCAATACTCTAATCTATCATCCACATATGGAGCATTCACTGCATCTTTGGACATTGTCTCTATACCCAAGTGTTGGCAGGTAGCAAAAGAGGACCCAAAGTGGAAGGCGGCCATGCAGGAAGAACTAAGGGCTCTTGACAAAAATCGCACATGGGAGTTAGTGTCACTACCATCTGGAAAAAAGGCAGTTGGATGCAAGTGGGTCTTCACTGTGAAGCAGAACCTAGACGGGCAGGTTGAGCGCTACAAAGCATGCTTGGTGGCAAAAGGGTACAGCCAGACCTATGGCATCGACTATGATGAAACCTTTGCACCTGTAGCGAAAATGAGCACCGTCCGGACGTTGGTCTCGCTAGCAGTGAATGGTGGGTGGAAGCTAAACCAGCTAGATGTGAAGAATGCATTCCTTCATGGGAATTTAGAAGATGAGGTGTATATGGATATACCACCAGGATTTGGCACAGACCAAACAGTGGGCAAGGTCTGTAGGTTGAAGAAATCTCTTTATGGGCTAAAGCAATCCCCTCGAGCTTGGTTCGATAGGTTCAAGAGAGCTATGATAGGTATGGGATATCAGCATATCAACGCTAACCACACTGTGTTCTTTCGACGAAATGGGGGTTGCATTACTATACTTGCAGTATATGTGGATGACATGATCATCACAGGGGATGATGAGAAGGAGATTGCCCAACTCAAAGCGAGACTAGGCAAAGAATTTGAGGTGAAGGATCTTGGTTTGCTTCGATATTTCCTTGGGATTGAGATAGCTCGAGGAGCGGAGGGATGGTTCTTTCTCAAAGGAAGTATGCAACACGGAGACAGGTATGTTGGGGTGTAAACCTGCAGTTACACCGATCGACCAAGGATTCAAGATGAGCGCAGAGGCCGGAGAACCAGTTGATCGCGAGAGATACCAGAGATTGGTAGGCAAGTTGATCTATTTGACTCACACGCGTCCTGATATCTCTTTTGCAGTGAGCGTGGTGAGTCGCTACATGCATGACCCGAGGAAGGGTCATATGGATGCAGTGTACCAGATCCTGAGGTATTTGAAAAATGCTCCTGGAAAGGGACTGATATTCAGGAAGAATGGTCATGTGTGCATTGAGGGGTACAGTGACTCTGATTGGGCTAGTTGTTCCGATGATAGGAGATCCACCTCGGGTTATTGCATCTTTGTAGGAGGCAACTTGGTCTCTTGGAAGAGTAAGAAGCAGTCTTTGGTGGCGAGATCGACAGCAGAAGCAGAGTACAGAGCTATGGCTTTGGGAGTTGCAGAGTTGTTATGGCTAAAAGGTATGTTGGTGGAGTTGAAGCTGGATCAAGGAGTCAGAATGAAGTTATGGTGTGACAACAAGTCAGCCATAAGCATTGCGAACAACCCAGTGCAACATGATAGGACCAAGCATATCGAGATCGATAGGTTCTTCATCAAAGAGAAGTTGAATAGTGGACTACTGGAGCTAGCCTATGTTTCAACCAAAGACCAGGCAGCAGATTGTCTAACGAAAGGGCTCAATTCGTCAGACTTAGCTAGAGGATGTGACAAGATGGGCTTAGTTGATATCTTTCGCCCATCTTGAGGGGGAGTGTTGAGATTTATTGTATGTTTATATATATTCATGTTTTTCAGGGGCCTATGGGCAAATAGTTAATTATGAAATAGTCTATGGTTTTAAAAGAGAGGAGGTGTACGGCTCTATATAAGAAAAAACAAAAGGAAAAAGCTGTTTTTTATGCTAAAAAAGAAGCAATAGTAATTTGATCGTAAATGCTTGAGTTGGAAGTAATCTGTATGAACCTGATAATCATGCATTTTCTTCATAAACTATCTGTCTTGCATAGATGTTCCTTAGAAAATTTTGAAACATCATCTTAGTCTTGGGCGCATCTTGGAATTGACTAGTTCAGTAACTTTTGCTTTTTCACTTCTGTGGAAAATGATTGTGATGTTCCCCTGCGCCTTAATTCTTTCGTAGCTAGGTGTTGCTGGTTTTGTCATTTTCTTTTGAATTAAGCAGATGTGGTTGTTTCATTTTACACTCTTGATTTTATTCATGCGTCCTCTTTGCTTGTTTAGGAATTGTGGTTACAAATGATGGAAATGCCATTTTAAGAGAATTAGATCTTGCCCATCCGGCAGCCAAGGTATGATTAATCACTTATTACGATGTTGGACAGTTTCGTTTGGTTATTTAACTGTAATTTGCTTATTTTGTGTAACATTGAGTTTGATTTATGCACTCAACTCTTGCTAATGTAAATTTTTTTCATGTGAGTTGGACAGTCAATGATTGAACTTAGCCGCACTCAAGATCAAGAAGTAGGCGATGGTACAACATCAGTCATCATTCTTGGTATGTTCTCTACTTATGGTTGCATATAGTCTTTAAAAAGACCATCAGTCTATTAGGATATCATTTTTGTGCTATATATAATAATATCGTAAAATTTTAAGTGGACATTTATATGAAGTTAACTGATGATAAAGGAGTTGGGCCTCACCTTTCAAATATCAGCTTCATACTAATGGTTGCATGAATGGTAAACTGAAATAGCCAAGGAGTGCATTTTGAGCAATTTATATGAAATTAACTGATGATAAATGAGTTGGGCCTCACATTTCAAATACGAGAAAGGGGAGAGAACTAGCTTTTATGGATGGTCGATCTAATCAATGAGATGACAACATGGTGCCTTCAGCAGAATTGAAGATGAATAGCGAAAGGAAGTCCATAAACATAGTAAGGAATTGATTTCTCATGTTAAATATTACTTATAAATAGTCATAGCTTTGAGATGCATTAGAAATTTCTCTAAGACCACTATAAGAGTTTTAGGATGTTGAAATAATAATCTTTATGGGCGTAAGATGCCATGAATCGATTATTTATACTTAAGAAAATTGCAATTGCAAGTGGGAACATTTTGAGTGGTAGAAGTTATGCCAATTCAAAAAAGCAGGGTAAGGCCCTGTGATTACCTATGAAGAAGGTTTTGCTATATCAAAATTCAAGAGAGTGGACTACAAATTCATGGATGCATTGTAAGAAGTGAAATAGTTAGTATTTTATGCTTTGCTTTATTCCATGGCATACGAAGTCCGCATTGGTATGGAGTTTGGGAATTTGATAATGGTAAAGCTGTTAGAATAAAGACTTGAAGAAAGAATGATAATCCATTATCTCACATTGTTTACAAGTATATATTTATATACACTAGAGTAGTGAATAGTAATGGGCTTTATATGTTTAACACCCTCCTTTAAACTCAAGGTGGATCAAGAGGATCTGAGACACAGAGTTTGAGAAGATGGAGCCGATGTTGTTCATGGGTCAGCGCCTTGGTGAAGAAGTCAGCGACTTGAGGCTTGGACGGCGCGTATTGAAGGGCAATGGTCTACTGCTAATAATGTGAACATGTGAAAGACACATCCACATTAATATGCTTGGTCAATTCATGCTTCACAGGGTCATTGGCAATCTGTATAGCGTCGATGTTGTCACAGAGAAGAGGTGGAGTATCACATGAAACACCAAATTCAGCCAGCAACCAACGAAACCATGCAATTTAAGATGTGGTAGTAGTGAGAGCCCGAAGTTCTGCCTCAGTGCTAGAATGTGACACCATAGTCTTTTTCTTGGACTTCCATGCAGGGAGAGAAGCACCAAGAAATATGCAATAACCAGTGATGGACTGGCGGTCAATAGAGTCACTCGCCCAGGTGGAATCCGAGTAAGTGTGAGGCTAAAGCGGACCGGAATGAGCATAGAACAAACGTCGAGATGTTGTCTCCCTCAAATAACGCAACACATAAAGTAAATGGCCATAGTGAATTGAAGTAGGAGCACTAACGAACAGGCTCAACACATGAACAACATGAGCAATATCAGGCCTGGTAACTGTAAGATAGACAAGGCTGCCCACAAGATAACGATAGTGAGAAGGATCCTCTAGTGGTGTGCCATCGGTGGGCCGAAGCTGAACATGAAGCTCCATAGGTGTATCAGCAGTCCGTGAATCAGTAATGCCAGAGCGTACAATGAGATCCTGAATATAACGATGTTGAGAAAGATAGTAACCATCATTTGTGGAAGTCACCTCGATCCCCAAAAAATAGCTGAGGGGTCCTAAATCAGGCATCATAAACTGCTGGCTGAGACGTTTCTTCACAAAAGCAATTAACTCTATATCATCACCAGTAATCAACATATCATCCACATAGAGCAGAAGCAAAGTGCGACTACGCTGAGAGGCATGGATGAATAATGCAAGATCATGATTGCTGGGCGAAAAACCAGCGGCACGCACCAACCGCTCAAACCAAGCACGAAGCACGTGGAGCTTGCTTGAGACCATAGAGAGCATGGCGAAGGCGACAAACATAGCCTTCAGATGTCTCAATGTCAGGGGGTGGATGCATATATACCTCATGTAAATCACCGTGAAGAAAACCATTCTTCACATCCATTTGAGAGATTGCCCAACAGCGAACAGCAGCCACAGCAGTCATAGTGCTAACTATAGTCAGATGAGCCACAGGAGCAAAAGTCTCATCATAATCATGACTATGTGTCTGTTGAAAACCACGAGCCACAAGACGAGTTTTATAGCGCTCCACTGAACCATCAAACTTTGTCTTTACCTTATACACCCACTTTGCATGTAATAGGAAAAACCTGGGCAGCTAGAGGAACATGATCCCAAGTGCCTGTCTTCTCTAAAGCTGCAAGCTTCTTAGACATAGCCAACTGCCACTCAGGGATACTGGCTGTCTCCTGATAAGTGATGGGCTCATATACAGCACCAGCAGTAGAAAAATCATATCTGTTACGTGCAGAGATAGTAGTACAATCACGAACGTCATATCGAGATGTCGAGGTAGGTAGTAGACCATCGGATGTTGAATCAGTGGTACTGACCGGAGCATCGGAAAAAGCAGGAATGGAGAACTGGGGATCATAAGGAACTTTAGGTCCACGGTGATAGTGAAAAGGATAAGTGATAGAAGCTGAGGACGGAGGTATAACAGAAGATGGAGTTGAAGGTGGAGATGAAGAAGGAATCGTAAAAGGTGGAGGTATAACAAAAGATGAAGCTGGAGGTGGAGATGGAGAAGGAATAACAGAAGGCTCTATGGTAGATAAAGAACCGAAATAGACTGGAAGAAGTGGAGGAAGAGAGAGGTTGAGTAGCAGGAGAATAGAAATAAGGACGACTTTCGTCAAAAGTCACATTACGAGGTATGTGAATGCGACTTGCAGAAGGATTATAGCAACGATAGCCCTTATGCTCAAGACTATACCAAAGAAAAACACACTTAATCGACTTGGGCTGTTAACTTTGTACGTTCATGAGGTGCAAGTAAGACATAACAGACACAACTAAAGACTCGAAGATCATGACGAGAAGGAGAACCGAACAAGATTTCTCCAGGACATTTACCGTGAAAAGAAGAGGATGTGCATGTTGATGAGATAAACTGTCGTGGTAATTGCCTCAGCCCAAAAATGAGCAGGAACAAAAGACGAAATCAGAAAAGTTCGAGCCGTCTTAATTATGTGACGATGCTTACGTTCAGCGGTCTTATTTTGCAGATGAGTACCAGGACAAGAAAGTCGAGGAAGAGTACCCTTAGATGAGAGAAATTGACCAAAAACAATGGACAGATACTCTCCCCCATAATTAGAATGAAAAACACGAATGGCACTAGAAAACTGAGTGTGAACCATGCTAGCAAATAACTGATGGATAGATAACAATTGAGATCGATGTTTCATGACATAGACCCATGTATGTCTACAGTAATCATTAATGAAAATGACATAGTACTTGTGACCACCCTTGGAAGTAAAGGACGCAGGACCCCAAACATCAAAATGAACTAAATCAAACAGATGGTTAGACTTAGAGATGCTTGAAGAATATGGAAGTTGTAGTGGCTTGCCAAGCTTGCAACTTGAATAATGAAAACCAGCATCAATAGACACATGACCCAAAACACCCTGATGAACTAAGGAAGGCAACACCCTGATGAATTAAGGAAGACAAGCGTGAGCCCCATAGATGACCTAGGCGATGATGCCACTGCGGAAAAGTAGCAGAAACAGGAAAAGCAGATCCTTGAACATGCGGCGTAGAACTAGGAACAGTGGAGAGAGTGGGCATTATGGAAGGAAAAGGAAGAGAAAAACGATCTAGAACGTAGAATCCGCGAGAGCCACTATGACGATGGCCAGTATTAATCGCGGCTTTGGTTCGACGGTTCTGCACATAGCAAGAAGAATCATCAAACCCAACAAAACAGTGAAGGTCGGTGAGTTAACCAATAGACATAAGATTCATAGACAACTGAGGAACGAGGAACACATCAGGAACAGTAAATCAAGAAGTAGTAAGAATCCCCTGATGTGTGATAGAACAAGAAGTTCCATCGTCTGTCTGAATATCCGTACCATCAGAAGCAAGTCTATAGGATGAAAGCTAAGACTCATTGGAGGTCATGTGAAATGAAGCCCCCGAGTCTAAAACCCAAGAGGAAGCAGTGGTACTTGATGCAGACATTGAGGCCGCAGATCCAGATGCACGGACAGGAGGATCAGAAGAAGAAGTTCCAGTAACAACTCCATAACGCACTCTAGAGGAGCGCCTGAGCCGGAACTCAGCAATCTGCTCAGCATGTAACTTGAAGCAGTTCTGAGCACGATGACCTGTCTTCTTGCAGTGAGTGCAAACAATAGCGTCTACAAAAAAAGAAGCCTTGATCACTCTAGTCCGATGAGGAGTTGCCAAAACAGTGTGTGAGATTACTAAAGTCGTAGCAAGAGCACGAAGACGTGTCTCCTCAGCAATCAAAGTTACAAGTGCTTCAACAAAGGTAGGAAAGGGAGTATGTCCAAGAAGCTGAATGTGTATTGGCTCAAACTCGGAGCGGAGCCGCATCACAAACTGGAACATAAGGTTTTGCTGCTCATGTTTCTCCTTTGTGGCACAGTTCTTGCAATCGGAGCATCCCTCGGTACTATAGCATCAAACTAACCAGATACACGAATGAAGACCGCGTAGAATTCCTCCACTGATAGATCCTGTTGTTGAAGACTATGCAAGTTTTGTAGTAGGGAGAACCGGAGTGCCTCATTGGTGTGTAGATAGCGCTGTTGAAGATAGTCCCAAATTTTCTTGGCTAATAAATGATCGACAAAACTCATCTTGATGGAAACATCAGTACTCATGCACAAAACACCCATAACACGATCATCAGAAACCCACCAAGCCTTGACAATTGCTGCAGCAGTTGCGCCTCAGCAGGGGGATCGTCAATAAGATAAGAGGCGAGACTAACCGATCCTAAAAGCATGCGTACCGAAAATGCCCACTCATGATAATTATGGCCATTAAGTCTAATATCCATGTGAACAAGAACATAACTGCCAAGAAGCGGATCAGAGGGCTAAACTAGATTTGCCATTTTTTCTAGTGCGCCGTCACTGTGTGTCGGCACTGTTGGCTATTACTATGTGACGGCGCACAGTGTTGACACTGTGCGCCGTCACTGTGTGTTTGCATTGTTGGTTGTTACTGTGCGCCATCACTGTTGGCTGTCAGCTTGTGCTTGTCTTCATGATGGTGAGATTCTTCATGATGGCTGAAGGCTGACGGTGAGATCGGCACAAGCAAATCCGGTGCAAGCGCGAGCAAAGAGCTGGATGGAAGATCTAACCAAAATGGCTGGAGGCCGCAGTGAGGCCGGCGTAGGCAAATCCGGTGCAGGGGCGGGTGAAGATCTGGATGGGAGATCTGATCAAGATGGCCAGAGAGGATGAAGATATGGCCGGAAAAGATGATCGGCAAGGAAAAAAAGATGACTGGCGAGGAAGATCTGATGGCTGGAGATTGAGAGATGGACGGAGACGATCACCGGCGATGATGACTTGAGTTAGGATTTCTTAACCCGCACTGATACCATATTAGAAGAAAGACTTGAAGAAAGAATGATAATCCATTAACATTCTCACATTGTTTACAAGTATATATATATATACACACACACACACACTAGAGTAGTGAATAGTAATGGGCTTTATATGTTTAACAAAAGCTTCAATATGTTAATTGCAATGGAGTGAAGTGGAAGTCTTCCTGTAACTGCAACATTGTGGAAGTTACAATATGTGCCCTGAAATGATGAAACTAATGTAGAATTACTTAGTTGTTTATGTTTAGTCTCAGTTATATGTTTTTATCATCATAACCAATCTATTTGAGCTTACATGGCATACCCATCTAGATTGTCTTTATGTGCAATGTTGAAATCTTGGAAAATACCCATGGCATGCTTTTTTTGTACAGTTTTTTAGTGATGTGGACACCAATACTTTATGCTTTTTAGATGTGTCTTGTTTTTATTTATGCCTGAGTATGCGCTCATTATCTGATAAATTTTGAAGCTGGTGAGATGCTTTGTGTTGCTGAAGCTTTCATAGGCAAGAACTACCATCCTACTGTTATTTGCCAAGGTAATTCTTAATTACCTGATACTTTGTTTCTTTGTTAGGACATATTCTTGATTGTTTGCTTGTGCCTTACCATAGAGCAGTAGTCATGATTGTTTGTTCTCACCTCAGCGTATAGAAAAGCTCTCAAGGATGCTATTATTGTGCTGGACAATATTGCAATGCCCATTGATGTTAATGACCGTAAGTTTACTCGCTTTTGCCTCAAGTGATAATTTTTAATTTTCTTCTATTCTTTAAGAGGATGCTGCCTTTTTTATTTTATTCATTTATTTTTATTTTTATTTTTTGTATTGAGATATCTGGCTAAAATGGTATTTCTTCTATTAAGTTAACAGGTGCTACTATTATGGGACTGGTGAAAAGTTGTATAGGTACAAAGTTTACAGGACAGTTTGGCGATGTAATTGCTGTGAGTCTTTTTTCATGACCTTTTAGTTTTCCCATGTTTAATAAGTGCACAAAGCAGTTTCTTCTCATGCATTATTTCCTTTTCAGTTCAAATTTGAGTGTCTGTGTACGTTTAAGTAGGTTTGGTGACTTTTCCCCCTCCATTTGTGCTGCCTCTAAAAATAAATGACCTGTGGGCCTTATTTTAAAGCACCTTTAAATTGGGCCCCCAAGTATGTGTGTGTGAGAGAGAGAGAGAGAGGGAGACGCAGGCTGAATTTTCAGTGATTTATATTGTTCCAATAAACATTGGAATCTACACAGACATTGACATCTAGTCATATTTTTCCTAGAGTCTCTCATATTCATGAATTTTATTTTTTAATCATGCATGGTGAAAGAAAAGCCATTTTCAAGCAGAAATTCGGTCAACAAAAAGTTTTGAGTAAGAAAAGGAGTTGTTAACTTGATAACAGGATAACTTGGTTTTCGGATTATAAAAATGTGAAGGGCGAGGGCTACAATATCTAAGATGTCAATATGTGTTCTTATATAGTGGTATCATGGGGAGTCACACTAATCAATTTTTCATCTTATTGGCTTGAGAAGAGCTTTACATTTGTGTTAGGATGGATGGCATAGGTATGCCAAACACTATATGGCCATGACGATTGTGCACTTTGCTAAATTTTGGTTGAGTTTCTAAATGTTGTACTGTTTACTGATTCAGTTTTCTTCGACATGGTTATATTCAATCAATTTCAGAATCTTGCTATTGAGGCTACCACAATGGTTGGTGTGGAGCTAGGACAAGGATTACGAGAAGTGGATATCAAGAAAGATATCAAGATTGAAAAGGTCCCTGGTGGCCAGTTGGAGGATTCGAAGGTTCTTAAGGGAGTCATGTTCAATAAAGATGTTGTTGCCCCTGGTAAAATGAGGAGGAAAATGCTGAATCCTCGGATCATTCTTCTTGATTGTCCTATTGAGTATAAGAAAGGAGAAAACCAAACCAATGTGGAGTTATTAAATGAAGAGGACTGGTAAAAATTTTTCAGATGCTTTAAATTGAATTTATTTTGTTTTTTTTTTTTAAATTATAGAGGGACTACTGTGTGATTTTTATTCTGCTATATGTATCTATAGTTCTACATAGTGTGTTGTTGGAATGAATTCATTTCATTTTCGTTTAATTCTGTGTCTTTGAGCTTAGGTTCACAAATCTGATGACCCTAATCATTTCAATGTTAACGCATTCATGTGGAAGGCTGACATATTAAACTTGTGCTTCTGGATTTAATACTTGTTTATTGATTACCCTTATTTATTTTTCCTACATTTATATCTACATAATATTCTTTGAAAGCAAGAAAACAAATGGCTTCCATTTTTTCAGTTAGTATGTGGCATATTGTAACTGTTAGGGACACAGTGGTTAACACAGGTCCATAGTCCCACATCGCCTGCGGGACTGAGTCCCTCTAGCCTTATATACCCTTACCAAACCTTCCCTCTAACTGCAGTTATGGAGAAGTTAGGGTGGTGGGTCTCTATATTAACATGGTATCAGAGCTTAGGTATATAGGGCTGTGCTGTGGTTAGGACCTTGGGTCCCACATCCGCTGTGGGCCTAGGGGGCATGTTAGGGACGCAGTGGTTAACACAGGTCCATAGTCCCACATCGCCTGCGGGACTGAGTCCCTCTAGCCTTATATACCCTTACCAAACCTTTCCTCTAACTGCAGTTATGGAGAAGTTAGGGTGGTAGGTCCCTATATTAACAGTAACAAGTTGCCATATTGAAATCAACTAGAGTGCATGTTTTTAGGAGTGCTATTTTGTATAGTTTGAGGTTTATTCTGCACCCATTTTCTATTTGTTTGATCTTCTTATCTGTGTTTGGTATCCTTATAGAATTAACTGTTAGAGCTTGCTTATGTTATTATTTAATTTCTTTGTGAAGGTACCAGTTCTTAGATATTTTATGTATAAGAATACATGTGACTGGAGACACCTCATGGGTAATGGGAGAGCTGGCTGCTATGGCAATTAGGTCTTGACAAACAATTAATGCCAGTGTCTGTCTGAAGCTTAGTAGTTTCATGCACTTTGCTAGGACTTGGCCAGATTGGCTTATTACTATTACTTTAGCTAATTTTTTATAATGTCACATCAAATAATAGGCATGGCTTTTTGAATCTCTGGACCTATAAAACTATGGTGACGATAGAATCACTTGAATGTAGGGTTCTATTTTTTTTTTCTTTTTGAACCATAGGCATACGTTTGAGGCCAGTGTGCACAAATAAGGCAAGGGGATCCTGTATGGGAGTTCAATTTTCATGTTTGCTGAGCTTCCCATAGTTAAATCTAATGATAACAGTGGGAAACTAAAGCAAATTTCTGTATAATATTCTAGATTGTAAAATTAATTTGGCACTTGTTAACCATCGCCCCCAACAGACACACTCACAAAGGGGAAAAAAAGAAAAAACACAAAAAAATGTGGATTGAGCAGAAAGTATCACAAGAAAGAAAAGATTTGTTTTTACTGATGGAATGGGACTGAATGCAATAAAAGATCTGCGCGGTCCCTTTATTGAGCCAAGGTAAATTAAAATGAATTCAAGATTATAGATGGTGTCTGCTTGTCTACTTGAAATTTTACTTATAATGACTATTACGTAAACTCTCACTGCATATAAATATCAATTTATAAGAATAAGCCATATTTAATATGTATGAGAACTTCAAATAAAATAATGTTAACGGAACCTCCTAAAGTCATTGCTAGTTATGCTTGGTAACAATTTTTTATTTAGCCAAAGTGGGTAGAGTCAGCTTTCAGGCAAGGTTCTCTTTTGTTTAATTTACTTTTTTAGGGAGGCAATTGACTTTATGAATAATTTTAACTTAATTTGATGTTATTGATTATGAATGTGTATAGTCGCATGTCGTGAAAGCTCTGCAGTATTGTTGTCATTGTTCCTCAACTAGCCTTTCTTGTTTAGTATTCTGGCTCTCTAGGTGTTTAGGAATCTTTTATATTTGATTTTCAGATGTTGGATTAATAGATTTAGGTTTTTCAACAATTACTACTTCTAACATTTTACTTTTCTTGGCAATCATCTATGTTCTGGTGCGGTTGGTGAAAGGCTTCGCTTGGTGTTATTCTCAAAATGTGGATCATGTAGATGGCAAGCTTGAATTTAATGGAGCACAATTCATAGACCTGATTGAGGAAAAGTTAAAATAGTTTAAATAGTAGTAAGAACCTAGAGCAGCCTGCTTTAGAGTCTTGAAAAAACATACCATGCAAAGGACTTGACATCTGTTTGTCATCATTGTAAAAGTACACTTAAATGATTTGTTGGTGAGGTTTACCTCAAAGCTATAAGAAACGAGTTAAGTTGTGAAGCAAAAGAATCATGATATCAATTTATTGGCATTGAAAGCATTTCATCTAATGTAAACTTCTTATTCACAGTAAATTTCATAATGATCATTAAAGTTTTGTTTTGTCAAGTTCTAATAAGATATTCTCTTTTGCCAGGAAAGTTTTGCTGAAGATGGAGGAAGAATATATTGAAAACCTTTGCATGCAGATATTGAAATATAAACCTGACCTAGTAATAACGGAAAAAGGACTTTGTGATCTTGCATGCCATTATTTAGGCAAGGCTGGTGTTAGTGCTATTCGAAGATTGAGAAAGACTGATATGAACAGGATTTCCAAAGCATGTGGGGCTGTCGTTATCAACAGACCAGAGGAATTGCAAGAGTCTGATGTTGGAACCGGAGCAGGACTTTTTGAGATCAAGAAAATTGGAGATGAGTTTTTTGCTTTCATTATTGACTGCAAAGACCCAAAGGCTTGTACTGTTCTGCTGAGAGGTGCCAGTAAAGATCTTTTGAATGAAGTTGAAAGAAATTTACAGGTGGACAGTGCATTTGCTGGAAAGCTTATTCTATGGATAACCCATATGGCAGTATTGAACTAAACTCTCTTTAATTTTGCATTATCAGGATGCTATGTCTGTAACAAGAAACATATTGAAAAATCCAAAACTTCTTCCCGGAGGTGGAGCTACTGAGTTGACGGTATCTGCAACATTGAAACAGAAAAGTTCATCCATTGAAGGGATTGAAAAGGTGGACAAGTATTCATCCACATTATTTGTTAATCTTTTGTGATTATTAGTAATGCGCACACTCTGATAATTACAAGTTGAAAGTTGAAACCGATGTGTTTGGTCTCGTTCTACATTATTTGACTATTTATTTGTTTTTTACTATTATAGTTTCCGTATGAAGCAGCGGCTATGGCTTTCGACACTATCCCCAGAACATTGGCTCAGAATTGTGGGGTGAATGTGATCCGTACTATGACTGATCTACAAGGGAAGGCAAGGAGATCCGTGCTCTTTCGCTTAAAATTTTCAATCATCACGCACTTTTGATCCTTCAATTGTATTGCTATATTCACTTTGGTCCTTTCTACCCAAAGCATGTTCAATGCTGAAGTTTCAAAACCATGAAAAGTGAATTGTTTTGGTCCTTATTCAAACGACATTTTTAATCTTTGACCCAAGCAACCATTTTTTGGTTTTCAGGGGCCAAATTAATTTCTATTTATAGTTCAAGGATCAAAAGTGCATTTATATTAATAATTAATATATCTTAACTACAAAACTTGGTTAACCAATTTCTTTCATTGCATCTCTTTTGCTGTTTGATTTTCCATTTGACAGCATGCAAATGGTGAGAATGCGTGGGTAGGCATCGATGGGAACACTGGTGCTATTGTAGACATGAAAGAACGGAAGGTATGCATTTTCCCTCTGTGCTTCTCAACTTTCTTATTTCTAAAAGTTTTGTTGTACAGATATGGGACACATACATTGTGAAAGCAAACATGTTCAAGACAGCCATTGATGCTGCATGCATGATTCTGAGGATCGATGATATTGTTAGTGGCATAAAAAAGAAACAGGCTATCGGAACTGGCCCGACACCATCTAAATCGAAGATAAAGGAAGAAGGCGATGCAGACAATGAGCAAATACTGCCAGAGTGAAAATATATATATATATATTGACCATGGTTTGTGGTTTGGTGTATTGAGTGAAGGTGCATGCAATTCTGCTGCTTTTCTTCTTTCGGAGTGGTCTTTAAGCCTGATGTGATGCAACTTGGTAAGGTAGCTTGGTGATCTTTCCATCACTGTTGTGAGGCATTTCACCTGAGAAGATCCCACAAACGTTTTTTTACTGGATGTAGATATACAACATAAATTTATTTAATAGTTGGTTTTTAAAATATTAGTATTAATAAGTATATATTATTAGTTAAAAGAAATAGTTTTTATTAGTATTAATTAAATTAAAGATTGAGAAAATTCTTCTAATTCCACCGTTTCATCCCAGCCAAATGTTAATTGATCATATTAAGTTTTTTATTTGTTATCTAATTATCGCTGGTTTTCAACTGTCGTTCGGTTATTTACAGTATAAAATAGTTTGAATTGTGCCATTTCCTGCACAATGGAACTTTATACAAATAAAATTTATAATGCCATTTTTATATTATAAACTAAAAATTTGTATAGATTTTTGTTAAAAGAAAATTTATTAAATTGATTCCAGATTTTTAACACGGAAGAGGAGAACGCGAGCAGCATAGAAAAGCTTCCTCTTTTGCTCTACAACTGGGCAAGCCGTTGATGCAGCTTTTCAATCACTACATTTACCATTATTGAATCTCAATTGTTACTGTTTAATTACACCCATTGGTTTGTCAGTCTATCCTTATAACGTTTATGGTTCATTGAAGCAACACTAGTCTCTGTATGATGTTCGGGTATGGGCAATTTTGTTATTTTTTTAAGGATATTCTAGTATTTTGGCATGAAAAGTAGGATGTCAACGGTGCGGGGATTCACCGAAGAATACAATCCCCTGCACCGGCCCTGAAATTCACCTCCATCATCGGCTCTGAACCCAAATATGGGGATTTTTTTTCCCATTCCCGTTCTCACGGGGATTTTTTCGGTTTAGGGATTCTCCGGCCCCGATTATTATTTAAGATTTATTTAATTTTATATTAATTTTCATTTAATTATTAATAATTTACTAATTAAATAAATAAATGTATTTATTTAGAAATTTTATATTTATAAACATAAAATATAACACATATATATAGATAGAATTTAAATTAAATATTTTGGGACCGGGGCAGGATAGGGAGGATATTCCACGGCCCGACCCCGACCCCTATAAAAAATTCCTGGCCCATTGAGGCCGGGTTCCGGGTTGGGGCGGGGTTTATTGACATTTGTAGTGAAAAGTGTGGATATAACTTTAAAAAATATATTAAAGTAATTAGGTAAGAACCAAAAAAAAGTGGTACTTAAGCCATTATTGTCATTTCCCGCGTGGCAGAAAAGAGAAATAATAATGTAGTTTGGATGTAAATTCAATGAGGACCAAAGGTTTCCTGCCTATTTGATCTAAGGCCCCTATCGATTGAGAGAGTGATTCCCAAAGAATTTGTCCTCTGTTTCGGTGCGTACTTATGTTTGAATATGCCCTAATGAGGTTAGGAATGGCTTTGAGGAGAATTTCATCCCATCAAAATCCTATATTGAGTGGAATAAATATATTTCTTATTTGTAATTTACAAATTTTGACTGTAATAAAATAAAAAAATTGGACAAACACTGTGATCCAACAAGATCTAACCAAGACTCGGTCAACCAGGCATGATTGTGATATAAGAGACATAGTTTATATTTAGAGGGGGCATTTGATCTAATGCAAAGTTGCAAGTGTGTTTCACCCAAAATTTATAAATACGGAATCCCTATTATGGAAAATGTTAATGCCTACCCAATATAACAAAGATTGCTTCTTAATATTTGAATAAACACCAACATTTGTTCATGTGCCATATATCAGAAATAGACTTATTAAGATTTGAATAACATCATTCATCCGTCCATGCAGCATACATGATGCATTCGTCCATGTACCATTTAACGGTCCATGTATCATTCATGATTCATTTGTTCATGTATCATACATAATGCAGAATAGTACACAGGCGTGTTTATTTCTAAATATTTGTTTTCTCCATTTTTATTGTTGAAACTTGTTTAATGATGTTTTTTTTTTCATTTCAAAACATGTAAAATGATCATATGCATGAAATTTAACAGAAATAAACGCCAAATTAGATAAAATCTATAGAATGAAACAAAATGCCAAAGTGAAATGCTATAGAAATAATGACAAATCAAGCACTTATCATAAAGACTATCATGTGACTATGCTCGGACTTTGTATACTTTTATTCGTTTGCAAGTTCTTCCACGTCTACAGTTCATTCTTTGAATACCTTTCTGACATACGATCAATTCAATTCCGAGCAATTTTTAACATTTCAAGAGGCAATGCAAAATCAGGTTTGGCTTGACGTCATGCAAGCTAAGATGACTACTTATACTCCAAATAAGACTTTGTATGTTGTTCCTCTCCCTTAGAGAAAGAAGCCATTTGGGTCAAAATTAAATGACATTTTGATGGCATAAGTGAATGTTATAAAGTCCGACTAGTTGCAAAGGGTAAAACCAAGTTGATGGTGTTGACAGTCATGGCACCTTTGCTCATATTGCTAAACTCACCACCGTGCTAGCCGTTTTTGTTTTAAATGCTGTCGTAGTTTGGTCTGTTGATTAGCTCGATGTCCACAATGCTTTTCCATGGTGAGCTGGAAAAAGGAATTGAAGTATGCTGAAGCGGTCTTCAAAAGATAGAACAATCTAGGAGAAAGAGGTGAGGAACAGAGAGGGAGCTAGAGGAGAAGAAGAAGATAGAAAGAAAGGATAAAGAGGAATCTCATGCCCTCATTCATTGCATTCTCTAATACATATATCTGTTACCTTGTAACAAACGCCTGACAGAGATGCTGTCCACTAACTATGAAACGCTCACAAATTCTAAAAGAGACGCTGACAAACATAAAAGGTTCCCACATGTAATAATAACATGCGCCACTACTCTGTGCTTAATTAATGCATAATGAAATCCTTAAACCTCGTAACAGCTGTCGCGATTCTACCGGTTCTTTTGCTCTTTTCTTTGTGCTTGTCATTGACCTGGTCTTGCTTGGTCTCCTCCTTAGCTTTGGTATTATGCTCAGCCGCTACATTACTCTCCGCTGCGAAACGCACCTTGTCCTCAAGGTGAAAAGTGGGGTAATCTCTTTGTAAATCTTCTTCGAACTCCCAAGTGGCGTCCGCTGCTGACTGAGTCTCCCATTGAACAAGAAATTGTCGCCGAGAACGATCGCCCTTGAGAACCTCTCGAGAACGGAGCAGAGCTAGTGGTTGAAGTGCTGGTTGCTCATGAGTAAAATTCTGAGGCAGTGGTAAGTTGTGAATAGAGGGATCACCGTGGCATCGTTTGAGTTTGGAGACATGAAAGACATCATGAATTTTGGCATCAGGTGGAAGTGCGAGCTTGTAAGCAACTGGACCTATCTTGGCAATGATCTTGAAGGGACCAAAAAAACGTCTGGAAAGCTTGTGGGTGCGTTGCTTGAGGAGCGATATCTGCCGATATGGTTGAAGTTTCAGAAACACCCAGTCATGGACTTCAAAGTTAACATCAATCCGGTTGAGGTTGCCATTGGTTCGTATGCGATTTTGGGCGCGTGCGATATTCATTTTGAGAGTGTGGAGAAGCTGAGTGCGCTCTGAAAGAAGGAGATCAACATCTGAGTTGGACGATTGGCCAGCAATATAATCAAGTAAGGTTGGAGGGGATCGTCCAAATACTGCCTCATAAGGAGTCATCCGAATGGATGAATGATAGGAAGTGTTATAATGCCATTCCGCCCAGTGAAGAAATCGAGCCCATTGTCGTGGACGATCAGCTGAGAAGCAACGAAGGTAGTCCTCCAAATAACGATTCAGAATCTCTGTCTGGCCATCAGATTGCGGATGGTAAGCACTACTCATGGATAATTGAGTGTCTTGCAATATGAAGAGGTCATGCCAGAACTGGCTCATAAAAATGGGGTCTCTATCTGAGACAATGTTTGTGGGAATGCCATGGAGACGCACTATATCCTTTGCAAAGGTTTCAGCAACCATATTAGCAGTGAAAGCAGCTGAAAGAGCTGCGAAGTGTGCTTGTTTAGATAGTCTATCCACCACTACTAAGATGACAGATTTCCCTGCAGAAATAGGCAGATGTGTAATGAAGTCAAGGGACACAGAGTCCGAAATTTTGTCTGGCATAGAGAGAGGTTGGAGTAGGCCTTGAGTTGCATGATTGAATGGCTTGACAGTTTGACAAATCTCGCATTTGTTGACAAAGTCTCTGACTGATTGTTTGAGCTGGGGCCAATAAAAATTAGTGGCAATACGATGAAGAGTACGATTGATACCTGCATGGCCCCCCACAGGGGTGTTGTGGAATTCTGAGATTATTAAGTGCTGTAATGCTGAGGTGGTTGGCACTAGAATTTTCCCTTTGTATAGTAGAACCTTATCGCGAATAGAGTAGTCTGGATGATCAAGAGGACGTGCTTGCACAGCTTTGAGTAAGGTAGCTGAACTATCATCATCATTATAAAATTGTTTCAGAGCTTGCCAGATAGCTGGGAGTGGCTTGGATGTAGCCAAAGAAAAACAGGACAATAGAGGCTCAGGGGCTAGCCTTGATAGTGCATCAGCAGGACGATTTTGTATACCAGGCCGATAGAGGATATCAAATTCATAACCCAGAAGCTTCGAAAGCCATTTCTGCTGCTCGGGAGTCTGTATGGTTTGGTGAAGCAATGACCGGAGGCTTTGATGGTCTGTATGGACGATAAAACGACGTCCTAACAAGTATTGGCGCCATTTTTTAATGGATTCTGTGATTGCAAACATCTCACGAGCATATACAGAGGCTTGTTGTAATCTTGGTGTCAGTTGCTTACTGAAATAAGCAATTGGATGATGTTGTTGTAGCAGAACGGCTCCTATCCGTTGATGATGCATCAGTTTGGATCTCAAATGTGGAATTAAAATCAGGGAGTTGTAATACTGGTGTTTTGGTGAGGGCCTCCTGAAGACGTTCAAAGGCTGCAGTGGCTGTGGGCGTCCAAATAAATGTATCTTTACGGAGGAGCTCTGTTAATGGGGCGGCCATGGCAGCATATTGAGATACAAAGCGTCGATAATATCCGGTTAACCCAAGGAAACCACGAAGGTTTTTCACTGTCTGAGGTAATGGCCATTGCTTGATGGCTTGAATTTTGTCCGGGTCCACAGCAACTCCTGTCCCTGAAATTCTGTGACCGAGATAGTTTATCGTAGAGCATCCAAATTCACACTTACTGAGCTTAGCAAATAGTTTATGAATTTGAAAAAGTCTGAACACTGTGGTTAAATGCTCCAAATGAGTCTCCCATGATGGGCTGTAGACGAGTACATCGTCAAAGAAAACCAAGGTGAAGCGGCGCAACACCGGCCGGAAGATCGAATTCATTAAGGCCTGAAAGGTTGATGGAGCATTTGAGAGGCCGAACGGCATTACGAGGAATTCGTAATGGCCGTCATGCGTACGAAACGCAGTTTTCTCAATGTCCGGAGGATGGATGCGGACTTGATGATAGCCAGAGCGGAGGTCTAGCTTGGAGAAAACACAGGCGCCGGCCAGCTCATCAAGCAACTCTTCCACTGTTGGGATAGGAAAGCGATCTTTGATAGTAATGGTGTTCAAAGCTCGGTAATCGACACAGAACCTCCATGATCCGTCCTTCTTCCGGACGAGAATAACCGGTGAGGAGAATGGGCTGTGGCTCGGCTGGATAATACCCTCCTGTAACATCTCTCCCACGAGACGTTCTATTTCAGCTTTTTGGAAATGCGGGTAGCGATAAGGGCGAACATTCACAGGTGCTGCTTGTGGAAGTAAGGGAATACGATGGTCCAATGCGCGAACTGGAGGAAGACCGGACGGTGGAGAGAAAATAGGATGATAAGTCCGAAGGAGAGTATTGAATTTTTCAATGAAGAAAGATGGAGCATTAGGTCCCAGCTTAGGTGTCACCCATGCTTGAGAGCCTTGTTGCACATGATCCACTGAAATAGAAAAGTGGAAGTATTGACTGGTTGCACCCGCTTGAAGTTGGCGTTTAAGTGAAGAAGCAGAAATATCTGCAGGTTGGGTTGAGTGCATGCCATCTAAATGGACTTTCACACCTTGGAATTCAAATTCCATCCATAAGTTTTTATAATCAAAGATAATCTGACCCAGGCTAGATAACCAGTGTACTCCAAGTACAATATCAGCGCCAAAGACTGGTAGGATGAGAAGATCAACTGGAAAAATACTTTCACCAAGTTGCAAAGGAACGGCTAAACATTCACCGCTACATTGCAGTACTTCCCCGTTGCCAACGGTAATACGAAGATGTGCAGAAGGTTGAATGGGAAGACTCAAATGTGATGCCCCTCGTGATTGAATAAAATTATTTGTGGAGCCCGTATCAATCAAGACAACTACATCACGGCCAAAGACCTTGCCGAGAATTTTCAATGTAGATGGAACTGTTAAGCCATTCAAGGCATGATATGAAATGCAAGGGGTGTTGTCGTCACTGATATGGGCATCGGCAGCGGAAGAAGTAGGGTCCGGTATTGGGGGATCAGGGTCATCGGTGTCAAACACCTGTGCTTCATCATCATCAACCAATAGGCAAAGGTATTGAGATGGAGTGCATTTATGCCCTCGATGAAATTTTGAATCACAGTTATAACAAAGGCCACGTTCACGACGTGCTGCCATTTCCGCGCTCGTGAGACGTTTAATGGGAAATGGAGGTTGTGAAGTGTTGGTCAGTTGTGGTTTGGTTATGTTTGTCTGGTTGGGAGGTGGAGGAAGAGCTAGAATGGGGTTATGGAAGGCTTGACGAGGAATTGGTGGTCGGTTGAAGGTAGAGTGGGTTCGAGCATCGTTGCATTTATCTTCAATAAGTTTTGCCATGCCCACAGCTTCATGGAGGTCAGTAGGTTTTAACAAGAAGAGCTCCCGTTGAATATCGGTTCGAAGGCCGGATAAAAAACAGTTTAAGAGACTGTTAGGTGTGAGGTCCGTGATACGGGTGGATAAACTCTCAAAATCTGAGAGATAAGTTGTAAGGGAGGAGTGTTGTTTCAACTTAAACAGCTTGGCTTCATGATTAACAAAGGATGAAGGCCCAAAACGTAGTTCAGCCTTCTGAGTAAACTCATCCCATTGAGTCAGTTGTTTAGTAGCCGAGAGCCAGTGAAACCATTGAAGGGCAGCACCGGTCATATAGAAACCAGTAATAGAGATTCTTTGATCTTCTGGAGTGGCATGATATGAAAAGAAATGTTCTATTTGAAAAATCCAAGAAAGAACATTGTCACCATTAAACAGAGGTATCTCCAATTTGGGCAGACGTGGAGTTTGCGACAGAGAGGTGGAGCTTGGCAAGTATGTCGGAGATGGTAACAGAAGGGGTTGTGGAACAGGACGCTCTAGCTTAGCCAGCTTAGTGAGCATGTCCTGCATGACAGCTTGCTGAGCAGCAAAGTTTCTCTGCATAGCATCAAAGAGTTCAGCATGCTGTTGAATAGAAGAACCAATATTATCAATGCGAGATATCATGTTGTCGTGACGCTCGGTAAGGAGGTTGAGTTGTTCTTCCATGGCACGAGAACGAGTACGAATGCCGTCCGTCATACACAAGACGGTGGGCAACTCTCAACGAAAGCACCAATGAAGCGGTCTTCAAAAGATAGAACAATCTAGGAGAAAGAGGTGAGGAACAGAGAGGGAGCTAGAGGAGAAGAAGAAGATAGAAAGAAAGGATAAAGAGGAATCTCATGCCCTCATTCATTGCATTCTCTAATACATATATCTGTTACCTTGTAACAAACGCCTGACAGAGATGCTGTCCACTAACTATGAAACGCTCACAAATTCTAAAAGAGACGCTGACAAACATAAAAGGTTCCCACATGTAATAATAACATGCGCCACTACTCTGTGCTTAATTAATGCATAATGAAATCCTTAAACCTCGTAACAGCTGTCGCGATTCTACCGGTTCTTTTGCTCTTTTCTTTGTGCTTGTCGTTGACCTGGTCTTGCTTGGTCTCCTCCTTAGCTTTGGTATTATGCTCAGCCGCTACATATGCCTCCACCTCCTAGATATTATCATAAGGGGGAGCCTTTTGTATGTCGTCTTCATAAGTCTCTATACGGCTTAAAACAAGCTATTCACCAATGGTCCTTCAAATTCCCTATTGCCCGCATTAACTATGGTTTCACACAATTAATGCTAAGCAGATCATAGCTTATTCATTTTTCATCATGGTGATATTGATATATTTGTACTTGTTTAAGTTAATGATATCACCATCACATGATTGGGTTCTCATCTATTTAACTTTCTTAAGACTTACTTATGTCAACAATTTCATACCAAGAACCTTGGCCCTCTAAAAATATTTTATGACTCAATCCTTGATGGAATCTATATTTCTCAATGTAAATATACTCGACTTGTTGGAGGACTCAGGTCATACAAGTTATTGATTTTCCTATGGAGCAGAATGTGAAACTCATCACTTATGAAGGGACACTTGTAGATGATACTTCCATATATCGTTTGTCTTGTCAGCTACGCTCATCTACTCAACTATCACTCATCCCAATATCGTGTATGTTGTGAATATTTTGAGCCAGTTCATGCATTAGCCAAGGACACCACGTACATATGCATAATGAGTAGTGACTATTTCAATACTTCAAATCTACACTTGGTTAATTATACTATCATCTTAGAGTACAACAATTCTGCTTGGTTTCTATGATTTTGACAAATTTAGGTGTCCAATGATTTGTCGTTCACCATAGGATACTGCATTTTTTAGGAGATTGTCCAATTTCATAGAAAAAAAAGCAATAAGTTGTGTCATGTTTGTTTGTAAAAGAGTGGAGTTTCGTGCTATGGCATTTGCTACTTGTGAAACAACCTGGTTCCCCTCGATTTTCAATGTTTTTGGCATCACATGAATAGATCCAATGCCTTTGTTTTGTTACAGTCAAGAAGCTCTTCACATCACTCCAATTTTCATTGAACAGATGAATCACATTGAAATCAGTTGTCACATTGTTCAAGAAAACTTTCACCAACATCTTATCGTATCCAACAAAGGTTCATCTTTTTTTTTCGAAAAAAAGAGCCAAAGGCTAAAAATTTATTAACAACCAAAAGAGTCTAAACACAAGCCAAAAGGAAACAAAAGCTCAAGCAACAACAAAAAGGAAGAAACTAATAGAAAATTACACATGAAAACCATTGCTTTTGAGCATTCTCATTAGCCAATTCGGACGACTCCTTCCTTGATGAAACAATGAAAGGGTTTGAATCTTGACATAATGGCTTGCCAACCTAGTGGCCACAGAATTCCAATTGCTAGGAATTTGATGAAGCTGAGGTTGAGATGCCTGATCGAGTGTGAATTTAAGTAACTGAACAGCGGTGTTGACTCGCCAGGCATGATAGTTTTTAGCTTGCAAGACTTCCATGAGCTCAGAACTGCTGGTGAAGATATGTTGAACTCTAATATTATTTAAAATGGCGAGCTGCAGGCTGAGAGTCAAAGCTTTAATTTCGGCATCTACAACTGAATTAATCAGAGTTGGGCAGCAGCCAGCTATATGGACCATATATCTGGAGTCTGAAATAAGAAATCCAGCTCCCCTGTAGAAAAGTCATTTGAAAAAATAGATGCAGTAAAAAGGAAAGGGCCATCAGCATAATTGAAATTATTCAGAATGAGGTTCTTTCCTGCAGTTTGTTTAGAAACAGAGCCAGCCTCCAGAGTTAAGGCAAAGGCCTTCTTTGGAATGAGATTCAAGTTAGGCACCGCTTTATCAAAGATAACTTTGCATCTCATCTTCCAAATATACCAGACATTAGCAATTATGAGAGACTTAGCAAAATTGGAATGGTACCCTGTCTCATCACAAAGCCAGTCCCCATTTGTAATCCCTTGGGGGAACTTGATATCAACACCTATTAACTGACTCACAATTCTCCAAATGCTGGTAACCTTGGGGCATAGATTGAAAATATGTTCAGCAGATTCGTTGCCCAGGCCACAAAACACGCAGGGTTCAAGAGGACCAATATTCAGATTGCAAAGGAAATCAGAGGTTTTGACCTTACCTTTAAGCAACAACCACATAAAAAATTTTGCCCTAGGTATCATTTTGAGCTTCCACAATATTTTCCAGCCCTTCCAGCTCTCACCATATGCGTGTTTAGATTTCAAATGGTGATAAACTATAGCTGAAATCCTACTACTATGAGACTTTGGAAACCAACCCCAAACAGAGTTCACATTGGGATTTATGCTTCCATATCTAATAGCGTGAGAATTAAAGTTGTTTCCGAAAGTCTCAAATATCTGATTCATATTCCAATGAATATCCATAAGAAAATCAGAAAGAGTGAGGTTATAGAGATCCAGGTTCATGTTAATATAAGTAGGCTTAAGAGCTATAGGAATCTCAAAACACCAAGGGTCATTCAGAAAGGAAGTAACCATTGGATTGACACTTTTAATCCACAAGAACTGCTTAATGTGAGCTGCAGATCGACAGAGACTACGAAAAAACCAGGAACAATTTGCGAGGATTCTATGAGTCCAAATGTGAAAGGACCCATATTTGAGGTGGAGAATGTCAACCCAGATATTATCATGCCTGTTGAGATAATTTAAAACATGCTTTGCCATAAGAGAAATTTTGGAAATTTTTAAATCCCTCAAGGAGAGGCCCCCCTCAGCAGTGTCAAGTGTAGTATCCATTGAATTTACTAAGTGGATGCCTCTACTGTTTTTACTTTTAGACCAAAGAAATTGTCTGGCAGCGGCAGAGATTTTGTCAAGGATGCCATCAGGAACAGGGTAGACTGAGAGGTAGTAGAGGGGAATAGAAAGGATGGAGGAGTTTATTAAAGTAACCTTACCAGCAGGAGTGATTTTAGAGTTGTGCCAAGAAGAGATGATATTATTAATCCTGGTCACCATGTCGGAAAATTGATTGACAGCCAGCTTTCTGGGAGTAATTAAAATGCCTAGGTATTTAAAAGGAAAATGTCCCACTCTACAAGACAGAATCTGACTAATTCTAAGGGCCATGTGTTTGTTGATCCAGGATGGAAAAATAATCTCATATTTAGCCTTATTAGAAGCTTGGCCAGTAAGGCTGTTGTAGGTATGAAGGCAATTCAAGATAGCTCTAGCAGCTTTCCTAGAGGCTTGAGTGATAAGAATTAAATCGTCCGCGTACATAAGATGATTAAAATTAAGAGACAGATTAGGGTTAAAACCAGGAATCACCCCTGCTTTAAGAGCAGAATTAAGCATGGTGGTAAGGTTTTGAGAAACAATGATAAACAAGTAAGAAGATAGAGGGTCACCTTGTCTGACACCTCTAGAGAAAGAAGAAGAGGTAAGGCAAGCCTTGATCTAGTTAATCTACTTACCAGGGAACTTCATTTTGGTTAAAGTAGCCAGGATTGCAGTCCAACTTAGAGTATGATAAGCCTTTTCAATGTCGATTTTAACTAACATCCTAGGGGGGTAGGTATAATCCTTCTCCAAACTATGAGCTACCTCTTGTAAAGCAATAATGTTGTCAAAAGGACAACGGCTAGCAACAAAACCACTTTGCTCAAAGCAGATAATATAAGGAATGACACTTTTAAGACGATTCGCAAGAATTTTTGAAATAATTTTGTAACAAACATTACAAAGCGAAATCGGCCTATAATCAGTAACTAACTTGGGGTTAGGCTTCTTAGGAATTAGAACAATGTAAGTTTTACCCCAAGACTTAGGAAGAACAGAATTAGAAAAGAAATACTTAATAGCAGAACATAAATGACCACCAACCTATTTCCAGAAAAAACGGTAAAATTCAGCATTGAGGCCATCAGGGCCAGGACTTTTGCCAGCCGAGAGAGAAAGCAGAGTCTTGTAAATCTCATGATTGTTAACTTCATGGACCAGGAGCTCAGCATCATTAGAAGTAATAGAATTTAAATCATCAGGAAGGGCATTAATAATATTAACCATATTGTCATGAGAATTATCATGCCACAAATGGAAATAGAAATTCATAAACTTTTTCTCAATACTTTCACTATTAGAATAAACAGAACCATCCGAATCAATGATAAAAGGAATTTGATTATTATGGTTGCGAGAACGAACCGAATTTTGGAAGAACGCAGTATTGCAGTCACCACTCTGAACCCAGTCTAACCTCGCTCTTTGCGCCCATTTGTTGAAAATTTGTCTTTGCAGAGCTGTGTACTTTTTGTAAAGCATCCTTAAATGATCATTGGGAGACACCGATCAGGGAGTAGAGGCCTCCACAAGTTCCAGGTTCTTAATGTCCTGCTCAACACTTTGAAGAGTGCATTCCAGAGAATTTGTGCCCTTGGAACGCCACATGATCAAATTGTATCTAGTACGAGCGGTTAAATGAGAAAAAGCATGAAGAGGGTTAGTACGAGGGTGAAAATTCCAAGCTTCTCTAACGGCGTGATGACAACCAAGATAATCAAACCAATAATTGTCAAATTTAAAGATACGGTTTTCTGGAGCAGTACTAGAGAAAGCTTTAAGAAGAAGGGGAGAGTGGTCAGAGAAAATACGAGGGAGATGAGTAACAATGCTGTTACCATGGTTGGAAGTCCACAGAGGATTAATCAAACATCGATCTAATCGAGCCCATCTTCTAGCGAGCCCAACTTGGTTATTGCACCAAGTAAACTCTGAGCCAACAAATGGGACTTCGAGAAGATTGTTATAAGCAATAAACTGAGTGAAAAGATTAGCTTTAAGGATGTAATAGTAACATTTACCTCCTTTATGCTCGTTTGAATGAAGGATGGTGTTAAAGTCACCCATAATAATCCAAGCTAAATTAAGAGTGGATAACTTGGAGAGCTCCTGCCAAAGCAATTTTTGCTCAGGAGATTTATGAGCATTATAAACAGTTGAGAGAAGCCAAACCTGACTGGTGTGATCCGAGATGACCAGGTGGAGGGCCTTAGTTGAGACAGCAAGAGGGGTAATCTTACCCAAACTTTTCTTCCAAATGGAGATGATTCCACCTGAGTACCCATTCACAACTATTGCTGCCCAATCCCACTTTTTACCTAATTTAGAACAAAAACGGGTTAAACGGTTGACATCTGCTCGGGTTTCAACCAAACAAATAACCTGGGGTTTATGCTTTCGAATAAGAGTATGGACACGGGAGGCAGTATCACGTCCCGAAATTCCTTTGCAATTCCAGCAAATTATAGAAATATTATCCATAAAACTTAGTAAAGAAAGAAAGAAAAACAGAGAATACTTCCTGAAAGGAGAACGAAAAATCAGTGAAGAGTGTTGGAATGCTCTCCCTCTCTTCTTTCCACTCTCCCCTTCTTAAAGGGGGCTGACATATTGTGACTATTTTTCCTAGAGTAATGCTATATAAGCCGAACCGGTCGCACGACCAGCCCACACGAATGATGTGGCTGGTGACGTGGCGACCGGCTTTTTTTTTTTTTTTTTTAAATCAAATTGAATAAAATTAAAAACTAGGGATTCAATGTGCTCTCGTGACCGGCCCCTCTCTCCCATCTCGTGCTTTCGCTCCATCGATCCCGGCCGCCCCCTCCTCTCTCCTACACCACTGACCCCGGCCGTCGTTGCTTCCTCGCGCCTCTCCCCCGATCTTGGTGCTCTCTCTCGCTCTCTCTCCGCTGTGCCCTCGAGTCGCTGCTCTCGTCACCGCGCCCGGCCGGTCACCGCTCCCCTTTCTCTTGAGGTGCGGCACGACCGTCACCGCCCCTTCCTTTCTCCTACACTACTGACCCCGGTCACCGCTCCCCTTTCTCGTGAGCCCGGCCGGTCGCTTCCCTATTCTTTCGCGGGCCTTTCTCTCCCGACCACCGCTCCCCTCCACCGTCGGCTCTCCTCGAAGTCAGGTATAGAGGCAATGATGGTGCCCTAAAAGCTTCTCTCGTGCCCTCATCTCTCTATAACGAGCGTAGTAGCTTGGATGGCCTAGCAGGCAACCGTTACTTGTATTGTTGTAGAGGGAAAGCGAAAGGTGAGAGAAACTGTTGAAGCTGAGCCTCTTTTTCCATTCTGTTGCTTATTTGTGTTTTTATTTCGGTCGATGTGGCTGGCTTGTGTGTTTGGTTCGATCTATATAGCATTACTCTTTTAGAAGTTCTTTTGGCCATGATGATTTGCCCTATACAAGAGTGTGGAGATTGGGTGGCGTGGCAACTATAGTTGCAGCCCTTGATTTAGATTTTGGAATGTGAAAGATTAGAGGGGCAAGATCTGAGCCCCTTGGGTTATTTAACAGGATGCTCTCCTAGATAAACATATAAATGAACAAGTTTTTATTTACTTTTTTGTGATTTGGATCTTTATGTGATGCTATTTTGTACTATTTTAGGGTGTTTTTTTCTTCTTTAATGATGGAGGCAATGGCAGATGTTGTTTTTAAGGATTCTGCAGCTTTCTATGTGATCAGAGTTTACAACTAAATTTGAATCTATGAATTTTAGTTTGTGGGGTTCAGTTTTGTATTATTATTATTCATAATTCTAATATTATGTGATCTTGGGAAGTCTTGTTCTTTTTGAAAGCATTTGTTGAATTTGTATTCCTAGATTCTTGTTGTAATTAGTTTGGGTTTATAGTACAATTAACTTTTTATCACTGGATTCATTTATTCTTGATATTTTCGCACTTGTGCCAAATATCTTAGTTGAAGGATGTATAGTTCTATTTGATCAAAGTTTACAAGTAAATTTGATTCTATGAATTTTAGTTTTGTTATTCATAATTTTAATATCTGATCTTGTGTAGTCTTGCTCTTTTCAAATGAATTCCTCAAAGTTGTTTTACTATGAGAAATCAAAAGAATTTCTTGGATTTGTCTTATGAGATTCTCATAGTAATTAATCAGGGATTATAGTACAGTTAGCTTTCAAAATCATCGCATTCATTTAGTTTTAATATTTTTGCATGTGTGTCAAATATGTTAGTTTGATCGATATGCTTGATCAAAGTTTAGATGAAAAGTAAGCCTATGAATTTCTTCTTATGGGCTGAAGTCTTGATTTTGTATTTCCTTTACAATATTTGATCTTATGAGGTCTCATATGTAATTTTGCATGCTTATACGATTTGGGATTTTAGGGATCAGATGTGTGTTTGTTGGAGAACATTTCTTGAATTGTTTCGCTATGATTCGTTTATTCTGATCAGGATGTGTGTTTAATTGTTGGTTTGTCTGTGCTTATCTGTTAGTTGAATTGTTGTTATGTAGTTGTGTCAGATGAGAGTTTTTTTTTCTGAATATGTTTTTCCTTGTGTGTATGACTTAAGTCTTTCCATTAATGATTGTTTCATTTGAAGATAATCATTAAATGGGACTTAATATTTCAATAAGTATATTACACTAAGAGATAGTAACATAGGCAAGAAATTACATGAAGTAAGCAATTGGTTTACCTTCAGTCTACTTGCTAACCTTGTGCAAATCAGAGTGAAGTACAAGTTTTCATGACTTGGTGCTTTAAACATTGCATAGTAGCTACAAGTAGTTTTTGTACGCCAGCCAAGAGATGCCACCATAGGCAAGAAGTTACAAGAAAACAAGCTATTGGCGCACATGCAGTGCACTTGCTAATCTTGTGCAAATTGGTGTGAAGTACAAGTTTTAATAATTTGGGCTGGTCGTGCGACCGGTTCGGCTTATATAGCATTACTGTTACTCTTTAGGAAATGAGAAACACTTTATTTCGGTCGATGTGGCTGGCTTGTGTGTTTGGTTCGCTCTATATAGCATTTCTCTTTTAGAAGTTCTTTTGGCCATGATGATTTGCCCTATACAAGAGTGTGGAGATTGGGTGGCGTGGCAACTATAGTTGCAGCCCTTGATTTAGGTTTTGGAATGTGAAAGATTAGAGGGGCAAGATCTGAGCCCCCTGGGTTATTTAACAGGATGCTCTCCTGATTTAGGTTTTCTGTCTTGGATGTTTTTGTTGGAATTGTTAATGATAAAGATTAGATCTTTTTCAATATGGAAGACTGTTGTGTTTCTTGTTTCCAATAAAATTAGTAAACTTAGGTGTGGGAGGGAATGGAAAGAGCTTCCCTTCATTTGCAGTTCTCTTTGTTTACTGCATTTGTAATAGCATTGAAAAGCTGGCTTTTTTTTCCTTCTCAAATTAAATCTCAAGATTTGGCATATATTTTCAATGTTTTTAATTCAAATGTCTGGTTGTTATCAGGGGATGTTTCCCAAATGAAAATATCTGAGAAGATATTAGATCTTTGTCTATTTGAATACCTTTTTTTTCTTTTTCTTGCTTTTTTTTTTTTTTTTTTTGGGATGTGGAAACTTGGAAACTTAGTCTTGATGAGAATATCCTGTTTCTCAAACATGGGAAGGATCAACATTCATTTGCAATGTTAAATGTTTACTGAAGTGGTATATAAGGCATTGAAAAGCTTCTTTTTTGAATAAGTTTGCTGCTTTTTTTTAATATTAAATCTGAAAATTTTTAGATCCATTTTTAATGTTTTCAATTGAATTGTCTGATCATCATCCAGTGATGTTTCTAAAAAAAATAAGATCTGAATTTCATTTCCAATGTTTTTATTTTCAAATTTCAAAAGTCTGATGTATTCGACTTTTATTGATTTCACAGAGTGATACTAATTTCTTCTCTATTTCTTGTTGAAATTGATAGAGAACGGTGTGAAAGCTCCTAATTTGATAGAAAGAGCAAAGGAGGAGATTGAAGCAATAATGCATAGGGAGAAGAAGCATAATAAGGAGACTCATGGAATGCGTGACGACATCAATGAGACTACGCCTATCGACAAGATTAAAGGCCCCAGTGTCTTCGAAAAAGGAAAGGAGGAGATTGAGGCACTTGTAGAAACTATCCATTCGAAGAAGGAGCATGATCACAAAATGCATTCAAAGGATCGAAAAGGCTTTTGGCAACTCCTTGGTAGAATTTTTGAGAAATTTTGCTCTCCATTTACTCCAAAGCGAGATTGATATTTAAATGAAAGAACAGCTTTGTTATCATTTTTTTGTGTGACATCGAAAATATTGTTCCCTCTCTTAGTGGAAGGAGGAGTGGTTGATGAATATGCTGTTGTTGTGTATCTTGGTTTGCTTGTGTTGCATACATTGGTGTCTATATGAATGAGAATTTTTTTTGAGAATTTTTCTTTCATAATTCATATTTGGGATTTTATTTCTTGAACCTGTGGATCATTAACAGTAAGAAAAATTCTGGATGTTCAGAGTGCATAGCATTTGCTTTTTATTGTATCTTGCTGTTTGATCATGTTCTGTATGTTGGTTTTTATGAGTGAAAATTTTGTTTGTGGTTCACATTTGATATTCATTTCAGGAAGCAGTGAAACCACTTCTTGTCATTGGAACACTAATAAACATCTATGTTTACAATTGAAGCTTTGGGATTCAGTTCAGCAAGCAGAGAAATTTTACTAATGATTCCAGTTTGCACAGCCTTTTCTCCTTCGTTTTTTTGGCATATACATTCAATCCCAACAGAAACAGATACTATTTCGTACCATTCAAGTTAGCATACTAGTGTTTACAATAACACATAAAACTAAATGAAAATCTGTGACGAATCAAGAAGTGCCAGATTCTCAGACTTCCACGACGAGCATAAACCCTAGAAAGGTCTCCATCCATCCTCTTCTGCAGCAAAACCATGAACAAAAATCAAGTTTTTAAACGCTTTATACAACCAGCCATAATCAATAAAAACATTCATTAGAGATACTGAGTTTTCACTTGATTGTGTCACCTTCCAGCAATTTCTTGATATGTGCTTCTTATAATGAAATCTGCGCTGTTCATAGCGATCATATCTGCAGTGAATTGGCATGAAAAATGATACACTGTGTTGAAAAATGATACTACAAAGAGGACAATACACTGTGTTGAAATTAGAAATTGCAGTTATGCAGGTTTCATAGAGAACTAATCTTTGAACTATGATTTATGTCTGACCTAAAGTAAATATCTCACGATTACTAATAAGATAAGGCTGAAACTAACTACTACGAAATTCATCATCTAATAAGAAAAAAGATCAAATTCACCATCTAGTGAAACTAACTACTACCAAACAGTCCAAAACACAAAAAAAAAACTGCTGAATGCTAAACAGTCGCTGCAGTTAACTACCTTGCTTACTAAAAAAAAGGCTGAATGCAAAAATAAATACGTATGAGTAACAACTCACCTTAATCAGAGCTCATTGCATTGGCTTGTAAAATCTAGAGAAGAACCATGGAGCAAGTCCAGATTGATGGATATAGAATTTGAATTCACCTAAGAAAACATATCATAATTAAACAAATCATTACAAAAAATTAAACGATTGAAATAATTAATATGGACACTAATGACAATTACAAAAGAATTACCACGCTCTCTTGTGTGCAATGATCATCTTGTGTAGATTTTTGAGCTGATACATCTTCCTTTGTTTGTGCCTTCTGCCAATACTAACATGGTTATATACCAAACAAAGAAAAGTGCATCTCAAAAAATAAAAGACAATCTAAAGAAGTAAGGAATATGTTACTACATCTAAATACCTTTTTCTTTTTTCTGATTATAATTTCTTCAACTTTTGACTTCTTCCTTTTTGATGGTGGACGCCCCTTACTCCGCACCTTCAAAGGAGTCAGAAATTTTTGGTGTGGCACATCATTCGCCTCCAACGACATATGTGTAAAATTTTCTTTGCAAGTTGTACTGCTCATCAACTTCTCAATTGCCTCATCCACATATTTCATCAAGAAGATGTATTTGTCAATTGACTCTGCTCCAAGTTCTGCGGCTTTAGTAAAATGAGAGCACAATTTATTGTACCGTTGTTTTCCCTCACTGGTTTCAGGATCATCATAACAGTTTAGTACATGTGTATGCATGCGTTTGATGTCCTTCCTCCATCGTGGTAAAATATACCTAGAAGGGATCTCTTTCACATTCTTCTCAATAAGCACCTTGCAAATGTGCCTACAGATAATCCCCTTGAACTCAAAAAGCTGACAAGAGCATTTAATTTCAAATTCTTCCTCATTAGTGTAAACATTGTATATCACTGGCTTTCTAAATACACATTCTTTCCCTTTGACAATGTCAGACACTTGAAATGAGAGGACTGCCCCATGTGAACTACTGAGAGTAAGATTACAATATATCATTCCTCGCAACTCATCTTGAAACAATTTAAAAATTTCATTTGTGTACGCTTCTTGTAGTTGTTTCTCAAAATGGCATTCAGTGATCAATGGAAAACATGAGTTAAATAAAGCAAAATCAGCTTTGTTCTCCTTCTCAATCTTGCTTTTCAAGGCATTATCATATTGCTCAACAAACTGCTTCAGTGAGGTCGTAGGACCAACATAACCATCAAAGAAAGCATTTACGCTTTCAATTCTTTGAGTGGTAGACATTCTAGCCCAAAATATGCCTTTAACATATACAGGTGCCCAACGATCACGAATTTTGAATAGAGAATTCAACCATTCATTTTTCTCAATGTTGTAGTCTGCCATCATCTTCAAGTACGTGTCTTCAAACTCTTGAATATCTAATGCTTCATACGTGATGCGTTTCAAAATCTTCTTGATTGCTTTGTATTCATTTAAACCTCCAAGCTTCTCAGGAACCTTCTTCATGATATGCCAAAGGCAAAGACGGTGATGGGAATCTGGAAAAACAAATCTTACTGCACTCTGAATAGCCATACACTGGTCTGTAATAATTGCTTTAGGAGCTTTGCCTGACATACACTCCAGCCAAGTTTTAAAGAGCCAAACATATGTTTCTGTGTCTTCCTTGGACAATAAGCCACACCCAAACAATACTGTCTGTCCATGATGATTTACACCGACAAACGGAGCAAATGGCATGTCATACTTATTCGTCAAGTATGTTGTATCAAAAGAAATTACATCACCAAAAGCTTCATACGCAGCTATAGACCTCGCATCCGCCCAAAAGACATTCCTCAAACGACCGTCCTCATCCATGTCAATCAAATGGAAAAAGTTTGTGTTTCTTTGTTGCATGCGAGAGAAATATTTTCCAAGTGCCACGGCATCTCCAACGCCAAGTCTTAACTGCCTTGCCTTCGCAATATAGTTTCTACAGTCTTTCTCAGTATATGTTAAATTTTCATAACCCCCACTTTCAACAGCTAGGGAATGAAAATTTTTGCTTAGACTTATCCCTGCTTGGTCGTTTAATTCAAGCCTTCTTTTCACGTGTGCGTCAATTTTTTTGTTGCACTTTTGGAAACGTGCTTTTTGTGGGCTAAGTGCATGATTATGCTCCAAATTAACACTAGAAATGGTACATCGTCCATCATTGCCTACAATAACATTAATCTTTAGCGGACAATTTACTTTGGTGGATAGCCTTGGGTTGAAGGAGTTCTTTGAAGTAGATATTCGCTTGCCGTTTCTTGCACAAGCTAGCGTGTAGTATTTCAATTTTCCATCATCACCTAATCTCGTGCTTTTTTTGTTGATGCCAAACCCTTCACCCCGCGCATAATGGACATACAATTTATAAACTTCTTCTTCAGAATCAAGCAACATACCGGCCTTTGGCACAACATTTTCAAGTATATCCAAATCTACCGGTTTTTCTTTGGCATGTATATCATGACTTGAACATCCAACTTCGACATTATCTTTTCCTTGCTCAAAATACCCAAGTACCACTTCCTCCATATTCTTGGTTTAGGTATATGTCTAAACACTAATTAGAGAAACAATAAATTCATAAATAATTTGCATTATCATAAATAATCCCCTAGTGAGGAAATCTAGGATGATCATCATATATATCAAAAACACATCAGCTACTTCAGAAGATAATAAAGATGTGAGGACTTCCTTGCACCACATGTGCCTAAACCAAAACTTTTTCAATCTAACCCAGTCAAAAATGCAAATTTTTATCAAAATGATATAGAGTCAACAACTGCATGACATAAATCTTGACCCTTAGGACACTAAACATGAATTGTGTGCGATGGCAAAAAGCAGCTAATAAATTTGGTGACACATCAAAATTTAAAAATCCTATTGCGTCATCACTCAAGTTTTAGCAATCAAATCTCATAATCCTAGAGACTAAATGGAGATATAGATGACTTCAGCACCAAACTTATCTATCACTGATGTCCCAACTGAAAGAATTAATTAAAAAAAAAAAAAACTGCTCCACTACAATTATGCTGATTTTGGTCAATACTGCTTCAAAATCAGGAAGCAAAATTTATCCAATTGTTGGTCCTTGGAATCCTCATGGGGGATAAGGGGATAACAAAAGGTGACTTGTTAAAGTTGGGCACTTGAATTAAATTAAGGGGATTTATGGAAGAAGAACAGCTCAAGGTGATGGAGAAAGGGGATCGGTGGAGCACTCACGAGAAAGGGGCGCGGTGACCGGCCGGGCGCGGTGACGAGAGCAGCGACTCGAGGGCACAGGGGAGAGAGAGCGAGAGAGAGCACCAAGATCGGGGGAGAGGCGCGAGGAAGCAACGACGGGCGGGGTCAGTGGTGTAGGAGAGAGGAGGGGGCGGCGACGGTCGTGACGCACCGCAAGAGAAAGGGGAGCGGTGACCGGCCGGGCGCGGTGACGAGAGCAGCGACTCGAGGGCACAGCGGAGAGAGAGCGAGAGAGAGCACCAAGATCGGGGGAGAGGCGCGAGGAAGCAACGACGGCCGGGGTCAGTGGTATAGGAGAGAGGAGGGGGCACAGCGGAGAAAGAGCGATAGAGAGCACCAAGATCGGGGGAGAGGCGCGAGGAAGCAACGACGGCCGAGGTCAGTGGTGTAGGAGAGAGGAGGGGCCGACCGGGGCCATGCCGCACTCACGAGAAAGGGGAGCGGTGACCGGCCGGGCGCGGTGGCGAGAGCAGCGACTCGAGGGCACAGGGGAGAGAGAGCACCAAGGCCGGGATCAGTGGTGTAGGAGAGAGGACGTCACGGCCGGGATCGATGGAGCGAAAGCACGAGAGGGGAGAGAGGAGAGAGAGAGGAGGTTCAGTCACGAGAGAACCAAGGCCTTTTAATTTTATTCAATTTGATTTAAAAAAAAAAAAAGCCGGTCGCCACGTCACCAGCCACATCATTCGTGTGGGCTGGTCGTGCGACCGGTTCGGCTTATATAGCATTACTCTTTTTCCTAATCAGAGCATCTCGTCTGATATTTTGTTGCGCTTGGTTTAGGGTTGTATCATCGTCGATTTCGAGATCATCAAGTTCCTCATTTTCCTGTGAGTCCGATCCACTCATCTCTAGATCACTAGAATTTGGGGAGGCTGGGGAACCATGAAGAGCTTCTGCCACTTTGTCTACAAGCATACTGTGATCATCATGGGGATTTCCAGTTTCTTGCATGGGGTATTGAGCCACTGAATTTAGGAGTAGAGGCGGAGGAGAAGGGTTAATAATTCCTTTTCCTTTTCTGTCAGAATGAATTTTAGGGATGAGCGAAAGAGATGTTGGAACGTGAGAGGGTTGGTCCTCGAAAACCCCTCTGTCTCCATACACGATGGATTGTGCGGGATACGAGACCTTGGAATTTGAGGACTGGCCGCCCTTGTCTGGCCTAACCTCTCTATTACTCAACTTCTTGGAAATAGGCGCATCAAGCTGGGTGGGTGGTGTCCCCCTATGACCTCCCCTGCCTCGAGCCCTGTAACCGCCACGTGTTGTCCCATGGCCATTCGTCTGCACTACGGCTGCCGTGTCGTCAGGGACGTGCTGCGCTCGTGAGGATACCCCCCGAGCACCTTCACCGCTTTCGGCACGGCCACGCCGCAGTGAGACCAGCATCCACGGGCCAAACTCGTTATCGGCGGGATCCACCGGGATAGGCTTATTTTTGGTGTTCAATTCATGCGATTATAGGTCCTTGACTGTTGTAGATGCATTCCGTGCTCCCTCAAGCTCCGTCACAGTCTGAAGCCCTTCTCCATTTTGCGACGAGGGAAGATTGCACGGGCCGTCCATCTCGCGTCGGCTGCAAGAGTTCGCTCCATGACCTACAAGACTGCAAACATACTAGAATGTAGGGAGTTTTTCATATAAGGCTACGACAAAAACCTTCCGGTCTTCATCGCCGACCCAGATTCCTCGCTTTAATGGTTTGTCGAGATCGATCTCAACACAAACCCGAGCAAAATGTGAACGGGCCATGGTCGTAGTGAGGTCATCAACTTTCAGGAGACGGCCGAAGGCAGTAGCAATTGTTTCTAGCGAGTCACAGTCCCAGAAATCAACGGGGAGATTGTGCAGCTGCATCCATACAGCAGTTGTCGATAGTTTTGTAAACGCTGGTTCAAAATATGGGTGCCAAGGTGCGAGTTGCAGGACTGCTCCATTAACAGCCCATGGTCCCTCAAATAAGATGCGTTGCATAGTATCATTTGTCTCACATCTGATCAACAAATTGCCATTTGGGAGGTCTGAGATGTGAACCACCCCTATTCCCTCCCATTTTGTCTGCAATATAGATTTCGTCAGTTCGAAAGGAGGGGCTTTACCAAAGATCTTACCGTATAAAGCATGTTGAAACCGCAACTTCGCTCGAGTTCGGGATTCTTGATCCATGTACACGAAGTCTGTAGTAGATTCTCGAAGTTTTGAAAGCATAGGACCTTCTACTAACGGGGAATTCTCAGGCTTTTTCTTGATGGCAGAGGTTATCTCCGCCCAGGTGGGAGGAGCAGCATGCCCCTCACTTGCCATCGCAAGTGAGGACGCGGGGAGCACAGAGCCAGACGACGAAGAGGAAAGCAAAGCACAGGGCCAGACGACGAAGAGGAAAGCAAAGCACAAGCCCCAACAAAGGTTCATCGTTTGAATGGATAGCTGACATCTTCACAAAATCTCTTGGTGCAACTCAATTCATTTTCTTCAAGTTTGAATTTGAGCATTTGTAACATTCATGCGACTTGGGGGCAATGTTCAATGGATGCACAATTACTTCAATTAAGAATCTAGGATATTGATCACTATGCTAATTTCTAGGATTTAAATTACTTAATTGATAGAAGCAATCATATCTTTTCTTTTTGTCCAGCTAATTTTAAGGATCTAAATGAACTGATATAAGCAATTTCATATCTTTCTTCTATGTACATATTTCAACCTATATAATCGCTTTGCCACAATTCGGATGCAGTATGAGAATATATGCCGTGTTTCTTTTAATTCCTCTCCAACTTGTTCAACACATTCATCTTAGAGAACCAATGTCAAACCAGAATATGGGCAATATCTAAAATGTAGGCTACATATTCTTTCCTCTAACTTACCTCCATTTTAAGAGACGTCATTCCGCGAACTATCTTTTTTTAGCTTTTTTTTTATCTTCTTGATGTTGTTATGTTTGTTGTTCTCATGCTAGTGGACATTATGGGGTTATGTCTTTTATACTCGCTATGTTGTTTTTTTTTTATTAGTGAACATATTTTTATTCATTATTTTTAAATATTTTGAAAAAACACCATACATTTATCCATGTGTCATAGATTAGAAATAAATTATTACTCCCTTTGTTCTCAAATAAGAGTCGTTTTTGCAGAAGAATTAAAAACATTATTAAATTTCTTAAAATATTGAATAAAAACAAATCAAATGACTGAAATATCCTTTCTCGGAAACATACTCTTTATTTGGGATTATGAATATAACTCTCTTCATCTTTATAATTTAAAAAATTTAAAAAATAAAATAAAATTAAAAAGAATAAATAAAAACTATCTTATTATTATAACATGACAATTAATTTGGAACCAAAAACCTTTCCTAAAACCACCTATTTAAGAACAGAGGAGTAACATTTGAACAAATGCTACGCCTTTTTCCTAATGTTATAAATTTAGAAATAAATTTATTAACATTTGAACACATAACATATATTTGTCCACGTGTCATACATTAAAAAGCAGATTTCTTAAGATTTGAAAGAACTACATGCATGCATCCATGTGCCATGCATGATAAATTGGTATCTTCAAGATTTGAAAAAATGTCATGCATTTGTCAACGTGCCATGCATTAAAGATAGATTCTACTTAATTAATATCTCCTAAATATCTGTTTTTAGAAAGAAAATAAGAGAAGACCATCTATAAATTCTCTCTCGCTGGTTTCCATCCCACACAACTCATAATGACTCCATCCTCTCCTCTCTGCCTCGCCACTCTCATCCTTCTTCTTTCTCTCCAAAACGCATGTTTGTATTTCATTCAACTTGAATACATAATTTTCATTTATATCTTTGCTTTATATGAAACTCATGTCTATCATCTATCTTGTTTGCAGTATGTTGTGGGATAGATGACCTTGTTCTAGTACAAACTAGAGACAGGAATACAGAAGGCGATAATACCAAGTATACCTTGGAAATCGTCAATGTCGGACTAACTCCTGTGGAACAGATTCATGTACATTGTGGTGAGTTCAACCCTGAGAAAGCACTCAATTACTCATCAGATATCATGAGGAAGACTGAAGTTCCTGGAGACTGTCTCATGATAAATGGAAGAGAATTGAATCCTCGAGATCATATTAAAGTTCAATATATTAACGCTTTCATGTATGAAATGCATGTTGCTATGTATGAATGCCATGGTTGAATTGTTGAAAAGGTTGAAACTACATAAATAAATGGTATGCTTTTGTTTCTTCATGCTATGGAACATGCTGATTGAGAGAGATTAAGGAAAGAAAGAAAAATGAGTCCGAATTAAGAAAATAAGCTGGAAAATTAAATGGAAGGAGTGTTGATATTTTTATTAGTTTTCTTTTTTTTATTTTGCTTTTTGTGTGTGCCAAATTTCTTAACCGATCTGTTTGTCACGAAAATAAAATAAGACCACGCCACACCGAAGCTGATATTTAGATGGGTTTTCCAAAAACCGCCTTAATAGTGGTGTACAACTTATTTACTCTAATCTATTTACTCTAATCTATTCGGTTTAATAAAACCCTCTCTAATTTTAAATTAAAAATTTTATATTAAACTCACACAGTCACACCTACTTTCGCTTTCTCCTGAACTCTCTCTCTCTCTCCAGCATTCACTCACCCCACTCTTTCCCCAAACTCTCTTTTTCTCTCTCCCCGATTGATTTAATCGCCGGACGGTCCACCGACGAGTTTTGATTGAACCACCAGAAGCTCCGTCGACGAGCTTTGTCAGCCCCGCCGGAAGCCTCACCAACGAGCTTCGTCAGCATCTACCCTAATTAGTGCTGAATTCTTGACATTCGTGGAATCTGCCCTAATTTTATTGGTGTTTGAATCTCTCTCCGACTAGGAGCCTCACTTCTTCCTTGATTCTTGCTTTCTCTGCAATAAACTCCTAGGATCCAATCGTGACATCTTCATGTACAGGTTTGTTGAGTTTTTTCTTTGTCCTTGAGAGAGATCTATGGTGTTTTTTCCATTATAATTTGAGCGGAGATTGATGGGATTGTTTCGATTTGCAGAGTTCTCACACCTTAATTTATTAGCATCATCAAGTCCAGTATTATATCATGTCCATCTTCATGTCTACAAAATTATGATTAATTCTCACTTTGCAAATCATCCTTTTATTCTTGGGGTTTTTTTTCTTTTTTTTTTATTCTTAACTATGGCAATTTAATAACAAACGGGAGATGGATTAGATGTGTTGTAATTGTTAACTCTAATGTATACCAGTGACATGTAATGAAGTTTTTATATTTTCTTGGAGTGTGTTTTGTTATATAAATGTTAAACAAGAATGGTTTCTCAATCTTGTGACTCATGTCATGTCTTGATTGTATCAATGTTTGTGTATGTGTAATTGACTATTTGGCTTCTTTATGTTTCTTAAAAGTTGCATGATGGTGTATGTCTCAATCTAGAATTTATAAGTTATGCAATATCTATGTATGTATAATTTAGCACACTTCCAAAATTTTTGCTGAAGTATTTTGAGGTATGTCCACTGGAGGATTAATTCATTAGTTGGATTGATGATATTGTTTCTTTTAGATATATTATGTTAACTATTCTGATGGCGGTCATTATTTTTCTTGCAACTTATTTCTTAGTTTCAAATGCTATTTAACAATTTAGTTTGTCTGTTCAGTGATGCAGACTTTAAAACTCACTCTGACTTCATTTTAAGCCTCATCAGATTGTTGTTGGGGCAGCATTTGTTACTGCTAAATTTCTAATTTTTGACCTCACTTCTTAACAAAATATCTTTTGTGAGTTTGAGACTAGCTCATCTAAGTTATAAGGTATTGCAATTATTTCTTAATGTTTATTCACAAGTATATGTTCTAGTGCAAGGTTCTCTATTTTGAGTAAGTCACATTTGGTATTTGTTTTCCCAGCAGCAGATATAATGCAACAACCAATGGAGCACTTATGCTAGGACAATACAAATCAACCTACCTGCTACTTTTATTTGAGGTTCGTTGTTTTTATCTGAATTACGTTGAAAGTTGTGTTAGTTGCTGCACTTCTTTTTCCTAATTGAACACTCAATGAATGAGCATTCTGGTTTTCTCTCGATGAAGATCAAGCTAGATGATGGTATTACAATGGTGATTATGATGTGGCTTTTGAGATATATCTCAAGCAACACTCAATAGTATTGACAACTAATAGTCTTCATATCATCACAGTTGGAATCAGTTCATCTTTGCACATGTGTTGAGTTTACCCAACAAGAAATTTGTAAGAATGTTGATCAAATACCAAACATGTGGCTCAATCTCAATTTTTGTTTTAGTGAAAACTTGATACTTCTTGAGTAATGAAAGTTGGCATTGTTTTTGTGGTCAATTTCTTTGGCAACTACCATTGACACTAAATGCAAATGTGTTGTCTAATATTTGTGATTCGTTGATACTGATTTTGATATCATTTGTGGCTTAATGATGATATATACCAAAGCTAGTGTGACATATTTGTCTGATGTTCATCACTGATTAACTTCGTTTGTGCTTCTCTGTTCCCAAATAATGCCATTTAAATAATTTGGTTAAATAATTTGGTAAACTCTTTGTTGGATATATGTTATAATTTAAGATTTAATTGGGTTGTCTATTGATGAGTGCATTTTACATATATATTTTTCCCATTTTATACCCGCTATTTTTTTGTTCTCATATCATTATTTTCCTAGTTTAGTGTTATTTGAGGTATTTTCAATTCATTGTGTAGTTAATTAGGTCTCGGAGAAATAACAAGCATTTCTGAGTGATATTGGTAGCAAAAGGACCTAAAAGGAAGTTCGTCAAGTCAAGCACGACCTTGCTCCCAAGCCGTGCATTTTACAGAAGAATTTAGAAAGCATCTGCACGCTCTCAGCCCTCAGATGACGGTCGTGCAGGTGGTAACACGACCACAACACGGGCATGCATTCCTAATTGCCTGCAAACTGCACGGCATGAAGCACGGCCTAAGCACAGCCGTGCTCACATCGAGAACTTGTTAAAAAGCACTGAAAGTTAGGGTTTTGGGGATTTTTTTTTTGGCTTGGAGAGAAGCGGTTGAGGCTGGGGAAAGAAGTTTGTACAGTCGTCATCATTAGGAGAGGATAGAGCCCGAATATTAGGCCAATTGTAGGGGCACTCTTAACGACATCGGCACCTCATATTTCAAGAAAGATGCAAGCAAAGAGGGAGTTCTTGGTCCTTGTTGTATTTGTTTCCTCTATTGTCTTTCTATTGATTGAATCTATGAGGGGCTAAACCCTTGTTGGGTACCCCAGGTTAGGAACTTGTGTGTTGGATAAACTTGGATTAATTTATTGCAGTATTTATGGAAGCGTTTATTTCTCTTTGTTAGATCTTTGGTTGTTTTACTTGATGTTGGTTGTTAAGTGGTTTGAATGTTTGAGTTACGCGATTTCACTTAGCTTGTATATCTTGATGATTGATACGAGAAGTTAGGAACCGGTTTATGCTTTCAATCCCGCTACATGTATCTTCCACATAGCGCAACAAGATTCTAGAACATAGGACTATTGAGACACGTCGGATAAATTCTGCAAGAATGTAAGTTTTGAATTACACCAAGGTACTAAACCGGGGGCCCCATCCCTTTTATTAAGCAACCTAGAATCATCTTCGCATGTCATTCTCCTCTTCCTACTTCCTTCTTTCCTAAGTTTAGAGCTCTTAATCTCACTTTTGAATGACTAGATATTAACCAGTGAGAGAGTATTAAGAGATACACTAGTCCCTGTGGATTTGACTACCCGACCCTACAGGTACATTGTACTACTTATACGACTCGTGTACTTGCGGCTACGCAGGAGCGTATCAAGTTTTTATCGCCGTTGCCGGGGACTGGTAACTTTTGAGCAACAACGATTGGTAACTTTTGAGAAATCTCACAGTCTTAGTAATCCAGTCTTTCATTTTTCTATTTTTCTCTCTTTTTTGTGGTATCTTTTTCTCTTGTTATCTTATTAAACTTTAATTACTTGATCGCCTGGCAGGAGATGATTTTATTGAGATGGAGGATTTACTGTCTATATTGAAAGCCCCACAGAGTCTCTCATTTGGAACAAAAGTAGGTGACCATCATGCTGAAATGCAGTTGATAGAACTACTCTCTAGTTTTACAAGAGAAGTCAGTACTAGCATAATACAGGAAGACCAGGACAGTATCAATTTGGAAGAGACAGTGAATGCTTATAGTGTAAAATCTCAGGTGTGGTCGGAAAATCAGTTTATGGAATAGGGGGCACTGTTTGGTGAGCGATGTGGACAGCAATACAGAGAGGAAGTCATGGCAATGAGTTTGTGCACTAGTCAAGACACTGGGCCAGATGCAGTTAATTTTTTTTGTAATGACTTAATAACAAAGGAGGGTGTTCCAGATATTTTGGCCAGTTTGAGCTTGGGAGAGGAAGCATTGGACATTGCAAATACAGAACCCGAGGGGGGAGTAACCTCTCTGTCACCAGAAAATAAAGCCATGGAGATCGAGCTAAAAAAATTACCTGATCACTTGGAGTACACTTATTTGGGTGAAAACAAACAATGCCCAGTGATAATTTCAGCGACACTAGAAGCTGATCACAAGCAAAGGTTACTTCAATTGCTTACAATGCACAAAAGAGCTATCGCTTGGACGATTTCAGACATTTGTGGAATAAGTCCTTCATTTTGTACACACATGATCCTCATGGAAGATGAAATCAAACCTAAGGTATAACCTCAAAGACGGTTAAATCCGAACATGCAGGAAGTGGTCAAGGCGGAGGTTAAGAAACTTTTGGATGCAGGGGTAATTTATCCTATTTTGGATAGCATGTGGGTTAGTCTTGTACAAGTGGTTTTAAAAAAAAAGAGGTATAACAGTGGTCCAGAACGACAAGAACAGAAGACTCTGTTACAGCCGAAAGTGGTAGACAAAGACTCTTGCTGGCATGTTTATGCTAGTAAAGTGGAGTATAAGGGGAAAACAATGGGGTTTATGGGCATGACTTACGCCCATAAGCCGAGACCATAAGGGCTATCCAGTGGAGCTGGGGAGCACACAGCTGTAAGGATGGACAGTGAAGTTTACAGGCCCCATGCTTACGGCATTATGTGGGACCATGACACAAAAACAGAAGACTTTACAAGAAGTGCTTATGGCAGTAAGCCCTACCGTAAGGCAGTGATAAGTATGAGACCTGAGCCTTACATCCATTACTTACACCCGTAAGCCACCCATAAGGGCTAGGGTATGAAAGAAACCTAGGTTTTCGGAATTGAGAATGCGGATTTTAGAGGGGAATTGAGGACACTGCGGCTGGAGAGGGAGGAGAACTACGGAGCCAAGGCACAAAAGAAGATTACCAAGGAGAGGATAGGCAAGAAGGCAAAAGGTCTTCATTGATTCCACCCCCTTCTCCACACTGACGACGCCGTATAAGCGTCATTCAGCAATTCGGGGGGAAACTTAAGATGTGCCATCTTCTCCAGATTTAAAGGGGCTTTTTAGTGTTTGATTTCTATCTTAGAATACATTTCAATTCCATTGCAATGTATTTGGATGTTTTGTGCTCCATAAGGAGCTAATCCCTTTGTGGTCCTTGGGCATGTAAACTCTTGGAATATTGAGTTGATGGAATTCTTATTTGCTTTTTAATTCTAGTAATTTGTGAGTTTCAATCTTTCTTGTATCTTGTTCAATTGCGTCTAATAAATAACAATCATGATTGACTATTGGTTTTGCTGAGATGAGTGACATACCCTTAAGTGTAAGACTACCCAAGATTGAAGAGGATAGAGAGAGTAAGCATGTAGGAAGAGGAGTGTCCTCTTTCTCTTTCGTGTAGATCATCCTACCTTCTTGTTCCTGCTAGCGCTTAGCAATCATGTAACCCTAGGTTGTGCTAGATGAGTTGCATGGGATTAGGGAGAGTTTCGCTTGAGAGAGGAAACAACCTATGTTCAGGAACCCAAGTTGATCACTAAGAAAACCCTAGATCATAAGGCACCCACCGAGAGAGCTTGTGTTGAGAGAATTCTCCATGTGTTACTTTTGGTGAGGTAGGCATTGATGGCCATGGGATGAGTCAATAGATGTTAGGTTTCGCACGACTTAAAATTGCTAGGTTAAGAAGTGTATTTGAATTCCCGTTTTTCATAGAATCACCCAAGGAGGATCATCGCCCGAGTACCCATTCTTATCTATTGATATCTTTTCTTGTTTTCTTGTTGCGCATTTATTTCATCTTGTCATGTTGTTTCTTATTTCATTCACATTATCATTAAGGTTAGATAATAATAGTTAGGGTTATTACTAGTACCCTACTTTCACGCACACTTTATTACTTTATCAGCATGTGCACTTGCATTACATAGGTGACATCAATCCCTATTAAGTTTTTGGCGTTGTTACAAGGGAATTTGATATTAGGAAAGCTTTAATTTTGTTAGTTTAACCATTTTTACCACTATCTTTTTTACTTTTCACTTTTATTCATATTATTTTCTTTTGACTCTTTGGTCGTTTATCCTTTGGTGTCAGGTAGTAGTGTATGACTAGAGGGAATCCCTCAGCTTTCGTTAAAGGAGATCCTGAGATCGAGCAAAGATTGTTAAGACGCAACAGGAACCGGGAATAGGAAATTGAGATTGAGCATAACTGCATACAGAAGAAGCTGGGTTTGAAGAAGAGAACACTAAGGGAATGGCATAAAAGAATGAGCAAGAACACACCCTCTCAGATTTTGCTTAGTTTGTTACTAGGGGGACACAATCCAGTATCATTCGTCCTCCTGTCGCTGCCAATAATTTTGAGCTTAAGCCGGCCTTCATCCAAATGGTTCAACAAGCAGCATAGATCAATGGATTGATGGATTGGCTATTGAAGACCCCTGTTTGTATATATATATATATATATATATATATATATATATATCAAAGATCAAAATATTCAAATCCCAAGATCAGCCGAAAGCACAGATCTTAAGGGGATCTAAATATTCAAATCTCAAGATTAGCCGAGAGCGCAGATCTCGAGGCGATCTAAATATTCAAATTTCAAGATCAACCTTAGAGTATGAATCTCGAGGTGATCTAAATATTCAAATCTCAAGATCAGCCTTAGAGTATGGATCTCGACGCTATCTAAAATATTTAAATTGCAAGATTAGCCAAGAGCACAGATCTCAAGGCAATCTAAAATATTTAAATTACAAGATTAGCCAAGACCATAGATCTCGAGGTGATAGAAAATATCTAAATTACAAGATCAGCCAAGAGCACAGATCTCAAGGCAATATAAAATATTTAAATTACAAGATCAGCCAAGAGCACGGATCTCGAGGCGATCAAAAATATTTAAATTGCAAGATTAGCCAAGAGCACAGATCTCAAGGCGATCTAAAATATTTAAATTACAATATTAGCCAAGAGCACAGATCTCGAGGTAATTTAAAATATTTAAATTATAAGATCAGCCAAGAGCACGGATCTTGAGGCGATCTAAAATATTTAAATTACAAGATCAGCCAAGAGCACGGATCTCCAGGCAATCTAAAATATTTAAATTGCAGGATCAGCCAAGAGCATGGATCTCGAGGTGATCTAAAAATTATTCAAATCCCTATATCGGCCAAGTGCACAAATTTCGATGTGACCTAAAAATTATTCAAATCCCTAGATTGGCCAAGAGTACAGATCTCGAGGCAATCTAAATAATAAAAAATATATATTCAATTTTTGGGATTAAAAAAAATCTCGAGGCATCTCAAGATTATCCTTGAGTGCGCATGACGAGGCAGATATAAAAAAAAATCAATCAATAAATAACAAGTAAAAAAAATAATAATAATTAAAATATATATATATATATATATATATATATATATATATAACTAAATATAAAAGTAAATCAAAAGATGTGGATAAGAATTCTCTTTTATCTTTTGATGAACAGTATGATCCACTAACTTTTTAGAAAAAAAAAAATTTAAAGAGATATAAAAGAAGGGTGAGTGGAAAGAAACAGGGGATTGTTTTTTAGAGAGAGAAAACGAGAGAGGAATTCAGAGAGGATTTTTCAGAAAAAAAAAAAAAGAGAAAAGGATTCAGAGAGAGAAAGAAAAAAAAAGAGAGAAGAGAAAGGGATTCAGAGAGATAAAGGAAAAAGAGAAAAGAGAGGAATTCGGAGGGGAATTCAGAGAAAAAAAAAAGAGAAGGAGAATCAAGAGAAGAAAGGTTTTCATATATATGTTTTATATATTTTTTTTTCTTTTTGCTATATATATATATATATATATATACATAGGTTGTTCGTCGCTGTTGATACCAATGGAGCGAGGGTGGAATATCCCTCCTCCGTTGACAGTTCCGAGCGCGCTCACCATCTGTTTCTCTCCTTTTCACGGTTATTGATGGGGATCCTTGGTGGAAATAACAGAGAAGTTGATGTGCTTCTTGTTTATTTTTAACTGACATCATTTGCAAAAACTGGGCGTTGTTTTCAGCTCAAGAATATAACAAAATTCGTGAAAACAATTGAGTAAAACTTGACAAGTGCATAAAAGAAGACTAAATTAACGAAACAAACAAACATCTTGGAGAAGAAAATAAAACTACCCAGCAGAAAGGAAAACATGCGAAGATGAAACTTAAGTACCTGAAAACTCAATTCAGCCATCTTGCCTCGAACTTAAGCTATTTTTGCTGATGATGAAATCATAACCCTTCAATCCTATTTCTTGATGATCAAATCTAAACCCTTCATCATAAATTGCCTCGAACTTAAGTCACTTTTGTTTGATGATAAAATCACAGCCCTCCAATCAAATCTAAACCCTTCATCTTAAATTGCCTCGAACTTAAGCTATTTCAGCTGATGATGAAATCATAGCCCTTCAATCCTATTTCTTGATGATCAAATCTAAACCCTTCATCTAAATTGCCTCGAACTTAAGCTACTTTTGCTTGATAATAAAATCACAGCCCTCTAATCAAATCTAAACCCTTCATCTTAAATTGTCTCGAACTTAAGCTATTTCTGCTGATGATAAAATCATAGCCCTTCAATCATATTTCTAGATGATCAAATCTAAACCCTTCATCATAAATTGCCTCGAACTCAAGCCACTTTTGCTTGATGATAAAATCACAGCCCTCCAATCAAATCTAAACTCTTCATCTTAAATTGCCTCTAACTTAAGCCATTTCTGTTTGATGATGAAATCACAACCCTCCAATCAAATCTAACCCCTTCACTATATTTGCCACACTATATAAACAAACAAACTGAAAATACCTAATAATGAGTTAAATATCTCAAGACGGCAACAAGACATGCAACGCGGTGACGAGGGACGGGCAACAATATACATACATATTTTATGACAGCAACGAAACATGCAATGCGGTGATGAGGGATAGGCAGCAATATATATATATAAGTGATGTAATAAATACAAATATACATATATATGTATATATATATGAAATAAAAATAAATAAATAAATAAATAAATTTCTTTTGCAATTTGCATTATGTGTATGAAATATTTTGTCTTTACTTGTACTCGAAGCCCTTAATCGGAGGTTCCCAAGATTTTAATCTGGGGTAATTAATAATAGAGGCTTGCCTCTATTAGGAATGGAAGAGTCCACAAAATAAAAAAAAATAATAATATAATAAAAATAAATTATTTGTGATTCGATATATGGCCTGGTGTTTCCTCACCGACACGATGCCAGGTCGCGTATTTTTGATCCCACAACCCCAACAGCCATATTAAGAATTTCTTGGAAGTTTGCAGTATGCTGAAGGTCAATGATGTAACAGATGATGCCATCCAGCTCAGGATATTCTCATTTTTCCCTCAAAGGCAAGACCAAGCAGTGATTACAGTCTTTGCTCCGGGAATACATTACGACTTGGGATGGGATGGTGGAAGCCTTACTCACCTGACACTTTCTACTTGGGAAGTCTACTAAACTCAAAAATAAAATCTCTTCCTTTATGCAGTCTGAGTCAGAAGCACTTTTCGAGACATGAGAAAGATTTAAGAAGCTTTCAGCACGGGTTTCCTGTATGGATGATTATCCACACATTCTACAATGGAATGAAGCAAAGTTGTCACTAGATCATAGACACCGCTGCTGGTAGTACTTTTGGAAACAAGAGGCCAGTGAATGCCCGACAGTTGATAGAGGACATGGCGATGAACAGTTACTAATGGAGCTCCCGAGATAGTAAGAGGCCAACAGGAATTTATGAAGTTGACGCCGTTACATCTCTTGCCGCTCTAGTTAAGGGACTTAGCAAGAAGATGGATGCCTTGATAGTTTCGAGGAATTTACCCGTCATGGCTTGTAACGGTTGTGGAGGAGGACACACGCAAAATGATTGCCCTATAGTGGCTGGGACATCTCCTTTATTTGAGCAAGTAGATTTTGTTGGGAATACACCACCATCGAATAACCCCTATAGTAACATGTACAATCTGAGTTGGTTGCATACCTGACAATCTGGCTTACGGCCGTAAGCTCTGCTTGTAAGGTCTTTTGTCTTTGTGTTTTGGTCTACTTACGGCCGTAAATGCGGGACTGTAAGCTTTTTCTGCCAGCTCTTGTGACCACTCCTTACGGGTGTGTATTCCTTCTGTAAACTCATTTGGACAACCCTTATGGTTAGACTTACAGTTGTAAGCTATAGCTGTAAGAGTTTCTGTCTGGCTCATCTTCCAGTTGGCAATAGTGCGAGAGAACCATCTTCTTCACTTTAGCTCTTGGTCGCTTCTTTCGGATCTTTTTTGTCCCTAAGCTTCACCTGGGGCTTGCAGATATAATTCACACGTTATTTGGCATCATGTTCCTCACAATTACTTTAATACAGACTGAATAAGTGTACAAAATGATGTATAAAATATAGTATACATATAATCTTATCAACGCTCCATTAGGTTGGTGGAGTATAGAGGGTAAGAATTCATTATTACTCGGTAGCCAGGAAGTGACACAGAGGACGATTCTAAGGAGAAGTCTCATACAGTGGCTACCACACCCTCTACAGCACGCTGAACCACCAGTCATAACATGAAGTTTGTAGCGCTGCGTCGTGAACTACAGGAGATCCGGGACACTCAGTGATGCTAGGGAGAGGATATAGTGGCCTTACTTTAGGGCCAGCAGAACATCATTACATTGATACAAAGCCTCTTTCCTCCTAAAGCTCTATCGACTTCCGCACCACCGCCACATGGCAACCATGACTGGGATGACTGGGACTGAACACTCGCATGTTTTTCTTTGAGTTTTTGATTTGTGTTTCTTTTTTTCTTATGTACTTCAATTGGAATGGGCCTGACCCTTCCAATCTTGTATCTTTTGTTGCTTTAATAACTTGTTAGCCTTTTTTATATTTTTGTTTTTATGTGAGTTTGAATGCATTGAAATGATGTTATATTCTTTCTTTCAGAGTGGATGGAACAATTTTGCACACCTTTTCCCCAATTTAGATTGACCTTAAGGCAGCCACCCCGTCCTTGCAATTTTCATGGTCAATATTTTCAAGAACTAAGGGAAGTTCATGAACCTTTTCCCCTTTTCTTTTTCATTATACATGATCTATTAAATTGCTTATTTAAGTACATTAGGGACACCGTACAACTTTAAGTGTGAGGATGAGCATTTCATGAACTTCTAAATTTTTTCTTACATGATTGTGAGCCTAGGATGGCTATGATGAATTTTAGAAATGCAATAGCATAGAACTATGATAAATGCAATGCCTCAGTCATGACCTTGCACTTTTGGAGAGTTCGGTACCATCCTAGGCATCAATCACACCCCTACATAGGACCATAGACATCTAGACTAAGACGGCAGCAGTTTTAGGACCCTCTTTGATTATAACCCATCACTTTGGTCTCACGCCTTAACATGTTAGGTTAGTTCTCTAGTGAGCCTCCAAGGGCCTCGGGTCCGATCCATAAAGAACAAGATGCCTCAAAAAAGGGAAATGACATAGGTTATCAAGGACAATGCTCCTCAGCACGAGTTTAGCATAATAACTTGGGGTTCAGGCTCCTAATCAGAGTACCCTCCTAAGTGAAAAGCTACTGAAGCACAAGCATATACATCTGAATTTGTAATTATCAGAGTATGTTGATTCTTTGGTGCCTAATCAGCTTATTTACCCCTCAAAAAGGAGATCTACAATTCACATTGGTAAAAAAAAAAAAACCATGAATCCCTAATCGAGTTAAGCCCAGCATCATGCTAGTTACCACCTGAAGGAGGGACTTGAGACTGCTTAGGAGTCCACTAGAGTCCAATCTGCCACATTAAGGCCAAGTATCATTGTGTGTAGTGTGACTTGACATCGAGAGTGGCTCTCGAGGTGTTGTCAGTCCCACTTGAACTACAAGGAATGAAATAGAGGAGTTGCACACACATATCACACCCACTACTGTGTTTTGGTATAAAACTCTCCTTTTGGTTGTTGGCGTAGCATTTTGAGTTCTAGCTGTACTATTGTTTTTCTCCATATTCTAAAATGGATATTGTGAACTGAGCCACTTATCATTTATCTTTTGATCTTCATATTTGTCTCCTTGCGGACAAGCAAATAGTTAAGTGTGGGGAATATTTGATAAGTGTCTAAATACACTATATTTCACCGAATTATCCTATGCACATTTATGCATTTGTAATAACACTAATGCCCGTTTACTCCATTTCTTGTGTAATTTTATTTCAGGACATCGGAGAACCCTTTGAAGCTCATGGAAATGTTTAGAGGTGTTTTTGGAGGCTAAAAAATAACACTTTAGCAGACCATTCGAAGATCATATGGACCCCCAAGCACCTGGTAATGAGAAAACGAGCTATCGGAGAGAGAATGCAGTAGAACAACCCCAACCAAGGGGTGTGCGGGCCTTGTGTGGCCCCTGTTCTGCTGCATGGCGGTCGCACGGCCTAGGCGGAGGCCTATGTTGCCTGTGTTTTCCCGCACGGCCCTACCAATGGCTTGTGCGGCCTTCGTGCTGCCGCAAGGTTCCCCCATGGCTCATGGGCGCACCTAGTTAAAGCTTTCTAAACATGATTTTCACCCTATGCGGCTTGCATGTCGTGCATACTTGGGAGACTAAAGCGAAACTTAAGGTTTTTGAGATGGGAGAGAATGGATCTATGACTCCAAGCGCCTACAACACATAATTCCATTAGAGAAGGGCGATTTTGGCCTAGAATCAATGAGAGAAGAGGGTGGAACTCAAGGGGAGCATAAAAAAAACTCGGCAGCACGGATCCGATGAGCTCTCACTACCACCATTAGTTGGCAAATAGGGAGTGTTACAATGTTTTGAAATTATTTCACTTTATTTATTGTATTCTCCCTTTACAAGTCGAACTAACCTCTCAAGGCCGCCGGGCTCCGGTGAACCTCGGGAAGATGACTTGTATGAATGATTAATTTATGTCACATTGATGTTTGGGTTTAAATTATCTTTGACTCTCTTCAATTGTTTTATTATTCAATCTACAATGGATGGTTTCTATATATTTGATATTGAATGATGTTTGTAGAGCGGGTTGCTTGCATTTATTAGATCGCACATAGATTAGAGAGGGATGCAGCGTATCTACACACCGAAGGTTATGGGTGTTAGTTGCTTCCGGCGTTAGGGTTTAACCCTAGATAGAGACTCCTTGCACCCATTGACGTTGTAGAGATATATGTGCATCAGAACCCATATAAGATTTGGGCTATCACCGGAGATTATGCGATAGTCAACCTTAGAGTCTCACTGATCAAAGCCTAGGCAACATCATACACTATTAATATTTCATTTATACTTGTTATTCTCCCCAGGGAATCTTTGCCGGAGGGCCTTCCTTCTCCTCTACATATTTTTATCATTTTCACTCATGCGGTGTTTACTCTCCCTGTTTTCTTTAATCTGCTTTTAATTAAACAACCACCTTTGTTTGGTAGACTAGATAGTGCTGTGAAAGAGGTAGTAATAATATTTTTTGGGGCCCTAGGAAATACGACTTACTCACGGCCATACGCGAGAGGTTTATTGATAAGTGTCTAAGTGTATGTATATATACGTCTAATTCTTGTATTAATTTGCATGTATTTGGATGAACGATGCCTGTTTTATGTTTAAACCAGTTTTATTTGTGTTACAGGTCTTGAAAAAGCCAAAGTGAGCTCAAGAACGCATTTAAGGAGAAATATGCATCAAATATAGCGTTTTAGAGCTAGTGGCACTGTTGCAGGGGCTTTGTAGTAGTATCACCGTAGCGGCATTATAGCACTCAGGAAGAATTTTTTGTTGAAAAGGCTAGGAGTCTTGCAGGCATCCTTGCGCCCGCATGGCCGCCTATAAGGCTCGAGTGAGAAGGGTTTTTAAAAGGAGGTTATGGCATCATAAAAGCATCTTCTTCACCTTGGCCTCTTAGGCCGCTGCCCTACCATCAAAAGCGGTGTTTTCCGACGATCTATGACCCATTTCTTCACCAAGAGAGAGGAAAACATCGTAGGAGGAGATAGGAGAAAGATCTAAGGCATAAAAGCATCATTAGAGGGACTAACTTATTTGCGAAGGGGATCCGAAGCTAGAGGGAGTATTTTATGCTTCTTTGCATGTTTGTATGTTCCTTGGATTTGTATGAGTGTTCCTCTTTCATGAGGAACTAACTTATTTGCGATTTAGGCATGATGAACCCTAGGTTTGTTTGTTATAATTTTGGATGATCATCCTTGTAGATGTAATGTTGGATGTTAGCTTTCTTTTATAAAATCTTGTAGTTTGTGATTCCCTCTATGTGTACTTCTTTGTCTTGGATTGCATGAGAACTCTGTGGTTCAATTTCTAAGTTATAGTTGGATGCGGGAGATGCATCCTTGTATTAGACTCATATAGATTGAAAGGGAATTCATGTACCAATACGCTAACGGATTCGGGTATTTGGTAGCCCTCCGAACTTTAGGGTTAGATTCATAAGAGATAAGAGTGTTTACTCCTAATAAGGTATTCCCTGAGTGCATTGCAATCGTAGGAGGAGTTGACCGGAAGGGATTCCAGTTAGCACTCATATGGGATTAGGAGTTAATCAATGAAGGATTCAGGATTAGCCTATTTTAGGAATCTCTTTGTTCAAACTGCCATCACAACACATCATCCTTAATTCAGGCTTAATGACAATCCTGGGGGGACTCCTTGTCCAAATCATGCCTTCTCCTGTTTGTTCAACCCTTGAATAATCATTTGGTGTGTAGTAGTAGCTTTATCCTCTTGTTCTTAGTTTTTAGTAGTTGTACTCTTCACTCGGACTGTCAGGCTAGGAAATAGACGAAAGGGGAGTAATAGTAGCTCCTTGGCCCCGTGGAATACGAGCCCTATGTTACACACAGGGTATTACTTGGCGATCCCGTACACTTGTGGGACAATCATCATTTATCATTTGACGACCCATGCAACCGAGGGAGCGTTGTATCAGTCTTAGGATGATACGCACGCCCACCATCAGTAGAAACCATTAGTTGTGTCAAATAATACACAGTAACAATCCAAACCACACAGGAATGACTTATTCTAAATAGAAATGAATAATAACACACTGTTATGTACGATATTACATGGAAAAGATGTTGTGATATACAAGAACATAGAATCATGCACATGAACATGAAAATATACATATAAATCAAGTAGAATACATGAAAATAATTAACATTACACAGGAAAACACTTCACCTATCAACAAGGGTGTTGAGTTAGAGTGTAATAGCTCCTTATTCTATATCATCCTGCCAGTCGAAGCATGTGTGTTTCTTTTTCTTCAGAAGAAAATCAATTGGAGACTTCATTTGAATCTTATGATATAGTTGGCCCTCAGGTGGACCCTCATAAGGGATAAGCGCAAGCTTTGCTTGGTCGGGCTTTGTAATTTCAAAGGATATTGTAGTACCACTTGAGAGACTAGTCTTTGTTCATTCTCCGGGCCCTTCGGACTCATGAGGGACTCGACAATTCCATCGATGTCGTATATTGGCTCCTATTCACCTACTGATCCTTTTCAATGGGGCTCTCATAGGATTAGTTTAGGATCTAGCATCAACACAAGATACTTCAACCTTCAACAATGGATATTCAAGCATCAACACAAGATACTAGGTCTTTAGGAGCAAGAATTTTGATAGCTAGGACCAATATGTCAATTTCCAATGCCGATATTTCAGCTTCTACGTATAGTATCTCGACTTTTAATGCATGCATTTTGCTTTGGTACAGATATGCCATCATCTAGAGCAGATATTTCACCATTGGAGGTAATTTTCCATTATACAAGCCATCAAGGCCCCTCCATGAGTGCATAACTGGCTTATCCACTCACCTGAAGAAGGAGGAGGAGGAGGAAACTCTATTAGAGGCTGTTGAACATTTATCTCTCTTGGTGGTGTCCATGTGTTTGCCCTTTGTCCCCCTACATTCCGAGTATCATGCTCATCTAAATGATCTAATAATTTACCAAACTCTCCTAAAACCCATTTCAATAGGCGCCCTATAATCAGGGTTGTCAACCAACAATCCATAACGGCATATTCTCTTAAGACTAGTAGAGAGAGAATGTTCTTGACCTCGTTTCCTTGTCAGCTCCTCCCTTAATTTTGATCTAGACTTCATTAAGACATGTCCTTGATAAGTGCATTTCATATATATATTTTTATGTACTTCATACCCATAATTAGCTGGTCTTTTTGCTATTATTGCTCCTGGATCAGTGCCACATCTGGCATTTTTCTATTGATCTACAGATAAGCATGTCTTGGGCAAGTATAAGAAGTTTTGGAGCAATTTCAGCATTAAAAGGCTTAAAGTGAAACCAGCCAAGACAAGCACGGCTCAAGCACGGGTGTGCTTTTCAGCCATGCATATTACAGAGAATTGAAGAATAGCGAAGCATGGTCACAGTCCCAGAGCACTGGGCGTGCAGACAAAAGCACGGCCCAAGCACGAGCATGTTAGGGACCGTGCACTTTACTATCTGGAGAGGATTTGAAGAAGTGCTGAAACAAGATCTACCAGTAAAGAACATGGCCAGAAACATGGCCCAAGCATGCCCCTGCTTGCGACATCTTTTTAAGCCCAGAAGTTAGGTTTTTGATGTGACTTCGGCTTGGTGATGGCTAAGGCTTTTGGATGTGATCCGACCAGGATCTTTCACCACGATTTGAATGGGAGCTAGAGCAATGGATTAAGGGTACATCTAGGAGTGGAGCTTCTTCTGCGGCAAGGTCCTCAGAGCACAACCATTGATGCAGAAGCATAGGGAGTCTATGGGTTTTTTCTTAATTGCTTTTGTTATTAATTCAATGTTGTCTGGAACCATGAGGGGCTAACTGTCTTCGGTACCCATGATTAAGAACTTGGATGTTAGTTTGTAATTACTGACAATGTTTATAGATTCCTTTTGATTGCTATGTTTAATCTTGTGTTGCATAACTTGATGCATATGATTAGCGTAATTATGATTATAAAACTTGGCGTGCGTTGATTAGCTTAGTGTGATTACTGTAGGGTGATTGCTTTCATAAATGTGCATGATTCCCACAATTATAGTCATAATCCTTAACGTTCATGATTGCCATAGATGTAACAAGACTTAGAGAGTACAGATAAGCTTCATAGGATGTACCGGATAAACATTATAAGAGAGTAATGGTAAATTACTCCAAGGGATTGATCCGGGGTACTACTCTTGATCAGTGTTATTTGTTGAGACTTTCCCTACCTTCCCATGCTCATATCGTCTTATTTTTCCTTCCCAATATTTAGTTACATTCGACCCTCAATATTTGTTTACTTAGATATTAGAAGAAGAGAGAGTATTAAAAGCTACACCAGTCCCTATGAATTCAATTAGCCAATCCTACATTAGGTATTATACTACTTGGACGACCCATGCAATTGCGGATATAGAAGGGGTGTATTAGTCTTTTTCTTCTTGGGTGACACATAATCTATTGTGACTAGAATGTATCGGTTTCCATTTGAGCTAGGGAATGGTCCCATAAAATCAATGCCCCATATATCAAACACTTCATAGAACTGAATCGGGTTTTGAGGCATCACATCATGTCTAGATAAGTTCCCTGCTCTTTGACATTTATCACAACTCTGAACAAATTGATGAGCATCTTTGAACAAAGTAGGCTAGTAGAATCCCGCAGCTAATACCTTTTCTGCTGTCCGGCTTGATGCGTAGTGAACCCCAGTGGGTCCGGAATGACAATGAGTCAGAATGCTCTAACCTTCTTCTCGTGACACACATCTTCACACTATATGGTTTGCACATATTCGAAACAAGTATGAATCCACTCAGAGAAAATGCTTTAAATTAGTGAAAAATTTCTTCTTCTATTGGAACATGAGTCACTTGGGGGGACCTTGCCCGAAAGATAATTTGCAAAATTAGAAAACCATGGGGTATCAGATACTATTACAGCTTGCATTTCATACAAATGCTCTTCATGGAATGAATCGTTAATCTCTTGATGTGCTTCCTCATCCTCTTCTAAGCCTTCAAGTCAAGATAGTGATCTGCTGCCAGATTTTCTACATCCCTCATGTCCTTGATCTCCATATTAAATTCCTGCAACAACAAAACCAATGAATTTGTCTGGTTTAGCATCAGTTTTGCTCATCCAATAGCGGAGTGCCGAGTGATCTGTGAAAACAATCACTCGAGATAAGATAAGGTATAGCCTAAATTTATCGAAAGCAAAGACCACTGCCAACAATTCTTTCTCAGTAGTTGTGTAATTCTCTTGGGTGCTTGTCAATGTCTTACTGGCATAATAGATTGACCGAAAATGCTTCTCTTTTCTTTGTCTCAAAACAGCATCTACTACATGATTACTAGCATCACATATAAGCTCAAATGGCAGATCCTAATCTGGTATAATTAGGATGGGTGCTTGAGTGAGCTTTTCTTTTAATAAACTGAAAGCAAGTAAGCATTCCTCATTGAATTCAAAAGGGATATCCTTTTCTAGCACCTTGGTCAGCAGTCTAGTAATCTTTGAGAAATCATTAATGAAACGGAGGTAAAATCCTGCATGCCCCAAAAAACTATGAATGGCTTTCACATTAGATGGTGGTGGCAGCTTTTCTATTGTTTCAATCTTTACCCTGTCCACTTTGATTTCCTAGAGAGAACTTTTGTTACCAAGAACTATCCCCTCTTAAACTATGAAGTGATATTTCTCCCAATTCAACACAAAGCTCGTCTCTTCACACCTCATGAGCACCCTCTCTAAGTTCTTTAAACATCCATCAAAAGAGTCACTGAACACTGAGAAATCATACATGAAAACCTCTATTATATCCTCCAGCAAATCATCAAAAATTGCTGTCATACACCTCTGAAACGTAGCTGGCGCATTGCATAATCCAAACAGCATCCTCCTGTATGTGAAAGTACCATAGGTGCATGTGAAAATTGTTTTCTCCTGATCTTCGGGGCAATTGGGATTTGAAAGTACCCAGACATACCATCTAGAACATAATAGAACTTGTGACCAGCAAGATGCTCTAGTATTTTATCAATGAAGGACAATGGAAAATAATCCTTTCTCGTCGCGTCATTCAGTCTTTGGTAGTCAATGCATACACATCATCTTGTCACTGTCATTGTGAGAATTAGCTCTTTCTACTCATTCTTTATCACAGTTGAAACCCCTTTCATAGGCACCACTTGAGTTGGGCTCATCCAAGCACTATCTGATATAGGGTAAATGATGCCTGCATCGAGGAGTTTTACTACTTCTGCTTTCACCACCTCCTTCATATTTGGGTTAAGTCTTCTCTGAGGCTGGATTACTGTCTTCTAATTCTCCTCCATCAGAATCCCTTTAATGTCTGAGATCTTCCAGGCAATTGTAGTTTTATGTGCTCTCAGCATAGCTACCAATCTCTCTTTTGTATTTAATGTTTGGGAAATTCCAAGCAATAATGACTAGTAACTTCAATCCCTCCACTAAGAAAGCATACTCTAGGTGTTCAGATAATGTCTTCAATTCTAAATTTGGAGGCTCTTCCACTGAAGGTCACAACAGGTTTTCTTATCTTTGTTTAATTTCATCAAAATCCTTAGGTTCACTCTCCACTTCTTCCCTGGATGCCTCTTATTCTGGTTAGGCTGCTAACAAAATATGTAAATCCTCTAGACATTCTTCTTGGAGGCTTATACTATAAATCTTTGCCGCTAACACTTCCTGACTCAGCGCACTCATCTGCTATCGACATGTGGAACTGTGGAAGAGTTTCTTTCAGACTGAATTTAGGTTCCTCATTAAAGGAGATGATAGCAGACTTATCAAATTGATCCAATAGGCTTGCCAAATCTGCACCTTGATACGTGCTTATCAATATCTCAGACGTATCTTTTTTACTCCATTAATATGAGATCCCCTTTATCAAGAGGCTCGCCCAGATTGAAATCTGCAGCTAATTGTTTTATCTTCTTTTCATTAGTGACCATTATCACCATCAATTTGTTAAGTATTTCCTCTTCGTTGAAAATGGCACTAAAACAAATGCAACAAAAATAATTTTTACAATCAAACAAAAGGAAAAATTGAGGACAATGAAAGTAAGAAAGATGAAATAGAAAAAAACAATGAAAATAAATGAATAAATGGCTAAGTAACAAAATACTAGTGTTCATAATATTCTATCCCTTGCAATGGTGCAAAAAACTTGATGCACACAAACCACAGGGTTAAATATTAACCCCTTATATTACCGCAAGTGCACAGGTCGTCAAGTAATAAAGTGGACCTAATAGGTCGGGTTGTCAAACCTCAAGGAATAGAAGTACTAGTGGTTGCTTCTCCTCTGTTATCAAGCCTAATGAGTGTAGTGTTGCGATGATCTAATAGCCAAACCTAAGAGTAACACTAATAAGTGTGCAGGAGCTAAAATGAGTGAGTTCTTAATCGATAAAGATGAGGTATTTGGACAATGCTCCCACTAGGATTCGGGTGTTAGGTACTGTATTACAAGTGTTTTTAAATGAATTAATTGAGTCATGGGTATTCTAAGATATACTGATCCCTGCCTCTAGGCTACCGGTAACTAGTCCCCTATGAGGTCCTGGCGAAGAACTCTCGACGCCTCACACCACATATGACTACTTAGCACTCTAGGTATTCTAAAAATAAAGCAAATTCCTAAAAGTAGATCCAACCCTGTTTCCAGGTGACACATGCTTACGTGTGTGTTCCGCAAGTGCACGGGTGTGGAAGTAATAAGTACCCAAAGGGTGGGTAGTCAAATCCACAAGGAGTAGAAGTTAGCAACAAACACACTTTGCTAAGCCAAGGAAAAGTCAATTGGTGAATAGATCAATAGGAACGTAATTAATAGAAATAAAAGACTGAAAGTAATTACTAGAGTAAAGGAAAGTATCAAGATGTGAATTGGGTACTCGGACAATGTTATCACCTAGGATCCTAGTTTCAAGTGCAAGACTCTAATTATTCTTACTTAATCGAGATTTAACGAGTCGTGGAAATCCAAAAATACAAGATCCCAAACCTAAGGTCAACCTTGACTAATCCCCTACGAGGTCCCGGCGGAGAGAAAACTTTCGATGTCTCACACCACGTATGACTGCGCTAAGCTCTCGGGATTCCAAGTGATAAACCCTATTCCCAATTATAGATTAAACCCTTTGGTCCAGGTGAAAGATCCCTAATCACAAATAAGTCCCGACGGAAAGGCCTCTCTCAACGCCTAACTCTCTTTGAGGTCGATACTAACTCTTGGAATATGGAGGAGGGTGAATCACACCGGAGAGGAAAGTGGATGTTTCGCTATCTCTAGACTCACTCTCTCAACCCTCTTCAAACTTGGTAAATCTAATTCTAATGGTGATGGTTACTTGTCAAAAGGATGATTAAGTTGAATTCTCAACCCTAGTGTCACTCTAAGGGAAAATCAAATAAGCACACAAGATTGAAACTCAAATTAAATCTCAAATTAAAAAAAAAGCAATAAAGTCAATGAAACATAGAAATCCTAGGGTTTACATGTTCAAGTACCCACTAGGGGTTTAGCTCTCCATGGAGCAATACAAGATCAACAATACAATTGAAAATAAATGCAAATAATCCATAGAGAAAACCCCTTTAAGCTTCGTGCTGATGGTATATGAGGGCTGCTCCTTCTTCCCCACGGATCCCTCCTTCAAGCCTAGGGCACACCTCGCCGAATCGAAGTCGTTGAAGGCTCCCCCAATAGCTCTCCTTGGAAGAAATTGGTGTTGAAATTGGTGAAGAAACGCCCCAGAAACCTTGCAAAAACCTCTCAAAACCCTAGCTGAACTCCCTCCAGAAGTTAGGAAAAAGTTCCCCAAAAACGCTTCAGAACGGCCTTTTAAAACGCAAAAGTCGAGGATCCACACGGCCATGTGGAAAATCCACACAGCCATGTGGAAATTCCACACGGCCGTGTGGAAAATCCACATGCCTTTGTGGATTTTCAGCCTCTACAGAAATGCATTTATAGGTCCCCGATTTCGCCCGTTTCTTCTTCTGAGGCCACACGGACGGACACACGCTCGTGTGGTAGGTCATGTGGCATTTCTTGATGTCAAAAACCCTTGGAGAGCTTTTAAAATCTTCGAACAAACCAGAACAAGAGAGCATGACTGCGTTTGTGTTCTTCTACAATATTGTCTTGAACCCTTTAGAAGTTGGCATATACCTTCTTGTTTGACCCCGATTTGTGTCTTGATCTTTATATTTGCACAAAAGAACTCCACTTGGCACCATCATGATCTACTTTTGCCTTAATTCCCACAAAGCTTCTTCACAACCCTAATTGCAAGAAATAACACAAAAACACACGAAGTGAGCAATAAAACATGAGAAATATAATGCTCATCCATGAAAAACATCTTAATTATTATATATATGCAAGCACTTATTACCAGGTGAAGGATCCCTAACCCCTTATAAGGTCTCGATGAAGAATTCTCTCGACACCTCACACCACATATGGTTGCTTAAAACATAGGGAGTGTGAAGATAGGAAATATCTACCAGAAGGGAACAGGGACACTCCGCTATATCAAGGCTCACCCTCTCAACCCTCTTCACTCTTGCTAATTCTAAATCTAGCAGTGATCTCTATCTTTACTAGGTTAAATAAGACATGCAAGTCAATTAGTATTGAAATTAAAAGCAGATGCAAGCATTAAGAACACAAGAGCAAAACTCAATATATTGAAAGTGAATAGAAACACAATGTAATTCTAATAAGAATAAGAATCCTAGGGTTTACACTTCCGAATACCCGCTAGGGTTTTAGCTCTCCATGGAGCAAGTTATGAAACAAATAATGTAATAATAAACAACTGTAAAGCCATAGAAATTAACCCCCATATATCTGTAACGATGGCCTTGATGGGTGGTTTCTACATCTGAATTGATTCCACTCCGAGCTAGGTCGTCAACAACTTCCTTGATGCTATGACGGAGGAGGAATCAATCCAAGTTGGTGAGGAAACTTTCCCAAAGCCGCAAAGAACTCTCTCTAAGCCCTATCCGCCTTGTCTTCTGAAAATAGCCGAACAATCTCTCAAAAAAATATGACAAGGAGGTTTTTATAAACAAAAATCGGGGCTTCACACGGCCATCCACACGTCCGTGTGATAATTTCACACGGACATAAACAGTGATTTTCCTAAAGTACTTCTATTGTAAAACTACTGCTGTATTTTGCTACAATAACTTGTTGCAGTGATTTTCCCTAAAATCTTCTTTCGAGTCCACATGGTCGAGCACATCTAGTTTATGTAATAACCTGGAAACATCCGAAAGTTGACAACACATTCATGTATATGAGCACAGCTCCTATCTTAGTCCTGAAAAATGCCATCATGCCCTATCTTTGCTTCTTTCTAACCTCTAAAGCCCTGTTTGCATAGAAGGACACAAAATATACTTCATCACTGATAAAACCTGATAAAAGTAATGCGCGATGCATATAAAATGATATTATTAAATATGTATAAACAAGTACTTATCAATTAGTTATGTTCATAAGTGCTAATTTACATATTTTCTCACATAAAATTTCATGTATTTATACTTGCCTTCAACATTATTTTCAGATTGTTTAGTACTTAGTTAGCTCCTTTTGTTGTTAAGAGCAATATATATATATATCTCAAGCCATAGTATGAAATTGGGAGTGAAACATAGCAAAATTTGAGCAATGGGAAATGCCTATAGATATACATGGCCACGTATACACCCATGTACTTTGCTTGTGTAATTTCAGAGTCTAATTCAAAAGCATCCCGAAAAATACACACCATGTACATGACCGTGTATTTTTTTTTATACACGGACTGGTTACACAGGCATTCAACCTCCTAGTACAGAGAAGAACGAAACACCGAGAGTTACACGACTAAGTACATGATCATGTATTATGCTCGTGTAATTCTAGAGTTAGCACAATCTTGAGAGCATCACGCCGCAGCCTAGATATACAACCAGATACACAGCCGTGTACATGCTCGTGTATTTGCCCCACTCTTACCGCAATAAAAGAATTTGGAAAGAAAAAAGACACATCTTGGGAGACCTATTTCTGAAAATAATAGTGACTACATCAATCCTAATAGCCATTTGGACTAGGAGGGAGTTTTTCATTAAGAATTTCAGGTTTTATTTATGTCGTTATTACTTGTATTGAACAAGATGCCAATGGAGGTCAAACTTCCTTGGGTGTCCAGATTTGATGTAGCTTGAATTTATTATTTTTATATTATTCTTAATTTAGATTTTCTTTGGTTTGTTAGATTCGTTATTGGTTTATGATGTTAGTTTAGTGTATTAAGAGAAGCTTTACCAATGTGTTTTAATGTTAGATATTGAGAGATCCATGTGAAGATATCACACATAGATGAATAGGTTTTATTAACGTGCACTAAAGATAGGGTGTTTTGTATCTTTCGATTAAGATCGTTGTAGTTTATCTCCAATCATTGACATAGGATTCTTAGAGCGCTTTGCAATCGTATGAAAATATGTTTGAAAGATATTTTGACCTACTATAGCATGGGATTAGTTGTTGAGGACTATCGAGAGAGCACTCAACATATCTTTGAATTTTGTTTGGTCCATCAATCCGTAGGTCCAGCCTTTATTATGTTCAATTACTTTTTTATTAATTCAAGCAAAATCTTATTAGGGCACCTGTCTCATCCTTTGATCTAATCACTCCTCAAATTGCCTGCCCAGTTAATTAGTTAATTTTCATGCCTTTCTAGAAACTAATGCTTCTTATTTTGATTCCAGGCTAGATTGCACCATTAAGATCAGTATTAGTGCTTTTCAATGCTTGTGGGCATGGCAACTCTTTTTTCTCACTTATCTATTACTTGATGACCCATACATTTGTAGCATAGGGTTGTGCAACATGCACAACACCCATCATATGTACACTTATGTTGTGTGTATGTTGTTCTTTGCTGCAGTTAGGGTATGTGAAAGGCATTCTAAAGGAAAATAAACAAAAATCATTTTGCGGGGTACTTTTAGAGCTCTTCTGCAAGCCACAAGGGGAGTTACGAGGGCTAGTGAAATCCATATTTGTGTGTGTATCAACTTCTGAGAGTTTTTAAGCAATTTTAAAACCAGAAGGGCATAGAGATAGTCACATGGCTGTATACTAACCACGTAAAGTTTTCAGAAGAGAAGTCCAAGTTTTTCAATAGCCAGGAAGCCACATACCCACTACATGGCCGCGTGCCATGTTTTGTGGCCCACACAGCAACCACACTGTCTGCCACCTGATTGTCTGGGCCCCCAATTACCTTTTATAAAATACACATTTCTCATTTTTTGATGAGCAAGTTCGAGTCAAGGACATAGATAGGGTTTTGGGAGAAGGTTTTTGCACTCAAGGAGGGCCTCCAATATCGATCTTCATCTACTCCTTCGTCATCGAGGCTAATAAAAGAGTCCCCCATAATAGATTCGAGGCCGCGTACCTCTTGCAAGAGGAGCAACCTTTTGAAGACTTCCCATAGAGCCAATCATTATGGATATTGAGGAGGTTTGATCTATGAATATGCATTGTTTTCAATTATTACTTCATTTGATATTGTATTACTCCCTCATAAGAAGTTAGACCCCTTTGGGTATTCATACATATGAGCCCTAGGGTTTATCTTTCATAAGATTTAACTCTTGTTTTCTAATTTGAGATTTATGTTGAGTTTCAACCTTGTTTTTTATGCCACACAATTTTATTAGCGAAAGCTTGATTGTGTTGTTCTAATTATGCTAGTGATGTTGTGAGAGACCCACTAGGATTTGATTCACCAAGGTTGAAGAGGGTAGAGAGGGTGAGCTTTGAGATAGAAAAGTGTACTCTTTCCTCTTTGAATTAATTAACCATACCTCTGTATTTCATTAAGTATCATGCAATGTTAGAAACCCAAGTGAAGAGAGAGATTTCCACTGGTGTTTGTATGGGATTAGTAGTCAATTGCATTGAGAAAGTGATTGATTTAATCGAAGTAAGCAATCACAACTAGAACCTCATAGGGGACTAGCCATTGGTTGCATTGAAAAAATGATCAGTGTGTTATAGGATATCCACTACTCAACATGGTCTCGATTAGGAATTATTAGTTAAATCTTGCGCTTTATTCAAAATCTTAGTCAAGCATTGCCAGGGTACTCTTTGTTAGAAAATATCATAAATTCTACAAACATTTAATAGCATGCGAAACCAAAATAAAATTGGGATGTTAACTAGTTGATTGGATGAATACCCTATGTTTTTAAGTCTAATTATAAGTAAGATTTGAAAAATACCTTTTGATGTTTTAAATTCCTTTTTTTATGTGTCAACTATGTTTCTCGAATCATCCTAGATCTTTTAGCATCGAGCAAAAGTCCCACACCTCTAGAGCACACGCCGAAATCCAAAAACAGCTTATTTTTCACTCTGTAATAATGGCTAGTGTCACAAAAGAAGAGACAAATTGGTGAACTATTCTCATAAGAGAGTAAAATTATTTTTCGCACCACATTGGGTTAAAGATGAATCATATTTATAGGGACTTCACAAAATATTATAAACATCATCTTATTATGGAGTCCTAATAGAAATATGATCCAAGGGACTTTACAAAAAATTATAAACATCATCCTATTATGAAGTCCCAATAAAAATAGGAGTCTTAAAGTAATTAAGACAACTTTTGTCTTCAAGTTCTTGTAATTTTAATTAATTTTTCCATCTGATTGAACTTTGATTAAAATTCAAACTTAAAAACAAAAAATCTAACCCAATCTATAATTGTACTTCATCCAATAAATTAAAACTATAAATTAACAATTTTACCCCTGTAGTCAAAACAAAACGTATTGTGAATTCCTTTAAGCGTGACTCTCTAGGTTCGTCCCAATTGATAATAGGAGAATACCAATGGATTTGGGTGACACCTAGCCAACGGTGGCCCCATGCGATAGCCCAATCGAACATAAATGAATAGATCATTACTAACCTTTCTGATTATGATTACCATATGTGTAAACCTTTCATTCTTGTATCCCAACCGAGTGAGAGCCATGAATAATGTCAAACTCACTAAACTTGATTATATGCAAATAACCATAGTAGGGTAAGAATACCAAACTCCCTTTCGTGTCCCACACGCTTAGTTTGATTGGCTTAGCCAAGGCTTTCTAATCTTACTTATATGTGACTACATAAGATACTAACTCATTTACTTTCGAGAATTAATTCCTTCTTGATGATAACTTACAACTACTTTTTTGTCTGATATGGCCGCATTTCGAGATTGGCCCTTCCAAAGGGTAAATTGGGCCTAACTGCTCTAATAACAGACTAGACATCACAAGCACAATGTGATCATGGTACTTCAGTTCCAAGGTACACCTATAAGATCATAATCAACAATCCCAAACATTGACAGTCCAAGAGTAAAACCCATGTGATTGGATTATAACGAGTCATGTTGATGATTGTCCGCAAGCGCACGAGTCGTCAAGTAATAAACCTTTCGCGCAAGCACAAGAGGGTCGTATTCCTTAGGGTCCCAAGATCTGCTATTACTTCCCCCTAGTGGACACTATCCAGTCTACCACAAAAAGATTTAAACTTTAAAACTAAAAGAAAGAGATAACTATAAACATATGGACTTAGGCACACCACATAAGCATATTAAGGAAGCTATTGACAAATAAAGTGCGAGGCCCCCGGGCGAGGATCCCCTCGGGAACAAAACAAGCAAGGATGAAATAGAAAATTTAAGTCTGGTATTGGCTAGAGTTGGTCCAAATAGACTAGGGAGTCGACTACACCGGAACCTCCGAATAGAAAATTTAAGTATATGATACGCCCGTTGCGTAACCGTCAAGTGCACGGGCCGTATAAGTAGTAAGTGTACCCTCAGGTCGGGTAGTCGAATTCACAGGGACTGGTATATCTCCTAGTACTATCTCTCTCCTTAATATCTAACCAGAAGAAGAATGGTTGGATGACTTTGGCTTAATGACAAAGGTGAAGCAGGGAAAGAGATATGGAGGAGGAACTTAGGAGTTTTCGATAGGAAGGCCGGGGTCCCGGGTTGGTGTCTTGGCAATGTTCAAAACTATGATTCTACAGGATCTATCAGGCGTATTCAATCGATCTATGTTCAAGAATCTTGGTGTCATATTGAGGTTAATGCACTAGTGAAGAAGAGGTAAAAGCCTATTCCCAACTTCTTGTATCAATCGTGAAGGATATACAAGCTAAGTAGAAATCAAGAACTCAACCAATCAATCACTCATCAACCAACATTCAAGTAAACAACCAAAGATCTAACAATTAGATATTGAAATAGCCATAAATGTTGCATTAAATAAATATAGTTCAACAAGCCAAAACACCAACCCGGGGTACCCTAGAAGGTTTAGGCCCTCATTAATTCAACAACCAAACAAGTAGTAAAAAGAACAACTACAATCAAAGACAAGGACTCCCTCTTTGCTTGCATTCTCCTTGCAATCTGAGATGCCGATGTTGATAAGCTTCGCCTCTGATTCGGCCTACAATTCATGCATTCCTCCCTTCCGATGGTGGAAACAGCTGTACAAACTTCTCCCTTTGCTTTCTCCCTTTGCTTCTAGGCCAAAAGTCCCCTAAACCCTAACTTTCAGGGCTTTTTAACATTCTCTAGATGTTAACACGGCCGTGTTCCAAGCCGTGTAGATTGCTTCCAAATGAAAACTCTGAAACGCAGCAACTTGGAATCTGCACGAGGTTCAACACGGTGTGTTGCGGCCGTGTTGCGAGTTGCACGACCGTGCTCAGAGACCTAAGAACGTGCTGACTCTGACTGAATTCTTCTATGAATTGCACGCCTTGGGAGCACGGGCATGTTGCGGCCGTACTTGGCTTGAGGAGATTTCTTCTAAGTCCCTTAGCTACCAAAATCGCTCGGAACTGTTCAATATTGCTTCAGGACTTCGATATCTGCACAGAAAACTAGAAATACCTCAAATAACACTGAAATGGGAGAATTAATGTCAACATACCAACGAAAGGAAGGGTATAAAATGGGAAATATGTCTATACAAAATGCACTCATCAGTATACAAAACGGTGTATAAAATATAGTATAAGTATACAGTTATCATTGGCATTCTAGGGCATACTCCCAATATATATTATTGATTGGAATTTTCTTTTATTTCCTTGTTTATTACTTATAAATTCGATTGCTTGAGCATTCTCTCGCCACATTACTTGATTGTGGTTAGATAACAACGAATTGGTAAATGTTAGTACTTTTCTTGTGGATTTGACTACCCAATCTTTGTAAATTACATACTTAGATGACCCTTGCACTTATGGTACACGCAAGGGGTGTGTCAACATGGTAGTGTAGCGCAATACACAAGTATGAATTGTGATACATAGGAATGAACCAACTTACTTTTTTCCCTTTCAAAGATTTCAATAAAAGCATGATGGACCATTTTTATGAAATTGTTCTCTCATAGCACATTATCCTTGGCGTCCATCCTAGACATAGTTTCTTCACATTGCAAGTAATAAATCATATGTTGAGGACAGTCGCACATTCTCTCAAGAAGCTAGTCATTGCAAACTTTCCTTTGCGCCTAAAACACACGAGCTGCCATTGAGAGGATATCAACCATCATCATCTTGTGGGTGGCATGCACCTAGACATAATTACCAAACGAAACCAAGTCGTTGGCATAGCATGTTGCAAATATTGGGGCATTTAAGGATATGTCAAGGAAGAGGGTGGTCACCATGAAGTAAACCATTAGGAGTTTAACAAATGTCTCCTCCTCACAGTCTTTATTATTGACAAGCTTCAAGAGATTGGTTTTGATTGCATCTCAATTCTAATTATGCATTTTATTGAGATACGTTTGCTCAAATTTAGATTGCTCTTTATCATATTTATAGGAGACAACATCTTCATCATAGTGCATGGCCAAAATGAGTGCCACATCCTCAGGCTTGAAAGATAGCATGCTTTCATCTATCTTGAAACACTGGGTGGGATCGTCATATATCTACATGATGTCCAACACTCCCCTCTCTTATAGCATGGATTCCACATCCATTAAATGGCCAAAGGATGTTCCACGAAGGATTTCTTAATGTAATCAACTCATGTGCTTCTTCAACTCTGAGGCCATTATAACAATAGGGGATGGGGGAGGACGGAGGGGCTAAATAACACCTTGCATTGATTGGACTGGAGAGCATATCTTGTTATTACACGAAAATGCACAAAATCAGTTAATGGGTGAAAGATGAAAACAGAGTAACAAGCCCTAACACCTTATTCTACACAGCAAGTAACCCGTAATACATAGAAAACGTAAACAATGAAACGCATAGTTCCCCCAAAATGAGCATAGAAGCAATAAAAAGTTGAACATCATAGAATATCCATAACCTCTAGTTTATTTAGCTCTCACCCTAGGTGCTTTCCTACCTTTGGGCTACTGCTTTTGTGGATGGAACTGATAGATGTAGCTTATTCCGCAAGACAGCATGTCTCCAGACAACTCTAATATGGTGTTCGAAGATTCAACGAGAAAAAAGACTGCGATAAAAAACTCACTAGGCGGTGTTTGGTGACAATAAGAAGAAGACGAAGAGAAGTGTCGGAGAAAACATGAGGGAAACCTAGAGTCCAACATATCGGGGTTCTAATTGCCTGTGCATCGCTTTCTATGGTCACTGGTTTGGGGGCATTTGACTTTAAGCCTCTTGGATGAAGTCATAGAGGTCATTTTCAGTAATTTCTTATGTGCCATAACACTGTTATAATGCAATTAATTTGAATTTAGACCGAAAAGTAAAAATTATGAAAGGAGGGATTTAAAAGGGATATGAAAACTTCGGAGGGGTTGGTTGTGGATAACCAAACTATACACAGACTTATGGACAATTACATGATAATTTTATGAGAAAGTTTTCCCAAAAAAAAAAAAAACAATAAATTAAGCATTTACTTCTACAAACACATCATATGTATGATAAATAGGTTTAACGCTTTAATTAGTCCCTCTATCTCTTATTATAGTTTGTTCCATGGAAGTCCTTCTATTTTCCCAAATGAGAATTGTTAGTCACTCCCTTAGACAACCATTTGTTTTTCAATTCAAGGTGGTGACATGGCATTAACCATATTTAGAATAATATTAAAAAAATGTTCTTCAACAATTCATAACATATTAACCTGATGTGCATCCAACTTTTAACGCTTATGTGTAGGGATTAGAGTGTAAGCTTGATGCACACAACACGGGGTGATGTGTCAACCCCTTGCGTTATCGCAAGTGCACGGGTCGTCAAGTAATAAAGTAGACCCAATGGGTCGGGTTGTCGAACTACAGGGAACAGAAGTACTAGTAATTGCTCCTCTTTTGTTATCTAGCCTAATGAGTGTAGTGTGTGATGATCTAGTAGCTAATCCTAAGAGTGTCACTACAAGTGCGCATGAACTGAAAAGAGAGAGAGAGTTATCAATCAATGAAGGTGGGGTATCCGGACAATGCTCCCTCTAGGATTCGGGTATTAAGTGTAGATTACAAGTGTTTCTAGACGAGAATATTTAGTTGTGGGTATCCTAAGGTATATCGGCCCCTGCCTCAAGGTCACCGATAACTAGTCCCCTACGAGGTCCCTGCAGAGAATTCTCTCAATGCCTCACACCACATATGACTGCTGAGCACTCTAGGGATCCCAAAGATATGACCAATTCCTAAACGTAGATCCAACCCTACCTCCATGTGAAGGATCCCTAACCCCCTACGAGGTCCCGGTGGAGAATTCTGTGGACGCCTCACACCACATATGGTTGCTTCAAACTTAGGGAATACAGAGATAGGAAATATCTATCGGAAGGGAAAGGGGACACTCCGCTATCTCACGGCTCACCCTCTCAACCTTCTTCACCCTTGGTGATTCTAAACTTAATGGTGATCTTTCTCTTCACTAGGCTGAATAGAACATGTAAGGTAATTAATAATGAAATCAAAAGCAATTACAAGCATTAAGAACACAAGAGCAAAACTCAATGTATTAAACTCGAATAGAAACACAATGTAAATCTAAGATAAATATGAATCCTAGGGTTTATATGTCCGAGTACCAACTAGAGGTTTAGCTCTCCATGGAGCAAGTTACAAAACAAATAAAACAATGATAAACAAGTTCACAAGCCATAGAAAATAACCTCCCTAAATCCGTAATGATGGCCTTGATGGGTAACTTCTACGTCTAGATTGAAGCCACTCCGAAGCTAGGTCGCCGATGGCTTCCTTGACGCTATGACGAAGGAGGAATCGATCTAAGTTTGTGATGAAGCCTTCCCCAAGCTGCAAAGAACTTTCTCCAAACTTTAGCCGCCTTGCCTCTTGAAAGTAGCTGAAAAGATCACCTAAAATTATAACAAGGCAGCTTTTATAACTTGAAATCGGGGCTTTACACGGGCATCTACACTGGCACTCACACGCCGTGTCTTGTAGCCACACGGGCGTGTGAAAATTTCACACCGCCGTGAACAGTACTTTTGCTACAATATTGCTATAATACTTTTACTACAGTAAATGCTGCAGTGATTTTCCCCCAAAAATCCTTTTTCGAGTCCACAGGGTCGGGCACACGCCTGTGTGGTAGGCTGTGTGGCTTTCTATCCTTTGAAAACTTCAAAAACCTTCTTCTATTTGGGTATGGAAGTTGGGACATGGACGTACTACTGCCTTTGTGCCCCTTCCGGTTCGTGTAATAATTTGAAATCCACCGAAAGTTGGCAACACCTCCATGTATATGAGCACAGCTTCTATTTTTGGTCTTGATATGTATCATCACACCCTATCTTTGCTTCTTTCTTGTACTTCATACCTCCAAAGCTCTGTTTGCACAAAAAAAAACAAAATACACCTTATCAATAATAAAACCTGATAAAAGTAATGCTCGATGCATATAAAATGATGTTATAACATATATACAAACAAGCACTTATCATAACCTTTATCTAAACTGGCTGTGATTTAATTTGAATCCTCATATGATACCTAAAATTATATCCTACTCTCGGTCAAGAGAACACATTCACCACCTGGACTACCCAAGTGCCACCCTCGCTAGTAACCTGTCCACCACAATTGTTGGGAGCACGATTATAGTTTTATTTTATATGATAAATGTATATTGTTGTTTGAGCAATGTCTATTCTAGTTATATTGAATTGATGAATTACTTTAGGGTTTATTAAATAGATGAATGTATTTTGTTGTTTGAGCCTCATAGAAATTAATAAAAAACAAACAATGCATGTGTTTCACATTATGAAAGCATAGATGAACATCTATAGATACAACTTTGTATCAAATATGAAGGATTTATTAAATATATGAAGCTTTGTCCTGTTTACAAAGAACATAAGATTAGAGATCTCCTTATTGCTATTGATCATCCATTACCTAATACAAACACGAACTGATAAATAAAAACAAAACAAACAAAAAAATCCACCACAAACTTTTTTTGGCCTATTGTATGGAGTATTGAATGTATCAATAAATGGTAATATCTCTCATCAGCCAAGCAATGGTGACCTTCACTTGTGGTGATGATTGGTCGTAGGCCGAACAATTAGGACCTTTGCTTGAAATGGATGGGTTGTTAGCGGGGGTGGCAGTGGCACTTTGGTGATCTTGGGCAAATCAATTGGTGTATGTGTTATCTCGAGGGAATTGGAGAGAGTAATTTAAGATGTCAAGTGCCGATTCAAATCGGATCCAACGGGTATAGATAGGTCCCTTAGATAAAAGTGAATACGTAATTATTTCTTGAAAATAATTTCTTAACATTATTTTAAACGTGGTTAATGCAATGTCAACATCTCAGAGGGAAAAATAAATGACCTGCAAAGAAAGGATGGACATTTCTTAATTGGGAAAATAGAGAGATTTCTTATGGACAAATTATTATAGGAGTAAAATGGAAAAATTAACAACAGTACATGGACTAATCGGGATATTAAACCTAATAAATACATATATAAAAATACAATGGGTAATTTAAGATTTTTTTCAGAGGTATATATGTAAAATAATTCCCAATTAAATGGAAACAAAATATTCAAAAAGTCAAGTGAAACCCTCACCATCTTTCACCGTGCCCAGCAGCATCTCTGAACTCGCTGCCTGAAGCCTCTGCTTTAAGAAGTCGGCATCAGCCCTTAAAGAAGTTGGCGGACTCATCTGCGCGTTTCCCTCAAAGACCACGACCGCAGGGATGCTGGATATCAACATCTTCAGGGCCGAGAAAGGCTTCGATCCCGAGCGCATCCGCGAGTCTCAGCGCCGCCGCTTCGCCAGCGTCGAGGTCGTCGACGAGATCATCAACCTAGACAAAGAATGGCGTCAGCGTATGCATCTCCACTTCTTTTCTTCTCAGCTCTGTGGTTAATTCTTCTCATTTCGATCTTGGTGTTTTTGCAGGTCAATTCGAGTTAGAGAATCTGAGGAAAGACTTCAATAGAATCAACAAGGAGGTTGCACGCCTCAAAATTGTGAGTTTTCTTTGACGTTCTAAGCTGTGATTTGGGAAAAATAGGGTTTTTTATTATTTGATTGTTGCAGGCGAAGGAGGATGCGACGGAGATGATAAATAGCACTAATGAGAACAAGAAGTTGACTGCGGAGAAGGAGATAGAGGTTCAACAAGCGAAGGCTGCGCTTGATTCTAAGCTTGAGATGATTGGCAATCTTGTGCATGACTCTGTTCCTGTCAGCAATGATGAGGTTCGTCTGCGTTCAAACATCTTAGACATCTTGATGTTGTTCTTTTGATGTTTATTGTGTTTCTATGGAGACTAATTTGACTATGTTTTGCAGGCAAATAATGCAATAGTTAGAGTATGGGGTGATAGACGAATGGAAGACAAGTTGAAGAATCATGTTGATCTTGTTAAGCTCCTTGACATTGCTGATCTTGAGAAAGGTATGCTCAGTTGCAGCAAATTTGCAATTCCACTTAGTTGTTTACCCCATTGACTGCGCTTCATTTGGCAACTTAATGCTTTATGCTTATGGTGTTAATTTCAAAACAGCATTCTTATGCCTTTTTACCATCATAACTACATGTTATAATATTATGGCTTGGGTATGTATTTTTTCCATATGATTTGTGCTATTCAATCTGCTTCTACTACTCATTGTGATTCATTGCACACATCAAGAATCTTAAAGGTTTCAGTTACCGATGTGTGTTGAACTTCCTGTGTGCATGAGTCTTATAGACTATAATACATATTTATTTTGGATCTAAGATCTTTTCTGAAAGTTAAAATATATAATCTGGTCTACTGAGCAACATGGCAATTGGGTTTGTTGATGCTACAATAACTCTTTTGAACCTACTTGATCATGATACATGCTTTCATCTGCATTCTGCATTTTGTTGTATTGCAAATTTTTATTCCATTTGAAACGACCAGAATCAATAATGATCAGAAGACAATATTGAGTTATTGTTTTTGAAGAGAGATGCCACATTGGCAAGTTTTCATCTTACCCTTGATGACCAATTAAATGCTGATTTCCTATTTAGGCATTTACCCTTGAATGAAGCTGCAAGTTGTCATATGCATATTTTATTCAAATGTATATTCCCCATATTGCAAAATCCGTAGATTGGTGGTTTTCATTGCATAACTAACTCCTAATCAAATTTTTTCATTACTCCCTCAAACAGTTTAGTACGGCTGATACGGGAATTTTTTTTTACCAAAAACAACAGCTAGCAGCTATTTGCGTTCAATCAAATACATCAATACTTCCTTGCATCACCAATTAGGGCTGATCTGGTATTTTTTTTTAAGACCAAAATCATAGCTATTTACTTCCAATCAAATAAATCAATAGTTCTTATCACAGTTAAGTCATGCTGATATGGGAAGCCCTTTTTTTTTAACAAATAACAGTAACTATTTGCTTCCAATCAAATAAATCAACAGTTACTACGTAGTCAAGTCAGACTGGTATGGGAAGTTTTTGAACATAAACAATGTCAATCTTATATTGTTGATTTTACTTTGTGGCTGTTGTTGAAATATTAATCTCTGTAGATGCTTTTGAGTAGCTATTGGTAGGCACATAATGGAGACATCACATCTAAAACTTAATCTTTGAATTCAAAACATGAAGTTGTACGGCATTGATAACATTCGGTGACTTCTCAGGCCTCCATCTCCACGCTTGCACTTCGCAACCCAATTTTATTGTTTCCTTTTGTCATATGATTAACAAATGAAAGGTTTTAGACCTTATCTATGTGGAATATACTTAATTGTCATCAATGTTATCATGCAATTATGTCTCACTATGAATAGAGGGCTAAGTTTAGTACTTGAATTATTTTCTCCCGGCAATGCCACATCCATGAAATTGCAAGTGATGAAACAATGGATTAACATTGACGACATTCTCATGAAGTTTGTCATCCTCATTTTGTTTGTCAGATTCAGGAGGCATGGGCATCTCTATGGTCATGCATTCTTCACATATGAACAAGCGGAATCATTTTGAATTGTTATGATTTGGGATAATAAACCTTTTTATATTTAATGCATGAAAATTTTCATCCTCATTATCTTATGAAGAGAAGGCATGGGACTTCTCTTCCTATGCTTATACATTCTCACCTATGAACCAGTAGTAATGGTTTTTCATTTACTCATTATGACCACGGACAAGAAACCTTCTTCATACTTTCTTAAAGACGTCAGCTGGTTAAACTTGAGAATGGTGGAAGTAAATATACTTATCTAATATAAATAATACATGTATCTGAGAGTCAAGCATGAAAACTGATAGAAAAGTGGGCATTTGCAGTAAAAACCATAGTTTAGAGTATGTTCTATTGAATTTTTTTTTTGGTTGATGTTAAGTGAGTGTAGGTGATCTTTGTGTTGTGGCATCAAACCGTCAAGAATCAAACATCAATATCTAGCTATCCCTTTTTCTTCTTTATAATAGTGTTTTTGTTACTGAAAGGGCATATTGGGTTTCAAATGACATTTCATCTTATATGTGCCTTTCAAATGATTTTTTTCTAATTCTTCTTTGCACATTATGATCTACTTCACTACTACAATGCTACTTGGGTTGTTTAGGTGCTGATGTGGCAGGAGGAAGAGGTTTCTATTTGAAGGGTGAAGGTGTTCTACTAAATATGGCACTAATAAATTTCAGCTTAGCATTTTTGAGAGAAAGGAAGTATGTTCCAATGCAAACTCCCTTTTTCATGAGAAAAGATATTATGGGAAAATGTGCTCAACTAGCTCAATTTGATGAAGAGCTGTACAAGGTTTGTTTACTAACTCTGCTCTGACCAACGCATACTTTTGATATTCTGTTTTTCATTGTTGTATTTATAGTCTGTCATAGTTGTCAAATCGTGAATCAGAATGCTCATTTTCCGAATCGGGAATTGAATTGAACCGTGTTTGGACAATTCAGTAATATGCCCTACAATTTCATGTAAAATAGATTCCATAAACAAAATCATTTGTGGCAAGCAAAATTCACCTAAGTTAAAGTCATCCTGATCTTCGTCCACATCCTTATCTTCAGTGAACAAAACCACTTCCTCATTTTCCTCATCCTCATCGTCGTTAAGACCATCTTCAACTTCTTCTATTTCTACAACTTTGGGTTTTCTTTTTCTATCTGCATTTACATTTCTTGGCTCTATTTAAAATAAATAGGAGTTTTGCTACTTAAATGTTATGGCCTTGAGCTTCTAAATTATAAATTAGATGAGCTTTTAATTTTTTAAAAACTTTTACTAGCACAACACAAAAATAGCGCAAATTTAGTGTATTTTCTGAATTGGTGTGAATCATGAATCTGATGAATCCAATTGAATCATCTGTGAAGTAGACGATTCACACTGATTCGAAGGGTGACTGGTTCACCCCCCGATACGTAGCATTGATACTAATCAGGAATTGGCCTATTCTAACAACTATGATCTATGTTGAGTGGTAAGGCATCTTGTTTGTTAAACTAAATCAACCCTTCATTTATATTTTGGCTAAAAAGATAATATTTTACAATCATATATACTATAAGGCATCTTGTTTCTAAGGCGTTTTTATCGAACAAATAGATTAATAATGTGAGAATTTTGATTGATGTAGGATAATTGTTTAGTTATGTTACTTGGAAGGTTTAATTTTGTCAACTGAATAATTTATTACTTATTAGGGCATCATTGTGTGTTTCATTCATTTGGAGAATGCCTGATCATGTCATACATTTGCTAGGAGTGGGAACAAGACTGAAATATAAAAACTTAACGTGACATGGTTTTTTAGTAAATTAGTTTACAAATTTGTGAAGCTACATGAAGTACACAACATTTTTGAGTTTAGGTTATAGATATTCAGGTCTAAATATTTAGGATCTGTCAGGTGACCTTTCTGACTTCTTTATGCTGTCTTCAGCATCACTTCCACTTACAAAGAAGTGCTTATAGATATGAGGATCTGGTGTTGCTTGTGTTTTTGGCATAGTTCCTGTATGTACTGATGCGAAAATCACTTTGGGATGCCTGGTTTTGAAATATGGCGGGGACCATGACAGTCTGGTTTTTGTTTGCACTGAACTGGGTGCTTCTAATTTTCTTGATTTAGCAATGAGTTCTCTCATTCATTTGCTATGATTTGCTAGCTCAAGATGGGGATCTATGCCCATTAGATGATGTGGATGAATGGGGTCAATCTAAGGTCCAGAGTAAGGAAAGCTCCATGTTCCATATTAAAGTACTGGGCTTGGAAGTGAGGAAAGCTCTAGAGCTGTTGGAGAATAAATATTTTTATTTTTATAATATATATATATTTCCTAAAAGAGATGCAATCAATTAAAAGTGGTTATATTAGTTTCAACCTAATTTAAATGGTGCCTGGATTTATGAGAAATGGGCTCAGTTCTTGGTCTAGTTCATATATGTTGGTCAAAGGGTTGTAGGGTTGTACCAAGTGGAAAATGAGGAAGCATGCTAAAAATTTGGAGCAAATTAGGCATGAAATTGCCTTGAAAGATAAACAGGAAGAGCATGGTATCTATGTAGGGGTTGTATGGATTGTGCTAGTAATTGTAGGAAGCAAATGAAAAGTTGTGGCTTGAGAATTGTTGAGGTTTTGGAGATATGTGAAATAGAAGACTCTTTTAAAGAAACAGGAGAGGAAGATGAATATTAAAAGTGCAGTAATTTTTCTGGATATGATCTCTTTAACTTGCAGATGATTTTCATTGACTTTTTGTAATAATCTAACTTTTGTTCATCTGAACTAACAGCATACGGCTTCAATTGGTTCTGCACCTATGCATTGTTTAAGGCGATATTGTGTAGAAATGGTAACATTAACATACAATTTTACAATTGACAATTATGGAGTAAATTAGCCTGTGGACTTTTTTGAGGACATAGTAAGCAAATAAAGTATGGGAGAGTTTATGGGTTTCAGAGAGCTGAATTGCTGATGTTGTTTTCATTTTAAAAGTTTGGTACAGAGGCCATCATTTTACTCTCATGACTAATTGAAAACTTAAAGAAAGATAAGAACCTTGTTGGTTCATGAATTTGGTACACTAGAGGGTGATCTTTTTGGCCTTGGGAAAAATGTTTGTGTTAAGTGGATTAGAAGTTTAGTCTCGGTTGTTATTACTGTTTGTAAGACAGGTATGCACATGTGCTGCTCATGAGAATATGCCAATTGATTGATTTTCGGGACAGTTCACCCTAAGAATTATATGTCAGATTGGAAGATGTAGTTGTGATGTGTTATACAACTTCTTGCACAATATGCTAATTTTAACCAAGTCTGCTTTTTTACTTAAAGCTTTCAAATATGCTGTTGAACAGGTTACTGGTGAAGGTGATGATAAGTACCTGATTGCTACTGCTGAACAGCCATTATGTGCTTACCATCTGAATGATAGAATCTATCCACAAGATTTGCCAATTAGGTATGTACTATTGCTGTACTTCATATCTTGAATCTGAAAATTCCAACCAATAAAAAAAAATAAAAATGAAGAACAATGCTAAATTCCAACCAATAAAAAAAATGAAGAACAATGCCAGGGAGATCTTAGCTCCTATGAAAACACAATCCAGTGCCAAGATGTATGCTCAGAAGTCAGAGATTATTTTTGTTTTTGTTTTTGTTATTTACCTGATCAGATATGCGGGATACTCAACTTGCTTCCGGAAAGAGGTTGGTTCACATGGTCGGGACACGTTAGGCATTTTCAGGGTCCATCAATTTGAGAAAGTGGAGCAATTCTGTATAACCGGGCCAAATGACAATGATTCATGGGAAATGCACGAGGAAATGCTGAAGAACTCAGAGGACTTCTACAAGGAGGTGCGCTCTTGTGAAATCAATTGTATTTAGGATATTGCTATAAATCAAATTTAACATTTGTTTTGATTATTGTAGCTAAATCTCCCCTATCAAGTTGTCACAATCGTGTCTGGTGCTTTAAATGACGCAGCCGCCAAGAAATATGATTTGGAAGCTTGGTTTCCTGCATCAAAGACTTACAGGGAGCTCGTCTCTTGTTCTAATTGCACTGACTACCAGTCGAGGAGGCTAGGGATAGCATTTGGGCAGAAAAAGGCAAGATTTCTCCCTCGGCTTCGTTTTCATGATTAACTCTAGTGGAATTAGAAAAGGTATTCTTCAATACTATTTTGGACATATTTTCTAAGCTACCGTGTGCTGTTCTGGCTTGACTGCAGAATGATGAACAAGCGAAACAGTATGTCCATATGCTGAATTCTACCTTGACTGCAACTGAAAGGACCATTTGCTGTATCCTTGAGAACTATCAGAGGGAAGGTGGAGTTGAAATTCCTGAAGTCTTGAGGCCCTTCATGGGTGGCCAGGAGTTCATTAGTTTTAAGTCGGCTCCAGAAACCAAAGCTAAGAAACCTAATAAGGCCAAGGTAATTTCTTTTTTTACTTCATTATTCTTTGTTACATTTCTAATGTATAATTTTTTTTTCTCACTCAATAGGGAAATGCTGGTTTGCAAGTAGTGCAACAAGTGACCAACTCTTGAAGTGGGCAAATTATGCCAAGTTTGCATTATCGAGCTAGTTGCATTATTGGTTTGCATTAATGTATCAATTTCATACTGAATTTTCCAAAAGGATCCAAAGAAGATTCGGCCTCTTTGTTGTCCAACGCCTGTCCAACGCCAGATGACACAGAAATACGAGCGCTTTTAGTGTTTTATTTTAGTAACGTTTATTAAGATATTTTGATGCCTTAGGATTTTTTTTAATATTAAAAAAACCATTGGTTACATGCCGGTTACATTAAGGGGGTGTTCATTTCGGTGTAAGTGGAGGAAAGTCTGGAAGTAGGGGAAGTGCCACCTCCCTGAACTGGTGCAAATGATATGACTTTCACCACTTCTTGTGTTTATTTTGCAGGAAGTGTCACTTCTATGAAGTGCTTATTTTTTCATTTTCGGTGTTCATTTCGGTGTAAGTGGTGTCACTTCTGTAATGACTTTCATAACATGTTCATTTACGAAAGTGGTGGAAGTCCCAAAAAAAAATGAAAATAAAAAGCTAAAAAAACATATTTAAAAGGATTAAAAGTCTATTTTTACAAACTCAAATATTTTTAAAACTCTAAATAATTTTTTTATGTTTTAAATTTTATTTTAATTTTTGATCCCACAAATTGACATACTTATACACTGAAATATTTTAACGCTAAACAAAGCTTTTTAGCTTTTAATATATTTTTCTCATTTTGAAATATTTTTAATTTTAAATAAAAATTTATTTATCTTTCACACCATGAAATTTAATTTTTAACGTTTATATCTTTTAAGGTTATTGAATTGTTAGCATCAATTTTAAAATTGTTGCACATAAAGATTAGTTTTCCACTTCAAGTTTATACAAAAAAAAAAAATAAAAATAAAAGTAAGCCTTGTTTCATGACAACATACTTAACAAGTCCATTTGAGTAAAAGCAAATTTTTGGTTCATGAGTACATAACACAAAATCCATATAAAATATAACAACACATGTGAAACATAAAATCCATACAATACTTTTCCAAACACATGATCAAAACATAACAAAATGATAATTGTCTCATTCAAGATTGATTTCCTTCAACAAAAGAGTTGATCATAACATAACAAAATAATAATTGTCTCATTCAAGATTGACTTCCTTCAACAAGGTTTCACACCCACCACCAAATCAAAAAACAACCTGTGCATTCATGACAAAACAAATAGATAAGCCATTAAGTATGTAAATTTTAAATAAAACAGTTTGTATTGCATGACTAGAAACCAAAAATTCATACCTAGTGTTATAACCTTCTCAAGGACTAGAGTCTCTCATAGAAGCAATAAAATTATTTAGCCATTTTTTCCGAAGAGATGGCTTTCTCAAGTAGAAGTTCTCGGCCTCTTTTTTGTTGACAATTAACTTATTAAAGACCTTTTCCATGTCATCGTCACTATAACCCTCCATGTCCACAACGCATCGGAGAGTTTTTCTTTCCATGTTCTTTTTCTAGTCGCATTTATTGATGCTGCCAACTCAGTTATTTTTTCCCCAATGTTTTCTCTTGCAACATTTTCACCATTGGTCCTCGCTGCGCGGCTAGCCCTAGCAGTTGTCTTACTAGCAGATGACCTCAGTGCTTCATGCCTTTGGTTTTCTGTATCCGTAGGATCACATTCCAATAGCTCATTAGGTGGAGGTGCACTCACATCATCTAGATTCGTACCACCAAATTGGTCATAAATGGTCCGTGCGTAATCACCAGTGGCATGGTCATCCCCGGCAACCAAACACAGCTCATCAAAAAAAGGTACAGGCTTATTTAAGTACTCCTTTGCTTTCGGTTGACCCTGTGCAAAATGATAGGAATTACTTCAAAAATAATAGTGTCAAACATAATAAAAAATAAAACTTATATACCTCCACAAATGTACAATATGTCTCATCTTCCAGCACTAACATTTTTTCTGAGTCATTCCATCCAACGCCACTAAGATTTATAAGCTTTTTTTTATGTCTTGATACATTTGTTTCAAAGTGCGCATATGATTCTCCACATTATCAACATCCATGCAAGCGGTAGGAAACCTTGTATTCACCACATTCGCTGCCTCCACAAATGCTTGACGCTTGAAAGATTTATCAACCTTTAAACTACTTCTTGCCATATCTGCAAGTAACGGTATCAACACGTTGTCCATTTCTTTTGTCCATCTTTTGTTTGGTGTTCCTTTCCTCTTTGCACCATGTGCTCCCTCCATAATGTTATGTGCGGTTGACATCTTACCTACAGGTAACAAAGAAAAATAGGCATCCTTAACAAACCATGAAAAAATAAATACAAGAACCTTCAAGAAGAAAAAATTCACTAACACACTAAAACATTACTAGAACAATATGAAAAGTATGAAACACCAACAAACCAAGGGAAATATATGTTACCTCTATATTAACAATGAATACCAACATTATCATCAAACCTAGGAGCAAAATAATTACACCCACCTAATGAGCACACAAAACATTTATGAAAGAGTTGAAGTAATAGCACACATCATAAAATTCATTAACATCCCAAAAATTTACTACATCACCAAAAGTTGGTTGATAATGCAATGGTAGATAATAATTACTTGAGTAACAAGCCAAATATTGAAGTCAAACACAAAACCAAAGGCAACAAAAATATTATAATGGTGCATCCACTGTGCGCCCGCGTGTTACATAGTCGCGCCACATGTCATCTTTAATTTTCTCACGAAGTTCTATCCATTGAGCTTGTGGCCCACGTCGTTCGCCTAATGTGCTAGGTCTATCATGTGTAGGTATTTCGTCTTCATTATGTATATCTCCCTGTGCCACAATGTCATCTGGATCAAGCTCCCTTACAAAATTATGCAGAACACAGCAACCAAGAACAATATCCACTTGGGTTTTCAATGGATAGAATGGCCTTAAGTCTAAAATCCTAAATCGATTCTTTAAAATTCCAAATGCTCTTTCTATTATTGATCTGAGTTGAGAATGACGAAGATTGAACAACTCCTTCGCATTTTGCGGTCTACGGCCTACTTGCTCTCGGAAATGGTATCTAACTTTCCGATAAGGAGATATGAAACCATATGTTGTTGTGTACCCGGCATCAACAAGATAGTATTTTCCTATAGGATTAAACAATAAAAATGTTGAATATATTTCACAAAGGAATATGCATCAATCATAAAAAATGTATAATGTTGTTGTATTGATGAACCTGTAGGTATATGCAATCCATGAGGCAGTGGTCGTGATAATCCATGACACGTGTGCATTTCGATGAATATCCCCGATGGAGGAAGGCTCTCGAGGTAAAACATGTCGTGTTCGTCTGTTGGACAACATTGCTAAAATGACGGCCATGGCTACGAATACAGGTGTGTCGATATAAATTAATTCGGATATATTGTCATTGTCCATTTTCAAACTTATATTGGCATGAGAAATTATGTTAATATTATCATAAATTTCATAATTAAAAATATCATTAATTTAAAGGTTTGGAATCTAAACTATAGTGTGACGTGTATTAGGTGGTATTAGAAAGGTTTATATAGGTTATGATGTTAATAGGTTAGTTATGGATTCAATGACATATATATTATGTATTAACTGGGCGGAATGACTAATTTATTATTTTCTTTACAAGTAATTAATCAAATCTTCAATGGCAGTTATATACATAATCAAATTAATATGTTAATTTAGATAACATTTGATAACATTCAATACAATTTTAAACTAACATCAGATAACATTAGATAATGACACTAATGACACTTATATAGATGAGCTATTTAGAAAACAAAGATTAACATAAGAAAAAATGGCATACTAGCATTGTCTCAATCTGAATTGGTCTTGTTACGGGAAATAAATATAAAATAAATTCAACTTTAATATGTTTTTTTGGTTTCCTTCCTTTTTCGCATGATTATTTATAAATGATTTATTTATAAATTGGATTAAAAAGTATGATAAATTTATCAAAGGAATTAACTCGAGTAGACAGATGGAATAATACGGATTAATTAGTTAGTATTGTGATAATAGAAATCTTGGTTGAAAGATAATAAAAGAATTTAAACGAAGATTGTTTGCATAAAAGGTGGAAACTGTTGGTAAAAATAAAAGTCAAATACAGATAGAGAAGTAAACAATTGAACAGTAAAACTACATGCTCAATGTTCACAAATGTGATGAGATAAAAATTTAATTAGATGAAGACAAGGAAAACATGAGGAAGATTAGGTGCTAATTTCATTCCATGATTTCCACTATGACCATTAGTTGCCATTTAAAAAGCTTTACAAATTAAAGCCAATAAAATCAAAATCAAAATCAAAATTAGATATAATCTGGATAACAAAATGGAAGAATAAGATAAACATTGCAAGTACTTTAAATAAAAGGTCCCTTTTGATGATAACAAATGACAAATTAACTAGTTGGACTAAGTCTTCATTATTCATTAATTTACCAGATAATATTGGTCCATATCATTCATGATGGAAGGCAATAAATTGGTCCCATGGCTTGTTATATATATCTTTTTATTTCTCATAGTAAGGTTTTCAAATTTGATGATGTGATTGTGGTTGGAAGCTGCTACCAAATTTGAAAGCATCAATTTGATTGTGATTATAACTGTGATTGTTTATTTCTCATCGTAAACATCAATTTGATCTTTTACCAAATTAAAGGTTTATATCTTTTTACATATAGCATTTCATTTCTCATTACTAGCTGTCATTGTGATTGTCCTAATAAGCCTTCTGAATTTGTTGACTTATTAGTCTAGCTGATTTTTAATTTGCAGGCTAGTTGTGATTGTCCTAGTTGTCATTGTGTCATCATTTGGAAAGCTTTTATTTCTCATAATATTCCTTCAATTCCCATGAATAATTTCTAGGGAAAATTATTTATAAATCCCTTGATAGTTTCCATTTTCCTCTGCAGTCCCTCGACTTTTGCACTTCCTCTCGCAGTCCCGTTTTTCACGCGTAATACCTTTTAGTCCCTACCGTGACAACTGTGAGTGTACTTTTTTTAAAATGGCAAAAGTGCCCTTGCTTTTCATTCCCGCCCAATCACATCAAGAATTCTCTGGAAGCTCTTCTCCATCATGTTCACTATACTTCATCTTCATCTCCATCTTCATTCTATTTCTCCTCTTGTTCTTCTCTGTTCTCTCGCAGTGATCTTGTCGTCGTGCTCACAGATTAATCCACAGGTAGGCACTGTCTGCACTTGGGCTCCATCATGTTTGTCTTTTTTTTTTTGTTTTTTTACCCAGAAACCGACGTCTACGCAGTTGTTAGCCACGATGGAGACATTTTGTGGCGTTGCTCGCTTCAAAGGCGAAAGACGGCTACTACAATTCACGGTCCTGACAGCCTGGGAGGTTGTTGTCGCAGAGATCTGCGAGCGATTGGCTTTGGATCCATCTCGAGTCGTTGTGAAGTTTGTCACGCCCGACGCGTACAGTACGGTTTGCCCAATTGAGTCAGATGTGGATTTCCAACGCATGTGCCAAATACATCATACCTTCAAGAAGAATGTGGTGGACATCATCGTTGATGAAGTCAGTGGGGCAGCGGAAACAGTCAATAACATCTCCTTACCATCCACGTAATCTAGCAACAAAGATAGCTCTTATTATGTTCGTGTGTATTGTGTATTACTGCTGATTTCCCGCAGGAATACGTTTCATGTGTAACATATTGCTTTTCTATGTAATCTAGAGTATTTTATGGATTTACTGTGTATTACATTGATTATCTGTGTAATATATGTAGTGTTCTGTGTAATATATGTATTTTCTGTGTAATATATAGCTTCCCTGTGTAATATAATTCTTTCTTGTGTATTCCACTGCTTTTGTGTGTATTATACTGCGTATTTTGTGAAATAATCGTGATTTACCTAACTCGTCGCCATCCGCAGGGAGTCAATCTCAGAAAGCATGAATGCGGACATGGTGTCGTTTTTGTCCCAACATCGTCCCGCAGGTGCGCTCAGTATTACTCCATGTTCACAAACATCTGATGGCTCCACATTGCAAGTAGGGCACCGGTTCGATGGTGTTGATAAGTTCAAGGATGCCTTGCGCAGCCATGCAATAAGGAACAATTTCGACTTTACATTTATAAAGAATGACAGACTTCGCACGACTGTCAGGTGTGCTTCTTCGGATTGCCAATGGCGTGTCCACACGTCCAAAGAGAAGAACGATGAATCTTTCCAAGTGAAGACAATGCAAGGGATGCACACTTGCGCGGAGGGGAGGGGGGGGGGCATCGGAACGACAGTCCACCCGAAAGCTAGCAAGAAGTGGGTTGGGGACCGTATTATGCGGAGACTAAAAGAACGACCATTATATCGAGCCATCGACATACAAAAAGACATCCTTCGTGAGCACGGCATGCGATTACCATACAAACGTGCATAGATGGGTAAGGAGGTCGCTCGGTCCGCCATTCATGGCAGTGAGGTGAGCAGCTACGATTTGTTGTTGTGGTACACCGACAAAGTGGCTGAGACGAATCCCGGTAGCGTTGTCACAGTTGACAAGGACGGAGAACGATTTAAACGTGCCTTCTTCTCTTTTCGGGCTTCTTTAGTCTGTTTCAAAAAGGCGTGCAGACCATTGTTATTTGTTGACGGAACTCACTTGCTCGGCAAGTACAGCGGGATACTACTGGGGGTAACCGGCAAAGATGGGAATGAAGGCTTCTTCCATGTGATATTTGCGATTGTTGACAACGAAACAGAAGACAATTGGACCTGGTTTCTTGCCACACTCGGTGAGGCAATATACGGTGAAGACGATTACTCCAAAATTATTACATTTGTATCGGATTGGTCGAAGGGTCTTATAAACTCGATTGCGAGAGTGTTCCCGTCAACACCGCATGAGTATTGCCTACGACATTTGGAGGCAAACTTGATGAAAGCGAATGCTAAAGTTGGCAAAACGTTGCGAGAGCAATATTGGGCTATAATTGTCAAAATTGCGTACGCTTACACATCGAAAGAGTTTGACGATGTCGTTTACGAGCTGGCAATGACATTGCCGGAGGCCCATGATTGGTTACTGCATAAGTCGGACATAGATCACTAGTCTAATTATTTGTTTAAGGGTATGCGATGGTATGAGATGTACTCCAACGTTGCGGAGTCATTTAACGCCTGGATCAAAGAGGCCCGCCATCTCCCCGTTACAAGCATGGTTGACTCGATAAGGTGAGCTTTCGCATGTGGCATTCTTCAGTTCCCGTTTTCCATTCTGTAATGTTTGTGTAATATTCGACATTATGGTGTAATATATTACGCTTCTGTGTAACGTACGACGTTCCTGTGCAATATCGTATGTGTTTGTGTAACATAATACGTTACTGTGTAATATACGACGTTTCTGTGTAATGTATTATGTTCATGTGTACTATACTAACTTCCTCTGTAGTATATTTAACGCTTGCGGAATGGTTTACGTTTGTGTGTAATATTTGTTTTTTGCTGTGTTATACTTACCTGTGTAATTGTTTGACACACAAGACTAAGTGCGTGTACGTGTATTCCCACAGGTTCAAACTTATGAATATGATTGCTGACAGATGCGCACAATCAAAGGAGTGGGATACGGCATTATATCTAGAGATACACAAAAAACTCGAAAAGATTATTGAAGATAGCATGTTCTCAAGGGTCGGACGTTCAACCCCTGACACTTACGAAATTGTTGACAACGACAACAATTCAGTCAGTTTTCAACAGCGGAAGTGTTCTTGCAGAAAATGGGAAACCCATGGGCTCCCATGCAAGCACGCATGCGCGGCGATCATGCAAACAGACACGAACGTGCACAGATACATTGCAGATTACTTCACAGTGGAATGCTACCGCCGTGCGTATTCTGAACCTATATATCCAATCCCCGACACAGACAAACCATCTGACGAGCATCGAGAACTGTGAATCCGACCGCCAATCTCCAGAAAACGGCCCGACAGTCCAAGAAGGAAACGAATTAAGTCACAGGGATTCGAAGTCCGCGATTTACATTGTAGTCGGTGCCACGAACCTGGCCATAATCGTCGTTCGTGTAACGCAGTTATAGCGGACTGAGTTATTGAAGACCTGCTTGTTTGTTGTCGAAAGTCTTTTTTAAAAGTTTTTTCACCGATGCGTAATTGTCAATTCAACGGATAAAACTATTGTATGGATTGTGCTACTTGCTGTTTATTGCACTTACCTAATTGTGTAAACCAGGTACATTCCTGTGTAATATACATTACTATTTGTGTAATATATAGCTTCTCTGTGTACGATACACCTTATCTGTGTAATATACATTCGATCGGTGTAATATACGTTACTCTTTGTGTAATATTCATTTTATCTGTGTAATATACTTTACTGTCTGTGCGACATACACTAGCATCTGTGAAGTGTACATCGTTTACTGTCTAATATATTCATTACCTGCGTAATATACATCATTATACGCAGTGCCAAGATGCACGCATATGTGAAGGATGATGATATTAAGTACATTACATGTCCACAGATGTTACCACATAACTACCCAGTCATTCTATTACATGTAATGTTTGACATGAATTCATAAATTGTTCAGTTTGGGGGGGGGGGTTACTTCGTCCTGTATGCCTTGTACTTGTTGACTTCCTGGGGCATCGGCCTCTTGCAACTTTGTGGGTTCGTTGTCCACCCGGGTCTGCCCGTCATCGTTTGTGCCTTGCCGTTGTGCCGCTTGTCCCTTGTCCGTTGTACTAGTCTTCTGGCGAACACCGACAAGCAATATCCGCGCGCGTATTGAAGACGTAGGAATGGGACGTCCGGCTGGGAGACGTCGAGCGTTTCGTTATCAAGGATCTGCTCCATGTAACGAATCAGGAAGACCGAGTAATCCACAGTACCAGATTCTTGTTACGGGCAAGACCGGACATGCATCATTGGTAGTGCCTTGAAGGGATTCCCGCCAGTGTTTACCTCGATGATGAACTTGAACAGCTCCCGCTAGAAACCGAGAAAGATTAGTGCGTCAGTGTATTGTCCGTGTATATCTAACCTTTGTTGTACAGATTTAACTTACAATTTCTATAGCGTCGTCATCATATGTCTTAGATTGAAGGGAAGAGTAATAATGCATATAAGTCTGCCCTGCAATGTCGAGGACGAGGAGATGGTAATGGCCATGGAGGATGATGGGCATAAGAATCAATTCCGCGGTCTTATGACCGTAGATGACGTCCTCCATCATGCATAACGCCTGGTCGGCTGCGTATTCCGACTTCCGCATCGTAAGGGCCAGAGGTAACGTGATAATCGCACGCTGCTTATGCGTGTTGGGATTTGTCAACAACTCCTCACGCAACATTAGGACGAGCACGGTCACCACGTCGTCGGGCACTTCTTCCTTCCCTTCAAGCAATATAAAGAGGTTGTGACGGGTTGTGCACCCATAGTCATCCCTCCAGACGACCGAACTGCAACATAAATAGATAGAATATTATCTTACACAGGAATTGCTATTATTGCACAGGAACCCGCTATATTACACAGAAACTACCACTCATACACAGAAACGCTAAATAAGACACAGAAAGGGTAAATATTACACAGTAATTATATATCTTACACTGAAAATGTAAACATTACACATTACATATAACATTACCTGTTGACGCGTGTGTTCAAGAAAAGATCAATGGCAGCCTGTTCGACTTGGTTGAGCCATGCGAAGCCAGGGTATGTCTTCTTATTTGGCATGAAATCAGACCTTGGCGGGATTTGTAACTCGGTATAAGGCCGAGTTGTCGGCTTGGGATCGTACAGTACGATCGCAAGCTGTGCTTCTCCATCCTTCGTAGCTCTCTTCCTCTTCCCACCAGAAAGTGTTTCAAGAAAAATGTCAACGGCCTGCATTGCCGCCGGGAAAAATCGTCCGATGACTTGATGACTGTGCCAATGGGGATGGACGCTTTCTCCCGCGGGTCGTCGATGCCCGGCCTCTGGCCATTTTCCTCGGCTGCGGCACTGTTTGCGTGTCGTCCGACTTGTCGGACAACTGTATCCATGTGGGGATCTGCTTCTGGGACCGACCTCTCCTTAGGGGCATTTGCCTTGGCGGGGGCTTCGCTCAAAGTGCCCTTTTGGGAGGGGCCCTCTTCGCTGGGGCCTTCTTCGGTATAGCCCTCTTCTGGGGACGTCGATCGGGTCCCTAGTCACTATATCGTTCTTCAGCAAGGCCCTCATCACTTGGGCCTTCCTTGGTGAACCGTTCCGGTAGGGGTGCCTCCTCAGTTGCATCTTTTACGTCCCCGGCGGCCGTTGACGTGTCTACTTTTAAAGCGGCCGCCGACGCATCCAACTGGGCTTCTGCTGGACCAACGGTCGGCACCTCAGGCTCCTAAGATTCTCGGTTGGCCTCTGCTGGCGCCGGAGATATTGTCTCCGCTGTGTGACCACGGGTAACCTTCCGGACAACCTGTTTGAATGGCGTACCTGACCAAGGACGGGTAGCTGAAGGACAAGGAAGGACGACATCTTCATTCCGGTTGACGTCTGCCTCTTCCACCGCCGACGCCCGCTCATGTGGCACATCTCGCCGAGCATCTCTTGCGTCGCGCTCGTCCATACGAGACCGCAGCACATTGAACTCGGCAAGAAGGCGGTGGAGTAAAATGCGGACATCATCATCGCCGCTGGGGGCGTCGTTAGGCCTGTCGGTCGTCACGGCCGCCAGCTGACGGCGAGACCTTTTTGGGACATTGGCTTGGGCGGAGTGGTCTCCACCCCGTCTCCCGACACATCGTCGGCTTCTCTGCTTTCGCAGATCTTCTTCTTCTTCGGCCTTTTGGCCTCTTTCTTTCTTTGTTACTGCCCTCCTCGACAGTGAAGGCAGTCGGGCTCTCTTTGTTGAATCGGGGGATTGAGCCCCCTGTACAGTTGCACGGCTAACAAGTGCCATTTCTTCAGCGTTGCTGGAACAAGGTCAAAGAACTGCGAAGGATTCAAAAATATGATGTCAGCCTAAGAATCGTACATTACACAGAACAAGAATATGTTACATAGGAATTTCCAATATTACATAGGAAGTTCCAATATTACACAGAAACGTAATATATTACACAAAACGGTAATTTATTACACAGAGCGTACTTATTATACACAGAAATGAAGTATAATGCACAGAACGGTCATATATTACACAGAAACATACAATACTACACAGAAAACAACAATATTACACATAAAACAAGAATATCAACCAGAAACAAACAATTAGACATTCAAAAGATTAGAAGAGAACTCGCCTCTTTCCCTTCCAGGGATTTCAGGAGCGGATCAGTTGATGACGACTTTGTGAATGTGCTGTCCCCGTAACACAGTATACGGGGTGTCCGACCAACGCGTTGTTTCTTCACGCTGCCGGACACCTAGTAGAACCATACAGTGAGGGCGACCGAGCACCCTTTCAGGTATCCGGCGCTCTTGATCTTCCCTTGGCAGCGCAGCTGCACCCGTGCGGCAGTCTTGGGAAGATCATCCATCATCCATCTGTGGATGGCATGCGCCCAGGCGTAGTCACCGATAGTGTCTAATTTGTCAGCGTACTTGGCCAAGAAGGTGGGTGCATTCAGAGAGGTGTTGGGGAAGAAGATGGTGCTCATCAAGAATACTACGAGGAGCTTCACGAAAGTCTCCTCCGTTCCAGCCTTCCCGCTGACAAGTCTGAACAAGTTCTCTCTGATAGCATCGCGATGCCGGTTGTGTAACTTATTCAGATAAGAAAGTTCAAACTCAGAGGCTCCCTCCGCCCCCTCAGTCCTGAATGACACAATCTCGCCCACGCTGGGGACGCCCATTACGAGGGCGACGTCGTCGGGCCTGAACTGCAGCATGCTCTCTCCGATCTTGAACCTTTCGGTTCGTGCATCGTATACACGGAGCAGTGCGTCCAGAACCCCCCTTTATTGGACCACGGCTGGCAGGTCCATCAGGTGCGCGAAAGGAGTCTGCCGGAGTAACTTCCAGTGGGTGTTGTTCATTACTTTTTTCAATCCCTGTTGGTGTTATTCACGACAGGGGCCAAATAACACCTACCGTTGACCAAAATCCCGGCCATTTCTGTATCCAGTTCAAATTACACAAAATGATCAGATGTTACACCGAAAATGGATATGTTACACTGGAAGACGATAAATTACACAGAAAGTCCAAAAACCCCAAATTGATACACTGAAATGTCGGTCGACTTCTCCTTACCCAACTTCTTGTTACCTTTTTCGCTTGTTTTTTTGTTGCAGGAAGTCTGGCGAGTGTTTGCAGAAGGCCGAGAGTGCGAAGGCGGATGTATGGCAACTCAGTCGTCGTCGCAAAAGAGAATAACACCGTCTTCGAACACCGCACAAGGAGAAGAGAGTCGTAGGCGGAAGATGGAGAAGAAGAAACGGAAGAAGAAGCAAAGGAGCCGCTTGAACTGTTTCCCTCGGTGGGTTATCTCTACCGTTCGGCGGTTCCCGAATGCTTGAGGGTATTCTCGACATTTCCACGCCATTTTTTTGAAACTTGCGCAAGGGGCAAAAAAGACATTTCCACTACACGTCAGCTTCATCATAACGGCCGTTTCACGGTTTTGGATTTGAATGGAAATAGATTGAAAAGGAAGGACTAAATAGGAAAAGTGAAACATGTCAGGGACCATCCGGGAAACTGCAAACTTGTGGGGGACTTATAAGTAATTACCGCTATTTTCTACCACCAATCAAGTGTCCTTAATTTGTTTAATTAGAATGCGATGACGAACGGCGCTTTTCCCGCAGTCAAAATCTATCATATGGGTTTTTTGCCATAAACAAAATGTAATATATACATATATAATTCATGGATTACTTTATTTAAATTATTTTAATGTTTTGGAGGGCTAACCTCTTAGTCTGGCAGTCGCAATCCCAAAAAATCCTTGCCGTTGATGCCCTTCCCTTTCGATGGTTGCTGAATCCACCGTCTCCTCCCAATGATAAAAAAAAAAACAGAAAGTAAAGATCCATAAATTAGTTCTCTAATGAAAAACTTATAATTATGAAAACCCTAAAAAAAATATCACAATATAAAAAATAAGAACTAGGGTTCAAATTTAGAAAAACCTCATAACTCGAATTTCAAGAAATCAAATACCTCACGTAAGAGATCGGGATTTTGGCCGCCGACGGAGGGGAGATCCAGCCTGCACTTGAAGAGAAATCTGGTCATAGAGGAGAGATCACACGACTTCAAGGACTCCAAAAGGTTGTCCAGAAGTGGGAGGAAGTGGGTTTTTATAAGGGACTCACTTCCCCCATTTCGGTAAAAAAATGCTGAAGTGGGTGAAGTGGTCACTTCCACCACTTTAGAGGAAAAGAACGTCAGAAGTGGAGGAAGTCGGTCCACTTCCCCCCACTTCCCTCCACTTACATCGAAATGAACGCACCCTAATATAAGGTAATAAAAATTGAATTTATTCTGGTCAAGTAAGAATGGCAGATGACAACAACAGAATGTTTTATATTTTTGTTGTTATATTTAGCGTGCACGAGTAAATGAATATTTTATTATTTGTTTCTAAATTTTCTCTCTCCATAATATTGGTGTCTTTTTACCCCCGGGATGTGTTGACTCATAGAAAACGGGTACCTTTTTAGTGCATGTTTGCTTGCGTTATGTCTTATATAGTGAACGTCAAATTTTTATTTTTGAAAAAAATCTAAAACTATTTATTTCATAAAATATGTCTTTTTCGTCTTTTTCCTCGATGGTGATCGCCCTTTAGACAAAATCATGAGAGGTCTGTACGGTTGTTGGTAAAATCGACGGTTATTAGGAAAACCCATAAGAGGCTTTAGGAATGTTGGAGAAAATATGGTTAAAAAGCAATTAAAATTACTAATAACCCAAAAATGCAGTTAAAATTAAAAAATTAAAATAATGAACACCTTATATAAGAAAATACAATATAAAAAAATGTGAGATAAAATGGTTGAACCGAGGTTTATGCATCATAAGTTTTTTAAAGCAAATTTACCACTTTTCGATGCTTGGGAGTACCACATTGTAATTCCGGCGAAATGAATTATTTGAGCTTTATCACATTGAACCTATTACTTAGACTTTGTAAGAGAAATTGGGGAAGAATAACGAGGATTCACTCTTCCAATCTATTGTTGTAAAGAATTTATTTTTCTTTTTGCTTTTCTTACTCTTACTTCCTCGGATGAAAAGAACTTTTGTCCTTTTTCAACCGAAAAGAAAAACCTTTTGAAAAAAGAGTTAGCAAACTATTAAAATTAAATATATGGAATGCCAATTGTTAAAATCTTTTCAAATTCCAAATTATATTCTAGAATTTAAAAGAATTTTACAGATTTTCAAAGGGTTGAAGCTTTTCACACTTTATGTTGCAGATGGGAGGATTTCTCAAAGGAAAGAAAGAAGAAGGAGAAGAATAAGAGGAAGAGGAGGTCGAGAGGAGAGGTAAAGGGAGAAAGAGTGAAGGAGAGGTTATGCCAAAGGTGCTACAGGCTTAAGGAACGGGGCTCTAGTTGAAGTAGAGCAACCCCGTTGTATTTATCTTTAACAAGCTTCACCATACCTATTGCATCAGGGAGAGATGCTAGTTTCAACAAGTAAAGCTCTTACTGAATCTCGTCCTGAAGACCAGAGAGAAAGCAATTTAAAAGACTCTGATGGCTCAATCTGGTAATGCCAGTGGAACGACACTCGAAGTCATGGAGATAGGCCGTTCAATTTTGCTTCATCATTTATAAAAGAGGATGGTCTGAAAAGCAGTTCAATTTTGTGGACGAACTCCTCCTAATTGGATAAATATTTTGTAGAATAGAGCCAATGAAACCATTGCAAAGCCGGTACGACCATATAAAATGCAACAACTGAGATGTGTTGGTTATCAGGGATCTGATGATAGCCAAAGAAGTGGTTGATCTAGAATAACCAACCGAGGATATTCTTGCTGGAGAAAACAAGGACCTACATTTTCGGCAGGTGAGTTGGAGAAACTAAAACAGATGAATAGATGGACGATGAGGTTAATGATATTTGGTGGTGGACATGAGGAACTGGAGGTGAGGTTGGAAGTGGCAGGAACTGAGGTTGTAGGGGTGTAGAGGGGGACTGCTCCGATGGTTGCATTTTAATCATGATCTCCGTCAAGACAGCTTGCTGGGCGGCTAAGGAGCTATGGAGAATGTTGAAGGACTCAGTGTGGTTCTTGCGGATGAGCTCCTATGAGTCGGTATGTTGTTGCACCCTCGAGCAAAGGAAGTCAAGCTTCACGAATACTGAATCATGACGGGTGAGCTGCTCGACCATCATAGAGAGCTACTCATCCACGGCACGCGCGCATGTCATCATGCCCTCTGTCATAAGTTCAACAATGAAAGCACTAAATTGTTGCAGCTGGTAGGATTTTCTCAGAGGAAAAAAAGAAGATATAGAAGAAAAGGAAGAGGAGGTTGAGAGAAGAGGCAGAGGGATAGAGAGGGAAGGAGAGGTTAGGGCAAAACGATTCCTCCATTTCCTTCGATCATTACACACTTTATAGTGGAACCATTACAACCAAATTGTAGTAACTTGCTACTAAGGCATTTCAACAAGCACCCCATTTGTCCAGAAAAATACAAAATTTAATATCAGCATTTCTAACCTCTTGATCTTCCTAATCACAATTTCATAACAATAATAGCTTAAATATGAGATGCTCTCCCTGCTGAAGGTCGTTTTCTGGCTAATACATCACAAAGTCATAATATTTCATAACAATAATAACCTAATCATGACCTTAGACTCCTATGGATTCATCGTTCAATTACATACAAAATCGGTGATTGAAGTTGATATTTGCATCCCGACATTCTCCCTACCATTCCCTGTAACCGCATTCGCACCAATTTGAGGCTTATAAACTATTCAAATTCCAAACATAAATGAAATATTAAGAATAGAAGTCCCTTCAAATTCTAGGGCACTTATTCATAAATTCCTCACCCTAACTTTTCAAATTTCATTCACAATTTTCCATCCAGAGTTAAAAACTTTGTAGGTGAAGTTGGTTGGTGTTGATTATATTGTCCTTGCAATAATTTTTTGTTTTTGGTAAAAAGAGCTAGAAGCTGAATTGGAGAGAGAAAAACTAAAATTACAATAGGAAGCAAACAAAGACTAGTTCAAATAAGTTTTTTGGCAAGTGCTATTGAGGAGTCGATCTCCTAAGTTTGTGAGTGGGTTAATGGGTTAATTTGATTGCATGGTTTTAATAGGAATAAGAATATTTTCATATGTTATTTCTTATATTTGTATTTTCATCTACTCGCCTATGCTGTAAATGAGTTGATTTATGAAATGAATTGCCAATTTGATTTATGAAATATTGTGAGAAAACCTACTGGATTGTATGTCATGTTTTAGGCATGCCTACCTTTGAAAGAGACCTGATTTGGTAAATGCAGGTATTCATGCACGAACTTGCTCATTGTGAATTTTAAATTGTGGAACTTCATATATATATTACACACTTGGCTTTGAGATAATATGATAGTGATGGTTATCATCGAGATATGAATATTTGTTCTGGAGAAGAACCATGTGGAATTATTTACATGAATTTTGTGATGATACACTTCTTGATGTTTTGTAGGTGATGGGGTTTGAACCCGCTTGTTGTAGTATGGGGTCTCAACGGTCCACCCTTTAGAGGATGTGTGGTGGACCCGGCTGATTTGCCCACTTCAGGTGGCTTGTGGAGTTTTGACTGGACGAACATCGGGAGTCAGGAGTCCCCATAGAGCTCCGGTTGATCAACATTAAGGACATGAGTGACTTGATAGCTTTGAACTTAGCCACCGCCACGGCTAGAGTTTAGAGAGGTTTTTAGATCATGATTTGATTGCTCAAGATGCAAACGCCGTATTTTGAGGCAATGTGTATTTATGCCAAAAAAAAAAAAATTGTTTTGATGTTAAACATCATGTTTTCTGATTTGAAAACTCTTATTATATTAGTCGTGAGATTTGAGGGCTGAAACCTCCTTTGAGCAAAATGGTTCTTCGATATTATATCTGATTTCCTAATACATGGGTATAAGTCGTTATAAATATATTTTCTGCAATACTTTGATATATATGTGTTACTGCAAAGGCTTGGTTTTGTCACTTTATTGATTAATTGTACTCTGTAGAATTGTAATAACCCATTCACTGAGCGACTTTAGTTACTCACCCTCAACCTCCCTTCCAGGCTCTAACTAGTAGTGGCGTTGCGGTAGACCGGAGTGCTGTGCATTCTCCAGCTATTTTGTCCTTAATCCTTGTTTAATGTATATTTCTTCTTGAACATATGCATTGTATAAGGTCATGAATCCACTAGTGTATTTGACACTCTTATGCATGGTTTGTATGCCTGTCTAATTTTGGAAACCTTGTTGTACTTATGACAAGCATGTTTCATTGAACCTTACATTCATTTTTTGGTTTGGTTACTTCTTTTGTATGATTTTAGTACTATATTTTGTATACTCTTGAATTGCGTTTCCTGTTCAAGTTTGTTGTTCCTAGGTTATGGTTAGTCTTGTTGTTTCTTGAGGGTTGAGTGGCGCAGGTGTCCCTCCTTGGGTAGTCATGACGGTTGTCGTGTGCCAGTCTCGTGGGACAAGGCGTGACACCTGGCCTCTGTAAGTATGAGATTAAGAAGCTTGAGGGCCGATTCAAATCTCATAGTCTCGCAGTTGGGTTTCACCTTGAAGTGCTACTTGAAGATTAGGGCAAGCAATGAATATATGTTAAATCTTGAGTCCTTGCATTCTAGCACATTGCATGCTAATTGTTAGGGCTTTGATCTCTCGCATCTACAACCGAGTTAATCAAAGTGGAACAACAGCCTGCCAATGAAATATTATGGCTGGAGTTAGGAACTAGGAAGCAACTCTACCCATTGAGAGGTCCTTAGAGAAGAAGGCTGTTGAAAATAAAAAAAGGTCCATTAGCATAAGAAAAATTAGTAAGTATAAGATTCTTCCCTCTTTGTTGCTTTTAAGCAACAAAGTATTCCTATGCCAATGCATATGCTTTCCTAGGAATGTTGTTGTAATATGAAGCTTTATCCCTACAAATAGCATTACATCTAGCCTTCCAAATATGCCAAGCAATAGTATTAATGACAGTTTTTATGAAGCTAAATTACATCTTTTGAATATCATCAATCCACACCCCAGAAGTAAAACCCTAAGGAAAAATCATATCTTTGTCAACTAGATTGCTAACCGAGTTCCAGATTAACTAAGATTTAGGGCAAAGGTTTAGAAGATATTCTACTGTCATAATTAAGACCACAAAAGACACAGAGGTCCTGAGGGCCTATATTCAAAGCATGTGAGAAGTCAGCAGTTTTGATTTTACCCTTAAGAAGGAACCAAACAAAATGTTTGGTTCTAGGAGCCATTTTCAGGAACCGCAGATTACTCCAACCCTTCCAGGGTTCACAACCTGCAATGTTAGACTTTAACTATTTATAAACAATGGAGGAAATCTTATTATTATAAGATTTGGGAAACCAATAGCATTTGGGTTAATTGTAGCAAATCTTAAAGCATGAAAGTTCAAACAGTTACTGAAAGCCATTCTGATCATAGACAGAATTCAATGAATATCCACTAGAAAATCCAAGAGTGTAAGAGAAGTAAAATCTAAATCCATGTTTAAAAATGTTGATCTGTAGGCTAAAGGAAGTTCAAAACACCAGGGGTCATGCATCAAGGAAATAGAATTCAGGTTTACATCCATGATCCAAATAAAAGGTCTAAGATAATTGGAAGTTCTGTATAGACTCCTAAAGAACCAAGAGTAATTGGCTGGAATGTTGTCCTTCCAGATATGAAATTTATAGTACTTATGAATCAAAATGTCAACCCAAACAGTATCCCGAGCATTTAAAAAGCTAAAAACATACTTAGCCATTAAAGCTATCTTAGAGATTTTTAAATCTTTTATAGAGAGGCCCCCCTTAGCTCGGTCAAGTGTAGTATCATTGAAGTTAACTAGATGAATGCCACTACTATGAGCACTATTAGACCAAAGACAATTCCTAGAACTAGCAGAAATTCTGTCTAAAATACCATCAGGGACAGGTTAAACAGAAAGATAGTACAGAGGAATAGTTAACAAGGAGGAGTTAATGAGGGTGACTTTACTAGTAGGAGAAATCCTGTTCCAATTAGCAATAGTTCTATCAATCCTCTCCAACATGAGACTAAAATGAGAAGCTGCAATCTTTTTGGGAGAAAGAAGAATTTCTAAATAAGTGAATGGAAAGGAACCCACTTTAATGGGCATAATAGAACTAATGCTTTTGATTATCTTCTTGTTAGTCTAGGAAGGGAAAAAAATTTCAGAGTTCAAGTTATTGGAGATTTGAGCCGTCAGATGCCCATAAAAATTCAAACAAAGCTTGATATATCTAGCAGTTTTCCTAGTCTCATGAGAAATAAGAACTAAATCATTAACATACATAAGATGGTTGAAATTATATTATTTCTCAAAGAAAATTCAGTAAGGTAATAAGATTATGAGATACTAGGATAAAAAGGTAACAGGAAATGGGGACACTTTGTTTAACTCCTCTCGAAGAAGAGATCTACAAGGTAGTTGACCATTGATAAGTAAAGAGAAAGTAGAAGTAAGGCAGACTTTTATCCAGGACATCTACATACTAGAAAAATTCATTTTAGTCAAAGTGCCCGAAATAACATTCCAGGTTAGGGTATCATAAGCCTTTTCAATGACCATTTTAACTAGTATCCTAGGGGTTGCAAATCTCTACCAAAAGAATAAATAATCTCTTAAAAGGCAATAATATTATCAAAAGAGTTTTGATCAGAAATAAAACCACTTTGGTATCTCCTATCAGGTGGGGAAGAACATGCTTAAGACGATTGGCAAAAAGTTTAGAAATAATTTTGTAACAAACATTGTAAAGTGAAATAGGATAAAAATCTGAAACCAATTTGGGGTTGAGTTTTTTTGAATAAGAGACATATAAATTCTTCTCTAAGACTTTGGCATGACAGAATTAGAGAAAAAATGTCTAACAACCAAAAAGAAATGGTCACTTACCTCATTCGAAAAGAAATGGTAGAATTCAGCATTAAGACCATCTGTGCCAGGACTTTTACTGATAAGTGCTTGTACACATATATTTTATAACATCATGTTACATGCATTGAGCATCACTTTTATCAGGTTGTATCATTAATAAGGTATATTTTGTGTTCTTTGTGCAAACAGGGCGTTGGAGGTGCGGAATATAAGAAAAAAAGTAAAGATAGGGAGTGATGGCACATTTCAAGACCAGAAATAGAAGCTGTACTCGCATACATGGAGGTGTTGCTAACTTTTGGAGGAGTTCAAGTAATCACATGAACCGGAAGGGCACGAAGGCAGTAGTACGTCCATGTCCCAGCTTCTGCGCGCAAATAAGAGAAGGTTTTGAAGGTTTCAAAGGACAGAAAGCCACACACCCTACCACATTGGAATGTGCCCGACCGTGTGAACTCGAAAAATTATTTTGGGAGAAATCATTGTAGCAGCACTGTAGCAAAATCACTGTTCACACCCATGCGGAAATTTCACACGGGCGTGTGGCTACAGTACACGGGCTTGTGAGTGCCCGTGTGGATGCCGGTGTGAAGCCCCGATTTCAATATATAAAAGTCGCCTTGTGATAATTTTTAGGAATCTTTTTGGCTACTTTCGAGAGATAAGGCGGCTAGGGCTTGGAGAGAGTTCTTTGCGGGTTGGGGAAGTCTTCCTCACCAATGGAGATCGATTCCTCTTTCATCATAGCATCAAGGAAGCCATCGGCGACCTAGCTTTGAAGCGGAATCAATCTCGACGTGGAAGCTACCCATCAAGACCATCATCACGGATTTAGGGGAGTTATTCTTTATGTCTTTTGAACTTATTTATCAACTCATTATTTGTTTTGTGGCTCGCTCCATGGAGAGCTAAACCCCTAGAGGGTATTCGGACATGTAAACCCTAGGATTCATATTCTTATTAGATTTACATTGTGTTTCTATTCGAGTTAATATTTAGAGTTTTGCTCTTGAGTTCTTAATGCTTGCAATTGCTTTTGATTTTATTATTGATTGCTTTGCATAATCTTTTCAACCTAGTGAAGAGAGAGATCACCATTAGGTTTAGAATCGCCAAGAGTGAAGAGGGTTGAGAGGGTGAGCCGTGAGATAGCGGAGTGTCCCTTTCTCTTCCGATAGATATTTCCTATCTCCATATTCCCTAAGTTTCATGCAACCATATATGGTGTGAGATGTTGAGAGAATTCTCCGTCGAGACCTTGTAGGGGGTTAGGGATCCTTCACCTGGATGCAAGGTTGGATCTACTTTTATAAATTGGTGATATCTTTGGGATCCCAAGAGTGCTAAGCAGTCATATGTTGTGTGAGGTGTCGAGAGAATTTTTCGCCGGGACCTCATAGAGGACTAATTATCGGCGATCTGGAGGCAAGGGCCGATATACCGTAGGATACCCACGACTCAATACTCTTGTCTCGAAACACTTGTAATCTGCATTTAACACCCGAATCCTAGGGTGAGCATTGTCCGGATACCCCACTTCTTTGATTGGTAACTTTTTCCCTTTTTATTCCCTGCGCACGTGTAGTGACACTCTTAGGTTTGGCCATTAGATCATCACACAGTACACTCATTAGGCTAGATAACAAGAGAGGAGCTATTACTAGTACTTCTGTTCCCTGTGGTTCGACAACCCAACCCTTTGGGTCTACTTTTATTACTTGATGACAAGTGCACTTGCGATAATGCAAGGGGTTGACACACGTCACCCCATGACACACCCTTGCGTGTGTACTCCGCAAGTGCACGGGTGTCGAAGTAATAAAGTACCCAAACGGGTGGGTAGTCGAATCCACAGGGAGTAGACGTAAGAACAATCACACTTTGTTAAGTAATCAAAGATAAACCAATTGTTGTTGAAAGAAAATAAAATAAGAAAGAAGTAGAAACAAAGTGCTGAAAATGAAAGCTAGGTCGGAGAAATAGATCAATTAAGAAGATAGGGTACTCGGACGATGTTCCCCCTAGAATCCTTGTTTCAAGTGCAAGACTTCAAATACTCTTATTCAATAGAGATTTCAAGAGTAGTGGAATCCAAAGATACAAGGTCCCAAATCTAAGGTCAACCTTGACTAGTCCCCTACGAGGTCCCGGCGGAGAGAAGACTCTCGACGCCTCACACCACGTATGACTGCGCTATGCTCTAGGGATTCCAAGTGGTAAACCCTATTCCCAACTATAGATCATTCCCTTTGGTCCAGGCGAAAGATCCCTAATCACAAATAAGTCCCGGCGGAAAGGCCTCTCTCAACGCCTAACTCTCTTTGAGATCGAAGGTAAAACTTGGAATAAGAAGGTAGGGAAAACCACACCGGAGAGGAAAGGGGACGCGTCGCTACCTCTCAACTCACCCTCTCAACCCTCTTCAATCTTGGTAACCTAATCCTAATGGTGATGGTCACTCGTCAAAAGGATGATTGGATTAGCCCTCAACCCTAGTGTCACTCTAAGGGAGAAACCATTAAGCATACAAGATTGAAACTCAAATTTAAACTCAAATTGAATAAAAGCATTAAAGTCAATGAAACATAGGAAATCTAGGGTTTACAAGTCCAAGTACCCACTAGGGGTTTAGCTCTCCATGGAACAATACAAGTTCATCAAAATAAATGAAGATAAGTGCAAGAAATCCATAAAGAAAACCCCCTTAAGCTTCGTGTTGATAGACTATGGGAACTTCTCCTTCTTCTTCAAAGAATCCCTTCCTCCAAGCCTAAGGCACACCTCGTCGAAGGCTCCCCCAATGGCTCTCCTTGGAAGGGAATGATGATGAAACCGGTGAAGAAGCGCCCCCAAAGTGTAGCAAGAACCTCCTGAACCCTAGCCGTCACCTCCTCTCCAAGTTAGAAGAAGATACCCCCAATAACGCTTCAGAACGGCTTTATAATTGGCCATCTCGAGGATCCACACGGGCGTGTGGATAGTCCACACGGCTGTGTGGAAATTCCACACGGCCGTGTGGAAATTCCACTCGCCAATGTGGATTTTCTGCCTTGTGAAATCTTCATACTAATCCTCGATTTCGCCCGTTTCTTCTCCTGAGGTCACATGGATGGACACACGCCCATGTGAAAGGTCAAGTGGCATTTCTCCGAGTGTGGTAGTTGAATGGAGGTGTGAAGGTGGGAAGTGGAGTTGCGTAGGGTTGTGAAGCTCACACGGCCGTGTGGAAATTCCACACGGCCGTGCCTATGACCATTTCTCAAAACCAAGTTGACAAGTCTATCGGCACATCACAAAAGGGGTTCAGTGGATTTCAACAAAAGCTACGATTAAAAGATTGCAAAAAATAAACAAACCAAAAAAAACAAACTGAAACAAGAACATGAAAAATAGAAGCAGTAAGATAACTCTCAGAAGGTGGAACCTTGCTGAGTACACAAAGACTCAACAGAAAAGAAAAAACAAGAAAATAAAAAGAAGAACAAAAGACGCATCAAGCGTCGGCATCTGCTGGTGCTGCTGGGGATGCTGGGGAGGCGTAGGGTGCTCGGGGTGGGGACGGCGAAGTGGAATCGCTACCTCTCGCCATCAACTGGTGGAGTGAAGTGATGTGTGTCATCATCTCCGAATGGTACTCAGCCATGCGAGCGAGAACCTCAGTGTGGTTCGCTGCCTGAGTTACCCGCATGGCGGCGAGATCAGTCTGAAGAGTCCCCACAGCAGCCTCAAGTCTGCCTATGCGATCCTGTGCTGGCGGGGATGCAGGTGCTGATACCGGTGGCCCCTCCTCGTCTGCTGGGGTGTCCTCCGCCTCCATGGGTGCGGGTTGTGATGATGGCCCTGCCCGGGTCTCCTCCGAGTCTTCGTCTTCGTCCTCAGACTCCTCGGACTCATATGGGAATGGAACAACAACCACAACAACTAATGAAGGTTTCATGGCAAGAAGAGGGGAAGAAGGCTTACTGGAGAAGATGAGTCCAATCTAACAATGTAGTAACGAGTAAGGCCCACAAATCCCTTAAATAAGCGAGAGAATGGAAGGAGAAGAGCAACCGTCGCGACCTTTGAAGAGGAGGCGTTTGAAGATGAAGGGTTGCTTGGGGGGGGATATAAAGAGAAAGGCCCCTTTTCATGTTTAAGTACCCCACACGGCCGTGTGGAAATTCCACACGGCCGTGTGGATTCTCTGTATGGCCTTATAAAGCTCCCCGAAATTCCACACGGCCGTGGATAATTTCCACACGGCCGTGGGGATTCTCTGTATTGTGAAGATTTGTACTAAATAACTCCACATGGCCGTGTGGAATTTCCACACGGCCGTGGGGATTCTCTGGATGAGAAAATTCCTTCCCAATTTCATCCACACGGCCATGTGAAAATTCCACATGGCCGTGTGCTTCCATTCTTCAACTCAAAAATAGTCCAAACTCTGCAGAAATTAATGAAAACACATGGAACGACTGCAGAAGTTGAAAACTCACACGTTTACAACTTAAAATCTCGCAAAATTCACAGGAATACCACCTAACTTGCCATAAACGATGAACACAAAAACATGCATTACCAGCAATGAAACCACACACTACAAACTAAACAAAACACAAAAAAAAAAAATGCAGAAATAAAACTAACTACAACACAAAAAATTGGGTTGCCTCCAATAAGCGCTTGTTTTACGTCACTAGCTTGACGTACCTGCCTCTCTAAACTCAAGGGGGTTGATCCAACAAAAATACCTCTGCACCTTCAGCACTAACCTCACCACCAAAATATGGCTTCAGACGATGCCCGTTTACCTTGAAAGTACCTCTATCTGGATGAGTGATTTCAATTGCCCCCTGCGGTGATACTTGAGTTACGGTGTATGGCCCAAACCACCTAGATTTTAACTTTCCGGGGAACAGTTTGAGTCGTGAGTTAAATAACAAAACTTCATCCCCCACCTTGAACTCTTTCGGAGTTTTGATATGCTTATCATGCCACTTGCGTATCCTTTCCTTGTAGATTCGGGCATTTTCGTATGCTCTCAGTCTCCATTCATCAAGCTCATTGATCTGGTGCTTCCGTTGTTCCCCAGCTCGAGAAAGGTCAAAATTCATTGTCTTGAGTGCCCAATAAGCTCGGTGTTCTAATTCAACAGGAAGATGACAGGATTTCCCATAGACCAGATTGTAGGGTGTAGTTCCAATAGGAGTTTTATATGCAGTCCGGTAAGCCCATAACGTGTCATCCAACCGTTCCGACCAATCTCTTTTCCCATGTTCTACTGACTTGGTCAAGATCCTCTTCAGCTCCCTGTTAGTAACCTCTACTTGGCCACTTGTCTGCGGATGATAGGGGGTAGCGAGACGATGGTGCACTCCGTATCGCTTTAACACTTTTTCGAACTGACTATTACAGAAATGTGTTCCTCTATCACTAATAATGATCCTAGGTGTTCCAAATCGGGAGAAAAGCTTCTTGAGAAATTTAACTACAGTCCTCGCATCATTTGTAGGTAATGCCTGAGCTTCCACCCACTTAGATACATAATCCACTGCTACAAGAATATATTTGTTCCCATTGGAGCCTGGGAATGGTCCCATGAAATCAATTCCCCACACATCAAAAACCTCACAGAATTGAATAGGATTTTGTGGCATCTCATCACGCCGAGAGAGGTTCCCTGTCCGTTGGCAATTGTCACAACGAAGAACATACTGATGAGCGTCCTGAAATAGTGTTGGCCAATAGAATCCTGCTGCAAGCACCTTTTCGGTTGTTCTACCAGAAGCATAGTGACCCCCGGTTGGGCCTGAATGACAGTGTGTTAAAATATTCCAGCCTTCTTCCCGAGAGACACAGCGTCGGATTACATGATCTGCACAAATCCGGAACAGAAAGGGGTCATCCCAAAAATAGTTCTTTAAGTCACTGAAAAACTTTTTCTTTTGCTGAAAAGTAAGACCCTGCTTAAGAACCTTTCCCGACAAATAGTTGGCAAAATCCGCGAACCAAGGTGTTTCCTCTTCTGCCGATCCGCCATGAATTATGTATAAGTGCTCTTCTGGGAATGAGTCGTTAATCTCCGGCTTTGATGCCTTGTAACCCTCACAACCTTCTAACCTAGAGAGGTGATCAGTAGCTACATTTTCCACGCCCCTTTTGTCCTTGATTTCCATGTCAAACTCTTGTAGAAGAAGAACCCAACGGATCAACCTCGGTTTGGCATCAGTCTTGCTCATGAGATAACGCAAGGCGGAATGATCTGTGAAGACAGTGACTCTGGATAAGATCAGATATGGCCTGAACTTATCAAATGCGTAAACCACTGCTAGCAACTCTTTTTCTGTAGTAGTATAATTTTCTTGTGCGCTTGTGAGTGTTTTACTCGCATAATAGATGGGCTGAAAATGTTTGTTCTTCCTCTGCCCTAGCACTGCCCCAATTGCATAATCACTGGCGTCGCACATGAGCTCAAAAGGAGCGTTCCAATCTGGTGTAATCAAAATTGGTGCTTGAGTCAACTTCTCCTTCAGCAGGTTAAATGCAGCTAAACATTCGTCCCCGAACTCAAAAGATGTATCTTTTTCAAGAAGTTTTGTTAAAGGTTGAGAGATTTTTGAAAAATCTTTAATGAATCGCCGATAGAAACCTGCATGCCCAAGAAAGCTGCGAATTCCCTTCACATTAGTTGGCGGGGGAAGTTTCTCGATCACCTCAATTTTCGCCTTGTCCACCTCCATCCCATCTTTGGAAATTTTATGCCCTAAAACTATTCCTTCTTGGACCATGAAGTGGCATTTCTCCCAGTTCAACGCCAAATTGGTTTCTTCACATCTCTTGAGGACCCTTTCCAGTTCTGCGCAGCATTTGTCAAATGAGTCCCCGAACACCGAAAAATCATCCATAAATACTTCCATGATGTCTTCCAAAAGATCGTCAAATATAGCAGTCATGCATCGTTGAAAAGTGGCTGGAGCATTACACAGCCCGAAAGGCATCCTTCGGTATGCGAAAGTCCCGTAGGGACAAGTGAATGTAGTTTTTTCTTGATCCTCGGGTGCAATGGGGATCTGAAAATATCCCGACATACCGTCAAGGAAGCAGTAGAAATTATGCCCAGCTAACCTTTCCAACATCTGGTCAATGAATGGTAACGGAAAATGATCCTTTCGAGTTGCGTCATTTAGCCTTCTGTAATCAATGCATACTCTCCACCCTGTGACTGTTCTAGTTGGGATTAACTCATTACGTTCATTCTTCACTACAGTCATTCCTCCTTTCTTAGGGACCACCTGAGTAGGACTCACCCACGCACTGTCAGAGATCGGATAAATGATACCTGCATCCAGAAGTTTAACTACCTCTGCCTTCACCACCTCTTTCATGTTTGGGTTCAAACGACGTTGAGGCTGGATCACTGACTTATAATTATCCTCCATCAATATTTTATGAGTGCAGAATGACGGATTTATACCTTTAATATCAGAAATTTTCCAAGTAATGGCAGTCTTATGCTTCTTCAACATATTCACTAATTTATCCTTTTGAGACACGGATAATCCCGAAGATATAATGACCGGGAGTTTTGATCCTTCACCTAAGAATGCATACTCCAAGTGTTCTGGTAGTGTTTTAAGCTCCAGATCAGGTGGGTCTTCAATGGATGGTTGTAACCTTTTCCCCTTCTGTCTATTAATTTCCTCAAAATGTTCAGATTCTTCTTCTGAGATTTCCTCTGAGCTCCCTTCTTGGATGTATGTGCCTTGTTGGGTTTTGAGATTTTCTATGTCTCCCACCCCACTTTCTTTGTAGGTTTCATTGGTGACACCCAAAGAGAAAATTTCTTGCTCTTCGCCTTTATTAGAAGAATCAAATCGATTAAGGGCCTCCTCTAAACTTTCCTCTACTTCTCCCTTTATACAACCCCGTGTTGCTTCTTCAAATTGAGTGAGTACTCTGAATAAATCACAATCTTGTCCCTCAGTAACTCTATCTATATCCAGGTTAACCTTTCTCACACAATAGTTTGTTTCAGCTGAATTTCGTAAGTAACTATGTGGAGATGATTCCTTGGTGAACCAATTCATTTTCTGCTCAACGTCTCTCACCATTCCGGTTATCTTCTCAAACAGTTCTGCTTCGTCGATCATGATTCCTACAGGATTGATAAAGAGTAACAACCTTAGAATAGCGGAGAATGAAGAAAATTGATTATGTATAAGAAAATAAAGATTAGAATAATGGAAGTAAAAGAAGTGTGAGATAGAATGTAGGAAAAATGACTAGCGAAACAAAGTGTAAAAATTCCTAAAACGCCTAACTCCCCGGCAACGGCGCCAAAAACTTGACACACCCTTGCGTGTGTACTCCGCAAGTGCACGGGTGTCGAAGTAATAAAGTACCCAAACGGGTGGGTAGTCGAATCCACAGGGAGTAGACGTAAGAACAATCACACTTTGTTAAGTAATCAAAGATAAACCAATTGTTGTTGAAAGAAAATAAAATAAGAAAGAAGTAGAAACAAAGTGCTGAAAATGAAAGCTAGGTCGGAGAAATAGATCAATTAAGAAGATAGGGTACTCGGACGATGTTCCCCCTAGAATCCTTGTTTCAAGTGCAAGACTTCAAATACTCTTATTCAATAAAGATTTCAAGAGTCGTGGAATCCAAAGATACAAGGTCCCAAATCTAAGGTCAACCTTGACTAGTCCCCTACGAGGTCCCGGCGGAGAGAAGACTCTCGACGCCTCACACCACGTATGACTGCGCTATGCTCTAGGGATTCCAAGTGGTAAACCCTATTCCCAACTATAGATCATTCCCTTTGGTCCGAGGCGAAAGATCCCTAATCACAAATAAGTCCCGGCGGAAAGGCCTCTCTCAACGCCTAACTCTCTTTGAGATCGAAGGTAAAACTTGGAATAAGAAGGTAGGGAAAACCACACCGGAGGGGGAAAGGGGACGCGTCGCTACCTCTCAACTCACCCTCTCAACCCTCTTCAATCTTGGTAACCTAATCCTAATGGTGATGGTCACTCGTCAAAAGGATGATTGGATTAGCCCTCAACCCTAGTGTCACTCTAAGGGAGAAACCATTAAGCATACAAGATTGAAACTCAAATTTAAACTCAAATTGAATAAAAGCATTAAAGTCAATGAAACATAGGAAATCTAGGGTTTACAAGTCCAAGTACCCACTAGGGGTTTAGCTCTCCATGGAACAATACAAGTTCATCAAAATAAATGAAGATAAGTGCAAGAAATCCATAAAGAAAACCCCCTTAAGCTTCGTGTTGATAGACTATGGGAACTTCTCCTTCTTCTTCAAAGAATCCCTTCCTCCAAGCCTAAGGCACACCTCGTCGAAGGCTCCCCCAATGGCTCTCCTTGGAAGGGAATGATGATGAAACCGGTGAAGAAGCGCCCCCAAAGTGTAGCAAGAACCTCCTGAACCCTAGCCGTCACCTCCTCTCCAAGTTAGAAGAAGATACCCCCAATAACGCTTCAGAACGGCTTTATAATTGGCCATCTCGAGGATCCACACGGGCGTGTGGAAATTCCACACGGCCGTGTGGAAATTCCACATGCCCATGTGGATTTTCTGCCTTGTGAAATCTTCATACTAATCCTCGATTTCGCCCGTTGCTTCTCCTGAGGTCACATGGACGGACACACGCCCATGTGAAAGGTCAAGTGGCATTTCTTGATGATGGGAAACCTTGGAGAGCTTTTGAAATCTTTGAACCAATCGGAACGAGCGAGCATGACTGCCTTCGTGTCCTTCTACAAGAGTTGTCTTGAAGTCTTTAGAAGTTGGCACATACCCCCTCGTTGGAACCCGATTTGTGTCTTGAACTTCGTAATTGCACAAAAGATCTCCACTTGGCACCATTCTGACCTAATCTTGCCTTTATTCACGTACCCTGTCTCCACAACCCTAATTGCGTGAAAGAACACCAAAACACACGAAATTAGCGATAAAGCCTGAAAAATGTGATGCTCATACGTGGAAAACATTTCCAGAATTATATACATGCAAGCACTTATCACCCCACTGCTGTGGGAAACAAGCGCATCATTTACCCATGGGCAAAGAAAGTAAGGTTTGATAGATCTCATTCTTAGCAACCCCATTAGTAGTAGAAATAGAATTAAGATCAGTAGGAAGAGCATCTAAAATGTCAGATAAATTACTCTGAGAAGAATTATTCCAAAAATATCTATAAACATTCAGAAAAGCATTTTCAACCTTGATGATCAGAATAAATTGTACCGCAAGCATCCATAATATAAGAGTTAGTATTAAAGTGCTTATGGGTGCGAAAAGTATTATGAAAAAAACTAGAATTGTTATCACCATCTTGTACCCATAACAACCGAGCCCTTTGAGCCCATTTATTAGCATTTTGCCTTGCATAGTAGTATACTTTTTGTAAAGGGACAGGAGTTCAGCTTTAGCACAGTCATAAGTGAGATGGACACTATCTGCTAATTCAAGGGTAGCAATAGCAGTTTCAGTATTATTGATTCTGTTATCAAGAGAAGTTAAATCATTTGAGCACTAGAAAACATGATTGTGCTCAGTGCGAGCTATTAAATGAGAGAAATCATGCATAGGACTAGAATGAGCGTGAAAATTCTAAGCATTTCTAACAACATTATGAAAACTAAGATAATTGAACCAATAATTTTGGGGAGATAATTAACAACACAAGAATCAAAATTAGTAGACAAGAGTGAGTTAACAAGGCAACTGTCTAACCTGCCTGATTATTGCACCATGTGAAGTCCAAGTGATGCACACAACACGGGGTGATGTGCCAACCCCTTGCGTCACCGCAAGTGCATGGGTCGTCAAGTAATAAAGTGGACCCAATGGGTCGGTTGTCGAACTACAGAAAATAGAAGTACTAGTGATTGTTCCTCCTCTATTATCAAGAGTAATGAATATAGTATTGTGATGATCTAATCACTAAACCTAAGAGTGTCACTAACAAGTGTGCAGGAACTGGAAAGAGTGAGTTCTTAATCAATAAAGGTGGGGTATCCGGACAATGCTCCCTCTAGGATTCAGGTATTAGGTAATGGATTACAAGTGCTTATATACGAACTAATTGAGTAGTGGGTATCCTAAGATATACTGGCCCCTACCTCCAGGACACCGGTAACTAGTCCCCTACGAGGTCCCCGCGGAGAATTCTCTTGATGCCTCCCACCACATATAACTGCTTAGCACTTTAGGGATCCCAAAGATAAACAAATTCCTAAAAAGTAGATCCAACCCTGCCTTTAGTGATGATCTAATCACTAAACCTAAGAGTGTCACTAACAAGTGTGCAGGAACTAGAAAGAGTGAGTTCTTAATCAATAAAGGTAGGGTATCCGGACAATGCTCCCTCTAGGATTCAGGTATTAGGTAATGGATTACAAGTGTTTATATACGAACTAATTGAGTCGTGGGTATCCTAAGATATACTGGCCCCTACCTCCAGGACACCGGTAAGTAGTCCCTTACGAGGTCCCAGCGGGGAATTCTCTTGACACCTCACACCACATATAGCTGCTTAGCACTTTAGGGATCCCAAAGATAAACAAATTCCTAAAAATTAGATCCAATCCTGCCTTCAGGTGAAAGATCCCTAACCCTCTACGAGGTCCCAGGGGAGAATTCTCTCGACGCCTCACACCACATATGGTTGCTTAAAACTTAGGGAATATGGAGATAGGAAATATCTATCGTAAGGGAAAGGGGACACTCCGCTATCTCACGACTCACCCTCTCAACCCTCTTTTCTCTTAGTAATTCAAAACCTAGCGGTGATGTCTCTCTTCACTAGATTGAATAAAACATGCATGGCATTAATAATGGAATCAAAAGCACATGCAAGCATTAAAAACACAAGAGCAAAACTGAATGTATTTAAATCAAATAGAAACATAATGTAGATCTAATAAGAGAAAGAATCCTAGGGTTAACATGTCTGAATGCCCTCTAGAGGTTTAGCTCTCCATGGAGCAAGTCACAAAACACGTAATGCAATGATAAACATCTGTGAAATCCATAGAAAATAACCCCCCTATATCTGTGATGATAGTCTTGATGGATAGCCTCCACTTCTGGATTGAGTCAACTTTGAAGCTCGGTCGCTAGTGGCTTCCTTGATGCCATGACGGAGGAGGAATCGATCCAAGTTGGTGAGAAAAGCTTCCCAAAGCCGCAAAAAACTCTCCCGAAGCCCTAGCCGCATGGACATCCATGTGCCCGTGTACTGTAACCACACGCCCATGTGAAAATTTCACACGGCCGCAAACAGCACTCGCTACAGTAGTGCTACAGTAACCTGCTTCAGTTCTTTCATTACAGTAATTGCTACAGCGGAATGCTATAGTGATTTCCTCCCCAGAAATCCTTCTTCGAGTCCACATGGTCGGGTACACGCCTGTGTGGTAGGGTGTGTGGCTTTCTATCCTCTGAAGACTTCAAAGACCTTCTCCCATTTGTGCACGGAAGCTGGGACATGGACGTACTACTGCCTTCGTGCCCTTCCGGTATGTAATGATTTGGAATCCTCCGAAAGTTGATAACACCTCCATTTATATGAGCATAGCTTCTATTTTGGTCTTGAAATGTGCCATCATACCCTATCTTCGCTTCTTTCTCGTACTTCACACCTCTAAGGCCCTGTTTGCAAAAAGAAGCACAAAATACACTTTATTAATGATATTTCTGATAAAAGTAATGCTCAATGCATATAAAATGATGTTATAAAATATGTATAAACAAGCACTTATCACCGAGCCAACATAACCAACATCTAGAAGATCAATAGAGGTAATAAAATCTGCATAGAGTCTAGCTTTATGAGCATAGTAATAATAGCTGCCTTCATAATGATCATTATTGTGCAAAATAGTATTAAAATCTCTAATAATCACCCAAGCAAGGCTGAGAGAAGACATACCAGATAATTCTTGCCATAGCATATGTTGACTAGGGACTCGGGTTGCATTATAAATAATAGAAAGAACTTAATCAATAAGATTATAATCGGATATTACCATATGAGGGGTTTTGCAGGAGATCACAATTGGAGTGACTATGCCAAGATGCCTTCTCCATATAATGATAATGCCTCCTGAGTATCCAGTTGCATCGATTGCAGCCCTTTCCCAATCTTTGCCTAACTTGGAACAGAAACAATTTAGCCAATGGTCATCAGTTCTAGTTTCAACCAGATAGAGCACCATAGGATTATTCCTTTTAAAGAGGATATGAATTCGAGTATAAGTATCACGACCAAATACCTCTATGCAATTCTAACACAATATAGATGTGAAATGCACAAAAAAAATTAATCAATATTAAAATGAGAACAGAAAAAGGAAACTTCTTGATAAGAACTTGATATCACGAGAAAGTGAAAAAACTGATAATCAGCAGTCGGGGATTAGACTCCTTCTCCCATCTTGTCTACCCGACCATTTTTCAGGGGGGCCACCATATGGTGAGAATTCTTACACACGAGAGCTTCCCTTCGCAGGTCTTGCTAAACTTGGTTTAGGGTCATTTCATCCTCAAGCTTTTCCTCTTCAAACTCCTTATCCCCTCTCACCTCTGTCTCGCTCATTTCGTGATCACTAGAAACCGACGAGGCTGTGGAAGATTGGAGAGCATCAGCAACTCAATCAACAAACATTTGGTGTTAATCTTGTGAGATTTTAGAGTCTTGGGCGGATGGATAACCTACAAAGGTTAGAAGAACAGGGAAAGGAGAAGATGACTGACCGCCTTACCTCTTTTGTTAGTAAAGGTTGTAGAGTTATGTGTGATATTCGAGCTCTACTTTCCTTATTTTTTTCCCCCGGTCCGTATTCTCATGAGCCTTGCTTGTTGGATGGGCGCCTCATGACCCATCCCGAGGGCCTTGCAGGCAATGTTACCCTTGCAAGGGAACCCGCAAGGGTTGGGCAAAGGGCCTTGAGGATGCAAGGGAGCTCGCAAGGGCCCCCAATCCTACCACTATAAAGGGCGGTCTTCTTAAGTTTTTCCACCTCCTTTAACACACTTTCTCACCCTCATTTCCTCCTCCGAAATCTCCTTCTAAATCCCTTCATTTTTTCCCCAAAACCTCCATTTCTTGCTCCAAGATCAAACGAAAAGTAAGGAGAGCTTGGATCATCTCCTTCTTCCCTCTTGTGAAAGCTACATATTGATTGTTTAAGGTTGAAGGTAAGCTTTATCTTTTCTTCTCCACTTCCTTTTGGCTGAATTCTTTGGGTTTGTTTGGTGTTATTTTGGTTCCAAATAATGTCTTGAGTTGATGCTTGTGACTCCTTGTATTCTCTTGGTAAGATTTGTGAGGATTAGAGTTCCTTCTTTTGTTGAAATCTAGGGTTACTATAGAATATAGTTCTTGGAGTTCCTTTGCCAATTCCTTTAGTTTCGGATGATAGAAAACCTTGGTAGAGCCCTTAGATGGTGCTTAGTAAACCCTAAGGACATGATCTCCCTCTGGAGGAGGTTTACCTTTTGTCGCCTTGGAGTTTCTTGAGTTTGATCGTTGTTTGCTTGATTTCTCTAGGAGGTGAGGCTTTGGCTAAATTGAAAGAACCAGTGAAGGTTTAACGTCGGGGTAGCGAGGGTCGCCAAGTTTGTGAGTGGGTTAACAAGTTATTGTATATATAGCCATACATAAATCATCCTATACTTGATCTTTGGTTTGTTTGAATGATTTTTATCTTGATCTTTGGGCCCTCAGAGTCACTTTCTGCTTCATTCCAAAGCGTGGCCAACTTCTAGCATTTGGGGCAATCCTTCGCCAAATATGGTCTGGTACAGATATAGCATCCTCCTCCCTTGCTACCTGAACCACATGCGGCTTTCCCATCAGTCTTGGGTCTATTCCATTTGGCCTGGCTGTTGGGTTTCCTCCTCTGGAACCCATCTCCGGCTCTTTTCTCTACTAGCTTCTTATCCTTCGGTCTGGGTCCAACTCTGGAGTTCGGTAAGGAAGTTGAATAGCTTGTCCTCCTCGGACATGCCCCTAATATCCAGCATCAATAATGAAAACTCCTTCACATACTCTCGGACCGTGCCTGTCTGCGTAGCTTCTTCAAGTTAGAACGCGCTACCCAAGCAATGTTCCCAGGTAAGAATTGCTCCTACAACTCTTTCTTCAACTCAACCCATGAGTTCAAAGTTGTCCGACCCGCTCGAGCATCTTCTTGCTGTCAAGTGCGCCACCATAGCTTCGCATCACTAGTAAGATACATTCCCACCAACGGTACTTGCTCATGGCCCGGTACCATTGTATCTTTAAAGTACTGATCCATGTCCTAAAAAAAGTTCTCCAGTGTCTTGACACTCCGTGCGCCATCAAATGGGGAAGGTTAAGGGACCTTCACTCACGTGGGCGCCTCCCACGTGATTGGTGAGACGCTAGCTTTCTTAAGTTAGGTGACTTTTGTCTCCAGTGATTGTACCTTCGTCTTTAGGACTTCAACAGTCAATTGGTTTTCCCTCAATCTACCCACAAGATCTTCTGCCATCTTTGACAGTTTCTCAAGCTGATCGTCAACACTCCCGATGACGTCCTCTATCCGCTCGGCTGTTTCCTTAAGGTGATCCAATCAATCTTTCTTACTAGTCGCCATTTTCATCGTCTTCACTTGTATGAGCTTCGCTTCAAGCCACACCTCGGCTCCGCAAAGCCACAACTCGGGCTTTGATACTAGCTGTCACAACACGGGCCAAAAACCATCACCAAGAGGCCTTATTTCTTCCCAAAAACACATTAAACCCTATTACATGAGCTGCCCCAAATCCAAGGTTAATCGAGCCCCATACCCAATATAGGTCTGGCGTGACTGTAGCTTCAACCAGCCACTCTTGGTTACATTGCGCAACAGTACCGGTCACGCTTCCGACTACGAGCCCACTTACATACACCTGCGTAGTGCCTTGTCAAATCTGGAATTAGCATCTGGGTCTCCCGACCTGATCAAGTATCCCGCCCCGCCTAGACTTACTAGAGCTCCATACTTTAAATAATCTAAGTCTGTAACACTTGACTCTTGGTATGGGCGTGCCTTTCCCCCACGCTCATCGGTCACGTGCAAGCCCACGGCCCAGCGCGTGCATGCCTTACGGTCTCAGCACATAATCGTGCGGGATATTCCCCCCGCTTTTACTCACGACACAACGCATGCCTCGCGCTAAGCGCGCGCTACCTAATCCATGCAGCTGTCCGTCCTTATGGCTTGGCCTATGTTGAAATGTACGCCTGCTCACCAAGTGTAAGGTCATCAACTGTTACAGTAACCATCATGACTGCGCTCCTTAATCCTCCATGTGGGTACATAGTGGTACGCACTTGCGTATCCATAAGTGTACGGGTCATATAAGTAGTAAAGTGTACCCAAGGGTATCGGATAGTCGATTCCATAGGGACTTGTATAGCTTTCAGTACTCTTTCTTCTGTTAATATCTAGTCGAATAAAGAATGGGGTGGAAATGACCTAAAGTCTTAAGGGACGGGCAATGAAAGAAGATAACAAGACAGGGGAGTTTCCTAACGATATAGTACTAATTAATGGTAGCGCCCCGGATCGATCCCTTCGTGTCGATTGTAATTAAACTCTTGCAATGGTTATCGGGTAGATCTTATGAAATCTATGTGTGCTCTGAAGCCCTATTGTAACTATGGCATTGGTCAACATCGAGGGTTATGATTATAACTGCGTGTTTCATGCACTTCAAGGAAAGTAATTACAGTACGGCAATCATGTTAAGACAATCAACACATGCTGAGTTTTATAATTATACTAAGCTAACCAAGCACATCAAGTAATGCAACACAAGATTAAATATGATAAACAATAGAGCTCCATAAACATTGCATGGGAAGTATTCAATTACAATCTATGACCAAGTTCAACGATCCGGGGCACCGGAGAGAGTTAGCCCCTTATGAGTTCATACAACATAGAATCAATAACAAAAGCAAAAAGATGGAAATCCATAAACTCCCTATGCTTTTGCATTGCAGTTGTACTCCGAGGATCTACAATGCTTAAAATGTCATCTGATTACCACTCTATATTCTCCCCTAACGATGATGGATGACGTTGATCAAGGTCCTCCTCTTGCTGCGGGCGTCGCACCCAAAACCAAAAAGTTCCCGAAAACCTAATTTTTGGTGCTTAAAACATTAACCTTGACCCAAGCACGGGCATGCTTGGGCCGTGCTTCTCGGTGTGTACTTTACGGGCAAATAATAAATCCAACAATTTTCTGAAAACTCACAAGGCAGTGAAGTACACGATCTTTAACACATCCTGTGCTTGGGCCTTGCTCCCATCTCCATGCCCGCACTCTGGGGACTGTGACCGTGCTTCTAAGTTCTTCACTCCTCTTGATACTCCTGTGATTTGCACGATGTTGCGTTCCTACAACACGGGGTGATGTGTCCAACCCTTGCGTTACTGCAAGTGCACGGGTCGTCAAATAATAAAGTGGACCCAAAGGGTCGGGTTGTCGAATCACAGGGAACAGAAGAAATAGTAGTTGCTCATCTTTTGTTATCTAGGCTAATGAGTGTAGTGTGTGATGATTTAATGGCCGAATCTAAGAGTGTCACTGCAAGTGCGCAGGGAATAGAAAAAGAAAGAGTTACCAATCAATGAAGGTGGGGTATTGGGACAATGCTCCCCCAAGGATTCGGGTGTTAAGTGTAGATTATAAGTGTTTCTAGACGAGAATATCGAGTTGTGGGTATCCTAAGGTATATCGGCCCCTGCCTCCAGGTCGCCGATAACTAGTCCCCTACGAGGTCCCAGCGGAGAATTCTCTCAACGCCTCACACCACATATGACTGCTTAGCACTCTAGAGATACTAAATATATGACCAATTCCTAAAAGTAGATCCAACCGTGCCTCCAGGTGAAGGATCCCTAACCCCCTACGAAGTCCCAGCGGAGAATTCTCTAGATGCCTCACACCACATATGGTTGCTTAAAACTCAGGGAATATAGAGACAGGAAATATCTATCAGAAGGGAAAGGGGATACTCCGCTATCTCACGGCTCACCCTCTAGACCCTTTTCACTCTTGGTGATTCTAAACCTAATGGTGATCTCTCTCTTCACTAGAATGAATAAAACATGCAAGGCAATTAATAATGAAATCAAAAGCAATTGCAAGCATTAAGAACTCAAGAGCAAAACTCAATGTATTAAACTCGAAAAGAAATACAATGTAAATCTAATAAAAATATGAATCCTAAGGTTTACATGTCCGAATATCCACTAGGGGTTTATCTCTCCATGGAGCAAGTCAAACAACAAATAAAGTAATGATAAACAAGTTCACAAGCTATAAAAAATAACCTCCTAAATCCGTGATGATGATCATGATGGGTAGCTTCCACGTCTCGATTGAATCCTCTCCGAAGCTAGGTCACCGATGGCTTACTTGATGCTACGATGAAGGAGGAATCTATCCAAGTTCGTGAGGAAGTCTTCTTAAAGCAGCAAAGAACTCTCTCCAAGCCCTAGCCGCCTTGCGTCTTGAAAGCAGCTGAAAAGATCCCTAAAAATTATCACAAGGCGGATTTTATAAACTGAAATCGGGGCTTTACACAGGCATCCACATGGGTACTCACACGCCCGTGTACTGTAGCCACACGACGTATAAAAATTCCACATGGGCGTGAATAGTAATTTTGCTACAGTAATTCCCCCTGAAATCGTCCTTCGAGGCCACTTGGTAGGGTGTGTGGCTTTTCGTCATCTGAAATCTTCAAAAACTTCTTCTATTTGCTCGCGGAAGCTGGGAAATGGACGTACTACTACCTTCGTGCCCTTCCGGTTCATGTGATGACTTGAACTCCTCCAAAAGTTGGCAACACCTCTATGTATGCGAGCAAAGCTTCTATTTTTGCTCTTAAAATGTGCCATCACTCCCTATGTTTGCTTCCTTTCTTGTATTTCACACCTCCAAAGCCCTGTTTGCACAAAAGAACACAAAACACACCTTATTATTGATGTTATCTAATAAAAGTGATGCTCGATGGATGCAAAATGATGTTATAAAATATATATACACAAGCACTTATCGAACTCTCCCACACTTAAGCTTTTGTATGTCCTCAAGCAAAGTAACCATTCATTACAAGGAAAGAGAAATAAGTGCTTGTCCTCAGGTTCACTAGAGAGTGTAAGAATACGATTCTATTACCAAGAAGGAATCTATTTAACACCAAATGATTCAGCCAATGCTCCAGAAAACAATCCAATGTCAGGAAAGAAAAAGAAATCCGGAAGCGTGTGTGTGTGAAGAAAAACTCAACTCATGTCAACACTATGTCCAATACTCAAGGTTTTTATTGTGTGCGACTTATGTAGTAATCAAAAAGAAAAAAAAGGGTAGTAGTTGCACACAATCTCCAAGGTAGCCCTTTCTCATGTGGCCTCCCGAGTGGCTTTCACACTTTAGAGATGGTATCTCTTTCTACCGAGGGTGCTAGCTTTCACATATCCCTTGTGATAGCTCTTTCTCTCATTAGGGCATAACTAGTTTCTGACTTATGAGAGTAGCTGCATACAATCAAAGGTAGTAGCTCTTTTCACCCCCTATATATAAGAAAGAATTCAAAATTGCTAAGTTTTTTTTTTAACTCAAAACAACTACTAACAAGTCTCAAAATGGCAAACTCGAGTTTCTATAGGTCTAATGAGTGAGTAGATTGCATAATGGCAATCGGACAAAAATCAAGTCTCAAAAATAATTGGATGACAAACTAGAGCACGATGAGATCTAATGTTCGGAGTTCTCATATAGCCTAGAATCAAACTCTTAACCCAAAAGTGAACCTTCATAGGTTGCATGAGCATATATGATAAGAACACAAATAAAGTGGTATATAAAGTGATCCCTTCCCCACACTTAAGATGTACATTGTCCCTAATGTACACATACAAGCATAACAATAATATAAATTCTGAACATAGAACATGTGATGGTGTGCAAAATAAAAACAATACTCCCTTGAATTGTATGTGATGAAGTTGGTGGAATCCCGTAAAAGGATGTGTTTGGCTCAACGGGCATTTGAAGGTAAGACGGCCGTGGGTGGGACTAGGTCACATGGCCGTGTACATGACTCTACTATGTTCACATGACTCTCAAGACTACCTGCACGGATTAAGGGAGGTTCAATGAAGCTCAAACACAACAAAATAAGAAACAACGAAAGACAACTAGTGCATCAAAATAAAAGGACATAACCAAAGCAACATACTCTTAACAAAGCAAACAAAAATAAAAAAAAGTACAGAAAAGTAGAATAGCATAACTAATGGCGCCTTATGCGTCGGGAAACTCTGATGGTTGTGCTGATGTCCTCATCTCGGAGGTTGTGTCGCTCTCCAAGAGATGTCGAATGAGAGACAGCTGTGATAACATCATAGACTGGTTAGCGAGCACAGTCACCATGTCTCCCTGATGAGCTCCAATTGCCACCTTGAGCCTCGCTAGCCGGTCACGGGCTCCAACTGTCTAATGTTATGGACCATGGTGTATAAGTACAGTAAATCGAGGTGGCTCAAAACTCCTGTGCTGTCGCCTCATCCCGTCACTGTCCTGCTAAAAATAAAATGTATATAACTCTAGGACAGACGACTGAGCATGGTAGCCTTGGAGGATCCCGGCTAGTACTCGAAGCCTCTGCATTTGGTCGAGTATGCACGGTTCAGGGTGAGTCCCATAGGATAATCAACAATGAGTTGATCGTACTCCCCCGTATGTACAAAGTCCCTGTCATATAAGCTAAGGAAAACATAGAACTGAGTGAGGCTCATGGTGTGATATTGACCGAATACTCTGAAGCGGATCTTGTCCTCCATCTCAAAATCAGGGCGAGCGCGGTTGAAATCAAATGTGGACAGGACCTCCAGCGTGAGCTCATGAAAGGTGGGATCAAGGATAGTGAGAAGACGGTCCCAACCTTCCATAGCAGTGAGCTCTCGAACCTCATCACCCAAATCGATCTCCTCAAGCGTTTCTAGTTAATTACGTGAGCCTGTCCAAATTTGAGGCGCTATAGTCGCTCACATCGCTGCTGGTGTTCAGGCAGGGCATATTCTAGTTCCTTCGGGAGAAAGAACTCCTTCTTAGTCCTGGGTCCCATATCTGTTGAAATCAAGTCGAATTAATATAAAAAATTATTATGCAGGAATCCACATGGTGTGTGGATGGTCCACACGCCCATGTGGACCATCTTCACCTTCCACACAGGCGTGTGGATGGGCCACACGCCCATGTGGATGCTCGACCATGGCCAAATGGCCATGGTCGGGTGGTTTCCACACTTCAAAACATCCACAAATTGCTAAGTATGCATGCTATGATAGTTTCCATGAAAAATCCATGCATAAAAAATTAACAAACCACCAGATCTGAAATTGAAATTTATGATAAGAACTAGGAGAAGTTGGGAGCATACTGGAGAAATTGGATGAAGATACGGATGGGGATAGCCGGAAAAACACCCTAGCTTCCTTAAATTAGTGAGGGAACGACGTTAGGAGCCCAAGAGCCGCGTCTCTTCGTGGGGAGGCGTTCCAAGGAGAAAGGGCGTGAAAGTTTGAATGGAGTTCTCAAGCCCCTCTTACTCTCCTTATACTCCACATGCCCTTGTGGACAGTTACACGGGCGTCTGTATGATCCACACGCCCTTGTGAGGCCAAAAATTAACTGCAAAACGCCACAAGGGCACTCACACAGGCGTGTGAGTGCCAGTGTGGATGAAAATACCCCGACAGAAGGCCACAAGGGCCCTCACACGGGCGTGGGAGTGCCCGTGTGGGCCTGAAAAATTTTTTCTGGAGACTTGGGAAATTTTTTCCAAGTCTCACACGCCCGTGTGGATGAGCCGCACGGGCGTGCGGCTCCTCAAGAAGGCCACAGGGGCACCCACATGGGCGTGTGGGTGCCCTTGTACCCTTCCGTTTCCTGTTTTTCTCAATTTTTAGCAAGGCACAGGGGCACTTACACCCCCTTGTGCTCACTCTTGTGGATTTTCAGCAAAACAGGAAATCATGATGTCCAAAGCCGAATCCTCAACTTAAAACCTCTAAAACATCCTAGATCATGCCACACGCATATCACTATCATAAAACACGAAGAATGTACGATAGAAACTCAACAACGACAGAATTAACAGAAAGACGTCTACTCATGCTAATTATTACTGCAGAATTGAAAACTGCCTAAAAAACTAATGCAATGACTTGGGTTGCCTCCCAAGAAGCGCTTGTTTTGCGTCATTAGCTTGACGTACCTGATCCTCACGGGGTTCATGAAGGTGGGGCAGCTCAGTTGCAGCCGTTACCTGATATTTCAAACAATATGTTTGCATAACAGAAGAATGGTTAAAGATCTTGTTACCAATTAAAGAGTTGTCACTCTTTTCCCTTGTGCACATATCCTCCGCGTCCTTGAGATGCCTCTTGCGGTGAGGTCTTGGCCGTGTCATGTGATGGAAGATCCTCTTTCGAATCCCCAGATTTGGTTGAACTTTAATCAATTAAACCTCCAGCGGGTTCGACTCCTCCTTATTCGACTCGGGCCATCCTTCATAGGGATCAGGATGAAACATCTCCTGCATGTACTCATCAATAAACTCATCATTCACATCCACAAAATAACTGTTGTCATCAAACTCGTACGGATTTTTCATAGCATCAGTGAGGCGATAGGTAATCTTTTCATCCCCAATGCGCAAAGTCATTTCATCTCCTTCCATATCTATCAGTGCCTTGCAAGTTCGCAAGAATGGCCTCCCAAGGATTAGCAGCACTTCCACATTCTCATCTACATCAAGTACTACAAAATCTTGAGAAAAAATGTACTTGTCAATCTTAATCGAAACATCTTCAATGATTCCTCTAGGATGTCGAATTGAGCGATTAGCTAGTTGCAGGGTCATTTGTGTCGACCTTGGCTCTCCTTGCCCCAATTTTTGGAAAAATTTGTACGGCATCACATTAATACTTGCTCCTGAATCAGCAAGTGTTTTCTCTTGACCTAAACCCCCAATGACAGATGGGATAATGAAACTCCCGAGGTCTCTCTTCTTGCTTGGGAGGTTCTTCTGGAGTATCACTGAGCAACTCCCATCCAGTATTACAGCTACACTTTCCTCAATTTTTCTTTTGTTAGTTAAAAGATTTTTCCAAAATTTCGCATACCTAGGCATTTATGATAATGCTCAACAAAAGGGATGTTAATGTGCAGTTGCTTGACTAATTCCAAAAATTTCTTATTCTCCTCCTCCGTTTGATCCTTCTTCAGCTGAGATGGGTAAGGTACTCGAGGTGTGTAGGCCGGAGGTGCTGATGCTACTTCCTTTCCTTTCTCCTGGACCTTATGCTGTACTTGCTATGGTTCCTAGGCAGCCCTCTCCTCTTGATTAGGTCGACCCTAGATTAGGTCAACCCGATGGTCACGGCAATTGACCCCTAATCCGATACGAGTATTGAATACGGAATCTATTCCGTCCAAATCCTCCTATGATTGCAATGGGCAAGGTGGTTTTCTCAAGTTAATGTTAAAATACAAGTGAGTGCTTAATCCTAAAATTGGAGGGGTACAAATACTAGATGGTCACGGGGTATTTATCCATGTATCCCTTCCAAGCTTGGTGAGTCTAACACTAGGGCAATGGTCATGCAACCTAGTATTACCTAAGTATGGATACACAGAGTTCTCATGCATTCAAAAACACCAAACAAGGATCACAAACAAGCCAACAAGCATTAATTAAAACAAAATATCCAAACATCACAAGTTCACCCCCAAGGTTCACCTACATCCAGTGACCTTGGGGGTTTAGTTGTTCATAATATCAAAATATACAATCAAAAGCACGGAAACAACTAAATAATGCATGAACAAACTAATTTAAAGATGGAAGGCCGAATGATTGATAAGTGCTTGCATGTACATATAATTTGAGATGTTTTTCCCTGCATGAGCATCACATTTGTCAGGTTATATTTCTCATTTCGTGTGTTTCTGTGTTCTTTCGTGCAATTAGGGTTGTGAAAAAGGTTTATGCGAAGAAAAGCAAGATTAGGTCATAATGGTGCCATGTGGAGCTTTTTTGTGCAAATACGAAGTTCAAGACACAAATCGGGTTCAAACGAGGGGGTATGTGCCAACTTCTAAAGGCTTCAAGACAATTCTTGTAGAAGGACACGAAGGCAGTCATGCTCGCTCGTTCCGATTGGTTCAAAGATTTCAAAAGCTCTCCAAGGTTTCCCATCATCAAGAAATGCCACTTGACCTTTCACATGGGCGTGTGTCCGTCCATGTGACCTCAGGAGAAGAAACGGGCGAAATCGAGGATTAGTATGAAGATTTCACAAGGCAGAAAATCCACATGGGCGTGTGGAATTTCCACATGGGCGTGTGGATTATCCACACGCCCATGTGGATCCTCGAGATGGCCAATTATAAAGCCGTTCTGAAGCGTTATTTGGGGGATCATCTTCTAACTTTGGAAGGAGGTGACGGCTAGGGTTCAGGAGGTTCTTGCTACACTTTGGGGGCGCTTCTCCACCGGTTTCATCATCATTCCCTTGCAAGGAGAGCCATTGGGGGAGTCTTCGACGACTCGATTCGGCGAGGTGTGCCTTAGGCTTGGAGGAAGGGATTCTTTGAAGAAGAAGGAGAAGTTCCCATAGTCTATCAACACGAAGCTTAAGGGGGATTTCTTTATGGATTTCTTGCACTTATCTTCAGTTATTTTGATGAACTTGTATTGCTCCATGGAGAGCTAAACCCCTAGTGGGTACTTGGACTTGTAAACCCTAGATTTCCTTTGTTTCATTGACTTTAATGCTCTTATTCAATTTGAGTTTAAATTTGAGTTTCATTCTTGTATGCTTAATGGTTTCTCCCTTAGAGTGACACTAGGGTTGAGGGCTAATCCAATCATCCTTTTGATGAGTGACCATCACCATTAGGATTAGGTTACCAAGATTGAAGAGGGTTGAGAGGGTGAGTTGAGAGGTAGCGACGCGTCCCCTTTCCCCTCCGGTGTGGTTTTCCCTACCTTCTTATTCCAAGTTTTACCTTCGATCTCAAAGAGAGTTAGGCGTTGAGAGAGGCCTTTCCGCCGGGACTTATTTGTGATTAGGGATCTTTCGCCTGGACCAAAGGGATTGATCTATAGTTGGGAATAGGGTTTACCACTTGGAATCCCTAGAGCATAGCGCAGTCATACGTGGTGTGAGGCGTCGAGAGTCTTCTCTCCGCCGGGACCTCGTAGGGGACTAATCAAGGTTGACCTTAGATTTGGGATCTTGTATCTTTGGATTCCACGACTCTTGAAATCTCTATTGAGTAAGAGTACTTGAAGTCTTGCACTTGAAACAAGGATTCTAGGGGGAGCATTGTCCGAGTACCCCATCTTCTTATTGATCTATTTCTCCGACCTAGCTTTCATTTTCAGCACTTTGTTTCTACTACATTCTGATTTTATTTTCTTTCAACAACAATTGGTTTATCTTTGATTACTTAACAAAGTGTGATTGTTCTTACGTCTACTCCCTGTGGATTCGACTACCCACCCGTTTAGGTACTTTATTACTTCGACACCCGTGCACTTGCGGAGTACACACGCAAGGGTGTGTCAAGTTTTTGGCGCCGTTGCCGGGGAGTTAGGCGTTTTAGGAATTTTTACACTTTGTTTCGCTAGTCATTTTTCGTACATTCTATCTCACATTTCTTTTACTTCCATCGTTCTAACTTCACTTTCTCTTCTTGATTTCAGCCCCAGGTTATGACCCGTGGACATCCTTCGACATTAGTGGAAGGTGATCCGGAGATAGAGAGGAGATTGCACAGACGGGGAAGACAACCTGACTTGGAACAGTTTGATCAGGCTGAGATAGAAGTTGAAGAGTCCGCAACCATGGCTAAACAGAATGAGCAACAGCGGACCCTTTCTGATTTTGCCAGGCCGTCTATTCGTGGTACACAATCAAGCATAGTCAGGCCACCAATTTCAGCTCATAACTTTGAGCTTAAGCCGGGGTTTATTCAGATGGTCCAATAGTCCGCACAGTTTAATGGGTTAGCAGATGAAGACCCAAACAATCACATAGAAAATTTCTTGGAAGTGTGCGACATGTTGAAGATCAATGGAGTTACGGACGACGCCATCAGATTGAGAGCCTTCCCATTTTCCTTTAAGGGGAAAGCAAAACAGTGGTTGCAATCTTTACCTAGAGCATCAATTACCACTTGGGAAGAAATGGTTGAGGCCTTCCTTGCCCGATATTTCCCTCCTGGGAAATCTGCCAAGCTGAGAAATGAAATTTCTTCCTTCATGCAGTCGGAATTGGAGTCTCTTTTCGAGACATGGGAAAGGTTCAAGGACCTTCTGCGCAAATGTCCTCAACATGGGTTCCCCGAGTGGATGGTCATCCACACCTTCTACAATGGATTGAACCCAAGCACAAGACAGCTACTTGATGCCGCAGCAGGAGGTACCTTAGGAAGCAAGACCCCCGAAGCTGCCCGCCAACTGATAGAAGAAATGGCTATGAATAGCTATCAGTGGAATGCTCGAGACAAGAGGAAAGTGGCGGGTATTCATGAAGTTGATGCAGTGACATCTCTAGCAGCTCAAGTTGAAGCATTGAGCAAGAAGTTGGACACTTTGGCAGGCCCATCTAGAATAGCTGCAGTGATGAATTGTGATAGTTGTGGAGGAGGGCATGTTTCTGCTGATTGCCCTATTTCTATGGTCGGAACAGCACTTGTTGAACAGGTTGATTTTGTGGGGAATGCTGGACGAGGTCAAGGAAATCCCTATAGCAACACCTACAATCCGGGGTGGCGAAACCACCCGAACTTTGCATGGAGCAATCAAGGGCAACAAAGGCCCTCTGCACCCCCCGGATTTCAGCAACCCCAACAACCAAACATAGAGGGCCGAGTTTCAGGGCTTGAGAACCGAATGACAGACTTGGAAAAGGCGTTGACCAAGTTCATTCAGTCCTCAGACACGCGCTTTCAAGGTGTGGAGAGTACACTTCGCAATCACACCGCTTCCCTACATAACTTGGAAAATCAGGTAGGGCAGATTGCAAAATCGTTATCTGAACGACCACAAGGAAGTCTCCCGGGAAATACAGAGACCAACCCAAGAGAGCAGCTGAAGGCAATCACTTTGAGGAGTGGTCGTGAGGTTGAGGGTAGACTTCCCATCGAAGAGGTTGTTCAAATTCCTGCTAAGGAGACAGACAAGGAAAAGGGTAAGGAAAAGGAGGTAGCACCTGCACCATACAAACCAAGGATTCCTTACCCTTCAAGACTGAAGAATGATCAAAATGATGAGCAGTACAAGAAGTTTTTGGGCCTTTTCAAGCAGCTGCACATTAATATCCCTTTTGTGGAGGCTTTGTCTCAAATGCCTCGATATGCAAAATTTTTGAAGGACCTCTTAACCAACAAGAGGAAATTGGAAGATGGTGCAGCAGTGATATTGGATGCATCTTGTTCAGCTGTGTTGCAGAAAAATCTACCTAACAAGATGAAAGACCCTGGAAGCTTCATCATCCCATGTAACATTGGGAATTTGGGTGAAGAGAAGGCATTGGCAGATTCAGGAGCCAGTATCAATGTCATGCCTTACTCATTCTTCAAGAAGCTGGGACTGGGAGAGCCAAGGCCCACTCGGATGACCTTACAACTAGCTGACCGTTCCATTCGTCACCCGAGAGGCATCATTGAAGATATTTTGGTGAAAGTGGATAAGTATATATTTCCTGCAGATTTCGTGGTACTGGATGTAGATGAGAATGTCGACGTGCCGCTGATACTTGGAAGACCCTTTCTGCGTACTTCCAAAGCTCTTATAGACATGGATGGCGGGGAGATGACATTGAGGATAGGAGATGAGAAGCTGACCTATCGCCTTGCTGAGGCCATGAGACATTCTCTCAACTTTGATGATACTTTGTATTTTCTTGACACTACTGATGCTTTGATTGATGATTATGTGCAGGAAATCTTTTGCACGGATCCACTAGCTGATTTGTTGGATCAAGAGATGGATGGTGATCACATTTCATCAGTTGACCTGGAAAACAAGGATACATCTATCACAGGTACGGTCAACAAACTAATGAAAAAGCTAAAGAGGGTAAGACATCGCCGCAAGAAGCAAACGAATGAACCTGCGGACGTTCCTTCAAAGTTTAAGGATGATACCCTTCCATCTGGTAACAAATTCGATCACTCATCTTCTAAATTCCAGAACTTATGCTCTTCATGTTTCACATTTCCAAGCAGCGAAGTGCTTTCGACCCATGACCCCCCTTAAGTCTAGAGAGGCAGGTACGTCAAGCTAGTGACGTAAAACAAGCGCTTATTGGGAGGCAACCCAATTTTTTAGAACTCTTTGCTTGTGTTGTAGTTAGTTTTATTTTTGCATTTTTTTTTGTTTAGTTTGTAATGTGTGGATCTATTGCTGGTAGTGCATTTTTATGTGTTCATCGTTTATGGCAAGTTAGGTGGTATTCCTGTGAATTTTGCGAGATTTTAAATCGTAAACGTCTTAGTTTTCCACTTCTGCAGTCGTTCCATGTGTTTTCATTAATTTCTGCAGAGTTTGGACTATTTTTGAGTTGAAGAATGGAAGCACACGGCCATGTGGAATTTCCACATGGCCGTGTGGATGAAATTGTGAAGGAATTTTCTCATCCAGAGAATCCCCACGGCCGTGTGGAAATTCCACACGGCCATGTGGATTTATTTAGTACAAATCTTCACAATACAGAGAATCCCCACGGCCGTGTGGAATTTCGGGGAGTTTTATAATGCCATACAGAGAATCCACACGGCTGTGTGGAATTTCCACACGGCCGTGTGGGGTACTTAAACATGAAAAGGGGCCTTTCTCTTTATAACCCCCCAAGCAACCCTTCACCTTCAAACGCCTCCTCTTCAAAGGTCGCCACGGTTGCTCTTCCCCTTCCATTCTCTCGCTTATTTAAGGGATTTGTGGGCCTTACTCGTTACTACATTGTTAGATTGGACTCATCTTCTCCGGTAAGCCTTCTTCCCCTCTTCTTGCCATGAAACCTTCATTAGTTGTTGTGGATGTTGAATCTTGTGTTTTTGCATGCTATTTCCGTGTTTAATACTTAGATTATTGCTTAAAACACTTGTGCTCAAATGTGTGGATGATTGTATTAAGTTGTGTGGATTCACCATGGTGCTTTGGCCATGGTCGAAGATCCACACGGCCGTGTGGATTATCGGGGTGCCTCCTCTGAATTCCAGAGGAGACACACGGCCGTGTGTATTGGCTGTTTCTTTGTTTTTGGGTAACTAGAGGAGACACACGGCCGCGTGGAAATTCCACACGGCCATGTGGAATCCTGGGAACCTATTTTAAGCTCTGAATTAACTTCCTTACCTTTCTTATGCACAGGAATGGCCCCAAGAACGAAGAAACTCGCTCATAAGCGCCCTCGTGAGGCCCGTGAGGTCCGAGAGTCCCGTGATCTCTCGCCCGCACCATTCGAGTTCGCCGTGCCCGAACATCAAGCACGGTTTGATCGACTCTCAAAGTTAAAGTTTGGCCAGACACGCATTCCCGACTTGCAAGCTTTGGAGGCAATAAAACATGCGCGTGCAGCCGAGTTGGCGGATGAGGTCCGTGAGCTTATTGCTGTGGGCGGGTGGGAGCGACTATTGTGCATCAAAGACCCAGCCACTCGCGATCTCACTTTCGAAGTCCTCGCGACATTCGAGTTTGATCGCTCCCACACCGACTACCACCGACCGGACACGGTTCGATTCCGCATCTTTGGGCAGTACCACGGCATGAGCTTGACAGATTTTCTTTGTCGCCCTCGGCCTATACGATCGAGACTTCATCCATACGGAGGAGTACGCGCAGCTGCCATTCGACTATCCTTTCCGCGTCACTCCAAGCCGGGTTTGCCGGATGCTTGTATGGAGATATACGATACGAGCCCGGGTTGACCAAGGCGTCTTTGCTCCTCCGCCCCGCTCACGAGTACCTTCATGCCATCCCGAGCAGGTCTATTATCGGGCGGGGAGACAAAGACCGGCGTATTGGGGCGGTTGGACCTCCTCTATTTATATTCTATGGTCCAGAGCCTGCCCCCGCACTGGGTTACGTGGTAGCTGATTTTTCGAGGCACCGGGGACGGTACGCGCGGATAGGAGTTCTTTTCTCTCGGTCCCTACATCACCCGACTCATCCGAGGAATGGGACCGATTGATCTTTGTTCGGGGAGCCGACAAGGTTATTGTTCCTTCCCCACTTGGCCTCGATACCTTGCGTATGATGGGCATGGTGAAGTGGGCCGCCCCCGGCAGGTACGTACTTGCTGTTCCATTTCCAGATGAGTCCGAGGAGTCTGAGGACGAAGATGAAGACTCGGAGGAGACCCGGGCAGGGCCATCATCACAACCCGCACCCATGGAGGCAGAGGACACCCCAGCAGACGAGGAGGGGCCACCGGTATCAGCACCTGTATCCCCTCCAGCACAGGATCGCATAGGCAGACTTGAGGCTGCTGTGGGGACTCTCCAGACTGATCTCGCCACCATGCGAGTGACTCAAGCAGCGAACCACACTGAGGTTCTCGCTCGCATGGCTGGGTACCACTCGGAGATGATGACGCGCATCACTTCACTCCACCAGTTGATGGCGAGAGGTAGCGATTCCACTCCGCCGTCCACACCCCGAGCACCCTACGCCTCCCCAGCATCCCCAGCAGCACCAGCAGATGCCGACGCTTGATGCGTCTTTCATTCTTTCTTTTTATTCCCTTGTACTTTCTTTTGTGTTGAGTCTTTGTGTACTCAGAAAGGTTACACCTTCGAGAGTTATCTTACCTGCTTTATTTTCATGTTCTTTGTTGAGTTTGTGTTTGGCTTGTTTAATTTTTGTACTCTTTTAATCGTAGCTTTTGTTGAAATCCACTGAACCCCTTTTGTGATGTGCAGATAGACTTGTCAACTTGGTTTTGAGAAATGGTCATAGGCACGGCCGTGTGGAATTTCCACACGGCCGTGTGAGCTTCACAACCCTACGCAACTCCACTTCCCACCTTCACACCTCCATTCAACTACCACACTCGGAGACCAGGGGAGTGTTGTTTTTAATCCCCACGCCCTCATGTTTTATTTATATTCTGTTTTTGTATGCTTGCATGCGTACAATGAGGGCATTGTACATCTTAAGTGTGGGGGGGAGTTCACGTTGCACACGTTCTCTATGTATGTATGCTCATCACTCATATGCTTATCTAGCCAATGATAGTTCACCTTAAAAGACAAGGATTGCAGTCTTGAATTTAGGAGAATTTTAAACATCGTTTGTACTCATGCTCTAGTTCACTCGAAAAACTTAGAAATTTTTTTGTCTGATTGCATTACTTACACCTTTCTTGCTCTGTTAACCCTGATAACTCTAGTTCAGTGCCAAAAGGACATTAGTTTTCTTTATTTAAAAAAAAAAAAAAAAAAAAAAAGAAGAAAACAAAGGAAGAATGCCTTATTTGTTTACTTGTTTTCGGAGTGGAAAGAGCTACCACCTATGTTGTATGCGGCTACTCTCATAAGTCGGATACTAGCTATGCCCTAAGGAGAGAAAGAGCTATCTAATAGGGCGTGTGAAAGCTAACACTCCCGGGTGGAAAGAGCTACCACCTCAAAGCGTGAAAGCCGCCCGGGGAGGCATCTTGGGAAATGGCTACCTTCGAGGTTGTGTGCAGCTACTACCTATTTTTGTCCTTAAATAAGCCCTTTTCAATAAGAACCTTTAAGAGTAAACTTAGGGTTGGCATGAGTAAGCATACACACACACACGCAAGTCGGATTCTATTTTCTTTGTGCTTCGTGTTTTTGCTAGAGCATTGGTTTTTATCTTTCTATGTTGCAAATTGTTCCTTTGTTTAAGAATGCTCTCCTTACATACTTTTTGGTGAACTTAAGGCTAAGCACTTCTATCACTCTACTTGTGGATTTTATTGTATAAATTTTGCTTGAGGACAAGCAAAAGCTTAAGTGTGGGGGAGTTTGATAAGTGCTTGCATGTACATATAATTTGAGATGTTTTTCCCTGCATGAGCATCACATTTGTCAGGTTATATTTCTCATTTCGTGTGTTTCTGTGTTCTTTCGTGCAATTAGGGTTGTGAAAAAGGTTTATGCGAAGAAAAGCAAGATTAGGTCATAATGGTGCCATGTGGAGCTCTTTTGTGCAAATACGAAGTTCAAGACACAAATCGGGTTCAAACGAGGGGGTATGTGCCAACTTCTAAAGGCTTCAAGACAATTCTTGTAGAAGGACACGAAGGCAGTCATGCTCGCTCGTTCCGATTGGTTCAAAGATTTCAAAAGCTCTCCAAGGTTTCCCATCATCAAGAAATGCCACTTGACCTTTCACATGGGCGTGTGTCCGTCCATGTGACCTCAGGAGAAGAAACAGGCGAAATCGAGGATTAGTATGAAGATTTCACAAGGCAGAAAATCCACATGGGCGTGTGGAATTTCCACACGGCCGTGTGGAATTTCCACACGCCCGTGTGGATCCTCGAGATGGCCAATTATAAAGCCGTTCTAAAGCGTTATTTGGGGGATCATCTTCTAACTTTGGAAGGAGGTGACGGCTAGGGTTCAGGAGGTTCTTGCTACACTTTGGGGGCGCTTCTCCACCGGTTTCATCATCATTCCCTTCCAAGGAGAGCCATTGGGGGAGTCTTCGACGACTCGATTCGGCGAGGTGTGCCTTAGGCTTGGAGGAAGGGATTCTTTGAAGAAGAAGGAGAAGTTCCCATAGTCTATCAACACGAAGCTTAAGGGGGTTTTCTTTATGGATTTCTTGCACTTATCTTCAGTTATTTTGATGAACTTGTATTGCTCCATGGAGAGCTAAACCCCTAGTGGGTACTTGGACTTGTAAACCCTAGATTTCCTTTGTTTCATTGACTTTAATGCTCTTATTCAATTTGAGTTTAAATTTGAGTTTCATTCTTGTATGCTTAATGGTTTCTCCCTTAGAGTGACACTAGGGTTGAGGGCTAATCCAATCATCCTTTTGACGAGTGACCATCACCATTAGGATTAGGTTACCAAGATTGAAGAGGGTTGAGAGGGTGAGTTGAGAGGTAGCGACGCGTCCCCTTTCCCCTCCGGTGTGGTTTTCCCTACCTTCTTATTCCAAGTTTTACCTTCGATCTCAAAGAGAGTTAGGCGTTGAGAGAGGCCTTTCCGCCGGGACTTATTTGTGATTAGGGATCTTTCGCCTGGACCAAAAGGATTGATCTATAGTTGGGAATAGGGTTTACCACTTGGAATCCCTAGAGCATAGCGCAGTCATACGTGGTGTGAGGCGTCGAGAGTCTTCTCTCCGCCGGGACCTCGTAGGGGACTAATCAAGGTTGACCTTAGATTTGGGATCTTGTATCTTTGGATTCCACGACTCTTGAAATCTCTATTGAGTAAGAGTACTTGAAGTCTTGCACTTGAAACAAGGATTCTAGGGGGAGCATTGTCCGAGTACCCCATCTTCTTATTGATCTATTTCTCCGACCTAGCTTTCATTTTCAGCACTTTGTTTCTACTACATTCTGATTTTATTTTCTTTCAACAACAATTGGTTTATCTTTGATTACTTAACAAAGTGTGATTGTTCTTACGTCTACTCCCTGTGGATTCGACTACCCACCCGTTTGGGTACTTTATTACTTCGACACCCGTGCACTTGCGGAGTACACACGCAAGGGTGTGTCAATGATGCTTGGATTCCCCAGACATGAAGTTCCAAAGACGCCACTCAAGGGGTGGCTTCCCTTGTCTTCAGCCTTCTACCCACAAGCCCTAAGAGTGGATCTTGCTCAAGCACGCTCTCTCCTCGCGAATTCCTCCATGAAATTGTTCTCAAACCTTCCTCCAAGCTCGGATTTGAAGATGGTGGTGTGGAGCTCCAAGGAGGAGGCAAAAGTTCCTCAAACAAAGCCGTAAAACCCCTTAAAAAGGGTGAGTTCGGGATGGCTCAGGGGCGGCTTCACGGTCAATATACGGCCAAACATTCGGGTAAGGTACTACAGTAAAATGCTACAGTACGCTACAGTGAAATCGCTACATTACTGCAGCTCTCTGAATTGCTGCGGCCCAGGTCACGGCCGTGAGGTTACCCATGTGGACTCCCAGACTTAGAATTTCTTCAAGATCTTCACGTACCCTAAAACGACGCATTCGATGTTGATTTCTTCTCAAACCTCGTCGTTGAGCTCACCTAGGCTTCATTTGTACCTGAAACACGAAATAAAACAATTAGACCAAAAAAGGGCATCGATTCATCGATAAAATATGATAATCATTTACACTCATACGTATAAAATATAAAATATGTACATTTAGACGTTTATCAAACATCCCCACACCTAAGCGTTTGCTTGTCCCCAAGCAAACAAACATAAAGAACCGGAGCAAGAACATAAACGGCTAAATGCACGACCTCAAGCTCAAAAGTAAAGGACTCCACAAGCACAAATGGACAGAAATTAAGAAGTGAGTTGTTCAATGTATAGTCAAGTAATATTAGCTCTGTTTCATCCAAAGTGTTCAAGTGAGTGTGTGCTAACTCCCACCTTGACCTCCACACCCTGGATTACCCCAGGATGCGCATTTACCTCACACAAATTGAAGTTAGTGTTAGGACTGCTAAAGACCACCTTCAATAGTCAGTTAAGAATCTTTCGGTCTCCAAATGAAACTTTAACCTCAAGTGAAGGTAAAAACAGGTTCCAGGCGATCAATAGGTTACAACACAGGTTTTTTTTCTTTTTTTTCTCTTTCGAGTTCTCCTAACATAGACTGCCCAAAAAGCTTTCAAAAGGATGCACATGCTGGCCAGGTACAAGAGATACCCAACTTACTCAATTACAGATCTATATTTACGCATTCATGCTTTTACTAGCAGAGGAATGCTAACATAGACTCATTTTTCAGCATTTTTTTTGAAGAAAATACATACATCCTATCTCATGTCGCTTGAGCACTCACCTGCTAAAAACTTCACTTAGAGTTAAAGCAAAAACAAGAGACTCACAAGTAAGACCATTGAAAGTAGAATTTAACATTCTAACACAAAATCAATACGATAGGTTAGAGTGTCAGAAGTAGAAGTTATAGTGTGCAGGCATGAATGTGCACTATGAAATAGAACTACATTCAAGCACATGTAAAGTACAACTCACAACTATCATTCTACCAAGTTAGGAAATCCTTAACAATAAGATCATAGCTATCATAGGTGAGTCAAGCATGCACTAAGGTAAAATACTCCATCCCCATATCTAAAGCTGTATATTGTCCCCAATGTACATAAGTCAGCGGCACAGGGTGGGAAAGAAATAAATAACAAGAATTCAAAGATGGAGTAAGAAACTTCCCCAATCCGCTTGTCGGCTGGCACACCATTGCTTCGCGACTTCAAGGAGCTTAATATTTCCATGTACGCTCTTTGTAGGTGGTTCCCTCAATGGAGAATAACTTGTCCCACCGATCATGGGGAATAAGCTCTAAGACAACTTCATCTAGCTCCAAGGTTCTCAATATATCCCAATCAAGTTTTCTGATGGTGCCAAATGTCTCACTTGACAAAAGTGCGAAACATGTCTTATGATCGTCTTTTCATCCTCTTATGATCAATTTTCTTGGACCTCATACCTACAAGACCAAGGGGACACCATTAAACTAAATTATAGACAAAATAGAGATTAATAGAATGAAAGTTCTTGAGGAAAGCTCAGTGTTACAGTAAATCCGAGAAAACTTGGCAAGAGTTTTGCTTGGAAAAGTAGCCAAAAATTTTTACAAGCATGTAGAACTATTCTCACAATGTTGAATCAATCAACGAGAACCAAAATCCCAAAGATTTCACCCCACAAAGCCATTAAAACCCAAGAAATAAAGTTGAAGAACAAACCTTAGCCCTAGAGTATATCGGAAGAATCAAAAGCTTAGAATGGCTTAAAGAGAGTTTAATCTTCAAAAATCCTTCACCAAAAGAGTTTAGAGGAGGAGGAGAGTGTTAGAAAGAAAAAATGGAGTGATTTGGTGGAGAAATGGGTGAGAAATGAAGGGAAGAAGGTGGGAGTGAAAGGATGAGAGAAAGAGAGAAAAGGGAAAGCCTTTAAGGGCTATCCGCGGCCATCCTGGATGGCTCACGGGCAAGCTTGGATGGCTCACGGGCAACCTATGAGCAATCTCTGGATGGCTCACGGGCAAGTTTGCGGGCGCAAGCTTGCCCGTGAGTTTCCTCTGGGTGTCTTACACACTCTCTCACTTTCATAACACGGCTCCAAAATTGTTTAGCATCAATATAGCCTCCTATAAACCCTAAAAAGAATGAAAACAAAGCCGACATAAGCCGATAAACACACAAGAAACAAGCTTCATGGCACCAACACAACAAACAACTCAAAGTATCACAACAACAAACAATAAAAGATTGAAAAAAGATGATGAAAAAAAAGACTAAAACAAGGACATAAACTAAGAACAACAACTACAACACAGAAAAAATATGAAAACTAAAGTGTAAGGAATTTAAAAAGCTTGGGTTGCCTCCCAAGAAGTGCTTGTTTAACGTCGTTAGCTCGACTTGTCTTACCTCAAGATCATGATGGTTCAAATGATGGAGAATTACCTCCAATTCTTGGTGAAGAATTATTACCCGGAAAGTCCATTGAAAGGCATGAAAAAACTGTAAATTTGCCTTGGCTCTCAAAGAATAAGCGATTTATCTTCTTGGGTGGCAAAGTGGAGATGTTCATACTTTGTTTTTACTTTTTCATTCATTTTTCTCCACATTTTCTTCATGGTTTTCTTCCCCTTGCTATGAATTGATGGGTTACCCACCACTTGGGCCACTACTTCCTGCACACAATCAGAAATGATTACATCAATTGTATCTGTGAAATATAACGTATCATCATGGTCAAGCGAGTGTTTCATTGCTTCTGGGAGAGTGAAGACCACTTGTTGAGGAAAGGGCGACCAAGGATCAACGGGACCTCTACATCATCATCCACATCTAATATTACAAAGTCCACCGGAATAATGAGTTTATCAACCCTCACAAGAAAATCCTCGACAACTCCTCTAGGTTTCCTCACTGAGCTGTCTGCAAGCTGTAAGGTCATCCTTGTAGGTCTCAGTTCCTCCAACCCTAGCTTCAAAAACAATCTATAGGGCATCACATTAATACTTGTCCCTAAATCAGCCAAAGCATTTTCCTGCATCCCTTCTCCAAGAACACAAGGGATAATAAAGCTACCTGGATCATTGAGTTTCTTCGGCAACTTCTTTTGAATTATGGCTGAACAATTCCCCGATAAAGTTATAGTGTCCAAGTCTTCCAATTTCCTCTTATTAGTAAGAAGGTCCTTCATGAATTTTGCATACTTGGGTATCTGAGATAGAGCTTCGACCAAAGGAATATTAATGTGAAGTTGCTTGAAGATGTTGAGGAACATTTTGAATTGGGCCTCTTCCTTGTCTTGCTTAAGCCTTGAGGGATATGGCACCACAGGTTTGTATTCAGGGCTCTTATGAGTTAGGGGTTTTGGAACATCATCATGTTTCTTCTCATTCTCTTCACGTGCATTTTTACTCACGTTAGGGTCTTCCTGAATGGCTAGCCCGTCATTGGAAGCACTTGGGCTCTCCTTGGCCCTTGCATCCAACGGTTTTCCATTTCTCAGTGTGACAGCCTTCAAGTGTTCCCTTGGGTTACTTTCAGTGTTACTTGGTAAACTACCCGAAGGACGCTCATATTGTGCCTTAGCAAGCTGTCCAACCTGATTTTCCAAGGACTAAATAGAAGCTTGAACATTTCTCAAAACATCGCCGAATTCATCAAACTTTTTATCTTGGGCCGCAAATCTTGATTCGGTGTTAATCATGAATTAAGCTAAGACATCTTCGGTTGTGTATTTTCTTTCCTGTTATTGAGGGGGTTGATACTGAGTTCCTTGGGGTGGTAAGGGTTTCTGCTGTGACTGTCCCTGATTCCATGAAAAGTTCGGGTGATTCCTCCACTTCGGGTTGTAAGTATTACCATATTGATTACCCGACCCCCTTTGCCCTCCACTGACATAATCCACATTCTCCACCGGCGTTGAGGGGACAACAAAAATGGGACATTGCGATGTTGCATGCCCAGCACCACATGTGTCACACAACATAATTGCCTCAGGAGTCGAACTAGACCCCAACATGAGGTGATCCACTTTCCTTGCTAAACCATCAAATTTTGAATTGTTTTCCAGCATAGACTTTGTTAGCGCTTCAACCTTCGCAGCCAACACAGTAGATTCATTCATCTCGTATAACCCGGCAACCTTAAGAGACTTCTGTCTAGTACTCCAATGGCATTCATTGCTGGCTATATTTTCAATTAAAGCTTCAGCCTTTTCTGGGAGTTTATTATTTAGAGAGCCACCCGCTGCTGATGAGTGCATTTCATATATATGTATTGCATGCTTTACCCTCATCATTATTGAATATTTTGGCTTTAATTCTCCAAGTACGGTGCTATTTGAGGTATTCGTTGTTTGTCATGCAGATATCAAAGTCCTGAAGCAAGAAGAAGTTTTTTGGAATAATTTTAGAAGCTAAAGGACTTAGAAGAAACCTCATCAAGCTCAGCACGGCTTGAGCACGCCCGTGCTGTTCCCCATGCAAATTGCAGGAGAATTCAGCCACAAATCAACAAAGCCTGAGTTCGCTGAGCACGGTCGTGAAAACCTCAGCACGGCCTAAGCACGCCCGTGCTGTTCCCCGTGCAGATTACAGGAATGTGAGTTTCCTGGAGATTTATTTGGCTGTAATCTGCACGGCTTCAACACGCCCGTGCTCACATCGAGAAGACATTAAAACCCTAGAAACTCAGTTTCTAGAGGGACTTTTGGTGGGCGAACTTAGGGAGAAAGAAAGGGAGAGCTTTGGGGGTTCATCCTCCTTTTCATCAAGGGAATGCCAAGCTTATGGTAGACCGATCGGGAGGAGATTATACGGCATTGTAGATCCTTCTACAACCTCAAGGATGCAAGAAATTAGGGAGTTTTCAACTTCTTGTCTTTCAATTTCTTTGGCATTGTACTTGTTGTTTGTCATCATGAGGGGCTAAACTCTTCAGGGAGCCCCGGGGTTGTTTGTATGACGTTGTAGCTTGAACTCTTAATCTTTACTTGCGGCATTTATGAGTATCTTGTTCCCAGCATTAAATCTGAGCTATTGGTTATTTTGTGTGTTGTTTAGTGCTTGATTGCTTGGAAGTTAGGTTCTCTTATCTTGGTTTGTAAATCACAATCGATAGTTACAAGCAGTAAGAGTACAATTTAGAGCATCGGCAGCGCTAGAAACAACACCCTTATAGCATAGCTAGGTTTAGAACTGAAGATACCTCTGATAAGTGCCGAGAAAGCCGAGTTAGTGAACGTCGGAAATCCAACCCCGGGGCCCCATCTCCTCCATCGAGTCAAACCTCAAATCTTCCCTTGGTGAAATTCCTTTCCCTTAACCTCCTTGAAGTTAATCCAAAGTCAATTCCATCATCTTCTGTCTGGTTAAATATTAAGCAGGACGTTAGTATTAGAAGCTATACCAGTCCCTGTGGATTCGACTACCCGACCTAAAGGGTACACTTTACTACTTGTGCGACCCGTGCACTTGCGGATACGCAAGGGGCCTACCAAGTTTTTGATGCCGCTGCCGGGGACTGGCAACTTCTAGGAATTCGGATAGTCTTAGTACTCTAACTTTTTTTTTATTTTGCTTTTCAGTTTCATTTCTTTGTTTTTGTTGTTACTTGTATTTTTTTTATTTGTTCTTTTGTTTTTCTTTGTTTTTACTTAAGCTGTTTATTATTTCTCTTTTTGCTTTGAGCCTGAAAGTTTTTATCTCATTTTTTTTCTTTCTTTTGGTCTTTGTGCAGGAGCAGTGCACCTCAGTCCTTTTTCTTTCTAGAGAGAGAGTACCATCCATAAGATAGAAGATCTTTTGAATGCATTAAGGGGACAGGATAACCTCTATGTCAAAACAGAAGTAGGAGATCTTGATGCTGGCAGACAGCTAGTAGAACTACTTTCTCGTCCATCAAACAAAAATTATCAAAATGTCTCTCTGGAAGAAGCAGTAAGGGCTTTCAGCAAGAAATCTCAGGAATGGTCAAGAAGTCGAATTGTTGATGAAGAAGCAGTGCCTAATAACCGAACGGAGTTGAACTATACAGAGGAGGTCATGTCAGTAAACTGGTACAATGAATCAATGGAAAAACATAAAGAGCTGCAATTGTTGGAAGAAGAATGTACAGAGAAAAAGCCTACCCAGGATAGTTTGGACAGCTTGAATTGTGAGGATCAATTTTTGTACATGGTGGGTTCCGAATCTGATAAGGAGCCAAGCTTCCCAACCGCGGGAATCGAAGGTGCAAAGATCGAACTAAAGAAACTACTTGATCATTTAGAATATGCTTTCTTAGGAGGAGATGAACAGTACCCAGTAATAATTTCTGCAACCCTTGATGATGAACAAAAGGGAGAACTATTGCAAGTACTTACCACACACAAGAAAGCTATAGCTTGGTCAATTTCAGACATCAAGGGCATCAGCCCAGTTTTCTGCACACATAAAATCCTTATGGAAGATGAAATTAAGCCGAGGGTGCAACCACAACGGCGATTGAATCCTAATATGCAGGAGGTGGTTAAGACAGAGGTCAAGAAACTTTTAGATGTTGGGGTTATTTACCCTATTTCGGATAGCCCGTGGGTGAGTCCGGTACAAGTAGTACCGAAAAAGGAAGGTATGACGGTGATCTAGAATGACAAGAAAGAATTGATATCTGCTCACACAGTCACTGGATGGCGGGTATGCATCGATTACCGAAAGTTGAATGATGCTTCTAGAAAAGATCACTTTCCTCTCCCATTTATCGATCAAATGCTGGAGAGACTTGCAGGACACATGTATTATTGTTTCCTAGATGGGATGTCAGGATACTTACAGATCCCAATTGCACCTGAAGATCAAGAGAAGACTACTTTCACCTGTCCCTATGGCACTTTCGCATATCGTCGTATGCCTTTTGGTTTATGCAACACTTCTGCCACATTCCAGCGCTGTATGATGTCCATTTTTAACGAGTTCATCGAGGATTTTATGGAGGTATTCATGGATGATTTTTCGGTTTTCGGCAATTCATTCGATAACTGTCTGTCCAATTTGAAGAAAGTATTAGCTCGATGTGAAGCAACAAACTTGGTACTCAGTTGGGAAAAATGTCATTTCATAGTCCAGGAAGGAATAGTGTTGGGTCACAAGATTTCACAATCCGGAATCGAAGTAGACAAAGCGAAGATCTCCACAATTGAAGGATTGGCGATTCCGACCACTGCGAAGGATATTAGAAGTTTCTTGGGACATATAGGGTTCTACAGACGTTTTATTCGAGATTTTTCAAAAATTTCAGCACCCACGACCAAACTCTTGGAGAAAGATGCTCTTTTCAATTTTGACGCAAAGTGCCAAGCTGCTTTTGAATTGCTGAGGCAGAAGTTAGTGGAGGCTCCAATTTTAAAAGCACTGCTCTGGGATCGGCCCTTTGAATTGATGTGTGATGCTAGTGATAGAGCTGTAGGAGTGGTCCTCGGGCAGCGGTACGATAAGCAATTTCACCCGATCTCTTATGCAAGCAAGATGTTGACTTCAGCTCAAGAAAATTATACGACAACGGAGAAGAAGCTGCTAGCTATTGTTTTCGCCTTCGATAAGTTCCGGCAGCACCTGGTTCTCTCTAAAGTGATAGTATTCACCGATCATGCAGCATTGAGGTATTTGATGACTAAAGCGGATGCTAAACCAAGGTTGATACGGTGGATCCTACTGTTGCAAGAATTTGATGTGGAGATACGGGATAAGAGAGGCATTGAGAATGTAGTGGCAGATCATTTATCCCGCTTAGAGCACTCCAATAATACTTGGGAAAATTCTGAAATCGTAGATGATTACTTCCCAGAAGAGCATCTATATCTCGCAGAAACGAAAGACCCGTTGGATGCTTCAGTTCCATGGTTTGCAGACATTGCAAATTATCTGGCAGGGGGACTGATCCCAGAAACTTTCTCTTATCAACAACGAAAAAAATTCCTGTCAGATGCCAAGCATTATGTTTGGGATGATCCGTATTTATATAAGCTCTGCGCGGATGAAATGGTAAGAAGATGTGTTTCAAGAGAAGAAGGATGACATATTTTATCGCAGTGCCATGCGGGGGTGCTTGGAGGACATTTTGGACAGAACAGGACAGTGGAGAAGGTGCTATCAGCCGGTTTCTTTTGGCCTTCGCTTTTCCGAGATGCCAAGGCTATGATCGAATCTTGTGATGCTTGTTAGCGGAGTGGCAATCTATCTAAACGGGATGAGATGAAACATACCCCAATTCAACAGTGTGAAGTTTTTGATGTGTGGGGCATTGATTTCATGGGCCCATTTCCTTCCTCAAATGGGTGTCGATATATACTGGTTGCATTCGACTACGTGTCTAAATGGGTAGAGGCTCAAGCACTCCCTACTAATGATGCTAGGGTTGTTGTGAAATTTTTAAGAAAGCTATTTGCTCGTTTTGGTTGCCCAAGAGCTATTATCAGCGATCGAGGGTCTCATTTCTGTAATGCCCAGTTCGAGAAAATTTTATTGTGACTCGGCGTTACCCATCGGATCGCTACAGCATATCACCCTCAAACGAGTGGACAAGTGGAAGTCACCAACCGGGAAATTAAACGAATTCTAGAAAAAACAGTTCAGTTCAGTAGGAAGGAGTGGGCAGACAAATTAGAAGAAGCTTTGTGGGCATACAGGACCGCATATAAAACCCCTAAGGGGCACACACCGTATCGGTTAGTCTATGGTAAAGCTTGCTATTTACCTGTCGAACTGGAACATCGAGCATATTGGGCCATTAAAAGGCTGAATTTCGATCCGAAAAAGGTAGGCGACAAGAGGAAATTCCAACTAAATGAGTTAGACGAATTCAGACAGGCTGCATATGAAAATTCTGTGCACTACAAAGAACGGGTTCGGAATTTACATGACAAGCGGTTACGGATTGATAAACAGTTTGAGGTTGGAGATCAAGTCTTGTTGTTCAAATCCCACTGAAGTGGTTCCCTTGAAAATTGAAATCGCGTTGGTCGGGCCCATATCAGGTTACGAGTGTCTACCCGTATGGGACCATCGAAATATCTCATCCTGACCATGGCACTTTTAAGGTGAATGGGCACCGGTTGAAGCACTACATCAGTCCCACTGTTTTATCAGATATCGAGGGTGTGCAGAGCATCCTGGTTATTTAACCTACTTGAATTCCAGACCAGTCAAGCTCGGGACGGTAAACAAGCGCTAGTGGGAGGCAACCCATACTTTTCCTTTCTTTTTCCGGTTTTTCACTTTGCTAGCACGGGGAGAACACGCCCGTGTTATTCCCAGTGCATTTTACAGGTTTTCTTTTCGTTCTTTTTGCAGAACATCAGCACGGGCGTGCTCCACACGAAGCACGGCCGTTCTTCCTTCTTTTTGCAGGTTTCCAATTCTCCTTTTAAGCCGCACAATCCCTGTTAACCCTAGCTTTTGCTAGCCGTTCTCCGCTGTCCTTGGTGCCTATTTCCCCGGCCATTTTCCACTCTCTTCCATCATGCCCACGAAACGTGTAGCATCAAGACCACCATCTCGCCATCCTCGCCGCACCTCCATCCCTAGCTTTCCTCCATTTTCCTCAGTTGTACAAAGGCAACGATTTCAGAGGCTTCTTCAACAACCATTTGGGGATTTTCGCATTCTTGAATGGCAGGCCCTTCGGGAAGCACATTTGGCCGACAAGATTGACCGGCTGCTCCACGTGGGATCGTGGTACAAGGTTTTCTCCATTACGGAACCTGCATATCGTGAATTAACAGCCGAGTTTCTAGCTACATTTGAGCTGAAACGGGGGCAAATTAGTTGGGAGGATCCAACTGCCTTGCGATTTCAATTACTAGGGAGGCTGTTTACAATGAGTTTTACGGAGTTTGCTATCCAGATGGGGTTGTACGACGAGCAGTTCACTTTATCTCCGGAATATCAATGTTTGACGTTCTATCTTCCTCCTGGTGAAACTCAACAGGAATGTTGGCGGCGAATGAGCTATGGCCATCTCTTATTTCAACCGGCTCGATCTAGAGCCTCAGCGCTCAAATCTTCTGCATTGCGAGTCATTCACATTCTCTTGAGTGGGACCATCACGGGCCGGGGCGAGAGCACGGGTGTCATCACCAACGCTGAATTCACATATTTGGTTAGTATGTGGAATAACATTGAATTTCATATGGGTTATGTACTTGCTAAGGCATTTAAGCATCAGTCTAAGGATCGCCGCACGAAAGCCATTTTTGTCGGACCTTACATCACACACTTGGCACGTCGCATGCATTTGTTGCCAGTTAACTGTTCGTTCACCGTTAGCGGTCGGATCCATCCTATAAATGCGCGCACTTTGCGGAGTATGGGTTTGTTTCCATCCTCGGTTGCATCAGCTCAACCGACACCACCTCCCGAAACATCTCGGCCGTCCAATTCGGATTCTGATTCCTCTAATGTTTCATCCGACCGTGAATTTTGCCAGTGGATGTTGCGGAGTTTTCAGAAAATCATTGATCATTGTCCTCCTCGCCGTACGGCTCGACCTTCTACATCCCGGAGTGTAGGCGTCGACAGCACCGACCTTCCATCGGAGTCTAATTCCGATTCTGAGAGCGCCGGGTTTTGATGTTTTATCTTGTTGTTCTATTTTGTTATCGTCGTACTTTGTTTCTAGTTTGGTTTTTTTGTTCGTCTTGAGTCAGTTAGCAAGGGAAGTCCCCTACTAAACTGATCTCTTTTCAGTGAGTTTTGTTATTTTGTTTATTTTCTGTCTCTAATGCTTGCATGTGTATCTCAGGATTTATGAATGTCTATCTTGCTGGTTGTCTCAAACGACTCCTCCCGAACTGGCGATCAACACACGCCCTTGTGTGCCATGGAATTTTTCTTCGGCACCTCTCCCTTACCTTGGTGAAAAATTTCCCAACTCTCACTTTTACTTGAAATCATTTTCGTTGCTTTGCATGATTAAATCTTTAAACATTGAGGACAATGTTTCATTCAAGTGTGGGGGAGGGTTGTGTAATTGTGTTCTAATATGATTAGATGTTGTGCATGACTTAGGACGATCTATGAAATTTTTGGTTGAGAATTGCTAAGCTAGGAGTTTTTGAGCATATTAGTGCACTTTTGTTGAACTTAAAGTTTTATTTTGCTCTTACTTTGGAAACCTTAATCTGAACACTTAGCCTTTGTTGATTTGTCACTCTATTAGAGGAAGGGCTAGTTGCAAGGCTATTGAAAAAGTTAGTTTCTGGCTCCAAACTCTAGCAATAAAAAGAAACATGAAAAGAAATTTTAAAACGAGAAAAAGATAATAATTGTGACAAGTCGGATTCTTTTTGGGATGCCCTGTTAAATTTTGTGAGAAAGATGGTAGAAAGAGCTATTACTTTAGAAAAAGCGAAAGCCGCACTTGAGTAGTCGGATCTTAGGCATCATAAATGTCATTTTTGATGACCTACCAAGTGAAATGTCTGCCTCTAGGGTGTATGAAGCTACTACCCAGTTTAGGAGTCAGCAGTGAAAACAGTGAGAAGAAAGAACTTGTACTAGACCCCCTCAAGAACAGTTTGACATGCTCCATGAGGCGACACACACACACGGTAGTACGGAGTAAGAGTAAAGTCTTTCATAAGCTTTCAATTGACTAAGTCACTAGTTCTCAGAAACTCCTTAAGCCTCAGTAACTCTTTTAATTTGTTGAGATCAGAGGTATGCACTCATCACTTTATTAGGGGAATAAGGTTGCTTGAGGACAAGCAACAATTCAAGTTTGGGGGTATTTGATGAGTGCATTTCATATATATGTATTGCATGCTTTACCCTCATCATTATTGAATATTTTGGCTTTAATTCTCTAAGTATGGTGCTATTTGAGTTATTCGTTGTTTGTCATGCAGATATCAAAGTCCTGAAGCAAGAAGAAGTGTTTTGGAATAATTTTAGAAGCTAAAGGACTTAGAAGAAACTTCATCAAGCTCAGCACGGCTTGAGCACGCCCGTGCTGTTCCCCGTGCAAATTGCAGGAGAATTCAGCTACAAATCAGCACAGCCTGAGTTCGCTGAGCACGGTCGTGAAAACCTCAGCACGGCCTAAGCACGCCCGTGCTGTTCCCCGTGCAGATTACAGGAATGTGAGTTTCCTGGAGATTCATTTGGCCGTAATCTGCACGGCTTCAACACGCCCGTGCTCACATCGAGAAGACATTAAAACCCTAGAAACTCAGTTTCTAGAGGGACTTTTGGTGGGCGAACTTAGGGAGAAAGAAAGGGAGAGCTTTGGGGGTTCATCCTCCTTTTCATCAAGGGAATGCCAAGCTTATGGTAGGCCGATCGGGAGGAGATTACACGGTATTGTAGATCCTTCGACAACCACAAGGATGCAAGAAATTAGGGAGTTTTCAACTTCTTGTCTTTCAATTTCTTTGGCATTGTACTTGTTGTTTGTCATCATGAGGGGCTAAACTCTTCAGGGAGCCCCGTGGTTGTTTGTATGACGTTGTAGCTTGAACTCTTAATCTTTACTTGCGGCATTTATGAGTATCTTGTTCCCTGCATTAAATCTGAGCTATTGGTTATTTTGTGTGTTGTTTAGTACTTGATTGCTTAGAAGTTAGGTTCTCTTATCTTGGTTTGTAAATCAAAATCGATAGTTACAAGCAGTAAGAGTGCAATTTAGAGCATCGGCAGCGCTAGAAACAACACCCTTATAGCATAGCTAGGCTTAGAACTGAAGATACCTCTGATAAGTGCCGAGAAAGCCGAGTTAGTGAACGTCGGAAATCCAACCCCGGGGCCCCATCTCCTCCATCGAGTCAAACCTCAAATCTTCCCTTGGTGAAATTCCTTCCCTTAACCTCCTTGAAGTTAATCTAAAGTCAATTCCATCATCTTCTGTCTGGTTAGATATTAAGCAGGACGTTAGCATTAGAAGCTATACCAGTCCCTGTGGATTCGACTACCTGACCTAAAGGGTACACTTTACTACTTGTGCGACCCGTGCACTTGCGGATACGCAAGGGGCGTACCAGCTGTTGCATCAATGAGCTGCCTTGTAGCATAATACAACCTGTTACAAAACATTTGCACCCTCATCCACGCAGGGAACCCGTGATGAGAACATTTCCTTAAAAGATCCTTGAATCTTTCATATGCGTCAAAGAGGGTCTCAGAATCTCCTTGTCTGAACGCTGAAATTTCTTGCCTCAACCTAGCTGCCTTGCTTGTTGAAAAATATCGGGCAAGAAACTTTTCTACTAATTCCTTCCATGAAGTGATTGATCCCGGAGCCAAAAAAGTAAGCCATCTGTATGATGCTTCCCTTAAACTGAAAGGAAATAATCTCAACCTGATTGCATCATCAGACACTGAATTAATCTTGAAGGTTAAGCATATCTGAAGAAACTTAGACAAGTGGGCATGTGGGTCTTCATCAGTAGACCATCGAATTGTGTTGAATTCTGTATCATCCCCATCGTGCTTGCTTTGATTTCAAAATTATTTGCGGGCACGGTGGGAACCTGTAAACTGAACTCGTCCCCAGTGAATTGTGGCCTTTCATAATCGGATACTGTTCTTCTTGGTTCGGCCATGACCGTGGGTTCACTAGACTCTACCCGAACTTCTTGTTGACTTATGGTTTCGGCAACTTCTCTCAAGCGTTGATGCAATGTTCTTTCAATCTCGTTGTCGTGTTTAACTAAGTTAGCTTGACTTGCTCATGTCATAAGACAGGTACCTTGCAAGATAAATCAAGCCAATCATTAGAACTTAAAAAAGAAGAAAGGAAAAATGTAAGAAAAACGGAATAACGGAAAATATAAAAGAATGGCAAACAAAACAAAGCAATGGCCAAATCAACACGCTCTAAGTTTTCCGAATATTTCTTGTGGTTCCCCGGCAGCGGCGCCAAAAACTTTATCGGTTGTCCCGCAAGTGCACGGGGTCATCAAGTAATACCTCTTGTGCGGACACGAGAGGGTCGTATTTCCAAGGGCCCGAGAAGCTACCCTTACTATCTTATTGCAATGTTCTTTAACCAATCGAAACCAAGAATAATAGATTAAAAAGCCAAGAAATATAATGACTGCAATTAAAATGCTAAATATTAGGGGCAATAAACGGGGAAAATCGGGGTAAAGAAGTGGTCACAGATGAGGATCCCCTCATGGGTTACTAATGTGCGAAGGATGTTAAATTAACATGCAAATGGCTAGTTGGACTTAGAAAACCCTAGATTAGGTCAACCCGATGGTTATGGCAATTGACCCCTAATCTGATACGAGTATTGAATACGGAATCTATTCCGTCCAAATCCTCCTATGATTGCAATGGGCAAGGTGGTTTTCTCAAGTTAGGGTTAAAATACAAGTGAGTGCTTAACCCTAAAATTGGAGGGGTACAAATACCTGATGGTCATAGGGTATTTATACATGTATCCCATCCAAGCTTGGTGAGTCTAACACTAGGGCAATGGTCATGCAACCTAGTATTACCTAAGTATAGATACACAGAGTTCTCATGCATACCCAAGCATTCAAAAACACCAACCATGGATCACAAACAAGCCAACAAGCATTAATTAAAACAAAACATCCAAACATCACAAGTTCACCCCCAAGGTTCACCTACATCCGGTGACCTTGGGGGTTTAGTTGTTTATAATATCAAAATACACAATCAAAAGCACGAAAACAACTAAATAATGCATGAAGAAACTCCCTCAAAGATTTAAGGCTGAATGAAGCTTGGATTCCCCGGACATGAAGTTCTAAAGACGCCACTCAAGGGGTGGCTTCCCTTGTCTTCAACCTTCTACCGAGAAGCCCTAGGAGTGGATCTTGCTCAAGCACGCGCTCTCCTCGCCAATTCCTCCACGAAATTGCTCTCAAACCTTCCTCCAAGCTTCGATGTCGATTTCTTGTTAATATAGGGCCGTGAGGATGCTTTGAAAATATGCCGAGAATTCAGGTAAGTTGCTACAGTAAAATGCTACATTACTGCTACATTACGCTGCAGTAAATCGCTACAGTACTGCCTCTCTCTGAATTTCTTGCAGCCCAGCCCACGGCCGTGAGGTTACCCGTGAGGACTCCCAGACTTAGAATTTCTTCAAGATCTTTGCGTTCCAGTCTGCTACAGTACCACTACAGTGCAGTGCCCTAAAACGACACATTCGATGTCGATTTCTTCTCAAATCTTGTCATTGAACTCACCTAGGCTTCATTTGTACCTGAAGTACGAAATAAAACAATTTAGACCGAAAAAAGGGCATCGATTCATTGATAAAATATAATAATCATTTACACCCATACGTATAAAATATGTAAATTTATACGTTTATCAGAGAACTTCTTATATTGCTTTTCCTTTTGATCCTTCCTGAACTTGGCGGGATAGGTTAAGGTAGGCGATATTCTGGCAATGACTCATTTTCCTTACCCTTCACTATCTTCTTCAAAAATGGGTTAGAATCATTATCCTTCTCAACGACCACCGCATCAGGCTTACCATGTTCCTCTTCTTGTACTCAAATAGGTGTTGGCTCTAGCTCCTTACTGCTTCTCAACGTTACTGCTTTAAGGGACTCTCGGGGATTGACGTCAGTGTTACTTGGTAATGACCCTTGGGGCTGCTCGGTGAGAGACTTGGCAATCTGCGCTACTTGGTGCTCTAAATTCTGCAGTGATGCTTACTGATTGGGCATTACTTCCTCATGCCGGAGAGTCGGGCGTCATTGGATTGGATGTACTTTACCAGAAGGGGCTCCAGAGTTGGAGCCTTAGTTTCCTGAGGTGGAGCTCTAGGGAACTGAAACTGTGCCTGCTACTATGACTGCTGTAGTGTAGGGCGCTACTGTCCCTGTGACTACTGGCTCGAAGAAAAATTGGGGTGGTTCCTTCACCCAGGGTTATAAGTATTATTGTAAGGGTTGGTCTGGTACCACTTATTCTGTCCAATAAAATCCACCTACCCAGTACTCTGACCCCCCTCAAAAGAACAACTAGGCCCAGCTTGGCCTCCCTACCTGTCACAACTCAAAACAGGAGTAGGTGGCTACACTTGCATGGTGTCCAATCGCTTAGATAGAGCTTCAACTTGTGGTGCCAGGGTAGTAAGTGCATCTACTTCATAAATTCCAGCAGTTTTCACCAGCTTGTTCCTTTCAGAACTCCACTAGTATCCATTATAGGCCATGTCTTCGATTAGATTATGCTCCTCTTCAGGCCTTTTGCTGCATAACAAACATCTAGCTACCGCATCGAGCATTTGTTTAGTGGTGATGTTTAAACCATTGTAGAAAATCTGTATTTGCATCCACTCGACAATCTCTTGCTGTGGACATTTTCTCAACATATCCTTGTACCTCTCCCAAGTGTCATACAAGGACTCAGACTTCAACTGTCTAAAATAAGAGATGTCGCTCCTTAATTTGGTAATCTTGGTAGGGGGAAATATCTGGTAAGGAACTTCTCTGCTAACTGAGCCCAACTGGTAATAGATCCCGCGGGCAAGGAACTTAGCCATAGTTTGGCCTTTCCTCGAACCGAAAATGGGAATAACCTAAGGCGCACTGCATCCTCGGACACGTTATTCGCCTTGCAGGTGTCACAAATTTCCAAGAAGCTCGCCAAATGGGCATACGGATCCTCATCTTGAAATCCGTCGAACTGGCACATTTGCTGTACCATCTGAATAAAGTTTGGTTTCAGCTCAAAGTTGTTCGCTGTGACTGGCGGTCGGACAATGCTAGACCCTAAACCTTTCAAATTTGGCCTTGCATACTTTGAAATACTACGCTAATTCCCGGCCATGCTTGTTTCTTGATCTACTTCAATACTGACCTCAATTGCCCCAGATTCTCTTAGACCGACTGGTCTTAACCTCCGATGAAATGTACGATCGATGTCGTGGTCGGGGCTGGCCAGTGGTGATGAACTACTGCGGGTCATACACTACACCTTCACAAGAGAGGAAAAGTTATTAGTGACCACAGAGTGAAATAAATTGCACACAACCAAATAAGTAGTGCAAAAGGATAATAATAAAAATGCAAAGAAACAAGCTAAGAAGAAATAAACGAATAAAAGGAAATAGTAAAATAAATGATTAGATTACTAAGACAAAGAGATTTCTTAAAAGTTGCCAGCCCCAGCAATGGCGCCAAAAACTTAATACGCCCCCTTGCGTATCCGCAAGTGCACAGGTCGTACAAATAGTATAATGTACCCAAAGAGATCGGGTAGTCGAATGCTCAGGGACTGGTATAGCGTTTAGTACTCTCTCGCTGCTTAATATCTAGTCGACCAAAATTGAGGTGAAAAGGGACTAAGTCTTAGAAAGGAAATGAGGAGGAAGAGAAGAACAGTGAGGAAGGTCCTGATAAGTTGCTTAATTAGGGATAGGGCCTTGGGTTAATCTCTTGGTGCCAATCGCACTCAAATTCTTGTAGGGTTTATTAGGAGTGTCTCAAGGTCCAATGTTCTAGAACCTTTGTTACCGCTATGGGGAAGATAACGGGATGAGGTTGAGGGTACGATGGAGTCTCTATTTTTCTCAAAGACAATCACTAAGATAAACAATCTAAGAATGCAACACGGGTCAGAAAACACTCAAGCTACACAATCAACCAACAATCAAGCATACAAGCCAAGGTCTAACAGTGATGATAAAATACTTCCATAAATGCTGCAATAATTGAGTTTAAATACAATAAACAACCAAGTTTTTAACCCGGGGCAGCCAAGTGGATTAGAACCTCATAGGTTCAATCAACAAGATAACACCAAAGAAAACAAATACAGTAGAAATCAAAGACTCTCTATTTGCTTACATTCTTGCTGAGATTTGAGGTTCTGATGATGATGGGAATGCACCCCTACCCTACGATTCGTTGTTGGATTTTCCCTTGCTGGTGGTGAAAGCTATACAAAAACACTCCTTCCTTTGCCTCTGCCGTTCACACCCAAAAAGTCCACTCAAACCCTAACTTTCAGTGCTTTTAACTAGCTCTCGATGCGAGCATGGCTGTGCTTAGGCTGTGCTTTAAGCCGTGCAGTTTACAGACAATTGAAAATTCTGAATTTTTGGCAAGCAGTGAAGTACACGTGTTGGAGCACGCCCGTGCTTAAGCCGTGGTTCCATCTGCATGACTGTGCTCTAAGAACTGTGGCCGTGCTTCTAATTTTTTGGTTCTTCTGTAATTTGCACGGCTGGGAAGCATGACCATGCTTCGGCCGTGCTTGCCTTGATGAACTCCCTTTCAGGTCCTTTTGCTATAAATCCTCTTCGAAAACACTTGTTATCGCTCCAGGATCTAAATAACTGCACAATGAACGAAAAATACCTAAAATAACACTGAACTAGGAAGATAGTGACTTGGGAATAAGAAATAGTGTGTATAAAATGGGTAGTATATATATATATATATATATATATATATATATATATATATATATATATATATATATATATATATAATGCACTCGCCATCGCTCAAAAGCAAATGTGACATAAGCTTGCTTCTTGCTTGGTCACCTTGAAGCCTTATTTCATGGGTGATTGGACCTCACATATGTTTAAATTCATTAATGTGGCTAGGATCCAGCCAATTAGTGATAACGACTTGAGCTGCTGCTAAGTGATACAATCGTTTCAATTTTAAAAAAAAGTGTCCAATACAACTTGAACCAAAAGTATTTTCGCCAACAGTTCTTTGTCATCAACTACCTATATATAAACAATTTTTGATTAAATTATGTGTCATTCCAAGAAGCATGACTCTTAAAAAACACTTTAATTGTATGTACTTAATTAAGTTTTGTATTTACTTAATTAATTATTTTTCACGAGGAAGAAACACAGGCATGGACGTACATGTAGTAGTGATTATGGTTGTTGAATAGTAAGCTAATTGGAGGACCTACATGGATTGTGAATGGATAAGCACAATTTGTTGAGATCTTCTAAATCAAACAAAGGATGCAGCCTTGTTCACATGTTGACATCCATCCGTGTCTTTTCAAAGGGAACCAACATTTAATTTGGACATAATTTTTCATGGCTATATTGATGATAAATTTTAAAGTAAAATGTCATAGTTAGTTACACTTTCATTAAAATTATTGTAAAGTAAAATTCATAACTTATCTTTTGAAACATCCATTAATGTCTCCCAAATTAAACACTAACAAATGTAAAGACAAACCCTATCAAACACACACATAAGACAAAAAACGGCCAACGATTCTAAATAATAACAGCGCCATCTTGATCACACCACCATCCAGCTAAGCCAACCAATTCAAACACATAATAATTATAAAACAAACTAATGATGGAATTTATAATCCTATCAAATCCAGAATCCTATAAGTAACTCCATTTGTAATAGTAAATTCGTCATTTTTAAGTTCAAGATTTGCAATTGTCTTTTCAATTTAAGGGGAATTAGAAAACAACAAACTTATTTTTATTATAGAATTGAACATTTGAATGACTAGCAGTGTCTGGCTATAGTAGAAGAAGGTCAGTGTCATACTTTGTTCTTTGTCTTCAAAAATTTGGTTGAGCGAAAGAGCACAAAAGGCAGAGGCTTTTCAAGCTGACAGGCAAGCCACATTGACTGCATAAGTCCCAAATCTACTTATTTGAAATCCAAGACAAGAATCTAAGCTTTTAATAGACTAATGTCTAACGAAATCCTAATAAATCCAATAAAATCAGTAATAATGATAAATACTAATGCTCAAGAGCATAGCCTTTTGATTCTTACCCTTATTCGATGGCAATCGACGGCAATCTTCTTCTGTGAAAACAACAAATGAGAGCCACAATGCAGAAGGAAAGTGTTCAATGAGAAAGGGAGAAGAAACTTGGTAACTACTAGGGTTTTTTTTATTTCACTACTATTTAATAAAAATGATTAAAAAAGATGTTGTCATTACACAATTGTCACACGTGAAAAATTGTTTAGTAAATTTATCAACCCTCCTCAACCCTCCAATTTGGATAGTTGAGGAATGGAGGTAAATGTGCTGTAAACACCTTATTTACCTCCTCAACCTTTGCCTTTCCACCCAACTTTTCACCCCAAGCATGGTTGAAAGCAACCTATGCCTCCTTAACTATCCAAAACACCTCCAAACCCTTCTCCCCAAGCATAGCCCTAGATTTACAAAATGCTATGTAGGAATGATATAAAATTGAGGTCTAATCTTTTGATTGATACATGTAATCCTAGCTCCACTGATTTTTTGAATCATCCTTGGATCTTTGAAATTCCTCTTAGTCGTAAACCTACTATCTATCGTCAATATGGACTTTCCCATTGAATCCTTGAATATTTCTAAATTTTTGTATCAAAATGTTTTAAGTATTGATGGTTGTGCAGATTGTTTTACTTCGGTTGTCTTATCATTTTCTCAACCAAAATCATGATAATGATGATTAGAGTGGATGGCACATTTTGTGGAAACTCCTGGTGGCTCCTTGTGTCAAAAAATGCGTCGGGAAATTCTTTCATTGGAGAGTTCCACTTTTGAATTACGTTATGGTCTAAACATTGGTCCTCCCTTGATGTTTCCAACGTGTGGTCTGGTGAGAGAAACTATCAGGCACATTTTCAATAGATGCAGATTGACCTAACAATGTTGGTTGCTTATTGAAATTTCCCCAAAGTCTCCATTCCAAGCTTAAACCATTGTATAGATGTCCACAAGCTCCTTCAGCATTGGAAATCTAGATGTGGAAGTCAATTTGTTAAAGCATTGATAGTTACATGTCCCTAGAGGATTTGGAACAATAGATGATCTTGTTTTCAAAACAAAGCAATCTTTGTTAGTCCAATTTTCCATGAAGCTTTGACAAATACTACGGAGCAAACCAAAAGAATAAATTTCATTCTCAGGAAGGCCCTTCATAACTCTAATTCTAATTTTTACTTATCCATTTTGAGTGACACCTCTTGGGCACACAACAATGTTTTTTGTGGCCTAGGCTTTATCATCTTGGTCTGAAATTCAAGGATCATTATGGCATGAATTGTAAGCAGCTGTAAAGATTTAGCTTGGAAGTGGATATGGTGTTCATTATTCTAGCACTGGAACAATGCAATAGAATAATGTTGAGGCAAGGGCAAATCCTTATGGATTGCACTGCCGTGATCGACTTGCTGAATAAGGAGGAGAACTCTTGCAATTGGAGACTCTGTTATGAATTGAGGCAAGCAAAAAGCCTCCTCAATAGATTTCCAGAGTTTGACTTTGTTTATATTCCTCGTGAGCAGAAGGAATTCGCGGACACTATTGAAACCTTTGGTAGATATAATCCAAGACTTTCTGTATATCTTGCATGGACCTTCCTAGAAGGTTCAAAGGAGCTGCAACAGCTTCTATATTTTCTTCTTAATTAGATACCTTTAGCTCAGCATATTTCCTTTGACCAAAAGGAAAAAAGGAAAACCATGATCGTGGTCTAAATAATACTCGTTTCATTTCAAGTGGTTTTAGTCATAATTTGGCACCTAGAAGTTGCGGTGAATTTTATCCAAATTTTATTAATATGTGTTGCCTTTGGTTCTATTTATATTATTTATATATTTAGTTTAACAGATATACCCATATTTAAAAAATAAATAAAAACTAGTTAAAAGCTTTAAATTTATAAAACATTACACCCTCATTCAAGAATTATCTATTAAAATTCCATTAATTTCTATCAATGTTAGTTATACATATTATTCTCTATTTCAAAATGGTGTTTTACATTTTCAAAGATTATATTAGAAATCATATAATATAAATGCATTCAAGAGGTGTTAATGCATATTTACTACAGATTTCTTGAGAAGTGAACAAATACCATGCATTTGTCCATCTGTCATGTATTATGAACAGATTAGAGGCAAGACCATGCATTTGTCCACGTGCCATACATTAAGAATATATTTAAGGAAAGGAAATGCATTTGTCCACATGTCATACATTAGGAGTAGATTCACAAAGATTTGAACAAAGACCATGCATTTGTCCACGTGTCATGCATTTGAAATAGATTTCTTAAGATTTGAACAAACAACATGTATTTGTCCAGGTGTCAAAAAATTCTTAATATTTGAACAAATGACATTCACTTGTCCACGTGTGATGGATTAGATATCATTTCATATCTCCTTACATTCCTTTCCAAAAAAAATAAATAATAGCCATATATAAATTCTCTCACTCTATCTACATATAGTTTTCATCATACTACTCATAATGACTCCATTTTCCTCTCTTTTTCTAGCCATTCTCATCTTTCTTCTTTCTTGTAGAAGTGCAAGTTTGTATTTCAAATTCTAATATAATTCTCATTTATCCCAATGTTTTTATATGGAACTTATGTTGACATTCCATCTTTTTGCAGTTTGTTGTGATGTCCATGATCTTGTTCTAACACAAACCAAAGACAACTGTATGGACTGGATAAGATCCGAGTATACTTTGGATATCATCAATGTAGGCTCATCTCCTGTGGAACAGATCCATGTACATTGTGGTGAGTTCAACCCAGAAATGGCTCTTAATATCTCATCTGATATCATGAGAAAGGATGAACTTCCTGGAGATTGTCTCATGCTAAAGGGAGGACCATTGAGTCCTCAACATCATATCACAGTCAAATATATCAATACTTTCATGTATGAGATGTATGTTATGGCATATAGATGTCATGACTAATTAACTTGTTGAAAGACTTGAGAATTCATGAATAAATGATATGCTTTGATTTCCAAACTTTCTATGAAACATGCAAATTCAAGTAAAATGGAGATAAAAGGAAAGACGAAGAAATCGTTCCCCCTTCTCTTCCCCAAACCAAATCACCAATAAAGCACCAGAACATAACGGAATTTCCGATTCATAGCTTCTACCTCTGATGTTTATTTTACTAGTTCAGACAACAAATAAAGTTTGTTTTTATGAAATGGATGAATCATGAATTAATAATAACAAAAAAGTACAAGTACTATCACAACAACCGGACAAAACATTAAAAGATCATATGGATAGAAAGAAAGGAGACAAGAATGGATAATCTGGAGTAAAAGATATGTTGGGATGTGGACTACTCACTCTATAAGGATCCAATAAAATATATGCATTGTAAGAATCACATTAGTAATTTGAATATATTGTCTCATTGCTACATTCAAGGACCTAGTTGTTGTGATCCAAAATTTAGATTGGGTCCTAATTATCTAAAGTAGTACAATATACCCGAAGGGTCGGGTAGTCAAATCCTCAAGGATTGGTGTATCTCTCAATACTCTCTCACTGCTTAAAATCTAGTCAAATAAAGGTGAGATTATGGGACTCTAAACATGGGAAAGAAGAAAGTGGGAGGAGGAGAATCACAGGGGAAGATGATTCTGGGTTGCTCAATAAAAGGGATGGGGCCCCGGGTTTAGTATCTTGGTGCAATTCAAAACTTATATTCTTGCATAATTTATCTGGCGTATCTCAATAGTCCTATGTTCTAGAATCTTGTTGCGCTATGTGGAAGATACATGTAGCGAGATTGAAAGCATGAGCCGATTCCTAACTACTCGTATCAATTATCAAGATATATAAGCTAAGAGAAATCGTGTAATTCAAGCATTCAAACCAGTCAACAGCCAACATCAAGCAAAACAACCAAAGATCTAACAAGAAGAAATAAAGACTTTTATAAATGCTGCAATAAATGAATCTAAGTTTAATCAACACACAAGTTCCTCACCTGGGGTGCCCAAAAAGGGTTTAGCCCCTCATAAATTCAATCAATAGAAAGACAACGGAGGAAACAAATACAACAAGGACTAAGAACTCGCTCTTTGCTTGCATCCTTCTTGACATCTGAGGTGCCGATATCGTTAAGAGTGCCCCTCCACATGGCCTATAATTCGCGCCATCTCCTCTTCTGATGCTGATGACGACTATACAAACTTCTCCCTCAAGCCTTGTCCGCTTCTCCCCAGCCAAAAAGCCCCAGAAACCCTAATTTTCAGTGCTTTTTAATAAGTTCTCGATGTGAGCACGGCCTTGCTTAGGCCGTGTTTCATGCCGTGCAGTTTGCGGGCAATTGGGAATTCTTGATTTTCACCAAGCTGTAATTCGTACGGGGTAGAACACGCTGATGTTGCGGCCATGTTGCCATCTGCACGACCGTGCTCTAAGGACTGAGAGCATGCAGATGCTTTTTGAATCCTTCTTAAAATGCACGGCTTGGGAGCATGGCCATGCTTAGGCCGTGTTGGCCTTGGCGAACTTCTTTTTAGGTCCTTTTGCTACCAATATCACTAAAAAATGCTTGTTATTGCTCCAGAACCTAATTAATTGCACAATGAACTCAAAATACCTCAAATAGCACTGAACTGGGAAAATAATGATATGAGAACAAATAAATAGCTTGTATAAAATGGAAAAATATATATGTAAAATGCACTCATCATGTTTATATATAATACTGTGTAGAATTCCTAGGGGCAAAACCATCAAGTCTATGATGGGTAAACTTGTAATTAGGCCAATAAGTTTTCTTATAAATAAGCGTAGTCTTTGACTAATACACAATAAGAATTTAGATTCATGATTAGGGCTTTCTCTGATTATAGTTCACACTTCCCTTTCTACTTGTCATAAGTTAGAAGAGCCACAAAATTTGAATGTCTACATCATAGGATTCAAGTATAGATTAGCATCCACTATCTTTTCTTATTTCCAAACAATTTCATCAAGTAAATCTAGGCTTTTATAAGGATTATTCCCTTTAAACGCCATTAATGCATCCCTATAAACATCATAATATAGAAGGGAAACAAAAGAATTTGGAGGAGTAAGGCCAGTAAAATAAAAGATGATAATTGTGTGGAACTAAAAGTCAAAATCCCTCTTTCAATTAACAAGCTATATAATTCTCTTGGATGGTGTGGATTCTCGACAGTGGCACTGGCACTCTCTTCAGCGCTAGATGATTTTGAAAGAAGTCAAGGGAGAATAATAATCGTGGAAATTGAACATCTAGTGAATCGGTGAATCCTAAGCTATAGTAAACTAAGAAGGAAACATATGATCAATTTTAATAATATTGGAAATAAGGGAAACGTAAATTGGTTGAAAATGCATTTGTTCCTTTCTAGCCAATTGTTTTAGATAATAGCTCTCGCAAGAAGGCCTAAGTATTGTCTTATAGAGACTTCAAGTTCAAGCTTGTATATCTAAGATATAAAGAGGGTAATTTAGTATATGCATTGCAAATTCATTGTCCAGAAAGAGGAGATAAGTGGTTTCCCGAGTTCCATGGCAAGGAACATATGTGGATCTAATTGATACCTTGCCCCTCACCCCTCACCCCTTCCCATTTGCTTTTCTTTGGTAGTTAGGAGGGTAAGGGTTTTTCATCTCATTTCTTGGGTTGCTTGGGAGAATTTGAATAATTATAACCCAAGCCACTCACCCATGTCTTTTCTTTAGAAGTGCAAGGGTGTTAGTGTTAATGACTTGAGTATTGAGGTTAAATTAGTAAATTTACCTTCAAATCTTATCCGTTTAAGAGTTTATCTTCTCCACATTTCAACAAGCTCTCATTATGTCAAAGTTTCTCCAAGAGCTCTAACCAATTCAAGAAAGCCTCCTTTCATTTTCTTTTCATCCAAATAGCCTCATCTCCTTGGAATTTTTCTCTTGGTTTCCTACAATCTAAAAGTAAGAGTTTCCTAGATTTGTGTTGCATTTGACTAGATTTATGATTTCATAGCTCTAAACTAAATGAAATCATTTTGTAATTGTATGGCAAAAGAACTCTTGTCTCTTGCTTGGTTGATTGCCATTTGTCTTCCTAGCATGAAATTGTATGGTTTTGGAACTTTTGGCTTCCATATGTATCCTTTGGATTGAAGTTTCTAGAGTTAGCTTTTGATAAGTGCTTGTGTATGCATATTAATTAGTATGCTTTACTCACTTTGAGCATTGCTTTCATCAGGTTTTATTTCTCATTCGTGTGTTTTTGTTTCTTTTGTGCATTCAAGGTTGTGAAGGCTCGTTGAGGAGAAAGAATGCAAAAATAGGCCATGGAGGTTATTTATGGAGTTCTTTTGTGCAACATAAAGAGCAGTATATAAGCTGTGATTATACACATGAGAGTGTGAGGCAACATCTAAAGAGTTCAAGTCAATCGGTGATGTAGAAGAGCACAAAGCCAGTCACGCATTCATGCTCTGGTTTGTTTAAGGATTTCAAGAGCTCTCCAAATTTTTTTAGACATCAAGAAATACCGCATGGCCTACCACACGGGTGTGTGTCTACTTGGGTGGTCTCGAAGGAAAAAAGAGCGAAATCTGGAATCTCTATGTGTAGTTTTATGTTATCCAGGAAATCCATATGGGCATGTGGATTTTCCACATGCCCTTGTGGATTTTCCACATTCATATGTGGGCGCCCGTGTGAATGCCAGATTTCAGAGTTTAAATAGATTTTCAAAGGGTTTTTGAGGGATTTTTTTCCATCTTTTGGAGACAGTTTGGTTAGGGTTTGGAAGAGGTTTTTGCAAGGTTTAGGAGAGCTTTTACGTCATTAGGCATTGATTCCTTCCAAAGATAGTTATTGGGGGAGCTGTCGATGACATTGATTCGCCGAGGTGCGCGCTTGCCTCTACGGAAGGGTCTTTGAAGAAAGAAGAGCTACTCCTGAAGACCATCATCACGAAGTAAAAGGTGGTATCTTTATGGATTCTTTGCACTCTTATTTATTTGAGTTTGTATTGCTCCATGGAGAGCTAAACCCCTAGTGGATACTTGGACATGTAAACCCTAGGATGTCTTTATTTCGCTGAGTTTTATTGCATTTGCTTCAATTGAGATTTTATTTGAGTTTCAATCTTGTGTGCTTGATGTTTGGTTTTCCCTAAGAATAGCACTAAGGTGGAGAATCTCTTTTAATCATCATTTTGACGAGTGTCTATCACCATTAGGATTAGATTTACCAAGATTGTAGAGGGTTGAGAGGATGAGTCAAAGGGTAGCGGAACGTCCCCTTTCCTTTTAGATGTGATTTATACTACCTCTACATTCAAAGAGTTTTTAGCAATTGCATAAAGAGTAAGGTGTCAAGGGTTTCCTCTCTGTTGGTGCTTATTTACGGTAGGGATTTTTCGCCTAGACCAAAGGGTTTAATCTAGATTTAGGAGTAGAGTTTATCACTTGAAACCCCTAGAACTTCAAGCAGTCATACTTGATGTGAGGCGTCGAGAGTTTTCTTTCTGCGGGGATTTCATTGGGGACTAGTCATGGTTGATCTTAGATTTGGGACATTGTGTTTTTCGGATTTCCATGACTTATTGAATCTCTATTAGGGAAGCATAATTTTAGTCTTGCACTTGAAAATAGAATCCTATGGGGAGCATTGTTTGGGTATCCGACTTTCTCATTGGTTGTTTCCTCTTCTTAACCATTTGTTTTTTGTGTTTTTATTCATATTTTGATAGCATGTTGATTGAGTTCACCAATTGATTTTCAACTTGACTATTTAGCAAGGCTTACTTGTTACTGGAGTCTATTCCTTGTGGATTTGACTACCCGCCCTTCGGGTACTTTAATACTTCGACACCTGTACACTTGCAGAACACACACGCAAGGGTGTCAAGTTTGTGGCACCATTATTGGGGAATAGACGTTTTAGAAACATTTATACTTTGCTATTTTAGCTTTTCACCACTTATTCTATTCCATATCTTCTATTCTCTCATCATTCTAATATGTTTTTCTTTTCTTGATTTCAGCTCCAGGTTATGACTCGAGGCAACCCTTTGACATTATGTGAAGATAATCCAAAGATTGAGCGAAGAATTCATAGACGAGGAAAGGAACTAGTACAAGAACAGAACTATCAAGCTGAAATAAAGGTTGAGGGGTCTGATAACATGGCTGAGTAGAATGTGCAATAGGGAACACTCTAAAACTATGCATAACCTACAGTTCATGATGCACAATCTAGCATTGTCAAGCCACCGATTACAACTCAAAGTGTTGAGCTTAACCTGGGTCGCATCTAGTCGGTATAGCAAGCCACACAGTTTAATGGTTTAGTAGACAAAGATCCAAACAACCATATCGAGAACTTCTTAGAAGTGTGTGACATGTTTAAGATCAATGGGGTCATGGATTATGCCATTCGGTTGAGAGCCTTCCCATTATCCTTGATTCGGTTGAGAGCAAACCAGTTGTTACAGTGATTACTACATGTGAGGAAATGGTGAAAGTTTTTCTTGCTAGGTATTTCCCTCCCGGGAAAAGTGCAAAGTTCATGAATGAGATCTCTTCTTTTGTGCAAATGGAATTGGAGTATCTCTTTGTGACATGGGAAAGGTTCAAAGATCTCCTACGGAAATGTCCTCAACATGGGTTTCCGGAGTGGATGATTGTCCACACTTTCTACAATGGGTTATCCAAGCACGAAATAGTTACTTGATCCCACAGCATGAGGCACCTTAGGAAGAAAAACCCCAGAAACTACCTGACAACTCATAGAAGAAATGGCTACGAACAATTATCAATAGAATGCTTGTGACAAGAAGAAAGTAACTAGCCTTCATGAGATTGATGCAGCCACATCCCTGGTAGCCCAAGTAAAAGCATTGAGCAACAAGTTAAACACTCTAACTTCTCCAAGAGTATCAGTGGTGATGAACTGTGGTGGATGTGGAGGTGGACCTACCTCATTTGGCTGTCCTATTTCTGTTGATGGTGTATATATGTTGAGCAAGTAGATTTTGTAGGGAATGCAGTGAGAGGGCAATGCAACCCTTATAGTAACACTTTCAATCTAGAGTTGTGAAGCCACCCAAATTTTTATTAGAGCAATCAGGGATAACCGAGACCTTCTGCACCATCAGGTTTTCAACAACCACAGTCTCCGAATTTGGAGAATCGAGTTTCAGGTCTAGAGAATCGGATGATAGAGTTGGAAACGGCACTAACCAAATTCATCTAGTCTTCTGACACACGCTTTCAAGGCGTAGAGACACTTCGCAATCACACTGCATTATTACACAATTTGGAGAATCAGGTGGGACAAATTGCAGCCACTTTGGAGAAACCTCAAGGAAACTTACCTAGTAATACAGAGACAAACCTAAGGGAGTAGCTAAAAGCAATCACTTTGAGGAGTGGTCTCGAGTTTGAGAGTAAGCTCCCAGCTGAAAAGATTGCACATGATTCGCCTAAGGAGAAAGAGATAAAGGAGAAGGGTAAGAAGAAGGAGGTGGCTTCCACACCTTACAAACCAAGGATCCCCTAATGGTTAAGGTTGAAAAATAACCAAAATAATGAGCAGTACAAGGAATTTTTGGGTCTATCCAAGCAGTTGCACATACATCAACATCCCATTTGAGGCATTATCACAAATGCCTCACTATGCGAAGTTCGTGAAGGACCTCTTCACCTACAAAAGGAAGATGGAGGAGAATGCAGTGGTGATCTTAAATGTATCATGTTCAATGATATTATAGAAGAACATGCCGAATAAGATGAAGGATTCAGAAAGTTTCATTATCTTGTGCAACATTGGGAATTTGGGTGAAGAAAAGGCGTTGGCAGACTCAGGGGCCAGTATTAACGGGACAACTTGCACTTTCTTCCCAAAGTTGGGATTGGGAGAACCAAGACCGACTCGGATGTGCTTTAGTTAAGTGACTGCCCAGTTAGACGTCCGAGGGGTATCATTGATGACATTCTTGTCAAGGTTAACAAGTATATCTTTCCTACAGATTTTGTGGTTCTTAACATGGATGAGAATGTCGATGTACCATTAAAACTTGGGAGGCCGTTCCTGTGCACTTCCAAAGCTCTTATTGACATGGATGGCATGGAAATGACATTGATGATCGCAGATGAGCAATTGACCTATCTCCTTACATAAGCTATGTGACATTCTCTTGATTTTGATGATACTTTATACTTTTTTGATACCACTAATGATTTAATTGATGATTATGTGCAGTAAATGTTATGTCCGGATCATTTGGAAGGATGGCTAGTCCAAGAGGCCGAGAATAAAGAGATTTCATCATTTGGTCTCATGGACAAGGTAAAACCTATCCCGTAAATAATGAAGAAGATGATCCAAAAGTTGAAGAGGTTGAGGCATCGCTACAAGAAACACCCCAACACTTTTGGGGATGAGCACGAAGAAGCTAAGAGCGATACTCCCTCATTTGAAAACAAGCTTTATTACTCACCCTCCAACCTGAAAAATTTATGTTCATCATGCTTTAAGGTTGCAGGTAAGAGAGCATCTTTGCTTCATGCACCCCCTTTAGGTAACCAACAAGTCAAGCACGTGATGTAAAACAAGCGCTTCTTGGGAGGGAACCCAAGTATTTACTTTAGTTGTAGTTCGTATTTTTAATTCTGCAAAATTAATTCCATTGAGTAATCACTTTTGTTTGATTTTGTTGGTGTTGAGTGCTTATTGTCATATTTTGATGTTCAATTCATGTATTCATGTGCGTGGCATAATTTAGGATGTTTTCCATGTATTTAGTACAGTTTCTGGTCATCTATATGCTAAATTTCAGTTTTTGCAGCTTATCTATGTGTTTCCAGTATTTTCAGTAGAATCTGAATAATTTCTAGGTTGAAAATTCAACCACATGGTCATGTGGATTTTTCGCATGCCCATGTGGATGGTTTCAAAGGTTTCTTTGGTGATCTTAAGAATCCACACGGCCATGTGGAATTTCGACATGCCCATGTGGATGGTTTCAAGACTTTTTTTTGTCAATCAAGAGAATCCACATGCCGTTGTGGATTTGTTTCAAAACGTTTTTATGCCATACAGAGAATCCACATTGTCATAGAAATTTTCCTCATGCATATGTGGATTTGTTTCAGGAATTTTGGTTCCATCCAAAGAATCCACATGAGCATGTGAGTGCCCATGTGGCTTACCTTGTGGAGACACATGCCCATGTGGATTATTTAAATCCACAAGGGTGTGTTTTCTCTCATTTTCATCTTCGCGCCCTTTCATTTTCAAATGTCTCCATACCGAGGATCACGTCTCTTCCTCGTCTCCATCCATTCTCTCGACTATTTAAAGTATTTGTGAGGTCTTTCCGGTGTTCTATTCAAGTTTTAAACTTCATCTTCTTTGGTAAGCCTCTCTCTTTTCCTTTCTTTGCCGTGAATCCTTTTCTTTGTTTTGGTCATGATTTGTCTATAACAGCATGTTATTTTCATGTAAAAACACTTGAGCATGCTTTATTGGAGTCTTTAGAAAGTTTGTAGCAAGTTTTATGTGTCGACGTGTTCCGGCTGCTGCATACTCATGGTGGCCGCGATTCATACGACCGTGTGGATATCTACAGGGCGATGTGGATTTCCAGGTTCGAGTTTTTCTCATCCCGAGAATACATACTGGCTTGTGGATTACTAGAGTTGTTTTCATGCCGAATTTGATTCTTTTGCTTCTCTTTTTGCAGGAATGGCTCCCATAACAAAGAAACTAGCTTCCAAGCGCCCCTGTGTGCCGGTGAGGCATCTCCTGAGCAATTGGAGTTTGCGGTACCCTGCATCAAGTTAGACTTGAGCGTCTATCAAGGCTCAAGTTTGGACAATCCCGAACTTCTAATTTGAAGGGGTTCGCAGAGATCAAACACGTATGGGAAGAAGGATTGACAGAGAAACTACGCGAGCTCCTTTCTGTGGGTGGTTGGAACAGACTTCTTTCTATCATGGATCTAACCACTCGTGATCTTACACTTGAGGCCTTAGGTTTTAGTATCTCAGCATGAGTTTGACAGAGTTCTCATTTGCACTTGGATTGTATGACAGAGATTATATTCATACCGGGAGTGGGCTCAGCTGCCATCTAGTTATCCATTCGGAGTGACTCCTAGCCATGTTTGCAGAATGCTATATGGAGACTGTTTGTACGATCCAGGGTCTACTAGGGTCTCCCTACTTATTCGCCCAGCTCACAGGTACACTCACACTATTCTTGGCAGGTTGGTGATTGGGCGGGGTGGTAGCACCGATGTCTTGAGTAGATTGGACCTTCTCTACCTCTACTCCATAGCGCAGAGTGGTCCTATTCACTTGGGATATGTTGTGGTCGACTACGTGAGACATTAGGGCCAGTATGTTCGTGTGGGGGTATTATTCTCCAAACCGTACATCACACTACTCATCCTGGGGATGGGTCTTATCGAGGCTATTCAACAAGCAGAGCAGGTCAGTATCCCTTCCCCATTAGGCTTAAAGACACTGTGTATGATGGGTATGGTAAAGAGGGCCGCTTGAAGCAGGTATGTATTGGCTGTGTCTCCTCCAAATGATTCCGAGGATAAAAGCAATGAGCCTAAGGGTGCACAACCAGGTTTACCATCACAATTTGCATTGATGGAGACCAAGGCTACCACAGCAACCGAGGAGATACCCTCGATATCAGTGCATTCTTCTCCTTTATTGTATGATCGTTTAGAGAGGCTTGGGAGTTGATGAGATCCGCAAGTGCACGGGTCGTCAAGTAATACCTCTCACGCACGCGTGAGAGGGTCGTATTCCCTGGGGTCCCAAGAGCTGCTATTACTTCCCCCTAGACGGCACTGTCTAGTCTACCAAAGATAGAGAAATAAAACAAGATAAGAGAACTAACAAAGATAACTATAAACACATGGACTCAGGCACACCACATGAGCATATTTAAGGAAGCAAATAATAATGAAAGCGCGAGGTCCCGGGCTAGGATCCCCTCAGGGCTACTAAAGCAAGATGGATGCTAAAATTACACAGGCAGTGGTGGATGGGCCAAGAGATATCCAGCTGTAGATCACCCCGATGGTCACGGCGATGACCCCTAATCCGGTACGAGTATTGGCTCGGAATTTCTTCCGACCAAATCCTCCTAGGATTGCACTACGCTTAGGAAAACCTCTAATTAGGGTCGATACTCAACCTAGGTCCAGCCCTAATGGTTGGAGGGGCATGAAATACCCGATGGTCACGGCGTATTCATACATGTATCCCTTCCATGCTATGTGAGTCTAGCACAAGGGCGATGGTCACGCACCAAGTACAATCTAGAAGTTGAATCACAGAGTTCTCATGCCAAACAACACATCGAAGAACACAAAGCATGAACCACAAACCAAACCACATACCATAAATGTAAATCTAAAACATCCATACAAAGCAAGTTCATCCCAAGGTTCACCGGATGCCCGGTGACCTTGGGAGTCTAGTTCATCATCAACAAAGGAGAAAGCAAGAAATACAACAAGTACAAGACAAAGCTCATAGCAAACTCCCTTAAGATGGAGACTAGAAGGTGGTGATGAGAACTTGTCGGATCCGCGCCGGCAAGCTCCTAGATCTTCTCCTTGATAGCACAACCTCTTCTCCCCTTGATTTCCTCCTCAGATCTGCCTTCTCCCCTTGCCTTGAAGCCCTAGGTGAAGATGGTGGAGAATGGTGGCCAAGAGTCCCCAAACATGATGCCCTAGGAGCCTTTAAAAAGGTGAAATCGCGACTCCTCACGGGCTGCCTCACGGCCGTGAGGTTGCCCGTGAGGCATCCAGAAAGTTTTGCAGGAAATTTCACCTCGGGTGCTACAGTACCCTGCTACAGTAATTCTGCTACAGTACCCCCCTACGGTACTGCTACAGTGAAAAACCCAAAAACGTCGTATTTGGTGTCGAATTCTTCCTAAATACGTTCTTGAGCTCAATTAGGGTCTGCAACACAAAATAAAGAGATTTAGACTATAAAAAGGGCATCGACTTATCAAAAAGATAATAAAATAATACAATAGAATATGTATAAAATACGTATATTTAGACGTTTATCAAACATCCCCACACCTAAGCGTTTGCTTGTCCCCAAGCAAACAAACATGAAGAACAGGGGCAAGACGATAAACGGCTAAATATACGACCTCAAGCTCAACTGTACAGGACTCCACAAGCACAAATGGACAGAACTCAAGAAGTGAGTTGTTCAATGTATAGTCAAGTAATATTAGCTCTGTTTCATCCAAAGTGTTCCTGTGTGTGTGCTGACTCCCACCTTGACCTCTACACCCTGGATTACCCAGGATGTTTGTTCACCTCACTCAAATTGAAATTAGTGCTAGGAGTGCCAAACAAAAATATTCTCAATAGTCGGTTAAAAATCTTTTGGTCCCCAAATGAAACTTTAACATCAAGTGAAGATAAGACAGGTTTCAGGCGCCCAAAGGTCACAAAAGTTTTTTTTTTTTTTTTGGAGTCCGCCTAACGTAGACTGCATAAAAATCTTTCAGCTGGATGCACATGCTGGCCAGGCACAAGAGCCACCCGACTTACTTGATTGCAGATCTACATATACGCATTCATGCTTTTAGAAGCAGAGGAATACTGACATAGACTCAATTTTTCACTTTTTTTTTTTTTTTTTTTTTTTTTTTTTTTTTTTAATAAATATATACAACCTAACTCAGGACGCCTGATCAACCACCTGCTAAAAACCTCACTTAAAAACCTTACTTAGGGTTAAAGCAAAAATAGGGGACTCAAAAGTTTTTTAAAGGACTATTGAAAGAAGAATTTGACATCCTAACACAAAATCAATAAGATGGGTTAGAGTGTCAGAAGTGGAAGTTAGAGTGAGCAGGTATCAATGTACACTAAAGATGAAACATGACTACATTCAAGTACATGTAAAGTACAACTCACTACTATCATTCTACCAAGCTAGGAAGTCCTTAGCAATAAAATCATAGCTATCATAGGTGAGTCAATCATGCAATTTAAAACAATTCCAAAGTTCATGAAAATCTACCCCCCCACTCAAAGATGCACATTGTCCTCAATGTGTCTAAATCAGCAGTGCATAAAAAATATAGGTAATAAAAGTGTAATAAGAGGGTTTCATGAACTTCCCCAAGTCTCAAAACATGAGTCTTGAAATCCATGAGATCGGGGTAGCCACCAATGATGCAAGTAGATGATCGAGAGAGAAGGTGTGCTTGATGCCCTACTTCCACCCTACAAGATAGAAAGGAACATCATCTCAAGGCATCTAACACACAAAAAAAAACACAAACAAAAGCAAACAAAACAAACAACTAGCACAACACAACAATCAAGCAAAACATAATCCAAGCAAGTCCTTTATTCAATCATTATCATGGTGTCCAAATCTCTCTAATGCAAGCATGGCTAAGGGTTTACAAGTATGATTCAAGATTAAGTCACATACAAGGGAAGCAATGGTTCAACATCAAGGGAATGTGAAAAAATTCAAGAATTGCTACAGTAATTCCCAAAAAAATTTTGCAAGAGCTTCTCTTGTAAATGGAGCATAAAAATTTTTACAAAGCTTTGAAATTACTCCAAAAACCCACAAAAATGACAACCAACCAATCTCCCACAACATTGGCATCCATTCAACTTGAAAAGAAAAAGAAAGGGAGAAGAAACACTCATGCTTGAAAACTAGGGTTTAGAGAGATGTACCTTTGGGGAAACGATGAAGATGATGTTAAAACTCCCCATAATTAGTGTACATCAGGTCTCTAAAAGTAGAAGAGGCGTGAAGAGGAAGAAAAATGAAGAAAAATGGCGAAAGAATGAGGGAAAACAGATGAGAGATGAGAAAGTTATGAAAGAAATGGTGAAGGGGCGCTATAAAGAGAAAGGTGCCCGAAGGCCTCACGGGTGAGCTCACGCCCGTGAGCCTACCCGTGAGCCTCTTCTGGATGGCTTATGGGCATCCTCACGGCCGTGAGGATGCCCGTGAGACCTGCAAATTCAGCCCTTATACATTTTTTTTCATTTCAAGCATTGCACAATCAAAGCAACAATGAATTCGACCAAAAATCACACAAGAATTTGCATTTGAATGGCATAAAATCAAAGGACCAAACCTAAAAATTCAAGAACAAGCATGGATCAAACTCAAAGGACACATACAAAAACTAACATGCAAACCACAACAAATAAAGGAGAAACAACAACACAACAATTTAATACACAACTAGAATACGAAAATTGAAAGAACAAGAATTTAAAGACTTGGGTTGCCTCCCAAGAAGCGCTTGTTTAACGTCATTAGCTCGACGTACCTCTTTCTTACCTAAGGAGGCTTGAAAATAGTGTGTTCATCCCGGCTAGAGACAGCATAAGAACTACCAAAAAATACGAATTTTACCTTCCGGGATGACGCAAGTTTGGAGGTCATGCTTGAGTTACCTTTTGGCCTCCATGGGAAAAGCTTGGGCCGGGCATTATTCAACATTGGCATTGGAGGGTTCTTAGATGGCTTCATCCTCCTACCCACATCTTCTTTGGCTCCGGCTAGAATTCCTTTGAGTACCCCACCATGTTGCTTGGGCCTCCAAGGAAAAAGCTTCGGTTGAGAATTATTTAAGCTTGGCATTGGTGGGTTTATTGGTAGCTTTAACAATCTGTCCACGTTTCTTTTCTCAACCCGTCTTGAATGATCAAAAATGACCCGCAAAATTTTCTTGGGCCGCCATGGAAAAAGTTTAGGTTGGGAATTGTCCAAGCCCGGCATAGGTGGGTTCAAGGATAATTTTGGCTTCCTACCCACATCTTCGAATACAATTCCCGGAAGTTGCTTTTTGCACTTGACCAAAACTGACGGATGAATAGAGTGATCAGTATTGAGGCAGGTAGCAATTTCAAATGTTGTTGATGGAGTTTCATCTACTTCCTCACATATTTCCATAGCCATGATTTCACCCTCCCCTTTTTCTTCTTCCATGTCACCTTGAGGTAGAACTTCTATTATTTGCTCAAAGGGTGTTGATGTTACATCATTCATTTCTTTAACCTCCAACACCTCAATATCCGCTTCCAACTCAAAGTCAAATTTGTTCTCTTCTTTTCTACGGTCAGTCTCAGATAGGTCTTCGGTAGTTGGTAGCAACTCAGTCAATATCTTGGAAGACTCTCCTGTCGGGCTCTCCATGCCTTGAAGAGATGATTGAGCATTAAAAATTTTGGCATTTATGGCTTCAAGTTCAGCGTCCGCATTCATCATGAATCTTGCAAACACATCCTGTGTATTAAATCCCCATTGATTAAGTTGCTTACTATGAATGACTGGAGGATGATAATGCCATGGTTCTTGAAAGGCGGGTTCTTGTAGCATTCCTTGGTGAGGGTATTCCCATTGTTGAGTAGGTTGATATGTCGAAGAATTTTGGTATCCTCCCCAATATGGGTCATAGAACTTTTGGTATGGATTGCTTTGGATTTCTTCCATGGCAGAATAATTTTCCATCCTTTCTTCAAGTGCTTTAATTTCTTCAGCCAACAATTTTTCTTGGAAATCCATGGCTCTGTGTCAACAACAAAATTACAAACAATAAGCTATCAAAGAAAACAAGAAGAAGGAAAACAAAAAAAAAAAAAAATATGCACAAAATGGTAAAAGACACAAACAAAAACAAATATTCACAAAAAGAAAGATAAATGACTAGAGCAGTGAGCTAGAGGTTTTCCTAGCATTCTTGGAGTTCCCCGGCAACGGCGCCAAAAACTTGATGAGATCCGCAAGTGCACGGGTCGTCAAGTAATACCTCTCACGCACGCGTGAGAGGGTCGTATTCCCTGGGGTCCCAAGAGCTGCTATTACTTCCCCCTAGACGGCACTGTCTAGTCTACCAAAGATAGAGAAATAAAACAAGATAAGAGAACTAACAAAGATAACTATAAACACATGGACTCAGGCACACCACATGAGCATATTTAAGGAAGCAAATAATAATGAAAGCGCGAGGTCCCGGGCTAGGATCCCCTCAGGGCTACTAAAGCAAGATGGATGCTAAAATTACACAGGCAGTGGTGGATGGGCCAAGAGATATCCAGCTGTAGATCACCCCGATGGTCACGGCGATGACCCCTAATCCGGTACGAGTATTGGCTCGGAATTTCTTCCGACCAAATCCTCCTAGGATTGCACTACGCTTAGGAAAACCTCTAATTAGGGTCGATACTCAACCTAGGTCCAGCCCTAATGGTTGGAGGGGCATGAAATACCCGATGGTCACGGCGTATTCATACATGTATCCCTTCCATGCTATGTGAGTCTAGCACAAGGGCGATGGTCACGCACCAAGTACAATCTAGAAGTTGAATCACAGAGTTCTCATGCCAAACAACACATCGAAGAACACAAAGCATGAACCACAAACCAAACCACATACCATAAATGTAAATCTAAAACATCCATACAAAGCAAGTTCATCCCAAGGTTCACCGGATGCCCGGTGACCTTGGGAGTCTAGTTCATCATCAACAAAGGAGAAAGCAAGAAATACAACAAGTACAAGACAAAGCTCATAGCAAACTCCCTTAAGATGGAGACTAGAAGGTGGTGATGAGAACTTGTCGGATCCGCGCCGGCAAGCTCCTAGATCTTCTCCTTGATAGCACAACCTCTTCTCCCCTTGATTTCCTCCTCAGATCTGCCTTCTCCCCTTGCCTTGAAGCCCTAGGTGAAGATGGTGGAGAATGGTGGCCAAGAGTCCCCAAACATGATGCCCTAGGAGCCTTTAAAAAGGTGAAATCGCGACTCCTCACGGGCTGCCTCACGGCCGTGAGGTTGCCCGTGAGGCATCCAGAAAGTTTTGCAGGAAATTTCACCTCGGGTGCTACAGTACCCTGCTACAGTAATTCTGCTACAGTACCCCCTACGGTACTGCTACAGTGAAAAACCCAAAAACGTCGTATTTGGTGTCGAATTCTTCCTAAATACGTTCTTGAGCTCAATTAGGGTCTGCAACACAAAATAAAGAGATTTAGACTATAAAAAGGGCATCGACTTATCAAAAAGATAATAAAATAATACAATAGAATATGTATAAAATACGTATATTTAGACGTTTATCAGGAGTACTGTGGGAGTCTTCCAAACTGATCTTGTAGCTATGCGTGTGACTCAAACATCGAGCCATTAAGAGGTGATTGCTCATATGGCAGAGTACCACACCGACATGATGGCACGACTGACCGTGCTACAGCAGATGATGGCAGGAGACACTAATTCGACCACATTATTTCCCACTCCTCGAGCACAACCGGCATCATTAGCATCTCCAGCAACACCAACAAATGACGTTGATGCTTGAGGCGTCCGACTCTTGGATTTTCTTATTTACTGTTTTAGTGTTTCTTTCTGTATGCTCAGAAAGGTTCTACATTCTGAGGATTATCCTACTGCTTTCGCTATTTAACTTGTATCGAGTTTGTGCTTTATCTTTTTATTAGATAAACTCATTTTTTTTGTACTTATAATGAGCTTCACTTAACATCCTTTGTATATGTGCCAATGGTCTTGTGAGTGCTGTTGATGATGAGCAGTAATAGACATGGCCGAGTGGCATTTCCACATGGTCGTGTGATCTTCACACCCTTTTGGAACTCAACTCTCTGTGATTTAGACTCCACCAAATTTTGTATTCTTAGTTCAGGGGAGTATTGTTTATTTTGCATACATGAGTACATTGAGGGCAATGTACATCTCAAGTGAGTGGGGGGGGGGGGAGTTCACATTACACATGTTTTTAGCTTATGCTTTCCATGTTCATGCTCATGTAGCCAATGAGAGTTCACCTTAGGGTACCGTTTGGTAAATGGCCTGGAAAGCAACTTACTTCGCCTGGAAAGCGAAACAAGGGAATGACTATGCCATGTTTGGTAGAATGTTTTCTTTAAAAAATAACATTACCATGGGAGAATGATTCATTAGGTTGAGGGAAAATGATTCCCTCAACACCCTGTTGGAAAGTAGGGTTCTCATGAGAATGAAAATTGAAATCTATTTTTTTTGACAAAACTACCCTCATTTTTATTAAATTATATCATTGTCATTAGTTGTATTTTGGGTATTATATACTATATGTACGTTGTATATAAATGTTCCAATTTAGTATTTATAAATTTTTGCTTAATATTAATTAATATTAGTTTTATTGCTAGTGAAGTTGTTAGTGTGCATGGAAGGTTAATTTATTATTATTTAATATTAAAAACAATGACAAGTTGTTTATAAGTAAAATAATATGGGGGCATTTATGTCATTTTACCAAAACTTCCACCGAATGTGTTCTCGTACCAAACACAAAAATGTTACTTCCCCATCAATTTAATCAAATTTTCCAATGCATACCAAACAAAAGAATGTTACTTTCCCAGTAATTACTTTTCTAGGAATTACTTCCCCATCAATTACATTCCATCACAACATTCTCATGGTAAACTACCAAACGCCCCCGTGCAAGGATTGTATTCTTAATTTTAGGAAAACTTTGAACATTGTGTGCCATCATGCTTTACTTTACTTGAAATGCTTAGAAATATTTTACTTGAAAAAAAAAAGAGAGAAAAAAGATGCTGTTTTACTTGTACATAGGGGGTGAAAAGAGCTACCACCTAGAATGTATTAAGCTACTCTCATAAGTCGGATACTAGCTATGTTCTAATAAGAGAAAGATCTATGTAATAGGATGAGTGAAAGGTACTACCCCCTGTAAAAAGAGCTAATACCTAGAAAGTGTGAAATTCACCCTGGAGGTATCTTGGGAAAGGGCTACCTTAGAGGATGGCGTGTAGCTGCTACCTATTCTTTTTGTCTTTAGATAAGTCCTCATTGATAAGAACTTTAAGGAGTGGACATTGGGTTGACATGAGTGAGTTTGCATACACACACAATTTCGGATTTTAATTCTTTTTTATTTGAGTTTTTGTTAGAGTAATGATTATTCTCATTTGGTGTTTGAAATCCTCTTCACTTTTAGAATGCTAATCTTGCACACTTTTAGTGAACCTCTAGCACCACCGAGATAACATTTCTGGGAAAGTTTCTGGGTGCCTTACGAGCAACCTTACGCCCGTAAGGACACACGAAATTTCCCTTTTTAAGGGGCATTAGGGCATCTTGAAAGGGGACTTTTGGCCACCATTCTCCACCATCATCTTCTAGGGTTTCAAGGCAAGTGGAGAGGGCAGATCGGAGGTGGAAATCAAGGGGAGAAGAGGTTTTGCTATCAAGGAGAAGATCTAGGAGCTTGCCGGCGCGGATCCGACAAGTTCTCATCACCACCTTCCAGTCTTCATCTTGAGGGAGTTTGCTTTGAGTTTTATCTTGTATTCTTTGTATTTCTTGCTTACCCCTTTGTTGATGATGAACTAGACTCCCAAGGTCGCCGGGCATCCGGTAAACCTTGGGATGAACTTGCTTTGTATGGATGCTTAGATTTACATTCATGGTATTTGGTTTGTTTTGTGGTTCATGTTTGGTGTATTTTGATGTATTGGTATGCATGAGAACTCTGTGTATCGATTTCTAGGTTTTAGTAGGTTGCGTGACCATCGTCCTACTTTTAGACTCCCAAGTTTGGAAGGGATACATGTACAAATACACCGTGACCATCAGGTATTTTGTACCCCTCCGGTATTAGGGTTGTGCCTAGTTTGTGCTTCAACCCTAATTTGAGAATCTCGTGCCTTTAATGCAATCGTAAGAGGATTTGGGCGGAAGGAATTCCCGTATCAATACTCGTACCGGATTCGGGGCCAACTGCCGTGACCATCGGGTTGGCCTACCTGAGGATTCTCCCGGCCAAGAACCACCAGTGCCTGTGTAATTCTAGCATCCTACTAGCTTTAGTAATCCCGAGGGGATCCTAGCCCGGGACCTCGCGCTTTCATTATTATTTGCTTCCTTGAATATGCTCATGTGGTGTGCCTGAGTCCATGTGTTTATAGTTATCTTTGTTAGTTTTCTTATCTTGTTCTAATTCTCTATCTTAGTTAGACTAGACAGTGCCGTCTAGGGGGAAGTAATAGCAGCTCTTGGGACCCCAGGGAATACGACCCTCTCACGCGTGCGTGAGAGGTATTACTTGACGACCCGTGCGCTTGCGGACAATCACCAAGTTTTTGGCGCCATTGCCGGGGAATCCAAGAATGCTAGGAAAACCTCTGGCTCACTGCTCTAGTCATTTATCTTTCTTTTTGTGAATATTTGTTTTTATTTGTGTCTTTTGCCATTTTGTTCATATTTGTTTATTTTCCTTCTTTCTTGTTTCCTTTGTTAGCTTATTATTTTTTTTAGTCTTATTATTTATACAGGGCCATGGATTTTCAAGAAAATATGTTGGCCGCCAAAATCTATGTACTTGAAGAACAGAATAATAGGTTTTCCACAAAAGTCTATGATCTTGAGAAGAAGATGGAATTTCTCTTTGCCATGAAAGCAAGCCAAGGCATTACACAACAACCATGACCTCAACAACCCCAAGTTACCCAATTTCAGCCAAAACATCGGCAAGAGAGGAAATACACTACTGAAGATGTTCAAGCAAGGTTTATGATCAGTACAGATCCAAGGTTTGCAATAATGGACAGACGACTTGATGAATTTGGTACAATACTAAGGAATGTCCAAGCTTCAATCAAAGCACTTGAGAACCAAGTTGAGAAACTTGTTAGATCAAATTCCGAGCCTTCTTTGGGTAGCCCAATGAGTAGTATTGAAAATGATCCAATTGAAAACCTGGCGGTTATCAATCTTATGAGTGGGCAACAATTGGAAGATGGGGTAAAGCAAGACAATGAGGAGGTCATCATGGCTATAGAAGTATGTGAGGAAGTAGAGGAGGCCCCATCTACCACATTTCAAGAAACTACTTGCCTCGATATCGATCATTCAATCAACAAATCGATAACCTTCAAGTGCAGAGAAAAAAATTTGGGAATTGTATTTGAAGATTTGGGGAGGAAACCAATGTCATCCTTGAACCCACCTATGCCGGGCTTGAACAATTCCCAACCAAAACTTTTTCCATGGCGGCCCAAGCAAAATTTATGGGCCACTTTTGATCATTCAAGAAAGGTTGAGAAAAGAAATGTGAAAAGGGTGTTAAAGCGTCCAATTAATCCACCTATGTGAAGCTTGATAAGTTCTCAACCCAACTTGTTCCCTTGGAAACCCAAACAACACTTTTGGGTAATTCAGGGTGATTTGACAATGGCCGAGGAGCAAGATGTGGGTAGGAGGTTGACGCCATTCGAGGAACCACCGATGCCAAGATTGAGTAATGCTCTGCCCAAGCTTTTCCCATGGAGGCCAAATGGTAACTCAAGCATGACCTCCAAACTTGCATCATCCCGGAAGGTAAAGTTCATATTTTTTGGTAGCTCTTATGCCACCTCTAACCGGGAGGAACACACCATTTTCAAGCCTCCCTAGGTAAGAAAGAGGTACGTCGAGCTAATGACGTTAAACAAGCGCTTCTTGGGAGGCAACCCAAGCTTCCTTTCATTTCTTGCATTCAATTTCTTGTTTGTGTTGTCATATTTTACTTATGTTTTTAGTAGTGGTTCGTGTGTAGTTGTGCTTTTCGTCGTTTTTCTTGATTCTTTCGCCTTTGTTTTAACTTGTTTGTCATGTGGTTATTGAAGAATTCTTGCTCTAGATGCATGCATGTTGATGTTTTGAGTGTTTAAATGATGTTTCCGGCCATATTTTTCAAGGTTTCATCCATGGTTAATGTGTACAAAGTGTGGAGAACAAAGTGTGTAACCAGAAAAATCCCGAGGACCATCCTTGCGGCCGCAAGGATGCCCCTCGCGATTTTTCCCGAGAATCTTGAGGACCACCCTTGCGGCCGCAAGGATGGTCGGCAAGACCACCCGATAGAGGGCTTAAAACACATGTTTTGGGGGCTTAAACTATTCACTCTTCTTCCCCATTCTTCTAACCGGTTCTCCCTCATTTCTCCACCATTTTTCATGATTCTTTTGCCCTAGTTTGCTCTCCTCCTCCTCTTTTCCATCTTGGTGACAAAAAGTTGGAGTTTGAGCAAGCTGTTGGCCGAATCTAGCCCTTAGATTCACTCATCTTACTCTAGGGCAAGAGTTTGATCTCACACTCAAAACCTTGAGTTTTTCTTGTTTTTGTGGATGAAATTTATAGGAGTTTTGTTGTTTATCTTTTTTGTGGGTTTTTGGAGCAATTTCAAAGCTTTGTAAAAGTGTTTATGCTCCATTTACAAGAGAAGCTCTTGCAAATTGTTTTTGAGAATTACTGTAGCAATTCTTGAATTCTTTCACATTCCCATCATGTTGAACCGTTGCTTCTCTTGTATGTGACTTAATCTTGAATCATATTTGTAAACCCTTAGCCATGCTTGCATTAGAGAGCTTTGGACACCATGAGAATGATGAACAAAGAACTTGCTTGGATTTTGTTTTGCTTGATTGTTGTGTTATGCTAGTTGTTTGTTTTGTTTGCTTTTGTTTGTGTTGTTTTTTTTTTCTTTATTCTTTTTGTGTGTGTTAGATGCCTTGAGATGATGCTCCTTGCTATCTTGTAGGATGGAAGTAGGGCATCAAGCACGCCTTCTCTCTCGATCATCTACTCGCATCATTGGTGGCTACCCCGATCTCTTGGACTTCAAGACTCATGTTTGGAGACTCGGGGAAGTTCATGAAACCCTCTTATTATGCTTTTATCGCCTATAATTTTTATGCACTGCTGAATTAGACACATTGAGGACAATGTGCATTTTTGAGTGGGGGGTAGATTTTCACGAACTTTGGAATTGTTTTAAATTGCATGCTTGACTCACCTATGATAGCTATGATTTTATTGTTAAGGATTTCCTAGCATGGTAGAATGATAGTAGTGAGTTGTACTTTACATGTGCTTGAATGTAGTTCTGTTTCATCTTTAGTGCACATTGATACCTGCTCACTATAATTTCCACTTCGGACACTCTAACCCATCTTATTGATTTAGTGTTAGGATGTTAAATTTTTCTTTCAATAGTCCTTTAAAAACTTTTGAGTCTCCTGTTTTTGCTTTAACCCTAAGTGAGATTTTTAGCAGCCTTTTGATCAGGCGTCTTAAAAAAAAAAAAAAAAAAAAAAATTAAAGGTGAAAAATGAGTCTATGTCAGTATTCCTCTGCTTGTAAAAGCATGAATGCGTATATGTAGATCTGTAGTCAAGTAAGTTGGGTGGCTCTTGTGCTTGGCCAGCATGTGCATCCTGCTGAAAGATTTTTGTGCAGTCTACGTTAGACGGACTCGAAAAAAAAAAAAAAATTGACCTTTCGGGCTCCTGAAACCTGTTCTATCTTCACTTGTTAAAGTTCCGTTTTGGAGACCAGAAGATTTTTAACTGACTATTGAGAGGGTCTTTAGCACTCTAACACTAACTTCAATTTGTATGAGGTGAATGGACATCCTGGGGTAATCCAGGGTGTTGAGGTCTGTGTGGGAGTCAGCACACACTCACAAGAACACTTTGGATGAAACAGAGCTGATATTGCTTGTCTATACACTGAACAACTCACTTCCTGATTTCTAACCATCTGTGCTAGTGAAGTCCTGTACATTTGAGCTTGAGGTCGTATATTTAGCCATTTATCTTCTTGCCCCTGTTCTTCATGTTTGTTTGCTTGGGGACAAGCAAATGCTTAGGTGCGGGGATGTTTGATAAACGTCTAAATATACGTATTTTATACGTACTTGTGTATATTTTCTGTTCCCTTTTTGTTAAGTTGTTATCTATTTTCTTGTTTAAAGTTGCTTTACTTGTGTTACAGACCCGGAATAAGCCAAATAAGCTCAAGAACGTATTTATGAAGAAATCGACACCAAATACGGTGTTTTTGGGCTTCATCACTGTAGCAGTACTGTAGCAAGGTACTGTAGCACCACCGAGATAACATTTCTGGGAAAGTTTCTGGGTGCCTTACGAGCAACCTTACGCCCGTAAGGACACACGAAATTTCCCTTTTTAATGGGCATTAGGGCATCTTAAAAGGGGACTTTTGGCCACCATTCTCCACGATCATCTTCTAGGGTTTCAAGGCAAGTGGAGAGGGCAGATCGGAGGTGAAAATCAAGGGGAGAAGAGGTTTTGCTATCAAGGAGAAGATCTAGGAGCTTGCCGGCGCGGATCCGACAAGTTCTCATCACCATCTTCTAGTCTTCATCTTAAGGGAGTTTGCTTTGAGTTTTATCTTGTATTCTTTGTATTTCTTGCTTACCCCTTTGTTGATGATGAACTAGACTCCCAAGGTCGCCGGGCATCCGGTAAACCTTGGGATGAACTTGCTTTGTATGGATGCTTAGATTTACATTCATGGTATTTGGTTTGTTTTGTGGTTCATGCTTGGTGTACTTTGATGTATTGGTATGCATGAGAACTCTGTGTATCGATTTCTAGGTTTTAGTAGGTTGCGTGACCATCGTCCTACTTTTAGACTCCCAAGCTTGGAAAGGATACATGTACAAATATGCCATGACCATCGGGTATTTTGTACCCCTCCGGTATTAGGGTTGTGCCTAGTTTGTGCTTCAACCCTAATTTGAGAATCTCGTGCCTTTAATGCAATCGTAAGAGGATTTGGGCGGAAGGAATTCCCGTATCAATACTCGTACCGGATTCGGGGCCAACTGCCGTGACCATCGGGTTGGCCTACCTGAGGATTCTCCCGGCCAAGAACCACCAGTGCCTGTGTAATTCTAGCATCCTACTAGCTTTAGTAATCCCGAGGGGATCCTAGCCCGGGACCTCGTGCTTTCATTATTATTTGCTTCCTTGAATATGCTCATGTGGTGTGCCTGAGTCCATGTGTTTATAGTTATCTTTGTTAGTTTTCTTATCTTGTTCTAATTCTCTATCTTAGTTAGACTAGACAGTGCCATCTAGGGGGAAGTAATAGCAGCTCTTGGGACCCCAGGGAATACGACCCTCTCACGCGTGCGTGAGAGGTATTACTTGACGACCCGTGCGCTTGCGGACAATCACCAATTGCTTAATTGTTGGTTGTTAAGTGGTTTGAATTCTTTGAGAGGCATGATTTTCACTTAGCTCGTATATCTTGACGATTGATACGAGAAGATAGGAATCTGCTCATACCTTCAACCCCACTACATGTATCTTCCACATAGCGCACCAAGACTCTAAAACATAGGTTTATTGAAACATTCCTGATAAACCCTGCTAGAATCTAAGTTTAAACCTCACTAAGGGACTAACCCGGGGCCCTACCCCCTAATTGAGCAACCCAGGATAATTTTCCCTTGTGATTCTTCTCTTCCTTTCTCTTTACTGCCTAAGCCTTAGTCCCCTTAATCTCACTTTTAATTGACTAGATATTAAGCGGCGAGAGAGTATTAGGATATACACCAGTCCTTGTGGATTCGACTACCCGACTCTTCGGGTAGATTGTACTACTTATATGACTCTTGCACTTGCGGATACGCAAATCATAGATCATGGAGATTCTTTATGGAGTTCCATTGTGTAACATAAAGAGCAAGATACAAGCCGTAAGTATACACATGAGAGTGTGTGCAAACTTCTAAAGAGTTCAACTTAATCGGTGATGTAGAACGGCACAAAGCAGTCACGCGCTCATGTTCCAGTTTGTTCAAGGTTTCCAAGAGCTCTCCAAATGATTTTAGACATCAAGAAATACCACATGGCTTATCACACGGGTCTGTATCCGTCGGGGTGGCCTCAGAAGAAAAAAGAGCGAAATATGGAACCTCGATATGTAGTTTTATGTTATGCAGGAAATCCACATGGCATGTGGATTGCCCATGTGGAGTTTTCACATGGGTATGTGGGCACCCGTGTGGATGCCCATTTAAGAGTTTAAATAGACATTTCGAAGGTTTTTTGAGGAATCTTTTTTCTATCTTTTGGAGAGAGTTTGCCTAGGATTTGGAGGATGTTTTTTTGAGATTTGGGAGCACTTCTATGCTATTCGGCATCGATTCGTTCTAAGGATAGTTATTGGGGGAACCGCCGATGATATTGACTTGCCGAGGTGTGCCCTAGGCTTGACCAAGGGGTCTTTACAAAAAGAAGAGTAGCTCTTGGAGACCATCATCACGGAATAAAAGGGAGTTATCTTTATGGAATGTTTGCACTCTCATTTGTTTTTTTCCTTGAGTTTGTATTGCTCCATAAAGAGCTAAACCCTTAGTGGGTACTTGGACATGTAAACCCTAGGATGTCCTTGTTTCACTGACTTTTATTACATTTTGTTTAATTGAGATTTTATTTAAGTTTCAATCTGTGTGCTTGATGTTTAGTTTTCCTTTAGAGTGATACTAGGGTTGAGAACCTCTTTTATCATCCTTTTGATTAGTGTCTATCACCATTAGGATTAGATTTACCAAAATAGAAAAGGGTTGAAAGGGTAAGCCAAGAAGCAGCCAAATGTCCCCTTTCCCCTTCGTTGTGATTTATCCTACCTCCATATTCTAAGAGTTCTTAGCAATTGCATAAAGAGTGAGGCACCGAGAGTTTCCATTCCACCAAGGCTTATTTGCTATTAGGGATCTTTCGCCTAGACCAAAGGGCTTGATCTAGATTTGGGAATAGGGTTTATCACTTGGAATCCCTAGAACTTCAAGCAGTCATACGTGGTGTGAATCGTTGAGAGTCTTCCATTTACCGGGATTTCATAGGGAATTAGTCATGGTTGACCTTAGATTTGAGACCTTGTATTTTTTGGATTTCCATGACTCATTGAATCTCGATTGGGGAAGCGTAATTTTAGTCTTGCACTTGAAACTAGAATCCCAGGGAAGCATTGTCCTGGGGCCCCACTTTCGCATTGGTTGTTTTCTCTTCTTAGCCATTTGCTTTCTGTTCTTTTATTCATATTTTGACCGCATCTTGACTGAGTTCACCAATTGATTTTTAACTTGTACTATTTAGCAAGGTTTACTTATTACTAGAGTCTATTCTCTATGGATTCAACTACCCTCACTTCAGGTACTTTATTACTTCGAATGCAAGTATGTGTCAGCTTTCCACATTGAATTTTAAGTGGAAGTATATGCCTTTGCATGTCTACTTTGTTTCTCTTCAAATCATGTTGTTTAAGTGATGTAATTTCATGCTAATCTTTGTGAGTTTGCTCTCATGTACTGTAGCAATACATGAAATTAGTGTAGCATCAGGAGTTAATACTCATTTTATCGTTGATTTTGAGGGTGGGTTAACACCATATTTGAGTGGTCATATCCCAACTCTTGTTGCAGGCCCAATTTCTTTGTTTAGAGCCCAAAGTCTCATGTTTCATTTCATTTTATTCGTTGTTGGTTTTTATATTTTCCTTATATTTATTCATTGTATGCTTTAGGTGTTGAGCCCTCAAGAAAGGGTAATGCAAGGGAAGAGGCTTGAGTGTTTAGTAGCGCCCTTTGTGAGTGAATTTGAGATGCTTTACACATAATTCTCTTAGGGTTAAATGAAAACATATGTTTTGTGAACTTTTCATGAATCCATGTTTATATATATATGGAATGTTGTGATGCTTGATATGAAATGCTTTCACTTGGGTTTTGGGATACAAGTTATCTTTTCAAGCGTTTTTACATACCCTATATCATGACAATATGGACACGCGAACTCTTTTGCCTTTTGTTTGCGAAATGTAAAACCTTTAACAATTATGACTACAATATTTTGATAGTTCTACATCTTTGTAATATTTTTGCTAGTTATGCTTCTTTATGAGAAAATAAGCTCTAATATATTCTGAAAGGAACTTTTCTTTGTAAAAAGAAAATTTTATATATGAATATGATACCTATAGATGGTTTATATATGAAATAGAAGGGTTGTGCTCAAAGTCCAAGTGTTCCTAAGATGTTATTCGTGGTAACTGTGCCAAAAACTTGATAAGTCCACCATTAAATTGTTGATGATGTACCCCAAGTACATGTGCCGTCAAGTAATAAAGTGATGAGAGGGTTGTTATATTACATAAGAAATGTAAAGTACTGGTATTGATCACCTCTATGTTATCTAGCCTTGCTCTAATGATGAAGCTTATCGATAAATAAGAATTCAAGCAAGCATACAATAACACAAGGGCAGAGAAATTAGAAAGAGTTAACAAACAATGAGAGGAGGCATTCGAGCAATGGATCCTCCTAGAACTACAACTTGAAACACAAGATTTGACTAACAATTTCTAATTGAGATGTTTGAATATGGGTATCCTTAAACAATCAATCTCTTTCTTAAAGTAATCAGCAACTAATCCTCTACAAAGCCTTTGTGGTGATCTTTCTCTTCATATAATTGCTTGACACTCTACAGATTTTAATTGTGAAGTAAAACAAGTTCCCTAAGACTAATCACTTTCCCAAGCCAATTAGCCCTAATCTATCCAAGCCTAGGTCATGATCTCTCTTGTCATCAAAACTCCTATGATTATATTAAACTCAATGGAACTCAAAGAGAATGTTAATCTAACTGGAAGGATTGGAAGGATAGCTTCTATCTTAAGGCTACCTCTATCGAAGGGTTTCTTAACTAGCCTCAACGTGATTAGGCAGACAAAAGATCTTTCCCCATAAATTATTGCATAACATGAATAACGCAAGGTTGAAACACAAACTAAATCTCAAAGTAGAAATCAAAGTCAAAATGAAGAAAACAAAAGAGTCCCAGGGTTTAACATACCAGAATACCCAAAGGAGTTTAGCTTCTCGTGGGATAGGAATACAAAACCAAATGTAAACAATCAAATTCAAAAGAATCCATTATAAAGACTCCCTCAATCCTAGCTATCCTTGATTCAATGAAGCTTTTTCAATCTCCTGACGAACTAATCTATGAGAATGCAAATATGCCTCTTCATATAAAGCTACATGACTCCCTATATAAGCTTATGTGTGATGAATTTATGAGATTTGATGAAGAAGAAACTCTATTGGCCGTATTCATCTTTCCTCCAAACCCTAGGTCCAATCTTCACTGAAATTTACTGAAATGATCTTGAAAATATGAATGCAGGGTAATTATAGGAGGCTATCGAAATGCCATACAACCATATGCCAAGTCGTGTGGTTGCTTGTGTTAATCCACATGGCCCAACACACACCCATGTGGGTGGTTATGGAATTATCTATCTTCTGAAATTTGGAAAACTGTTCAAGAAAATGCATATGGTTGGGCACATGGGCATGTGGATATCTTGTGCTATTCTGACAATAGTTAATCTTCAAGAAACCCTCCATTATTTCTTGCATATCCCATGTTGAAATACTTGGATTGTGTGTGGCTCTGTGGCTTGTAGAAATCCTCAAAAAATCCGTCACAACATCATCTTTCTACTCCTTTTGTTCCAAATATTCTTCTTATGCCCTAATTGCACAAAATAGTGGCTTCCATACTGAATCAATGTACATACATGAAAGGCACATGCTCAATTTAGCTAAATGATAATAAAAAATTTGCTTATGCAAGCACTCATCAGAGATTGTAAGTACAAATAGAGATAAAGTACCAATGGTAACAATCCATTTAGGTTAGGTTTATTCACACTGTACGGATTTATAGTGTAAATGCAATTATAAGTGTTTAACTTCATGGGAAAGCAATTAGCATGGCTTTAGAATAGCCCTGGTCTAGTTTAGTCAATCTCCCAACCAGTATCCTTGTATTTGGGCTTACAAAATCCTAGTGGATATCCTTGCTTTGATGGCCTCAATTTGTATTGATTTCCCTTTGATTATTTAATTTTTCTCATAGGAGTTGTTTGATTTAGGTTTAGAATTATTACAATTAAGAACCTATTATTACTTCGATAGGTTCGATAATATAATAAGAAAGTATTTTCAGTTCTCATGCAATCGATAACCCTGCTTTCATAGCACCTTTTATTTCTTGATCCGCACGTTTACATGCATTACATCTCCATAGCCTACATCAAAGTTTTTGGCTCTATTGTATGGGACTTGGAATATTAGGAACATTTAAAATTTGTTACTCCATCCATTTTCCTTTATTTTTGTTTATTTGTTTTTATTTTATTTCAATTGATTTCCAACCGGTTTTCTTTTTTTAAGAGAGAAATAGTGCATGCCTCGAGGAATCTAACAAAATTGTGCAAAGAAGACTGAAAAGTTGAGAGAAATTTAAGTAGATATTGATAAAGATACCGTTAACCTAGAGACAAAGGCATCTTGAGAGGGTTGAACCGGTCACCCAATTAATAATAGTGTGACAGAAACGCCAAATGCCAATCCCATGAGGAGTGTGAAATGCTAGTGCTACCTAATTTCCTGTTATCTAACTAACAGTTTAATTTGGTTTTAACCTATGAAAGCTAAGCAAAACAATTAGGGAACTAATGAGAAGAAATACCAGGACATTAATTATGAGATTAATGAAGATTGGATTGTGTCTTGTAATCAATTTCCCCTAGGAAAACTCAAGCACCAAAAACTTAATTATGGATTAAATCAAACTTGATTAAACAGGGGAAATTCAACAAGCATGCCAATACTTCTCTTGAAGCTACTTACATCTTAATTAATACAAGATCGGGTCAGCTTCTTTTATATCCCTATACAAACATGAAATCATTATACTCGTGCCGCTAAGGGTGGGCACGAGGCCTCTTATCCAAAGATGAGCACTCAACTTCTATCCTAAGGATCAACCAAATGATGAGAGGAAGAAAATGTCCTACCTCTAAGCATGTCCTCGATACCTTTTGTCCATAAAGGATTCCCTCACTAGATTTCTCAATGACAATATGAAAAATCAAATATAGACCTTAACTTTCATAGTTACAAATTTTAACTTTCAACACATATACAAAACTCAAAAAATCGAACCCTCTTGCACGAGCATAAGAGGGCCGTATTCTTTAGGGTCCCGAGATCTACTATTACTTCCTCTTAGATCAGTTGTTTAATCATATTGAAAAAGGGTTTTGTTGCAAAAGAATTAAAACTAAAACAAGTAACCAAAGAGGCTAAATCACCAACAGGGTAAAATTATGGAGAAGAAAACAGGTAGAGAAGATAAGGCCCCTGGCGAGGATTCCCCCGGGAAGAACACAAGTAAGGATGATAAAATAAAAAGATAATGCATGCATGGTTTGCAGCACGTTGATCGGCCTAAATTCGGAAGTCGACTACCCCGAAACCTCCGTAGTGTAGCCCTAATCAAGTACAAGCTCCTTCATCCTAAAGATACTCACACGATGTCATTGGGCATAAGGAGTCTCGGCTAGAGTTATCTAAGACAAATTGTGCTAAAATAAACTCTACAACCTATTGGAGGCTACCGTCACCCGGAACCTCCGGTGTACTGGTACAATGAATCATTCTTCTAGCATTCTTTGACCTAATACATGCTAGCATCCAGCCAAACAAGCATAATTCATAATCAATCCTATGGAAACCATCCATTGTAGAATGAACATGAAATAAGAATGAAAGAAACCAAGCCACACAATTCATGCATTCATTTGATTAGATAAAAATCATCCCATACAAGTGCTTCTCCCAAGGTTCACCGCTTGCCCGACGGCCTTGGTAGGATTAGTTCAACATGGTAAGCAAAGGAAGTTCACAGAACACAAGATACATTAAAATTAAACACAAACTCCCTCTCGAAGATGTCGACTAAAGGTCAAGAGGTAACTCACCGAATCTGCATTGGCAAGCCCTAGGATGAAGATCTTGGTGTTCTCCCGTCTTCTCACACTTGAATCGACTCCAAAACAACCTCCTTCGATGAAGATTTGAGCATATGAGTCTTTGGAGGCACCGGTGGCAAGATGCTCAAAAGAAAACCCTAAAACGGGTTAAATGCCCTACTGGTGTGCGGCTTGGCGTGTGGGCCGCACTCCAGGTCGCACACCCATCTACTAGTGGTGTGCCAGCAGTGCACAGCCAGCACACAGGCCCTAAAATGGCCTTTATCGTATAGCGGCGCTCGGATGCCGTCCGGAGCTCGTTTAACCTTCGTTTCTTCTCTCTTTGGCCTCGATATTCTTGTTATAAGCGCTCCTCTCAACGTAGATGGCTCGTAGATGTCCTGAAATGGAAAAACATGAAAAACACATTAAAGAGCACCGATTTTATTCAATTAATGCATGAAAGTACAAGTAATTCGCCGTTACAAAATGGTGTATTTAGACACTTATCAAACTACCCCCCACTTGAGGGTTTGCTTGTCCCCAAGCAAACAAACATAAATAACAAGAGCATTTGATAGGAATCTAAATATACAACCTCCGGCTCAAATATAAGTATACAATAGCAAGTGTAAGACTGTAGATGCTAAGCTACAACCATAAATGAAATTTTGAAACATTCATTCGGCAAATTGATGCTATGTGTGTGCAACCTTCTTCACCTTGGTTCTTGTAGCCTAGATAAGAGAAACTGACACCCCGAGGACCACTTCTTAAAGCATATCACACCACTTACAGCTATAAAGGACCTTGAAATGGTTGGGAACCCCCTAATGAATTCACAAGGCACTTATGTCTCTTGTCTATACACAATTGGCTTTTTTTTTTTTTTTTTTTTTGACTAACATGAAATGTAGTCTTCATTTTGGAAGGGTAAATATGCCGATCAGGCACCAAAAACCTAACTTATTTAGAAGATTACAAGTTCACAAGAACATGCTCGTGCTTTTCTACCTTTTGGCTTAGGAAACACTCTTTTTAGGAGCCCGAAACCTAAGTTAATTTGATATTCAAGTAAAGGAGCATTGTCATTCTTATTGCTATACAAAACTCTTTTTATGACCACACTTTACTTCCCTTTTATCCAATTTAAAGAGAGAGACAGAAGCCCTCAGACAACTCATTAGAAAGAAGCCTAACACATCAAGGTACGGTATCACTAAAATGGGTTAGCTACTAAGAGGGTCACGAAGGTTATCATTTAACCTAACCTAGGTGTCCAAGGTCCAAGCTAAAAGATATGTGATGGAATGCCATGAATGATCAAAATTCATTAATTATAAGGTTGTGTGCAATAGCTTAGCATCTATCATTGTCCTACTCTAATGTACACTTAAGTATCATCACCATCATGGGTTACAATCATGCATAAATGTCATCAAAGTTCACCAAAATAGTCATGCACAAGTAATAAAAAAAAATTCATTGCTAAAGAATGTATGTGCATACATGCCACCCCTCACTTTAAGTCGTACATTATCCCAATGTACATGATCAACAGCTCAAAATATATGATAGGAAGAATAAAGCATAGATAAGGGGTTGGTGAACTTCCCTTAATCGGGTGGTAGCACGTTTCAGGATAAACTCAGTGATCATTGTGCTCCCTATATTAGTGGAGAGAAGATAAGACAATGTCCACGTTTACTCCTGCAAGGTAAAACATGACAATAGATAGAGACATCCATCATCATCACATGAACTTGATTAAAGAACTACTAACAGACAATAAAAAGTAGAATAATAGTTTGGAAGAGTTAGGCACTTTTCAACTGACTACAAACACACATGCAAGGAAAATAATAATACAGGAAACTCTAACAGATAACAAGGGTCTCAAAGCCAAGTGTCCCATGAGTATGTTGATGCTGGTGGTGTAGAGGTAGGTGGACGTGGAATCGGTGAAAATTCAGCGTGGAAAACTAGCGACCGACACTCTAAAAGCTTAGATCAGCAAAGTTTTATGCCCCCAAAATGTGAAAGAAAATGGAGGAAAAGAAGAATGAAGAAGAAATGTGGTGAGGGAGCCAAGATAAGGAGGGTAGGGGCCGCCAAGTGCCCTAAAGGGTATCTGGCGGCCAGACCTGTGCGGGCTGCCAACAGCCCGCACAGGGCTGTGCCACCTGGCGTGCGGCCCTTTGGCCGCATAGGCTTGCCAAAAGCCTGTGCGGGGCTATGCGGCTGCACACGGGTCGCACAGCCCTCTGGAAGGTGTGTGCGGGGGTAGACAACCCGCACACCCTCCATAAATACTGAATTTCAAATTTGTTCAAGTTTTCTCGAGAAAACGTTTTATCCTAATCGTTTACCACCTTATAAAACACGAAAATTTGCTTGCCAAAGTGAAAAACACGCAACATCAACCGAAAATACATCAAAATTTTATAATGAAGCCCAAGTTATCGAATTCACATAAAGCAACAAAAACAAATTACTCAAACAAGAAAGTAAAACACAAACAAACCAACCAACCAACAGACAACTCAAACACAAATACGAAAATTAAGAAATGAACTTGGGTTGCCTCCCTAGAGCTCTTGTTTAGAGTCATGAGCCAGGCATTCATGTTCATCAATCTCAAGGGGGATCAAAGGAAGGATTTGTACCTTGCTTCATGATGAATGAAGAAGATGAACTGGGGAGGTTAAGTAAAATCATACTTTCAATGTTGTGTGCTCCCAACTCAACTATGAAGGCCGGTTGCACCTTGATTTTTCCACCCGATGAACCTTGTGTGGTTACCTTTTTCTAAGCTTTCTTCCATGGTGGTTCTTCGCGGCTGCCAGTTTTCTTGGGTCTCTTCTTCTTCCTCTCAGGATTTAACGGCTTTTCTTGGTTCTCCTCTTCACTTCCTCTATCTTCTACTTCCTCTTGGTCTACAGCTAAATATTCGTCGAGGGGATTAATTGAAAAAACTTCCTGCACAGAGTCAGAAACAATTAGCTTCACTTCATCAAAAGCATACGATGTGTCGTCCTGCTCCTTAGGGTGTTTCATTGCCTCCGGGAGTTTAAAAATCGCTTCTTCATTCCCGGCTCTAAGAGTCATCTTGTCATCTTGGATGTCAAGTAAAGCCCGAGAGGTCGCTAAGAACGGTCTTTCAAGAATAATAAGCACCTCGGCGTTTTCGTGGAAGTCCAAAATGACAAAATCTGCTGAGAATACAAGTCCTCCCACGTTTACTAGTACATCACTCACAACACCCTAGGCCGATGCACTGATCGGTCCGCCAATTGCAGTGTCATCCTTGTAGGTTCGAGCTCATACATTCCCAATTTCAGAAATAAGCTATATGGCATGGCATTCATACTTGCCCTCGAATCAGCTAGGGCCTTCTCTACCAATGAATCTCTGATTTTGCACTCAATCACCAGACCATCAGGATCTCAAACTTTCGGTGGGAGTGCACTCTGTAATATGGCGGAGCAACTCTCATTCAAGGCTACTGATACGCCACTTGCGTATCCACAAGCGCATGGGTCGTATAAGTAATAAAGTGTACCCTAAGGTCGGGAAGTCATATCCACTGGGACTAATATATCTTCTAATACTATCGTTCTGCTTAAAATCTAACCAATTAGAGAAGGGTTGAAATGACTCTGGTTTGGATTGAAAGAGATTAAAGAGAAGGAATCACACTAAGGGGAAGGTAAGGATTTGTTCAATTGAAGAGATGGGGCCCCGGAGTTGAATTCTTGATGCTAACTAACTTGGACTCCCTCAATACTTATCGGAAATGTCTTTAGAACCCTAAATTCTAAGATCGCGTTATGCTAAGTGAAGGATGCTCATAGTGTTGTTGAACCCTAAGTTGAGGTCTCACTTCTTGCAACTATCATAAAGATTTGCAAGCTAAGATAAGAAAACAAGAACTTAAAGCATTCAACCACTCAACATGCAATCAAAGCAGCCAACAACCAAGATTTAATGTAAAGAATAAAGACATTCATAAATACTGCAAGTAAAGTATCCAAATTCAAGGTACAAGCACAAGAACATCACCCCGGGGCTCCGAATAAGAGTTTAGCCCCTCATAGGGTTAGACAACAAGGAAATTGCCAAAGAAAAAAGTACAAAAGAGTTTGAAGACTACCTATTTGCTTGCATCCTTGCGGCTATCTGAGGTTTTAATGTGGAATGATTTTTCCTCCCAATCGGCCTACCATTCGCGCGACATTCCCCTTCTGATGGTTAGGATGGCTACCCAAGCTTTCCTCTTCTTCTCCCTTTCTTTCCCAGCCAAAAAGCCCCCCAAAAAAATAAGTTTCTAGGGTTTTAACCTTTTCACGATATGTGCATGACCGTGTTGAGGCCATGCTCCAAGCCGTGGAGATTACAGCGGAATAAAACTCATGAAACCTAATTTCCTGTAATCTGCACGGGGTCCAACACGCCCGTGTTGCGACCGTGCTGAGGGTTGCACGATCGTGCTTAGCGACCAGAAGGCATGCTGACCTTGGTTGAATTCTCCTGCAATCTGCACTGCGTGCAAGCACGGGCGTGATAAGGCCATGTTGAGCTTGGTGAGGTTTCTTCTAAGTCCTTTAGCTCCCACAATCGCTCCAAATCACTTCTTCTTGCTTTAGGACTTTGATATCTGCATGGAAAACTAGAAATACCTCAAATAGCATTGAAATTGGAGAATTAACGCAAATAAACTCAAGAATCGTGGGAGTAAGAGATAAAATAACTATATATGAAATGCATTCATCAAATACCCCTAAACTTGAATCGTTGCTTGCCCTCAAGCAACCTTAATTCTCTAACAAAGTGATGAGTGCATGACCTCTGATCTCAGTAAAGTTAGAAAATTCCTATAGCTTGAGGAGCCCAGAGTAGCTAGTGCCTTAGTCAATTGAAAGCTCATGAAAGATTTTACTCTTACTTCGTACTACCGTATGTGTGTGCCACCTCACGAAGTGTGTCATAATTGTCCTTGAGGGGGTCTAGTTCAAGCTATCACTTTTCACTTTTTCACGATGACTCATAAACTGGGTAGTAGCTTCATACACTCTAGAGGTAGCCATTTCACTTGGTAGGTCATCAAAAATGACATTTGTGATGCCTAAGATCCGACTACTCAAGTGCGGCTTTCGCTTTTTCTAAGGTGATAGCTCTTTCTACCATCTTTCTAGCAGAATTCGATAGAGAATCCGAAGAAAAGGAATCCGACTTGTCAAAATTCTTTTCTTTTTCTAACTTTTTGAAATTTCTTCTCATTTTCTAGCTTTTATTATTTGAGTTTGGAGTCAACATCTAATTTTTTTTTCACAAGCCTTAAAACTAGCCCTTCCTCTAACAGAGTGACTACACAACAGAAGGCTAGGTGCTAGAGTTAAGGTTTCCAAAGTAAGAGCAAAATGAAACCTTAAGTTCAACGAAAGTGCACTAGCATGCTCAATGACTCCTTAGCTTAGCAATTCTCAACAAAAAATTTCATAGATCGTCCTAAGTCATGCACTACATCTAAAAATATTATACACAATTAAACAACCCTCCCCCACACTTGAATGAAACATTGTCCTCAATGTTTAAAAATAGAACATGCAACACAAAGAAAATAATCAAGTGAAATGAAGGTGAGAGTTGGGGAATTTTCACCAAATTCAAGGAAAGGTGCCCGTGAATAATTCCATGACAAACAACGGCATGTGTTGATCATCATCAAGGGGAAGCCATTTGATACAAGCAGTAAGAGAAATATCCATACATCCAGAAGTAAGCATGCAAGCATTAAAAAGATATAATAAAAACAAACAAAATAAAACTCAACTGAAAAGAGATCAGTTTAGTAGAGGACTCCCTTTGCTAACTGACTCAACGACAACAAGATACCACAAAACTAAAAACAAAGTACAGAAAACATCGACACTCAAAAGTCGGGGCTCTCGGAATCGGTCTCAGAATCGGAGGGGAGATCGGCGGTGTCAACCCCCACACTCCGGGAAGTAGAAGCAACAGCACGAGAACCAGAGAACGGTGGGCATTGGTCAGTGAGTTTCTGAAGACTCAGCACCATCCACTAGCAGAAAGCACTATCGGAGGAAATGCCGGAGGAATCAGAGTCCGATGCGGAGGGATGGGGTGGGTCTGTAGTAGGAGGGACAGGCAGAACTAGCGTATATGGAGGTTGAAAAAGTCCCATAACTCTCAGGGTGAGCGTACTAATGGGATGAAACCGTCTACCGACGGTAAACAAATTGCTAGACGGTAACAACTGCATGAGACATGCCAAATGAGTGATGTATGGTCCGTCAAAAAGGACTTTCGTGCGGCAGTCCTTAGATTGTTTCTAAAAAGCGGTAGCGAGCACATAACCCATATGAAATGGAATGCCATCCCACATACTGACCAAATAGGTGAATTCGTAGTTGGTAATCACCCCTATGCCCTCGCCTCGCCCAGTGATGGTCCCACTGAGGAGAGTGTGGATAACGCGTAATGCGGGGGATCTGAGAGTTGAAGCTCTAGATCGTCCCGGGTGATACAAGAGATAGTCGGTACTCAACCGTCGCTAACAATCTTGTTGTGGTTCGCCAGGAGGTAGATAGAACGTCAAGGACTGATATTCCTGAGATAAAGTGAACGGTTGTCATAAAACCAAATCCGGACGGCAAGTTCAGTAAAGCTCATAGTAAAATGTCTCCCCAACAACTGAAATTGCAATGCATCTGGATCATCCAAACTAATTTGTCCCCGTTTCAACTCGAATGTGGTCACCAACTCAGCAGTCACCTCCCAATACGCAGGATCAGTGATGGAAAATACCTTGTACCAAGATCCCACATGGAGCAACCGGTTAATCTCCTCTGCCAACCTCGCTTCCTGTATCACTTGCCAATCAAGAGTGCGGAAACCTCCAAACGGCCGTTGTGAGAATCTCTGAAATTGCTGCCGTTGACTTGCCATGGAAAATGGAGGGATCTCACAGAAGATATGGGTCAAGGACGGTTGGACGCCGGCCGCAAGGCTAGCCGTTTCCTTGGCATGGCTGGGGAAAGATGAAGGTGAAGGGAAGAAGCCACGGAGGAACAAGGAAACTAGGGTACGCCCAGCGTTGCTCGAATTAAAAGAGATAAAAGCTTGCAAAAGGTAGCACGGTCGTGCTTCGAGCGAAGGACGCCCGTACTGTCAACCTTTCCAAAACCCGAAAAGCCTGTGATTTGCACGGGGTGCAACACGGGCGTGTTCACCCCGTGCTTATGAAAACTGAGAGAAAATAAAAAAAAAATGAATTTCAGAAACAAAAAGAATTTACCGACAGAAATACATGGGTTGCCTCCCAATAGCGCTTGTTTACCGTCTCGAGCCTGACTGACCTGGAATTCAATGGGGTTGAATAAGAAGTAGGCTCTATGCACCATCATCGACTGATAATTCAGCGGGACTGATGTAGTGCTTCAACCAGTGGCCATTAACTTTGAACGTTCCGTGATCAGGATGAGATATTTTGATGGCTCCATACGAGTAAACACAAGTGACCTGGTACGGACCCGACCAATGCGATTTCAGTTTCCCAGGAAACAGCCTCAAACGGGAGTTGAACAACAAAACTTGATCTCCAACCTCAAATTGCTTATCAAACCGTAATCGCTTGTCGTGTAACTTCCGAACCCGATTTTTATAATTTATAGAATTCTCGTATGCTGCCTGTCGGAGCTCGTCTAACTCATTTAATTGAAATTTTCTCTTTTCTCCTACCTTTTTCACGTCGAAGTTTAGCTTCTTAATAGCGCAATAAGCTCGATACTCTAGTTCGATCAGCAAATGGCATGCCTTACCATAGACTAAACGGTACGGTGTATGCCCCGTCGGGGTCTTATATGCGGTCCTGTATGCCCACAGAGCTTCTTCTAACTTGTCGGCCCACTCCTTATTGTTGAGTTGAACTGTCTTTTCTAAGATTCTCTTTATTTCCCAGTTGGTGACTTCCACTTGTCTGCTTGTTTGAGGGTGATAGGCTGTGGCAACACGAAGAGTCACTCCTAGTCTTGTTAAAGTTTTCTCGAACTGAGCATTGCAAAAGTGAGAACCACGATCGCTAATAATAGCTCTTGGACAACCAAAGCGAGCAAACAACTTTCTTAAAAATTTCGCGACGACCCTTGCATCATTAGTCGCAAGTGCGTGGGCCTCCACTCATTTAGACACGTAGTTAACAGCAACCAATATGTACCGACATCTATTTGAGAACGGGAATTGACCTATGAAATCAATGCCCCACACATCAAAGACTTCACACTGTTGAATCAGTGTTTGCTTCATCTCATCCCATTTGGATAAATTTCCACTCCGCTGACAAGCGTCACAAGATTCTGTCATAGCCTTAGCGTCTTGAAAAAGCGAGGGCCAAAAGAAACCGGCTGCTAATACTTTCTCCACTGTTCAATTCTAGCCAAAATGCCCTCCAAGCACCCCTGCATGGCACTGCGATAAAATACGCCACCCTTCATCCCTTGAAACACACCTTCTTACGATTTTTTCACCACATAACTTATATAAGAACAGATCATCCCAAACGTAGTGTTTGATATCTGACATGAATTTTTTTCTTTACTGATATGAGAAAGTTTCTGGGATCACCCCCCTTGCCAAATAATTTGCAATGTCAGCGAACCACGGGACAGATGCATCCTAGGGATCCCTTGCTTCTGCGAGATATAAATGCTCCTCTGGGAAAGAATCATTTACAGTTTCGGATTTGCCCCAACTATGATCTGCTACTACATTCTCGATAACCCTCTTGTCCCTTATCTCCACATCAAATTCCTGTAGAAGCAGAATCCACAGTATTAACCTTGGTTTAACATTTGTTTTAGTCATCAGGTATCGCAATATTGCATCATCGGTGAATACTATTACTTTAAAGAGAACTAAATACTGCCGGAACTTATCAAAAGCGTAGACAATGGCCAGCAGGTACTTCTCTGTCGTCGTATAATTTTCTTGTGCTGAAGTTAATATTTTGCTTGCATAAGATATGGGGTGGAACTGCTTATCATATCGCTGCCCAAGCACGACACCTACAGCTCGATCACTAGCATCACACATCAGTTCAAAGGGTCGATCCCAGAGGGGTGCCTTTAAAATAGGGCCGTCCATTAGCTTTTGCCACAGCAACTCAAAAGCGGTTTGACAGTTGGCGTCAAAAATTGAAAGGAACATCCTTCTCTAAACGTTTTGTCATGGGTGCTGAAATCTTTGAAAAATCTCGAATGAACCGCTTGTAAAAACCGGCATGGCCCAAGAAACTTCTGATATCCTTCGTGGTGGTAGGGGTTGCTAGCCCTTCAATTGTAGCAATTTTCGCTTTGTCTACTTCAATTCCCGATTTTGAGATCTTGTGACCCAACACGATTCCTTCCTGGACCATAAAATGACATTTCTTCTAACTAAGTACCAGGTTTGTTTCCTCACACCGAGCTAAGACCTTTTGTAAGTTGGCTAAGTAGCTATCAAATGAATTACCGAAAACCGAAAAGTCATCCATTAAGACTTCCATAGTATCCTCAATGAATTCATCGAAGTTGGTCATCATACAGCGTTGAAATGTGGCAGGGGCATTACACAAACCAAACGGCATGCGACGATAAGAGAATGTGCCGTATGGACATGTGAAAGTGGTTTTCTCTTGATCTTCAGGTGAAATCGGGATCTGTAAATAGCCTGACATCCCATCCAAGAAATAGTAATACATGTGCCCTGCGAGCCTTTCTAGCATTTGATCGATAAAAGGGAGGGGAAAATGATCCTTTCTTTTGGCAACATTTAACTTACGGTAATCAATACAGACCCGCCATCCAGTAATTGTGCGAGCCGGTATTACCTCGTTCTTGTCATTCTGGACCACTATCATACCTCTTTTTTTCGACACCACTTGCGCAGGGCTGACCCACGGGCTGTTCGAGATAGGGTAAATGACTCCAGCATCTAAGAGTTACTTCACTTCTATCTTGACCACTTCCTGCATATTTGGGTTCAACCGCCTCTGTGGTTGCACCCTTGGCTTGATTTCATCCTGCATAAGGATTTTATGCGTGCAGAATGTTGGACTTATTCCCTTGATGTCTGATATTGACCAAGCGATAGCTCTTTTGTGCGTGGTGAGTACTTGTAATAATTTCTCCTTTTGTTCATCTTCCAAGGTCACCGAAATTATCACTGGGCATTGTTTATCCCCTTCCAAAAAGGCATATTCCAAATGATCAGGTAATTTTTTTAGCTCAGTTTTTACAACTCCAGTTCCAGGGATCAGGGAGCTCGTTTCCTTGTCGTACTCCGAATCTACAGTGTCTATCAATTGATCCTCCCAATTTAGACTAGCCAAACTATTCTAAAAAACGTTTCTTGGCGTGAGCTAATCTTCCAACGAATGCAAATCATCACACCCTTCCACTGGTCCACTGTACAAATTCACGGACATGATGCCTCATCAATGATGCCTCATCAATAAACTGATTTCTCGACCACTCCTGAGATTTTTCACTGTAACCTTTACTGCTTCTTCCAAGGTGATATCGTAGTGATTATCATTTGTGAAACTTGGGAGTATCTCTACCAGCTGCCTACCAGCATAATGATCTCCTACTTCTGTTCCAAATGAAAAGCTTCCCTGTCCCTTCAATGCATACAAAAGATCTTCCATCTTATCAACAATATTTCTTACCTCAAAGAATAAGCGAATTAGGTGCTGAAAACTACTGACAACAAGCCAAATAAGGAAAGAACTAGAATTTAAAAACAAGAAAATAAAATAAGACGATTAGACTACTAAGACTGTCCGAATTCTTAAAAGTTGCAAATCCCCGGCAACTGCGCCAAAACCTTGATACACCCCTTGTGTATCTGCAAGTGCACGGATCATATAAGTAATAAAGTGTACCCTAAGGTCGGGTAGTCATATCCACTGGGACTGGTATATCTCCTAATACTATAATTCTGCTTAAAATCTAACTAATTAGAGAAGGGTTGAAATGACTCTGGTTTGGATTGAAGGAGATTAAAGAGAAGGAATCACACTAAGGGGAAGTAAGGATTTGCTCAATGGAAAAGATGGGGACCCGGGGTTGAATTCTTAATGCTAACTAACTTGGACTCCATCAATACTTATCGGAAATGTCTTTACAACCCTAAATTCTAAGATCTCGTTGTGCTAAGTGAAAGGTTCTCACAGTGCTGTTGAACCCTAAGTTGAGGTCTCACTTCTTGCAACTATCATAAAGATTTGCAAGCTAAGATAAGAAAACAAGAACTTAAAGCATTCAACCACTCAACATGCCATCAAAGCAGCCAACAACCAAGATTTAATGTAAAGAACAAAGACATTCATAAATACTGCAAGTAGAGTATCCAAGTTCAAGGTACAAGCATAAGAACATCACTCTGGGGCTCCCAATAAGAGTTTAGCCCCTCATAGGGTTAGACAACAAGGAAATTGCCAAAGAAACAAATACAAAAGTGTTTGAAGACTCCCTATTTACTTGCATCCTTGCGGCTATCTGAGGTACTAATGTGGAATGATTTCTTCTCCCAATCGGCCTACCATTCGTGCGACATTCCCCTTCTGATGGTGAGGATGGCTACCCAAGCTTTCCTCTTCTTCTCCCTTTCTTTCCCAGCCAAAAAGTCCCCCAAAAACCTAAGTTTCTAGGGTTTTACCCTTTTCACGATGTGAGCACGGCCGTGTTGAGGCCGTGCTCCAAGCCCTGCAGATTACGACCAAATAAAACTCATGAAACCCAATTTCCTGTAATCTGCACGGGGTCCAATACGCCCGTGTTGCGACCGTGCTGAGGGTTGCACGACCGTGCTTAGCGACCAGAAGGCGTGCTAACTTTGGTTGAATTCTCCTGCAATTTGCACGGCTTGTAAGCACGGGCGTGATAAGGCCGTGTTGAGCTTGGTGAGGTTTCTTCTAAGTCCTTTAGCTCCCAAAATCGCTCCAAATCACTTCTTCTTGCTTTAGGACTTTGATATCTGCATGGAAAGCTAGAAATACCTCAAATAGCACTGAAATTGGAGAATTAACTCTGATAAACTCAAGAATCATGTTGGTAAGAGATAAAATAACTATATATAAAATGCACTCATCAGCTACACTGGATGCTTATTCTAGCTTCTGCTTGTTTGTCAACAAATCCTTCATAAACTTTGCATACTTAGGCATTTGCATGAATGCCTCGACGAGTGGAAGATTGATGTGGAGTTGCTTCAGTAGACTCAAAAACTTCTTAAATTGGTCATCCTCCTTGATCTTTTTCAGTCTTGCCAGGTAGGGGACTTTGGGTTGTCATTCCAGTACTGATGAAACTTGGTTAGGTTGAGGTTCGGATGTGTTGTTGTTACTGTCCTCAGTGTCAACCCTCGCTTTCGGAGTTGCATCTCTCACAACATTTTTTCCTTTTCCGTTCACGTTCCCACTGATGGATCGAACATCTACTTCCCTTCCACTCCTTAGAGTGATAGCCTTCAATTGCTCATGGGGGGTTTCTTTAGTGTTGCTAGGCAGACTGCCTTGCTGCCTCTTTGATCCTGCTTTGCCAACTGTCCAACCTGTTTTTCCAAATTTTGAATTGAGGCCTTTACATTTCTAAGGTTCGCTTCCGTGGCAATCATGAATTTCGCCAACGCTTCTTGAACCGAGGCTCGGTTCTTCTTCGACTATGGAGGAGCATACTAGAATCCTGGTAGGTGTTGAGGCCTTTGCTAATTTTGATTGCCCCACTGAAAATTTGTGCGATTTCTCTACCCTGGATTATATGTAGCCCCATAAGGATTTCCTTGAAATCTCTGATTTTTGCTCACAAAATCCATCTGTTCTGTAGAAGTGCTAGTAGTAACCGTAATAGGGCAAAGGGTGGCCGAGTGTCCACCTCCACAAATCTCGCATGACAAGACAGGTGCAGAGCTAGAACTCGCTCTTTCAGCCATCATCAAGTCAAATTTTCTTGTCAGTGCATCTACTTAGGCCTCGAGTGCTGTGTGGGAACTCACCTCATGAACCCGGCTATTAGTGGTACCTTGGTTTGGGAACCCCAATGAGAGTCATTCCTCACCATGTCTTCAATCAACTTCTCGGCTTCGTCATGGTACTTATTATGGAGGGAACCCCCAGTTGCCGCATCGATGAGTTTGCGAGTTTGGTAGTTCAAACCATTATAGAATATTTCTATCCTCATCCACGATTGGTACCCATGATGCAGGCACCTTCTCAATAAGTCCTTGAACCACTCATGCGTTTCAAACAGAGTTTCTGAATCTCTTTGGCTGAATGTTGAAATCTTTTGTTGCAATTGGGCGGCCTTGCAAGGGGGGGAAATATCTTCCCAAGAATCTATCGACCATGTCTTCCCAAGTCTTGATAGAACCGGGTGTTAGGGTCTTAAGCCATCTGTAAGCTGCTCCCCATAAACTGAATGGGAACAAACGCAACTTCGTAGCATCATCTAAGAACCCATTAATCTTGAAAGTCGAACAGATCTGCAGAAATCTTGATAAATTTTCATTTGGGCCTTCATCTACTAACCCATCAAACTGTACTGAGTTCTGTATCATGCCAATTGGTCTTGCCATATCAACATTATTCGCAGCTGCAGCGGACATCTATATGCTAGACTTTTCTCCAGTGAACTTTGGCCTTTCATAATCAGATAATGTTTTTCTCCGTTCTGTCATACTACGGATAACGGATTGATTGATTCTTCAACGGGACAGCAAGACGAGGTCAATGCTTCCCTTAACCTCCTGCGCAATGTTCTCTCTATCTCTTCATCAAATTCAATACACCCAGCGGGTTGCCACGGGTCATAAAATCCCTAATATGGAAGGAGATGAGCACTAATGAGTGAAAAAACTAAACAAACATTTATCGAATTGAAACCCAAATCCCACTGCAAGATAACTAAAATGAATGAAAAGAAAAGCAGAAAGTGAAGTGCAAGCAAGTGAGTAAAGAAACGAAAAAGAGAGAAAATGATTAAGCCAACATCTAGGAGTTTTCCTAGTATTCTCATAGTGTCCCTGGTAACGGCGCTAAAAACTTGATGGCGGCCGCTTCCGTCGCTAAGAAGCGGGCACACGGCTCCCCGACCGCAAGTGCACAGGTCGTCAAGTAATACCTCTTGCGGGAGCACAAGAGGGTCATTTTCCCTAGAGTCCCAAGATCTACTATTACTTCCTCTTAGATCAATTGTTTAATCAGATTGAAACAGGGTTTTGTTGCAAAAGAATTAAAACTAAAACAAGCAACCGAAGAGGCTTAACCACCAATAGGGTAAAATTACGGAGAAGAAAACAAGTAAAGAAGATAAGGCCCTGGGTGAGGATTCCCCCGGGAAAAACACAAGTAAGGATGATAAAATAAAAAGATAATGCATGCATGGTTTGCAACACGTTGGTCCGCCTTAACTTGGAAGTCGACTACCCCGAAACCTCCGTAGTGTAGCCCTAGTCAAGTACAAGTTCCTTCATCCTAAGAATACTCACACGTTGTCATTGGGCATAGGGAGTTTCGGCTTGAGTTATCTAAGTGCAATTGTGCTAAGATAAACTCTACAACATACGGGAGGCTACCATCACCCAAAACCTCCTGTGTACCGGTACAATGAATCCCTCTTCTAATATTCTTTAACCTAATACATGTAGCATCCTGCCAAACAAGTATCATTCATAATCAATCCTACAGAAACCATCCATTGTAGAATGAACGTGAAATAAGAATTGAAGAAGCCAAGTGACACAATCCATGCATTCATTTGATTAGATAAAAATCATCCCATACAAGTGCTCCTCCCAAGGTTCACCAGTTGCCCGGTGGCCTTGGGAGGTTTAGTTTGACATGGTAAGCAAAGGAAGTTCACACAACACAAGATACATCAAAATTAAGCACAAACTCCCTCTCGAAGATGTTGACTAAAGGTGATAAAGTAACTCACCGAATCTGCCTCAGCAAGCCCTAGGATGAAGATCTTGGTGTTCTCCCATCTTCTCCCACTTCAATCCACTCCAAAACGACCTCCTTCGATGAAGATTTGAGTGTATGGGTCTTTGGAGGAGTCGATGGCAAGATACTCAAAAGAAAACCCTAAAACTAGTTAAATACCTGATTGGTGTGCAGCCTGGTGTACGGGTCGCACACCTGGCCGCACACCCCTCTTCCAGGGGTGTGCGAGCTGTGCATAGCCCGCACAAAAGCCCTAAAATGGCCTTTATCGTATAGGGGCGCTTGGATGCCGTCTGGATCTCGTTTAACGTTTGTTTCTTCGCTTCTTGGCCTCGATTTTCTTGTTATAAGCGCTCCTCTCAACGTAGGTGGCCCGTAGATGTCCTGAAATAAAAAAACATGAAAAACACATCAAAGGGCACCTGTTTTATTCAATTAATGCATGAAAGTAGAAGTAATTCACCGTTACAAAACCGTGTATTTAGACACTTATCATGAACGGAGGATGAACAGTAGCGTTACAGGGGGCTTAGGCTCAGCATGACTTTGTGGGTGATGCCTGAGGTGTGTTGGCCCCAGGTTGGTCATGTTCTCTGCTTTCTTGGCTCTTTTTGGCACTCCCTTGTGCTAGGGTCATATTGCTCCCAACATTTCTTTACTTAGGCTTCATATTTTTCCCCAAAGTGCACTGAATTCATTTCTTGGATCTAGCATGATCCTAGAATAACCTAAACATAACAAACAAAGTATGAATTAAAAAAAAAAAAGACAGGATCACAACTTGAGAACAAGCTAACTACTACAAATAAATGTGTGAAACTTGTACATCTGAGCACTTATCATTGAGAATTCAATGGAGCATAGTCACAACCGCTCATTCAATTCTCATGCTTGCTACTATCAGAAATGCTTGCTACGCCCCACATAATGCTTGCTACTATCAGAAATCTGCATCAACACTACTTTTAAAGGAGCTACCAAGTGAGAGATAGAATTTATGATTTTATTTGTCTTTTGTAAGATTTGATGTTGTCTTTTAATATTAATTACTGTATTTTATTCAAGTTGGCAAGGACTCAAGCTTATTAAACTTCCATTTTGTTCTCTATAGCTTTATACTACTTGTTTTTTTTCTTGATCCATATTAAATCCATCTATGTTTCATAGGAAAATTGAATTGAATACTCTCGAATCTTTCTAGTAAGAAGCAATATAGCTAGAACCACACCCATTGAGCTAGCTATGTACCATAATATAGCCAATAAGAGTGATCCTCGCCTCCACTCAAATGTCAAGCAGTTCAATTTTCATCTATAAACTTGGGAACTAACAATCTTCTCATTTGCAACCTTCTTCTTTAGTTGTTAATACTGTATTTATTTTCATGTGTCCTTTATTGCGTATTATGCGGAAATGTATGATTTTAATTGTAGGGGAGGGGTTTAGAACTTGGAGGAATTTTTCCTTCTTGAATAGATGTGACACACCCTTCCGTGTGTGCTCCGCAAGTGCACGGGTCTCAAAGTAATAAAGTACCTAACGGGTAGGTAGTCGAATCCACAGGAAGTAGACGATAGAAACAAAAACACTTCGCTAAGTAGCCAAAGGAAACCGATTGTTGTTGAGATCATAAATGAAGTAATAGACAGAAATAAAGAACTGAACGTAAAAGCTAGAACTTAAGAAAAGATCAAAGTGAAGATAGAGTACTCGGACAATGCCCCCCCTAGGATCCTAGTTTCAAGTGCAAGACTTTAATTACTCTTACTCAATAGAGATTTAACGAGTCGTGGAAATCCAAAGATACAAGATCCCAAACCTAAGGTCAACCTTGACTAGTCCCCTACGAGGTCCCGGCGGAGAGAAAACTCGTGACGCCTCACACCACGTATGACTACGCTAAGCCCTTGGGATTCCAAGTGATAAACCCTATTCCAACTATAGATCAAACCCTTTGGTCCAGATGAAAGATCCCTAATCACAAATAAGTCCCCGCGGAAAGGCCTCTCTCAACGCCTAACTCTCTTTGAGATTGATACAAACTCTTGGAATATGGAGGTAAGGTGTATCACACAGGAGGGGAAATGGGACGTGCCGCTACCTCTCGACTGACCCTCTCAACCCTCCTCAAACTTGGTTAATCTAATCCTAATGGTGATGGTCACTCGTCAAAAGATGATTAGATTGGATTCTCAACCCTAGTGCCACTCTAAGGGAAAATACATGAAGTACACAAGTTTGAAACTCAAATTAAATCCCAAATTAAAGAAAAGCATTAAAGTCAATGAAACATAGAAATCCTAGGGTTTACATGTCCAACTACCCACTAGGGTTTTAGCTCTCCATGGAGTAATATAAAATCATCAATACAAGTGAAAATAAATGCACATAATCCATAAAGAAAACTCTCTTAAGCTCTGTGTTGATGGTCTATGAGAGCTGCTCCTTCTTCTCCACGGATCCCTCCTTAAAGCCTAGGGCACACCTCACCGAATCGAAGTCATCGAAGGCTCCCCCAATAGCTCTCTTTGGAAGAAATCGGTGTTGAAATCGGTGAAGAAACTGCCCTAAAACCTTGCAAAAACCTCTTTAAACCCTAGCCGAACTCCCTCCAGAAGTAAGAAAAAAGCCCCTCAAAAACGCTTCAGAACGGCTTTTTAAATGGAAAAAGTCAAGGATACACACGGCCATGTGAAAAATCCACGTGCCCATGTGGATTTTCAGCCTCTACAAAACTGCATCTATAGGTCCCCCATTTCGCCCGTTTCTTCTTCTGAGCCCACACGGACGGACACACGATCGTGTGGTAGGTCATGAGTAATTTCTTGATGCCGAAAAACCCTTGGAGAGCTTTTGAAATTTTCGAACAAATCAGAACGAGCGAGCATGACCGCCTTCGTGCCCTTCTATAAACACTATCTTGAACCCTTTAGAATTTTGCACATACTCTCTTGTTTGACCCGGATTTGTATCTTTAACTTTGTATTTGTACAAAGAACTCCACTTGGTACCATCATGACCTATTTTTTTCTTTATTCCCATAAAACTTCTTCACAACCCTAATTGCACAAAAAAAACACAAAAACACACGAAATGAGAGATATAACCTGAAAAATGTGATGCTCATGCATGGAAAACATCTCAAATAATATATACATGCAAGCACTTATCAAGATGCTTTGTGTGCCTTATGAAGGCCTGTAAGACTATTTAATGGAAGCCTCTTCGTGTGGGAGAATGAGATTGTTATATATTTATTTATGTGTTTTAACAGTCTACTATATTCAGAGTTCATTCACATATTTAGATGTACTCTAGATGCTTAGAGTAAGCTTTTTACAACTATAACATTTAGATGTTAGAATCTTAGAAATCATCCCTTCAAAAGTATTTGGGAAATGTTGTCTAAAATAAATGAATAGAAAGAGATACTACTGTTGAAATGTGCATCTACCAGGAAAATTGGATACTATGTATACGTTATTGGGAGAATGGGCTAGCTTTTGGGATGCATGAAATCTACTGCTCTAGGTAAATGATAGTGGAAATACTTGCCACTCTTAAAGCATGAAAACTGTTCTTATGAGGCCTATCTAGAGAAACATCTACCTTAGAGGTTTGGATTCAATTTTGTTTTTTAAAAAAAAAAAAGAATAGAGGGAGAGGCAAAGAGCTACCACATGTATAGCCTGATTCAATAACTAGAAAGGGTTGTACGTACATACATGTGAGAATCTGAATAGAGTTCATCGCTTCCTTTTAGAGCTTTCACGTTTACTTGGCCTCTTTGGTTATTTATTAATTTATTTATTTGAGGCTCCTCACTATTGAGCCCTAATGTGAAGCACTTATCTTTTTTTTTTGGTTTTGTATGTTTGTTTTCTTAAGGACAGGCCAACGCTTAAGTGTGAAAGAATTTGATAATTGCTTAAATGTATATATTTTTCTATCATTATTAAAAACATTTTTCATGCACATTTATTTAATAAATTTTGTCTCTATTTATAGTTAATTGGTTATCATTTTGTATTCAAGCTATTATGAGCACACATGGACACGTTAGATCAATTACAGGCGTTTTGAAGGGATTCTCAAAGGAACTTAGGATTTTCCAAAGGGACATAAACCCAAGCATATGACCATGGACTTGAATATGCAAATACCTAAAGATGGAAGAAGTTTTTGAGCAAAAATGAGAAGACAAAAACCCACATAGGAAACCACATAGGCTTGTGTCTGGCCATGTAAATTTACAAGTTTGACCTCATGGCTATGTAAACTCCAGAATACTATAGATTATGGACAACTATTTTTAAATATAAATGGGGCGATATTATATTTTTAAGGTACGTTGGTGCTGAAGTTTAAAAGGAGGACATTTAGATTTTGATTGTTGACTTTAGGGAGGTTGTAGCCAGGTTATAGTGCTGAAATGAGTCTCATAGAGAAATCTTTGGTGGCATTACCCATCTCCTTCAATTCTAATTGAAGTATTGAAGGACTCTATTAATCTAGAGGGACTTTTTATGTTTTGTTTGTTTTAGTGTTCTTCTTTTGGATTTAATTTGGATCATTTATTATGAGGAGATGAATAATTTTATGTATTCTAACATTGATGAAGCCTAGTATTTATCTTATCTTTTGACGTAAGATATTTTTTATGTTGAGTTTTGATTGTCATTCAATTATGTGCTTTAATTTAAATGTTTTCCAAGATTTTTGTTTAGTAAGAGCTTGAGTTTGCATAGGGAGTTTTGATTAGAAAGAGATTTCAATCTAGCTCCATATAGGATTAGTTGTTAATCACCTTGTTACCATAGTTTTGTAATATCCACAATCCAATCTTCTCAATCTCTAATGTGATATCCTTGTCTCTGAGCTTATAAAATCCTCATGGATTCCTTGCTTGGATTTCCTCTCTTTATGATTGATTACCCCAAATTACTTATTGCTCTCATAGCTTTACTAGATTTGGGCTTAGAACTATTTAGGGTTTAGATCCCATCATGGCTTAAATAGGATGTAGAATAGGAGACTAGCAAGTACTAGTACTTCCAGTCCTAATAGAACCAACAACCTTGCTTTCATATCACACTTTACTACTTGATTGACATGTGCACTTTTCCTAAGTGGTCACAACCCACATCAAGCTACTTCCTTTTGGCTACCAATTTATGGATGGTAAAGGGTGGCAACTCTTTGTGTAACTCCATATTTCTTAAGATTTGTTTTTGAAAAGTGTACACTATAAAAGTTCATGCCTACCCCTATCACTTATAATCGCTATAGATGTGCCAAATCATCAAAGGAACTTTTAACATACTTCACTATAACCCTAGCATTATTTTAGGCAAAGCTCGAGCTTCAACTCATTTGGACACACAATCCATAGCAAGAAGGATGTAATTATTTTTGTTGTAAGTAGGGAGCAGACCTATAAAATCAATGCAATAAATATTAAACACTTCATAAGTAAAGCCAAAATTTTGAGGTATTTCATCTCAGTGAGAAAAATTACTTTTCTATTGACAACTATCACATAGTTGAGCACTACTTTTGGCAGCTTTAAATATTATAGACAATTAAAAACATGATTTAAAAACTTTCATGGTCATCCTATTTACATGGTAATCACCTCCAAGTGGATCAATGTGACAATGCTTTAAAATTCTATATCCTTTTAAATGACAATTACATCATCTAATAGCCTAGTGTGCACAAAATTAAGCAAATCAGGATCTTCCAAAAGGTAATCCTTCAAATAAAAAAAAAAGTATATTTATTCTTTTGCTAATGAGAAAGTTCTTCAAGAAAAATTGTTGTAACTAAATAATTAGTAAAGTTAGTAAACCATGGAATTCCAAATTCACTCATCTCCTTAAGATTGTAAAGGTACTCTTAAGGGAATACATGATTAATATCATCTCCTCTAAATTTTACCCAGTTTGGGTTCTCTCAGTGTCATAGATAGTTTGGTGCCAAATATTCATCTTCCTTTTTATCCATAATTTCCAAATAAAATTTCTACAACAATAAAATTCGTCTAATTAGTCTTGGTTAGCATTTGGATTATTCAATAATGCAAAATAGTTTGTGTGAACAATAACTTTGGACAAGAATAAGTAAGACCTAAATTTATCAAACCCAAAGAATCATAGCTAGCGACCCTTTTCCTATAAGTATGTAATTCTCTTAGACATCTATCAAAATATTGTTGGTATAGGAGATTGATTGAAAGTGTCTGTCCTTATCCTAGAACTACAAGAATTGTGAAAACACTTGCATGACATATCAAAATATTGTTAAGTGCATGTCAACATTCCTGAGTGGACACAAAGGTTATATCTTTCTCAAGTAACTTAATTAAGTTCCTAGAAGTTTAAGAAAAACCCTTAATTGACCTTCTACAAAAGCCTGCATGCCCTAGTAAACTCCTCACTATCTTAATTAAATTTGGGGATGGTAATTTCGTGGTGGGATCTTTACTTTAGCTCTCTCTACTTTTATCCCATAGATGAGATTTTATGGCCAAAAACTACCCTTTTATACCATAAGACAGCACTTATCCCAATTCAAAACTAAATTAGTTTCTCTAATTGTTTTTAAGAACTCTTCAAATTATACAAACATAAATCAAAAGATCACCTATACCTGAAAAATCATCCATAAATCCTTACATGATGTCATCTTCTAAATCATAAAAAATGGCTATCATGCATCTTCAGAACGCAGTAGCTACATTGCATTACTCAAAAGGCATCCTACAATAAACAAACATACTATATGGAAATGTGAAAGTTGTTTTCTTTCAAACCTCCATAGCTACGAGAATATGAAAGTGACCCGATAGGCCATCTAAAAAGCAGCAGTACATATAGCTAGCCAGTCACTCAAGTATCCTTTGATTTCCTCAAGTACCTCCACTAGAATGAGTTTGTCACATATACCCTAATGTCTGTGTGATGCTAGAGTTCATGGTTCGTGGGACTTGTGGTGAATACTTAATATTACTTTATTATACGCAAGTATATATTTCATCTCAAGTAATAAAGTATGCATAACTCTATAGCATGTCTAACCCATAGAGACAGGAGTACTAGTACTACCTATTCATCTACTATCTAATGTAACTATTGAAATGAAGATCTTACAAGAAACAAAACCTACTCTAACCTAAAAAGAGAGATTTACTAGATAATAAAAAAAGCAATCAATCATTAAAGGAAAAGATTGGAACAACAAACCCCTTTCAAGTTTCTAATAAATCTCTAGACATAGATAATGGACTAGTATCAATTTGATACGGCCATGGGTGTTCTTAGAGTATGCCAGCCATTTCTTAAGGTGACCAAAAACTAATCCCATATTGAGTTCAACTAGAATTTCTTCTCAACCTGCTAACCCTATGAATGCCTTGTGGTTTGTGAATCCCTGAAAAGAATTGAACCAAGTTCCCTAAATTTCATTAATCCCTCTCACAAGGTGACAAGTGCCCAAATCCCATAGAATTTTAAACTAAGATCTTTATATAATCTAACCCTCTATGATTGCATTAACACTTTGGAGACATTTGGTTCCTTTGATGGAGTAGGAAGCACTCCTTCACTAATGAGACAACCTTATTTGGATATATATCAATGGGATTAGTAGATGTATGTGCGGGTAATAGGATTCTCCTCAAGGGTGAATGCTATCTCATTGAAATTTGGATCGAATCTCACTATTTGGAGATAAACTAACCGCTTTGACCCTATTATAAAACTATCTTCACACTTGCCTTCTCTCAATCTCTCACAATCTCTTTTGACATTGTTTCTCTGAGGTCTAGTATGCTCGAACGACCTCTTTACCAATTTGAGTGCCATTGAGGAGAAGAAAGATATAGTACGCTCAATCATTATCTTGCCTAGATATGGTTGTTGCTAAGGAAGAGACGAAGGACAAATCCCCCCCTCCCTCCTCCTCTTTCTCTCTCTCTCTCTCGCTCTTGGTGTCTTTGTATTCTTAATTTTTTATTCGTGATCATAACTTTGCTTTCCCTTTGCAAGGAGGACACACTAATGGAAAATTAGCATATTCTAGCAGGTCATTTTGTCCAGTTTCATGTAAATAGGCATGTTCAACAATTTGTTACTCTATTGCCGCTTATCTTCATTTGTTATTCTATGTTTTGTCTTGTTCTTACACTATGTTACGTTTTTCTTTTGTTTTGTTTCTTGAATAGGACCTAAGTTTTATATCTTTAATCAATTATGTATAATTTTATTGTATTTTTTTATATTAACAACCAGTTTCTTGTATACCTGTGTGGTAGATTTAGAGGTTGTACCTTAGTCATTGTGTGTGAAAGTGATTCACAGCTATGGTAAAAATCTAGGCATGACAATTGGTCATTTGCTATTTGAAGTGATTACGAACATGAATATGATGTATTGTATTTCGACATAAAAATGTGCATCATCTTCAGTATCTTATGATCCTTTAGATGAGTAGTTTTTCCTTGAGTCACTCGCTAAATTGGCCTATTTACAATGCGAGTCAGATATTGCACATGAGTTTTAGGTTTATAAGGTAATGGTTTTACTTTAACTAAATGTTCCACAACTTTTTTAACTTGTTGTTTTCTAGTTGGAAATTTTAAAAAATCATTTTTTTTTTATAAATAATAATTTCAACCTTCTTATCTAATGTTGGGACCAACATTGTTAAGTGCCAAACCTTTTTCACTAGCATTATAGACACCATCAATCATAATTCAAATATCTAACTATTCTTTAATTTGTTTATTAATATACTTCTCATTCCTCTTGTTAAATTATCCCAATCTTGTATTCTTGATTTTTTTTTTTGTTAGTGATTTAATCTTGTTTATGTAGCATCCGGCCTCTAGCTATTGGTATGTGGTCTAATTTTTGTTTTTGCTTTTGTTTTATGTCTAATTTAAAACCAAACTAACAATTTTGCAATCATTCTTTTTTATAGCTAGCTTGTCAAAACAGGCATATCTCTAATTTGTCATTTTAGATGCTGATAATATGGTCAAATTTAAAAGACATCCGCTATGGCCAGTTACTACTATTGCATGCCATGCATCATGATCACTACATGTGTAACAAAGCAAAGCAACATAATCATAAGAAAAGGATGATTCAACACTAAATTCAGTTAATATTTGTTAAATGCCAAAAACAACATGAATACAACTACCATGTGTTTACGAAAGTGATATCCAATGCATTAATAAATTATGCATGAACTAACATCGTTTTCATAATCTATGCCAATTATTGACTACTACGGTGGGTTACACAAAGCATGACAAATGTTGGGGTTGAGGAAATGACACACTATACCAGACGATGTTAAGAATGGAAAAATTAAATTTGATTTTGTGTGCTCATGCAAGGTAGTCAGCCAATATATTAATGTTGTTGAAGTTAATCATTATGTGCCACGGTGTTTTGTAAAAAACTCCAAAACTCTCACCAAAAATTCAAATGACACTAGGTGGATTGATTTAAGAATTTAGGTCCGTGTGTTTTTTCTCTAACCCTAGATATTCTTTAAGTAACAACTATTTTTTACAAAATGTATAATTGTCCTGGAAGTAATATGGGACACATATAAATGTGAATATACATAAATTGGATTGATTGGGATATATATCACAAAAATCTAAAATAACTACTAATATTTTCAGCATTTGTAATGGCATGCAATTTATATATGCCTTGTCTTGTCGAGAAGGTTCAATTCATGACAATCGAGTTTTGAGGGATGCCCTAAAGAAGCCCAATCGATCACATGTTCCAAATAGTAAATAAAATGCATTTTTATTGCTTTTCAAGTCATACAACCAAATATTGCATAAAACATTTGGTTAACAAGAGACATTCACCCATCTATTAGGTTTTCATTACTTAGTTGATGTTGGATATGCAAATTACTCAAGTTTTCTTATGCCCTCCCATGGACAATGCTATCACATAAGTGCTTGTGCTGATGGACATGAACCACTTATACTTCTAGCATTTTTCGATATGAAGCATGCTGATAAGTGCTTAATTATATACTTTTACGGTATGTAATTTCGTGTGATTATGCTTGTCTACAAGTTGATCTTTTGTATAATTCGGTGCTTAGTTATTCCACTTATGCTTTCAAGAGAGAAAAGGCACATTAAAGGACAAAGAAATGAATTTGAGAGTAAAACAGAGCCAAAAGCAACAACTGGGTTTTAAACAGGTAAGTAAACATCAATGTAGTTCCTAGTCACTGGCGAGCGAGGTCACCCAGGGAGTGTACGAGCTACCACATGCATGGCAGAGCACTCCAGGAACACTTTGTACCGAGAAGAACATGGTCGTGCAAATAATGTACACACCCGTGTGCGGCTAGGGTTTCAAGAAATGTGATCTTGTGTGTAACACGGCAGAATAGCACATGGCAATGTAGTTCATAAATTTAAGAAGACTTTAGGCCGCAATATGCACAGTCAACCACGGAGATACACGGCCAGGGATACACTATTGTGTACCCTGGGAATCCAGATTTGGAGAAATCACGATGACTACATGGGCAAGGTACACACCCGTGTTTCTACCAGTGTAATGTGCTGATTCCAGAGGTTATAAATAGAAGGCTGAAAAGCTAATTGGAGGAGGTTGGATTGTTTGGAAAAAGACAGAGTGTCACAACTAGGTTTGGAGCCGAATTCATAGCAGGGGAAATCATTTGAAGGAGCCAACGGAGTGATGATCTAAGGCGATGATAGCGGCTCACATCCTTCCCTGTGTAAAAGACATTGAGAGGGGGTTTCTTTATTACATGTTCAGGGTTGTAGATTCAATTTAATATTGCTTTATGATGAACATGACCCCTATGGAGAGATAAACTTCTTTCGGTATTTGGATTGATATAGCTTGAGATATTTTTATATTAGGATTTCTTTTATTATAGAATTTCCTTCGTTTATTTGGGTTAATCTATATTTCTTAAATACTTAACTAGTGCATGAGAGTGACTTTTTCTTTATTGTTGTCGTGATTGAGATTGAGATATAATATCATGTTAGATCACACATAGATTAAGGGATATGAGAACGAGCGCTAGAGATAGGACACTTGATATCTTTCAGAGTAGGGTCGTGTAGCGAGAGCTCCAACTCTTAGGGATTTCCTACAACTCATTGCATTCAAGTGCAAGTAGGGGAGGAAGAGATTCAATTTTACTGAGCATGAGATTAGATATTAGGGCGATTTGAGAAAGCACCTAGTATAGTTTTGATTTCCCTTGGTCTAATTAAACTTTGGTTTCAATTTGACATCACAATCAATTTAACTCTTTAAATCCCAAGTGAAATCTTTTTAAATGTCGTCTTCTTATTCTGATTTCTCTACTCTTAGTCAGTGATGCTTAACATTTTCAGCCAGCGATCTAGTCATTTTTTACATCTTAGAATTGTGTTCTGAGTTAAATAGCAGTAATTGAGCTAGTACTAGTACTTTCTAGTCTATGTGGATACAAATTTTACGTTTTAGCACTGTATTACGGGATAGGGCACATACACTTGTATGAGACTCACTGAGCCCTCATCACATGCTAATGGAAGAAATGTGATCCGAGGACGTTGGTCTTTTAAAAATCATAAGAAAATGTTATGTAGCAAGTCTCTATAATAGAGCCACTCAATGACATATTATTAACGCATGCTGCCTACTACTTAACTTTATTAAAAAGGAGATCGAAGATGACCTAACAATAGATGACACTAACAATCAACCCCTAGAGGAAAACATAGAAAATGATATAAAAATATTATAGCCATTAAGCAACCAAATGAATGGTCACAATTTAGACTTAACATGGCTGTAGGGATGTTTAACGCTTAGTAATCAAGTTCATTCTATTATCTAATATTGATGTGTTACGTATGACTGCTTCTATGTATTACTTTTTTTGTTTATGACTTGTGTTGTAATATTGTAAGCTAATGTTGATGCTAGAAATATATTTGAAGTTAGTAATTATATTATATAAGTCTTATATGATAGCATAACTTGTTTTTGTTGCTTGACATATCTTTTTACTGCTTACCTCTCAATATGCACAATGGATTCAAATACATAATCAAGGAGTATGGCACAAAACAAACATTATTAGAGTAGAGAGAAAGATAAGGCTCGAATTGTTACCCTGGTTAAGTTGTCTACAAATCCAATATGGCAAGTGGAACATAGGTTTAGAAATGAGTACCTCGTTTAGTTAGAAAGTAAGGTAAAGGAAATGATTCCAATGACCACACTAAAGGATACTCTCAATATCTAGTCTAAGGTGAAATTATTTTGAAGCAAAACTACTGCAATGACTAATATATTATAAGTGGTTTAATTTGTTAGGAACCATGAAAGGTGTACCATTGAATATGAAAACAATCTGTACAACAAGTATGTTAAGGCATATAGAATTTTATTTGGTAATTTTGTCATGAATTATATATATATAATTAACTTTACATTCCAATGCAATGTAGAACCACAAAAAAACACCATGTATTTTTATGAGTACTTGTCATACACATATTTTCATATACGTTTTACCTATTTTTAGCTTGTCTTTTGTATGAATTTATGATAAATCGGTGCTACTTTGGGAATATGTGCTTAATTGTGCAGGAAACCAGGTTTTAGAACGAAAAGGACAAGTTTAGATCAATTTTGGCAAAAAATAGAGCTGAAGTGCACTTTTCAGGCTAGAGCATAGCCGTGTTTGCATCGGGAACTGACTTTCAAAGGGAACTTCTTCTTATCTTTTCTTCCCCTTTGGGAAAGGCTACGTGAGGGGAAAGCAGTGCACCTTTGGGGGCCGAATCTTGACTGAGAGATCGTCGTGGGAGTGGAGAAACATTGGCAAGATCATCATCGGATGCTCTCCGACGAAGATTGTGAAGCAAGAAGGAAGTTTATGGATTTCATCTCATTCTCTTGTTGCTTTCTTTATGTTTCTTGTAGAATCATGAGGGGCTAACCGTTCTCTAGTGCCCGGATTCATGAACTCGGATGTTATTTTGTAGTTGAACACTTTCTTGCAATGTTTATGGAGTCTTATTGATTTCTATGTTTAATCTTGTGTTACATAACTTGATATGCATGATTAGCATAGTATGATTATAAAACTTGGCGTGTGTTAATTGGCTTAGTGTGATCGCTATAGGGTGATTGCTTTCTTCGTAGTACACGATTCCCGCAGTTATAGTCATAATCCTTGACGTTTATGATTGCAGATATAACAAGGCTTTGAGAGCACACATAGGTTTTATAAGATATACCTAATAGGCATTGTGAGAAAGTGACTGTAAACTATCCTAAAGGAATGATCTGGGGTGCTACTCCTATCACTGATCTCTCGCTACTTGAACCCTGTCTCTCTTCCATTCTCCTTATTTTCTTTGCTTTTCTTTGTAATTAGCTTTCAACCCAAATTATTGACCATGCTAGATATTAGAAATCCAACGAGTATCGAAAGCTATACCAGTCCCTGTGGATTCGACTGCCCGACCCTTTTGAGTACACTTTACTACTTGTACGACCAGTGCACATGCGGATACGCAAGGGGCGTATCACATTTTTGGCGCCGTTGTCGGGGACTGGCAACCTTTGAGAAAGTTTATATTTTTAGTAATCTAGATATTTTTCTTTACTTATGTATAGATTTTTTTCGGTTATTTTTCTTTTGTTTTACTTTGAATATTGTTCACTTGTTTTACAGTCACCATTGTAGGGGTTGCGTATCTCAAGAGAGATGGTTGATCCAATTACAGCCTTGTCCATTCAAATTGAAGCTCTCAATGCAAGGAATGATAAGTTTTTCTCTATACAACAACAAGGCTATCCCCACTATAACACATACCATCCAAGTTAAAGGAGCTACCCTAACATCTCATGGAATGTATTTGAGCAACAAAGGAAAAATCCACAATCCGGATTTGAAGAATGCACTCCACCACAAGAGCATGAGCCTAGCCTAGAAAACCTATTGGCAAGATATGCTTACCGATCTGAGGACCCCCAAGAGGAACAATCTCGGGAGGAAATTTTGAATTTGGAGGATGTGCTGGCCAAATTTATCCTAAATACTGAAGCCAGCCTTCAAACGTTTAAAATTTTACCTCAAAATCAATCGAGCCTCATTCACGACTTACAGATCCATACTGAGCAATTTATTGAGGAAGTTCCTTTTAAAAATATCAAAAAAGCATGCGAGAACAATGGGGAAGTGGGGGAGACCAAACAAGTTGTTGTAGAGAATCAAATAGAGGGAGTAGAGTTTCAATTCAAGAATGATGAATGTTTGAATGGATGACATCTTTATGAGGAGGAAATTGAAGAAAAGGGTTTGCTGAAGCCATGTCTCTTTCAAGCTAAAAAGGTAAAACAAGCAAATCCCAGGGCAATGAAACAAGTAGCCTTCCTTGGAATGCATCAACCTGCAAAACACAATAATGTGGATTTGGGAATTGAAGAAGATGTGGGTATGTGATTCAAGCCATCCAAGGACCCACCTGAGCTAACCCTAAACAATTCCTAGTCCAAGTTGTTCCCTGGAAGCCTAAATCAAAGTGTTCATGCCTCCAATAAAAGTGCATCACCGACCAGATAAAATGGTGTTCAAGGGAAGTAGCTATGGAAGCTATAGCCGGGAGGAGCACACCCTTTTCAAGCCTTGATAACGTAAGAAACAGGTACGTCAAGCTCGTGACGTTAAACAAGCACTTTTTAGAAGGCAACCCAAGTAATTCTAGTTGTTGCGTTTTCTTATTTTTCTTTTAATTAGTTCTTTATTTTTCCTTGAACTAGTTGTTTGGCTGGTGGTATGTTTATTTTTATCTTTGGATTCTTGGTGCTCAAAGGCCCTCCATTACATTTTCATTTGGTTATTGGTTAGGGCTGAGCACCAACGCGTTAAAGTTTGAAAAGCATCGGGATTCAGATTCCGCAAAAAAATTTCTTGGGATGAACACAGGCAAAGTACGCCCATGCTTATGGATGTACACTTTATAGGATTTGAGAATATTGAGGTCTGGGAATAAGCACGGTCATGAGCACGCCCGTGCTACTGACGGTGCTCCCCATAACACGACCGTGCTCTTCTTTTCTCTTTGATTGTTGATTTTCTATAAGATGCACCGGTGAAAGCACTGGACAACGCACACCCTGTGGCTTTGACTAGATATTAGAAATCCGACGAGTATCAAAAGCTATACCAGTCCCTGTGGATTGGACTACCCTACCCTTTCGGGTACACTTTACTACTTATATGACCCGTGCACTTGTATGGGAAAAGCTTTCCTTTTCTTTAATGGCCTCGCCTATGTATTTGCAAAAGATAGAACATGGTAATGCAAGAGGAGGTATTGGTGATGAAGCAAATCAGTATCTACATGAGAACATCACTTTGAATGACACCGACTTCTTTCAAATTCCAATTATTGAGGTTTTTATGTCACGCAAGATCCTTTTCCGGCTCCATCATCTTCAGGGTTTGAGACAAGTACCTCAAAATTGTGCCACAAAAGGAAAGCTTATGAACCCATCAATGGAGAAAATGAATTAACGTCTTCATAATTTCATAGTATTGGTTAGCCTAAGACTTAAGTCGATTGCCGAAACTATTGCTTTGAAGCAACTCATGAAAAGGCCCATAAGCCGCTCATGCATAACTTGAAGAAAGGAAAAATATTACGGATTCAAATGATTTTTTGAGATTGATGGGCTCTCTAATAACAAGACAATATTTATCTCATAGGAAACTACGCTTTTCTTATGTGCTTTTATTACAATTGTTATTTACCCACCGACAACACGATCTCCTTATGTTATCTCAAAGGCAATGTTGGATACTTTGAATACTTCAAGCATTATCTCATGTTTGTCTCATGGATTTTCACTTTAAGAGCAATCCATTTGTTGAATGAGACTCTTTGGTTTATGTCTAAATTGTACACTTTTCAATTGTTCATGGTGAATTTATCTCTTTTAACATCTCTTACATATTTGTTATTTTTTTAGTTTAAATTGATGAAAGGGAATGTCTTTGTGGAAATCATAAGTTATTTTTTCTTCAATAAGACTCTTGATAAGTGATTCTCACAATGATGTTGTAATGAAAGTGTTAGCATTCATTTATTTAGGCCATTTTAAGAACAATTGCAATGCATTTTCTAATAAGGCATCTAGTAGGTCGATGCATGAAATGACAAAATTCACTATTTTGAGATTTCATCAAGTTCTTTTTCATCTATCTATTTTCAATTGTTTTGCTTTATGTTCCAAATACTCTCATAGAGGTTGTCTATTACCACCGCCGCCACCACTATGACCACCACAACCATGATGATCGCTCCTGCTTCTCTATCAAGTTCTCATTTGTATTTTAGATCTCGTACTCAAACTTTATTATGTTTTCATTGGTCATACATGTCTTATTGGACAATAACAAGCATTTACACTATACATACCTCTGGACTAGTTCATTATTTCATTATGATATTCTCTTTTTCTCAACTAAGTTATCTGTCATTATCTATTTTTCCCTTATACCATAACACAGCAGGGCTCCTCTCTTCTATGATTGAATGTTGGAGGAGTGTTGCTTTAAAAAGATATGCATTGCATCACCTTATCCCCGTAAGGCTATATTCAATTATTATATATCTTGAAATAATTGAAATAATAATATTTGATATATCTTACAATTAAAAGATAGTTATCATTTAATATAATAACAAATAATAATAAATTGAGGTATTAAGTTTAAATATTTAATTATAAAAAAATTATAAGATTAAATATATTTTTATTAATAAAAAATGGTTGTCATGTACCGTAACTCGCTATTTCATATATAATATTATTATGGGGGCATTTGGATTGGCTTTTTTAAAGCCCAGAAGTGTTTTTTTATAAGTTAAGCACTTCTGAGTTTTAAAAAACTTGTTGGTTTAGGCTTTTAGGAAAAAACAGAAGCTGTGAAAAAGAGCTAAAATTCAGCTTTTTTCAAAAGCTACCCGAGAGGTGCTTCTCAGAAAAGCACTTCTGAGAAGCTATTTTGAGGTTACCAAATTACCCAAATACCCCTCACAAATAATACATTTCCCTCAAATTTTAACCCCATATTTAGCCTGCTTTTAACACCATACTCAAGTTAATGACAACAATAATAATAATAATTATATAATTAATATTATAATTATATTTGTAAACATTAATAACTTAATGACAATGATAATAATAATTATTACATAATTAATATTATAATTATAATTATAATCGTTATTATTATCATAACATTAGTCATTATCATTAATTGTAAAATCAATGAATTCCCATTTTAGTAATTTGCTACCCCAAAAGTGCTTACAAATCTACATCCAAACAACTTCACACATATAAAAGCACTTCTCCATTAACCTATCCAAACATAAAATACAAAAAAACACTGACACGCCCTTTGCCTCACCGCAAGTGCACTGGTCGTCAAATAATAAAGTGGACCCGATGAAAGGTCGGGTTGTCGAACCACAAGGAACAGAAATACTAGTAATAGCCGCATCTCTGTTGTCTAGATATTAATAATAGAAAGTAAAATGTAAAATAACTAAAGAACAAAAGATAATTAAAATGATAAAAGGATATTCGGGCGATGATTCTCTTTGGCCTAGGGTTCAACAATGAGGCACAGATCCTATGAACACTTCTCACTCACACAAAATGGAAGTTGACTAGAAATGTGGCATCTTAACAGGCTTTCACTGCACGCCAATTACCAAAACCTAACGCATTTTCACCACACGCTAGTTCTCAAGAACCAACGGGTTTTCACCGCACGCTAACATTGATAACTAACGGGTTTTAGCCGCACATCAATAGCCACAAAACATGTAATAAGAATTGAATCAAACTACACATGCATTTCAATAATCAAACTTCATAAACAATTAAGAGTAAGAAGTACGATTGAATCTATTACAAAATCCCTAATGATTCACATGCCCAAATGCCCAACAAATATCTAGCTCCTCATGGAGTCGTACAACTCAAGATCTACAATGAATATAGTGCAATACATCTCAAAAATGAGTAAAACTCCCTATAAGTCTGGAGATGATGACTAGGTGTGCGATTCCCCTCAAAGATGGCGGAGCAATCCTTGTGCAATAGCCAATGCTTGATCGATGATGAGCACAGTGAGGATGGTCACCGGCGTGCTTCCTCCTTCTCCCGAATATCTTCGTTAAGCCCTAGCCTCGCCGTCGCCATCTCCCTTTGGAGCTTTTCGCCCTAATTTCCTCTCTAGGGTTTTCTAAGATGGGCCTCCTTTGATTAGAAACGCTCAATGTCTTTATACCCTCACCCCTACAGGTTACTTTCGGCCGTAAGCTTCTGGGCCGTAAGGGGTGAGGTTTGTGTTGATCGCGTGCCTTACGGTCCCGCTTACGGGCGTAAGCTCTGCCCGTAAAGTCTTTTGTCTTCCAATTACGGTCCCACTTACAACCGTAAGTGTGGAACAGTAAGTTTTCCCTCCTAGCTCTTACGATTACTCCTTACGGGCGTTTATTGCCCCCGTAAGCTCCTCTGGACAGCCCTTACGGTCGTAAGCCGAGGCTGTAAGGGCTTCTGTCTGGACTCATTCCAGGTGATAATGTCGCGAGAAGACTATCTTCTTCATTTCAGCTCCTAGTTGCCGCTTTTGGCTCTCTTTTATCCCTGAGCTCCACCTGGTGCCTGTAGATACAATTAACACCTTATTTAGCATCGTTTCCAAATAAATACTCTACTACAAGCAAGATAAGTGTACAAAATGATATATGAAATATAGTATAAATATACACTTATCAAGCACTTAACTTACTCTGAAAAACACTTTTTTTAAAAGTCAATCCAAACAAGACCTATATTACATCAAGAGCTTATAAGTGCTTTTAAAATATTTTCTTTTCATATTTCTCTCATTACTGATAAACTGCTCTTCAATACCCATCCAACCAACCAAAACTTTCATTTCCATTCCCACTTCATTTCCCCTCATTTCCATTCTTATTCCATTCCTTCTCATTCTTATTCCATGAACCAAATGCCTATCTTAGTAGACTTAGAAGAAAATAATCATCCAATGAGAGACTTGCAATTAAAGCTTATGTCACACAAGAGTCTTGATCCCCGACATTTTCTCAAAATTAAAACAAAATACAACCAAAACACAAAAAAGTGTGTAAAAGAGCCATGAATCATGACCATGGTTGCCCTAAGGTTGGTCCTGGTTGTGTTTTGACAAACATAAATAAAATTTCATTACTCCAAATTGTAAATCAAGTCCTACTTCACAAGCATTCAGCACGTGTCACAAAATGAACACAAAATAGAGCTAAATAGTGGGGAAATTTGGCAGAAAAATTCTTTTCTTTAAGATTTGATGCTAACAATGAAAACCAATAAAATTGCTAACAAATCTTGACTCTAAATCAACTCTAAATCCCTAAGATGTTGTAAAACCTCAACATCAATTTAGATCTACGCTAAGAGAGCAAAGTGGGACAAGAAGAAGAGGGGAAATTGAATTTCAATGTAAGAATACCATGGGCTATAGCCATAGTATTTCAAACTTGGCAAACATTTCCAGGAACCATGGTTGTGGTTCCTAAGGATGTGGCCATGGGTCCCTCTGAGAAGAAAGCGAACTATGGCGAGGTGTACTACAGGCATGGTTCGCCGCATAATTACCCTGAAAACTATTTTTCTTTTTTTAAAAAAAGGGCATGTTACTTATTATGATAATCCATGTGGTCACCACATGCATGACTACAAGCATACATCTGGAAATGGTGCTCACTACCTCATAATATTTCATCTGCTAAGTGGTCAACAAGTTTTTTTCTTAAGTAGGAGACCATATTTGGTCACCACAACCAACATGGATGCAGTTGCGCATGTGGCGCTTGATAAGTGCTTGAATATGAGTATTTTGTATTGCTAACTTGAATACATATATTCATGGAAATTGACCGCATATGGTATTTAGTTTATTACTTTTGTGTAATTAGGGTATAGAGAGGACCCACAAAAGTTGAGGGAGAAATTTAAGGAGTGTTTTTTTTAGCAAAGTAATCAAATTTATAGTTTTTCGAGAGCCACATGGGTGATCACACTCTCATAAGCTTAAAGGTATGAACCCTTGATCGTGAAACAAAACAAGAAAATCATTGGCTACCACGCTGGCAAGCTTGCAGCCAAATCTTGTGCTCATAAGCACCAACATATGAGACACTGATATTCTTATTGTCTTGTAACTATTCAAAGTGCTTACATGACTCAAGAATCCTTGTATCTACGTTTGACTACATGCTCACTTGCCTCCTTATGTCCCACCTATTATAAGTAGGTAGTTATTTGGATTTGGAGAGGAGTTCTTTAGAAGGGAAATGATTGATTATAATTGATTGGTGATGCTTTTCTAGCAGAGAGTCTATGAGGGAGAGAAAGAAACTTGGTGTGGAGAGATACCAACAGGATATCAAAAAACCTTCGGTAGCATCCACCAATCTAAGGGAAAAACAAAGCATGAGGGAGTTTCAATGGTTTTTTGTTTTTTATTCAGTTGTATTCCTTTAGATTATGGTTGTCTTCCTCCATGATGAGGAACTAATCTATTGTCGTATTTAGGCATAGATGAACTCTAGGATTTATTTTGTCTAAGACTTGGGATATTGGTTTTTAATGCATTTAGTATTGATTATAGTTCAACTGCATGTGCTTTGTTGCCATGATTTTTTACATTGCATGAGCCAAGAGTTTCATGTCTGATTCACGCGTGAGAGATTAAGATGTTCTCTCGTGTAGGTCTACCTAGGGATGGCAATCGGACCCCGACCAAAAGGGCACCCAAAAAAAAATACTCACAATCGATAAGGTAAATACTTGTTTTATGGATTTGGGTTTAAGTATGGGTAAATACCAGTAAAATTGTATGGGTATGGGTATAGGTATAATACTCACACCCATTTACCCTCACACTATATATATGCATATATATAATTTAGATATATGTATATGTTTATTTATTTATTTATTGATTGATTTATTTATTTATTTATTTATTTAAAACTTAAAATGGCCTAAATACCCTAAAATAGCATGGGTTTGGGTTTAAGTATGGGTAAATACCCTCTATCATACTACTTTTGTTTTAGAAATTTTGGAGCTTGTTTCAAAACTTGCAAATTTTGTTTGATTGAAATCTTGCACTCATTTTCTCACCTTAATTTCATAGAGTTGTTTACTATAATCTGTTTTTTTAATATTTTTTATTGTATTTTTTTGTTATGTCAAATTTTTTATTCTCATCACATGAAGTTTGGTAGTTAATGACTAGTTTGATTCTATTAAGCATGGACACGGATATGGCACGAGACACTATACAACTTCGACATGGAGACATGGCAATTTTTTAGTATTGTAAATGCAAATAATTATATTTCTTACCAAATATAAGTAAATTTTCCAATAATTCTATTAGTGTGTGACAACATTGTTTTAGTGTTATCTTTCAAGGAAAAAAAATAAACTTAAAAACATTTTTTATTTTTATTTTTTCAATATATATTAAAATCATATTTGTTTATATGTGGGGTTGTGTGAGATAAGCCAATGAAATTGGGCCTTTAAAGTAACAATGTATCATTTACAAATAATGAATGGCTAAGGTTAGAAATGTATCCCTTGCAAGCAATGACTGGCTAATATTCATCACTAATATGCAAGAGAAACCCTGGATCTTAAATGCCGCCCCTCCGTTTTCATGGAGTTACACTCCTATCTCAATCAACTCCCCCATTTTACCCAACGTGTTCCCTCTTCTCTTCTCTACTATAATGTTAATGTAATTTTGGTCATACAATGGTTGGTCCTTCTAAATTTTAGGAGATGCCTGTGTATGAAGATGGGGGCTTGGATACAATAATTTTTTTTGCAGCCAGTTATGTTGAAATGTGTGGTTGTGAGATGGGTGTTTATGTAAGGTTGAGAAGTGTGGTTGTGGCGATGTGTGCAGATGGCAATATAACATGTAATTATGTGCCAATTATGTGTAAAGTGCTGATGGGCAGTATTACATGTATCAATAATGCATGCCTAAGTTCTTTGTAAACCCTTTTCATCTAACAATTATGTATAATTGCATTTTCTAACATTCGCAGTTAACCATTTCAATTCATCACATGAGCAGTTGGGCAATACAACATGAGAACAATGGAAAAAAACTTTCAGATGTACGTGTGTCTTAATAATTCACATTAAAATTTCAAGCTTTGCCAAACAAATTTGTTTTAAAAAATAATATACATATCATTGTGGGAACAAGTAGATTACGAAAAGCAAATAACTTAAAAAATGACGGACATAAACTCTATTTCTACTTCCTTTGTCTTAAAAGGAAAAGAGAAAAAAAATTAAACAAATTCCAAGTGGAAGTGTGGTAACCTCACCCCCATACCCGAAGTGGTGTGGTGAACCCCACGTCCATCTTGTCAAAGACCATGATGTGTTGAAGCCCTCTTTTCCCCATCTTCACTTCCACCAACCAAACACAAGAAGTGGTGTCTAATTTGACATTTCTCTTTCCAATCAAACATCTAGAAGTGGAAACTTCCAACTGAACCTTAGACTTCCATCGAAGTGGCACTTCCAGAGTTCGGTCACTTCGCTAGATGCCCCGATACGCCCCTTACATATCCGCAAGTGCGCGGGTCGTACAAGTAGTATAATATACCCGAAAGGCTCGGGTAGTCAAATCCACAGGGACTGGTATAGCTTTTGATACTCGTCGGATTTTCTAATATCTAGCTGGCTCAATAATTTGGTTTGAAAACTAATTACAAATAAAAGTAAAGAAAGTGATGATAATGGGAGAGAGACAAGGTTCATGTAACGAAAGATCAGTGATAGGAAGTAGCATTCCGGATCAATCCCTTAGTGACAATTGTACTCGAATTCTAGCAAAGTCTATCAGGTATGTCTCTGGATTCTAAGTGTTCCAAAAGCCCTTCTGCAGCTATGGTAACTGAAGGCAAAAAGGAGTTGAGGGCACTATGCAGGTTCTAATCCTTGAGAGGGCAACCACTGAAGTGATCGCTAAGGAATCAACACACGCCGAGATACACTCAACTATACCAAACAAGCAACCATCAAACATGCAGCACAAGGGTTAAGAAAAGAAATAAAGACTCCATTAACATTGTAGTAAGTGTATTCAAGCACAAAATCTACCAAGTTCTTGAATCTGGGGCACCGAAAAACGACTAGCCCCTCATGGTTCTACAAGAAACACAAGGTAAACAACAAGAGAATAAGATGAAATTCATAAACTCCCTTCTTACTTCACAATCTTTGTCAGAGAGAGTCCGATGATGATCTTGCCGATGTTCCTCCACTCCCACGACAATCTCTAGGTCCGGATTTGGTCCCCGAAGATATGCCGTTCCCCCCTCCGTCGCCTCCCCCAAAAGGGAAGAAACGTTGAAGAAGAAGTCGCCTTGAAACCCTAACTTTTGGGCTTAAAAAGTCACTTCCCGATGCAAGCACGCCCGTGCTTAATTCTGCACGCCCGTGCTTTAGCCCGTGCTTCAGCCCATGTAGATTTCGGGTTTTTGAGTTTTTGGTTGCTACAGTACTTTTGCTATAGCGTTTCACTACAGTACTTTTGCTACGGTATTTTCCTGAAACCTCGCAAGGCCATAAAGTACACGGCTCTAAGCACGCCCGTGCTTAGGTCGTGCTTCCATTGGCACAACCGTGCTCTGAGAGCTCAAACCGTGCTGCTGATTTTTTGGATCTCCTATAATTTGCACGGCTGGGAAGCACAATCGTGCTCTGGCCGTGCTTGCCTTAATGAACTCCTTTTTAGGTTCTTTTCCTACAAATCTTCTTCGAAAACACTTGTTATCTCTCGAGGACCTAAATAACTGCATAATATTTGGATTAGAATTGTTTTAACAATAGACTTGTGGATAGTTAGCAATCAAAAGAAACGTTTTATGGCTCTCACAGCTCACTAAATCAATGATGATTGGGGGATGTAAAGTCACATACTAATGTATAAATTTCGTAGTTATCATATAATATTTATTAAGTTCTCTTTACGTATCAATGTTTAATAAATTCTATTGCATAATAGGTTTGCGTTTGTTAAATTTAGCATATGGTTGGTGCTCTTTCTAATGTGTTGATAGCATGCTTGATAGATTAGAATATCGAAAGAAAGTTAATTGTAGCACTAATGATGCTCTAGTTAATTTATTTGTTGTTAGACAAACTTGACTATTCTTCTCTTATACTTGATGGCCAATTATTTTAGATGAGGTGTTGCACACATATTCATAATATAATTGATCAAGATGGTTTGTGTGTTCATGGAAATGACATAGAGAAGGTAAGGAATAGTGTAGTTTTTGGACAACCACATCTAAAAAAGAACAAATTTTGTTTTTTAAGGAAATAGCATGTCAAATAAAAGTTTCCATTACAAGGAAATTATTCTTGATTGCAAAACTAGATGGAATTCTATTTATCATATGCTTGTTGTTGTATTGGCTTACAAAGATATTTTATTATGTTTGAAAACAAGAGATCCATTTATACATGTTTACAAAAGCACCATGCGGTGGGAAATTGTGGAAGAAAGTTTTTGTAGGTTGGAAGTGTTTAATTGGGTAATTAAGATATTTCTTGGTACACAATATCCCAAAACAATTATATTAATTTTTTTGTTTGCAAAATAAAGTTCTCTTTGCAACAATGACAAAAATTGCTCAATTGAGGTTATTAGAAATATGTCATCCAAAATGGTTCCTAGGTTTGAGAAATATTGATTTGCTATTCATAGACTAGCTGGAATTTGCATTGTTTTAGATATGTACTTTTTTTTTTGTTAAAAGAGTTAGATCTATACTTGGAAGATAAGGGCTTGCCTAGTGGTGGTACCTTTGATATCCGTGGATGGTGGAAAACAAATTGACACAAGTATATAATATTGCATAAAATTGTAAAGGATATATTAGGCATCACATTCAATGTAGAGTCTCAGGCCTCATAAAGATACTTTGGTGGCACTTATGTGCATGAAGTTAGTTGAAAAATGAGAAAGGAGGTAATAAATATTCTTTTGTTTATTTATTAAATTAAATTTGTGTTTATTACTTCTAATTGGATAGTAAAATTTTTAGCTTTCTTGTAATGTTGTAGTTTCAATTAGTGTTGTTGAACTTAAACAATATTTGAACATGAAAGATAAATGGATGCAAAATGTTGAACCTCATGATTCCTATGATGAGGTAAAAATATGTTGATTATTTGTGTTAACTGGCCTTTACAATATATAACTAATTGCAGATACTATATCAATGTTTTAGCAGACCTTTAAGAGTGCTAGCATGGAACAAGCAACACAATAAATTAGCTATGCTTGAGGCTTCTTTTAATATTTTACTATTTGTAAAAGTACTATAGTATGTCTTAATTTGTTACCTTATTTTGTTTTGTTTGATTTTAGTAATTTAATTAAATGATTTTTATAAGAGAAGATTACTGTTCACCCATCGGGAATTTCAAAACTTCCTAAAAATTCCCTCTAACTTTAGCACACCCCGAACAACCCTTCCGTTTATAGTTTACTTCCCTTCTACCTCCTATCAGTCACTTCAAATGGGTCCTTGTTATGGAATTCTATTTTTGCCGTTGGAAATGGTGGGAAAAAAACCCGCCATATCACATCATGTCTGATTTTTATGCATACAATTATGAGTTTTTTTCCCCTTCCTGCTTGCTTTTTGGCAAAGACACCATAGCAGGAGAATTACATTTTCTTCTTCTTTTTCTTCTTCTTCTTCACATTTGGTTTGTTCGATTTGAGTTCTGTCGGTTTCTCGATAAGGTGAGGATTTCTTCGTTACTCTCACTTTGATCATTCTGTGGGAGGGGAGTAACAATTTATAAAAATGCAGGGCTATTATAGAGAGTTTTTGTGCTATTGCTAAATACAACGGGGAGGGATGAGTACTAATGTTCACGGCGCTGACTGCTTGAGAATCAGTGTTAGGCGAGATATTTGAGAGATGGGGTCTCGATATTTTCCATGTAAGGGTGAAGTTTATCACACCCGATGGACATAAAACGGTTTGCCCAATAGAAAACAAGGTTGACATCCAGCGCATGGATCATGTGTATTCCATCTTTAAATGTGCAGTAGTTGATCTTGTTGTCGAGGCAGATGATGTGCCATCATATCCCACTAAAAACGAGTTCTTGTCGTTGTAAGGTTCTTCTCTTTTATGTTTATCTAGTTGTATATGTCAATTATTGTTTAATTATACCATTCTTTTTTTAAAAAGATCGAGTTCCCGTTTAACCATTGACATTATTAAGGTCCTATTTAAATACTGCATTTAACGTTTAAAGTGTTTAGTTATCATTTAAATTGTTTGTGTTTCTGCTTAAATAGTGATTGTTTTCGTTTAAACTGAAGTGTTGGTAGGAATTTGTAATGGGAGCCCCCCTTTTGTTATCTAGCCTAATGGTGAGTGTAGTATGCCTTGCTGATCCTAATCGGCCAACACTGAAGTGTTGTCACCACATGTGCGCGGATAATGTTTAAAAGGAGGAAAAGGTTCTCAATCACTTCAAAATTGAGGTGCTATCAAACGGAACTTTGCTTCCCCTAGGATTCGGGTGTAGGATGTAGATTACACCGAGTGACTTTGGAATGCACGAAGACAATGTGTCAGTGGCACCTTCATGCATCCAAAGGAATATAACAAAAATACTTTCAGAATCACAGACAACTGCACCCGTCACACAGGTCCCGGTGGTGGAATTGGATCGACATCACATCCGACACCACAAAATGGGTAAAACTCTAGGGATCCCAAAGATCAAGGACCAATTCCTAAAAGGCCATCGAGATTCTTAAAGACATATTGTGGGATCACGATGTCCACATTTCAACCCCTACGAGGCTTCGGTTGGGAAAAGAATATCCCGGGTGATCCTCGACGACATCTCACACCACATATGGTTGCTTTGCTATGTCGGAATAAGGTGGAGATAGGAAATATTGCATTTGTGGAAAGGAGACACTGAGCATTTTACACGTGCTCACCCTCTCAACCCTCTTTACTCTTGGTAATTCTAAAGCCTAGCGGTGATCTCTCGTCACTAGATTGAATAAAACATGCAAGGCAATTAATAATGAAATGGCAAAAGCGGGAACAATTTTTCCACATAGCATTAAGAATTCTCAAGAGTAAAACCGATGCAAATTAGACTTAGTTCATTTCGAAGTTAGGTGATGCTTTATACGACGAAGGAGATAATCAAAGATAATTACATTAATGTCGGATAGGTCAAAGGGCTTTGAACGCTATGTCCAGAGCCTACCCTTCCCCTAGGGGTTTAGCTCTCCACTTGGAGGCCAATTTTATCAAAACAAATTGAATTGGGAAGGCATTCAGAAATAAGTTCCAAAGACATAAAGAATAACCCCTAAAGAATTCCATGACACCTTCGATGAGTCTTGATGCATCACCGTAGTTTCCTATCGTGGTTGATTCATAAGTCCCACATGTCACATTGGTCGAATTATCGTTCAAAGGTGAGCTTCCTTGACGATATGTATTCAAATGTCGAGGAATCAATCAATGTATGGATCGAGGAAAGCTTCCCATTAAGCCGGTGGCAAAAGAACTCCTTCCAAGGTACCCGAATGTTGATTCTATTTACTACTTAACAATTGCCCTTATCCTTTAACTATTTCCCGTACAGTTTAAATATCATTGTCTTTGTTTAAATTTATGGATCTTCGTTTACTTTGTTGTCCTAATGTTTAAGCATATGTGCTTTTGTTTAAATATCAATGTCTTTACATAGTCTTGTTTAAGATTTGTGTTCTTCGTTGTACAGATTCAAGTTGATATGCATGTTATGCAATCGTCATGAGCAAGCGAACAAATAGGAGACCTACTTATGCTCGGACATACATTCGAATGTAGAAACACTCGTTGAGAAAAGCCGAAATCTTCATGTTGGTCGTTGTGTCGATGATCGTTATGAAGTAATTGACCAGTGAAGCAACTATGTAGGTCTTCCTAATAGAACTTGCTCATGTCACAGATGGCAAGCTTATCGTATCCGTGCAAACACCAATGTTCATAATTTTATTAGCGGCTACTTCACCGTTAATAATTACAAGCTGGCGTATAAGGAAGCTATATTCCCCATACCTGACAATGAGAAGCCTACGAACGACAATCACGAACTGTGTTTGTGACCACCTGTGACAAGAAGGCAACCTAGGCATCCTAGACGAAAGAGGATCGAGTCACAAGCATCTGAGGTCCGGGAGTTACATTGCAGCCGTTGCCACGCGTCCGGTCACAATTGAATAATTTATGAAAAGAAATAAATTTATTTCAGTGTCAACTTTTGATATTTAAACAGGGAAAAATCTAATTTCATTCTCATTCTTCGATATTTAAACACGGAAAACTCAATTGTTAAACGGGAACTCTTATTCTTAACGGATGACACATATATTTAAACAGAGACGTTGTATTTTAAACAAGAAATATTCCATTTTAAACAGCATCATTGATATTTTAACAATACAATGAAAAGTTAACCAAAGAAAGTCAAGTATAAAAGATTACAGAGTTTCAATGATCACTAGTAAATTTACATTGAAAAAATCTGCCACATCATTGGGAAAGAATGAATTGAATTTATATTAATGACAAGAAAACTTAATTAAAGTAAACCTCCAGTGGAAATTTGTTATTAATTACTAAAATTCAATTTGATATATGAATTCAAAACGTCAGCATAAATGTTATCGGTCACTATAACTGCTCTCATCAAAAACCAATAGTAATTACTTTCATTAAGAAATACATAGAAAATCAAGGTCAATTTTGAATGAAAATGTTTTATTATTGTTTTATTTGAGAAAAGGCTCAAACTTCGAAGAGCTAGATTTCTATTTAAATAAGAGGCCCACGCCGGAGAACTCCACCCTCAAGGATGGTGGCCTTGACCACAACCCCGATTTTGTGGCCATAGTAACGGTTGATAGTTCCCAGTTCTCTGGTACTGAGCCTGCAAAAAGTACCAAGCAGGCCCAAAACATTGTTGCTGAGGTGGTGTTCAAGCAGCTCTGTTCTTCAAATAGTGGCAACATGAGTACGTCTCCCATTGCTGCCGCTGCTGATGATGTCTCCATTGCAAGTACTTCATACCGTAACACTTCTATATGAATGTTTTAAAAATGTTTGGTTCTTCTAAAACCTTGACATCTCCATTCCAGGGCCTTCATGCAAGCGAGATTACTCCAGCGATGAAGAGTTGGGGTGGTTTTTGGAAGACATACTCCATGATCTAGCAGCAAAAGAAGTCTTTTTTGCTGCAAAACTTGATGGAGTGAAAAATCGAAAGGCACATGAAGAGAAGCTGCTCCAAGCTTTGAAGGAGAAGAAAAGGACGGAGTGACAGTTTTTGTTGGCTTTGTTTTCATTTTGAAAATAAGAACCCTGATGGGTATTAGTCTGTTAACTTTCTTTAAGAATTCTGTAATATTTGTTGCAGCTTTGCTAAAATTATGGAACTTTGTTTAATAGAGAAAATCTAATGTCATTGTCATTCTTTGATATTTATAAGTCGATAGTGAATGTTAAATGGAGACTCTTATTATTAAAAGGTAATACATATATTTAAATAGAGACAACGTCTTTTAAACAGAGACTACATCATTTAGGCATTCGTTGATATTTATAATTGAACAGTGAATATTAAACGGAGACTCTTATTATTAAACGGTTACAGATATATTTAAATAGAGACACCGTCTTTTAAAACGAAACTACATTATTTAGGCATTTGTTAATATTTAAACATAGATAATGAATGTTAAACGGAGACTCTAATTGTTAAACATTAACGCATATATTTCAACAGAGACACCGTCTGTTAAATAGAGAGTACCTCATTTTAAAACGCAACACTGACCCTTAAACGTTAGAATTGAAAGTTAAGCAAAAAATGCGAAGTATAAAAAAATACAGACGTTACACGAATAATAGTAAACTTACATCGAAAAATCTGCAATGTCATTGGCAAAGAATGAATTGAATTAAAAATAATAATGAGAAAACTGTTTTACATTTGAAAACAAAGAATGTCATCTAAATTCTATTTCCCGCAGTCATAGATCCCCTTTGGCAGTGATGCCGGTTGTGGGTCTTTCCATAAGTATGTGATATCCATAGCTTTTCACCGTTGAGTAATTACTCGATAAACCGCATGACGTAGACAGCGCAGTCGAGACTTCCTTTTTTTGTCGTGGGGTGTCATTGTCATGAACAAACGGATACATTTTGTTCACCGTCTCACCGAACTCCATTTCGAGACAGGTGTCAAATAGGTCCCACTGTGGAGATATACAATTTGAGATTAGAATAGCGAGCATTTATGAAACTCTATAAATCGAAATCTATTTCTCAAACAACTTACCATTGGAGTCGCGTCTTTATTGTACTCTTTACTTTGGCATAAAGTATAATGCATGTATTCTTGTTTGTTATTATCGAGGACAATGACATGGAAGTGGCCATTCATGATTATAGGGAGGATGGCAATGTCAATATCATGCATGACACGGGCGGCATCTCCGATCATAGCTAAAATCATGTCATGTGCGTCGTCCTGCTATGACATAAACATCGCCAATGGTCATGTGATGGAGGTGCGCTTCTTATAAGGATATGGTACTCTGGTTAGCGACTTCTATATTATGCATACGAATGCTTCATCACATCATCTGTCACCATCTCCTTCCCGTCAAGTAGTATGAATAGGTTGTACCGTGTGGTGTTAATAGAATCATTCCTCCAGACGACATGCCTGCGATAAACGGAAATAGTATAATTAAACAATAACACAAAATCTTAAGTGGAAAAAGTATTTCTTTAAACGATAATGTGGCTTTTTAATCAGTAACAGACAAACTTAAATGGTAAACCAGTATCTTATATGATAACTCTCATATTTAAACGGAAACTACATAACTTAAATGGGAACATATATATCTAAACAATTCCATAAAAATTTCATACTTACATGTCCATAGAGCAGTTGAGGAAGATCCTTATCAACTCCTGCTCAAATTTGTTGAGGCGCGATTATCCAGCATATTTTTTCTTCTTCAAAACAAAGTCTTTCCGAACTTCTTCGTATTGCTAGTTGGCAAGGACCATAACTTTCGTTTTGTTTTCGGAGACGTTCCCTTGCCCCTCATCAACAGCATTTTTGGGATCATCCTTACATGCTTCTTGCTGTTGTGTGATTGCGCCTACATTGGATGCGGCACTATCGGCAGCTAGTTCCTCTGTGAGCAGGATTTCGGTGACAATAGAGTGAACGACCTTCTCAACCGCGGCCACGACAACAGCATCAAGGGGAGGCACACCCTCAGGTGGTTCTTGTTCTTCAGGGTTGTGGCCACCCCCTTGGATGCCGCACTGTCGGCTGCCGGTTCCACCATCACGGGGATTTCGTTAACTTCCTCAACAACGGCGATGCCAACAACATCAATGATCTTCTCCACCGTGGCAGTCACGTCATCAACGGCAACGGACTCAACAACAACATCAGCCGCTGATGGTGCTGCTATTATTTCATCGTCGGCCGGTGGTGAACAGAGAGACATTATTGTCTTCGTCTTTTTTGCAAGCCTCTTCAAACGTAGCCGTCTTGGAATGGCCATCCCGATGAAGTCATCGTCATCAAATTTTGATGCCTCGCTCGTCCCGGGTACTTTGTTTGTTTGGAGGGACGGCGCAGTCCATTATGACCGTCCTTCCAATAACTCAACCCGAGCGACAAGCCGAGGGAACTCGGTAATCAATATCTGGCACGCCTATAGAAAAGTTGCTGTGACATCTTCTCCTACTGCTATCGGGGGGGCTGCCGTGGTCGGGGGGCTACCGCGGTCTGGGAGCTGTAGCTATCTGGGGGACTGTCATTGTCGTGGTCGTGGGGGAAGGGGAGTCTTGCCGTCGGGCGGGGTGGGGGAGGGCTTATCCGACACCGAGGATTGTGTGGGCGCGTTGGGCTGGAAGTAGGGGAGCGGCACAAGGAAAAGGTTGGCCTCTTATCTTGCCTTCAAGCAAGTGGTTCCAAGCAATAGCATCTCTCTGCCGGTTGGCCTGAACAAATATTTTTTCATCAGCATTCGCCGGGACCAGCTCAGGAAACTAACATACGTAAAGAAAACAATCTCAGTGAAATCATTCAATTTAAACAATAACAAATGTATTTAAACATTTCACATATATACTTAAACGGTATCGCACATATTTAAACAGAAAATGAAACTTTTAAACAATAAAGACAAATGTTAAACACAAACTACATTTCCTAAATGCTAAAGACTAGTTTTAAACATTAATGACTACTTTTAAACACATTGTTGATGATTTATTGCCTCCTTTCCTTGGAGAGATGACCAACTGGTTTATATCGTCGCTTGCTTCCGGTGGGTATTTTTACCTTAGCACAGCATCCTTAGGGTCTTGCCGAAACAGACTTTCTTGCCAGTTCCGGTTAGCTCTTAAAACCCGATGTTCATCGCGACCGAGCAACACTTAATATGCCCCGTGTTTGTCTTTTCCCAAGCGCATCTAGCTTGTACTCAAGCGGCAGCTTGTGGAACGTCCTCCCTAAACCATTTGTGCTTCGCCTGCGCCCATGCGTACCACCCCAAACCAGGTAGATCGTTGACACAATCAACAATCTAATTGGGAACCGAGCATGAGGTATTTGGGAAGAGGATTATCCCCATGAGGAACACCATCAAGAGTTTCACAAAATTTTTCTCCTCTCCCCTCTATCCAACAAGCTGCTAAAGAGTGGTCTTGATGGAGTCTTTGTGTCTCCCGTAGCTTTTCAATAAATATCTCTTCGAAAGCTTCGTGTTTTCTTCTTTTTAAACACGACTGCGTCTCCATCGCAATGCAGGCCCAGAACAAGAGCCACATCTTCAGGCCTGAAACTCAGTAAGCATGCTCCGATCCTGAATTTATTGGTGCAGCCATCGTACCTCTGCAAAAAAAAATCAAGAAGGACCCTCTCTTGGAATACAGCTTCCACCTCAGTGAATGGTGCAAAACGTGTCCTTCGGATGATCTCCCAGTGTCGAGGGGTCATGTGGACTTTCAATTCAGCCAAGGTCTCCACTACCGGTGTCAAGTAGTATCTTCCGTTGACTAGGTTTACCGCCATAATCACAAGCCTACGACAATAACACCACTTGTTAAACAGCGACCTAGTTTCTTAAACAAAGATATCTGTTTTTAAGCGACAAACTCAACTCTTAAATAGAGACATCACTTATTAAACAGATGCCTAGCCTTTTAAACGAAAACCACAATATTTAAATGGAGACAAATGTTTTTAAACAAAAACTCATTTCTTACACGGAAACATCATTTTACAAACTGCAACCATATCAAATGAAAGGGGAAACGCACATTATAAACATTACACAAATCATAACAATCGAAAAACTATTTTGATCATGTACACAGATGAAAATGTAAACCAAAACAAAACCCTAGCCGAGAGATCTCCCTACAGACTAACAAAACCCCAGCCGAGAAATCCCTCTACAGACTTCAGTATCTTCCAATAAAAACAGAACCACAAAACAAAACCGACAAATATCTCTATGCAACAGAGTACTTCAAATCAACCATACCACAACTTTTTCAATACCTTAGACTGCAAATTGATGAAATGCTGGATACTTGCGCACGAGTGATTCAGAAGCTCAATGAAAGGGAAAAACTGAAATTACAGAGAATGTCCACGCATTGACAACTTCGGAAAGGGAAAAGCTGAAGAGGCGCAGTTGAGGAAAAAAGCGTATACGGCTCCAGTGAAAGACGTCTCTTGGGATTACCCTAACAAAAATGCCCCACTTTTCAAAAATTCCAGTGCTACGACTTCCCATGCAAGCAAGTTGAAATTTCGTTCATAAAATTCAAAAATAACTCCGTTAACCACCGTTAAATTCTTTGGAGGTTTGAAAAAATTGTGTTTAAAAGGAAGGGATTTTTTGGGATTTCAAAATTAAGGAGATGTTTTTGGCCATTTTGCAAACTTAGGGGTTTTTTTGGCAATTTCCAGTTTTTATAATAATTTTGTACCTTATTTGATATATTTTTTATGAATGTTCTTTATTTTATATTGGTATTTATATTTATTATTTAAAAAAAAAAGGTTAGAGGAAATCATATTTTGGTTAATTAAACTCAAATAATGGGGATATATAGGGAGATATGGTACTCAAAAGTTATGGGGATGAGAAATAAAGTTGTTAACCAAAGGGTATGTTGTCCGGTACAGGTAAATTTTAAAAATATGGGTATAGGAAAGGGTACTATAGTACCCTACCCATTGTCACCCATAGATCTACAATGGTTAAAGACTTTTTTTTAGGTCCATATGGGATTACATATTGGTCACCTCAAAGAAGTGATCAAAACAAATTAAGATTATCCTTAGTGCAATCCATTTCAATCAACACCACAATATCCAAGTCTAGGGCTTAATAGAAACCTTATGGGGATTCTTTAGTTTTAGTTTATATTCTCCATAATTGATCATCATCCTTAGCAATAGCTTTAGTTTATATTAGCATTCTTAACCTTTTATCTTACATCACATTTGCTAGGCTAAAAAAAAATATAAAGGAATAGTAAATACTAATACTCCATTCCTTGTGGGTTTGATAACGCTGCTATCATAGCTCAATCCATGATTTGCTATAACTCATACACTTGCGCTTAGTGGGTTACTATTTATGCCACACATCAGTGCGCCTACAAAAATTTATTTTCCTTTATTACGTTGATTACAGCTGTGAATGTAATCATGTTCTACATTGTGGTCAGCTTTTTAATTACATTTTAGGCCTAGTTTTCACCATTCAACACACTTTGAAAAAATAAACAATTGAACATATAGAAACATATAAAACCAAGGATGGCTCAAAATCAAAACACAAGATCATGGCACTCTTATTTGATAAATAGGAAAGACTCGCAACAAATACAAGAATGCTTTTGCTTAGGTTGCTTCATTATTAGCTTAACGTAGTTGCTCAAACATCATGGTTGTTTTGAAATAGAATAGTCCTCATGATTATAAGACTCAAATTCACAACTAAGTAAAATTTCACCAAATCAATTACCTTAAATGTACCTTTATCTAGTGTGTTTCCTTAACCGTTATGTATGAGAAACTTTTTGTGGTTATGTAAGCTATGGACCACTTGGACTCAAGCTTCTTTGGAAATAATTTGAACCTCAAATTGAAGGAAAGTACTTAGTTGCCTTTTTTGAATTTCTTTCCTTCTTGATCCTTTGATCATGTGTTCCTTCTATAATTTGGAATTCTCAAAGCCATCAATCACCATTCCTCCAATTCATTCTTTTGGAGTTATCTTATTATGCCTTTTGTTCAAGTTCAATGGGTAAATGGCATGTTTTTCCATACACCAACCTGTAGGGTGTAGTCTTTATTAGTGTTTTATAGACGTTCCATAGGCCCACAAAGCATCATGTAATTTATTGGACTAATCCTTATTATGGTGCTCCACTATTTTCTCTAAAACTCATTTTAGCTCCCTATTAGTTACTTCCAATTGGCCATGAGTTTTAGGATGATAAAGGGTGGTGACTTTATGGATGACTTCATACTTCTTGAGAATCTTCTCAAGTTGAACATTGCAAAAATTTTTGCCCTATCATTAATAGTTACATTAAGTGTGCCAAAACATTGAAGTATCATCTTAAGAAACTTTACTACAATCCCGACATTATTCATTGACAGAGCTTGAGCTTCAATGCACTTGGAAATATAAGCAAGTACAACTAGAATATACTTATTTCAACTAGATTTTGGGAATGGGCCTATGAAATCGGTGCCGTAAATATTAAACATTTACATACCAAAATAGAATTTTGGAGCATTTCACCTACTTTGGAAAAGTTAGTTGTTCATTGGCAATTATCACATATTCGCACATATCTTTGGGTGTGAAATAAAGGAGGCCAATAAAAACTGACGCAAGAGCTTTCTAGATTGTCCTATTCACAGGGCAATGCCTTCTTGCTCAACCTATGTTACAATGCTCTAGAATTAGTTATATCTTCGAACATGTAACACATTTTGTCAAAATCCCATTAACAAAAATCTTTAACTTACAGGGATCTTCTGGAAGATAATTCTTTAGGTCAAAAAAGAGTTTCCTTTTCTACTGATAAGAAAATCATTTAGGGAGAACCCTAGCAACCAAATAGTTAGCAAAATTGGCAAACCAAGGAATTTAGTCTCACTTATCACCATAAGGCTATGTAGGTGTTACTCTAGAAATGAATCACTCATTTCTCTTTCTCCAAAATGTCTAAATATGGATTCTTCGAACTTGTTATGTAATCCTCAACTTAATTTTTTACTTTCTTCTTGTCGTTAATCTCCAAATGAAATTCCTACAATAACAAAACCCATCTATTCAATCTTTGTTTAGCATCCACTTTGCTCAACAACTAATGCAATGCTGAGTGATCAATACAAATAACATCTTTGGACAACATTAAATAATATTTAAGTTATCAAATGCAAAACCATGGTTAGCAACGTCTTTTTGGCAGTTGTGTAATTATCTTGAGCTTCTGTCAAAGTGTTTCTAGCATAGTAGATAGGGGGAAATGCTTCTCTCTTTTGTCTAGAAACAACAACCATTACAAGATCATTCACATTAGACATAAGTTTGAAAGCGAGGCTTTAATCCTAAACAACCATGATTGGGGCATTAATTAACTTCTCCTTAAGAGTATTAAACAAATCAAAACATTCCCCGGTGAAGATAAAAGGCATCTTTTAGTAACATGTGATTGAAGGTTGTCACTTGCTGGAAACATTAGAGTAGAAACGTTGTCCAAGAAGCCAACTCCATTAACTCTCCAGCATCATGAGCAACTGCAGTTTCAGAAGGCTTCCCATATAAAATCTATCCATATATGTGTGTGTGTGTGTGTGTGTGTGTGTGTGTGTGTGTGTGTCCTTTTGTTATAATTCTATCTAGTAGTTTGTCTGTGAAACAAAGGACTTACCCATTTAAATATCAACCGTCTATATGCATAGGGATAATATTTTATAGTACTGTATTACTTATGGTTTCAAATCATTTGCTAGTTGGTTTTTTAAAAGCTAATATATGAATGAAAGAACAGAGCATACAAGCTCAACTATTTTTCCTTAGAAATACAAAAAGTCCCTCTTTGTTCTCTCATAAATCTCTTCATCTTCAATTAAAATCAGTTCTAGCACTGGTATTAGAGCTAGTTCTTGAAGGATTTCTGCATCTTCATGGTAGTAAACGGCAACGCAGTAGCATTGTCACAGCCCTCTATTCCCATCTTTGATGGAGAGGGGTATGAGTTATGGAGATTCATGGTGAAGACTCTATTCAGATCTCAAGAGCTTTGGGAGTTGGTGGACAAGGGGTTTTTAGAGCAAGAAGATAAAGCTAGAGTAAGAGAAAACATGAAGAAAGATACCAAGGCGTTCTACATTATCCAACAAGGCTTGCAAAGGCCATTGCTGGCTCGGATTGCAGGAGCAAACACTACAAAGGAAGCCTGGGAGATGCTAAAAACTGAATACCAAGGAAATACAAAAACTATAGCCATGAAACTCCAACACTTGAGGTACAGCTTTGAAACTATGAATCTGAATCATAATTAAAGTGTACAGGGCTACATTTAGAAGGTGGTGGATTTGGTGAACCAAATGAAGGCTCTTGGAGACATGATCTTAGAACAGATGATCGTTAGGAAGATACCAAGAAGCTTCCAGCCTAAGTTTAATACAATAGTCCCTGCAATAAAAGAATCAAAGGATCCTTCAAAGCTAACTCTAGAAGAGCTCAGTGGATCGTTGTTAGTTCATGAGAATCGACTTCAGAGTCAAAGTGAAGAAGGGTCTAAGAAAGCATTCCAAGTCAAGTGTGAAATATTGGGAGTGAAAGATGATGACAAAGCTAGGTATAGAGGTAGAGCAGAGCAGTGGTCATAGGAAGAGGAAGGAGTAGAGAAAGAGGAATGAGTGTACAATCAAGCCAAACTCACAGTGAACACAAGCAGTATAGAAGCAACATACAATGCCATTATAAGAAATTCAATCACATTAAAGCTAACAGTTGGTTCAGACACAAGAGTGCAAATGTTATTGAAGATCAAAGAGGAACTAATCTATTCTTGGTACACCCCTTGTGTATCCGCAAGTCCACGGGTCGTACAAATCCACAGGGACTGGTGTAGCTTTCGATACTCGTCGGATTTCTAATATCTAGCCGGCTCAATAGTTGGGTTGAGATTTAATTATAAATAAAAATAAGAAAGTGAGAATAAATAGAAGAGAGACAGGGTTAAGGTGACAAGAGATCCAAATAAAAGAGTAGCGTCCCGGAGTAGTCACTTGGTGTCAATTATACTCGAATTCTCGCAAGGTTTATCAGGTGCGTCTCATGATCCCTATGTTCTAGAGTCTTGTTGCCCTAATGTGGATATAGTGGGATTGAGAGTAAGAGCCCAATTCCACTTCTTGTATCAATCAATGAGATATACAAGCTAAGAGGAAATCAAGGAATTAAGCAATCAATGCCACTCAACAAACCAACATTCAAGTAAACAACCAAAAATCTAACAGAGAGAATTAGAGACTCCATAAACATTGCAATAAAAGCATTCAAATACAACAACTACCAAGTTCTTAAACCGGGGCACCGGAGAACGATTAGCCCCTCATGATTCTATAAGAAACACAAGGTAAATAACAAAAGAATGAGATGAAATTCATCAACTCCCTTCTTGCTTCACAATCTTCGTCGGAGAGTGTCCGATAATGATCTTGCCAACGTTCCTCCACTCATATGATGATCTCTTGATCCGGATCTAGCCCTTGAAGGTGCCTCTTTACTACTCCGCCGCCTCCTCCAAAGGAAAGAAGAAAATCCCCCTCAAAAAGCCCCCTAAGAAATCCTAAATTTGGCCTAAAAAGTCATTCCCGATGCAAGCACGGCCGTGCTTAATTCAGCACGCCCGTGTTGAGGCCGTGCTTCAGCCCATGTAGATTTCGGGCTTTCTGAGTTCTCGGTGCTACAGTACTTTGCTACAGTGCTCATGTTGCAGTATTTATGCTGCAGTGATTTTCCCCGAAAATTCGCCAAACTGTAATTTGCACGGGGTGGAACACGCCCGTGTTGAGGCCGTGTTGGCATTGCACGACCGTGGTTAGGGCATTCTGACCGTGCTTTCCAATTCCTATGAATTGCACGGCCAAGAGCACGCCCGTGTTGAGGCCGTGCTTGGCTTGACGAACTTCTTTTTAGGTCCTTTTGATGTGAATTCTCCTCTAAATCCCTTCTACTTGCTCCAGGACCTAAATATCTGCACAATAAACTCAAAATACCTTAAATAGCACCGAACTAAACAAGTAATAGCAAAAGGACAAGTAAATATCGGGTGTAATGCATATGAAATATATATATATATATATATATATATATATATATATATATATATATATATATATTATGCACTCATCAGTGGATAGCGGTTGTTCAAACTACATGACTAGAGCTAAAACTCTATTCAACGATCTGAAGGAGATCATCAATCAAACAGTAAAATTGGGTGACAACAAGGAACTGGAGGTAAAAGTGAAAGGCACCATGATGCTAAGAACTTCAATAAATGAAGTGAAACTATAGCATGGTGTGCAATACATTCTAAATCTAGCTCTAAACCTGTTGAGTGTGGGGCAGTTATTGAACTCAGGTTATACTGTCACCTTTGATGGAGGATCATGCTCAATTGTTGATAAGAAAACTAGGAAGTATGTCATCACGGTTCCTAAAACAACAAACAATATGTTCCCACTAACTGTATCTCGGGTGCAAGGGCTTGGTTTAGCTATGGAGAGTCAAGAGAAATCAAGACTGTGGCATTTAAGATATGGCCATTTGAAAGTTCAGAGTTTGAAGGATCTAGCACAAAAGAAGATGGTGATCAGGCTACCTAATATAACAGAAGGATTAGCTTGTGAGGGACATGCATTAGGGAAGCGACATCATCTACCATTCCCTGGTTATAGTAAATGGAGAGCTTCTGAAGGATTAGAGCTCGCTAATGCAGATCTATGTGGACCCATGCAGACAAAGTCACTGGGAGGAAGCTATTATCTATTACTCTTCATGAATGATCACAATCGGATGAGTTGGTCTTACTTCATTAAGTTGAAGTCTCAAACATTGGAGTGTTTCAAAGAGTTCAAAGCATTAGTGGAGAAGCAATCAGGGAAGGTACTAAAGGCTCTCAAAACGATTGAGGGGTAAATTCTTATCTTACGAGTTTGAGGTGTTTTGCAAGCTTCATGGCATTAAAAGACTGCTAAGTGCACCTTATACTCTACAATAGAATGGAGTGGCCAAAAAAGGAAATAGAGCAATAACAGAGATGGCAAGGAGCTTGCTGCATAGCAAATCCCTACCAACTTCTCTATGAGTAGAGGTAGTATCAACTGCAGTGTATTTGAGAAACACTTCTCCCACAAAGACATTGAAGAACATAACACCATATGAAGTCTGGAATGGCTTCAAACCCTCAATTGATCATCTGAGAGTTTTTGGGTGTATATCTTTGATAACTGCTTGTTTATATATATGTTATAACATTATTTTATATGCATCGGGCATTACTTTTATCAGGTTTTATCATTGATAAGGTGTATTTTGTGATCTTTTGTGCAAACAGGGCCTTGGAGGTATGAAGTACACGAAAGAAGCAAAGATAGGGTGTGATGACACATTTTAAGAACAAAAATAGAAGTTGTGCTCATATACATAGAGGTGTTGCCAACTTTCAGCAGATTCCAAGTCATTACACGAACCGAAAGGGTATAAAGGCAGTAGTACATCCATGTCCCAGCTTCCATGCCCAAATAAAAAAAGATTTTTGAAGATTTCAAAGGACATAAAGCCACACAACCAACTATACGGTCGTGTGCCCAACCGTGTGGACTTGAAGAAGGATTTTGGGGAAAATCACTGCAGTAAGTACTTTAGCAGTTTACTCTAAGAAAAGTACTGTTCACGGCCGTGTGGAATTTTCACATGGCCGTGTGGCTACGATACACGGCGTGTGAGTGCCCATGTGGATGCCCGTGTGAAGCCACGATTTCAAGTTATAAAAGCCGCCTTGCTTTAATTTTTAGTGATCTTTTCAGCTACTTTCACGACACAAGGCGGCTAAGGCTTAGAGAGAGTTCTTTGCGGCTTTGGGAAGGCTTCCTCACCAAATTAGATCGATTCCTCCTTCGTCATAGCGTCAAGGAAGCCATCGGCAACCTAGCTTCGGAGTGGATTCAATCTAGACGTGGAAGTCACCCATCAAGGCCATCGTCACGGATATAGGGGGGTTATTTTCTATGGCTTGTGAACTTGTTTATCATTGCTTTATTTGTTTTTAGACGTGCTCCATGGAGAGCTAAACCCCTAGTGGGTATTCGGACATGTAAACCCTAGGATTTATATTTTTATTAGATTTACATTGTGTTTCTATTCGAGTTTAATACGTTGAGTTTTGCTCTTGCTTTTTTAATGCTTGCTATTGCTTTTGATTTCATTATTAATTGTCCTACATGTTTTATTCAACCTAGTGAAGAGAGAGATCACCATTAGGTTTAGAATCACCAAGAGTGAAGAAGGTTGAGAGGGTGAGCCGTGAGATAGCGGAATGTCCCTTTTCCCTTCCGATAGATATTTCCTATCTCCATATTTCCTAAGTTTCAAGCAACCATATGTGGTGTGAGGCGTCGAGAGAATTCTCTGCCGGGACCTCGTAGGGGATTGGGGATCCTTCACCTGGAGGCAGGGTTGGATCTACTTTTAGTAATTGGTCATATCTTTGGGAACCCTAGAGTGCTAAGCAGTTATATGTGGTGTGAGGCGTTGAGAGAATTCTCCGTCGGGACCTTGTAGGGGACTAGTTATCGGCGATATGGAGGCAGGGGCCGATATACCTTTGGATACCCACGACTCAATATTCTCGACTAGAAACACTTGTAATCTACACTTAACACCCGAATCCTATGGGAGCATTGTCTGGATACCCCACCTTCATCGATTGATAACTCCCTCTCTTTTTAGTCCCTGTGCACTTGTAGTGACACTCTTAGGTTTAGCTATTAGATCACCACATACTACACCCATTAGGCTAGATAGCAAAGGAGGAGCAATTACTAATACTTTTGTTCCCTGTGGTTCGACAACCCGACCCATTGGGTCCACTTTATTACTTGATGACCAGTGCACTTGCAGTAACGCAAGGGGTTGACACATCACCCCATGTTGTGTGCATCAAACTTACACTCTAATCCCTGCACATAAGCGTCAAAAGTTAGATGCAAAAGCTAAGAAGAATATACTAGTGGGATATTGTTCTGAGTCCAAAGCTTATCAGTTGTATAATCCAATCACAGACAAGTTAATTGTAAGTCGGGAAGTTATCTTTGATGAAGATGGAATGTGAAAGTGGGATGCTAAAGCTGGAAGCTCAACCTCTGTGTCACTCATTGATGATTCAACTAAAGATTCAACCAATGACTCCAATGAAAATTAGCTGAGATCTCAGAGAAATCTCACACACTCATCATCTAACATTACAACACAGTAGAGTACAACTGAGACAGTACCCGAGTCCTATGAAATTTCTCCATATGACAGCAGTCCAAAGAAGGTAAGAACTCTTTGGAGTATATATGACTCTTGTTCTTATGTGTAAAATGTTTCAAACCCAATATCCTATGAAGAAGCTGAAAAAGAAGATGTGTGGAAATTATCAATGAAAGAATAACTCAAGTCAATATAGAAGAATGATGCTTGGGAGCTTGTACCTCTTCAATCTGGGAAGAAGACTATAACTTTAAAATGGATATATAAAACAAAGCTGAATTCAAATGGGTCTGTCCAAAAGCATAAAGCTTGATTTGTTACAAGAGGACACACTCAACAATATGGAGTTGATTTTGAAGAGACATTCTCACCAATGGCTAGAATGGAGACAGTGCGAGTCTTTCTAGCAATGGTAGCATACAAAAAGTGGCTAATGTATCAATTTGATGTAAAGTCGGCATTTCTAAATGGGGAGTTAAAAAAAGAAGTGTTTGTTGATCAACCTCAAGGATTCAAAGTAGAAGGGAAGGAAGACTTGGTATACAAGCTTCATAACGCACTCTATGGCCTTAAATAGGTGCCTCGAGCCTAGTACAGTAAGATTGATACTTATTTTTCAGAGCATGGTTTTACACGAAGCCTCAATGAGCATACATTATACAAGAAGAAGACAAAATATGTCTCTGATGGTGTGTTTATGTGTTGATGATATGATCTACATGAGTTCCTCATCCCAACTTATCAGAGAATTTCAAGATGGTATGAAGAAAACTTTTGAGATGACTGACATGGGAATATTACACTATTTTTTAGGCTTGCAGATTGAATAGTCAACATAAGGGATATTTGTCCATCAATACAAATATGCTGGAGATTTGCTAAGGAGATTCAATATGACTAGATGCAATACAGTGACAACACCAATGAACCCAAATGAAAAGCTACAGAAGGATGATAATTCTCCACCTACTAATGCAAGGAAGTATAGAAGATTGATTGGTGGTCTTATATATCTAAGTCATACGAGGTCTGAAGTGGCCTATGCTGTGGGAGTACTGTCTATGTATATGAGTGAGCCTACAACAAATAACATGGGAGCTGCAAAAAGAGTCTTAAGATACATATCAGAAACTCAAGATCATGGCATTTAGTATGGGTGTTCTACTGAATTTGAAGTTTGTGGTTATACAGATAGTGATTAGGGAGGTTATTTAGAAGATCGAAGGAGCACTTCTGGTAAAGCCTTTATCATGGGAATGGGAGCTATTTCTTAGAGCTCAAATAAATAAGAAATCATTGCCATATCAACTACAAAGGGTGAATATGTTGCAGCTACCTCTGCAGCATGTCAAGCAATTTGGCTAAAAAGATTGCTGAATGATATGGAGTATGAAAAAGGCATGAGCATGGTTGTACTGTGTGATAACAAATCAACAATTTTCATTGCTAAGAATCCCAAAAACCATGGCAGAACCAAGCACATTGATACTCATTTTCATTTCATTAGGATTTTAATTACAGATGGAGAGTTGAAGCTAGAATATTACAACTCAAAAGAACAAGTAGCTAATATATTAACTAAGGCTCTACCATTGTAGAATTTGTTTATCTCAAAGCTAAGTTAGGGGTATACAGCTATTCAAAGGCGTATATCAAAATGGGACTAAAGACTGTCACTTGCTGGAGACATTGGAGCAGAGACGTTGTCCAAGCAGCCGACTTCATTAACTCTCCAGCATCATGAGCAGCTGCAGCTTCAAAAGGCTTCCCATCTGAAATCTATCCATATATATATATATATAACTGATACGTCCTTTCCGTATCCGCAAGTGCACGGGTCATACAAATAGTACAATGTACCTAATGTGGGATCGGGTAGTCGAATCCACAAGGACTGGTATAGCTTTCGATACTCGTCGGATCTCTAATATCTAGCCGGCTTAATAAATTTTGGTTGAAGACTAATTACAAAGAAAAGTAAAGGGAATAAGGGAATGAGGGGGAGAGACAGGGTTCAGGTAACGAGAGATCAGTAATAGAGAGTAGTGCTCCAAATCATTCCCTTGGTGTCAATTGTACTCGAATTCTTGCAAGGTTTATCAGGTACATCTTATGATTCCTAAGTGTTCTAAAAATCTTGCTGCAGCTATGGTGACGAAAAGCGATAAGAAATTGAGAGCACTACGCGGGTTCTAATCTTTGAGAGGACAATCACTAAGGTGATTGCTAAGGGATCAACATGCAACGAAATACACTCAAGCTTTGCTAATCAACCACTCATCAAGCATACACCACAAGGTTTAACACAAAATAAGAGACTCCAGAAATATTGCAATAAAAGCATTCAAGTACAAAATCTACCAAGTTCATGAATCCGGGGCACCGGAGAACGGTTAGCCCCTCATGGTTCTATGAGAAACATAAGGTAAACAACAAGAAAATAAGATGAAATTCATAAACTCCCTTCTTGCTTCATAATCTTCGTCGGAGAACGTCCGATGATGATCTTGCTAATGTTCCTCCACTCCCACAATAATCTCTCGATCCAGATCTGGCCTCTGAAGGTGCGCCCCTCTCCTGTTCTACCATTTCTCCCAAGGGGGAGGAAAAGTCTGGAAGTAAAATCCCCTTCAAACCCTAATGTTTGGGTTTAAAATGTCAGTTCCCGATGCAAGCTCGGCCATGCTTAATTCTGCACGCCCGTGCTCCTGCCCGTGCTTCAGCCTGTGTAGATTTTCCCCGAAAACTCGTCGGGCCATAAAGTGCAAGGATCTAAGCACGCCCGTGCTTAGGCCGTGCTTCCATTTGCACGCCCGTGCTCTGGAAACTAAAACCATGCTTCTGAGTCCTTCATTTCTCTTGAGACTCCTGTGAAGTGCACAGCTGAGAAGCACACCCATGCTTAGGCCGTGCTTGCCCTGAAATGTGCACTCTAGCTCTGTTTTGTGCCGAAATTGATCTAAACTTGTTTTTTTCATTCCAAGACCTTGTTTCCTGCACAAATAAGCACACATACCCAAAGTAGCACCAATTTATCATAAATACATGCTGAAGACAAGCTAAAAATGGGTAAAAGATATATGGAAATATGTGTATGACATGCACTCATCATGAACCTTTTGTTATAATTCTATCTAGTAGGTCGTCTGGGAAACGGAGGAGTTACCCATTTAAATATCAACCGTTTATATGCATAGGGATGAGTATTTTATAGTACTATATTACTTATGGTTTGAAATCACATGTTGGTTGGTTTTTATAAAAGCTAATATATGAATGAAAGAACAGAGCATACAAGCTCAGTTATTTTTCCTCAAAAAACAAAAGTTCCTCTTCATTCTCTCATGAATCTCTTCATCTTCAGTTAAAATCAGTTCTAACATCTTTTGCAAGTAATGCCATTAAGGGCCAAGCAATCTTAAAAAAATCTTAAATAAGCCTTTGTAGAAACTTGCATAACCACAAAAACTTCTTATGGTGTTGGCCAAAGACGGGGATGGTAGCTTTGTAATAGTTTTGGTTTTTCTTCTTTATCCATGTTTATTCCTTTTGGGAAAGCTTGTGCCTAGAGCTATGCTCTCTTGAACCATAAAATGCCATTTTCTCAAAACTATGCACTAAATTGGTTTCCTCTCGTCTTTTGTGCACATACTATAAATTGTGGAGACATAAATCAAATAATTAACAAAAATAGAAAAATCATCCATAACCGCGTCCACAATAACTTCTACAATATCATCTAAAATATCCATCACCCACCTATATAAAGTCATCATTGCATTACACAACCCAAAAGGCAACCATTAACAAGCAAATGTGCCATACTGCTTGAATGTGGTCATCTCTAGGTCTCTGGATCTATAAGACTTTGGAAATAAATTCATAAACCATATAAAGAACAATAGTAGTATATGTGACAGGCTAATCACTCAAGCATCTGATCAATAAAATAGAGGGGAAAATAATCCTTTCGAGTGACATCATGAAGCTTTTGTAATCAATGCGCACTCTCCATCCAATAATGGTGATAGTAGGAATCATGCATTCCTCTCATAAGGGACCATTGTTATCCTTTCTTTCTTTCTTTCTTTAAAACAACTTGCAGTGGGCCACCCATGAGCTATCAGAAATAAGGTAGATAATAACCACATCAAATAACTTAATAGCCTCAACTTTTACAACTTCTTTCAAATTTGGGCTGAGTCTTCATTGAGGTTGCACTACAAGCCTAAAATTCGCCTCAATCAAGTTCTTATGAGTGCAAAATGAAAGGCCAATTCCATTAATATCAAAAATTTACCACGTAATAACTCTCTTGTGTTCCATAAGTACCTCACTGTTCTTTTAAACCTTCTTCCAAAAACTCATGCTTAAGATGCATATGTAATTTCTTCAATTCCAAAATAGGAGGGTTCCCAATGTTGTAGTTCAATCTTCCTTTTTTGCTCTAATCATTCTCCTCAAACTCTCTCTTTTGCATTAGCATCTCATTAATCTCCAAGAAAGCTTGTTCTTCATTCTTGCCCGGATCAATTCTTCTTACTTCATTGATATCAATGGCAATTTGCCCCTCCTTTTTATGTGTTGCTCATCAAGATATCTTTGCTTCTCAATAAGCTCATCATTTTGATGTTAAGAATTATCAAAAGCACTCACTAAGTTCTTAGTGTTACCTCATTAACCTGAAAATAAACATTTGATGACTATACAAATTGGGTCATGATCTCCTACAAACCTGGTTCCTTTATCGGCAATTGTTCTTTTAAACAAGTGTTAGTTGTCCAAGCAAATTCCTTGATACGATCTATAAGACTAGGCATCTGCTCTCTATGCAAAGTGTACTCTAGAAATTTCAACAAGATAATTTACTGTTTTTGTCTATAATACTTCCACAAAATCTTTGGTTAATTCCCAAGCAAAGGAAATTAAGTTATGTTGCGAATGGTTGATTTTGAACTGGTTGGTAGAAAACTAAAAATTTATGAATTTTCCTTCCAAAAGCTTTAGTATGAATGAATCATGAGATCTAAAACTAGATCCACCATGATTAAAAGAAAATTAGATGAAATAAGAAATTAAATTAAATTAAATTAAATTAAAAAAAGAAACAATAATAAAAGAAAATCAATGGCTAGAGTGACAAAATTCTAGTGTTCCTAGTATCAAAGTTTACTATCAACGGTTTCAGAAACTTGATATTTACACATATATATATAGCAAGTAATGACAAATGGACATGTTAAATCAAATAATAAATTGTGCAAGTTGCACAATGCCTATCACATGAGGACATTGAGTATTAGTACTAGCTTTCCTATGATTATCGAGACACTTAATAATAGATTTGAAAATTAGAAGAAAATCAAACTAAAAGAAAAATCAATCAAATAAGATTCACCAGCAAAGCAAAGATAATATATATATCTAGAGAATATTCCAAGATTAAGAATGGCTCTTGGATCATGAATCCATGTGAATGCTTTTGCTTCAGAAACTATCTCCAAAAAGGAAAAAGAAATTCTCAAGATCACTATACCATGGAAACTCCTAATTCATGCTAGCCCCTTTTCTCATGGTGACTAATACCTAATTCCATAAGGATTATATCAAAATATATTTATAATTTTTATCTCCCTACAATTACTATTCCAAAAATCACGCTATTAGGTTTAACCCTAATTCAAAAGATTTGTCTCACCATTTCCCTAGGTGCTTAATCACTCTCTTTCAATTATGCAAGATCTATTTGCAAAGGATTTCATAATCTCAAATACACGGATCAAACATGAATCGATGCTTTTCATTACAAATTCATGGCATTCAACAATATTAATGAATTCATGGCATTCAACAACTATAATTGAATCACAAGATCAAAGAAAGCATATTGAGTGAAAATAAAATATATGAGCAAGATTCATTCATGATTTGATCACAATCCAAGTATCTACAAGTTTAGTTCCTCATCATTGAGTAAATCACCAAAAAAAAAAAAAAACTCAAGAAAAGACAAAAAAAGTGTAATCACTTCCTCAAGCTATCTTGTCTTTTTTGTCGATGAATCCTCTCTAAGGAGAATTGCTTTTAAATCCTTCTCGTCTTCAATTTTCTCCTTCAATTGGCTCTTTAAAAATTCCATATTCCTTGGCCAAGCTTAATAATATATTGGTAAATAATTAAAAAATAATATATCCATGAATGATGCAATAACAAATAAAAATTTTATTAAAAAATTGATCCAATATATGTTTTAATGATAAACAAGAACAGGCATATGAAAATTTTAGAATGGAACTTCATTTTATAAAATTTAGATTTGGTAGTTACTAATTATGTTTAAAACAAATTGATGAAAAAACTTCCCGAATTATAACCTTAACCCGCTGTTCTGCTACTTTGGGTCGGCGCCCTCTGATGGAATGAACACGGCGAGGTATTTAATCTACATGGTCTAGTGTGTTAGAGAGAACATGGTATGGTGTTTGAGTTACATGGATTGAAGTTTGAATTACACAGATGAAGGTAATAGAGAACACAATCAGGAGTTTGAATTACATGGACGCGTGTAATAAAAAATATGCTCAGGTGTTTTGAAGCACACGGTTGTGTGTAATAGGATACACAGTCAGGACATCAAGAAAAGTAGAACAGTCGAGCTTGTTTAGGAGAAGCTTGAGTCTATTGACTTTGCTTGTACTTTAGCCGTGTCTAGTTAAGGTGATTTCACTGTTCATTGACGCAGTAATCGAGCTTCAACTTTGTCGTGAACTCCATTGTCTAATTTGAAGTTTTTAAATAGTAATGATTCTGTGTGGATAGAGAAACAGAAAGGTTAGCTGGAACTTGATAACAAAGACACGAATTTCATTGCACATGAAATTTGTTAGACATTTTTATAATTTTCTTATTATCATTACTCTTGAAAATACTTGGAATTTGTAGTGAAATGGATTTGAGGTGAATTTTTTTTGGCTACTTAAGTTTCTTGGATGCCCCTTATGGACCGTCTTCTCAATGCAATTTTTACTTGATTTGTTAGTTTTTTTTTTTCCTATTATTAAATGCAAACCTCTTGGAAGAAAATGGATTTTTAATACTTTGAATCATGCCCTTCTCTCCCCTAGGTTTAATGTAAATAGTAAGTATGTCAAATACATTGCATTCAATGACTGTAAAATGATGAAATTCTGCACCTGACTGCGTTGGCATACCCTCAAATTCTGTGCTGAGAAAATAGCCATGCATTTTGTTATACAAGATGCTTGAATTAATTTTTATGATTTGGTAATTTTCATTGATGAAATGCTTCTGGTATTAGATAAAATGATTAATTTATATTTCAATTCTCGGATGAGAGCATTGACCGACTTCTCAATGCAATATTAGTAGGTCAATTTGATCTTTCTCTAAATTTATTAGCTTTTCCTTACGAAATGGCAGCTTTCTGAAGTACAACCATTTTTCACTTCAGGCTTCATGTCCAAATTAACTGCATTGCGTATCTCAAGTTCTTGATAAAATTCTTCTCCTAGTTTCATTAGCATTATATGGTGAATTGTGTTGAAAAGATAGATACACACATAATTATAAAAAAACAAATATATAACATGTTGACATTTCATGAGTGTGTTGGTGTAATATAACTTCATGTCATTTATGAATTGCTTCCTGTCTTGGGTCAATGTTTTTTTTATAGAATGCAACCCATTCACTATGTTTACTGTGCAAGCCTTTTTATTTAATAATATTGGCAGAGGAATGAATCTTGTATTGGTTACCCAATGATGCCATCATCAAGAAGTCTATCCACTCCAAATCTTGTTTGTACTAAATTGCAAATGCTATAATGCACTGAAAATAGCATTCATTCACATGCTATTAAAAATTTCCCTGTATACAACACTCCAAATTTTGTTTGTACTTCTTCTGATATTATCAAGAATTAAGATCCTCAATCCTGCAGAAAAAGAAGTCATGACAAAGTAAAGTAAAGCTATATATATGAAAAGACAAGTTTAGATAAATACCAATCTATTAATTCTAGAGTTTACCCTTGACTTTTGTTAAATAATCAAGGCATATGAAACTGTAACATAAAGCTGCTTGCTTGCTAGACAGTATGAATAGCCATTTGGCATCTTGCATAAGCATAATAAATCTCAAAATATAAGCATTCTAACCCATGCTAGAACCTGAAATTATTCTTGCTTCTGTAATATTTCAACAGAGCTGTGTAACTATCAATTTGGTTCCATTGCAAAGTCTATTTTCTTGGCTTATATTCCTCAGAAATACTATGGCAAAACCTAACTTTAAACTTTGTTCACGCTTGGGTATATCTATGAACTTTAACGCATTCAGGAATTTAGTTGACTTCATTTATTCTAGAGTTTCAAAAACATTTGAAGACTTTTAGATGTAATCCAAGCTTAAATAGTTCGTCTTGAGCTTTTACTTTTTGAATCATTTCTTCTTAATGTGTCAACAGGTTGATTGTATTTCTGTGACAATAGCTCTTTGTCTGAGGTAGTTTGGCTCTTTGTAAATATTCTGAGATTGTCAATACACTGCATCAATGACTGATTTAACTGAATCTCTTGAACTATCAGCTACGAATTCTTATGGAATTTCTATACAGCAGCCTTCTTCATTAAAATTATTCTTCTTGAAACATGGGAGTTTACTATCCCCAATCTGTAATAACCAATTTGCAAAGTACTTGAATTGAGTTTTACCTAATTAATCAAGATTGTCTCATATCTGTTTGGAGCTTAAACACTCTGTATTGATTCTATAGGTGAGAATGTGTTATAGCAGCATTGATAATATCTGATTTGCTTCAATATTGAACAAGTTGCAAAATTTAGCAAAAATCTACACCAAGAACAAACTCTTCAATAATTTTTTACATGCTTTAGGATTTATATCTGAAAGAGGATCTCAAAAAGTGTTGCTTACAGCTTCAATTAATCATGCCAGGGGAGTTTGTTTGCTAATTTCTCATATATAGCATTCTTCCATATTGTGTCGAATCTTAAATCAGGAGTGAGCCATTCTTCTAGGCAATAATAGCGACGCAATACTAGTTGGAGCAATAGCAAGGAAAACTTTACCTGTAAAACATGTTCCTTCTATAACAGTATTCCATATGATAGTTAATCAAGTTTCATCTTGTCCATACACAAAAGACATCTCTCTTTAACCACGGTACACTACTTCTTGGATTTCTTGCTAAACCATTAATTGTTCGAGATTTAACTATCCACATAGACAAATGGTCCTTTTAAAGGTGGCTAATGTTGTTGCCCATCTTTTCTCAGAGTAAGCGATTACAGAGAATGCTCATGCTAAGAGACTGGGGCTAAGGCAAATCATTCTCTTCAAGTGATGAAAGAGTGTGCAAAAGATCTAAAAGAGCCACTAACAGATAATGCTTCGAATATTCATATGGAGTTCTATAATCATGTTTATTAAAAGCTCTCCAGAGTCCATACTATATTTATCCTCTGCTACGAAATACCAATTATTTGAAAAAGAGTTTTCAGGTCTCGAACCTCACAAAATAAGACTATCGTAGCAAGAAGTTGTCGCGACTCAAACTCATGTAGCCCATTAAAGAGCAAGAATTAAAGCATTTTACCTTTTCGTGTCACCACCTAATATTCGTAAATCAAAGAGAGCTTCTTTGTAAGCCTGATATACAAGATTATTAATTGTCTATAGATCCTCATAAGATTGTGCTCCTCAGATTTCATTTATCAATAACCTTACGTGATATACTTCCCTTCTGCATGCACATATATTATCATATCGATTACACTACCACTGATTTTAAAAGGTTTTGTCTTCTCTTTCTAGTTCCAAATAAATATGGTTTAAAAATCAACATACAGAAGCATCCTTCCTCTATCATCAACTTGATCGGTAGCCATCCATTTTCTAAAACATAGTTTTCCCCATATCTGGGGTGGCCATAATACCATGAATTGACTTCCTATCATTAAAATAAATATTGTGCTCTTCAGGTAGATGTATAAATGATTACTGAGTGAAAAGTTCTCTGTGGTGGATTGACTACTCAAAAAGTCTCAAACAATTCATACAAAGCTTATAGATATCTACAATCTAGACAGTTTGGGGCCTCATTATTTTGTTTGATCATGAAGTTTCAAACACAGCTTTGGCACTGTGAGGACCCATTCTGATGTATTTAAAAAGGTATCTGACAGCTCATGTCCTTTGGCAAAACTCTACATTCATATGAGATTGATATCGAACTACCAAATCATTATTATAAGGAATGACAAAGCAACTATCCAGCTCGATATTATCCTACATTGTTGCTACCAACGTATCACTTCTCCTATATTAAGAAAATACAATCCCATCAATAATTGTTGAAGTTCCAAACTGTTTAGGTTAAGAATTCTCACATTTCTCCTCCCCCATACATGGTGTTCGTGAATCTAGCAAGCTGCAAGGTCTCTGTGTCATAAATCAACTGACAACAGCATACCCTATAAGATCAGTTTCTTTATCAAGAAATTCAATTGGCACTATGCTATCAATCTTAGCCTGAGTTACAGTTGTCCTCTCTTTCCAACCACAACAAAATACGAACATACGGCAACCATCGTTTTTAAAATTCAACTGTATAAACCACTTTCTTCATAAAAAGAAAAAAATCATTCAAAATAAATATATATTTCATGAAGTCAAAAATACATTGAAACATTGTAGAATATAATCAATTCGAAAACATTACCAAATGACATTTAAATATATTCACTATTAGTAAAATACAAATTTTTAATATGACATGAATTAGAGCAACTATCATATAAGTCCAAGCATACTAAACAAAGAACTAATTGCATAGTTATTTTATAACAATATTCAAAATAATAGAAATCCATTAGAACATAAAATAAATTTATTTCATGGATTAAACTCTTATCACTTACATCATTGTTCATGTTATCTTGATACAATTGTATTAAATAGTTTTCATATTCAAAGGTAGAAAGTTTTAAGGATATCAACTAAATAATGGATATTTTATTTTAGAGTAATCTATTTGGTTGGTCACTAAACTTTTTCTGTTTTCTTATTTTGATCACTGAACGATAAAAAATTTCAATTGAGTCACGAATTTTAGTGCTTTCTTCCAACTGGGTCGCTCACGTCAACAGTGTCAAATTGATATTGACATGGACTGCTACTCACCTGCTACATGTCAACCCTTGTTGACTTGGTAAATCCTTCTCACTCGAGTGGCTGACATGGCATTCCACATCAGCTAATACCTTTCGGGGTCATCATTATTTTTCTTGCAACTCAAGTAAAGGGGACTTACCAAATCAGCAAGAGTTGATACGTTTAAGTGGCGGTCCATGTCAACATCAGGATAACACCGTTACACAAGTGATCCAATTGGATGAAAACATTAACGTTAATGACCCAATTGAAATTTTTGTAGCTTAGTGACCAAAACAAAAAAAAAAAACGAAAAATTTAGTGACCAACCAAGTAGTTTAAACACCTTTTATTTTTTCTTGCATTTGTTTTTGTTTTCTATTTTTCACCCTAGTCAAGAAACATGAGCTTAAACTGCAATTATCATACTTTCTGAACCAAATGCAATAAAAAAAAAATCAATCAAAGCAAATATCAAAGCACAAAGATAATTTTATTAATTCTAGTTATCAATAAACATAATTAAGGATAAACATAATTAAAGGTGCAATATAAGAATTGCTTACATTATTTGCAACAGTCAAACATTGTTATACCAATTATAAAGCATTTTTTATATACTTAGCTACTAGTTTAATGTTGCTCAGCCAATTAATCTCCAAGTGCATCAATTTTGTAACCATAACACCTATTAAATTAACTCACTCAGATAAATCTTTATTATGAAAAATGTCTGTGCTAACCTGCTTTTGCAGAGCCAAAATATCATTTTTCTCATTAAATCATCTATGAAATGCTTTAATAAAACGCTTGACACTATGTCAACCTTATCTTCTAAACATTATCCCTTTATACTTCTCAATACATCCATTATTTCTACCTACCAAGTGTTGCAGGTGAATCTAATAAACAAATTTGAACAACCAAAATATCTACAAATTACGATTTTATCTTAATATTGCTCATACATATACTTTAGTCTTGGAAGAAAGCTTGCAAGTCATATATCTTGCTACGAAATAAAACTTCCATGAACTTCTTTTAAATCATTGAATCTCTAACATTTTTGTATATCTGAGCACTAAGTATCGTTTAATCATCTCTCATAAATCTCAACCTTGTTTTTTCAATCTCAACCTTCTTTAATCCTTGCTAGTAACATATGACTAACAAAAGAAACATATATGGCCAAGAATAAAAAAAATAAAAGCTTTTGCCACTTTACAACATAAAAATATAAAGCACAATGTGAATTTACAGTAAATCACACAGACTGCAGGATTCAAACGTTAACATTTTTAAATTTATTAACCTCAGATTTTGTGAAGAAAATAGTTTATATCAGTATTTTCTACTAAGATCTAGTATTTAATGAGATGGTCGTAGCTAAAGTTTATACATAACCATAACCATGTGAAAAGCGTCATACTGAATTGGCAGTGAATGCCATTCAAACATCTTCGAACCTATAAACATCAAATGTCTCATAACCCTTTTTTTTATGGTTTATGGGTGTGGGAAACGTGTAAATAAAATCTACTAGACACGCATGATGGTTATATCGGCTGTAGGTACTCCTCAGCCTCTAAGGAAATGAACCTATCTCCACTGGGCATTGCCTAGCAAATTGAAAACCTATTCATTCTAAGGGTCCTTTTAAATTCTACTTAGTCATGGCTTTAGGTTTGAGCACAGTAACTCCCACCTATTAAGTTGTTCTAGGCGATCTTCTCTAGAACACGACATGATACATTAACATGGTATAGTAGAATCGTGAAAAGGAAGAAGGAATGAAAAGGTATAGAGAAAGATCTACAAAAGAAGTAGACTTCAATTAGTAACCAATCATGTCACTGCTGACATCAGTCTCCATTATTGATTTTTTACTATTGCAGATTTTTACTAAAACGATTTTACTAGGCGTTACTAGCTGAATGGCGGTCTTTTGTTGGATCGCTTCACGTGCTCATGGTGTTAGGAATATATTCTTCGTAGCTTGCATAGAGTCTCGCGGTATGTTTTGAAAGACGACAGAAGGATTCTCGTCCTTTGGGTAGGATGTATTCTCTAGTCTTGGTTTTCTTGATCTCCTGTGTGATTCTAGCAATAGTAACAGCAAAAGTCCATCCTTTTGGAATGATAATTAAATTTTGTTGAAGCAGGTGAAGCCGCGTGTTTTCCTTTTTAGCTGCCCTTTTCAATTTTTCAGTACTACGACCATCACCTAGCTTCATCATTGTAGGATCTTGTCTTCACATAAGTCAACTCTCTTTCAGTTTTTCTAGTATTGCGACCATTCTGTAGCTTCTTTGCCATAGGATCTTGTCTGGCAGTAGCTACTCAGTCTCAAAGGAATATATCTAACTCTAATGAGTAATTGCCTGACAAAGAGAAAACATATTCTTTCCACGAGTCTCTTTTGCTCCTATCTTATACAGTCTTAGGTTTGACTGCAATAACTCTCACATATAGAGCTGTTCTAGCCATACTTCTCTAAAGCACGACTTGATACATTATGTTGATACCTTAACCCCATGAAAGCTTTACATGAAACTGAAGTCAAGTACTCTATACACTCAAGAATAACCCACCCCCACACCGGTTTGGCCCCTACTCCAGAGTGTAGTAAAAACATAATTAAAAAAAATAAGGAGAAGGTAGAGAGATAGCCCTACATATCACATACACAACAATACATAGAAGTAGAACAATCCTCTTGAAAAAGGAGTTTCCCAGGCACCCTCTTAACCTCTTAACTATGCATAACTAAAGAAATAAATACAAGATAACTAGAAAGGGAAGGAAGAGCTTGTGTGGAACTTTGAGATTACAGATACTCTTCAAGTTGCAAAACTTATAGCACTGAGCAAACTAAGAGTTCAAGATCAAAGTTTAAGATGATGGAAAGAGCTTAATTTATTTCTTAAATTTGATGTCGAACATTGAAGGAGAAGAGGCCCTTATATACACATGTGGAGCAGCTTCTCGTACAAAGTAAGCCAAGGCCACATACAAAGCAAGGGACAGCTGGCTTTGAAAAAACCAGAGGCTAAAACCCTATGCGCTCATGATTTTATAACAGTAAAAGTAAGTACATAAGTAAGCTAGGGACAACTGCTTGACAAAACCAAGGGCCAAAACAATTTGTACCCATGATTTTACAATAGTAAATGCTGGTCTAAAGTTATTACTAAAGATGGTCCTAGGCATAGAAGCCCATCCTTCCATCATATTGTTCAGATTTTGCTCTTTGAGTGCGTCTAACCCATCAAGGGATTCGTTGTTGCTAGTAGAGGGAAGCATCATGTTTTTAGAGGGAATACTCCCTCCTCTATGGGCCCTGAATCGGAATTCTCTAACCCAAGCATGGACTTTCTTCATATGGTAGTCTACTACTGCCATCTAAGATCAACCTTGGGAAGGAGCAATAAAGTTGACTCATATAAGGATCCACATAGACCTTCATTCCCTTAGTTTGTAATGATAAATGACATCTCTGATTGCCCATCAAAATAGGCCCCATTCTCTTCCAGACAATGGATATCATGAATGCTCTCCATAATTTTAACTAAAATTTGATGCCGCCACGAAGGATTATGATCTCCCTATCCCTTGTTCTAAGCACGATATAACAGGGTTCCTGTTGTCACATTAAAGTTTATTTAATGTAATGCCTTGCCTCATTAGTGGGATGGAGTTTAATTCCATGTTGATTAAGCACTCATTATCTAGAGTTTTAAAGGATTTGTGAATTAAATAACTTAATTGCCACTAATCATTAAAGACAATAGCTTGTTTTGGCTTGGTGATGATTATTCTTGCTAAATGCTCACGTCAAAGAAGATTTATTTTTGTAAGTTGAGTGCCAAAAATCACTTGATTCTTCCACTTTATTATTGTGAAGCCTTCATTACACTAGCTCCATGTGTCTTTATATTGTTATTCACAAAAGAAGTTCCAGGCTAAGGCTATATCGAGTGGGAGATTTTCTTCCTTTGTTAGCGTTAATGTGCTCTTGTCATGCCAAAAATTGTTTATATTGGTCCTCCATGACATTCTTAAATAAAAGTTGTTTAACTAATGAAATTGCCCCGGAAAGAGTTCAAACTTTTCCATTCAATTTTGTCTATCCTCTCTGATTGTTTTCTTTAAAGTGTCCTATTCTTCTTGGTAAGTATTGAACAAAAGTTTGAGTTTCATTTCTTCTTCTCTCTATATGATTAGTTTTATTTCAAGGCATTTGATCTTTTGTTCTTTGTCTACAAAATAGTCTTATCTCTGAGGTTTTAAAGAGTATTTAATGCTATTGGAAGATGGTACTGGAGTATGCACTGTTTTTCATTTTCATGGTATAAATGTTTGGCTAGGGTGTGAAGTAAAGGCACTAAGCTTTTTGAATCATGTTTGTATGCCTAGATGTTCTCAATAACAGCATGCTTTTGAAGGGAAAAAATCATAGGTGTCCTAAATCTAAATGAAGAATTTGGTGGAAAAATAAGAAAAGAGCGTTGGATGCTAATTAGAGAGTAAGTTGCTTTATATAGGATTTAGGATTTTTAGAATTTCACCATAAGAAGAAATGCACATGGTCCCTACTGGTATTGTAACTACAGTTCTTGTTGTTCAAATAAACAAGTCTTGTTTAGATCCATATATTTTAGGGGAATGATATCATAGTTCCCACCAATACGAGAGAACGAGTATGATCCCGCTGGTTTGGCAGTCACAATCTCTCTTATCGCGTATGGACAAACTAGGATTTCCTCACTTATTGCATATAACTCTTCTCTTATATATTATATTCTTTTTCTATATTTACTTTTATTTTCTTCTTCGGATGCTCATCATATTTATATCTACAATCCATTCAAAAATTGGCATCATCTATGTCTTCAGGTAATTCTTTGAAGTGTACTATCCAATTATAATTAGGTTATAGCTTTTATATTAATTGTTCCATTTTGACAAATTATATTATTTATTCAACAATATAAATGAATAAATTGTGGTTTACTATAATCTATTTCTTATTGATTATATCCTTCTAATATGTACCTATGATATTCATTTAACAGAATATATATACCATCTAGTTTTTTTGTCTTAGAATATTATCTTTATAGCTATTTATTTTATCGTGACTTCTAAAAATCTGAAAACATTTATAACAGATTGTGGTGAGTCACCATGTCTTGTGTCTACTGGACTTACTAATAATTTAGTTCCTAATTCTTTCCTGTGCATAACACTGGTTCAACCTTAACTTTTAACTCTTAGTTAGTTTACCTATTGGTTTTGTAGCCACAGTTCCTGTTGTTCAAATGATCAAATCTTTGGTTTTATGAAGGTAACATAGCTCCTACAATAGGACAAAACACCTATAGTCCTGCAGGTTTGGCGGATACAGCCCTGCTTAACGCGTACAATGGAGCTATAAAATTAAACTTATTGTTAATTCTTCTAAAGCATTTACTCTTGAACTGACTATCAAGCAATTGTAGCTTTTTATAAAATATTTAAATATAAATTGTCTACACATAAATGGTCTGACTTTTGTAGATTATTTTGTAGGAATTGGTTTTCAATTAATCATAAGTGCAGATAATTTCTCAGCCAGCAAATTAAGTAGAATGATGCATGAGACATTTCAAAATACCATTATAGCTTATAATACCAAAAAACAAAGGCCTCATCTCCCCCACCCTACACTTCCTAGTTGATAGCTTTTAACTGTGCCCTCGAGTTTGCCTTAGTTTTACTTGAGAGGCTGCTATGAGATCTTTCAGAGTTTACTTTGGCTAATTTCACAACTTGATTTTTGAGGCTCCAAAAGGGACTGTGAAGTACCTACAGACCGTACAACTATCATGCATGTCTTGTAGATTTATTTACACTTTGCCTACACCCTAAACCATCAAAAAAGTTTATTCAGCATTGCCAAGAATAACCAAACGTGGTTCTTCATGAAAACATTTCACGTTCAAACAAATTTTAGAAGCTTGAATTTAATGCTCCTTATCCCTTGAAGCATTCATTATAAATAATCATATGGACAAAATGAAAGTTCATTTTTATGGTTAGAAAACAAATTATGAATAAATTTATAGGAAAAAATAATAATAAGATACTCCAAAAAACATATGCAACCAAGTTATTATACAACAATATGAGTTCTCCATCTGTGATGGACCAAAGAATAGATTTAAGATGTTCGACATCACTCTCCTTGAGAATGACAGGAACATTTTACAGGCAAGTCATGATAATTGGACAGGATAACTGCAGAAAGAGTTGACAAGCAAGATCACTATTTAAGTTATCCAAGCATTAAGCACATCCTTAGCTGGTTATAATATCAAAAAAAAAAAAAAAACAAAGATGGGGTTCAGTTATATGACACCTTTAAAGATTAAATTCTTACCAGGAATACATCCATAATCACTGGAATCAGATATGCTAGCACATTGAATAGAGAACCACAAGGACCAATATGGAAATAAGTCCTATAAAATTGCTTCTTATAAACCAATTCCCCAATAGATCTGTTGATTCTGTTGTTGCTGATAACCAGTTCTGTATGATTATTCTCCCACACACAAGCTAAGATAACCCTTTTCTTAGAATTTCCACGGCCAGCCCAAAATCCATGTACTGTCCTGCAAATTTTGTGGAATCAGTTAACAAAGAATAGGAAGCATATACAGACAAAATAACTCAATTCACATCGAAGTTCCTCCAAGAATCAAAGACAAGCATAAGATCTTTGGCAGTATTAACTGCTACCATATGTTTACACAATGAAAACCTAGACTATGACCTTGAACTGGAAAAAATAGAAGAATGGCAGCTTGATCATACTGAAACATTGCTCAATGAAGGGAAGGATTTTCTTGGAAGCAATATAAAATTAAGCACTTAACATAGATTGTATCAACTATTCCTATTGTTAAAACGCATTCAACATATTTACTAGCATGTTTTCTGCTATCACGTATATTAGATTAACTAATAGTCCTACATTGGTTAATTTGGTAAATACAGATATGAATGTATAAGCCTAGATTTATCCTATTAGCTTAAGCTTTTGGGTTAAACTGGATCTAAATAATATACATTTGGATTGCATCTAACATGAGATTGACATAAATGAAGCGGCAGCCAGACAATAAAAGAGCATACCATATTTAACTCTGCTTGATCTATGCAACTAACAAAATTTACCTGACAATTCCAATTTCCCCCCAAAGATGCTCACATTATTTTAACAGCAAAATGTAACACTAAAATGCAGTGCAGGAAGAATCTTGTTAAAATGGAAAACATGCATGCCATATCAGTGTTTATCAGGTTGCAGAGACAAAGCTTGAATACACTGCAGAGACAAAGCTTGAATGAACTGTGTTCATATATAAGCAAAAGAACTGAACCCCTGTTCAAACCTGTTCTCAATATCATTTCCTCCAGCACGAAGTGGAAATGGCTGTCATAATTGAGAAAAAGCAACATCCTTGTGCAGGATACGCTATGCCATAGCTCAGAGAATAGACAACAAATGGAATTTTTTAAGAAAAGGAAATCCTCCGAATGCCCACGCACTAGTATCATTAGCAGGTGACCACAAAATGATCTGCACCCAAGGTGCAATTCCAATTATTTTTTTTTAAATCAAACCTTCAACATAATCCTGAACAGTAATAGCCATGTCTCATATGATGTACCCTGCAAGGTGTTCAAACTCAGGTAAATCAAAAGGGCTGACAAGCATATTGAAGGCACCACACACCTCCAGAGCTATGAGGATGGGATAAAAAAGCAAAGATGTTTCAAACTAAAAGCCCTATCCGCTTGGAAAATTTAACACAGAAATTTATTTGCATCGCCCACTAAACTTGCAAAACAGAAGCATGATTAAAAAAACAAAAAACAAAGAAAAAACACAAACAAAGTTTCATTACCACCTATATAGATCCTTTACTCATGGTATTCATTCGTCAGGTTTCCAGGCCCTAGAGATGAACAGTTGACTTATATTAATAAAGCTTTACAGTGATACTATTTCTTAAATCAGTGAGATTTTTAAAAAAGAAAAGAAGGAAGGTTTTTTCAACCATCAGCATTTGCCAATCATGTGATTCACAAAGCTCCATAGTATGACAAGATAAATAGAGTTGAAATTGTCAACCAGATCAATGGAACAGTTAGTTTTCTGCCTAAACAGTATGGTTGGCTATATCATCTATCTGTATCCACAATGCAATGTAACATCCAGTGGGGTGAAAATCTCCAGAAATTACCTAAAAAGTGTACTCCAACAGACGCATAACAACTTCATACAGTATCCCTTCAAACAGAACTATATCATCATCAAACTACACTTTACTATTCCTAGGCATAATTACGTTCCTAAGCCAGCCTCCACTACTGAAGCAGAAAGGATTTACAACTCAAAGACCAAAATACCACAAAGTCAAGCTCATTTGTTTGTTTTCATGAACAGCATATCTATAGACTAGAATCACATTTCCAACTTCCAGCATTACCCTAGCTCATTCCTATATAAACTGTCTATCACTTTCATGACCTTGCAAGCATTTTCCTGGCATTGTTACTCCAAGATCCAAACTATTCATGGAACCAAAATGTAAGCAAAATGCAGTAGAACCAAAACAAGATCGGGAACCAATGCTTTTTCTGTGCATCTTGTGATAATCAAATCTGTAGATTAGCACCATCCCTCTCAAGTTCTTCTCGTTAGCATTTTTCTCACTTTCTCATCCAAAGATCCAAACATTTCATGAAACCAAAACCCAAGCAAACCACAACAGAATCAAAACCGCGGATTGGAAACGAATATCTTTCATTGCAAACCAACCATATTCATATACTGGCATCAAAGTCACAACTTTAGCATTATCTAAGCTCATCCAATATCACCTCACCGTAATTTATGCATTTGTAACGCATTGCGATTCCAATATCCGAACTTTTTATAGAGCCAAAATGCAAGTAAAACACTGTATACAATCAAAAACCGAGAACTGGAAATCATCTGGTTAACAAGAAAGTTGCAATCAGTTTACAGTCACAAAGTTCAAACTCTCAAGCGTACACTCAACAGAAAAAGAAAAACTAAAGAAAATCCACACTGCAAATGTCCCTGAAGATGATACCATAAAATCTGAATTTAATAGTATTGAGGGTATAGATCTCCCAAACTACATTCAGACAAGGAATAAAAGAAAAATCAATTAAAAACAGAGGATGGAATTAACCTACCAGCCATAAGACAAACAAAAACCCAATTTAATCTGAAGCAATCAAATAAATCTCCGAAAAAAATGCGAAAGAAATTCCGAAGACTTGCCCTCCCCTGTGAAGAAACAAGCTCAAATGAGCCAAATATTTCGAAAAAGATGAACTGAAATTTTTTAAATTATTCTGCTATGCACAACATGTGAGAAATTTGGATAACATCATTTTTGTATCTAATCAAAAGGCAATCTAGAGGCTGTCATTCAATAAGCACATAGTTTTAGTAACAAAGCACAAACACAAAGAAGCTCCACATAAAATTAAGAGAGGATCCATCTTAAAATAACAATGTTGCTTTCTCCTTAGTAAATAGCATGATATAATTTAATCCTGCAACCCTTATCCAAATCATATTCAAATCATGTTGTTCACAAATCTCAAAACACCAGCTAAACAGTAACATGGACCTGCTTATAATATTTTCGAGGAGTTGTCCATCTTACAGTGTTCATCACATATTGAACTGCTCACTTAAATTTGTAAACATTAAAAGTTGCTGGCTAGTTCAAGCAATGTTATTGACTAGAGAATGTCCTTAATAAATTCAACATCAATGGAAAGAAAGAAAAGAAATTAAAACATGGAAAACCATTATCAAGTTATAGAAAAACCATCAAATAAAAGGTTAAGACCAAAGCAATTGCATAACAATTCTAATAAGTTTGTGAAAAGAAAAGTTATTCACAATCATAAAGAAAAAGTCAAGAAAACAAAGCTTAATGTGCCAGATTAAATGTGCATGGAATATTAGGCAACGGAATAAGTAAAACTTACTATTGCAGAGGATAACTTCAGTAATTTGACTAATCTTCACTTAGTTGTTAACAATATAATTATAATTCTGTCACCTTCTGCTTCGTGCTTGCAACATCAATTGATGAATCTTTTCTTTTGCCCCATAAATGCCTTTTTTTTCAAGACCCTCCAACAAAAGGTTTAAAGTACGGGGCCTGGCAGCAATGCCCTTCAGCACCATTTCCTCAAAAAACAAGCATGACTGTTGTAGTTTGCCATTCCGACACAGACCCTGAACTAGCATAGTGTAGGTGCTTGGATCCAAGCTAACATCCTTTTCAAACATATCTACCAACAAGTGCGTTAAAAGTTTTGTCCATTTCCTTTTACAGCATAGTTTCAATAACGGGTGGTAAGCCTTAACATCAGGCTTGCAAGAGCTTTCTCCCAATTTTGTAATTATTTTGAATGCATCTTCCTCTTGAGAATAATCACAAAAAGCAGAAATCAAGGTACTATATGTAATAACATTTGGAGGAATCCCATCCCTGTGCATCTCCTCAAACAGACGATTTGCATCAGCCAGTCTCCCTGCTTTACATAGTATGTAAATCAGAGAATTATAAAATGAAGTGTCTGGAGTACAACCATCTCTACTCATCTTGACAGGAACCTGCAAAGCTTCTTGAATCTTATTCGCCTTTCCTAAAGAATGCATTATGATTGTGTATGTAACAACAGTTGGAAGGCATCCCTGGGATTGCATCTCGGCAAGAATAGCCCTGGCATTCTCGAAATCCTTCTGAATGCAATAAGCTTCAATCAGGTTTGTATATGAAATCACACAAGGAGTGAAACCAAAATCTCTCATTTCCTTGATGGTCTGTTTTGCTTCATCTAGATTCCGTGCTTTGCACCACCCATGTAGCAAAATATTGAAACTACTAGCATTAGGAGATATCTGACTCCTCATCAACAAGAACACATCCCTTGCACACTCAACATTTCTCTCCTTGCACAAACTATCCAAAAGTACATTCATAGCTGAACAATCCTTCTTTACCCCAAACAACTCCAAATTATAGAATGTCTTTATAGCATCATGCCATCTTCTAGCCCCTGCAAACCTTCTAATGACTTTAGCCATTGTTGATAACGAGACCAATCCCCCAATCTGATTCATTTCCTCAACCAATCGCAACATCAAATCAAATTGTTTACACTTCCCCAAGATGTCGACCATCACATCATATAATTCGGGAAACTGTTTGTTGTTAAATTCAGGCTGATTATCAACCCACTTAAAGAACCCAAAAGCTGAAATCCAATCATTATTAAACCTCCTCAATATCTTGTCTACCAAACTATTGGAGGCCTTGACAGAGCAAGCGTCAAGAGCTAAACAAACTGTTTCAGGAGATGAAAACCTCTTCTTCAAAATGTTGCTAATTTCATCAACATCATCATCAACAAACTCGCACAGCAGGTCCCTCCCCATATCAGTTGACAATCCATTGGTTTTCCGGCTACTCATGGCAGTCACCAAACTCTGCGACTCGGCCGGAATCACAAAATCATCATCAGAATCAGAAACAACAGTCACAGGCCTGTCCACCGGGACCTTAAACCAAGCAGGCAATTCATGTGGCTCAACTACACAGCATAAGCCTCTAAACTTGCCCAAAATCACCCAACTTCTTGGAGCTTTGATTCCATAAAACGAAACCATCCTCATTAAAACCAACAATTGCTCAAGAATTTTGTTCAAAATTCAAAGGAAAAGAATCAAAGATATCTCAGAGTACGAGTGATCAAACAGAACAAGTAGACCATCATAGAAGAACAAATCTTGGCGTAAACAACACAATTAGGGATTCAAGTGTGAAAAGAAAAAAAGCCCCGATGAGCAGACAGCAGACAGCAGACAGCAGACAGCAGACAGAATTAAAAAAGAAATATCTATATATATCTAACAGATATCTAATCTGGAAACATATGATTTGAAAACGAGCAAAAGAGTTGAGGAATGGATCGGGTAGGAAATGCCTTTGTTTCCACTGGTTGAAGGCTTCAAGTGAGATGAGAGAAACAAAGGCGAGGCGAGGCGAGGCGAGGCGAGACGAGGCGATGCGTGGGGGAGGGCAGTGTGGCGGAGCGTGGCTGGGTGCACGTAGCTTTGTAGGACAGTGAGAAGATAAGCGAGCAATTGAATAGGTTTTGACAAATTTGGTTCTTTATAGCAGTTTTCGATTGATGTTTGGTGAAGGAAATATATAAATGAATAAAACTATTTTAGAGGAGTAATAGGGGGTGTTTGGGGTTTTTTTTTAAAAAAAAAAATTTTTTTTTTTTGAAAAGAAAAAAAAAAAAAAAAAAAAAAACAAATTTAGCTTTCGCACAGAGTGCATTTCCTGAATTACTTTTCCCTCATTATAACTAATATTATAATTATTTGTAAACATTAATAACTTAATGACAACTTAATAATAATTATTACATAATTATATAATAATAATTATTATTATTATTATACTTTAATATTAATATTATAGTTATAATTATAATTTTAATTACATTTGTAAACATTAATAACTTAATGACAATGATAATAACAATTATTACGTAATTACTATTATAATTATAACAATAATAATTATAATTATAATTATAATGTTAATTATATTTGTAAATATTAATAATTTAATGACAACGATAATAATAATTATTACGTGATTACTATTATAATTATTATAATAACAATTATTATTATATAATTAATTTAATATTATAATTATAATTATAATTGTAATTATATTTGTAAACATTAATAACTTAATGACAACGATAATAATAATAATTATTGTGATTTCTATTATAATTATAATGATTATTATTATATAATTAATATTAATATTATAATTATAATTATAATTGTAATTATATTTGTAAACATTAATAACTTAATGACAACGATAATAATAATAATTATGACGTGTTTCTATTATAATTATAATAATTATTATTATATAATTAATATTAATATTATAATTATAATTATAATTGTAATTATATTTGTAAACATTAGTAACTTAATGACAACGATAATAATAATTATTACGTGATTACTATTATAATTATTATAATAATAGTTTTATTATATTAATTAATATTAATATTATAATTATAATTATAATTGTAATTATATTTCTAAACATTAATAACTTAATTAGATAATAATATTATTGTGTTATATTATAATTATAATAATAATAATTATTATATAATTAATATTAATATTATAACTATAGTTATAATTGTAATTATAATTATAATTATTATTATTATTATAAAATTAATTATTATTATAATTAATATTGGATATATAATGGTAATTAAATGTAAAGTCAATGAATGCCCATTTTAGTCATTTGTCACCTCCAAAAGTGCTTTTAGAGCTCAATTCAAAAATTGAAACTCGAGCTCGCCCATAAACAAATTTAGCTTTCGCCAGAGTGCATTGAACTACTTCTGCATAGTCATACAAGTACAAAAATCTTGGATCTTACTGTTTGGAGTGAGATTAGACTACCAGTGAAACATGCCGGGCTTGAAACACCCCCTTGGTCGAGCTTGGCTTGGTTGAGTGATTATCATGAGCGAGCTCAATTCAAAATTGAAACTCGAGCTCGACTGGATGATATTACTCTGATACTTAAGTTCGAGCTTGATTTTGACTATGAAACTAAAACTTGAGCTCGGCTCAATCATATCAATCTAAGGCTCAAACCTAACCTTTAAATACAAAAATGTGCTCTATTAAACTCATTAATATTCAAAATTTTTAAAAACGATAATTCTAATGCAAAAATCCAATAATAAATTAATGAAGTATATTAAAAAAAAATTATAACCCAAAAGAACTATATGCATGACATTACACATCAAATTAAAAATCTTAACTAATACATATTTAACAATAAATCAAAAACTAGTACAGCTGAATTACAAGCTTGCAAAAAACCAAACTGCGAAGATTAATCAAATCAATTAAATATCAAATTACAAAGCATTAATACAGTTATCTAATATTAAATTTTACCACAAACCTTGACAATCAAATCAATCATAAACAAAATGGCTTCACCAAATATAGCAATATATAAAAAACCAAACAAGATAACATTTACTAACAAGTAACTTCTACCTGATACGCAGAACATTTCTATGCTATGGTATAGGCTTAAGTGCATTATCAGCAAAAATACATAGTGCACTTTGGTTCTTGTCTTTTAAAAATGTGCATTATTGTTGTCTTTCGTTTGTTTTCATTTGATGCTTCTTAATTATGTGCATTCATTGTCCAAAATTCTCATGTTTCCAATTGATTGTGAATGCTCATATTCTATTTTGGATATAGTAAAGTGTTCGTGTTAATTGTTTTTAACAATGAATATTATATTATTCCAAATATTACTAAATGGTCATCTAATATTGCTTGTTTTTGTTTTTTCTGTAAATGGATATTTTCTCTCGTGATAATTTGGGTTTACTTGCCACTATAGCTTATTTGTATACGGAGATGATGAAAAAACTAGTTATATTGGTGTGTATGTTATTGCCTTAGAGCATAGGCGTAGAAGAAAGAGACCATGGATTGTCTATGATAGAGCAAATAGGAAATTAATCAGGGGTGTCAATATATATAGGTTGGTCTTTGAGAATGACCTAACTTGCATTGAGACTGCTTGTATGGATTGACAACATTTCATCATCTTTGTGATTTGTTTACCACAAGTGGTAAACTAGTAGACACTAAGAACATGTGTATTAAAGAAATAGTTGCATCTTTCCTATATACCATTTCACATGACCAAAAAAGTAGAGTGGCAAAAAGAGAGTTTGTTAGATTTGGAGAAAATAAGTTGACATTTTAAAGGTGTTTTAAATGCAATTTTAAAATATTTTGAAGTCTTGCTCAAAATACCATAACCAGTTCGTGAAAGCTCAACTACTGGAAAGTGGCGATCGTTTAAGGTAACAAAAAAAATGTATTAGCTTGTTCAATTTTTTTTTTTTTTGAAAAAAAAAAAAAAGAAAAACAAAGCTTGCTATAGATACTAACATTAGCCTATTTTATAGAATTGCCTCCGGGCTTTGGATGGAACATACATCAAAGGAAATGTTTGTGCAATTGACAATGCTAGGAATCGGCTAAGAAAAAAATGAGATTTCTACTAATGTCTAAAGTGTGTGCTCCCAAGATGTGCAATTGATTTTCATTCTACCAGCGTGGGAGGGTTCAACAATTGATGCTATAATGTTAAGTGATGCAATTTTTAGGAGAAATGGGCTAAGTGTCCTACAAGGTATACCATTTAATTGTTTAGTATAGTTAGATTTCAAATTTGCTTTTGTTAAAGAGGTAACAAACTTTAACATGGTTGTAGGTTATTTTTATTTGTGTGATGAGGGTTACCCTAATAGAGAGGGATTTATTACTCCTTTTAGATGGCAAAGGTATCATTTAAATAATTGGAGGCAAGATATCCATCCCACCACTCTTGAAGAGTTCTTTAACTACAAGCCATCTTCTAATAAAAATGTAATCAAGAGATGCTTTGGCCTACTAAAAGGAAGATGGGCCATTTTGAGGGAAACGCATACTATCCTATGAAGACAATGCATGATCATTTTTGCTTGTGCATTGCTACACAACCATATTATGAGGAAAATGCCTATTCATCTGTTAGAAGAAACAATTGAGAAATACATCATAGGAGAAGATTTAAATGATGATAGAATTAACTTCATTAAAACATCGGATGCTTGGACAACATGGCATGCTAATTTGGCAGTTGATATGTTTAGTCAATGGAGACATAGTAGGAGCTAACATAGATAAGGATAATCGGTAGACATGTCTAATCAATAGAAGTGCAATATTATATGTTTAATCTTTTTTTTTTTTTTTTTTTAATGAAATTTATATGTTTAGGGGCCGTTTTTTTCCCCGAAGAAGAAAAAAAGGGGGGGGAGGGTTCCCCCCCCCCCCTTTTTTTGTTTCACTTATTTATTAACGGTGATGATGTGACAATTAGTTCGGCCCCTTCGGCCCCCCCCTCTCGAAAAAAAAAAGTCACCACTTACTTTGCAATATTTATGATAAATAGATAATTATTACCATGGTAATAAAATAATTAAATAACTACTCTCACTAATTAATAATTAAACATAATATATTAACCGATTTAATTTAATTGAATAACATGGTATTAAATTAATTATGTGATGTGCAAAGTTTTTAATTTAATAAATAAATTATTTATTATCATCGTAATAAAGTAATTAAATCATTTAATTAAATCATATGATTTAATTAAATAAATGTAAAAAACATGAAATGGCAACTTTATCCCCTCACCGAAGTGGTGATCATATCCCCACTTCAACCATCCAAACACAGGAAGTGGTATCCGAAGTCCAGTTTTCAGCTTGAACCAAACACACTGAAGTGGATAGTTCCAGCTGAACTATTCACTTCCACCGAAGTGCCACTTTTAAACTTCCACCACTTCGACAATTCACTTCCAAACCAAACGGCCCCTTAATCATGTGTGATATATATTTTTTTCCTTTGCCTTCCGTTCTTTATGAGCTGAAAATTTGATTTATACACATGATTAATCATTGTTTTGCTTTTGTATTGTTATTGTATACTTATTTGTTATGTAATTATTGGTATGTATTCTTTTTTTTTTCTTGACATAAGATGGCTGAAAATGCAAATGAGATTGACAAAAGTGAGAAAAGAGACAAGAGGCAAGCAAAACAAGGAACATGTTTGGACTGTAAAAAAGATTCCATGTCAATTGAATGCTTGACTAAGCTTGCTCAATTTGGCAAATGGAAGGCTGATAATGGTCAATTTCGTCCTGGTTATTTGACTTAACTTGAAAAAATGGTTGCATGAGAAGCTACCTGATTCTAATATCAATGGCTCACCAAATATTAAGTCAAGGGTGAAGTTATGGAAAGGCAATACCATGCCATTCAAGAGATGTTAGGCCCAAATGCATGTGGTCTTGTTGGGAATGATAACACAAAATGCATTACATGTGATGCTATTGTCTTGAATGATTAGGTGAAGGTAATTTCTTCTAATTTCACTATCATGATTTTTATCATTTTTGGTAACACATGTCTTCCTCATGTTTATAATTTATTTATTTGTTTGTTTCTAGAGCCACCCAAGGGCTATTGCAATATGGAATAAGCCACTAGGGAAGATGCTGAAGCTCCAACTAATGCTTCTGAAGATATTGCAAATGAGGAAGTTGTAGAACTACTAAACCACCCATAGAAGATACTTTTATTGACTTAGAATACAAAATCAATACATAGATGGGAAAGATGATGCAAGTATCCCTATAAGCTAATGCCATTGTTACTTCACAACCAGGTCCATCACATGATACACCTACAAAGAAAATCAGGCGTAAACGCTCCTTAGGTCAAGATGTTGGCAATGATGAGTTCTCAAGCACTGTTAGCTCAATTAGAACCTGGATTGATAGTTTAGGAGAGCATATGTCAAGGCTTGCTAGCTAGTTGCTTCCAATTTTTAACTGAGAGACAGTGGCAAAAAAAAAAACGTACATTCTGAGTTACTCAAGATTGAAGCTTATCCTACTATGAAAGGATCAGAGTTGGTGGCCTATTGTATCTGACACTAGTAAGGTGTCCTATTTCTTCTCACTTCCTAATAAGTGGGAGAAGGAATAGTTGCCTCGATTTTATGAGGTTGCCAGTAGAATTAAATCTTGGTGTGTACGAATTTCTTTGATTGTTTAAGTTGTGTGTTGGATGTTGAATGAAACTAGTAATGTGTGTGCTATTATCTGTGCTACTTATTATGTATGCTAATTTTGTGTGAAATTAGTAAGATCTGAATGGATATTGTGTTGGTTGGTTAAACATTTTTTAAGTAAGAATTAATATTTTAGCCAATGTATTTTTTCAACTTTTTCATTGTGGCATGCATTGTGTGGAGCTTGTTATTGAGAGTAGCTCTATTGGTGGTTTAAGGATATGCAATTTATAGTTGAGCTTGTTGATGGACGTAATTTAGTCTTGTATTATGATTAATTTTCTTTCATAAAAATATTAATTTTATTTTACATTTTCATTTGCTCAAAATTTTCAAGACAAGTATTTTGGAAAAATGATCCAAACAATTAATTTTTATATTATAATTTAATTATTTTCATTTAAACAATTATTTTACTTTAAAATTTTTAACATTTCCAAAATTTTAGATGCAAATGTATTTTAAAAAATTTGGAACATTATCGGGGTGATTATTATTGTCAATCAAACATGCTAATGAAATATTAGTAGGAATATAAGTTCCTAACCAAACATGGTTATCACATATTACCACAATATTCTTGATCATATAGCATTTCTGACCACAATACCATGGCAATCTCATTCCCGTGGTAATGTATCAATATTACTAACTAAACGGCCCCTAATGAAAATGGGAATAAGAATTAGAAGGGAGAGGTGAGGGAGATAAGGAGAGAAATGGGAATAAGAATAGAAGAAAAGGGGATAATGAAAACTATGGTTGGCTAGAGAAAATGAGAGTTGGAAATAAAAAAATAAAAGAGAGATAATAAACTTATAGTTATGCCCTTTTATATACATTGGGTGATATTGTCTAAAATAATATATTGTGATTAATAATAAATAATTAACATGATTTATTATTAAATATTTCATTGATCATTATTTATTGTAATTTAAAATAATCAAATATTTCAATTAAATAGTATAATTTAACAAATATTTGTTTATTGAATTATTTTAACTAAATCTTTTCGTTGTTGAATAGTTATAGATGAATAATTTAACCAAATAGATTGTAATTTTGATGTCATTAACCAATTTAATAAGAGATATTTGAATTGTATATTAAATTTATTCAACTTAATTATCATGGTTTAAATGAAAGATCATTATTTCGTTGGAACAAATCATAAAGTGGTTGATGCTTTCTACACATGATGAATATCATGTTCATCATGTTCTCCCAAGAAAAATTTGGTGGCACAAACTTAATAATGGTGCAATGTTAATTAGTATCTCACCCGACACTATTGACATCAACAATTGTAACATAGTTTTTTTTTATACTGTAGCCTGCTCAGACAATATCCTTCATATCGTTGCATCATCAATTATAATGTCATGTGCAACCAAATTACATACCAAATATAAGGCAACATAGTTTTACTGCAACCATTAAACAACAATATTACAAAATAATGAGAGTCGTTACAACATAATACTAATACAATGGACAGTCAAACCAAATGCAAGAGTGGCTTTTGACACTCTTACAAACGTTCAAAAGATAAAGAACATACTTAAAAAATAGTGAGCAAAGTTGGTGATTAGTTATCGTCAGACTATGGCATGAATATTGTTGTTTCTATTACCTAGCGTCCCTTCCTAAAAGTAGATGGAACATACCAAAAAACAATCTTAGATTAGATGGAACATACCAAAACAAAATATTAGATTGTGCTAATTGTTAATGAAAGTTATACAAATTAATGAACAAAAATGCCATGAAAATCAATGGTTTTAATGACTTTTAATATAAATGAATGAAAAAAAATAAAATGAACATCAATGGAACTAATGATATGCCCTAAAGGTTAATGAACAAAAGTTAATTATGGTTATAATGAATACCCTATCCATTGAATTAATGAATAAAAATGCCATGAATGCCATAAATAAAGCATATATAAATCAAGCCAAAGTGATAAATAATGAGAGAGACTCATACCTTCTAGGAGTAGAAGATAAAAACGTATCTTTTTTGTCATCTAGTAAATCCCAAAACATGTAAAGTGAAAAGACACTTTACTGTAGAGGCGGGACTCCCACACTTCCCTGAGAGAAGGCTATAGTTTCACACCCGTGCCCTTGCAAAAGAAGCTCCCCTCATATTTTCTTAAAGACTTTGTCAATGAGTTCCCTAATGTTTTTCCTGAAGACCTTCCTAGATTACCCCAAAGAGGGAAGTGGAGTTCGCCATCGACTTGCCTCCAGGCACAGCTCCTTTAACCAAGGCACCATACCGAATGACACCTACTGAGCTGAAGAAATTGAAGAAACAACTTGAGGAGATGTTAGAGAAATAATTCATTTGACCAAGCATATCACCTTGGGGAGCTCCAGTGTTGTTTATCAAAAAGAAAGATGGATCACTGAGACTGTGGATCGACTACCGAGAATTGAACAAGGTGGCGGTTAAGAACAAGTACACATTACTGAGGATTGACGATCTTATGGGCCAGCTGCATGGAGTTCAAGTCTTCTCTAAAATAGATTTGCAGTCTGGGTATCATCAGGTTCGAATCAATTTGTAGTCGTCTTCATTGACGATATACTGACCTACTCATGCAGTAAGCAACTACATGCGAAATACTTAAGGATTGTACTAGAGACACTAAGACAGCGTGAGCTGTATGCCAAATTTTCCAAGTGTGAATTTTGGCCTAGCAACGTGGCTTTCTTAGGGCATGCCATTAGTAAAGACGGTGTTTCGGTAGATCCCAAGAAGATGGAAGCAATCATAACTGGAAGAGTACGAGTTCGGTTAGAGAAATCCGAGTTTTCTTGGATTAGCCGAGTACTATCGGAGGTTTGTATAGGACTTTTCCTGATTAGGAACGCCTTTGACGAGACTAACTTGGAAGGGGGCTCAATTCACCTAGACTGAAGCTTGCGAGCAGAGTTTCCTAGAGCTGAAGCATAGACTCGTACCTGCACCCATTCTTGCCTTGCCAGAAAGTGAGTGTGGATACGTGATTTAAATTACCCCACACACGACCTAGAGCTGGTGGCAGTCACCTTTGCACTAAAGATCTGGAGGCATTTTCTGTATGAAGAACCTTGTAAAGTGTACACAGACCATAAAAGTCTAAAATACATCTTCACCAAGAAAGAACTCAACAGACTTAACCAAGGATTATGATTTCAGTGTCCACTATCACCTGGGTAAAGCTTACGTGTTGGCTGATGCTTTGAGCAGGTGGTATAACTATGGAGCCACAACAGACTTAACCGAGTAGAGACCCTACTGAAGGATATGCGGAGGTTGGAATTGGAGGTTGTTCAGCCGGGCTTCGAGGTGAGCCTGGCTAATGTGCACATCCGACCTAACCTACTAGAGATGATCAAGACAACTCAAATGCATGATCCTAAGTTGCAAGAGATCTGAGCTAAACTTCAGCAGGGAATGTCATCTCAGCTCCGAGTGCTCAACGATGGTATCCTGAGATTTGAAAGATCAAGTATGCATACCCGACGATCCTGATTTAAAGAGGGGTATTCTAGAGGAGGCTCACTATTCAAGTTATACAATTCACCCCCGAGGTACAAAAATGTACAGAGGGCTCAGGGACCACTTCTGGTGGAACAACATAAAGTAGGAGATAGCTACCTTTGTAGCTCGCTGTCTTACCTGTCAGCAGGTGAAGGCAGAGCATCAGAGACCAGCAGGATACCTTCAGCCGTTACTGATACTAGAGTGGAAGTGGGAGCATATCATGATGGACTTCGTAACTGGCTTACCCTGAACTCAGAGAAAGCATGAGTCAGTATGAGTGATTGTCGACCAACTAACCAAGTCAATCACTTTCTGCCTCTAAGACCTGGATTGGGTCTTGAGAAGCTAGCTGAGTCATACCTAGGGAAAATTGTCCGACTGTAAGCATACTGGTATTGATCACATCTGATCGAAATGCTAGATTCGCCTAGAGATTTTGGAGGAGTTTACAATCAGCACTGAACACCAAACTGATTTTCAGTATAGCATTTCATCCCCATACAGACAATCAATTTGAGAGAACGATACAAACTCTGGAGGACATGTTTTGAGCATGCGCCCTCGACTTTTCTGGTGCTTGGGACTGCTATTTACCTCTAGAGGAGTTTGCTTATAACAATAGTTATCAAGCGAATATTCAGATGGCACCATACGAATCTTTCTACGGGCGGAGATGTAGATCAAAGCTGCTCAAAGCCGCCAAAAGAGCTATGCAGACAAGCGCCTCTCAGACCTAAAGTTTCAGGTGGGTGATGCAGTCTTTTTTAGAGTCTCACCTATGAAGAGTATGATGAGATTTGGAAAACGTGGGAAACTAAACCCCCACTATATTGGATATTTTGAGGTTGTGGAGCGAGTTGGGGCTGTGACTTACTGTTTAGCCCTACCTCCAGACTTAGCTCAGGTCCACAATGTTTTTCATGTCTCCATCTTGAGAAAGTGTCTATCTAATCCATTGCATGTCATTCAGCATGAGCTAGTAGAGCTTCAGAAGAACCTGCCCTACGAAGAGCGACCAGTGGAGATCCTTGACTACATGGAACAACAGCGTGGGAGTCGAATTACTCCCTTAATGAAGGTTAGATGGAGCAACCACTCTGGTACTAAAGCTACTTGGGAACGAGAGGCTGATTTGAGATAACGTTACCCAGAGTTCTTTAGTAACTCTTGATGTGAGTTTAGAGGACTAAACTCCTTCTAAGGGGGAAGGATTGTAAGGTTCACACTTGTTTTTGACTGGAGTCTTTAGTGTTAAGCCTTATCTAAGCCACTTAAGCTAATTTAATTAGGGTTAAGCTTAATCAGGGAATCTTTTACATTTCGGAGCTTTTTTATGTGTCTTAATTTTCAGATGGTCGGATGATCATTGAGAGTATTTGGACTATATTACTTGAGCATTATTGGGATATATTATTGAGCATTATTGAGCCGTGTTATGGGTTGCTTTAAATGAAGGGAAGGGAAGAGCTTGGCTGGAACCTACCACTGCTCTTCTCCTTCATCACTTCATTTCTCAGCGACCTCTTATTCTTGGCCGGAGCTCCGGTGGATCCGATGTTAGGACCCTGAACTGCGGTGTAAAGGAGGAAGTTAAACACCGTATTCCTAGATCAGGTAGGCTATCACACTCGTATAACTATGTATTTCTAATATTATATTTATTTTATTCGTGAATTTATTTATCTGTATTTTGTATTTTCTGTGGTTTTTAGTACATCTCCATTCCTAGCAATTTGCCCAATTAGGATGAGTAAGTTCTAGCTATGTGCACATATTATTTATAGAAGCGCTATTGGGCATGCGTGTTCTTTTCGACTGGAATCGAAGATCCGACTTTGACTGTTGATATTCTGTATGTTCTGACTTCATAGTTGAAGATTCAACATTAAATTGTTGATTTATTTATTAGTCAGGGAGATGTATACTTTTGGTTTTTCAGTCTGTTATCAGTATTCTGATTTTATCTTATATGTTTATTTATTTTCTATACTTCAGTATGATATTATACCTTTACAGGCATGTTATCTATTCTCTGCCTAATTTTGACTGTTGTTACCAGCAAATTTCTGGCTATTTATATTTTATGTTACTTTTGCGATCCTACTGAGCCCTCATGGCTCATGTACTCTGTGATTTTCTTGTTTTCAGGTGAAGAGTAAGATTTGGACCTGGGGTTGTTCTTGGGTCTTGTCTCTGTAATTGTCATTCTTGTTTGCAATAATTCTTTTCTATGTGAGTGAGATTTATATTCTTATTTTAGACTTTTAAGTATGGCATATTGTGCATCTGTAGGGCTGTTAAAACCCATACTCGAATTATTTCTATTTTCTATCAATTATCTGTATTTCTGTATTATTACTTTTTTATTATCTGTTGGTAATAAATTTGATTGGATCTGAAATCTGAGGCCTTACACCCAGTGGGACCCAGCCCTGTTGGATGTGGCCAATATGTCAGCGGGCCTCGCTTTGGGGCTGGGGTGTGACAGGATTCACCACCTTTGTTTAATACAAGTTTTTAGTTTTAATCCCGCTTCGCTCTTCTGATCTAACACCCTGTATCCTCGAATACCTGGTGTAACCACCCCCCTTGGTATCAGAGCCTTGTTGAAATCCTTTTATTTCTTACAGGTTCATGAATACCTTTCAGCCCTAAACCCCTTTTAGGGTTACTCCTTGGTCTACAAGGAAGAATAATGTTAACTTTGGTCTTTCTTCAAGGGTAAGTCTTAGTATAGTTAATTATTCCATGTGTTAGCTTCATAGAAGTTAGTAAAGTGTACTGTTTTCTTATTTAAAAGAGGTACTCCATAATGTCAACTCCTCTCTTGAATTAGTATACTTGATCTCTAGAGCTGAGAAAGTACCACGTAAATACCCCATGGAAATAGGTAAAGTGGAAAATGCTGATTAAGATCTTGTGTTATTAATTCTTTAGGAATCATACAGGTGCTAGACTTGGAAAGACCTTATTAGAAAAGAAAGTCAGTTCTTTATTAGTTTCTTGCAGCTGATCTTGGAAGAGCATAACTAGTCTAAGACGGATCCAACAAAGAAAGATTATAAATGTTAAGCATTGATTATTTGTGCCTTTAAGGGCCATGAATATATAATTATGCCTTTCAATTCAACATAAATAATTTTACTATCCTAAATGTTTATAATACACTTAGTTAATGATCATTCCTAGATGATATGTAAATATAATTTTTTTTTTCCTTTAACATATGCAATATATAATAACTACTAGCTTAAAGCCCTATATGAGTCATAGATAAGCCTTGGCTATTACACAAAACTGTTCGTTATAAGCTTTCTAAATATCAAAAAATAAAATAAAATAAAATAAAAATAACACGTTTTGCAAAAATGTTTTCTGAAAATAGTTGGAAAATAAGTTTTCACAAATGTTTTTTTTATTCTTTGAAATAAGAAACTGGAAACACATGTTGACAAACAATCCCCTAATTAAGTTTTTAATTTGGCATTTCTCTTTTTAAATATAATTATCTACCAATAAACTCAAATTGAATAAAGTAATTAGGGGTTTTAAATATATATCCCAAAAATACTAATTAAAAAATAATTTGTAAATTTGTCTCAGAATTTTTAATTTACAGACAGTTTTTAAAATCTATCTCTAAGAATTAAGATCTACGGTTGGCTTTTGAAATGTGGCCCTAAGAATTTAATTACCTTTAGGGGAGGTTTTAAAATATATCCCAAACAATTATAACTTGAGACAAATTTCAAAAATATGCGTCAAAGTTATGTCCTTAAAACATATATTTGTCATAGTATATTAGTAAAAATTATATAATGACATATATAATATTTGATATATTAAAGGAGCTAGGCTCAAGAGCTTTCAAGCTGGAGCACCCACTATTACAGCAAGAGTTCATTAAAGCTTTCAGCATAAACTACTTTGTGAATAGTTTAATTAGTTAACACCCTTTATTGAGATTTTAAATCAGTATTATTAGATATACTCACTTAATCAAAAGGACATGTTTGTTTTCTCAAATTATAAGATTTTTCATTAAAATGCAAATATCATAAAGACATGGTTTTCCATGTGTTAATTTTATACAATGGCATGAGAAAATGTGATGTTTTCCTCTTCATTAGATAATGTATGAAATATTTATTATTAATGATTCTTTCCGATTTGATGATTTTGTTTTTCTATCTGAGTTAGGCCATCATGTCATCATCTATGAACAAGGGCAATGTACCAAAAAAATGCGACACCATCGAAGAAAATATGCGAAAAAGATTTGCTCAAAACATAAACATCTCAATGACCATATAGGGACCATTTTGAGAAGAAGATGGAAGGCATATAGGATAGAGTAGATGACTATTTCCTTTTACATGAGAGTGAGAATAAAAGAGAAATTTGCAATAAAAAAAAAGGAAAATGATGAATATCAAACACTTTTGAGAATTTCCAATGTTTGGCTATTAAAGAAAGTTACCTAGAAAAAACTCCATTCAATTATAAATAATTTACTTTTTTGTGGACTCCATTTTTTTTTTTTTGTTAAGAGGAGCTAAACTTTTAATGGGCCCGTTAAACTAAGACAGAGGCGTGCGCACGCCTTTGCTACAGCCTATGGGGTCCTGTACACACTTGGGCATAGGGACCACCCACAGTCTCAAAGCTCTCAGATGTGTATCTTTACCCCGTGGATTCAAACTCTCACCACTTGCGAAGCATCTTCACAGGGGATCCGAATGCCAATTGACCCAAAAGCCATTGGCATGGACTTCATTTTTTGTGCACATCCTTGTTTGCTTAACAACATATGAGGGCTTTGGATTCCAGGGAATTCTTCAACTTTCTCTCCTTTCAAGCAAACCTGTGAGGCTATGTTTCCCATCTCAAGTCACCGAACTCAATCTCAAATGGGAGCTAATAGCCTCACTCCCTTTTCTACCCTCTTTTTAACTTGTTGATGCTATCATCACAAGATCTAAATCCTCAAAGCTTCTGTCAATTATCTCATAGTCACACCAGTGGAATTCTCTCTCAAATTTTCCCGAATCCTTCAAATACTTTTATCTGGTTCTTTTGTATTTGAATTATTATAGATCTCTTTGGTTGTGTGCAATAGGAATGTTTGGAATTACTATAACTTCTTTATATAGTTATTATATGTTGCACAGGAGGCCTTGGTACAATAATCAAGAAGCAAAAGTGGGATAACCACCAAGAAGATCTTACGCCAGAATCAAGGGATAAAGTACATCAAATACAATGATTACATCATGAAGTGAAATTACTGTATTCAGGGATTAAATGAGTGCTTAATGATTGTAATTAGGAGATATAAGTAGTTCAAGAAGGTTGTTATTGAATTTCAACTTATCTTGGCATATGAGGTGTTTGTTAGAATGCCAGCTCACCCGTTTGTTACAAATTGTAATGAATTACCTATAAGAGGTAATCCTAAATGAAATGGAGGAGCATCTGGCCAGCAATCTCTCTTTCTCTCTCTCTCTCTCTCTCTCTCACACACACACACACACACACTCTCTCTGATTCTCTTCCTCTACTTCCCTCTTTTTCTCATCTTATTCACTCTTCTCTCCATTCTCTTAAGAATATTCCTGCTAATTCATTGATACCTCATGGATTCTACTTGGGCCTATTCCACACACTCTCAAAGCATTGCGCAAGTTTCTCCGGTTATGTGGGTACTACCGGCGGTTCATCCCTCGATACTCCTCCCTCGCAGCTCCATTAACTGAACTTCTCCGGAAAGACGCATTCGTGTGGTCATCGACGGCTACTTAAGCTTTCCGACGACTACAGGAGGCCTTAATGCACACTCCAGTTCTCCAATTACTCGATTTCAGTATCCCTTTTGTCATCCAGGCTAATGCTTTTGGGGCGGGTGTAGGAACGATCCTGTTACAGAAGGGACACCCGATAGCTTATTTTACCAAGCAACTGAACTCATGGCAGCAAGCATCATCTACTTATGCCCGCAAAATGTTTGTTATTACCGAGGCCATTAAGAAGTGGCGTCAATATCTCTTATGGCGGCGTTTTACTATTCAGACTGACCACAAGAATCTCCGTGCTTTGCTTCATCAGACGATATAAACACCAGAGTAGCAGAGGTGGCTCTACAAATTGGTCGAGTATGACTTTGATATAGAGTATAAGCCAGGCATGCTCAACGGTCCAGCCGATGCTTTGTCAAGAGTGAACAGAATATCATATCATGGCCTGTTCTCGGAGTCGCGGCCACAACCGGTTCTCTGGGATGCTATCCATGCAGATTACGCCTCTCACCTAGATGTAGTGAAATTACTGGAGGCTGTCACCAGTGATTCTGGCCAACACATTGAATTCTCTATTCGAGAGAGTCTTTTGTTCTTCAAGGGAAAAGTCTGGATTCCTCCACAGTCCGCGCTAAAACCTTTCTTGTTAGCTGAATTTCACCTCACTCCCATGGGAGGACATGTAGAAGTGCATCGGACGTTGTCATGGATAGCTGGTGTTTCCTTTTGGCCAGAGCTCCGCCACGATAGGTGAAGGAGTACGTCTCCAAGTGCACCATCTGTCAAACTACCAAGCCTTTTAATCGGGCTCCACAAGGACTCTTACAGCCATTGTCGATACTAGGCAAGATATGGCATTCCATTTCGATGGATTTTATCACGGGCCTACCACCGTCTGACGGGAAGATGACAGTCATGGTCGTTGTTGACAGGCTCTCCAAACACACCCACTTCTCGGCATTAGGTTCCTCCTTTACAGCGCCCCAGGTGGCTGAGATTATGATTAGCGATGTCATCAAATTACACAGAGTCTTGGTGCAAATTATCTCTGACTGTGATCCGGTTTTCATGTCCAGCTTCTGGAAAAAGTTGTTCTGGTTTCAAGGTACCTTGCTGGCCACTAGTAGTGCCTACCGTCCCCAAACGGATTGTCAAACCGAGGTGCTAAATAGGTACTTGGAGGATTATTTACGCTGCTTCACCAGTGACCATCCCCGTCAGTGGCCTCGCTTCCTACCCTGGGTGGAGTGGCATTATAACACGGCCTATCACTCAGCAATCCGAATGTCTCCCTTTGAAGTAGTATTAGGCCGAGCACCTCCGTCGTTGCCCAATTACTTAGTCGACACATCCATAGTGGTTGCAGTGGATGACATTCTCACCGACCGGTCCGAACTTATTACCATATTGCGCGATAATTTACAACGCGCCCAACAACGAATGCGAAACCAAGCCAATACGGGAAGGATGGATATTCAATTCAATCTCGGTGATAGGGTGCTACTGAAACTTCAGCCATATCGGTAATCCTCATTAGCGCGAAGGTCCTCTTTTAAACTGTCTCGCCGTTTCTTTGGCCCTTTCCAAATTATGGAATGAGTGGGTGCAGTTGCCTATAGATTAAAGCTCCCTGACTCAGCCAAATTACATAATGTGTTTCATGTCTCCAAACTAAAAAACTTTGTGGGTGATCCTACGACTGTGACAAATCCTTTACCTGGAGAATTTTTGAATCAACATCCCTTATTGGAGCCCAAGGCCATACTCAAACACCGGAATGTTCTAAAGAAGGGGAGAGTATTTTCAAAAGTTTTAGTCCAATGGAGTAACCAAGTAGCATAGGATGTCACTTGGGAAGATGAGGCTGCATTCAAAGTTACTTTTCCTGAGTTCGTTCTTGAGGACAAGGAATTTTCGAAGGTGGAGGCAATTGTTGCGCAGGAGGCCTTGGTACAAGAATCAGCAAGCAAAAGTGGGAGAACCACCAAGAAGAGCTTACGCCAGAATCAAGGGATAAAGCACATCAAATACAATGATCACAACAAGAAGTGAAATTACTGTATTCAGGGATTAAATGAGTGCTTAATGATTGTAATTAGGAATTATAAGTAGTTTAAGAAGGTTGTTATTGAATTTCAACTTATCTTGGCATATAAGGTGTTTGTTAGAATGCCAGCTCAACCGTTTGTTACAAATTGTAATGAATTGCCTATAAGAGGTAATCCTCAATGAAATGGCGGGCATCTGGCCAGCAATCTCTCTCTCTCTCTCTCTCTCTCTCTCGTGATTCTCTTCCTCTACTTTCCTCTTTTTCTCATCTTATTCACTCTTCTCTCCATTCTCTGAAGAATATTTCCTGCCAATTCACTGATACCTCACGGATTCTGCATCATTATACTTTTGCATCATTTATATTATCCCATTAGTGGTTGATGTAATTGTTGTGTGGTTCATTGAGAATTATTTCAGTATTTTATGGGTTTTGATGCCTTCTGTTGCTAGGATTTGTTGGAGCATATATTCTTGATACTTGCATGCAGATTTAGGCATGCGCCATTGTTGCAAATCAATTCATTTAACTTGAACTTCTTCTATCTTACAAGCCCTGTTTAAAATTTGAGAGATTTTAAGTTGATTATGCCATTACATTAGGTTAATATAGGTGGACACAATTCATTATCTATTTAATGTCAAATTTAAATTACCTACAAAATTTATTGAGGCATCTATAAGCTTGGAAATCATTATCGGAGGATGTGTTGCATGAATCCAATCTTTCAAATCTTAATTTAACTGGAAGTCTTATTTGTAAGTTAGATATGATCTTATGATTAAGCCCTTGAAGTTGAGCAAACTTTTAGCCTTGGTATTAGTTTCTTCTACTAAAGTACAGACCTTGTAATCATGGGATTAGATGCTTGTTGAGCTTCAAAGAGTCAATTTAGTAAAATGCGAATACAATACTATTTAGTTCTCCATGCCTTTTGAATGTTGTAATTTCTTTAACGGGCCATCTTTCACAAATTTTGGAATTAATTCCATTTGTTTGTTTTTATAGCTTGAAATTTTCTCCCTTTGGTTTTTCCTACTGAGTGGAATTTCGGCATTCTTTGTTGTTATTTAGTCTAATAAATTTCACTATCATATCTACTTATTTTCTCTTCTTTGATACTTGAAAATTTATTTGGTGTATATTATAATACTGCTCCATATCCTCCTAGCCGTCTATCAGATTCTATGATATCATAACGTCTTCCTTGAGGAAGGAGTTCTATTGGTTTTAAATTTCTGATTATCTCTTTTAGTTTGTGTACAAGTTTTATATCTTTATTATTAAATTTTCATTCCCCTATTTGTTTAATTTTATTATATAGTTTGTGCACAGCTATAAGTTTGGAATAAAATTTTGCATAATTTAACTTCCCTAAAAAAAGATTGAGTTTGCTTTAAGTTTTCTAATTTGTGTGGCGTTTCTAATATACTAGTAGCTGTATGTTTTTGTAAGTGTATTTGACCTTGACTATTTATGATTTTTTAGAAATTCTATCTTACAACATGCTATTTTCATTTTTCTTTCAAATAGCACCAATCCATTCTTTTGACATTATGTTAAAAAAAAACCTACAACAAAAAATGGTGGATATGATTTTTTACGGTCTTACTATGAATTAATATAATATATATATCAGTAACAATGAATTCATTATAATCTCTAAAAATATCATCTATTTTTCGTTGACAGATTTGTAGAGCATTTTTTAAGACAAAAGATATTACTGTCCATTCATAATGTCTATTATGTGTAATGCAGACAGTCCATGGTTTGCTTTTTTTTCTAAGGGGACTTGCGAAAATCCTTATTTTAAATCAAATTTATTATACATATAGGTATTTCTATTCTATTCATTCATACTTCTTTATTAGGAAAAGAGTACTGATTTTTTTCAGTATTATCATTTAATTTTTTATAAAAGAAAAACATAGGACTTTTTCATCTAACTATTTCACTATGTTTATTTCCTACAAATGACCAAGTTTTATATGGACTCTTAGTTTTTGTAATTAAATTAAATTGTTTTAATTATTTTATATGTTTATTAAATTCTTCTTGCCCATAGGTTATCATAGGGCATATAATTCTTAAGTCTTGATTTATTATTTGTAGTTTACAAAATATTTTTTATCTATGTATATGTTTAACAGGATTTTCTCATATAGTTTTATCTTTTTTGAGTTTTTTTTTTACTATGGATTCTATTTTGTTTTTCATTGAGTTATGTTCTTCATCTAAGTTAATTTCATCTATTTAGCTTCATTAGTTTCAATACCTTTTGGTAATTTTCCTCTTCTACAAGATTATGTGTCAGTATTGACGAGTAGTTTAGATACATTCCATATGTTTACAAATAGTAAACTTTTCTCCTTGGAATATTATACCTTCATTCTTAAGTTTTTAAAATTCATACCAATAAGAAACCTTGCTAATTTATTTCCAAATGTTGGTTTAACCCATACAAAAGGCAATTGATATTTTAATTTATTGAAAGTTACATTACAATTTACTAGTTTATCTTCTAATATCATAGTTTTTGATTAAAATATTGTATTTTTTTAATTAATTACTAAAAAATACGTATTTCCGTAATTATTTACGGAAATGCGCATTTTTTATTTTTTTTAATAATTTCTTTTAAAATCTAAGGGTCCCACCAGTTTTTTAATATTTAATATTTATTTTTTTAATAAATCAGGGTCCTATTAATTTTTTAATATTAAACTTTTATTTTCTTAATAAATCAGAGTCCCATTAGTTTTTAAAATTAAATTATTTTTTTTAAACGGCGGGTCCCGAGGGTTTTTAAATTAAAAAAAAATTTACATTTAACACCTTATCATTCCCATTAATTTTTCTTATAATTTGTTTTTTTATACTTCTACTCTGCTATTTTTACTTTCATTAATTATAACCATAACCGATTGTCAATAATTTAAATAAATAATTTTAATAATTTTTTATAATAACAAAATATCAAACATTAAAAGTTTTAATATGTAAAAATTACTCCCATAACCATTGATCAAGATTGAGTAATTAGCAGTCGTAGTGGAAGTTTGTTCTCTCGTCAATAGTCTATCCAGCCCTTAGTCGGTATTTATTTCGACCAAGGTCGTCTCCTTCGTTCATTATGACAGTAATATGATTTTTGCTAGCTTGAATGTAAAAGCAATAAAATAACTTTGCAAGAAAAAAACTAGAAAGACAAAAATTTTAAAGAAGAAACTTCTCTCTATATTGATAATTTTTTTCTTATAGAAATGCTTGTGTGGTTTACAAAAGGGATTTGGAGGGTTTATATAGGCTTCCACCTAACAAATGGATGGTTAAGATTAATTTTATCCAATGGCTCTTATGAAAAGGGTAGGTGCCATATGTCACCAATAATTCATCCCAAACCAATAATCCCCACTAAACAAATTATAAGAAAAATTAATGTGAATGATAACGTGTTAAATGTAAATTTTTTTAATTTAAAAAACCCTCGAAACCCACAGTTTTTAAAGAAAATAAAAGTTTAATATTACAAAATTAATGGGACCTCTGATTTATTAAAAAAATAAATATTAAATATTAAAAAACTGGTGGGACCCTTAGATTTTAAAAGAAATTATTAAAAAAATAAAAAATGCTCATTTATGTAAATAATTACGGAAATACTTATTTTAGTAATTAATTAAAAAATACAATATTTTAATCAAAAAGCCTACCTCTGCTAGATATAATGATTTTCAATATATTTTTTGGAAACTAATTCTGAGGATATGCAAGATTTGCTAGCTCTTGTGCATATTACTCCTCTAACTCTAATTTAAAATCCATCTTCACATTCAGTGATACAGTGAAAGTTTAAAAATTGTTAGTTTTATAGTTAGGTTGCTTTATAAAAATTTCTTCTCCATTATTATTTCTTTTACTATTTTTATGTTTTCAGTAATAATTATTACTTTTTCCTTTATTTATAAAATTGTTAGCTTTTGTTTTCGTTGTAGGTTTTTTTTTTTCTATTTATCCCATTTTTGTTAAAAGTTCTTCAATTATTTTATTATTTTAGTAGGTTGATCATGAGTATTTGCCAGAATATTTGATTTTATACTTATTGTATACTGATAGTATTCTTTTGCACAAAACTTGCATATAGACAATTCACAGTTAATGCAAGTAGTTCTATACTCATGAGACATGGAACTAATAACAAATATCACATTTTTGCCTAAAGTTTTTTTTTTATAATCTTTTAACTCATTGGTACATTAGATATTTTTCTCTATACATATCTAAAAATATTTAGATGCTTGTCTAAAATATACTATGTTACTTTTAGGTCGTTCTATATCTCTAAATACTTGGTTAAATTCTAAAAAGTTATTTTTTATACACTATTATTATTTTTTCAAAAAAATATTACATATATCACTGTCTCCAGCAGTATTACTATATCTATTATATCAGTGGCCACTTTTATATATATATATATATATATATATATATATATATATAACCTTTCTTTTTTAACTTTATCTTTGTTATGATTTCTAGCATAACATCCTTTGTTAGCACAAACAAAATATTTTCATTTAGCAGGTTGTTCATAAATCTTGATTTTTTTTCATGATTTTCTCTTGGTCTGTATTTCTTATAAAACTTACTTCTCAAAAAAAATTTCTTTAATTTTATTTCTCTATGGATTGCTGGGACTTTTTTTACAATACTATAACTAGCTATTTGCTTATTAGCTTCATTTTTTAGATATTTTTTTAAAATAATTAAAAGTAAATAACATGGTAGATCTTATTTCGATAAAATTTTCATTACTTTGTTCTATCCATGATTGATATATTATGTCTTCTAATGGTTTTAGTAATTTGCTAAACCATTTTTTAGTTAATTCGGGTTCAAAAAAGGCCCATCCTATATTTGTTGCTAATGTTATATAGCTTTGACTAAATTTAACAATATCATTAAAATTGTTTAAATGAAGTCTTTTATGAATCTTTTGTTGCATTATTTATTATTGGTCACTCATAAAGAGGTATGTTCCTAATATAATTTGTCTTACCTGAGTTGTAACATTATAGGCGTTAATCACCATATGTGCTGATAATCTATAGGGAAGTTTATTTTTCAACTATTTATCATATATTTAGCATAAGTTCCTAGCAAATTTTCTACAAAATTTACTATTCCTATATTTTAATGTCCGATCCCCCCATCTGATAATTCAGGTGACTTTTAAGGATATATTGTGCTAATTACCAAAATATTACCATTATAATTTTGTTGTGGTATGGTCTACATAACTTCTAATGGTCTTCATGACTTCTAGGCTCCGTTTGGATGATGGGAGTGGTTCCCATGGAATGGAAACCACACCCACCCTTTGTTGTATAACATTGTTTGGTATACAACAAAGGGAGAACAGTACAGGAATGGGAATCCTGTGACTAAGTAATCCTATGCCTTTCAGAAACGGTGGGATTACTCAATCCCTTCCCTAGAAAAGACAATTCTACCCTTTCTTTATAATGTATTTCCAATATAAACAATTCATCTCTCCCGTTACTCTCCTCCTCTTCTACACCCTAACCTCTCTCTATCTCTTTACCCAAGAAATCCTCTCAAATGATTGGACAACCTTTGAAGAAATCGGTTACGAAGTGATTTTTCCAAGCCTCGATCTTCTAAGGATCTAGTTGATTGTAAAGAAGGTTAGTCATGTTGCCTTGTTGCATAGAAGGATCTGGAGTTTTTGCTTTGTTCGCTGTTAAATCGTTGATGCTTGTTTTGAGGAAGTTTTGATGGATTTTGTGATCGAAGGTATCTTGGAGGAGAGAGAAAGCTGCATTCTTTTTATCTGTTTTCATTGAATTTTCAGCTCTTTTTCTTTTCGTTATGTTTGGTTTGATGTTTTCTCATTAAAGGTGCGATTGTTTGGCAGATGTTTGTTTATATTATTTTTGAAAGGAATTACAATAGTTTGGAGAAAAGAGGCATTTGTTACTATGTTTTTCCCTCTGTCTTTCATGGTTTTGAGCTTTGGTTGTGTTTTTCCCAGTTAAAATTAATTTCCATTTGTTGGGACCGATTTTTAAAGTTATCTAAATTTCTAAATTTGAAATATTTTGTCTTTGAACATCCTTTTCTTTTCATGTGTTTTGGATTTTGAAGGGAAGCGTAACAACACAAAATGAATGACTTGGTGAGATGTGAAAGGAGGGGATGTAAAATTTTATTTTGCAATTTGATTTTGATATGTGTTTTTATATGAAATAGATAAATTGTGCCATATATTAAGGTTTTTTTATATCAAATATTTAGTTATAATTATTTGAGTAATTATCAAGGTAAATATTTAGTTATAAATTGTGCCATATATTAAGGTTTTTAATCTAATTTAAATATTAGATAGACTGAAATATTTACTTTAAATAATTAAGTATAATAAATAATTACAATTAATACTTTATTTAAATATTTAATTATGATAATTAGAGTGAAATGTAATTCACTATTTTATATATTAATTGCATTTATTCATATAAAAGGTATAAAAGTCATTTTATCCCATTCTACCATTTCACTTTTCTTCATTCCCAATGTTCATTCCCTTTATCCAAACACACTTTTTTATTCTATTCTTTTTTTTTATTCCTATCCCCATTCTCTTTCCCATTCCCTTCTTTCTCATTCTCATTCCTATTCCGTGATCCAAACGGAGCCCTAATGTTTTATAATATCATTTAGGATATTGTGAGAATTCATAAGTACTAGAATATCTAAGAGATTGTGTTGTTCTACCTATATTTTCTGTGGTGGTAAATCTTATGGAGCTAGATGAAGTTGGCTAGTTGCTAACTTGAAGATTACTATCTTGTGTTGCTTGTTCATTTATATAAACTTCATCATAATTTGATGGGTCAACTACCTGGAATGTCACCTATCTATACACTCATTTCTATTTTGATCACCCACAAAAAAAATTACGATTTGGTCACTTACATTTGTAATTTTAATTTTTTAAATCACCGGTCCTTACGGTGTTAATGGTGAATTGACGTAGGCTGCCACGTCGCACGCCTTTGGCCACGTCAGTAATATCACATGTCACTTTGACATCCTCTGTTTTCCCTTTTTCTTCCTCCCAGCATCATGAGTATGTCTGACCTTGAAGTGTTGGAGGAGCCCACAGTGACGTGCAGTTTCCCATCCTCCGTAATCTCCATTTCAGTCTTAAGCTCGTTGTTTTGATCATCCAATGACATCATGCCTGAGTCCACGACGATGGGCGCGATGGAGCCGGCTGTGTCCGGGAACTGCTCCGAGATAAGCAACTGGCACCACAGTACTCAAACATGAACAACATCAAAAGTGTACCTAATAATACACTAGGGCATCACGATCTAAACCATTAGACCGCCGGAGTACTAGTCATACATCCCTTCAACCAAAGGAATTCCCATGACGAGAGTGTTTGGGAGAGTGGAGAGAGAAAAGAGAGTTATAGTCCACTCTAAACTCCTCCTTCGGCTCAACCTCACCCAGATGGTCAACATACCTAGAACTATGAGCTTCTGTAAAGTGTTAACAAAGATAAACTTGAGGCTGATTTTGCAAGGGTTGTTGGTGGAGATGAAGTGGAAAGAAAGAAGCGGAACAACGAAGAGCGTGACGAAGGGGTTTATGCCGGAGCACTGGTCCGGTGAGAAGATCTACCACCATTTGACGGAGCCGTAGGCTAAAATCATAGTCACATATAGTGGCACCATGGCCCTCATGACTTGGCAGAAATCCAACCATATTATCATCTTGATTTAGTACTCACTCTTCTTCTTGCAAAAACAATACTAGTGATCAGTGATGATAGTGGAGGAGGTCTAGAGAGAGATAAAGGAGGAGGAGAGGGAGAGTGAGAGGAGAGTGAGGAGGGGAAACCGAGGAGCATGTGTGAAGGATTTGTTTCTGTTGAAAAGAAAAGAGACAAACAACACCATGTGATGTTGTGGACGTGGCCAAAGGAGGGTGATGTGGCAGGCCACGTCAGCTCATCCTTACCGGTGACTTAAAAAAATTAAAATTACAAATGTAAGTGACCAAATCGTAATTTTTGTTTAAGTGGATGACTAAAATAGAAATGAATGTATAGATAGGTGACTTTCTAAATAGTTTACCCTAATTTGATACTATTCCTAATTTCTCAATCATTCTATTAATATATATGTTGTAATTGTTTGATTGTTTTGTCTTCTTTGTTACAACATGAGCACACTATTCTACACATTTTATTTACGCCTTAATCACACATTGAGAAGAAGTCGAATCCTTAACCGTAGCAATTAACTCAATTTTACTTGTGAGAATTAAAAAAAATATATAGTTTTCATCAATAGTAACAAGTAATATTTTAAAATAATTGGAACAAATACGTGATCTTCGAAATTGATGATCTATTTTGAAATAAACATGCTATCCTATAACTTATCTAGAGGTTTGATTTATTATGACAAAATATATGATTCTTAGAAGCATTTATTGAGATCCTCAAAATTACTGAAAATATCTAAAAAAATTATAAAATTACTAAAATGATGATTCACAAACAAATAAAAAAGACAAACAGGATTTGCCCAATCACAATGCATCAAGCAATTTAAAAAATAAAATAAAATATAATATAATAATTTAAAAATCTTCAATTTGCAAAAAAAAAAAAATTTTAAATAACAACAAAATATGCATACAAATTATTTATTTTTCTCAAATTTGGAATTCAAGCTTAATTTAATATCTGTAAATAAATGTAATATATAGATTCTTGTAAAATGTTTCATGCCTTGACAACACTGATCAAAGGATTTACTTTCTTTCCATTTGGATTCTAATTTGGTCTCGTCATCCAATCCGAATTTAGCAGCTAAATAAATTCACATATGATTCCTTCCCAAATACATTTGATCTTAATTTATTGGACTTGGGTTGTTGCAGGCCCATTGCCATTAGTCAAAGCTAGTGGCTTGCTTTCTTTGGTGATCAGTCTCATTGTGGAAATGCTCACAAATAATATTCATCTGTAAAACCTTAATACATTAATAATTTTAATTAAATAATATAGTTTTTTTTGGTTCTGGTTCAGCGAATATGATTATTTTCATAATTTTACTAAATATATAAGAGAATAATTTTTTAAAAACTTTTTGAGTCTCGACAAAAATGTAAATTAATAATTCATTGGATACATAGAAAAAAAATACCATACAAAAATCATAGAATTAATGGTTTTTAGACTACTTCTATTTTTAAATTTTACTTTTTTTCTAAAAATGTATTTAAAATGATTCCTTTCTTCTATCTATATATTATAAATTCAATCTCATTTTTAACTTTTTTATAAAATAAAAACCATATTTGATATATTCTTCTCATTTTTAAGGCTTCCATTGCTAGAACAAAATCGCTTTTAAAGAAACATTTTATAAAATATAACTATTATATAGATCTTAATTGTCATTAATTACTTATCAATTATTTCTTGAACAATCTTTTTTTATTTGTAAATAATTTCATCACAATATCATCTTTATTGGAATAATTCAAAAAGGTGGTCATCATCTACTGTAAAGTTATGCTGTAGATTAGAAATAAATTTTTTTAATAAAAAATTATGGATAAATAGCATAAAATATGCATGTCTTCCAATTCACCAATTTTCTAGAAAGTTATTCCTTCTTATAATCAAATTTTGTAAATGAAAAATGATTTACAATAATTGTTGTCTTTGAATAATGTTTTAAGCTGCATTCATAAATTAATATCATAAAATATGTTATTTTTTCAGGGTTGTCTCTCCTACCAATTATATAAAACATCAAAGCTCCCCTAAATATTTATTCTTGATAAATTAATAAATTATTTATTTATCAATATATAGATAATTTATACAAAACACTAATTGTTAGTTATCCATAAAAAAGTATTATTTTATAAAAGTTACAGTTTTTCTCTTACTCTGGAATTACTCTCTTGGGCTCAGGTAGCCAGAGAATATTACGAATTTTTATAAAAAGATTTCATCTATACTTTTGGAAAATACCTTTAATTAAACATACATAATTTTAATAAATTTGGATTTCAATTAAAGTGAAATAAATGTGAAACACAAACAAAAGAATCTCATTCTCCAAAAAAAAAAAAATCTTTAAATTCTACAAATCAGTTCCATATGTGTAATAATAATAATAATTAATTTTAAAAAATAATTATGTGCAGTGCACACAACTACTTCACTTTGCAATATCAATTAAATAAAAATCAAATGAACTTTATTGTTATGTTCTTATTTTTCTAATAATAAGGAGCCTTTTATTTTACAACTAAGCACCAAGAAATTCAACTCAATCATTACAATTTCCTTTTAAAAATAAAAAAAATAAAAAAAATAAAAAATAGCGAAATAAAAAATGAATAAAATATTCCGAAAACGGATAGACACTGAAAGCGGGCGTAAGAAAAAGGTGGGCGAAGCGAGAGACGAGCCCAAGAAGCAAACGAAACAGAAAAAAAAAAAAATAAAGAGTTAGAGAGAGAAAGCGGTAGAGAGAGAGAGAGAAATAGAAAAAAAGGAGCTCCTTTTCTTGGTTCTGTTCCACTGCTCCTCTGCTCCTATATGCCCTTCTCTCTCTCTCTCTCTCTCTCTCTCTCTCTCTCGGTTGGTTTCTCCGATTCAATACAAAGAGGTTCATCTCCTCTTCTCGTCTCCTCTTCTCCTCTTCTCTCCTCTCTCCTCTCTCCTCTCCACCGTCCTAAACCCTCTCACTCCCCTTACCTTCCCTGGATCTGCGCTCTGGTGCTCGATTCCCGGCTCGTATTCCAGCCAAATCCGCCATTGACGGGAAGGTGAGGTGATCCATTTGGGTTTTGCTCCCGGTTTGGTTACTATGAAGGTGCCTTGTTGCTCGGTGTGCCACACGAGGTACGACGAGTCGGAGAGGGTGCCCTTGTTGCTCCACTGTGGCCATGGGTTTTGCAAGGCTTGCCTTGCCCACATGTTCGCTGCGTCCACGGATAGCGCAATATCTTGCCCTCGTTGCCGCCATCCCACCACTGTTGGGAATAGCGTCCATGCCCTCCGGAAGAACTTCTCCATCCTGTCCCTTCTCGGTTCGTCCCCTTCGTTTGAGTGTGACTTTGCGGATGATGATGAGGATGATGATGATGAGGAGGATGAGTATGGGGGTGACTATTTTGGATCCCGGGTGCGGCGCAGGATGAGCCGTCTGTCGAACACGTCTGTGTCCGGGTGCTGCTCCGGTGACTCTAGTTCTCCTGTTGATCTCAGCACTCATCTTGATCTTAAGTTGCTCAGGCGGCTTGGGGAGGGGCGGCGGGCTGGTCATGAGACTTGGGCTGCGGTGCTTTCTGAGGGAACGAATTCCGGTGGTGAGGGTCGGGAAGGTAAGTGTAGGCATCAGGTTGCAGTGAAGAGGGTTGCGATTACTGAGGAGATGGATGTAGTTTGGATGCAGAGCAGGCTGGAGAGTCTGCGCCGATCTTCCATGTGGTGCAGAAACGTTTGTACGTTTCATGGGGCTAAGCAAATCGATAACCACATTTGCCTTATCATGGACAGATATAATAGTTCTATTTTATCTGAGATGCAGCAGAATAATGGCCGACTTACCTTGGAGCAGATCCTCAGGTTCGCACTTTCCCTTTTTCTTTTATTTTGTAGAAAAAATGCATTGAGGTGATGGGTACTTGAACTAGCAGGAAAACACAGGTCCATGGAAAAATGGCTCTTTTTTTGTTCTTTTCTCAGTAAGAGAGAGAAAAAAGCCAAAAAAAAAAAGCTATTGAGGAGATGAGTGCTTGAGCTAGTAGGAAACCCAATTCTATGGAAAAATGTCTCCTTTTTGTTTTGTTACTAGGTCGAATGCAACAAAATAATACTTAACGATTTCTCATTGAGCATTGGAAATCTTTCGTGTCGTTTAGAGGGTTGTTTTGTCGAGATGGTAGTCGTTTAGTTGTTAAATGCTATTGGACCATTATGTGACTTCCTTTTCGATGATGACAAACCCTCGAAGCTAAAAATGTGCTTCAATGTCTCATTTGTTAATTCGATATGTGATAGAAAGAAGTCTCTAGACGTAAAGATAAATACGCTTCTGTACCCGACATGATAGGCAAAACACGTGTTCGATAAAGCCATAAAATGTCTGTGACAATGGGAAAAAGTTTTCCAGAGGAGACATTCTTCTTATCATTAGAAAAGGAAGATTGCTAAAGTAAACAACGATAGGACTAGTTTGATCATCAATTAGTACAAGTTTATGTTTGATCTGATCTTAAAAGAGCAGTTCTTGGGTATAAGAAGATATCTAATTCTAATTTGTTTTGTAATTTTACCATGCATGTTTGTCAAGGGTTGTGATAATTAACATTTGAGTCTTCAAAGACCCATTGAAAATAAAGAATGAAAGGAGAAGATATATCATGAAATAGGTTATTGCTTTAAGTGCTTCGTTAACAGGTGGCTCACTCAATTAATTGGTTACATAAACATATCTTTTCAGACTGGACAATCCTAGTTATAAGCTAATCAAAGTGAAAGCAACTATGTATTTAAACAAGGTCGATCAAGTTATCCTTGGATGGCGTTGTTAACGACTGCTGCTAATACCTTTAGGACAATAAAATTAACAGCTTATGAACTTGAAATTCCTTGTTTATGGAGTTGCCTAATTCTAATATTTCAATCTTATATGTGTGTCTTCAAAGAAAATCATCCATGTTTTACTCGACGGGGGAACATGCTTTTGTTAAAAATATATTGTTTTTATATACAACTTCATGAGCATGGTAGCTAAAAAGCTTTGCTTTGCTTCCCTAGTTTTATTATAAGTTATATAAGTATTTCAATCACAGGTGACCTCTTCTTCCCATCTTGGTGAGGACATTGTTCCAGGATTTATTTAAGAATAATTATTTTTTATCCTTGCCTATTTTAGGTTTGGTTTGTGTTTGCTGCTGATCTCGTGTAGCTTTCACATGTGCATATAGTCATGGCACTGATTTGTATTGATGATTTTACATGGTAGTCGACGCTGGATCTTTTATTCCTGTTATCTTCTTGTAGAATACTCTTTTAGTAATATAATGCGGAGTTCTGCTTTAATAAATTATAACAGTATTTGCTTCGAGTGGACTTTGATGTGGGGCCTAAATAAAATAATAAGCTTGCATTAACCAATAACTTTTTGAATTTGGAAAGAATTTAATCCTCCAGAATTCCTTAATTGCCAGATATGATTATTTTGTCTTGTGGAGCACTTCGAATACTTGAATGTCAATCATTACTGTCCCCATATTTTAAGCCCCATTGCCAATTGAGTCAGCAAATATTGGAAAAGGTGTAAGATAGATAAGTTAAGATGTTCTAGGTTCAGCCTTGATTTTGATATGTAGGATTAAAATTACTTCTGATAGTTGTATCATGCTAATGATTTTCTTGATTATTTCATTTCTGAGGGGTGTCAGGGATCTTTTATTTCCATCACTTCAATTTGATGATTGGTTATCATGTTGTTCTAGAGATCTTTCCTTACTCATACTAATTAAGCATAACAATACCTTTAACTGCAATATAGATTTTGAACTTGTGTTGATGAATGCTTCTATTTAAGTAGTTTTGGAAGCATTTTCCCTTTCACGTGGCTTTTACATGAGTTAGAAAATTAATTATCATTTGGCAAGTTACGAATTTCAACCCAAGCATCTTTTGTGAGTCCAGTTGATCAATTATTTAAAGAAGTATGCTTCTTTTGATTTCTGTATCATTCACATGGAAAACATTCTTCAACTTTTAATCATATGTATGATTGAATGGATTAATTTGAGTAAATATGGGTGTCTGTTTGTTATGCTCCACTCTAATGCAAATCTCTTCGTGGACATTGTTAAGACAATGCGACATATATGTACCTTGGTAATATTCTACCAATTTAGAATAACATTTTGTTGGAAAACTTTTGTGCATATTTCTGTTATGAAATTTTTTTTTCTTCAAAATAAGTTCTGTTCCTGAAAACACCTGATTTGTTAAAAGTGGCTAGACTGTCAAATGGGCACTTTGAGTTTTGCCAAGATAAATATATCAAATATGCTGGCTTTTAAAGTGACAAATGTTCGGTGGATTATATTATCTTAGTTACTGTTTATTATTCTGTAGGATTTCTCCATTTAATGATTCTTTATCTGTTTATACTTTAAACTAAACCCGGCTGGCTACTCCTTTTCAGATATGGTGCTGACATAGCTCGTGGAGTTGCTGAACTCCATGCAGCTGGCATAATCTGTATGAATTTAAAGCCATCCAATCTTCTTTTGGATGAAAATTGCCGTGCAGTGGTTTCAGATTATGGACTTCCGGATATTCTGAAAAAGCCTTCATGTCGAAAAGCTCGTCTTGTGACAGAGGACACCTCTTCAATGATGCACTCATGCATGGACTGTACCATGCTCAGCCCACACTACACAGCTCCTGAAGCCTGGGAACCTCTAAAGAAGTCATCACTAAATTTATTTTGGGATGATGCAATTGGAATGTCTAAAGAATCAGATGCTTGGAGTTTTGGATGCGTACTAGTGGAAATGTGTACTGGTTCTATTCCGTATGTACTCCAATTCCTTATTTCTACTTGTGATTCTACATTAAGAATATAATTGTAGGGTGGATCAATCTTTGATGCAGCTGGTCTGGACTAAGCTCAGAGGAAATCTACCGTGCTGTTGTCAAGGTCCGAAGGTTGCCCCCTCAATATGCAAGTGTGGTGGGTGGTGGCATCCCTAGGGAACTGTGGAAGATGATTGGTGAGTGCCTTCAGTTTAAAGCTGCTAGGAGACCAACATTTAGTGCAATGCTGGCTATATTTCTTCGTCATCTGCAAGAGATTCCACGTAGCCCTCCTTCTAGTCCTGAAAAGTAATTACCTTTATCTTTGTTTTTGTTATCAACTTGAGTAATACAAATTCTTTGATGTTTGTGCTTGTCTCTCTCTCTTTCTCTCACACACACACACACTCAAATGCTCTTCTGTCCTTTTCAGTGCGATGTGTGAGGGTTATGGGAGAGAGAAGGTGGTGGGTGGTAGGGATGATCGATAGGGGTTATCAGGGAAATTAATAGAACTGCTGTAAGAAATAGATTGGAAGTTTAGAGATTGTACCTTTTGTACTGTGGAACATCACAAAGCTGCGAATTAAACCACCTTGGGCTATAAGATTTTCCACATGCAGTCGTATTTTTATTACTATCAGTAGCTTCTTATCTGTGAGGGCTTATTTATTTCATTTCAGTCCAGGACCTTATGATGGTATTTAATATAAAAACTGCTGTCTGTCTCCTGTCAAAACAGTGATTTCAGCAAGACTCCAACTGATGCAACAGAGCCATCTCCATCTTCTGTTTTGGAGTCTCTTCAGGATAACCCTAATGCTTTACATCGCCTTGTGTCTGAAGGGGACTGTGATGGTGTGAGGCAAGTCATATTTTGTTTGTTTAGCAGCTCTAAATGATCATTGTGTGTCACATATTTCATGTTATTTAATTACCTCATACGCAGAGAACTTCTTGTAAAAGCTGCATCAGGGAAAAGTGGTGGTTCATTATGCTCCCTTTTGGAAGCACAGAATGCTGATGGCTACACAGCCCTGCATTTAGCATGCAGACGAGGGTCTGCAGAACTTGTTGAAGCAATTCTAGCCTATGAAGAGGCTGATGTATCTATCCTGGATAAAGATGGGGATCCTCCAATTGTGCTTGCTCTAGCTGCTGGTTCACCTGATTGTGTTCGCGCTCTTATCAGTAGATCTGCTAATGTTAGTTCTTGGATGCGGGAAGGCCAATCAATAGCGCATCTTTGTGCATGTTCTGGCCATCCCAAGTGCATGCAAGTCAGTGTCAATATTTGTGTCATTGTTTTTACTGTTGTCATTAACTCCTATGCATATAAATATTTTTTGAATGATTACAGGAGTTACTACTGGCGGGGGCTGATCCTAATGCAATTGATGATGATGGTGAATCTTTGCTCCATAAATCAATTGCCAGGAGATACACTGACTGTGCTATTGTCATTTTGGAAAATGGAGGTAGCCATTCTATGGGTATAATGAACCCAGAGCACAAAACGTAAGTTCTACACCCATGATATGTTGAACTTATATGTTTTCTTCGAAGATTCACAACATTTATAAGTGTAGAAAATAAAACCATCATTGTTTCCTTGGTCCTCTTTTATTCTGTCTTCTTGACTATTTAGATAGTAACATTAGAGTGTACATTTAATTTAGTACAATGCATCATTCAGTACCAGATGTTATTCACTTATTTATGAGCTACTTTATTTGTTTGATCTGTACCTCCAATTGAGGGCCGTAAATTAATTGAACTTGAATTACTATGAATAGGTTTGAGTTTGGTTTGGAATTCATAGCTTTTATTTGGGCTTTTAAGTTTGAAATGAACTTGAGGCAATTTACTCAAACTTTCTTTAGTAATTTTTAAAAAATGTGTAACTTTATTAATTTTTATGAAAAAATTATCTTGCATCCATATATGACCTCTAAATTTATTAATCAATTAAATCACTTGAGACTTATATAGTGTAAAGTGGACCAGAGAAGAATTACAATTTTTATCCATTCATCACTGGTTTTGTTTTTGAAGGAAGACGATGATGATGGATATGAACTTTCAGATTCTCTCTCTCTAAACCTGCACTTATGCATAAAGATTACTGTTTACACAAGAATGTTTTGACTTGGCGTCAAATTAAAATTTTAATTGTAGAAAATATTTGAGAAGATAGATTCATTGTTCTGCATTGAAGAGGGAGACCATGTTCTTTAAGAGAAGTGTCACTTTTGAAAGTTAACCTGTCCTCAACCATGTCACTAGAATTGACATTTTTCTCACCAATGCGAAGGATTTTTCTTTGGCTTGAGTCCACAAAGTTCCCTCTATTTTCTTTATGTGACTTTGTGGTTACTGGAGAATGCCTTCTGTTGCAATTTAGTCAATAATACCTGAACTTGAAGTTAATCGTAAAATTCTTGTTGTGACAAGAAAGTTAAGATAGAAGAAATGCAGTGATCTATATTACATTCTAGTGCACCTTAACATGGTTGCATCATATATGGAGGTGTGCATGCAGGTCCATTTTTAAATGAGGCTTATGGAGGATGACCATAATAGAGTTTGACAACAAGTAATTGTGAATATCAAAATTATCAGATTAATGCAAATCAGTAATGTATGCATTTCTAAAAAAAAGTATAATTAGCGTGATTGAATAAAATAAGAACACTTTTATGCTTTAAAGCCTTGATTGGGATTTGTAAGTTGATCTTAGATGGTTCTAATACTGAGCTAGATTTTAGAGATTGTGAAACGCTGTGTACTGAATGTCATCTCTTGATGATTGGATTATAGTGTGACTGCTAAGATGATGACAGTTGTTCTTTTCATTTAGATCTTTAACTTCTCTCTTTTACTGTACTTAATTAGAATTTGTTGTTTGTGTTGTTTTTTATAATTTTGCTTGGTCCTGAAACCTTTTTGCATGCAGGCCATTGCATCTGTGCATTGAGACATGGAATGTGGCTGTTGTGAGGAGATGGGTAGAAGTTGCATCAAAAGAGGAGATTGTTAAAGCAATTGATATTCCAGGTCCAGTTGGAACAGCATTGTGCATGGCTGCAGGCCTTAAGAGAAATCGCGAAGATGGTAAGTTTTATCAAGGTTATGTTTTGTTACTACAAATTGTGCTTTGAATTATTGACCTTCCTTAGTTTCAGTTACTGAAGTTAGGAGTTATCTTATGATATAAGTTGTGACTTTTTTGTTGCTATCTAGATCAAGATCATGTTGGTGCACATTCAAATCTTTACTGGTTTCTTTGTAAACACTAACTTTAAACTGATATGTGCTGGGGGAATGTTATTTTTACAAAAGTTGTACACATTTAGGTGATTTTTATAAAATAATAAAAATAGAACTAGTGGCCAAAAATTACAACAAGAAAGAAGATAAAAGAGTTTATCTAACTTCACAAATAGCTCCAATTTTCAGTTTGTATATAGATCTACTTTGTACATTCATTATGTTGCTGAGTACAAGAGAACATGCCTCTTCGAGTAATTCAATTCATATAGTTTGTAAGAAGCCACACATTTTCTGATTATGCAGTAAATTGAGAATTTGATGTACAGTTATATATATTTGTGTGCAGAGTATTGAGCTTTTTCTAACTCGGTGCGTGCCACTGTATCTGAGAATTGAGAATCTGCCCTTTGAAACTTAACTTCCCAAGCATGCACCAATTATTTAAGATAAAATTGTGATCTTCTTCTTGGGTATGGAGTCTGGTTCATGACAATCGATGAGTTCACAAACATGATGGATTTGTTAAATTTAAGCATATTGAATAATTCTTTGATGATGGCCTTCGACACCATTATACTATGACCACGGTTTGTGTAGAAAATTGTATTTCTTAACTCATTGCTGTTGAATGGTATGATGATCGAGTTTGGTGTCAATGCGTACCCTGGCTTATGCTGATACTTGTATTTAGATATAAACATGGCCATTTTAGATACCACAACTTTCTTGTCTCCAATTGCAATTTATGTGGATCATCTGATGCAAGTAATTGATTTGGAGTTTATGAATCAAAACTACTTTCCAGCTCTACCGGTCATTGTTTTGGTAAACATTGGAGATTATTTCTGATTTTGTTATGTTGAGCTCCATATCTATAGAGCACAATGTGGAATCTAAACTTGGTGCCACTTTTTTAAGGAATATTCTGTCGGTTTTCATTGTCCAAGCTTGGGTAGATACTCAAATTGTTTATCTAAATAAGAAAAACTCGCCCCGGTGAGGTAATTGTGTGCATAAGCTGAACCAATAGGTTTGGTTATATAGAGGAACATCACGAAGGTCAGTATCTTGATATGGAAGTGTTAGGTATAGAAGTAATTTGAGATTTTCTGCAACATATCATATTTTATCATGCGCTCTATTATCTATGTTCGATCAGATTCATGGTGCATCTCATATTTGGGCTCTGAAACCTGTATGCACGTGTTCAGAATTTGATATTAAAGTTCAGTTTTGCCCTTCAATTAAGAGCAAGATGTTCAATAGTAATATTTGGATTGAGTGTAGTGTACTAAAATTTCCTATTAGATTATTACATACATATCATAAAATGATTGGCCATCCAATTATTGGTCATATATTACTGTATCATGAATGTCAAGATTTGTCCTAGTTGGTACCCATATATATATATATATATATAAAATTGTAACAGCATGTGAAGAGTGCAACTTTAACTAGTTATTCTAACACTTATATGATAGTATTTCTTGCAATTATCACCCAAATTTGACAAATTTCATAGGCCTGCTGTCACATTGAATAATTAAAAGCCTTCTTTCATTCTTCAGTTGAACTAAGAATTTTTGGCACCGATGTATCTATTTTCAAATTGTATGTGAAAAGATTAAAGAGTAAATTTATGTGTGGTGGTTTCAGGCTGAGAAATGTCTTCACTGAACTCACCTGATAAAATGTAATTGTTCGTCTCAAACTTCATGGTTCCATGCAAATCACTCTTAGATTGCTTCCCTGTGATTTTCATATTTACTGACATTAATGCATGTTTCGCTTAATTCCTCTGCTAATCTGTTCGCTTGATATTGTTCAATAGAGGGTCGAGAATTGGTGAGAATACTGCTTGCTGCTGGTGCTGATCCAACTGCTCAAGATGAACATTGCCGGACTGCTTTGCACACAGCAGCCATGGTTAATGATGCAGAATTGCTAAGGGTAATCTTTAAACCTTGTTTATATTTTGATTGTGATATCATTTTTTTTTTATTTTTTGGTTGATCACATGATTGTTATAGCATTATTTTCTTCTGATTTCAATGTTATGGACAATGCTTCCCTCGTATTCTACCCCCAGATCATGTTGGAGGCTGGCGTAGATGTCAATATAGTAAACACACAAAGCACAACACCCCTGCATGTGGCATTGAATCGAGGTGCTGACAAGTGTGTAGGTTTGCTCTTGTCTGCTGGCGCAAACTGCAATATGCAGGTAAAGTGTTTTCATCTTTGCAAACTTATTAAGAAGAAGCGAGCAATTGATTTTGATTTGGTTGGTACAAGCTTAAACAGCTAGACATGATTGCTTTCTGAATTTGGTTACCATTTAGTAGAAATTTGGCATGTGCATGAGGAATACCATCCGAAGGATAAATGGTAAAAAGATTAGAGAGCAGGTTCCATTCTTGTAAGAGTGGATACAGCTAATGGTTACTTTGCACAAAGATGAATGCGTTTGTTATTTGAGAGTTATTTCTATTATGGTTAGCCTTCTACAAAGCCTGCTCCTCGTTTGAAGGAATTTTAGATAAAGTTCTTCCCTTGCAAGCGAAGAAGTTGTTTCCTTGCCTTATACCTGTGGCATCTAGCCAAGTCCTGCCCTCTGTCTGAGTTGTATAATACCACAAAAGTGGTTTATATCTTTAGGAAAGAATATTGCATAATTGCAAATAACCTTGGCAACATCTTGTTCTACTTTATTTTTTTGGCAAGCAATAATAGTTACTTAACCTTCATCTTATGATAGAGCATTCATTTGCCTATTGTTATTGATATTGCACTCTGCACCTGAAGTGGATTCTGTTTCTAATGCATTCAATCAAAAGTTATTGTTGGCACAACCTTTCAATCTAAGGTACATCTGCAGGCAGTTTAAGTGGTCAGTAATAAGCACTTATAGTTGCTTCACTTCAATATAACCTATATCTTGCTATCCTTTTCCCAACATTTTGCAATCATTGTGCAAGATCGATAAGGTGGTTAAGACACATCTTACATATTCTTATGACAGCTATAACTTATAAGAAGTCTATATTTTATTTTATTGACACCTGCCTCATTTTGATCAGGATGATGATGGTGATAATGCTTTCCATATAGCAGCTGATGCTGCTAAGATGATCCGGGAATGCCTAAAATGGATTGTTGTCATGCTACATTACCCGTTTCCTGATATTGAAGTGAGAAACCATAGGTAAACACTTCTTTCTGTTGGATTTTTGGCTACTTTCATCATGATTTTTGTATCAACAAACTTTACCATTGTTTATGGAATGGATGGTTTTTATTTTAGACAATACAGTTATCAAAATTTGTTTTTTCACTAAGAAAAATGACATATCTAGAAGCTTGATTTACTTTTGTTAATTACTATCAATAAAGAAGATACTTGCATCAACCTAACTTTAGATTATATTTTGCTGCAAGTATAATGGGAAAGGAAATAACTAATTCTGTTTAGTAGCAGAGGATGGACATTGCGTGATTATCTAGAAGGCCTGCCTCGAGAGTGGATTTCAGAAGAGCTAATGGAAGCTCTTGCTGCAAAAGGTGTCCATCTATCTCCAACCGTGTAAGCAAGAGTTTGTCTTTTTACAATCTAATTTTCCTCTTCTTTTTCTTTTTTGATTATTGTCCTATCTGATTTATCTCAAAATGTATACAATGGTCTTGAAGTGATTTTATTTACCTAATTGATGTTTTTGCAGATATGAAATTTCGGATTGGGTGAAGTTCCGAAGAAGCATCGAAACTCCTGCACATGGTTGGCAAGGTGCAAAGCACACAAGCATAGGCTTTGTTCAAACGATTATTGATCATAATAATCTAATAGTATCATTTTGTACTGGAGAGGCTCGCGTTTTGACCAATGAGGTTTGGAAAGTAATTCCTCTTAATAGGGGCCAACATGTGCAGCTAAAACCAGATGTTGACAGAGCCAAGGTATCATTTTTGAATTGGTGCCCATTTTTAAAAGTTCCTTTCAACATAAATTTTTCTTTTTTGCTACTGTCACCAAGCTACATTTCTGATGGACAACATATAATCATACCATGACATTTACCTTTGAAAAGATGTGGTGATTTTAGTTCAATATTTAATGTAGGCAATAATTAGTTGGAAATGAACAAACCTCCTGTGGGACATTTGATGGAAATGTTGTATAGAGTTTTTTAATGGGAAACAGAATAAAAATCTATGTGCATAATTTAGCATGTCTGATATGAGTGTTTAGGTGCTGCATGATTGTTGGAGGAAGCAAATGGCTGGGAAATGTTGTTGGTATGGTGGACCCATTAAGAAGAATAGAGTGGAGGAAGCAAATGGCTCTTATATGTTCCCTGTAACATTTCAAATTGTTGTGAAACTGATTAATCTTAGTTAGTTTGTGATTCTACAACTCTAATCAATAATCTTGTGTAAAGACTTGCATATGCTTAAAGGATGAGGCATATAAGGGGCTTCCAAAACGAGCTGAAAGGTCATTTGCATTAAGTTATTCAGTGGGAAAGCTGTGTTTCATAAAACTCTTGGAAAGCTGATGACTTATTTCTGCATCTTGTAGTGGAAGGTTCTCTGAAATCAAAGACCTTGGAAAGCTGTGTTTCATAAAATTCTTTGTGCTTGTTTTGAAGATTACTTCTTTCTTTTCAGCTGAAGATTTTGTTCACTAAAGTCTGAATTTACGGAGAAGCACTAAACTTTTGTCTTTCTTCAGATTTGGGTGGCGTGGGTCATCACGTGATAGCATTGGAACTGTTCTTTGTGTAGATGATGATGGAATTCTTCGTGTTGGTTTTCCTGGAGCTTCTAGGGGGTGGAGAGCAGATCCTGCTGAAATGGAAAGAGTTGAAGAGTTCAAAGTTGGTGATTGGGTTCGAATTCGGCCTTCTCTCACAGCTGCTGTACATGGTCTGGAATCTGTAACTCCTGGTAGCGTTGGAATTGTGTACTCCATCCGACCTGATAGTAGCCTTTTGTTGGGGATTTGCTACCTAACTCATCCATGGCATTGTGAACCAGAAGAAGTTGAGCCAGTTGAGCCTTTCAAGGTAGCCAGATATCATTTCTTAACTTCCTCTTTTCATTGGTTGACTTTTTTTATTTTTATTTTTTATTTTTGATTTCTTCTTCCTCATATCTCTCATTTGTTATTAACCATTATAGATTGGGGACCAAGTTTGTGTAAAACGGTCTGTTGCAGAACCTAGATATGCTTGGGGTGGTGAGACACACCACAGTGTTGGAAAAATAAGTGACATTGATAGTGATGGTCTTCTTATGATTGACATACCAAATCGACCTACTCCATGGCAGGCTGATCCTTCAGATATGGAAAAGGTTGAAATTTTCAAGGTATTGGCTTGCAGTAAATAGTATACAAACTTATCATTGGTAACCCTGACTTGAACCTTTCTTTTGAAAATTACTATTTTCTCTAAACTTCAATTTTTTAGGTAGGAGATTGGGTAAGAGTGAAAGCTTCAGTACCATCTCCCAAGTATGGATGGGAAGATGTTACACGAAACAGCATTGGGGTAATTCATAGCTTAGAAGATAATGGTGACATGGGAGTTGCCTTTTGCTTTAGAAGCAAGGCCTTCTCTTGCTCAATGGCAGACATGGAGAAGGTTCGGCCCTTCGAAGTAGGAGAAAAAATTCATGTGATGTCCTCCATATCTCAGCCTCGTCTCGGGTGGTCAAATGAAACTGCGGCAAGTATTGGAACAATTGCAAGAATAGATATGGATGGTACTCTCAATGTGAGTGATTTTTTTCCTCTCAATGTGAGTGATTTCTTTCAGTGTAGTCGTTTCCATGTATTTTTTTGCTTGATCTTCTTTTCTTCTCTGGGTTGGAGAACCAGACCCATCTTCGGTCAGCAATTTTTTTTTCTTTTTTCTTCTCCCATAGTCTCTGGAGATTCAAGCTATTCCCTTGTAAACATCAGCTACTTTAGGGATATCTCCCATTCTTGATTCTTGTTTCATTGTGAATATTCCAATGACAGGATTTTCTTGCAATGCACAGGTGAGGGTGGCAGGTAAAAGTAGCTTGTGGAAAGTGTCCCCAGGTGATACTGAACGACTTTCAGGTTTTGAGGTTGGAGATTGGGTGCGGTTGAAGCCAAGCCTTGGGAACAGACCGGCATATGACTGGAACAGCATGGGCAAAGATAGTATAGCTGTTGTCCACAGTATACAGGATTCGGGATATTTGGAGCTGGCAGGGTGCTTTAGGAAAGGCAAGTTGACGACTCATTACATGGATCTTGAGAAAGTCCCATGTTTGAGGATTGGGCAGCATATCCATTTTCGTCCTGGACTTGTTGAGCCAAGATGGGGTTGGAGAGATGCACGACCTGATTCTAGGGGTATCATAGCTGGCGTCCATGCAGATGGGGAAGTAAGGGTAGCCTTTTTTGGTCTTTCTGGTTTGTGGAAAGGAGATCCAGCTGACCTCGAGAAAGAAGAGATGTTCGAGGTTGGAGCTTGGGTAAGGCTGAAGGATAATGCCAGTGCCTGGAGATCTATTAAGCCTGGGAGCATAGGTATAGTTCACGGCATGGCGTATGAAGGAGAAGTCTGGGATGGCACAATACATGTTGCATTCTGTGGTGAGCAGGAAAGATGGGCTGGCCCTGCAAACCACATTGAGGCAGTAGGTAAGCTTCTTGTTGGTGAAAAAGTGAAGATAAAGAAATGTGTGAAGCAACCAAGATTTGGGTGGTCAGGCCACAGCAATTCAAGCATTGGAACTATATCATCTATTGATGCTGATGCAAAGCTTAGGATATATACTCCGGCAGGCTCCAAAACTTGGAATATGGACCCCGCTGAGGTAGAAAAGGTAGAAGAAGAGGAAATCTGTATTGGAGACTGGGTAAAGGTGAGGTCGACAATCGCAACACCTACATACCAGTGGGGAGATGTAACCCACACCAGTATAGGCGTGGTGCACAAGAGGGAGGATGCAGAGCTTTCAGTTGCCTTTTGTTTTATAGAAAGACTCTGGGTTTGCAAAGTGTGGGAGGTGGAAAAAGTTCGACCATTCAAGATTGGTGATAAGGTTGGGATCAAACCGGGTCTTGTAATGCCCCGGTGGGGTTGGGGAATGGAAACTTATGCGAGCCAGGGAGAGGTTGTTGGAGTGGATGCTAATGGAAAGCTGAGGATCAAGTTCAGATGGCGGGAAGGGAGGTTGTGGATTGGTGATCCTGCTGACATTGTCCTTGATGATAGCAGTTTGGCAACAGACATCTCTGAGGACTGGAGCTCATTGGGATTTTGCTAAATTCTTTAATTTTCATTGATTCCTGGTTTTCTTTCTTTTCTTTCTCTGTATCATTCTCAACTTATTCAGCTGCTGTTGCCACCTTTACCTGCATTGCTAGGTTTCAGATAATATCGATCGGCTCGGGCTAGAGAATCCTAATTCTTGTACCAATAACCATGAAGAAAGCTGGAGTTTTCGACCAACTGAGTGGAGAAACATATAGGATACCTGGCTGGTTATATTCATAATTAATTTAGCATGAGCTCTATAGGTTTTTCTTTTTGTTAGTTATTTGATAGTTATGTTATGTATATGTTCAGATCCCTGTATGAAATTATAAAGGTCAATATTTTTTTTTCTTGTTTTTCTCTGTAATTCTATTTGACTGAATTTTCATGGTGGATGTTTATTTTCATTTCAAGTCAATTAGTCTGCTGGTGTGCTTATTCTTGAGCTGTCTGTGCATGTAAGATAGTGATTTTAGGAAATTAATCCAAGAAAAATAATTTAGGTGAAAGAGACCCAAAATAATGTTTGATTGTGTGAAAATCAGGTGACTTTCCATCGCAAACCAATATTTCTTACATGTTTTTAAGTTTAAATAAATAGGATCTTAGTTGTGCTTGTTTATTATTTTCTTTTGTCTTTATTAGTTTTTCATTTTTGAAACTTTCTTTTTGTATATTTTAACATCAAGCTTCTGAACTCTACACCATCAACCTTCATGGCTCCATTTTCCATCTTTAATTTTTAATTTATAGCTAAAAATGTAGCAGTAGGTTTGGAATTTTGCATATTGAACTTTTCTAGAAGATCATCTAAGTATTATTTTTGATAGATGAAGATTTCTCTTTTTTTTTTTTTTTTTTTTGCCACACTTGGATCCTTAGAAAATATTTCATCATTCCTAAATCAGTTGCCTTAAATTCTTTCATCATGGAACTTTTAGACTTTGCAATTTAACTTCATATTAGTTTCCATTTAAATAAGATTATCAATATTTAACCTATGATAAAATTTTGTCTATCCTTCTTTATATACACAAAGGAGGATTGCTAGGGCTCATTTGAAATTTATTTCTTTCAAAGTGGTAATAAATGCAAGTGTTCCATGCTATTAGAGCTTGCTTCAAGTCTAACAATGCCTTTTTTAGTTAATAAATTTCCCCTTCCTTCCCTTTGATTACAAGGCTTTGAGGGTGTTCAATATACACTTTTCTCTTAGGCTTTCTATTCAAAAAAATAATTTTACATCCACTACATAAACTTACAACTCACGTTGTGCAGTACTCAAGATTGTTGGAATAGAGATTTTATCTCAAATTACGGGGGATGATCATAGAATTGGGGAATTGTAGGATCAGATCTAGATTTTAAGATTTTATAAAAAATATCAAAAATGTAATTTTATATAACAAATCATTGAAACTGTCTCATAAAATTAGATTTATCATAAAAAATGCATCACCAAAGCTATAAAGAAAAAAAATATTATACATGAAAATTTCATAATTTTAAAAGCACAATTGAGTCATTCCAAAAAACATAAAATTCACAAATACAAACAACCAAAAAAAAAAAAAAAAAAAAAAAAAAAAATCTCAAAGAGAATTCCACAATCTAATGATCAACAACCATTCCCTAGAAAGAGGCACAACACTTGCAAAATATACCCAAGTGTTTCCAAACAATGAGCAAAAATCATCATTAACCTGTACAAAAGAAAACAATGAAAAAAAAAAAAAACCACATACCACTAAAACAAGGTCAACAATAATATTCACAAAAAGTTAAACAAATAAACATCATTTAGTTTGTTACATCCCTTGAATAAGGAAAAGAACTCAAGCTTGATCACCATAACCATAGTTGAGATAATCAGCATCACCGCCACCTTTGCCCTTGTGTTTGTTTCATCCAAATTGTTAGCACATTCATGATCCATATTTTCATCATCTACACGATCTATATCATTTGAAGCAGTATATCCAAGATCAACATCAGGTCCAGGCTCATCCTTTTACAAAAGAACTTCAAAATTATCACCACCTAAAAGTTATGCGTACAAATATTTTCATATCAATTTTTAGAAACAGGATATAAATAAACTAATGTAAGAGAATCATTTCATATAAAAAAGTTGAAACAATAACTTATAACAGACATATTTCAAATGATTTATATTAACTTTTCCTTGAAGATATTTCATCATCACTTTAAACATATCATTCGAAATGTATTCCAATTCCACGCTCATCCAAAAGAACTACAAGTTAAGCATAGTATCATAATTGTGAACTTTTGTAATTTAGGAATTTTATCTCCATATGAGTCCCACCAATCAGCTATATTATTTCATTAAAATGAATCCTTTAAGCAAAAAAATTGGAAAGTAGCAATTTGACATTAAAGAGACATTTTACAAATAATACAATTAAATATGGAGATTTTTTTTTAGTTAAAATTGCAGTAGGTAAGCTTAAAAGGCTATTTGCATTTGCGAAATCATCTATTTGTATATTAATCTTCACTCTTTCATCAGGATCACTAACTATTCCATTTAGACAATCATGAAGTCCAATTTGATGTGGGAAGTAACTCTAAAGTTCGTACTATACTGAAAATGGTGATTCATGAAGTAAGCAACAACATGCAAAGGTCTATGTAATCGAGCTTTCTATTGAAAATTAATAATTTCCATAATTGGCACATAGCTTCTTAAGAAATAAACCAATCATTAGGAAGATTAATTTGAATAAACTAATTTAAAAATGCTATATTTAAAATAAAACAATTAAAAACTCTCCTCTTTTTCACATTCTTAAAGTTTTATGTTATTTGTTCCTTTCCTTTTTCCGTTGCATCATATGTAAAACCCAATATATATATCATATCAGAGTCTACTATGCGTAGAACCTTAGCAAGAGACAATGCAGCTTTTAAACAAGGAAAAACATCTTGCCAAAATTCCTCATCCATAACAATTATGCCACTTCTTTTTTTCCCATTTTCTTCTTCGCCAAATTGCTTATATTCCAAATTTTCAGATGCAAACTGTAGAGGGTCGAGCAATCAAGAGTGAAAATGAGCAATGGTAAGAACAAGAAAGCAAGCATATGCGACACACAGACACACACACACACACAAAAGACACAGGATTTAACGTGATTCCATCAATGTGACTTACGTCCATGATTGCGCCACTATCATATTTTCTTCACAAAAACTAGGGCTTACAATACATATATGTTTGCATAGAAGAGAGTAAAAACAGACCAAAATTGTGACAAGGGCCTGGGCCCAAAAGTAAAATTTTCCTTTCAGGGGTGCTATCCTTGAAAAAGCCCACTAAGGCACCCTTAGACTCCTACTGAGCCCAAACCGAGGGCCTCATGCCATCGGACTCCAACAAGCGATGTAATCTTAGTACCACAAAAGCAAATATCAGACTTCACATACTCATTTTTTTCTGCCACTTGGAGGTTGATGACATAAAGTGCACTCACACTCATGTAACCCAAAATCAACAACGAATTAACTTTAACTAGTGTGATTGTTTTTCATCAATCAACTCTAAAAGCTAGTTAAAGCTTTGCAACGCTTCAGCTTCTCCGTAATAACCACTTTGGTTAACATATATGCAGGGTTATTTGAGCTAAGGATCTTCATTAATGACAAGATCCCACCATTAATCAATTCTTTGAAAATGATACCTCAATGGAATGGGTTTTGTCTTAGCATGAAATACAAGATTCTTCACAAGGTTGACACTTTGAGTGTTGCTATGAATGACACTGTCTACCTGTTTCTTGATCAATTTCTCAAAAACATTCTTTAACCAAATCATTGTTTAACCGGCTTCTGAAATAGCCATATACTCTACTTTTGTTGTCGAAACATCAAACTAATGGTTGTGCCACCCTCAGTGAAAATATACTATGCAGTACCTTCCTTGCATCGAAGCAATCACCCAAATTTGCACCAAAAAATCCTTCCAAAGTAATATTTCTTCTTCTTAATCATAATCCAACTTTGGAAGCACCTTTCAAGTTATGTAATAGCCAATTAACTACTTATGAATGCTCTCTCCTTGGATTACATATAGATTTGTAAATAACTCTCATTGCATGAGTAATGTTTGGCCTTCCATTGTGTACATAATATTATCAACTGTAGATGCATATCAAGCTTTGGCCATTTCTTCTTTGTCATCGCTAGTTTAAGGTGATTGCTTTTTTGTAAGATTGAAGTGGCTTCCCAAGGGTGTTCTTCTGATCTTGGTGTTCAAGAGACTAAAATTTTCTAACACTTTTCCAATTACTTTTCTTGGGATAAATTTTGGTTAGCTTTAGATTTGTCCTTACTGATGCTTATACAGAGTATCTGCTTAAAAGTACCTAAATCCTTAATCTTGAACACTTCAGACATCTGTCTCTTTAATCTGTTGGTTTCACTCATGTTAGCCCTGCAATGAAAATACCATCAACATATAATAGTAATATGATATAGTTGCATCATGTTTCTTTAAGTGGCAGCAATAATCTAAAGCACATCTGCTGTACTCACTCTTCCTCATAAAACTGTCAAACTTCAAGTACCACTGTTAGGTGCTTGGTTTCAGCCATTTAAACTTTCCCTCAACTTGCAAACAGAGTTTTCTTTCCTTGCTATTTAAAAGTCCTTTTGTTGTGCCATGTTGATGACCTCCTCAAGATCACCATGCAAGAACATGGTATTAATATCTGAAAGCTCTTGATTTAAGTCCTTTTCAACGACAATACTTGCCACCAGTCTGATAGTAGTCAATGCCTCTTTTTTGATGAAAACCCTTGACTCCTTGCCTTGCCTTATATCTTTTGCTTTCATCATGCTTTTCTTAATCTTATCCACCCACTTATTATGCAAAACCTTCCTTTCTTGCTCATAACTTAGTTAACAACCAAGTTTCATTCTTCTCATGAGAGCACATTTCCCCATTCATGGCTGACTTACTCTGAGCTGAATCATCTATATGTATTGCCTTGGAATAACATTGAGACTTACCATCCATAGTTAGAAAATGTGAGTAATTTGTTGAAGGAGAGTATCTCTATAGATATCTCAAAACTCTGCTAGATCACCATTCTTCTACATCTAGAGTAATTGGAATCATGTCTTTTATATTTCTATTCTCTGAACTCCTACTATTTCTTGCAAAATCATCTCCTGTAATATCTATTAACATCAACTTTAATATTCAATCAATTCCCTTGTATCTTTAGAATCTATTGCAAGCCTCTATCCTTGTACATTGCATTTTTATTGAAGGTGATGCTGTTGCTTTTAATGGCTTTCTTGATTGACTCATCCTAAAAATGGTACCTCAATATCAACTAAACTATAGCCAATGAAGGCATACTTCCATGCTTTTGAATCAAGCATGTCTCTGTCAGAATCTTTAACAAGCACATAGGAAATGTAGCTAAATACTTTTAAGTGTGAAAGATTTACTTCTTTACCTTGCCATTCCTCCTTAGGAATTTTGAACTGCAAAGGAACTAAGGGTCCTTGATTAATGAGGTAACCTATTGCATTCACTAAATCTGCCTTGAACATTTTAGGCAACCTTGCATGAAACCACATCTCTTTGCTTCTCATTCAAAGTTTTGTTGAGGTGCTTCTGGAGTGGGTTTTAGCAAATTCATAGCTACTGTAATCATCATCATTATTGGACTTCAAACATTTAATTTTTCAGCCAGTATCAATCTTAAAAGAAGCTTCTCATTTCTTGAAAGTAGCAAAAACATTAGATTTATACTTCTGAAAATAAACACATACCTTCCTTATGGAATCATTAATGAAGGTGACATGGTTGCGTGATTCTCCTAATGAAGGCAGAAATGTTGGCCGATACACATCTATATGAACTAGCTCCAGCATCTTAACCTTGGGCATTTTCCCTGATTTTGCTAAAGTAATATTTTTCTGCTTCCCAAGCACACATGATTTACTAAAACTTACTTCCACATTCTTCAATTGTAGAATCTTCCACTTGGAAACCGGCTTCTTCATATTTTTCTCACCCATATAGCCAAGTCTTTGGTGCTATAGCCTTGAAGAACCAACTCTTCCAATAACTGCATTAGCTTCATTAGATGGTAGTTCAACCATATATATAGTCTCTTTTTTCTAGATATGAGCAACAACTAAAACTTCCCTTGACATTAACTCGTTATCTTCAAATATGCCACAATATCCCTTCTCATCTAATTATCTCAGAGAGGACATCATCATCTTGAGATGTGGAATATGCCTCACATCCTTTAACGAACAAGTAGCACTCAAAGAAGTTAAGAGATTTATGTCTTCCATGCCTGCAATCTCCAAAGTCTCATCATTAGCAAAGCAAACTTTACTATAATTTCTAGTTATGAACTTTAGCATCATATCCTTACAAGGTGAAGCATGGAATGAAGCATCAGAGTCCATGATCTAGACTAAATCAAACGCTCGACATAGCAAAATAACGCATTATCTACATTTTCTATTGTTGTATTAGCTTATCTTCCTTCTTTCTAGGAGTTGAGGGAATCGTATACTAATTTCTGAAGTGTCAAGTCTTGTTACAATTCCAGCTTGTTATATCCTTGCAATTTTCATAATGACTCTTCTTAGACTTTAACTTACCATGCCACTGGTTGCGCCCCTTTTCAATTGTTTTACCTCTGTTTTCTGTACTCGGTAAGGAACATGATGATTTTGTAAAATTTCTCTTCTGAATATTCTCTCTAAAAATCAAATCTTGAATCCCTTCAAAGGTTAGCTTAGCAGTTCAGATGAACTACAAACGGTTCTAATTGTTTTTTTACTAACTCTTAGCCAATAATGATAATAGCAATAAAGCTTCCACTCATCATTGAATTAATATCTACTAAGACCAATCTCTACATTATAAAATTAAATTTGTTCATATGATTAGTAACACAAGCACCTTCTCTTATCTTGGTGTTGACTAGTTGGTTAATTAAGTATATCTTGTTTGAAGTAGATGACTTTTCATACATATTCAACAAGCCTCGATCTGATAGTGGGTATTCATCTTCTTTGATGAATGACTAAGGCAAAATTCTTATCTAGATCAATTGGACCACACCCAAAGCCTACTGTACCAATAGCTCTCAATCATTTCGACTCATTTGATCTAGCTTCTTCTTTGATTTACGCTCATGGAACTTCTACTGATATAAGAAATTTTCACTATGTATCTTCCAATTTCTGAAGTCACTACCATCAAATTTGTCGATCTTTACTTTTCTTTCTTCAGCTATCATTCTAACTTATTTGAGAATCTAGCACTGATACCAGTTGTTGAATAACAACCAATCAAGAGTGAACTTGAGCAATGACAAGAATAAGAAACAAGCACACACACATGCATGCTCACACTCACACACACACACACACACACGTATAAAGATGCAAGATTTTATATTGTTTGGTCAATGTGACCTACATCCATGGCTACATTACTATTGTATTTTCTTGGCAAAAATTAGAGTTTACAATACACGTCCTTAGACTCTCGCATGCAATGCGATCAAGTTATTAGCAAGGCAAACATTAGACTCTACATACTCAACAAAAATATAACTAAGAAAGAACCTCTTAATAAAAGATCTTAATGTCAAGTATAAAGTGGTAAAACGAGTAACAGCTGGTCTAAAATGGTTCCTACTTTTTGTGAATTTCCTTATCCAATTGATAAAAAGAATCTTTATATAAATAAAACATGCAATTGATTTAGCACTCTCAATTGTATTGATTTGAATTTCAATTTTTTTTAAATCCTCCAATATTAAGTCAAAACAACGAATAGTACATGGTGTCCAATGCAATGTTTTCTCTTGTTCATTAACATTGTTCAATGGCCTTGTAGTTAAAAGCATTATCTACTACCATTTGCACAACATTTTCTTCTCCAACCCTTGTAACTATAGCATCTAATATCCCAAATACTTTTACAGTAATCTTTGAAATGTTAGAAGTTTCAGTGGATGTTAAAAAAATTGTTCTCTTTGGATTACTTACTATAAAATTACAAATTGACATGACCTTTTGTATAATTCCATCTGACATAATAGTACATTGTCTTTTCCGCTCCTCTTTATACTCTTAAGGAGTTTCCATAGTGTGAAGTACTTATTTTTATAAGAATATAACTTTTATCTCATGATAAAATGAAGGCTTAAGTCCAACTCCAGTTCCATTTAATGGAACTCTAGATTATTCATTGCATTAAAAGGAATAGGACTTAGTGAATAGGAAATGAGCAATTTGTTAACATGCTTCTTCTCCTTCTTCTATTTTCCAAGTTGGTTTAGAGTTGTTTGATCTCTTATCCTACAATTCATAACATCCTTAATTTTCTTGCTATTAAGCTCTTTGCAAAATTCGTTTGAGCAATCTCCTATATCCACCTATTTTCTTTCTTTCTGTTTTCTCAAACTCTTGAAATTTACAATTAAGATGCCTCTAATTTGATTCTTAGCATCTTTGGGCACTTTGGAACATGCTTCAATATTTTGATGTGTGTGGGTCAAATGGCGCTCACATTGAAACATACCTCTAGAATAAACATTACCACAATATCTACACTCGATTTGTTTTTAGCATGCTTATCAATTTCTTTACCATGCTCCAAACAAAGATCTAATCTTTGACTAGGTCCATTCTTGCTCATATATTTTTAAGATTTAGAAGTGTGCATATTAATTTAATAATATTATATGATAAACAATAAAATAGGTCATAGATGATCGAACAACAATTAAAATTTAAAATTAGACACTGCAAAAAATTATTCAATTTTATAATTTGTATGAGTACATGGATCACTTTAAAGTTTCTTAGTATCATTCTTCCCTTTTATTTGAGCTTTATCGAATGAGGATCATTGATCGATAATTTAAAAAAAAAATATATAATTATAACTTAAAGAACTTTAAAATAAAAAAAAAATGCTTACCTTTTGAAGTTGAGTGGTGTGCAAAAAACTAGATTCTTGATCCCAAAACGAGTAGAAGATTTAGGGCATGTTTGGTTAGCTGTAAGTAACTGTGATGTAAGTGGTTTTATATGTAACTGATTATTTACTTTGATGTAAAAGCTCCACTTACATGTAAGTGAATTTACTTCTCACCAATTTTTACGGTATTTCAACTTATATTAAAATTTACCGTAAGTTGAAATGCAGTAAAGTAAGTTGTATTAATTCACCACCATGTTGTATTAGATATAATTATAAAAATATTTAATAAATTAAATTATTTTTAAAATTAATTATAAAAATATATTTACGTAATAAAATTTTAAAAAATATTAAATTTAAAATATTTAATATTTTTAAAAAAGTTTTTATCATTAAAATATTTTAAACAAACAAATAAATTAATATTATGGAAAGTATTAAATAATTAGAAGTAATATTAACATATTTAGTAGTATTAACATGATTACAAAAATAATTATTTATGCTTTATTTAATTTAATATGGTATTTTTAAATACCAATTCCTATTTAATTTATATAAAAAATATTTATGGCATATAATTGAATTATATTACATTTTTAAAATTTAAAAAACTACCATTATATTGATTAATTTTTTAAATTAGTATTAATCCTAAATAATAAGAGTTAATATAATTAATAGTTTTTGGGGATAAAATTTAAACATAGTATATAATTAAAAATTTTATAAATAATATTAAATAACTAATGTTAACAATATGTGATAGAAACAATCTTACCATTTCACTTACATGATAATTATACCCCTCAACTTACATCAAACCAAACAAAGAAAAAACAAATATAGTATTTCAAGTTACAACAAACCAAACAGTTGTGATGTAAATTAAAATACAGTATTTTCACTTACATTGTAATTTCACTTATATATAAATTTACTTACAGACAACCAAACAACCCTTTAGTAGCAATTAGAGAGAGACTGACCGAGAGAGAGAGAAATATAAATGAGTGTTGAGCATGAGGGGTTAGAGAGCGATAAATATAAACTTAGTTATTTTTTAACACAAAAAGTATAATCAATGAAAATCATGTTGGATAGGCATGCGAGATAAAACTACCATGCCAAAAGTTTGCCATGTTTTTTGCCATAACCATTTGAGACATTATTTAGCATGGTTTGCGTTTTGGCATGTTTTATGGCACATTTTTTATTTAGTTATTGGCACAGTTTTTAACATTAAAGTTTGCCACAGAGTACAACATGATTTAATGATTGTACAATTTTTGGCATAGTTAGTATTTGCCATGGCTTTTAGCACGGCTTTTTTGCCACAATGTGTGGCACTATTTTTGATTTTAGCACATATTTGGGTATGAAATCTTATCACTGAATTTGACATAGTTTCAATTTTCTTCTTGTTTTGACACAATTTTTGGAATGATTTTTATTTGGCCTAGCTTTTGTCATAGTACCTTGCTATGACGTTGCACATAGTTCTTTTTTTTTGCATGGGTTTTGGAGAGGAATTTTGTTATGAAATTTGTCATAGTTTTGATATTTTTATGATGGTTGGCACAGTTGCTGGCAAGACTATTGTGCGACATTTGTTTTGTCATGGCATTTTACTGAGTGTTTGGCGCATGTTTTGATTAAAATTTAAGAACTGTTCTTTAAAAATATTTTTATAAAAACTAAAAAATTTTAGAACATGAAATTTGTTGTTAAACTGTCGGAGTTGGCCCTCAAAGGTATAGGAAGGATGTAAGGGTTGATGACCTTACACTTGGTCAGCGGGCATACATTATCACATAGGTCAAGCCACGAGGGTGCACAACTGCGTGGATTGGATAGCGTGTGGTTAGCGCGAGGCGTGTGTTGTGTCGTGACCAAGAGCGGGTGGAATATCCCGCACGATCATAGGCTGAGACCGTGACTGATGAGCGCGTGGGGTAGGCACGCCCATACCAAGAGTCAAGTGTCGCAAGACTTCATCATGTAGAGTGTTGGATCTCTAGCAAGTCTAGGCAGCGCGGGACACTTGATCAGGCCGGGAGACCGAGAGTTGATTTCGGATTTGACAAGGTTTTACGCAGCCGTATGCAAGTGGGCACGTGGTCATGGGGCTGGTTAAAGCTGCAGTTGCGCGCTGTGACCGGTACTGCTGCGTGCTGTGACCAAGGGTGGCTGGTTAAAGCTACAGTTGCGTCAATGGACACTGCAAGCTAAGTGAAGTCAGGGAATTCACGCCAGACCTGTATTGGGCATGGGGCTCAATTAACGTTGGATTTGGGGTAGCTCTTGTAATAGGGACTAATGTGTCTTTGGGAGGAGACAAGGCCACTTGGTGTTGGTTTTGGCCATGGTTGTAAACATTTCTCAATCTAAGAGAGTTTATGTTTTTCTCTCTCAAAATAGGTTTCATGTGTCGTGTTTCTTGTACCGTGGATGTTTTCCGGTTTTGCTCGCTTTCTATTATTTTCGCTGTGCTTGTACTGCAAACAGGAATTCACTAACTGTTCTTGCAAGAAAGGCTGATCTGTCGCTATGGTGCATGTCAGGTGCCGCACGGCTGAAGGTGATCGGTTGAGGCCGTGACACAAGCCATCCTGTGGAGCTAGTGAGGGCTATGTAATCGGTGGAGTTGGTGAAGGCTATGTAATTGGCGGAGCTATTGGAGGGTGTGTAACATATGGAGTTACTGTCCTTGCTTTTTGAATATTCGGATGTATTTATGTAGGCATTTTCCTTTCTAGCAAAGCATTGGAGACTGATGTGGTGTTAATAGACCTCTATTGAATATTTGAGTTGGATTAAGCTCCGCTTGATGTAGATAGGCCACCACGACTTAATGCTGATCAATCACTAAATCGATCCCAACCTGAGGCTAACATATCTTAAATTTCTTTAAATAATACTAAATTAACGGAATAATGATGAAGAGAAAAACTCTAAATCCAATAGATGTTATAAACTACTCAATCAAATTGTTAATGTTTGCTAGAATCTAGATAACAACATACCCCTCTTCAAAAGAAACAATTTCTCCACCAAATAAAAGCATCACTGAGAACACAAAAAATAAAATAAAAGATACATTGTTTCATACCACTAATTAACAATATTAATATTTAAGACAACTAGAAAATTTTAGACTTTCATCATCATCATCATCATCATCATCATCATCGGTTTAGTTATTTTCTTCATCATCAGCCAGCTCATCTTCTTATATCCCTTGGTTTCCTTTCCTAAAATGGGTTGCAACATATTTGTAAGGCAACAAAGAGTTTAGTGCCTTGTGCATCAAACAAATGGGGGTATCTCTTGTATTCTCTTGTATAGTGCCATCATTTTCTTGCTAGCTTGCCTTGATCATTCTCCTAGGTTCAATCATACACATAACCGACCAATCAACTTGTTCTTTTGCATACCTGAGGGCTCAATGTAGTTCACTCGAATGGCTTGTTATGTTATCACAAATAGATCACACTTTGGATATAGCCTATTGGGATCAATATATATCAACTAACTTATATAGGGGATTCAGCTTAGTGCCTTTATTGGGTCAAACCATGTAGACTTGAAAAGGACAAAAATGTCCCATATGCTACCATGATACATGAATTGGACTACATCCTATAGTAAACGATATAAATCATTACATGCACCCTTTCAATTGTACCCTCCACTGTTCATGCAGCTAGCCTTCTCTATACCATGTGCAAAAGAATTGCAGTTATAACCCTTAATGAATTATCATGGTCATACTGTTGCTTTCTTAAATGGACCCCAAGCAATGCTTTATAATTACTGCCTATAGTGGTTGCGTTTACTCTTAATGAGATGGGGAAGCAAAGAAAACGAAGAATCATACAAAAATCACATTAGGAAAACTAAAGCAAAATCCCATATAGCACGTGCACTCTTCATAACACTTGAAAGAAAGGAAATTTTACCTACAGAGGAATCTATGTTAATGCATGGACCTCTCACCCTTGGTTCTTCTGCTTCTTTGTAAGATTCTCTTGCTTGCTAACAATAGTTATAATTTCTTAAATAATATTAAATTCTATAGGAAGTATCACTATTCATGTGTAACTTAATGGTACCCAAACAGACCCTAAGTGGATGACCTCAAAGAGGGTGTCGGGACTGGAGGTGGAGAACCAAGAAGAGAAGAGGGAGTGAAAGCGATACAGGGCATGATTAGGGTTTTCAATGTTTTAGGTTAGGATGATATTTTGTATAAAAAATCCTTATAATATGTAATAATTATTAATAAATTAATATTATAATAATTTACAATTACATCTTGAAACTTACGTGTTCCAAATTAAAAATAATTAACTTTCTTATTAAACTTACATTTTATTTTTATTCCTATTACAGTGGTTAAAAGTTTAGGGACTATACTAATGATTTTTTTGTTAGTAAACTTTAAATTATTAATAGCTTTGCCAAGACAGTAAGAATATATACCGGTTAATTATACTTGTTGTTCATGCTTTTATTTTCTTTTTTTTATAGTGTTTAGTGAAATTTTAAGTACAATTGACATGTGTATATTAGAAATAGTGATTTTGTAGGTCAAATGCAACATATGATAAAGCATTTTTCCCGACCAACGAAAACCCATGGTAATTGTCCTGCCAAACGAAATAGTTCAGCACACGTCTTAAAAAAGTGCCAATAATCATTTCAAACAAAGCTATATTACTAATTTCTTTGAAGTATGTAATGATTACCAAATTTTGATCAAGTTAAATTATACTTCGATAGTTTTTGAGATTGCTCTGATGATTATGGAGCTTGTAGTTGTGGATAATGTGGATATTGTAAAATGAGCTTGGATTTATTAAGGGTAACAACCCAATAAATAGATACAATAGTATAAATATACGTATGTATGAACAGGGGTATGTACAAGTACAAGTAAGTATAGTAAATATACTCTAACACGCGCCCTCAAACTCACGGTGGGTCATAAACCGAGAGTTTGTCAACTAAAAACTGAAATCGAGAAATAGTATGTGCCTTAGTTAAAAAATCAGCAAGCTGGTGGGTGGAGGCAACATATGAAAGGAGAATACTACCAGCAAGGTAATGATGACGAACAAAGTGAAGAGAAAACTCAAGATACTTCGTGCGCTCATAAAACACCGGATTAGCAACAATTTTGATAGCACTCTGGTTGTCACAGTAGATGAGAGTGGGAGCAAATATGGAGACACCAAAATCCATCAAAATCTGACGCAACCAAAGAACCTCCTTGGCAGTAGAAGACATAGCGCCATACTCAGCCTTGGCAGTGGAAAGAGCAACTATAGTTTGTTTCTTGCTTTTCGAGGAGATAAGTGAATCTCCAAGGATAATGTAGAAACCAGTGGTGGATCGCCGCTCAGTAGAATCACCTGCCCAATCAGTATCACAGTAGGCATGTAGCTCAGAGGATGACATGGCCGAAAAAAACAGAGATCGAGTGATAGTACCACGGAGGTAACGAAGAACCCGTAGAAGTGCAGCATAATGAGTAGAGCGAGGAGCACTCATAAACTGACTAAGAACACGAACGACATAAGCAATGTTGGGTCGAGTGATAGTCAAATAGACAAGAGCTCCAACAAGTACTCGATAATGGGTAAGATCAGTTAAAAGCCCGCCATCAGTAGAGGAGAGACGATGATGCAACTCAATAAGAGTGGAAGCAGTGCGAAGATCGGTGATGGTAAATCGTCGAAAAGTATCAGAAATGTATTTCTGCTGAGACAACAAATAACCACGACGAGAACAAGAAATTTTAAGACCCAGAAAATAACGAAGAGGACTAAGGTCTTTCATCTAAAACTCGGTGTGTAACCGCTATTCAGAGAAAGAATAGTATCAGCATCATCACCAGAAATAACTATATTGTCCACATAAAGAAGAAGAATAGTGAGACCACGAGGAGTTTGGCGAGTGAAGAGGGCATAATCATAAGAGCTCTTGGTGAATCCAAGAGCAAGAATCACACTGCGAAAACTCTCAAACCAAGCACGAGGAGCCTGTTTGAGCCCATAAATATCCCGACGAAGATGACACACATGTTGAGGAGGATGAGAGAAACAAGGAGGAGGAGTCATATAAATCTCCTCAGAAATATCCCCATATAAGAAGGCATTAGTCACATCTAACTGATAGAGTGGTCAGTGATTTGCTGTAGCAATAGCAAGAAGAAGACAAACGGTAGTCAATTTGGCTACCGGAGCAAAAGTCTCCTCATAATTAATGCCATACTCCTGAGTAAAGCCACAAGCAACAAGACAGGCCTTATAGCGCTCAATAGTGCCATCAGTTCGAGTCTTGACCCTATAGATCCACCGACAACTGATAGGAGTAACACCGGAAGGAAGGGGAACGAGATCCCAGGTATGCATTCGCATAAGAGCCCCGAGTTCCTCTGTCATAGCTTGCTGCCAATGGGGATGTTGGGCAGCCTCACGATATGACTGTGGCTCATGATAAGTGTGAATGGCTGTAAGAAAGGTCTGAAAAAGTGGAGAGTACATAGAGGAGATAGAAAGAGCATACTGAGCTGGAGGATGACGAACACGGTTTGGGTAACGATGGTAGACAGTAGGAGCATCTTCAAGAGAGGTAGGTATGGAAGAGAAAGCAGAAGAATCATTTGAAGTATTAGAACATGTGGTGGGGTGAGTAGAAGAGGGAACTGTGGGTGGAGGCAGGGAGGTGGCAGGTCTATCAGACGAAACTCTGTGTGGAGTTGTGGAGGCGGCGGGAATAGAAGAACTGGGTAAAATGATGGAAGGAAGGGGAGTAGGAGGAGAAGAGAAAGATTTAAGAAATGAAAAACCCAGAGAAGGGGAGTGATGATTGCATTATATATATATATATATTACCCATTTTTATACCCACTATTTCCTTGTTCTCGAGCTGTTATCTTTCTAGTTCAGTACTATTTGAGGTATTTTTAGTTGATTGTGCAGTTATTTATGTCCTAGAACAATAACAAGTGTTTTCGAAGAAGGTTTATAGCACTGTTAAAGGGGAGTTTGTCAAGGCAAGCACTGCTCAAGCACGACCGTGCTCCTCAGCCGTACAAATTACAAAAGATTCAAGAAATCATAAGCTTGGTCACGGCTCTCAGAGCACTGTTGTGCAGATGGAAGCATGACCTAAGCACAAGCGTGTTCCAACCCGTGCACTTCACAGCCTGGCGAAAATTCAGAAATTCAAAACTGCTTGTAAACTGCACGGCCGAAGCATGGCCATGCTCGCATCGAAAGCTAGGTTAAAAGCACTGAAAGTTAGGTTTAGAAGGGACTTTTGGCTAGAGAACGACGGGAAGTGAAGAGAGGAGTTTTGTATAGTTTTCACCACCGACAAGGGAGGATCCAAACGTGAATCGTACGCCACTTTCAGGGGTTCATTCTCATCATCATTAAGACCTCGGAGCTCAACAAGGATGCAAGAAAATAGGGAGTCTTTGATCTCTTTTGTATTTGTTTTCTTTGGTATTATCTTGTTGATTGAACTCATGAGGGGCTAATCTCCTTGGGTGCCCCGGGTTGCGAACTTGGTGGTTGTTTGTACTTGAACACATTTATTGCAATATCTATGGAGTCTTATTTCCTATATTAAACTTTTTGCCGTGTGCTTGATACGTGGGTTGATTGCGTAGCTTGAGTATATTTCGACGCTTGTTGGTTCCTTAGCTCAATCATTTTAGTGATTGTCCCTTTGAGGAAATTAGACTGCATAGTGTCCTCAATTCCTTGTCATTTATCTCCACCTTAGCGGTAGCAAGGTTCTTCGAGCATAGGATTCTCGAGACATACTTGATAAATATTGCGAGTATTTAAGTACGCTAGACACCAAGGGATCAACCCGGGGCCCTATCCCTAATTGAGTGATTTATTAGGACTTCTCTCGGTGTTCTTCTTCTTCCCTTTACCTTCGCTCCAGACTTAGTCCCACTTCTAAAGTCATTTGTGGTCGATTAGATATTAAGCACATAGAGAGTATTAAAAGCTATACAAGTCCCTGAGGATTCGACTACCCAATCCCTTTTGGGTACATTATACAACTTGTACGACCCGTGCACTTGCAGATACGCAAGGGGTCTATCAGGGAGGAAAAGAAGGGTGTGTCTTCAAGAAAGGTAACATGACAAGAAATATGAAGACGCCAAGAGGTAGGATCATAGCAGCGATAGCTCTTGTGTTTAGAGTTGTAGCCAAGAAAGATGCACATCGCAGAACGTGGAGAGAGTATAGTTCGCCCAATGGAGGGTAGAAGTACGAAGCAAACATAGCAAAAAATGTGAAGATGTCCATAAGATGGGGAGGAAGAGAAAATACGCTCATAAGGAGTAACATCAGAAAGAGTAGAGGAAGGTGTTTTATTGATGAGATAGTTGGATGTGAGAACAGTTTCAGCCCAAAATTGTTGGGGAACAGAAGAGGCGAAAAGAAGGACAGGAGTGGTGTCAAGTATATGGCGATGCTTGCACTGAGTAACACCATTCTGAGCAGGTGTATAAGGACATGACTGCTGAGAAAGGGTGCCGTGAGAGGAAAGCAAGGCACAACAAGATGTAGAAAGATATTCTTTAGCGCCGTCAGTTGGAAGAACCTTAATCCATTTATAGAACTGAGTATGCACCATTTGTGTGAATTGAGAATAGATGGTAAATACTTCAGATCGAGAACGCATAAGGTATAGCCATGTATATCGAGAAAAATCATTAATGAAGCTTATGTAATAAGAGTGGTCAGAAAGAGAAGAAGAAGGAGCATGGCCCCAGACATCAGAATGAACAAGATCAAAAGCGGAAATGGAAAATGAGTCATTAGAGGGAAAAGGAAGAGCCGAATGTTTAGCAAAGTTATAACCCATACAAGAAGATAAAGAGCCTGAAAAGACAGACTAAGACATCGTGAACTAGTTAATAGTTTCAGGTGATCATTAGATACATGACCTAAGCGAGAGTGCCAATGATCTAAAGAGCAAATAGAAGTAATAATAGAAGGAGTACAAGTGGAAGGAGAGGGAGATATAGGTAGATGAAGAGACTCTAGGTGATAAAACCCGCCAACTCTACGTCCGGTCCCAATCCTCTGGCCCGTAGGATGGTCCCGTATAGAATAGTCAGAGGAAGAAAGGTAATAGTCAAACCATGATCTGTAAGCTAACTAACGGAAATAAGGTTGAAAGTTAAATTGGGAACATGATGAACTGTGGGAATAGTGAATGAAAGAGACTAAAGGTGACCAAACAGCATGACAAGAAGAAGACTTCCGTCAGCAGTACAAACACTAGAAAATGGGTGAGTTCTAGAAAGGTGAACTTGGGTAGTGACATCCGCAGTTATATGATGAGTAGTACCATAATCTAAAATCCATGAGGAGGAAGACATACCAGAAGCAACAGATATAACAGAGACGGGGCTGGATTGCATAGCACGCTGCATAGCATGAAGTTGATATGAAAGCTGAGCAACCTGAGAAGCAAGAGCCCCAAATGAGTCAGGAGTCAAGACCTTGATAGTAGCAACATGAGGTGAAGAAGAAACTCCAGAGGATCTCTAAGGAGGACGATGCGGTGAATGTTGTTGTTATCGTTGCTGGAGCTTTCGACATTGAGTCTTCACATGTCCCTATCGTTTGCAGTAACGGCAGAAAAAAGAGGATCGAGGGGGATAAGAACGGGGCACCAGCAGTAGAGATTCGAGAAGAACGCAAATATGTCACAGCCATGATTGTATCAGTAGAGCCCGGTCTCGAGGAGGAGAGTGCATGAAGCCGAGTCTCCTCAGTGGTAACACTACGCATAACATCGTTGAAGGGTGGAATAGGATCTTGATTAAGTAATTGGCTGCGAACAGCCTCATAGTCAGGACGGAGACGCATCAGGAACTCAAAGGTCTGCTGTGTCTGGTGGGACTGAATGCGAGCCTTACAGTACTTACACGTCAGACAAGTGGAGGGCCCCAAAGAGTTGGGTTGTCTCCACAAAGATCGAAATTCAAAAATATATTCTCGAACGGAATGCTCCCTTTGTTGGACATAAGTGAGATCCTAGAAAATTTAATCGAAGCAATGGGGACCAAGAGAAAAAGTGGAAGAAGAAGGCTATTGGGAAAAATTAGGGCTTAGAGTTCAGGATTTATATACCCTAGCTGAACACGAGTCGAACACAGGAGTGCAGAGCTCTGTTTTGACCGTGCTTTACCTCGAAAAGGGTCATCCCGATGCAAGCACGGGCAAAAGCACAGGCGTGCTTTGCCCAACCCACTTTACATGGGAAACATGAATGGATTTCTTAGCCAATACACTGCTAGTCTGCCCCAAGCACGGCCGTGCACTTTCAAGCACGGCTTAAGCACGGGCGTGCTTATGCACGTGCACTTTACAGGTCACTAAGAACAAAGTCCAAAACATCCCGTGAAGTGCACGACCAACATCACGGTCCTTAGCACGGGTTTGCTTCCTCTGCGAGCTGTGTTATAAGCCTAAAACGACTTACAACGCGCCCAAAACTCACTGCACAACTAATTTAGGACAATAACTCACACTAGGAAAAGCCGAAACACCACATTTGTTCTCTTTCAAAGTTTCTTGATTTGATTAAGCGCTTTCACTGCATCAAAAGTGCTACATTGGAGTAATAAATTTGCCACAAAAAAATACCATGCGAAATTAGTCACTACATTTGAGACAAAAATTATAAACTGTGCTAAAGTTGTTGTAGTATTTGTCACAAAAACAATATATTGTCCCAATATCCAAAAACAAAATCTTACAGGATAGAATCCATGACAAAAAACTTTGACAAAGAACTCATCTTTGTTAGTGGCCATCTTATAATCATGCCGAAAACAAAAACAAAATTTTAGAAAGCATTTGGCACAATATAAGTTGGATTGATATTTGGCACGGGTTTTGGCACAACACCATTGGCATGGTATTTGGCATTGTTGCTGTGGCATAGCATTTGTTACCATCTATATTGGCACGTTATTTTGGTAAAGTCCTTAAATGGTCGTACTAGATACTGTGCCAAATATGTGAACATATTCTCAACTTTTTAACATAATGTTTAGTACAGTTTTCAGATGGTCGTGCCAAACAGCATGCCGAATGTTTTATCTTGCCTAAAAAGGTTACTGTTTTTAATATACATATGTAAATATTACTTTAAAACTAAATGAAAACATTAAAGAAAAAAGCAAATGTTATAGCTAATTACTAATTTGGCATTTTCAGCAGGGTGTTTGTCACAGTTCGAGCTTGACATACCAAATGTTGTGATAAACCATTTTGTTTAGCATAGCGTATGATTCTTAGCTGACTATGGCAAATGCTTTGCCAATTATTTCATCTTGCTAAAACCACATTGTAAAATAAAGGAAAGTAAACCAATTTTTTTTTTAAAAAATAGCATGGACTATTGCCATGAAAAGATGTTCATCAAGTGCCACCAGCTAAATAACCATGCCAAACACACTTAGAGTGAAAACCATGGCAACTGTCACTGTTCTCACCAAAGGGGAAAGGTTACACCCACACTTACAAATTTTCCCTCTTAGGGAAGACTGTGATGGAGAGAGGCAACCCTTGCTTGCTGCCAGCCAACACCTCACACCCGATCAAAGACCAACACAAAGTAGAAGCATAATACAAGAGTACCTAGAGATATGCAGGCCAAAAGTGCTTAGCCACTTTGTTTGCTGAAAAAGAATGTTGGAATTGGAAACAAATGGAGTTCAGAGCCAAAGAATATCAATTGAAGTTGAAGGAGATTTAATAGAGAAAGTTAACACCAATAGACGTACACAAGGATAACAAGTAATACACAATCAGGTGAAGCTAAAAAAACTCAAACACACCAGTTGAATCAACTACAGACTCTTTATTAGAAGAACTACATCTTTGGGAGTTATCTATGAACATTTCTCATCTATACTGAATATTTCAGATCCAATTACCAATAAAGAAATAGTGAAAAAGAAAGAATAACTAGATGTAATGGGCAAAAACTTAACAACTATACATCGAAATCAAACATGGAATCTAACATAACTTCCTACAGACAAGAAGATAATTGGATTGAAATGGATATACAAGACTAATACTTAACAGATGGAAGAATTTAAAACACAAAGTCTGGCTAGTTGCCAAAAGCTATTCTCAATAGCCTACTATAGACTTTGATGTAGTCTTTGCCCCAATAGCAAGGATGGAGACTGTGAGGGTGTTGTTAGCATTGCCTGTTCAATTGAAGTGGGAAGTGTTCCACTTTGATGGCAAGTATGTCTTTTTAAATGGAGAGATCTATGAAGAAGTTTTTCTTGAGCAACCAGAGGGTTACACAATTGATGGAAATGAAAAGTTTATAATTTGAAGAAGGCCTTGTATGTCATTAAACAAGCACCTAGAGCATGGTATACCATGATTAACAATCATTTTCAAATGAAAGGCTTTGAGAAGAGTTCAAATGAGCATACTTCGTATATAAAGATGGTGAAGGGAATGTTTTGATAGTCAGTAATTATGTAGATGATATGATCTACATGGGCTCATCTCAGGAGTTGATCAATGAATTTAAAACCGATATGAAGAACACATTCAAAATGATGTATTAATTTATGATCCTTGCATTATTTAATTTATGTTGCTGGAGGTTAAGCAAAGGGTTGATGGAATGCTTGTGACATAGAGAAAATACACTTAATACTTATTGAAACATTTCAACATGCAAAACTTTCAACCCTTACCCACACCAATGAATGCTAACGAGATTTTATCCGCAGAGGACAACTAAGGAGATGCAAATGCCAGACAATACAGAAGTCTAATTGGAGGATGATATATCTCACACATACTAAGCCAAATATCAGTTATGGAGTTGGAATTTTGTCTAGATATAATGAATACTCCAACCGAATATCACATCGGTACTATAGACTTTGGAATTGTGTATATTGTTTAGCAAGATTAGAATATAAGTGGAGGATTTCTAGTGAAAGGAGGACCGGTTTGTTAAACTTTAACCCAACTTCCTTACTACCAAAATAACAACAAAGGTTACATAAATAGCCAGCTTAACATGGCCAGCTTGCACCCACGTGACGACACAGACAACGTACACTAATCTACACCCTTTAACATAATAGAAACTAAGACTAGGATAACTTGACCTTTCAACCATGCGTGAAAGGATGCCTCTGCATGTAGTTACGTGCAAGTCATGCACGTAGCCCACTTGTGCAGTCGTAGCCATCTGAACACCATTCAACACACCCCCTTGTTCAGATCTCTATGACTCCTAACAAAGTTCTGAAACCTTCATGTTTTGGAGCTGATAGTCCTTTGGTCAGTATGTCTGCGATTTGATCATTCGTCCCACAATGCTCCAGCTGAATTTCACCTTTTGCTACCAAACCTCGGATGAAGTGGAAGCGCACATCAATGTGTTTTTTCTTCCGTGGAGTATAGGGTTCTTCGCCAAGGAGATTGCGGCTAAGTTGTCGCAGTATAGAACAGTAGCTCCATCTTGTCTTGACCCCATATCCGCCAACAGATGTCTGAGCCAAATAACTTGACAGGCGGCGGACGTGGCAGCAATATACTCCACTTCATTGCTGGAGAGGGCAGTGACTTCTTGTTTCTTCGAGCTCCATACCACCGCCCTTGAACCCAAATTAAAGCACCAGCCAGTGGTGCTTATTCGGTCATCAATAGAACCTCCCAAAGCACTGTCAACGTAGCCTTCGAGTCTGAAACTAGAATTGAGTTCATACTTAATACCTAATTTAACAGTCTCGGAGACGTAGTGCAGAATTCGTTTCACTGCTCCCATATGATGCTTCATGGGGTTCTGCATGAAACGTGACACCAAACTCACATCATACATGATATCTGGCTAGTATAGGTCAAATAGAGCAAGCTGCCTACTATTTCTCGATACCTCTTATCATCAGCCTTCTCGGAGCTGTCATTCATGTGTAGTTTCTTATTGATGTTCACCAGTGTATTGAAGCTCTTGCAATTTAACATCCCAGCCTTTTGTAAGATCTTTTCAACATACCTTTGTTGACTAATCACAATAGATCCAGCTCTCTGTTTCACCTCAAGCCCTAGGAAGTATTGCAAGAGTCCCAGGTCAGTCATATCGAAGGTTTTCATCATGTTGTCTTTGAATTCATTCATCATCTTTGTGGACGAACCTGTATAGAGGATATCATCCACATACACACAAAGAAGCAATATATCAGACTTCTCACCAACTTTCTTATAGACTATTGGTTCGTTGAGACTCTTGGAGAAACCTAGCTTCACAAAGTGTTGATCCACCTTGAAGTTCCATGCTCGGGGAGCTTGTCGTAAGCCATACAGCGCCTTCTTCAACCTATAGACTTTTTCTTCCTTCCCGGCCTGAACATATCCCTCCGGCTATGATACGTAAGCCTCTTCTTGAAGTTCTCCGTTTAAGAAAGCGGACTTGACGTCCAACTGGAGAACTGGCCATCCGTTTTGGGCTGCAACTGCAAGCAGTACCCTCACTGTCTCCATCCTTTTGACCGGCGAGAAGACTTCATCATAATCAATGCCTTGGACTTGAGAGAACCCTCTAGCCACCAATCGTGCTTTTCTCTTATGAAGAGTTCCATCTGAGTGATATTTCACTTTGAACACCCACTTCAAGCCCACAACCTTCTTGCCTTTAGGAAGGTCAGGGAGAATCCAAGTATTGTTCTTTCGAATGGATGCTAATTCCTCATCCATTGCTAGCTTCCATTCTTGTAGTGCTGCAGCTTCATCATATGAACTGGCTTCTGTTACTGCAAAAACAAAAGAGCATGAGTCATATAGCTCCTGTATGCTTTTATACTTCACATTTGTGTTATTTCGAAGTTCTTCTTCTTGTAATGTTTCATCAGAAATAGTAGAGATCCTTTGTTCTTCCATTATAGAAGAAACTTCATCATCTTGTGCTTAATCATCTTCATACGCAGATGAGGAGTTCTCGCCGTTAACTGGCTCCCACTTCCAACTTTTTTTTCATGAAAAGTAACATCCCGACTGACCTGGATTTTGCCAGTATTTGGATTCAAAAGCCGATAAGCCTTTGACTCACCACTGTAACCTATGAACACCAGTTTTTCAGACTTCGAATCAAATTTTCCTTTATGTTGTGAGTTTGAGAGTGCAAACGCCACACATCCGAAAATCCTCAAATGATCTACTGACGGCTTGACACCATTCAGCACTTCATAAGGAGTGCAATCACTCACTGCCCTCGTTGGCGAGCGATTAAGCAAATATACTACCGTTGCTATGGCTTCTGCCCATAGTTCAATAGGAAGACCTCTTTGCTTTAACATGCATCGAGCCATCTCTAAGGGTGTCCTATTCTTGCGCTCCGCCACCCCGTTTTGCTCCGGTGTATAAGGAGCGGTTAGCTGTCGTCGTATGCCGTTTTCTTCACAGAAATTTTGAAACTCTCCTGATAGAAACTCACCCCTTCGGTCAGTTCTTAGAGCTTTGATGGGTAAGTTATACTGCTTCTCCACCATGTTTTTGAATACTTTGAAACGTCCCAGCGCTTGAGACTTCACTTGCAGAAAGAAAACCCAACTATATCTTGTACAGTCATCAGTGAAAAGAAGGAAATAAAGGTTACCTACTTTGGTCTTGGTCTGCATGGGCCCGCAAATGTCAACATGTACTAATTCGAGTGGTTGTTTTGCCCGTCTTGCACCTTCTTCAGGAAAAGTACGTCTAGCTTGCTTCCCTTCTGCACAACCTTCACATGGTCTTCCACTTGTAATAGTTGGAAGACTTAGTACAAGATCCCTCCTGGAGAGTATCTGCAACCTTGAATAGCAAATGTGACCGAACCTTAAGGCCACATCCACATCTTCTACAGAGAGAGGAAATAGTTGATGTTCAGTCATCTAAACTCTCTCCAACACAGCATCAGATTCCTTGTTTGTAATGATACATTCTTGGTTGTCAAACAAGAGTGTACATCCAGTCCTCAATAATTGTCCCACACTCAACAAGTTGTGTGCAAGTTGTGGGGCATATTGTACTTGTTTTATCTCCCTCATCTTCCCGGTTTTCAATCTAAACATCATGAACCCAACTCCGGCCACTTTCAGAGTCTTGTTATCACCAATTTCATAGTTTGATGTGAGACTTCATCCATGCTTCAAAAGAGATCTTTGTTACCGGTCATGTGACACGAGCATCCGCTGTCAAGTAACCAGGTATTCTCATGTTCTTCTACTGGCCCACTTCCCGCCATGAATAGCTGAACGACTTCTTCTGCAGCTTTAGTAACGTTCAAAGACTTATCTTTGAACCAACACTGGGCTTTCATATGCCCAAACCTCTTACAGTGATGACACTGAACTATGGTTTTGTTTTGTTTAAAATCACTGTGAGTTTGAAAGGTTTCAGAGCTGCGGCCTCGTCCTCGACCTCTTCCGCAGCCTCTAAAGTTTCCTCTTCCTCGTCCTCTTACGACGTTCGCCGAGCTGCTGTCGGCTACTGCCTCTGTCTTCACTTGAAAAGCTCTCTCCTCCACACGATCTGGATACATATCAAGCCTCCCCTCATGCCCTCTCAACGAGCTGCTCAGTTGATCCACTGTCAGCTTTGACAAGTCTCTGGATTCAACTATTGAGGATACAACATGACAGAATTTGGGTGACAGACTTCTCAGAATCTTATCAACAATAGGTTGCTCATTGAGTTCTTCTCCTAAGGACTGGATATGATATACCACAGTCAAAACTCGACCGATATAATCTTGAACAACCTCACCATCTTTCATGCGAGTGTTCTCAAGATCTTGCCAGAAAGTATGGAGTTTGGCTGCAGCGCTTTTGGAGCAACCTTGGTACTCATTTTTTATGATTTCCCATGCCTTCTTGGCATTTCTTGTTTTGGAAATCCGGATGAGAACCTTCTCCTCCAAAGCTTGTTGAATCAAGAATAATGCTTTTGCATTCTTCCTGATGTTGTCCGCCAACTTTTGCTCATCTTCTTCCTCTTCGTCGTGACCCATCTCGACAATTTTCCATATATCTCTGGATAAGAGCAAGGTTTCCATTTTGAGACTCCAAAGGCTGTATCCTTCGCCGTTGAAGTAGGGCAGGTTTGTTGACGAGATTCCATAGCTTCCGTTCATAGTCATTGCCAGCTCTGATACCACTGTTGAGCAAGATTTGAATATAAGTGGAGGATTTCTAGTGAAAGGAGGACCGGTTTGTTAAACTTTAACCCAACTTCCTTACTACCAAAATAACAACAAAGGTTACATAAATAGCCAACTTAACATGCCTAGCTTGCACCCACGTGACGACACAGACAACGTACACTAATCTACACCCTTGAACATAATAGAAACTAAGACTAGGATAACTTGACCTTTCAACCATGCGTGAAAGGATGCCTCTGCATGTAGTTATGTGCAAGTCATGCACGTAGCCCACTTGTGCAGTCGTAGCCATCTGAACACCATTCAACATATATTCAATCACAGATATGTAAGTTGGAGAGTTTTCAGCTAGTGACTGGGAGAGGACATGATTAGCAGTTGAGGAATGGTTTTTAATCTTGGATCAACAACTATATTATGGTGCTCTAAGATGTAGAATATTATACCACTCTCAACTACAAAAACTGAATTAATGGCACCAACATCTGCAAATTGTCATGCCATTTAGCTTAGATGGGTACTATAAGATTATGAACAAGCTCAATCAAAATTAACTACAATATGGTGTGATAATAAATCCATTATTGCGCTTGCTAAAAATCCTACAATCCACAGACGGATGAAGCATATTGATATCATATTTCACTTTGTGCACAGGTTGATCTCCTATGAAGTAATTACTCTTCGACATTAATGTAAAAGTGATGAGCACATTGCTGATAAATTTACATAAGCTCTCTCTGTTATGAAGCACAATAAGTTTAGAGCTCTCTTAGGTGTAGAAGAAAAGTTTGCTTACACTAAACAAACACCAGGATAATATATTGATAAAGATAAAGACTCACTTATACAAAATGGAAGCAAGCTTTCTAGGATATTTGCTTGACTTCATCTTACAAAGACTTAGTTATATATATATAGGCAAAAGGGTAGCAAAGTTTGTCAGCGTATACGCTGACATAACTCTTTAAACAAGGAACCTTGATATCTTTGGTCAACATGATCTATCCACTCACTATGACCAGTCAAACTCAGCCTTTTTCATGCAAGTTCCATGCACGTACAGGATAGCTGAAGCTTATGAGCATTATCATCATTCAACGTCAACATTAGGTGCATCCACCGACCAATCAATGGGAGGTATTTAACCATGAATGATTGAGCTAGCGTGGCTGCCAAGGTGGAAAGGCAAAGATAGTGGAGAAGCTGCTTAATGAACTAATCGGGAAGCGCAGTGCGAGATAGGGTTTTTGAAGTATTAGCCAATGAATTGATAGATTTGGTTTGCACCAATGAACTATCCAGTTGTCATATAAATAAAGGGAATATTATGTCACGTTTGTCTTGTATTTTGTGTGTGTCTATGTTAGATTTTAAAAGTTCAATAGTGTTCAATAGTCTTGGGTTAAACAGTTCAATAGTCGAATTAATCGGGTCAATAAAATAAAATTAAATAAAATTTTTATATGTTTATTATAAATTTTTTTATTAAAATTCAAAATAATTACTTCCTTTAATTTATTCATGTTAGAGTTTCTTGTACATACATGTATTATACATATATATATACGTATAAATTTCTTCCTTTATCTATATATGTAACCATTCTTATCAATACAAAAACACATTCCTTCTTACATGGTATCAGACGTTCTGGTCCTCCGGGCCTTTTCTACGTTGGTGCATCTATTTCCGGCAACCACATGAACCTAGCTGTGTCCTTCGGCATCTTTATCGACCGGCTGGCTCGTCACCGAAACCATTGCTCGTGTCTCTACCGTCTAAGTCACCACCATCACTGGGCAACTATTTTGGCCGCGATCCTTGAGACGGCGTCATCACCGCCCACGCTCTAGCCGTCACCACCAAGATCTCGCCGCCATCACCACGCTCTCGCCGTCACCACCAAGATCTTGTCACCACGCTCTCACTGCTACCACCAAGATCTCGTCACCACGCTCGCTCCGCCACCACCAAGATCTCACCGCCGGTTGTTGGCTCTCTCGTGACAATTTGGCACGTTTTCCATAGCCGACAAATTTGTATAAAAGCCGCTGCCTTTCATTCCCGGGACTAGCTTTCTCGTGACTAGCAACTTTTGTCTAAAACAAAAGCTGCTGCTAGCCTGCCACCTTTCATTGCATTATATTATATTATATTATATTATATTAATTAAAAAAAATTAGTACTGAGAAAAAAAAAGAGAAAGAAAACAGAATCCTTACTGTTTAAAAAAAAAATGGCTTCTTCTACTTTTCCTAATTTCCTTATACCGGTTGATGTCAAATTAAATGGCTCCAATTACAATGAATGGTACACAACTGTGCGCATAATTTTACTTGGAATGGAGTTACTTAACCATGTAGACGGCACCTCCTCCCCTCCTGAAAAGCCTGACAGTTCTTCTACCTCATGGTTCACAGCTGATCATCGAGCCATGACTCTAATCTGTTAGTCATGTGAAGTTGATATTCGCATGGATATTCGAATGACTCTAATCCAGTTCCACTCATCAGTATGCTATTTTACACGATCTCACTTATGTCAAACAAAGGGAGCGTTTCGTTCGAGACTATGTTACTGAGTTGCGATCTTTGTGGAGACAGCTTGACTCTTTGGAGCCTTCCACTTGTTTGATGTGCAAGTGCTGTAAGGCTCGCCTTCATTCCCGCCAGACACAACGTACCTTTGAATTCCTGATGCGTCTTCGTCCCTATTATGAGGTTGTCCGCAGCCAATTACTCAATCGCGACCCTATTCCATCTTTTGACGATGTTGTACGCAGTGTTATAGCTGAAGAGACTCGGTTACATACCCTTTCATCTTCTAGAATGAGTCCTACTGATACAGTCCTTGCTGTCACCTCTTCGTGCTCTCCTCGGTTATCTCCTCCTAGTGCCCAGTTCTCTTCTTCCCTTGGATCATCTTCCTTGTGTCGTTATTGCAAACGGCAAGGACATGTGAAGACTAACTGTTCAAAGCTTCAGCACCGACCACCGCAGCATTCACATCCTCGTCCTCCTTAGCGATCATCTAGCGTTTCTTCCTCACCTCATGTTGCTACTGTTGAGGCCGTGACTCCTGATTCTTCTGATATTCTTGCTTCTCAGGTTGCTCAACTTACCGAGCAAATTAATGCTATGCAGTCTAGCTCCTCCTCTGTCATGTCTGCTGCTTCTGGTATGTCTTCTTCCTCATGGATTTTAGACTCTGGTGCCACCCATCATATGACTGCGGATGCTACCACCCTAGTTAACCTTTCTAGCACTCAACCATTTTCTAGTATTCGAACTGTTGATGATAGTCTTCTTCCTGTCACGCAGTTCGGTCACCTCCAGTATTCTTCCTTCACTATTCCCACAGTTCACCATGTTCCTACTTTAGCTTTAAACCTTATTTCTGTCAGTCAGCTCACTGATCATGGTTTAACTATTACCTTCTCCTCATCTGACTGTTCTGTGCAGGACCATCTTATAGGCCAAAGGATTGGGACCGGACGTAGAGTTGGCGGGCTTTATCACCTAGACTCTCTTCATCTTCTTGTATCTTCCTCTCCCTCTACTTGTAATCCTGTTATTTTTGCTTCTACTTGTTCTTTAGATCGCTGGCATTCTCGCTTAGGTCATGCATCTAAAGATCGCCTGAAACTCCTAACTAGTTCAGGCCATCTTGGTTCAGTCTCCTCAGACTCTTTATCTGCTTGTAAGGGTTGTAAACTTGCTAAACAATCAGCACTTCCTTTTCCCTCTAGTACCTCATTATCTGTTTCTACCTTTGATTTAGTTCATTATGATATATGGGGACCTGCCCCTTCTTCTCCTCTCTCTGGATTCTCTTACTACATAAGCTTCATTGATGATTTTTCTCGCTACACTTGGCTATATCTTATGCGTTCTCGATCTGAAGTATTTACCATTTACTCTCAATTCACACAAATGGTACATACTCAGTTTGGTAAACGGATTAAAGTTCTTCGAACTGACGGCGCTAAAGAGTATCTCTCTACATCCTTTCGTGCCTTACTTTCCTCTCACGGCACTCTTTCCCAGCAGTCTTGTCCTTATACACCCTCTCAGAATGGTGTAGCTGAGCGCAAGCATCGCCATATTCTTGACGCCACTCTTGCTCTTCTTCTCACCTCGTCTATTCCCCAACTTTTTGGGCTGAAGCTATTCTCACTTCTACCTATCTCATCAATCGAACACCCTCCTCTACTCTTTATGGTAGTACCCCTTATGAGAGTCCTTTCTCATCTCCACCTTCTTATGGTCATCTTTGCATATTTGGCTGTGTCTGCTTCGTTCTACTACTCTCCATTGAGAGAACTAAACTCTCTCCACATTCTGCAATGTGCATTTTTCTTGGTTACAACTCTGAACATAAGGGCTATCGTTGCTATGATCCTACTTCTCGTCGTCTTCGTATCTCCCGTAATGTTACTTTTCTTGAAGACACACCCTTCTATTCTTCTCCTTCTCAAGAGTTTTCTATCGTTAAGTCTTCTTCTTCTTCTACCCCTCTACCTTCTATTATTTTGCCTGCCTCTTCTCTTCCTTCCGCCTCCCTGACTCCACACACCGCTTCCCCGCCTTCCCCCATCATTTCCTCTTCTACATACCTCACCGCATCTTCTGATACTTTAGGTGATTCTCCCATTTTTTTCGTCTGTTCCTGCCTCTCCTGAGGATGCTCCTGCTATCCCCCGTTGTTACCCAGATCGTGTTAGTCATCCTCCAGCTCAGTATGCTCTCTCTATCTCTTCTACTTACACTCCATCTTTTCAGACCTTTCTTGCTGCAATTCGCACTCATCATGAGCCACAGTCATATCGTGAGGCTGTTAAGCATCCCCATTGGCAGCAAGCTATGGCAGAGGAACTTAGGGCTCTTGAGCGCATGCATACCTAGGATCTCGTTCCCCTACCTTCTGGTGTTACAACTATTAGTTGTCGGTGGATCTTTCGGGTTAAGACCCGAGCTGATGGCATTATTGAGCGCTATAAGGCACGCCTTGTTGCTCGCGGTTTTACTCAGGAGTATGGCATTCATTATGAAGAGACCTTTGCTCCTGTAGCCAAGTTGACTACTGTTCGTATTCTTATTGCTATTTCTGCAGCACGTCAGTGGCCACTCTATCAGTTAGATGTGACCAATGCCTTCTTACATGTTGATCTATCTGAGGAGGTTTATATAACTCCTCCGCTGGGTTTCTCTCATCATCCTCAGCATGTTTGTCGTCTACGTCGGGCTATTTATGGACTCAAACATGCTCCTCAAGCCTGGTTTGAGCGTTTTCGTAGCGTGATTCTTGCTCTTGGATTTACAGAGAGCTCTCATTATTATGCCCTTTTCACTCGACAGACTTCTCGTGGTCTCACAATTCTTCTGCTCTATGTTGATGACATAGTTATTTCTGGTGATGATGCTGATACTATTCTTTCTCTGAAACAATGGTTACACACCGAGTTTCAGATGAAAGATCTCGGCCCTCTCCATTATCTTTTGGGTCTTGAGATTGCTTATTCATGACGTGGTTATTTGGTATCTCAGCAGAAATACATTTATGATATTTTTCGACGATCTGGCCTCTCTGATCTCCGCACTGCTTCTACTCCTATTGAGCTACATCATCGTCTCTCCTCTACTGATGGAGAGCTTTTGGCGGATCCTACTCGTTATCGCGCGCTTGTTGGAGCCCTTGTTTATCTGACTATTACTCGACCCGACATTGCTTATGCTGTTCGAGTTCTTAGTCAGTTTGTGAGTGCTCCTCGCTCTACTCATTATGCTTCCCTTCTCCGCGTTCTACGCTATCTTCTTGGCATTCTCACTCGATCTCTGTTTTTCTCGGCCACGTCCTCCTTTGAGCTTCGTGCATATTGTGATGCTGATTGGGCATGTGATTCTACTGATCGACGTTCTACCACTGGTTTCTGCATTTTCCTTGGTGATTCCCTTATCTCTTGGAAAAGCAAGAAACAATCCATCGTTGCTCTTTCCACTGCCGAGGCTGAGTACGGTGCTATGTCTTCCACTGCTAAGGAGGTTCTTTGGTTGCGTCAAATTTTGATGGACTTTGGTATCTCCATATCTGCTCCCACTCCTATCTACTGTGACAACTAGAGTGCCATCAAAATTGCAGCTAATCCAGTGTTTCATGAACGCACCAAGCATCTTGAGGTTGCTCTTCACTTTGTTCGTCATCACTACCTTACTGGCAGTATTCATCTTCCTTATGTTACCTCCGTCCACCAGCTTGCTGATTTTTTCACTAAAGCACATACTATTTCTCGATTCCAGTTTCTCATAGGCAAACTCTCGGTTTATGACCCACCGTGAGTTTGAGGGGGTGTGTTAGGGTTTCTTGTACATACATGTATTATACGTATAGATATACATATACATTTCTTCCTTTATCTATATATGTAACCATTCTTATCAATACAAAAACACATTCCTTCTTACAATTCATCAATTATATGTCATAATTCGGACTAATAATAATTTCAATAAATAAAATAAAAACATGGTGTTACAACAAAATACAATTGTATAAGTTACGAAGTTAATAAACTCTTAAGTCCTAAGTGGACACTAATTGGACAATAAAAAGCATAATTCAACTCAAATAAGGTGAAACTGTAATTTCCTTTAAAAATTTTGACCCACCTGGGTCATATAAACCTGCCCGACGGGTTAACATGGGTTTGACTGGGTTTGACCAAATTTGACTTGGTTGATGTTTAAAACGGGTTAAAAATTGAACTGATCCGGTTTAAGCTCCTGGTCACTGGATTGGGCAGTTGGACCACTGAATTGGTCTGGGTTGTAATGTTTCCATGAACTAATTAAGTGAATGAATGGAAGATGTTAGTGTGACTATGTTGAGTTTTTTCATTCCTTAACAGTATGTTCATTAACTTTTTACGGTAGTGGAAGTTATTTCTATATGTGTTTGCTCCTCTTTCAATATATTTGTGTCCTTACAAAGTTAACAAATGCCCCCCTTGGCATCAGAGCCTATAAACTGCAAATCCCAGTTGATTCCTTTTGTCTCCTTAGCATTGCTTGGATGTTATAAAAGAGTTTTGTTCTAATAGCTGTTTCGGATACAGCAAGGTGGAGCATAATTAACACTCACATGATCCAAGGAGAATCGAGATGAAAAGTACTCAGATTCATGAGCTTATTAAATAATTTCTCAAGCTATATATACAACTTCTAAATACAAAAGATGAAAGAATGAGCATATATATTTCATATAGACATTAATATTTTTCACAGAAGTCATAATCACAAGCATGCATGAGAGTGAGCTCTAGCCAATACTTTACTGAATCTGCTTATATTCAACCTCACATTTTGCTTCTCAAGATAAATCTTCTTAGTTTCGGACCATCCTTTGCTTGTAATTATCAAAGGATTTACCAAAACTGGGTCATTGCTATCATACTCTTTCGAGAGGGAACTCTCATGCTTTGCCAATTTGTATTCCATATATTTAAGGCCAAGCTTCTTCGCCGGCTCAGCATAATAGGCTTCAGCCGGCCAGTCGAGCCCGAGGGGTACAATTTGGATGAGGATGGAGCCAGGTTGCATGAAGAGAAAGTGTGTCATGCCGGCTCCATGAACGGCGAGCATGGCTTGGGAGGAGCTAAGGGCAGTGTGTATTTCTGAGAGTGGTGTGCTTCTTTTAGGGTTGAGGATTTGGACGTTAAAGCCTACTCGTCGGCATGCACGTATTACTTCTTTGAGGTTGAGGATTACCCGGGACTTGTTCCGGATGAAGATGGTGAGCGTTGGTTTTTGTTTGTGAGGGAGTGGGAGAGAGTGTGAGACTTGTGGCTGCATGGCATGGTTTGGGTTTGAAGGAGTGAGTCCTTGATTTAGGAGCACTTGGAAGTTATTGATTCCTTTCTTTCCTGTTTAAAAGAAGATGCAACTTATTAGAATTATAAGCGATAAAAACTACATGCAAACTGAAAAAAGGAGGGCCTTGAAACCAAGAAACTGTACTCATGGTTTGAAGTTGTTTTTATTTTATTTTCTTTGACAAAAAATAGAAAAATAAAAAAGTAAAGTAATTAGTAAAATATCAGTTTTATTGCTTTTGTAAGCAAAATCTTCTAGAATATAAATATAACAACAACCATGTACTAGCAGATGACCGATATAACAAGAAACTGTGAAATAGAGAAAGGTGCTTAACAAGTCAGTTTTAGAATTGACTATATATATTTAGGACAGCTATATATGAATATTGATAATTGTTTTTGAAGACCAAGCTTATATATACGTTCCACTGGTGGTTGGGAGTAGTTTTCTGATAAGTATTTCATAAATAAGAGCCTACTACCACACATGTTGATTAATTCTAGATATTTGTGAACACCTTGTCGAAGCTCAATATCTTTTTATACTAATCTCTTTAAAACTTATGCAGGTGACAGCTGCACGCCATATATCCATATATGTTGATCAACTTGAATTAAATTTCTTTGAGGTTCCATATATTTACTAATTTTGTGTTTTCTTATTGCCACACTAATTAAATTGCAGCAAAAGGCTTGCTTCCAAGTTGGTATTGGATGTTGATGTATCATAATAGTCCATGAGTATAATTAAGTTTAGAAGAAAGACACCATCGCAAGTTTCTTTGATCATTATCACCAGATAGCATTCATAAAAAATATTCTTTATTTATATGAATATATATATATATTTTTTATGGCTCTATATATTGAATTCATTAAAAATTTTTCTTTTGTGTATGATGTAATCCATCAGATAAAGTCTTACCCCAATCCATCAACTACCTAGTTATGTTTGATACCTTTACTTAAACACATACATGCAATTTGAATAAGAATAAATTTGAGTATATAACTGTGGATTTCTTATTCTATATATCGTATTAAGCTTTTGGTTGAATTTAACTCGGATAATATATTTGATTTGTATTTAATATGGATTTTTCAGACCTTCTTAAAATAAAATTTTTTATGATCAATATTCTAAAAAAAAAAGGTTTTAACAATTAAAATTAAAAAATAAAATAAAATAAAATAAAAAATTACCTTTAGGCATGAGATGTGGATCAATAGTAAGCTCGCCATGAATCTTCAAGCCAACAATCAACTCAGAGAAGCAATGCACTCTTCCATCCCTCCTAAAGTCCACAATCTTATAATTACTCATCTTCTCAACAACGCTGCCATACTTAGTCATCCACCAAGAATGGTACTCCAACACCACCAACACCACTTCCCCTTCAAACCTCTCTGTAGTTATATACAAAGGGATCAACCCATCATTGAACTCATGGTACACGTTCCCTGTGTAACCTCCGGTGGAGAACACCACTCCCGGCACGGCATGCACAACGTCGCAAGCTGTCTGCAAGCTCTCGCTCGGCTCTGGCCCAAGTGTGAGCTCATCGATGGTGTTCATAATTCCGGCTTCCCATTTCCTTGTGTATGGTCTAATGGCTTCCGCGTGTATTGAGCTTTCAGGGTCAAGACCTGAACCAGAGATTAAGATGGAGGACGTGCTGCGATCCGTTCTTATCTTTCCACGCATATAGCACACGTCTGTTCGCTCGTGGCTCCGGTCACAGCATAGCACGGTGTTGATGTTGTGATCGGTGATCGAGCCACCGATGAGAGCTGAGCATAGTGTAGGGTTGTTACTATGTTCATGATCAGCTTGAAGGTTGTTTTTGGTTTCTTGATCAAGATGGAGAAGGACTGCAGGAGGAATTGTAGGAGAATTAATTAATTAGGTAGAGCTTGATTATGAATTATGTTTTCATGCATGTATGGTATGGTTATGTATAATTAGTTACTTACATGGAGGTGGCTGGGGAGAGATGAGGAGTCTTTGCATGGATATGGTTGTGTAGATGATGAGAAGAAGCAGAGGGATGCAACGGAGGACATGGTGATGCTTGTGATGCTTGAGTTCTTGATCATCATGCTGGGAATTTGCAGCCTTTGTTCTGCTTCTTTGTACCATTTTGTAGTTTAGCATGGAGAGATTGGAATGATGATCGAAAGAGAAAGGAAGGATGAATGAAATATAAGTTAGTGGGCTGCGTTGGATGGAGAAGAGGATGATGAATAAGAAGTTGGATTGAAACTTGGAAAGATGATGTGCACTTTTGAACTACCGTTTGAGCAAGTCAAATTATTGGGCTAATAAAATTGTCAAGTGACTTGGTGCTGGGAAAGGCAACCGTGTGGGTTTGTTTTGCTATGGACGCTAAATGATATAATTATTGAAATTTTTACTTTTTAATAATTTTGTCAAATTAATCTATTAAAACCTTACTTAAATGTGATCTTAAGGGACGAAACAGCTAGTTTATGACAGAGTTGAAAAAAAAAAAATAATGATTTGCAGTGAAAATATAATATGACCCATCAATAAATAATTTCTCCTAACCGTCTCTACCTCCGTCAGTTAGCATCACGTCTTTTGAATAGGATGTTTGTGTTTTTAAGTGGACGGGTAAGAATATGGATGTATCGAGATACTAACTTTACTCTTATACATTCCACAATGTCATTTGTCCACTTTGTCAAAAAATAATATAAATATACAATAAAATTATATTTATATATTTAGAACTGAGAAATATTATATAGAATATAATAAAAACATATGTTTTTTTTCATAAAAACCAATGGTGATTGTGTATTTTAGGAAAAATGTCAAACTAACAAAGAATAAAAAAAAAACTGTATAGAAAAAAAATATTTTGGTAATTAAAAAATACATGAAAAATATCTAGAGATAAATAAGTAATTTTCTATTTAGCATACTTACAATAAATAATTTTTATTTATGTAATTTGTATGTGTATATATGATTTTGAGGAATAAAGCAGGAAAATACATTGCATTCCAGTAAACTAGTAATTTATAAAGAATATGATAAATGTAAAGACTTATATAAAAGGAACTTAAATATTTTTTAATTCATGAATAATTGGCATAATTTTCCATATGATTATTTTTTAATGAATAGACTGATAAAGCCTTTTAATTTATGTACATGCCAATCAACATTTTTGGTTTGAATTCTTAATTTGGGAAAGACATCTGTATCAATCACTCTGTTCTCCATCACGGGCCCACACATTTTGTTTTTTCTAAAATAGTTTAATATTGACCGCAAAATATATGCCCCAATAATTTAAATAATAAATAATCAAATAATCTAATAAGTAAGTATGATTTATAAATTTTATATGACCAAAATAATTCAGTCATAATTTCTAATGCATTTATGTAAAACAGCCCATCAAATTATTATTGGAAATGGGTGGCTCATGTGCACTAATTAAATACTTTGTTTTGGTAGTTAAGGTATTGTAATGTGATGAAAAGCATATGTATTTTATGGCTAAAGAAAATCATATGGCCACTTTTTATAATTAAAAAAAATTCGTAAATGATGCAATGAAGACCGGTGTGCAGTCAACAATGAATCAAAACAAGCTGTCAATTTTGGCCCAATTCCTCAAAGAATCAGGCCTTTTTTTTCGACTGACAAATTCCAAACCTAATACTCTTCTTTTGGGATACCTTCCTTGACATTCATTTTAGAATAAATTATAAAGTTTGGTCAAATTATTTTTTTGGTCTATTAACACTGAATATCTTGTATAAGGTACTCATATTTTTATTAAGAAAATAAATTTAAATCTTAATTCTTATAGGGTAAAAATACAGGTGTGTTAAAATATTAACTCCACATCTATGCACAGTTTTGACTTGACTTGTTCACATTTTACCGTGTCAGTTTGAATTTTTTTTTTAATTTGATTTACAATGCACAAAACTTTTCTAATTTAAGATTGAGTTAGCAGAGTTAGCAATTGGTTTTAGATTTTTCGCTACGCAAATTAGATTATTAATATTATAAATTTCTAATACTATGCTCATTAATTGAAGAAAAAAATGAAGGCACTTGTTCTTTACTGGTTTATGATCACAGAAGTTACGATAGAGGCATAGTGCAGTTGGTACATTGAATAAAAATGATAAAAAAAACAATTAATTTGAAAAAATTATTTATAAAAGTAATTTTTAATTCTAGCAATATAGTAGTTTTGGAATTATATTTATTCCGGTTATTTATTTTGATTTATTTTTTTAACAAACCTTCTCATTATTAGTTTTTCAATATTTCTTTTGAATCATTATATATTATTATCATTCGACTCTTGATTATTTCTCAAACTTGGATGACTTGGTTTGCTGAGAAAATGCTATTTTTAAGAAGCTGATGCAAATCAGTGGTTTTTCAAATTCAAACACTCGGACCATTGACAGTTAATTAAAATATATTATTACAGATAGGGACCTTCTAAAAGACAGTGAAAATTGATATTTAAAACTTTTAGTTACAATTATTATAATATGTTTAATTTAAGATAAAATTAAGGGAAATTAATTATAAGTCTATGTACGTTTCCAAACATCCCGATCAGTCCCTCTGATATTTGAATACCTTTGTCCATCTTTAATTTTTAAGTTATCTTCCCTTTCAGTCTCTCTGTCCAATTCCGTCACTAGCATTTTTTCATAATACTAATTTTTCCTTTGGCTTTGGTGGGAAATGGACTTTCTTTTCTTGTCACAATTTTTTGAAAAAATTGTACGGCGAAAAGGGAAAAGCAGGCTTTTCAGGCAGCTTTTCACTTACTAGGCATGCTTTTGTAAATGCAGTTTCCATCTTTTGTCTTCTTGCCCTTCGTCTGCCAGAGTTACTTTTGTTTCTTTATTGTCTTGCATTAGCAGGTGGTACGTTTGTCTCTTCCACCAGTGTTCGAGTTGGCGCTAAAGGGCATGCGTACTTGTTTACATTGAAGGCTGTGGTGAGAGAAGGTTTATTTCTTTTCCTTTTGTTAGCGCAGAAGTTCTGAACATTTGTGTGTTTATAATCCATGGCAGCTTGAAAGTTTCATGCAACGGGACTCAATGGATACCTTCTGCGCAATAGCCAGATACAAGGAAGAGGGTCGAGTGCTGCAGTTCACTGTGTTAAGTACATGGGAGTCAATGCTGCAGGAGATATGTGAAAGATAGAGTCTCAAAATCAATAGTGTTCGTGTGAAGTTTGTCAACCCGGATGCACATCGCAAGGTCTGCCCCATAGAATGTGAGATTGATTTTCGGCGAATGTGTCACGTTCACCATATATTCAACTGCCCTGCCGTCGATCTCATTGTCACATCAACTGACGATGCCGTCGATGAGGCCACAGGCTCCTCCTTACTTTCGTAAATATGACACCTTTGTTTGTGCATACAACTGAGGCGATTACATACTACTTTCCACATAAGTTTTTGGAGTTTCCATTTATCCTATGTACCTTTTGTTTAGATTTCAACATTTTCATTTACGTTTGGGAGTTTCTATTTATGGCTGGGAGTTTTTTTTTACTTCTGGGAGTTTTTCTTTACTATTGGGAGTTTCTGTTTATTTTGGAGCGTTTCTGTTTACTTTTGGGAGTTTCTATTTATTTGTAGGAGTTTTTGTTTACTATTGGGACTTTCCATTTACTTTTGGGCGTTTCTGTTTATTTTTGAAAGTTTCCGTTTATTTCTGGAAGTTTTTGTTTACTTTTGGGGGTTTTTGTTTATTTTTGGGGGTTTTTGTTTATTTACCGCAGTTTCCGTTTAGATTCGGACGTTTCCGCTTATTGAAATTTGTTTTTATTTACGTTTGGGAGTCTCAATTAACCCGTCGCCGTTTGTGTTTATTTGTGTGCACCAGGAGCAGGGATCCAATTTCGGATAGCCTAGCGTTGAGTCGGCGCATAATGTCGTTCAAACCACACATGTCAGGTGCCCTATCTATGGCAGTAGACCAACCTGCAAGTGCATGTCTCGAAGTCGGGCAACAATTTTGCGATAGTGATCACTTCAAAGAGACGCTGCGAAGTGTTGCCATAAGATAAGTCGAAATTTTAACTTCACATTCGTGAAGAACGACAAACAGAGGGTAGCTGTTCAATGTGCATATAATGGTTGCCAATTTCATGTCCACGCGTCGAAGGATGGAAGCCAAGAACGTTTAGGATCAAGAAGACGTGCTCTGTACACACATGCGGCGGAGGTATTGGTACTACCTCGCACCCGAAAACTTCAAAAAAATGTTTAAGCGCTCAGGTTATGCAGAGGCTGAAGGATTGCCCTCTCTACAGAGCCGTCGATATTCAACGTGATATAATGCTGGAGCATGGCGTTCACTTGTCTTATAAGCAAGCTTGGTTGGGGAGCCCGGGGTGTTCTTCACGGCAGTGAAGTTGCGAGCTACGACCTCCTTATATGGTATGGCGGGAAAGTTTTAGAGACGAATCCCGGTTGCGTGGCGATAGTGAACCATGAAGGCGATCAGTTTACACCCGCTTTTTTTGCATTCCATGTGGGCATTGTAGGTTTCCAGAGTGGTTGCAGGCCGGGCTATTCATCGACAGGGCTCACTTGCTAGCGAAATACGGAGGCACCTTGCTTGGTGCAACGGGGAAGGATGCCAACGACGGTTTCTTTCATGGTGCATTTGCCATTGTTGACAACGAAACGGATTCAAACTGGACTTGGTTTCTTTCCAAGCATGGTGATGTGTTATATGGGGATGATGATTATACGAAGATCATAACATTTATGTCGAACAGGTCGAACGGTCTCATCAACGCAGTCGGGAAAGTTTTCCCCTCATCCCCGCATGCGTACTGTCTCGGGCACCTGGAGGCAAATTTTATAAAGGTAAACGTGGGCATTGGGAAGGCATTAAAGGAGCTATGTTGGTCCATAATCGTTAGGATTGTATTTGCGTGCATGGAGAAGGAGTTCAATGACGCGATGAACGACCAGTTCAATGCATCTTCATACCCGCATCTCTGGCTACTCTAGAAATCCGACATTGCGCATTGGGCAAATTACATGTTCAAAGGCGAAAGGTGGGGCGAGATGTACTCAAACGTCAACGCATGGATTAAAGAGGCAAGGCATCTTCCTGTGACAAATATGGTGGATTCGTTTAGTGCTTCGACTTCCCTTTTACGCGGTTTTGTTTAATACGCTAACCTCCCTTTAGATCTCTGAGTTCCCGCTTACTTATCATCGTTTCCAATTACATTTAAGCATTTTCGTTTAGTGTGCCTACTTCCCACTTACATCTATGAGTTCTGGTTTTCTTATTAAAGTTTCCGTTTACATTTTCTCACCAATGGTTGGCTTAGTTGTAGCAGTTCTTGTTTACTTTTGGAAGTTTTCTCTTACATTTTGTCTATTTCGTCCGCTTCACTGACTCCCCACTTACACCAGGTTCAAGCTCATGAATATGCTGTGCAACCGTCGTGAACAATCTGGGCGGTGGGAGACCTATCTGTATCCGGACATATATAGCAAAATCAAGGATCTGGTCGAAGAATCACGTACTTTACTCGTTGGGAGATCAATTGGTGACTGCTTCGAGGTTGTCGATCTGAACAGCTTCTCCATCAACCTGTCGTCGAGGATGGCAAGTTTAGGGGATCCCTTGTAAGCATGCGTGAGCGGCTATAATGCAAATAGATGTAAACGTCCACCGGTATGTTGACGATTACTTCACTGCGGACACGTACCGTAGCAGAAGCGATTTTCTCTGTCCCCGATAATGACAGACCAACAGATGACTCTCGTCCGTTTGCCGTCCAGCCACCAATCACGAAGAGGCAACCCGGCCGGCCAAAATGGAAACGAATCGAGTCGCAACTGACTGTTGTACGTGATTTCAGGTGTAGCAGGTGTAGGGAGGTTGGCCACAACCGGCGGTCGTGCAACGCATCCATCGCGGATTGAAAGTTCAAACAGCAACACAGGAATGTAAACAAAAACCCTGGATGTACTCATGAATAACTAGTTCTAAACAGAAACACAGGAATGTTAATAGGAACATTCGAATCTAAACGAAAACCCTGGAATGTAAGCAGGAACTACTAGTTCTGAACAGAAACACATGAATGTAAACAGAAACATTCGAATGTAAATGAAAACCCTGGAATGTGCGCAGGAACTACCATTTCTAAAATGGAACACCGGTATGTAAACCGTAATGTTCAAATTTGAGTAAATAAATCATTATGTAGGAGGGGGGGGGGGGGGACAATTACATATAAACGAGTAAAAATTTCCGACATACTTGAATTCTAATTAATTCGTAAGCGCTGGTATGTAACCCGAAAGTAAGTAATTACAGATGTAGAAAACGAAATGCTAGAGTATAATTACATGTATTTGTCTATGATAAGAGAAGTGCATGTGTGAACAAATTTTCCAGTCAGTCTTCGCTCCCCTTGCTACCGGCTTCGCCATCCTCTTTCCCCCTTGCAATGCCATCTGTAATAATACAAGCTGCATACCGTGGACGCAGATGTGGCACATCTAACTGAGGCAAACTGAGGCAAATGAAGACTCTCACAGTTGAGGATTTGTTCGATGAACCACATTGTATAAAGGCAACAGTCTAGGCTGTCGGGCTTCTTGCTGTGGGCAGTCGCGGACGTGCACAAGGGGGTAATTCTCCGTCTCGGTGTCGGCCACCTCAACGGCCAGACAACGGTCTAAAAGCTCCCTCTGTTGGTGGCATATAAAAAGATGTTAGCGTCGTCCTGTGACGGTTAAAAGAGAGAGAGAGAGAGATAAAGACTGAGAAGGCAATGAAACATAAGACCCTCCCATAGCCTTCGCGTTGGCATCGTAGGTGTGGCTCTGCGCAGAAGTGTAGTGCAGGTATTGCTTCACTTGTTTGTCGGATGAGGAGGTGGAAGTGTGTGTTGAATATTATGGGTAACAGAATAATTTCCACCTATTGAATTTGGTGGTGCCATCCTTGACCAACGTAAACACCGCCTCCGCACTCTGCTCTGCTTGCGACATGAGAAGATCCAGTGGATGAGTGATTGCAGCTCGCTTTTTGTAGGGGTAGGGAGTTTCTTGCATGATTCCATGATCATGACACACTAAACGTCTAGCACATCGTCGGGCACGACGACCCCGTCGACCAAGGTGAACAAGTGGTCTTTGGTCATGAAGGAGAGCTCATTTTTCCAGACGATAAAGCTAAACGTGTGCCATTGCAATTATTAAGAATTTCTGATACACATAAAATGTAAAGCAGAAACCTATATAATGTAAGCGGAAACACATATGATGTAAATTAAAACATTGGATTCTAAACGGTAACTCTCAGAAGTAAAATGAAATGAGAAAATGTAAGCGGAAACACATATAATATAAGCGTAAACACATATAATGCAAGCGAAAACCCATATAATGTAAAGCGAAACCCATATAATGTAAACCGAAACCTATACATTGTAAATGGAAACACTCTATTATAATCAGAAACTCCATAAAGTAAAAGGAAGCTATACGAATGTAAGTGGAACCCCTTTGATATAAGCGGCAACCCATAAAATGTAAACAAAAACACCCAAAAGTAAACGAAAACCGATGAATACAAGTGGGAACGTCCAATGAAAAACGGAGACTGACCTATTGATTACATAATTGAGGTACATCCCCATTGCCGCCTGCTCGATTTGATCCAAGCGATGAAATGCAATAGGCCATTTCTTTTTAGGGATGAAGCCCGTCTTAACAGATGACGACTCTTACTTCTCAATAGTTGATATTGTGTCAACATCGATAGGGATCTGTGTTGATTGCTTGTTGGGATCATGATCATGTGTTTCTTGTGCCGTTGGGGGTTGAGGTGGAGCCTCTTCTTCCGCTGTAAGGGGACTAGCTGGAGCTTCCTCTGTAGCAGTGCCCGCACTGTCTCTTTCGTCCGCCGTGGGGAGCTGCGGTGGAGCCGCCTCTTCTGCCTTGGGGAGATTAGTTGGAGCTTTCTCTGCAGCGGTGCTCGCATCTTCGTCCGTCGTTGGGCTTGCGATGGAGCCTCTTACGTTACCGCAAGTGCACGGGTCATCAAGTAATAAAGTGGACCCAACGGGTCGGGTTATCGAACCACAGGGAATAGAAGTACTAGTAGTTGCTCCTCTTTTGTTATCTAGCCTAATGAGTGTAGTGTGTGATGATCTAATGGCTAAATCTAAGAGTGTCACTACAAGTGCGCAGGGAATAAAAAGAGAAAGAGTTACCAATCAATGAAGGTGGTGTATCCGGACAATGCTCCCCTAGGATTCGGGTGTTAAGTGTTGATTACAAGTGTTTCTAGACGAGAATATTAAGTCGTGGTATCCTAGGATATATCAGCCCCTGCCTCCAGGTCGCCGATAACTAGTCCCCTACAAGGTCCCGGTAGAGAATTCTCTCAACGCCTCACACCACATATGACTGCTTAGCACTTTAGAGATCCCAAAGATATGACCAATTACTAGAAGTAGATCCAACCCTGCCTCCAGGTGAAGGATTCCTAACCCCCTACGAGGTCCCGGCGGACAATTCTCTTGAAGCCTCACACCACATATAGTTGCTTAAAACTTAAGGAATATGGAGATAGAAAATATCTATTGGAAGGAAAAGGGGACACTCCGCTATTTCACGGGTCACCCTCTCAACCCTCTTCACTCTTGGTGATTCTAAACCTAATGGTGATCTCTCTCTTCACTAGGCTGAATAAACTTGCAAGGCAATTAATAATGAAATCAAAAGCAATTGCAAGCATTAAGAACTCAAGAGCAAAACTCAATGTATTAAACTCAAATAGAAACACAATGTAAATCTAATAAAAATATGAATCATAGGGTTTACATGTCCGAATACCCACTAGGGGTTTACCTCTCCATGGAGCAAGTCACAAAACAAATAAAGCAATGATAAACAAGTTCACAAGCCATAGAAAATGACCCCCCTATATCCGCGACGATGGTCTTGATGGGTAGCTTCCACGTCTAGATTGATTCCACTTCGAACCTAGGTCGCCGATGGCTTCCTTGATGCTATGACAAAGGAGAAATCGATCTAAGTTGGTGAGGAAGTCTTCCCAAAGCTGCAAACAACTCTTTCCAAGCCCTAGCCTCCTTGCCTTTTGAAAGTAGCCGAAAAGATCCCTAAAATTAGAATAAGGCGGCTTTTATAAACTGAAATCGAGGCTTCACACTGGCACTCACACGCCCGTGTATTGTAGCTACAGTACTGCTACAGTCCTACTACGGTACTTTGCTACAATGATGCTATAGTGCTTTCCCCCCTGAAATCCTTCTTTGAGTCCACTCGGTCGGCACACGCTCGTGTGCTAGGGTATGTGATTTTTTGTTATCTAAAATCTTCAAAACCTTCTCCTATTTGGGCGTGAAAGCTGGGACGTGGATGTACTACTGCCTTCGTGCCCTTCTGGTTCATGTGATGACTTGAACTCCTCCGAAAGTTGGCAACACATCCATGTATGTGAGCACAGCTTATATTTTTTGTCTTGAAACGTGCCATCACTCCCTATCTTTGCTTCCTTTCTTGTTTTTCATACCTCCAAAGCCCTGTTTGCACAAAAGAACACAAAATACACCTTATTAGTGATACGGCCTGATAAAAGTGATGCTTGATGCATACAAAATGATGTTATAAAATATATATATACAAGCACTTATCAGACTTCTTGTGACATCCTTCTTCCGTCCGCCCTTACTGGCGGCTCTTTTCTTCCTTGGATCGATGGGCACGGAAGGAGTCATCCACTGGCTTGCAACCCGTACAGGCATCTCAAGGACGTCGATGGGCTGCTGATCTTCATCCTGGGAGGAGTAGAGGGGGGAGGGGGAGGCTATCGTAGAAATGTGTCGAGTAGCGATCTTCTCAACACGTTGTATGGCAGCTGAAGATGACACTGAGCCAGACTTCAGTGTGGCATCTCCCGAAGACAGGGCGGAGATACCAAACCGCCGTTAGATGGCTTCCACCCTAGAAGCCAGACGCTGGAAATCCCTCGACAATGTCTTGAAGCCCCGCTGTAGCCGGGTGGCAACATCGTCATCAATTGTGGCCTGGGGGGTGGGGGCACCCGTGCCTTGTGATGAGGCCGACTATGTTTTCTCGGAAGGGCCACCTGTGTGTCGAGTTGCACCATCGCCGAAAAATTGCTCCCTTGTCACTAACGCCAAAGTTTGCTCATTGACGGAGTCGACGGTTAGCTCGGAAAACTGTCAACAAGGGAGGACAATATTCAGACATAAGTGGTGACAATTTAGAAATCCGAAACAACATAAACCTTGACTCTAATTAGAAACCTTTAAAAGATAAACGGGAACCCCGGATTCTAAACATAAACCCTTAAAAGGTAAATGGGAACACAGGATTCCAAACGGGAACCATTCAAATTTAAATGGAAACTCCAGATTCTAAACGAAAACCTTTAACAGGTAAATGGGAACTACCGACTCTAAACAGAAACCTGAAATCGTAAACTGGATGGCTTGACTCTAAATGGAAACCTGAGAAAGTGAATGGGAACTCTCGATTATAAACGGAAACTTATAATAGTAAACGGGAACTCTTGAATCTAAATGAAAAGGACCAATACTTAAACGGAAACGAAGGCTTCATATCGCTTTGTCATTGATGGATGACAATAACCTTTCCAGCAATGCTTGCTTCCTAAAATCTCTCCATTTAACAGAATATCCAGGGAGTCCTCCCAACACGGGCCTTTTTCCTTTTTCCTTGTTCCAGTGACCTTGTAGAGCCATAGGGTGAGAGCGATGGAGCACCCGTGCAGATATCCTGTGTCAACTTTCTCCCCCCTAGCTCTTGACTGCAAGCGGGCGGCCGTTTTGGGGACATCTTCCATGATCTACCTGTGGGTGGCCTCCACCCATGCGTACCTTGGTAGCGCGGAGAGGTCCGCAGCATAGTCGACCAGCCATCTTGGGACTAAGCAGGTGGTGTTCGGGAACAACATCGTCCCCATGAGATACAGCACCAGCAGCTTCACAAAATTCTCCTCCTCCCCTTTCATCCATACCATTTTCAAAAGGGACTCCTTCATAGCATCCCGGGTCCTTTGGAAGCCTTTGGTCATGTATTTCGCTTCGAAATCAGATGGTGTTCCCTTTTTCTTGAACTCCACCACATTCCCGTCAGACCGGAGACGCATTATAATGGTCACATCCTTGGGTTTGAAGCTCACCAGGCTCGCCCTGATTCTGAACATTCTGCTTTGGTAATTGTATCGCTGTATGATGGCATCAAGCAGTCCCCTCTCCTGCAGCAACCAATCGACCTCCATGAGATGGCTGAACGGTGTCCTCCTCACTATCTCCAGCTGCTTTGCTGACATCTGTTGTTTCAGTTCGGCCAACGTCTCCACTACGGGCGCCAGATAGCATCTGCCGTTCTAAGAGTAGAATGCCATGTCTGCGTTACATACAACATTGCTCAGCCAAACATGTCTGAATTCTAAATAGAAACCATTAAATACTAAATCAAAACTCCGCAATCTAAACAGAAACGTTCCATAAACAAAAATCACTCATTCTACACTAAACCGCCGGAACAAAGCCCATGTGTTCCCTGTTAATCACAAAACCCTAAACCACAATCACAACATAATTAACCGGCGGTGTGGGACGGGAATAAAACCATATTAATCTTACCGGAGAATACTGGGTCAGAATTGGCTGAGAATCGGATGTTTGTTACGCCGGCGGTGTGGGAGCTACAGTCTCACTAACGCTTTCGTGTGAGAGAAATTGAAAAGAAGCTAAATCGTTATTCAAAACTCTGAAAAGTCTAGGTATCAATGAGCTCCAAGCCTCGGAACATGCACCGTCCCAGCTTCTATTCGCTGGTCAGCGGAGGGCCATAACCGTCACTCCACTCAAAGTTTCACGGCATTATCCCACGTAGGGACCCAGATGGAAGCAAACCTAAAAAGGATGGATATTTTGTTCATAATGAAAATAGCAGGGTTTGTCTGTGAATACATGAATTTCAGAAGGATGTTTTGTTCATTATCACTAAAATTAATCTATTTTGATTTAAATAGTACATGTGCAATCCCATTTGTGTCCCTTAGTGTTGCTGTATCTTCAAAATATAGGAGCTTATCACGATACTGAGCATGGGCCAACCTAAGTTCTATTGTTGGGTGGGGTTAGGGAGCGCGGCATCCCATTTTATTATTTCTTAAAATTTATTAAAAATTAAACTCTATTCTTTCACAATGAATGCCTCGTCAAACGGTACATTTGTACTTGTGATTTTGACAAATATATATTTTACTATTTATTAGAAGGTTTTTAATGTTTATTTTCTTGTTAATTTTATTCAATATATTGGAATAATTGTGGGTAATTTTTAAAATTTATTAATCAGTATTTTTTTACTTATCAATAAGTAGGAATTTCTAAAAATATTTGGTATTTTTTTTCATATTTCCCAATTTAATTGGCATGGATTAACAAGTGGCTCAATGGGTTTTGGGCTGTGCCACGCAAAATTGTAGAATTATTTATGCCAAACCATAAATAAAACTATACCCATGTGATAGTAATGTGCCATAGGTAATGCTAGGTCAGTGTTTTGGGCTAACATCAAATTTCTCTAGCCATGACACAAGTAATGCTATGTGACTCTGATATGTCAGCTTGACTATGCTTTCTTGTTTCAAGGAATGGTAGCATCTGTAAGCTTAAGCAAAGAAGTAGGCGCAGTAGATCACTATTCTTTTTTGTTATGTTAAGCCAACCATTCTTGCCTCTCTTTAGTCTCTTTTTGGTGTACTTAAATTATATTTTATAATCCTTTCTCTCTTCTTTCCCCGTATGACATGTTTAACATCTCTGAATAAAGTGCATGACACTAAAAATAAGCATGCCTTGCACTAGAGATAATGGATTGTCATTGAGATCCATTAAAGTAAAATGGAAATACCTTAAAGTATATGCATTAGTTGTATAGATCCATTCAACCTTGCTATAGTTCAATGCAAGCGTTCGACTAATTCAACCTTGTTTGAGGTGGCCAAGGTGGGAGAGAGATGGCCAATTGCGGAAACGATTAGCAACATGAATTGCTAGTCTCATAGTTAAATCACGAGGGAAAGGGAAGAACAGGTCTTCAACGTTCAGAGATGAGTGTTGGTTCAGCCAAAAACCTAATCGGGGGAGGTTCTCAACATTTAGAGATGACTTGGCCTAAAAAAATAATAATAATTTCCTTTCTTGTGGAGAGTATAGGGATGTTGAACATTGGCATTCTTCTCCATAGCACTAGGATGAATACCCAAATCTTTAATTATAATTTTAAATTATAAACACCTATGTAATTCATTATGATTTGAAGAATACCTTTCGATATTTCAAATCTTTTATTTGACATGCTAAATTTGTTCCTCGGATCGTCCTAGATCTTCTAGAGTTACCAAATGTCCCAAGCTTCCAGATCACATATCGGAATCCGGAATTAACCTCCTCTCCATCTCCGAAATAGCGGCTAGGGTTTGAAAAAAAGAGAGAAATTGGGGAACTATTATCACAAGAGAATAGAATTGTTTTTCCGCCTCCTTCATTGTTTTAGAGAGGAGTCATATTTATAGGGACTTAACAAAACATGATAAACATCATTCTAGTATGGAGTCCTAATAGAAATATGATTATAAGGACTTCATAAAGATTATCCTATTATTGAGTCCTATTATAAACATGAGTCCTTAACAATTAAAACAACTTTTGTCTCCAAATCCTTGTAATTTTAATTAATTATTCTATCAAATCGAACTTTGATTAAAATTTAAACTTAAGACAAAACTCTAACCCAATTTACAACTATACTTCATCCAATGAAGTAAAATTATAAATTAACAATTTTACATCTCTACTCAAAACAAGAATGATTTTGAATTCTTTTAAACGTAACTGTCTAGGTTCATTCTGATTGGCAGTGGGACGATACCAAAAGACGTGGGCAACACCTAGCCAACCCCATGGCCCTACGTTGTAGCCCAATCAAAAACGCATGAATAGATCATTATGAACATTTCCGATTATAATTACCATATGTGTATAAACCCTTTGTTCTTGTACCCCAACCGAGTGAGAGTCATGGATAACGTCAAACTCACCAAACTCGATTATATGCTAATAACCATAGTAGAAAAATATCACTAAAGTACCTTTCGTGTCCCACACGATTAGTTTAACTGGCATGGCCAAGGTCTTCTAATCTCATTTACATATGATCACATAGGATATTAACTCGTTTGCTTCCGAGAAAAGGAATTCCTTCTTGGTGATCACTCCCAACTGGTATTTGCCTGACATAGCTACTTATCGAGGTTGGCCTTACCAAAGGGTAAACTGTGCCTAACTACTCTAATAACATAGTAGACGTCACAAGAATATTGTGATCATAATATCTTTGGTCAAAAGTCCACTTATAAGATTATAATCAATAATCCCAATCATTGATAGTCAAAGTGTAAAACTCATGTGACTGGATTTCAATGAGTCATGTCTGAATACATCAATCCCATCGATGTATCCATGACACATGCTCCCACTATTCTATAGTGTTTGACTAACACTTTTTGTATAAACATATATCATGCAAATTATCAATCTTTAATGTACAATTAAAGATTCTTTGATTTGTGAACTACTTCAATATACAAGTACTAAACTCTTATAGTGCCCTTTTCACTATTCCATAATGAGTAGAAGGTTTAATTTAGCGCACATGGACTATATTGTTCAAAACATATTAAAATGCTAATATAAGTTTTATATGAACAACAAAATAAATGCCTATTAATAGTATAAAAACATATAATATAAATGGGATGCCGTAATACAGATATCCTAATTGGCATTTGAGGGAATACTCTTAACAATAGTTTGGTGGGAAATCTCACCCATCAAGGCCATGGTTCAAATAGTCGGATATCAGTTAAGATTGATAGGGAGCCCAATAACCGAGAAGCGGATTATCAACAAGAAACCCATAACCCAACACAAGTTATGAATTGAGGGATACATCTTTCTAGAGACATTTGTAGCTCAGAAGGGTGAATACGAAGTGCTTGGTGATGGCTGGCGTGCGTGTCGTCGTACAACGGACGCAACGTTTTCTTGGCAGCAAGTTCATGGTTATCAAGTAATAAATCCCTCGCGTTTGACCTCGAGAAGTACTATTGCACAACACTATCTTGTCTACCAAACAAATTTGGTTGTTTAATTAAGAGCAGATTAAAGAAAACAAGGAAAGTAAACACTGCACGACCTAAATTGATGAAGAAATATAGAGGGGAATTAAGGCCTCGGCCAAGGATTTCCTTAGAAGAATAACAAGTAGGGATGAAATAAAAATAGAGTATGATGTTGGCTAAGTTTTGATTCGTGAGACTCTAAGGTCCACTAGCTCGGAACCTCCAGTGATAGCCCTAATCCCATACAGATTCATATCCCAAGATACCTCTACAATGTCATTAGGTACAAGAAGTCTCTATCCAGAGTTAAACCCTAATGTGTGAGGCTACTGACACCCAGAATCTCCAGTGTGCGGATACACTGAATCCTTCTCTCATCTATGTGTGACCTAATGCATGCAAGTAACCAGCTCTACAAACATCATTCAATATTAAATCTATAGAAACCATCGATTGTAGATTGAACAATAAAATAATATAAGAGAATCAAAGTTGAATTCAAGCCAAACATCAATGTAATCTAAGTTAACCATCCATACAAGTCATCCTCCCAGGGTTCACCAGAGCACGATGGCCTAGGGAGGCTAGTTCGACATAATGTAAACGGAAAATATAATAGATGAAATGAAACAAGCCATAAACATTGTAATACTCCCTATTTGCTGACTAATGGTGGTGATGAGAACTTGTTGGATCCGGGCCGTCGAGTTTATGGATGCTTTCCTTGAGTTCCACCCTCTTCTATCGTTGATTCCTGGCTGAAATCACCCTTCTCCAATGGATTTGTGGGTTGCAAGAAGTCGTACGGTGGCTTCCTCTCTCTCAAAAACCCTAAGTCGTACGGTCAAAAACTCGAACTGGGCTGCACTGGGCCAGCACGGTCTTTTTCTTAGGTTGTGCGACCATCGCGCGGTCGCACAAAGGCCACACAGCTTTTAGCTAGGGCTGTGCGGCTACACAGAGCCCCCACTGCCTCTAGACAGAGGCCATTTTTCAACGTATTGGCCCCTGTTCACTGGTTTTCTCATATCTCGGTGCTTGGGAACCATATGGCCTTTCAATGGTCTTCGAAAATAGTGTTTTTGACCTCCAAAACACCTATGAAATCTTTCCATGAGCTTTAAAGAGTTCTCCAATGTCCTGAAATGAAATTACACAAAAATGACGTAAACATGCAAAAATGTTATAAAAACAATGCATGAACGTGCATAAAATACTTCGGTGAAACATAGTGTATTTAGACACGTATCACTTGGCAAGAGAAAATTGAAGACAAATGTTTACTAGTGTAGGACAGTGTGTATAAGGGATCACCTAAACAAGGGAGGGTCTCCTGGAATACCATGTGACACGTCATAAATGGAAGAAAGTCTTGAGAAAGCATGCTTTGCCAAACTATCAGGCCAGGCATTGACTGCAACAGCATTTGACCCACTGTGTGTCATCACCAAACTCCCTAATAGTTTGGCAAAGCATTGTTCTTTAATGAACTTGTACACTAAGTTTGAGGAAGAATGCAACAACTTCCCAAACATTGTTCTTTAATGAACTTCTAATCTCCAAGAAGACAAACTTAGTCGGATGGAAAGTCATTTCACTCAAAGCTGTTAGTATCAACATAAAAAGACATCGTAGAACCTTTATGGTGAGCATTGCAAGTGGAGCAGGTAAATGGGACGAGGAAACATAATTCAGTAAATTGTTAGCATGGACAAAAGCATAACATAATTCTATGCAAATTGTATGTGTTAGTCATTTAAATGGATTTCATTGGACTGTTGGGTAGAGAGAATTGTAAGATACATGTGTTAGACAATTATGTAACCTTTGTTGAGCTATTAACGTTAGCTTGATGGAAAATGATCTTCCTTAGTTTAGTAGATAGTGCATGGGTAAAGAGTTAGGTGTTGTCACTGTTGCCATGGACAAAAATTTTCTTTGATGAACTGTTTGAGTTAATGTGGACAAACAATAGACCTCACAAAATATCTATGCTGATCACTACACTCTCTTAGCGTGGTCAAAAGCAGACTTTGCTAAAATGGTAATCAAAGAGCTAATAGATCGAATCTTGTTTATTTGTGCTAACACTTAGTTTATTTTTTGGTCTCTCCCCTCGAAAAGGCCCACCAGACCAGACACTAGTCGCTGTTGGGCATCCACTTGGGCAGTTACAACAAGCTTCATAGGCTTAACTTTTTATGTTAGTTTAAATATAAAACATCCTTAAGTTATTAAGGCTACATAACTAGTGAAGAGTGAATGATAATAATTCCTTGGTCTTGAAAACTTCGATCCTCGTGCTTTGGGGCATAGTATTACTTGATGACCCATTAGATTATGGTGGGCAACCATCAACATGCAATAGAAGCAATACATGCATTATTGCTCCTTGTGGCAGCGCCATGCATACACAGAGCTGCAAAGGAAATGGTTTGATATCCATTTCTTGATTTTCCTACAATATATGGAGCTATTGCTCTTATTCTAATTTAATTTAATTTGGACAATGCAACAGCGAGGGCTTGATCTGTTCATGAGTGAAGTCTTGATCTCACCCGGCAGTGAGACATATTCCTTCAAGAAAGACAAAAAATTTACCCAATAGGCATATGGATAAACACCTGCGCTATATACGTGATGCATTTCATAGAGTAATTGGTGGTAGGCTAATCCCAGTAAGACGCACGTAGAATAGTACAAGATGATCATCATTGCAACCGAAGAAATGACTTGTCGGAGTTGTATTCCAAGCATGTGCATGGATAGGTGTTGTAATACTCATTGTCAAGAGAGTTCCTTTTTCTTTTTCTTTGTTGCAGTACACTGTACTACCTCGATATGTAAGTAATGTAGATAGCAATATTATAAGTGAAATTCCGTTATAAATCTAGTACAACATGAGCAACCTGATTACAACGTGCAAATTAAATTTCTCACAAATGAAATTACAAATGCAATTTTTATCACCAGCAATCATGCTAAGAGGAACTCTTCCACATCGAACTACTCATGCAAACGAGCTATAATAGTATTGCATGAGCTTCTATAGTGGCATGCACTAGCATAGCAACTACTATATATAATGTCCTCGCATCGAAGCTTGGTGAGTGGGTCCTCTTGTGATGCGGTCGAACATGCCTTCTTTTCGTCATTAAGTGCCAAACACGGAAGTCATTTGCACTAGCCATTGGCCCATCATGTAGGATATTAGGCAAATGGCTACTTTATAATATATTTAGTATTAGTCTATCGTAGAGTACCAATCTATGTAGCAGTAGACATTTATGTTTGTTAGCTAAATTGCGGTGTGGGCACAATTATACGGGAGGCTATATAACTATTTATGTTTGCACGAGCATGTGAGCTCCTCCAGATTGATGACACCTCCAGGTTGATGACATTGCTCTTGTGGTTGACTACCTCAAGGTATACCCCTCAAATTAACCAACATTGAAGTATGTCACTTCGTCGATGAACGTCTCTAGTTTCCGGTGTATCACTGGGCATAAATGAGTCTTCCATTAGCTGAATTCATCCTGGTCGGTGCATATTATGGCCATTATCGTGAACCTAATGCAAATATTAAGCATTGAGTCAGTACATGGCCATACCATGGAAACAAATATTGCCAGGTTGAAGAGTTTTGCTAAATAGCTTGCGAAACTCACCTAATCATATCAACTATATTTTTCCCTAGGAGCATTCTCACATTTTTATCCCAAGCATTGCAACATTCCACGACGTTAGAATAATTCTCACTTCTGTAGTCATCATGGAATAGATACCTTCACCAATGTTGTTGGTCAAATTTCTCTACGAACCACTTATCAGCATGCATTCAACATTGCACAAATCAGTTACACCAGCATCATATTTTGACTGTGTACTTGTGAATACTATTCTCTTTAGCAACCGCACACAATCTTCCCAAGTAGATTTCAACGTGCTTGTCATCACTTTGTGGAAGTTGGCTTCTAGGTGTCAAAGAGAGTACGTATAAAGGGATCTAGGGAAGACAGTTATAATGGTATTGATAAGGCCTATTAATATGTCTAAAGCATATGTGGTGGTTTTTAATATCTGGAATCGCCTCCATTTATCACGGCCTTTAGCATCTCCAAAGAAAATGTCTAGCTGTTGACTATAATTGAATGCAACATGGAAGAGTTCATCATTCCTATCCTTCATAATTGCCGCTAGAAGTGTTCGCCTATACCTACCAAGTAAGTTTGTGCTATCGATAAACAACATAGGCTAGCAACCATGCATGAAACCAAACAATGCCACAGAAAATGAGAAGAATGCTCTCTTAAAAAGACCATCATCGCTCTTAACCTATATGATGCTACCATCGTTCATCCGCAACACTTTCTCTGTATACCACAAAAATAGGTCTAGCTTGCATTGGGCAAATTGTGGTTTAGGTTACTAGTGGGCCTTCCTTCTCCACACTTGCTTGTATGATGATGTAACACCAACATACTGAAGGAAGTCCCACCTAATGTTCTCTGCACTGTGCGTTGACTAATCCTTCAGTTTTTGTATGAAATGTCTACTCAACCATTTTTTTAAGGCTTTCTGAAGAGATAATTTGGTGATACCACCACCATAACTATGATGCAGCTTCAATGATTTAATCTTAAACTTGTCATAAGGTCCATCCCCTGAGGCATGAATGACTACTAGTAACCCTCCTTTGCATAACATTTGGTGACACTTGCCTTGCTGTTCTTGATATACGTGAAGTCAAAATTTCATGATATTGCGAAATCAATGAGCATTTACTTGAAATGCCTAGAATCCCAGAAGGTAGGCCAATAACATGAACAACTAAGGATAAATAGCCGGGAGGGAAATGCCTAAAAATTTGCTTCAGTAATATTATGTTATGAATACCACGGAGGAAGTTCTCTCAATTCTAGCCTCCACGTCATTGATCTCCATCTTGATGAGCTGCTTATTGTGCAAATTGCATATGGTGCATATCATACGAAAGTTAACTTCACTAGTAACCCAACAAACAGTCCTATGCTTATTTGGGATGGTATATCTCACCCTCATAGAGATTGGCCACAGGTCCCAACAGTTACAAATGTTCTTCAATACTGTTTACTATTGTGTAACTTTGGTGAAGTTCATGATGTGCCCTTCTCCATATTTTGTTACTGTAAGGGTTGATGACCTTACACTTCGTCAGCGGGCATACAGTATCACATAGGCCAAGCCACAAGGGCGCACAGCTGCGTGGATTTGGTAGCGCGCGCGGTTAGTGCGACGCGTGTGTTGTGTCGGGACCAAGAGCGGGTGGAATATCCCGCACGATCATAGGCTAAGACCGTGAGGCGCTCGCGTGCTGGACCGTGGGCGTGCACGTGACCGATGAGGGCGTGGGGCAGGCGCGCTCATACCAAGAGTCAAGTGTCACAAGACTTCATCATGTAGAGTGTTGGATCTCTAGCAAGTCTAGTCGGGGCGGGACACTTGATCAATCCAGGAGACCAAGAGCTGATTCGATAAGGTTTTATGTAGCCGTATGCAAGTGGGCACGTGGTCGGGAGCGTTGCCGAGCCAAGGGCGAGGATGGCACGCGGTATTACCACGCGTGACCGGTACTGCTGCGGGTTGTGACCAAGGGTGGCTGGTTAAAGCTACAGTTGCGCCAGAGGACACTGCAAGCTAAGTGAAGTCAGGTACTTCACGCCTGACCTGTATTGGGCATGGGGCTCAATCAACCTTGGAGTTGGGGTAGTTCTTGTATTAGGGTCTAATGTGTCTTTGGGTGGAGACAATGCCACTTGGTGTTGGTTTTGGCCATGGTTGTAAACATTTCTCAATCTAATAGAGTTTATGCTTTTCTCTCTCAAAATGGGTTTATGTGTCGTGTTTCTCGTACCGAGTATGTTTTCCGGTTTTTCTCGCTTCTTATTATTTTCGCTGTGCTTGTACTGCAAACAGGAATTCACTAACTGTTCTTGCAAGGAAGGTTGACCTATCGCTATAGTGCATGTCAGGTTCCACACGACCGAAGGTGATCAGTTGAGGCCGTGACAGTTACCATGGCAACAAATGAATCCATGAAGGTATGGAAATCGAAGAGGACAAGTGAGCACGAGTAGGTGAAATGATCAGTGGTGCCATCAAGATAGCCACTGGCCACACTTAATTAGAAGCAAACCTCTATATTTGGCAAAATTGTCCCACTAAAATGAGAAGCTAAGGAGTAGATTTGGCATTGCATTTGATAAAAATTACGCATTGCATATTTGCAAGGTCCGCAAAATCAAAAGGGCAAAACCAGGGTCTTATTGGTTAATATGGAAGTTAGAGCCCATTATTGGTCAGAATGAAACTATTGAAAGACCATACAATAACGGTATATAAGTGCATAAGTGTCCAACTCTTTATTAATGTGTATGTATAATAGATAAAGATAAATTTTTTATAGTGTTATGATCTTAAGTAATTATTTCTTCTTTACATGTCATTATGCACATTGTAATTATAATTTTTTCCTTTTTCATTGGTCAAGTGAGTCTGGGTAGATATATGAACTTAGTAATTAAGGTATAAAAATATTCCTCTTGGAAAAGTTATAGAGAGATATATAGGAAGTATAAAATTTTAGATAGGTCACCATATTTTGACCAATTTTCACTTTGGGTACTAAATTTCAATTTATAGTTTTTTAGCTAATCAACATCAATTACATTTCACTAGGAGGGTACACATGGGTTTCCGTCCAAATTAAATTGAATGGCCCTTGGAATGGACAGTCAATGATTGTTTGAATTTATTAACCCAAAAGGACATGACACTTTTGTGGGATCGAAAATACGCGCCCTGGCGTCGTGTCGGTGAAAAGACACCGGGCGATATATCGAATCACAAACGATATTTATTTTATTTCTATTTTTGTGGACTCTTCCATTCCTAATAGAGGTAAGCCTCCATTATTAATTACCCCAAATTAAAATCTTGGGAACCTCTGATTAAGGGGCTTCGAGTACAAGTAAAAAGCAAAATATTACAAATTATAAATTTCATTATTTATTTGATATACATACTGCAAATTATAAATTTTATTTTTATTTTATTTTATTTTATTTTATTTTTTATTTCATATATATATATGTGTGTGTGTGTGTATACTTATTACATCACTTATATATATATATAAACTGCTGCCTGTGTGTCATCACCGTGCCGCATGTCTTGGTGCCATTTTGAAATATATGTTTCATTATCGCGTTGAAATTTGTATACAATTCACCGTTGCATCGAGATAATCATTCTTGTCGTTGTTTCGAAACGTGTATTTTTTATCATTCCCAGGCACAGAAACTCTGATGATTGAGATTGAGACATTGAGATTTTTAAATTGAGGGACTCTTTTCAAGCACAGAAATCTTGCATCATTCTCATATAAACATGTGTCTTCTTTAACAGCGATTGATGCACACTCTTGTTCATGGTTGTCGAGGAGATTAAAGAGTTCCCAGTCAAATACAGTAGCTCTCCTTCAATACTCTCATTGATTAAGCTCAAATAACCCAACCCCAAGTATTTGCATATGAAGGACCATAAGCAGTGTATGCACCAACATACTTAAACACTTGCTTCAGAGTATTATAAATTGATGAGAAAACATCCTTGTGATCATTGATCACAAGACTAAGTTTGTTGCTATTGAAGGCTTCTCTATTAATGGTAAGATATTTGTAGTAAAAATCCACAACTTCCTGGTCTATGTCACACATAACCACCCTGTCAATGGTCTTGTGCTTGAGGATTTCCCTTGCTGTTGACCCCTCACCACTTCTCATAATAAATGCACTCTTTGGGTTTGGATGGCAAAGGAGAGAAGGATGGATTAAGTATTCATGGTACATGAACTCATCTATCTCAGCACTCTGCATCTTCCTATCAATAACAAGAACTTTTCCAAATGGCTTTGTGACTAAGAGAGTAATATCTGTTAAGTGTGTGAGTGAAGAAGTGAAGCTTGCATAAAGAATTGTAGGAATTATGAAAGGTGGTGGTCTACTCAATTTGGTGAAGGTTTGCAGTAGCTGAAGCTTTAGTCATCTGTGTTTCAGAGTTTCAGAATATTTGAAAGTTTGGTAAGTTAGTTTGAAGGAGGGAAGCTGTGAATTTAAAGAAGTAACGGTGGAGATTTGATCATCAAGAATGGCTTTAAGTTCGAGGCAGAAGCAAGGTGTGTTAAACTAGAAGGTTGCTGATGGCCAGGATTAAATACTCATAAGACAACATAAGTTCATGGAGATTAAATCATCATCAATCGCTGTTAAACTCCTTTACACAGTATAAGTGAAGTTAAAGCTTACATCTAGCCTTATGAGTCATGATATGTAATAGTGTTATATATATATGATGTTTGTAAAGGAGTTTTAGCCCTGGCTTTCGATTACAAATTTGTTCCTCAGTAGTTAAAGTGTGAGTATAGTGATTATCTAAAGAGTAAATCAGATCTTTACATTGTGAGGTGAATTAATTCAGAGCTCTGTCAGTTTTCTATTGTTCTTTGGAGATATCACACTTTGCTGAATTTTCAAGATCACTACAGTGGTTTTTAGGTTTGGTTTTCTATTACAAAGTTGTGCTTCAGTGATTAATGAACTCATATAGTGTTTATCAATATCGTGGTACTTGCTTGCCACTTTATGAAAAACACGGTTACAGGCGAACGACTACTTGAGATCATCGTCGATTTCTTCGACATACCAATTGTCATTCTAAAGATGATGATCAAGAGGAGGAGGAGGAGAAGAGTCATGGTTGATGCTGATCTTCTTGAAGGACTCATGGCTACCAGTGGTTGTATTGTTTGTGCTACTATTATCACACACTACCTCCACTGTTTCATTCATGCTACCTTCTGATTATATATATATATATTAATGATGATTGAGAACTAGTGAGAAAATGAAGAGAAGCAAAACTCAGTGGATTTTGTTTGGTTGTTGTACTGGTCCGTCTAAAGACAATAGGTTCATCATCATCTTTACTGGCATCATGAGGAACAAGCTTGATGCAACCATGAATAGCCATCACTCCTATATGTGTTTCGAAGCATAGGTTGGACACACCTTGTAAGGGATAGTATTTTTGATCCCATCCCTGAAAAGCCAGTGGCAACGAAGGTGACGGCAACAACGGCAAAGCGAGGGATTTTCCGGTGCTCTGTTCACTTGGACCTTAAGTACCTCTAAATTGCCAAATTACTCTTTGTGGTTGCCTCAAACAGGAGAAGGAAATCGAAGAGGCGACGGACGTTAAGAGAAATGTGAGAGATGAACTCACGATCTTTCCAGTCAGCCTGCATTGCGATTCCTACATTTACAGTATTCGTGATACCTCGGGTCCTCGCCAAGGCCTCTGCCCTTGCCCACTTTTCATCTGCAAGCGAGTGAGAGAAAGAGAAGAGGCAACAGCTCGGAATTGCCGATGAGGGATATTCCACCCTTGTATGGCGTCAACAATGGCGGTGATATGGCAGTGAAGTCTCCATCTTAAGAGAGAGCACGCTCGAAACTGCCGATGGAGGAGGGATATTCCACCCTCGCTGCCGTTAGCCTCATCAGTGGACGAGCGGCAACGACAACATGTGATGATAATGATGACTGCAATAGGGTTTTTTTTATATATATATATATATATATACCGGGGACGGGCCAGGGATATTCCACTCTCTCCAGTCTCGGTAGCAGCAATGATGTGCGGCAAAGACGGTGACGGCAATGGCGGTGACGAGCGGCGATGGCAGTGACGAGAAGCGACAGCCACATCCCGGCGAGGCTTTTGTTTATGTATATATATATATACGAGACTAGCGAGGGATATTCCACCCTCGCATGGCGTCGGCGATGAGAGGTGGATGATCGGCAACGGCGGTGACGGCAACAACAACAAAGATTATCTTTTTTTTGCTTCACGATTTGTATTCTTAGATTGTCTCGAGATATGTGCACCAGCCTGATCTTGAGAGTTTAGATCACCTCGAGATTCGTGCTCCCGGCTAATCTTGCTATTTGAATATTTAGATCACCTCGAGATCCGTCCCCTTAGCTGATTTTGTGATTTCAATATTTAGATCGCCTCGAGATCTATTTTCTTGGCTGATCTTGAGATTTATATCACCTTGAGATATGCGCTCTAGGTTGATCTTGATTTAGATCACCTCGAGATTTTTGTTCTCGGCTGATCTTGAGATTTGTGTATTTTAGATTACCTTGAGATCTGTGCTTTAGGCTGATCTTGATATTTGAATATTTAGATCACCTCGAGATTTGTGCTCTCGGTCGATCTTAAGCTTTTGATCACCTCGAGATCTATGGTCTAGGCTGATTTTGAGATTTGTGTATTTTAGATCGCCTCGAGATTTGTGTTCTTGGCTGATATTGAGATTTATATATTTTAGATCGCTTCGAAATTTGTGCTCTAGGATGATCTTGATGTTTGAATATTTAGATCACCTTGAGATCTGTGTACTCGGCTGATCTTGAGATTTGTATATTTTATATCACCTTGAGGTCTGTGCTCTCGGTGGATCTTAAGATTTGTGTATTTTAGATAGCCTCGGGATCTGTGCTCTAGGCTGATCTTGACATTTGTATATTTTAGATCACTTCGAGATCTGTGGTCTCAGTGGATCTTAATATTTGTGTATCTTAGATCGCCTCGAGATATGTGCTATAGGCTAATCTTGGGATTTAAATATTTTAGATTGCTTCGAGATCTGTGCTCTTGGCTGGTCTTGTGATTTGTGTCTTTTAAATCACTTAATATTTGTGTAATGACAATTTGGATGTATGTAATTAAGATAAACTTATTTCGATTTGAATTTTTATGATAAACCTATGTTGATTAGGATATTAGAATTTTTAAGATAAACCAATTTTGATTAAAATTAGGATATCAAAATGTTTATATAAACAAATGCCCCCTTCATACTTGTCTCATGAAAACTTTAGTGAGATTGAATGAGAGAAGTAGGAATTTCAAATCTTTTATTTGTCATGACGAATAATTCACAAAAAGAGCCTTTTTGGGACATTAACGAAAATTGCAGTGAATCCCCACATGGTCAAATTTTTACTCGACATAACCCTGTTTTTGGTATAGGATCCAAGCCCATTATTAACTATGATGGAGAAGAGTATTTAGAGTGGGTGAAGCGTCCTTCGGCTCGTTTAGTCACTGCGAGGCTTACTCTGAACCACTGGTACGAAGATAGCAAAATCGATGCAATTTTTTTTAAAGCCTGAAGGAAGTGCATATCATTAATAGTTATTCCTATGAATCCCATGTAGAGCTAGTAGGAGGGATAATATCTTCAATTAAGCGATATAACATAGATCTTAATTTCTATAAGTCGTTGGTGGAACTGTGGTGTCCCAGAAACCAATACCTTGCATTTTTTATATGGGGAGGTAGGGATTTCTTTGTGGGATATTAAGATACTTGGAGGGATTCCTATTTGTGGCGACATGTATGACGAATTCATCCCTACTAATGACATATTTCACCAAAGAAGAATTTCTGACTTTTCAGTTTTGAGAAATCTTTTTGATATCTATCAATGGCTTGCAAGGCAAGATTTTTCTCAACATGATAAAGGCGTGTCTTTTTATAATTGGATAGACTTTTTTAGAAAAAGAACAAGATTTGATTCAAGATTTGATCCTCCTCCAAAACCCTATCCTTATACTGATTTAGCTGCTTTTGTGGGTCTTTGGATTTGCTACTTCATTATGCCAAGCAACTATAATGTGATTAGACCAGGAGTTTTTATGGTGGCTTCGGATATTATGTATAAGAAAAAAATTGCTTTTGCTCCCGCGGTCTTAGCATGTATATATGTGGGATTGAATGCAATGGTCAATAATAGAAAGGGTCCTGGATTTCCTACTAAAATATTTCCTTGTCATTTTCTATATGCATCGGCCAGATGTCATTTTCCTAGAATATATCTTCAAAGGAAAATTCATGATGGCACGTTTACTATTCCAGGACTTTCGGAGATACCGAGAATGTTATATTATATGAATGCATCTCCACCCCATTTGATTGTCCTTTGACTATGAAGAAATTTATCAGACGTGAAGAAAGTTTTGTGTGGTGTCCATTTCCATTTCTACAACATAATGGTAAGAGAATACGAGATTCTAGATATTCTATTGGGCCAGAAGCTTTAGATTCTTATACCATAGAGCATGTAATTTGTCTTCGTTGTGGAATTCTTCCATTGCGTTGTGCTTGGGATATTTACGCAGAACCTTATAATCCTCATCTATTTGGGCGTCAATTTGGTTACGAATAATATTTTCCTAAATATATTAATATCCCTAGAAAGCCTTCTTCCCTTGGGATTCTCGTGGGGTACTGGTTTCATTTCTCTCGTCAAAAGACCTCGAGTTTGTTTTATATTCCTGAGCATGACAGGAGTGGTAAACTCCTATTAATCTATGCACAAAAGTGGTTCAACTGTGTTCAAGCTTTCTTCAATCAAAGAATTACATCCTTAACTCAAGGAGAGCCTGTCACAAGTAGAAAACAAGGTCAATCCTCCAGAAGAACCCAATTTATTAATGAAGGTATTTTCATTGGTCTCCCCAGCCCCAATTTGAAATGGAATCACCCTCCTATCGAAACCTCAACTTTCACTAAAAAATCAACGCACTAGAGGTATGTCATTACTATATATAATTTAAAATTTTTATTTATCTATTATTATTATTATTATTATTTTAATAAGCCTCCACTTTTGTTATTATTATATATATATATATATATATATATATATATATATATATATATATATACGTGGCCATATGTTTCGTCCGCCTTTTTACTTCCGTTATATTTATAAGACCACGGGGCCACCATTTTGTGTCCACCCCTCTAATTTCTGTATATATATATATATATATATATATATATATATATATATAAATTGAGAGATACGCCATTGGAAAATATCATGCCCACCCAAGATCTACAAACTGGTATATTATTTTATTTATTTATTTAATTTATTATTCACTTTTAAAATATTTATCAAAAACCCCTCTTTTTTTAGACTCGACAAACCCACGAGATTTTGAGATGGTGGCTGAGGAAGTTATTCCTGATCATTCACACGGTATGATTGATTGGTCATCATTCATCATAATTTATTATCATTTTGTTCATAGTTGCGTTTAACTCCATCTTAGGTGATATACCAACTGTATTTGAGAATAAACCACAACACCATTCACCTTTAGTCTGAGAAGGTATATTTTTTTTTATTTTTTTTTCTTGATTTATTCATCTATTCATTCTGTATAAATTTAACATGTCTTTTGGAATTTGGATATTAAAGATGTTGAAAGTACACCATCTTTGGGACGAATCCCTTTTGAAGAGTTTATTAAAAATTTCCCTTCCTCCACAGAAGAATTAAAGGATGATAATACAAACGTCAAAGTTATGTCATTATTAAAACAGAATGAAGGTAATTTTATTCCACAACCATTTTTTTTTTTTTAAATTTAGCCCTTCGAGAAGGTAACAATCTTTCATCATCATTATTATTTTTATTATTTTTATTATTTTTCTAGGACAATGTATGGAAGAATTAGAGCCTACTAATGCCAATATTGACACTGATGCAAGCCCATTCCCATCAATCCCACAGGGTAAATTTATTTTCACTATATTTCAATTTGCTCATTTATTTTACTTATTAGCTTTTAATTCCGTAGGTTTGAGGAATCCTATATTATTCTTATGGGACAAGGTAGTCGAAAGTATTAAATCTCTTGATCAATACAACTACCAAAATGTCATCGATAATGTGAAAGCATCAAGTGCAATTCTTATGTCTTTTGGCGTTGACTTGAATAATCTGGAATATATTCTAGAAAAGGTATCTCAATGTGCATTTCTTGTTAAAGAGCTTTCAGAAGACCCCAACGTCTAAGCTCATGTACATAAGCAACAAGCCAAAGATCGAAACAAGCACAGGGTGAATTTGATCAATAACACAAATATGAAAGAGGATGAACTTCATGAACTTGAAGCAAAACACCACCAACATCAAATCAGGATTTGTGAGATTTCAGATAAGATAAAGATTTTAAGTGATGAAGTAACAACTTCAAAACATTTTTTGGAAATTTCTGCTCTGACACAAACCAACTTGCAAGCTACATTGGATGAGAGTAGAACACAACTTGCTGAGATTCAAGAAGGCGATTCAAATGACAATCATGTTGCCCTCTTCACAACATTACTTGATAAACTGGAGGAAGCTAAGAAAGCTTGCGTTCAAGTTTTTAAACATTGAGGAACTTTATCTTTCTTTTATTTGTTTAGCTAGTTTATTTAAGCTTTGATAATTATTTTTTGAACATATATTTATTTTAGCAGTTGTTTTCGAGACATTTTCTATGAACACATAAAAATTTTCTTAACATGATTTAATTTTTTTCCAAATCTTATTATGCTTTGGCAATTGGCTTTGAAGAGTATTCATTTGATGATGGAATTAAAGCAATGTGATTACATTACTCCTCTCTTTTTTTAATTAAATCAATAAAAATTAATGTCTCGATTCATAAAAATAATATTTTAAGATAACATGCCACACATTTTATCATAGACAAAAGTACACAAAATTCAATGTTTTGCCTCGGGAAGTACGCACAATCATACATGACCGGTCTACCTTTTTTTTTATAAGGGACAAGACGTTCCGTCATAGACTAACATCTTACATTAAGCATAATATTTTTTTAGAAAACGACCATTAATGGGTGGCATAGGTCTTTCTCCATTAGTATCAATGAGTTGGTATGCGCCTCCTTCGTAAACAATTTCCATGACATATGGACCTTCCCAATTTGCTCTGAAGATGCCCTGGCCAGCTTGTTGGTAATGATAGGTCTTCTGAGGACAAGAACCATTTCTGCTTTTGTAAATGTCCAAAATCTGGCCAACTTATTATAAGCAGTTCCAAACACTAAAAAGTATGGCGTGCATTGTGTTGGAGTCCTGTACGTGGTATGATAAGCCCATAGCATCTCGGGAAGCCTATCATGCTAATCCCTTTTGTTTTTGAACACAGCCTTTTTTAACAATTTTGAAAGATTTTTGTTAAATGCTTCTGCCAACCCATTTGCTCACGCATTATAGATGGAGATATACCTCCAGTCGATTTTGTGATGTTGTGCAAATCTCCCAATTTTGAAACTTTTGAAAGCAGAGCCATTATGTGAGATAACTCTTCTTGGAGTTCCAAACCTGTATAGGATATTTTCCCTAAAGAATTTTATGATGTTCTTAGTCTTTACTTCTCTTAAAGGATTAGCTTCTGCCCATCTAGATAAATAGTCTGTTGCAGCCAATATGAATCGATGCCCTAAAGATGATGGAGGTTCAATAGGACCGATTACGTCTGTTCCCCATATGTCAAAAGGCCATGAAGAGATGTGGGATGCAAGGGATTTGGATGTTGGTGAATAAAATCCCTATAAATTTAACATAGATGGCATCTTTTGGCATATTCAATACAATCTCTAACCATGGTTAGCCAATAATATCCCATATGCTTAATCTTAAGTCGCATCTTGGGTCCGGATTGATGTGCACCACATATCCCGGAATGTACATCATGCATGACTTCTTTTTCTTCTTCATATGAAACACATCGCAGGAGTAGTTAATCACATGGCCTGCGATATAGTGTGTCATTAATGAGGGTGAATCTTAAAGCTCTTCGTTTTATTTGAAGGCTTTCTGATTTGTCCTCTCGCAATTTATCATATTTCAAATACTCCATGAATGGTTTCCTCCAATCTTCCTCTGGCATCTCTAGGGTAAAGATTTCCATGTTGTCTTTAGTATGTTCTTCTTCAACATTGCTAAGGCTTGTGTTTATGGGTCTTCTATTCTTTATGGTGATTTGAATTTCATCATGATTTGGATTCGCTAGCTCCTTTGCTATTCTTGCCAAAGAATCAACTTCTCCATTTTCTGCTCTTGAAACCATGCTCAACTGCACTTGGGGAATTTTCTTCATCAACATTTTGACCTTCTTATAGTATTTAAGAAGTTCAGCTTTGTATACTTTGTATTCTCCTTCGACTTGCTTGGTGATTAGTTGTGAGTCACCAAATATATGGATATGTTGAATTTCCATTTTGATTGGCAATTCCAAACCAACTATGAGAGCTTGGTATTCTGCTTCATTGTTTGTGCATGGCTCTATAAGAGAAAGTGCATATCTAAGGATTCCTCCTTCTGGTGTAACGAACACAAGTCCTATCCCAACTTTAATTTATCGAAGTTCAGACCTGAGTGCCAGTTTTATAGATGACGCTCCATCAAAGTACAGTTGTCATTCTGCTTCTTTTACTGTAACCGTCTCTTCATCAGGGAGATCATAGTTAAGGGGTAAATCATCTGAGAGAGGATGTGCTGCCAAGAAATCTGCAAGCGATTCCCTTTGATAGCTTTCTGCGGAGTGTATGTTATATCAAACTCCATTAAGATTAGTGCCCCTTTTTCAAGTCTTCCTGTGAGTAATGGTCTTGTCATAAGATATTTGAGAGAATCAATTTTTGATATGAAAATAATTTTATGTGCCAACAAGTAGTGTCTCAATTTCTTTACTGCAAACACCAAGGCCAAACAATGTTTCTCAATGAGTGTATATTTACTTTCAGCTCCTATCAACATTCTGCTGAGGTAATATAATGCATTTCTTTGCCATCTTTATTGTTTTGGGCTAACATAGCTCCCAATGACCCTTCTAAAGCAGCAGTACATAAAATTAGTGGCTTTCCCGAAATCAGGGCCGCTAATACTGGTGGATTTAGCAAATACTGCTTAATATCTTGAAAAACTTTTTGACATTCAGCATCCCACTTAAAAGGTGTATTTTTCTTGACCAACCTGGAAAAAGGCTTGCATCTTCCTGATAAGCTGGAAATAAATCTTCTGATATATGCTAAAAGCCATTGGAAAGAATGCAACTGCTTCAATGTTTGTGGAGGCGGCATTTCCAAAATTGCCTTTATTTTAGAAGGATCTATTTCTATCTCCAGATGTCTCACAATGAAACCCAAAAACTTACCTGATAAGACCCCAAAGGCACATTTCATTGGGTTCATTTTTAATTTATATTCTCTGAGGCGTATGAAAATGGTTCTCTGATCTTCAAGATGTTTGTCTTTTGAATTTGTTTTCACAACCAGATCATCCACATAACATTCGATGACCTTATCAATCAAATCATCAAATATTTTGGTCATGGCTCTTTGATATGTTGCCCCGCATTCTTCAAGCCAAACAGCATTACCCTGTAGCAATATATGCCCATAGGTGTTCGGAAGGCAGTATGTTTCTCATCATCTGGGTACATCTTAATTTGATTATATCCAGGGCATCCATCCATAAAGGAGAACATCTCATACCCTGAAGTGTTGTCGATCATAATCTCCATAACTAGTAAAGGAAAATCATCTTTGGGACATTGTTTGTTCAAATCTCTGAAATCGACCCATATCCGTATCTGGCCATTCTTTTTCTTCACAAGTACTATATTAGCACCCAGTATGGGTATTTTTCTTCCTTAATAAAATTTCCTTCTATCAACTTCTTTGTTTCTTCTATTACTTTATCTTCTAAATCAAACTTCATCTTTCTTAGAGCCTGCTTACTTGGAGTAACATTGGAATCAATAGCCATTCTGTGAACAGCTACTTCAGTCTCCAACCCTGGCATCTCATTGTAATTCCATGCAAAACAGTCAATATATTCTTTCAAAAGAGCTTTGACAGATTTTTTTTGTTCTTCCATCAGTTGTGCACTTAAAAAGGTTGGCCTTGGGTCTTTGTCACTTATCAAGTTGATTTCAACTAATTGATCAATTGTTGCTTGACCACCATCTTCTAATTCATATGGTGTATTTTTCATTTTAACATCTTCTTCTTCCTTAGACTCCATCATGTAACATGAATGCCTGAAAGACTTAGGATAACCAACCCTTTTTTGTCAGAATGGGAATGGTTCCGTAATTGATGAAAAATTTGATATGATTTCTTCGACCAGTTTATTTTGCCCCCAAACTCTTCAACTATTCTCTTCAGTCTATTAGGGTACTGGCTTGAGAAATTTATATGTTGGATTTCACTATCCTCTTCTTGTTCAATGTGTATAATATCATCATTTGAAATTTTGTTATCTTTAACTTTGTAAAATAGGATACCTCTTTCCTTTTTCTTTCGAGCTGGCACATAGAATGTTTTTAAATACTCAACCGTATCAACCTCCAAATCATCTAGGGATTTGTAGATACCATCTAGAACCCTTGTGATATGCAATGTGCTTTCTTGGGAAGACTCTTTGGTTTGACTTGCCTCATTTTCATTCTCTGAAGATTCAGTGTCACTGCCATAGTGAGGCAATGCTAATTCTTTCTTTTTAGATGCCGGAATAGAATTAGATGGTTTCGTTGAAGCCTTTTCCGTTAGTGTTGTGCCCTCTTTGGAAACACCAAGAAAATATTTGGCGTCCTCATAATGTATTTCATGGACACCAAAGGGCTGAATTTCGCCATCAATTCTGCATTCTTCTCCATCCGTCATATCTTTTATGCACTGATGAAGAGTTGATGGACCATCCGATTTTCATGGATCCATGGCCTACCCAACAAGGCTTTGTATGAGGCATCAGCATCAAATACATGAAACTTCACGTCAGATATGACCTTTCCAAACTTGATCGGGAGAGTGATAGATTCCAATGCTTTCTGACTATGTTGATTAAAACCATGAATAATGTTCCTTTATGGGATAAATGACATATTTACGGGGCTAATGCCCGAAGAGTATTGAGTGTTATTAGGTATAAAGAAGACCCTGGATCAACTAGAATTCGATTGATCTTTATCCTGTCATAAGACCCTGTCACATACAATGGTCTATTGTGCTCTGCAGTTCCAAGTAATAAGTGTTCATTGGTGAATGATACCGAAAGTGTATTTGTTGCATACAGAGCTTCTGTCATATTGATTTCAGCAAAGTAAGCCTAATACTCCTCAGGGTTTTATAGGGAATGTATTAAAGATTCCCTGACTTCTGTTGACATCATCAGTGCATCATACATACTAAGCAGAGCCAAGACATTTTTCAGGTGTACCAAGATATTATAATCTGGTTTCTTTAAGGGTTTCTTTGGTGAGACATCTTCATCTTCTATGATCTTCCCTTTATTTTTATCATTAGAATTGGAGGCCTGTCTTGATTGGAGTAACTTGCCAGTTCTAAGCTGCATTTGATATACATGGCATGATACTTCATCTTCTTCATCTAGAAAATTCAATTCATCATCAGAACTTTCCTGACATGCTATGGCACAACAAACACCTTTTGTTTCAAAATCATCATCAGTCAACTTCAAATTTCCCATGGAAACTTGCTTTTGTAGCCATTTTTGAAATTTCCAACAATCTTCTATAGTACGTCCCACAACGCGGTGATATGGACAATAATTTGGGTGACCATCCAAATGCATCAAGCACAGCCTTTTGGGCTTGGGTACGTCTAGCCCTTCTTCCATGGCTCGATTAAAAAGCCCTCTTCGTTTGTCTTTCCTAATTTCAATATCTTTAGAAAAAGACTTATCCATGGCACTTGTTACCGAGGATGTAGGCTTCATGATTTCTGGATCAAAATTTTCACTTGTTGACTCTGGAGTATATACCACAGATCCATCCCATTTATCATCAGCGATATGCAATTGCAGCAGCCTATTAGTTGATTTCTCTGTCACTCTTTGAATGAAAGAAGGAATGTCTTTAACAGCCATTGCTTTTCTCAAGACTTTATACTTCGGGGTCTTTGGAGTATAGCATGGTTTCTTTGGCTTTTCTGAATGGTGTGGCTCTGAGAGTTTAGCATTTGCCTTCTTTACTCTTTCTCTGGATGCCATTTTCATTTTCTGCTTCTTGCTAATATAAGGCCGACCATGGCTATCAAACAGTTCTTCTAATTCAGAAAAACTATCTTCATCATCATCTTGGTCATATGTAAAGTGTCCACTTCTAGAGATAGCCCTACAAGTTTCCACCTGTGTTATTTCATTATTTTCTTCAACTAGCTCCTCAAGTAGCTTGATTTGCTTTATTGGAAATCTTAAGGGGGTTTTTGAGCATTTCTCCACTTGATCCCTGGGAGCTCAACTAGCTTCTTCAACATCTTCAACAGACGGAGGTTTATCATCAAATATTGAAGGAAGCATTATTTTATTACCCGCTACTGTCACTTCCCTTTGGGATGATCCCTCATAATCTAGGGTAGTCACATAGCGGATATGTTCAGCAGGTTGTTCCAAGAGAACATTCTTGGAGAGTGTAATCTTACCATCTTGATATTGATGCTCAAGCCAATCTTTAAAGACATAGCAGTCTTCAATTGTATGTCCCAACACTCTGTGGTATTGGCAACAATTGGGATGATCTTTCTTATTATGTTTTTCTGATCTCTTGCACTCAGGCAATTGCAAACCTCTTTTCACAGCATCTTTAAAACTTTTCATTACTTTATCTCTTTGAAAAGAATACTTTTTATTCATTCTTTCTTTCAAAGAGGGAATAGGCTTTGATTCATTTCTGGAAGTACCTAAGCTAAGTGGCTTACCTTGTTCTGGTTTATTAATTACCCTAGATTAAAATCTTGGGAACCTCCGATTAAGGGCTTCGAGTACAAGTAAAAAGCAAAATATTGCAAACTATAAATTTCATTATTTATTTCATATACGTACTGCAAATTATATATTTTATTTTTTATTTAATATATATATATATCTGTGTGTGTGTGTGTGTGTGTGTGTGTGTGTGTGTATTTATTACATCACTTATATATATAAACTGCTGCATGTGCCTCATCACCGTGCCGCATGTCTCGTTGCCGTTTTGAGATACATGTTTCATTATCGCCTTGAAATTTGTATAAAATTCACCATTGCATTGATATAATCATTCTTGTCGTTGCTTCGAAATGTGTGTTTTTTACCATTCCCAGGCATCCGGGAATATATATATATATATATATTTTACATCTGAAACTCTGATGATTGAGATTGAGACATTGAGATTTTTAAGCACACAAATCTTGCATCATTCTCGTATAAACATGCGTCTTCTTTAACAGCGATTGATGCACACTCTTGTTCATGGTTGTGGAGGAGATTAAAGAGTCCCCAGTTGATACGCCCCTTGCGTAACCGCAAGTGCAAGGGTCGTACAAGTAGTATAATGTACCCAAGGGTTGGGTAGTCCATTACACAGGAACTGGTATATCTCCTAATACTATCTTCATACTTAATATCTAATCAACTGGAATAAGGGTGAAATGACTCCGACTTGAGAAAATGAGGATGTGAGGGAGGAGGAATCGCCCTAGAGGGAGAGATTTGGGATTGCTCAATGGAAGAGATGGGGCCCCGGGTTGGTCACTTGGTGCTACCTAACTATATTCTCACAACACTTATCTAGAGTGTCTCTCACAAACCCTAATTCTAAAATCTTGTTGTGCTATGTGGAGGATTCATGTAATGTAATTGAAACCCTAAGTTGAATTCTAACTTCTTGCATTAATCGAGAAGATATGCAAGCCTAGTCAAAATCAAGATCTCAAAGTAATTAAAACACTCAATAACTAACAATGAAGCCAACAACCAAAGATTTAATAAGGGAAATAAAGACATTCATAAATGTTGAAATAGAAGAATCCAAATTCAAAACACACATACACAAGTTATTAACCCGGGGCTCCCAAGAAGGGTCTAGCCCCTCATTGATTCAAATAACAGGGAAATAACAAAAGAAGCAAATACAAAAGAAATCAATGACTCCCTATTTGCTTCCATCCTTGTTGCCGTCTGAGGTTCTGAAGGCGATATATTTTCTCCATCCAATTGGCCTACAATTCGCGCTTGGTTTCCTCGCCAATGGTTACAATCACTCTCCTGCTTCTCCCTTTCTTTTCCTCTTTTTTCTTCGCCCAAAAAATCCTCTAAACCCTAAGCTTCAGGGTGTTTTAACACTTTCTCGATGTGAACGCGGCCGTGCTTAGGCCGTGTTCCAAACCGTGCAGATTACTGCTAAATAAAAACTCTAAAACTACAACTACCTGTAATCTGCACAGGGTTCAACACGGGAGTGTTGCGGCCGTGTTGCGAGTTCCACGACCGTGCTTAGAGACCTGAGGCCGTGCTAACTTTGGCTGGATTCTTTTGTGAAGTGCACGCCTTGGGACACAAGGGTGTTGAGGCCGTGTTTAGCTTGGTGAGGTTTCTTATAAGTCCCTTAGCTAACAAAATCGCTCGAAATTGTTCATTCTTCCTTCAGGGTTTCAATATCTGCATAGAAAACCAGAAATACTTCACATAGCACTGAAATGGAAGAATTAATGCCAAAATGCTCATGAAACAATGGGTATACAATGGAAAATATATCTATATGAAATGCACTCATAACCAGTCAAATACGGTAGCTCTCCTTCAATCCTCTCATTGATTAAGCTGAAATAACCCAACCCCATGTATTTGCATATGAAGGAACATGAGCAGTGTATGCAACAACATACTTAACCACTTGCTTCAGAGTATTATAAATTGATGAGAAAACATCCTTGTGATCATTAATCACAAGACGTAGTCTGTTGCTATTAAAGGCTTCTCTATTAATGGTAAGATATTTGCAGCAAAAATCCACTACTTCCTGGTCTATGTCACACATAACCACCCTGTAATTGGTCTTGTGCTTGAGGATTTCCCTTGCTGTTGACCCCTCACCACTTCCCATAATAAATGCACTCTTTGGGTTTGGATGGCAAAGGAGAGAAGGATGGATTAAGTATTCATGGTACATGAACTCATCTATCTCAGCACTCTGCATCTTCCTATCAATAACAAGAACTTTTCCAAATGGTTTTGTGTCTAAGAGAGTAATATCTGTTAAGTGTGTGATTGAAGAAGTGAAGCTTGCATAAAGAATTGTAGGAATTATGAAAGGTGGTGGTCTACTCAATTCGGTGAAGGTTTGCAGTAGCTGAAGCTTTAGTCATCTGTGTTTCAGAGTTTCAGAATATTTGAAAGTTTGGTAAGTTAGTTTGAAGGAGGGAAGCTGTGAATTTAAAGAAGTAACGGTGGAGATTTGATCATCAAGAATGGCTTTAAGTTCGAGGCAGAAGCAAGGTGTGTTAAACTAGAAGGTTGCTGATGGCCAGGATTAAATACTCATAAGACAACATAAGTTCATGGCAAATCGAACGGTGAAAACGTTAAGCGGCTGAGTGAAGTTAAAGCTTACATCTAGCCTTATGAGTCATGATATGTAATAGTGTTATATATATATGATGTTTGTAAAAGAGTTTTTTTTTCTGCTGAGATGTATGTGTTTTTCCTTACTAAGTAGTTACTTTCCATGAATTTTCCTAAAAACTCCTGTGAGTATTAGCCCTGGCTTTCGATTACAAATTTGTTCCTCAGTAGTTAAAGTGTGAGTATAGTGATTATCTAAAGAGTAAATCAGATCTTCACGTTGTGAGGTGAATTAATTCAGAGCTCTGTCAGTTTTCTATTGTTCTTTGGAGATATCACACTTTGCTGAATTTTCAAGATCACTACAGTGGTTTTTAGGTTTGGTTTTCTATTACGAAGTTGTGCTTCAGTGATTAATGAACTCATATAGTGTTTATCAATATGGTGGTACTTGCTTGCCACTTTATGAAAAACACGGTTAAAGGCGAAAGACCACTTGAGATCATCGTCGATTTCTTCGACATACTAATCGTCATTCTGAAGATGATGATCAAGTGGAGGGGGAGGAGAAGAGTCATGGTTGATGCTGATCTTCTTCAAGGACTCATGGCTACCAGTGGTTGTATTGTTTGTGCTACTATTATCACACATTACCTCCACTACTTCATCCATGCTACCTTCTGATTATATATATATATATATATATGGATGTAAATATTAATGAAGATTGAGAACCAGTGAGAAAACGAAGAGAAGCAAAACTAAGTGGATTTCGTTTGGTTGTTGTACTAGTCCTTCTAAAGACAATAAGTTCATCATCATCTTCACTGGCGTCATGAGGAACAAGCTAGATGCAACCATGAAAATCCATCACTCCTATATGTGTTTCCAAGCATAAGTTGGACACGCCTTGTAAGTGCTAGTATTTCTGATCCCATCGCTGAAAAGCAAGTGGCAACAAAGGTGAGGACAACAACGGCAAGCGAGGGATTTTCCGGTGTTCTGTTCACTTGGACTTCAAGTACCTCTAACCTACGTTCCAAAACATTAAGCTTTTCATTCAAAATTGCCAAATTACTCTTTTTGGTTGCCTCAAACTGGAGAAGGAAATCGAATCGGCCACGGACGTTAAGCTTTGCTTGGATGGGGGGTTTTAGGGGTTTTATAAAGTATGGTAAAGGATGGTAAAGTATAGTAAGGTATGGTTTAGAGAAGTTATGAATCATACTTTGTTTGGGAGGAAGGTATGGCAAAGTAAGGTTTTCAAACCATGTTGTATTTGGTTTGAAGGTAAGGTAGAGTAAGGTTTATTCCGAAATGACAATAATGCCCTTTGAATATTAAAATGCATATAAATCAAACGTATTAATTTTAATATTATATTTTGGTTTATTATAACTATAAATGCTATTTTTTTAGTCCAATTACAAACATAAACACATATTAAAAGCTTGAGGAACAAACTCTAGTTTCCACATACCTTTGCTTGAACTAAGAGATTTGATGGACTCCGGTGAAGGTCCGGCGAAGCTTGGCCGGATTGTGGAGACGGTGGAATCGCAGCAGAATTTATGGCTTAGAAATGAGAGAGGAGAATGTACAGGGGTGAGAGATGATTTAAATGTAAATTTGGGAAATGTGAAAGGGTATTTTTGTCTAATGAAAAATTGAAACCCTCTCAACCCCCCATTTTGGAGGGTTGAGAAATGAGAGTAAAATGAAGGTTTTCAAACCTCCATTTTACCCTCTAAAACCTTACCATCTATAAAACCATGCATCCAAACAAGGTTTGCCCTCAAACCATACTTTATAAAACCCCCTAAAACCCCCATCCAAGCAAAGCATTAGTTTTGCTTCTCTTCGTTTTCTCACTGGTTCTCAATCTTCATTAATATTTACATCCATATATATATAAGAGAAATGTGAGAGATGAACTCACGGTCTTCCTAGTCATCCAGCATTGCGATTGCTACGTTTACAGCATTCGTGATACCTCGGGTCCTCGCCATGGCATCTGCCCATTCCCACTTTTCACCGGCAAGTGAGTGTGTGAGAGAGAGAGAGAGAGAGAAAAGGCAACAGCTCGGAACTGCCGACGAGGGATATTCCTGTTGAACTTAGGCCCGAGACTTCGTAGTATCTTCCCAACGATCACCTGTTCTGAGATAGTGTCCCTAAGGCCTTCATCTGGTTCACCAGATCCACCACCTTCAAAATGTATCGCTGCACACTCTTATTATGGTTCAGTTTCAGAGTTTCAAAGGTGTACCATAAGTGTTGAAGCTTCATGGCTATGGTTTTTGTGTTTCCTTTCAATTCAGTTCTCAGTATCTCCCAGGCTTCCATTGCAGTATTTGCTCCTGCAATCCGAGCCAGCAATGGCCTTTGTAAACCTTGTTGAATGATGTAGAAAGCCCTAGCATCTTTCTTCCTGTCTTCTCTCACCCTAGCTTCATCTTCATGCTCTGGAAAACCCTTGTCCACCAACTCCCAAAGCTTCTTAGATCGAAATAGAGTCTTCATCATGAAGCTCCATAGCTCATATCCCTCTCCATCAAAGATTGGGATAGAAGGTTGTGACAAGGCCACTGCATTACTGTTTGTTGCCATGAAATTGCAGAGATCATTCACTCCTATGCTCTGATACCACTGTGTTGATGAACAAATATTCCTTCTGTTGACTGCTCAACTTGTAGGCCTAAAAAATAATGCAGAACTCCTAAGTCAGTCATCTCAAAGTTCTTCTTCATACTTTCTTGAAATTCTTTGCTAAGTAGAGATGAGGAACTCATATAGATCATATCATCAACATATAAACAAAACATCAGAACATTTCCATCCTTGGTCTTCTTCTTGTATAATCAAACCACTGACAGGAGTTAAAGCTTTGTTCAAGAACCTGAGAGAAATCAACAATCAAACTGTAAAATTCTACGTGAAATAAAAACAAATCTGGGCTAACAATTCCACCCTCGTATGGCGTCGGCAATGGCGGTGATATGGCAGTGATGTCTCCATCTTAAGAGAGAGCGCGCTCGAAACTGCCGACTAAGGAGGGATATTCCACCCTCACTGCCGTCAGCCTCATTAGTGGACGAGCGGCGACGGCAACATGCGATGATGATGATGACGGCAACAGGGCTTTATATATATATACCGGAGACGGGCGAGGGATATTCCACCCTCACCAGTCTCGGTAGCAGCGACGATGCGTGGCAACAGCGGTGACGAGTGAGGGATGGCAGTGATGAGAAGCGACAGCCACAGAAAGGTGAGGCTTTTGTTTATGTATATATATATATCCGGCAACGGCGGCGACGGCAACAACAACGAGGAGCAGCGACCTTTTTTTATTTTATATTCATATATATATATATGTATGTATAACAGGAGAAAGGAAGCAAAATTATAAAGAGGAACCTTCTTCTCTTTCTTCTTCTTCTTCTTTGTGTTTCCCTCCAATCTCCTTTTTCCTTTTCTTTCTTTTCTCAGGAGCCCTGATATTTTAAAAGTCCCTCCCATAACTACCCTCACATCGTGATGAAGATGGAGCCTCGCCATGCACGTCCCCCCGCTCCATGCACGTCCATTCAACTGTCCCACGTTTATATATATATATATATATATATATATATATATATATAATTTTTTATTTGACACATATAGATATATTATTATTATTTTTACTATTATTATTATTTGTTTTATTATTATTATTATTATTATTATTATTATATTTATATTATATTCTTTTAATCCGATTTTTTCTACATAATTTTATTTTTTTTAATTTTTAATTTTTAATTTTATTTTATCTTATTATATATTTTTTATCTAATTTGATTTCTTTATTTTAATTTGACTTTTTTATAAGTATTTTTTTGCTTCACCATTTGTATTCCTGGAATTTGAATATCTTAGATCATCTCGAGATATGTGCTCTAGGATGATCTTGAGATTTTAGATCACCTCGAGATCTGTGCTCCCAGTTGATCTTGCGATTTGAATATTTAGATCACCTCGAGATCCGTGCTCTCAGCTGATCTTGTGATTTGAATATTTATATCGCCTCGAGATCTTTGTTCTCGGCTGATCTTAAGATTTAGATCACCTTGAGATCTGTGCTCTAGGCTCATCTTGATTTAGATCACCTCGAGATTTGTGTTCGCCACTGATCTTGAGATTTGTGTATTTTAGATCGCCTCAAGATATGTGCTCTAGGCTGATCTTGAGATTTGTGTGTTTTAAATTGCCTCGAGATTTGTGTTCTTGGCTTATATTGAGATTTGTGTATTTTAGATCGCTTCGAGATTTGTGCTCTAGGCTGATTTTGATATTTGAGTATTTAGATCGCTTAGAGATCAATGCTCTCGGCTGATCTTGAGATTTGTATATTTTATTTCACCTCGAGGTCTGTGCTCTCGGCGAATCTTGAGATTTGTATATTTTTTTATAGCCTCGAGATCTGCGCTCTAGGCTGATCTTGATATTTGAATATTTTGATCGACTTGAAATCTGTGCTCTCAGCCGATCTTAAGATTTATATCACCTTGAGATCATTGCTCTAGGCTGATCTTGAGATTAGTGTAATTTAGATCGCCTGGAGATTTGTGTTCTCGGCTGATATTGAGATTTGTGTAGTTTAGATCGCTTCGAAATTTGTGCTCTAGGCTTATCTTGATATTTGAATATTTAGATAGCCTTGAGATCTGTGCTCTTGGCTGATCTTGATATTTGTATATTTTAGATCATCTCGAGATCTGTGCTCTCATTGGATCTTGAGATTTGTGTATCTTAGATCGCCTCGAGATCTATGCTCTAGGCTAATCTTGGGATTTGAATATTTTAGATTGCCTCGAGATCTGTGCTCTCGGCGGATATTATGATTTGTGTGTTTTAAATCACTTAATATTTTACATTTTTTTAAAATATATCAAGATAATATCCATATTAATATGATATTATCTTAATTCCATGACAATTTGGATGTATGTAATTAAGATAAACTTATTTTGATTGGAATTTTTAAGATAAACCTATGTTGATTTGGATATTAGAAATTTTAAGATAAACCTATTTTGATTAAAATTAGGATATCAAACTTTTTATATAAATAACTTTATGCAAGGGTCACTTCATAATTTTGTTTATAATGTCCTTCTCGACATTAACCCTTTCCTTCCACACTCCTCCATCAGAGGGAGCGAGAAACCCCCCTTTCTTCATCAAAGAGAGTGTGAGACAAGAAGGTGCAAGGGTTCCTTAGTCATCTACATGGAAGAAAAGGCTTCAAAGTTGAGAGATCGGAAATCCTAACTACCAGTGATGAAAGCCAAAGCGAGATATACAAACCTTAGCACATTATGGCGACAAATTAGGAGATAAGATTGGTGATGAAGCACCAAGTTATTATAAGTGCTTTAAGTAACTCATCTTCCTATGTTTTGAAATAGAAATGGACGTCAATATTAGTAATTACATTTGGAAATTTTAAATTGAAATAATATTAGGGTTCATGAGTGTTTCCTTTTGAAGGTGTGAATAAGTGCTAAGGTAGTGTAATTTGTGGATTTTTAATTTGTTAACTCTTCTAACTAGTGGTGGGATATCTTGTCTAAAATATTGTCCCTCATCCTTTCCCCTTTTCTAGTAGTTGAATGTGAAGGATTTCCATGTTAATTATTGCTTTGTCTTGGGAAAACATTGTCTTTATCTTGGTATAATAGCCATATTCATGTTGTGTTAGGGGTAATTAAAAATTTCTCACCCATGTTATTCACCCTTGGTTTTTACTTGAATGTGGAGGGTAATTGAGATCTCTTAAATCCATCCTTATTCACCTTAGTCTTAATTAAGAAAAACAAAGGTTAATTGGGTCATTCCCAGACTTGACCGCAATGTGGTAGTTTTGTTAAAGAGTTAGGGACAATATGATCTTTTACACTAAAATATCCATCCCGCTAGCTTGGGTTAGAGACTTCTATTCCTTTATTTGGCCTTCTTTAGAATGGAACTAAAGAGGGTGTCTTCTTTGAAGTTGTAAAGATGATGTTCTTCATTTGATTTCTTTTAATTTCAACCTTGGAGATGAACCTTTGTGATCATGTTTCTTTGGATCTTTATAGTTTTCTAATTGTTGAAAGCCAAGGTTTGGTTGATGGTGAAAGTAGATTGATTCTTGTTTAATTTTCAAGTTGAATCCATTGTAAATGATGATTGTGCATGAGATTCCTTTGACTTTTGTGAGGGAGAAAATGGGTGGTAAAAGTCTCAATTTGTAGCCATAACATTACTAATTCATCTTATCCTTTGTTAGCTATTGTATAGTTGTAAACCTTTGTGTAATTTCTTTGAAAAGTTGGGAAGTAATGCTCTTGGGTATTGTAGCGGTGTCTGAAATTATTGTAGTACCAAGTTTCAACGCTTATTTTATCATCTATCTTAAGTGTGTGTTAACTCCCTAATCAAGTGGTCATATAATAATTCGTGTGGCAATCCCAATATCTTTGTCTAGTGCCCCAAATGTGGTGTTTAGTTATCATTGCATTCAATATTGATTTTTGTATTTTTCTTATGTTTTCCGTATTTTTGTTTTCATATTTGCGTTTAGTTGGAGAATTCTCGAGTACGGGCAAGGCCATGTAGAAGGCTTGACTCCATCTTGGGTTCCACTTGTATGTAAAATTGACATGTTTTATTACATAATTCTCTTAGGGTTAAATGAAAACCTATATTTTGCATAAATGCATGTTTTTATATATATGGTAAGTTGTGGTACTCAATATGAAATAATTTCATCATGGATTTGGGATGCAAATTACCTTTCAAATTTTTCTACCAAGTTTTCAGAAAATGTGGACATTTACTATGGTTTTTCTTGCACTTGAAATATCAGTGGTGCAATTATGATATTTTGATAGTTAACCTATAATATATTAAAAGAAATGCTTCTGGGTGACAGAAAAGTTTTATTTTTGATATGATATTTATAGATGGTTGATATATGAAATAAAATGAGTTGGATTATATTATGATAATAACACACTCCATATCGAGCCATTGATGATATATTAGAGTTTCGTGTAATTTTGATGATGACATGCTTTGTGCAATTCACTATAATGGAGGTCCTCATCTCTAGCTTACAGAGGCAACATGGTTGACCATTTTTTACCCAATTCAACAGGCGCGCAGAGAGCCGAAATGGGACCCAAACTTAACTGAGACTCTCGAAGTCACCACATATGTCTAGAAGGGTTACTTATTTTTATGCTAAATGATAAAACAATTTTGGCGGGTTTAAAACCGTAGTTGTGTCCACAACTAAGGAGAACATTATTTGAGGCTAGTCTAATGAGTTTGAAAGAGGAGTTTAGCACTAAAATGTGCTTTGTGCTAAGATTTGTGGTTTGGAACTGTTTTAAATGAAATTTAATATGTTTTAATTATGAAAATATTTGGAAATGCTCTTTATGATTTTATGTTCTCAAAGAAGTTTCCTTTCAATACTTTTGAATTATGTGACTTATTCACTCACTAAGTACTGTTATTACTCATCACTTTTCTTTTTCTCATTGTCAGGCTGAGTCAAACGTGTTGTGCTTTCGTTTGATGGGCAACTATCCTTGTCGATTAATTTTGTTAGGTTTGTTGATGCATGTTGTATATTCTCAACTCTTTCTGTAGACTGGATCCATTGAATTATAAACTTATGTTGGTGTGTGATAACTCTTTTGACAAAGTTGTTTTTGGTTGCAAACTTGTCCTTATTCCATAATACATGTTTGATTGAGCCTTGTGACAGGCGTGGATAGTGAGTAATCTTTCCTAAGTTATCGGGGAGGTTGTCTCGTGCCTGACTATGGATCAGGGTACGACGAGTGGTGCTATTATCTCGATGGAGTTTATTTTATTTGTTTATGTTTACATTGTTTCTGTTTGGTTGCAACTCTTAGTGTGTATCTAATATGGAACTAGAGAAGTCATGATGGTAGAATCAGGCATTGTTATTAGAGTTCTAATGGCTGCATATGGGTTTCTTTAAGTAGTCAATGGTCTGGCTCATATGGATGACTCGCAAAATCATACCTAGAGCTTCTGCCAACAATGCTTGAACTAACAGCTCTTGCTATCTGAAACATGACAGAATATTGTGTTAAGTACGTAGATATTTTGAAGCCTCATGACAAAATCTAGTCGAATATCATATAGATAGAAGAAATAGTAAAACCATTTATAGCTCCATGCATAGTAAAGCAGTTGATGACATTGATAAGTACACTTTAATAAAAGGTTTTAACTGATAAAAGTGGAGTTTCATTAATATACGACTAGGTTGATGTCCATGAAATCATGCCAGAGAATTGGGATTATCAGGGTTTGTTGTTGGCATCGAAGAAACTTTTTCATGATCTTCTCTGTCACGCCCCAGCCCCAAAGCCAGGCCCGCTGACAGACCGGCCGCATCAGATGGAGCTGGGCCCCACTGAGTGCAATGCCTCATATCTCGGGTCTAGCCAAGGTTAACCCCCAACAGACAACACAGAAAACCATAATACAGAATTACAGACCAGATAACAGTAAATAAAAATAATTTAAATATGGGCTTTAGCAGCCCAACAGACACACAAAATGCCACACTTAACAATTTGAAGGAAGAATACAATCTCACTCACACAAGATTGAACTATTTCAGACAGAACTGACAGCTACAGGAACTAAACCCCAGAAAACCCCTTATTCCTAAGCTTACCTCTCACCTGTAAGAAAGAGAAAACACAGAGTGCATGAGTCACAAGGACTCAGGAGGATCGTATCATAACAAAAGAATTACGAAATAACTACAGAAATAAAAATAAAAATATAACAGACAGAAATACAGAAAAATAATCAGAATACAAAAATAATCAAAATACAGAAAATGTGTGAAGATCAGAAATATACATCTCCCTGACTAATAAACAGAATCAGCAGCTGGAGGCTGGATCTTCGACTGTGAAGTCTGAACAGACAGAATATCAACAGCCGAAGCCGGATGTTCGACCTTAGTCGAAATGGACATGCATGCCCGGTAGCACTACTACATAAAACATTTACACATGACTAGGATTTACTCCTCATAACAGGGTAATTTGCCAAAAATGGAGATGTACCAAAACCGCAGTAAATACAAAGTATAGATAGTAAAATACCGAATAAATCAATTCACAAAATAAATAAATAAATAAATAAATAACAAGAACAGAATAATAATAAAAGGCACCAACAGAAATAACATAAACATTTCAAGAATAAATAAATTTCTAAATAATTACATAATTAATTATACGCCAGAAATACGAAGTTATACGGGTGCGAGAGCCTACCTGTTTCTGAACTACGAAGTTGAATTCACCAATCAACGCTAATGAGGTCGTTTGAAATCAGGGTTATAGCTACTAAGGGTGTGTTTGATTCGGAAGTGGTCCACCGAAGTGATGGAAGTCTGGAAGTGTGACTTCGATTGAAGTGAAATTTTCATTTGGAAGTCTTTAGTTCCATGTGTTTGGTTCAGGGAAGTGATGAATTATGAATTATTTTTTTGTCTTTGTTAGGAGTGAAAAAATAAAAATATGGTTTATAAATAAATTATTTATTATATTTAATGTAATGTAATTTTTTTAAAATTAAAATCTTACTTTTGTTGCAAAAATTTAAAAATTTAAAAATTTTAAAAATTTAAAAAAAATTAAAAATAAAACAATAATAAAAATAAGAAATAAAACAAATTAGATTAAAAGAAATAATAAAATATTTATAAAAACATACAAAATGGGTGGAGTGGAATACCGAAGTGCCACTTCGGGAAAAATAATCCCGAAGTCAAAGAGTGAAGTGGTAGGTTTTGGAAGTGGCCACTTCCCCACTTCGGCTTCTACTTCGGTGAACTAAACAAGTGGAAGTGTCACATCAGCTCCCACTTCGGTCTTCACTTCGGCGAACCAAACACGCCCTAAAGCTCAAAACGACCTTCGCCACAACACTCCCAACGTTCACCTGAAAGTGTGGCAAACCTTACATCCAACCAACAACTTCATCTTGATTTGATCAAATCTAAACCAACAACCTCATGTTCAACTAAGTGACTGAATTGAACCAACTCAAGTAAACAAAGTTACATCAATCACAATACCCACTCATCACATTCTAATCATGATTAACCTTCTTAGTCATGCAGGATTAACCTATAATCATTATCATCATCTACACTCTCACCACCAACTCCATCCTCATTCCCACTTTAATTCAATTTTCAACCATCATCAAACATTCTCCTACCCTACTAAACAACAACAAGAGCAAGAAGAACCATGACACCTTGGCAATGTACTCCCAGTCAGTAAACTCATCAGTGTTTACTTGAAATGCATCATCTAATAGCCATTCATGCATCTTAACCCACAAATCAATTAACTCAACCTCTTCAATAAATCATATACACAACAAATGTATATAAAGCTGGTCTGCCAACCTACTTATCATCAATTGGCGGAATATAGATGCTAAACAGTTTAATATGTCAACAAGAGCATATTCAATGGTGGTTTCTGAAAATCTCTTACCTTATGAGATTATAATGTAAACAATTACTACTTAGATTGTTGCTCCAACAGCAACTATCCCAACAAACATCATACCAGCAATAGGGAACCTAAGACTTCAACTAAAGCAACATAATTATCAAGAAACACTAAGTGACTATGCCTCCAGCCCCTCCACATGAAGGCACAACTGGCAAGTTCACAACTTGGACAACCAATTCAAGAGCAACTCACAAAAGGCCATTAGCTATAATCATGTAACGTGACTATAAGATCGAAATGAGAAAATACATTATGTTTATGCCTGTCAAAAGTATTCAAAATTACCCACCAAAGTGGTGCCAACACCCAACCAATTGCAACCATTGAGATGTGCCCTGTTTACTCTGAAGCTTGACGCCGACCTTCCGAGCTCTGAAGCTCATCAGAACAAGTGTTGACCTCGGAGAACAGGCTTGCCGACAATGCCTACGACGGCGAGCTCACTATCAATTGCGGCAAAGGAATGAAGAGTAGAAGATGAGTTCTGGCGAGAGAGAAAGACCTGATCATCTCCTTGTATGCATGATCTTGTGCCAAGATGAAGTCCATGATCTTGGCAGTGTTCTCTGGATCCAAAGCTTGGATCCTCGAGAGCACCACCCTTGTCGCCTCATAGCTAACCATCTCTCTGTCTTCCATCTCTTTCTCTCCCTCTCTCCCTTTCCCTGTGAAGAAGCTCACTAGCTTCTTCTTTTACTCTTCCAAAACCAGCCAAGCTCCCTCTCTCTCCGACCAGATCCATGATTTTTAGTAGGGCTGCAAATGAACCAAGCCGTTCATGAGCTACTCGAAGCTCAGCTCGGAAAAAGCTCGTTCATTAACTAAATGAGCCGAGCTCGAGCCAGAATTTTGAGCTCAAAATTATAAACGATCCGAGCTCGAGCCACATACTGCTCGGCTCGTTAAGGCTCACGAGGCTGCTCGTTAGCCTCCTAACGAGCAGGCTCGTGAGCCTTATAACAAACTTGCTCTATCGAGCAGGCTCGCGAGCCTCCTAACGAGCAGGCTCGCGAGCCTTATAACAAACTAGCTCTAACGAGCAGGCTCGCGAGCCTTCTTAACAAGCTTGCTCGCGAGCCTCAAAACAAGTACGATATAAATTTTATAAAAATATTTTCTAAAAAAATAAATTTTTATGATATATAAAGTTATAAACCAATTTATAAAATATCTACCACTACCGGCCAAATAATAAATTTAATAGATATTTTTTAAAAAATACTAATTTTTTAGACTATTGGCATTAATTTATAAAAAAATAAAAATATAAAACCAAAAGAAAGAGAGTGAGAGAATTTAAAAAAATAATTATTTCTTTATTTGGTTGGTCTAATTTTTTGCTTATTATGTTTCTTTTTTGGGATTTCAGCCTTTGTTATATATATATATATATGAATGTTCTGGAAATACAACATTCATGGTAAATTAATAATGTTTCTATATGCCCATAATTCTTTTGTTGTATATAAATCATATTTAATTCTAGTGCACAAATGTTTCTAGTTTAATTTATGTGAGAATATATTAATTAATACTATTCAAAATAAGAAAAAAGAATCAATAAAAAAACTAATGGGAGGGGTTGATAACCCCGGAATAGGGGTTACTAACCCCGACATCGGGGTTAGGTTATCGACCCGTTCCATTATTTTTAATGGAGATATAACCCCGGTGTCGGGGTTACTAACCCCTATGCCGGGGTTATCAACCCCTCCCATTATTTTTTTATTTCTTATTCTTTAAATTATTGTATTAAAATTAATAAAAGAATTAAATAATATGAGATTGTATATATATTCAATTGCTTAATGTTAATATATCAAATTTATTATCTTCAATTGTATATATATTTAATTATTTGAATATAAATAAGTTTTCAACTTAAAAATAATAAATAAAAAGCTTTTTTTAATTCATGGAACTCACCGTCTCAATTTTAATCTCTAACTTTTGATTTAGTTGATAAATTATTTACAAAATTTGGAAAAATTAAATTCCATATTATTACAAAATATAATAATATATTTATAAATTAATTTAATAATAGAAATCCACTGTCTTTTAATTACAGCTAACCAAACGCAGGGACGCACCCTGAGGCCTGAGTATCTTACATAGTTACATTATTCATGGAGCACACACACATCTATCTATGCATGCCTGATAGATCCATGTATACATAATTTAGTCTATAATAAGTATCTTATATTATATACTTGCAATATTATTAATAATCATATACATCCCATATTGACATTATCATCATACATATAAATTAAGAGTTATATAATACTGATTTTCACCATATAAATGATATATGCTCTAGTACCATTTTTAAATTTGGGCTCAGGCCTGCAATCGAGCCTAGCCGAGCCGAGCTTTGAAGCTCAAACATATCTTGGCTTGCATTGAAACATTGTAGCCAAAAATATTTTTAAATTTTATTTTGATTTGTATTGGATAAATTTATGGTGTTTTGATTTGAATTGGAGATCAAGCTCAAACTTTATCAGCTTAACGAGCTCAAACTCGAGCTTAATATGATTTAATGAGCTTACAAGCTCATTAACGAGCCGAGCTCGAGTTCGGCTCGGTTTCTATTATAAATAAACTTCTTTCGAGCCGAGCTCGAGCCTGAGCTCAAGCTCGGCTCGTTTATAGCATAAATGAGTTTTTTCCGAGCCGAACTCGAGCTTAATTTTATTATCTCGAGCCGAGCTCGAGCTTACAATTTTGGGCTCGAACCGAGGTCGAGCCGAGCTCGAGCCAGTAATTAATTCTGTTGAGCCGAGCTCAAACACTTCAAAGCTCGGATTGGCTCGGCTCGATTGCAGGCTTGATTTTTAGGGAGAAGAGAAAGGTTGATGTGGCTTAAACTATCCACATGTGAGGCTAATCACGTGATTAAAATAAAATAAAAAAAAACAGGGTGGTCAAAGGCTGACCATCACATTCTCCTCCGCAAAAAATGCAAAAACTTATTTTGTTTTTCCTTTTTGATATGACACCTTCAAGATCAACTCTTACACAACCACAGGAAGCCAAGAGAAACACCAAAAAAATGAACACACTCATTCACCACATATAAATAATATACAAAAATACACTAATAACAAAGACCGGAACACTGATGTTCCTTCACATGGAGATTCAGAGCCTTCATCTTAAGATCCTTTGGAAGCAATGGATGCGGAGGATGCTTATCCTTCAAATGCTTTCAAATAATTGGGAAAATTCAATTAGAAATAGTGATAGGGAGAAAAACAAATAATTGATAAAAATCCATTGCTTATTTAAGACTTGTTTATCATGTTTGTCGATGTTCAAGTTGTTTTTGTTTATCATGTTTGTTGATGTTTAAATATTTTTGTCTTGCTGCAAATCAAGTTTGAAACTTATTAAATGTTAAGGCTTGTCTAATGTGCTAATCTATTTCTTTATTACTACTTGCTAATTATGTTTGGCATCTATTGAATGCTGTGGAATGTTTTATGTGGGGTTTTGTTTATTTGTTTATTTATTTGTTCCTTTACGTGTTTCTTTTATGTGTTGAGGCTTTATGTGGGGTATTACTTATGGGTTTAATTTATTTGTTTTTTATGTGGGGTTTGCCTTATGGGTTTAATTATTTGTGCTAGTTTATTGCATGTTGGTGTTTGCTTTATGTGTTGACCTACGCTAAAAATTTCACAGCCCACCTAGGAAAAAATTAGACTAAGGTGAAGCTGAAATAAATGTACAGCCATATAACTTCATTGTTGTATAATATTATGTACTATCAAAACGTTCGCAGGATACTCATATTAGTTGTAATCCATTGATATGCAATATTTATTACTATTTTTTCATTTTTATTTCTGTGCCGACTACTGATATTTCATAATACAAATACATTACTGTCTTGGTGATGTAGAGAACTAGAGTGATTCTCTAGAGTGATTCTTGGTTTGTGGGATTTGTTGTTTTTTGTTCCACTAATATTTCATAATACAAATACTTACAAGCACAACTACATAACTATAACCGTTGTATAAGACTTATTGTAGAGGTTTACCATCTGCTGTATCTGCTCCGGTTACAATAGGTTATTGCAACGGTTTTATAAAACATATTGTAGCGGTTCAACATCATTGCATAAAACACTCTAATTATTACTGTTTTTCGTAGTAGTTTGTTTCATATACAACGGTTTGCACTAAAATGGTTATTTTATATACTACAGTGGTTGATTAATATATATTGCAGCTATTTGGTAAATTCTATTTACAGGGGTGTTGTAAAATCTATTGCAGTGGTTTCATAAATTCTATTGCAGCGGTGTTGTAAAATCTATTGTAGCGGTTGTATAATATATGTTGCAATGATTTTATAATACTTATTGCAGTAGTTTATAATAACTATGGTAGTGGGTTTGTAATGTTTATATATTATAATAATTTTATTATATATACATCAGCGATTTATAGTATTTATTGCAACGGTTTGGGATAATTATTGTAATAATTACTAAAACCTATTGTAACGGTTTTGTAATCCTATACCATTTTACAAAAAATTTTAATAATTCAATAAACTTATAACAATAGCACACATCATCCTAAAATAACATAAAGAGAGAGTTAAGAGCATACATATTTTGGTAGGGCCAACTTGAAGCATTCAGATCTTTGAACATAATTTCATTAAGAATTTCAGCTGAAATATAATCCTAACATTTCAAAGTTGACAAGATTGTTAGCAAAAGAAAAAAAAACTCCTAACACTTCATTTTGATCCTTCATGCCGCGGTTAGAAAATCCATCGATGTCTTGGTTGAGCCAGTTCTACAAGTCTATAATAGAAACCTTGAAATCCCGCAAAGTTTCTCAAACAAATTATGATTTGAGCCTCGGAGTTTTCTGGAAGTCATTTCATAGTTGCCCACAAAGCTGCACTTGCATCGAGTCCCCGTGTTTGACGAACAGTGACTGTAATCCTCCGTGACTCAAGGGCTGCAACAAAAGCCATCACCTACCAACAACGCAAAAAGAGTGTTAAATCTTGAATCTTTTCCTAGTGTAAATCGGTAGGCGTTAAGGATACACTCATATAAGTAATGGCAAGGTAAATCAAGATCATCATTCCAAAAGTCAGCAGAGTCAACGAGTAAAAACCAAATGGTAAATGTAAAGCTATAAATAGCATGAAACCATTGCTGAGTTTTCTTGACAAGCAATCACTAAGGATACCTAACTGACGAAAAAGAGAATCTCTAACCGAATTATGTAAATCAGTAGGCTTTAAGGATACACTCATATAATCAATGGCAAGGAAAATCAAGATCTTCATTCCAAGAGCCAGCAAAGTCAACAAGTAAAAACCAAATAGTAAATTAAAACTACAATAACAGGAAACCAATGCTGAGTTTTCTTGACAAGTAATCACTATCAGGTATCCATTTTGAGCTCACTGTCTTCCACTAACCCTGAAAAATAAAACCGTAAGGCATGAAGATCACCAGAAGACTCCCACGCACGCTCACACACCACCGAGAAAAGGCCACCGTAATATTATGCATGTAGCTATTACCTTGTTAGCAATGTTGCTGGAGAGCCAGTCCAAACCCTCATACAACCCCTCACCAGATGTTGCATAGGTGCTCTGTATGTACCTGCAGTACGAACAATCCACATATTCTGGAAATCAATCCAAGACACAAAATTTGAATTTATATTCTAATCAATGAGAACATGTTTCTTAAACAACATGACACCAAAATCAATCTTGCAAGCGCATGTACTAGAAAACTGATCAAGCAGCCATTTTCTAAGAAACATGATATTTAGTTGTACACTCGATTCTTACAACATGTAACTAGTTCAATCTCAAGGTGCACATGATCATTTCTTGTGTACAATATTACTGTATTTCACCATTTGTTGCCAAAGCAATAATAAAATATATCTCAACATGAAACTTAAAGGCCTTCATGAAAGGAAAATAGAATCAATTCTCCATGTAGCATCTGAATTAAAATATTAAAATATCACTGGCCATATTAAAATATCACTGGATCATTAGTTAAGAACATATCTAACATATAGTAATGTCTAATAAGAGTTTCAGTCCCAAGATTAAAAAATTTCAAACAGAATTTTACATAGAATTGCATTGTTCATAAGAACATGACAACAAAAATAGCTTGCTATGTAAAATCCAAACAGCATAAGAAATTAACCCTCTTATCATTTGTAAAATAGGAATCACATACATATTTCTAAACTAAAAGGACATATTTGGATCAAGAAGAAGTTAAGGCTGAACAATTAATCAATAAAAAGGCGAAAGAAGAAAAGGAAATCCTGATCCTAAAATAGTTTAAAAATTGAACTATCATAGTACATCCAGAAAAATCATGTATTGAGTCCACATGCATTGAAAAGCAAACTTCCATCACACCTAGACAGTATAAAAAAGGAAGTTAATATACAAACAAGTAGACACTATATAATTCCATTCAAGATTTGAACTTAAAAAATAAACAAAGTAACCATTCCCAAATTTTAAATAAAAAAGTTTTTTAAAAAAGTATTTGTGCAAAGATACCAACATTAACTAGAATAAGTACTTATGTGAACTTAAAAGAAACATGACCATTTATCAATATATTTGAAAAGACGATTCAATTTAAAAAAATGTGACCATGTTGAGTTAAGAAGTCCAAATTATGGGAACATATTAAGAACGATACTAAAAATCTATCAAGATTAAAATTTTTAACAGAGAAGATATTTATAATTTAATTCAAAATATAAGCTTTAATTCTCATAAAAAAATGACACATTTCTGCCACACATTAAAACGTAGGATTGAGTTTCAGAAATATCTAAAAGATGTGTCACACATTACCTTGCCATGCCATAAGGCACCAGAATACTAATGGACACAAATGACTCAGAACATACACACACAGACAAGGTTTCTCACGACTTACAATAAAAACCCAACAAGGCTAAACAAATGACTCAAGTTCAGGCTTAAAAGGTTCAAGTTGAATATTCAATTTTGCTCCATTGGGCTAAAATACATATGGTTAATCCTCCAATGGCTAAACAAATGTTAGGTGATTTCTCCCACTTCAGTACATAACACCCTATAAAATGAGGATTGTAGCATCATTTATAAAACGAGGAGCACTTTTCCATTAAAAAAAATATCACTAGAATTACAAGTCTATCGTCCTAATTGTCACGGCCTCAACCGATCACCTTCGACAGTGCGCCATTTGATATGCACCATAGCGACAGGTCAGCCTTCCTTGCAAGAACAGTTAGTGAATATCTGTTTGCATTACAAGCACAGCGAAATAAAAAGAAAGCGAGCAAAACTGGAAAACATTCACCGTACGAGAAACATGACACATAAAACCATTTTGAGAGAGAAAAACATAAACTCTCTTAGATTGAGAAATGCTTACAACCCTGGCCAAAAACCATCACCAAGAGGCCTTGTCTCCTCCCAAAGACACATTAGACCCTATTACAAGAGCTACCTCAAATCCAAGGTTAATTGAGCATCATTCTCAATACAGGTCTGGGGTGATGTCCCTGACTTCACTTAGCTTGCAGTGTCCACTAACGTGACTGTAGCTTTAACCAGCCATCCCTGGTCATAGAGCACAACAGTACCGGTCACGCGCGGTAATACCGCGTGCCATCCTCGCCCCTGGCTTGGCCACGCTCTCGACCATATGCCCACTTACATACGCCTGCGTAAAACCTTGTCAAATCCAGAATCAGCTCTCGGTCTCCCGGCCTAATCAAGTGTCCCTCAACGCTCAGACTTGCTAGAGATCCAACACCCTACATAATTAAGTCTCGCAACACTTGACTCTTGGTATAGGCACGCCTGCCCCACGTGCTCATCGGTCACGCGCACTCCCACGGTCCAGCGCGCGCGCCACTCACGGTCTCAGCACATGATTGTGCGGGATATTCCACCCGCTTTTGGTCACGACACAACACACGCCTCGCCTAACCGCGTGTTACCCAATCCACAAAGTTGTCCGTTCTCGTGGCTTGGCCTATGTTGAAATGTATGCCCGCTGGCCAATTGTAAGGTCATCAACCCTTACAAACCATCCTCACTAGTTGAACCCGACGTCCTCGTCGGTCTTGAGCTCAAGAAGTCTTGCACCAACTCCTCGAACTGCCAAAGAGTAGTATCACGCTCCCAGCTTGCCTCCGACATAGGCAAGTCCTTCCATTGGATAAGAAAGAACACTCTGCGATTCTTCTTGCTTTGGCCTTCTACTCTTCGGTCTAGGATTCGCCCAGCCACCCTACTGAACTCTTTGCGAACAGTCGGCGAGGCCTGACTCTTCTTTACCCTCGATGGATCCGTGGGGTCCTCGTGGCTTGGCTTCAAGAAACTCACATGAAAATTTGGATGGAGTTTCAGCTGATCGGGGAGATTCAAATGATATGCCACGTTGCCCATCTGCTGCACAATAGTGAAAGACCCATTATATCTCGCGATTAAGCCTTTGTGTACATCCTTCCGATGTAACTTCTTCCACACCTGTAGAGTGAGCTTCAACTAAACCTTGTCCCCTACCTGGAACTCCAAAGGACGTCTTCCTTGATCTGCATACTTCTTCATTTGGTGAGCCGCCTTGGCGAGGCTATTCCGAGCACTCTCCATCATCCCTTGCCGATCACTAGCAAAGTGATACGTGGCAGGACATTTCCCTCATGTCCTCTTCACCACCTCTGAATGAGTAATAGGTTGGTATCCGTATGCAAGCTCAAATGGACTCTTCTCCATCGATGAAGACCGACGAAGATTGTAGCTAAACTGCGCCACATCAAGCAGACTTAGCCAATTCTTTTGCGAAGCCGAAATATAATGCCGAAGATACTCTTCCAACATGGCATTGATCCACTTCGTCTGTTCATCCGTCTGAGGATGATTCGCATTTGAAAACTTCAACTCTGTGCCCAACAACTGAACAACGCCATCCAGAACCTCCCAATAAAGCGACCATCTCGATCACTTATAATGTCTTCCAGTACCCCAAAGTGCTTCACCACATGCTTCAGGAATAGCTCAGCAACCACCTCTACCAAGCATGCTACTGATGCGGGTATGAATACCGCATACTTCGTGAATCGGTCCACGACCACTATCACTATCGGCATCCCTTCCACCTTAGGAAATCCGGTGATAAAGTCCATGGAAATTGACGCCCATGGCCTTTCCAGAATACTCAATGACTGGAGAAGACTAGACTCCCGTCTTCTTTCCGACTTGTATTGGTGGCACACGAAACAAGTTTTCACATATGCTTCAATGTCTTCGACCATATCCGGCTAATAGTAATGTCTTGTGAGCAAGGCTTTCATTCGCTAACGACCGGGATGTCCTGCCCATGGCACATCATGATGCTCCTTAAGGAGCTCCTGCCTGAGCAGCAAAGAATGTATGGGCAATATTATCTGTTTTGACAAGAAACTTGGTGCCCAAAAGGTCCACTCTCCATATCTGTAGGCAATGAACAACGGCGAGCATCTCCCGCTCATGCGCCGAATAGTGCTGCTCCGCGTCTTGAGCTTCCAACTCTCGAACGCCACTGGATGCCCATTCTGAACAAGGACACCGCCAACGGCCTTGTTTGACGCATCGGTGTGCACCTCAAAAGGTTCTTCGAAGTTGCGCAATACTAAGACTAATTCACTTACAGTCGTGCGGCACCTGACATGCACCATAGCGACAAGTCAACCTTCTTTGCAAGAACAGTTAGTGAATTTCTGTTTGTATCATAAGCATAGCGAAACAAAAGGAAAGCGAGCAAAACCGGAAAACATTCACGATACGAGAAACACGACACATGAAACTCATTTTGAGAGAGAAAAAGAGAAACTCTCTTAGATTGAGAAATGTTTAAAACCCTAGCAAAAAACTATCACCAAGAGGCTTTGTCTCCTCCCAAAGACACATTAGACCCTATTATAAGAGCTACACCAAATCCAAGGTTAATTGAGCCCCATGCCCAATATAGGTATGGCATGAAGTCCCTGACTTCACTTAGCTTGTAGTGTCCACTGGCGTGACTGTAACTTCAACCAGCCACCTTGGTCATAGCGCGCAGTAATACCGCGTGCCATCCTTGCCCTTGGCTTGACCACGCTCCCGACCACGTGGCCACTTGCATACGCCTACATAAAAACCTTATAAAATCCGGAATCAGCTCTCGGTCTCCCAGTCTGATCAAGTGTCCCACCCCGCTTAAACTTGCTAGAGATCCAACACTCTACATAATTAAGTCTCGCAACACTCGACTCTTTGTATGGACGCGTCTGCCCCACGTGCTCATCGGTCATGCGCACGCCCAAGGTTCAACGCGCGCGCTTCTCACGGTCTCAACACATGACCATGCGGGATATTCTACCCGCTCTTGCTTACGACACAACACATGCCTCGCGTTAACCGCGCGCTGCCCAATTCACGTAGCTGTGTGCCCTCGTGGCTTGGCCTACGTTGAAATGTATGCCTGCTGACCAAGTATATGGTTATCAACCCTTACACTAACCATGTATAACTAGTTTGACAAAATACAAAGTTTCCAGCACACCTTCCCAAATCAACATGGAATCATTCAGAACAATTCTTAGAAGCCCCAATAAAAGTAATAGTGTAAAAGAAACATTTTGTTTTAAAAGCTCTCATCTTTTCAATTGATCTGTTATAGGGTTATCATCTTTTTCTAGTCGTTCCACAATCCCTGTAAGAAAATAAAAATAAAACCAATCAACTACTTGACATAGTAAAAATAAAAAATAATGCATATAAAATATTAAAATATTAAAATTAAATAAAATCGAAACAATACCTCTTTTCCTTGTAGAAATTGATATTGATTACAACTAATGAAAATGTTTGATAAAGATTGATAACACTACGAGGATATAAAGATGTCAACACAAAGGGCAAATAAAGGATTTTTGTTTTTTTTTTAAAAGAATGGTATGTTTAACCCCTTAAATTGAAGTGTAGAGTGTTGTTTCTTTGTTTTTTTTAATGTAACGGTAACATTTATTAATCCATTTAATAGATTATAGAGCCATGAACCATCATAAATATTATAAAAAAAACTTATTATAAAATTTATAGTTTTAAAAAACTTAAATTCAAAACCAAGTGGTCCAAGTCCCAATATTAACTTGATTAATCCGTTAATAGATTATAATGCTACCAAATTTATTAGATCTTGATATATCATGAATTAATTAATATAAATTTTATAGTTAAAAAAATTTAAATTTCAAGATCATACCTATGTGGATAGATATTAGATAATAATAAATAAAATTTTTAAATATAATTAAAAAATTGTGGGCATAGAAAAGTTTAGGGCCTTATTATAACAAGTTTATTGGATATTAATCATAAATTAAATTTTATAATTTAAAAACAATTAAAATTTCATGAGATAAGATAATAATATTTTTAATATATATATATATATGGCATATGGCATATCTAGAGGCCCTAGGCATAGGTCTTGGTCACTTGTGCCAAGGGTCGGGCCTGGGTCACAATCAACATCCAAGTTTGAAATTGCAGTGTTAAACAGGTGGTTGTGCTTCGTAGACTTCATCGGCGGTAATGGTTTTAAGGTAAATATTGAACATATTAAAAAAACTAACAATTTTCTTTCAAATCAACTCAGCAGGATAGTACATGATGCTTTTGAATACCGAGCCCATGTGTCATCTATCTGAATACTTAGGATGGGTATTGCAGAAACCAGCAAGTTCCTCAGCATCCTATAGTATGGTGGGACCATGCAATCCTTACTGTAAGCCGTAGGACGGTCCATTGGCATATCAAAAGTGGGGATCACAGAAACCAGGGAGTTCCTTTGTGCTTTTGATATGGGGGCGTCCGGAGAATTTGTCCTGACAGCCAAAGATTCGTTCATCTTTTAACCAGGATGGTGGTTATAGAAACTAGTAGGTCCATTTGTATCCTATTTATGGGGAGAATCTGAATGGACTAAACCACCCTCTATAAATACCAGTTTGCAGTTCATCCCTTCCATTCCAAAGCTCCACACCTCAAAGAAACCCAAACTCCTCATCTCATAAAGACACAAAAATATGGCCGGCAAAGCTCCACAAATCTCATCCTCGTATCCACTTGACCCACTTCTTAACGTTCCAATCTTCCCAGCTGACTCTCTACTCTACTTTAAAACTAAATCAGTTCTTAATTTCCATCAACATGTTATGAACAACTTATGGGTGAACAGAAGAGACCCCAAGGCCCTCTTATCTTTGTTCCATCATCACTGAGATTGACAACCAACTCGTCCGGCCGCCGCTAGCGAAGAGAAGAGCTCCACTACCATTCAAGCCACAAACAGTAGACTTCCTTGTTGAATAGGAGAGGAGAATTAAAGTTATGGAGATGCAGAATTAAAAATAAAGTCAGAAGAAATCCAAAAAACTATCAGACCAGATTGCCCGAAAAGAAGAAGAAAACCAGCTTTTACACAATGTTATTGAAGATGAGCGTAAAAAGAAACTACAAACACTATAAGTGTTTCCAGAGGAACCAACGGAGGTACAGGATATGGTGTACAGAAGAGTGCTTCAGGACTTGGATGAATAATTAGTAAATGAACAGCTCAAACTTCAGAGGATGGCGTTAGAAGAAGATAGCCCGCCAGGGCTAGTTCTTGCGGGAATAGCATACATTGCTTTTGTTTATGATTTATCTTGTTATCATAGTTCATGGCCTAATTTTACTTTCATAGCCCCAAAGCTAAGATCCTTAAGAGTTTCTTTGCTTGATTTTAATATTAAGAATAGATTTAATCATGCTTCGTGTTGTCAAATCTAATCATTTTCATTTAGGATGGAAAGATTATACATGATATTGGTATCTATTACATTTTATTGGATCGAAAGATATAATCATGCTTCACCTGGTCATAATCATGTATCATGTGGTTATTGTGCATGTATACAATTATTGCTTTTATTGGGGTGCATGTAACATGATGGAAATGGTGTCATTTATTAAAAAAAATTGCTTTGAAAATTTTCTGAAAAAATAAAAGTTGAGAAATGATGTACATTGATGAAACCCTTAAAGAAAATAATTAAGGGTATATTTCTTAATTTCCAAAAAACAATTGTAGAGAGGGTATGTTTGAGGGATTAATTTGCAAAATCTGTAGAAAAATATAAAAATACGAAATTTTCGGATTTATTTGGTGCAAGAATGTGAAAAAAAGAAAATTTTTATATTTATTTGCAAAATATGAGAAAAAGTAAAAATATGAAATACTAGATTTATCTACAAAACTTATGAAGACATGTGAAAAGAGAAAATCCAAGAGTTTATTTGAAAATTTAGGAAAACTTGTTTTTTTTTTTTGTCAAGAAGAACGAAACCCCTAATGGGCCCCCTAAACTAAAACAGGGGCGTGTGCATGCCTCGACTGCGGCCTGTGGGGCTGCGCACACATGGGCGCTGGTACCACCCATAGTTCGTGCTCACAATTCTCAGACATGCACCCTCACCCCGAGGATTCGAACTCTCGCCACTTGCGAAGCGTCCTCACGGGGGACCCAAATGCTAATTGACCCAAAAACCGTTGACCCAAAAATTAGGAAAACTTGTTAAGAACAAAGAAGTTATGTCTATTGCGCAAAGATAGCGTTATAGTTACTAGAATGCAAAAAGAACCAAGTGGAACTTTTTTATAGATGAAGGGTATTATTTTTTTTAAGTTTGGCTAATCTTCTCTCATTGAGTGGATCTTACAATTGCCTCTTGACTCTCTTAAATGGGTCAATGAATGTTTTGGTTAACACAAACCTACTTTAATGTGTACTGTGATGTGATGTCTAATTCATGATAGACTCTTCTTGATGTAGACCACATTATAGCTTCTTGACATTCATAAGAACCTATTGTGTGGTTCAATACAATGATAAACTGTTTTCATTAATAAGGCGTTATCATTGCTTTCTAAAGCTTATAGGTGTCAGTGAAGTCATTCTTTTTATTGCCCACTTTAAGGTTTAGTGCGTGTTTGATTCGTCGAACTGAAGTCCAAAATCATCAAAGTAAGAACTGATATGATACTTCCATTTGTTTGGTTTACTAAAGTAAAAACCGAAGTGGGAAGTGGCTACTTTCAAAACCTCCTACTTTATTTTTTTGATTTCGGGAATTTTTTTTCCGAAGGGAGACTTCGGCATCTCACTCCACCCATTTTGTATATTTTTATAAATATTTTATTATTATTTTTTTTATAATTTATTTTATTTTTTATTTTTGTTGTCTATCGTTTTATTTTTATTTTTTAATTTTTGCAATAAAATTAAGATTTTCATTTAAAAAAATTTACATTACATCAAATATAATAAATAATTTATTTATATACCATATTTTCATTTTTTTCACTCTTAACAAAGACTAAAAACAATAATTCATAATTTAACACTTCCCTAAACCAAACACATAGAACTAAAGACTTCCAAATGAAAAGTTCACTTCAATCGAAGTCACACGTCTTGACTTCCATCACTTTGGTGGACCTCTTCCGAACCAAACACACCCTAATGTGAATATTGGGAGTATAGCCTAAAATGCCAACAAAGATATTAATATGAGAGTATTTCATTTGTATTATATGTTTTTATTATTAATAATAGATATTTATTTTGATGTTCATATAACACTATAGGATAGTAAGGGGATATGTCATAAATACATAGATGAGATTGGTGTATTCGAATATGACTAGTTATAATCCAATCAAATGGGTTTTACTCTTTGACTATCAATGATTGTGATTGTTGATTATAATCATATGAGTGGATCTCTAACTACAGGTATTACGATCATGATATGCTTTTCTGATGTGTAGTCTGTTGTTAGAGTAGTTGAACCAAGTTTAACTTTTGGTAGAGCTAAACTCGAAGTGCGGCTATGTTGGGCAATTAGCAGTTGTAAGTGCTCACAAAAAAATTCGTAAACTAGGAGGTAAACGAGTTTGTACCTTATGCGATCATGTGGAAGTGAGATTAGAAGACCTTAGCCAAAACAGTCAAACTAATCCTATGGGAGATGAAGGGTAGTTTGGTAATCTTACTCTACTATGATTATTAGCATATGGTCGAGTTTTGTGACTCTACAGTTATCCATGGCTCACACTTAATTAGGATATAAGACAAAGGGATTACACACATATGGTAATCATAATCGGAAATGTTCATAATCATCTATTCATTCTTGTTTGATTGTGCTACAACGTGGGGCCATGGGGTTGGCTAGGTATTATACACACTCTTTGGTATCCTCTCATTATTAATCAGGACAAACCTAGAAATTCACGCTTACAAAAAATCAAAATCAGTTTTGCTTTCAATGTAATGGTAAAACTATCAATTTATAATTTTATTTCATTCGATGAAGTGTAATTGTGAATTAGATCAAGGTTTTGTCTTAAGTTATGTTTTTATTAAGAGTTGAATAAAAGAAAAATGAAGAGCAAACTCTAAATTTTTCACACAAAAGAATCATTGGTTTGCTTATCGCTTGAGGGAAACCTTTGTTTGATCTTTAATCCATCTCTTTTTGGCTTTTTCTTATTATTACTACGTAGGCTTATTATCCTCCAAAAGAATCTTTGGTTGGTTTTATATAGAGGAGGGTTAAATTAGAGTTAAATGGCAATAAAGATCTATGCTCATGTTAGCTAGCATTGGTAGGTCATGCTTCTTGTAGGGTTTGAGTCGTTTAAATTCATCCTTGAATAAAAGTCAACCCTACTTCTATGCATAGAAACAATTGAAGATCAATAACTTAAGCTAAAAGAGTAAAATTTAATTTAAAACATGGGGAAACATGCATAATCAAGTAATAAATTAAACCTAAATTTATCAACATATATTATAAATCTAAAACTTATCAAACTCCCTCATGCTTGAGAAATCATTATTATAGAATCCTTCCTCTGACAAAACTTAAATACTGGAACTAATTCAACATATAACAATAAAAAAGTCAAAAGCAAAACTCCAAATAGTATATAGGCCAACTACACTTCTTAAACAAATGAATATATAGAAGCTAAACTTAAGAATGTTGCATTCACACGACATGCAGATAAGCATTGCCTTTAAAATGACATACATAGCAATGAATTCACAAGACTCCTTGTGACTCGAAACACATTGTAGAAAATTGGGTTTGAAAGAGAAAAGTTTTCTTATTTTTCCATGTCCTAGGATAAACCACATGGAAAAATATATACATGAAGGAAGGAGGAAAACTAACAGCCTAAAAATCCTTCTAAAAGATTGGATTTAATCTCCTAATGACCAAAAATATCCAAACTAAATACACGCAAGAATATACACATTATGCAATCAAATCTTTCACAGTTAAAGATATCCAATATGCCAAATATATCCCAATATTCTCCCTCAAGTTGGAGCATGAAGATCTTGAATGCCCAACTTGCTAAGAAGATAATCAAATTGTTGTTTGCCGAGAGCTTTAGTTAAGTTGTCAGAAAGCTGCATATGCATGCGGACATGAGAAGTCACAATATTACCCACTTGAATTTGATCACGCACATAGTGACAATCCACCTCAATATGCTTAGTGCGTTCATGGAACACGGGGTTGGCAGCAACATGTAGAGCAACTTGACTATCACAGAACAACCGCATAGGCGCAACATAAACTGAGCAAGATCATGAAGCATAACATAACTCAGGATATATTAACCACCCAACAAGGCGTCGGTAATGTTTGGGGTGAGCAAAATCATGTCCACTCTGAAGAGCAAGCTGATGATTTTGTTCAGTGGGAAAATGCGCAGGTTTGGCTCCAAGAAGACTAGCTTCGGAAATAATATCTAAGGCATATTTCCGTTAAGAAAGAAACAAACCATCGGGTCCCCGAGCAATCTCAATACCAAGGAAATATTTCAAAATTCCCAAATCCTTCATATGAAAACAAGAACTCAAATAATTCTCAAAATCAACAATAGAAGAAAAGTTATTCCCAGCAATTATCAGGTCATCAATGTAAACCAGCACATGCAGAACGACACCATTACAATGATAAGTGAAAAAGGAAATAATCAACATAGGATTGAATAATCCCAAAAGACCTGAGAGTAGACGCCAACTTGGCAAACCAATTTCAAGGAGCTTGACAAAGACCATATAAAGATTTGCGAAATTGGCATACTTTCTGAGGTAAAAAAGAAAAACTTGGTGCTAAGTGCATATACACCTCCTGGTCGAGATCACCATGAAGGAAGGCGTTATGAACATCCATTTGGTGATGCTCCCAGTTACGAATGACAGCAACCGAAAGAAAAGTATGACTAGAGACCATTTTAGCCACAGGAACAAAGGTCTCATTATAATCTATCCCTTTGACTTGATTATTTCCAAGAACAACAAGGAGAGCTTTGAAAGGCTCAAGAGTGCCTTCAAACTTATATTTAATCATGTAGACCCACTTGCAGCCAATAGCTTTCTTTCAGGGTGGCAAGCCCTCAATTGTCCGTGTGCCATTACGCATTACGCTCAAGGGCCTAAATCTTGGCTTTCATTGCCTTATGCCAACAAACATCATGAACAGCTTTGGAGAAATGCGTGGGTTCATACCTTGCAGTAACTGCTGCCAAGAAGCGAGCATGTGCACAAGAAAAACACTTGCAAGTTACATAATGAACTATGGGATAAGGAGTACCTGAGGAAGATGAGGACGCAGAGAGCATAGGTAGGGGGTCCAAGCAGTGAACAGTGTGACAGATATAATCTCGAAGACATGTAGAAGGTTGATGTGTCTGCTCACTGCGTTGAAGTAAAGATTCATTAGAAAGAGCCATTGTATCCTTGGAATCACCAATCTCCAAAGAAGAATGCATATCAAAAGCATGAGCAATATCAGTATTACGAGTACACCATGCCGATAAGACATCTTTAGAACTTCCTCTTACTGCCAAATCACCTAAATCAGTATCACTCCCCATGATTAGATCATTTGTAGGTAAAGGTACAACAACAGGTGATGAGGAAAGAGAAAGGGGAAGAGGATCATGATCATAAACAGCTAGATGAAAAGGTGCAGGAGAAGATGACGTAGGAATATCAGAAGATGGAGTGTTAAAAAATACATGCTCATAGAAAACAACATTCCTAGACACAAAGTATTCCCCAATTTCAATGTCATGCACTCTCCATCTTTTTTTCCCGTAAGGGTACCTAACAAACACACACTTCCGACTGTGAGAATGGAATTTATTACGATCATAAGGGATTTTTTAAGCAAATAAAAGACACCCAAAAACACACAAATGCATGTAGGGAGGAGGTTTACCAAAAATCATCTCAAAGGGAGTTTTACCATTGTGTATTTGAGTGGGGGTAGGTTTGATCAAATAAGCATCAGTTAAAACACATTCCCCTCAAAAAGCAAGAGATAGATTAGCTTGAAATCTAAGGGCTCTTTCAACATTAAGAATATGGCGATGTTTTTGTTCAACTAGCCCATTTTCTTGAGGTATACCGACACATATGATTTAATGCTCATACAAAAATGGTTTCACGGCAACAAATTCAGCACCATTAACACTTTGCATACATTTCACCTTTTTCCTAAATTTGGTTTAAATCAAGGCACAAAAAGTTTTAAGAATGCTCTTTACCTCAGATTTCTCAACCATCAAATAGACCCACACAGCTTTAGAAAAATCATCAACGATCGTTAGGAAATAAAATGCTCCATATGAGGATAGCCCACTATAGGGACCCCAAATATTACAATGAATAAATCAAACAAACTAACAGCTTTATTAGTACTTGTGGGGGGGGGTTGGTTGCAAGTAATGGAGTGGAAATGATTCCTTACGTAGTGTAAACCTTTGTTTGGATGTGGAGTAGTGGGAGTGGGAGAGGAATGAACAAGGATTGAGGGGGCTTTCTGAGGAGAATCACACTCATCCACAAAACTGGTGGATTAGTGATTCCTTGTCTAGTAAATAGCATTTTTGCCCGTGATTAAAAAGCTTCTCCTCTAAATCAAAGTTGTTCAGCGAGAAGGAGATCGACCTCCCAGACCACCCCGATCGAATCCTCCTCCTTCTTCACAATCCCACGAGAATCTCACAACCATCTTCGTCTTCGGCCCCTTCTCGTTATCTCCTTCGTCTTCTTCTTGATTCACCTTGGTGATTTCTAAACCAAACCCTAGTTTTGTTTTGATTTTCCATTAATTTGGTGGGGATTTCTAATTTGTGATATGGAATTCGGATTGGTTTGTGGCTTGGAAGATGAAGCTGGTGCACATTCCTTTGCTTTGAAATATAAAGTAGGCAAGGCTTTGGAAACATGGTAATTTTCTATCTTTATCTTTTGGTCCTTGTTTGTTTTTGATTAAGATATAAAAAGAATTAGAACAAGTACCCAGTGATTGTTTCAGTGGTAACTTCTTGTCAAGAAAACAACAATTATTAAAGCATTTCTGTTTGTATTAATGATATGATAAATTGCAATGGTTAATGGCTTCTCATCAGAATCAATGTAGAGAAAAACTGTTTCTTTTTTTTGTGAAGAATAGGAACAAACAATTCCATTGACTTGAAGATGGTCTATGCAATTTGGTTTTTATTTCTAGATAATTTCCTCATTATCTCCTTCAACATTTGGAGACAAAGTTTTATTGGGCAAGCCAAGTTGGTTTTGACTCTCATAAAATTTGGATGACTTTGAACAGTTTAATTTTATATATGTTTATGTAACATATTTTTATGTTTTATACTGTCTATATGATGGTTGTCAAAACAGAGTAAGAGCGGGTCTTATGCTAACTAGAACTATATATATACAAACAAAATGGTAAAAGTTGTCAATTATGTATAATAGTTCCCTCATTCCAGATGATTTTAGATTGGTTGACATGATCACAACATTATGCCCGAAGCCGATAGTTGTTACATACTTCATGATTTTCTTAGTGTTGATTTATTATATTTACCTTCTCTTTGAATGTTGTTTTATTGATCTTTGTATGGGAATTAGTTTTTATAGTTTTGATTATGTGATTTGTAATGTTTGTGATTAGCTCTGGATTTGCTTATTACATATCAAATGGTGTTTGCAATCAGCTTTTGTATGTAATATATTTTTTCTATCTGAGGCGAAATATAATACACATGATATTAGGTTTGTTCTATCGGTGATTGTTTATTTTTTCTACTATCACTTTCCTTTGATTTCCACCGCACTGATTTCTGTATCAGTGATTGTTTAGCTTTGGGAAAAGACCACTCACTCACATGCATGCTTTGGGGGAAACAGTAGTACAATCATCTTGAAGAATCACATGCATGCTTTGACAGACAACTATGGCTTTCAAATAATAATAAGCTTTATTTTTATTTTTTATTTTTAATTTTTACTACCTAAAGAAAGTTTCATTAGCTAAATTAAACTAGCTAAAGCCATGAGGTCCTGATAAGTTTTAATTAATGAACTTGGATGTGATGAACTTCGGCATTTGCTTAAGAAAAAAAGAAAGTAATACCAATAATAATAGTGATTTAGTAGGAATCAAGTGTTAATTTGTATCATATGAAACCAATGATCTTCAACCAAGATTCCAAACTAAGCACGGCTTATTATAACAATAAGTTTATTAAATATTAATAATAAATTAAATTGTATAATTTAAAAACAGTTAAAATTTCATGAGATAAGATCCATTACAACATTATGTATTGATAGCTACAATTTCTTAACGACAAAAGATATTTGTGTAGCTAGAATACTACAGTAGCAATGGACAAAGTCATTTGTAGCTATCTATAATTTGAGTAAAATTTTTAGTTACATAGATTATTAATTCGTAGCAAGTAGATAATATTTGTTTCGATATTTAATATTGTCTCACTAACTAACCTTTGAGCTGCTATTTTGTAGCCACAGTAATATATTATAGCAACATATCTTACTTAGTCACAAATATTGTTTGCTTGTAGCAATAATGATTTAAAAATTTAGATAGGAGCCACAATGATAAAATTGTTGCTACTATTAACATACAATTACAAAAATTATATACATATAGCAAATAATTATTTTGAAATTTAATTTGTTATGAATATAGCTTTTGTAGCTATTGTTGGTAATATATATCTCATAGCTTAATATATACATGTAGCAAAAACATGTTATAATTTAAATTGTGATAAAAAAATCAATTATTATATTAAATCTCTTTAGTTATAAAAAAATTTAATACCCACTTTATAACAAAAGTTTAGGAATAATAAAGCTAAAATACTCTATGTAATAAATAGAATGCATGAAAAAAATATTTAAAATAAATTCAAATCTAAAAAAAACTTGAAGTGAAAAACAAAAACTTCACCAAATATATATCATCATGGTTCAAAATATATCATCATGGTTCACTCATTCTTTCACTGTAAATAAGTTGTTTTAATTGGAAAGTATATTTTAGTATAAAATAATTACCCTAAAATTTTAAAAGAAAGTTATATTTAAAGGAAATTTATTTATTTTAAATTCAATAAGCAATTCAAACTAGATGCTTCCTATCTAAAATGTAATAAATATTTTAAAAATGTGATATGCACAAATTCATAAGCTAACTAAGAAGCCCTCCCTTCCTTAATGAAATAAAGAAATTTTAGGAGATCAATAGCCTTGACTTTCAAAAACTTTGAAAGTTGTTTGAGACAATCTACATATTGGCTATGAAAGTTCATAGTTTTTTTAACTAGTATTTGGTAGCAAAAATTTATAGTGTATAATTATTTTTTATGGATAATATAGTAAATTATATGATCTAAAAAGAAACATCAAAAAAGTTGAAAACCATTAAAATTCCATAACCGATTATAAGTTTTATGAAGAGTAAAAAATGGCAATACGTACTAGTTTTTGCGAGTACCTGTTAAACTCAATTAGAGCAATTCTAACTCGATATAAAGAGGTTAAAGCAGGTACAACTAGTGAAAATGTCATTCTTGATTGGCTAATGTAGGATTAGGGCTGCCCCTTCGAAGTACCCACTACTTGAATTCAATAATTTTACTTTAAATTGTAATTTTTAATATTATCAATTGATAAATAATTAAACTAAAATTTATTTAATTTAACATTTTTTTAATCAAAAATTTATAACTACGGCAAATTATATAATGTAATAAAGTTTTATTTTTAATTTTGTAGAATTTAAATTTTTTATTTTAACTGGTTAAATAGGTGTAAATTATGAACAATTATTACTGTAGGTTTACTAACTAGTACAAGTAATATGTTGATCGGGTTTTATACTAATTTCAATAATTTAAGAACAAAAAAATTAGTAAAATGAATGAAGTTTTGGTTCTCTTTTTAAAAATTGAATCGCCCAAAAGTTTAATAATGTGATGGTGTTAGAATTTCAGATTATACTCAAACTACAAGCCTGTTTCAATTGCCTCGAATCGTATGATAAAAGTAAAAAATCATTACAAATTTAATTCTTTTACATGATTTATTATATGTTGAATAATGGTGACTATATAATTATTTATGTAATAATATAATATAACATAATATTCACATTACATTAAATTAGGCAATGTATTAACTTTGGTTTGAGCATTATGTAAATAACATTATGAAGATTTGTTAGGGTAAGGGTATTTTATCCTAGTGCAATCATGATCATAGATTTTTCTTTAAAAAAAAAGAAGGAAATATCATATAGGTGAGAAATTTCCATTGAAAAATCTCCAAAAATAAGGTATGCAGAAATTCTAAAGGCACAAATATCTAGTTACTAAATCAAGGTAATTGCAATTACTGATATTTGATTGATTCCAAATGCAACTCTTACTCGGAATGTTACACTGAATATAAAACTATTTTATTATTTGTGATGATAGTTTCATTGTGCCAAGTAGACTAAACTGTTGGCTATATTGTTTTGTTTTTTGTTACTACTAAAAGCAAATTTCCTATATATATATCAATATAATGTAACTAAATCAATTCATCATTTGCTACAATGTAACATTTTCGTGGGAAAATATTTTAAACTTTTAAACATGAAAAATAAAAACGGCAGCAAAATTTATTACTTCTTAGCTACAAAAGTCAATAAAATATGTGGCTAACATTTAGTTATGGCATTTCTTACTACGAGATTTATTTTCAAAACTAAAGTATTTAGTTACATGATTTTGTACTTTTTGCTACAATGTCTTCCAAAACACACACACACACACACACACACACACACACACACACACACACATATATATATATATATAGGGGCCCTAGGCATGGGTCTTTGTCTCCTATGCCTAGGGTCGGGCCTTGGTTACAATCAACACCCAAGTTTGAAATTGCACTATTAATTGTGAGAAAAACCAAGGACTTGAATGCTACGAGTATTCATGAATTAATTGCATTAGTTTTAAGTTAATGAGCAAAGAATTAATAAGCAGCCCTCTACCTCATTAGATCAAGCTCTTCAATCCAACCTAGTTTCTAAAGAATTAGAGGAATGCAATGTTTGCAAGCATGGAAAGTGGTCATGATATTTGATAAAGAGGTTATATATTGAGGCCTTGGAAGAAGTTATGCTCTGCAAGGAAAGAGCCCTGACTATCCCAACACGAAGGTAGAGAGGTGCATTCTCCCATCAATTCTACCATTAATGTTGTAACCAAAAAAAAAAATTTATGTTTCAGCTGTCATAAATACAACGACTACAGCCATGAATGTTATGGAGAGTCTGAAAAGGAAGTTGCAAGGCAAGTTATCTTCATGTAAATAAATCAACGATGGATTGAATTCCACTTTACTATTAACTCATAAGGAATATTAGGAAAATAGAAATAATACATGGTTTTTAGATATCGATGCAAATAACTATATCAATGGAAAGAAGATATTTGTTACTTCAATGAGTTATGCATGGTAATGTGACTTTTAAAAGTACTCAAAAGTTCCAATTGAAGACGAAAATAGTGTTCTCATTAGCCTTAAGAATGGAGCTTGGAGCTCATCTTCCCTGGTTTCAAAACCAGGGAAGTGCCTAGTTTCACTTAATTATAAAAAAATAAACAACTAAACCTACACCCTATCCTAAACCCTACACCCCGTAATATATATATATATATATATATATAGTTGTTTTAACAGTCTTGAGAATTGCCTGGTATTCAAACTAGGCAAGTTGAAGTCTTAAGAATGGGAATAATGAATTTATCTCCGGAATATATTTTCCTATCTTCCATAGAAATCTTTTAAGTTTAAGTCTACTTATTTATAGGAACTCATTTAAAAAATATTATTATATATTTACACTTGACGGGTGTTCATTTCCGTGTAAGTGAGAAAAAGTGGGGAGAAATGGACTGACTTCCTCCACTTCTAATGTTTTTTTAAATAAGTTAAAGTGGCCACTTCCCCCACTTCAGACTGCAGTGGGTTTTAGTTAAAACACACTTAAGTATTTTTTAAACTGAAGTGAGAGAAGTGACCACTGATGGCTTTATTACTTCCTCTTGATATTGTTTTGGAACAATATCTTGGGATATATAATTTTTGCTAGCTCCTATATCTATAATCCCATAAATATGGAGTTTAAATCCATCTTTGAATTCTAGGACAAAGTGTAAATTTAGGAGATTATTGTATCTCATATTTTGATTTACTATAGCTATATCTTCTATGTCATCTTCTGATTCTTGAATTTAAATTTCATCTTCAGTAGTGATAATTATTTCTTTTTTTTCTTTTACCAGTATGAATCTAATTCTTCTGCGAGGTTTTCTATTTTTCTTCCAAATCATTAATTCTACACAAGAGTTGTCTAATCAACTCTCTCTCCGTGTCAGAATTTAATCATGTATTTTGCTTTTGATGTGGCTCAATTATTGCGGCGTCTTCAAAAGTAAAGTTGAAATAATTATCTGCACATCTTCTACGTATTGATAATTGGCACTTAAAGCATGTTACCCTATGCTTTAGCACGTGATAAAAGTAACACTTATCACATCTTTATTTAAAGTTGTACTTAAAGGGCTCAAAATGATGCTCACATTGGTGGAAGTCTTCAGTGACATGATAGGTATCAAATAAATATCTAGGGTTCTGGTCTAGGCTGTAGTAATTTTTTTTTCTTGGCTCATAATTCAAATGGTAAGTGTTTTGTATCAACATATGGCCCATAATCATAATAATAATTTCTAATTTCTTTTAATAGGGAGTAAAGAAATGTAATACGTGAATGGCATGAACTTATTTGTTCAGTATTAATGAGAGATGAATACCAAAGTATTTCGTATATATATAAGTTTCTGATTACGGAATACAATATGGGAATAGTACTCATTTCAGTATTTTTCCATATTCCCATTTTGTCAGATTTTTTACCTTTACCAGATTTCTTTCTTGTATGAAATCTATGATTTCTCTAATATCTTCTCTTATTGATAATAGGTACCCTAAGCTTACTATTAATAAGTCTACTGCTTCTAATGTTTTCTTTTTACTATCTTGTTCCATAGTGAATTCCTTATACTCTTCTTCTATAAATTTTTGGTATAGTAGTTTTTTGTGTATCATTTTCTTTATTTACTGTTTGTTCTCCAAAGATCATGAACTTCTTTTGCTTACTTATAACATCCATTTACCCATTTTCCGGGATCCAATCTGGAATTCCATATGTTTCTTGGAAATCCACTAAGCTTCCTATTTCCGCTAGTTGTTCCATTTCATCATTCCCAAATATACTACATATGTCACTATCTTTTCGCTATCGTTACTGTCTAAACTTACTATATCAAATTCGTCAGCTAACTCTAGTTCTTGAAATAATTTTAATCTATCTTTATTCACTGTTTTGCTTCCGCATTCTCTTGCATAGTGACCTTCAATGCCGCATACGTGGTCTATGTAACTTAAAGTTCTTTACGTGGTTGTATTTTGGTCTACCTTTTCTATAATACTGGCTTCTTTTTAACCTCTTTCTTGGTTTATATTCCTTATGAACGGCTGGTGTATATATCTTATTACGGTAACTGTAATTTGCTATTTTTCTAGTGGCTTCGGCCTCTAAACATCTATTCTTTAAATATTCATATGTAAACATTATAGCTGGGCCTATTGCCAGTAAGATTCCCATGTCCTTGGTCTATCCAAGATTTATAAATTAAATCTCCTAAGGGCTTTGGTAATTTATTAAACCACCGTTTGGTTAGTTCTGTACCGCTAAATGCTTTTCCTGTTTTGGCTGCTAAGGCCAAATACATTTGACTGAATTTTACTATTTCATTGAAGCTCGAAATTTGTAAACATTCTAAATCCCTAGCTGCATACCTATCTCTCCATGCAGGATTTGTCCCTAGGATTAATTGTCTAATTTGGCTAGTTATATTATAAGGATTATCTGCCATTTTCATCATATTTTGGTATTCTTTTGGAAATACTATCTTCCAGCTATTAAGTAATTCTTTAGTTGTGGTTCCTAACAAGTTTTCAATAAAATTAACAGTTCCTAATTCATCTAATTGAAATGATATCCTCCCTAAAGCATTAATTGCATATGTTTCCCATCTGTCAATTAATTCTGGCCATTTTTTAGGGTGTGTTGTGGTCAGGATTAACATGTTGCCTTCTTGATTTTGTCTAGGCATCTTGCTAATAACCTCTAACGGGTCTGGTTTACCCCTTCCCTTTTGGTATGCCTGTTCTGATCCAAATTGATATGTTGAAGGAAATTACATAGGTTGTGAGGTTTTCATTTGATTTGTTGCTACAAATCCTCATGGAATTTGGGCGACTTGTGCAGGGCTAATTTGACTAGTGCTACTTTCTGCCTGCATTTGTGCTTCCTGTTCTGTTCCTATTAGTGGCAATTCATATTTATTCATAATTGCTTCTATATCTAATTCATCTAACTGTCTAAGGATTTCTTCTTCTGTTTCCTCTATATATAATTCATCTACTTGGGTTTCTACAGTTTTTGCAGTATTTCTACTAGGCCAATCTCCATAAGGGTATCGGCATTGTATTAAAAATTCTACATCATTAATATCTTCTAGAAATTCCTCAAAGTCTACTGTCCAGTCATATTTTGGGTATAATTGATCTAATTGTTCCCGTGTCATCTTGTTTTGTATTATACTATGTGTAGCAACTTTCAATTTTTTCGTATTTCTCCTCTTATTCTTTTTTCCATTATGTTGTTCCTCTTGGGAACCTCATTCTATACTCATCTTTTTTGTCCAGACAACAAATGGAGATACTTTCTTGAACCTTGGCTTTCCTATGTTCATTCAAATCATTATCTGGTATTGTTTTGGGCATGTGATTTTTGACATACTCTAAATTTGATAGTATCGTATCTAGCTTTAATAGCTGTGCTTCGATAATCGCTATTCTCTTTATTATAACTTCTAATTTACTTTCTAATTGGTTGAATCTTGCTTCCATCAGTACGTGGCTTTCAGGAACATGTGCAATTGGGTCCCTTTAGAATTTTTGAGAAGTTACCAGACTAATCTGGGCTTCCCTCGATTCTTGTAACCCTTGGATTCCTTTTTTAGCCTTTATACTGATTGGATTACTGATCGTACTCATCTTCTAATAATAAGAGCCTCATATTTCTGGCTTTTTCTATACATTCCTCTATCAGACTTTTTAATAATTTACTGCTACTATTACAAATGCTATGTAGAATATCATTCTTGATGTACCTAAATTTTTCTTTTGTAATGAATACAGTTTTTTATTTGCTTTTTAATCTACTAATTTCTAATTTACTACTAGAGGATTTACCTGTTTTTTTCCTACTAATACAATATTAAGAAAATCTTTAATTATGTTTACTGAAACAAGAGCAAATATTGGTGAGAAAATAAATCTTATAGAAACCCAGGTCTTTCCAGGCCTAAGATCTTCCCGTATGGTATATAAATCCACAGTAGGAAGTCTGTTTTTTTGTTGTTCTTACCAATTATAGGTAGTTCCTTACAAGATCCACGAAGTTTTTGTTGAGTGGACGAGTTCCCATACCTGTCCCATCTCAGAAAGTGTTTCAGAGAAGGTTTTGCGAAGTTCTCATGCTTGTCATTGCTGGGTAACAATGAGGACTTATACACTGCCTCTCTTAAGCCAGCACCTTTTCAAGTCATAGAACATCAATCTATTTAGAAATTCTAAACTGAGACAAGCCCAATAGAAAACTCATGCTCACTTCCTGGAAACATGTTAGTCACAAGCCGAATAACCCAAAGAACAAACAGGAAAAGACCCCATATAGGATATCATCCCATACGCTCCTACCAAAGGTTTATGGAAAAACCTAGTAAGTAACTTACCCTGACATACTTACAGTTATGTCTTCAAATGATCATAAACCAGGCTCTGATACCAAGTTGGGGGGGGTGCACCGGGCGGCGTATATGCTGTGAGGTGTTAGTCAGAGTATTTGTGCGGAGCACGAAGCAAAAATAGAGAAAGAGATAAGTAAAATGTAAACTTCGTATTGCACTGGATAAGGGTGGAGCATTTTATGATCGATGCCTCCTTACAAAGACTCTAGGTTCTTATATACAAACTCTGGACCGACTCTGAAACTTGGAAAACAAGTAACTTGCAACACAAGTTACAAACCTTCAAGATACTTCTAAAGTATCCTAACTACGTATCTTACTGAAAGCCATAGAAATAAAGTAAAGGGAATAAGTAGTGGGCCTCTAGCCCACTTTAAACTATTCTCTCTGCTTTATTCCTTGATTTACCTAGAAAAGTCCAAACAGTTTTTCTAACCAAGGGTTGGTAGTGACTAAAGTTGGATTCCTCTAGTGACTACATTTTTAATTAAGACATAAAATTCTAAACTTTACAGCTAACCTTCCATCATGTTATTGAGGTTGTGCTCCTCAACATCATTTATGAGAAGGTTCTCTAGTATTGGATTCTGTTCTCCTACTAGTGCTTGTTGCCCTTCAGGTACTTGGTGATCTGACATCTCTTTTGTGTCTGAGTCTGGGATTGCTAGGTTCATGTAGTCAATACTGGGATGCGGAATACTGAGACGCCGTAATCACCAAATCTGAACTGTTGCGTCCACGCCATGACACTCTTGAAATGGTACTCAAGCCGGTCCTCTTGCTTGAGTAGGTGAGGAAAGAGACTGTACAGTGGAAAGAACTTAGGATCAATGTACAGTTTTATTACTGGGGTTTCCATGATGAGGGGAACCCTGGTCAGCTCCTCAAGTGTGGGACCAGTTCTTTTCCAGTTAGTAGTGAGGGCGCATGCCCTCCAGAGATGTAACTGCTGGATAATGCTCGTGGGGTTCTGTAATGCTGCTAGCCCACGTGCATCTACATCCTCCTAGATTGGCCTGTGGTGTCAGAGGATTGACACTTTGATGAAGTGTCTGGCTTCATCCAGGTATCCGAACTGTACTGCTGGCGGTATGGAGTTAATCTCCATGTTGATGTATCCTTCCCTCGGAGAGACAGATCTGCATAACTTCCTGAGTAGGTTTGCCAGCTGGAAGCCATCGATCTGTCTAACTTTAGTAATTATTACTCGGGCTATTAACCCGTGCCTGAATAAAGAAAGAAGTTTAAAGGGAACTCCCCTGATGACTGTATCTCTCCACGTTGCTAAGTCGAGAGAACAGTGGTACATGGCAAAACCTTAATCGCATCTACATGCGGGGTCTGGATGCTTATTTCCCTTGTATGCGATCCCTGCTAGTGCTAGCCCTAGAGGGCAATCTTCCTCCAGAGCCATCCTCTGCAGCTGGAGATGTTCATTGATGAATTCTTCGTCTAGATGTTGCAGAACTTTCTGGAAGACAACTTCCTGGATCTCTGTTAACTGTTTTGGGAAAACTTCTAACTTCTGTAGCTTTTGTTTTCTTTCTTCTTCTATCATTTTATACAGTAACTGGATTTCGTCTTGTCCTTCCGAGAGCTTTTCTTTCAGCTTCTGTACTTCTTCTTCTCTGATTTTTATCTCCATCTCCATTGTTTTGATACGCCTTTCTTGCTCGACTAGGAAGTCAACCGTCTGTGGTTTAAAGGGCAGAGGTGCCCTAGTCTTGGCTAACGGTGGTGGTATAGCCTGATTGTTGATTTCTTCGTTTATTTGCTGGAAAAAATCAGCTAACTGATGAAGTAGAGGGAGTAGCGCATTTTGATCTCTACGATTTGCCCAAATATTATTGAGCATAACGTGCTGATGTAGATTCAAGATAGCCTTGGTTTTGAAGTAAAGGGGTGAATATGCAGGAAACATTGGTTGATTTAGTAGTGGGTCGATAGGGTATGCTAGTTGTGGAGTTTTGGATGAAGAGGCTATCTGCTAGAGTGCTTGGGCTGCCATATTTTTCTTTGCTCGCTCTGAAATTAAGAGTTTTGGCTTAGGTGGATCCTCACTCTTTTGTGGAGTTTGGTTTGTAGTCATGGGTTGAATTAATTTTGGGTGTGGAGCTTGGTATTTATAATAGTGGTCTGGCTAGCTTGGATTTTCCCCATAACTAGGATGCTGATAGACCTACTGGTTTCTGTAGCCACCATCCTGGTTAAAAGAGGAACAAATCCATTGTTTTCTGAAAAAGATTCTCCGGCCGCCACCATACCTAAAGCACTGAGGAACTTACTGGCTTCTGTAATCTCCGCTTTAGATATGCTGATGGACCGTCCTACGTCTTTGGGTCCAGGTTATGCATGGTCCCATCATACTTTAGGAAAAGAGGAACTTGTTGGTTTTTGCAATCGCCATCCTAAGTATTTTTTATGGAAGATACATGGGCTTGGTCTTCATATGCTTCATGCACCATTCAGCTCAGCTGATCTGTAAGAAAATTATTCGTACCTTTAATAACTTCTATATTAACCTTGAAGCCGTTTCCGACTATGAAATCTACAAAACATAACCATCTGTTAAGGGATAATTTATTTTTTGATTTTTTTTATGATAAAATGACACTATTGCTTGACAGTTTGTTCTTAAGGAAAATTTATTTATCGAAATCACGAACAGTTTAAATTTTTTCATGGCTCTGATGGTTGCTAGTATTTCAGCATCAGTGCTGGTTACTGGGTTGGTATATGTCCCACTATCATATCTGCTTACCCGTTCTTATTTTACTGAGCTAGTCTTTAGGGGACTGCATTTCAGTACGGCTCCCCATCCACCTATCCTGCCATCTGACTCTATAATTAAATAGGCGTCTGGTGGTGCCAACTATAAGGGCTTAATTTTTTGTACCACTTCTTTTATTTTTTTTAACTAGTTTGACATCTTCATTATTGAAACTCTTTTCTCCTGTTTGTTTTGTTTTCATGTATAGAGGTCCAGCTAATTAGCTTAGGTTAGGTATAAAGTTTCTAGCGTAATTTAATTTTCCTAAAAAAGATCTGATTTGAGTGAGTCTTTCTAGTCTATCTGGCATATTTAGGATACCTGTGGCTATGTGACTCTTCAACTCTATTTGTCCTTGTCCAATTAGGACACCTAAAAATTCTATTTTTGTACAACCTAATTTCATTTTCTTTTCTGATAAGACTAAACCATCTTGTTTACATTTATTAAAGAAATAAGTAAGATGTTCTATATGCTGATTTACTCCTGAGTTAAAAACTAAAATATCATCTATATAGACTATTATGAATGGACAGTACATAAATATGTTGTCCATTTTTCTCTAGAATATTTGTGGAGCATTTTTTAATCCAAACGGCATCACTTTCCACACATAATGTCCATTATGTGTTATGAAAGCTGTCCACTTCCTACTTTCTTTTTCCATCTTTACCTGCCAAAATCCACTCTTTAGGTCAAACTTACTATAGATGAACGTATGCTTTATCTTTTGTATTAATGCTTCTTTATTGGATAGTGAATACTTATTTTCTTCTGTGTTGTCATTCAGTCTTTTATAATTAAAGACCATTCTGCTTTTTTCTCTAACTATTTCATTATTTTATTTACTATGAAAGCCCTAGTCCTCTGTGGACTATTTATTTCTTCTATAATTCCTAATTGTAATAATTCTTTTATATGCATTTCAAACTCTTTTTGCTCATAAAGTGTTGCCTTAACTACTGGACATGTTATCCTTAATTCAGGATGAATAATTTCTAACTTACACTCATCTTTTGTCCTTTCTATAAATTTCACGGGGTTTTCCCCTATAACCCCTTCTCTTTTTAGTTGGTCTAATAATCAAGTTATTCTATCTTTTGACTAAAGGCTTTGAAGCCTGCAACAAGACAAAGATAATTTTAACTCGTTAATTTGACAAAAACTGAAACAAAGACCATTCCCATTATCTATCCCAGTTTATTATCAAAAACCAAATGGGAATGAACAGAAAGCATTCATATTTCTTCTATGGAAGCACTTTGTAAGAAGCAGACTCCATTCTAACAAAGTCAGCTTCAACGGTAACTCACAATTCTGCAACAAAAACCTTATTTTTAATATAACAAACTTTATTGCCAGAGAACGTCAGCCGCAGGAACTCATGAAGTACATTCCACACGGTGTTCATTATTACACAAACGAAGTTCAGTCATATTACAATCATGGACTAAATACTGCAGACCGTTCATGAACTTCAAAACATTGCCACATGGTTTATGAAACATTACAATCATATTGTTGTTGATACTAATTTGTAGGACCATAAACACCCTTGATACATTTTATTACACTTCAGAACTTCGGCCATGTGACAGTTTGACTTAGGGGCCAGATTTCATAGCATAATCACTCTATCTTACCATGGATTTTTTGTTTTGCTTTGTAGAGCGTTGCATGAACTTCTTCAAAATTCGGATTTGTTGTGGCTTTAACATTTTCAATCCATTGTAGGATCTTCTCATGGGGACCCAATATTTTCTCCCGATGCTTCTCCTCTAAAAGCTGCATGAAGAATAGAAGTTAAATAAATGACTCCAATATGAGACCACTCGTCAAATTTCTCAAAACTTACATTGAAATAAAATTTGAAGTTCCATATTAACTTTTACTGTATTTTAACATCAAACAAACAAAAAGTTTAAGAAATTAACACATGATGTGGGGGTGGATAAAAGTTAGCCAACACCAGGAATTGACATCTTTATATGTCAATAAATTCTACAAGTAAATGCTTTACACCCACAACTTTTCTTTCAAACCAAAGCATGTTTCCAGTAGTCTCATAACAACATCAAGGCAAGCATACCAAATACTCTTAAGAACGTCTTAACAATAACTGAATGCTTAATATTATTTTGTAAGATAACCAACCTCCAATTGCATTATCTCACAGACAAAGCTGAGGTCTGCAATAGATGGTTGAGCATTTCCCAACAAGAACTTTGCATTTCCTTGAAGCCACAGGCTTTCAATTTTTGAGAGAGATGAGTCCAGAAGTTTCTCAGCTTCATGTGCTGCTTGCAGGTTCAAAGGGAGACCAAATATCGGTGCCAATATAGCATTAAAAACAAGAGGAGCTGCAAATAAAGACTGTGTCATATAAGAACTCTAAGATGAGATTACCCATCTTCAACAGAGATTTAAAAAAATTCACACACAAAGTTTAATATCTATCACTAACTGAGAATACACTGAAGAGGCATGAATTTAAATTAGCAATAGATATAAGAACTACCATCATGAAGCTCCAGACAGTAGATAATTTCAAACCCCACATGGGTAGCTGTGCGTTGAAATCATCTATAAAGCAAGATTCTTAACAAAAAGATTAATATCGTTAGCTAACTGTTAAAGTACCAAGATAGAGGTAGATTAGTTAGCTAGAAACTCATCCAACTAACTCATCATTATTTATTTATAGAATTAGTTAGCAACTGAATTTATTATTCGAGAAACTTACTGCATAAATATATCTGTATAGGCGTGTATACAATAAGACATTCATTTTTCCTGAATAGATATCAGCTCTTTATCAAGTCCCTCAGTTTCCTTAAATCTTGAAATCAGATAATTTGGGCCTTAAAACACCTCTTCTTTTTTTTTTTTTTCAAAAAATTCCTTCTTGTACATGTTGTATACAGGTTGAATAAGAACTTCCAATGGACTAGAAGCATGTATGAGTCTGTCTAGTAGACCCATGCAAAGGTGAAAGATGCTTCTGTTATCTTTGAAATTAAGACAAAACCACATGGTATGAAGCAAAGGCCACTTTTAGTCTGAAATTACTTCAATGCAATGAGCAACTTATGGATGGAATTTGATCACTATCGAACTTGCAGAAGGAACGCGCAAATGATACCTTAAAAGCTAATGAAACTTAAAGAGGAAGAGTTATCCAGTTGATATGAGCAGAAAAGAGGTCAGATTCTCGGAAAAGATAAGCCATTGTGTTCAGAAGAGGTTTCATTCTATCACTAAGGCTGAAGAAAACCACATAGCAGTCATGATTGATCAGTAAACGGTTTCTGCTTTGCTTTCTAATTGTAATAATGGAGGAACCTTGGATAATTAGTTTTAGTGGAATTCCTTCCAAGAATGCAGTAGATCATGAATTCCTTTGGTGCATTCATGACAAGAATGGACACACTCGAGAAACCTTCTTCAAATTAAGATTCAATGTGGTTGGGTTTATCGCTCAAGGATGAAAGCATAGGAAAGATCGATGATAAATAGTCCCTTCATAATCTCTCAATCTTCTTCACTACCTAATAACACAAAAACTTTGCTTTAAGAACTTCCAAATTGCAATCAATTGTCAAAAAGCATACTGCATTCAATGTGAAGCACATGACGATAATTTGTCTAGAAATTATAGCAGCTTCCTGATATTCATGATCAAAAGTACATGAAGAGTTCATAGGTTTTTCCATATGGGTCCTGGATCAACCAGGACTTCCATCAGCTAGAGCTAAAGTGGGATTGCAGTCAAAATCTTACTCTTGAAGTACCAAAAGAAATTGAATTCTTAAGTTCTAACTATACTTCAAGTGATGATTGCATGCCTACTTAACTTCTTGGAAATTTGTCACAATATAAATGGAATTAAACAAGAAAAAGTAACAAATGTATGGATTGTTAATTAGATATCAATAAAGTATTAGAGCACCTGCACCACGTCTTAGGTTTGAATGATGCCAATCCAAGATTGCATCAATTTGGGCTCTGGTAGAAAGGTCAGCAGGATACCTACCAAAACAAGATACAGGAATCAATCAAAAGCAAGCTCTGAAGCTCAAAAAAGCAGAACAATGATATGAAAAGAATGTATCGCATTGTGTAGCCACAAATCACCCTTTATACAAAATCAACCAACAAAAATGCTCTAAGACATGCTATAATCTTGCTCAGTACTCCAATTTAGCAGTTAACACAGAGAAGTTATTGAGATTTCTCCACATGTTTACTTCTGCACATTAACCAATCAGACCAGCCATGGTAGAAGATAAAGATAATCGCATGAATCATCAAAACATTATTGATTTAAACCAGAAAATTCTCATGGATAGGGACTATTTCTACAGTTAAATATAGAAGATATCCACATTCATGTAAGATCATGGAATCCTGGTCATGTCCATTAAAATCAATTTATTTATCCGTGACAAACTTCATAGTTAGCAATCATAATAAATACAATTACCTTTTTTACCCAAAGGAGAAAAAGGAACCAATGAAGGCTAGAACATCTCAAACATAAAATTACCAGTGGTCTGGAACCCCTTGGAACGCACAAGCCAGATACCTCAGAATTGCATGACTGCCAAAGAACAATTGAATATAAGTAACGATAACCTCGCATAAAAAAAAACAAAAAAATAAATAAATAAATAATCCCCTGGAGAAGTCAACCAGTGCAAATTCATTTAAAACTAGAAGACTGGTTAATAAAATAAGAATGAAAATTTAAGAATTGATCTCAATATTTTATCACTTCCTTATTACAACAGTTAAACCATAAATGGATCGTTATAACAGCTTAAATTTTCAATAAGATGAACAAAAGAGGTTAAGAAAATTCAAGAATACGTTGAATTACCTCTCAAACAGCTTAAGGCTTCCATGAACAATAGCCGGAACTTGACGCATTGGATTTATCTCTGTGAAAGCAGAACACAATCAGCAGACAATATTTCCCTTAAAATAACACAAAAAAATTGATCATTTTGGGTAATAAAGCACAAGATGGAGCCAATTCCCACACATCAATATTTTTCCAGAAGGTATCAAGATTTCCACAAACATCTCAAGAGATCAAAACCCCATTCAGCTCTACTAAGAATTTAAAAATAAAATAATAAAATAAACCTAGGTATTCAGGATTGCGATGCTGGCCCGTGGCGAGATCAACCTTCACCTCCTCAAAATCAATCTTGTTCGTCCTGAAAACCCAAATCAACAACCCAAATTCAGCCGAACAAATTCGCACAACTAAGAGGAATTCTTTGAAAATTAAGAGCAGAAATCACTATAGAAACAAATCAACATGAGCCCAGAATACGAATTCCAAAAAGGTTTCGATAATTACTTGCAAAATATTATGATCGCACGCGATGGCTGCGACATCCGATCTGCGTACACTTTCAGCTCCGCCATTCTCACCGTCTCTCTCTCTCTCTCTCTCTCTCTCTCTCTTTCCCAATTAAAGGCTACACTTATCCCTAGCATATGTTGGTGGTTCTTTTAAACATTTTTTGACATCAAAGTTTTAAAAACTCCTCTAGTTACACAAACTGAAAATTCCCAAAAACCCCTTAAGTTTGCAATATTACCAAAAACATCCCCTTAATTTCGAAATTCTTAAAACTTATTTTTTAAACACAATGTTTTTCAAACCCGGAAAGCATGTAACGGTGGTTAACGGAGTTATTTTTGAATTTTATGGACAAAATTGCCCCTTGCTTACATGGGAAGTTGTGACACTGCAATCATTTCGACACTTGAGAGGAAGTGAGGGTTTTTCTTAAGGTAATCCCTCGACTGCACCTCTTCAGGTTTTCTCTTTCCGAAGTTCTCTCTTCTTTTGTAACTTCAGTCCTTGAGCTTCTGAATCACTCGTGCGCAAGTATTCGGCATTTCATCAGTTTGAAGTCTAAAGTATAGAAGAAGTTGTGATTATGGTTTTATTTGAACTACTCTGTTACACAGAGATATTTGTCAGTTTTATTTTATGGTTCTGTTTTTATTGGAAGATACTGAAGTCTGGGGGGATTTATCGGCTGGGGTTTTGTTTGTCTGCAGAGAAATTTCTCGGCTAGGGGTTTCTTTTATTTTACATTTTCGGCTGTGTACACGATCGAAATAGTTTTTTGATTGTCCGACACCAATGTAATTATCTCTTGATAATCTCCTTCATCGTATAAAGCATCACCTAATTTGGAAATGAACCAAGTCCAATTAGCATTGGTCTCGTTGTCGACAATACCGAATGCGACGTAGAAAAAACCATTGTTCTCATCTTTGCATTTGGCACCCAATAGAGTACCCCGATACTTTCCAAGGAGGTGAGTACCATCGAGAAATAGCAGCGGCCTGTATGCCCTCTTGAATCCCACAATACACGCGCTGAAGAAAAAGAATGCACGTTTAAAACACTCACCGTATCTTTCTACAAACACAATGCTGCCGGTGTTCGTCTTAACCACATTATCCACATAACATAACAACAAATCGTAGCTAGAGATGTCGCTACCGTCGAGGATCACCGGGCATGTTCTTTTCCCAACCAAGCCTGCTTGTATGGAATGTGGACACCATATTCCCACAACATGTCATTCTGAATGTCGATGGCTTTGTACAAAGGTCTGTCCTTAAGCTTCTTAATCATTCGTGCGCTTACCCATTTTTTGAATACTTTCGGATGTGACGCCGATCAAATTCCATCACCGCAAGTGTGTGACTGGTGCATTGTCTTGATTCTGAAAATATTTTTATTATATTCCTTTGATACATGAAGGCGCCATTAACAACCATCAACAGCGCATTCCACAATCACCCGGTGTTTTTCATTCTTTAGGAATTTGAAGTCAAAATTCTGTTTAATAGCAAAATTCCGAAGTGCTTCTCTGAAGTGTTCAACGCCTTGAAAACATTGTCCGACATCCAATGATAACACTTCAGATTGATCTGATGAGGAAGAAAGGCATGTCACATCGTCAGGGTCGCCATGAGGTAGAACAGAAGCGCTCCAAAATCCGAATTCCTACCAACACTTTAGTTCAAAGGAAAACGATCTATATTTTAAGCAGAAACACAAAGTTTTTAAACGATGACTATAAACTTTAAACGTTAAAAACAATATTTAAACATGAACTTAATAATTTAAATGGAGAAAACATTTTTGAAACGGGAACTTTATCTAGTTAAACAGAGAATGGGATAATTAAACAATAATTAACATATACAACTAGATAAACATAAAAAGGAAGAACCTTACAAAGACAAGAACTCGTTTTCAGTAGGATATGATGGCACATCATCTGTCTCGACAACAAGATCAACTACACCGCATTTGAAGATGAAGTACACGTGACACATGCGCTGGAAGTCAACATCGTTTTCTATTGGACAAACCGTTTTATATTCATCGGGTGTGATAAACTTCACCCTCACATAAGAAATATCGAGACTCCATCGCTCATATATCTCAGTTAACACTGATTCCCAAGAAGTCAGCGGGGTGAACATTAGCACTTGTCCCTCCCCATTATATCTAGCAATAGCACAAAAACTCTCCATAATAGCCCTACATTTTTATAAATTGTTACTCCCTCCCACAGAATGATCAAAGTGAGAACAACGAAGAAATTCTCACCTTATCGGAAACTGGCAAAACTCAAATCGAACAAACCAAATGAGAAGAAGAAAAAGAAAAAGATGATGTAATTCGCCTGGTGTGGTTTCTTTGACAAAAAAAGCAACCAGGAAAGGAAAAAAACTCACAATTGTATGCATAAAGGTCAGACATGATGTGATGGGGCAGGGTTTTTCCCACCATTTTTAATGGCAAAAATGAAATTTCATAACAACTACCCATTTGAAGTGACCGGAGTAGAAGGAAAGTATAATATAACGAAATGGCTGTCCGGGGTGTACAAAAGTTGAACAAGGTTTTAGGAAGTTTTGAAAATCCCGAGAATTTTCCCTTGCACAAATACCTGGTCAAATTTATTTTTCACAGATAAACCCTTCAAAAAATGGGATTTATCTGTACACTGCTTTAATAATTAATCAGTGCCCCGAATTACTAAATTAATTAATAAATTATTTTTAAATTACTTAAATGTTAAAGACTTTTTAATCCTCTCCCCTATCTTTGCTAGAGGTGCAAATTAAATACTTTGTATCAACAAAAATATTTTTACACAGTATATTTTTTTAAGGAATAGTTAAATTTAACTCATAATCCAATAATCCAAAATGACGGGGAATGGGGCACTAATTTCACGCACGTCAGTTAACTAACCAGGACTTGTTCTTTTATTCCAAAAAAACTAAATTTAAAATATCAAAAAAGTGATATAAATAATTAATTTAACATATCATTAAGGATCCAAAATATTTTTCATGTTTATAGATCTATTATTAAATAAGAAAATTTAATTAATTAGAAGAAATTATACATTCTAGATGTGCACATGTAAGAAATTTATTATGAAAGTATATTTGTAATCTCAAGTTTTTTAGGCTTTTGTTTGTATACCATCGAAGGTGGAGACTAATAAATGATCAGCATGGGTTTGCTACTATACCCCTATATATATATTTGATTTAAAATAATAAATAATCAATATTGCCTATTTTTTAACTTTTTGAAATTTGAGTTTATAAGTGAATGGCTTTATTTTTTATAATCTTTCTAAACATATTGTTTTTTTTTTGTCAATTTTACTATAATTAAAAACAATTTTCAAAATTCATATTTACAAAAACAAATAAATCACCCTTAGCTATGGAGTAGTTCACTGGTGGCGACGGTATAAATGTCTCTATAATTCTTTTAAAAAAAATCACAGTTAAAAAAAAAAATTATCCTTATCATTTGCATTTGTTGGAAAAAAGCACATAAAGAAAACAGTTAGAGAAAGGGACAAAAAAAGGAAATGAAAGGGGAAAAAAAAACAAGAAAAAACATAGGAGATTAAATGAGGTGTTACTTTTTTTTTTTATGATTCATCTTGTCATCATCGTTGAAATTCTAATTTTACTTTCAAAGCTCCAAAGCTATGATACTTTTCTTATGTGTACTTCTGCTTGATTTTAATCTTAAGAATAGATTTAATCATGCCTCATGTTGTCAAATCTAATCATTTTTATTTAGGATGGAAAGATTATATATGATATTGGTAACTATTACATTTTATTGGATGGAAAGATATAATCATGCTTCACCTGGTTATAATCATGAATCATGTGGTTATTGTGCATGTATATAATTATTGCTTTTATTGGTGTGCATGAAACACGATGGAAATGGTGTCATTTATTAAAAAAAAAAACCTGCTTTGAAAATTTTCTGAAAAAATAAAAGTTGAGAAATGTACATAATTGATGAAACCCTGAAAGAAAAAAGAAAATATTTAAGGGTATATTTCTAAATTTCCAAAAAAAAATTGTAGAGAAGAAGATATGTTTGAGGGGATTCATCTGCAAAATCTGTAGAAAAATATAAAAATGTGAAATTTTAGGATTTATTTGGTGCAAGAATGTGAAAAAAGAGAAAATATTAAATTCGTTTTCAAAATATGAGAAAAAGCAAAAATATGAAAGCCTAGATTTATCTACAGAACTTATGAAGACATGTGAAAAAGGAAAATCCAAGGGTTTATTTGAAAAATTAGAAAAACTTGTTAAAAACAAAGAAGTTATGTCTATTGTGCAAAGATAGCATTATAGTTACTAGAATGCCAAAAGAACCGAGTGGAACTTTTTTATAAAGGAAGGATATATATATTTTAGTGGTAATGGTCAAAAACACCCCCAAAGTTTGGGAAATGGCCAAAAACACCCCGTTAATTTCCAAATCCATAAAAACCCATTCCTTTTAAAGACAATGATTTTCAAACCTCCAAAGAATGAAACGGTGGTTAACGGAGTTACTTTTCAAATTCACGGACGGAATTGCCCCTACCTTGCATGGGAAATCGTGGTGCAATCATTAAGCCGGTTAGAGAGGAAGTGGAGGGTTTTTCGTAATGGGAATCCCAAGAGAGGCAGAGAGCCGTGTTCGTTTTTCTTCTTCGCTTAACTTTCTTCAGCTTTTCCCTCTCCGAAGATCTCTCTGCTTCGACATCCTCTGTAACTTCAGTCCACCGTGCGCAAGTATCCTGCACTTCCATCAGTTTGCAGCTCAATGTATTGCAGAAGCTGTGTCTAAAGTAAAGCTTTTATATGAAGTACTCTGTTACACAGATATATTCGTCGGTTTTGTTTTGCGTGGTTCTAGTGTGCGGGGGAATTTCTCGGCTGGGGTTTCTAGGGTTTAGGGTTTTGGTTTAGGGTTGGGTTTTAGGGTTTAGGGTTAGGGTTTTGGTTTAGGGTTTTCGGCTGTGCACACGATCATTGAAAGAGATATCGGTTGTTGTTGTTTGTGTAATGCTTACAATGTGTGTTTCCCCTTCCATTTGATATAGTTGCAGTTTGTAAAAGAGATTTCCGTGTAATGAATGAGTTCGTGTTTAAAACATTTTGTCTTCGTTTAACGGTGCATCTCTCTGTTTAAGTGTTGAGCTTTTCGTGTAAAACATTTGTCTCTGTGTAGCGTTTGATGTATCTGTTTAACAAGTGTTGTCATTTTTGCAGTCTTGTGATTAAACGGTGCATCTCTCTGTTTAAGAGTTGAGCTTTTCGTGTAAAACATTTGTCTCTGTGTAGCAATTGAGGTATCTGTTTAACAAGTGTTGTCATTTTTGCAGTCTTGTGATTATGGCGGTAAACCTAGTCAATGGGAGATGCTACTTGACACCAGTGGTGGAGACCTTGGCCGAATTGAAAGTCCACATGACCTCTCGACATTGGGAGATTATTCGAAGGACACCGTTTGCGGCATTCACTGAGGTGGAAGCTGTATTCCAAGAAAGGGCCCTTCTCGATTCGCTTCTGCAGAGGTACGATGGTCGCACCAATAAATTCAGGATCGGGGCGAGCCTGCTGAGCTTCAGGCCTGATGATGTGGCTCTCGTTATGGGTCTGCGCTGCGACGGAGACGCGGTCCTGTTTAATAAGAAGAAGACACCATCAGCTTTCGAAGGGAGATATTTATCGAAAAGCTTCGACAGACATAGAGACGCCATTAGGCGCACTCTTGAGCGTCTTGTTGGACAGAGGGGAGCGATAGGAGGATTTTGTGAAACTCTTGATGGCGTACCTCATGGGGACAATCCTCTTCCCGAATAGCTCATGCTCGGTGCCCACTTGGATCGTTGATTATGTCGACGATCTACCTGGCATGGGGCGGTACGCATGGGCGCAGGCGACGCACAAATGGCTTATGGAGGACGTTCCACAAGCTGCCGCTCGAGTGCAAGCCAGATGCGAGGGGGGGAAGGTAAACACGGGGTACATTAAGGGTTGCTCGATCGCGCTGACCATCTGGTTTTACGAGGTGACCGGAACCGGCAAGAAAGTCCGTTTCGGCAAGACCCCAAGGGTGCTGTGCTACTGCGAAAGTACTACTACGATAGAAACCAGTTGGTCAGCTCTCGAAGGAAAAGAGGTAATAAATCAGTGTTAATGTGTTTACAAAGAGCAGTTAATGTTTAACGATAGGCTTATCCGTGTAAGAAATGTAGTTTGTGTTTAACGCTTGGTGTCTTCGCTTAACCTTGTTATACTCCGTTTAAATGTGTGCCATATCGTTTACGTATATATGTCAAATGTTTAAATACGTTTGTTTTGGATCAAATTGAATGATTTGTCTAAGATTGTTTTCTTTATATATGTTAGTTTCTTGAGCTGGTCCCGGCGAATGCTGAGGAGGAGACTTTTGTTGGGGCCAATTGGCGGAGGGATGCTGTTGCGCGGGAACCACTTGCACGACTGCAAGTGGAGAGGCCAGCCCCTTCCGTCCGTTCGCGCCGACGTGGTTCCCCCACTTCCAGCCCAACATGCAACCCCGCCCAATGGCAACACCCGCATCGGCCGCGACAACGACAGTCACCCGGATCCCTACAGTCCCCCCGACCGCGGTAGACCAACCGACGTCATCAGCCGACGACGTGACTACAGCCTTTATGCGGGCATGCCAGGTGATGATGAACGCTTTCCCCCAGCTTGTCGCTCGAGTTGAGGCATTGGAGGCAAGGTTTGATTCGTTTGAAAGGGCTGCACCGTCGAGACAAATACGTGACGTGCCCGGGACGGATAAGCCGTTGGAAATTGGGGACGACGACTTCGTCGTGATGGCCATTCCAAGACGGCCACGTATGACGAGGCCACGTTTGAAGAGGCTTGCACAAAAGGCGAAGACAATAATACCTCCTGTGTGTCCACCACCGGCCGAGGAGGAAACAATGGCAGCACCACCGGCGGCTGATGCGGTTGTTGAGACCGTTGCAGTTGATGACTTCACCGCCCCGGTGGCGGAGATCGTCGACCCCGTTGGCAATGCCGCGTCTGCGGAAGACTCCGAAATCCCCGTCACGGTGGAGCCGGCAGCCGCGGCTGACAACGGCGCATCGAGGGTGGTGGCCACTATCTTTGAAGAAGAAGAACCACCCGAGGGTGTGCCTCCCCTTGATGAGACTGCCTTGGCCGCGGTTGAGAAGACCGTTGCCTCTATTATGGAGGAGCTCCTGCCCACGGAGGAACGGCCGACCGACATTGCCACATCCAGTGTAGGCGCGATCCCGCAACAGCAAGAAGCATCTACGGATGATCCCAATAAAGCTGTTGCCGGGGGCGAAGGGAACGTCGCCGAGAAAAAAAAGAAATCGGTCACCTTCGCCAACCAGCAGTATGAAGAAGTGCGGAAAGACTTCGTTCCCGTGAAGAAAAAATACGCTGGTCAATCGCGCCTCGACGTATTCGAGAATGAGCTGATCAAGATTTTCCTCAACTTCCCCATGGACGAGTAAGTATGATAGTGTAGATGTTATTGTTTATATAGAGATCATCCCATTTACGTTGTTGTGTTTCCGTTTAATTACAGTCGTTACCATATAACCTAGTAATGTATCGTTTAACTAACGATATTACTGTTTACCACTATACATTATCATTTACGTATGTGTTGTTCCCACTTAACGTCTATGTGTTATTAATCAATCGCATGTGTTGCCGTTTAACCGCAGTTCCGTCGTCTGGAGGAATGATTATGTCAGCACCACCCGGGCCAACCTATTCCTTCTGATCGACGGGAAAGAGATGGTGACAGATGATCTGTTGGACGCCTTCGTGTGCATCGTACAAGACACACTTACCAGAAAGCCATATCCTCATAAGAAGCGCGCCTCCATCACTCGACCACTGGCGTTGTTTATGTCGAAGGTGGAAGACGCACATGAGACGACTTTGGCCATGATCGGAGATGCCACCAAGGTCGTCAATGACGTTGACATCATCATCCTTCCCATAATCTTGAATGGCCACTTCCATGTCGTGGTGCTCGACAATAACAAGAAAGAGTACATGCATTACACCTCATGCCCAAGTGAAGAGTACAATAGAGACGCGGTAGCAATGGTAAGCTCTCTACGATATAGATTTCGATTGTCAGAGTGGCATAGATGCTTTCTGTTCTAACATCGGATTGTATAATGCGACAGCGGGAACTATTCGACACCTGTCTTGAAATGGAGTACGGCACGACGGCGACGGCACAGTACCCGCTTGTTCACGATGACGACACACCGCGTCAAAAGAAAGGCACTGTCGACTGCGCCGTCTACGTGATGCGGTTTATCGAGCAATTGCTCCGCGGCGAAAAGCTTCGGATAGCGCACACGGACGTCCCCTATCTGAGATTGAAGTACGCTGCCCACATACTAAAGGAAGGACGAGCATCCGGCATCAAGCAACGCGGGGAGGGTCCAGCTGTGGGGAAGTAAAACAGTTTTGTCGAAATTGTTTTCATTTCAATTGATTCAATTCATTCTTTGCCAGCGACATGGCAGAAATTTCAATGTACATCTAATAATGTTCGTTATTCTTTCATATTCAATCATTTTTTGCTTAAAATTCCATGGTACCGATTGAGGGTCGTCGCTGCTTTATAAAATTAAGTACTTCTGTAAAATATGACGCTGTCACTATTAAAAAATTGTGTTTCACTTTAACAATACGGATCTCCGTGCAGTATACACCGTTACCGTTTAACACCAGGGGACTGGGTTGATCACACACTCCTTGTTTAGATATTAGTGGTGAACGTTTAACTCCCTATGTCCCTGTTTAAAACATGGCGGCTGTTGTTAAATGAAAGAGACCGTAATCTACTTCCGTTGTCTGCTTTTAAAGGTGAGACACCCTATTATACATAACTTTTTAAATGTCTCCATCAACTTCGCTATGGGTCCGTAAGCACGGAATTCTTTTCTCAATGTATGTCACCCATTACGTGTTGTTGTCTCCGTTTAAAATGCAGAGCTATCAGGTAAACAAAGTATTCTCTATTTAGCTATTGTTACGTTTTGTCGTTACATGTTTAATACTATAGTCCCTGTTTAATATGGCGGCTATTGTTTGACGGGTGAGACCCTATTCTACTTGCGCTGTTTGTTTTTAAGGGTAAGAGACCCTATTATATGTAACTTTTTAAATGTCTTCATCAACCGCGCTATGGGTCCTTAAGTACGGATTTTTTTTTTTACAGTGTGTCACCAATTACGTGTTGTTGTATCCGTTTAAAATTTAGAATTATCAGGCCAAGAAGGCAATTTGTGATTATCATTTGCCGTTACTGGTTTAATATCACCGTTCCCGTTGAATATTACCATTTAAACGTTTCATGATAGGGTTTACCCGCGTCCGTCTCTATTTAAACCGTGCATGTCATGCGCACGAAGGGTTAGCATTTGCTTAAGGAACATTGTTTTCCCATTTAAACTTCATGCGTGGCTGTTTAACATGCGTCCGCAACGGTTAACATTTATGAGAGAGTAAGAACGAACTTAAAATTTCGGAATGAGAGAGTGTTCCCATAATTAAGCAAAGTTCTTACTTGATGGATGAAAACTACACTAAGCAGGTCAAAAACCATCATTCCGTTTTATACATTTTCGCGTACCGGAGCAGCCTCTCCACATCCCTCTTATGGGATATCACTCGCTCGAGTTCTGCAGAGAGAGATGCTGCTTTTTCCGTCATATCCCCGACCAAATCTTCTAGGAACCGCTCCCGGGGATAGGTCATCGCCCCTGCAAAGAAGACATCAACGATTTAGAGAAATATTTCTAAAGACGCATAGACATCAGCGGGGTATGCACCGCTCGTCCTAAGATGTGCGGGACATAGCTCGTAGAACGCCACCAGGGCAGCAATGTTCTGGGCTGCCTCTTCTGTTCTCTCGGTTCTGCGGCTGGAAAACGTGGTCCCATCCACCGTGGCTGTGGCCACGAAAGCGGAGGCGCCCGGGGCGCCTTCCCTGGTTGTGGAGTACACCGGCGTGGAGCGGTGCGTCTTCTGGCAGTACGCGTTGAGAATTGGCACATACATACTGTTAGATCTGCGAGTAATATCTGGGTGCGTTTCTTGTTTCCGATTCTTCTTTAAATACAAATGTATTCAACGGACGTTTGAACTATTTCTCGAGTCTGATGCGAATAACTATTTGACGTTTGAATTCCAAAACAGTTCATTTAATCGTAACAGATAACAGTAACGTCCACCGACGGGTTAACCAATGCACACTTTCCCAATGCTAACTCACCACACTTCGTCGAATGCATGTATTACTCAGAATGTATATCCCCCGTTTACGTATCTGTTTAACTTTAAGACTTACCGTTCACATTAAGAATAACGTTTAACTTTCGAATCCTTCGTTTAACTTGTTGCTATTGTTAACGTTTAACGTTGAGGTAAAAAAATTTCATGTCGCTATTGTCACATATCAGTCATCCACAATAAAATAAGTTTGCGTAATTCATTATCATGTAATTCATCATCGTAACTTAAACATATTAGTTGTGCGCTAAAGGTAATAGTATCTGGTTAACAGTCGGTGTAAACGTTCAAATATAAAGTCCTGCCAAAATGATTTGCTCTCCGTTTAAACTTCGTTAGCTCTGTTCAATAATAGTTCGTGCAGTTCACCCTTTACAGTCCCCGTGTAATCATACGAGTCTCCGTTTGGTATTTTATTCGATGTGACAATAATTGCTTAACAAATATCCGCAACGTACGCTTCTCGCAACGGAAATTACATGAATTTGAAATAGATGTGAGACTGATTTTAGTTTTCATAATTAATGGTGAAAGTAATTAATATTGGCTTATGATTCACGCTGTGAGTAATAAAAATGACCGTTTAGGTTTGTATGTTTAAATATAGATTACGATGTTTAAATATTAATGACTACGTTGGGATTCAGACGACTCCGTTTAAATAGAGAGAACTCCATTTAGATGGCGCAATTTACAAACGACATCAACTTGAACATAATCTCACTCCCCCCTTTTCTTGTCATTCAAATCTTGGAGCAGCTTTTCCACACCTGCCTTTCGATCTTTTATTCCTTCAAGTTTTGCGTTTAGTGCACGGACCAGGTGTTTGAAAACCCAATCCAACTCTTCACCACTGGTGTAATCCCCGACGGCTCGTGAAGGCCCTGCAATGAAGAGTTGAAGGTTTACGTATGGAAGGTGGCTTTTTTTTTTTTACACTCAACTGACAAGTCTTACAGTATGCAGTACCTGCGTCAGATACGTCATCATCAGCAACCAAGGCCGTGGTAATATCCACGCTGCCTGAAGGACACAGCTGCTTGAACGCCACATCGGCAGCAATGTTCTGCGCCTGCTCGGCGCTTTCCGCATATGAAGAACCGGAGAAAGGGGTCCCGTCGACCGTCACCGTGGCCAGGAAGACGGGGTTGGTGTCGGGGCCTTCACGGAGAGTGGTGTACTCCGGCGAGGGCCGGCGTGTCATCTAGCAAAATTCGGCTAGACGTGACTTAAAGATTGTTGTGGGATGTGGATAATATCTGCGTCTGTATCTTGTTTCGGCTTGATGCTTACATACAATCATAACTATTTGTAAAAAAAAAGGCATTGGTTTTCGGTGAAATAAATGGAATATAGTAAATGGCATCGGTTACGTTCACGCTTTACTGACTCGCATTTCAACATTAAATTGGAGTAATTAATAATAAATTCACATTGCATGGTTTCCCTGACTACGTTATACCGTAACTAGGGTAAATTCAACTCCATTTATGCATGCGACGTTTCAGCATTTTCCAATGCAAATTTTCTGGTTTTGAACATATTTTGTAAACATCAATGTGGTATTTAATCTATGACGCTCACTGGGCGAAAATCCTCATCATTGTGTAAATATAACCGTCATCACTTGCCCTTACACTTTACCGTTTAACTATCGATATCTGCGGTTAACTATCGACGAACAAGAACGAGGGTTCTCTCAGTTTAACATTGTATGACACGCTTATTAGCATGTGTCTTCACTTAACATTCGATGTGTATGTTTGAATTGTCTTCTTCACACATCGAGGACTCTGTGTGAATACTATTCTCACTATTTACAAACACTCGCACTTTTTAAATATTTTGGCCCCCCCTTTTACAGACGTCCACGTTTATAATTTAGTGCCGATGTTCAAATATACACGTATCGGTTTAAAGATCAAAACATAACAGGGGAACAAATTTCTTTCCTTCACAAATTTTTTTAGTTGAAACGGAGTTCTATTACAACCAGCGTAGGCATACTAATTTATACATCTAAAAACTGAAAAAAAACATTATCATTTCGCCTTCAGTCCCTGGATCAGCTTCTTCACTTGGGCCGTGCGGGTTCTTAGTCGGTCGAGTTTTTCGGAGAGGACGACTTCCTTCTCCGCAAGCTCGACGAGCATGTCCTCCAGAACGCACTCCAACTCTTCGCTATTGGAGTGCTCGCGGGTGAGTGAAGGCGCTGCATCTGAAGGCGTTGCGGTGCGAGGCCCTGCAATGAAGGCTTTTAACAATTTCGAAAATAAATAAATTTTCCGTAACATGGACGAAGAAATCTTACGGTATGACTTACCTCCACATAATCGATCGGCGGTAGCAGCGGGAGGCGTATTCATCCTCCCAGGGTATGGAATGCGGAGGTCACTGTACGCCACCTCGGCCGCAGTGTTCTGGGCGTCCTTCGCTGTTTTCGCAAGGTAAGGGCTGTAGTAAGTGGTCCCATCAACCGACACCGTGCCCAAGAAGGCGGGGATGTGGTCGGGGCCCTCCCTGACGGTTGAGTACTCCTGCGACGGCCGGCAGGTTCTCTGGCAGAGTTCGTTGAGGAGGGACTTGTACATACTTCTTTCTCTGTGTGTAATATGTGGATGTGCCTTTGATTTCCGTTTATTGTTTAAATAGAAGTCTAGGGGTCGCAAGTGCGCCTAACGTATTCCGTGCATTGATGCTTACGTGTGGAATTTGAATTCAAATGTAATTGCACCAATAAATAGTAATGAATTAGCATTCGTACTGGGATTTCACGCTAATGACGTCTTGTCGTCATTAATTCGGACTCAATACATGCTTTAAACTCACACTGAACTCTTCAAATATCAATCATTGTGTGTAACATTTTAACCACTATGTGTACCATACAACGTCTCCGTTAAACATTCCGCCGAAGATGTGTAAAACTCGCCGCCGTATCTGTTTAAATATAACGTCTCTGTTTATGCGTCACTATCTTACATTCGTTCCCGAAGTTCAAATACAAAAGAATGACAACAAGCAATGTGCCTGTTTAACATTATTGGTTATCGTTTATTACCAATATTTTCCGTTTAATATTCACTGCGTACGCTTCAATTTGTGTGTGACTCTTTAAATGTGTCACCATTTAACATTAGGTTTATTCGATTAAAAATTCAGTGCATACAACGAAATTCGTTTATTCTATGTTTAAATATTAGGGCGTCATAACCAAATAAATGTGTGCTCTTTAAAGATTATCCTTTTACGAAGCCTAATCGGCGACACTTTCATTGCAAGTTCTACGATTGTGACCGGACGCGTGGCAGCGGCTGCAATGTAACTCGCGGACATCAAACGCTTGCGACTCGATCCTCCTTCGTGTAGGACGACCAGGTTGCCTTCTCGTCACAGGCGGCCGCAAAAGCAGATCTCGATTGTTGTCCGTGGGCCTCTCATTGTCGGGTATGGGAAATATAGCTTCCTTATACGCCAACTTGTAAATGTCGACGGTGAAGTGATCGCTAATAAAACGATGAACATTGCTGTCCATCAGCAATATCGCAGCGCAAGCGTGTTTGCACGGGATGCCATAAACTTGCCATCTGCGACATGAGCAAGTTCTACTGGCAAGGTCTACAGAGTTACTGCACTGGTCAATCACTTTGTAACGATCAGCGAGACAGCGAGCAACGTGAAGACTTCGGCTATCCTGCACAAGCGTCTCAACCTTTGAATGTATGCCCGGGCATAAGAAAGTCTCCCATTTGTTCGCTTGCTCACGGCGAGTGCATAACATGCGCATCAGCTTGTACCTGCACAACGAATATCGGAAATCTTAAAGAAATTTACGCGAATATATGAATATTTAAACACAACTACATCGGAGTAAACAGAACAGTAATAAACTAAAGATCGAAGAAGAAAAACATATACGACGGTATTTAAACCGAGACAATGATATTTACATTTGTTATCTTACACAGGATTCTACCAGACTAAAGGGTTAATGTGAATGTTAAACACCGACGACGATATCAAACTGCGGACAGAGCATGTTAAACACAGATAACGAACATTAAAGGGTAATGGGTAAGCTTAAGCGTTACATGTGTTTAACCTTCGAATACCTTATAGCGTCGACCATTTTCGTCACCGGTAGGTGTCGAGCTTCTTTGATCCACGCATTGAACGACTCAGCTACATTCGAATACATCTCGCCCCATCGGTCACCTTTGAACAGATAATTCGACCAGTGTGACATGTCGGATTTGTGAATCAACCACTGAAACGCTTCGGGTGATGCGGCCCGCAGTTCATTGACGGTGTCATCGAATTCTTTAGCCGTCGTTGCCCACGCGATACGAAAGCATATGGACCAGCACTCCTCCCTCAATGCCTTCCCAAGTCTGCCATTGGCTTTCATAAAATTGGCCTCCAAGTGCCGAAGGCAGTACGCGTGCGGGGATGAAGGGAAAACTCTCGCAACAGCGTTCACAAGGCCCTTTGACCTATCCGAAACGAATGTAATTGTCTCTTGGTAGTCCTCCTTCGTCGTATAAAGCATCACCTAACTTGGAAATGAACCACGTCCAATTGGCGTCGGTCTCGTTGTCGACAATAGCGAAGGCGACGTGGAAGAAGCCATTGTTCCCATCCTTCCCTGTGGCACCCAAGAGAGTACCCCAATACTTTCCAAGGAGGTGAGTACCATCGACAAACAGCAGCGGCCTGCATGCCCGCTTGAACCCCAAAATGCACGCGCTGAAAGAGAAGAACGCACGTTTAAAACGCTCACCGTTTCTTTCCACAAACGCGATGCTGCCGGGGTTTGTCTCAGCCACCTTATGGACGTACCAAAGCAACAGATCGTAGCTGGATATGTCGCTGCCATCGAGGATCACCCGGGCATGCTCTTTTCCCAGCCAAGCCTGCTTGTATGGAATGTGGACACCATGCTCCCGCAACATGTCCTTCTGAATGTCGATGGCCTTGTACAAGGGCCGGTCCTTCAGCTTCTGAATCACTCGTGCGCTGACCCATTTTTTGGACGCTTTTGGGTGTGACCCCGAGCCAATTCCACCACCGCAGGTGTGCGTCGGGTCCATTGTCTTGATTCTGAAGGTATTTCTATTATATTCCTTTGATGCGTGAACGCGCCATTGACATCCACCGGCCGCGCATTCCACAGTGACCCGATATTTTCGTTCTTCACGAATTTGAAATCAAAATTCCGACTGATAGCAAAATTGCGGAGTGTATCTCGGAAATGTTCAACGCCATCAAAACGTTGTCCGACATCCAACGACAACACTTCATGTTGATCTGACGACGATGGCAGGCATGCGACACCATCCGGGTCGCCATGTGGTGGGACAGAAGCGCTCACAGATTCCAAATTCCTGCCAACACTTCAGTTCAAACGCAAACGATCAGAATTTAAGCATAAAGTCCACTTATTTAAACGCCGAAGTTAATATTTACACGTTAACAGCCATAGTTAAACAGAGATGTAATAATGCAAACGGTATATGATAGGTTACACAGAAACATGATAACTTAATCGGAGACGCCAAATTTAAACGGATAATTCATTCTTTAATACAGATAATGGTGGTGTTAAACACTAACTGACATACAACTGCATAATTGTTTTAGAGCAACGCATTACCACGACAATAACTCGTTTTCAGAAGGCTGCCGTGGCACGTCATCCGTCTCGACAACCATATCGACTACACCGCCTTTGAGGATGGAGAACACATGACACATGCGCTGGAAGTCGACCTCGTTCTCTATTGGGCAAACCGTATTATGTCCATCGGGTGTGATGAACTTCATCCTCGCGCGACAAACATCGAGACCCCAGCGCTCACAAATCTCACCTAACACTGACGCCCATTCAGTTGACGCGGTGAACGTCAGCACTCGTCCCTCCCCGTTGTATCTAGCAATGGCACAAAAACTGTCCATAATATCGGGTGACCGGAGGAATTCAAATCCAAAAACCAACTTAGCAGAAGGAAAAGGAGAACAAGAACAAAATTATGTAATTCGCCTTCTAAGCTCTATAAGCGAACAAGAAACCATTAAGGTGGAAAAAACTCACATATGTATGCGTAAATGTGAGACATGACATGATGTGATCGCGCGGGGTTTTTTCCCACCATTTGCAGGGGCAAAAATGGATTTTCGTAACACGGACCCATTTCATGTGATGGACGGGGGGTAGAAGGGAACCAAACTATAACGGAGGGGCTGTCCGGGGTGTGAAAAAAAAAGAGAGGATTTTTGGCCAGTTTTGAAATTCACGAGGGATGAACAGCAATTTTCCCTTGATTAAATATGTGTATTGTAAATAATGTATTATTTATATGTTAGCTTTGTGCCTGTAAATGCCAAATGTTGTATTGTAAATGCTATATTTTAAAAGTTAAATATTGTAATGTGTTAAATGAATGTTGATAGCGTATTATATAATATGTTAATTTAATCAAGTTTTGTAACATATATTATAACATGATTACAAAAATAGTTATTTATATTTTATTTAAGTTAACAATATATTTTAAAATACCAATTGCTATTTAATTTATATAAAAAAAATATATGGCATATAATTAAATCATATTACATTTTTTTAAATTTAATAAACCACCACTCAATTAATTAACTTTTTTTAATTAGCATTAATTTTAAATAATGAGAGTTAATGTAATTAATAGTTTTTTAATATTATGTGAAATGTAAATTTACTATTTCACTTACATCGTAACTTTACTATTTCACTTAAATAGAAAATATACCCCTAAACCTACATAAAACCTAACAAAGAAAAACAAATACTACATTTCAAGTTACAGCAAACCAAACCACTTAAGTTAAAATACAGTATTTTACTTACACTATAATTTCAATTATATGTAAATTCACTTATAAAAACCGAACAACGCTGAATGTACAATTTAAGTATCAAGCTATGTAGAGGTTTTGATGAATGGCTAGCAAAACAAGATTGTTAATTAGGCAAATGATCCAAACTGTGATCAAGCAAGTGCAAAAACCACTTCATCATATCCAAAATCTCGGTGATTGATGATCTTGAGATGCCAACGCTGTTTATAAGTACATATGGTTATTGACTTCGAAACCATTGGGATCGGGCGGGCGTGTACCTGGTCTGTAAAATAGCAAAGAGGTTCTCACAATAACTTTGATAAAGTAATACATTGATTGAAGTCTGGAGATGTAAATGTTTTTTTTTCAGATAGTAATCTAAATAAGGATTGTAAGTACTCGTGAGATTTGACAAACAGTCAAACTGGTGATGCAAGAAATTTTACTATTCATAAAATTACTAAATTTACAAAAAAAAAAAATCAATTACTAAATTTTACAATCCAAGGAGGTTTCCCACAGATATCAAAATCAGAACTTTGTGAAACAAGAAATTAACAAGTGAGAGTCAGAAAGAACATATTGATTAGTCTTATGAACCCCTTCAGTAAGTGTTGCAAACAAACAAAATAATTGGGCACAACAACATGTTAATGCCAACAAAACACATTATCTAAAAGCCTGAGAGGCCAAGCATATCAATACTCATTGGCTTTACTGATGTGGAATTATAAGTTACTCGAATAGCTTACACTACATAATGGCAATAGGGTACCTTTTATTTATTGTAACAATAATGGAAACTTGCACTTCCAGCTTTGATATCCTCAATGTACTGGAAACACAGAAGATAGGATCTTTTCCTTTTTCTTTGTTTTCCTGTACAGAGATTTGTTAGGCAGATCAAGAACTTTATCTTTGACTAAAATTTTCTTAACTAATTGGTTGAGATAAAAATTCAAAAAAACAAACAAAAATAGGGATTTCCCAAGGAAAAGAAGAAATCTGTATTCAAAGGCCTGCACCATTTTTAAAGTAACTGTAATTGATGAAAATGCTGTAGAACCTAATGGTATATCCTCTGGAGCAAAAAGTGCACATTCAAGTGACTTCTGGTCCCCGTAAGAAAAAGGGGTTTTCCAATTTGGCTCCTAAAATGATGTAACTGTATACTGCATATGATGGTACATATGAAAAGATATTTCTCACAAAATCATGCTAAAGAAAGTCCTAAAAAATAAAATGTATCATACTAAGAAGTTGTAAAGATCTAGATTGACAAGAAATAATCCTCCTCACCTGGCCAATAAGTGGAATATCTAGCTAAGAAAATGAAGAAATCACATCCACCTCAACGCATGCTTCTTCTAAGGTTTCTCTCACTGCCCCTTCCATAGCTGACTCCCCGATTTCAAAGAATCCAGCAGGATGAGTTCTGCGACAGTTTCACAATAGTTGGCTTTGTAGTCAAATCATTTAAGGAGATTGGTAGCATGCATATCATCTTAAGAACCTCAAAGTTTTAAAAGAAGATGTCAAAAATAAATAAATAACCATAACTAAAGCCCCAAACAAACAAAAACAAAAAAACAAAAAACCCAGACTTCACAGGAATGGCGTAAACTTGGTGTCAATTGTCAACCAGTGAATCTTCTACCAGAGAAATCTTAAGTAGAGAGATAGAACAACTCAATAAGCAAAGTAGAAGGTATAAAGATCCACCAAATACTAAAGAAGGTTCAGGCTCACTTAAGAACCAAGGAAGGATCAGCTAAATTATGTGGTCTTAAATATAGTCAATGCACATGTAAAAGAAAAAGAATTCATGGCAAAGGGTTGTCACTTCTTAGCGTAAGTAATGATTATGTTTTAGATAAATTGAAACTAAAGTCGTGATATATGTGCATAAGAAACAAAGCAAACATTTATTTGCATCCTGCATTGTATTATGCTTTATTTCATAAACATCATTAATTCAAAAAATTAATATTGTGAAGGAAAAATCCTACCAGAAAGCAAATTTCTCAACCACTAGATTGATATGACAAGCCTGCATAAAGGCATCACAAGTATTTGCAACTAATCAACTGAACAAAAAATCAATGTCTCACTTTCAGGCAACACAAAAATAATAAAAATAATAAAACAAAAAATACAAAAGTCAATGTTTTATAAATCCAAACATTCATTTGGGTTCCAGATGTAATAGTAGAGAAAGGTTAACATATGTACCATAGACCATAAGATGGCTCAATATTCTGTTTGCAAAGCAAAACCCTTTTGTCATACTCTACTAGGCAACCAACAACCTGAATATATTCAAACAATGCATTAACCACTGAGGGAACATATTTCAAATAATGAGGATAAATAAGAAACCAGCAGCGTAGGTACATGCAAGGGATGAAATGAACTTGTTAGACAACAATATTCGAATTGACTTCTAAACAAGATCACTACAGAATGTTTTCACAAATTCTAACTTCCCATAAAATAAACTATTATAAGCTTGCAACAAAATATTAAACTATATGATAAAATATCATAAGAAACATTTTTCGAAAACCAAAACCTGATGGAATCCATCAATATTTGAATTTAATCTGGGCATTCAAAAAGTACGTATTCTAATGTGACATCGCATGTACATGACATGCACATAGCTAGATGCTATCAATTTGGATTGTTAAATGAGACATTTTCATACACAAACCTGTAAATTTTGTTTAAATGAAGGTTTGTTGAACAATGCAATTATGCATAGACACCTAACCCTTGAATCGTAATAATTCTTTGCAGTTTAGGGCTGTGGGGTAGACAGAAAGAGACACAGGGGCATACAACTCTACGGTTAGGAATCACTACTCTTTGTTTATTCTTTAAATCATTTAGACTTCCCTGTTTAAACAATAAAAATGAACTTAGCCCACAAGCCAAGCTTTCATCTTCATCACTTCCCTATTCACTCCTTACTCAAATTTGAGAACAAGATTGTTTAAAATGACATCATCTGTTCTCTTGTGATTGTCCTATGGTTCCATTCTCAAATTTTCCCACCTCCCAAACCTCTAATGTCCAAAACCCAAGCCACAAACATTCCCACCTCTCATCTCTCTGATCTCTCTCCCTTGCCTCTGAAATTGTAGAAACCTATATTTTCAAGCCTCTCGTTAGTCCTAGAACAGAAGAATTCCAACAAAGAGAAGGAGAAGAGAAGAAAGGAGTCGCATTAGGACATTATAAGATTAATCTGCAAACCAAATATCGTAATGACATTATCTCACATTTTGATACGGGCCCCTCAAAAGTCTCTAGGTAGAACATTCAACCAGGGTTGCATAAGCACTAATTACTGTTTTATAGGAGACTATACATAATCATTCAATCATTGAGTATATACACAAATACCCGCTTTTGCAGAGGCTTAAACAATTTAATAAAAAAACTCCTTAAATTAATAAGGAGATCAAGATTTGAAATAGTGAAATACAACTAATTCAAGTAAAGATGTCAGTCAAAACTTCATATTCCTTTTGACTTGAGGGCTAATCTCTATTGCCCAGTAGAAGGAGTTTATGAGGAAGGAAGAAGAAAAGTTTGAAACATCTATAATTACAATCATTGCATATATTTATATACAAGTTGCATTTGCCCATTTTCTCTACTGTATCCAAGTTCCAACTTTTTCTGCTGCATGTGCAAAATTTTTACATTGTTATCACTTGACATCTCATTCATTGCCTCATTGTGCACTTTAATGATAAGATTTATTTTATGATTTCTGCTTTTCTTTTTTTTAAACATGAACACTTGCAATGTCTATGCTACGGTTGATAAAAAACAGGTTCGTGAACAACCCTCTTGTTGTCATTCTATTTAATTGTGAATAAATAAATTAACAAAGAAAAATGGTTCAAATCTTGATATTAGATGCTCTCGAGGTTCTAGGTATGTATTCCACTACATTACTTACCTGCTAAAACTTTTTTCAGTGGTGCACACTTGGTAAATTAGCAAATGGCAAACTAGATTACATAATCATGTGATTGGTGGCACAACTTTCATGAATCATCTGATACCACCTAAACGATGAGTCCAACTCACATGTTTCCAAGCATTACAACAAACTTCAGATGTGCAAAGCACTTTCAGCCGTGATAGTGAAAGTAGCTATAAATAAGCTAGGGTTTATACTACTACACTAGAAAAAACATTTTATCTAAAATGCACCCAGCTATTTATAACTAACATCTATCACCCCACTGATTATGAATAATTACATGTCCACTCTTATTTCTCAATCAATTAGAGCCCTAAATATAGGATTTCATCAAAGCATGGTAAAAATTTTATAATGTGTTATTTTTTGGATGTCAAATGAAGCACATGAAGTTAGAAGCACCCAACAGCGCTTACTAGACCGCTGAAAAGTTACTACTGGTTTTTATCCAAAAAAGGGGAAAAAGATCACTATTGGATAAAAAGATACACGCATACCATCTTTGGTTGTGAGATCGATTATCCCCTTATGCGAGTATGCACAGAAGTGCCAGTTTTAATGGTTTCATTACTCATAATGATCCATGACTGTAGATAGTTTACAATTTGAGTTATAACAAAATTGAGGTCTCACTGACATGATCTCATCTTGGCCCTTCATTATTACCTAGATTCAAGGGGTCCATGTCATAAACTATGCTTCTCACATATATATAAGAACATACATATACAAATAAATGAGGAGAACTATGGAAAAAGACATAATCATAATGAAAAGTTCAAAAATTCACATAAAGTCACTTTGTAGGGCACAAAGACCTAACATAATTTCCTAGAAATTGTATATAGATTGGCAACCTGAATTTTTTTTAAAAGGCAAGACTTCAAAGGAAAAAAAATAATTTTAATTAAATATTGTCCCATTTTCAACTTACAAAATGTTATCATACTGTAAATGACTGTATGAAACAAAGATATTTTCACAAAGCTGAGGACCAATACACAATTGAAACTACAATTTCACGAACACATGAACTGCATTTCAAATTCCTACGCCCAAAGCAATTTAGGAAGCAAAACAAAATTTGATAAAACAAGTAACAAAATTTACCCTCTTGCCAAGTTCCCCACACATTAACCCATCTTCTCAAATATGGCTGAAAATTTTGGTAGTCGACTCTATCCTTCAGACAGTACTCCCCTTTCTGGAAAGCTTCTGAGAGAGCAGCTCCTGCTGCTTGATCGGCCAAAACCAACGAGACTGTATCTTCAGTCATAAGACATCCTTCCTATTGCCTACGTTGGTTGGTGATAAGGTTCCCATTTTGTTTTCTACAACAACATTAAATGTCAGTTGAAACCACTCAAACATGACTGATACAACCACTCCTTTCAATGTTCCACCCCATCCGCCAACTAAGTGCAGCGAGGAGATTCAACTTTGATAGCTAACTTAACAAAGAAACACCTTTACTCTCCAGTGAATGATCATGTGTCAAGAACTCCACAATGGCCTTGAAGGTATCCCTGGCAGCCATCACAATGGCTCTTACCGGAAAAAAGCGTGTGAAGTACCAACTTTAACAACAACCAAACACCTTCCACAATCTTATGTTGATATCTCCTGCAGCCACAGTTCGAAAGCTTTTATAGCCTTATAACTTACTTCACTGCTGTTGTTCTCCAACATGCCTGCATTTGTGATATCAGCTCTAAGTTTCGCACAAGTTGCTTGCTTGACCTGCTTCTCCGGCAAAAGTCAACAATATGTTCCAGAGCCTGCAAAACAGCATTTTTTAAACTTGCAGGAGTTCTACCTGCAACAAATGTCAAGCTGAGCAGGTTCAATTCACACTGGCCATTGTTCAATTTGTATTCAAATGGCTATCCCTTGAGGTCAGTATTATTTAACTCTTCTAATGCCAATAGACAGAAGGGCCTTCCTCCACTGTCCCCGCATTCCTTCAACCACTTTTCAATAGCTTTTAGTTAGAAGGACCATCCCTCCTGCAGTCACCAGATCATGCATCATCTGATTTGCAAAGGGACAATAACGACCCTAGAGGGAACTCATTATGAGTTTTTCCTCGTAGCTGTCATTAGATTGCCCTTCAAGATGTGAACTTCCATTAAGAATTTTCTGCCATCTCAAAGCAGCTCATAAATCTACACACAAAAATAAGAACCACTAGAGTCAAAGAACAAACAAGCCACTTTACCAGGCCAGATGGATTACTAAATTCCACTGAATAACCTTTATAGCGAATTCCAAAAACGAAGTTTCATGCTAAAATCTTAGCAAATCATTAGTTGCCTTGTAAGAAAAATGCCTAACCCAGAATAAGGCATGGTACTGTTACAAGCCTAAAAATCATACAATCAAATAGTAAATGAGTGTATGCAAGATGCGTTCTATGCAGATGTGTGCTTCTGTTGTATGCATTTACATATGTCTGAATGTCACTGCAATTTCTGTTTTAACTGGAAAAAAAGCACCTGACTGAACATACTAGCATTCTCATATTTAATGCTCATTAACTAAAATTTAAATCATTAAATCCAATAAAAATATGTCCAATTTCAGAAAAGCATTACTTTGCAGAAAAAAATGACATATATGAGCCATAAACGCACACTATATGGCATTTGTTTCATTTACACTGCTGAAAAGATGAATTTTATTGTTGAGACATAAATTTTATGGGGAACGTTTTCAGCAAAGACAAAGTACTACCAAGCCAAAATATACCACCATAAACAAAACCAAAAAACTTGATCATATGATTTTGAACATGATGGAAAGCTAAAAGTGACATATACTTAGAATGAATGCGAACCTTTTTTTATCTCCGGCTAGCAGGACATTCAAGGGGCATGAGCACTTGAACAAATCAAAGACTATTTTTTAACTTGCAACTCTGTACTTTTGGTCCCCACGCTTCAATATGGATGAAGTGATATAATCCGGCTCCATTCCTTCATTTATCATTTCCTTAACCAGGGCTTCAGCCTTACCGACCTCTCCTTGATGACAGTAACCATTTGCCAAAGAAGTGTAAGTGAAAGCGTCAGGTCTGAGGCCCTTTCCAATCATCTCATCAAAGTGATTGAGAGCATCTTGAAGATAATCCATCTTGCAAAGTCCATCTATCAATTGTGTGTAGCAAACAACATCAGGTTCAAGCTCTGATGCTTTCATATAATTCAACAATTTTGAAGATTTTAGTTTGAATGATATTTTTCTATCTTCCCTGTTTGGGGACGACCAAAATCCATGCTGGGCTTTTTTCAAGTAAACATCCAACATTACTGTGCATGTAACAACATCAGGCTTAATTCCCTTTTCCTGCATTTTAATAAATAAATTATGGGCTTCTTGGATGTGATATATCTTGCAATATCCATTCATTAATGTAGTATACAAAAAAACATCTGGCTTCAGCCCTCTGCTAACCAAATCATCAAACCAAAATTGGGCATTTTTCATATCTCCTTTCTGACAATAGGCTGAAATAAGTCTAGTATAGGCAACCTCATCTGGTGTTACATTCCTTGCTAGCATCAAATTGAATACTGTGGAAGCTCCATCTACACAATTTTCCTTACAAAGTTCACCAACTAGTTTAGAACAAGCAAAATGATCCACAAGAAAACCCTGGTTGGATAACTGAACAAAAAGTTCATATGCATCATGAGCACAACCCAAATCCAGAAACCCACAAACCATCGCGCTGAAAAGAATTACTTCCTGAGCAATCCCCTTCTCCTCTAAACCTTTAAATAATTCTTGGGCCTCCTTTAAGTGCCTTCCTTTGCAAAGATTCTCAATGGCCACACTAAAGGTGACAGCATTGGGCTCCAAGCCCCTCTCTATCATATAATCCATAAGCTCAAATGCCTCCTTCACAAAACCATGCTTACAAAAGCCACCAACAAGTACATTATAGGTAACAATATCTGGCTCCACATTGAGCTTCACCATATTAGAGAAAACTTTCTGAGCATTATACATTTCACCATTACGACAATACCCACATATCAAAATCGTATAATGAATCTTATCAGGAACCATCCCCTGACCCTTCATTTCTTCAATCAGCTCAATGGCATCATCCATGTTCCCTAATTTGCAATGAGCATTTAGTGCAATATTATACAAGACTTTGTCAAGGAAAACCCCTGAGTCTTTAAACCTCTGAAAATACTCTAGAGCTTGTGAATCCATCCCCATTTTGCAGAAACATTGGAGGATAAAGCTGACAACAAAATAGTTAGTACTGATATGCTTCGAGACCATTTCATCATAAAGTTCCAGTGCTCTTAAGAGATTGCCTGAGTTACAATATCCCTGAATAAGGCATCCATAGCTAAATGCATCTGCAGGAACATCTCGCTTCACCATATCCTCCAAAAGCTTCTCAGCTTCTTGAAGCCTCAACTGTTTGCACAAGCCACTAATGACTTTGCCATAAACCACATTATCAACAGGGACACCCTCTTGGATTATTTCTTGAAGCACATCAAAACCCATTTCAGATTTTCCACTGGCACACAGTCCTTCAATGAATGTTGTGTATGTAATCACATCAGGCGTAACTCCAGTCTCTTTCATCTCCTCCAATACACTCTGTGCTGCATCAAACTCTCCACCTCGGCAGAGCGCTTTGATGAGAATTGTGAACCTATAAGCATCTGGATTCATACCAAAACTCTTCATTTGCTCATAAACAGCCATTACTACTTCAAGATCACTACTCTCCACCATGAAATTCAATAAAAAGTTGCAAGATTTAGGGGAAGGAACAAACCCACGTCCGGCCAGCTGAACAACAGCATCAAAAGCCTCTCTTGGCCTATTACAGACGGTGAATGCGCGGATCAACGCATCCAAAACGAACAATAGCTTGCCAGAACGATTCAAGAATCGAGATAGAGTATCAAAGAGGTCCAAGAAACGAGAAATCCACACCGGGCTTCGATGAAACAAGGTCAGTGAACAGTGACACCAACTTATGACGACGACCAGAGGCGAAGAGGATGCAGACAATGGCAACGTAGGAGGCGACGTCGCGGCGCAGGGCGAGAGCAGGGCTCCCGTTGAAGCTTGAGAGTGCGACGCTGGGTTTAAGGTCAAGGAGGAATTCGCCAACCTGGGAGCTTTGAAGCGATGAGCGCTTCTCTTCAATGGTAGAAGGGAGGTCCTGGATCAGCACGGAAGAGGAGGAAACAGAGAAGGAGGGGCAGCAGAAGAGATTGGGTAGGATTCTAGGGTTTCTGAGAAGAAGCTTGGAGAGCTTGAAGCCTGTGAGGCCATTGAAGAAGAATTGAGGCTTCATCACTGAGAAGCCATTGGAGAAGATGGCGCCTAAAACCCTAGCAAAATTTTTCTCGCGCGTTCGAGCTAACGGGTCGGACTTTTTAACGGATTGGAATCCGGTAAGAGATCATGAACATTGTACGGCTGCCAAAATAGTCTTAAATTTTATATTTTGTTTATAAGCTAATCACGTGATCTCATAAAAACATATTTCTATTGATTTTTCGGTTTAATACCCAAAATGGTCCCTCTATTTTTCTCTCTCTTCCCTTTTGGTCTCTACTGATTTGATCTAATGGTCTCTCTTTTTATTTGGGATTTCAAGGTCGACGTTGGTTTTCCGTTTTGGATTAGTTTATTATTAAAGAATGCCCGTGGCATGTTTTTTAAAGTGTCGGATCCGGATCCGGTCATTACATCCGGATCCGACAATCCAAAGAAGCCATCCTCTCTCCACTACCGTTGCCGAGCACCGGAAGCGGCGGCTCCTCCACTTTCGCCGTGACCTTCACCCCCCGCCACCGCCGTGGAAAGCGGCTCCTCCACTCCCATAACCAACACCACCAAGACCATGGCCGGTGCCATAGGGTGGTAAATCTAGAGTTAACAGAGCTCTAGAAGCAAGGCATATGGTCGCACTTAACAAAACCAGAGTGACACTAGAGCTCTATTATGAGTGCCCATGAAAGGCTCTTGTTGCATGGAATGGAGAGTGAGAATGGAGGATTTATAAGGTTTTGGGAGGATTTATAAGCTCCTGATCCTTAGTTGGACACCAATATGAGCAATGTCTTGTCAAAATTCCCTGCTTTTAAAAGCAGCATGCACTTCTCTTTTTATTATATATATATATATATATATATATATATATATATATATATATATATATATATATATATATATATATATCAACTTAATTATATTGTGTTTATGTGTCTATGAAACAAGTAATTTTTATGTTTACTGAATATATAATAATGGTTCAGAAGCAATTCAAGGAAGAAGAAAGATGTAGCAAATTGAAAAGCACAGGATCATTCCAACTCATGGTGTGAAAGAGATCAATGAAGAGGATGTGGATGATCAATCTTGAGAGGGTCAAGAGAAAGATAATTAATGTATGCATAACAAGGAATGTGCAGGCCAGAGAGAGCGCAACAAGAAAGGATGGGTCCCCATGCATGCAATGGGGCACAAACCTTCTACTGCTGATCCTCATCCCCCATGTGCATGTTTTCCCATGCTCCAAAATTAACCTAACCCTAAAAGCTAGAGCTATAGCGCACTGATCAACTATATAGAATAGAAAGCAGAGAAGCACATTTGCAAACCCTATAAATAGCTATCACTCTTCATGTTCTTCTTAACTCTCATAAAGACCACACAGGTAGCATTTCCTCCATGGCTACGTGGAGGAGTACTAACCGTGTTGCACTTGCAGTACTCTTGTTTGCACTGTGCGTTGGTATTACCATATGTCCTGCAGCCGCTAGAGGGCTATTCCATGTAGAGGGAGAAGTTTATGGGGTTGGTTATGAGAGAGTCATAGGTGGAGTTGTTGTAGGAGTGAGTGGAGGAGCTGGTTATGGAAGTGGAAGTGGAAGTGGAGGTGGAAATGGAGAAGGCTATGGAGGAGGTGGGGGGAGTGGTGGAGGAGGAGGTGGTGGAAGTGGGGGGAGAGGTGAAGGTCATGGAAGCGGAGGTGGAAATGGACAATGGTATGAAGGAGGTGGTGTAGGTGGTGGGGGGTGGTGGTGGTGGAAATGGTGGGGGAGGTGGCGGGGAGGTGAGGTCACCGAAGTGGGGGAGGCTTTGGTCTGGCAACGGGTGGAGAGGTGGTCTTTGGATTGTCGGATCCGGATGTATGACCGGATCCGGATCCGATTACTTTAAAACATGCCACCGCGTCGCATTCTTTAATAATAAACTATCCAGACGACGCCCACGTCAGCGGTCTGAAACGGAAAATCTAACGTCGTTACGGGCTTGGGTCAAATCGGCCTGAAATAAAAAGTAGATGGACCATTAGGATCAAATTTGAGTAGAGGGACTAAAAGGGAAGAGAGAGAAAAGTAGAGGGACCATTTTGGGTATTAAACCTGATTTTTCTGTAGAAGCAGAAGCGAAATACAGTTTTTTCATAACTTGGTCATATGGTGCTTCTCGGAAAATAACATTTCAATTATGGAGGTTATAAAATTACTAAATAACCCTTATTAAATAAAGAATTGACTGTATTTTATATTTTTTTCTTTCAATCTTTTCACTGCTCTAATAGTTTTCTCTACCTTTCCAAATCTTCTCTGATATGTTACCTCCACCCCTTTCATCCAGACAGATGAAAAATAGAGAAAGGAAAAAAAAAAAAAAGAGGGACAACACAAGCATGATGCCATTTATTATTATCATTAGCGTTATTGTTATTATCATTATCAATAACAATTGTTATGTTTTGAATGCATAATAGTTGAGATATTATAATAATTCAATAAATGTCCATTTTAGTTTTTGTCGTTGAAAAAATTCTTCTAAGAATCCACATCCAAACAACTTCACACATAAAAATACTTCTGCATTAATTTATCAAAACATAAAATATAGAGAAGCATCTAAGAAGTACTTTTTTTTAAAAGTATTTTTACCCAACTGCAAAAAAGAACACCTTTTTTAAGCTTTGTAAATAATTTTTTCTTAATTTATTAAAGAATGAACGGGAGTCGCAATTGGTTTTGTGATGGAGTGGGAATCACTCTTCGATCCATCTATGATGCCCTCGTTTGGATATGATTGAACGGAATGGTAACTGAGTTAAATTTTCTCCAAAACAATATTTAAAAAGGAGTAACAATTTTAATTTGGACAAGCACAAAATTGAGTAAAGCAAAATGCTTATGATCTAGAGAGTATAATTCTTCAGAAAGCCTATATAATTTGAAAGGATCTCTAGAGTCAGGCCAATATAATTCATCCAATGCTGGAATTTTTCTAGCTTTATGTATGTCAACATTACGATATTGACGATTACAGATATCATATTCATCTATATCTAAGTCCAATGCTAGAAAGAATGCTCTTTCGTTTTTCAACTTCTCTTGTTGGAACTTCTTCTTTATCCACAATTGTAAACCTTTACAAATACAATTGATAAGTATACAATTACGTGTATTTTATATATTCAAATTGTATACTTATTGAGTTAGTATTGGAGTAATTTAGTGAAATATGAGCCTAAATCGAGTATGAATTGTCTTCGCAGGCACCAAGTGTAGATTAAAGCCAAAGGAGAGCCAAAGGAAGCAAATGGGAATAAAAACATCAAAGATGGCATGCTCCTGACTTAGCACTTAGAGGGTTACAATGCTTACACGCACCTTACGGCCAGGCTTATGGCCGTAAACCAAATTCAGAAGGCCTTGCGGGCATCCTTATGCTTGTAAGATGAGAGAGGCGTTTACGGAAGCAGCTTATACCCGTAAGGTTGGAGGAGAAAATTATCAGATGAGGTTTACGGTCCTAGGCTTACGGCCGTAAGCAGGACCGTAACCTAAAGACAGAGAACCTTACGGGAGAAGCTTATGGCCGTAATCGGGGACGTAAGGCACGAGGAAAGTTGAAACCCTAACGTTTACGGCCTAGCTTACGCCCGTAAGCTGGCTGTAAATTTACGCCTATATAAGCTTTTACTGGAGAAGATTGAGTGAGTTTTTTTAGGTTTTATTCTCTAGTTTGGGGGAAGAGAGCGGCTGGAGTAGGGAAGAGCTTAACTGCGAGATCAAGAGGCAATTTCTCCATCAAAAAGTCGAGAATCCGCATGTCCCTACATCAACATCACCTTCACCACCATTAGGGCATCATCGCAGTCAAGGATTGCAATTCTCCAATATCGAGGGGAATTTAAGGCCAATCCTTGTATTCTTGGATTGAGAGAGTTTTCCATTTTACTTTCTCATTATGATGTTTGTAATTTCTTGATTTCATTTTATTGCATTATGGGCTAATCCCCTTTTTGGGAAGCTTGGACTTGAAACCTTGGGGGATTTTTTGAATTCTACTTGTATTTCTTTATTCTCAATTACTTGTGAAGTTTAATCTTAGAAATGCATGTGTGCTTTGATGAATGCCTTGTTACATGTTGCATGATTGTTGGCGAGCGGTGAAAACCAGTTATCCATTTGATTTAGCATGCAGTGAAAACCCGTTGGCTCTTGAAGCCTAGCGTGCTATGAAAACCAGTTATATCCTACGAATTGGCGTGCGGTGAAAACCCGTCTACTATCACATTTCTGTTTAAACCTACCTTTTATTGAGTTAGAAATATTCGTAGAAGTTAGTTCTTCATTGCCTAATCCCCAAGGGTGTATTGTCCAAGTGTTCCCATTACCCCTGCTAATCTCTACCCCTTTGTTATTTGCAATCCCTTTAGCTATTTAGTTAGACTTTTCAATCGTCATTTCTGTTAGGCTAGATTTCATAAATTGAAGTTAGTACCAGTGCGTTTGCTCCCTGTGGTTCGAAAACCCGACACTTTACCGTGCCCACTTTATTACTTAACGACCCGTGCACTTGTGATGACGCAAAGCGCGTGCCAAGTTTTTGGCATCATTGCCGAGGAGCAACATTAGGAACACTTTAGCTTTGTCTTTCTAGCCAGTTGTTTTTCAGTTTTCAATTTTACTTTTGATTTACTATCATTTGGTGACCAAGGATTTGGAGTGACACTTTCAATGTTCTTACTGGTTTTAGGTATGGTGTATGACTCGGGGGAATCCATCAACTTTAGTTGAAGGGAACCCCGAGATTGAAAGAAAACTTCGAAGAAGACACCGAGGACAAGGAAGTGGAATAGAGTTGAGCAGGAACAGCTTGCAGAAGTAGTTGAGATTGAGGTTGAGAGTGTAGCAGACATGGCCGAACAGAATGAATAGCAGCGTACTTTATCAGATTTCGCGGTGTCAATTACATGGGGGACTCAATCTAGCATAGTTCATCCCCGGGTGGCTACAAACAATTTTGACTTTAAGCCCGCGTTCATTCAGATGATTCAATAGACTGCTCAGTTCAATGGCTTGGTCAATGAAGATCCGAACAGCTACATTGAAAATTTTCTTGAAGTTAGTGATATGCTGAAGATCAATGGGGTTACTGATGAGGCCATCCGACTTCGCACCTTTCCATTTTCATTGAAGGGGAAGGCTAAACAATGGTTGCAATTGTTACCCCGATCATTTATCACTACTTGGGACAAAATGGTAGAAGCCTTCCTCACCGGATATTTTCCTCCAGGGAAATCGGCGAAGTTGAGGAACGAGATCTCTTCATTTGCACAGTCTGATTCTGAATCATTATTTGAAGCATGGGAGAGATTCAAGGAGTTGCTAAGGAAATGCCCTCAGCACACATTCTACAACGGCATAAAGCAGAATCTGCGCCAGATTATAGATGCCTCTGCGGGGGGTACATTAGGCAACAAGGCCCCTGCTGATGCTCGCCAACTAATTGAAGCTATGGCGATGAATAGCTATCAATGGAGTAGTAGAGATAGTAAACAACCGGCATGAAGTTGACGCTCTCACTTCACTAGCTGCATTGGTTGAGGGGCTCAGTAACAAAGTGGATGCCCTAACAGTTTCAAGAAACTTGCCCGTGATGGCTTGTGATGGGTGCAGGGGAGCTCATAGATAGAATGATTGTCCCATATCAACTGGAGCATCGACATCATCACAACCAATGGAGCAAGTCGACTTTGTGGGGAATGCACCAAGGCAGAATAATCCCTACAGCAATTCTTATAACCCTGGCTAGAGGAATCATCCAAATTTTTAGTGGAGAGGCCAAGGACAGCAGAGGCCAGACAACCCCAGGGATTTTAGCATCCACAGCAGCAACTAGACAGGATTTCAGAGCTAGAAAAGGTTCTAGCTAAGTATATTCAGACATCTGATGCAAGACAAACCAACATGGAGACTCTTTTGAAAAACCAGCAAGCTTCAATTCAAAACTTGGAGGCCCAAGTAGGGCAGATCGCTAAAAGTCTGACTGAAAGGCCGATGGGTAGCTTACCAAGCAACACCGAAGCCAATTCGAGGGAGCATGCTAAGGCGATCACTTTGAGGAGTGGTCGAGCACTTCAAGAGAGAATTCCCAAGGAAAAAGGTAAACCTTCATCGACTGAGAAGGGCAAGGATAGGCTCCCATATATGGGAAAAGAAGATGCTGAAATACATATCTCCCATGAGCCAAGAATTCCATATCCCTCTCTATTGAAGAAGGATCAATCGAATGAACAGTATAAGAAGTTTCTGAGTCTGTTTAAAGCGTTACACATCAACCTACCCTTCGTCGAAGCATTAACCCAAATGCCACGCTATGCCAAATTCCTCAAAGACTTGCTATCAAACAAAAAGAAATTTGAGGAAGGTGCAGCAGTGATACTTGAAGCCAATTGCTTAGCTGTCTTGCAAAACAAGCTTCCTAGTAAGAGGAAAGATCCGGGCAGTTTTATAATCCCTTGCTGCATTGGAGTGATGGGAACGGAGAAGGCTCTAGCTAATTCTGGAGCTAGCATCAATGTCATGCCCTTTTCTTTGTTCAAGAAGTTGGGTTTGAGTGAACCGCGCCCCACTACAATGACACTCCAAATGGCAAACATATCAATCAGGCACCCTTGAGGCGTTGTTGAAGATGTGCTAGTCAAGGTTGACAAATATATATTTCCAGTTGACTTTGTGGTGCTTGATGTAGATGAGAACGCTGATGCCCCATTGATCTTGGGAAGACCCTTCCTCCGAACCTCAAAGGCTTTAATCGATATGGATAGAGGCAAGATGGCGCTGAGAGTTGGAGATGAGTCAGTCACCTATCAGCTAGCTGAAGCAATGAAGAAATCGGTAAATTTTGATGACGAATGCTATTTCAACGATGTTACTGATACGTGTGTTGAAGAATGTGTGTAGGTATTGGTTCAGCAACATCATTTTGAAGGCTGGCAAGATTCAGCAAAGGAAGAAAGCCCAAGCTCAGCATTCAGGATAGAAGAGGCATCAACGCCCCTAAAGAGGACTTTAGGAGATAGATGCGTTCACGCACCAGGAAGCAGCTTTAATCCGGGGAAAAGCTCAGTCATAACACCCTGGGACCACCACACACCCCCCTTGGTTCAACAGGTAAGGAGGTTTTCAAATTGATGGGACCGCCGTGAGGTAAGAACTCTTCATGTCAAGCTAGAGACTATAAACAAGCGCTTCTCGGGAGGCAACCCAAGTTATTTTCATTTTTATTTTGCCATTATTTTCTGTATTTTTTTTTTTTTTTTTTTGCTTTAGTTATTTGCTGTTGTTTTAGTTTTTAGTTAACTTCGGAGATCTATGTTTGATGTGAGTGCCTTGTATCTGTTTTAGTTGTGCATGTTTGAGCTAATTAGTAAGGACCATTGTAACTGGGCATTTATTTTAGAGAAATAGAAGCTCTGCCAAAATTTTCAGGGATGTTTACGGGCTTCTTACGCCCGTAAGTCCGGCCGTAATGCCTTTACAGAGGCACTTATGATTTGGCTTACAGCCCGTAACAATTAGGCAGAGCCATCTCGAGGACCTTATGAGAGCACTTATACCTGTAAGGTATGGCTGTAAGAGAAAATCCCGAGAGCCTTACGGGGCATTTCAATAGCCACTTACGGCCCGTAAACCCTTGGGAATTTTTGTTTAAAGACCCTTATGGGCACCCTTATGGCCGTAAGCGAGACCATAACTGAGAATCCACAAAGCCTTACGGCCCTAGTTTTCAACTCCCTTATGGCCCGTAACCTTTATTCAGAAGCAGGAGAACCGCCTTACGGGCTTGTCCTTACGCCCGTAAGACCCCCGTAAGAAGAAATCCAGATAGCCTTACGACTTGACTTACACCCGTAGGTCAGCCGTAAGCAGTTGGGTTTAAGCCCCACCGGCGACCTTTTCTATTCATTTCTCCCCATTCCTCTTCCATAGTCCCCCACCGCCGGTGGTCCCCTGCTTCTCTTTGCTGCTCATCCCTTTCCTTGGGCACTCCAACACCCCTTTTAGACATCGAACGAAGTGAGTTCCGGCCGTTTACTTCATTTTTTCTTCTCCGACGTTGAGATACTCCAAATTTTAGTTTTTTTTCTTCATTTTTCTTGTCTTTTCTTCAATAAATTGTGCCTTCTTGATTGTAAAAACATGTCTTGGATGCTAAATTTTGATTGATTGTAATTTTAGGGCAAAACGGTTACAAGGGAGGTGCTTACGGAATAAGTCTTTTGACTTACGGCCGTAACCCCCTGGTAGGGATAAATTCCCGTGCCTTACGACCGTAAGCACGGCCGTAAAGCAGCCGTAAGCTTGACTGATTTGGTGCACTCTAGGTATTTTTCGTATTTAACGTCCGTATTTTCAATGTAGGATGCCTAGAGCTAAGCACGTAGCACATCGGCCGCCGAAGAGGGCTAGAGCGGACGACGCAGGGCCTTCTACCCCGGTTCCACCTGGCAGACCCTCATTCACTTCCCCACGCTTCCGAGAGCGGTATGACCGCTTGATGACGAAGCGGATTGGCCAGTCTTGAGTTATCAACTGGCCCACACTCACTCACTTGGTGGGTGGGACCGGCTCCTATCGATCGAGGAGACGGTATACCGAGACATTACCTTGGAGATGCTTAGCACCTTCGAGGTTGATCGGGGCCTTGTCGGGTTCCCTCGCCCGGGCGCGATCCAGTTTCAGCTGTTCGGAGAAACCAGGCTACTGAGCCACACTCAGTTTGCATTGCTGATGGGGTTGTATGACGCTGAGTACACTACTACAACCCCATATAAGGCACTGGAGATCGACCTGCCCCCGGGTGTCACGGCCATAACCGTTTGGCGCGGACTCAGTCAGGGGCGGAACTATGAGCCGGGCCCCACCAAGGTGTCTTTCCTCATCCGACCTGCTTTGAGGTATCTGCACGCCATCTTCGCTCATTCCGTTGCAGGTCGCTCAGACAGCACAGGAGTGATGGGGCGACAGGAGCTATTCTTCTTGTTTAGTATGACAGAGAGTTGCCCTGTCCTCGCTCTTGGTGGAGTTCTTGCGCCCGTCGGCCCTTTTGGGGTCCGTACATCACGCGGTTGGTGCAACATATGGGACTTATATAGGGCTAAGGGCGTTCGCAAAAACACCCCTGTGAGTTTAAGCCCTTTGGGTGATAGGCGCGGCAATCTTGCCTCATGCAGCCCAGGACGATACAGATGAGGAGTCTGAGGCCAGCATCGACTCTGTACCGTCCGCCATCGCCCCAGCTGCTCCAGCTCACCCTAGGGATGATATCAGAGAGCAGTTGGTCGCGATTATGGCGGAGCAGCACACACTCCAAGCTGATCAAACTGCGATTCGGGAGTCGGTGGTACGGATAGAGGCCGATCTCCACCGTGCTCTGGCGATGCTCGAGCGCCTACTTCCTCCTGCTGTCCCGGCTGTTGTTCCTGCCACTGAGGCACCGACTGAGCCTCCTCCAGCTCCTGAGGATCCCCCTGCTGACCCTGCACTAGTCCCAGAGACCCCTTCCTTCGCCCCAGATACCCAGGACACGCCTCCAACACTTCAGTTATTTTCTTTATTTCCTGTTATTTGTGTAGTTCTTGTACTTGGCAAGGGTTGGTCCTGCCATTTTTTATACATTTTCAGACTTTTAGCGTATTTTCCGTTTCTTTCTGTTTCTTTTATTTCTATCTCTTTTACTTTTTTTTTGAGCTTAATGTTATACTTGATCGCCCAGGCATTTTTTATACTCTAACCACCACCACCAATTATAAAGTGGGTCCTCGCTCGGTCTCTTTTGACTTGGAGTGGACCCCCCATCAGCTGGCACCTCCCCACTAAGCTATTCTTCCCATTGCTTCTTAAGGTATCCGTCATTTGTTCAGGGAAGTGCTCGTATTTCCAACACTCTCTTGAATTTTTATTGCATTATCCTTATTTATCTTTATATGCTTACATTAAGGGTAATGTAAGATTTTAAGTGTGTGAGAGGGTTGTGCATGCTTGTTCACTTCATACTAACTAACTAGTGATAGCCCAATACAATGTTCAAGGTGAGTTTAATTACATCCAATTATCCTGTGCTAGTGTAGTTGTTTTTAGACCCTAATTTTTTTCAGTTTTGCTCTATCATTTGACCAATGCCTCTAGATGCACAACTCATTTGTTAACTTAGTAATTGCATGTTTTTGCATGTACTCCTGTTTCTGACCTGAGCAAAAGAGAAAAACAAAACAAAATTGAGAAACGAAAGTATATGTTTATTTGGTGTGCGTAGAGGTGGAAATAGCTGCCCCTTTTGTGTGTGAAGCTATTCTTCACAAGTCGGATACAATGTATGCCCTAGTAAGAGAAAGAGCTACCACTAAAGGTACGTGAAAGCTACCACTCTCTAAAATAAAGAGAGAAAGAAGTAACATTGGAAAGAGCTACCACTCCTAAGTGTGAAAGCCGCTCTCTAGGATCCAGAGAGAAAGGGGCTACCTTAGGTGTTGTGTGAAGCTACCATGCAGTGTTTTAACATGTACGTCAAAATATCATGCCGCTACTCAAAGTAAAATAGATCGAGTACACACACACACTCATTGTCTTCGAATAGAGTTTCTCTGATTATTAGAGTCTAAAATTTTTACTGCGCTAGCACTATTAATTGACACTTATCAAACTCACCGGCTCATCTTTGCCTGAAGTCACTAACAACCTTGCTTCTTTGCATTACAATTTGTCCTTATTGCTTGAGGACAAGCAAAACTTTAAGTGTGGGGGAGTTTGATAAGTATACAATTGCCCGTATTTTATATATTAAATTGTATACTTATCGAGTTAGTATTTGAGTAATTTAGTGGAATATGAGCCTAAATCGAGTATGAATTGTCTTCGTAGGCACCAAGTGTAGATTAAAGCCAAAAGAGAGCCAAATGAAGCAAATGGGAATAAAAACATCAAAGATGGCATGCTCCTGACTTAGCATTTAGAGGGTTGCAATGCTTAAGGACACCTTACGGCTAGGCTTATGGCCGTAAACCAAATTCAGAAGACCTTTCGGGCATCCTTATGCCGGTAAGAGAAGAAGCCCCACAGTACAGAGGAGTTTACGGTCGGGACTTATGGCCGTAGGCGAGACCGTAAGCAGAGGACAGAGGAGTTTACGGGAGCAGCTTATGCTCGTGAGCCCGGAGGAGAAAATTATCAGATGAGGTTTACGGTCCTAGGCTTACAGCTATAAGCAGGACCGTAACCTAAAGACAGAGAACCTTACGGGAGAAGCTTATGGCCGTAATCGGGGGCGTAAGGCACGAGGAAAGTTGAAACCCCGACGCTTACGGCCTAGCTTACACCCCGTAAGCTGGCTGTAAAGTTACGCCTATATAAGCTTTTACTGGAGAAGATTGAGTGAGTTTTTTTAGGTTTTACTCTCTAGTTTGGGGGAAGAGAGCGGCTGGAGTCGGGAAGAGCTTAACTGCGAGATCAAGAGGCAATTTCTCCATCAAAAAGCCTAGAATCCGCGTGTCCCTGCATCAACATCACCTTCACCATCATTAGGGCATCATCGCGGTCAAGGATTGCAATTCCCCAACGTTGACGGAAATTTCATACCAATCCTTGTATTCTTGGATTGAGGGAGTTTTCCATTTTACTTTCTCATTATGGCAATGGATGTTTGTAATTCCTTGATTTCATTTTATTGCATTATGGGCTAATCCCCTTTTTGGGAAGCTTGGACTTGAAACTTTGGGGGATTTTTTGAATTCTACTTGTATTTCTTTATTCTCAATTACTTGTGAAGTTTAATCTCAGAAATGCATGTGTGATTTGATGAATGTCTTGTTACATGTTGCGTGATTGTTGGCGAGCAGTGAAAACCCGTTATTCGTTTGATTTAGTGTGCGGTAAAAACCCGTTGGCTCTTGAAGCCCAGCGTGCGGTGAAAACCCATTATATCCTACGAATTAGTGTGCGGTAAAAACCCGTCTACTATCACATTTCTATTTAAACCTACCTTTTACTGAGTTAGAAATATTTGTAGAAGTTAGTGCTTCATTGTCTAATCCCCTAGAGTGTATTGTCCAAGTGTTCCCATTACCCCTGCTAATCTCTACCCCTTTGTTATTTGCAATCCCTTTAGCTATTTAGTTAGACTTTTCAATCGTCATTTTTGTTAGGCTAGATTTCATAAACTGAAGTTAGTACCAGTGCGTTTGCTCCCTGTGGTTCGACAACCCAACCCTTTACAGTATCCACTTTATTACTTGACGACCCTTGCACTTGCGGTGACGCAAAGGGCGTGTCAACAATAATTATCTTTGGTTTACTTGGCTCCCGTATGTGCCCCCAAAATACCGTATTATCTAGTCACTCATAAATTAAGATCAACCTCTAATAAAATATCACAATTCCGATCAATAAAAATATTGGTGGCATAATTAACACCCTTGCATAAAAGTTTTCATACAACAAATCCTTTTAATATGTAACATCCCAGATGAGATATAAACATGGGCACTTATCAAACTTATTAAACTCATCTTAATTAATCTGGTTTCTCCATGAAATGCTTCCTTTTATTTTACTATACCTAACAAATCTTTTCTAGATATATCGGTTGTTTTTTTTTCTCATGGCAGAGGTGTTAAACTTGCTTGCTATTTCCATATGCGCTTTATAAAGTGCATATACACCTTTTTCAAAATTTTTTATGAGTCTCATGCACCCAGGCAAAATTTCCTACTTAAGAGATATCCATGATAATCACATCTTTATGATTTATTTGTATCATTAATATAAGAATCAACCATTAAAAACCAACAATATTCCACTAGTCAGTCTTGTTGTTTTTCTTAAATATTTCAAAAACATAAAATTGTTCTAGGATAAGTTTTTTATTTTATTTTATTTTATTTTATCAACAAATTTAGTTTTACATTTTAGTTATTCTATAGATAACTCCTTTATTGATACGATTTTTCTTTTCTATCTCCAAGTAAACTTTTAAACATCCCCAATCTTATCCAATCTTTTGGACAAACGTTGCTTTTTTAATATTAAGATCTAGTAATTCTCAAATTATGATTACTTATCTTTGTCTAATTTACATATATTTTGATATTCCTATTCCCTCAAATGCAGAGTAAGGCTTGTTTCATCTTTGTAGAATAACTTATTTGGTCTTTTTATTTGTCTCAATCTACCCTTTAGTCCCCTATTTTAATTTGGCCCCATTTGGTCCCTCTATTGTTGATTTGGGGCAAATCAAGTCCAACCAGTGACAGATGTTAGTTTTTTCGTCCGAGTTTGTTGATGTGGCTTTATGGGTGGATTTAATTAATTTTTGAGAATTCCACATGGATATTTCGCATAACGGGTTTGGATCCAAACCGAATCCAAACCCGTTATGTTAAACAGAATGGGCCTCTCTCCGTTCGCACAAATCCTCCCACATTGGTCCTTCTTCTCCGCCGGCGACTTGGTCCCCCCCACTCGCCGCCATCTAAGTGTGTCCGACCGTGCACTCTCCCTACCCCCTTATAGTCTTGCTAGCGTAAGCTTCTCTCTTCCCAACCTTGTGGAAGTGTGGACTCTACCTTCCAATCCCGGCAATTAGGGCTACAGTGTGCACCTCCCCTCCAACCCCAACAATCAGGGCTTCCAGGTTAGATTATTTAGCACTGTGCAAGTTTGTTCTAATTTGAAGGTGATTTGAATGAGTAGATTGTGATACATATTCTCACCAGCATGGCCCACTAATGAGGTTTTATTGTAGGTTTATTGTTAGTTAATTGTTTAGTTGATTAATTTTTAAAGTGCCTGCATTCACGTTTTGATTTTTTTTTTTTTTTTTGCATGTAGATTATAACAAAGCACCTTCAACAGGATAAGCATAAGCTTTCCAAGTTTGCAGATTGGTACTAATTAATTTTTAAACCCACAACAAGATTCCTTTTCCTCTATGCTTGACCCTTCCAAGTTTCTTATTTTCATTGCACAACCACATGCTTAGAAATGAAATAGTTGATATGATTATTTTTTTTGCAGGTTAATAATCTGAGAAAGGAGCTTCAACTGTTGTCATTATCAAGATCAGTTATTATAGTTAATGGTAGCCCTAATTGCTGCTCGGAGAGCAGCAGAAATGTTACTAATTATGCAAACACCAATGTTATGCAACCGAAAGCACAAAGAATGACTTATACTAATTCAACGACTTTCTTCAGTAGACCGGATATTAATGTCAGTGATCAAAGATCAGTCTCACTTCTGCAGATGAAACAAGAGCGCGAAGTAACTTAGTTTTGCGAGTATTCTCATTAGGATTAAGTTGGATGTTGTTTAATGTTTATCGACAAATGAAACAAGTTCTTCACAACCGGATGTTGAATACTTGAAATACCCTCAAATACTTTGTGTTTGAGCTCAGTTATTTATTCTATACAAGATGTAACTATAGGATTTGAAATTGATGTATTTTATTCTGAAATAGGATCATCATATCGGATTTCTAAATGGAAAGTTTTCACACATTGAGGATGAATTTATCTGAATCTGAGAAGACTGAAAGAATGAATGTTTTAATTAAATTTATGAATCATGGACCATGAATTGATCTAAACTAGAAGATTGAATGGATGTGGCCCACTTCAATAAAAGAACCATTTATTTTGCAGCCTGGGTTGATGGAACTCTTCACCAGATTGTTGGGGTTTGAGAGGAGGTCCACACTATAGCCCTAATTGTTGGATTGGAGGGCAGAGTCCACACCTCCATGGGGTTAGGAAAAGAGAAGCTCACGTTGGCAAGACTGCAAGGGGGTGGGAGAGCGCACGGCCGGACACACTCCAACGGCGGCGGGTGGGGAGGACCAAGTTGCCGGCGGAGAAAAAGGACCAATGTCGGAGGATTTGTGCGAATGAAGAGAGGCCCGTTGTGTTTAACATAACGGGTTTGGATCCAGTTTGGATCCAAACCCGTTATGTGAAATATCCATGTGCAATTCTCAAAAATTAATTAAATCCCCCCATAAAGCCACGTCAGCAAACTTAGACGGAGAAACTAACCTCTGTCACTGGCTAGACTTGATTTACCCCAAATCAACAATAGAGGGACCAATTGGGGCCAAATTAAAATAGGAGGACTAAAGGGACAGATTGAGACAAATAAAGGGACCAAATAGGGTATTCTACCATTCATCTTAGGAAAATATTTTGGTGCCTCAAAATAGTTTCTTTAGAGGACAATGCTCATCAACATGACTCAAGCATCTTTTAGTTCATTTTCTCTTAACAATCTAAAGAAGCTATGAACTCGACTAGCCCATCTTCCAATACTGCTCAACCACCTCAATCTTAATTAGATATTGTAACAATCAACTTGTCTTTTCCTGATGTATCCAAGATTGAAGCTTTCGCAAATGAAAATTTCAAACAATGGCAATCGACTGTATTTTCTTTGTTTGATGTCTATGGAGTGGCCTATGCTTTAACTAATCTACAACCTACTCTACCAACTGATGCCAAGATACAAGAATCATGGGAACATGCCAAGAAGGTATGTCGTCTCACTATCTTACAGACTATTTCTAATAAATTATTCAATGTCTAATGCAACTACAAAAGAAAATAAAACAATTTGCAAAGCATTAGTATAGAAGTTTATTGTGGAAGATGCAACAAGCAAAAGCTCATTGCAAGAAAATGCTATCATGACCAAATTATTGATGACAAGGAGATGAAGATTCAAATCATCAAGTATCAAAACTTTCTTGAAGACTTGAAGAGTGAAGAAAATACTAGTAGAAGAGTTTGCTGCGGGTGTGCAAATTGAAAAGCTGCTTGAATCATGGATTGACTACAAGAATTACTTGAAGCACAAGCAAAAAGACTTTCACTATTGATGAGCTTGTGACTTTTATCCTAATTGAAGACACTAATAGAAAGGAGTCAAATGCTGCCGAAGCCAAGGAAATGACCTCTAAAGCAAATTTGGTGCAAAACAATAATAAAAGGTACAAAAGTAAGTCCCAAAATTACAAGTCTAATAATTCTAACATCAAGAAAAGAAAAGCACTTGCTTTGTATTGGAGAAGAATCTAAATTTAACTCAGAGAAATCTGAATTTAATTTTGTAGCTCTGGATTTATGAGCTTGAAAGATTTTGTGAGTTACTTAAACTAATCCTTATCTCGTCCTTATATATTTAGCGTGTCATTTAAATTAAAACTATAGCCGATCCTGGTTTGTGTTCTATATATACAAATAAAATGAAATCAGAGTATGCAACCTTTTCCTTACTAATTCACATTCTTCTTGATCAATTGGATGTAGTGCGTTGGTTTCTTCACATGGTATCAAAGATTTTCCTCTAACGAGTTTTTTTTTCAAAGGTTTAATGGCAACACAATCATCCCTATGTAGCTCATCCTTTCCTAATTCTCAATCTACACTTCCTGCTTCTCAAAATTTCTCAACCAATCAACCTCATCAGTTGGTGGCAATCAATACACTTGCATAATTGACCATTAAACTGAATTCCTCAAATCTTTCATGCTGGCGTGCACAAATCAATTCATTCCTTATTAGGTACAAGCTATCAGGATAGATAATTGGCTTATATCCTTGTCCACTAGAAGCAATCATAAAACCAGAGGTAGTCTCTAATCCATCTGAGATGATAATCAATCTAGCATATGAACAGTAGATTATACAAGATCAATTGTTGTTGAATGGTATTATAACCTTCACATCAGAAGTTGTTGCCCCATTCGATGCATTAGTGACTAATTCAAAGCAAGCACGGGACAAATTTTGCAAGATGTATGCAAATAAATCAAGATACAAAATGTTGAATTTGAAAGAGAAGATCACAGAGCCTAAAGGAGGTAAGTCAATTTTTGAATACTTTCAAACTTTTAAAAGTACCTTAAATGACATTTCAATGATTAATTGTCCTACGAGTAATGACGATCTTGTGAGTCATGCTCTTAAATGGCTTTGGACATGAGTATAAGGATTGCATGAGAAGCTCACAAACTAAGAAGAAGCTTTAAATAATCAAGAATTCAATTCTGATATCTCAATTCCTTCTGTATATTTTGTTGTACCTCAGACTCACCGTAGTTTCTCAAAGTAATCTGCATTGCTTAATTCTCAGTCTTATCCGAATCATGCCCTTTCAAGGCATGCATCAAATACAAGAAGATTTTCCTTCAACAACCAAAATTTCAACAAAAACTTTATGCCAATACTGTAACAAGGCAAGACGTGTAGTAGAAAATTATTTCAAGATAAAGCCTAAAAGCAACAAACCAGTAGTGCATCATGTCTCTACTGCAAATTCAACTCAAAACTCACTAATGGACACTAGAGCATCCCACCATGTCATACTAGATCTTCAAAGGCTGAATTTTGCAATCTAACTTTGAAGGATCCCAGGCCTTGATCATTGAAAATGGTTCAACACTCCTGATCACCCATACTGGCCCTACTTTACTTCCATCTTTTTCTCAAACTTTTTATTTGAGTGACGTTTTGCATGTTCCTCAAGCTAGTAAAAACCTTGTGTCATTTTCTAAATCTTGTGGCACTAACAAAGCTTTTGTTGAATTCTTCCCCTGGTTCAAGGCCTAAATAAAGATGGTGTACCTTCAGAACCGCTAATAAAGCACCAACTCTTGCATTATTTGGCATCAAGACATCTTCTTCCATTTGGCATGACAAACTTTGCATCACTGCTCACCAATTTCCAACAAAATTGGAACAAGCCTCTTTTCCTTGTTCTTCATCAATAAATGCCAAGTTATATTATTCTTGTTGCTATAATAAAATTCATAAATTTTCCTTTTCCATTTCTAGTTTGCAAAGTAGAAGATCACTTGATCTGATTTACATAAATGTTTGGGGGCCATGTAGAATACCTTCTTTTGATGGGTATAAGTACTATGTTGGCTTTGTGGAACACTTTACTAGATACATGTGGACATGTGGTTTTATCCTATTAAGTTCAAGTCTAATGTTTCCAGTTTGTTTCCTATGTTCGAATCTATTATTGATAAATATTTTAATATTCATATTGTGTCAGTTTATTTAGATTGTGGGGGTTGAGTTTGAAACTATAACTTAGTTTCTTGCTCTTTATGGTATTGAACATTTAAAGACACCTCCTTATACACCATAACAATGGCAATGTTGAGAGAAATCTTAAATCTACTGTAGAAACAGGGCTTATTTTACTCCCTATTGCTAAGACCTTATGCACACCATAAATTAGCTTCAAAATCTAAACTATGTGTTTCATATGCTACTCCAAAGCTCAAAGTGCTTACTTATGTGTAGATCCTTACAGCAACATAATGTACATATCTAGAGATGTCCTATTTGATGAAAACATATTTTCATTTTCTATTCCTAATCGCTACCTGCATGTCACACCTCAAGGGCATTCCTGGTGGAACTTCGCAATTGATGCAAGCATCTCTCCACCGGCACCATTAACTCTCACTCTCCATTGCCTAGTTTGATAGGTTTTGCATCTCCACAAAAAATTCATATACAATGAGGACATTAGTAGTAATTTTAGATTTTCTTGATCTATATCTTGGTTGATATATTTTGGGTACCGTGAAACATATATATGTTCTATCAAATGCTCAATGACAATTCTACATTGAATATATATAAGTTGTTATGTACAAAATATCTAGGACTAGTAGAGAATGTCGACCTAAGTTAATAACTTACACCATTTTTACCTAAAGTCAATTGATTTTATAGCAACAAGTTTTGGTTTCTTCCAAAGAACAGAGTTGTAGAGAATAACCGACTTTAACACAATATGAAAATGCCAACTAAATGTCTTGCCCGATCAGAGAAAACCAATTTTAATTACTCTATTTTGACATGGTATGCTATAATGTTAAAAAACATTGCGGTCATCTCTTGAACACCAACATTTATCATGCCTCATAGCCTTCCGGTTGTAGTTAATAGTTGATACAAATTTTGAAAACAACACCAATCCATTCACAGCTTGTCAATGCAATTAATATTACTTTCAAACACTATATGATGGAACTATTCATGTTGTTTCAAGCATCTAGTAGATATTGATGAAATCTCACGTTGAATCATGTCTTATTGATCAATACGTTGCTTTATTACATATGTAATAATCATGAAGTTTAATAGGCAGAAGTAGCATATCATCATTGCATAATATAGCCAAAGTGCTTTAATCTTGGTAGTATTATCAAAATCTAAGTTAACAATAGCGCAAATATCTAAGTTAACAGATATATTTTGAAGCAATGGAACAAGTTTTAAAGTTAGTATTATTTGACTATACATAATGACATACCTTGCATTCTCTTGAACAATTATTCAACCAAATTTGTTGCCATCATCGATGAGGTCACCCTTTTCGGTGTTTATATGAGAAGTTGTGGTGGAGTTTCTTCAAGAGTGAAGCCACCCATGATAAATAATAATAATAATAATAATAATAATAATAATAATAATAATAATAATAATAATAATAAAGACACATTCATTTTGCATGCTTGGAGAAGAGGCCTTGAAGAGGGGTGGAGATGTGTAGGACCCATTAGGAATTGGAACAAGGAAACCGATTCACAAGCCCACCGTCGTCATAAAGACATTGAGGGGCAAAGAATCGGAGGAGAAGACTCAAGAGCCTATTTCATTCAACAAAATCAATTTCTAGAGCCTGTAAATCAAGGCCATTAATCTTGAATGTGTAAATGAAATCAATGGTTGATAGAACCTTTCAATCTGGACCATGCATCATTAATTTTTTATTGAAATCAATTGTTGATACAATCTTTTAATCTGAAACGTTTGATTTGTGTTAGTGTTTAAAATAAAATCCCAACTGCTCACTCAAAACCAAAGACTTTCAATGAGAAGTTTATAAGAAACTTAAGAAACCCCAAGTCTCAGTTTTTGTATCATTGATCTCGTCGGCACTCCCTATCCATTGACATGCCATTCTTCTCCAAATCACTGCACTCCAATAAGCACTACTTGGTAGTTCATCTCTTCTACTATTGCCAGCGAGTTCACCAAGCTGACATCTAAGATATTAATCAATTTAATCATGAATTTGTGATGAAATTGAAGGTTATATGAATATTTTTTTTTAATCATTAGAAATTTGAATTTTTTTTGGTTTTGTATCTCTTAGATATTGTCTTGATTACTTTCAAATAGGTCATAGAAAGACAACACTGGCTCCTTCTATCCCAATTCCTCTTCTAGTGGTGGCCAACTTGATTTTTTTTCTCCACTAATAGTGGCAACAACAAGCGCACTTTCTAGCAAATTATCCTGATCTTTCACACATAGGTAGCACCAATGATTTGTCTAATGTTGCTATAGATTACAAACATAATATTATTATGTGTTTGTTTAGAATTTGGCATAGCACCTAAAGCTAAGGATAAAATGATTGCTGTTACGTGGGATCATTGTTACAAGATAGATGAAAGTAGAATGAGATTGGAATGCTAGTATTGTCAAAATAAGTATTAGGGTGGTGTAATTAGAATGGAACGCCATCTTGTAGGAGTACAAGGTGAAGTTGCTGCTTGTAATGATATTTCCATTGCAATTAGGGAGTTATTTCAAAAGATTTTTTATGAAAAGAAAAGAAAAGAGATAATAGAAATGATTGTATATGGAGATGGGAAGTTCGAGGGACAAATCAGAAAAGAGAAGAGAATTATAAAAATAGTCAAGCCAAGGGAACTAGTCATACAAGATATATGTAGATTTTTGTATGGTAAATGCTTTGCCATTTACTCTAGTGAAGAGTTCATTGTTCATTCAATTGTTGAATTCGGTTGGTGAGTTTGGGAACGGTTGAAACCATCTAGTTATCATGAGGTTTGACTTGCTTCGGGATGAACGCTACCGGCATGCTTAAGACATGCAAGTCGGACGTGAAGTTTCTTACTTAAAATAAGAAGTTGAAACTGTTGAAGCAAATCTAAAGAAGTTCAAAGATGAGTGGAAGAAAACATATGAAGATTAATATCAATCTGATGGATCGATATAGGTCGAATGGTAACTAATTAATACTTTGATACTTCAGAATTTATAAATGATGCATAGAAATTATTTGAATTGCCAGATTCAATGATTGAGGATATAAGAGAAAAGAACATTGTTCAAATAGTAACCAATAGTGCTTCAACGTATGGTGCGGCTGGTCATATATTGGAGGATAAGAGTGTTAGATGTATATACATAGACATGTACACATACTATACTATACTATACTTGTACACTCTGTATACAAGTATTGCTTCTATTCCTATATATGTAACCCTATTTTATGGTTAATGTGATGATGCATTGTTAATCTTCTCACTTATATCTAACATGGTATTAGAGAGTTGAGTGTTTGTTTCATCCGATCAACGCCGGACGCCAGCTTCCTCCCCGACCACCCCCGGCACCGCCGCGCACCCCGGCAGAAAACTGGGTGTGCACCATGGTAGTGAAAGTGTGATAAATGGATAGTAATTGACTACGATGATGCATAAAATATAACCAGGTGAAACGAGTGTAGTCATCAATAAAAAGAACATAATAACGATTTCCTCCTTTAGATACAAAAGGTGCAGGGCCCCAAACATCAGAATGAATAAGTTCAAAAGGAGCAGTAGTTTTAAACTGACTTAACGGGTAAGGGAGCTGTAGTTGCTTACCAAGCTTATAGCCTAGAGAAACTTCATTAGAAGAAGGAGTAACATCACCTAAAACACCATGACTAAGTAGCATGGACATACGTGAGGGACACAAATGATCAAGACGATGATGCCACAGATGATAAGGGAGAATAGCAGTATTACAGTGAAATACCTGGTCGATGGAGGAAGGAAGTTGAAGAGAATCTAATGCATACACTCCTCTATGGCGCCGGCCAGCTCCAATCACGGTCCCACTGCGATCCTGCACACGACACGAGGTACGGTCAAAAATAACTTGGCAGTCATAATCAGTGATCTGGCTAACAGACATAAGATTGATGGAGAGGTGGGGAACATGAGAGACAGAAGGTACGAAAAAAGTACTAGATAGAAGATGACCAGTAGAAGAGACATGAAGGAGTGTACCATCAGCAATACGAACGTGAGTGACAAGAGAAGGAGAACGACAATTATGAAGATGGGTAGCATCATGAGTCATATGAAAAGAAGTACCAGAGTCAAGACGCCAGAGTAAGCAGGAACTACCTGGAGCAGAAGGAGTAACCTGAGCAGAGCGTGCATGACTAGAAGAAGAATCTCCTAGAGTAGTCTGCTGAAACTCTCGAAATATCGCCAAAAGCTGCTGATCGGTAGACGATATAGGAGTAGAAGATGCCTGAACAGTATGCACCTGAGAATGTGGAGGCGTAGGAAGAAGAGGTGGAGTCCGTGAAGAAGCGGTAATACGCGGAAACCCACGCTGCTTCTTCCTACAGTCGCGCTCAAGATGCCCCGGAATGCCACAGTAGTGACAAGTCACTGATCGTTTCGACCGGAGATAAGGTCGAGAGGGAACAGGAGAAGGTGATTGGCTAGTGATAGTCGATGTGGCTGAAGATATAGAGATAGGGCGAGAGGCAATAAGAGCAGTGCCACCTCCTGGAATGGAAGTCCGAAGACGAGTCTCCTCAGCACGAACAAAAGCAAATGCTTCATCCAAAGTGTAGGCAGAGGGGGCATGAAGAAGCTGAGCTCGTGTAGACTGGAACTCAGGGCGAAGACGCATGATAAACACATACATGCGACGAGTCTCGTCATGACGACGACGTCGGGCACACGACTCAGAATAGGCCAAAATCTGAGCAGAATGAGTAGGGCAGTAGGAAGGCGTGAGAGCATCAATCTGACGCCAAAGACCGCAGTACTGACTGTAAAAGTGATCAATAGTGTCGTCACCCTGATGAAGACTACCAAGAGCCTGATATAAGGTATACAGCTGGGCCTGACTGGATGCACAATAACGATGTTCCAAAGATTCCCACATGTCACGAGCAGTGGGAAGATAAGCTATCTGAGTGCGGATCTCAAGTGTGACTGTCTGGCATATTCTGATGCTACCTGGGCCAGTTCTCCTGATGATCGTGTCTCAGTCACTGGCTATTGTGTTTTTCTTGGGCCTTCTCTTATTGTTTGGAAGACCAAGAAACAGGCGACTGTTGCTAAGTCTAGTGCTGAGGCCGAGGTCCGTGCTTTGGCTTCTACTGTTCAAGAAATACTATGGCTTCGTTCCCTACTTCAGGATTTTGGTGTCATCGTTTCTGCTCCCACTCCTCTTCACAGTGATAGTACTAGTGCTATTCAAATTGCTACTGATCCAGTCAAACATGAGCTGACGAAACACATTGGAGTAGATGCTCATTTCACTCGCTCTCATGTTCGTGATCATTCTGTGTCTCTTTACTATCTACCTACTGAGGTCCAAGTTGCTGATTTCTTCACCAAGGCACAGACGCGTGATCAACATATTTTCATGTTATCCAAACTCAAGACGTATGATGATCCGACTTGAGTTTGAGGGGGGGTGTTAGATGTATATACATAGACATATACACATACTATACTATACTATACTTGTACACTCTGTATACAAGTATTGCTTCTCTTCCTATATATGTAACCCCATCTTATGGTTAATGTGATGATGCATTGTTAATCTTCTCACTTATATCTAACAAAGAGAAAGTGCTTGCTTTGGTCTCCTTGTGTTACACATTGCTTAAACTTAATTCTCTCTGACATTTTTTAAATCACCATATGTCATGACACAATAGATAAAGCAAAAATGATCATTGTCTTTATTAATCATCGTTCTTTGGTTTTTAACCTATTCAGGAAGTATTCAGAAGATGGACAACTTTCATTGCCAGCTATGATAAGATTTGCGACAACTTTCATTACTTTACAAACATCGTTAAGTAAGAAGGTTGCTCTCCAATCGATGTTTACACAAAGTGATTGGATGTAAAGCACAATTTCAAAAAGGGATGATGAGAAGGATACGGACGAAATTATATTACATGATAAAAGATTTTGGCATAGTGTGAAATTTTGTCTCTTTGCAGTAGCTCCACTTGTGAAAGTATTGAAGTTGGTTGATAGAGATGGAAAACACGCCATGGGTTATATTTATGAAGCTATAGATAGGGCTAAAAACAAATATCTTGAAACTTTTACAATGCCTTCCTTGCTTAGGTATAAGGAGGTTTGGGAAATTATTGATATCACGTGGAATTTGCAACTTTATAGACCATTACATGCAGCAGCCTACTATTTGAAATTCAAGTTTTGTAGTTTTTGATGAAAATGCTCAGTTAGAGGTGGATCAGTGTGACTCAGCAGCTGAACGCCAAGCTGGAAAGATTGAAGCTGAGTGATTGGTCAGTGTTGAAGCTGGAAATTTATGAGCCGTTCCTTTATCTATCAGCCGTTTACTTTATGTCCTATCTGGCCACAATTGATTGGTCTATTAGATTATGTTAGTTTACTTTTGTCTTTTCCTAGAAATCAGTTGGTCTAGTTATTTTGTAACTCAGAGCTGAGCTCTTTATTATGTCCTCCTGAATTGAATCAAGTGTGGAAGTTTGAATTTCCTTTCTATCATCCACCTCTCAAGCTCTCTCCTCTGTTACCAGCTCAACAGTGGTATCAGAGCTCCTTCAATGGCAGAGAGTTGCCGCGCTGCAGAAATGGTGACACCCAGCATTCCCTTGTTCAGAGGTGAAGGTTACAACCTCTGGAGCTTGAAGATGAAGACCTTATTTAGGTCTAAAGGCTTATGGGAGCTTGTGGAAGTCAGGCTTGCGAAGGAGATAGATGAGAAGAAACTGACTGAGAAGAGACAGCTAGATGCTCAAGCACTCTATCTCATTCAGTAGGGATTAGAAGAAAAAATATTAATCCGAATTGCTGAAGCTACAACAAGTCATCAGGCATGGAACATGCTTCGAAACGAGTACCAAGGGAGCTCTAAAATAGCAACTGTGAATCTGTATTCACTTAAGCAGGAATTGGATACTGTGAAGATGAAGAATGGAGAACAAGTTCAAGAGTATATCAGTCGGGTTCTTCACATAGTGCACAAGATACGAATGATGGGAGAAATGGTCACTTAGCAAACAGTGGTGTTTAGAATTATGAGAAGACTGACAAGTAGATATAGCCACATAGTTTCTTCTATCCTGGAAGGTAACGACATGAACACCATGATAGTAGATCAGCTCAGTGGCTCATTGAGGAGCCATGAAGCTATATTGGCACTAAGCACTGGCTTAGAAGATGAGAAGCCAATCCAAGCACTTCAAGCTGAAAACTCTATCCGGTGGAGAGACGAAGGTAGCAGCTCAGGAGGACGAAGCAGAGGCCGAGCACCGTTTAGAGGCCGGCTCAGAGGTAGAGGAAGAGCAAGGAGTACTGATAGAGCAAACATGCAGTGTCATATATGTAAAAAGTATGGACACTTGAAGGCTCAGTGTTGGTACAGAGGTAACGAGGCCAACGTTACTGAGGAGGAGGAGGAGGTTGTGATTGATGAACATAAGCTTTTTATGGCCAGTGGAGGAGCAAGTCTTGACACTACATCAGTATGGCTTGTTGACAGCGGCTGTTCAAATCACATGAGTGGAGTTAAGGAATACTTTCAAGATCTGAACCAAAATATACAACAAACAGTGAGACTAGGAGATGGCAAGATACTCAAGGTGGCAGGTGTCGGAATAGTAAGACTCAAGACAAGTAAGGGAAAAATCAAGACGCTCAGAAATGTTCAGTTTGTACCAGAGTTGCCTCACAATCTTCTAAGTGTTGGATAGCTTGTAGCAGATGGTTACACTGTGTCATTTAGCAATCAAGAATGTAGTATTAAGGATCGTTATGAAGATACTCTCTTGGTAAAGATCCCTATGACAGCTCATTGTTTGTTTCCACTTGAAATGGAAGATTGTGGCTCAGCAAAGGTAGCAACACAGTCTATTGATACAGCTTCACTCTGGCATAAGCGATTTGGGCATGTAAATAAGGCAAGCTTACAACAGATGGTGAAGAAACAAATGGTCTAAGGTATGCCATTGATTATGATGACAGGAACCTGTGAACAATGCATGCAAGGGAAAATTGTGAAGCATTCTTTCACAGCTGGGAAGGCCAGAAGAGCTAGCTCACCACTTGAACTCATTCATGGTGATCTAGTTGGTCCAATGCAGACCCAGTCTATTGCAGGTAATAGATATTTTTTTATGTTAACTAATGACTATTCTCTGGTATAGCTGGGTGTTTTTTATTCATACCAAGGGAGAAGCACTACAATGCTTCAAAAACTTTAAGAAACAGGCAGAAAAGCAATTCACACTCCTTATAAAAATCTTACGTACAGACAGAGGAGGAGAGTTTACATCCAAGGAGTTTGATATTTTCTGTGCAGACAATGGAATATCTTGGTAGCTGACAGCTCCTTACTCGCCTCAGCAGAACGGAGTCGCGGAGAGGAAGAATCGGATTGTTGTAGAGATGGCTAGAACAATGCTCTTGGAGATGAATGTACCTGTCGAATACTGGGCATAAGCTGTTGCAACTGCAGTATATATATTAAATAGATGTCTCACAAGTGCAGTGGAGGATCGGACTCCTTATGAAAGTCTATTAGGTGTAAAGCCCAGAATAGAGCACCTTCGGGTCTTTGGCTGTGTGGCTTATGTTCTAAAAGAGCCACATACAAAAGGGAAGTTCGAGGCTAAGGGTGAGAGATGTGTGTTCCTGGGATACAGCTTGGAGTTGAAGGCTTACAAGGTGTTACATCCTGAAGGAAAAAATAAAAAAAATTTAAAAAAAAAAAAAAAAAAAAAAAAAAGTGCACTGGTCAGTTAAGTAATAAAAGTGGACCCAAAGGGTCGGGTTGTCGAACCACAGGGAATGTACTAGTAATAGCCCCTCTTTTGTTTTTAGCCTAATGAATGTAGTGTATGATGATCTAATGGCCAACACTAAGAGTGTCACCACAAGTGCGCAGGGAATAAAAAAGGAAAAGAGTTCCCAATCAATAAAAGTGAGGTATCCGGACAATGCTCCCCCTAGGATTCGGGTGTTGGATGTAGATTACAAGTGTTTCTAAACGAAGACAATGAGTCGTGGGTATCCAAAGGTATAACGGCCCCCCCCCCCCGCCCCCCAAAAAAAACCCCCCCCCAGGCCCCCCGGGGAAATTTTTTGACGCCTCACACCCATATGACTCCTTAAAACTCTAGGGATCCCAAAGATATGACCAATTCCTAAAAGTAGATCTAACCCCCCCTCCGGTGGAACGGCGGAGAATTCTCTCGACGCCTCACACCACATATGGTTGCTTGACACTTAGGGAATATGGAGATAGGAAATATCTTCGGAAGGGAAAGGGGACACTCCGCTATCTCACGGCTCACCCTCTCAACCCTCTTTACTCTTGGTAATTCTAAACCTAGCGGTGATCTCTCTTCACTAGATTATGAATAAAACATAAGGCAATTAATAATGAAATCAAAAGCACAAACAAGCATTATGAACTCAAGAGTAAAACTCAAAAAATTCGAAAAAATAGAAACACAATGTAAATCTAATGAAAATAAGAATCCTAGGGTTTACATGTCCGAATACCCTCTAGGGTTTTAGCTCTCCATGGAGCGAGTCACAAAACAAATAATAAATTCAGAAATAAGTTCCAAAGACATAAAGAATAACCCCCTTAAATCCGTGATGATAGTCTTGATGGGTAGTTTCCACGTTCCGATTGAATCCACTCCGAAGCTAGGTCGCCGATGGCTTCCTTACGCTATGACGGGAGGAGGAATCGATCCAAGTTGGTGAGGAAGCTTCCCAACCGCAAGAACTCCCTCCAACCCCCACCCCCCTTTTTTTTAAAAAGGGAAAAAAAAAAAAAAAAAAATAAAAAAAAGGCGGCTTTTATCATTTGAGTTCGGGGCTTGACGCGGGATCCACACGGCCATCCACACTACCTGCGTGTGGAAATTCCACACGGGCTGTGTGGCATTCTAAGGCCGCTCGAAGTTCGCTATAGATTTTTTCCCGAAGTCTTCCTTGGAGTCCACACGGTCGGGCACACGCCGTGTGGTAGGGTGTGTGGCTTTCCATGCTTTTAAATCCTCAAGAACTTTCTTCCCCTTTGTACGGAAGGGGGACATGGGCGTACTTTTTTTTGTGCCCTTTCGGTTTGTGTAATGACTTGTACTCCTCCGAAAGTTGGCATACACCCCCTATAAGTGCAAATGTTTCCATGTCTCCAAAGCCCTGTTTGCACAAAAGAACACAAAACACACCTTGTTAATGCTAAAATCTGATAGAAGTGATGCTCAATGCATATAAACTGATATTATAAAATATATATAATCAAGCACTATCAATAACATTACAACTGAATTCTTGAACACTGACTATTTGACTGAAGATGTAACACCAACACACACCACATCTCCATCAGCTCAAGATCATGAAGAAGGTGCCATATCATTGGAGGCTGGTGAACATCAAAGGTATAGAACATTAACTGACCTATATAATACATGCTCCTTTGCTCTCATTAGTGAAGACCCAACCACTTATGAAGTTGCAAGTAAAAGCAAGGAGTGGTGTGAAGCTATGAATGAGGAGATAAAGTCCATTACCAAGAATGACACATGGGAGCTCATCTCACTCCCAGAAGGAAAACAATCAATTGGAATTAAATGGGTGTTCAAGACCAAACACAATGCCGATGGGTCTCTGCTAAAACGGAAGGCAAGGTTGGTAGCTAAAGGGTACGCACAGAAGGAAGGAGTTGACTTCAGTGAAATGTTCTCTCCCGTGGCAAGAATGGAAACCATTCGGATATTGTTGGCTGTAGGAGCTCAACGGGGGTGGCCCATTCTTCAGTTGGATGTTAAATCGGCATTCCTAAACGGGGAATTGAATGAAGAGGTGTTTGTGAATCAACCCGAGGGTTATGTTGTTCCAGGACATGAAGAGAAGGTATATAAATTGAAAAAGGCACTACATGGGTTAAGGCAAGCTCCACGAGCTTGGTACAATAAGATTCATCTTTATTTTATCAGTATGGGATTTGAATGGAGTAACAATGAGCCAACCTTATACAAGCTGACTGTAAAGGATCAAGGTACACTGATTTTATGTCTGTACGTTGATGATATCATTTACATGAGTGATTCAGTTAGTTTGCTTCAAAAATTCAAGGAAGATATGATGCACTCGTTCGAGATGACAGATCTAGGACTCTTGAAGTATTTTCTAGGACTGGAAATTACACAACATGCCGGGAGGATCAGAGTATCACAAAGGAGATATGCAGAGATGTTGCTAAAAGACTGTGGGATGCTCAATTGCAAAAGCTTGCCAACACCAATGAACATTAATGAAAAATTACAGAAGTGTGATAGCTCTGGCAATGCCAATGTATTAAGGTTCAGGAAGCTTGTAGGTGGCCAAATATATCTAACACATACGCGACCAGACATTCAGTTTGCTGTTGGGGTAGTGTCACGATACATACAAAAGCCATCAGAACATCACATGGGTGCAGTTAAAAGAATCTTGCACTACATTTCTGGAACAATGCATCATGTCTTAGAGTACATACAGAACTCAGAGTTTAAATTAAAAGGATTTACAGACAGTGATTATGGGGGATGTTTAGATGACAGAAGGAGTACTACAGGGTGGTTTTTTTGTTTGGGTTCTGGTGCTGTGTCATGGTGTTCAAAGAAGCAGAGTGTAGTCGCACTATCGAGCACTGAAGCCGAGTACATGGCAGCTTCTTCAGCGGCCTGTCAAGCAGTCTGGCTTCGCAGGATCTTGCAAGACTTAGAGATGAAGCAAAACAACACAACTGTGATATACTATGACAACAAGTTGGCCATTCTTCTCGCCAAGCATCCGGGACAGCATGGAAGGACCAAGCATATCGACACGAGATTTCATTTCATCAGGGATCTTATCTCAGAAGGGACTATTCAGTTAGTTCATTGCCTCACCAACGACCAACTTGCAGATATACTGACGAAGTCTCTGTCACTCCAGAAGCATGAGCTATTTAGAAGCGAACTTGGAATAACTAAGCATGGGGAGGATGATGAAAATGCTCAGTAAGATGTTGATCAGTGTGACTCAGCAGCTGAATGCCAAGCTGGAAAGATTGAAGCTGAGTGATTGGTCAGTGTTGAAGCTGGAAATTTATGAGCCGTTCCTTTATCTATCAGCCGTTTACTTTATGTCCTATCTGGCCACCATTGATTGGTCTATTAGATTATGTTAGTTTACTTTTGTCTTTTCCTAGAAATCAGTTGGTCTAGTTATTTTGTAACTCAGAGCTGAGCTCTTTATTATGTCCTCCTGAATTGAATCAAGTGTGGAAGTTTGAATTTCCTTTCTATCATCCACCTCTCAAGCTCTCTCCTCTGTTACCAGCTCAACAGTTTTTTATAAGTCTATGACTAGATTCTACAGTTTTAATTGAAGTTAAGCTAATACTAATTTCTTTTCTATGTTTCATGTTGATGCAAGTTTTAATTAAAATGAGGAGGTAAAATTGGGTTATATAAAACCATTGAGAGGATGTCTCTAGATGTGGAGACAAAAGTGAAGGTCGATGCTCAACTTGAGAAGTTCAAAAGAGCTAAGCCAATGTTTGGAATGAGCATGGTAATAGCAACAAGAGATGAAAAGCAACCTGGAAATTTTATGAAACTATTTATTTAAATGTTTCTTTTAGTGATAAAAGTTGTATATATTCTAGAACATATAAATTTTTGCAGCTATGTGGTGGAAGAGTTGTGGTGAACAATGCAAAGAACCCCAAAATTGGCCATTTGTGTATTCAACCAAGAATGTCGTGCAATGGGGTGTGAAAGAAATCGGAGTATTTTTTGGCATGCACATTCCAAGAAAATAGATTAAGTAGAATAGCAAAGATTAAATTCTAGTTTATGTAAAGTACAATATACAACTTCAATTGATGCAAACCAAAAGGCAAGAAAAGGGTGAAACCTGTGATCCGATATGCATTCCAAATATGAATTCCGATAATGAGTGGATTATATAACAAGAAAAGAAAAGCCTTGCTTACTAGATGATAATGGATGGATGGATGGATGTACAAGAATGCTTTAGCAATGAGGAAGGATGGAGATAATAACCTCATGATGATTATAGATAAAAGGTGAGGTGTTAGATTTAGAAGGAAGGAATTCAAGTTATTAAAGCTTTGAGCTTAAACTAGAATTTCAAGAACATGGTGTTGTGTTTAGACCATATAATTCGTTATCAAATTTTGCAGACTCATGAGGAAATCTTGCGTCCTTATACCCTTATGGTTGCCTCAAACAAACAATGTCAATGAGAAACCCATACAGGAAGGCGTTTTGCACATTAATGTGCTTTGAATTTCAACTACATGCATAGTTAATGACTATTTAAGTTGAAGCCTTTCACAACTAGTCTAAATAGGCTTCCACAGTTAATCCTATAATGTTGCTTGAATCCTTTTGCTACAAGCCTTGCTTTTTGTCGACCAATTGTCTCATCAACCTTCCTCTTGAGCTTAAATACCCATTTGCAATCAATAACCTTCAATCCTCATTGACAAGGAGCTAGGATCCATGTCATGTTTTTCAATAATGCATTATACTCAAGAGTCCACCACTTATTTCTAGACAGGATGTTAAAGAGTAATTGTATGAGAAAAAGGATCAACTGTGGCAGGGAGAGTATCCCTAGAGTTTTGACATGCCTTTTGTGTCTTCGCAAGTGCACGGGTTCTCAAGTAATAAAGTGGACCCAATGAAGGATCGGGTTGTTGAATCCACAGGGAATAAGACTACTAATATTAACTTCAGTAAATGTTATCTAGCCTAAACAAAAAGAATGTAGTGCAATTGAGAATATGCAAGAGCAATGAAAAAAAAAGAAAGCTGAAATAAGATTAAATAAGTCGGTTGGATGAAACATGGGTACTAGGACAATGATCCCCTAGGGTTGTGACATAAAGCACAAGATTATAGAAATACTTCTTATTCTAATGGATGAGAGTCACCAAGAACCTACAGTACCCAGACTTCTCTCTCACGGCAGACTAGGGTTAAGCCAACACAGGTTGTTAGAGGAGAATTCTTTCGACACTGGGCCCTACATGGTTGTTCTTTGCTCTAGAATTCCTAATGTAGGTCAACTTTGGCTTCCTAAATTAGGCTACTCACTCTCTCGATATAAGTAACCCCTAATGCCATGTAACTCTGTAAGGACAATTCTCTCACCTAAAGGGTTACATGATCACTCAGAGCTCAAGGAAACAAGAAAGTAAGATGATCTAGGTGGAAGGAAAAAAGGACACTCCTCAACGTATATGCTTACTCTTTCAACCCTCTTTAATTCAGAAGAATGGCACACTAATGGGTTTTTATAACACACTAATATTCAAGAACCAACAGGTTTTCACCATACATTAGTAATCATACAATCGAGCAATATGAACAATCCAAGAATTCAAATTGAACATAGCATTTCATAATAGCAACTCAACATCCAAAACATAAACAAGAAGCAAATCTAGAATCCAATACAATATAGCTCTAGGGTTTCATGTCCAAGCCCCAAATGAAAGTTTAGCTCCTCATGGAGCAAGAAAGAGTCAAGCAAACATACAAGATCATTTTCATATGCATAAAATAAACCACACTCCCTCAAGAATCAAAGGTAAACAAATCAACTCGAAGTTCCCCTTGAAGTTGGCAAAGTAGCTTTTTCTTGACCGCGCTGATGCCCTGAGATATGGTGATAACGATAATCTGGAGTACCGGAGAGATTTCCCCTATCTTGAATGGATGATTGTTGCCTTTGACCTCGCAGACACCACAAATCCTCCCTTTCTAACCCTTTGTCTCCCCAGCAGCCTATCCAAAATTCCGTCCCTTAATCAGAAAATCCCCAATGTCTTTTATACCCTCACCCTTATGGCCAGGCCGTAAGATGTCAGGGTTCTTGTTGATCGCGTGCCTTATGGTCTCGCTTAAGGCCGTAATCTTTGCTAATAAAGTCTTCTGTCTCTCGGTTACGGTCCCTTTTACGGCCGTAAGTGAGGAACCATAAGCTTGTCCTGCCAACTCTGCGATCACTCCTTACGTGCGTTAGTTTCATCCATAAACTCCTCTTGACAACCCTTATAGTCAGGCTTACGGGCGTAAGTCCTGCCCGTAAGACCCTCTATTCGACCTTCATTCTCCTTACGGGATAAGTATACCCACAAAGGTTTCTGTCTGAGATTTACGGCCGTAATTGAGGCCGTAAGCCTCCCGTAAGTGGTTCTGTCTTTTAGGCACCTATGTCGGGAGAGCTCTATTTTCTGCACTTTGACTCCTAATTGCTTCTTTTGACTCCCCCTTTGTCCTTAAGCTCCACTTGGTGTGATGTTTCAGTTTTCTGTGCGTGTGTTTTGGGTGTTTAATTTGCTTTAGATTTGTTGTGTCTTAAATTTTGACTTGTTTTTTGTCATTTTGGATTGAAAACTAGTTAAAACATGGGTTTTGAGAAAGTACATGGGCTGAGCTAAAAGTACACAGCCATGTACTTGCCAGAGTAACTTCCAAATGCTTGCTTTTCCCTCATCCTGGGAGATACAAGGCCAGGGTTTGATTTACATGGTCGTGTAACTCCCCAATTGCATATTTCTCTCAGTCTTGGGAGATACACAGCCAGGGTTTGATTTACACGGCCGTGTAACTCCCCAAATTCATATTTTTCCTCGTCCTAAAAGTTACACGGCCAGGGTATGATTTACACGGCCGTGTAAATCCCCGAATGTGCATTTTCCCTCATTCTGTGAGATATACGGCCAGGACGTGATTTACACGGCCGTGTACTTGGAAGTGTATCTCCACTGCTATATGAATCCTGATCTTGGAGCCCTAAGCATCATGATTCTTCTTCTTCTTCTTCTTCTTCTTCTTCTTCTTCTTCTTCTCCCTTGGATCCCATTGCTTTGATTGAGAAGCAAGAGCCAATACTAGACCTTTTTCCTCCTCCCTTGGTTGGAGATTTTTGAAGGTAAGCCTTTCTTCTTCCTTTTTTTCCCCTTGTTTCATGTTGCTTGAAGGATCATACTTGCCCTAGGTTTAGATTTTGAATCTTGGTCAATTTTTGATGAAATTGTTGTGCTATTTGATTTATTTCTTCCATTCTATCTTGTTTATTGAATTGATCATAGAAATCAACATTTTTTTTTCTACCTTGTTGAAATTGTCTCCTCTAATCATGAAATTCGGGGTTACTGTAGCACGCAGGATTTCATGGTTAAACTTGGTATTCTTAGTTGTTTGGGGAAGTTGATCCCCATAGAAACCCTTGGAACCTCTAGGGACAAGTTCAGGGCATGTTCAAGCCTAGTTAGGGGTTTAGGGTTTATAGCATGAAGAGATTCATGCTATCATTTATTTGTGTTTTCTTTTGATTTGAGCCATTGTGGCTGGTATTGGTGTAGGTGGTGAGAGCTCGGCTAAATGCAAGGAGCCTGCGGAGGAGTAACGTCCTATAGGAGTCGATCTCCTAAGTTTGTGAGTGGGATTTTGATTTCACAATTCTTGTCAATTTTCTCTAAATATATGTATAACTAGTTTTCATGAAAAGTTCTGAATTTATGAGAATTGAATTGATGATTTAGTTGTTTGACAAGTGTTCTTCATGCTTCGTATTTGGAAAGCAAAACTTTGAAGAAAATGATTTATGTTATATTATACATGCTATTATGTTGGTTTAAACTAAAAACATTTCATACACGTGTTATGCTTTTGATCCGGCGTATGCATATGTGAATATTGGTCCTGGGCAAGGACCCTGTGTCATGATTTACTTGAATTGCATTATTTTTACTTCCGATATGTCTTGATGGTGATGGGGTTGTAACCTACCTGCTTCAGTAGGGGGTCCTCACGATCCAACCTTTAGAGGTGGCGTAATGGACCAGAGTGATCTATCCACTCAGGTGGCGCATAGAGTCCTGACTAGATGAACACCGTGTCCGGAGTCACCATACGGATCCGGTGGGTCAACGTCAAGGACATGAGCGTCTTGACGGCTTTGAACTTAGCCGTGGCCACGGCTAGAGTTTAAAGAGGTTTTTAGACCAATGTTCGACTATTTGAAATGAAAAAATTTGTATTTTATGAAAGTATCCTTTTCATGAAAAATTTAAATCAGTTTTCTAAAGAGTTTTGTGAATTAGTGGCCCCGGCATTTTTATAATGGTGTATATATCTAAATTGGGTGTTCGAACCCATACGTAGTACTACATATTTGAAGTCAGTCATCTCTTTATTTTATTCTTATTCTATGAAAGGTTTGTACTTACCCACTCACTGAGTGACTTTAGTTACTCACCCTCTCATCTTTTCCAGGCTCTCCTCAGTAGTGGGGGTGCGGCAGACCGAAATGGTAGGCATACATCAGCTAGTCATTTTTAAATTTTATTTCATGTAGGTTGTTTACTAAACATTATACATTGTGTAAGGACATAGATCCACTAGTGTGATTGTTCTCCTTAGAACTGCTTAGTATGTTTATTAACTTTATTTTTCTTTGAGACCTTTGTTGGATTTGTGGCATATACGTCCTTTCAATTATGTACTCAAATTATTACCTTGTAGTTCCTTCTAGATATTCCTGTATTTTATTCTGTAATTATCCGGGATGTGGTAAACCTTGCGGCAACTCGAGTGTTGAGTGACGGGGGTGTCCCTCCTCGAATGGTCTCGGAGGTTGTCGCGTGCCGGTCCTGCGGGGCGGGCCGTGACAATTGGTACCTGCAAAAATAAGTTACACCTGATTTAGCATCGTTTTCACTATAATCACTATAATACAGACTCAATAAGTAAATAAATTGATATATAATATATAGTGTAGATGTACACTTATCATGTTTTAAAAAATAAAAAAAAAAGCTATTCCATTAGTGAATTGCTTCAACTTTTGAATCCTCATGGGATGCCAATTTTGCTTCACTACAAAAAATTGCTTCAGGTTGTAATAAAACTTGTTCCTCAATTACCTGTTGGCCATTTCTAGTATGATTGGATGAAATAGGATCATAAGTGTAGTATTCTTATCTTGAGAAACATCAAGCGAAGTTTTAGGTTGGTTACGGTTTAAAGGCAAAGCTGAGTCTATTACATAAGGCAGAGGAATGAGGTTATTGTTGGACTAAAGAGGTTATCTTGCATGTTTTAGTTCTCTTGAAAAGGGAAAAACCAACTCATTAAAGATAATGTCACGTGAGATATATACACGACAAGTTGGCACATGAAGGCATTTGCATCCCTTGTGATGAGAACTATAACCAATAAAACATATATAGCTTTGATCGGGAAGAAAGTTGATCAAAAATAAGACTAACAAGCACACCGAATGTTCTGAGAAGAGAATAATTAGGTTTAGTGCGGAAGTGTTACTTGGAAAGGAGTAGAATTATTGATAACCCCACTTGGTAAATGGTTAATAAAAATAGCATGTTGTCTGAAAGGTTTTATCCTAAAATTTGATAGCCATTAAGGTTTAAGCTAATAAAGCTAGACCAATCTCAACTATATACTTGTGTTTTGTTTCAGCAGTCATTTTGTCAATGTGTGTGTGTGTGAGAGAGAAAAAGAGACCCAATGCTCAATAACCATGACGGTGAAGAATTTGTGGAGTTTTTTATATTCACTGCCCCAGACAGTTTGCGTACTTCTAATTTTCCTTTCAAGAACATGTTCATATTACTTTGAAACTATAAGAAAACATGCTCAACATTTGAATTGCAATTTATAGGATTAAATTCATGTAAATCCCTATTATCTATCTTCTCCTACGAAATGGGTTTCTCTAGTACGATATGAGCTACTTCAAATAGGTTCAATTTCAAATATCTATTATCTATCTTCTCTATAAAGGACTTGAAATACCTTGCTTACGTATCATTAGAAAGTGCATTAACATAAATACAACAGTGATTATTATGGGTTGTAAGGCAAAAGTAAAGGGACATGGATTAATGGAAGAATTAATGATAGAAAGAGAGAACAAAAAATATTAATGATATATGATTCTAAATATGTATGGTCTATAAATCATGTCATATAAACACCATAATATGCAATATTCACAGGACCGATAAGAGCTCCTCAAGTAAAGGCCTCTATAGCAGGTTGACCTAAATAAGGATCTTGAATAGTTTGGGCTACTGGACTCCAAACACCAGAAAATACATGCCCTAAAGAAGTTATGGAAATATAATTTACGTGGAATATGGAAACTAATGATCCTTTCTTGTTGACAACTCTGACATGTCAAAACATCTTTATTTTTGCAAGAAAGAAGATAATTCAAATGAAGGACATATTGAACTACATAACTGGAGGGATGATGAAGTTTTTTGTGTCACTAGTCATGACTAGCTTTCTTGTTGGTTAATCTCGTCACACGTGGCTGTTGTTAAGTTAGTACTTATCGTTTTATTTTTCTTTATTCTAATTATGCATGTTTGGTCTGGAAACATGGTTGTCATGACCGAGTCTTTAGTTGTTTGTTAGGATAGTTGAAGTAGTGGTATGCAGATCGTGGTCATGTTTGTTATTTATTTGAACACATGGTGCTTGCATTTAGACTCCTTAATGACAGCACCAAAATTCTTTGGGTTTTAAATTTTTTCCAGTACTCTGTGTGTGTATTCACTCTAGTATTTTGCAACTACAAGTGGTATCAGAGCCTGTTTTTTTTTTGTGTTTGATCTCCTCCGAAAATGGTAAAAACAATGGGATCAAGTTCGTCTCCACCTGAGGCACGACTTAGCAGTGGTGGCAGCGGTGAGATGCGCATCGCGGAGCGGGTTGTCAGGGAGATCGACGGGGTGGCGCATATTCCAGTCCTCACGCGGACCAACTACGCGGATTGGGCGATCCCATGAAGGTACAACTACAAGCGCAAGGCTTGTGGGAAGTCGTGGAAGATGGTCCAGGCGATCACCGTGAGGATCGGCGAGCCATGTCGGTGCTGCTTCGGGCAGTACCACCGGAGCTGATTCGTACGCTTGGTAGCAAGCAAACTGCAAAGGAAGCTTGGGACACCCTCAAAGTCATGCGAGTCGGCGTTGAGCGCGTCCGGGAGGCTAAGGCACAAACACGCCGTATGGAATTCGAGAATCTCGCGTTCAGAGACGGTGAGGGAGTGGAGTCTTTCGCCATTCGACTCATGGCGATCGTCAACGACCTCGAGGTGTTGGGTGATCCGGTGACCGAGCACATGGCGGTGCTCAAATTCCTTCGGAGTGTGCCACGTGCGTACAAGCAGATGGCTATGGCGATCGAATCGTTCATGGATCTCAAGACCTTGTCCATTGAAGAGCTCACTGGCAGACTCCTAGTCGTGGAAGAGCGCGGTGAACTAGATGATCTTGCGCAAGGAGGCCATCTACTCCTCACTAAGGAAGAATGGCTAGCCTGGCAGCGACAACGTGAGCGTGGGCAAGGGTCATCCGGGGGAGGCGACAAGAAAGGCAAGGTTCCAGCAAAACCAAAGACGCCGCCCGGGGACAAAGCGAAGACAATGTCTAGTGGCGGCAGAAATGGTGAACGCAAGAAAGGAAATTGCCACTATTGCGGTGTCGCTGGCCATTGGGCTAAGGAGTGCCGCAAAGCGAAGAGTGATCGGGAGCAGCAAGAGCATGCTAATTTCGCATGCACCGAGCCGGAGGGAGACGAGGAACCATCTCTGCTCATGGCGGAGGTCATGTTGGCACCGGCTGCCAACGACGCACCTCATGCTGTATACCTGATCGAGGAGAAGGTAGTGCCCGTGAATGCGGGTGACGGCGTGTGGTATCTCGACACTGGCGCTAGCAGTCATATGACAGGTGATGCGAAGGCGTTCACAACCCTCGACAAGACCGTGCACGGCACAGTGCGTTTCGGAGACGGTTCGGTGGTGAATATACATGGCAGAGGCACCATCATGTTCTCGTGTCTCACTGGCGATCATCGCGTCCTCTCCGACGTATACTACATTCCGAGCCTACGAAGCAACATCATCTCAATCGGGCAACTCGACGAGAATGGTTGTAAGATCATTATTGAGGGAGGGGTGCTTTGCATCCTAGATCGTACACGCAAGGTTCTTGCACGGGTATCGCTCACACGTAACCGGCTCTACACGTTGATCCTGAACCTTGCGGCGCCGGTGAGTTTGCTGATGCAGAAAGATGACGTTGCTTGGTTATGGCACGCTCGGTTCGGCTATCTACACTTCCGCGCTCTACACAATCTTTCGCGAAAGGAAATGGCACGGGGTATTCCCTACATCGAACACGTAGAGGAGTTGTGTGAATGTTGTACACTCGGGAAGCAGCACAGGACGCCATTTCCACAGGCTTCAACATTTTGAGCTCAATGTCCACTGGAGTTGGTGCACAGCGATCTGTGTGGCCCGATCACCCCGACCACCGCAGGCGGCAAGAGGTATTTTTTGCTTATAGTCGATGATTTTAGTCGTTTTATGTGGCTTGAGGTGCTCAGGACAAAGGATGAGGCATTCCGTTACTTCAAAAAGATCAAGGCTGCAGCAGAGGCAGAGCATGAGTGCAAATTGCTCGCATTTCGCTCTAACCGTGGCGGCGAGTTCAACTCCGGTGCATTCATTGAATACTGCGAGGTAAACGGCATTAAGCACAACACTACTGCACCCTACTCGCCTCAACAAAACGGTGTGGTGGAGAGGCGAAATCAGACTGTGATCGAGATGGCGCGCTGTCTACTGAAGTCGATGGCTATGCCGGGGATCTTCTGGGGAGAGGCCGTGAAGACTGCCGTATACCTCCTCAACCGCGCACCGACAAGGAGCGTGGATGGCATGACACCTTACGAGGCGTGGCATAAGAAGAAACCAAGCGTGCATCATTTGAGGACTTTCGCTTGCGTTGCACACTTCAAGAACCTTGGGCCGGGCATGCACAAGCTAGCAGATCGTTCGACGCTAGGGGTATTCGTTGGTTATGAAGAGGGTGCGAAGGCCTACCGGGTTTATGATCCGGTAGGGAAGCGGCTGTATGTGACGAGGGACGTCATATTCAAGGAGTGTCGTGCCTGGAGCTGGGAGACGTCGGGCGACGCAGAGACAATAGCCGCACCGACGACATTCACTGTAGTCTACACCACAGACATCAGCGCGACGACAAATTCTGCACCACGCGCACAGGCTCCTGAGCCCATCGAGTCAGAGGTGGAACCACGAACACCTGCGTCCTTGCAGACTCAGTGGGCCTTGCCATTCACACCAGACGACACTTGTGACACCGACTCAGGGCCTCGACGCTACCGGTATATCGAGGATGTGTACAACACAACCAGTGAGGTCACTGATGTCGAAGAAAGCAACCTTTGTTTCTTGGCGGCAGAGGAACCAACGAGCGTGGGAGAGGCGCTAGCCGATCCCTCTTGGAGGAACGCCATGAAGGATGAGATGCAGTCGATTATTGACAACAAGACGTGGGAGTTCGCGTCACTTCCGGCCGGCCACCGCGCCATTGGGCTCAAGTGGGTGTTTAAAGTAAAAAAGGACCCCGCAGGAAATATTGTGAAGCACAAGGCAAGACTCGTTGCAAAGGGGTACGCGCAGCGCCAAGGGGTGGATTTCGAAGAAGTTTTCGCTCCCGTGGCAAGAATGGACACGGTGCGTCTGTTACTCGCGCTCGCCGCGCATGGAAAATGGCAGGTGCACCATATGGACGTGAAGTCGGCATTCTTGAATGGTGATCTCGCGGAGGAGGTTTATGTCCAGTAACCCCCGGGTTTCCTCGACGACGCAAACGATTGCAAAGTACTAAGGCTGCGCAAAGCATTGTACGGGCTTCGACAAGCGCCGCGCGCGTGGAACTCAAAGCTGGACATCTCTCTCACTTCACTCGGATTCACAAGAAGCCCGCTCGAGCACGCCGTATATCGAAAAGGAAATGCTCACTCGTTCTTACTTGTGGGTGTGTATGTGGACGATTTAATCATTACGGGCACAAGTGTTCAAGACATCATCGAGTTCAAGGCACAGATGCAACAGATGTTCAAGATGAGCGATCTTGGACTCCTCAGTTATTATTTGGGGATCGAAGTGTGTCAAGGTGACGGTGAAATCACGATGTGTCAGGGAATGTACGCGTCGAGGATCTTAGAGCGTGCTGGGATGGGTGGTTGTAACTCATGTCACACGCCGATGGAGAATCGACTTCGCTTGAGCAAGCAAGACGGGAGTGCCACTGTGGATGCAACGAAATACAGGAGCATAGTTGGAAGCCTTCGCTACCTGGTCAATACGCGGCCGGACATAGCTCATGCTGTGGGGATCGCAAGCCGGCATATGGAGAAGCCAAGTATGCAGCACTGGGCTGCGATCAAGCAGATACTTAGGTACATACAAGGTACATTGAAATATGGGTGTTGTTACAAGTCGGGAGGAGGAGAAGCTGTTTTGGTTGGCTACAGCGACAGCGACTTCGCCGGGGATGTCGACGACCGGAAGAGCACTTCAGGGATTACTTTCTTTGTTGGAAGTAACATCGTGACATGGACCTCACAGAAGCAGAAGGTCGTTGCTTTGTCTTCCTGCGAGGCAGAGTACGTTGCGGCAGCGACAGCAGCATGCCAAGGCGTCTGGCTCAGTCGTCTCATCGGCGAGCTAGTAGGGCGCGAAGAGTTAAAGTTCAAACTGCTGGTGGACAACAAGTCAGCCATTGCTCTCTGTAAGAACCCAGTGCATCATGAGAGGAGCAAACATATCGACACCAAATTTCATTACATTCGGGAGTGCATCGAGGCTGGCAAGATGGATGTCGACCACGTCGGTACTGAAGGCCAGTTAGCTGATATTTTGACGAAGGCATTAGCACGAAACAAGTTCATCGAGATGCGTCACAAGCTGGGCATCAGGAAAATTGACGAAGTGTAACGAGATTAAGGGAGTGATTTGTTGGTTAATCTCGTCACACGTGGCTGTTGTTAAGTTAGTACTTATCGTTTTATTTTTCTTTATTCTAATTATGCATGTTTGGTCTGGGAACATGGTTGTCATGACCGAGTCTTTAGTTGTTTGTTAGGATAGTTGAAGTAGTGGTATGCAGATCGTGGTCATGTTTGTTATTTATTTGAACACATGGTGCTTGCATTTAGACGCCTTAATGACAGCACCAAAATTCTTTGGGTTTTAAATTTTTTCCAGTACTCTGTGTGTGTATTCACTCTAGTATTTTGCAACTACATTTCTTGCTGAGTAATGGTGCTTTTGAAGGAGCAATGTTGGTAGGAATGATTGGGTATAGGCCTCCTTCACATTTTCCTTGGAGAAGTTTTCTCTTCTTAGACTGATCCTTAATGAGAGAACAATCTGAGTGAAATTCAAGAAATACATTATTGTTCTTAGCAAGTTTGTTAATAGAGATAAGATTTTTTGTTATGTTTGGATCATGCAGGACACTTTTAAGAATCAAAGAGTTTGTAGGTGTAATGATTCTAGAGTGACCAACATAATAAATTAACAAATGTGCAGGATTTTCTTGTTTTACATTGCTCAAAGTAAATGTTCTTTTTATATAAGAACATTTACTTTGAACAATGTAATTAAACGTCAACATTCACCATTAATTATTTTAGGCAAAGATGTAAATTTTTCTTATATAAAAACCATGTAAACAATTCTTATACACATAATAATTTGAGTAAAACCTAATGCAGAAATTGGCATAACTATCTTATCATGTTTACAAAAAAAATAAAAAAATTTAGAAAGTAAACAAAATTAAAAAAAGAATTATCCATAAAAAGATAATTATAAAAATTTTGAAAAAAATCCAATATGCAAATTTATTTAATAAAAATATAAAATCATATTGTATAAGAAAATCTTTATCTCGATGGGCTAGATATTAGATTTGATTTCAAATATTAGATATTACAAAAATCAGATTTAAAAAAAATTAAAAAAATATCTGTTATTTGTTGGTGGTGGTGGAATTTGTTTTTAAAAAAAAATTTGGAATACATATTTTTCAGTGGGATGGTTCAGATTTTGAGGGAAAAACTAAAAAACTTAGCTAAAAAATGAAGAGAAAAAAAATAAAAGAAAGACGATTGTGCAGAATAATTAGGGCGTGTTTGGTTCGAAAATAGTCCATCAAAGTGATAAAACTCTAGAAGTGTGACTTCGATTGAAGTGAAAGTCTTTAGTTCCATGTATTTGGTTGAGGGAAGTGCTAAATTATAAATTTTTTTTTTTGTCTAGTGAAAAGTGAAAATAGGGTTTATAAATAAATTATTTATTATATTTGGTGTAATATAAATTTTTTAAATTAAAATCTTAATTTTGTTGCAAAAATTAAAAAAATTTAAAAATTTAAAAAAATTAAAAGAATTAAAAAATAAAACAACAAATAATAAAAATAAAAAATAAAACAAATTAGAAAAAAATAATAAAAGATTTATAAAAATATACAAAATGGATGGAGTGGGATGCCAAATGTCACTCGAAAAAAATTCCTGAAGTAAAAAAATGAAGTGGGGGTTTTAAAAGTAGCTATTTTTATATTTTAACTTTTATTTCGGTGAACCAAATGAAAATATTATATTAGCACCTACTTCAATGACTTTGATTTGTATTTCGGTGAACCAAATACGCCTTAAGAGAAAATGAAGGAAATTAGAGAGAAGAACGACTAAAACGCGAAGGAGAGCAACGAGAGAGAGAGAGAGAGAGAGAGAGAGAGAGAGGAGCCATCAGAGGACAAACTTATAAAAAAAAAGCATAAAGTGCAGAATTCAGAAGGACCAGAGATCAGCATGACGTGAACAGAGGGGGCTTAGATTCACGAGTGAGTGAGAAAGCATAAAGAGTACGTCATCTTCACACTAGCAATAAAATGCATATTATATTATCTCATAAAGCCTAGGTTGTGCATGCCATGCTCCGATGCTCGTATGTTTGAAAACCTTATCCCCATGATTCCTCTAATGATTTGATGCCGTACAACACCTCTCGTTATTGTACCATGTGCCATGTGAATGTTTGGTGAGCTTATTTGTTTGGCTGTACATGCTATATATGATTTCATTCCACATGCATGTTGATGAGTGGTGATCCCACTGAACCCATGGACTCGGTTCAGTGGGATCACCGACGGAACCGAGACGTGGCATCACCACCACCATTCGATTGAAATCTAGATTAATGTTTTTTTTTAAATTATAATATATTGTTAAGGGTAATGAGTTAAATTTACCTATTACCCTTCTCTCAATGTCCCGTCATTCCTCTTTCCCATCTTGTTTTCTTTTCTCGCCAATTCACTCCGCCGTTGATGCCACGTCTCGGTTCCGTCCGTGATCACACGGAACCGAGTTCATGGGACCAACCTTTCATGAGGTAGAACAGTTCGAGAGCGGTGTCAGGGCGGCCGGCGTCGGAGTAGGTGCGGAGGAGAAGGTCGAGGGAGGAGGGGGAGTGTTGGAGAGAGGGAAAGAGGAGGGCGAGAAGGAGGCCAGGCGGAGAAGATAGGTGGAAACGGTGGAGACGTTGAGGCATTCAGTGGCCGCCGCCGGCGGCGGCGCGGTAGAGAGGTAGCGGGGTATGAGAGTGCGGGGACTGTAGTTCTCATAGCATTATACATCTGGGTGCAACTTAGACTTACTGCTAGTTGTGGATAATATGGGTTTTATATCAATTGGAACCCATTTTAAAATAGATCAAATCGATTGAAGAAAAAGAATACCTCTTGGCTAATTTGTTAGGCATCTTGTAAACTGATAATAATGTCATTAACTTATGCAGTAAGATAGTTCTATCCGGATTTCTATATAGGTGAGATACTTAGAATGGATGTAATGCATATTGGAAGAATGATAAAGTCCACCGTTAATTAAACCTTCTACTCCTGCTAATGCAGGTTTTTGATACATATGGAATTGGAGCAAGATGGACCTTCTTTACTCCGAATCTGATTAAAGAACTCAACTTGAAGGTAACCACTTGCGACTAATGGTTTTGTATGCCAAAATGTTTCAGTGTGTCCATATATCACAACTGAATAGGTGAAGTTAATGGTAATGGACTGAACCTTGTTTTTGTTCATACTTCAATTGTGCTCATGCATATGATAAATTTCCTTTTCCTTACAGGTGGGGAAATTATCAACTGGCGATTCATTAGATATGACTCCACAAGATGAAGCATCAATTCTGGCAAATGATGCTACTGTCAAAGATATGGAGGTAACATTCTAATTTTCTTTTTGTAACAGTTGTAGTTAGAAGTTCCTTTGATTAGGATCGCATATGTGAGTATGCATGATCGTAAGTTAGAAGTCTAGTCTATTGGCTTTAGGGTTTTGTGTTTATGATTATATGAAGAGAAGAAATAACCAGCTTGTGTATGAATTTTTTTAAATTGTGTTGTTTACCTTGTTTACTATCAATTGCCAATGTCATACACACTCATTGTCTATTTATCTAGTAAAGCACACTCATTGTTTATTTATCTAGTAAAGCAATTAATAGTCCTAGTGTTGGTATAAAATTTGTAGAGAATGGCAAATATCAATGAGATACACAGTTTGGGTACAGAAGTATGGGAAATTGATGAGCATATTTATAATGCAAGTGAATTTGAGTCGGAAAAAAAAAATGAAGATCAAAATTTGGCAGAGAATGAAGTCAAAGAACAAAATGAAGACCAAGGAGAAGATAACATTGAATATATTACTGATTATCAAGAAGAAATTTCTCTCAAACCATATGTTGGCATGGTGTTTGATTCTGTGGATGAGGCTTGCGAATTCTATAATCACTTTGCATACAGAAAAGGATTCAGTGTGAGAAAAGGAGCAATCAGAAAATCTGAGAAAGATGGTAGTATCATTGGTCGGCCCTTATATTGTTCTAAAGAAGGTTATAGAGAAGAAAGATTTAAAAAGAATGAAGCCAACAAGAAGAGGCATCTGGGTGAAACACGTTGCAGTTGCAACGCTAGACTTTTGGTAAATAAAAGCATAGATGGATCATGGGTTGTTTCCATGTTTGTTGAGGAACACAACCATATATTAGCAACTCCAAGAAAATGCCATCTTTTGCCGTCACATAGAAAAATCGATGAAAGTCAAAGAGGGTTGATTGATAAAATGAGCCAATCAGGCATCATAACCAATCTTATGATGAAGTATTTTTCGGAAGAATCTCAAGGAAGTCGAAATGTTGGATTCACAGAGCTAGATGCAAGAAATTATATGCGCACTAGAAGAAAAATAAAATTTTCTGTTGGAGATTCACAAAGGCTGTTAGATTACATGAATTCAATGCAAATAAGAAACCCTCACTTTTTTTATGCAATCCAACTAAACGTGGATGAAAAACTAACAAGCATATTTTGGAGTGATGCAAGGTGCAGAATGGATTATAACTACTTTGGTGACGTAGTATGCTTGGATCCAACTTATGGAACAAATAAATATGGAATGCCGTTTGTTCCAATTGTTGGGGTTAATCATCATCTGCAAACTGTATTATTTGGGTGTGCACTGGCTTTAGATGAAATAGAATATTCATTTATTTGGGTACTTGAGAATTGGTTGCAAGCAATGAAGGGATGCCATCCAAAAGTAATTCTCACTGATCAAGATTCAGCTATCACCGGTGCAATTGCACAAGTCTTACCAAGGACTATTCATCGCTATTGCTTATGGCATATTTTTCAAAATGCTAAAAGGCACTTAAGTAGACTATTCAAAAGGGGATCCAAGTTTGGCAAAGATTTATCTTATTGTGTCAGGTTTCCTGAAACCATTGAAGATTTTTAAAAAAAGTGGAATGAATTACTTGCTAAATATGATTTGAAAGAAAATGATTGGATGTTGAGAATGTATGGCAAACGGCAACAGTGGGTTCCTGTATACTCGCGTCATTTTTTTTGTGCAGATATGTCCACCACGCAACGCAGTGAAAGCATAAACAAATTTTTCAAGGGGTTTTTGAGCAGGAAAATGTTGTTACTGGATCTTGTTCAAGGTGTTGAGAAGGCACTAATCAGACGTCGAGAGAAAGAAATTGAAGCTGACTTTAAAATGAATAATGTGCACCCATCTTTAATGCTTCATATGCTCATTGAAGAAGAAGCAAGTAAATTATATACACCAGCTATATTTGGAAAATTCCAAGAAGAATTACTTGGCAGTCTTCGTTACAAGTGTGAAAAAATTGATGAAAATGAATGTGTAGCTGTATATAAATGTTGGATACCAGAGAGAGATGTTAGACTTGTCAAAATTTGCTTTGCATTTGGTCTTCTTGTGAGTTGTACTTGTTACAAGTTTGAGTTTACAGGCCTATTATGTCATCACATACTTAAGGTGTTCATTGTACTCAATGTGGATAACATTCCAAGAGAGTACAAGGTAAAGCGTTGGACAAGAGATGCAAAACATGGGAATGTTTTTGATGAAAATGGCCAATATATAGAAGAAGACTGTCATGCTCATTTAACACTGAGATACAGTAGTCTTTCACATGAAGCATCAGAAATTGCAACCAAGGGTTCTTCCTCTATAGAAGTTTATAAAGTGGCTATGCATTAGTTGAGGCGGACAAGGGAAGAAGTTGAGAATGCTCTTAAAATGCAATACCCTGAAGTTTCAAATTGTAACAATGGAGAGATATCATCACAACAAACAATTACATCAAGTGAAGTAACAATCCATGACCCTCCACTAGCAAAATGTAAAGGAAATGACAAAAGAAAGAAAGCATTTTGGGAGAAAAATTACAAGAAGAGGAAGTCCAAAGCTGTACTTGATGGACTTAAGGTTAGTTAATCATGTACATAAGTTACTTTAATTGAATTGTTGCTTAATGTTCTATCATTTTCTCTCTTTTTTTTTTGGCTTTGAGATTGTGTTTTGTGAAATAACACATTTTACTTGTGTTGTAGATCAAGGGGCGTGAATCGAATGACCAAGAATTATTGGGGCATGCCATGAGACTAGATCTTGCCAATGAAAGTGTTTCTTATCCACCAACCAATGGGTGAATTCTCTTTTATCTTAGAAAATTGATGATAATACGACATTTTATTTGGCAATTCTTATATTTTTGTTGTATTCTTTTTTCATGTAGGTAAGAAGATTAACTATGATGATGGATAATACGTATTTCTCATTTTTGTTGAGTAATGGTGTGGTCTATGCCTCCCCAAACTTGAGAAGGGAAAGAATATGAATTTATGTTCTTGAACATTGTATTCATTTCTGCTTTGAATGTTTTGTTTAAACCTAAATTAATTAACTTTTACCTTGTTTGTCAAGGGAACTTCAAGTGAGAAGTTGGAATACTCTCTTCACAGAATATGTTGTCCAATATGTACAATATGTTGCCCATTTTCATACTATTGTTACTAGTAATGCTACTGGATGTTTGGAATTTTGAGATGACTTGCTTCATGTTAATTTCTGAAGAGAAAAGTTGCAGATCTTAGCTCAGAGAGTGAAGAGGCTGCAATTCAGAGACTTCAAGATGAGATCAAGGAGTGCAAGGCAATACTCAAATGTGGTGTATGTTTTGACCGGCCAAAGGAAGTAAGTTATTCATGATTTTTACATGTAAATAGATACATTACCCGTGCACATTGAGTTACTGCTACTCATATAGTTGGATTCTTTCATATTCTATCTCCCAAAAGTAATAGCAGTTATTCTTTTATGACAAAATATGTAAAATTATATGAAGATTCCTGTTGTTTAGGACCTTTTGGTGCCCAATTTCTATATCTGTTTTACCTATTTATGATATCAGTACAAGTACTAAGGAAACAAAAGGGCAAAGGTTGCTCTTCAAGTTACGTAGGCTGATGTGATTATTAATTGCTATTTGCCATTAATAGTCCTAGTGTTGGCATGAAGACTGATCCTTTTTGAGAAACGTTGAAGGAGACGATACTTCTTGATGTGCATCTCTGACTAGTTCGATTTTTTTTTCTTCTCTTTGCAGCACTATATAAGCATATGGAGGGTCTAACAAATGACGTAGAGAGATCAAATGAAATGGTAAATTCTTTTTACAAAAATCTGTCATGAGGCCTTATTGAATGTAATGGCTATTTTTCACATATTTGGTTTTCTGACGCATTCATGGATGCCACATTTTAGGTTTTCATTTTGCAAGATAAACTAGAAGCAAAAGAATATGAACTAAGAAAGCTCAAGGAGATGCTCTGCCAGAAAGAGTTAACCGAGAAGGAAAATGGAGAAGGTGAAGCTCAGATTGAAGATAATGAAACAAGTATAAAAGCTGGAGCTGACACAGGGACACATGAGGAAGTTTGAGGGATGTTGTTCAACCCCTCCTTATATTTAACATGCATTCTCATGCACCCTCACAAACATTGCTTTTGTTAGGCTTCATATCAAGAAAATGAGCATTCAAGGCCCTGTAGTTAATGTGGCAAACATTTTGCATTGTTTTAGTTGGCCACTTTGTGAATCTACTTCGCTCATCGCTACAATTTTGAGTTAAACCAATTGTTTGGCATTTGGCTGTATTTTAAGAAAGCAGCTCTTTAAAATCTTGTTCACATTGCCACTGACATTGTTGACTACACGGCGGATGAGCATAGTGTATGCAGGTGTTTGTGTAACAAGCAATGGTCTTAGTACAAACCAGTAGCCATTCATTGCTTTATCACCAGGATTGTTTTACATTATAGCTGACACTATTGCCAGGATTTCAATGTTAGAACAGATGCCATGGATATCCTTTGCACCCTGAACCCAACCAGGGCTCTGGTATTATGTATGGAATTGCAGTTCTTATTGAATGTTCAATTGAAATGGTTCAGTTTGCCTGATGAGTCTGACTCCACCCCAGCCCTGCAAAGCCTCTATTGCCAATAGCTTGTACAAGTTCAATCGATTTGATCTATTTTAAAATGGGTTCCAATTGATATAAAACCCATATCATCCACAACTAGCAGTAAGTCTAAGTTGCACCCAGATGTATAATGCTATGAGAACTACAGTCCCCGCACTCTCATACCCCGCTACCTCTCTATCGCGCCGCCGCCGGCGGCGGCCACCAAATGCCTCGACATCTCCACCATTTCCACCTATCTTCTCCGCCTGGACTCCTTCTCGCCCTCCTCTTTCCCTCTCTCCAACACTCCCCTTCCTCCCTCGACCTCCTCCTCCTCACCTACTCCGACGCCGGCCGCCCCGACACCGCTCTCGAACTGTTCTACCTCATGAAAGGCTGGTCCCACGGACTCGGTTCCGTGTGATCACCGACGGAACCGAGACGTGGCATCAACGGCGGAGTTTCTCAGCTGCTTCAACGGCGGAGTGAATTGGCGAGAAGAGAAAACAAGATGGGAAAGAGGAATGACGGGACATTGAGAGAAGAAGGGTAATAGGTAAATTTACCTCATTACCCTTAACAATATATTATAATTTAAAAAAAAACATTAATCTAGATTCCAATCGAACGGTGGTGGTGATGCCACGTCTCGGTTCCGTCGGTGATCCCACATAACCGAGTCCGTGGGATCACCACTCGCTGTAATAAGTGAACATTGAGAGGTTGTTTGATTCTCCTATTGAGAATAAAAAAAATAAAAAATATTATAAATAAAAAAGAATGGAGAAGGAAATGTAGAATATTATATAATTGATAAAGTATGAGAAAGTAGTTTTTTGAGAATATAAAAATATATATATAAAGAAAATTAATTTTTACAATTTTTGAAATAAGTAAATAATATTATATATAAAATAAAATGTTAAGTTAAATAATAATTATTTTTAATTTTAAAATATTTTGAATATTATTATTTTTAATTTTATAATTAAATATTTGAATTAAATATTTCCACTTTAATTATTACTTATTATTAAAATCATCTATTTAATTATTATTTGATTTATATTAGTATTTTAATTATTAATTATTATTATTTGAATAAAATTATTATTTTAATTGTTGGTTATTATTATTTTACTTTAATTATTATTTATTATTAAAATTATCTACTTAATTATTATTTGAGTTATATTATTGTTTTAATTATTAATTATTATTATTTGAATAAAATTGTTATTTTAATTGTTAGTTTTTATTATCTATCTAATTATTATTTAGTATTAAAATTATCTATTTAAATATTATGTTAATTAATTATAATTTTACTTATTAAATAAGATGGTAACTTTGTAATTTCACCCCATGGAGTGGAGGAGGAATGAGCAATCCTCCTAATTTTGGGAGGATTATCATTCCTCACTCATTCATCACCCAATCCTCTCTTACTCCTATTCATAAGTATCCAAACAAAGAAATGGAATGGGAAAGTAATGACTCCCATTCCACTCTTTGCATCCAAACACCCCTGAATCTCATGACGACACACATGCACATTGGGTCTCTATTTCTATGCATGGATGAAAACTCACTCACATGATCATTTTCTATTAGGCATCCTGATAATTTGCTATTGAATATTGCAACTTTGACTTAATGTAAATTTTAGGAGGGTGAGAAGCAAGGGTTTTTAATTTCATCTTTCTGTATTTTATTAGATGATTTATATTTTGGTGGGATAATAGATGTAGATATTGCCTTAGAAGAATTGGATTTTGTGATTCATGGAGAATGGAGAACATGCCGCCCTATATTAATTAGGGTTAATTTCTGTGGTGTCAACAAAAAATCAGTAAAAGTAGAAGACTTATTTTCTAAGTAATAAAAAGTGTAAGGATATAGCAAAATTGAGTTTGTATGGAAAATCCATAAAAAAAAGGGTGGGAATTTGAAATTGATGTCTTATTCACAAAACATTACAAAAACTTGTAAAAATTGAGAGATTCAGGTTTATTTGCGAAATTTATGAAAATATGGGACCTCACAGATTTATTTGCAAAAATTACAACAAAATACAAAAAATAAAAATTTATAGGGTCTAATTGCATAAATCATAAAAATTTGTGAAAAAAAAAATTCAAAGTCTAATGTACAAACATGATATAAGAGGGCAAAAAAAAAAAAAAAAAGTAGGAATTTTAGTGAAAATTGAGAGTGCTTTCACAAATTTGCCGATCTACTCCTGGAAGACCACAACATCTCCTCTTTATGAGAAACCCCCACTACCTCTTAGGACTCTTTTAAGTAAGTGAAAAATTGTGTTGAAGACCACTATCTCATGTGGAGTTCAATGTAGTGGTAAACTATTCTTCTTGTAAGAGTCTCCTCATTATCTCTTGAGACTTTTTAAAATAAATGAGAAATTACCTTGAAGACCACTATCTTATGTTGAGTCCATTGAAGTGGTAGACTATTCTCCACTTGAGAGCTTTTTCACTACCTCTTGAGATTCTATTGAGTAAGTAAAAAATTATCTTGAAAACCACTGTCTTATGTCGAGTCTAACGTAGTGGTAGACTGTTTTCCTCGTGAGAGCCTTCCCATTACCACTTGAGACTTTTTTAAGTTAGTAAAAAATTCTTTTTAATACCACTATCTCATGTGGAGTCCAACATAGTATTAGATTGTTCTTCTTGTGAGAGCCTCACCGCTATCTCTTGAGACACTCTTAAGTGAGTGAAAAAGAAGAAATTCTTTTGAAGACAGTATCTCATGTGGAGTCTAACGTAGTATTAGATTGTTCTCCTTGTAAGAACCTCCCCACTACCTCTTGAGTCTCTCTTAGGTAAGTTGAAAATTATCTTGAAGACCACTATCTTATGTGGAGTCTAATGTGGTCTTAAACTGTTCTTCTTGTGAGAGTATCCCCACTACATAGTAAGACTCTTTTGAGTGAATGAAAAATTTTTTTAAGACCACTATCGCATGTGTAGCCCAAGGTAATAGTAAACTATTCTCCTTGTGAGAGCTCCCCCACTATCTCTTGAGACTCTTATAAGTGAGCGAAAAATTTTTTTGAAGACCACTATCTTATGTAGAGTCTAATGTAGTGGTACACTGTTCTCCTTGTGAGAGTATTCCCACAGTCTCTAAAGACACTCTTGAGTAAGTGGAAATTATTCTTGAATATCACCCACCTTTGTAAAATCTGAAGCATATGATGAATTATTCTTTTTATAAGCATTCTCGTCTGGTGTTTCTGCTTTTCCGAGTGTGTGTTGTAGTCCAAACTGTTTTTAGAATAGGTATGTAGTGAGTTTTTGTATGTTTTTAGTTATTCTTGACTTAAAATACAGTTCCTAGAGCAAGCATGCCCATGCTTGTGTCCGTGTTCTTGATCGTGCACTTCACGAGATGATTTGGACTTTGTTTCCAACAGCCTGTAAAGTGCACAGGACAAAGTACGCCTCGTGCTTCCGGGTGTGCTAGTGAGCGCACGGCCGTGTTCGGGGCAGAGAAGCCGTGCTTTCTTGCCCTGGTCTTTTCGTAAAGTGCATGGGCATAAGCACGCGGGGGTGAAGCACCCCTGTGCTTCATGCCCATGAGTGTACAGGTAGGGGCTGAGAAGCACGCACGTGTTTAGCACGTGTTCACCCAAGGGACATTTAAAAAGTCCTGAACTTGGGCCCTAATAACTCTTCTTCTTCTTCTTCTTCTTCTTCTTCTTCCTACCTTCATCCCTTTTGCTTTGGACGAGAGAAAACAACCATTGCTTAACCTTCCTCTTTCCTTTGGATGAAGATCTTTGAAGGTAAGCCCTTTTTCTTCCTATTTCTCCTTGTTTCATCTTGTTTGAATGAGCATGTTAGCACTAGATTTTAGATCTTGAATCTTCGTTTGTTATTGGTTAATTTGTTGATTAGTTTGATTGTTTTCTTTCATTCTTCCTTGTATCATGAGATGAATGTAGAGATCCATCATTTCTACCTTGTTGAAACCACTTTCCCTTATTATTGAAATCGGAGTTACTGTAGCACCAAGAATTCCATTGTTAAACCCTTGCATTCTTAGTTATTTAGAGAGTTGATCTCCTTGGAGGTTCTTTGGTATTCTTAGAGAAATTTCAGGCCATACCCCAGCATTGTTAGGATTTCGTAGTTTGTAGCATGAAGAAACCTATGCTTGTTTTTCTTTGGTGTTTCTTTTGGTTTTAAGCCCTTGTGGCTTGTGTTGGTGTAGGTGATAAGAGTTCAGTCGGAGACAAGCAGTAGGCCAGAGGAGTAGCGCCGTTGAGGAGTCGTTCTCCTAAGTTGGTGAGTGGTTTATAATTGCACAATTCTAGTCATTTTTTTTTCTAAATATATGTATAACTTGTTTTGGTGAAAAGTTGGGAATTATCATGTTGAATTAATGATCTAATCGCTTCAAAAGGATATCCATGTTTTGTATTCAGGAATCAAAACTCTTATCTTTAGATGAAATGATCAATGCTATGTTGTTATATCGGGTTGATTTGAATTATGGAATATATTACATATGTTACACTCTTTGATTTGGTTTATACAAATATGATGTTTATCATTGAGATATGAACAATTGTTCTAGACAAAAACGTTGTGAAATGATTTATATGTTTATTGTTAAAACATTTCATAATGTTTTGTTGGTGATGGGGTTGGAACCCGTCTGCTGCAGTGGGAGGGTCCCCATGGTCAAGCTTTTAGAGGTAGTATGGTGGACCCGTCTAATCTGTTCACATCAAGTGGCAAGTAGAGTCCTAACTGGACGAATATCGTGAGTCTGGAGTCACCACACCGCCTCAATAACTCAACGTCAAGGATATGAGTACATTGGTGGCTCCGAACTTAGCCGCAGCCACCACTAGAGTTTAAAGAGATTTCAAGACCACTTATCGATTGCTCGAGTTGAAAATATCGTATTTTGGAAAATAGGTATTTTTATGCTTAACAAAAAAAGTGTTTGATGGCGTACATCCGGTATTATGATTATGAAACTTGTATTTTATTATTCATGGGTTATGACTATTAAAACCTTATTTGAGTAAGTGGTTTTGCTATGATATCTATGTTCCCCTTATACTCGTGTATATGTTGCTATATAGGTACATATGTGCCCCGAAATGTTTTAGACTATATATATTACTGCAAAGCTTGTATTGTCGTTTTATAAAATATATGATGTTCTATAGAACTGTGCTAACCCATTCACTGAGTGACTTTAGTTACTTACCCTTTCTCTTCTTTCCAGGCTCTTGCTAGTAGTAGTGGTGTGGCGGACCAAAATGCTGAGCATTCCCTAGTTTTCTATCTTCTTTCTTGTTTAATGTATGTTTTTTCTTGATCATACGTATTGTATAATGACATGGACCCACTAGTGCAATTGACACTCTTATTCATGGTTTGTTTGCTTGTCTACTCTATTATAAACCTTTTGTATTTATGTTAAACTGGTATTCAGGCTTTGGTTGGATTGCTTCCTTTGTGTACTCTTGTATTCAATTTGGTATATTTTGAATTTCCGAATCCTGTTCAGGTCTGTTGTTTTCAGATTGTGGTAAGCCTTGCGGCAACTCAAGGGTTAAATGGCGTGAGTGTCTCTCCTCGAGTTGTCATTGCGGTTGTCACGTGCCGGTTTTGCGGGACAGGTCGTGACATCTCGCTTCCTTTTAAGAGTTATCTAAGCGAGTGGAAGTCCCACTTAAGAATCTTATGTGTCAAAAACAAACCGAAAACAAATTTCTCTCAAGTTAACTAAGTAATCAAAATTTATAAAAAAAAAATCTAAGAAGTAAAGAAATAAAAATATTTTCAACTATTGAAAGGAAAGGTTTTTCCAAGTAAGGATAAGGAAATTTTTTTGAAATGATAAGAAAAAGTTTTAACAAGCCTAAGAAGCCGAAACCTTCAAATATCAAAACCTAGGAAACTAAGCTTGTGATTCAGGAATAAAGAATACAACTTAAGACCTAATAAAAGTTCTAAATGCAAATGAATCAAAACAGTTAAGTTAGTGCCCAATCATGCGAGTGGCAACAAATTGACAATGCAAAAGCTAAGGCTCAAAAGCATGAGAAAGTTAAGGCTTGAAAAACTTTTAAATGAGTAGAGACATGAACATAAGACTTTTAAGATGTTAATGAGTCAAAAAGCTTCATAAGCCCAAAATCAAAAAGCTTCACAAGAGCAAAGTACCAGAATTTTCAAAAGGCTAAATCAATGGAATCAAGTTTGTGATTCATAAACATGAAGAAATCACAACTTGTGATTGAAGAAAGTCCAAGATTCAAACCAAAAACAAAAAAAACGTGGTGTTTCTACTTTTTCCGTGTGTGTGTTATTGTGCAAGTTGCCTTAGATTAGTTGTGTCTTGAGTTTTGACTCATTTTTGGTTGTTTGTAGCTGAAAATCAGTAAAAGTGTGAACTTTGAGAAAGTACACTGGCATAGGTTGCTTTGCACACCCGTGCAACTCTCTGGATGAGTTCAGAGGAAGTACACAAGCAAAGTTCGAAGTACACACCCATGTACTCGCCCGTGTAACTCTATGGATGAGTACACGCTGAAGTTCTCATCAGTGTACTTGTTCGTGTAACTTTCTGAATGAGTACACGAGCAAGGCTCGAAGTACACCCTCGTGTACTTGCCCGTGTAACTCTCGGGATGCGTGATTTTTACTCAATTCTGAGAGATACACAACCAGGCTAGGATTTGCACGGCTGTGTACTTGGCCGATATCGCTAGGGGTATTTATAAGTCCTGAGCTTATGCCCTAATTCCCCTTATTTCTTTTCTTCTTCTCTTTTCTACCTTCATTTCCTTTGCCTTAAATGAGAGAAAACCACCGATGATTGCCATTCCTCTCTTTTTTGGTTGAAGGTAAGCTCTCCTTCTTCCTCTATACCCCTTGTTTCATGTTGATTGGATGAGTATGTTAACCCTAAGTTTTAGATCTTGAATCTTGATTTGTTATTGATGAATTTGTTGAATTGTTTGATTGTTTTCTTTCATTCTTCGATGTATTAGAGATGGTTGTAGAGATTTATCCTTTCTACCTTGATGAAACTTGTTTCCCTTGTTCTTGAAATCGGAGTCATTCTAGCACTGAGAAATCCATTGTTAAGTTGTTGCATTCTTAGTTGTTTAAAGAGTTGATCTCCTTGGAGGCTCCTTGGAACTCTTAGGGGCAAGTTCAAGCCGTACCCAAGTCTTGTCAGGGTTTTATGGTTTGTAGCATAAAGAAATTCATGCTTGTTTTTCTTTTGTATTTTCTTTTGGTTTTGACCCTTGTAACTTGTGGGTGTATGTGGTTGGAGCTCGGCCTGAGGTAAGGATCCCGCAGAGGAGTAGCACCGTTAAGGAGTTGCTCTCCGAAGTTTGTGAGTGGTTGAAAATATTTTACATAGTCTTGATATGAGTGGCATAATGTTTCTTATATGCTTTACTGCTTATTTTCATACCCTATCGTATTTTTTTACCAATATTGAATTTAGTAGAAAGAACTGAACATCTGGGAAAACTTTGCAACTATCTATGCATTTTATTTAAACTTGGCATTTTTGTATTCATATATGTTTTATGGTGGGTATATATACGGTGAGCATATGTATTTTATACTCCAAGAATGTGGAGAGATAGTGTTATTGAAATGCTTATATATGAGATCGATTTAGATGGTGACAGCGGGCCATACCCCAACCCCGGACTTTGGTCTGACACTGCAATGGGAGCCCCCACAGTCTGGCCTAATAGAAGACGCCGTGGCTAACCCTAGGTTTACCCCACTCAAGAGGAGCACAAGGCCATTGACAGGGTTTTAGAGGGATTCTCCTTATGTTCATGTTGAGAGACCCAAGGTCACCACACGGGGATCTCAATAGCCAATGCCAAAGAATACATTATTTATGTTTTTGAGATTTTGGAAACCACCTTGGCAGCTGTCACGGCCTCAATCATCACCTTCGACCTTGCGGCACCTGACACGCACCAAGTAACAGGTCAGCCTTCCTCGCAAGAACAACAGTTAGTTAACTCCTATTTGCATCACAAGCATAGTATACAAAAGAAGCGAGCAAAACCCAAAAAACATATACGGTACGAGAAATACGACACATAAACCCATTTTAGAGAGAAAAAAACATAAACTCTCTTAGATTGAGAAAAGTTTACAACCATGGCCAAAAACCATCACCAAGAGGCCTTGTCTCCTCCCAAAGACACAATAGACCCTCTTACATGAGCTACCCCAAATCCCCAAGGTTAATTGAGCCCCATGCCCAATACAGGTCTGGTGAGAAATCCTGAACTTCTACTTAGCTTGCAATGCCCTCCAACGTTACTGTAGCTTCAACCAGTCACCCTTGGTCACAGAGCGTAGCAGTATCAATCACACGCGATAATACTGCCTGCCATCCTCGCCCCTGGCTTGGCTACGCTCCCTCCCACGTGCCCACTTGTATACGCCTGCGTAACTCTGATATGATTAAGTGTTCCGCTCCGCCTAGACTTGCTAGAGATCCACACTCTAAATAATTTAAGTTAGCAACACTTGACTCTTGGTATGGGCGCGCCTGTCGCACGCGCTCATCGGCTACGCGCACTCCCATGGTCTAGCGAGCGCATGCCTCACGGTCTCAACACATGATTGTGCAGGATATTCCACCCGCTCTTGGTCATGACACAACACCTGCCTCGTGCTTCCCGCGCTCTACCCAATCCACACGGCTGTATGCTCTCATGGAATATCCCACACGATCATGTGTAAGGTCATCAACCCTTACAGCAGTCCTATACCTAATCGAGGCCACGATTAGGTGGAGAATGATTTGAGGCCAGCATATGCTGATTTATATGAACTTGTGTTGAATGTTTCTATCGATGGATTGCTTTGGGAATTTATGTTTTAAAACTGATTATTTGTAATTCTCTATATCATGGTTTAAGAACAACATTGATAGCGGTACTATTATATTTCCGAAGCATTATGTTTATGTATTATATATTACTTTATTTGAGACTATGTTGTTACTACTCACTTAGTAACATATACGTATGTTACTCACTACTCCTTTTTCCCCTCTGAGGTTGCAACGTTGGGGTTGCCTGTGCTGGGTAGTCTCTGAATAAATGAAAGAAAAGTAACTAAGCATGTGTTTCATAAGTAAAAAAAGCTTGCAACTTGGGGCTTACAAATTTTTTTTTTTTTAAAAAGTAAACAAGTCAAAAAGTAAACAAGTCAATGCATAAGCCAAAGCTCAAAGTGTGTTCCTCTTGTTCTTGTTTTGTTTGGCATGTAGGGTATGTGGATCCACTCGTCTTTGCACTTGTATTTGTAGTGGTATTCTCTTTACTCCTTATATTGCTATGTCTTGGTGTATGAGAACAAAGATTTATGTGTGGTTAAGTTTGTATTTATGATTTTTGGAGTTGCTTGGCTTTATTTGTGAGTTATTTATCAAGCTTTGTTGAGCCTTGCGGCAACTTAGAGGGTGGAGTGGTGTGTGACCATCCCTTAGTTGTTGCAGCGGTTCCACGTGCCTGGGTAGGATCTGGGCGTGACAAAAAGAGTCAAAAATGCCAATTCATAATTTTTGGTAGAAGAATTGGACTAGGTTTATGTCAAAGCAAACTGAGGTTGTGTGAAAAAGGATTAAAGAAACAATATTGAAAAAAAAACGAGAGCTAGGCTTTCTAATTTTTTATTTAATTTGACCTCATTTACTCATGCAATTTTTTGTTTTTTTCTTTTTATGAGTAATAAGAAAATTAATTTCTTTTATGTGTTCATTTATTTTTCATTCACATTTTTTTTAATCGAAGTTCCCATGAATTTATTTGGTGTAATTAACATTGAGGCTTGTTTTTAATGAGAGTCATTAATCCACAATCTATTTAAGTTATAAAATGATTAAAATTTGATTTGTGAACTAATATTTTTTGACTGATAGATTATAATAAAAGCCGGCTAAGAATAAAGGATTCCATAAAGCACAAAGCAGGCCTTGCTTGGATGAAGTGTGGCAAGGTTTCATAAAGGAAAGAAAGGGAAGGGAAAGTAAAGGAAGGGAAGGGTTCAACACATCCCTTGCTTGGGGGGAAAGTAAAGTAAAGTAAGGGAAATGAAGGGTTTTAGTTATTTTGTGTTTGGTTTGATGGTAAGATAATGCATTAATATTACTAAAGTATCCTTGTAACAATAGCAAACCAAATACTCGAACAATTTGATAAATTAAATCACAAGCATCAATAAAATCAATTTGTGTAATACAGTGACCACCACACATTCATCAAAGAAGAGGAGTAGATGAACAATAAAAAAAGAAATTGTGGCTCACCGGAGTTTGACGGTTCTCCGGCAAGATATTCCGGTGATCCCCAGAGATAAGATGAGGGAGAGAGAAAAAGAATGACTAGGGTTTGCTCCAATTTGGATGAAAGGTACAATATAACATATGATGAAAGGTAAAATTGTAAAAAAAATTTCAACCTCTCCCAACACTCCAATTTGGATGGTTGAGAAAATGGAGAACAATGGGGACTTTCCAATCCCCCATAATCCTCCCAAATCCCTCCCCTTCCCTCAACCCTTCACCCCAAGCAAGAGTTCGGAGAACCCTTACTTTCCCAACCCTCTAAAACCTTCCCTAACCCTCCATGCCAAGCAAAACCTTAAAACTATTTTTTTTTACTCTTATCCTTTTCTTCCAACGGAAACTTTTCACTTTGGATGGATATTTTTGTTGAAGTGTTTAACCAATAATGTCCAGTATGTTCATCCATGATATGATTCTTTAGGGGCTGCTTGGGAGAGGATTTTTGGGGGTAAGTGAGGGTAGGGTTATGATAGAACCCTTGCTTGGGAGAGGGTTTTGGGGGGAAGGTTTTTTGAGGGTGAGGTATTTGGAGGTAAATGGGAAGGTTAGCACTCCTGACTTATGTGTTGTCTTTGATAAGTCTGCAATTACATGGAAGTTTCCAAATGGATACTTTTCTCAGAATTGCAATCACTTATTCTGTCAGTAAAGAACTTAATAGTTTTGAAAAGGTAAATTATAACTGTATGTTGTTGACGCCACTGGATCACACATCTGAGATTCTGGGTGAGTCTGAGATGGATACTTTTTTATTATCATCTTGAACCAAATGATAAGAGTAGAAAATCACAAGAATGTGTCAGAATTCATGGGTGCTTTAATTTCTCAGATATTGCTGAGATACATGGAGGAGGGTGGGAACTGCATGACGGATATTGCTGATACTGCTGAATTTGGTCCTCTTTTAGAAAGCTTCTCCCTGGTGAATGATACCCAAAGATTCTAGATTGTTCAATTTCTCAATGAGTTAGTGAAGTTAGCAGGTATAATCTTCTCTCATATTTATTGATTTGCCTAGTGGCCAAAATTTTCTAGAAGATGCATTATGAATCTTGCTAGGCACAAAATGTTGTTCAGAATATTCCCATGAGAAGAAATATTCATATTTCTTTCCCTTTACTGTCATGTGTTCCACAACTAATCTAGGTAGTGTTTTGCTCAGGAGAACCTTCAATGAGCAGATTCTGCATATTATAAAGGATGGTGGTGCATAGAGTAACCAGCATGTTCTGCTTGTTTACTTACAAGTAGCTCTCCATGATCAAGCGCCCACTGTTGCCAACCTTCTTCTGCAACTATATATATTGCTCAGTATGTATGGAAGTTCTCCAATTTGCAGTCATCCTAAGTGGTAGATGCTTCTATTAGTGTGTTAAACCATCATTTTTACGTGATGATTTAATATCTATAGAAAGATTTGGTAAATCTTCAATTTGTAGTGACAGCTTTCACTTTTATTTTTATGATTTATTGAACTTCAACTAGCCATGAATTTAGAAATGTGGAATCACAAGGAACTGGTCCAAGTGGATTGCAGCATTCATGGAGAAGTGTTGTCCATTATCTGCTTCAAAAATCGGAAGGACACAATAGTGTATAATTAATAAATTAAATGTTGTAAATTAATGAATTAAAAATATTTAATTTACAATAATGGTAGTACATGTGTATAATTTTAATTCACACAAAGATTTTATTCTATTTTGGAATAAAATATCAAATGTTGTAAATTAATGAATTAAAAATATTTAACATACAATAATAGTATTATATGTGTAAAATTTTAATTCACACAAAGATTTTATTTTATTTTTGAATACAATATCAAATATTGTAAATTAATAAATGAAAAATATTTACAATAATGGTAATACATGTGTATAATTTTAATTCACACAAAGATTTTATTCTATTTTGGAATAAAATATCAAATGTTGTAAATTAATGAATTAAAAATATTTAACTAACAATAATAGTATTATATGTGTAAAATTTTAATCCACACAGATTTTATTCTATTTTTGAATAAAATATTAAATATTGTCAATTAATAAATTAAAAATATTTAATTTACAATAATAGTATTATATGTGTACAATTTTAAACAAAGATTTTATTATATTTTCGAAAAAAATTTCAAATATTCTAGATTAATAAATTAAATAGATTTAATTTACAATAATAGTATTATATGTGTACCATGAAATACATATTATAGCTTCAAGGGTATTTTAGTAATATTCATATATAACCTTACTTTTTATTACCTTCAATTCAAACACAACAAAGTTTGATAACCTCCATTTACCTTACCTCCAATCCAAACAAGGTATAACTTAAAACCTCCTTATACATTACTTTACTTTACCTTACTATACAAAACTCTCCTTCACCTCTCCCAAGCTGACGGCACAAAACTACAAAAGAACTGGTCGGTGTCACAGCAGACACTATATCACTGCCTCACTATACGGCAGATAAAGCACCAGCTCAGCAACCACACTGAGAAAGCTTCACTAGCCTCCCCCTCTCTCCCCCTCTCTCTCTCTCTCTCTCTCTCTCTCACACGCGCTCGCTCGCGCTCTGATCTCTGTAGAGAATGGCTTTGCTGGCTTCGGGAATCAGCCTTCCCACCTCTTGCCTCCAAATCCATCGTGGCTCAATGCGTCCTCGCACTCTACGCTGCTCCCCTGTTGTTTGTCTTGGCTCCGCGCACAACCCTAGCCCTCCCCGTGAGAGCGCCTCCCAGCCTGAAGGTTCCTTCCTGGTTCCTCCATCTCCCCATTCCAACCCTGTCTTGGAACATAACCTCTCTGGGGAAATCAGTAGCGGTGCTACTCTTGTTATGTCTCCTGCCACTGAATCCACAGTGGAAAAGGTGTTGTGCTTTATCTCCTTTTAGTTCTTTGGGTGTTAGTTCTAAATAGGGTTCGTTGATCATGGTGATTGTTGCTAGTTTCTTATTTAATAAGTATGTGATGTGAGGATATAATGATATAATAATCGAGTCCAAAAGGTGATATTCTTTTTTTGTTTTTTGTTTTGGGGGCCCGGGCGGGCGTACAAAATTTGATTTTTGGGACGCTGGTTGATTGAATTTTGAATTAATGTGTTTATTGTGATAGATCTAGCATGTTCAATTAAATTAATCTCAGTTATGGCATAGAGTTTTTGTTAGGCGGATACTAGCGTGAATTGGTTCTTTACTGGTGTGAGGGGGATGATCTCTATTATTTCTATGGATGTGGGAAATTGAAATTTCATTTACTGTGACAAATCAACTTAGCTCTAGTCTGAGACAAACTTTCTCCAGGATTAGAAACAGCTCTAATAAGGGTAAAGCCATGAAAATAAGAATTCTGGCTTGACCGAAATTCAACATAAAGTGGAGATCGTTCAAATTAATTTTGATCAAATCTCAAGCCGGATTAAGTTTGTTCAAGTTCAACTTTTTCAAAGGAATATGATCAGTTTCCATTTCACCTCAATGACTTTTAAAAGGTGGAGCATTGTATGTAATCTATGGATAATTATGGTAGGCTTCCCACACCTCTTATTTGATTGCCAATTGCTCAGTCTATTGTGCTGACAATAAATTATTTTGTATGATGAGTATTGACTTCAGTAGTCATTGTTTCATCCTTCTGAACCAATAATTTTACATGTCATCTCCACTACTCTTTTAGCTTGAATTAGTTTCACAACCTGTACTTGAATGAGCTACCTCTGTTTTTTCATGTCCCAAATTGATGCAAATGTTTCCTTGAGAGGTCCTCTTTGCAATAGCAATTTTTTCAAAAGTTGGTATTAATATGAAAATATGCAAACTTGCTGTGCTAAGGTTTCATTTTCCCTAGTTATGTTTCAGTTGAACCATTTATATTATTTCCATTAGGCTTCTCCAATTTACATTAGCTTGTCTTAGGTATAAAATATAGCGAAAATATTGCTCATATTCACTTACTTGTTGAGCTTAAGCTAAGAGTCCTGTGTTCTCTCACTTGCTAAGCAGGTAATTTTTGATTTCCGCTTCTTGGCACTTCTAGCAGTTGGAGGTTCACTAGCTGGTTCTTTATTGTGCTTCCTGAATGTAAGTCCCCTAACTGTACTTGCATGAAATCATGTATCTTCTTTTGAATGAAGATGTAATTATATTATGATATACACCAAGTATGTTGCTTGAGTTTCCTCTTTGTCTAACTAATTTCTTCACCATAGAGTTTCAATGAGAACCCCCTCAATAAAATTTTCTTACATTCTTCTTTTGTTTTGAATATCATGTGCTAAAGTTTTTTGATAATTTTCCAAGGAATTATTTTCAGAATTCAGGTGTTTAAAACAATATGCCGCTAATGGAGGAATTTCTAACTCGAACATAATATTTTCGTCACCCTGCCTAATCTGCTTGAGCATTTACATGCTGAACTACAACTGTAACAAATAGAAAATTTATCATTTCTTCACAACACATGGTAAAGAATAGGACCTTGTGTGTTTTTTCCTTGATAAGCCTGCTTGGATGTATACAATGTTGGAAAAACACTTTAAGCATACACACAAAACAATGTTTTAGTCATGCAAAGAAAACATGAGAAAGTAACGGCTGGCTTGGGATTAGGCACACGTATGCGCTGCCTTAACCCTGAAATAGCCTCCCCTCTGTGCAGGTATAGGCAGTTTCTCTCCAAGTGTTAGGATACACTAATCCAACCAGTTGGTCGTCGGATGCTTAGCATGGTCAGTTCCGGGAATGCTTAAGGGTCATTCAAGGTTGCAGTGAGACAGATGCAAGGGAAGCAAGATGGAGGAGGCGTCTGGATATCAGATTTTCTCTAATTCTAACTAAGGCTTCATTTCCATATATATATATACACAAGCAACATCAACGGTCAAAAATTGATCCGTTGGGCTAAGATCAAAGGTCAGAAAAAATATCTGTTGAGAAAAAATGAATGAATAAAAATAAAAGGAGAAGGGGCCACACACACGTGCGCGGCCGGGCGGTGCGTGTGCCCGAGCACATGCGTGGTAGTGAGATGGTACATTGGTGTATATACCCTAAATCAATGTAACAAAATACAAAGGATATATAAGGGCTTGAAACTTCCACTCCATACCCGATGTGGGACTACATCCTATGCAAACACAAGCTAGGTACAGGTTTGGGTGTTTACTGGGTATGGGCTTGGGTGTTAGTCCAACCCATATCCAACAATCCCTAACACCACCCATAGCCTGAACAAATCAAAGAAGATCATGAAGTAGAAGAAAGAATTAGTCTAAAAGGATGTCAGAGAGTAATGCAAATATAGATGCAGAGAGAACCTTGGGTTTTCATACGATCAAGTTGAAGTGTCTATACCAAAATTGAACTTCAACCTTTCAATAAGGTTTTCGACTGATGGAGAAATTAGTGAACAAGGTCTTGAACTACAACCCTTTGAATCAGAAGTTACTTTGATGAAGATCTTATGTGACACTTGAGTTAAACGGGGTTGACGCATTATTAGCCATGAGCTCAAAACCATTTAGGGATGGCAAAAACTGATCCGATCCGTGGTTTCCGATTTGATCCACCCCGAACGGGGTGGCTTTTTTTGTTGGAGATCGGGCAATGGGGAAAGGCAGGGCGGTTTCGGTTTTACCTTGCCCCGCCCCATCCCGCCACGTTAAAAACTTTGCATATATGCCCTTATATATATTTTGTAAATTAAAAATTTTTAATTTATAAATCAAAATTGTTGTTATATAAATTGTACCATTTTTTATTTAATGTAGTATTACATATTTTGTAATTATTAATATAAATAAACTAAAAACAGTAAAAGTTAATGGTAACTTTAGTAAAAACGGGGTGGGGCAAAGTGAGGCGGGGTGAATGAAAAAATCCGTGGAGCGGTTATGGTATTGAGAAGATTAAAAAAAGTGGGGTGCGGGGCAGGGCCACCCCGTCCCCAACCTCGCCCCGCCCTGTCCCGTTGCCATCCCTAATACCATTTTATGGAGATTATTAGAGAGTTAGCCCATTGACTCTCATAGTTGCTGCCTGACAGCTATCTCTACATAGGTGAGATCTCCAGAGATATCTGTAGTATAATATCTCGCTTTACAAGTCTTTGATCTCATTAAGAGCTGAGCTCAATCTCAAATATGCGTAGGGTGTTCTCCTAGTCGACCAATCAATAGCTTCCCTTTGAACTTCTATCCTAGAATCTCCATTCAAAGAAGTAGGGTCACTATTGTTATTGACTTTTATGGGCTAAGCCCCATTCCCCTCGATGCCTCGGCTATTATTTGTCTCGATAACCCTTTAGTTAGCTAATCCGCTAGATTTAGCTCTGACTTTATGTAATTAATGCTCCCAACGTTGTGTTTTGGATGTCTTCATACTGACTTGTGGTGGATCCGTATATGTGTGCTCATTTTATCGTTAGTACTTGCATGCTTGCACAATTTAATAGCAGATCTTGAATCACAATGTATAGGCATAGGAAGCATATGAGAAGACATAACAGGTATCTTAGAAAGTAAAATTCTAATCCACTCACATGTGGCATGAAGTGCAATCAATTCAGCTTTCATGGTGCTTTTAGCATTGAGCTTCTGCTTAGAAGATTTTCATTAGACAATTCCTTCTCTAAGTGGGAATACTTGGCATGAGGTTAATTTAAGATCCACCGAGTCAGATATCCAGTTGGTATTTGTATATCTCTCTATTACACTAGGGAATCCAATACACCTCAGTCCAAAAGATATAGTGTCTTTTAGGAATCTGAGAACCCTCTCAAGAGCAATCTAGTGGTCTTGATTTGGGTTACTTATATATTTGCTCAATGTAGATACAGAATACGTAATGTTAGGTTTGGTTCTGTTCGACAAGTACACCAATGATCCTATGATCTGGGAATAGAGATCCTGGTTCACAGTTTCACTTTTATTTTTCTTAAGGTGTGCATTGGGATCAAAAGGTGTAGCAGCAGATTTGCAATCGAGATATCCGTATTTCTCTAGCACTTTCTCAGTGTAATGACATTAGGATAAAGTGATGCTATATACTGATCTTGTAAGCTTGATTTTTAGGATAACATCAGTTTTTTCTAGATCTTTCATATCAAACTTATTGCTCAGAAAATTCTTGACATCACAGACAATATCAAGATTAGAAACAAATATAAGCAAATCATCAACATACAAGCATACAATAACACATTCGTCATCTACTAATTTATTGCAAACAGACCTGTAATAGCTGTTTAGAACAAATCCATAGGAGATGATTGTAGAGTCAAACTTAGCATGCCACTACTTAGGGGCTTGCTTTAGTCTATAAAGAGATTTTACATTTTGCAAACCTTTTGCTCTTGTCTGGGGACAACAAAGAGTTCAGGTTGCTCCTTGTAAATTTCTTCCTCTAAATCACCATTTAGCAAAGCAATCTTTATATCCATCTGATGGATTTCAAGACTGAAAGCAGAGGCAAGTGCTATAAGAATCCTAATGGTGGTAGTGCAGGCTACTGGTGAGTAGGTGTCAAAATAATCAAGTCCCTTTTTTTGTCTGAACTCTTTTGCAACTAATGTGACCTTGAATTTTTCAATGGATCCATCAGGTTGTAATTTCTTCTTGAAGACCCATTTACAGCCCCAAGGTTTACTCCTAGGAGGCAGGGAAGTAAGTATGTAGGTATGGTTACTCATGATTGAGTGATACTCATCATCTACAGTTTTTTTTTCAGAAAACTGAATCTGCAGAAGCCATAGCCTCCTGATAAGTGGTAGGAGTATCCTCAATCATGAAGGTGACAAAATCATCACCTTGCTTCTTTTTCACTTTTCTTCTCTTGCTTCTTCTAGGTATCTGTACAAGAATAGGAACTGACCCAGAAGTGGAGCTGAAGGTCAGAGGTACAGAAGGAATGGGACTGGAGGCTGATTCTCAGAGGGAAGATATTCTCAAAAAGATAGCATCTTTAGCTACAATGATGGTGTTTGTAGCTATTTCACTCACCTTTGAGTTAATAACTAGGAATCTCCCAACATTGTTGTCTAGGTCATACTCTACAAACACTGCATCTAGGGTTTTGGGATCTATCTTCCTAGTTCTAAGATCAAGGATTTTTACTTAAGCTAGACACTCCCACACTTTAAAGTAGTTGAGTTGTGGGGTTCTTCCTTTTTAAAGTTCATAAGGTTGTGCTACGGTCCTTAAAAGGAATCCTATTCATGATAAAGCAAGCTAAGAGCAAAGCCTCCCCCACAAGTTCTCGGGCACATCAGAATTTAATAGTATGGCATTTACCATGTCTATTAATATTCTATTTTTCCTTTCACCAACCCCATTGGACTTAGGAGTGTAAGGAACAGTAAACTTATGCACAATCCCATTCTGTTCACAGAATGAGGACGTAGCATTTGAAGTGTACTCTCCACCTCTATCAGATCTAAGAAATTTAATGATCTTGCTTAGCTGGTTCTCAGCTTCGGCTTTGAAAATCATGAACTTGCTAAGGGTTTCATCTTTGGATTTAATCAGGTTGGTATAACAGAATCTGGAATGATCATCGATAAAAGTATTAAAGTAATGGTTTCCCGCTCTAGTAGGAGGTCTACAGAAATCACTGATATCACTGTGGATCAAATCAAGAAGATCAGAGTTTCGGTTGATGTGTTAAAAAGGTTTTGTGGGTAATTTGGCTTGAACACAGATTTGACATTTAGAGCCTTCATCATTCTTGGATTTAGGAATCAATTCAAGGTTTATCAACCTTCAAATTGGTACCAAAGTTTACATGACTCAAGCTTCCATGGCAAATGTCACAAGACTCAACATTCAAGACACAGATGAAGAAGAAGGATAATCAGAACTTTCATTAACAAATAAATCAGAGGGTTCACATATATTGATTTTGAACAGACCACCAGATACAAAACCTTTACTAGCATAAAGATTACTTTTAGATATTACAAGGGAATTTAACTCAAGTACAATCTTGTAACCAAACTGAATCAAAAGGGAACCACTGATAAGATTTTTCCGAATGTTGGGTACATGTTGAACGTCTAATAAGGTGAGACTTTTTCCAGAAGTCATCTTCAAATCAATCCGTCATCTCCCTAGCATGTGTGCTACCGACCTGTTTCCAAAAGTCACACATCTTCCACTTGAGACTTGATAAGTGGAGAACTAGACTCGTTTAGCACAAATGTGGACGTTAGGACCAAAATCAATAAACCACTCTAGTTTAGACAAGTTAAATTGACAAAAGGAATAAAGGAAACTGACTTAAAAAAAAGTCTTAGGGGATGGTTCACCCATCTTAAACACATTTACTTGTTGTTTGGGTGGACCGGAATTCTTTTTTCCAAGTTCAGTGTTGCAGAAAAAGCAATCATGAGCAACATGTTTTGTCCTATCACAAACAAAATAGTGCTTAGGGTTTTTCTTAGAAAGTTTAGGGACAGAAGATTTCGGTTGCTGAGAGTGTTGAGGATTTGAGTGGGTTGGCTTGCCCTTGGCCTTAAAAGGTTTCTTTTTAGGGGAAAACTAGCGACCACTATCAGAAGAGTGAAAACTCCTAGAACTCTTAGAACTATTAGGGCTACCACTATGCTCAGCTAGATAAACCCAGTCCTTGTGAGAATCTACACCCTTAGAGAAGAATCGGTTGACTTCCTTAATTCTAATGGTATTAGGTAGAATACCCTAATTGGTCCCTTTATTTGTCACAATCTGCCATTTTAGTCTTTTTACTTTAATTTGGCCCCGAATAGTCCCCCTACTGTCAATTTGAGGCAAATCAAGTCCAACAACTGACCGATGTTAATTTTTCCGTCTGAGTTTGTTAACGTGGTTTTATAATGGAGGGACTAATCGGTGCGAAATTAAAATAAAGGGACTAAAAGGGCATATTGTGACAAATAAAGGGACCAATTAGTTTAGATTGTCACACATAAAGGGACCAATTAGGGTATTCTACCAATCCATTATAAAGCCACATCAGCAAACTCAGACGGACAACCTAACGTCGGTCAGCTGTTGGACTTGATTTGCCTCAAATTGACAGTAGAGGGACTAATCGGGGCCAAATTAAAGGGACTAAAAGGGTAGATTGTCACAAATAAAGGGACCAATTAGGGTATTCTACCATGGTATTATAAACTTCTGCAAGGTCCAAGGAATTAATCTTGTGCCTAAGTCCATTTGCAAAGCCTAACTAAGAAGCTGGTAACTTGTTTAGGAAAATGGATACAATGTGGCTCTCATTGTACACGGTACCGCACTTTTCAATGGCACTAAGGTAGTCCTGAAAGGTACGAATCTGTGCTCCATATGTACCCCATCTACCATCTTGTAGTTTTCCAACTTTATACTCAGGTGGCTAATCCTATTGGCATTGTCAGGGTCATATTCCTTTTCTAGGGTATACCATATATCCTTAGCAGTCTTATAATCAAAGTATTTGTCATATAGACGATCATAAAAAATGCTAAAAATTCTATGGCGACAGTGGAAATCGATCTCTTTAGGAGTTCTACTAGGAGCTGAGGAGCTAGAGGTTTTGGTCTACAGTCGAGAGGGATAATTGGTGAAATCCATTAGGACCAAGATCAAAAGAATCAGAATCAGGGGATAGTGCAAGGGCTGAGAACAATCCTAAGGTGTACAACCCAAATTTGGCTTAGTTTTTCCACCTCCTAAAGTTCACCTTGCCGTCAAACTTGATAGGTCTACAAGAAGTATCAAATTGTGTATCCATGTGTGTGAAGTGTACATTAATCAGGTTCAATGGCAATTAATGTGACAACCAAGTTTTTAGGTTTTTAGAATTTAGAAATGCTCAAATAAAATGCAAAAATAAACTTGCAAAAATAGGTACTATTGTAATTTACGTACGAGAATATAGTGTACAGTATTATGCGCATGAAAATACAACATTCAGAATTATACGTACGAGAGTACAAGATATAGGATTTTTACATATGGAAATACAGTATTCAGAATGTTCCATACAAAAATATGGTATATAGTATTATATGTATAGACGTATGGAAATATAGTATCACAGAATATACTTGCGGAAATATAGCAATACTGAAATACACTTGCAGCTAAATAGAGATGTATATATGTTTGCAGAATTTCAACACGGGAATTCAGAGGTAATATTTCGGCAGGTATAAATCTACTTCAATGTACAGAAAGTAGAGAAATATGTGTAGATAGAGCTATTTTAGTGCTAGATTGTTGGAAAAACACTCTAAGCTTACACAACAATTTTTCAGTCATGCAATGAAAACAAGAGAAAGGAACGGTTGGCCTGGGATTAGGCACGCGTATCTGTTGTCCTAATACTGAAATAGCCTCTCCTCCATGCAGGTATAGGCTGCTCCTCTCCAAGTGTTAGGGTACACTAATCCAACCAGTTGGCCGTCGGATGCTTAGCACGTTCAGCTTTGGGAATGCTCAAGGGTCACCCAAGATTACAGTGAGACAAATGCAAGGGAAGCAAGATGGAGGAGGCGGCCAGATATCAGATTTTCTCTAACCCTAACTAAGGCATCATTTCTAGATATATATACACATGCAACATCAACGGTCAAAAATTGATCTGTTGGGTTAAGATCAACGGTCAGAACAATATCCGCTGAGAAAAAAAGAATAAATAAAAATAAAAGGAGAGGGAACCACACACGTGCGTGTCTGGGCGGTGCATCTGCACGCACGCATGCGTGGTAGTGGGATGGTACACTGGTGTGTATACTATAAATCAATGTAACAAGATGCAAAGGATATATAAGGGCATGAAACTTACACTCGATATCCGATGTGGACTAAATCACATACGGAAATACAAGACAGGCACAGGTTTGGGTGTTTACTGGGTGTGGGTTTGGGCCTTAGTCTGGCCCATGTCCAACATACAACACCTGACACAAGTTTTAATATCATTTGATGAAGAGAAAATCGTTCTACTATTTGTTTTATGTATGTTGACAAACGGAACATACTCTGGACAGCTCTATTTTAATTTTAGCATACTAAACATCATCTTTTTAGAGTTATATAATAAGATCTCCAACTTTTGAAAGTTTTATTTGTAAGGTTTATTTGGATCTCAGTAACAATTATTTTCCTTTCTTGAGAAGCTGCCTTTACCATAGTTTTACATTTTGCCTTTTCCTCTAGTTATGTTTCAGGATTTAAAAAAAAAGCATCTCAATTGATATAAAAATATTCCAAAAGTTCAAAAAACTATTGTGTGAATATATATATATATCGAACCCATCAGTTAGGTACGTCCCTAGATTTAAAATCTAAGGACCTTTACAATAGTCATTGGATTTACATCCAATGGTTACAATTCATTTTGGCACAGTGACAAACATATATTATCATTTGGTAGTCATTAGATTTGTATTTAAAAATATTTGAATATATACATACGTACTCACCTATTCACTCACTCACTTAACATATAAATATATATAGAGATAAAGGGCATATGATTAGGGAGCGAACCACATCCAATTGATGGAATCATCATATGCGTGAGGATGGGGCACAGAATCAATATTTTCAGAATAGGGAAAAGTCCCATGCCCTTCACATTTAGTGTATTCCAAGAGATGGGTAATAACCATAGAAAAGATAAGGTACTGTGGTAGAGATATGGTGCAATAATGGCACAGAGGAGGTGAAAATGAAGTGAAGATGGTGTTCATGATTAAAGACAAATAAGAAGCACAAACAAACCTCGGAGTAGTGGCGTTGACCAAATAAATAAGGTTGAGGTTTCTGGTATTTCTATTGGTTATAGGGATGATTCCTCCTGTTATTTATTGGTATCAGAATGGGGTGTGCCATTAATAAATTAGCTAGTTTCCCCTACTTTAATCAAGATTGTAAAAGAGATTCCATGAATTTGCTTCAAGGTATCATAGTCGACATGTTTCAGAATTGCCAGAAATTAAAACTGTGGTTCATAATACTCTATGAATAAGTGAATGTGTTCATTATATTGACAGCATTTGCTAGATTGTGCTTCGTTCTGGCAAATGGTTTTATTTCTTAAGTTTTGTAAAGAAATTCTCATTCCCACTGTTGAGAAGGATGCTCCTGTCCTTTCTTCTCTTTTGCACTGCTGTCCTGCATTTATTTCTATTTGAATAGTGATCAACTTTGTACATGCTTCGCCTCCCATTGTAAACCATTGTATGCTTTAATCTTGCATAATATGTTCATGTTATAAAGAGGTGCATGAAAATGATTATTCTTTGAAAAGATGGGTTTGTAAAAGATATGTAACAAATGCTGATTCATTTATTTTAGTGTAATAACTTGTTCCAGTTATGATGAATTGGTTAAGTCATTAAGATTTTTACTTCTAAATAATACCTAATTATTTTATTGACCGTTTGCATTATCTAAATGTATTTGCTTTACAATATATTTGTGAAAATAACAAAATTGATGAGATAGATTTCCATTTTAGGCCGCATCCTTTGTGTCTGAATTTATTTTACTTTATTTCATTAGGGCTGTGTATACATTGTTGATGCGTACAAGGTTTACTGGACTAGTTGTGTGAGAGGGATCCACACAGGGCAGATGGTTCTAAGATTAGTTGAAGCTATTGGTAAGAATTTTTATCATCTCATTTTGATTGTCTATTTTCTAACTTGAATTGCTTTTCTGCTTACCAATATAGATTGTTCTCATTAACTGATAATTAATTGCTTCTCATTATCTTAGTGTAAGTAACACAAAGCATGACAGAAAATAATTACTGCTGTGACTTTCTTTGTCAATTGTATTTCTGTTGAAACTTAGTTATGGTTCATCTGATGGCTTAAACACGCCAAGTGTTCTTGACTAGTTATTCTCAATATCACATTTACCAGATTCTGGTACAAGTAGGATTAATAATTTTCCTCAGTGCAACTCTTCTGACTAATCCAATAATTATTATCTCGACTGGAACTTAGTGAATTTGATGATGTTGGAAGAATTGGCAATTTGAATGCTGTTTTTTTCTTTATATGCCTACATTTTAAGTCTTACGAGCTGTCATAGATGTTTTACAATAGATGCTGTCTTGTCAGATCCATGAGAGAAAGCTCAAGAAACGACAATGTTGGAAGGCTTTTTTTCAGGAATATATAAAGAACAAGAAAAGTGTTATAGGAAAAATTAGAGGCACACAAATTCCACTGCCATTAAAAAGAAACTTGATCTGTCCTTGCATCAACCATCATACCTTTGTGAAAGGATGGTTTCTCATTTGTCATATATTAATTTCTCTTTTCTTTACCTGATCTAAAATATACCTTTTGTTTCCTTGGTGGTAATATGGTAATTGGACAATTTTGATAATGTCCACCCCTTGCTGCCCAAAATTTATGTTATGTTCTCTCTATTTTTCTGAACTTATGCTCAAGGCTGATTTCCTTGGTTTTAAGATCCCTTGGCTGAATTTTCAAACTTTCCTAAGATTAGGCATGGTCTAGTTGAAGAGGATCAATTAAGAAGTCATAAATGTGACTCTTAAAGTTTCCTTCTTGTGAAGAGAAACGACCTATTGGATGTCATATGTGATCAGATATGCCCAAAAAAATATATCAGGCTTTTGTAATTTGGCTTGTAACATGGTTGGTCGTTGATCACCTTTTGAGTTCATTTCAAAAATTAAATAAATAATTTTGTTTTAAAAAATCTTAGCTAATTTTATGAGACAAATGTCATAGGTTATCAAAGTATTTTCTTTAGTTCAATAGACATGCTTCATTAAAAGTTAACCTGAAATCTACCACAATGTAAATATCCTCACATGCATGCTTCCTTAGACAGAGATATGTAACTTGGTGTGCTCAGTTGTGGTAGTTATACTCTTCGATCTTGCCATATCTTACTGCCAGATTGAGTTTAGGTATAAATTAAAGATGTTGCCATACTCAATGTATCAAAAGGGTATAAATTATTAGTGCTAGCTAAGTTCAAACTATTATATAAAATAGAATCCTTGTTAGATGTATGCATATAAAGCTAACCTTGCGTTATCAAACTCAAAGACTTCCCAAGAAATCCGGTTTGATATGAGTTATAAGTGTACTGTTGCATTTATAAATTTTAACTGCCATCCGTCATCTATGTGCTGTTTCTCTTGTAGAATTGTAGTTAAGGTGATACCACAGAGAAGAAAGGAACAAGGACATGTGAAGTCTTCCAATGCAACAGTGGATCAGATGTATAACTTAGTGAAGGTGGTCTGGGTCTGTATATCATGAACTAATATTTCACTAGGTTCCTATCATGATGGAGATTATTTGATAACATGCAAATTTCTTCTTTCACATTTGGTAAACAATTATAAGTTTCAAACTACTAGTTCCTACTGTAAGACTTTCTGCAAATTTACTGAGTTTTGCATTGTTTCACTTTACTTAAGGCTTGATATCTGCATTTCCATTTTGCTTTCAGATGTTTATCTTGCTGGCACTGTAATGTTAATATTTGGTATGGGCTTATATGGACTATTCATAAGCAATTCACCTCCCGGACTACCTGCCCATGGAGATCGTGCTCTCAAAGGATCTTCCTTGTTTGGGATGTTTGCTTTAAAGGTAAAAGTCGTTATCCAAAGTCTTTTATTTGCTCTAATGCCTCTGAAGTTTGGATTATGGACTCTCTCCCTCTAGAATTTTACGATTGTCCCTTGCATCTGTTAATAGAAATTCTGTGTACTCATATAGCCCAAAAAACTAATCAAACTGATAAGATGAGACTCACTTAGACTTATACAGTTATACCTGTATTTACTGAAGTATCTGATGTTAGACTATTACATTCTGAAATAATTCCCTGATTTGGTGTTGTGCGCAGGAGAGGCCGAAATGGATGAAGATCAGTTCACTCGATGAATTAAAGACGAAGGTGGGTCATGTTATTGTCATGATTCTCTTAGTAAAGATGTTTGAGAGAAGCAAAATGGTGACAATAGCCACAGGACTGGATCTTCTTAGTTATGCGGTGTGCATCTTCCTCTCTTCTGCTTCTCTTTATATTCTCCATAATCTTCATAGGGAGTAAAATGTTCAAAAGTGATGTGTGTGAATGCTTGTATCATTTTTAGATGATTTCCAATGGAAATGTATACTTATGATTATTATTTGTAAAACCCTTTTTTGAAGTTCTTTTAAATATGAATAGATGTTAATCTGAGCAGTCTTTTGAAGAAGCATGGGGGGAGGTAGACAACTTGTTTACTTTTCTATTGCTTGTTTGCACGCGTTAGTAATAGTAACTTGGTGACATTAGCTTAATCATTAAGCTCTATAATGGTGATAGGTTCATGTAAATAAGAACATTTATCCAGGGATGAGGGTGCTATTTGCCCTTTTTTTTATTTTTACAAACGCGACAAGTGTTGTTAGTTAAAAGACATGCAAGTACGGAGGTGTATCAGTTACGATGGTTTGACAAATCTTATGGGAGAACCCTCCTGTCATGCAACTCTAGAAAGGAGGGAGTGCTCCGGACACAGACCTGGAGACCTTCCAATCACAAAGTGTATGGTTGGATGCTGTTTGTTAAAATATTGACTGAAATTGATTACAAATTATTAGAATGATAAGATTTGTAGTCCAAATTGATTAGAAATTGCAACTATGCATGCGATTTTGTCTAAACTTGCCTTGATGGATTGGAGGGAGAACATTGTAAATTTGACAAGCTATAAATATAGCCGTGAATTGTTTATGAGAAGGCGTGAGGAAAATTAATAACGATCGAAGAGATATAGTAGCAAAGAGCAAGCTAAAATAGTACAATGTTTAAGCAATAAAGAGTTATCTTGTTCTCAACTTATTTATTTATTTTTTTTTAAGAACTACATATATTGAGTCACCTGCGGTCAAATATCCAATGACATTTCTGACCGCAAATAAATTTCCCAAACTATAAATTTTAAAATTTTAATTTAATTATTTAGATAAATAAATAATTAAATTATATATATTTATATATATATATATATATATATATATATATATATATATATATATTATGTTATAATATTTTAATAAAAATGGACAAACTGGGTTTTGATAATAAGTATAATATGAAATTGGTTAAATAAGTGTGGGTTAATTGAAAAACAAGATTTCCAGCTATCATCCTTCTCGATAGCCTCCAATGGTAATGCTTTCATTCCGTATTTTTAAGGACGTTCATAAATTGGTTTTCCCAATCATTAACACGCCATGTGGTCCAAGTATCAAAATGTTTCAATGGAGATATTTCTATCACCATCAAATCTTCTCCTACAATCTCTTCTCCAATTGTGAAACAAGCCTCGTCAACTCTTGACGAAACCTGTAACACAACTGGGTTGACCCAGATTCTTTAAATGGAGGAGTCAATGGATTAATGCTAACATTTTTAAATAATTCAAACCAAATAGAGAAAACACTAATTTCTTGGCATAAAAGCCTTACAATCCCTAAATTAAGACAAACTAAATAAGGGATAAAATAACAATTATTTTGCTAAAATTGGTTCTTTGGCAAACCCAAAACGGTAAGTATTCCTTAATTTGGATTTGTGCTTTTTATGTTGCATTTTTGAAGATTTTCTTCTTTAGTTATCACAAATTTGAATTTGAATTTGAATGATAAATTTCTTCTCTTGTGATGCACTTTGATTACCTTCAATGGCCCTCCACGGGTTAGCTTGGACTCAAATTTCTTTGATTAGCCCATTTAAAGTCTACTTCAATTGCTTAGTTTGAACGAATAATCGGACCAATTGGAACTTGAATAGAAGTTTTTTTAGTCAATTATTTCTTCTAAAGGATCAATAAGCATTTCTCTCCGAATATGGTTGTATAGCAGTGTATAAGCAAAACATCTTTTCTTGAAATAATCTTGCATTGGTCTTCACAGGATAATATGACCTTCCTCTCTAAACGGCCCACCTTCCCACTCGTAGACCAAAACATCTATTGTTAACATTTCTTACAGAAGAGTACTTATAGTTAAAGAACTCCTGAAGAGTGTTGGGCTACCTACCTTGCCTTCAATCATTTATGTGGTACCTTTGTCCCCTAAAAGAAGCACAAAACCCTTTCTCCGTTCAGGTAATCAGCATCACACAAATAAGAGTAATTTGTAACCATGTTAAAGGTTCTTAGTGCTTTAACAAGATTAAATTTGAAATCTAACTATTCTAAGTGATAGTATACCTTTTGGAACTCTTAACCTATTTCTCCTAGAAATTGCATTATGCAATTCCCTAGAATTAGCTATTGAACTCTCCCACCTCGGTAGAATGTAAATAAATTGCATGTCCTAAGAGCACACCCCTAAGACATTAGTGACAATCTCATTTTTTTCTTGTATGATACCTAGGCTTGTCAATTGCACGGGTATTTACTTTGATGTATGTTCTATCTAAAATTCCAGACCATTCTCTAAATTAGGCTAATGTTAGTATAGCAATTTTTTAAAAAAAAAAAATGAACAAGCTCATATTTTCCTTAAACAATTGCCACCTTTCATCAGTTATGTTTTCAGAAACTAGTTATTGTCTTTTTAACAAAACTTCATAACATTTCAAAATTGCATTTAAAACACCTTTAAAATGTTGACTTATTGTCTCTCCATGTATAACAAACTTCTTCTTTGCTACTCAATTTTTTTTTGGCATGTGACATACATATAGGAAGGATGCGACCATTTCCGTAATAAACATGTAACTAGTATCTACTAGTTTACCATTTGTGGTATGTAAATCACATAAATGATAACCCTTCAATCCATATAAATGTTTTTAATCCAAGGTAGGTCACTCTCAAAGACCAATCTAAATATATTGCTACATGTGATTAATTGCCTACTTGCTCTATCATAAGCAATCCGTGGCCTCTTTCTGCTAGTCCCATGCTTAAAGGCTGACATACACTAATATGGCTAGCTTATTCATCATCTTTGCATACAAATAAACTATGGTGGCTGTCACGGCCTCAACCGATCACCTTCGGCCTTGCGGCACCCGACATGCACCATAGCGACAAGTCAGCTCTTCTTTGCAAGAACAGTTAGTGAATTCCTGTTTGCAGTATAAGCACAGCGAAATAATATAAAGCGAGCAAAACCGGAAAACATCCACGGTACGAGAAACACGACACATAAAACCCATTTTGAGAGAGAAAAACATAAACTCTCTTAGATTGAGAAATGTTTACAACCATGGCCAAAACCAACACCAAGTGGTATTGTCTTCTCCCAAAGACACATTAGACCCTATTACAAGAGCTACCCCAAATCCAAGGTTAATTGAGCCCCATGCCCAATACAGGTCTGGCGTGAATTCCCTGACTTCACTTAGCTTGCAGTGTCCACTAACGCAACTGTAGCTTTAACCAGCCACCCTTGGTCACAGCGCGCAGCAGTACCGGCCACGCGCGGTAATACCATGTGCCATCCTCGCCCCTAGCTCGGAAACGCTCCCGACCACGTGCCCACTTGCATACGCCTGCGTAAAACCTTGTCAAATCCGGAATCAGCTCTCGGTCTCCCGGCCTGATCAAGTGTCCCGCTCCGCCTAGACTTGCTAGAAATGCAACACTCTAGATGATGAAGTCTTGCGACACTTGACTCTTGGTATGGGCGCGCCTGCCCCACACTCTCATCGGTCACGCGCACGCCCACGGTCCAGCGCGCGCGCCTCACGGTCTCAGCCTATGATTGTGCGAGATATTCCACCCGCTCTTGGTCACGACACAACACACGCCTCGCTATCCAATCCACGAAGCTGTGCGCCCTCGTGGCTTGACATATGTGATAATGTATGCCCGTTGACCAAGTGTAAGGTCATCAACCCTTACAAACCACCCCCACTAGTTGAACCCGACGTCCTCGTCGGTCTCGAACTCAAGAAGTCTTCCACCAACTCCTCGAATTGCCAAAGAGTAGTATCACGCTCCCAGCTTGCCTCCGACATACGCAAGTCCTTCCATTGGACAAGAAAGAACACCGTGCGGTTCTTCTTGCTTTGGCCTTCAACTCTTCGGTCTAGGATCCGCTCAGCCACCCTGCTGAACTCATTGCGAATAGTCGGCGGAGCCCGACTCTTCTTCGCCCTCGATGGATCTGTGGGGTCCTCGTGGCATGGCTTCAAGAAACTCACATGAAAAGTTGGATGGAGTTTCAGCCGATCAGGGAGATCCAAATGATATGCCACGTTGCCCATCCGCCATACAATAGTGAAAGGCCCATCATACCTCACGATTAAGCCTTTGTGTACATCCTTCCGATGTAACTTCTTCCACACCTATGGAGTGAGCTTCAACCAAACATTGTCCCTTACTTGGAACTCCAAAGGACGTCTCCCTTGATCTGCATACTTCTTGATTCGGTGAGCCGCTTGGCGAGGCTATCCCGAGCACTCTCCATCATCTCTTGCCGATCAATAGCAAAATGATACGCGGCAGGACATTTTCCTCCTGTCCTCCTCTTCGCCACCTCTGAAGGGGTAATAGGTTGATATCCGTATGCAAGCTCAAACGGACTCTTCTCCGTCGATGAAGACCGATGAAGATTGTAGCTAAATTGGGCCACATCAAGCAGACTTAGCCAATTCTTCTGCGAAGCCGAAACATAGTACCGGAGATACTCTTCCAACAGAGCATTTATCCTCTTCGTCTGTCCATCTGTCTGCGGATGATTCGCTATTGAAAACTTCAACTCTATGCCCACAACCCAAACAATGTCGTCCAGAACCGCCCAGTAAAGACAACATCTCAATTACTTACGATGTCTTCCGGTACCCCAAAGTGCTTCACCACATGCTTTAGGAACAGCTCAGCAGCCACCTCTGGCGAACACACTACCGGCGCGGGTATAAATACCGCAGACTTTGTGAATTGGTCCACGATCACCATCACTGTTGACATCCCTTCCACCTTAGGAAATCCGGTGATAAAGTTCATGGAAATTGACGCCCATGGCCTCCCGTCTTCTTTCCGACTTGTCCTGTTGGCACACGAAACACATCTTCACATATGCTTCCATGTCTTCGCCCATATCCGGCCAATAATAATCTCTTGTGAGTAAGGCCTTCATTCGCTCACGACCGGGATGTCCCGCCCATGGAACATCATGATGCTCTCGAAGGAGCTCCTGCCGAATATTCCCTCCTTTCGGCACATAGATTCGGTTGCCTTTGGTGTAGAGAAGCCCATTCTTCACCCAGTACTTGCGCAAGACTCCGTCTTGGACATCCTTCACCAGCTTCCATACTGTCTGTCCGCCTTTGCTATCTCCTCAATACGACTTTGCAAGTCATTCTCCACTTGCGCCAATGCAGCCACGTACTCAAGCATCTACTTGCGACTCAACGTATCAGCCACCCGGTTGTGTCTCCCCGGTTTGTAGTGCAATTCAAAGTCATATTCCTGCAAGAACTCTTGCCAACGAGCTTGTCTAGCAGACAGCTTCTTTTGAGTAGCAAAGAATGTATTGGCAATATTATCTGTTTTGACTAAATCTTGGTGCTCAAAAGGTACACTCTGAATACCTGTAAGCAATGAACAACGGCGATCATCTCCCGCTCATGCGTCGAATAACGCTGCTCCGCGTCTTTCAGCTTCCAACTCTCGAACGCCACCGGATGCCCGTTCTGAACAAGGACACCGCCAATGGCCTTCTCTGACGCATCGGTGTGCACCTCAAAAGGTTCTTCAAAGTTGGGCAATGCTAAGACTGGTTCACTTGCAATTGCACTCTTAATCTTGTCAAAAGCATCCTGTTTGCCTCTCGGTCCAACCCCACAGCTGGTCCTTCTTCAACAAATCGGTGAGCGGCAAGACCTTTCTTAAATATCTCTCGATAAATAGGCGATAGTAGTTGGCTAACCCGAGAAAAGATTGTAACTCCGGTACCTTGAAAGGTGCAGGCCAGTCCAAAATCGCCGCCACCTTAGCCCGATCCATTCGAACTTCACCCCGAGAAATGATGTGCCCAAGGAACTTGATTTCCTGCTGAGCGAAATGACATTTCTCCAGCTTCACATACAGCTGATGCTCCCCCAAGCTTGATAGTACCTGCTTCAAGTGAACAAGGCGATCCTCTAAGTATTCTTTATAAACCACAACATCATCCAAGTACACCATCACAAACTCATTAATGTAGTCCGAAAACACCTGATTCATTAAGTGGCAAAAAGTCGCTGGAGCATTAGTCAAGCCAAAAGGCATTACAAGGAATTCAAAAGAACCATAGCGCGTTACACACGCCATCTTGGACTTGTCTCCCTCTGCAATTCTCACATTCTAGTACCCCGAGCGCAAATCCAGCTTGGAAAAGTATGTTGCTTTCGCCAACCGATCGAACAAGCCCTAAATGAGAGGAATTGGATACTTGTTCTTGACCGTGATCTTGTTCAACGCCCGGTAGTCCACGCACAGTTGAAGAGAGCCATCCTGCTTCTTCTGGAACAATACCGGTGCACCATATGGAGCCTTTGATGGCTGAATGTAGCCACTATCAAGAAGCTTTGTCAGTTGTCTCCTCAGTTCCGCCAACTCCAATGGAGACATTTGATAAGGAACCAGGGCAGGGGTTTGTAGCCTGGCATCAACTCAATTTGGTGATCTATTGCATGCCGGGGTGGGAGTTCACGGGGTAGTTCGGGCGGCATCATGTCTTGAAATTCCGTCAAGACTTCAGCCACAGCTGAGGGCAGATCACTCACCAAATCTTCCAGCACTTCTAATAAAGCAGCAACATATGTGGATTCTCCATGTTTCAACCCTTGTACCACCTGGTGCGTAGAAAGCATCGGCTCCTTCCCTTTCTTCTCCTTCGCAGCTACTCCAGTTACAAAGCATGGGTTCTTCTCATCCATTATAAGAAGACATCCCAAATGTGGAACAACAGCGGCCTTCACAGACTTGAGGAACTCCATCCCCAATATCAACTCGAAATCATCCTGTGTGATTGCCAGCGGATCAATCTTCCCTTGCTATCCACCCATGTGAATGGTTATGCCAGAGATCTTCCCAGTCACCGCCAGTGCCTGAGAGTTGACTGCTTTCACTCGGCTCATGTGCGTCCCCACACTCAATCCCAACCGAGTGGCCACATCCTTCCTGATGAAAGTATGAGTTGCGCCTGTATCCACCATCCCTTGTATGGCCTTCCCATTCAAGGTCAGCTCCACATAGATCAGAGAAATCACCGGCCCGTCACCCTTGACAGTATTTAAGGCACCTAACAGTTGTAAAGGACTCACTCTTGCTCGGTCCTCCGAATCGCTTTCTGGTTCATTTCTAAACGCTGCCAACTTCTCGCGTTTAGGGCAATCCTTTGCCATATGTGGTCCGGTGCAGATGAAGCATCCACTCGTCTTACCAGAACCACCTACTGCTTTCCTATCATTCCTGGGTCTATTCCATCTGCCTGGCCGTTGGGTTTCCTCCCCTGGAACCCATCTCCGGCCCTTCTCTCCACCGGCTTCTTATCTTTGGATTTGAACTTCGCATTTTCACCCTCTCCACCGGGTAAGGTTCGTAAGTCCACCAGTGCTTCTGCTGCTATGATCGCGGAGGTGAGGTCCTTCGTGCCTTGCCTCCGTACCTCGATCTGGGCCCAACTCTGGAGTCCCATAAAGAAGTTAAACAGCTTGTCCTCCTCGGACATGTCCCTGATATCCAGCATCAAGGATGAAAACTCTTTCACGTACTCCCAGACAGTGCCTGTCTGCCGTAGCTTATTCAGATTAGAACGAGCTACCCAAGCAGTGTTCCCAGGCAAGAATTGCTCCCGCAATTCCTTCTTCAACTCGACCCACGAGTTCGAACTAGTCTGACTCGCCTGAGCGTCTTCTTGCTGACGAGTATACCACCATAGCTTTGCATCGCCAGTAAGATACATACACACCAACGGAATTTGCTCATGGCCCGGTGCCCTTGCAGCCTTAAAGTGCTAATCTATGTCCCAACGAAAGTTCTCCAGTGTCTTGGCACTCCGTACACCATCAAATAGGGAAGGTTCGGGGATCTTCACCCTCGTAGGCGCCTCCCACGAGATCGGTGAAACACTAGCTTCCTTGAGTTGGGCGACCTCGGCCTCAGAGACTGTACCCTCGTCTTCAAGACTTCAACAGTCAACTGGCTCTCGCGCTATCCGCCCACAAGATCTTCCAACATCTTCGATAGTCTCTCGAGCTGATCGTCAATACTCCCGATGATGTTCTCCATATGCTCGGCTGTCTCCTCAAGGCCAATCGAAACGATCCTTCTTGCTAGTTGCAATTTCCACCGTCTTCACTTGTGTGTCTTCTCGCGCTTCGCTTCAAGCTACAAACTCGGGCTCTGATACCAGCTGTCATGGCCTCAACCAATCACCATCGGCCGTGCGGCACCTGACATGCACCATAGCGATAAGTCAGCCTTCCTTGCAAGAACAGTTAGTGAATTCCTGGTTGCAGTACAAGCACAGCGAAATAATATAAAGCGAGCAAAACCAGAAAACATCCACAGTACGAGAAACACGACACATGAAACCCATTTTGAAAGAGAAAAACATAAACTCTCTTAGATTGAGAAATGTTTACAACGATGGCCAAAACAAACACCAAGCAGCCTTATCTCCTCTCAAAGACACATTAGACCCTATTACACGAGCTACCCCAAATCTAAGGTTGATTGAGACCACACCCAATACATGTCTGGCGTGAATTCCCTGACTTCACTTAGCTTGCAGTGTCTACTGACGCAACTGTAGCTTTAACCAGCCACCCTTGGTCACAGCGCACAACACTACCGGTCACGCGCGGTAATACCGCGTGCCATCCTCGCCCCTGGCTCGGCAACGCTCCCGACCACGTGCCCACTTTTATACGCCTGCGTAAAACCTTGTCAAATCCGGAATTAGCTCTCGGTCTCCCGGCCTGATCAAGTGTCCCGCTCCGCCTAGACTTGCTAGAAATCCAACACTCTACATGATGAAGTCTTGCGACACTTGACTCTTGGTATGGGCGCGCCTGCCCCACGCGCTCATCGGTCACGCGCACGCCCACGGTCCAGCGCGCGCGCCTCACGGTCTCAGCCTATGATTGTGCGGGATATTCCACCCGCTCTTGGTCACGACACAACACACGTCTTGCGCTAACAGCACGCTATCCAATACACGCAACTGTGTGCACTCGTGGCTTGGCCTATGTGATAATGTATGCCCGCTGACCAAGTGTAAGGTCATCAACCCTTACAGTGGCAAGCATACCCAAATTATCAAGATAGAAAAAATCCATCTAAACAAAATTAAAACTAGCAATTGAAGATGACCTTCTAGTAATATTTATTTGAAAAACAAAGGACGTACACACTTTACTATATCAAAATTGGAACATAAATGAACATTCACTAGCAATTGGAAACATGAACATTCGACATTAAATGCATATAATTAAAAAGCAGTCATTTGCTTTTTCTTAAATGTCTCTGAAAGAAGCATCATTTTTTAGGCCATAAAAGTACAACTTCTAATTGAGATACTTTTGCAGACACTTAATAATATCCAAAAGATAACATAAATGACCATTCACAAGCAATTGGAAAGCATAGTGAATGAAATAATTAGCTTAAAGAAAAAGAAACAAATAAAAACAGATGAAGGAGAACAACAATTCTATAAATAAAAACTATTGAAAGACATTGTTGTAGACAACAATCAAAAGCCGAATATAGAAAAATTAAATGGCGTCAACATAATTCCACAACAATCTTCTTTACTGTTTGATTCATGCATCAATTCAAAACATTAAATAAAAATAAGTTTATAACTTGCTTACAAATTTATTATAATTCCTTGATGAGCAATATGCAGTTGCTCATCAGTTTCTGATCAATATTCTTCATTTATGTGGATTGATGCTTAAGATTGTTGGCCATGGTCACAATTACTGAGCTTTGATTTGCTTTTCCTTTCAATCCGATATATTGTGCCACTAAAGTCTCACAAGCAACTAATTCAAATAATGTTGGAATCAAACAAATAATGATGGATTTACAAAATTAAATAATGCTAGTCAAATTGGGTGTCGAAGTAAGTAGATCGCGAAGCAACACAAGCTACTTAATATGCACTCACATATTAGGATTCGCTTTCTTTCCATTCTTCCAAATTAAAAAAAAAAGGATAAATAAGGGACAGGAAGATGATCACCTCAAAGAATCGAGTTAGTGAACGCTTAGCAACGGGGTTAATGGTAGTATGTGATGGCACAACAACTAGGTTGAATACAAAACTCTCGATGGCGTATTGAAATGGATCAATAATAGCAATGAAAGACTTAGAAAACTTTCCTCAAACCTCTAGAAAACCTGCATTCAAAGATCAAGGCCCTATCTTTTTCACTTGAGCTGAAAATTGAAGCTCAAGATCAAGGAATCATCTTCAACATCAGCATCATTATTAAAGCTATAATGAACTCAGAAATCAAGAAGAAAAATGAGAAGAAAAGAGAAGCTCTGCATTCATTGAAGTTCTTGTGTCAAAAAAGTCAATTAGCCAATGCTTATGAATACAATTTATAGAGAAAATTCAGACAGCTAACTGTCTGCTGACGTAGCTAACAACCTAACAACTTATTCCAGTTCATCATCTAACTCAGTGTAACTTCTTGGTTGATGTGGCATAACAGAATTTCGAAAAGATGCTAAGTTGGCTATAAACAGGAAACATAGCTAATGTAATGAGACTTCTCTTGTCTTCCTTTTATTCAATAATCCTAACCATAGTTTCTCAACACACCCTCTCAAGTTTAAGGGTGTATAAAATTCAGCACACGCCCAACTTGGAGAGGATTGAATGATGTTGGGGGCCTGCTAAAGCTTTTGTAAAGATATCTGCAAGTTTATGTTGTGATGGAACGTGCTATAATGCAATTTTTGCATCTTGTAATTGCTCCCACACATAATGACAGTCCAGTTCAACATGCTTGGTCCTTTCATGAAAACCTAGGCTTCTAGCTATGTGAATTGCAGCCTGGCTATCACAATTTAATAGTACTGGAATTACACTAGGAATTGTCAACTCATGTGAACCAAACTAATTCAGAACAAACTCGACGCATAGATCTATATTCTCCTTCTGCAGATGATAAGGCCACAATTCCTTGCATCTTTGATTTCCATGAAATTGGAGAATTCCCTAGAATTATGTAAAGGGGCATTTACTGAATACCTTGATTGTGGACATGTTGCCCAATTTGAATCACAGTAAGCTTGGAGTTGGAATGAAGATGTAGAATTCATTAAGATACCTTGATATGGATTGGATTTTAGATATCTTAAAACATGCATAGCAGCTTCCATATGAGGAACATGTAGACTAGAAATAAATTGGTTTAAATGCTGGACAAAAAAAGGCCAAATATGGTTTGGTGTTTGTCAGGTAATTTAGCTTACCAATTGATCTTATATAAAGTCTTGGATCATTATAGAGAGCACCCATGTCACTAGTCAATTTTTGGCTAGGAATAAGAAGACTTGATACTATAGTCAAAGAATTGTATTCAAATTATGCTAATAAATCTTGTATAAACTTTCTTTGTGTGAGAATGATCCCTTCTTTTTCTTATATTGTTTCAATGCCTAGAAAGTAATGCAATTGTCCCAAATCTTTCAGTTTAAACTGCTGATCTAGCAAAAACTTGAGGTCTTCCATTCCTTCTTCATCATTTCTAGTTATCAAGATGTCATCAACATATATAGCAAGGAAAATATTTTTCTCAACTGTCTTCTTGTAAAACAAGGAGTAGTCATTCAGTGACTGTCGAAACCTTTAGATCTCAAGGCATTTGATAACTTTGCATACCATTGTCTAGAGGCTTGCTTAGGTCCATATAAGGACTTCTTGAGTCTAGAAAACCATGTTCTGATTTTGTACTAGTAGTCCTTGTGGTGCTATCATATAAATTTTTTCATGAAGATCCCCATGTAAAAAGGCATTGTTTACATTCAATTGGAATAGTTTCCACCTTTTTTCAATAGCTACATCTATCAAACTCCTCACTGTAGTTATTTTCGCCAATAGAAAGAATGTGGCTATGAAGTCTATGCCTTTTTTTTTGTGTGAAACCTCTGACTACTAGTCTAGCCTTTAGCCTTTCAATATCTCCATGTGCTTTGTATTTAATTTTGTAAATCCACCTACAGCTGATTGACATGTTTTCCTTTGGGTAATGATATTAAATCCCAAGTATTATTTGCTTCTAGAGCTTTAAACTCCTGTTGCATTGCATCCTCCCAAACAGGATTAAGAATAGCCTCTTCATAAGTTCGTGATTCCTTAAGTGTGTGTAATAGGGCAAGTATTTGTTGATTTTATTTTTTAAGGAAACAAAGCTAATGTGTTTAGGGAATGTGCAATGATTTTTAATAGTTTGAAGACAATTCATAAAAGAAAGTGAACATTGTGTGTTTTTATTTTTGGTATTAATATTTCCACAAATATAATCTGCTAAATAAGTAGAGCATTATGTGCTCTAATAGATCTTCTAGCTGGAATATTGTCAGACAAATGAGAAGAATTCAAAATGGGTATAGAAGACGAATTTGAAGAAGATTCTGTATTTAGTGATGGAGTTGTGCCAGCATTTTGTGAGAATGTGAGCTTCTCAAAAATTGAATGTGAATTTTCATTCACTGTATTAGGTAGATGATTTAAGATAGAATCATTTGATTTTGCATTTTGAAAGGGAAAAATAGTCTCATGAAAAATAACATTCCTTGAGACAAAAATTTGAAGAGTGTCAAGAATAAGAACTTTGTAGCCTTTTGTTATAAAGAAAAGATATCCAAGAAAGACTCCTGCCATAGTTCTAGGTTGAAATTTATCTCTAAAAGTTTTCAATAGTTGACATAGCACGGACAACCAACAGGTTTCAAATTTTTGTAATTTGGTTGTGAACCAAAAGGGATTTTGAATGGATGCTTGTTGTGCAAAATCTTTAAAGGAAATCATTTTATTAAGTATGCAACTGTAAGAACATAGTGTCCCCAGAATTTAATGGGTAATGTTGATTGAAAATGTAATGCTTGAGAAGTCTCTAAAAGATGTTTGCGTTTTCTTTAAAAGACACCATTTTGTTATGGTGTATAAATGCATGAAGTTTGATGTAGGATTCTTTTTTCAGCAAAATATGTTTTGAGTTCTAGACTACTTCCTCATTCAAAAGCATTATCAGTTCTAATAGTTTTTACTCTGGTTTGAAATTGTGTTTTAGACATTTGAATGAAGTCTTGAAGGATAGGTGTGGCATCTCTTTTGGTTGTAAGAAAAAAAGTCCAAGTTGTTCTACTATAGACATCTACTATTGTAAGGAAATACTTGCATCCTTCTTGTATCTCTGTATGATAAGAACCCTGAGTGTCTACATGAATAAGTTCAAGGAGAGAAGTTGAATGAATTTGACTATGAGGATAAGGCAATTTGTGTTGTTTGGCTTGTGGGCATATATCATAGGAAAATTAGTGATATGATTATAACTAGAACTTATTAAGAAGAGTTGCTTTATTTTGTGCAAAGTAAGATGAAAAAGTCTATTGTGCCACAAAGTAAAATCATTACAATCAATTGAAGAATTTTTTGAGGAAAAGGAACAAGAATGATCAGAAATTTTCTGAGGATTCATAGCATTCGGAATGAAGTTTTCTTCAGAATTTGCTCCTTTTCTGGAAATGTAGCAGTACAAGCCTTTGGTAGCTTTACCAAGTACCAGTAACCTCTTCAGTGAAGGGGCCTATAAAATACAATGTAAAAAAAAAAAGATACCTTTGGAATTTAATTGTTGTATTAATTGCTAATAAATAAAAGGTTGTAAGAAAAACTAGAAACAAAGAGAACATTAGTTTTCAGTAGGTTGTTTGCTAAAACAATAGTTCCATTTTGTGTGACTGCTATTTCAAAACCAGTTGGGAGAGTTATCAGGAAAGTTTTGGGTAAGGAACAATGTTTCAAAACATGTTATATCATGGCACATGTGGTCTGTGGCTTCAGTGTTAATAATCTAGGTATTGTAAGTGAGAAAATGCTTATGGCTATTACTAAGAACATAGGATTTTTTAAAAGAATAGAAAGGCTTAAAAAAGTTACCTGCCATTGCTGCAGAAAAACTAGCCATATTAGAAATTCCTGTGGAATTAGCTAGTTATGTTTCATGATGCTGAAAAACAACTTTACAAGTAGAATCATTAAGAAGGTCGATCAATTTGCCATGTTGTGTTGCAGTTAATTCAGGTATATGGGCATTTCCAGCTGAGTGTGTTACTGAATAGAAATCTGGACTTCCATTTGGTGCTGAAGCTGTAATCTATCTGTCTTTAATTTCTCTATAATTGGGAGGAAAATCATATTGTTTGAAATAATTTTCTTTCACATAACCAAGCATTTTGCAGTAATCACACATTAACTTCCTGTTACCAAATTTACCCTTGAAACTCCCTTGATGTATTTTGGAAAATTGATTTCCAGGTACAATGATTGTCATGTCATTCATTGAGATTGCTTATGGTAAAAACTGAGATCCAAAACATATCTCTCTTTGCTTCTCCTCTTGTATTAGCAAAGAGTAGGCCTGACTAATAGTGGGTAATGGCCTCGTCATCAAAATATTGCCTCTCCCTATAGTATAACTTTCATTCAACAATCGCATCAGCCTTTGATACTCCTTAGCCTTTTGCAGTTCTCTAATTACTCCATAAGTACATTGTGGCAATTTGCTTAAAGTCTGAATTGCATCGCATAATCTTTTAATTATGGTAAAATATGAAGTAATACTGTTAGTTCTCTAACTCATTTGACTCAATTCTTTCTACACATGAAAGAGTTGTGGACCATTCAGCTGTCCAAATCTTTCTTCTAATTCCAGCCAGAGTTCACTCACATTGGTCATATATATCACACTAACTGAAATCTCCTTTGATAAGGCATTCAAGATCCAAGAAATAACCATGCTATTGCATCTCTCCTAAACTGGAAATTGATCTGAATCTACTTTTATTTTTTTGAAAGATCCTGTCACAAAACCTATCTTATTCTTAGTTGTTAGGGAATTCTCCATAGCTCTTTTCCATGATCCAAAACATAAACCCTCAAATGGTTTTGAAATCAATAGCATCCCAAAATTATCAGAAGAATGTAGAAAGAAAGTATCAGATGAATGAAGGGTACATCTCTCTCCAATAATGTGAAAATCAACCATGAAAAAAGATGCTAGAATGAAAGGAAAACTTCAGAATATCCATAAGAAAGAAAGAACTTAGCCAAGAACAGAGGAAAACTTCATAAGAGATCCTAATCCTAATCCTGCTCTGATACCATATTGAATTGGATCAATAAGAGCAAAGAAAGATTCAAAAAATTTGCCTCAAACCTCCATAAAACCTGCATTCGAAGATCAAGCCCCTATCCTTTTCACTTGAGTTGAAAATTGAAGCTCAAGATCAATAAATCACCATCACCGTCAGCATCGTCATTAAAGCTACAATGAACTCAGAAATCAGGAAGAAAATTAAGAAGAAAAGAGAAGCTCTACATTCATTAAAATTCTTGTGTGTCAAAAAAACCAATTAGCCAATGCTTATGAATACAATTTATAGAGAAAGTTCAGATAACTAACAGTCTACTGACATGGCTAATAACCTAACAACTTATTCCAGTTCATCATCTGACTTGGTGTAACTACTTGGTTGATGTGGCAGAACAGAATTGTGAAAAGATGTTGAGTTGGTAGCAAACTGGAAACATTGCTAATGTAATGAGACTTCTCTTCTTTTCCTTTTATTCAATAACCTTAACCATAGTTTCTCAACATGGCGGTACGACAATGAGTCTAACAGTAATGAATAATCACGGAAGATGCTTGCTTGATGCCGATTGCATGGGTTTATGGAAGTTGTGTTAGAGCTTTTGATTTTGAAGAAAGGGTGAGAAAGGAATCATTTTGAAATATTAAGGGCAAGTGTGATAAAAAATTCTATGTAGATTATCACTACTCTGGTAATTTGGATTGACACTTTCTTTTTTAATAATCTAATTATTGACTTATTTAGTGATATTTCATCATTTGTAATCTTATATTACCCTTACCATTACCAGTGCTACAAACATTTTAATATTTTTATATTACTACTTGATTCGAGGTAATTTTTCACATTACAATGAACCAAACTGTCACGTCCAACCCTATTAGGGCACGTGACAACCACCGCAACAATTAGGGGAGAGTCACACATCACTCCACACCTGAGTTGCCTCAAGGCTTAACAAAGCCTGATAAACATGTCACAACAAAATAAATAACAACTCTAGACAAAAATAAATAAATAAACTCAGTCACACACACAAATTCATGTTCCCATCCACCTAGACATTGGAATACAAATAATTCAAAATACAACCACAAATACAAGAGGGTAGGCTAGTGGGTCCACTGGTCCTATATATGTTAAATAAAACATAACAGTGAAACACACTAAAATCTGAAATATGAGAAAGACCTGGACTGGAGACTACCCCGTATAATCAGCACCAACGTCGCACCCTGAGAGAGAAAAGAGGGAGTGGTGAGTAACATACATACATGTTACTCAGTGAGGGTTAGTAACACAGCCTCAACCCAAGTAATGTAATAAATACATGCATAAACATAATACTTGAGGGAAATACTTTAGTTATCAAGGTTTATCTTTAACAATAGAATAATGAATTGAATGCAATATTTGTAAAGCAATAAGTTTTAAAGAATTATGCATATAGTAATTTAAATATACTTTCGTAAAAGAAAGGAAAATCCACATGTATAGGCTTGAAATCATTCCTGACCTAATCGTGGCCAAGAACAGATATAGGACCACCAAGTAGTTTTCAAAACCCAAGAAATCCAAGAAAGTCCAAAACTAGAATCAAAACAAAGAATTTTCTTGGCGTTGGCCACTGAGATCCCCGTGTGATGACCCATGGTCTCTCAATATGAAAATAGGGATAATCTCCCCTAAACCCTGTCAATGGCCTCACACACCTCTTTACCAGGGTAAACACAAGGTTAGCCACGCCACCTCTTACCAAGTCGACCCGTGAAGACCCCACACTACAGTGTCGGACTAAAGTTCATAATCACCATCAAAGCTAAATACAGAAATACACATCAAACCTGTCAATGGCTCCACATACCTTTTGACTAAGGTAAATTTAGGGTTGACCACGCCGCCTCCAATTAGGTCAGACCATGGGACCCCCACTGTAGTGTCGAACTAAAGCCCGTAGTCACCATCAAAACCAAATACATAAACATAAATGTTCAGATTCTTCAACCCTCGATAAGTCCAATATACACAGTAAATTTAATAGATATTTAGTAAACCATATGCATTTAAAATGTAACACATGGACATGAAAACATGCCTCATTTCAATCTAAAGCACATGAACATTCTAGGCTATTGCAAGATAAAAACAACCTTCAAGTAGATATATGAATAGATTTGTATATGTTTCCAACCAGTTCCTATGAAGTTCATTATTGATAGGCAAGCATAAAATGCGATTCAATACTGGCAAGTAGGGCATAAAACATAATAAATATATATTAAGACACTATAATTAAGACTATGCTCAAACTTCAACCACTCATTGAACCAGTTGTCTCGCCTCGAGATGCACTTACTGATCTAAGATTTCCTTCCCCTTGGAGGATGCTTCGCCACCGTATTCAAGAGTAAGAGAGGAAGAGTTTGATGTCTTACATTGCCGGTAATGGTTGCCGAAAAAATAGTTTACAAAAGCAGAGATGTTTGACCGAAGGAACGAAATGAAGAAAAAGAAGAAAGAAGAAAGGAGAGAAGGTCTTGTCTGGTTCTCAATTTTCTTTTCTTTTTTTTTTTTTTTTAAAGAAAATTACCAAATGGTCCCTATACTAAACAAATATCATGAAAAGATCCAATTAGTCGATTTGCTCTAGGTTTTGGTTAGTTTACACGCAAAAGCCACCATACAAACATGCAAAAATGTCAGTAATGTTGAAAATGACTATTTTACCCCTAATACATGCACTGATACCAGAGGACATCAGGGTCCACCCTCGGACCGGGTACAACACTCTACCCCCTTAAAGAAAATTTCATCTTCAAAATTTTTATCTTGAGGAACAAAAACAACTTTGAGGAAAGCTACACTAGCCTACCCTCTTGTATTTATGGTTGTATTTTAAACTATTTGTATTTCTGTCTAAGTGGATGGGAACACGAATTTATGTGTGTGACTGAGTTTATTTATTTTTTTTGTCTTGAGTTGTTATTTATTTTGTTGTGATATATTTATCAGGTTTTGTTAAACCTTGGGCAACTCAGGTGTGGAATGGTATGTGACCTTCCCCGAGTTGTTGCGGTGATTGTCACGTGCTTGAGTAGGGTCGGGGCGTGACACAAACAGTCCCTTAGAGTTTTGGTGGTGGTGATGTAGTGGATATGAAGGGAAGGAAAGAAAAAGTCAAAATTTTTATGGTTTTGGTGGTGGTGATGCACTAAACAAGAAGAGAACAAGAAGAGAAGTAGAAGCATGGAATTGCCATATTTGTTTTTTAAAAAAATAATTTTTAATAATATATAGACATATGAATCACATCAATGATAAAGAGATGAAGAGTATTTTAGAATTATAAAAACACATTGTTCAATACCAGGTTTTTGGAAATATAGGAATTTAAGGTGAGAGATTTAAATCATGGTAAAATTTAATATTAAAAGAGCAACTTTAAAAGCATGAAAATAACTATTACAATATTTGAAATAGAAAAAAATATTAAAATATGTAATTTTAAAGGGAAGGATAAAGGTAATTAAAAACTCACTTTTTAAAAACAAATAAGAGAAAAAATAGGATCATACAAGGAACATGCGATTCAAAATTATCCCTAATATATTAAACTGTATCTTCAGAAAAGATACATGTATCTTGACATGTGTAAAGAAATTTTGTTCGACTTTTCATGTATAGGTGTGGGGCTATTTAGTCTTGCCAACCCTTGTAAGGCTTTGAAAGATCAAAATAGTGAATCATTAATTGGTTTCTAAAATTATTTAGACTTTCGATCAAGTGAAGTGATTGTTGTTCATGACTTCTATTAAATGTAAGCTTCATAATTTAATTATCCTAGAGAATATGACGGGAACCCCAAATAAAAAGCAAGTGCAAATGAGATAAGAATAAGACAAAAATAAATTATCTCATTGCCTTAATGGAATAGATAAGAATTATTTTTTTGATATATATAATTGATTTCCAAAAACTAAGAAGAACCAGAGAATATCATTAACTCCTCTTTGCTTTTGTGACTTTCTCACCTAGAAGTGTAAAAAAATGTCTGTCATTTTTTGACTTATTGATTTATCTTTCTCTAGCTCCAAGTGAAAAATGTTGAACTATAACTTCATAAATACTCTTGACTTGGTGACTTTTTAATTTTCTTTAACCCTTGAGTTCTAAACTTCATGTGATTTTGTGTTTAAATCATTACTTTCTTCTTGAATTGTAAACTTCGTATGGTTTTACATTTGAAGAATTTGACTTCTAAAAGGATTCAAAGTCCTTTTGAGCCTTGGAATATTTTTCAAATCTTGACTTTGAACTCTTATGGATCTCTAAAACTATTTCTTCATTTTGAAATCTCAAATCCCAAACATTTACTTTTGAGTTTTGATTTGATGTTACGAGATTATCAAGGCAATTGTTATATTTTTATAATCTTATAAGACTCATGATATTTTGCATAGTGAATATATATATATATATATATCATCTACTTTAGGATATTGTGGTTGTTGCTACATGCTTGGTTTTAGGTTTAGGTGTGATAATGCCCCTACATCCCAAATAATAATATTGAGTTCCTTTTGCTATGGGTGTGTGTTTGTGTGCGTGTATATATATGAGCATGTTATAATACCTTTAGCCTCGCAGTCCAACACTATAGTTTTGATTTGGCCCATTGCCGTGATGCCGTAAAGTTTACTTCAGAGCATCGTCGTATATTGCACAATAACATTGGATTTGTTTGCAACACTATACCATATGGCACTATATCATACGCATTATTGTAGCCTAAGATTCTCTTCTAACAAAAATATAGGAAAATATTATCGAGAACACTGAGAAATGCAGGTTTGTTTTAAGTGGAGGCATGGATTCAGACTTTGTGGGAGGGGTGAGACGCTACTACTAATCAATAAGATTCGAACCCATTGGAGCTAGGAACCACTTCTTCAATTGTGACAATGTCAGTGAGTTCAAGGGCCGGTTTGGTGTGGCTTCTACTTGTTATCATTGTTTATTGGTATAGGTGTGAAATTAATCCGGGAGTCATAGTGGAAACCCTGAACCAAAGCCATGAGAGCCTCACAAGGAGTGTTGAGGACGTTAAGTAAAAGTGACACATGTTCACATTACTTATATGATTTACTTTTATGTATGGCTATTGTTATTATTTATTATTTATTATTGGTTTTTGTTTTGTTTTTGTTATTCTTAATCGTTACTTGCCATCTAGTTAAGTTAAAGAAGCACATGGGCCTCGATTCATATCTCACAACAGGGATACTCACGCAACTTAATTTGATAGGTAAGCAAATTAATAGTAGACCAAACTTAAAAAGGATTTTTATTTTGTATATTGTAGTAGAATGCTCTTATAATTGTATGCCAATTCTACGGTATTTGCTCTTTGTATAACTGTATGTTTTGTTTTTTTTATATTTAAAGTATTTAGATAAATAAATAATTAAGTTATATATATTTTTTAATTATATATTAAATAAATTTACCCAAATACTGTATGTGTTAATGTTCAAATTTCATTTAACTTATTTAATAAATAAATAATTAAATTATATATATATATATATATATATATATATATTATAATAAAAATATTTAAAAAAAAAAAAAAAAAAAAAAAAAAAAAAAAAAAAAAAAAAAAAAAAAAAAAAAAAAAAAAAAAGGGGAAAAAAAAAAAAAAAAAAAAAATAAAAAAATTTTTATAAAAAAAATTTTTTTAAAATTAATTTAAAAAAAAAACCTAAGTGTTCTATTACAGGCGTGTTTTATTACAGGTTCACATAAATCTATATATTTAAATATATAAATGTCCTAGTGTATTTGGGAAGTTACTCCAACATGTGTGTGTCTATATATATATATATATAATTCACATACACACATGTTGGAAGTTAGTAACTTCCCAAATACACATTTATATGCCTATGTTTGCTTTTGGAATTGTTGTATTAAGCATCTAACATAATATTACATGGGAATGCTTGTTTTTTAGGAATTTTCGAATATTATCGTGGGTTACACATACAAGATGAATGTATTATGTTCTAATTCTTGTTCTTTTTAGAGATTTAATTACTATGTTGATAAACTGTCTTACAGGATTACCAAGCATATGAGTGAAAAATTTTATATTTGTAATAGCAAGAATTATTATGCAACTCAATACAATACAATGTCAAAACATTTTTATATGTAGTTGCTATTCTTAACATTTCATATTTAGAACTCCATATGTGATAAATCAAGTTTATTATTTTTTTTTTTTGTAATTATTTTCAATATATAAAATATAACTCTTGTCTAGCTTGAAAACTATTAATATTATGAATAATATTTTTATTTTTATAATAGCATAGAAAATTATTGATAAACCATCATGCATAATCAAATTTAAAATGTGTGCATAACAAAGTATACAAAATCAGTATCTAATGGTGAATGCAAATAATGAGTTAAAAATGTAGTTGCAACATCATTATTACTAATTTACTAGCGTTATATGATGTTAAAAAATAAAATACTTCATTAACAATTTGGTGTTTTTGAAGTACTTCAAAAATACTAGTTCCAATAATAAAACTAATATGAAAAATTCAACCATTCTAAAAAAAATAATTTATTTACACAATTTCCAATCTGTATCAATAAAATGTGCAGTCAAACAAAAAAGAAACCAATTTGATTACTAAAAGTGTACATATTGAAAGTTAAACAATTTTTTTCTTTAAAATTTACAAAAAAGATTTTAAAACACCTATTTTCCTAGAAAACCTTGCCATAATCTCTTTTCAAGATAAAAACAGAAAAACCTTCATATATATTATGGATTAATTCTTTTTTGAATACTAGTGGTAAAATCATGTTCATCTATAAAAGTAAATAGATGTTGGGCTATGAGTATATAAACTACTATTTATGATCTAGCTATTTTTTATTATAAGATAAAGAAGTTAAATTATCAGATTGAGCTTTACCTAATTTTGTATAATTAAGCATGGTTACATTATGTTTTTTACTACAATATCTCATATGTTTTAGAAAATAATTAATACCATCTTTTGATAAAGAAATTACCACATGTTTTACATTTCGGCCTTAATTCAAATTTTCTATTATCTTATGTTTTTCTACTTCTTCAAAATAGTCCCATATAGAAAAAGATGATCTCCTACCAATACAACCCCAACTTTATTGAATAATGGGTGTGCTTTTATTTTCATAAGTAGGAAATATTGATTGAGAACCGGCTCCTTTGAAAAGTGGAATGTTCAGAGAGGTGAACGTCCTTTTCATAAGCCACAGTGAGAGAGTTTGAGAGCCTGAGATTTGAGAAAGAGAAGACAATAAGAATGACATTGGTATGAAAAATATGAAAATGAAGTGGTATTTATAGAAAATTTTTACAATTAAAAAATATACAAAATTATATAAGAGCTAAATGGGAGGAGGGAGACATTGCTATGATGGTTGCTCCCAATGCCCAAAGTCATTTCAATCAAAACATTTTATGATTTTTATCCCTCACCGCCCAAATCTTATTTCAATCTAAAGGTTTTATTAATTTTTATTTTTAAAATATTAAAATAAAATAATAATTAGAGATGAAACATGGAGGGAGCCGTTGGCATGCATGAGGCCTATTACCTTTGGCCTCCTTTCATCGTGCCTGGACTTAGGCATAGTGTCACGGATTCGGACTTCTCACACCGATGTCAAGTACAACACTTGATCTTTTCAACTTGATCAAATCAACCTAGCTTCTCACATTTAGGCAAGGATAAGATATTTGGAGGGTTATGAAAGAATGAAAGTTTTTGTAGAGAGCTTTGAAGTGGAAATGCATTTTTTATTACAATTTTGCTTCTTGATTACAAAAGCAAAACCCTTGGCCTATTTATAGCCCTCAACCTCCCAAATGGATGGTTGAGATGTATTTGATCCTACGGCCCTCATTTACCCTCTTTAATATTCCATATTAATCCACACAACTCTATAAGGTTATGAGACACTTTGAGGGCATTCTAGAATACTCCAAACTCTTTATGAGAACTCCACATCCTTCATGAGTTCTCATGTTTTTTTTAGTTTACAAGATATAATTTTTCCTATTTCATATTTTTAACAACCCTAAAATTTTCTAAATGTGGGAGATTAACCCTTAGCCCGGTAAGATGCTAGCAACGTCACACCGGGAGGGACATTCTCCCCCACCCATCATGGCAGCGTCCTTGTGGCATCCTTGAATAAGGCTTCCTAGACTCAAACCTCTTGCTTGCCTTGAAGTTTGACTCTTCATCCTCCATAAGTCTCATGGCCGAAATCTTCTTCTCATAACAATACCATTCTCTCTTTAAAGTAACTATTTTTATCATTCTTTCCAGTATCCACATGGTGTTAGTAAATAGAACAGGCACGACCTTAGCTTGATCAAAGAACTCTATGCCGAGTACCATGGCATAATCATCCATTACCACAATGGAGAAGTCTATAAGTTACTCACCAATCTCCTAAGTGTACCTTGATGCCATGAGCAATGCAGGCAATTAGCGTTGCCTTAGAATTCACAATTTTGAGTCAACTTTGCTCTTTCTTATAAGTCACATTCAAGCGAATGGCTTCCTTCACATCAAGAAAATTGTTTGTGGCGCTGGGATCAATCAAGGCCTTCACTTCTTGATGTCCCACCTTGGCTTCCACAAACATCCGTCCCTTGTTAAGCACTTTTGCCTTCTTCATGTTTACCTTAAGAGCATTTAGGATTTGTAAGGTGCGATCTTCATCTCTTGGGGCGGCTCATCTTCTTGTTCCATCTCTTGCATCATGGCCATAAGCTTGGTTTTCTATGGGCACTCCCTTGCCCTTGTGGTCCATCACAAAAGAAACACTTGAGTGGAGGTCTCTTACCTTCATCTTTAGGCTCCTTGGAGTTCCACTTACCTTTCTCCCCTTTGCGCTCCTTGCTAGCATGAGTGTCTTCCCCGCCATTGTCATTCTCACCATTTTCCTTGAGAGGTCTTGGTCTTTCCTCCTTTTGGAGTTTGATGAGAGACTCGGCAATGGCGATGGCGGTGGCAAGGTTTTGAGCTCCTGGACATTGGATATCCCTCTTTTTCCATCCTTGTAAGTCATCCATGAAAGCAAAAAGCGTTTCCCTATCAGGGTAGTCAAGTATTTCCAAGAACACATTGGTGAACTCCTTCACATACTCTTGAATGCTTCTCTTGTGTTGGAGTCGCCTAAGCCTTGCTTTTGCCTCATCCTCGACGCTCATCGAATTGATTTGCCGCTTAAGGTACCTCTTGAATTCAGACAATGAGTTGAGAACACATGTTCCTCTCTCAATGCCCACACTTCTCCTCCTCCACCATACCATTACGGTATGATCAAGGTAGAGTGTGGCCATTTCAATTTTCTTGGCATCCTTCATGATGCCAAGAGCCTTGAAATGTTGCTCAATACTCCATATGAAATTGTCCAACTCCTTTGCATTCCTAGAACCACCATATGTCTTTGGTTTAGGAATATCAACTCGAGTAGGAGAATGACTTACTCTAACATTGCTCGCTTCTTGTAAGATCGCCCTCCGGCATCGCACAAGCTCTTCCTTGGATTTTTTCATATCCACCTTCAACTTGGTTACCTTCTTCTCAAGGCCACCAATTTTCCTAAGAAGGGACTTTTCCAAGGCTTTGATAAGATCACGGCATACTGTCGCCACTTCATTCAAGGCTCATTGCACAACTTCACGGAGCTCTTTTCTCCCGCGCTCTAGCTCTTCCATGTGTTACCCAAGGTTTTCGAATTTGTCTTGCTCCTCTCCCATGGCAAGCTCCACCTTAGTGAGCCTTACACTCATGTCGACCATCGTATCATTTTTGGATATCTTACCTTCTTTGCTGAGGTGGGTGATCTCACTTTGGGACGCCATCTCTTGGAACCAAAGCTCTGATACCACTATGTCACAGACTCGGACTTCTCACACCGATATTATGCACGACACTTGATCACATTGATCAAGCCAGTTTAGCTTCCCACACTTAAACAAGAATACAATATTTGGAGGTTTTAAGAGAATGAAAGTTTTTGTAGAGAGCTTTGAAGTAGAAAGGCACTCTTTATTACAACTTTACTTTCTTATTACAAAAGCAAGACCCCCTTGCCTATTTATAGCTCTCAACCTTCCAAATGGACCATACATTTGATTCTATGGCCCTCATCTACCCTCTAGAGTATTCTATACTAATTCATGCAACTCTACAAGGTTTCAAGGCCTTTTGAGGGCATTCTAGAATACTCCACATTCTTCATGGGAATTTCACTCTTTCATGAGTTCTCATTATTTTTCTAGTTTACAAAGATATAATCTTTTCGTATTTCATATTTTTAATAACCTTAAAATTTTTTAAGAGTGGGAAATTAACCTTTGGCCAGGTAAGATGCTAGCAACATCACACCAGATGTAACAATAGATCACCAAGGCAAACACCTAGGGCCCTTACTCTTTTAGAGCCCCATAATTTATTTTTTTCATTATATTTAAAATTTTATATTTTATTATTTTATCTAAATAACAATATTACAAAAAATTTTAACCATTTTTAAAATATAACATTTATCCATTTCACCATCAAAACCAGCCTCCATGATTTCTTTGCTTTTAAAAAACTTTATTTTAAAACTTTTTGTTTATGATTTTTATTAATATGATGATGGCAAAAATCTTAAATTTTTTTAAATATAAAACTTTTATTTATTTAATAACCTATATTTTTTTATTATATGATTTATTATTTATAAAAACTATTTATTTTTTATAATTTTTTTTATTTGCATTAAAATGTGTCTGAGATAAGAATGACAACTGTTGTCTCAATCAATCATTCGTAGTACTTTTTTTTTATTAAAATAAAAACAAAAAATGGAGCAGAGAGTTGTTTGAGAGTTGTTGGCCATGATCGCCGATCTCTCATCATGTTACTTCGGGGTTGTTTGGTTACCCGTATTTCAAATTACAGTGTAAGTCAAATTACATGTAATTAAAATTACTGTATTTTCACTTACATCATGGTTGTTTGGTTGCCTGTAAATGAAAATGCTGCATTTCCATTTCAAGTGTTTGGTTTGATGTAACTTATGGGTTAGAATCACCATGTGAGGTAAGTGGTGAGATTACCCCTATTTCAAAAATTTTTATAATTTTTATTTTTCTTTAATATTTCATTTAAAATCTGTTTTATTTACTTAAGGGAATGTATTTTATTTAAATGGATTTAAGTTAATGAATTTTATTTGTTTAACATTTATTTTATTTTTTTAAATTAATTATTTAATGTACTTCAATTTAACTTACTAATACAAAAATGAATTGGTGCTTATCATTTGAAATTGAATCTAAAATTGCTCAATAAACTCAAATTAACTTACCAACAACAAACTCAAATTCAATAAGTCTTTATGTTCATAGAATAATATATAAACTCAATAAATCATATTCAATAATTCAACATGATGTTCATTAAACAAGTTTGAGTCTGAACAACCTAAATTCAACAACCAACACCATTAAATTGTCAACATGCTCATAAAACATAACATAGTTCAACAACTCCAAAAAAAAACAACATACAAAATACGAAATGTCCATAAACTTCAAAACACACAAAATAAGAAAATTATAAGAGTAGACGATCTTAGACCCCACCATCACGTCCCAACCGCCTAAGGAAACCATCCATCCAAAAGCATCGAAGGTCATGATCTTTGTTTATAAAAGCAGTTGCTAGATTATTCTGGGCATTCAAATGGTCATACGCTAAACCAAGGTCAGCCTTATTGTAGTAGCCAATCAAAGTCATGACCTCATCGTACAATCTCTTACTCAACTGTACACCTTTGTCCGTCTCCGCAGCACTTGCAAGCCTGTCCAATCCAGTGGAGATTTTTTGCATGACTTCCAATTCTTCACGCCTAATACGCTTTGATCCCTTGTTTACTTCTTTGGTCTTTGAAGTGGACGTGGTTGGTGTTTCCGCCGGAGGAGGTTGTGATTGAGTGAATTCCCAATCATCCAACCCTTGTGGTTGCTCGTCAGAATCCAACGTCGGCGGTGTTGATGGCATTTCCATGCGGGCACCCAAACTCCTAGAGCCTTGAGAACCTGTTCTTGCAAATGACCCCGTTGCTTGATAGTTCCCACAAACAATAGCCATCTCCTCATAATCTTCAATGGGCTTATTTATGTAAACTGCTTCATTAGGATGTGACTACAAAAACAAAAAGGAAAAAAGGACAAGTAAATAGAGATAAAACACACAAATATCAATTATAAAAAAAGAAAAAACAATCTTCATATTACCTGTATGTATGTTCGGAATTCTTCAATGCCCATAATGATTTTCTTCTCCGAATCATCCCACGAAACTCCACTTAAACACTTAAGCTTTTTTATTATTAGCCATATTTTCCTTACATGTCGGAGACGATTGATAACATGTGTATCACTCACAGCCATGTTAAACCTCGTACTAACAGCCCTCGCAACTGCATTGATAGCAACACTCTTGAAACCTTTGTCAGTTTTAAGGCCAAGGTTTGCTTGCTCAACTAAGCATTTGAGCAAAAATGACGTCATGATCGTTGTCCACCTAAAATTAGTTGGGCATCTCCTTCCAACATTTTCGTTTTCTTTAGTCATTTCTACCGAGTCCATCTTTTACATATAAAAAAAAGAACATTAAATTTAGACTCATAAATGAAGAAGAAATAAATTAGCACGAAATGAAAAAATTATCAAAGATGGTTATACAAAATGCAACAACACAAAGCAACCACAATGAATTATAACTACAACAAAACCACGATGAATTTATATAGTGTCACATTAAACATAGTTATCAAAAGATGGAATACAAAATGAAACAACACAAAGCAAATACATTGAATTATAACCACCATGAAGTTACATAGTGCCACATTAAACCTAGTTATCACATTAAACCACAATGAAGAAAAACACTATCTATTGTTCCACATGGCCTCCATGATTGCATCACGTATTCCTAACCATTCCCTTGCTTCCTCACGTGCTTGGAATTGAGTTCTAACTTCTTGCACATTAGGTTCCCATTCTTCAACATCGGGTACATAAATATCATTACCTCCTTGTAAAATATAATTGTGTAGAATGCAACACGCAACCACAATATCCACTTGTGTTCGATATGGAAAGAATGGTCTAGATGTGAGAATTTTGAAGCGATTCTTCAAAGCTCCAAACGCTCGTTCCACGGTGGTGCGCAATGAAGAATGCCTATAATTAAATAGTTCTTTACTATTTGATGGTGTGTGGGCACTAAATTTCTTAAGATGGTAGCGAACACCACGAAATGGTGATATAAAACCCGCTCTTGTGGAATATCCCGCATCTACAAGGTAATACTTGCCTACATGATTAATTGCATTAGTTATTCTGGTAATATAATAATTATAATTTTGTCAAATACTAACATACCTTCTGGCACAATAAGACCATCTTCTCTTTCTAAAGCATCACGAAGAACGAGTGCATCATGTGCTGAGCCCTCCCACCCAGCTAGAACATATGTAAACCTTAATTCAAAGTCAACTGCGGCCAACACATTTTGGGTGGGATATGGTTTTCTCCCACGGAAACGAGCTACAATTTCTTTTCGAACGGATGCATGGATATGTGTACCATCAAGCGCTCCTATGCAATCCTATTTATTAATGGACGAAAATATTACGTATTGCATATAAGTTTGTTTCCACAAAGTAGAGTAAATCAATATTTCCTTACCTTAAAATAAGACATTAACCTTGGATCATTTGTAATGACTGAATTAGTAGTTGTGCGGGCCGGTTGGATAAATTCACCCCGAAGCTCTCCTATGGCGTATAATACATGTTTAAAATATCGACTAATAGTTTCACCGGAACGTAAAAAATTTACTCCAATCACCCTGTTCCTCACATTGTGGCCAAGAATGTGAAGAAACATCGCTAGTTGCTCTTCAACGCTTATATGTAAGGTGTTGCACAACAATCCTTTCGATTTCAATAAATCACATAACCCAAAAAATACAACCCTTTTCATCCTTAGCATTGCTATAATAGCCTCCTCGGATCCGTGTATTAACCTTGACATATAGTTTGTACATTGTTGATCCCTATTGTAATACGGCTCTCGTGGCAAATTCAATCCTCGTCTCCTACTATACCATCTTAATGCAACAATTGCAATAACAGTAGCGGTAGCAAGCACAACGCTTTCGTCATCAAACTGATTGTCCATTTATAATCTGAGTTTAAATAAGACCATTAGAATTTTAAAAAAATTAATATTCACTTTATCAATGGCATCTTTAACAATGGCATCTTTAACTATAACTGAGAGTGATATATACAACATTGAAGCCTCTAGTTTGGTTACATGCTTATCCTAACATAGAGCAAAGAATAAACCATTTTTATGTGATTTTCATTTTTTTCATTTATAAGATAGTAAAAAAGTTGATTTTTTTGTCCCACAGAATTCACACTAATTTCCTTTTTGTTACAAGAGTGAATATGTCAAAATTGTTATAAAAAAAAATTTGAGATCAAACTAAAAGAAAATAAGGAGGCACAAGAAAGTAGAAGAAAATATGATAAACAAGATTTTATTAGTATATTCACTATCAATTGAATAGCCTAAACATTTATATAGCATAAGAATTTTTCTTCATCTATCCTAATAAAAAAAAAATCCTCTTTCAAGGCATCAATGTAACTAGAATCTTAACCAAAAATTGCAGTGTTAATCTTCACAACTTTTGATTTGGTCAAACCTCCTCTTTGTAAGATCATTTCTTCTTTAGCACAAGTTCACTTTGTGATATATATTGAACACCATTACGGAGCAACAAGCAAAAGATGGCAGCATAACACTTTAAGAAACAATTGCCACCAACAAGATTAGTTGACCAAAAAAAGCATTGCACAGGAAAATTTATAATCTTGATGATAGTCTACCAATTGGTGGCTGCTCAAATGTGGCTTCTTTCTTAAGTTTCATAAGCTCAAATGTGGTTGCTTTGTTAAACTTCATTCATGAGCTCAAATGGGCATCAACCTCCACAATCATGAGCAGTAACAGGCAGCAAATCCAAAAATTTATCAATTTGACCAAATCTATGGACATACTCCATAAAAAGTGAAATCACAACAATAGATGTTCAGATGTTATTGATAATCATTTCATTAAGCATTTTAATTGCTTCCTTGATCTCACCATTAATGCAAAGTCCCAACAGCATTGCATTGTAATAAATTACATTTGTACAAAGCTTCTTTTCAGCCATCCTTCTCACTATATTCTGGGTTTGCTAGCTGCCCATTTCTATGATACCCATCTAATTGGTAAGAATATCAACAGCTAAATTGTAAACCTAATCAAAACATTCAATTGATCTCATGAAGATATCCAGAAATCAAAACCAGAGAACTACCCAAATTGAGACCCAAAACAAGATTTCTGTAAGAGAAATCTACAGATTGATCTATGTTTCAACACATTAGAGCTTGCAATCCACCAGATCCCATGAATTAATTTCAAACAAAACATATACCCAAAAAAAAAATCACTTTTCTGCAAATAAATCATGATTTCAAACAATCATACACTTAAATCATGCATCAAAACACAAGTTTCCAATTTTTCAGAACAAAATTAACAGGTAACAGTAAACACAAGCAACCCAAAAGCAATAGAAACAAAACCAAAGGATCAGAGAAGAGTGAAGAAGAGTACCAGTGAGAAGAGGGGAAGAGGAAAGGTGAGGAAGATGAGATCGGAGGAGCAACGTCGGGGCAACGCGAGGTAGATGAGATCGGAGGAGTAAGAGCCGGTGGGCAACACTTTGACGACAGAGGGCTTGGCAGCCAAGCAACTAGGGATGGAAAAGAGAATGAAGAGGAAGGGCTCACAGGCTTGGCAAAGGTGAGTTTAATCCAGTTTATTTCCCTGCAATTTGACTTACGGCCAATTTGGCCGTAAGTGCAAATGCAGCAAAAAACCTAAAATCAGTGATTTAAATCACAGCAAATATCATTTCACAGGAAATCAAACAACCTATATTGGCATTTTACCTGTAAGTCAAATTACATTACATCCACTTATGGGTAACCAAACAGCCCCTTCATGTAATGTTTCATATTTTACTTTTTAAATTGCAAAAATGGCGCAAAAGAACTAGTCCATCATGTAAAAATAATATCTATATCTAATCTAAGTTTTGTTTGGCTCTGACTTTGAATCTCTCCATTAAGGGTGTGTTTGTTTCACTGGGTTTGAGGGTGAACTGGCTGAAGTTCCGACTCGAATTGAGTTCTTGCTGTTTGTTTCATCGAAGTGGGTTACCGAAGTCGTGATGTGACACTTTATACAGCCGCCACTTCGGTGTTTTGACTTCGGCGGAAATTTGGCCGAAGCCGGACTTCGGCCGAATTCGCTGATGTGGCCGAAGTCGGAAAATTTAATTAAGACCCCTAAAATTTGTTTATTTACATAGTTTTTACTCTATTTTTTTAAAATAAATTTATGGAAAAAAATTATGTTTTGAAATATAGATAAAGAGAAAATCAAGAAAAATAATATTTGTTAATAATTTAAAACCTATATTAGATCACAGTAAAAAAAATTAAACAAAGACTAATTATTGTATAATTTAAACTTAATCGCGTAATTAAAAATTTTAGTAAACATATTTCAATGAAATTTAGACTACGTTAAAAATAAAATTAAATAAACATGTATTATTGTATAGTTTAAACTTAATAATGTAGTTAAAAATTTTAATAAGCAAAATTGAAGGAAATTTAGATCACATTAAAAATAAAATTAAGTAAACATGCATTATCGTATAGTTTAAACTTAATAACGTAGTTAAAAATTTTAAGAAACAAAATTGAACGAAATTTACATCACATTAAAAATAAAATAAAATAAACATGCATTATCGTATAGTTTAAATTTAATAACGTAGTTAAAAATTTTATATATTTATAACTTTAATCACGAAATTAAAAATTTTAATCAACAATAAACAAAATTTAGATCACGTTTAAAAAATAAATAAATAAACACTCATCACAATAATTATAAATTTTAATCAAAAAAATTACAAGGTGGTAAGGATACCTCCGAAGTGGTAACCATGCACCTACTTAATCTCTTACCAAATATTATAAGTGGTGACTGATATGATACTTCCAGCAACAACCAAATATACAGAAATCTATCCTTCAAATGAAAAAGTGCTATTTACAAAAACCAATCACTTCATAAAATCACTACCCAACCAAACAACACCTAAACACTAATTTTGGATCGGCTCTGGATCGGACTTGGGACGGCCCTAGACCGGCCTGTGGACCTTGGGCCTAATGATGAGAGTGAGAGTCGAGACAAAGCCGGCGCGGCCCGTCTCATTGCGGCATTGACGGAGCACCCGGCCGATCCCTCCGATCGGGCCGCTGCTTTTGGAAACCGGGAGCTAAGATGGAGGCAAAGCTTCATCTTTCATGGAATCAATGCGAGGACGAGCCTGCCCCCAAATGTGAGATTCGATGTGAGATGTCCTCCCGATTGAAGAGGGAGGACTGCAAGCGCACCAAGCACGACTCCGTCTTCTCTAAGTGGCAGGTTTTTCCTTCTCTCTATTTCTCCTTGTTGTTATTTTTTTTCCTGAATTTGTTGGTTCGAATCTGTTTCTATATCTGATTTTTGTTTTTCTGGTTGTATTTTCTAGTTAATAGATCTGGTCCTGTATGACTGTTTATTTTGTTTTTCCCTAATCCTGTTCTGAGACCATTTGGCAGTATATGACTAGAGTACTCATCTTTGCAAAGATGATTGTGAGGATCTATTGATGATTTTATGCCTGTGCTGCGTAACATTGTTGAAATGGGAGATGAGGCTTGAATTGTAAGTTGATTATTTTAATGGAGGGCATTGTTAGCATGGTTGTGGAAGTTTTTGTTTCAAAAACCTGTTTTGTGACCACGATGGAAGTGCCTAACCGTGATCAGTTGAAACATTTGAGGTGCGTAGATTATATTTGGAGGCAGGACCATTTTTCTTTGACAAACATGATTTTAAAGTTTAATAATAGTTTTAATGTGTCTGAGAATTGTTTTGGTCATTGTGCTTTGTGTGATATTGTTGCAATTGGAGATGAGGCTTGAATTGTAAGTTGATCGATGTGATGATAGAAATAGCATGTAGTTGAAGCTTTTGTTTGACAATCCTGCAGTGAGACCATGATGAGAGTGTCTTTTCACCAAATCCCAATTGCCTGGTTGTGATTTCAGACTCCTTTATCTCAGATGATGAAGTAAGGTACTTTATAGACTGTAAGCTCAGTTGGAATGAATCCATGGTTTTGAAGTGAGTCAAGTATATTTTCAGCTATGGCCATTTGTCTTTGACCTACTTGGCTTTAATTTATGAAGCTCAATATTATGTGTGTCCAAGAATCGTTATGATCATTATACTATTGTTTTTTGAGATAATTGAAAATGGAGATGAGTCTAAATTGTAAATCTATTAGTTAGAGGGAATTGTTTATACTTTTGGTGTTTTTACAGAAAATATGCAATAATTCAAGCATCGAGAACACTGTGACAGATCTATGTCTTACCAACTGAACAAAGCTAGGAAACTGGCAAACTTAGGAAGCTAATCATAGCCTGGGTTGCTGACAGAGTTCAACTTGACTAATTTAGAAAGTGATAAACAGGAAAGGCTATCCTTGCGCTCACACGCACACACACAAATAGCAAAAAAGGCTTTTTTTTGCCATAACTTTGAGATTGATGTGAACGCTTTCTTTGAGGTTGGTGTTGGTCCACAATTACTTCCTTTCAAAATATTTATAAGGCCCAACTCCGGTGTTAATTATGCTCCAAACTGTCAAGCTTCCCGTTTGTGGCCGATCTTTATTGTGAGAGTTGTTATAATCTAATAAGATTTAATGAGTAACATGACCAGGAAGTGGTATGTGGTTGACTATTACCTCCATGCCAGCATCTCCTCAAACCACATGTTTTTAGTAAATGGTTGTTTGGCTGTTCAATTGTGTTATAAAGAAGGGTTTGCGCCATCTCCTTATTTATTATCCTTTGTGCAACATCATGAACTGAACAAATACGACTTTCTTGCACCTATTGCAAGCAAAAGGGCTTCCCTTTGTGAGTCTCCGTGAAAGAACATATTGAGGTTTCTACTTTGAAGTTTGACAAATCATACAATTTGAGTACTATTTATGAGAACTTGCTATACTTTTGCTTGTTATATTTCATAGATAGGATGTAACACATAAAGTGGCATTCATTATGTTAACCTCTTGGGTAACTTTTTTTCCATGGTATATAGATAGCATTTGTTTGAAATTCATACAGATATTTGAGTATGTTAGTTCCATTATGTATCAATTACTTATTGTGTGGCTTGTATGTACTTTGGCTTATTATATCCCATTCTGATATAAACAGTTTGATTTCCTTCCTCATGATAAAGAAACCCACTGAAGCGCTCACAGGTTTAAATGATTCCACAATGATTTGTTATATAATAGTTGTTGGCCTCTAGAATTAGGTTTGATCATTCCTATTTCTTCCATAGGCATGCTTGAATGTGATTTAAAACTCAATTGTTGCTGTTTTTGAGCATGTACGTTTAAAGGCTTGTGAGGCTGGCATGTAGGAATCAACAGGGTTCATTATTATCAGCTGATTGCCTTACCTTTTGTTTAGAAGGAATGATCGCTCATAATATGGAGTTCTTACCCAATTTGATGGTCAAGCCAGTTGTTGCTTGGGAAATTGAACTGATTTTAGATTTACAAGTTTAGCTAGAACTAGGTCATAAAGGGCGAGTACATTATTGGTCCACTAGAGATGCCTGAATTGGATATGGATGAAAATTATAAAATCTATTTGATCTTTGGCAAATCTGCAAGCTCATATAATAATGAGATACACAAATATTCTCTTTTGTTTAATAGCTAATTAATTATGAAAATTAAGAAAAGGGTTGGCAGAAAACCTGCTTACCATGAGTAGCAAATTGAAAAACAAAAAAATACTGCATGGTTATTTTGTTAGATAACTATCTTAACTGTATTATTTTTGTCTACTTCCTATTGAGGATATGTAAGAGAAAAATTTGCGAAGAGGCCAAAGTGTTAGAGAAAGGAATATCAAAGGCCTGAAGCATAAGAATTTAGGAATTGATTTATAAAGATCATGTAGAGAATAAAATAGCAACTAGATATATATTCTGCCGAGCCATTGGTAACGTTGTGAAGAGAGACATAAGGTGGTTTATCTAAGATTAGATAATTATAAGTACTAGAAATGAAGAAAAGTATAATAGTTTGCGAATTGGTTAAGATAATTCTTTAAATGGATAACAGAAAATATATATTGTCAACTTACCATATCAATGGAGGGAAACCACAAATTTATATGAAAATCAGTACTTCTATAGAAAAGATAAAGATGTTATTGTTTTGGAGCATAATGAAGTTCCACCATAAAGGTATTTTGTTTCTTAGGTGCATTATAGAGCGTTAAGGGTTGTTGCTAACTTGCTTGTCATATTGACCAATTATATGCAGTTTTAATTCTAATTATGTTTTATTTCATAACTTTTGATTATGAAATTTCTAAATGAAAAATGTAGAAATGCTCAAATAGGAGGAAAATAGTTTGGTGGCATTCGTAACTATTCTATAATGATATCCATACTTTCATTTTTACATATGAGTAATTGCTATCCAAAACTTTGAGAAACATCGTAATTTGCTCTTAGAAATTCATAATAATCATGGAGTAGAGATTATCTCACACTTCCAATCCAATCTGAAGCTGAAATATTCCAATATAAGATACCAAACAAAGTCAATTATGAAAGCCTCCCTGGCTTTATTTTTTAAAGCACTTAGTTCTTAAGATTTCGAAACTCACATGGCAATCACTGAAGTTACATACTTATATTAGTGCACTTGCCTGATGTACAGAACATAATGCTGTATACAAAATTTATAGATGACACAACAACTTTGGCAAATACTTCCAACATATATGATCTTGAACCTTTTGAATTACCCTCTCCCTATTTTTGTATGACCAAATTTACAAATGACACAGCAACTTGAACAAAGGTGCAGTTCTGGCGCACTAAAATATCAATGCAGTTACCCCAGTGCCAACTGCAAATGCAGTGTTGTAGCAAATGTGTTAATGTCCTACACTTCTAAATGCCATGACCTACTCTTTGTATGTAACTGCATTCATTGTCATGCTCTTGTCTGTATTTCACATCCTCCTCCTCCCCCTTCCGCGCAGCCCTCCATCCACCACTCTCCCACCTCTACCTCATCCTCCGGCACCACAAAAGCCTGTATAAGGACAAGCACTGGCAGATTTCCTTGCCACACATCCGTTCTAGATTCTAATATGAAGGATAATCTCCCCAATGAATATTAGTCTTCCTCACAACCACCCCCCCACCCCCCGGCGACCCGAAAATCAACTCAATAATACAGCTCTTGAAAGATGAAGATTTAAGAATGAAGGACAAGGGAGTTGATCTGCACCAATTACCTAGCCAAATGAATGACTTATTCCCTCTCCCTCTCTAAATCTCCACATTTGTTGTTGGGAAGAACCACGTGTATGTGCCAGTGAAGCATCTTGCACGCTCAACACCCTAACCAGCATTCTGTTAGAAGGAAAATGTTTGAACTTCTAATACAAATGATGGTTGAAGCCCTAAAACAGAAGGCCTAGACTAAGTAGAGCTGGGAAATGATTTGGACTGTCGCAGTGTTGTGACTTCCTTACATAATGATCATTGCTTGTATATCTCAATAAATCATTCTCATTTACTTATGTACCACTTAGACTAAAATTCAATAAAAAAAATTCTTAAAAAAAAAGTTATTCCTTACTCTTTTCTCATTATTCATTTTGGGAAACAAAAATGAATATATATTTTGATAAAATTGATTAGTTAATTTTCAATCATAAGATTATATAAGCAGTTAATAATGTTTATAGGGGCATATAAGTAAATATGATTTTTATGAGGGTATATTAGCAATTATCCATTTTTACAAGCGTGTATAATCAATTTTCTCTTTATATATATTTTTTTACTGTCTCTCATTATCATCCACCTTTACTTTCCTTATTTCGTATTTTGTTTTGTTTTTTTTCACTTCTCTTGCTCTCCTTGTTCTACTTAGAGACTAGATATGTTCACTCTATGCACCATTACAAGGTATCTAAGCCCATCTGAGTTTGGGTCACCTTGAAAGTTGACCTGATCCAAACATGACCATGCAACCTGAGCTTGTCAAATTATAGTCAGTGCATCTATAGCTTAGTTTGACATAGAATCAGGAGCTAGTGTGTGGATCTTGGATTTCTTGTAAGTACATTAATAGCCATTTGTTTCTCTGATGTGCCATTGCATAATTTTAGGTTTCTGGCATAAGGTTTGCCTCTAGGCATAAAATCTTCATAGTAAAATGGGTTAGGTCTTACTTGCTTTTGTCAAAATTCTAATCGTTGCTTAGTTGGATGCAAAATCATGAACGATGCTATGTGTTCTCTAAGTGTGACCGTTTATCTAATAGTGATTCCTTCCTCAGTGTACAATCACATACTTTTAGGCTTTTGGCCTGCATGAAGTTGTTTCTAAACCATAAAATCTTGAGAAAAACATGGTTCATTATCAACATATTCCATTGTGACTCACAGAGACAAATTTATGTGGATGATGACACAAGGTATTTAATGTGGCGTATTTCTTTTAGATATAATCAATGCCTCTCACTTTCCACTTCCATTCAGATTCTCATCGGGCCGAGAGATTGGGAAGATCATGCCTTGGGCAAAGATGGAGTTGAAAGATATAAAATCCATAATCTTCCTCCATGCTCATCATGCCCTGGGCTCTATGAGCTAGGCATATCTGAAATTCCCACAGAAGGCCGTAAATCTCGAAAACATCCATCAGATGGCATTGTTGTCGTCTACCTTGGACAAACAGATAATGTCAGAGCCCGACTTCAACAGTATGGTCGTGCAGGATCCCATTTAGAGAGGGGACATCCAGTTGTGTGTGCAAATAACCACGGAGACCTTTGCCTTGTAAAAGGACCTGGTTTATTCAAAGAAGCCTTCTCAAAGGGTTATTCTATCTTGTTCAGATGGGCTCCAGTAAGTATGGTGGTCGTTTACTAGTAATTAGATAATTTGCCTTTCTAATGGTAGGTGGTAATGTTTAGACTTACGGCATTTGACATTTAAAATTAAAATTCGACATTTAGAATTAAAATTCACCGCATGACTTCATTGTAAATCTGGTATAAGTACTTAAAATGGTAATCTGGTTCTTGATAGTTATCTGCATCAAAGTTTTCAATCTCAACAGAGTCTCTGATCACTTTAACTGCAACAATTGTCTGTTTATACAGTTTATGGAAAGTAGTTCCAGGAAAAGGTTGAATGGCTTATGCCATGCCTTCATGTTAATTACCGTTCATAGTCATTTGCCGAACTTTCAACAGTGTGATGTCACAAAGTGAATATTAAATCATAGACAGACAGTCCACGAAATGTTGTTTCACGTAAAACTGAATTATTTAGTCTGGTAGCTAAAGGGAAGGCAAAGTTCCTTTCTTCATGTCTATACAACTCTCTTTTGAGTTTGAAAACAACATGAAAGCAGCATGAGCTAAACATAAATGCATTATTTTGTAGTATAGATATTATATGGCAGGAAGGACTAATAATTAGAGCTGGGCATTACCTGATAACAATTTTTTTCCGAAAATGGAAATTTCCCAGAATGAATATTCAATCCTGATTATAGCAAATGGAACATTGATTCTCGCTGGAAATGAACAGTAAATTTTGTAACTTGGGCAGCCATTATTAGAAGCTCTGCCAATTTCTCAAATGGTTGATTATTGAAAGATTGAGCAAAGACCAAGATAACCACAAGCATGGACATTGTCTGGGATCCTGTTACTGAAAAATTTATGGGCATGTTCAAATCTTAGGTTGATGGTCCTTGAACACTTTTCTTTTTATGTTTGATTCACTCCAGCAATAAATCATAATGCAAAAACATATTATTTCTCACCTCTTCCATTAGATTCATGCGTATAGTCTGACATGAAACCTAGCATGTGCCTGTCATAAAATGAGACTGCGGGTTAAGGTTTTCACTATGCAACATCCTAGCTCTCTATTAATGTTGATGCTTGATGCTTAATAGTTAAGAGCTTTTCTTGTGTGTTTGCAGATGATAGACAAGAAAGAAGCTGAGAAGATAGAGAGCATGTTGCTTAGTACCTTTGATTATGCATGGAACACTCGTGCAAATGGTACCAGTCGTCGTGACGATGTACTGAAGAAGATTTCTTGCACTATGACTGGGCAACCAATCTCCGAAGTTCTAAAAAATCTTCAACAATGGATACAGTCAACATTCAATAAGAAAGTGGGGATAAAGATCAGTGCAAGTGTTCCATCTGATAAATTTGGATCCTCCAATTTTCTCAATCATTATCGTATTCTGCTAGTACGTGAAGTATCAAGAATCCTACCTCGACCAAATAAAGGAGGTGAGGTTCTTAATTCAGAACATGACATATGTGGAGCAGCTAATGGTGATCGTTCCATTTGTAGAAGAAAACCTGTACTCAGAGACAAAAGGTGTGTGCTGCACAAAGGAAAGAGGATCATTTTGAATGGGCAGATAATAAGCAAAGAAGTCTTATCATCAACAGACAACTCATCACTGGCCAGTTTGCCTATAGAAGATGGCTCACATTGGATGAAGTTACCCTGCGATGGAACCCAACAATGCAAAAAGCCAAGTGAAATAATTCCTATTGAAAATTTAAAAACTAAGGATGGATCCTCTGCTGTTGAACTTGATCACAGTGGAGAATATCAAATCTGCGGGGTGCTTCTTAGAAATGGGAATATTTGTAGGAGCGAGCCTTTTCAAGGAAGAAAAAGGTGTGAAGATCATAAAGGCATGAGGGTCACTGGAATCATATCAATGACAACCAAAGAATTCTTGGCAAAAGAAATATCATCTGACACAGAGCTTGATCCTTCTGAAGAAAATCAGATGTGTGGGGTGTTATTTGGAGATCATAATTTTTGTCAGAGCAAGCCTTTTCCAGGAAGAAAAAGGTGTGAAGATCATAAAGGCATGAGAGTTGATGGAATCATATTGAAAACAGCCAGAAATTTCTCTATTGCAAAGCGAACACCACCGTCATCTGATGGACAACTTGATCCTTGTGGAGGAGATCAGATATGCGGATTTTTTCTTGGAGATGGGAATGTGTGTAGGAACAGTCCCTCTCGAGGGAGAAAAAGATGTGAAGATCATAAAGGCATGAGAGTCAATGGGATCATATCAAGGACAACCAGAGAATGCTCAATCACAAAAAAAGTGTCATCTGCTGCAGAACCTTATTATTGCCAAGAATATCAGACATGTGGTGTGTTCCTTGCAGATGGGAATGTTTGTCAGAGAATACCTATTCCAGGTAGAAAAAGGTGCGAAGATCATAAAGGCAGGAGGGTCACCAAGATCACATATCAATGACAGCCGGGGAATGTTTCTGATGGCATTATCAGATATGTGAGATTTTCCTTGGAGATGGGAATTATGATGAACACCAGAGAACATGTCATGGCCTAAGGAATATGGTCTTCTATGTTACACAACAAAACAGCGGGTCTCTGTATGTGAAGAAACTAGAGATGTAAAAAGTACACAAAAGAATGACCCATTTCATGCTCGCATTCACTCATTGATGAATAGCAAACCGTCCGTTCTCATGGAAGCCCTGCCAATGACGGCTAGAGAATACTCCTCCCAAACAGGGATATAAATTATCTGCACACTAGATCCATTTTATGAGTCCAGGGAGAATAAGATCTCGATTACACTCGAGTCCAATTATAACTGATTTGTCACAGATTAAATTTCTCCTTTTTTTTTTTTTGTTGTCGCAATATGGGAATTTGCATATTATATTTGAATCACAAGGAATTCATTATTTCAATCCTGACAGATTGCGTTTCCAGGAACATGCAGATCACATGCTGAAGAAAACGAACTAAGTCAGAAAACGTGGTATTCGTTTGTTCCTCAAATCTCTCCATTACAAATTCAAATCTCTGTATAGGAAGAAAGAATTTTCATTGTTATCTTTTACAATGTACCTTCTCAATGAACACAGACAGCATTCAGCAGCACATGAGCGAGCATTAAGTCGACAAAGTACTGATGCCCAACCAACCCATCCCGCCACCGGGCCTTTGCCGGAGCCCGCCCATAATGCGTACCATCATTACAACGGTTATCAAAATGCCAAGGGAAAGTCATATCGAAATCATCGATCACCCCTCCATTCAGCAAACCCTTCTCCTTGAGCTTCTCCAAGAACACACCATTGAAAGCCTCCATCTTATTCGGATTGAATGCCATGTCTCTGGCGTACCCTCCGGTCGCAATAGTCGTCCTATAGAAGACTCTAGTATCATTTCTCTTCATCCTCACATGCCTAATAACCTCGTCCCAAAACCCGGCGGCAAACTCAGCCCCATTCGCAAACGTCCGAACACTACTCCAGTAAACTCCATCATGCAATCCAGAATTCAAAATCAGAACATCAGGCACTTGATCTTCCAAAAAATACTTCCAAATCAAGTCCCTGAACTCCTTGTTCTTCAGAGATTGCAGTCCCAAGTAATTCATACTGTCATTCCAATGGCCATTGAAAATGCTAGTGATCCTCACCGTCTGAGATAGATTCTTGGGGTTTGTGAATCTCAAATCAAATCTCCGAGGCACAGATTTGATTTCAGGCAATCCAAGAACAAAATTAAGTAAATTCCGAATGGTATCGACATGATTAGAATCTCCCCAGAAGAAGAGCCATTGGCGATCAAGACAATTCCAGGCTAAATCTTGAGTGAAAATCCTGAAAGAGCAGTGAGCAGAGTAGACCCAGCCGTCGCTCTCCAGAGCGCCGATGGGCCCGTCGCACCACGGCGTCTCGCAGGGGAAATCCAGCTCTAAGCACCGGTACCGGCCGGAATCATCAACGTCACAGCTCGGGGAACTCGAATTCATTCTCCTCCCATGGCGTGTCCACCTCCCTGCCCACAATTGTCTAAAAAAGTCACCACCTTTGCAGAGCTCCATTGATGGTGACAGCGAAGCCGCCTTTTCTTCTTCTCGATAGAAATCGATTCTGATGTTCCTGAGTTGTTTGTGGAATTTGAACCGCTGGGGAGAGAACTTGAGGCCTTCAAAGCTGCGGAAGAGGAGGACGACAGTGAAGTTGAAAGGGCCGGAGAAATTGGGGTGGATTTGGAGCTGGAATGAGTAAGTGCCGTTGCCGAGGTCGGTGACGGGCGGGCGGGATTTCCAGGAGGGACTGGAGAGGTCGGTCTCGAAGTAGTCACCGCCGCAAGAGCGAGGTTGGCCGGAGTCATCAAGAGCGAAGATGAGAAAGTCATGGACTTTTCCGGCGAGAAGTTTGATATTGGGAACAGCGTCGTCAAGGACAGGGATGAAGATGGAGCTGGTGCGGGAGTCGTCGGAGGAGAGCCAGCGAGAAATGAGAGTCGATGTGTAGTTTGGAGGGAATGGGATGGAAAGCCAAGTGTTAGCATTGGTGATGGTGGTGATAGTGGTGGTGGTGGTGGTGGTGTTGAGAGGGGAGAAGGTGCCGAGATAGTGAGGAGAGTGAGGGCGGGGAGGGAAGTGGAGGGTGGAGGTGTCGATGACCCAGATGAGGAGCAGGGTGGTGGAGAGGGCGGCAATGAGCAGCTTGGGAGGAAGCCCCCGGGAGGTGGTGGCGGTGGCGGTGGTGGTGGGGAGTTTGGATTTGGACATGGTGGCCGGAATGGAGATGGAGGGAGTAGTGAATGAAGAATGATGATGATGATGATGATGATGATGATGATGGATGGAAGAAGCAGCCGTTAAAGAGAGGAAGGGGGACCAGATGACAAGACAAGGAGAATTGGGTGCTGTGCCATGTGATTGGTTTTTGTTTTGATTTTTGCGTAGTTGCCTCTTACGAGTGGTATGTTTTATGAGTTTTGTACCTTATTATTTATTTGTTTTAAGAAATTGTTTTTATTTACCGTTTTTTATAAGAAAATAAAGATATATCAAAATGTATTAAAAAATACGTAACATGGGTACGAGTAGGAATGACTGGATGTACAGAAAACAAAATAAAACCGAGAGAGGAGAATCATTCATTGAGTGTGGAGATAAACTTAACACTGAAACAAAACACAGAAATACAGGAAAAATATGTATTACTGTAGAAGAAAAAAACCTGTATTTTATAAATATACATATATTGGAAAAATATAAAAGTTATTTTTTCTTTCAAATTTTGAAGCCTTATTTTTAACATTGAACTATGACTTATTTGGAAAAAAATAAAAAAAAATGAATATATTACTCTTTTCTTTAGGCTATTTTTTGGTATTCTTAATTCACTTCCACAAAATAGATGGCAGGAGCTAGAGTGACCACCGATCCGGAGTCACCCATTTACTCAATGCAAAGAGAACGTACACATTTTGGCATCTACAAAGTTGAAGCTTTTATTGATAGTTGAAACTAGGGGTGGTAACGGAGGGCGGGGAATCCCCGATCTCCGCGGGGACCCGACCCGACGGGGACGGAGATTCCCCGATTCTTCCCCCCCGTGGGGGCGAGGACGGGAGCCAAACCCTCCCCGTTTAGTAAACGGGGCGGGGGCGGGGATCTCTGTCCCCGGTTTATATATATATATATATACTATTCCTCTTCTCATGAAATCCTAAGACAAGGAGGCTTTATATTCAACATTTGGAGTATCGGACTTGTATTAAATTGTAATATTGTACTTGTATGAATTCTAAATTTCATGTTTTGCTCTATAGCCTATAATGATAAACATTTGAAGTATTTTGTTTTTGTAAATTTTTATATGTTGGTTTGTTGAGCTTTATTTTGAATGAATTTTATATTTTTCATGTGTGTTAGTGTGTATTAGTATTAAATTTTTTTAAAAACAATTAAGCCTTATAGGTATATGGGGATCCCCGCAGGAACGGATCCCCATGTGGAGGGGGACAGGGAGATTATTCTTATTTACATTATATTTTAATAAAAAAATAGTTGAATATGATTTATAAGAAGAGGTGGAAATACATTAAATATAAAAAAAATTTGGTTTAAAAAGCTTATTTAATATTTCATAAATGTTTTAAATAGATATATAGAAAAGGTAATTTACATAATTAGTTACTAAACTATTCACTAGTTTCTATTTTGGTCACTAAACTAAAAAGTTTTAAATTTTATTTTTGTCACTTAATTTATAACTTCCTTCTGATCAGGTCATCGTTGCCTATGGTATTGACGATGATGTGACGTGGTGCGCCATATCATGGGCCACGTTAGCTCAGCCAAGCGAAAAGGGAGTTTTTTCTTTCCTTTTCCTTTACATCAAAAGCTCTTAAATTTGAACTTTTTTTTCCCTTCACTCGACTATGAACACTCTAACCAGTATGGAGTCGCTTAGTAGAGTAAGCAAGTGCAAGAAGGATGACTAGAATGGTGGCTACATGGATGAGGGGGATGAGGTAGGTCCCTTTCCCTTTGGTATTGTCTCTCCTTTTCCTTTTATGTTCCTATGTTCTACATCCTAAATAAGTATGGAAAAATAAGGAAAATTGCAAAAATATCAATATAATGGGAGAAATTTTCTGATTTGAAGAATGTTTTTGTTTGAGAAAGACATAAGTGATGTCATAATATTTAGTATTTCAGTCTCATTAGGTGTAAGGGTTTAGGGTGACTTAATATTTAATACTTCATCCTCATTAGGTATTAGGGTTTAGAATATTGATTTATGGTTATTGTGTCTTCATACATGTTTTCACATGTAATATATATATATATATATATCTGTGTGTGTGTGTGTGTGTGTGAAGATTGCATTTTTTTTTTTTTTTTGTTAGTTGTTATATGAAAAATTAGGAATGGAACAATTAAATGATAAACTATCATAATAAGTATAAAACATAGATGAAAACTCAGTTGGTGAATCAAAAGTAGTAGATATAATTTTTTTTTCACTTCTACCAATTCAATTAGTTGAATAATTCCCTGTACTCAAGGGATTTTTGTGTGCGTGTTAATGTTGTTTCCCATTGTTAGTGATGAATGTTTTCAACTTAAAAATAAGATGCACAGATTAGTAAGATGTGAGGTACTAATGTCATATATATTCTCTATTCTTAATGTGTTGTTGAATGCTCTATTACATAAGTGAATGCATAAGAAATTGTTATTTTTGTTATAGGTTTTATTATATATGACACATTCCTGGTCTTTTAATAAGAATTTCTTTTCCCTATGTTGTGGCATGCACTGTATGCCCTAATTTAGTGTGTATGTACGTGTGGGATGGAGGGGGAAGATTCTGAGATGAATGCTTCTTTATTATTAATTATTAATAATGAATGGTTCTTTAAAATGATCATTTTGATGTATGAATTTATTTGATGAATTGAATCTTCTTATCCCTTTTTCTATTGTTCTAGTTTAATTTCTTATACAATAGGATGTTGTTTTTAATTCCTAATGATGAATTGGTTTTCATGACATATTCATTTCCTAAATCTTAATGTGTTCTGCATACTTTTCCCTTTTGCTATAGTTTAACCCAATTTCTTATATAATAGGATGTCAATAGGGTGTTTTTTGTATGTTGAATAGTGTTGCCTTTTGCTATGATTTTTTTCATAATAAATAAGTTGGATAGATTGGGTTTTCATGGCATGCCATATTTATCTTTTTGTTCTTAATGTTTTTTGCATGTTCAACTATATTAGACATTATTAAAACATTGTTCTTTAATTTTTTTTTGTTGTATCTGCAATAGTCTATATACGTATTGCTACTAGCAAGTTCTGACTTGAGGTTTATACTTCATTAATTTCAACATGATGAAGGATCTTAATGGGAATAATCCCTATAAACCAAAGATTTTCTTATTAGAAGTTGCTTAGGAATGAAGAAAGAAGCGGAAGCATACCTGCACTTGAATCCATCTGTATGGCTGGTTAGGCCTTACGGTTCTTTTGATTGATCACATGCAACTTGAACCCTAATTCAGAGGAAAAACCCTAATTTTGAATATTATTGTTCATGTGTATCTGTAAGAAACCACACCCTATTTATAGGAGAATTTATGGGGCTAATTAGAAGTCTACCCATCATGGACTTTACAATTTTGCCATCTGGAATTCTACACATAATTATATAATTCCACGCATCTAATTTCAGATAATCAGGACTTTATCCAATTTTATTTAGATCACTGTAATTAGGTCCTCTAAATTAAATATAATAATATATACACTATTATCAATGGTATTTTTGTACGGCTACATAACTTAATGCATATATTCTTAAATCCCTACATGATCTGTAGTCGCCCAACCCAATAATCTCCCACTTGGACGATACAATTATGCACCTTCGGGAGTTCAAAACTGTGTATAAATTATTATAACAACCAAGATGTGATCACGAATGAAACAACATCTATATCAATCTGGTTCAATGCTTCGTCTATATATAGAACAAAGGGGCAATTGCTGCCAGTATAATGCAACTAAACCCACAGTGATCACATATATTCACTTAGCTAACAACATAGATCAAGTGTGGATGTGTAGCATGGAAATTACAAGCCAATTTGATCCACGCTTTCTTATTTCCAACTTTCTAACTTTAAAAACTTAATGAGATCCGTTTCAGAGTAATATAATGAATAAGTTGCAAATTTCATATAAACTATTCGAATGTCATGACATTAATATATGTATCAAGCTAAGAAAAATTTAGATACAAACTCCCACTAATTAAAAGCATCTCTACTAATGACGCCTATACGAGCAACGTGCTCATGAGAAACTATTAGTGCTAAAGCTTTTAAGAGTGGATCTGCAAGCATGGAGTTTGTCCCTATAAGCTCAATACTCACAAAGTCACTCTGAACTCTTTCTTTAACAGCTAGGAATTTTATGTCTATATGCATAGACCTAGAAGAACTCCTGGTGTTGTTCGAAAACAAAAATGCTACTCTATTGTCACAATGTAACATTAAAGGTCACTTTGTTTTCAACAACTCGCAACCCTCTAATAAAATTACACAGCCAAATGGCATAATTGGATGCCTCATAACATGCAATGAATTCTGCTTCCATAGTCAATGAAGCAACTAATGACTGCGTGGCACTTTTCCATGAAATAGCACTACCTGCCATGGTGAAGATATAATATGATGTCGGCTTTCGAGTGTCAAAGCTTCCAATAAAGTCGAAATCAAAATACCAAATGATCTCAAGCATATCTGACCTCCTGTATGTGAGCATGTAGTCTTTTATCTTCTGAAGATATCTGAAGACATTTTTGGCTACAACCCAGTGTTTTCTACCCAGATTAATTTGATATCTTCCAAGCATTCCTACTATAAATGCTATGTCAGGATGACTACAAACCTGTGCATACATAAGACTTCATACTACAGATGCATAGGAATGTTCAACATATACTTGGATTTAGTTTCTCCCTTAGGACAATGTTCAGACTAAACTTATCTCCTTTTGACAGGGAGGTGTCATGAGGCCTACAATTCTGCACTCCAAACCTTTGCAGTATTTTCTTGATATAGCCCTCATATGAAAAACCTAGGAAGGCTCATGAATGATCATGATGAATATGCATTCCCAATACGAAGGATGCTTCACCAAGATCTTTCAACTCAAACTCTCAAAAAGACATTATTTAGTTTCCCAAAGAAGCTCTACATTGAACTTGTGATACACACAATCCTCAGCGGTGTTCACCTCAAAATCGAGTGAGAACCACCTGATGAAACTTTTGATACCATTGACGGAAAACCTGCTTGAGCCCGTATATGATTTCTTAAGTTTGCAAACTAATTGGTTGGTCTCCTTAGTGATTAACCCTCTGGCTGCATCATATAAATGGTCTCCTCAATGTCTCCATTAAGAAAGGCCATCTTTACATCCATCTGATGTAGCTCAAGATTAAAATATACCACAAGTGTCATAATAGTCCTAAAAGAGTCTTTCGTAGAAACTAGAGAGAAAGTATCTTTATAATCGACGCCCTCCATCTAAGTAAATCCTTTCGCAACTAGACGTGCCTTATACCTCTCAACATTGCCTTGTGAATCCCTTTTGATCTTAAAGACCCGTTTGCATTCAATCGGTGTCATATCTTTAGGTAATGAAATAAGGTCCCAAATGTCATTGTCATTCATGGAATAGAATCCTCACTCATATTCTCGATCTATTTATGAGAGTTTGACCCATTAATGGACTTATGAAAAGCGAGTGGGCCGTTTTCCACTAAGTCAACATACCTTTTATGCTCATCGAGAAATACAAAGTAGTCATCCAAAATTGTCCTTCTCCTTACTCTCGTGGACCCTCCTTAGAGTTATTAAGCTTGATGATATTGAGGTTGAATATCGTGTTCCTCACCTATAGTTGATTGAGGCGATTCTTTTTATTATGTAGGAATATCGTGTTGCCTTAGAATTAAAAGTGGAAGATAAACCATTTGAGATCACCAACAACACTTGGTTTTATCCACATCCTCCGCATTGACAAAGTCATTACTTTGATTCTCCCCCACAACCTCAATATCCACAAAGAACTGGCATTTTCCATCTCAAAGAATGTTCTTGATGCGAGATCATAAAATTTAAAACCTTGTAATCTTTTAGAGTAACCCACAAAATAGCTACTTACCATATAGTCTTTCCTCATTAGGTTGATAAGGCCTTGCCTTAGCTGAACAACCCCAAACACTCGTAAATGTTCTAGAATAGGCTTCTTGCCAGTCCATAATTCATAAGGGGTCTTTTCAGTAACCTTAGTAGGAACTCTATTCAGGAGAAAAACTACAGTCTTCGAAGCTTGACCCTAGAGAGAGTTAGGAGATGTTGTATGAATAATCATACTCCTTATCATATCTTTAGGGGTTTTATTTCCCCTCTTTGCCATACGATTCATGCTTGGATAGCTCGGAATGGTGTATTGAGGAACTATCCCACACTTATCTAGGTATTAAGCAAAAGGTCTTGAATCTTTTTTTACTTGATCCATCATTCCTACCGTAGCATTCTCCACCACGATCGGATCTAATGGCCTTTGTAGTCTTGCCAAGTTGATTTTCAACGGTACCCTTAAATGACTTAAACATGTCCAAATCCTCCAATTTCTCATGTAACAAGTAGAGCTAACCATAGCAAGAATACTTATCTATGAGCATGATGAAATACCACTAACTATTCCGAGATGCTATAAGGAAAGGCCCACATATATCGGTATGCACAAGTTGTAGGACTTCTTTAGCTCCCTTATTTGTATTTTTTCCTTTAATACATTTAATGCATATGCAATTATCAATTTTGTCAAATGCATCAAGAATTCCATCTTCCAATAGGCTATCAATTCTCTTTTCAGAGATATGAACCAAATCCCTATGCCACAATGAATAGGAATTCTCATTTTTAATTTACATTTTGTTCTTTTAGTTTCGGTATTATGGGATTCACTGTTTTTGTTAACCATATGAAGCAAACAAAAATCATCACTTTCACGTAATATACTAGTTCCAACCAATATAGAATTGTGATGGAGAACACATCTTTTATTTAAAAAAGAACAAAAGCAACCTTATTTATCTAACACAGAAATAGAAACTAAATTTCATCTAAAAGACGGCACAATAAATTTGCCTTTTAATTCTAAATAGAAACCAATATGAAGTAATAATCTGAAGGTTTTTACGCCTACAACTTCTGCCTTTCTAGTTCCCATCATCACTAGGCATTCAGAGATCGGGAAATCCTACATGGATACACTTATGTGAATCATGGTGGCATAAACCTTTTTACCAAGTGTATTTACGAACTGAAGCCAGATTAACTTCAGTACAAACAAGAGAAACAAAAAACATACCTTTCTTTATGCGCCAAATAAGGTATTTAGGTTAGTCTTTCTTCACATGAGAAGTCTTCTTGCAGAAGAAGCATTTCATTTCTTTATGGTTGTTTTTACGGCCTTTGGGCTTCTTTTGAGGTTTTTGTACCACAGGTTTCTCGTGCTTTCTTTTCTTTTGAGGACTTGTGGACGAAGTTGCCAAATTAGCACTCTAAACCTTATGTTGTTTCGTCCTGTCTTCCTCCTATACTAGATTTGAGATGAGCTCATTCAATATTCATTTTTCCTTTTGACAATTATAGCTCACTTCAAATTGATTTAATCTAGGAGGGAGGGAAATTAATACCAGATGCATCAGAACATCGTCTTGCAGCTAAATTTTCAAACCCTTCAATTTCCCAGCAAGAATAAACATATTAAGAATGTAATCCTATATTTTTCCATCACCATTAGTCTATGCCTTATCACTTCTTACGAAACATTTTTCTGGGGTGTCGAGGAACCGCTTAGCATCTTTTCCTTAGACTATACGATTATAAGATCTATACGATTAGACTGCTCGCACCTCTCAAATACTCTCCTATCCTCAATAGAGCTGTAATCTATAAGAGGTGCAGGGCATGGCTCCCTAAAGGCATAGTCTAGATCCATACTTCCCAAAACAAGTGCAATCTTGTTTTTCCAAGTCTTAAAGTTTGTGCCATTAAGCACAAGAACACCATAAAGTGTAGCAGACATGTTGCCCACACTCATTATATCAATTGTTCAATGATCAATCAACAATAATTAGCTTACAATTAAACAACCACAAATCTAATAATCAAACTTATAAGTAACGATATCTCATCTCAAGCTAATTGATATTGCATCAAACCTAGTCTTTGGACAGAGATTTAACTCATTAGTGATTAACTTCTGGTAGTAATTAAGTTAGATAGTAAAATCCAATCAAACATATAGACTTCCTTTAGGCAAACTAAGTGCTTACAACGGATACCTTATAGTTATAAAGTTTACTACCACATATGCAAACAAATCTTGGTCACACAATAGCCTTCCTTTGGGCAAACGTGTCACCCATATTAGAATAAGTAGCCTTAACACCATGGTTATTGTCACGGCCTCAATCGATTACATTCGGCTGAGCGGCGCCGGACACGCACCAAGTAACAGCTCAGCCTTCCTTGTTAGACTAACAGTAAATCGACACTTGTTTACAATACAAGCACAACACATAAAGGAAGTGAGTAAAACAGGAAAACATTCACGGTACGAGAAGATGACACAAGAATCCAGTTTTGAAGAGAGAGAAACATAAACACTCTTAGATTAAGAAAAGTTTACAATAATGGCCAAAGATCCTCACCAAGAGGTCTTGTCCCCTCCCAAAGACATAAAAGACCAATTACAAGAGTTACCCCAAATCCCAAAGGTTAATTGAGCCTCTTGCCCAATACAGGTCTAGTGAGAAGTCCCCGACTTCGACCTAGCTTGTAGTGTCCTCTGATGTTACTGCAGTCTTAGTCAGTAACTCTTGGTCACAGCGCACAGTAGTACCAGTCACCCGTGGTAATACCATGTCCCATCCTCGCCCCTGGCTCAGCCATGCTCCTGCTCGTGTGCCTACATGCATACGGCTGCGTAAACCCCGACAGATCCAGAATTAGCATCTAGGTCTCTCGGTATGATCAAGTGTCCCACCCCGCCTAGACTTGCTAGAGATCCGCTCTCTAAAATAATCTAAGTCCACAACACTTGACTCTTGGTATAAGCGCACCTGCCTCACGTGCTCATCGGCCATGCGCACACCCACGGCCCAGCGTGCACATGCCTCATGGTCTCAACACATGATCGTGTGGGATATTTCACCTGATCTTGGTCTCAACACAACACATGTCTCGCGCTCCCTCATACGCTACCCAATCAATGCGGTTGTGCACCCTCGTGTCTTAGCCTATGTTAAGTTATTCTCCTAATAACCAAGTGCAAGAGTACCGACCCTTACAAACCACCCCCATTAGTTTAACCTGGCGTCTTCGTCGGTCTTGAACTCAAGAAATCTTGAACCAACTCCTCGAACTGCCAAAGAGTAGTATCACGCTCCAAGTTTGCCTCCGACATAGGCAAGTCCTTCTATTGGACAAGAAAGAGTATAATGTGATTCTTCTTGCTTTAGCCTTCTACTCTTCTGTTTAGGATCCACCCAGCCCTTAATGGATCCCTAGTGTTTCAGTCGATCACAGAGACCCAAATGATATGCCATGTTGCCCATCCGCTGGACAATAGTGAAAGGCCCATCATACCTCATGATTAAGCCTTTGTGTACATCCTTCCAATGTAATTTCTTCCACATCTGTGGAGTGAGTTTCAACCAAACCTTGTCCCCTACATGGAACTCCCAAGGACATCTCCCTTGATCTGTATACTTCTTTATTTAAAGAGCCGCCTTGGTGAGGCTATCGCGAGCACTTTCCATCATCTCTTGCCGTTCAATATCAAAGTGATACCCGGCAAGACATTTTCCTCCTGTCCTCTATTTCACCACCTCTGAAGGAGCAATAGGTTGGTATCCATATGCAAGCTCAAACAGACTTTTCTCCGTTGGTGAAGACCGATGAAGATTGTAGCTAAACTGGTCACATCAAGCAGAGTTAGCCAATTCTTCTGCGAAGCAAAACATAATGCCGAAGAAACTCTTTCAACAGAGCATTGATCATCTCGGTCCGCCCATCCGTGCGCAGATGGTTCGCGCAGTTGAAACCTTCAATTCTGTACCCAATAACCCAAACAACACCGTTCGGAATCGTCCCGATGCAGTGAGCATCTCGATCGCTTATGATGTCTTCGGGTACCCAAAAGTGTTTCACCACATGCTTCAGGAATAACTCAACAGCCATCTCAGCCGAGCATACTACTGGTGCGAGTATGAATACTGCATACTTCGTGAATCGGTCCACGATCACCATCAAAGTCGACATCCCTTCCACCTTAAGAAATCACGTAATAAAGTCCATAGAAATTGACGCCCATGGCCTTTCTGTAAAATTCAACGACTAGAGAACACCGGTCTCCCGTCTTTTATTTCGACTTGTCTTGCTGGCACACGAAACAAGTTTTCACATATGCTTTTGTGCGTTCGCCCATATCTGGCCAATAGTAATGTTGTGTGAGCAAGGTATTCATTCGCTCATGACACGGATGTCCCGCCTATGGAACATCATGATGCTCCTTAAGAAGCTCCTGCCGAACTTTCCCTCTTTTCGGCACATAGAGTTGATTGCCTTATATGTAGAGCAGCCTATCCTCCACCCAGTTCTTACGCACGACTCCGTCTTAGACAACTTTCATCAGCTTTACATAATGAGTGTCCGTCTCTGCTATCTCCTTAATACGATTTTGCAAGTCATTCTCCACTTGTTTCGATGCAGCCACATACTGAACCACCTGTTTGTGACTCAACACATCAGCCACCTAGTTGTGTCTCTCCGGTTTGTGCTGCCATTCAAAGTCATATTCCTGCAAGAACTCTTGTAAATAAGCTTGTCTAACCGACAACTTTTTTTGAGTAGCAAAGAATGTATTGGCAATGTTGTCTGTTTTAACAAAAACCTTAGTGCCCAGAAGGTACACTCTACATACTTGTAAGTAATGAATAATGGCGAGCATCTCCCGCTCGTGCGCCGAATAGCGCTGCTCCGCGTATTTTAGCTTTCAACTCTCGAACGCCACCGAATGCGCATTTTGAACAAGGACACCACCAACCAACTTGTCTGACGCATCCGTGTGCACCTCAAAAGGTTCATCGAAGTTGGGCAATGCTAAGACTCACTCACTTGCAATTACGCTCTTAATCTTGTCAAAAGCAACTTCTTGTCTCTAGGTCAAATCCCACCGTTGGTTTTTTTTCAGCAAATCGGTGAGCGGTACGACCTTTGTTGAATATCCTTCAATGAATCGACGATAGTAGTTGGCTAAGCTGAGACAATATCATAACTCCACTATCTTGGATGGTGCGAGGCCAGTCCAAAATCGCCGCCACCTTAGCCCGATCCATTCGTACTTCATCCTAAGAAATGACATGGCCAAGGAACTTAATCTCCTGTTGGGCGAAATGACATTTCTCCAGCTTCACATACAGCTAATGCACCCTCATTCTTAATAGTACCTGCTTCAAGTAAGCAAGGTGATACTCCAAGGATTCACTATAAACTACAACATCATCTAGATACACAATCACAAACTCATCATTGTAGTCTGAAAACACTTGATTTATTAAGTGGCAAAATATCGCCGGAGCATTGGTCAAGCCAAAAGGCATTAGAAGGAACTTAAACGACCCATAACGCGTAACATACGAAGTCTTGGACTAGCCTTTTTTAGCAATCCTCACTTGCGAGTGCCCCGAACAAAGATCTAGCTTGGAAAAATATGTTGCTTTGGCTAACCGATCGAACAAGTCCTGAATGAGAGAAATTGGGTACTTTCTTCACTGTGATCTTGTTCAATGCCCGGTAGTCCACGCACAGTCAAAGAATGCCATTTTGCTTCTTCTGGAACAACACCGGCACATCATATGAAGCTTTAGATGGCTAAATGAAGCCACTATTAAGAATATCTGTGAATTGTTTCTGCATCTCAGTCAACTCCAAAGGAGATATACTATAGGAAAGCCCGGGCAGGGGGTTTGCAGCCCGGCATCAACTCAATTTAGTGATCTATTGCCCGCCGGGGTGGGAGTTCAGGGGATAGCTCCGGCGGCATAACGTCTTGAAACTCCTTCAAGACTCTAGCAATAGCTGGGGGTAGATCACCTACTAAATCATCCTACACTTTCAATACAGTAGAAACATAAGTGAGTTCTCCATGTTTCAACCCTTGCACCACCTGGTGCGCAAAAAGCATCACTTCATTTCACTTCTTCTCCTTTACAGCAACTCCAGCTATAAAACGTGGGTTCTTCTTATCCATTAGCTTTGATGGACTTCAAATACTCTATCCCAAGAATCAACTCAAAACCATCCATAGTAAAAGCCAGCAAGTCAATCTTCCCTTACCATCCACCCATGTGAACGGACACGGGAAGAATCTTCCCAGTCACCACCCATGCCTGATAATTGATAGCTTTTACTCGGTTCGTGTGCGCTCCAACGCTCAATAACAACTAAGTGCCCACATCTTTCTTGATGAAAGTGTAAGTTGCTCCTGTGTCCACTATTCCTTGTATGGCTTTTCCATCCAAAGTCAGTTTCACATAGATAAGGGGATCCGCTGAGCCATCACCCTTAACAGCCTCTAAAGTACCCAACAGTTGCAAAGGACTCACTATTACTGGGCACTTCGAATCACTTTATGCTTCATTCACAAACGCTACCAACTTCTCGCGTTTGGGGCAATCCCGTGCCCAATGCGGTCCGTCAGTAATAAAGCATCCTCCTGCCTTACTGCCTGAACCAACTGCTATTTTCGCATTAGTCTTAGTTCTGTTCTTCTTGTCTTGACCGTTGTTAGGCTTCTTCCTTTGAAACTCATTTCCGTCCCTTTTCTCCATCTGCTTCTTTCTTTTGGTCTAAACTTCTCACCCTCTCCTCTAGGTAAAGTCAATAAGTCCTCTTCAGCTGTAATGATCGCGGAGGTGAGATCCTTCGCGCTTGCCTCCGTATCTTAATATGGGTCGAACTCTGTTGTTCTATAAGGAAGTTAAACAGCTTGTCCTCCTCGGACATGTCCATAATGTCCAACATCAACTATGAAAACTTCTTCACGTACTTCCTGATCGTGCTGTCTGCCGTAGCTTCTTCAGATTTGAATGAGCCACCCAAGAAGTGTTTCCAAGCAAGCATTGCTCCCACAGCTCTCTTTTCAACTCTGCCCAAGAGTTCGAAGTGGTCCGACTTGTGCAAGAATCATCTTGTTGTCAAGTGCGGCCGTATAGTTTTACATCTCCGGTCATATACATTCCCACAAACAGAACTTGTTCATGGCCCGGCACTTTCACAGCTTTGAAATACTGATCAATGTCCCAAAGGAAATTCTCTAGTGTTTTTGCACTCCGTGCGCCATTAAATGGGGAAGGTTCTCTGACCTTCACTCGCTTGGGTGCCTCCCACGCAGCAACTGGTACGACGCTAGCTTCCTTGAGTAGGGTGACTTCGGGCTCCAACCATTGTACCTTCATCTTTAAAGCTTCAACAGTCAGCTGGCTTTCTCTCTATCTACCCACAAGATCTTCCACCATCATCGCCAACTTCTCGAGCTAATAGTCAACACTCCCGATGACATTCTCCATTCACTCGACAGTCTCCTCCAGGAGATCCAACAGATCATTCTTAACCACTAGCCGCCATCTTCAAAATCCCCACTTATATTTCTTCTCAAAATGCTCTTTACGCTACCCTTGGGCTCTAATACTAGATGTCACGGCTTCAACCGATCATCTTCGGCAGTGTGGCACCTGTAATGCACCAAGCGGCAGGTAAGCCTTCCTTGTTAGAGCAACAGTAAATCAACACCTGTTTGAACATAAGCACAGCACATAAAGGAAGCGAACAAAACTGAAAAACATTCATAGTACGAGAAGACGACATAAGAACCTAGTTTTGAAGAAAGAAAAACATAAACTCTCTCTGATTGAGAAACGTTTACAATCATGGCCAAAGTTTCTCACCAAGAGATCTTGTCCTCTCCCAAAGACATAAAAGACCTATTACAAGAGCTACCCAAAATCTCAAAGGTTAATTGAGCCCCTTGCCCAATGCAGGTCTAGTGAGAAGTCCCGGACTTCCACTTAGTTTGTAGTATCATTTGATGTTACTGTAGCCATAGCCAGCCACTTTTGGTCTCAGCGCGCAGCAGTACTTTTCATGCATGGTAATACCGCATGCATTCTTCGCCCTAGCTTGACCACGCTCCTGCTCGCGTGCCAACTTATATACTCCTGCGTAAACCTCCGGCAGATCCAGAATCAGCATTTGGGTCTCTCGGTATGATCAAGTGTCCCACCCCATCAAGACTTACTAAAGATCCACTCTCTAAAATAATCTAAGTCCACAACACTTGACTTTTGGTATGGGCGCACTTGCCCCACGCGTTCATTGGCCACACACAAGCCCTCGGTCCAACGTGTGCCTCACGATCTCAACACATAATTATGCGGGATATTTCACCCACTCTTGGTCATGACACAACGTATGTCTCGCGCTCCCCCGTGAGCTACCCAATCCACATCACTGTGTGCCTTCGCGTCTTGGCTTATGTTAAATTGTTCTCACAATCACCAAATGTAAGGGTACCGACCCTTACAGTTTATTCACAAACAAAAACCTTCCACAACAAATGTCACTTTGGTGACAATGCTGCTTCTACCAATTATTGCCAATCTACCAACAAAAGGGTTCCATAACCACGAAAGCTTATAACAAGCAACTCTACATTGTTATTTTTCCCGATGATTATTAATCATGGATTATGATCAATAAGAACTATGATAACATAAAGCCAGCAAATAATAGACTAAAAGAAAAGAATAAATAACTGGCATAATATTAACAAGTGGAAATTGCCAAAAAAACCCCTAAGTTTGCAATACGGCCAAAAACACCATGTTAATTTTGCATTACCTAAAAACCCCTTCTTTTAAAAGTCAATGTTTTCCAACCCTCCAAAGATTTCAATGGAGGTTAATGGAGTTATGTTTGAATTTTATGGACGAAATTACCTTTTCTTGCATGGGAAGTCGTTACACTGGAACTTTTGAAAAATGGGGTAATCCCAAGAGACGTCCGTATACGCCTTTCTTCTCGACTGCGCCTCTTCGGCTTTTACATTTTTGAAGTTGTCTCTGCGTTGACATCATCAGTAACTTCAGTTCTCAAGCCTCTGAATCACTCGTGGCAAGTATTCGGCACTTTTATCAGTTTGCAGTTCAAGGTATTGAAGAAGTTGTGTTTTAAGTAAGGCTTTTATTTGAACCACTCTGTTACAAAGGGATATTCGTCGGTTTTGTTTTGTTTATCTATTTTTATCGAAAGACAATGAAGTATGCGGGGGAATTTCTCGGCTGGGGTTTTTCTGGTCTGCAGGCAGAGTTGTCGGCCAGGGTTTTGGTTTGTCTTACATTTTCGGCTGTCTCCACGATCATAGAAAGAGTTTTCAGTTGTTTTATTTGTGTGATGTTTACAACTTGCGTTTCCCCTTTCATTTCATATGGTTGCAGTTTGCAAAATGAAGTTTCTGTGTAAGAAATGAGTTCTTGTTTAAAACCTTAGATCTCTGTTTAACTGTCCATATCTCTGTTTAATAATTGAGCTTTCCACTTAACAACTGATATCTCTCTTTAACAAATGTTGTCGTTATTGCAGTCTTGTGATTATGGCGGTAAACCTAGTCAACGGGAGATGCTACTTGACACTGGTGGTGGGGACCTTAGCCGAATTGAAAGTCCACATGACCTCTCGACATTGGGAAATCATCCAAAGGACACCGTTTGCGGCATTCACCGAGGTGGAAGCTGTATTCCAAGAGAGGGCCTGAGGATGTGGCTCCCGTTCTGGGTCTGCGTTGCGATGGAGACGTAGTCCTGTTTAAAAAGTAGAAAACACTGTCAGCTTTCGAGGGGAGGTATTTATCGAAAAGCTACGAGAGACACCGAGACTCCATTAAGGCCACTCTTGTGCGGCTTGTTGGACAGAGGGAAGAAGAGGAAGATTTTGTGAGACACTTGATGGTGCACCTCATGGGGACAGTCCTCTTCCCGACTACCTCATGCTCGGTGCCCAATTGGATCGTTGATTATGTCGACGATCTACCAGGCATGGGGCGTTACGCATGGGCGCAGGCGACGCATAAATGGCTTATGGAGGATGTTCCACAAGGCTGCAGCTCGAGTGTAAGCCGGATGCGCCGAGGGGGCGCGAGCGACGCACAAATGGCTTATGGAGGATGTTCCACAAGGCTGCGGCTCGAGTGCAAGAAAGATGCGCGGCGCGCGCGGGGGGAGGAAGATAAAGACGGGGTACATTAAGGTTGCTCGATTGCGCTGAGCATCTGGTTTTACGAGCAGACCGGAACAGGCAAGAAAGTCCGTTTTGGCAAAACCCCAAGGGTGCTGTGCTACGGTGAAAGTACTTACCGAAAGCATGCGACGATAGAAACCAGTTGGTCAGCTCTCGAAGGAAAAAAGGTAATAAATCATGAACACTGTGTTTAAAATTAGTAGTTATTGTTTAATTAAAGTCTTTCCCGTTTAATAGAGGTAGTTTGTGTGAAACGTTTGGTGTCTGCGTTTAAACATTTTATTCTCCGTTTAAATTTGAGCTATACCGTTTACAAATGTTTAAATACGTCTGTTTTTTATTAAATTGAATGATTTGACTGAGATTGCTTTCTTTACGTATGTTAGTTTCCTGAGCTTGTCCCTGCGAATACCGATGAGGAGATATTTGTTCGGGCCAACCGGCGGAGGGATGCTATTGCGCCGGAACCACTTACACGAAGGCAAGAGGAGCGGCCAACCTCTTCCATGCGTACTCGATGACGTCGTTCCCCCACTTCCAGCCCAACACGCAATGCTCGGCGTCGGGTAAGCTCTCCCCTACCCCGGCCGACGGCAATACCCCCATCCCCGGGCCGCAACAATGATAGCCCCCCCGATCGCCACTGCCCCCCCAGACGACAGTAGGCCACGAAGTCACTGTAGCTTTTATGCAGGCGTGCCAGGTGACGATGAACGCTTTCCCCCAGCTTGTCGCTCAAATTGAGGCACTGGAGGCAAGGTCACAATCGATTGCACCGTCAGGCAAAATAAAAGAAGTGCCGGGGACAGAGGAGGCGTCGGAATTGGGTGACGAGGACTTTATCGGGACGGCCATTACAAGACGGCGACGTTTGAAGAGGCTTGGAAAAAATTCGAACCCTTTCTATCCACCACAGGCCGACGATGAAATAATGGCAGCACCATCGGCGGCTGATGCTGTTGTTGTGTCCGTTGCCATTGATGAAGTGCCCGTCGCGGTGGAGAAGGTCGACGACGCCGTAGCCACTACAGCGTCAGAGGATGCCTCCGAAATCCCTATCCCGGTGAAGCCGGCGGTCAACGGTGGCGCATCGAGGGTGGTGGCCACAATCCCTGACGAACAAGAACCAGCAGAGGGTGTGGCTCCCCTTGATGATGTTGCCTTATCCGCGGTTGAGAAGACCGTTGCCTCTATTATGAAGGAACTCCTGCACAAAGAGGAACGGGCGGCCGATAGTGCCGCATCCAATGTAGGCCCGATCCCGCATCAGCAAAAGGCATCTAATGATGATCCCAATAAATCTGTTGGTGAGGAACAAGGGAACGTCACCGAAAACAAAATGAAAGCTATGATCATTGCCAACCAAGAATATGAAGAAGTTCGGAAAGACTTCGTTCCGAAGAAGAAAAAATACGCTAGTCAATCGCGCCTCGGCGTATTCGAGCAGGAGTTGATTAAGATCTTCCTCAACTTCCCTATGGACACGTAAGCTTGTGATAGTTTTTATTTTATTGTTTACATACGAGATGTTACCATTAACGTTTTTGAGTTTCTGTTTAAGTATATGGGTTACCGTTTACGATAGTGCTTTACTGTTTAACTTTCGACGTTACTGTTTAACTATGTGCGTTATTGTTTAAAAATATATGGTTACCACTTAAGAATTTGTGTTATTATTTAATTACACCTGTTGTCGTTTAACTGCAACGCCGTCGTTTGGAGGAATGACTATGTCAGCACCACACGGGCCAACTTATTCTTACTAATCGACGGGAAGGAGATGGTCACAGATGATGTGATGGACACCTTCGTGTGCATAATACAAAAATCCCTGACTAGAGTACCATATCCTTACAAGAAGCGCGCTTCCATCACACGACCACTGGTATTGTTTATGTCAAAGCAGGAAGATGCGCATGAGATGACTTTAGCTATGATCGAAGATGCCACCAAAGTCGTGCATAACGTTGACATCGCCATCCTTCCCATAATCATGAATGGCCACTTCTATGTCGTGGTGCTCGATAATAACAACCAAGAGTACAGGCATTACAGTTCATGCCAAAGTGAAGAGTATGACAAAGACGCGGTTACAATGGTAAGTCCTTTGCGATCTGAATGTATCGATTCATAGAGTTTCATAGATGGTTGTTATTCAACCCTCAAGTTGTATACCTCGACAACGGGAACTATTCGACACCTGTCTCGAAATAGAGTACAGCGAGACGGTGACCAAACATTACCCGCTTGTTCACGACAATGAAACACTGCGACAAAAAAAGGAAGTGTCGACTACGTCGTGTACATCATGCAGTTTATAGAGCAATTACTCCAGGGCGAGAAGCTACACACAATGCATAGGAGAAGTCTCTTATCTGAGATTAAAGTACGCTGCCCTCATACTTAAGGAAGGGCGCGCGGCCGGCATCCAACAAAAAGGGATGCTTCCACCTTCGGGGTAGAAGGATTATTTATGACTGGCATTCTTTATCAAATGTAAAACAGTTTTGTCGTTATTTTTTAAATTCAATTCATTCTTTGCTTAACTCTGTACTGTGACGTTTAACTGTCATTGCTGCTTTATGAAATGACATGGCCACATCATGATTATGTACCTGTGTTCGTCGAAAGGATGTACTCTTGTGTACTTGACTTAAATTGTTTAAATGTTCACTGAATTGCTTAAATATCAAGGACTCTGTTTAAATTCAAACTTCTCTGCATAACATACAACGTCTACATTTAACATCATTTGTGTCACCCGTTGATAATACCCATTTCCGTTTAACATTCGGTGACCTCATTTAAGTTACAAAGAACGATAATTAAATTGGTTAGTTATTTGTTTAAATATAAAAGTTAAACAAGCAAACTTATTTGTACCATTACAGAATTATTTACCAACACGACTTCTTAAACGCTAACTTCAAATAGAATTGTACTTTTAAACGGAGCACAGAATAGTTAAACTGAACCACAGTAAGTTACACGGAGAACTCCGTTTGTAAACGGTCAGCCCATATAATTAAATATGGCTTGTGATAATTAAGTAATAATTAACATACAAAACTAGATAATGAAGCACTCCATGTTTAAAAACAGGGTCACTTGCAATGCCTATTCTACGACAGTTTCATTACAACATCTACTATTTAAACGGCTATGTTCTAATGAAACGTTGTCCGTATAAACGACTATGTTTCAATTTTCACATTCAGTGAATGAGGTGAAATATGAATGAATTATAAAATGAAGTCGTCTCTCTTTAAATTACGGATACACACAACGGACGTCACTCATATGAGAGTATAGTATGTTGCCTGCGTACTGTTGTTCGTTTGACGCCTATATTTTTTAATACTTCGCATTCTTTGCAGCAATGTTCAATTGTAACGTTTAAGCTTGTTTCAGTGTTTCTATTTAACATAATGTACTCTCTGTTTACAATACGATGTCGGGGTTTAAATATCTGCGTTACCATTTATAAGTTATGCTTCCCGTTCGATTTTCTGTTTCTCTGTTTAAATATGTGTGTACTGGTGTGAGAAATAGAGTCTCGGTTTACTACTTCCGTCCCCGTAATAATATCTACTATACGAAGTTCCATTAAATTTGCTCCTTGTTTCGGAAATTGCAGTAGTTTCATAAGTTAACATACTAATACCCATCAGGTTTTTATTTACAAAATGACAACTAAGCTAACATAAAATTTCACTCCGCCCTTTCCTTCTCCTTTAATTCTTGAAGCAGTTTTTGTACACATCTCTTTCAATTTTTGATTACTTCAAGTTTTGATGTTATTTCATGGACCAGGTATTCAAAAACCCACTCCCACTCTTCACCACTGGAGTAATCCCCACCTCCTGAAGGCACTGCAATGGAGACGTCTAGGTTATAGAGGAGGCAGCATTTTTAAAATATTCATATGGAAATCTTACGGTTCGAAGTGCCCGCATTGTTGTCATCGTCAGCAGCAGTAGCAACGGGGGATGAACTCGTCTTCTCACGGGTGGAAGGACAGAGGTGCTTGTACGGCACCTCAGTGGCAACGTTCTCAGCATCCTTGGCACTCTTTGCATACTTAGCGCAAGAGAATTGGGTACCATCAACTGTTATCGTCGCGATAAAATCGGGGTTGTGGTCGGGGCCACCATTCTTGAGGGTGGAGTACTCCGGTGTGGGTCGGTGCGTCTTCTGGCAATACTCGTTGAGAAGTATCTTTTACATTTTGTTAGGTTCTGGATATATGTGGATGTTTATCTTCTTCCAGCCTCTTGTTTAAGTAGGGATCTAGGGATGCCAAGAACGACGTCGCTTTTTAGTGAAAGTACTTGCTTTTGGTTATCGATGAGAGCGGTTACTATGCCCGATGACATTTATGCCTACGTTTTGAATTCCCATATCAAATTGAATTTAATTAACTACTAATAAATTTCCACGGAAGGGTTGCGGTAATTAAGTTTTCCCGACATAATTAACTTCAATGTAATCGTCAATTGTCTGTAATATTTGACATGGGACTTTCTTTGTTTAACTTCGCATTGTATTGTTTAAATATCGATGACCCTGTTTACGACGGTACTATCACAGTTTACAATCCGACAACACTGTCTAAATATATGTGTTACCCCTTAAGCATAAGAGTTCCCGTTTAACATCCGGCCCCCACGTTTAAATATATGCGTCCTTTTTTAAATAGCAAACGTTTACACTGAAACAAATTTCTTTCCCTTCATAAATTATTCCTTCACAAAGCTATTAGTCGGCGACGATTTCATTGCAGGATCTTCGATTGTGACTGGACGCTTGGCAACAGCTGTGATGTAACTCGCGGACCGCAAACGCTTGCGACTCGATCCTCCTTCGTCTAGGACGACCAGGTTGCCTTCTGGTCTCAGGCGGCCGCAAACGCAGATCGCGATTTTCGTCCGTAGGCCGCTCATTGTCTGGTATGGGGAATATGGCTTCCTTATACGCCAGCTTGTATGTGTCGACAGTGAAGTAACCGCTTATAAAACGATAGATGTTGGTGTTCGTCTGTATTATTGCAGTGCAAGTGTATTGCACGGGATGCCAAAACCTTGCCATTCTTGAGGGTGGAGGCGTCGGAATTGGGTGACGAGGACTTTATCGGTGTGGCCATTCCAAGACGACGACGTTTGAAGAGCCTTGCAAAAAAGGCAAAAACAATAATGCCTCTCTGTCCACCACCGGTTGATGTTGTTGTTGTGTCCGTTGCCATTGATGACGTACCCGTCGCGGTGGAGAAGATCGTCTACGCCGTTGCCACTGATTGCGGTGTAGAATTCTTTATCACTGGCATTCTTTATCAAATGTAAAATAGGCTTGTCGTTATTTTTTAAATTCAATTCATTCTTTGCCAGCGACATGGCAGATATGTCAATATAAATTTACTATTGGTCGTTATTGTTTCAAATTCGATTCATTCTTTGCTTAACTCATTATTGTACCGTTGAATGGTCATTGCTGCTTTATGAAATGAAGTATCTATGTTAAAACGACGATGCCAAAATTAAAATATCGTGTTATATTTTAATAATATGTATCTCCGTGTAATATTCACCGTCCCCATTTAACATCAAGAGTCTCTGGTTAAAAACTTCAGTCTCGGTTTAAATAATAAATGTACATGTTTAACCTTCCTTTTTCTTTGTCTAACATACAGTGACCATATTCAAGATTATGCGTCTCCACATAACTTTCATTGTCTCTGTTTAAATATCAACGAGTGACAATAAAACATATTTTCTCTCTTGAACGAAGATGCATAACATTAACCAAGCTGCAACAGAAACCACATAACTTCTAAACATAGTTAACAAAAAAATACGTATCTGTTTCCTAGTTTGTATTTTATATTCAACTCAGTGTTCGCGACTTGAGGTGGCAGACTTTCCAATGTAAATATACTATCGTTCGTTCAAGTTCAATGTCTATATGTCTTTATACTTCGCATTCTTTGCTTGACATGCAATTGTAACGCCAGTTTCTTTATGAAATTAAGTACATCCGCTTAAACGACGCTGTCACTATTGAAACATTGAGTTACGCTTTAATGATAAGGTTTTCTATTTAATATGTCGCGTTCTCGTTTAACGTTAGGTGTCTTTCGTCGAAGCCTTCTATTTCCATTTAAATATATGTGACCCGTTTGATACTAGAGTCTTCGTTTAACTTTCTTTGTCTCTGTTGACTATACAGATTTTCTATATAGTAGACATTGTATCCATTCATCTCTGATTAAACGACGATGTCTGTGTTGAAATATTGAGTTACACTTTATAAATAACGTTCTTCGCTTACTTTTCAGAGTCTCCGTTTAACATTAGTTGTGTCTGATGAAAATATTGTCTCTATTTAAGATTACTGATTTGCAACTGAAATAAGTGAACTTTTAAATGATGATAACAAGGTTGCATTTAACAACATCATTAACAAAATAACACAAAACGAGGGTTCTTATTTTTCAAAATGAAAATAAAGGGGAGTAAAACTATTAGTCATCCCTTTTTGTCCCTTTCATAGCTTGGAGAAGCTTTTCGACGTGGGCCCTTCGTTTTTTTATTCCTTCGAGTTTTGCAGTAGCAAATACTTCTTTTGCTGCTAGCTCGTGGAGGAAGTCTTCGAAGAACCACTCCAACTCGTCTTTCTTTGGAGTTATGTGGAGAAGGGGAAGGCCCTCCCGAGTATCTGGGGGCAGCGGCGGCGGGTAACACATCGGGAGTAGCGGGGGGACACGGCGGGGACGGAGCGAGCTCTGTCCTTCCCACTTGACGGGGGACGGAGCCGCTTTAACGCCAACTCAGCAGCAAGGTTTTGGGCCTGCTTGGAACTTGTCTCAGACTCAGCACTGGAGAAGGAGATACCGCCGACTGATACCGTCGTCACAAAGAGGAGGCTGTGGTCGGGGCCTTCCTTGACGGTGGAGTACTCGGGCAAGGGCAGTCACTTCTTCTGGCAGAGCTCACTGAGGAGAGACTTATACATTTTCTTCGTTCTAGATATATCTGGATGTCTAACTCCGTCTCTGAGGCTTGTTTAAATAGAAATCTGAATCTTTATTATTTGAACTCTCTCCTCAAATTCCACGATGAATTTAATGAAAGCAATTGCCATCGGTTATCGATAAGGGTGGCAACAGTGATCGATGAGGTGACACCTAACGGTTCGAATTCAAATATCAAATTAAACGTGAGTAAGTAGTAATAAATTTGCACGGAGAGAATACTCCACTTAAGTTTTCTTCTCACCCTTCAATTAAATTAAATTCATTCTTTCCCAATGACATGGCCACATCATTATGACGTACATGTGTTAGTCGAACGGTTGTACTCTTGTGTACTTGACTTAAATTGTTTAAATGCTCACTGTATTGCTTAAATATCAGGGACTCTGTTTAAATTCAAGTTTCTCTGCATAACATACAACGTCTCCATTTACGATCATTTGTCTCACCGGTTGATAATACCCGTTTCAATTTAACATTTGGTGACCTCATTTAAGTTACAAAGAACGATAATTAAATTGGTCAGTTATCTGTTTAAATATAAAAGTTAAACACGCAAACTTATTTGTACCCTTCCAGAAGTATTTACCTACAACGCCTACTCGGTGACAAGTTCATTACAAAATTCCGAATGCCTGCCAACACTTCAGTTCAAACGAAACCGATCAATATTTAAGCAGGAAAACTACTTCTTAAGCGGTAGCATCAAATAGAATTGTGCATTTAAACGGAGCATGGCATAGTTAAACAGTACCGCAATACGTTACGCAGAGAACTCCGTTTGTAAATGGTCATCTCATATAGTTAAATATAGCTTGTGATAATTAAATAATAATTAACATACAGAACTAGATAATGAAGCACTCCATGTTTAAAAACAGGGGTCACTTGCAATGCCTACTCTGTGACAGTTTCATTGCAACAGGTACTATTTAAACGGCTATGTTCTAATAAAGCACTGTCCGTATAAACGACTATGTTTCGATTTTCACATTTTGTGAATAAGGTGAAATATGAATGAATCCCAAAATGAAGTCATCTATGTTTAAACTACGGATACCCGCAACGGGCGTCGCTTATCTGAGAGTAAAGTATGTTGCCTGCATAATGTTGTTCGTTTGACTGCTATATTTTTTAATACTTCGCATTCTTTGCAGCAATGTTCGATTGTGAACGTTTATGTTTCAGTGTTTCTATTTAAAATAAAGTACTTTCTATTTAAAATTCGATGTTGGAGTTTAAATATTTGCGTTACCATTTAGAAAATATGATTCTCATTCGATTTTCAGTGTCACTGTTTAAATATGTGCGTTACCGTTTAACATCCGACCCCTACGTTTAAATATATGCATCCCTGTTGAAATATCAAACGTTTAGACTGAAACAAATTTCTTTCCCTTCATAAATTATTCCTTCACAAAGCTGTTAGTCGGCGACGGTTTCGTTGCAGGATCTTCAATTGTGACCGGACGCGTGGCAACGACTGCAATGTAACTCGCGGACCTCAAGCGCTTGCGACTCGATCCTCCTTCGTCTAAGACGCCCAGGTTGCCTTCTCGTCTTAGGCGGCCGCAAAACCAGATCGCGATTTTCGTCCGTAGGCCGCTCATTGTTGGGTATGGGGAATATGGCTTCCTTATACGCCAGCTTGTAAGTGTCAACGGTGAAGTAGCCGCTTATAAAACGATGGACGTTGGTGTCCGTCTGCATTATTGCAGTGCAAGCGTATTTACACGGGATACCAAAAACTTGCCATCTGCGACATGAGCAAATTCTAGTGGCAAGATCTACAGAGTTGGTGCACTGGTCAATCACTTTTTAACGATCATCAACACAGCGACCAACATGAAGACTTCGACTATCCTCAACAAGCGCCTCAACCTTCGAATGTATGTCCGGCATAAGTACGTCTCCCATTTGTTTGCTTGCTCACGGCGATTGCATAACATGCGCATCAACTTGAACCTGTACAACGAAGATCAGAAATTTTAACGAAATTTAAGTGGAGATATTGATACTTAAACAGAAACGCATAGTATTAAATAGTATTATAAGGAACTAAATGGTAATCCAAAAAGTTAAACGCAAAAAATGATATTGAAACACATATAGGGTATTTTAAATATAGGCAATGGTTTTTAAATGATAAAGCAAAAGTGTAAGCGTTAAATAGAATCAACATTCGAATACTTTATCTCGTCGACCATTTTCATCACCGGTAAATGACGCGCTTCTTTGATCCACGCATTGAACGACTCCGCGACATTTGAATACATCTCCCCCCAGCGTTCGCCTTTGAACAAATAATTCGACCAATGTCACATGTCCGACTTATGAATCAACCACTGATAGGCTTCGGGTGATGCGGCCTGCAGTTCATTGACGGTGTCATCGAATTCTTTAGCCGTCGATGCCCGCGCAATACGAAAGTATATAGACCAGCACTCCTCCCTCAATGCCTTACCAAGTCTGACATTGGCTTTCATAAAATTGACCTCCAAGTGTCGAAGGCAGTACGCATATGGGGATGAAGGGAAGACTCTAGCAATAGCGTTGACAAGGCCCTTTGACCTGTCCGACACGAATGTAATTATCTCTTCGTAATCTCCTTCGTCGTATAAAGCATCACCTAACTTGGAAATGAACCACGTCCAATTGGCATCGGTCTCGTTGTCAACAATAGCGAAGGCGACGTGGAAGAAGCCATTGTTCCCATCTTTGCCTGTGGCACCCAATAGAGTACCCCGATACTTTTTCAGGAGGTGGGTAAAATCGAGAAACAGCAGCAGCCTGCATGCCCGCTTGAATCCCAAAATGCACGCGTTGAAAGAGAAGAACGCACATTTAAAACGCTCACCGTCTCTATCCACAAACGTAATGTTGTCAGGGTTCGTCTCAACCACCTTATCGACGTACCAAAGCAACAAATCGTAGCTGGAGACATCACCGCCGTCGAGGGTCACCCGGGCATGTTCTCTTCCCAACCAAGCCTGCTTGTATGGAATGTGGACACCATGCTCCCGCGACATGTCCTTATGAATGTCGATGGCCTTGAACAAGTGCCGGTCCTTGAGCTTCTGAATCACTCGTGCGCTTACCCATTTTTTATACGCTTTCGGGTGTGACACCGAGCCAATTCCACCACCGCAAGTGTGTGACGGGTCTATTGTCTTGATTCTGAATATAGTTCTATTATATTCCTTTGATGCGTGAACGCATTCACAACCACTAGCAGCGCATTCTACAGTGACCCGATATTTTTCATTCTTTACAAATTTGAAGTCAAATTCCGTTTGATGGAAAAATTTCGAAGTGCGTCTCTGAAATGTTCAACGCCTTGAAAACGTTGTCCGACATCCAAAGACAACATTTCTGGTTGTTTTGACGAGGAATGTACGCATGCGAGACCGTTAGGGTCGCCATGAGGTGGAAGAGAAGCGCTCCCAGACTCTGAATTCCTGCCAACACTTGAGTTCAAACGAAAATGATCAGGATTTAAGCATGAACTCCATTTCGTTAAACGGTAACTACAAATTTTAAACGTTAACAGAGATATTTAAACAGAGACTCCATAATGTAAACGGTAGATAAAAAGTTTAAACAGTAATGTGACAACTTACACGGGGAAATCAAATATTAAACGGGAACTTGTTTAGTTTAAACAGAGAAGGGAATTACTATACAATACCTAACATATACAACTACATAAATGTCTGAGAGTAACACATTACCACGAGAAGATCTCGTTTTCAGTAGGATGCGATGGCACACCATCCGTCTTGACAACAAAATCAACTACACCGCCTTTTAAGATGGAGAAAACATGACACATGCGTTGGAAGTCGACCTCGTTCTCTATCGGGCAAACCGTATTATGTCCATCGGGTATGATAAACTTCACCCTCACACGGGAAGTATCGAGACCCCATCTCTGACCTATCTCAGCTAACACTGACTCCCAAGTAGTCAGCGCCGTGAACATCAGCACTCGTCCCTCCCCGTTGTATCTAGCAATAGCGCAAAAACTCTCCATAATATCGGCGAACGGGCAGACCTCAGATCCAACAAACCAAATGAGAAGAAGAAGAAGAAGAAGAAGATGTAATTCACCTTCTAAACTTTCTTTCATAAAAAACCAGCATCAAGGGGAAAAAACCCACAATTGTATGCATTAAGGGCGGACATGACATGATGTGATCGGGCGGGTTTTTTCCCCACTATTTCCAAGGGTAAAAATGAAATTTCATAACAAGAACACATTTGAAGTGACGGATAGGGGGTAGAAGGGAAGTTTACTATAACGGATGAGCTGTCTGGGGTGTGCAAAAATTGGAGGAGATTTTTAGGAAGTTTTGAAATTCACGAGAGGTGAACAGTAATTTTCTCTATTAACAATCAATTATGCGATTTATTCTTAAAAAAAAAACAGAACTTGATTTCTAATATACATCCAAAATTAATAAATAAGTATATATGGATTTCTAATTAACAACACTTCATTAACTAAAATTCAACCAGACATGTATTGGCATTAATCAAATGGAAAGGATCTCATTGCCACCGAGATCGCCATACATATATATGTATATGTTTTAATCGATTGAAATTCATCTCAGCCTGAAGAATAAACTAAAAACTATTCTTAAACCCAAAACCTTATATTCTTAAGAATTTGATCTAGATCCAATCATACCAAACACTGTGCACGAAGATCTTGATGAGAATAATCCCTTTAAACCCAAGATTTTTTTGCTAGAAGTTAATTGGGGATAGAGAAAATAAGGGAAGCATATTTGCATTTGAGTCCATCTGTATAGATGGTCGGACACTATAGTTTTTATATCTCATTGCATACAATAAAAGCGATGAAAACCTTACTTTAAGAAAAAAATTTTAATTTTTGACTAATATTGTTTGTATGCATCAATAAATAAAGGATGACACTCTATTTTTAAAAACATTTATGAGATTTATTACAAATCTACTCATCATAGACTTTACAATTTTACCTTTTAAAAATTCTAAACATCTAATTTTTTATCATTATAATCTTATGTAAATTTCATTTAAATAATTACAATTAAGTCCTCTATATTAAATATAATATATTATTATTATTATTATTATTATTATTATTATTTCTGTAAATCTACATCACTTAATGCATATATTCTTAAATCCGTGATGGTAGTATAACACCTGAATCCGTAGTCAACCAGTATAGCTTAAGTTGTATAAAATTACATAATATTATTTTAAAATGAACAATTAAAAAAGACGTGGTACAAAATTACATAAATTTCTTCATTAAAAAATTAATTCAAATAAAATACTATCTTTCTGCTTTAACTGTGGGTCCTATCCTGTCTGACCTTTCAACTGCCACCTGTCCAGAAGTAATGTCGGTTAAGGGACAGTTGGCCATATACGCGTCGTTAGAAAGCGGTACGAGTCTTTACGTGGAGAAAATGGCAGTCAAACTCAAAATGGAGGAAAGATTGGGACGAATCCGGATTCATGATTGCCCCATCTTTTATAAAAAAATGTTGGTTGGTTCATTTGTGTCCACAGTGTCATTACAGTGTCATTGAATGCGGCCATGTGATGATGATGATGCTGTTATACGTATTATTTTTATCTAAATATTTTTATTTAAAACAATCTATAAAAAATACAAAATAAAAAATTTTACAATGATATTAACTTTAATACATTCCAAATGGAAATAAACCAGGGTTATGAACTTATAAGCATGGAACCGATACAATTATTAGATTATATGTGTATTCCATGGCACTGGGTGTGTAGAAACTAATTGCAAAAATGAGTAAACTGAGTGGAAAAACTTTTTTATATGGAATAATTAAAACGTGAGTGCAAATTAACTTTTAGGCCCTTGGCATATTATTAAAAATTAAAAATTATAAAATTAAAATTGTATTTTTAAATAAATATAACTAAATATTGATACGGGATAGTATAAAACAAAACAGTGAATTATAGGCATGTCGTTAAAATCTTAAGTTAGATTGAATATATTTATGTAATAAAAAATAATAAGTACAGTTTATTAAAATAATATTACACAAAATATTTTTAATAATTTATGCGTTTTAATGCATCACAATGGTATCTTTTCAACAAACTTACCAAATTTCACTTAAATTCCACTTTGATAGATAGATAACACAATAGAAAACTCTTTTTTCTTAAAAAAAAAAAGTGTGATGAGCAAATCAATTTTTTCTCAAGACAATCCGTTGGTTTTTATTGTTTTCTTAATAAAAATATATAAGAATATAAAATATTAACAAGAGTTGGTGAGTAAATATTGGCAACAAAAATAGGAAGGATGCTTTATTATTTGTGGAAGAGTTTTTTTTGTAATATGTAAGAATATATAACTTTATTTAAGTTTATCTATTTAATATATTTTCCAAAAAATTAAAAAGTTATTAAAAAAATATGCAGCCAGAAGAATTCAGTTCTTATTTAGAATAAAATTAAAATCTTCTGAAATTAATATTACAGAAATCTATAAATATACAATTTGGAATTTTGTTTGTTTTATTGCTAACAAAATATTGGTATTTTTCTATATAGGCCTCAGATATACAGATTTGTTTTAAATTATGTTTTTTTTTTTTATTATTATAGTTTTTGAAGAATGATCTTTTAAGTTTTGGAATTTTTTTTATTTTTTTTTTTAGATAGGGCGACAAGCGCCAACTCTCAGGGGTGTACGCGTGGCGGGGGGATTGCTTACAACGTCCTCATCCTCTTGGAACGGGGGAGCGTGGTTCGGGGGGATTGAACTCGCGTCTCCTCCCACGAGGGGACCCGAGGTACCGCTGGACTACAAGCCCTTTGGTAAGTTTTGGAATTTTTTGTGTTATAATTTATGAAAATTTTTTATTGTAACACTCTAAATATGACAAAGACACTGATTAGTGGGTTTTGCCCTTCAGCCTCTTAATTGAGCGATAAAATGGCTATGTAAGTGAAATGGCAGCCAGTATGGGCAATGGCATAACACATTATCTTTCACATTGTCATATAAAAATATATTTAAGTTTTGATATGACAAGCTGTTTGCTGATATTATTTGAAATCATTTTATGTTTTTTGTCAAAACTAGACTAGCCCATGGGCCTTGAAGGGTTTTGATATCAATGAGCTAATTTTGGTATCAATTCAGTAAATGCAGGAAGATAAAAAGATGAAAGCTGCTTCTTATATCATGTTGGTGCTTGAATCTGCTGCCATGATTGTACGTATTTGCACCTTAGGCTTGGAAGAATTATTTGTCATTATTTATGGAACTGTTAATGAAGTTTCATAATTCTCATTTAGATAATGAATCCGAAGGTTGATGCAATGAAAGGAAAGACTCACTACAAGAAAACAAGTATTTCGTGATCCAAGAGCATTTTCTTCGCAGTTTATGTAAAGCCGCCACTAATTGCAGCAATCATGATAGTTATTATGGCTAGTTTTACAATTGTCTTGGCTTATTTTTATTTCGTGGCGATTTTTTTTTAAAACTGAATGCATGCATTTAGCTGCAGTTCTTCAAAAATCACAACTCTTTTGAAGCTCCCTCGGTATGCTCGGGATAAAATCATGGCGTTATGGTGTAAGCCTCATGCTCCATGTCACCACAACGCCTCTTCCACCAAACCATGGCGTTGTTCACAAGGTAGAGGGTTGCATGATCAACTTTCTTGGTGTCTACACCAAGGGCCTTGAAACATTGCTCCAAGTTCCAAAGAAAATTAGTCATTTCTTTAGCATGTCTTGCCCTTCCATATGATCTATACTTTGGTACTGTAAGGCGAGCCAAAAAAATTCTAAATACACCCAATAGGATATGATAGCCTAATCCTATTGACTCATTTTATCATATTGACCACGTGATAACTAATCTTGTAGGAAGGGATATTATAGAAATATGTAGGATATAATACAAATTAAATTAACTTTTTTTGTCCTTTGGTTTCACTCATTGCATCCTTCTTTTTGATCGTCGAACTTCAGCCTTGGGACAAGAAACTTGCCAACAACTGTAAAAGACACTAATGCCACCAAATTCACTATTTTTATTTGGGTTTCTCGCATTCCAAGTGGTTGAAGGATTTATTCATCGATCTCCTGCTGGAATATGTTGTTTTTTTACATGAATCTATTCTTTGATCATGTCTTATCTTTAATTCTTTTAGATGGTTTTTTTTCCTAATTGATTTTCATGTGAAAAAACTAAGATCTATTTATTAAAAAAAAAAAAGAATATATAACTATGTTATCAAAGATATTTTTGTTTATTTACATACAATTCAAATTATATTTTGCTATTATCAACTCCACTACAAATGTAAAATAAAATAATAAAATGTTGTCTCATGATTTATCTCGTGTGTTGTGCTTCAAACATTGGATAGGTGCCCAAATCCTTTCTTATGCATACCTAGTCTTTATATCATATCCGTTCTTATCATCTCATGTCCACCAATCGGACCCTTATAATTCTTATTAGCCCAAGTCTAAATTATCCCAACCATTTGTCCATTTAATGTAACTTCAGTTTAAGTAAAGTAAGTTCTAATGTGATATTAAACTCAGTAGTTGGTTAGATGTTGTTTCATCCATAATCCATAATACCCAGAGTTTTAAAACTGTCTTATAGTTTCTAAAATCATATATAGAATTATATAATAAAATTTTGAAATAAATATAAATTTAAAACTCACACTATATTTAAAATAGGTAACAATTTTATCTATAACAAATTTTAAAATTTAATAAACTGTGATGTTACCAGCAACTATTTTGTTTAAGAAAAATAAAAGAAATCTCATACTTAAATTTTTATATAAAATCGATGGTTAATTAATTCGCTTTTTTTTTATCTACTCAGATCCTTTGCTCAATCGTTTCGGAACGACCTATTTATGCTTTGCTTGTTTGGAGGTTTTAGAAGGTATGGTATGGCATGGTTTTATGCAAAACCTTGTTTGGATGGAGGGTTTTATGCATTGTATGGTTTAAGAGGGTAAAATGGAGGTTCTCAAACCTTCATTTTACCCCCACTTCTCAACCCTCCAAAATGGGGGGTTAGGAGGGTTTTCGTTTTTTACTGGACCAAAATACCCTTTCACATTTTGGATAATTACTAACATGCCCTACATTATACTAACATGTCATTTTAATTTTGGTTTGTATTAAGAAGTTTGAATGAAAAAATGTTTAGCATTTATGGCTATAACTTAATTGTAATAAATAAAAATATTATTAAAAAATTATGTTTATCATGTATGTATTTTAATATTTAAAGGGTATTTTTGTAATCTTAATATATAACTTTACTTTACTTTACATTCAAACCAAGCACAACATGGTTTAAAAACCTTCCTTTACTATACCCTTGTCCCAAACAAGATTTGGTTGACAACCTTAGATACCATACCTTACCATACTTTATAAAACCATCCAAAACCTTCAAACAAGCAAAGCATTAGGTACAAGTGTTGGTTTTGGGGAGGGGTGAGCGGATTTGATAACTACGCCTGGAACTTCAGAGGGAGTATGGACGGAGCTCAAGTCACAGTGGGAGTGACTTTTCTGGCCTGGACCTGAAGCTCGCCTGAGTCCGAAGCCGATTGTATGAGCTATATCCGTCCGCACTGCTTTAGCCAAGAGGAAGCTCCAGGCGAGTGAAGTACTCTCTCGCGGGGGTTGGATGGTCAGGTCGAGGCTCTTGGTCCAGAGAAGTTGGAGGTTTTATCCAAGCTTTGAGAGAGGTACAGGAAGTTTGTATTTTATTAGTTTTGTTTGGAAATCCTGCAAGTGAGTATTGCATTCTGATTGTATATGTTTTTGAGTGGCTAAGTACTTTACTTTTGGTTGCCGCCACCCCTTTAATGATAGTTAGCATATTGCATTTTTTCCTTTGATCCAATTAGCAAGCTTGGGCATTGTTAACTCTTCTGATTTGTTGGTAGAGATCAAGGAGAGGTGTGGGTTTTGGCAAACCAAGCCAGATTGCTTCAATGATTTGTAAACAAGGTGTTGATGAAATGTGTTTAAGAATCAAAGGCAATATTTTAGGAAGCCAAGGAATAAAGGCAATTCCAACAAAATATAATGACTTAGAAGTTTTGCAAAAAAGAATGGGAAATAAAACCAATAAAATGCCAAAGCCTCCTTCGTCCCTTACAAACTGAATATTATGAGCATAAAGATGGTTTCTTAAGCTTTAGAATAGAAAAATATGATCGAAAGACAATTTGTCTAGAAGAACAATGGAAGGAGTGTACAGAATAAGTAAATGAGAGACTTATTAAGAATTAATAGCCTAGAATTTATAAATGAATACATACAAAGATACCAAAAACTTGTAGATCAAGATAATATAGTTAAACTAGAAAACTAAATTTTGACAAGGAGATACTTTGGCTCTTAGATGTAAGACGGTACCTTCAAACAAAAATAGCAATCGAAAGAGATGATTCAAGAAGAAATAGTTCTGACTTGAAACAAAAAGCTGCTCTTATAAGGTGGCATGAATTTGACTTAAATATTTGGAAAAACGGAGAGGAAAGCTAGAAAATAAATTAGAATCCATTGAAGTCTGTAATTGTTAAATCAACGGAAAATTTGATTGAAAGTCTATATCCCGGCTATGATTGGGAAGTAGATTATTATGAAATACTAGAAGACATAGATGATGTTAAATTTCTCATGTAATGTAGATATAAATATCTAGAATATTCAATAAAAAAAATTGTAGGGTATCTCAAAAGGAGTACCATATTGAAGAATTATATGCAACCACAAAAGAACAAGAACATCAGGATATTGTTAAGCCATTAGAATAAATAAATTCAAATGAAATCATGGCGAATATTGAATCAAGAGGAAGTAATAATCAAAATAGAACAACCATATCATTAACATTCACAAAAAGAACTAGTAGAACTACTCAACCTTTACAAACACCCTCTCATTATGATTTTACACGGTATTCAAAGCAAAGTTATAGTAAAGGAAAAGGTAGACCAGATCCATTAGAAGTAGTTAAAACAATGCCAAAACAAAATAATAAAAGGAGTACGATAATCCTGAATACTATACACCCGCAAAAATGACCAGAATTGATAGACAGATGAGCATCAGATGCTATAAATGCAATAGAAAGGATATCTCATACATTTAATATTAGCATTACAAACTTTATAGAAAATTTATTAGGAACTGTGTAGCCAGAGATTTGCTTAATAGTTGAAAATTAAAGGTAGAATACCCTAATTGGTCCCTTTATTTGTCACAATCTGCCCTTTTAGTCCCTTTACTTTAATTTGGCCCTGATTAGTCCCTCAATTATCAATTTGATGCAAATCAAGTCCAACAGCTGACCGACGTTAGGTTGTCCGTCTGAGTTTGCTGATGTGGCTTTATAATGGATTGGTACAATACCCTAATTGGTCCTTTTATGTGTCACAATCTACCCTAATTGGTCCTCTTATTTGTCACAATATGTCATTTTAGTCCCTTTACTTTAATTTGGCCCTGATTAGTCCCTCCATTATAAAGCCACATCAGCAAACTCAGACGGACAACCTAACGTCGGTCAGCTGTTGGACTTGATTTGCATCAAATTGATAATAGAGGGACTAATCGGAGCCAAATTAAAGTAAAGGGACTAAAAGGGCAGATTGTGACAAATAAAGGGACCAATTAGGGTATTCTGCCAAAATTAAACTATCTAACAGAATATCAAAGCATGATAGAAATGACAGATAATGCTTATAATGTGACAGGTCAAATATGACAAATAATATTAGGAACTAATGCATCTAAAGGAAACACTTTACTCCAAGATGTAGCAGCAAGAGACCTGGAATGATTATAGATAAGTAATTTTAGTGAAATAGTTAAATTTAGCCAATCTTATCTTACTCTAACAGCCAAAACAGGAAGAGCTTTTAATACTAATGAATTGATTAAAAGATGATTTAGAAAGTTAAAAAAACCCTTGGAAGATATAATATTTAAATCTTGGGTAGATAAATGAAATGAAAATGTAACAAGAATAGGACCAACCATATATTTACCTTTAATTATCTAAAAGATAAATGCCTAGAAGCAAAAGCAACAAGACAAATAACCAATTACAAGGTTAGCTAATTAATGAGGAGAAAAAGAGACACTAAGGTTAGCTAGTTATAAGGAGCAAGATTCTTGGAACATGTGTGTCGAGATGGAAAGACTAGCGAGAAAATCCTAGATTGAGGTTGATGAGAAGAAAGTGGTAAAATAGAGAGTATCCACAAGTCTATAAGGGCCTTGCTATCAAGCTATTTATCAGACTAAAATGATGTAAATGTTCCATTCTTGATAAGTACTAGTGGGTGAGACAAAAAAGCCAATAGAATTTACATGATTCCCATCCAAAACCAAGACATTCTCTTTGGTAGGATGAGATGGATGTTCTAGATGAAGCCCCTATTATAGTGCCTATAGTAGATAGCTAGGGATAAACACCATCTCTATCCTAAGCAAATCTTGTTTCACTATTTATCCATCATCGTGTTTCTAAAATCCTAAAGGTGAAGTATGTCCCATCCCTTGTGCTGGCTGGACTTGTATATATAGCTCTTTGTTACAAGCTGAACACCCTTTAGATCAAAATCTAACCCATGTTAGAGAAAGTCACTACAGACTCTATGTAGCATACTAGAGACCCCACTTAGAGGCTTCCAGATAGACTCCTGGTAGATCAAGATCATCGAAAGCACAGGACATAGAAGTGTAATTCTTCCTCTAAGAGAAATGTTTTTTGTTTACTAAGAAGAAAGCGTGGATGAGCTAGAGAATCAATTTCATCTAGTCATAACAATGAGGTCATTGACTCGAGATCGACACCCCTCTATAGCTGTTGAGGATCAAAGCTAAACCAATCTCCGAGAAAAGCACAAACTTGCAGGGAAAAAGCAGCTCTTTCGATAATTGATAGCCATGCCCAAAATACCCTCAAAGAGGTAGAGCATTAGTTTAATGACTAAAAGATCTTCAATAGCTAAGGCCGCTAGAATAATAGGGTTATCCACATACTTGAGATGTGTGCCTCATATGTGTGAATTAGTGTAGAGAGAGGAAGAATGAGAAAGACGCCACACCTAGGGCGTTGGTATTGTATTCAATTTATACAGAGTACAAACAGATATTCGAGGCAATTATCTATGCATGGAAAGACTAGGTATGGCAAGCATCTTCATGGCAATTATCTATGCATGGAAAGACTAAGTATGGCAAGCATCTATACATGGAAAAGCTAAACAAGGCAAGTGTTATGCAAGGCAAGAGGTGATGCTGGAGATGATGCCGGAGATGATGCCATATTATCTTTCCAACGCCCCCCCTCAGTCAGATGGTTCGGCGCATGAACATGAAGACTGGACCAGAAATCAGCAAATAGTTGCGAAGAAAGACCCTTGGTTATGATGTCGGCAAACTGATGTGAGGACGACACATGTAGAACACGAACCTGTCCAAGAGAGACATTCTCCCGAACAAAGTGAATGTCGATCTCAATGTGCTTGGTCCGCTTGTGTTGTACTGGGTTAGAGGACATGTAAACCGCGTTGACATTGTCGCAATAGACGACGGTGGCAGAGGAGAGAGGGGTGTGGAGTTCTTGAAGAAGCTGACGAAGCCAACAACACTCTGCGATGGCGTGTGCGACAGCTCGGTATTCCGCCTCCGCACTGGAGCGGGATAGAGTAGCTTGGCGCTTTGAAGACCAAGATATCAAGTTGTCGCCAAGAAACACAGAAAAACCCGAAGTAGAGCATCGGCTGTCGAGGCATCCACCTATTCGGCGTCGGAGTACGCCGTCAGAGTCGCCGAGGGAGATGCATGTAAGGAGAGCCCATATGACAGAGTGCCTTGAATCTACCGGAGAACACGCTTGAGGAACTGGAGATGAGGTTCCCGTGGTGCCTGCATATAGAGACATATCTGTTGGACTGCATATGCGATGTCCGGACGAGTCAGTGTAAGATACTGCAGAGCACCAGCTAGGCTCCGAAACTCCGATGGATTACTAATGGGTGCACCGTCACCAGCAGATAGCTTGGCACTAGTATCCACATGAGTTTTACAGGGCTTACAGTTCGACATCCTTGCACGCTGAAGATGCTCACGAGCATACTTCTGTTGGGAGAGAAACATCCCTTGAGGAGTGCGGGTGACAGAAATCCCAAGAAAATAGTGCAGATCACCAAGATTAGTCATGGAGAACTTGCTACCAAGAGAAGAGGTGATATCCCGCATAAGTGATACGGAAGATGCTGTGAGGATAATATCATCCACATAAAGAAGCAAATACGCAGTAGCTGGACCTCGGTGCAGAACAAAGAGAGAGTTATCTGACCTGGAGATGGTAAACCCAATAGTGCCAGCAAACTGAGCAAAGCACTGGTACCAGGCACGAGGCGCCTGCTTGAGGCCGTACAAGGAACGCTGCATACAACAAACATGAGAAGGCCGAGAAGGATCCACAAATCCGGAGGGCTGCTCGCAGTAGACGGTCTCATTGAGGGAGCTATAGAGAAAGGCATTCTTGACGTCTAACTGATGAACTGGCCAGGAGCGTGAGACGGCGAGACTGAGAACTATCCGGATGGCGGCTGGCTTCACCACTGGGCTGAAAGTCTCATCGAAATCAATACCTGGCTGTTGAGAGTAACCACGAATAACCCATCGCGCTTTATAGCGAGCTAGGCGGCCATCAGCATGGAACTTATGTTTGTATACCCATTTACCAGTAATGACATTGGCACCTGCTGGTCGTGGGACTAAGCACCATGTCTGATTTTTCATGAGAACCTCATATTCTTCTGTCATAGCTTGGAGCCAATGAGGATCCTTTAGAGCAGAGCGATAGCTCTTAGGAATCGGTGACATAGTTGAAGTAACCGCGGACAGATTTATCTTCTCAAGAGGCTTGGTGATGCCTGCTTTAGCCCTTGTGGTCATATGATGAGGCCCTGGACTAGGCCCAGCTAGTGGCCTGGGTGGAGCAAAAGGTGTAGTCGACCCTCTAGAGGTGGTGCCGTTGTGTGCCGCGTCTGACTCTGTAGGCGAGTGCGAGGCTGCTTGGGAAGGCGCCGTAGCGCGGGTAACGGGAGAAATTGACCCGTTAGGAAGTGTAAAAAGCATGAAGAGGTAATTTTACCCCCTCACCGAAGTGGTGATTATATCCCCACTTCGGTGTTACCAAACACCAAAAAATGATGAACTGTGATTTTTTAGATACCTACTTCAGCCATCCAAACACAGGAAGTGGTCTCCGAAGTCCAGTTTTTAGTTTGAACCAAACACACTGAAGTGGATAGTTCCAGCTGAACTGTTCACTTCCACCGAAGTGCCACTTCCAGATTTCCACCACTTCGGCAATTCAACCAAACGGCAATTCACTTCCAGATTTCCACCGAAGTGCCTGTAAACATGTTGAATTTGATCAGTCTGGACAATTTTACCTTGCCATGTATTAAGTCATAAATTTATAAAACAAATACTTATAAAATAAATAAATAAATCCCTATATAAATGCCTTCTTATTTTGTATATCGTCCAGCTTTCTTTCAGAATTTTTCTGAATTATTTTAATATTTCAAATAATATATATAATATTTAAAATTAGACTACAAAAAGTAAAGTTTTATGTTTTATATTGAAACCCTAATATGATGTAAATAAAAAATTTTAAATGAGAAACATCGGCTTGTATATTCACATTCATTTTTTCCAAATTAAACAATATGGTACTATTCCATACTTATCTATTTTGTTCTATTCAATTAAAAAAAATAAAAACAAGCTCTAATGTCATGCTAATTGCAAACTAAAGATATTATTTTAATTTCATTTAATAAAAGGGCTTATGTGATAAGATGAAAAACCAACAAACCCCATTTAAGGAAAATCAGAAACGTGTAAAAATATGGAGCAATCTCAACAAACACATGCACTCTCATTTTACATGAGTCTTGAGATTCGATCTTAAATCCTCCAAAAACAAATGCTATACCCAAAGGACATCATGCCAATAAACCGGAAAACCCTATACTTATATATTTAGGTCTATATTTTCTAAATTAATAACTTGATCCCTAAAGAGAACTATATTCCCTTGTTATTGTAAATTCAAGATTGAAGTTTACAGCAGAGATTAATAGGGAGATGCTTATGGAACTATACATTCCCTGAGGGCCTCCAACTTGGAGAGCTCTCTTGAAAAAAGAATATATATATATATAAATGCAAATGGAAGTTATTATTTCTTCATTTACACAATTTATAACAATTGCACACCAGCACCTTTCACAACCACAACCACTGAGAATTTCACCTAGCTTGTAAACTTTTCTTTCTTTGGAACACTTGAATGGCAATAGCTGAAATTCTCAATGCAGCATTCAGTGTTGGCTTGAGCAGCAAGAGGCCCTGGTTTATTAGTTTCTTTGTAAGCATTGTTGCTTGAATTGGGTCTCCCTGGTCTGTTCTTTCTTCTTGGGTATTTGCATTGAGGGATAAAGACTCCTGTACCCTTGCTCTCTCTCATGAATGATGCTTCATAAGTCAATGAAGACGGCATTATCACAGCTTGAGCAACTTGATGGAATCCCTGGACATGATAGTTAATCCATAATTAGATCAATCTTGCATTTCTGATAAAGGCATGCATTAATTTAACTAATAATTAGTGATCACTGAATTTCATCATATAACATTCATTGATTCATTCATTGTTTCTTTCTTTCTATTCTCATGATGTGCATTTTTGTTATAATAAGGCATCAAAAAGTTGCCAGCAGAAAAGAAGCAACATCATTCATGTGCCTGTCATAAAAGTAATAATGCTAGAGCTCAATGAGATTATTGTTTTTTTCTTATTGATAATATTCATTATTATTCCTCTTATTCAGTCAACATACGCAATGAAATACATTACGCATATATAGGATATTTATTTAGTGGTTCCTAATGTAACAGATTGACTCACCATGCCAGCTGTCCATGTGTGTTTCTTATAATATCTTGGCTTTTTTAGTTGACGAGAAGGTAATTTGTCACATCATTATGGGAAAAAATTGTGAAAATTATACAAAAAAAAAAAAACATATGTGACACTTAGCGCACACATTAGCAACTATGTGTGTGTGTGTGTGTATATATATATATATTAAATATCACTAAAAAAGTACTGAAAAATATATTCTAAAAGTACATCGACCTAGTAAAAAAAATGTATTTAAACATAGTATAAAACTGATTAAGAAACCAGTTATTAGAGTTGGATATATAGTAACTGTGGTATATATGATACGAAAGGAAGTATTTCAAAAGAAAGAGAAGACAAGAGGGAATGAATCCTCTGATCTAACAGTAGTTTCATCTCTTTAAGTTAAATGAATATGCAAGTATTTATTTTGGATTTTCATACTACAAGTAAAAACAAAGTAGACTCACCGGAAAGGGAAGAGGAGGAGGAGGAGGAGGAGGCTGAACCGGAAATTGTTCGTCGTCATCCATGATCAGAAGGGCAAGTTGGCGGCTAAGTTCAGCAAAGAGAACATCATCTTCAACTTCCATAGCTTGAAAACAAGCTTTTGTATGGATAGTAAATTAAGAACCCTCAAGACTGCAAACTATATGTATCCCTGGCTCTCTTTTCCTCTTTGACTCTGAGGCATCACAAGGAGGTTATTAATAGTGGGAGAGAAGGGATGGGTTGATGGAGAAGCATGTGGGTTAGGGAACTGTGTGGGCCATAGAGGGGCAGTCAGCAATCCAAGCCATGGTTTTAGGACCTCAAGAAGGACCTCAGAAGACCATGGATAACATGGGTAGGAAGAGAATTGTATGCCTTTTCTTGTCTGGTTTTGGCCAATGAATAGAGAAGCAGTGGCAAGCACTCATGCGTCATGATGTTTTGTTGGGTGCAAAGATATGGAATCCAAGAATGGTTGGTTTGCTGCATAAAAAGGCAAATCCTAGCCCTCTAAATACTTTACCAACAGTGAAAAACAGATAATAAAAATATATTTTTGTCTTTTAGCTATACCTTAACAGGCAAATTCTAGGAAAGATAGGGAATATAATTAATGACTCAATCAGTGATAAATTTAATGTATTATTATAAAATTAGAATTTTGTGGTTATAACTAAGGGGATGTGGGTGGATACTGATAAATTTTTTATTAGTGCATTAAACTATAGTTTTTTTTTTATTTTTTTTATTTTGGGATTCAAACTTCAATTTGAATCAAAATAGTTATTCAACTTTAATTTTATTTTACAAGATAATTAATAAAGGGATTCCAGCTTATTTTTGATGATATGGATAGTGAAAAATTCTCTAGCAACGGATGATAAGGAATTGCCAACTAAATAGATAGCATTATATATATGTAATGAAGGAGAATTTCTAACATCTATATTATAAAAAATAGGTGGTAATCTTTTAAGTAATCACCTGGTGAAACAAAATTAAAGTTGGATAACTATTTTGATTCAAATTGAAGTTTGGACTCAAAAATTAACAAAAGACCATAATTTGGTATATCTTGTCAAAAAGTTTACCCGAGTAGAGACAAATTAAAGCCTCTAATTAATGTAGGTAATCAAAACATTAGTTTTGAGTCCAAATTCTTGGAATAATATTAGGGTTTTGATCTCTCGTAAGTGACAAATTTTTATCTTATCTTCATTTTGTGGTTAGAGTGAGCATACTTTTAAAAAGCGGCCAATATGTCCATTGTGATATTATCGAATGATGAAGATATGGGGTAAAATCTCTCTTAAATATCAGTTCTCAAAGATCATTCCTTTGTTACAAGCCAATTAACAAGTATGACAATCTTACTGACCAAATGGAGATTTTGAAACTTACACAGGTTATACTATTGATTTTTCCAAAAGTTGCCATAATTTATTTATTTTTAGATAAAATATATATATATTTGGTTCAAAACCTCAATAGAATACCGCGGATTGTGTGGATATAAGGAGAAACGATTTAAATCTAGTGTGTGATTTTAGTTATTATATTCTCTCTCTCTATTTCTTATTTAATCATGAGCATTTCTCTCTACCTTTAATTTTAGTATTTTACTTGTAATTCCGAAAAAGTCCCTGTCAAGTTTTGTTATTTCTTACAAGTCCCTAAAAGTTTCAAATTTTATTTTAAATCCCTTTTTGTTTTATAATATTTTTTTAGTCATTCAGTTAGCTAACACTATTTACTCCAACTTGATGCATTACCTTTAAAACAGAAACACACATTATTACATGGTAATGTAAAATATTAATTATTAAATAAAATTATTAAACGTGAACGTCACATACTAATTGAAAACTTATGTGTTTATACGTAAATATGTAATAATAGTAAACGAGAAATATACAAGTAAGTTTGGAAAGTACATTTCGCAGGGTAAAATTACAACTTTAGATAAAGAAACTGACGAAGTGAGCACCAGAGACAAAATAATTAAATTGTAAAAGAATAAATTGCTTGGGATATTTAAATGTCAAGGGACTAATCGGGAAGTTTTGAAATTTTCAAAAACTAAAAAAATGATTTTTTACTTAATTTTTTTACTGCCTTGTAATTTCAATGCTTTTCATCAATTTGAGTGTGGTACTCTCGTTGTTTAATCTTTTTATTAAAATAAAATTTTATATATTAAAAAATATTTTTTTTGACAAATTTATCAAGCACCGTCAAAAGAGCAGATGGGTACGGAGATGCACCGATTATTATAATTTAATAACCATTTTAAAATGCACCAATTTCACAATGTGGGATGGGCTAATACGTGGAGCAATAACGATCTCTTATATATATTCAAGATAATAGTATGATGGTAAATTTCTCTTGTCATACGACCTTGGAAAAATGAAGAATATGGTTTCTCCCATAAAAACACACGGTAAATAATAAATGAACAGTATAATATAATATTTTTGTAATATTATACAATATTTGATGCAGACACAAGCACGAAGTTGGCAAGCATAACTCTAAGATAGAGCGGACATGCGAGAAGACCCACTAAATTCAAGGATTTTGTGGTTTAAATTGGGTTATCATTAGAAACAGGATGATATTGTTAGCATAAAAAATAATTAGTAGTTGTTATTTCTATTATAGTGATAAGGATTTAGTGTTAGGATGATAGGATTTACTAGTGGCTCAGGATGCCGTTTGTTATGAGACAATTATATATAAGCTATGAATGCATTAGGAATGGCATGACAAGTGCTATCCCTTCTTTCCTAATTCTCCGCTCTCCTTTACCCCCTTACTTCTCCTCCCTGTTTCTCTTCTTTGTATCTGACTCATTCTCTTTTCCCAAGTTCCTTGCTTAGCCAGCCTAATTGGTGTTTGTTTTCTCTTTTCTAGAATCTTCAGCTGTTCTTCGTTGCCATCAATTGGTGCTTTCGTTGAGAGATATTCGAACTACGAGGAACATAGGATAACGGAAGGGATGCTCACCCACTCCCGGGCGATAGAGGAACAATTAACAGGGATAGGCGAGCAACTTTTACGCCATGATTATGTTCTCTCGAAGGTTGATTCCTTTTGTTCTACAGTTGAACAACATGCAAACGCATTAGAGCTTATACGAAATCACATGCTTGAATCATTCGAGATGATACAAAAATCTCTCACCTTGCAACAGACGGCCATGGCGGAGATGATGGCAAAGATAGCTAGGTTGGATAAACCAACAACTCCACCACCCCTGTTGCCATTACCGGTGACTCCATCCACAGCTATCTCTCAATCGCACTCGATGACCCACTTGACGGCGGGCTCCACTACCACTCACCGGTTGCCCAAACTTGAAGTCCCACTCTTTAATGGAGACAACGTTTTGGGATGGGTTTTCCATATTGCACATTTTTTCACTCATCTCCAAACACCAGCTTATCAGAAACTCATCATAGCTGCATTTTACATGACTGGACCGGCACTCAAGTGGTATCACTGGATGCATTCGATGGCCCAATTGACAAGCTGGGAGGAGTTTTCACGACAACTAGAACTCCGATTTGGCCCATCCTCCTTCGTTAACCATGAAGCTCAGCTTTATAAACTCAAACAAACATCATCAGTCGCCAATTACCTTCATTAATTTAAATGCTTGTCGACAAGGATTTCAGGTTTAAGGCAACACAATCTTTTTAATTGCTTTCTTTCAGGCCTGCATGAAGACATACAAAGAGAGCTATATCTCTTGAAACCTCCTTCTTTGTATGAAGCCATGGGAATGGCGAAGTTGGTTGAAGATAAATGCAATGCCAACCGGATGAACTCTTTATGACTAATAGCTCTGAAACCAGCCAATCTTTCTCCAACACCACCCCCAGCCAGCGGACGAACCACCACACTATACCCATCAAAAGGCTAACTTCAGCAGAGATAGCGGCACGACGGGTTAGAGGGCTGTGTTATAATTGTGATTCTAAATTTACACCAGGGCATCGTTGTCGACCTTCACTTTTTCATTGTATCTTAGTGGAACTAGATGAAGATGTTGACATGGTTGCGGAGGCATCTGAGATGGAACTATCATCTCATTCTCCCGATGAGCAGCAACCGGACACTCCATGTATTTCTTTCCATGCGCTCAACGGACAGATGGTGCCATCTACCCTCAAACTCACCGGATCCATAAACGGCCATGAAGTGGTTGTCTTGATCGATGGAGGCTCTACTAACAATTTTATCCAAACAATGCTAGCGTCACACTTAGGAATACCGGTTCAGCCATCTCCCTACTGTAAGGGTTGATGACCTTACACTTGGTCAGGGGGCATACAGTATCACATAGGACAAGCTACGAGGGCGCACAGCTGCGTGGATTTGGTAGCGCGCGCGGTTAGCGCGACGCGTGTCTTGTGTCGGGACCAAGAGCGGGTGGAATATCCCGCATGATCATAGGCTAAGAATGTGAGGCGCGCGCGCGCCGGACCGTGGGCGTGACCGATGAGCGCGTGGGGCGGGCGCGCCCATACCAAGAGTCAAGTGTCACGAGGACTTCATCATGTAGAGTGTTGGATCTCTAGCAAGTCTAGGTGGGGCGGGACACTTGATCGGGTCGGGAGACCGAGAGCCGATTTCGGATTTGACAAGGTATTACGTAGGCGTATGCAAGTGGGCACGTGGTCGGGAGCATTGCCGAGCCAGGGGCGAGGATGGCACGCGGTATTACAGCGCGTGACCCGTACTGCTGCGCGCTGTGATCAGGGTGGCTGGTTAAAGCTACAGTTGCGTCAGAGGACACTGCAAGCTAAGTGAAGTTAAGGAATTCACGGCAGACCTGTATTGGGCATGGGGCTCAATCAACCTTGGATTTGGGGTAGCTCTTGTAATAGGGTCTAATGTGTCTTTGGGAGAAGACAATACCACTTGGTGTTGGTTTTGGCCATGGTTGTAAACATTTCTCAATCTAAGAGAGTTTATGTTTTTCTCTCTCAAAATGGGTTTCATGTGTCGTGTTCCTCGTACCGCGGATGTTTTCCGGTTTTGCTCATTTCTTATTATTTTCGCTGTGCTTTGTACTGCAAACATGAATTCACTAACTGTTTTTGCATGGAAGGCTGACCTATCGCTATGGTGCATGTCAGGTGCCGCACAGCGGAAGGTGATCAGTTGAGGCCGTGATAGCTGGTATCAGAGCTACGTGTTTGTGGCTTGAAGCGAAGCGCGAGAAGACACACAAGTGAAGACGGTGGAAATGGCGACTAGCAAGAAGAATCGTTTGGATCTCCTTGAGGAGATAGCCAAGCGGATGGAGAACGTCATCGGGAGTGTTGATGATCAGCTCGAGGGCCTGTCGAAGATGGTGGAAGATCTTGCGAGCGGACAGCGCAAGAGCCAGTTGACTATCGACGTCTTGAAGACGAGGATACAGTCTCTGGAAGTCGAAGTCGCTCAACTCAAGCTAGTGCTTCACCGGTCTAGTGGGAGGCGCCCACGAGAGTGAAGGTCCCCAAACCTTCCCTATTTGATGGCGCGCGGAGTGCCAAGACACTGAAGAACTTTTTTTGGGACATGGATCGGTACTTTAAGGCTGCAAAGGTACCGGCCATGAGCAAGTTTCGTTAGTCGGGATGTATCGTACTGGCGATGCAAAGCTGTGGTGAAGTAGTCATCAGCAATAAGACGCTCAGGCGGGTCGGACAAGTTCGAACTCGTGGGTCGAGTTGAAGAACGAATTGCGGGAACAATTCTGGCCTGGCAACACTACTTGGGTAGCTCGTTCTAATCTGAAGAAGCTACGGCAGGCAGGCACTGTCTGGGAGTACGTGAAGGAGTTTTCATCCTTGATGCTGGATATCAGGGGCATGTCCGAGTAGGACAAGTTGTTTAACTTCCTTACGGGACTCCAAAGTTGGGCCCAGATTGAGGTACGAAGGCAAGGCGCGAAGGACCTCACCTCCGCGATCATAGCAGCAGAAGCACTGGTGGACTTGCAAACCTTACCCGATGGAGAGGGTGAAAAGGTGAAGTTCAAATCCAAAGACAAGATGCCGGTGGAGAGAAGAGCCGGAGATGGGTTCCATAGGAGGAAACCCAATGGCCAGGCCAGATGGAATAGACCCAGGAATGATGGGAAAGCAGCGAGTGGTTCCGACAAGACGAGTGGATGCTTCATCTGCACCGGACCACACATGGCAAAGGATTGCCCTAAACGCGAGAAGTTGGTAGCGTTTAGAAATAAACCAGAAAGCGACTCGGATGACCCAGCAAGAGGGAGTCCTTTACAACTGTTGGGTGCTGTGAGGACTGTCAAGGGTGACGGAGCGGTGAATTCTCTGATCTATGTGGAGCTAGTCTTGAATGGGAAGGCCATACAAGGGATGGTGGATACAGGCGCAACTCACACTTTGATCAGGAAGGATGTGGCCACTCAGTTGGGATTGAGCGTGGGGACGCACACGAGCCGAGTGAAAGCAGTCAACTCCCCAGTACTGACGATGATTGGGAAGATCTCTGGCGTAACCGTTCACATGGGTGGATGGCAAGGGAAGATTGATCTGCGGGCGGTCACATTGGATGATTTCGAGTTGATATTGGGGATGGAGTTTCTCAAGTCTGTAAAGGCCGCTGTTGTTACACATTTGGGAGGTCTTCTTATAATGGATAAGAATAACCCATGCTTTGTAACTGGAGTAGCTGCGAAGGAGAAGAAAGGGAAAGAGCCGATGCTTTCTGCGCACCAGGTGGTGCAAGGGTTGAAACATGGAGAACCCACATATGTTGCTGCTTTATTAGAAGTGTAGGAAGATTTGGTGAGTGATCTACCCTCAGCTGTAGCTGAAGGCTTGACGGAATTTCAAGACGTGATGCCGCCCGAACTATCCCGTGAACTCCCACCCCGGTATGCAATAGATCACCAAATTGAGTTGATGCCGGGCTGCAAACCCGCTGCCCTGGCTCCCTATCAAATGTCTCCGTTGGAGTTGGCGGAACTGAGGAGACAACTGACAGAGCTTCTTGATAGTGGCTCCATTCAGCCATCAAAGGCTCCATATGGTGCACCGGTATTGTTTCAGAAGAAGCATGATGGCTCTCTTCGAATGTGCGTGGACTACCGGGCATTGAACAAGATCACGGTCAAGAACAAGTATCCAATTTCTCTCATTCAGGGCTTGTTCGATCAGTTGGCGAAAGCAACATACTTTTCCAAGTTGGATTTGCGCTCGGGGTACTAGCAAGTGAGAATTACAGAGGGAGACGAGTCCAAGACGGCGTGTGTGACGCGTTATGGTTCGTTTGAATTCCTTGTAATGCCTTTTGGCTTGACTAATGCTCCGGCGATTTTTTGCCTCTTAATGAATCAAGTGTTTTCGGACTACATTGATGAGTTTGTGGTGGTGTACTTGGATGATGTTGTGGTTTATAGTGAATCCTTGGAGGATCACCTTGTTCACTTGAAGCAGGTACTATCGAGATTGAGGGAGCATCAGCTGTATGTGAAGCTGGAGAAATGTCATTTCGCTCAACTGGAGATCAAATTCCTTGGGCACATCATTTCTCTGGTGAAGTCCGAATGGATCGGGTTAAGGTGGCGGCGATTTTGGATTGGGCTGCACCGTCCAAGGTACTGGAGTTACGATCTTTCCTCGGCTTAGCCAACTACTAGCGCCGATTTATCGAGGGATATTCAAGGAAGATCGTGCCGCTTACAGATTTGTTGAAGAAGGACCAGCCGTGGGGTTGGATCGAGAGGCAGCAGGTTGCTTTTGACAAGATCAAGAGTGCAATTGCAAGTGAACCAGTCTTAGCATTGCCCAACTTCGAAGAACCTTTTAAGTTACACACCGGTGCGTCAGACAAAGCCGTTGGCGGTGTCCTTGTTCAGAACGGGCAAGAGTTGGAAGCTGAAAAACGTGGAGCAGCGCTATTCAGCGCATGTGCGGGAGATGCTCGTCGTTGTTCATTGCTTACAGGTATGGAGAGTTTACCTTCTGGGCACCAAGTTTCTTGTCAAAACAGATAATATTGCCAATACATTCTTTGCTACTCAAAAGAAGTTGTCGGCTAGACAACCTCGTTGGCAAGAGTTCTTGTAGGAATATGACTTTGAATGGCAAGCACAAACTTGGTAGACACAACCGGGTGGCCGATGCATTGAGTCGCAAGCGGATGGTTGAGTACGTGGCTTCATTGGCGCAAGTGGAGAATGACTTGCAAAGTCGTATCGAGGAGGTAGCAAAGATGGACAGCCCGGTATGGGTAGCCGATCAAAGATGTCCAAGACGGAGTAGTGCGCAAGTACTTGGGTGGAGAATGGGCTTCTCTACGCGAAAGGCAACAGACTCTATGTGTTGAAAGGAGGGAAGATTCAGCGAGAACTCCTTAGAGAGCATCATGATGTTCCATGGGCGGGACATCCCGGTCGTGAGCGAATGAAGGCCTTGCTCACAAGACATTACTTTTGGCCGGACATGGGCGAAGACATTGAAGCATATGTGAAGACGTGTTTCATGTGCCAACAAGACAAGTCGGAAAGAAGACGGGAGGCCGGTCTTCTCCGGCCGTTGAGTAATCCGGAAAGACCATGGGCGTCAATTTCTATCAACTTTATCACTTGTATTTCCTAAGGTGGAAGGGATGTCGACAATGGATGGTGGTCGTGGACCGATTCACAAAGTATGCGTTATTCATACCCGCACCGGTAGTGTGTTCGGTAGATGTGGCTGTTGAGCTATTCCTGAAGCATGTGGTGAAGCACTTTGGGGTACCGGAAGACATCGTAAGCAATCGAGATGCTCGCTTTCTTGGCCCGTGGACGGCATTGTTTGGGTTGTTGGGCACAGAGTTGAAGTTTTCAACGGCGAATCATCCGCAGACGGATGGACGGACGGAGAGGATCAATGCTCTAATGGAAGAGTATCTCCGGCACTATGTTTCGGCTTCGCAGAAGAATTGGCTAAGTCTGCTTGATGTGGCGCAGTTTAGCTACAATCTTCATTGACGGAGAAGAGTCCGCTTAAGCTTGCATACGGATACCAACCTATTACACCTTCAGAGGTGGCGAAGAGGAGGACATGAGGGAAATCTCCTGTCGCGTATCATTTTACTATTGATCGGAAAGAGATGATGGAGAGTGCTCGGGATCGCCTCGCCAAGGCGGCTCACCGAATAAAGAAGTATGTAGATCAAGGGAGACGTCCTTTGGAGTTCCAAGTAGGGGACAAGGTTTGGTTGAAGCTCACTCCACAGGTGTGGAAGAAGCTATATCGGAAGGACGTACACAAAGGCTTAATAGCGATGTATGATGGGCCTTTTACTATTGTCCAAGAGATGGGCAACGCGGTATATCGTTTGGATCTCCCTGATCGACTGAAACTCCATCCAACTTTTCATGTGAGTTTCTTGAAGCCATGCCACGAGGACCCCACGGATCCATCGAAAGCAAAGAAGAGTCGGGCTCCGCCCACTATTCACAAGGAGTTCAGCAGGGTGGCTGAGCAGATTCTAGACCGAAGGGTTGATGGCCAAAGCAAAAAGAACCGCAGGGTGTTTTTTCTTGTCCAGTGGAAGGACTTGCCTATGTCGTAGGCAAGCTGGGAGCGTGATACTACTCTTTGGCAATTCGAGGAGTTGCTGGAAGACTTCTTGAGCTCGAGACCGACGAGGACGTCGGGTTCAACTAGTGGGTGTGGTTTGTAAGGGTTGATGACCTTTCACTTGGTCAGCTGACATACATTATCACATATGCCAAGCCACGAGGGCGCACAGCTGCATGGATTGGATAGTGTGCGGTTGGATAGCGAGGCGTGTGTTGTGTAGTGACCAAGAGCGGGTGGAATATCCCCACAATCATAGGCTGAGACCGTGAGGCGCGCGCGTGTTGGACCGTGGGCGTGCGCGTGACGGATGAGCGCGTGGGGCAGGCGCGCCCATACCAAGAGTCAAGTATCGCAGGACTTCATCATGTAGAGTGTTGGATCTCTAGCAAGTCTAGGCAGGGCGGGACACTTGATCGGGCCGGGAGACCGAGAGCCGATTCCGGATTTGACAAGGTATTACGTAGGCGTATGCAAGTGGGCACGTGATCGGGAGCGTTGCCGAGCCGGGGCGAGGATGGCACGCAGTATTACCGCGCGTGACCGGTACTGCTGCGCGCTGTGACCATGGGTGGCTGGTTAAAGCTATAGTTGCGTCAGTGGACACTGCAAGCTAAGTGAAGTCAGGGAATTCATGCCATACCTGTATTGGGCGTGGGGCTCAATCAACCTTGGATTTGGGGTAGCTCTTGTAATAGGGTCTAATATTTCTTTGGGAGGAGACAAGGCCACTTGGTGTTGGTTTTGGCCATAGTTGTAAACATTTCTCAATCTAAGAGAATTTATGTTTTTCTCTCTCAAAATGGGTTTCTTGTGTCGTGTTTCTTGTACCGCGGATGTTTTTCGGTTTTGCTCGTTTCTTGTTATTTTTCGTCGTGCTTTGTACCGCAAACGAGAATTCACTAACTATTCTTGCAAGGAAGGCCGACATGTCACTATGGTGCATGTCGGGTGCCGCACGGCCAAAGGTGATCGGTTGAGGCCGTGACTACTATCGTGTAACAGTTGGAAATGGTGAATCCGTATCTTGTAGCGGAGCCTGCGTTCGAGTTCCCTTGCAAATTGATCAGAATTCATTTCCCGTTGATTTACTGCTGCTTCCAATATACGGTGCTGACGTGGTACTTGGCGTCCAATGGATGGCAGAGTTGGGGCCAATACTGTTTGATTATCACCAGTTATTGATGGAATTTGTCTGGAATGGAGAACATATAAGACTTCATGGGGTTAAGCAACCACATTATAATTACTTTTCATCATCAAGTTTAATCAAGATAAGGAGCGATTTGGATCTAGCCCAATACTTCCATCTCACGATGGAACCCAAGATTCCACACTCAATACCCAAATTTTGGTTAGACATACCAGCTGAGTTCATAACTCAACTACAGGACCTTCTCTTCCACTTTGACGATGTCTTCGCTACTCCCCTTGGGTTACCTTCACTGCAAGACTTGGATCACCGGATTCAACTATTGCCCAAGTCATCTCTAGTCAATATGCAGCTATACTGCTACCCGCACTTCCAAAAGTTTGAAATGGAGAAATTAGTCACCGAAATGCTTCGAGATGGCATAATCCGGCCAAGCACTAGTTCTTTCTCATCCCCGATCCTGTTAGCTAAGAAGAAGGATGGCTCATGGTGATTTTGTGTGGACTATCATGCGCTCAATGCCATTACTCTCAAAGACCGTTTTCCTATTCCAACGGTCGATGAACTTTTTGATGAGCTCGCAGGCGCACAGGTCTTCTCCAAATTAGATCTCCGAGCAGGCTATCACCAGGTTCGTATCCATCCCAATGATGTCGCGAAGATGGCATTTCGCACACATGAAGGGCATTACAAATTTCTTGTGATGCCATTCGGTCTTTCCAATGCGCCATCAACATTTCAAGCCTTGATGAACACCATCTTCCGACGAACTCTGCGAAGGTCTGTTCTTGTCTTCTTTGATGATATTGTAATTTATAGTCCTTCGCGGATAGCACATATAGAACATTTGAGCATTGTATTCAATTTACTTCGCCCTCATCATCTATCCGCCAAATTGGTCAAATGTGAATTTGGATGTTCGGAGATTGGATACTTGGGCCATCGGATTTCAAGCAAAGGTGTTGTTGTTGATCAAGAGAAAGTTTCTGCAATCCAATCATGGCCGATAGCAGACTCCATCAAAAGCTTGCTGAGTTTCCTTGGGCTTGCACCATATTACCGACGATTCGTGTCCGGTTATTCAGCCATTACTGCACCTCTAACAGATCTACTCAGAAAACATGCTTTTCTTTGGAATTCTGCAGCTACAACTGCTTTCCATACATTAAAGGCTGCACTTGTCCAAGCTCCTGTACTAGTATTGCTTGATTTTAGCCTTACATTCATTGTCCAAACTGATGCTTCAGCCTCTGAAAATTGGTACCGTATTGACCCAAAGTAAACACCCAATTTCCTACTTCAGCAAACAATTATCACCAAGATTGCCGATCGCTTCACTTATGCAAGGGAGATGTATACCGTGACCGAAGCCATCCGTAAGTGGCGACATTACCTCCTTGGTCGACAGTTCACAATTCGACCGATCACCAAAGCCCGAAGTTACTTCTCACACAAACCATATAGACTCCCGAGCAATAACGGTGGATACTAAATTGTTAGGCTATGAATTCGACATTGAGTATAAACCCGTTGCTCAAAATGGTCCGATCGACACGCTTTCTTGAAGGGATCCAGTCACCTTTAATTCTCTTCTTATAAGAACTAGACCTTTGACGACTTTATGGGATATTCTACGCCAAAGTTACAAATCAAATCCCACTTTGAAGACTTTGCATGAGACAATGCAAGATATTCCCGATGACCACCCTCATTATACAATTCGTGATGAATTGATATTCTTCAAAGATCGTGTCTATATAACACCCGGAATAAGCTCGTAGGCTGTCCTTCTCAATTAGTATCATAATTCTCCAACTAGAGGCCACGCAGAGTGCAGCGAACCTTCGCGCGCATTTCCAAGTATTTTTTATTGGCCTCGGTCTTCGTCGACCAGTGCGTGATTTTGTTTCTAATTATACGATCTGTCAAACAGTGAAGCCATTTAACCGGGCACCCCAAGGTCTCTTGCAAGCCCTACCATTTCCCGGAAAGGTATGGGATTCAATTTCCTTGGATTTCATTACTCATTTGCCACCATCTGCAAGCAAATGCACAATTCTTGTTATTGTTGACCGCCTCAAAAAACATGCACATTTTTCGGCAATGAGATCACAAATTACGGCTCCACATGTAGCTGAAATTTTTTATCGTGATATTGTTCGTCTTCATGGCATACCGTCAAACATAGTTTCAGACAGAGATACTCTGTTTATGAGCTCTTTATGGCAAGAACTCTTCAAGCTTCAAAGGACAGTTTTAGCAATGAGTAGCGCGTATCATCCTCAGACCGACGGACAAATGGAAGTGCTCAACCGATATCTTGAAAACTATCTTTGTTGTTTCGCCGGCGATCATCCCCAACATTGGTTCCGTTTCCTACATTGGGCGGAGTGGCATTATAATACATCTTGGCACTCATCATTCCGAATGACACCATATGAAGCTGTTTATGGCCGATCACCGCCATCTTTGTTGGATTATGTGAAGGGTTCTTCCACCATAGCTGATGTCGATGAGTTATTGGCTAGTCGTTCTAATATTCTCTATACACTGCAAGACAATCTTTGACGGGCCCAAACTCGTATGAGGAACCAAGCAAATTTTGGTAGGACAGATGTTTCTTTCGACATTGACAATTGGGTCTATCTTCGCCGCCAGCCGTGTCGTCAACGCTCCATTCATGGACACCACAAAACTCACAAACTCTCCAAATGCTTTTATGGGCCATTTCAGATCCATGAAAAACTGGGACCTATTGCTTATAGGCTTCATCTGCACTTGGGTTCTCGACTCCACAATGTGTTTCATGTGTCCAATCTCAAACGGTGCCACAATGTCAATTCTGACCAAGCCAGTCCCTTACCTTGTGAATTTGTGGATCACATGCCCGTGCAATAACCGGCTTGAGTTCTTGATACCCGCACAATTCTGCAGCAAAATCTACCATAGACCCAAGTCTTAGTCCAATGGGAGAATCAACCAGTGTCCGATGCCACCTGGGAAACCGTCGCTGATCTACGCCGAGAATTTCCTACCTTTTACCTTGAGGACAAGGTGTGCATCGCAAGGGGAACTACTGATGCAGACATAAGCACGAAGTTGGCAAGCATAACTCCTAGGCAGAGCGGATGTGCCCGAAGACCCACTAAATTCAAAGATTTTGCGGTTTAGGTTGGGTTATCATTAGAAACATAATAATATTGTTAGCATAAAGAATAATTAGTAGTTGTTATTTCTGTTATAGTGAGAAGGATTTAGTGTTAGAATGATAGGATTTACTAGTGGCTCAGGATGCCGTTTGTTATGAGACAATTATATATAAGCTATGAATGCATTAGGGATGGCATGACAACTGCTATCCCTTCTTTCCTAATTCTTCACTCTCCTTTTCCCCCTTACTTCTCTTCCCTGTTTCTCTTCATTGTATCTGACTCATTCTCTTTTCCCAGGTCCCTTGCTTAGCCAGCCTCATTGGTGTTTGTTTTTTTTTTCCAGAAGCTTCAGGTGTTCTTCGTTGCGATCAATATTATATATAGAAATGCACAATACTAATAACAAACGGTTTTGAACCATGATCTATTTATCCATTTTAATGAAATACCACTAAGCTACAAATGGTTTTTACAAAAAAAAAAAAAAAAAACACATATAATTTTGTTTAAAAATAAAAGTTATCTAAAAAATAAATATTACTGAGATTAGGTTCATATCGGTAATAAAACATTAAAAAAAGGTTCTTCCTATCCAAACCCACCACCAGATGAATGGAACAAGGTGCTAACTACACGTCAACAAGTGAGTCTTTTGGATCATATGTAAGCTCATGCTCTCAGTATAACCACTGCTATGCACCTGTCTCTAATAAAGCAAGAGTGCAATCTGCCGGATCTTGCTGTGCTTGACATGAATGGTAGGCCTAGGTAGGTGTATTTGGTGATCTGTCAATTAGATTATATAGCATTTGAGGTCTTTGTCCCACTAAATAGCTAAGATTAGGTATTAACAACCTTGTAAGACATACAGTGCACCTCTTCCATCGAATTATTTTTTTATTAAACAAAAATTAATATTTCAAATTATTTGCTTAAATAATTTATATTTGGGAATTTTAATTCATTTTCAGTTTAAAATGTCATCCTATTATATTATTATCACTGTAAAAATATATTGGTACAAGGCTCCAGTATATATATATATATATATTTTAAATTTGATGAATGGTTTGGATTATAAGCAAAATTTAGGTACTAGTTTTGTAGCAGTTTTTTTTAATTCAAATAGTAAAAATATTAATTGATTAAGGATGAGTTTTTTTTTTTTTGGAGATGTGTCAAAAGCATCAAAGTATAATATATAACTAGTAGAAGCCATGTTTTCTTCCAAGATCTCCTTTTTAGGGTATATTGGAGTAATAAATAAGAAATTACAAAATGGTTTAGTTTGGTTTAAAAAATGAATAAATTTTATTTTATTTTATTTTTATATGTTAACATTAAAATTAATTAATAGATTTAGGGTTGAAATTATACTTATTGCTTGTTAACCGTTCTCAAATAAAAGATATATTCAATTAATTTAAATTGAAATTCTCATCGCCATGGACCAATGAACTGCTTTCTTCTTTCCTGAAGGCTCAACATGCTTCTCCAATTTAGATTGAATGGTTACAAGTGTCAAAAATGTTTATAAGAATTTACATGGTTACTAATAAAATTATTTTATATTGTTGAAGTTTGAATTACTTATCCAATTACAGTACATCTTTATGATAAATTATTTTATGACGTAGTGGCTGTTTAGAATGATGCATCTTGTTAGTATCTAACTAAAAAAAAAATTTATAATATTTTAAAATATAGTATCCAATTGATACGATATTTTGTAATGTTCTATCTATTGATAACACATCTATACCCATGTTATTAATATGAAAGAGATTGTTAGTTTTCATACATAACAATAACAACTATTATCTTACTTTGAATATTGAGAAGATTAGAATGTATTTTCATTTTCTAATTCCTGTTTGAAAAACCAAAGGCTTGTCTTTTCCACTAAAAATATTTGCATTCAAAATGTTTTTGGAAAAGCATTTATCAACGTGTTTCAAACCTATCTTTTTTACTTAGAAAATTTTCCAATAAGTCCTTCTTTCTTCTAATAGAACAACAAACTTTGGTCCCAATAATTAAGCGTTTTGTACTTACAAAAAAAAAAATTTTGAATATCAACAACTTAAGATACATATTTTAATATATCAGCTTATATCAGCTTAAGCTTTTGAACTGAATTAAACCCAAATTATATATTTGATTTACAACTAACAATAAAAACCATCATACTTCACATCAGATTCCAAGAATTTTTAAACCACTGATTAGAGAACCCCAAAGGGCAACTTCTCTTTAGACTTGTACTTGCCTCTTTGAGAGGACAACTAGTCTGATGGGGGAGCAAACAAAGAAGATCATGGTCCACCTAAACAGTGAGTTCCTGTGGTTCAAAGAGATTTGTTGAATTTTAGTGACAAGTCATGTGGCAGTCCAGCATGGAAAGACGAATCATGTGGATAAGATATGATGGTCAAAAACATTAGTAATGGAAGCCAGAAGAAAACAAGAAGATTCACACCATTCAAGGCATTAGAACAACTTGATCTGTGTCGGTGATTGGAATCTCTGGCACTGAGTTGGATCCCAATTTTAGAGTTTACATATAATATTGTATGTATGTGTTTTGATCTATGGTAGGATCAAACAGTTAAACAATAAAAAATAAATTAAAAGAAAAACAAGAGTGATTTGCTGGTGTTTCTCTTCGTCTGCATCATATGAATGTTCGTATGCTGTTTTGTGGGTTGGATCTTGATTATATTATAAGTAAGAAATTGATTCTCATTTTCTTTGATATGAACAAACAATGGGTGTATTTTGGTCCTAACACGTACGGTTTTAATTGGGGTTTACCTAAATATATGTATCCCTAGTAAAATTATTATATGACATTATTAAAATGTTTGCAATTTCCATTTTTTTTAAATGTATTGTATTACTGTATTCCCATTTTTTCCCTAGTAATACTGTATTGAGTAAGAAAACCATGAAGTGACTAATAATTTTATTTTTTATGGACTAACATAATGATAAAGGGACATGGGTCTACTCGGACAAGCTTCTCATGCCGGATCAAACTTTAGCTACACACGTACTAGACATGACGGACTTGAAAAACTAAAAAATTTGTCTATAAGAACATTCTGAGTAGTTAAATGTTTCATGAGTTTGATATTCATTCTCTCATCAATCCATTAAATTTTTACTTCTATTAGTTTATTTTTTAAACAATATAATTAATCAAGAGAAAATTACTGTTCACCCATCGGGAATTTCAAAACAAGCCAAAAACCCTCTCCTACTTTTGCACACCCAGGACAGCCCCTCCGTTATAGTTTGGTTCTCTTCTACCCCCCGTCTGTCACTTGAAATGGGTCCGTGTTATGAAAATCCATTTTTACTCCTATAAATAGTGGGAAAAAACCCCGCCCGATCACATCGTGTCATGCCCGACCTTTATGCATACATTTGTGAGTTTTTCCCCTGATGATTTATTGTTCTCATAGAAAGTCATATTTTTGTTCTTGTTCTCTTTTTACTTCTGCTCATTTGGTTTTTCGATTTGAATTCTTCCGGTCACCCGATATTATGGACAACTTTTGTGCCATTGCTAGATACAACGGGGAGGGACGAGTGCTGACGTTCACCGCGTTGACTGAATGGGAGTCAGTGTTAGCTGAGATATGTGAACGCTGGGGTCTCGATGTTTCTCGCGTGAGGGTGAAGTTTATCACACCCGATGGACATAATACGGTTTGCCCAATAGAGAACGAGGTCGACTTCTAGAGCATGTGTCATGTGTTCTCCATCCTCAAAGGCGGTGCAGTCGATATGGTTGTCGACACGGATGACGTGCCACCGCAGCCTACTGAAAACGAGTTATTGTCGTGGTAATGCGTTGCTCTCAAACAATTATGCAGTTGTATGTCAGTTATTGTTTAATAATTTCATTATCTGTATGAAACAATGAATTCACCGTTTAAATTTGGAGTCTCCGATTAATTTATTATGTTTCTATTTAAGCATGTCATATACCGTTTGCATTATTGCGTCTCTGTTTAACTTTGTCTGTTAACGTTTAAATATTAACTTTATCTTTTAAAACTGTGGAGTTTATGCTTAAATCCTGATCGTTTGCGTTTGAACTGAAGTGTTGGCAGGAATTCGGAATCTGGGAGCGCTTCTGTCCCACCACATGGCGACCCGGATGGTGTCGCATGCCTACCTTCCTCGCCAGATCAACATGAAGTGTTGTCGTTGGACGTCAGACAACGTTTTGATGGCGTTGAACATTTCCGAGATACACTTCGCAATTTTGCCATCAGTCGGAATTTTGATTTCAAAATCGTGAAGAACGAAAAATACCGGGTCACTGTGGAATGCACGGCCGGTGGATGTCAATGGCGCGTTCACGCATCAAAGGAATATAATAGAAATACCTTCAGAATCAAGACAATGGACCCGTCGCACACTTGCGGTGGTGGAATTGGCTCGGCGTCACACCCGAAAGCGTCGAAAAAATGGGTCAGCGCACGAGTGATTCAGAAGCTGAAGGACCGGCCCTTGTACAAGGCCATCGATATTCAGAAGGACATGTTGCGGGAGCATGGTGTCCACATTCCATACAAGCAGGCTTGGTTGGGAAAAGAACATGCCCGGGTGACCCTCGACGGAAGCGATGTCTCCAGCTATGACTTGTTGCTTTGGTACGTCGATAAGGTGGTTGAGACGAACCCCGACAGCATTGCATTTGTAGATAGAGACGGTGAGCAGTTTAAGCGTGCGTTCTTCTCTTTCAGCGCGTGCATTTTGGGATTCAAGCGGGCATGCAGGCCGCTGCTGTTTCTCGATGGTACCCACCTTCTGGGAAAGTACCGGGGTACTCTGTTGGGTGCGACATGTAAAGATGGGAACAATGGCTTCTTCCACGTCGCCTTCGCTATTGTCGACAACGAGACCGACACCAACTGGACGTGGTTCATTCTGAATTAGGTGATACTTTATATGACGACAGCGATTATGAGGAGATAATTACATTCGTGTCGGACAGGTCAAAGGGCCTTGTCAAAGCGATTTCCAGAGTCTTCCCTTCATCCCCATATGCGTACTGCCTTCGGCACTTGGGGGCCAATTTTATGAAAGCCAATGTCAGACTTGGGAAGGCATTGAGGGAGGAGTGTTGGTCCATATGCTTTCGTATCGCGTGGGCATCGACAGCCAAAGAATTCGATGACACCGTCGATGAACTGTAGGCCGCATCACCCGAAGCCTATCAGTGGTTGATTCACAAGTCGGACGTCTCACACTGATCGAATTATCTGTTCGAAAGTGACCGCTGGGGCGAGATGTATTCAAATGTAGCTGAGTCGTTCAATGTGTGGATCAAAGAAGCTCGACACCTACCGGTGACGAAAATGGCCGACGCTATAAGGTATTCGAATGTTAAATTACATGTAACGCTTAAGATTTCCTTTTACCATTTAATGATCGTTATCTTTGTTTAAAATGCACTGTTTACGTTTTTGATATCGTCGTCTGTGTTTAACATTCGCGGTCACCGTTAAGTCTCGTAGAATCCTGTGTAAGCTAACGAATGTAAATATCATTGTCTCGGTTTAAATACCATTGTCTATGTTTTTCTTCTTCGATCTTTGGTTTATTATTCTTCTGATTACGCCGATGTGGTTGTGTTTAAATATTCCTATATTCGCGTAAATTTCTTTAAGATTTCTGATACTCGTTGTGCAGGTTCAAGTTGATGTTCATGTTATGCACTCGATGTGAGCAAGCGAACAAATGGGAGAGCTTCTTATGCCCGGACATACATTCAAAGGTTGAGACGCTTGTTCAGGATAGCCGAAGTCTTCACGTTGCTCGCTGTGTCGCTGATCGTTACGAAGTGATTGACTAGTGTAGTAACTCTGTAGACCTTGGTAGTAGAACTTGCTCATGTCGCAGATGAAAAGTTTATGGTATCCCGTGTAAACACGCTTGCGCTGCGATAATGCAGACGGACAGCAATGTTCATCGTTTTATTAGCGATCACTTCACTGTCGATACTTACAAGCTAGCGTATAAGGAAGCTATATTTCCCATACCCGACAATGAGAGGCCCACGGACAACAATCGCGATTTGCTTTTGCGGCCGCCTGTGACGAGATGGCAACCTGGGCGTCCTAGACGAAGGAGGATCGAGTCGCAAGCATTTGATGTCCGCGAGTTACATTGCAGCCCTGATATTTAAAAGGATAATCTTTAAACAGAGAATAAACGAATTTCGTTGTCTGCATTGAATATTTAATCGAAAAAACCTAATGTTAAAGGGTGACACATTTAAACAGTCACACACTGAATCAAGCGTACGCAGTGAATGTTAAAGGGATAATCTTGGCAATAAACGGTAACAAATAAATTTAAACAGCCACATCGCTCGTTGTCATTCTTTGGTATTTCAACTTTGGTAACGAATGTAAAACAGTGACGCATAAACTTAAGCGATGGCCGTTATAGTTAAACAGATAAGGCGGCGAGTGGTACACATCTTGCGTGAAATGTTTAACGGAGACGTTATATGGTACAATTAAATTAGAGTGACCATTCAGTGCGAATGCGAATTTATTACTATTTAGTGCAATTAAATTTGAATTCAAATTCCACACGTAAGCGTCAATGCACGAAGGACGTTAGGCGAACATGCGACCCCTAGACTTCTATTTAAACAATAAACGGAAACCAAAAGCACATCCACATAATACACACAGAGAAAGAAGTATGTACAAGTCCCTTCTCAACAAGCTCTGCCAGAGAACACGGCGGTCGGCGCCGGAGTACTCAACCACCAAACAGGGCCCCGACCACATCCCCCCCTTCGTGGGCACGGTGGCGGTAGATGGGACCACTTACTACAGTCCTTACCCTGTGAAAACAGCGAAGGACGCCCGGAACTCTGCGGCCGAGGTGGCGTACAGTGACCTCTGTCCTCCATACCCTTGGAGGATGAATACGCTGGTTGTAATAGAACTATGTTTGAATGAAAAATTTAGTATGAATACGCTGGTTGTTTCAGTTTGTAGATGTATAATTTAGTATGTCTACACTGGTTGTAATAGAACTATGTTTGAATGAAAAATTTTTGAAGGGAAAGAAATTTGTTACGTTGTAATGTTTTGGTCTTTAAACCGAGACGTGTATATTTCAATATCGGTACTAAATTATACACATGTACGTTTGTAAAGGGGTGACGACAATATTTAAAAAGCGCGAGTGCTCTTAAACAGTGGAAATAGTATTTACACAGAGTCCGCGATGTGTAAACAAGACAATCCAAACATACACACCGAATGTCAAAGGGAGACACATGGTAATAAACTGCGGCACGTATTGTTAAACTGAGATAACGCTCGTTCTCGATCGTGGATAGTTAGACGCGGGGATCGATTATTAAACGGTAACGCATAGGGACAAGTGATGACGGTTTTCTTTAAACAATTATGAGGAGTTTCGCACAGTGAGCATTATAGATTAAAGACCGTCATTAATGTTTACAAACTAGAATGAAAACTATAACGTTTACGTTGGAAAATTCTGAAACGTCGCGTGCGCATAAATAGAATTGAATTTAACCTAATTACGATATAACGTAATCAGGGCAACCGTACAATATGAATTTATTATTAATTACTCGAATTTAATGTTGAAGTGCGAATCGGTCAAGCGTGAACGTAACCGATGCCATCTACTATACGCTTTACTATATTTCATTTATTTCACCGAAAACCAATGCCTTTTTTATAGAAAGAGTTATGGTTGTATGTAAACATCAAGCCGGAACAAGATACACACGCAGATATTATCCACATCCCACAACAATGTTTAAGTCACGTGTAGCAGAGTTTTGCCTGAAGACACGACGCCCCTCGCCGGAGTACGCCACTCTCTGGGAAGGCCCCGACAACAACCCCGTCTTTCTGGCCACGGTGACGGTCGACGGAACCCCTTTCTCCGGTGCTTCCTCTGCGGAAAGTGCCGAGCAGGCGCAGAACATTGCTGCCGAGGTGGCGTTGAAATAGCTATGTCCTTCATGCAGTGTGGAGATGACCAAGTCCCTAGTTGCTGGCGATGACGTATCTGACGCAGGTACTTCATACTGTAAGACTTATCAGTTGAGTGTTAAAAAAAGGCGAGCTCCCATACGTAATCCTTGAACTCTCCATTGCAGGGCCTTCACGACGCGTCGGGGATTACACCAGCGGTGAAGAGTTGGAGTGGGTTTTCAATCACCTGGTCCATGCACTAAAAGCAAATCTTGAAGGAATAAAAGATCGAAAGGCACGTGTACAAAAGCTGCTCCAAGATTTGAAAGACAAGAAGAGGGCGGAGTGAAAGATTATGTTCGAGTTGCTGTCAATTTGTAAATTGAGTCATCTAAATGGAGTCGTCTATATTTAAATTGAGTCGTCTGAATTCAAACATAGTCATTCATATTTACACAGAGTAATCTATATTTAAACACATAACAGTAATTGGTAAATTTTATTTCCAACCGCTTGTATAAAAAACCAATATCAATTACTTTCACCATTAATTCTGAAAACTAAAATCAGTATGACGTCTATTTAAAATTTATGTCATTTCCGTGGAGATAAGCTTAAGTTATGGATATTTGTTTAGCAAATATTGTCACGTGGAATGAAATACCAAACGGAGCCTCGTACAGTTACACGGGGACTCCTAAACATAAACTGCACGAACTATAATTAAACATAGACAACGAAGTTTAAACGGATACTACATCATTTTGGCAGGCGTGTATATTTCAGCGTTTACACCGACTATTAACCAGAGACAATTACCATCAACGCACAGCTAATATGTTTAAGTTAAGATAATAAATTAAACTAGCTTATTTGATTGTCAATGACTGATACGTAACAATAGCAACATGAAATTTGTTACCAGATCTCAAATAGTTAAACGGAAAGTCTTAATGTTAATGTACGACACTCGAAGTTAAACTGAGGGAAGTCATTTTGAATAATACATGCATTCGACGGACTCTAGTAAGTTAGGATTGGGAAAGTGTGCATTGATTAACCCGTCAGTGTAATTTACTGTTATGTGTTACAATTAAATTTGGTTTTGGAATTCAAACGTCAAATTTATTGGCGTCAGACTCGAGAAATAGTTCAAACGTCCGATGAATACATTTGTATTTAAAGAAGAATCGGAAACAAGAAACGCACCCAGATATTACACGCAGACCCAACAAAATGTATGTGCCAATTCTCAACTTGTACTGCCAGAAGATGCACCGTTCCAGGCCGGTGTACTCCACCACCAGGGAAGGCCCCCAGGGCGCCCCGCTTTCATGGCCACGGTCACGGTGGATGGGACCACTTTTTCCAGCCGTAGACCCGAGAGAACCGAGGAGGCAGCACAGAACATTGCTGCCCTGGTGGCGTTCTATGAGCTGTATCCTTCGCATCTTAGGACGAGGGGTACGTCTCCCGCTGATGCCGATGGTGTGATAACTGGAGTTGCTGCATATCGTACGGTTTATCTATGCGTGTTTAGAAATATTTCTCTAAATCGTTCAGGTCTTCACTGCAGGCCCGATGACCTATCCCCAGGAGTGGTTTCTGGAAGAATTGGTCGGGGATCTGACGGAAAAAGCGGCATCTCTCTCCGCAGAACTCGATCGAGTGGTATCCCATAAGAGGGATGTGGAGAGGCTGCTCCGGTACGCCAAAGTGTATAAAATGACGAAATGACGGTTATTGTCATGTTTAGTGTTGTTTTCAGTTATCAAATAAGAACTTTGCTTAATTATGGGACGTTCTCTCATTCCGAAATTCTAAGTTCATTGTTACTCTTCGATAAATGTTAAACGTGGAGGACGCATGTTAAACAGACACGCTGAACGTTAAACGGCAATCCATATATCTTAAGCAAATGCTAACCCATTCATACACATGACATGCACGGTTTAAATGGAAACAGTCGACAGTAAACAATATCATGAAACTTTACGTGGTGAATCGTTATCTTAAACGGGAACGGTAATATTAAACCTGTAATGACAAAGATAAATAGAGAATGCCTTTTTGACCTGATAAAACTATATTTTAAACAGAGACAACAACACGTAATGGGTGATATACTTTAACAAAAAAATCCGTCCCATAGCGCAGTTGATGAAGACATTTAAAAAGTTACGTACAATAGGGTCTCTAACATTTAAAAACAAACAGCGCAAGTACAATAGGCTCTCTTACCTTTAACACCGGCCGCCATACGTTAAACAAGGACATAGAGAGTTAACTGGGAGTATGTGATCAACCAGGTACCCCTGGTGTTAACTTGGAATGGTGAATTGTAATATTAAAGGGGAACTGTAATATTAAACACGTAACGACAAAAGATAAACAGAGAATGCCTTTCTTACCTGATAATTCTCTATTTTAAATGGAGACAAGCACACGTAATGGCTGACATACTTTAACAAAAAAAATTCGGTGCTTACGGGTCCATAGCGCATTTGTTGAAGACATTTAAAAAGTTATGTAGAATACGATCTCTTCCTTTAAAAACAGTTAACGCAAGTAGAATAGGGTCTCTTACCTTTAACAACAGCCCCCATATGTTAAACATGGACATAGAGAGTTAAATGTCCACTATTAATATCTAAACATGGAGTATGTGAACAACCAGGTACCCCTGGTGTTAAACGGGGACTGTGTACATTGCACGGAGATCCGTATTGTTAAAGTGGAACACAATGTTTTAATAGTCACAGCGTCATTTTTTACAGATGTACTTCATTTTATCAAGCAGCGATGACCCTCAAAAAGTACTATGGAATGTAAAGCAAAAAATCATTGAATCTGAAACAATAATGAACAATACTAAATGTACATTGAAATTTCTGCCATGTCGCTGGCAAAGAATGAATTGAATCAATTGAATTGAAAATAATATCGACAAAACTGTTTTACATTTCATAAATAATGCCGGTGCTTAAGAATCTTACTTCCCCACAGCTGGAGGCATCCCTGGTTGCTTGATGCCAGATGCGCGTCCTTCCTTTAGTATATGGGCAGTATACTTTAATCTTAGATAGGGGACTTCCGTGTGCGGTATTCGATAAACCGCATCACGTAGACGGTGCAGTCGACATTGCCCCGTTTTTGTCGCGGTGTTTCATCATCGTGAACAAGCGAGTACTATGCGGTCACCGTCGTGCCGTACTCCATTTCGAGACAGGTGTTGAATAGTTCCCGCTGTCGAAGTGTACAACTCGACGTTAGAATAGCAAGCATCTATGGCACCCTGACAATCGAAATCTATATCGCAGAGAACTTACCATTGCTACCGCGTCTCTATCATACTCTTCACTTTGGCATGAAGTGTAATGCCTGTATTCTTTCTTGTTATTGTCGAGCACCACGACTTGGAAGTGGCCATTCAAGATTATGGGAAGGATGATGATGTCAACGTCATTGACAACTTTGGTGGCATCTCCGATCATAGCTAAAGTCGTCTCATGTGCGTCTTCCACCTTTGACATAAACAATGCCAGTGGTCGAGTGATGGAGGCGTGCTTCTTATGAGAATATGGTATTCTGGTAAGTGTGTTTTGTACAATGCACACGAAGGCGTCCAACACATCATCTGTCACCATCTCTTTCCCGTCGATCAGTACGAATAGGTTGGCCCGGGTGGTGCTGACATAATCATTCTTCCAGACGACGGAACTGCGGTTAAATGGTAACAAATGTGATTGATTAATAACACGTAGAAGTTAAGTGGGAACAACCCATCCGTAAATGATAATGTATATTGTTAAACAGTAACATGGTAAGTTAAACGGTAAATCACTAGTTTAAATGGTAACTGCTATAATTAAACGGAAACGCAACGACTTAAATGGGATGATCTATATATAAACACTAACATCTACACTATCATACTTACTCGTCCATAGGGAAGTTGAGGAAGATCTTGATCAACTCCTTCTCGAATATGTCGAGGCATGATAGACGAGCGTATTTTTTTTTCGCCGGAACGAAGTGTTTCCGAACTTCTTGATATTGTTGGTTAGCAAGGGTCACCGCTTTCGTTTAGTTCTCGTTGACGTTCCCTTGCCCCCCCCTCCCCCCCCGGTCAACAGCTTTATTGGGATCATCCTTGGATGCTTTTTGCTATTGCGGGATCGCGCTTACACTGGATGCGGCACTGTTGGCCGGCCGTGCCTCCGCGGGCAAGAGTTTCTTCACAATAGAGGCAACGGTCTTCCCAACCGCGGCCAAGGCAACCTCCACACCCTCGGATGGTTCTTCTTCCTCAGGGATAGTGGCCACCACCCTCGATGCGCCTTTGTCGGCCGCGGCCCCCGGCTCAACCGGGACGGGAATTTCGGAGACTTCCTCGGACGTGGCATTGCCAATGGCGTCGACGATCTCTTCCACCGCGACGGTCACGTCATCAACTGCAACGGTCTCCACAACAACATCAGCCACCGATGGTGCTGTTTTTGTTTCATCATCGGCCGGTGGTGGACACAGAGGCGGCATTATTGTCTTCGCCTTTTGTGCAAGCCTCTTCGAACATTGCCTCTTCACACGTGGCCGTCTTGGAATGGCCTTCCCGACGAAGTCGTCGTCGCCAAATTCCGACGCCTCCTCCGCCCCGGACACTTCATGTATTTGTCCCGGCGGTGTGGCCGATTGAAACCTTGCCTCCAATGCCTCAACCCGAGCGACAAGCTGGGGGAAAGCGTTAATCATCACCTGCCACGCCTGAAAAAAGGCTGTAGTGATGTCATCGTCTAATGCCGTCGGTTCGGCTGCCGCGGTCGGGGGGACTGTGGCGATCGGGGGGAATGTCGTTGTCGCGACCGGGGCGGGTGTTGCCATTGGGCGGGGTAGGTGAGGGTCTATCCGACGCCGAGGGTTACGTGTTGGGCTGGAAGTGGGGGAACGATGTCGTCGAGAACGGACGGGAGGGGCTGGCATCTCCTCTTGCTGTCGTGCAAGTAGTTCCCGAACAAAAGTGGCCTTTCCTCTTGCATGACTCCGCCAGTTGGCCCGAACAAAAATCTTCTCCTCAACATTAGCCGGGACCAGCTCAGAAAACTAACATATATAAAGAAAACAATCTCAGTCAAATCATTCAATTTAATACGAAACCAACATATTTAAACATTTAACATATATACGTAAACGATATGGCGCACATTTAAACGGAGTATAACAAGGTTAACCGAAGTCAACAAGCGTTAAACACAAACTACATTTCTTAAATGGTGAAGCATATAATTAAAATTTAACTGCTCTTTTTAAACACATTGTTCCTGATTTATTACCTCTTTTCCTTCGAGAGCTGACCAGCTGGTTTCTATCGTGGCATGCTTCCGGTAAGTACTTTCACAGTAGCACAGTACCCTTGGTGTCTTGCCGAAATGGACTTTTTTGCCGGTTCCGGTCACCTCGTAAAACCGAATGGTCAACGCGATCGAGCAACCCTTAATGTACCCCGTGTTTACCTTCCCCCCCCCCCGCCGCATCTGGCTTGCACTCGAGCGGCAGCTTGTGGAACGTCCTCCATAAGCCATTTGTGCGTCGCCTGCGCCCATGCGTACCGCCCCATGCCAGGTAGATCGTCGACATAATCAACGATCCAAGTGGGCACCGAGCATGAGGTATTCGGGAAGAGGATTGTCCCCATGAGGTACGCCATCAAGAGTTTCACAAAATCCTCCTCTTCCCCCCTCTGTCTAGCAAGACGCTGAAGAGTGCTCCTCATGGCGTCTCTGTGTCTCTGGTAGCTTTTTGATAAATACCTCCCCTCGAATGCTGACTGTTTTTTCTTCTTCTTAAACAGGACCTCGTCTCCGTCGCAGCGCAGACCCAGAACGAGAGCCACATCCTCAGGCCTGAAACTCAGCAGGCTCGCCCCGATCATGAATTTATTGGTGCGGCCATCGTACCTCTGCAGAAGCGAATCAAGAAGGGCCCTCTCTTGGAGTAAAGCTTCCACCTCAGTGAATACCGCAAACCGTGTCCTTTGGATGATCTCGCAATGTCGGGAGGTCATGTGGACTTTCAATTCGGCCAACGTCTCCACCACCGGTGTCAAGTAGCATCTCCCGTTGACTAGGTTTACCGCCATAATCACAAGACTGCAACAACGACAACACTTGTTAAACAGATACCTCAACTGTTACACAGAGACAAAAGGTTTTACACGGAAAGCTCAATGCTTAAACAGAGATATGCACCGTTAAATGGAGACAAAAGGTTTTAAACAACAACTCATTTCTTACACGGAAATCTCATTTTACAAACTGCAACCATAACAAATGGAAGGGGAAATGCACATTGTAAGTATTACACAAACAAAAACAACCGAAAACTCTTTCAATGATCGTGGGCACAGCCGAAAACCCTAAACTCTAAACCAAAACCCTGACCGAGAAATCTGCCTACAGACTAGAAAAAAACCAAGCCGAGAAATCCCCCCGCATACTTCAGTGTCTTCCGATAAAAACATATCCACGCAAAACAAAACCGACGAATATCTCTGTGTAACAGAGCAGTTCAAATAAAAGCCTTACTTAAAACACAACTTCTGCAATACCTTCAGCTGCAAACTGATGAAAGTGTCGGATACTTGCGCACGAGTGATTCCGGTGGACTGAAATTACAGAGGATGTCGAAGCAGAGAGAGAGAGCTTCGGAGAGGGAAAAGCTGAAGAAAGTTAAGCAGAGAAGAAAAGCGAATACGGCTTGTAAATCACTTGATTTCAGGGAAGTGAGCCTGAGTTTTTGATTGGGCTAATCTCGGACTAGTATCTCTTGAAGAAAAGTTGCTTAGGTCTATGAACTGAAAAGGTGCTGGAGTAAGCTGAAAAGGTGAGGCTTGAGAGAGGCAGTGTGGTAAGACCTCGTTTGTCACCCAGCAATGACAGTGTCACCCAGTAATGACAGGACATGTGAACTTCGCAGCAGATTTTCTATGAGAGAACACCAGAGATGGGACCGGTCTGGCGACTCGTCCACTCAACAAAAACTTCGTTGAACTTGTGAGGAGCTACCTGTAGTTGGTAAGAACAACCAAGAGAATTTGTTTCAGAAAGACTTTGATCCATTTCCATGAAAGCCCAAGGCCTGGGAATACCTTGGTTTTTATAAGAAGATCAACTTCGAGTTAACAGTATTTTAGTCCAGTAATTAACTCATAAGTTTTGCGAATTTAGTAACATTAAACATCAGTATTGAGTTATCAGTATCATCATCTAGTATATATCAGAAATATCCTAAATATTTTAGCAAAAATATATTGATCATCATGTATTACTTATTATTAATTGTAGTATTATTCAAATTCTTAGCCATATTAGTAGAAAATTGTTTACAAGAAGCAAGGAATCTAGGATTACTATTAATAGAAGATGAGTATGACCAGTAGTTTGATCATTAGTATATTGACCACAGTTAAGGAACCCATGAGTTACAAGGACCAAGGGAGGCCCAGCATAGTCTGGTTACTTCTCTGAAGTCTTAAAGGGACTCAATCGCACTCGTTCCTAGAGGTCACGTACAAATGAGCGAAGCAAGATTTGCATACTTAGAAGGTAAATTAGATAGTATTATGAAAAAGCTCACAGTGATAGAAGCTCAGCTCGTTAAGTTAGATACTTTAATAACAAATATAGATTATCTCAAACAACAGATACCAAGGAGAGTATCAGAAAGTGATATAGAAGAATTAAGCACCTAGTTAAAAATATACAAATAGGAACAATGAAACCACACCCAAAGAAGGTGTCTCATTTTGTTGTATGGTCAAAGGAAGAATTAGAAAAACCACAGCAATATTGAATGAGATTCCCTAGAGGAAAATCATGGAAGATAGTACATCAAGAAATAATTCACAAATTATTCAAAGTAAGGATAGAGTGAGAAGATTTCCTATATTTCCTGTAAAACATATAAATAGGATAGAGACTGTTTTGTCCCCAGAAGAACAAGCTAGAAGATTAAAAGATGAGAATCTATCTCTATTGCCAGGAGAGCACATATATAAGCACGGTTTCTTTGATTATTCCAACAGAATCTATGAACATTATGATGAAATCCAAGTGTGTTGTCCTAATGACGAAACACAAATAGCATTAGATTTAATCACGCAAGATTCTTATGACAAACTGGTAAGTCAAGGATATACAGTAATGCATCTAGGTATAGTATTATTAGGCATAACTGGAATGCATAGAAAAGGACTAGGCACGAAGGTAATGCTTAGTTTGGTAGATATAAGACACATTGATTCGGTTTCAAGATCTGCTATAGGATTAGCAGAAGCAGATATGAATAATAGTTTTGAGGCGACTTATATGACGCCAGATTATATAGTAATCTTGAGTACTTTGTTTAAATTTATAAAATTAATAGTTAGAACTAGGGGATATAACATGATAGATACATAACCAAATATTGCTATAACAAAGGCATTTACAGGACAGATCTCTAAAAATAATACAATAAAATATACATTGAAAACCAATAGAGTGGAAAACATTACAAATATTTTAGGTAGTAAGGGAATTCAAGCAATCCCTGCTAAATATTATGATTCAGAAAGATTAGAAGGACAGGAATGGACCATAGAGCCATTGCTACCAATGACATTAAGGCCAGAAAAGTCGGAATTTTATGAGCATTCTGATGGGCGATTAAGTTTTAGAGTAGCAAAATATAATAAAAGATTAGCCATTGAAGATCATATCCCTGAGAAAGGAACTTCAGAGTTATGAGAAATTTAGTAAGAAAAAAAGATCTAGAAACAGTAGTCCAGATGAGAAAACAACACAGTAATCGCTTAGATAAAATGAATTTAGAATCATACAATGCAAAGATTGTTTTACAAAAGTATTATTGGTTAGCAAGAGTAGAAACTTTTCTTGAGTATTTTACAGAGCAAAGGCGTTATTATAAAGAAGCTTTAGAAAAGGAGAAGTATGTGCAATATTACTTAAGATTAGGAATTAATGCACAAGAAAGAATATTAGCGGAACAAACAGAATTTTATGAGTTTGAAGCCACAAAAATTCAAAGGCTAAAAGATGATTATGATCACATTACCAATAGAATAAGATATTAGATGAAGTTCTTACTAAAATCACAAACCTTAGACCTAATAATTGAAAGAAGACAATTCTTTAGTAGGTTTACCAATAATTTACCTTATCATATGTTAACTTTAAGGCAGAAAATATATTATGAAAAATGGTTTTGGTTGATAGAAGTAGAAACATATGTGGAAGATAAATTAGAAATCATTTCAGATTATGAAGATAAATTGAGGCTATCTCACCTATCTCATATTCAAAGATTTCTTGTTAAAAGAGAATACAATAAAAAACTTAAGAGGTTACGTAAAGAAGAAAAAGGATTAGAAAAGATGTATGAGAGGATAGGAAGTCTATACGGATGAAGCAATTATTAGAAAAAGGAACTGTTAAAGATGTGGAAGATCATTTGGATCATCTGCAGAAGTATGTAATGAGGTCTGGATACTCGGTACCAGATCAGATCCATATGCTTAATTAGATATGAATGGCTAGAGGAAGTTAAAAGATACTTATTAACCAAGAGTGACATGGAAAGAGAACATCAATACCAAGAATTTTTAGCTTTCGAAAGATAAAAGAAGAGTAAAGGAAAAGAAATCCTTGAGGATGAAGGTGAACCAAGCAAAAAAATAAAGTATGATGAATGTCTTAGGCCAAATAGGATACCTATTAAAGCGCTAGAGTTAATTAGGAGGTGGCGAAGACATGACATTCAATTTCTTGAAAATTGGAAACCAGACTTAGAGATGAAATATAAGAATATAGAGAGTAATTATATCTGATGGATATTAATAAATTTTATCCGGATTATGATTGGGAAGTAGATTTTGAAGTATTCCCAACAGACATATATGATGACCACTTCTTGATAAAATGTAGATATCCATAAGGAAATTGGCCTAGAAAAAGCCAAGAAAAGATAGAAACACATATAGATGAGATATACATTGAATATACGGATGAAGAAATTATTAAACAATTAGACGAGCTAGATATTGAAGCTCTTATGAAAAAATATGAGCAGCCCTTAATTCCACCCTTAGAACAGGAAATTCAAACCCAGACCCAAGAGAGTTCTATGAGTGAGGCAGGACCTAGTGCACCAGTAGGAATGGCACCAGCAGGATTTGTTCCAACAAATGTGAGAACATCTCAACCAATGCAATATCCATCCAAACATAAATTTGGACCAGAAAGGTCTTATCCTAAAGGAAGAGGTAAACCAGATCCTTTAGAAGCAATAAGTGATATGCCAAGGCAAAACAATGAAGGAAGTATGTTAGTTCTAACAACTGTACATCCGCAAAAATGGCCTGAACTGATTGACAGATGAGACTCAGATGCCATGAATGCGTTAGGAAGAATTTCGTATCAATTAGATGAATTAGCAACCGTAAATTTCATAGAAAATTTATTAGGTACCACTGCTAGAGAATTACTAAAAAGTTAGAAAATAATATATCCACAGGAATACCAGAATATGGCCAAAATGGCAGATAACCCTTATGATATTACAAACCAAATCAGATCTATTGTTCTAGGAACAAACCCAGCTTGAGGAGAAATAGCGTTACAAGATGTTGCAGCAAGAGATTTAGAAAGATTACAAATCTCAAGTTTTAATGAGATAGTAAAATTCAACCAAATGTATTTAGCATTAGCAGCTAAAACAGGAAGAGCCTTTAAAGCACGGAGCTAACCAAAAGATGGTTTAATAAATTACCTAAACCCTTAGGAGATTTAATTTATAAATCATGGGTAGATCAAGATAATGATGAGATTGCAGGACTAGGACCCGCAATTCTGTTTACGTTTGATTTTCTTAAAAATAAATGTCTAGAAGCAGAAGCAACTAGACAAGTCTCTATTTATAGTTATTGTAATAAGATTTACATTCCGGCAGTGCATAGAGAATACAAACCTAGGAAGAGGTTAAAAAGAAGTCAGTACTATAGGAAAGATAGACCCAAGTATAATCATGTAAAAGAATTCAGAAAATACAAACCTCCTAAGAAATGCAAATGTTATGTATGTGGCATAGAAGGTCACTATGCACGAGAATGCAGAAATAAGATAGTTAAAAAAAAAGGTTAAAGTTATTTCAAGAATTAGAATTAGAAGGTGAGTTTGATATTGTAAGTTTAGATAGTAATGATAGTGAAAAAGACAGTGATATTTGTAGTATTTTCCGAGAAGATACTCTAGATCGATTAGAAGAAGTTGGAAATCTAATAGATTTCCAAGATACTTATGGAAGTATAGAATGGCTTTCAGAAAATGGATATATGGATTGGATCAGTAAGCAACAAAAGTTTATGATCCTAGGAAGACAGTCAACAGATAAACCCGGAACAACAGTCTCTTTATCAGGCCTTAATAAATAAAACTTTCATGAATTCATGACTGAAGTAGACTAAGATAAAAAGAAATTGGAAGCTGTAGATCTCATCCTTGTACGTTTAGGATATTTACTTTCTACAGACGCAAATATTAGAGAAATTATTGATTTAAAACTACAAGAAGATGGTAAAATATTGAAATGAATACAATCCCATTACTTTATGTAATAATTAGAAACCTATATATCTATGAAAGTTTCTGTTATAGACAGAATCAAGATCTGCAAAGATATAAAAGAATATCATTCCTTTATATGATTTGGGAAGAGCTAAGGGATTTTTATTATGACTATGGCCCATATGTCAGCACTGAAGAATTACCTTTCAACCTATGAGTAAAGCAAAACCCTTAAGATATAGCTTAGATCAAAATCCAAATTATTTATTTGACACATATCACATCACAGAAGAAGTGGTTGCATGTGACCACCACTTTGAACCTTTCAAGTACAATTATAAGAATAGATGTCACAAATGCTTTTACTTTCACGTGCTAAAGCATAGAGTCACTTGCTTTAAATGTCAGACATCACTTTGTAGAAGATGTGCCCAAGAGCACAATGGTTTTACTTTTGAAGAATCTGATGCTAGGCAAGATAATGAGGACCCTAGACAAAGCATATTAGTAGGATATGACGAGACCATCATAGATAAGGAGTTGATTCGACAGCTCTTAAATAGAATAAGAGAGCTAGAAGATAAGCTAGACAAAGCAACAAAAGAGTTAGATTCTTACAAATCCAAAGAAAAAAGTATAGTTATTATGCAGGAAGAAGATGATACAGAAGAAGAAGATTTTCATGAATTTCATGAAGATGTCATGATAGTAAACCAAAATAGGAGATATAATAATTTACTTAATCTCCATTTTGTTATAGAATTTAAAGATGGATTTAAGCTTCCTGTTGATGGCATTATAGATACAGGAGCCAGTAAAAATTATATTTCACAAGATATCGTCCCTCTGCGATATCAAGAAGAAGTAGTCGAGACCTCAGTAGTTTATGATGCTTTTGGAAACAACATTATGTTAACCAAAAACCTAGCAGATTCAACAGTTAAATTTAACAATCAAGTTTATACGTTGCCCTTTACATGGCTAAAGCCCTTCCAGAAGAATGAGCCACACAGTTTATTTTAGGTATGGGATTTATTAGACACCAGTCAGGTGGCATTATATTACATGGAGACTTAGTCTCAGTATTTAAAAAACTAGATGTAGTAGCAACTACTCCCTACACTTCTAATCTTCATTCTCATGAAGAGATAGAATGGGAAGAACAATGTGAATTACAAATAGATTATCATGAGCTTGAAAGCGTAAAAACAAAACTTGCTCCACTTCTAGAAAAACTAAAACAGGAAGGAATCATTGGAGAAAACCCAATAAAATTTTTATACAGGACCAGTGAAGAATGTAAGTTAGAAATTATAAATCCTGAATTAAGAATTACATGCCCAGTTGTTAAAGCAACTCCGTATGAACAATAAGACTTTGAAATGCATATTAAGGAATTATTACAGTTAGGCATTATAGAAGAAACGAATTGTCCACATAGGACTAGAGCTTTTATAGTAAATAAACACAGTGAAGAAGATAAGTATCCTCTAGAAAATAAAGAAGTTTTATTACAAAATATTAGGTATACTTTTATTTACAGTAAGTTTGATTTAAAGAGCGGCTTTTGGCAAGTTAAAATGGAAAAGGAATGTAGAAAGTGGACAACATTCATCACACATAATGGCCACTATGAATGGAAAGTAATGCCATTCGGCCTGAAAAATGCGCCACAAATATTCCAAAGAAAGATGGATAGGATTTTTAGACAGTATCCCTTTATTGTGGTCTATATTGATGACATATTAATCTTTATTTCTTCAATCAACCAACACATGGAATATCTCATAATTTTCTTGAATGAATGTAAAAAGAATGGACTCATCTTATCAGAAAAGAAGATGAAGATAGGATGTAGAAGGATAGAATTATTAGGTGTTCTGATAGGACAAGGACAGATAGAATTACAAAAGCATATTGCCACAAGCATTCTAGACATGCCAGATAGACTAGAAGGTCTAACACAAATTAGGTCTTTTTTAGGAAAATTAAATTATGCTAGGAACTTTATTCCAAGTTTGAGCCAGTTAGCTGGACCCCTTTATATGAAAACAAAACAAACAGGAGAAAGGAGTTTCAATAATGAAGACATTAAATTAGTTCAAAAAATCAAAGAGGTAGTAAGGAAGATTAAACCATTACAGTTACCACTGGAAGGTGCGTATTTGGTTATAGAATCAGATGGAAGAATAGGAGGATGGGGAGCTGTGTTAAAATACAGATCCACAAAAGAAAGTTCAGCAAAGGAAGAACAAATTAGCAGGTATGATAGTGGAACGTACACTACACCAGTAACAAGCACAGATGTAGAAATATTGGCTGCAATTAGAGCAATGGAAAAATTCAAATTATTCGTTATCTCAGCCAATGAGTTTACATTAAGAACAGATTGCCAAGCAATCGTTTCATTTTACCATAAGAAATCAGAAAATAAGCTGTCTTTGAATAGATGGTTATGTTTTGTAGACTTTATTAAAGGAAATGGGTCAGAGTACGACTATTACTAGCGTAGCACGAAACGTAATGAGGAAAGAAAACAGGTAGGGAAATGTTCAAACTCTAGATCTTATTATTTTTCCTTCGATGATCTCTTACAAAGACCTTGGCCTCCTGTATATAAGCCAAGTTGCAAACTTACAATGGAAGCAAGCTTCCCACACAAGTAATGTAAAACTTACATTCTAAGTAAAGTAAAACCACTCAAGTGCTTATCCTAAAAGCATCTTGATTATTGGATGTAAAGAAACAAAAGAAAAGAAAGAGTAGTGGGGGTATACCCCACTTTCAACCTATTTCTTCTTTATTCCTTCACATGGCTAAAGATTTCTCAAACAGTTTTTCCAGCTGTGCTGGTAGTGACTAAAGTTGAGAAATCTTATCCCATACTACTTTGCATAAAGAAATATTCTTTTCTTACTCTACTATCCTTCCATCATGTTGACGAGATTGTGCCCTTCTACGTCATCAATGATGAGATGTTTTGGCACATGGGCTTCTGGTGGTGCCTGTGGTACTGCTATGTCTTCGGGCTCAGACATTTCTTCTGTCTTTGAGCTTGGTGTAGCGATGTTTTGATAATTTAATCCCACGTGAGGGATGCTGAGTCTTCCATAATCTCCAAACTTGAACTGTTGAGTCCAAGCCATCACGCTTCTTAGGTGATGCTCCACTCTTTCGTCTTGCTTAAGAAGGTGTGGGAATGAACTGTATATTGTGAAAAACTGAGGGTCAGTGTATAACTTAATTACCTCAGTTTCCAGGACTAGTGAGACCCTTGTTGATTCTTCCATTGTAGGGCCTACTTTCCTCCAATTTGTTACGAAGGCGTATGCCCTTCAAAGGATGAGCTGTTGAACGATGCTGCTATCATTCCGTACTGTTGCTGCTCCTCTAGCATCAACATCGTCTTGGATTGTGCGATGATGACGGAGAATAGAGACCTTGATCAAGTGTCTCGCTTCATCAGGATAATTGGACTGTAATGCTGGCGGGATTGAATTAATTTCCAAATTAATGTACCCTTCGCCTTTGGGCACCATCATGCAGAGCTTCCTAATCACTTCTGCAAATCGAAAATAATCTTGAAACACATCTACCAGCCGGACTTCGGTGATGATCACTCGGGCAATGAGCCCATGCCTGAATAATGAATTGAAGGAGAAAGATACTCCTTCCACTTCTACATCTCTCCATCTTGAAAGATTGATGGAATATCTGTAAATAGAGAAACCTTCATTGCACCTGCAATAAGGGCTGCTGTGCTTGGCACCCTCGAATGCTATTCCTGCGAGAGCCATCTTCTTTAATCCTAACGCTTGGTTGATGAATTCTTCATCCAGGTGCTGTAAGACCTTGCGAAACACAACGTCCTGTACTTATGTGAGTTCTTCAGGGAACTCTTCTAGTTGCTGTAGCTTTTGTCTCCTGCTTTCCTTAATTGTCTGATGGAGGATCTGCAATTCATCTTTCTGTTCTTCTACTATTTTCTACAGCTTAACGTACTCTTCTTCTTGAATCTTCAGTTCTGTTTCTAAGTGTTTAATTCTCCTTTCCTATTCAACCAGGAAGTCGACTGTTTGCGCCTTGAAAGGTAACGGCGCCCTTGTCTTGGCTAGTGGTAGGGGCACATTCTGTTGTTCTATTTCTTCATTAATTTTCAGGAAAAATTCCGCTAGTTGGTGAAGTAACGGGATTAACGCCTTCTGTTCTCTGCGGCTGGCCCACAGACTGTTGACTATTACCTATTGGTGTAAATTGAGTACTGCCTTCGTCTTGAAGAATAGCGGTGAGTCCACCGGAAACATAGGAAGGTTGAGTAATGTATCCATAGGATACGCTGGTTGAGGTATTCTTGACGAAGATGCCATCTGACTGAGCGTTCTTGCTGCCATGTTTGTCTTTGCTCTCTCAGAAATAAGTGACTTTGGTTTCAAAAGCTTACTAGTTTGTGGGGTTTTTGATGCACTCATAACTTGGTTTAATTTGGGTGTAGGGTTTGGTATTTATAGAACGGTGGTCTGGTTATCCCAGATTCTCCCCATAACTAGAAAGGATGGACCTACTGGTTTCTGTAGCCACCATCAAGTTAAAGGAGGAACGAATCTGTTATTTTCTGGGACAAGATTCTCCGGACGCCACCATGCCTAAAGTACTGAGGAACTTACTGGTTTCTGTAATCCCCTCTTTAAGCATACTGATGGACCATCCTACGTCTTAGAGTAGGGATAAGATGCCATACCTTAGTTGGTGCGGTCCTCAAATGTGTCATTCACCATCCTGCTGAGTTGATCTGCAATAAAATTATTAGTGCCTTGAATATGTTTAATTTTTAATTTAAAACCATTTCCTATAATAAAGTCTACAAAACATAACCATCTCTTCAAAGACAGCTTATTTTCTTATTTCTTATGGTAAAATGAAACGATTGCTTTGCAATATGTTCTTAATATAAACTCATTGGCTGAGATAACCAATAATTTGAATTTTTCCATTGCTCTAATTGCAGCCAATATTTCTGCATCTGTGCTTGTTATTGGTGTAGTGTACGTTCCACTATCATACCTGCTAATTTGTTCTTCCTTTGCTGAACTTTCTTTTGTGGATCTGTATTTTAACACAGCTCCCCATCCTCCTATTCTTCCATCTGATTCTATAACCAAATACGCACCTTCCAGTGGTAACTGTAATGGTTTAATCTTCCTTATTACATCTTTGATTTTTTGAACTAATTTAATGTCTTCATTATTGAACCTCTTTTCTCCTGTTTGTTTTGTTTTCATATAAAGGGGTCCAGCTAACTGGCTCAAATTTGGAATAAATTTCCTAGCATAATTTAATTTTCCTAGGAAAGACCTAATTTGTGTTAGACCTTCTAGCCTATCTGGCATGTCTAGAATGCTTGTGGCAATATGCTTTTGTAATTCTATCTGTCCTTGTCCTATCAGAACACCTAATAATTCTATCCTTCTGCATCCTATCTTCATCTTCTTTTCTGATAAGATGAGTCCATTCTTTTTACATTCATTAAAGAAAATTATGAGATATTCCATGTGTTGGTTGATTGAAGAACTAAAGATTAATATGTCATCAATATAGACCACAATAAAGGGATACTGTCTAAAAATCCTATCCATCTTTCTTTGGAATATTTGTGGCACATTTTTCAGGCCGAATGGCATTACTTTCCATTCATAGTAGCCATTATGTGTGATGAATGCTGTCCACTTTTTACATTCCTTTTCCATTTTAACTTGCCAAAAGCCGCTCTTTAAATCAAAGTTACTGTAAATAAAAGTATACCTAATCTTTTGTAATAAAACTTCTTTATTTGGTAGAGGATACTTATCTTCTTCAGTGTTATCATTTAATTGTTTATAGTTAAACACCATTCGACTCTTATCTCTGATTATCTCACTGTGTTTATTTACTATAAAAGCTCTAGTCCTATGTGGACAATTCGTTTCTTCTATAATGCCTAACTGTAATAATTCATTAATTTGCATTTCAAATTCTTGTTGTTCATACGGAGTTGCTTTAACAACTGGGCATGTAATTCTTAATTCAGGATTTATAATTTCTAACTTACATTCTTCACTGGTCATGTATAAAAATTTTATTGGGTTTTCTCCAATGATTCCTTCCTGTTTTAGTTTTTCTAGAAGTGGAGCAAGTTTTGTTTTTACGCTTTCTAGCTCATGATAATCTATTTGTAATTCACATTGTTCTTCCCATTCTATCTCTTCATGAGAATGAAGATTAGAAGTGTAGGGAGTAGTTGCTACTACATCTAGTTTTTTAAATACTGAGACTAAGTCTCCATGTAATATAATGCCACCTGACTGGTGTCTAATAAATCCCATACCTAAAATAAACTGTGTGGGCTTATTCTTCTGGAAGGGCTTTAGCCATGTAAAGGGCAACATATAAACTTGATTGTTAAATTTAACTGTTGAATCTGCTAGTTTTTTGGTTAACATAATGTTGTTTCCAAAAGCATCATAAACTACTGAGGTTTTGACTACTTCTTTTTGATATCGCAGAGGGACGATATCTTGTGAAATATAATTTTTACTGGCTCCTGTATCTATAATGCCATCAACAGGAAGCTTAAATCCATCTTTAAATTCTATAACAAAATGGAGATTAAGTAAATTATTATATCTCCTATTTTGGTTTACTATCATGACATCTTCATGATATTCATGAAAATTTTCTTCTTCTGTATCATCTTCTTCCTGCATAATAACTATACTTTTTTCTTTGGATTTGTAAGAATCTAACTCTTTTGTTGCTTTGTCTAACTTATCTTCTAGCTCTCTTATTCTATTTAAGAGTTGTCGAATCAACTCCTTATCTATGCTGGCCTCGTCATATCCTACTAATATGCTTTGTCTAGGGTCCTCATTATCTTGCCTAGCATCAGATTCTTCAAAAGTAAAATCATAGTGCTCTTGGGCACATCTTCTACAAAGTGATGTCTGACATTTAACGCAAGTGACTCTATGCTTTAGCACGTGAAAGTAAAAGAATTTGTCACATCTATTCTTATAATTGTAATTGAAAGGTTCAAAGTGGTGGTCACATGCAACCACTTCTTCTGTGATGTGATATTTGTCAAATAAATACTTTGGATTTTGATCTAAGCTATATCTTAAGGGTTTTTCTTTACTCATAGGTTGAAAGGTAATTCTTCAGTGCTGACATATGGGCCATAGTCATAATAAAAATCCCTTAGCTCTTCCAAAATCATATAAAGGACTGATATTCTTTTATATCTTTGCAGATCTTGATTCTGTCTATAACAGAAACTTTCATAGATATATAGGTTTCTAATTATTGCATAAAGTAATGGGATTGTATTCATTTCAATATTTTACCATCTTCTTGTAGTTTTAAATCAATAATTTCTCTAATATTTGCGTCTGTAGAAAGTAAATATCCTAAACTTACAAGGATGAGATCTACAGCTTCCAATTTCTTTTTATCTAAGTCTACTTCAATCATGAATTCATGAAATTTTTATTTATTAAGGCCTGATAAAGAGACTGTTGTTCCGGGTTTATCTGTTGACTGTCTTCCTAGGATCATAAATTTTTGTTGCTTACTGATCCAATCTATCTATCCATTTTCTGAAAGCCATTCTATACTTCCATAAGTATATTGGAAATGTATTAGATTTCCAACTTCTTTTAATCGATCTAGAGTATCTTCTCCGAAAATACTACAAATGTCACTGTCTTTTTTACTATCATTACTATCTAAACTTACAATATCAAACTCACCTTCTAATTCTAATTCTTGAAATAACTTTAACCTTTCTTTATTAACTATCTTATTTCTGCATTCTCGTGCATAGTGACCTTCTATGCCACATACATAACATTTGCATTTCCTAGGAGGTTTGTGTTTTTTGAATTCTTTTACATGATTATACTTGGGTCTACCTTTCCTATAGTACTGACTTCTTTTTAATCTCTTCCTAGGTTTGCATTCTCTATATACTTCCGGAATGTAAATCTTATTACAATAACTATAAATAGAGACTTGTCTAATTTCTTCTGCTTCTAGACATTTATTTTTAAGAAAATCAAACGTAAACAGAATTGCGGGTCCTATTCCTGCAATCTCATCATTATCTTGATCTTCCCATGATTTATAAATTAAATATCCTAAGGGTATAGGTAATTTATTAAACCATCTTTGGTTAGCTCCGTGCTTGTAAAGGCTCTACCTGTTTTAGCTGCTAATGCTAAATACATTTGGCTGAATTTTACTATCTCATTAAAACTAGAGATTTGTAATCTTTCTAAATCTCTTGCTGCAACATCTTATAACGCTGTTTCTCCTCAAGCTGGGTTTGTTCCTAGAACAATAGATCTGATTTGGTTTGTAATATTATAAAGGTTATCTGCCATTTTGGCCATATTCTGGTATTCCTGTGGATATATTATTTTCCAACTGTTTAGTAATTCTCTAGCAGTGGTACCTAATAAATTTTCTATGAAATTTACGGTTGCTAATTCATCTAATTGATATGAAATTCTTCCTAACGCATTCATGGCATCTGAGTCCCATCTGTCAATCAGTTCAGGCCATTTTTGCGGATGTACAGTTGTTAGAACTAACATACTTCCTTCATTGTTTTGCCTTGGCATATCTCTTATTACTTCTAAAGGATCTGGTTTACCTCTTCGTTTAGGATAAGACCTTTCTGGTCCAAATTTATGTTTGGATGGATATTGCATTGGTTGAGATGTTCTCACATTTGTTGGAACAAATCCTGCTGGTGCCATTCCTACTGGTGCACTAGGGCCTGCCTCACTCATAGAACTCTCTTGGGTCTGGGTTTGAATTTCCTGTTCTAAGGGTGGAATTAAGGGCTGCTTATATTTTTTCATAAGAGCTTCAATATCTAGCTCGTCTAATTGTTTAATATTTTCTTCATCTGTATATTCAATGTATATCTCATCTATATGTGTTTCTATCTTTTCTTGGCTTTTTCTAGGCCAATTTCCATCTGGATATCTACATTTTATCAAGAAGTGGTCATCATATATGTCTGTTGGGAATACTTCAAAATCTTCTTCCCAATCATAATCCGGATAAAATTTATTAATATCCATCAGATATAATTACTCTCTATATTCTTATATTTCATCTCTAAGTCTGGTTTCCAATTTTCAAGAAATTGAATGTCATGTCTTCGCCACCTCATAATTAACTCTAGCGTTTTAATAGGTATCCTATTTGGCCTAAGACATTCATCATACTTTATTTTTTTGCTTGGTTCACCTTCATCCTCAAGGATTTCTTTTCCTTTACTCTTCTTTTCTCTTTTGAAAGCTAAAAATTCTTGGTATTGATGTTCTCTTTCCATGTCACTCTTGGTTAATAAGTATCTTTTAACTTCCTCTAGCCATTCATATCTAATTAAGCATATGGATCTGATCTGGTACCGAGTATCCAGACCTCATTACATACTTCTGCAGATGATCCAAATGATCTTCCACAGCTTTAACAGTTCTTTTTTCTAATAATTGCTTCATCCGTATAGACTTCCTATCCTATCATACATCTTTTCTAATCTTTTTTTTTCTTTACGTAACCTCTTAAGTTTTTTATTGTATTCTCTTTTAACAAGAAATCTTTGAATATGAGATAGGTGAGATAGCCTCAATCTATCTTCATAATCTGAAATGATTTCTAATTTCTCTTCCACATATGTTTCTACTTCTATCAACCAAAACCATTTTTCGTAATATATTTTCTGCCTTAAAGTTAACATATGATAAGGTAAATTATTGGTAAACATACTAAAGAATTGTCTTCTTTCAATTATTGGGTCTAAGGTTTGTAATTTTAGTAAGAACTTCATCTAATATCTTATTCTATTGGTAATGTGATCATAATCATCTTTTAGCCTTTCAATTTTTGTGGCTTCAAACTCATAAAATTCTGCTTGTTCCGCTAATATTCTTTCTTGTGCATTAATTCCTAATCTTAAGTAATATTGCACATACTTCTCCTTTTCTAAAGCTTCTTTATAATAACGCCTTTGCTCTATAAAATACTCAAGAAAAGTTTCTACTCTTGCTAACCAATAATACTTTTGTAAAACAATCTTTGCATTGTATGATTCTAAATTTATTTTATCTAAGCGATTACTGTGCTGTTTTCTCATCTGGACTACTGTTTCTAGATCTTCTATTTTTACTAAATTTCTCATAACTCTGAAGTTCCTTCCTCATGGATATGATCTTCAATGGCTAATTTTTATTATAATTTGCTACTCTAAAACTTAATCATTTCAATTTCACGGTGGTCAATTGCACTATCCACCTCCATTTCCTCTCTAACGGGCAAAATGATTGCCCCATGACTTCCCATGCAAGATAGAGGCAATTCCGTCCGTGAAATTGAAAAATAACTCCGTTGACCACCGTTTCATTCTTTGGGGGTTTGAAAATCATTGTGTTTAAAAGGAAGGGGTTTTTAGGGATTTGGAAATTAACGGGGTGTTTTTGGCCATTTCGCAAACTTATGGGGTTTTTTTTGGCAATTTCCACTATAATATAAGACTCACCATCATTTCATTCATTATTTTAACAATTTACATTACACATTTTATTATAAATACAATTATCTAATAAAATATTTCATTGTATTTAATAAGATATTTTGGTAATATATTCAAAACAAATTTATATTTTAAAATAGATTATTAAAATATTTTTAAAAATCATGAATTTCAATAAAATAATATATCATTAATTTTTTAAAGACTATTAAATTTCACTAAGAAGTAAAAAAATAAAAATTAAAGATAAAAATTAAAAATAATTTGTCAAATTTAGGAAGAAATAAAGCCCAATTTAATATAGTACAAGAGTAACTAAAAATATTACATAATCAATGGCATTAATACTAGATTAAAAAACTAATTTTCATCTTCATTTAATTTAAATATACTGGCCAGTTTTTTAAAGAAAGTGGCTTAAAGTGTAACAAGATAAAAAGAGAAAAAAGAGGATGGACCCACCTTTTGAGCGGTTGGTTGCCACTGAGGACCTAGTGACCACCACCACGTTTAATGAAGCCACATTTGCTTAAGCACCCAAGGAGCGCACCATTAAATTAAACTACGTTAAATGCCCCAAGACATTCTTTGGGAGAAACTAAGGATTAAACAGTAATTTTTCTGAAAGTACTCTAATACTCTAAAATGCAAAAACATGCAATCTGCATGGGCTGAAGCACGGTCACTGTAGCAGACGCGCTAATTTCGGTTTTCATACGATACTGTAGCAGGATTACTGTAGCATCGGTAACGTAGCAAAAATACTGTAGCAGTCAAGAATTCGGAAAACTGCAAAATGCACGGGTGGAAGCACAGGCGAAGCAAGGTCTCGGTGCCCAGAGCACGGGCGTGCTAAATTAAGCACGGCCGCGCAAAGCTTGTTTTCTGAATTTTGATGCTTAAAACCTCACCCTTTTGAGTACAAGCTTTTGGGATCTTAACTACATAATAAAAACGTCAAAAATAACAAGCAAGACTCACAATTTAGCGTGGAAAACCCTTTGAATTGAGGGAAAAACCATGGAACCTTTTCCTTCTCTCATCTTCTCTTTGTCACACTGTTTGCTAATGAATCACTCTTATCCTCTCCTCTACTTTTTCTTTTCATTGACACAGATCATTTTTTTTTTCAACTTGGGTTGGAGCCCAATTATATTACAACCCACCAAATGGGCTGGACCCAACAATTCTCTCCCTCAGCACCATTTGGGGGGCTCAACCAACCTTGCTCTTTCCCGACATGCTTCAAGCATCTCCTTAGATAATGCCTTGGTGAACATATCGCATCCATTCTCACTAGTGTGTATCTTCTCCAAATACAACTCTTTGGCTTCAAGAACATCTCGAATCCAATGATATCTAACATCGATATGCTTGGACTTCGAATGGAATGTTGAATTTTTGGAGAGATGGATGGCGCTCTGGCTATCACAAAAGACTATGCACTTTTCCTGTTGCATGTCTAATTCTCCAAGAAACTTCTTCATCCACAAAAGCCTCTTTGCAACCCTCAATAATTGTAATGTATTCAGCTTCTTTGATTGATAGTGCAACACACTTCTGCAGCTTTGACTGCCAAGAAATAGCTCCCCCTGCAAAAGTCATTATGAACCCTGAAACTGACTTTCTAGAGTCCACATCACTTGCCATATCCGAATCTGTATACCAATCCAAAATGGGTTCACCTCTACCAAAGCACAAACATACCCGGGAAGTACCTCCCATATACCTCAGTATCCACGTCACTGCAACCTAGTGCTCCTTTCCAGGATTGAAGATAAATTTACTCACAACCCCAACTGCATGAGCTATGTCTGGCCTTGTACATACCATGGCATACATCAAACTACCAACAGCAGCTGCATAGGGACCTTTGCTCATTTCTTTCTTTTCTTTGTCACTTGTAGAACATTGTTTTGAATTGAGTTTAAAATGGCCTGCAAGTGGAGAAACAACCTTGGACTTACTCATATTAAATCTTTCAAGAACCTTCCCAATGTAGCTTTTTTGAGATAGCCATAACTTCCCATTCTTCCTATCACGGGAGATGTTAATGCCAAGTATTTGCTTTGTAGTACCCAAGTCTTTCATTGCGAAAGACTTGTTTAACTTTCTTTTTAACTCTTCAATCTTCCTAGCATCATGTCCTACAATGAGCATGTCATCAACATATAACAAAAGAATAATGAAGCAATCTTTGGAGTGTTTTTTTGCAAATACACACTTATCAGAAGCAGTCATGGTGTACCCATGATTCACCATAAATGAATCAAACTTTTTGTACCACTGTTTTGTTGCTTGCTTAAGCCCATACAAGCTCTTTTTCAACCTGCACACCAGATGCTCCTTACCCTTGATTTCAAAATCTTCTCGCTGCTCCATGTATATTTCTTCTTCTAGATCACCATGGAGAAAGGCAGTCTTCACATCAAGTTGCTCTACCTCAAAATTCAAGCGGGCTGCTAGACTGAGTACAACCCTGATAGAAGATATTTTTGCAACTGCGGAAAATATTTCTTCAAAATCAACACCCTTTTTCTGGCCAAATCCCTTCACAACCAATCCTGCCTTATACTTGGATGTGAGCTATGATTTTCAGTCTTCAGCCTGTACACCAACTTGTTCTTAAGTGCTCTCTTACCCTTAGGCAATTTCACTAAGTTATATGTGTGATTCTCATGCAAAGATTTCATTTCTTCTTGTATGGCTTTAAGCCACTCTTGGTTCTTCTCATGTGCCGTAGCTTCTTGGTAGGTTTCTGGCTCTCCACTATCACTAAGCATGATATATACCGTAGCACTATATCTACTAGAAGGACGATGTTCTCTAGTAGACCTCAACTGAGGCTCTATAGGTGTTACTGGTGATGCTTGCTCTGTTTCTTTAGTTGGCTGTACATTATCAACAAGAGGAACATCATCATGAACTATAACATCACCATCTTCTTGGACTTCTCCTCCTTTGATCAACATTCCTCAGAGGAGGAGGAATAGGATCTAAATTGACAGGAGTTTCAGTAGAGGAATTGGATTTTCACCATTGTCACGATCATTAGTCAACTGGTCTTCAAGGAACACCACATCTCTGCTCCTGACAATTTTCTTGTTTACTGGATCCCACAGTCTATACCCGAATTCCTCATGGCCATAACCCAAGAAAATACACTGCTTTGCCTTGTCATTAAGCTTGGACCTCTCATCCTTAAGAATGTGAACAAATGCCTTACAGCTAAACACTCTGAGATGATCATAAGATACATCTTTCCTTGTTCAAACCCTGTTTGGTATATCATCATTCAATGCTGCTGCTGGGGACAGATTAATCAAGTCAACTGCTGTTCTTATAGCCTCCCCTCAAAATGGCTTAGGAAGCTTCGCATATGACAACATACACTTGATTCTTTCTTCAATTGTTTTGTTCATTCTCTATGCTACACTATTGAGCTGAGATGTCTAAGTAGGAGCATTCTCAAGCTTGATTCCATGGACATTGCAGTAATTCTCAAATGGCCCTCGGTACTTACCACCATTGTTTGCTCTCACTGCCTTCAGTTGTTTTCCTATCTCCCTTTCAACCTTGACATGGAATTCTTTGATGGCATCAAGCACCTGATCCTTGGTCTTCAGAGCAGTAGCCCAGACCTTCCTTGAATGGTCATCGATGAAGGTCACAAAATACAATGCTCCTCCAAGAATTTTCTCTTGCATAAAACAAACAGCAGTATGAATCAAATCAAGTATATTTGATTTTCTTGATGGGGGATGTGAATGAAATGCAACTCTTTGAGTTTTCCCAGCTATGCAATCGACACAAAATTTAAGAGTCATACCTTGCAAGTTGGGTAGACATTAATTTCTAGCAAGAAGTTGTAGTGACTTCTCACTGATGTGGCCAAGCCTCTTGTGCCATACATCAATGTCTCCACCCTTTTGAACTGCATTTATCTCTCCTTTGTGAAGCTTAGCTTGCAGGACATAAAGTGGGTTCATCTTCATGTTCTTAACGATCACTAGGGATATTTTGGTGAGCTTCCACTTACTTTCAGCAAACCAAGTAGTGAAACCCTCATAATCAAGTCTGCCGGTCGAGATCAAATTTAGGTGCATATCTGGAACATGCCTAAAATCCTTGAGCAACAGCTTGCTTCCAAGGTTTGTCTCCAACCAAATGTCTCCAACGCCAAGAATCTTGGAGGCACCACTATTCCCCATTTTGACATTGCCAAAATAACCACTAAGGTAGGAAGTAAACAACTTATCATGAGGGGTGACATGAAATGATGTACCAGAATCTATCACCTAGTCACTCCCTTGGCAAATACGACTAACACAACTTTCATCACTGACAATTGTAACTTTACCATTAGTAGCTACTGTATTAGTTTCCTTCTCATCTTTATTTCTTTAACCTTGCTTTCTTTTCCAGAATTTGCATTCCTTCTTCATGTGGCCATTCTATTGCAGTGAAAACACTTAATATTTTTCCTGCCTTTTGACCCGCCTTTGGATGTACCTCTGTTGCCATGAGCTTGAGGATACCGACTTTTGCTCCTGCCATGCCTATCATGCCTTTCAAACACCAATGCCTCTGAGGTGGATTCACCTTTATCCTTCCTCTTGGCTTTTTCACTTAGAAGACTTTCGTTGACCATTTCCATAGTCAATTTGCCTCAAGGTGTAGATGTACTCAAAGACACCACCAATGTCCTCCAGCTATCAGGTGAAGAGCTCAAAAGCCACAATGCCTGTAACTCATCTTCAAGTGGTATCTTCATAGTTGCCAATTGATTCACTAAGCCTTAGAAATCACTAGTGTGCTCTGTCATACTTCTGTCATCCATGTACTTCAAATTTACAAGTCTTATGATAATCATGGCCTTGTTTTCGTATGTGTTCTTCTCATACATGACTGCTAGCTTCTTCCAGAGTTCATCAGCTTTTATATCTTCAGAGATATGGTGGAAAATGTTTACATCCACCTATTGTCTAATTGTAGCAGCTGCTTTTAGACGTAATATCTCCCACTTATCATCAGTCATTTTCTCTGGTTTTGGCTTTCCCATAACAGTTAGGAACATCTCTTTCACAATTAATATGTCTTGCATCTTGCGCTTCCAAATGGAGTAATTTGAGGGGTTCAATTTCATCATTCCACTTGAGCTTTCTCCTTCTATTTTTTGTACTCAAGAAGTTTCTAGCCAACCAGGCTCTGATACCACTCTGTTGGGGAGGAACCAGGGACCAAATGGTAATTCGCCTGAAAAAGTATTGTAACACATGCACTATAGCACTCTAAAATGCAAAAATCTGCAATCTGCACTGGCTGAAGCACGGTCACTATAGCAGGCGTGCTAATTTCGGGTTCATCCGCTACTTTAACAGGGTTACTATAGCACTGGTATAGTAGCATAATACTATAGCAAAAGTATTGTAGCATTCAAAAATTTAGAAAACTGTAAAATGCATGGGCGGAAGCACGGGCGAAGCATGGTCTCACTGCCCAGAGCACGGGTGTGCTAAATTAAGCCCGGCCATGTAAAGCCTATTTTCTGAATTTTGATACTCAAAACCTCTCCTTTTTGAGTGCAAGCTTTTGAGATCTTAACTACACAATAAAAATGTCAAAAATAACAAGCAAGACTCACGATGTAGCGTGAAAAATCCTTCAAATCGGGGGAAAAACCATAGGACTCCTTAGAGTCACTTCGAATCGTTTTCACTATGTCAATGAAAGATAATAAAATTTCTCTAAATTAAACTAGAGGCACATATGCCCTAGGGCATTAACATTCATCAAGCATTATCATCATCATTGATGGATGGATAACACACCAAATAGGAATCAAAGGAAAGATTATACCTAATTAATAGGAAGAGCTTCTTGCAAGGATTCTTCACCCAAAGTTTGAGTGAGATCCGGCGCCGAATCGCCGTCCGATCGTCTTGCCCTAGCTCAACCTTTTCCTTCTCTCTTCCTCTCTTGGTCACACTGTTTGCTGATGAATCACTCTCATCTTCTCCTTTACTATTCCTCTTCATTGACATAGATCATTTTTTTTTTGCAACTTGGGCAGGAGCCCAATTTTATTACAGCCGACCAAATGTGTTGGACCCAACAGACATTTATATAAAGTGATATACCATATAAATTAAGCTCTTATAATACACAGAGTAACTAATTCTTCTTAAACTAGGATTATATAGATTTATGTGAACTAAATCTTATTTTAAGCTAAATTAACTTTAAACTAAACAAACACGAGCTTGTGTTTATCATGGATTTTATCAATTATGAAGTAAACTTGAGTAGCAAGAACTTCTGCAGAATAAAAACATCATTAGTATTGTGAGGGAGGCATCAAACTTGACCTTTGTTATCATTTCATTGCTGACCCTTCACAAGAAATAATGATATGCAAGAGGAAGTGGTTAAACGAAACCTAAAATGCCTCAAAATGTCAAGAGTAGAGGCTCCAAACATACAATAAAAAATTCTTGTTAGCTAAACACTTTGAGGGGTGCTACTGCTAGTGCAGCTTCATCCCTAAAGTTTAAATTACTAATACATGAATTTTTGGTCCTCACAAGTTTTGTTAATGGGAAATGAAACTAAGGGAGGTTGTAATCATCTTGTTATTCTTATAGGATATGGAAGTTCATGCATATGATTATTTGATCATAGAACGTGATATCTTTAGGAAAGTTTAAAGGCAGTCTAGGTGGTGGTTGATAATGGGATAAAATGTAGCTTGCTTACATGATCGGAGGTTTGTGCAAGCTCTCAAACTCCTTAAAGCCATACTAGTTAAAGTTGGGCACCCTCAAGTACACATCATTCCTAGGAACTGGAGCAATTGTACTGCATGGTTGGCCAGTCACGGCATACATTACCACTGTTTGTCTGTCTTTCATCATGAGCTCCCGAAATGGTTAATGAAGGCTTTGGTAGTGAATGGATTCAAGATGTAACTTTATTGTCCTTTCTTTTTTATTGGTGTAATTTCCTTCCTTAGGGCCTCTTTGGCCTGTGTTTTTTGTTTTCCTCTTGTTTCTCTGTTCTTTCTTTTCAATAAAATAGCTTTTAAGCTCATTTAAAAAAAAAAAAAATGTAGGTTGATTCTTGTGGCTACTGGAGATTTAAGTTCTCTTGTATGTGCACGGGTTATTAGAGATCTTAGTGCTTCTATTGATATATTGAGTGTAGCCTTCCATTGTTTTTTAATTAAAGGGAATACTACTTCAGGTAGGATTTACTACTTGCTATATTAATTGTTTTTTTTTATTTCTTTTATAATGGTTCACTAGTTATTTGAAAAATCCTTAAGAACAATTACTAGCCTATAATTTTATCCCCGTGTAAAAAAAATGCTATTTTGGTTTAGGCAAGATATTGGTGGATTTATCACTTGTTTTTCGTTTTATAAGAAATGATTTGATATATATTGGATTGCTTGAAACTTGACATTGAATAAGAAATGTTTTGTTAAAAGAATTAGCATGAAAATAATTTTTTTATGGCTTGACACCTACAAATGTGTATAAATGCTATTGTTATTGTAAAATTATATTTATTCTCATGTGAAGAATATTGTTTATTACAATTTGGTTTAGAGATAAGGTTTTCATTTCTATCAAAAAGGAAAGAGCTCCACCTACTGTAGTAGGGGCTATATTATCTAGCATATTGAGTAATCATTTAGTTGACCAATGTTATGATAATCCCCATTAAAGAGGCATAAAGAAATCCTAATGGAGTGGGTGTTGATAGCTGCATAAATACATAGATAGACTGCATTATCACATATGTGGTCTTAAGCTAATGCCAGGGGGTGCTTAACCTCTCTCCTTCCACCATTTTATTTGTTTTTTTTTAAATACGACATTTAGCTTCAGCATATTTTGAATTATGCCGTGGCCATAGCTAGTTCGGATAGTTTCTTGGCAATTCAATTATTTGAATTTTAAAATACCACCTTTGAGTACTTATCATTATTTCTTATACATGTTGTTCGTCTGATATTCTTTACATTGGGCTTTATTTTGACATTTCTTAAACATGAGTTTGGCTCACTATAGCTATGTGTTATGTGTTTAATATATTTAAAGTGTAGGATCATGTAATTAGATTTTTGTGATACTCTTACTCTTATTTATTTTGCAATATCTTTCTAACGCTTTGTTGAATAATTGTATTGCTCATCTACTCTATCAATGTTATTCAAGTATTTATCCTTAGACCACTGTGCTTGCCACCTTAGCTTTAGTGGACTCATATTGTTGTTTAGTTTCAAGTGTTGTTCTATGTTTAAGGTCTTAAAGTGGATCTATTAACATTGTATGATTTTTGTATAACTTTGACTATATATATAGTGGAGCCTACCCAAGTCAAACTTGATTAATCTTTGCCCTTTCCCTTTCTCTTCCTTGCAACGTGTGGCTTGCTTTTTTTTTTTTTTTTTCTTTTCTCTTCTTTATAGCTCATGAACAACCTTTTACTCTTGTCAACGGCCTTTGGGTCAATCGGCACTCAAGTCCCCCATAAGGACGTCTCGTAAGTGACGAAAGTTCTAATCTTTGGAGTGAGGGTGTATGTCTGAGAGCTGTGAGCACGAACTATGGGTGGTCCTAGCGCCCATGTGAGCGCGGGCCCCACAGTCCCAGTCAAGGGGTGTGCATGCTCCTGTCTTAATTTAGCGGGCCCATTAGGGGTTTCGTTCTTCTTGAAAAAAACAACAACATTTTCCTCTTGTTTCTTACAAGTAACCGAACACCTTCCCTTCTCCGATACCTTATCATTAGCCATGTTCCACTATGCTCATGCCAGAGCTTGGGTCTTTGTTATAAATAAAAATTCACAAGCAACTAAAGAATAAAGACCTCAAATCTGCACACTCCAGTAAAAGCTTGCAAAGCTTTTAATTACCATTAAGCATCAAAATATAGAGACAAAAATAGAGCATGCTGGACAAGCCTTCAATGAAAACAAGAGTTCAACATGAAATAAAGGCTACTGGAAATAGGAAAGAAAGGAAAATCCGGTCTGCGACCGTGGAAATCACTCTAACGAACATGCTCTCACATGACGTGAGCCCATACCATCCTTCTTCTTCACTGCCTCCATTATATCATCACAAACTCATTATAGAGGCTATTCTTCCTCCTATCTCGAGCTCCCACCTGTCGTTCCATGATCCATTCATTTCTCCTTTTTTGCTTCCCGATCACATGACTCCATGGTGCCTCTTCCATGCACCTTTGCTTAGTTGACTTGTCAACACTTTCACCTCCCTTTGGTTCTTCTGATGATAAAAGGAAGAGGAATAGGAGAAGCTTGGCTAATGAGAAACGGAAGAGGAATGGGTGAAGCTTGAAATATTTTCAGCTTGACTTCATTGAATCACAAGATAACATAATATAAAGACTCAAAAGTAGACTGACACAGCAGTAAAACATAAACACACAAACCTCAACATTCTTCCCTTGCTTAGAACTCTTTTATCCTGAGAGCTTCAAGGAAGTGCTTGTGTTTATGGTAGGGTAGTGCTTTGGTAAATATGTCTGTGACTTGGTCGTTTGTGCTGCAGTAAATCATTTTGAGTGTGTCGTCTTTCACCAGATTCTCGGATGAAGTGGAAGCGTGTGTCGATATGTTTGGTGCGGCCATGCAAGGTTGGGTTTCAGGTGATGGAGATGGCAGACTTGTTGTCGCAGAGAATGGTGCTAGGTCCAGTCTGTTTCTCACCCAAGTCTTCAAGCAAATGTCAACCAAATTGCTTCGCATACTGCCGAAGTAGCCGGTAAGCTTGAATTCATCCCTGTGAGTTTAGTGAAGCCTGTAGCTCAGTGTTCCCGATATGTAGTGCAATATACGCTTAATTGCACCCATGTGATGTGCTATAGGAGCTTGCATGAATTGCGAGACAACTGACAACATACACAAGATCATGTCTAGCGTGTGTCAAGAATAGCAAGCTTCCCACAATCCTTCTATAGCGAGAGGGATCAACATTTCCTGAATTGTTTTTTAGGTATAGTTTCTCATTTGAATTCATGGGGTGGAGCTTGCTTTGCAATTTAGCATTCCCATCTTTCTCAATTGATCTTCAGCATATTTGTGTTGAGAGACGAATAGAGATCTTGGTTTTTGCTTTATCTCTAGCCCTAAGAAGTATCTTAATGGCCCCGAGCTCAAACATCTCAACGGTTCTCAGCATGTCTTCTCTAAATTTAGTCAGCATTTGAATTGAAGAGCTCATGTAGATAACACCATCTACATACAGGCATTTTGTACAAACACAGCTTGTTGGAAATGCTAATCAATGCAGCTATACCAAGCTCTGGGAACTTAGGGAAGCCCATATGATGTTTTTCGAAAGTTATACACCTTCTTTTCTTCTCCTTGGATAACAAATCCCTCTGGTTGTGAAACGTACACTTCCTCCTTTATCTCATTGTTGAGAAAAGCAGTTTTAATGTCAAGTTGATGAATAGTCCGCCCTCTGCGAGCTACTATGGCCAAGAACAAAGGTTTCCATTCCTGCCACAAGAGAAAATTCCTCTTCGAAATCAATTTGTTCAAGCTACGAGTATCCATTTGCGAGTGTCAATTTGTTCAATCTTTAAACTAGGACTTAAAGATCCATTTAAGTCTGATTGCTCACTTATCTTGAGGCAAAGTGGACAGCTCCCACGTATTGTTTTCTTGATTGCATTCAGTTCTTCAAGCATTGCAATAGCCCAATCTTTGCTCTTCAGTGCCTTCTCATAAGTTGTCGGGTCTACAGTAGTTAGAGCAAATGAACATGTATTGTATATGTCTGATAGGGATTTATACCTTGCAGGTTCTCTGTTTGAATATGCATTGGATGAAAGTTGCACATTGTCTGGACGTTCATCAGAAAACGCAAACGGTTGAGATGCTTCCAAGTGCTCCATAGTTATGTCATTTCCCAAATCACCAGTGCAAGAGAATTTTAGTGTTGCTGACTCATCATTCCTTGTCCAATCCCAGCTTCTATCTTCGAAAAACGTAACATTCCAACTTATTTCGACTTTCTTGTGTCTTTGGTTCTAGTTTTGGATTTTCAGATATGGGACTGACCTCTTACCTGTCAAGGGTATTTGAGTTTTGGTCCATGTCTACTCATAAGCTAAGCCAGACGGAATGTTCTTGAGTGGAACTCACCTTTTCAGGGTTTTTGGGGTTGGGAGGCTTTGAATGGTTGTAGTAGTCAATGAAAATTTAACTGCGTGACTTGGCGTCGAACTTGCGCCTAGATTGAGGGTCAGCTATTGCATAAGAAAGGCTGCCGAAGACCAGAAGGCTGTCAACTATTGGTTTTGACTCGATGAGTACCTCATATGGCGTCTGGTGGCTGAGAGCACTGGTTGGAGAGTGATTCAAAACATGAATGACGATCACCACAGCTTCTGCCTAGAGAGCTACTGGTAACTTCTTCTCCATCATCATGGTTCTTTTTGCCATCTCAGTAACATTTCAGCTTTTATGTTTGGCCACACCATTTTGCTAAGGTGACTATGGTGTGGTGAGTTGTCATCTCAATCCAGAGGTTTTACGCATAAGCTATTGAACTCACGAGAGACAAACTCTCCTCCTTGGTCAGTTCGCAGAGTCTTCATAAGTAACGAAAGTTGCTTCTCCAGTGATATCTTGAAAGTTTTGAAGCTCTAAAGTGCTTCCGACTTGTTGCAGAGGAAGTAAACCCAACTGTAACTCAAGTAATCGTCAGTTAACAAGAAGAAGAAGATACTACCTCCAAGGGAAGGGGTCTGCATGGGTCCAACCAAGTCTCCATGTACAAGTTCCAACAGAACAGCTACTCTTTTGGCATGTCCTTTTGGAAACACATGTCTTGTTTGTTTTCCAAGAGAGCATGCTTTACATGTTGGTTGTACTGGTGCAATTGGTGGAAAACCATTTACTAGATGTTCAACTGATAGTTTCCGCAAGCTTTTTTGATGCAAATGTCCGATTCTATTGTGCCAAAGTATAGATCTAGCTTCTTCTTCTTCTTAGACAACATGAGCAGAGCCAATATCATTTACATCTAGAGGGAATAACCTATTAGAGGTCATCTGAACTCGAGCAACCTGAGCATTCGAAAGATTATCTTTGATGGTACACTTCCCATTTGGAAACTCCACCATGTATCCGGACATCACCAGTTGTCCTACATTCAACAAATTATGAGCAAGATCAGGGATGTATTAAATGTTAGTTAAAATGTGGGTTTTTCCAGAACTTGTCTCCAAAGCCACTGTGCCGATGCTTGCGACTTGCAAGGTCTTCCCATCTCCTATTCTGATTGTCTGGTGAAGTGTTTCTTCAATGTGTTGATAGATACTTTTATCTCATGACATGTGGTTAGAGCAACCACTGTCGATCAACCACATCCCTCCGTCTCCTTGGCTTCTTCAATAACGTTTGCCTCCTTAGTTCTGTACCAACAATGGGACTTCATGTGCCCATATTTCTTGCATATAAAGCACTGTACTCCCTTGTGTTGCTTCCTAGCATCAATGCCATGACTGAGCTCGTGATTCTTTCCTCGTCTGTGGTCTCTCCTTCTGTAGCAACTGCGATCGCGACCTCAGCCTATTCAGTTGCTATGCTCGCCAAATGGAAAGCTTTTCACATGGAGAGCTTTCTCCTCTTCCTGCTCATTTGCAATGTTTAGGATGTACTCATGGATCTTCAAGGAACCACTGAGTGCATTAATACTAAGGGTATTGAGATTCTTTACTTCTATTATGGAGTGTACAACATTTGAAAACCCAGAGGTGAGGCTTCTCAGGATTTTCTCCACAACAACCTTCTCAAGTAGATGATCACCCATCATTCTAATTCTAAACACCACATCCAACACTCTACTGATTAAATCCAGGACCACTTCTCCTTGTTTCATTCTCGCAGCATCAAACTCTAGGTGAAGAGAGTGCAACTTCACCGTGTTTGTATATGAGTTTCCTTGGAACTCCGTTTTAAGAGTTTCCCAAGCATCTTTGGCAGTCTTTGCTTTTGAAATCCTAATGAGAATCTTCGGATCAAGCGTCTATTGGATGAGGTACAAGGCTTTCACATCCTTCTTCATGCTCTCGTTCAGCCATTTGCCTTCCTCTTCCTTGTTGAATTTATTCTCGACGAGGTTCCACAGATCTCTTGATCTGAACATTATTTTCATTATGAGTGTCCACAGGTTGAAGTTTTCACCATTAAAGAATGGAACATTCACCTGTGAAGAGGATGAGGCACCCCCAGTCACTGTATATCAGTTCTTTGATACCACTGATGATAAAAGGAAGAGGAATAGGAGAAGTTTGGCTAAGGAGAAAAGAGAGAGGAATGGGTGAAGCTTCAAATATTCTCAGCTTGACTTCATTGAATCACAAGATAACATAATATAAAGACTTGAAAGTAAATCGACACAAGTAAAACATAAACACACCAAAAGCAAACATCCAATCAGCCACATTTTTAGCCATGCATGTACACTGCGCCTTTAGCCTTGCAAGTACACAGTAGCCCAACATTTTGAGCATTCTACTAGTAAACCTCAACATCTTCCACATTGCCTTCTTTATATAATATTTTGTATGGGACTGTAACAGTCTTCTAAAAAAGGGCTAAGCTTCACCCTTTCTCCCATTTATTTGTGCTGCTATGGGTGAGATTGGGTGGAAACCTTTTTGCATAACCTAGGAACCAAGGGAGGCTTCAAGGGGGTGGTGCAGATGGTGCTTCTTCTAAGTAAGTCTTTGTTAGGGTTCTTCTTGCTTCATATGAATCTAGGTTGCTAGATTTTGGCATTGTGATTTTTTAGCTTGAAGTTTTTAGTTCAAATTTTTGGTTCTTCTTTATCGTTTTATGTGAAATGTTGTGTAGTATTTCTAGCATGGGTTGATTGTCAAGTGGTGCAACTACTAGATATTTTTATCATGCTCTTGAAGTGTTTGTTGGAATGCCCATGAATTTTGGTTGATAGACATGCTTTGAACTTTATTGTTATTCATGTGAATTCCTTTGTGTCGCTTTATTACACTTTTGCTTGGCATGCATAAGTTTGTTGCTTTGTGTAATGGGAAGTTTTGGTCTTGATCCCTCAATATAGCTTACAAAGTCTAGTAGTTCTCAATGTTTTTTTATTTTGTTATTTTGTAACTTCGATATGTATACACTTTCAAAGTTTTAATGTGTGGTTAGTATCTTTACACCTAGACTTGTTGGCCTAATTTTTAGCTTTATTACATATTTTTATTTGTTCTGTAAAATGTGTCAGTATTCTTTAACCTTTGTACTAGACTAATAGGTGTTTGAGTTGGATATGTGCTAAAAATTGGCTAGAACTTTTTCAAAGGACTTGTTTAAGTGCAATATGTGTTTTTTTTTTGCTTGACTTACATGGATTGTGATTCTTTTTCATCTTGGTTGTTTAATATCACTATTGTGCCATTAGGCTATGATAACGTGCACTATTACTTTGGAGATTTAATCCTATTCCAATCAGAGTTGATCTGATTATGTTATGCAAAGGACATTTTCAAGGGGTTTGATCATAGTAGTTGAGTTGAATTTTGGAGTTGGGAGATTTTCAAGTAAGTAATCCACATATTACTATTTGGTTATTTTTTCTTTTAGTTTTAATGTTTATCTATTTATTTTTTATAATAATTCCTTTATTTACCTTGAAAACAATTGGTTTAGTTCTTTGAAAAGTGGGCTATTATTTTGAAATTAAGACTATAGTTTTGCATTAGTTCATTGGTGAAGGTTCCTAATATTTTGGCTTAGGCTACAAGGTAAAATAAATAGGTTTCAGTAATTCTGACTCTGGGCCATCGAGGTAAAATAAATGATTTTTGATAATTTGACTCGAGTGCCACAAAGGATAAATAAAATGTAAATACTAAGTTTAGGTGATAAGTGTCTAAATACACTATATTTCACCGAAGCATTCTATGCACTTTCATGCATTTTTAATAACATCGATGCTCGTTTATGCCATTTCTTATGTAATTTTATTTCAGAACATGGAAAACCCTTTGAAGCTCGTGGAAATGTTTAGTGGTGTCTTTGGAGGCTAAAAATACCATTGTCAAAGACCATTCGAAGATCATATGAACCCTTAAGCACCGGGCTATGAGAAAAAGAGTGATCAGGGCAAGAACACATCCAAATACCCCCAACCAGGGGCTGTGGGGCCATGTGAGGCAATTATCTGACCACAGGGCACAGGGAGAAGCCTGTGTAGGCTGCATGTAGGAAGAGAATTGCCGTACAACTCCAAGCTCTTGCAACGTACAAAACCATTGGGGAAGGGTGTTTTTGGTTGAAAAACAACGAGAGAAGAGGATAGAACTCAAAGGAAGCCTCCAAGAACTTGACGGCGCGGATGGGATGAGTGCTCACCACCGCCATTAGTCGGCAAACATGGAGTTTTACAATATTTTTGGATTGTTTCATTTCATCTATTGTATTCTCCATTTATATGATGTCGAACTAACCTCCCAAGGCCGTCGGGCTCAGGTAAACCTTGGGAGGATGACTTGTATGGATGATTAATTTATATTACATTGATGTTTGGTTTGAAATCAACTTTGATTCTCTTCTATTATTTTAATGTTCAATCTGCAATGGATGGTTTTCGTAGATTTAATCTTGACTGATGTTTGTAGAGCGGGTTGCTTGTATGCAATAGGTCACACACGGATCAGAGAGGGATCCAGTGTATCTGCACACAAGAGGTTTTGGGTGTCAGTAGCCTTCCGCGTTAGTGTTTAACTCTAGATAAGGACTCATTATATCTAATGACATTGTAGGAGCATCAGGGGATCGAAACCCATATGAGATTAGGACGATCACTGGAGGTTTCAGAGTAGTCGACCTTAGAGTCTCATGGATCAAAGCCTAGCCAACATCATACTCTATTAATATTTCATATGTACTTGTTATTTTGCCGAGTGAATCCTTGCCTGAGGCCTTCCTTCTCCTTTGTATTTCTTTATCAATTTAGCTTGTGTGGTGTTTACTTTCCCTATTTTCTTTAATATGCTATTAATTAAACAACCATTTTTGTTGGTAGACTAAATAGTGCTGTGAACGATGAAGTAACAGTACTTCTCGGGCCCTAGGGAATATGACTTCCCCCGGCCACACACGCGGGATTTATTATTTGACGACCCACGCACTTGCTGCCAAGGGAGCGTTGCATTCGTCATACGATGACACACACCCACAATCATTGGGAGACATATACTTTTCAAATTCTATTATGTTATAAACCTATATTTTTGTTAAATCATTCTAGTTTTGTAAAATATCATTCATTCTTTTTTATAAAGCACTCAAGTACAAGTTGTGATTATCATTGGTACCTATGTCTTGATATCTAAACTTGGTATTTTTCATAATCTTTTTAGTGGATTGCTTATTGGGCTTTTAAGCTTATAGTGTTGTTGATTATCTCTTTCAAATCATGAGTAACGTCTTCTAGGTGTAGTTTAGTAGGGGTTAATAAGTAGCTGGCATAGCCTTACATACCCATTGAGTTTTCCCTCTAGGTGTGTGGTCATTTGTCAGCAGTCAAAAGTCTACTGAACTAGGTTCAAGCCACAACAATATTGTTAATTTTAAAAGTGTTTTCTTCCAATTTCTTGCTTCAGATAAATTTTGAATATTATTGAAAAAAATGCAAGTAGGGTTTCAATAAGTTTTGCAGTGTCTTGAAGTTATGTGGGCATATGCATCACCTACTTCAAGATAGGAAGGTGGTTGTCATGTGCTCAACATGCATGTTGGGAATGACACTCACCATCTTTCTTCGTCTCCTTTGTGGCATTCGTTCAAGAACTCTGGTGGTGATCCCGCAAGCGCACGGGGTCGTCAAGTAATAAACCACTCGCGCACGCACGAGTGGGTCGTATTCCCAAGGGCCCAAGGAGCTGCTATTACTCCCCTTTCGTCTATTTGCTAGCCTAACACTTCAAAAGATAAACAGTGATTGCAAAAAGATAAAAAACTATTAAAATGAAATCCGGGCTACTACTACACACACTTAGCGAACAAGGGAGAATCAAACACACGAAGAGGTGATTTGGACAATGAATTCTCCTAGGGTTGTCATTAGGTCCTGAATTTAGGATGAAATATTGAGATGGTAGCTGGGCCAAGAGACTCCTAAAATAGGTCAACCCCGATGGTCACGGCGATCAACCCCTAATCCGGTAGAAGTATTGGATCGGATCACATCCGCCCAAATCCTCCTATGATTGCATTAAACTTAGGGAAATCTCTAATTAGGGTCAAACACAATATCTATGTTCATACCTAATGGTTGGAGGGGTACGAAATACCCGATGGTCACGGTGTATTCATACATGAATCCCTTTCAAGCTTGGTGAGTCTAATACTAGGGCAATGGTCATGCAACCTAGCATTTCCTAGAATTGGCGCACCGAGTTCTCATGCATACCAAGGCATTAAAATACACCAAACATGAACCACAAACTATAAGATTCCATAAAAGAAATACAACATCCAACAATACATCACAAGGATGATCATCCAAATTACAAACAAACAACCCTAGAATTCATCATGTCCAAACCACAAATAAATTAGTTCCTCATGAAAGAGGAACACTCAAACAAGTTCAAGGAGCAAATATACAAGAAAAGAAGGAAGAAACACTCCCTCTAGCTTTGGAAACCCTTGAATGGATGAAGACCTTCAAAATACACCTTGATGTCTTGGATCTTCCCTAAAAATCTTCTCCTTCGATGTGTGCCTCCCTCTTGGTGAAGCTTGCGCCGTAGATCGCCGGAAATGGCCGGCAAAGAAGGTGGGGCACCGGCCCTAAAAGAGTAGATGATGATCCCCTCAAAGAATGCCCTAACTTTCCTTTATAAACCTCTTTTTCGGGCATCCATACGGGCTGCCTTGCGGGCGCATGCTTGCCCGCAAGGCTCCCAGCCTTTTTCCAGAAAATCCCGTTTCGATGCTACATTGCCCGCTACAGTAACAGCTACAGTAATCATGCTGCAGTAATCCTTCTACAGTACTGCTACAGTGATAGAAACTCGAAAACATCGTATTTGATACGGATTTCTTCCCAAATACGTTCTTGAGCTCATTTTGGCTTATTTAGGGTCTGCAACATAAAATAAAGAGATTTAGACCATAAGAAGGGCATCGGCTCATAAAAAGATAATAAAATAATACAAATTAATACGTATAAAATACATATACTTAGGCGTTTATCAAACTCTAAAAGAACATAAGCTTTCTTTTCAGCCTCATTATGGCCAATATTTCAGTCCATAGAAGATGTCATTGAAGTACGTCCATCAGGAACCTCATGAAAACTTTAGTGAGAAATCCCCATTGAAAGTTGAGTAAGATGCTCCCATTCAAGGATGAGTAAAAAGCCCTGTCGAACGTTAAGAGAGAAGCCTAGTGGAAGTGTAGCCTAGAAAAGAAACAAAGTGCAACTATGAAATTCTATTGAAGGTATGATTTTGTTTTTTTTGGGTTATTTTATCACCAGTTTCTTAGTGCTTAGAGTAATAACTAGCTTAATTATATAAGTGACTTTTATTGCAAGCCTTGGATAATTAATATTTTTAGTAGGTATAAAGAGGAAGGTTTATCTCACACCTCGACCCCAAAGCCGGGCAAGCTGACAAACTGTCTACATAGGACAGGGCTGGGCCCCACCGAGTGCAAGTAACTCAAATCTCAAATCTAGTATAGGATACAGATAGTAAAATACCGAATAAATCGATTCACGACATACTTAAATTAAATAAATAAATTTCAAGTATAGGATAATAATAAAAGCACAAACCGAAAGAATACGAGAATTTCAAGAATAAAATAAATTTCTAAATAATTACATATTTACCGTGCACCAAAGGTACGGAGTTAGACGGGTGCAAGAGCCTACCTGGTTCCGAATTACGAAGTTGGGTTCAACAGACGCTATTGGATCTAAACCTCAAGGCCTGAAGTTAAGGTTACACTGACGAGGCGATCCTCAGAACCATTTTAAATCACAACAACGACGACGGCCGGCGATCCGAGAGAAGTTAAATCTTGGCGAAGAATCTAGCTGCCGGAGCACCCGAGAGTAAGGTTTTGGAAGCGTCTCCTTCTTTTCCTCTCTCTCTCTCCAGACATGATTAGGCTTTTATACAACCCTTAATTTCGGTAAAACGACAACCAAGAGGGACCAAATGTCAAACAAGTGGGGTAGTCATGGTCGGGTATCCAATGCTGTCAATAATGCAAACAATACAATATTCCCCCCTTAAAAGGAGTTTAGTCCTCTAGACTCGCATCAAGAGTCAGCAATCTGGGTAATGCTCCCTCAAGTCGACCTCTTGCTCTCAAGTGCTTCACCACTGGAGTGATTGCTCCATCTAACCTTGATCAATGGGATCACTTGACTCCCTCGATACTTTTCCCTGTAGTCGAGAATTTCCACTGGTTGCTCTACGTAAGACAGATTCTTCTGAAGCTCCACTGGTTAATGCAGAATGACATGCGATGGATCAGACTGATACTTCCTCAGCATAGAGACATGAAAGACATTATGGACCTGAGCTAGATCTGGAGGTAGGGCCAAACGATAAGAGACAGCTCCAACGCGCCCTACTATCTCAAAAGATCCAATGTAGCGTGGGTTGAGCTTCCCATGTTTTTCCAAATCTTACAACACGAGATGCCCTCAACAAAACTATGTCACCTACCTTAAAGTCGAGGTCTGAGCAGTGTTTGTCTGTATAGTTCTTCTGTCGACTCTAAGCGGCTTTCAGGTTTCCCCTGATGAGCTTCACTTTCTCTTCTGCAATCTACAACAACTCTGGACTTAACAAATTTCGCTCTCCTACTTCATCCCAACACACAATAGATCGACACTTCTGCCTGTAGAGACCCTCATACGGTGCCATTTGAATACTCGCCTGAAAATTGTTGTTATAGGCAAACTCCGCCAAAGGCAAATAGCGATCCCAAGGATTAGAAAAGTCGAGGGCCCATGCGGGAAGCATGTCCTACAAAGTCTGTATCTTCCTCTCAGACTGACCGTCAGACTGGGGATGAAATGCTGTATTGAAAGTTAGTTTAGTGCCCAAAGCAGACTGTAAACTCCTCCAAAATCTCTGCTAGGTATAACTCAGCTAATTTCTCAAGACCCATTCCAAGCCTCAAGGGCAGAGAGTGTGCTGATTTGGTTAGTCGGTTAACAATCACCCACACTGACTCGTGCTTTCACCAAGTACGGGGTAAGCCAGTTACAAAGTCCATCGTGATGTGCTCCTACTTCTATTATGGAATCAGTAACGGCTAAAGGTAACCTGCCGGTATCTAATGCTCTGCTTTTACGTGCTGACAAGTAAGACAGTGAGCTACGAAGATAGCTATTGCTCGCTTCATGTTGTTCCACCAGTAGTGGTCCTTGAGCCCTCTGTACACTTTGTACCTTCGGGGTAGATTGTGTAACTCGAGTAATGGGCCTCCTCGCGAATGTCCCTCTTCAAATCAGGATCATCGGGTACACATAACCGCTCTCCAAATCTGATAGTATCATCTTCGTGCACTCGGAATTGAGATGGCACTTCCCGCTGAAGCTTAGCACAGATCTCTTGCAATTTAGGATCTTGCATCTGGGTTGTCCTGATCCTATCCAACAAGTTAGGTCGGATGTGCATGTTGGCCAAACTCACCTTGGAGCTTAGTGGAAGGACCACCAACTCAAACTTTCTCATATTCTCTAATAGCTGTTTCTGCTCAGTCAAATCTGCGGCGGCTCTATAGTTATACCTCCTACTCAGTGCGTCAGCCACTACGTTAGTTTTTCCTGGATGGTGGTGGATACTGAGGTCATAATCCTTGATAAGCTCCAACCACCGCCTTTGTCTCATGTTGGGCTCTTTATGAGTGAGGATGTACTTTATACTTTTGGGGTCTGTGTACACTTCACATGGTTCCCCATAAAAAAAATGCCTCCACATCTTCAACGCAAAGACGATTGCTGCCAACTCCAGGTCGTGGGTGGGGTAATTCGCTTCTTGCAGTTTAAATTGCCTTGAAGCATAGGCAATGACTCGAAAGGTTTGCATCAAAACACACCCCAAACCTGACTTGCAAGCATCACTATAGATCACGTATCCACATCCACTTTCTGGCAGTGCAAGAATAGGTATCGATACGAGTCTATGCTTCAGCTTTAGGAAACTACGCTCGCAAGCTTCAGTCCAGATGAAACGGGCTCCTTTTTGGGCTAGTATCGTCAAAAGCGCTGCTAACTAGGAGAAGTCCTGTACAAACCTCCGATAGTAGCCAACTAAGCCAAGAAGACTCCGGATTTCTCTGACCGTGCTCGGTCTTTTCCAATCCACGATTGCTTCTACCTTTTCTGGATCTAGTGAAACACCGTTTTTACTGATGACGTGCCCCAAGAAAGCCACACTATCAAGCCAAAAATCACACTTAGAAAATTTGGCATATAGCTCGTGCTGTCTCAGTGTCTCTAGTACAATCCCTAAATGCTTCGCATGCAGTTGCTTACTGTGCAAGTAGATCAGTATATTGTCAATGAAGACAACTACAAATCAATCTAAGTAGCGTCAGAACACCCGGTTCATCAGATCTATGAACACCGCCGAGGCGTTAATGAGTCCAAAAGGCATCACCAGAAACTCATAGTGCCCATACCTCAACTGAAAGCACTTTTCGTAATGTCCTGGCCCCTGATTCGAACCTGATGATACCCAGACCACAGATCAATCTTGGAGAAGATTTGAGCTCCACGCAGCTAATCCATAAGATAATTATTCCTCGGTAACAGGTACTTGTTTTTTACTGTCACCTTGTTCACCTCACGGTAGTCGATGCACAGCCTCAGTGATCCGTCTTTCTTTTTTATAAACAACAGCGGAGCTCCCCAAGGCGACATGCTTGGTCGAATGAACCCTTTCTCCAACAGCTCCTCCAGTTGCTTCTTCAGTTCTTTTAGTTCAGCAGGTGCCATCCGGTATGGTGTCCTGGATAAAGGAACTATGCCTGGAGCCAAGTCAATGGCAAACTCCACCTCCTTCGCAAAGGGTAATCCAGGAGGATCCTCAGGGAAGACATCAGGGAACTTGCTGACAACTGGTAGGTCTGACATTGAAAAGCCGATATGAGTTGCCTCTATGACAGAGGCGAGAAAACCGATACAGCCACTACTGATCAGCTTCTGAGCCTGCTGGGAAGAAATCAACTGAGCTAGGGTATACCCCTTACTGCCACAGAATGTAAACTCTTCCTGTTAAGGGAAACAGAAGTACACCTTTTTCTTTTGACAGTCAACTACAGCATACACTGATAAAAGCCAGTCTATGCCGAGGATGACGTTATAGTCTCGTAGCTCCATAAGGTGCAAATCGGCGGTAAGCTCGCGTCCCTCGATAAAGATAGAGCATGCAACTACTAAGCGGTCAACAATCCTTACCGCTCCCATAGGAGTAGTGACACACATAACATGCGGTAACTCAACAACAAACAGAGAATTCTTACTGGTAAAAGACATCAACACAAAAGAATGCGTAGCTCCGGGATTAAATAATGCACAAGCATAGCAGGAATGCACAGTAATAATACTTGCCACCACATCATGGGATGCTTGGGCGTCTTCCTGTGTCAGAGCAAAGACTCGGCTGCATGTTGCTGGACTACCACGGCCTGTTGGGCGAGAAAAGGAAAAATGTTGGTCTTACATAAGCGCCTTCCCCTTCCTACCCCTCGAGGTGCCCTGCTGGGACTAACTTGGACTGTCTATCTGTTGTGATCCCCCAGATAACCTGCATTACTCACCTGGTACGTCTTGGGTCCCACCGCTTCCTTAGGTCTAGGGCGGGTTCTTTGGATACTGAGCAACGAGATGCTCTTGGCTGCGGCAATAATAACACGCGCCTGTTGCGCGTCTACACTCTGCCTGTGTATGGCGTCCCCTATAAGTAGGACACTGGTCTCCTGGGCTACACTGTCGGATGAACCTCTACCTTCAGAGCTAGATGATAAAGCCGGGGGTCTACTGTAAGGTTATGACCGGTGCTCTCCCCTAAAATGTCTAGAGCTACTCCCGGAAGACTAACTCTTCCGAGGGTTCTGACCACAGTTCCGTTACTGATCACGCGTACCAGGATCCTATGTCTCTTGCCAAGTAATCTCAAGGTCCTTGGCAATGTCAATTATCTCCGCATAAGGCTGCCTCAAAAATGGTATAATAGCCCTCGGAATATGGCTCTTCAGGCCTTCTGCAAAATGACGCGATCGGCTCTTCTCATCTGCCTCTAAGGACCAGGCAAATTCTAACAACCAGTCAAACTCAGCCTCATACTCTTCAGGACTCATAGTTCCTTGCTTCAAGCTCAGGGACTGTCTCTCCAATTGAGCTCGTCGGCTCCATGAGAAATACTTAGTGTAGAAAGTTGTCTTAAAATGTTCCCAATTCTGGAAGGCTTCTTCTCCCATGAGTCTCAACTCATTTTTGAACCACTGAGTTGCACTGTCTCGTAGCATGTATGTAGCCAGTCTGACCTTGTCTTCACTTGGGCTCTACATTGCCCTGAAGGTTCTCTTCATCTGTCAGATTCAGTACTCGGCAGCTGTATTGTCAGTGGTTCCTTCAAACGATGGTGGTACGTGCCGCATGAACTCCGTCAAAGAGTCTTTGCCACCTCCTAGAGTAGGCTGCTGCTACCACTGCTGATTATGCATCACCAGCATCATCTTTCTCATGATCTTGGTCAAGGTAGTAGGATTTGGCTGTTGCTCAACTTCAGGAGCATGCTGCTGTCCTTCATTATACGATTGAATAGGGGCCTCTTGCTCCTGTTCGATGAATTCTGGGGGTGGGCTTGCAGGCCTTCTGCGAGGTCGCCTTCTACCCCTTGGCATGATCACTGAAACACAGGGAACAGTCAGAACTTGAGGACAAGCTACTCTACCCAAACCCACTCTCAGAAAAGATTTTCACATAATGGCAGAGTTTTAAATCAGAAGGGTGACATCTGACGGTAGCTCTGATGCCACTTTAATCTGTCACACCTCGACCACAAAGACGGGCCCGTTGACAAACTGACCGCATACGACAGTGCTAGGCCCCACCCATTGCAAGGTCTCAGATCTCAAATCTGGTCAGAGTCAATCCCAATAGACAAAACATGGTACAGAAATGCAGAAATACAAAACAAATAACAGTAAATAGAAATGATTCAAGTATGGGCTTTAGCAGCCCTACAGAAACACAAAGTGCCACACTTAACAGTTTGAAACAAGAGTACAATCTCACTCACAGAGGATAGAATTATAGCAAATAGAACTGACAGCTACAAGGACTAGACCCCAGAAAACCCCTTGCTCGTAAGCTCACTTCTCACCTGTAAGAAAGGGAAAACATATAGTACATGAGCTACAAGAACTCAGTAGAATTGCAACATAACAAAAGGAATACTGGATATCTGCAGAAATAAAGTTATACCTGACAGAAATACAAATAATACTCAGAATACAGAAACAATCAGAACATAGAAATAAACATAATACAGAGAATGCGTGAAAAACCAGAAATGCACATCTCTTTGACTAATAAACAGAATCAACAGCTTGAGGTTGGATCTTCGACTGTGAAGTTAGAACAAATAGAATATCAACGGCCGAAGCCGGATCTTCGACCGCAGTCGGAACGGACACACATGTCTGGTATCTCTACTACAGAAGACATGTACAAATGACTATAACTTACTCCTCCTAACTAGGTAATTTGCCACAAATGGAGATGTACTAAAACCACAATAAATTACAGAGTACAGACAGTAAAATACCAAATAAATAGATTGCGACATACTTAAATTAAATAAATAAATAAATAAATAACAAGTACAGGATAATAATAATAATAAAAGCACCAACTGAAATAATACAAGAATTTCAAGAATAAAATAAATTTCTAAATAATTACATAATTTACCGTGCGCCAAAGATACGGAGTTATACGTGGACAACAGCCTACCTGGCTCTGAATTACGAAGTTGGATTCAACAGAAGCTGTTGGATCTAAACCTCAAGGCCTGAAGTTAAGGTCACACTGACGATGAGATCCTTCGAACCACCTCAAATCACAGCAACGGCGACGGCCGACGATCGGAGAGAAGTCGAATCTTGGCGAAGATCTAGCTGCCAGAGCACCCGAGACTAAGGTTTTGGAAGCGTCTCTTTCTTTTCCTTTCTCTCTAGACATGATTAAGCTTTTAAAAAACCCCTAATTTCTGCAAAACGACAACCAAGAGGGACCAAATGTCAAACAAGTGTGGTAGGCATGGTTGGGTATCCAATGCTGTCAATAATGCAAACATTACAGTCTATGTATTAGAGTTTGTTGTCTTCGTAGAATGAGAGTTGGAGTTAGATGAAATATGTAATTGTTGGTGTCTTGAAGCTCCTCGGGTAAGACTGAAATATTTAATTCTAGATGACCTCAAGATGATGCTTCTATTTGCTCATAGGATGATTTTCAATGGATCTATAATATTCATTATATGTTCAAAAAATAATAGAGCAGATATGATGGTTAAGGTTGTGAATAGAATGACACAGGGTCCTACTAGGTTATGAATGGCATTGTAAATATGATTTCTATCTATCCTTTTACATCTCAATAATTCTAATCCCTCAAAAGTTTTTGTTTCTTTTTGGAAGTGAATGCTATGTATCATGCGTAAACTAAGATGATGATCCTTATAGTGATTTTACTCTTATTTTTAGGTGTTTATACTTATTTGGCCAATAATATGATTGCTAAGCCCCATTATTGTTTATTGTTTTTGTCTACAATTTCAAATAATTGTTTACTTGCGTGTATAATCAAAAGTCCATTATCACGAAGAGATCCATTTAACCCTACTACATGTTCCTATTTCATTATAAATTGCTTACTCATGACAATCCAAGGAATTAATTATGAATAAATAGTAACGCTCACAACTCCATTCATCGTCACACATAATTTAAACAAAATAAAGAAAGAATAACACATCCAAAAAAATCCTATTTTTCTAAATTAAAACTAGGGTACAAATGAACAATCAAATATTACTAAGTAATTCACTCTAAACAATCTCACAGTCATCACCATCTTTGACTAATAACATCATTATCCCCAATATTGCACCATCGTGAGTTTCACCCGGGCTTCAAACTTCTTGGGCACAAGGTTATGGCGGTCGTTTTTCTTAGATATGGAGGCTTTCTCCTTCTTTATCCACTTGGGCTCTTCCTCTCTCTTTTTTGGTTGGAGCTGCCTTATTTTCTCAAGTGCAGTCGAATCCAAATGCAAATAGTGGCAAGAGCGGCTAAAGCATGGTTCAAGCGATTCTTACCCCTCCTATAATATCATCTTTAGCCATTGAAGAATAAACTCCAAGAATCCTTCTTCATCTCTAATAGGTTATGTGGAAGAGGAGGAGGAGGAGGAGGAGCATAAGAAGAAGAAGAAGAAGAAGAAGAAGAAAAAGAAGAAGAAGAAGAAAGAATGATTTTTAAGAATCTTCGCCTGACAGAACGATGTGGCAGAAGATAAGATTGCAACTCTCAACTTTTAGGGGGCGTTTGGTTGAAAGGAGTAGAATGGGAGTCATTATTGATATTGTGTAAACCTTTGTTTGGGTGTGAAATAATGAGAGTAAGAGAGGAGTGGGTGAGGAGTGAGCAAGGAATGAGAGGATTGCGCATTCTTTGTTGACTCCTTGGGGTGAAATACTAAATTTACCCCTCTCATTTAATAATTAAAATTATTGAAGCAGAGTGGATATTCTGGTTTTTACACTATGACTAAATAGTTGAATTGAAGGATGTCTTTCTTGAATAGAAAAGAGATTGTCGAGATATTAATAACTTGAGTGAGTCTTTGTTCAATTGAGAAAAAAACAGTGGGTCTTCTTACTTCCCTCTTGTCTTTTCATCTTCAAAATACTATGTTTTAAGTAAACTCCCTCAAGCATTTATGATGATCTGGCATGCATTACACTTAGTTTTTAGGGAAAATTATTTATAAATCCCTCAAGAGTTTCCCTTTTCCTCTGCAGTCCCTCTGACTTTTGCACTTTCTCTGCAGTCCCTGCTTTTCACGCGTAATACCTTTTAGTCCCTACCGTGACAACCGTGAGTGTATTTTTTTGAAAATGGCAAAAGTGCCCTTGCTTTTCATTCCCGCCCAATCACATCAAGAATTCTCCCAACGCTCCTCTCCATCATATTCACTATACTTCATCTTCATCTCCATCTTCATTCTATTTCTCCTCTTGTTCTTCTCTGTTCTCTCGCAGCGATCTTGTCGTCGTCCTCATAGATTAATCCACAGGTAAGCACTGTCTGCATTTGGGCTCCATCATGTTGTATTTTTTTTTTTTTTTTTACCCAAAAACCGACGTCTACGCAGGTGTTAGCCACGATGGAGACATTTTGTGCCGTTGTTCGCTTCAGAGGCGAAGGACGGTTACTACAATTCACGGTCCTGACAGACTGGAAGGTTGTTGTCGCAGAGATCTGCGAGTGATGGGCTTTGGATCCATCTCGAGTCGTTGTGTTTGTCACGCTCGACGCGTACAACACGGTTTGCCCAATTGAGTCAGATGTGGATTTCCAACGCATGTGCCAAATACATCATACCTTCAAGAAGAATGTGGTGGACATCATCGTTGACGAAGTCAGTGGGGCAGCGGAAATAGCCAATAACATCTCCTTACCACCCACGTAATCCAGCAACAAAGATAGCTCTTACTATGTTCGTGTGTATTGTGTATTACTGCTGATTTTCCACGGGAATACGTTTCCTGTGTAACCTATTGATTTTCTGTGTAATCTAGAGTATTTTATGAATTTACTGTGTATTAAATTGATTATCAGTGTAACTTACATCTTTTCTGTGTAGTATATATCTTTTGTGCGTAACATATGTACTTTCTGTGTAATATATAGCTTCCCTGTGTAAGATATTGCTTTCTTATGTATTCCACTGCTTTTGTGTGTATTATACCGCCCTGTGAAATATTCGTAATATACCTAACGCGTCGCCATCCGCAGGGAGTCAATATCAGAAAGCATGAATGCGGACAAGGAGTCGTTCTCGTCCCAATATCGTCCCGCAGGTGCGCTCAGTATTACTCCATGTTCACAAACATCTGATGGCTCCACATTGCAAGTATGTCACCGGTTCGATGGTGTTGATAACTTCAAGGATGCCTTGCGCAGCCATGAAATAAGGAACAATTTCGACTTTACATTCATAAAGAACGACAGACTTCGCACGACTGTGAGGTGTGCTTCGCCGGATTGCCAGTGGCGTGTCCACGCATCTAAAGAGAAGAACGAAGAATCTTTCCGAGTGAAGACAATGCAAGGAACGCACACTTGCCGGGGGGGAGCGGGGGAGGGGACATCGGAACAACAGTCCACCCGAAAGCTAGCAAGAAGTGGGTCGGGGACCGTATGTTGCGGAGACTTAAAGAACGGCCATTGTATCGCGCCATCGACATACAGAAGGACATCTTTCGTGAGCACGGCGTGCGATTACCATACAAACATGCATGGATGGGTAAGGAGGTCGCTCGGTCCGCCATTCATGGCAGTGAGGTGAGCAGCTACGATTTGTTGTTGTGGTACGCAGACAAAGTGGCTGCGATGAATCCCGGTAGCGTTGTCACAGTTGACAAGGACGGAGAGCGATTTAGACGTGCCTTCTTCTCTTTTCGGACTTCTTTACTCGGTTTCAAAAAGGCGTGCAGACCATTGTTATTTGTTGACAGAACGCACTTGCTCGGCAAGTACGGCGGGATACTACTGGGGGCAACCGGCAAAGATGGGAATGAAGGCTTCTTCCATGTGGCATTTGCAATTGTTGACAACGAAACAGAAGACAATTGGACTTGGTTTCTTGCCACACTCGGTGAGGCAATATACGGTGAAGGCAATTACTCCGAAATTATTACATTTGTATCGGATCGGTCGAAGGGTCTTATAAACTCGATTGCGAGAGTATTCCCATCGTTACCGCATGGGTATTGCCTTTGACATTTGGAGGCAAACTTTATGAAAGCGAATGCTAAAGTTGGCAAAACGTTGCGAGAGCATTGTTGGGCTATAATTGTCAAAATTGCGTACGCGTAAACATCGAAAGAGTTTGACGATGCCGTTTACGAGCTGGCAGTGACATCGCCAGAGGCCCATGATTGGTTACTGCATAAGTCCGACATAGATCACTGGTGTAATTATTTATTTAAGGGTATGCGGTGGTGTGAGATGTACTCCAACGTTGCGGAGTCATTTAACGCCTGGATCAAAGAGGCCCGCCATCTCCCTGTTACAAGCATGGTTGACTCGATAAGGTGAGCTTCTGCATCTGATTCTCCAGTTCCCGTTTTCCATTCTGTGATGTTTGTGTAATATTTCACATTATGGTGTAATATATTACGTTTCTGTGTAACATACGACGTTCCTGCGCAATATCGTATGTTTATGTGTAACCTAGTACGTTCCTGTGTAATATACGACGTTTCTGTGTAATGTATTATGTTCCTGTGTACTTTTCTAACTTCCTCTGTAGTATACTTCACGCTTGCGGAATGGTTTACGTTTCTGTGTGATATTTGTTTTTGCTACTGTGTTATGCTTATGTGTGTAATTGTTTCACACACAATACTAAGTGCGTGTACGTGTATTCCCACAAGTTCAAACTAATGAATATGATTGCCGACAGATGCGCACAATCACAGGGGTGGAATACGGCATTATGTCCAGAGATACACAAAAAACTCGAACAAATTATTGAAGATAGCAGGTTCTTAAGGGTCGGACGTTCAACCCCTGACATTTACGAAATTGTTGATGACGATAACAATTCAGTCAGCCTTCAACAGCGGAAGTGTTCTTGCAGGAAATGGGAAACCCATGGGCTCCCATGCAAGCACGCATGTGCTGCGATCATGCAAACAGACACGAACATCCACAGATACATTGCAGATTGCTTCACAGTGGAATGCTACCGCCGTGCGTATTCTGAACCTATATATCCAATCCCCGACACAGACAAACCATCTGACGAGCATCGAGAACTGCGAATCCGGCCGCCAATCTCCAGGAAACGGATTGAGTCACAGGGATTCGAAGTCCGTGATTTACATTGTAGTCGGTGCCACGAACCTGGCCATAACCGTCGTTCGTGTAACGCGGTCATAGCGGACTGAGTTGCTGAAGACCTGCGTTTTTGTTGTCGAAAGTTTTGTTAAAACGTTGTTCCACCGCAGCGTAATTATGAAAGCAACGGACGGATAAAACTATTGTTTAGATTGTGCTACTTGCTGTTTATTGCACTTACCTAATTGTGTTAACCTCGTACCTGGTACATTCCTGTGTAGTAAACATTACTATATGTGTAACATATAGCTTGTCTGTGTGTGACGCACGTTATCTGTGTAATATACGGTACTTTCTGTGTAATATACATTTTATCTGTGTAATATACAATACTTTTTGTGTAATGTACATTTTATCTGTGTAATATACTGTACTTTCTGTGTAATATACATTTGATCTGTGTAATATTCTTCACTATCTATGTGATATATCCTAGCATCGGTGAAGTGTACATCGTTTACTGTATAATATATTCATTACCTGCGTAATATACATCATTATACGCAGGGATTCGATGCACGCATATGTGAAGGCTGATGATATTAAGTGCATTACCACATAACTACCCAGTCATTATATTACACGTATTGTTTGACATGAATTGATAAATTATTCAGTTTGGGGGGGGTTACATCGTCCTGTGTGCCTTGTACTTGTTCACTTCCGGGGGCGACGGCTGCTTGCGACTTTGTGGGTTCGTTGTCGACGCCAGCCTGCCCGTCCTCGTCTGTGCCTTGTCCTTGTGCCGCTTGTCCCTTGTCAGTTGTACTAGCCTTCTGGCGAACGCCGTCAAGCAATATCCGCGCGACGTATTGAAGACGTAGGAATGGGACGTCCGGCGGGGGGATGTCGAGCGTTTCGTTATCAACTATCTGCTCCATGTAACGAGTCAGGAAGCCGAGCAATCCACACTACCAGATTCTTGTTGCGGGCAAGACCGGACATGCATCATTGGTAGTGCCTTGAAGGGATTCCCGCCAGTGTTTACCTCGATGACGAACTCGAACAGCTCCCGCTAGAAACCGAGAAAGATTAGTGCGTCAGTGTATTGTCCGTGTATAACTAACCGTTGTTGTACAGATTTAACTTACCATTTCTATGGCGTCGTCGTCATACGTCTTAGATTGAAGGGAAGAGTAATGCATATAAGTCTACCCCTCAATGTCGAGGACGAGGAGATGGTAATGGCCATGGAGGATGATGGGCATAAGAATCAATTCCGCGGTCTTATGACCGTAGATGACGTCCTCCATCATGCATAACGACTGCTCGGCTGCGTATTCCGACTTCTGCATCGCAAGGGCCAGAGGTAACGTTATAATCGCTCGCCGCTTATGCGTGAATGGATTTGTCAACAACTCCTCACGCAACATTAGGACGAGCACGATAACCACGTCGTCGGGCACTTCTTCCTTCCCTTCAAGCAAGATAAAGAGGTTGTGACGGGTTGTGTACCCATAGTCATCCCTCCATACGATCGAACTGCAACATAAACAAATAGAATATTAACTTACACACGAATTACTATTATTACACAGGAACCCGCTATATTACACTGAAACGACATATAATACACAGAAACGCTAAATAATACACAGAAAAAATAAATATTACACATAATTTCTATATATTACACTGAAAATGCAAACATTACACATTACATGTAACATTACCTGTCGACGCGTGTGTTCAAGAAGAGATCAATGGCAGCCTGTTCGAGTTGGTTGAGCCTTGCGAAGCAAGGGTATGTCTTCTTCGTCGGCATGAAATCACACCTAGGCGGGATTTGCATCTCGGTATAAGGCCGAGTTGTCGGCTTGGGATCGTACGGTACGATCGCAAGATGTGCTTCTCCGTCCTTCGTAGCTCTCTTCCTCTTCCCAGCGGAAAGTGATTCAAGAAGAATGTCAACGGCCTGCATTGCCGCCGAGAATAAGTCGTCCGATGACTCGGATGACTGCGCCAATGGGGATGGACGCTTTCTCCCGCGGGTCGTCGGCGTCTGGCATCTGGCCATTTTCCTTGTCGGCGGCACTACCTGCGTATCGTCCGACTCGTCGGACAACTGTATGCGTGTGGGCGCCTGCTTTTGGGACCGACCTCTCCTTAGGGGCATCTCCCTTGGCGGGAGCTTCGCTCGTGGTGCCCTTTTGGGAGGGGCCCTCTTCGCTGGGGCCTTCTTCGGTGTAGCCCTCTTCTGGGGACGCCGATCGGGTCCCTCATCAATCGATCGTTCTTCAGCGAGGCCCTCATCACTTGGACCTTCCTTGGTGAACCGTTCCGGCAGGGGTGCCTCTTCAGCTGCATCTTTTACGTCCCCGGCGGCCGTTGACGTGTCTACTTCTAAAGCGACCGCCGGCGCATCCAACTGGGCTTCTGCTGGACCAACGGGCGGCACCTCAGGCTCCTGAGTTTCTCTACTGGCCTCTGCTGGCGCCGGAGATATTGTCTCGGCGGTGTCACCACGGGTAACCTTCCCGGCAACCCGTTTGAATGGCGTACCTGACCGAGCACCGGTAGCTGAAGGACGAGGAAGGACGACGTCTACATTCCGGTTGACGTCTGCCTCTTCCACCGCCGACGGCCGCTCATGTGACACATCTCGCCGAGCATCTCTTGCGTCGCGCTCGTCCATACGAGCCCGCAGCACATTGAACTCGGCAAGAAGGCGGTGGAGTAAAACTCGGACATCATCATCGCCGCGGGGGGGGGTCGTCCGGCCTGTCAATCGTCTCCGCCGCCGACTGACGGCGCGACCTTTTTCGGACATTGGCTTTGGCGGAGTGGTCCCCACCCCGTCTCCCGACACTTCGTCGGCGGCTCTGCTTCCGCAGGTCTTCTTCTACAGCCTTTTGGCCTCTTTCTTTCTTTGTTGCCGCCCTCCTCGCCGGTGAAGGCCGTCGGGCTCTCTTTGTTGAATCGGGGGATTGAGCCCCCTGTACAGTTGCACTAACAAGTGCCGTTTCTTCAGCGTTGGAAGAAACGAGATCAAAAAACTGCGAAAGATTCAAAAATAAAATGTCAGCCTAAGAATCGTACATTACACAGAACAAGACTATGTTACATGGGAAGGTCCAATATTACACCGAACCGTAACATATTACACAGGACGGTTATATATTACACAAAACATACGCATTATACACAGAAACGAAGCATATTACACATAAAAGTAGGATATTACAGAAAACATACTTATGATACACAGAAACAAATCATATTACACAGAACGGTAAGATCTTACATAGAAACATACAGTACTACACCGAAAAGAACAATATTACACATAAAACAATAATATGAACCAGAAACAACAACCAATTAGGCATTCAAAAGATTAGAAGAGAACTCGCCTCTTTCCCTTCTAGTGATTTCAAGAGCAGATCAATTGAGGACGACTTTGTGAATGTGCTGTCCCCGTAATACAGTATACGGGATGTCCGACCAACGCGTTGTTTCTTCACGCTGCCGGACACCTCGTAGAACCATACAATGAGGGCGACCGAGCACCCTTTCAGGTATCCGGCGCTCTTGATCTTCCCTTGGCAGCGCAGCTGCACCCGTGCGGCAGTCTTGGGAAGATCATCCATCACCCATCTGTGGATGGCATGCGCCCAGGCGTAGTCGCCGATAGTGTCTAATTTGTCGGCGTAGCTGGCTAAGAAGGTGGGCGCATTCAGAGAGGTGTTGGGGAAGAAGATGGTGCTCATCAAGAATACCAGGAGAAGCTTCACGAAAGTCTCCTCCGTTCCAGCCTTCCCGCTGACAAGTTTAAACAAGTTCTCTTTGATAGCATCGCGATGCCGCTTGTGTAACTTATTTAGATAAGAAAGTTCAAACTCAGAGGCTTCCTCCTCCCCCTTAGGCTTTAATGACACAATCTCGCCCTCGCTGGGGACCCCCATTACAAGGGCGACGTCCTCGGGCCTGAACTGCAGCATGCTCTCCCCGATCTTGAACCTTTCGGTTCGTGCATCGTATACACGGAGCAGTGCGTCCAGAACCCCCCTTTCTTGGACCACGGCCGGCAGGTCCATCAGGTGCGCGAAAGGGGTCTGCCGGAGTAACTTCCAGTGGGTGTTGTTCATTACTTTTTTCAATCCCTGTATGGTATCCATGATAGGGGCCACATAACACCTACCGTTAACCAGAGTTTCGGCCATTTCTGTATTCAGTTCAGATTACACAAAACGATAAGATGTTACACTCAAAATGGTTATATTACACAGGAAGACAGTAAACTACACAGAAAGTCCAAAAACCCTAAAGTAATACACTGAAACGTCGGTCGACTTCTCCTTACCCAACTTCTTCTTACCTTTTTCGCTTGTTTTTTGGTTGCACGAAGTCTCGCAGTGTTTGCAGAAGGCCGACAGTGCGAAGGCGGACGTGTGGCAAGTCAGTCGTCGCCGTAAAAGGGAAAAACACCGTCTTCGAAGACCGAACAAGGAGAACAGAGTCGTAGGCGCAAGATGGAGAAGAATAAACGGAAGAAGAAGCAAAAGAGCCGCTTGAACGGTTACCCCGGTGGGTTATCTCAACCGTTCGACGGTTCCCGAAGGCTTGAGGGTATTCTCGACATTTCCACGCTATTTTTTTGAAACTTGCGAAAAGGGCAAAAAAAACATTTCCACTTCACGTTGGCTTCATCATAACGGTCGTTTCACTGTTTTGGATTTAAATGGAAATAGATTGAAAAGGAAGGACTAAATAGGAAAGTGAAACATGTCAGGGACCATCCGGGAAACTGTAAACTTGTGGGGGATTTATAAGTAATTACCGCTAGTTTTTATCATCTTTTACATCTACATAATTTTTAGAATTACAAGACTCATTAATCTGTCTAACCATGAATTATTCTTTAGGAAAGAATTTATAAAATGCTTAATTTAGTCAATTGAACAAAAAATAAAAACTATATCCACCAAATCTACCAAATTGTTCTTTTCGGAATATATATATTAACTTTCTAATATAGCATAAACTCTCAAAATATATGAAAAAAGTGCGTTCTATTCTTAAATTTACTGTCATAAATAAATATATTTAAAGTGCTCGTTCTATAATATGATTCAATAAAAATATCTTAGACAAACTTTTACAACATATTATCTCCCAGTTGTTCTCCTTAATTCGCTAAATCTTGTGCTTATGTTGACATCCAAATAATTAATAGCAAATATATATATATATATATATATATATATATATATATATATATATATATATATATGGCACATTCAGGTAAATTATTTTTTTTATACCTTTTAAAATTGAAAAAAAAAGAACTTAACTCTTATAAATAAATGCCCAGTCAAGTTTGAGATCAACCTACTTTTACATAATTACTCTCAGATCTAATGGTGTCTATTCAAACGGACAAGTAATGAATGCTCATTAGGTCAATCATTTTTAGAATATATATTTGTCTATTATTTAGCCAACTGGTTTGATATAAATTATCCTTTCAAAAATTTGAGATCTAGCGTTTATTTGTAGGCCTATGCATTGAACTTAAAATTCAATGGATCCAATGCCTAACCTGAAACTAATTAAAATAAGTAAAACTTCAGGCTTGACCGTTTGCAAGCAGGCATGCATGATGAAAGCCAAAAGTAAAGTGTCTGGGTGATTGCACTCTCAGGAGGAAAAGCTATTTAGAGTCCTTTGCGTATCATTCATTCATTATTAAAGAGTAGAAGAGTAACAGCCATCAATTCCATGATTAGGCCCATTCCATTGCAGAAGTTAGAGATCATTGAAGAACTAGGAAAAGTAATTCCGTGCTTGATACTAATTTCAAAATCAATTATCTCTTTGTCCTAAATGATTGCTTGGCCGTTCTGGGTGGTGCATGACCAAAAGGTTTAGTTAATTTATATAAAATCCAACATAAGGAAGAGGAAGGTAACCACCCATCCTTGTTGCTTTATTTCCTAGACTTCCTATCAGTCCATGTTTTCTTACAAAATGCTTTTTGTTATGATAGGAAATCAAGCCATGCAACAATCTTGAGGGTCAACTCAAACAAGACACCTGACAAGTTGGATTGATGAACAACTATGTTTACAACCAACAATAAAACAAGATTGAGGAAATTGGGGGAGTTGTTGGTGAGTAGACCAAGGAGACATGATTAAGGAAATTGGGGGAGATGCTGGTAAGCAGATTAAGAAGAATGATTGCCATTCCTTAGATTATGCATGCATGTATGGGAAGCATAAATATACACAATTTAGCTATAAAAGGAGTTATATCATAAGAAGGAAAGGCACTGAATACGACTTTTAATGTTTCCCCTAATTCCTTCATTCTGTTCCTCCCACTAAGACTCATATATAATATCAGGTTAGATTGTCCTAAGTTTATTGGCTTAGACCCCCATGGTGGATATTCCAAGTACAAGAGTATTTTCATTTCTGCAACGATCCTAATGAGTAACGCTTCCCATTGGTTTCCTTTATGGTTGACAGAGAGGCGTTTGAGTGGTCTTGCTAGATGAAAAATAAGAATTTGTTATACTCATGGACAAAATATACTGAGGAGATCAAACTTTGTTTTGATTCAACTTATTTCAAAGATTTCACCACACAACTATCAAAGACAACCATGTTACAATGGTGATCTCCTACCAAGCCGAATATGAAAAATTATCGACCAAGGTGTCTGGCTTCTCAAAACTAATGCTTATCTCAATGTTCGTTAAAGGTCTGAAATCTTAGTTGCGTAGAGGAGTCCAGATGTCCATGCCGGCAACACTAGCAAGTGCTTTTGCATTAGCTTGTGAAGGTGAAACAAAATGTATAGAAGTGCAAGCAGATCGCTATTCTCGCAAGATTTTGTAATGGCAGACACATCACAACCATATCACTCATACTCCACAATCACCTGCAAATATTACAACAAAATCACCCAAACTGATATCCCATACCTTATGTCTTTTCTCCATCCCATCAATATAAGCCAAATATTTCCAACCATCTTTACCCATTAGGAAATAGACATCAATTGAAATGCAAGAAAAATGTGAGAAAGGTGTTTGTTACAAAGGTGATAAAAAATGGTCGGGCAAAATTATAAGTGTCGCTTTCTAATTTTGTTTGGATCCGATGACAACATGGATGACCAACCCTTCCCTGCTTAAGATGAAGTGGAGGACACAGTCATATGTGGTGATATTTCATCTCTCAATACTATGGTTAGACCAAGACTACGTTTAGTGGGCACTATCCTTCGAGATTTAGTAGAAGTATTAATTAATGGAGGAAGTATTCATAACTTAGTTCGACCAATATTAGTAAAAAAGTGACTCAAGTGCAACCATTTCAGGGTAACGGCAATTCCTTGGCATTTCATTAATCAATGGAGGACGTATTCATAATTTCATTTGATCAATATTAGCAGAAAAGTTATAGCTACCTATGACTCAAGTGCAACTACTTCGGGGTAATGATAATTCCTTGGCATTTCACTAGTCTTGCAATACTACCCCTCTAGAGCTTTAGATGCCCAAATTTTGATCGACCTTTTCGTACAATTGATTCATGGACCAGATATTGTGGTAGGATGGCTACCAGCGCTCGGCAATGACTATGCCAAACTGATTATGGAGTTTCGGTGGAATGGATAGAAGCTATTTTTGCAGGGTGACCAACCCGTTCAAGTCAAAAGAACATCCATCAATAATCTAGGAGCCTTATTTCAACCTGAACAGTTGTGCAATCTTAGGATACACACTTAGTAAGGAGTCTGATTTCGAATTTTAGGAAGACATCCCACATCTAATATTGGAGGTATTACCCTAGAATGAACAGTCTTTCATTCACTAAAAAGACTTCAACGTCAATAGCTAATTGACCACATAATGGATATAAGGAAGAATGGCTCATATTGCTTTTGCATCAATTACTAAGCAATGAACAAACTTACAGCCTGTGACCATTGTCATATCGCTACCGCTGATGAATTGATAAGTGCTAATTTATATACTTCCCCCATGCGATGTCATGTATTTATGTTTGTCTTCAAGATTATTTTTAGACTATTTTTCTAGGCTAATATACATGCATATTAAGCCAAAGTACGAAATTAGGAGTGAAACAGAGCAAAATTTGAACAATGGAGAGTATCTAGAGATATATGGCTAAGTACACTTCCTTGTACTTTGCCAGTGCAACTTTAGGGTTTGATTCAGAAGCAACCAGAGAAATACACGCCATGTACATGCCCATGTACATGACCTTGTACTTATATATTGAATGATTACAAGCCCATTCAACCTCCCTATACAGGGTAGAATGAAATCATAAGAGTTACATGGCCAAATTAAAGGCTATGTACTATGCCCGTGTAACTCTGGGGTTAGTATAATCTTAAGAGCATTGAGCCGCAACCTCACATACATGGCCGGATATATGGCCATGTACACGCCCGTGTACTTACTCGATTTCTGGGCGTATAAAAGGTTTTGGGGAAAAAGAAGGACGGATCTTTGGACCTTTTTCGGAAATACTGACTGTTAGGGTTCAGAGCACTAGAGAAGATGAAAAAGAAGACTGTGGACGCTGAGGGAATGGCGTCCAATGGCGATTACATCGATCTTGATTGATTCTAAGCGTCATTGCCACTAGCAGGGGATTCTCTCTCATGGATCTTGGGTTTTACTCTTGTATTTCTTGCTTTGCATTGAATAAGACTTCAATGGAGGGCTAACTTCTTTAGGAGTACGGATTTGATGTAGTTTTATTCATACTTCTATGTTGCTTTTAATTTAGATTTCTTTTGGTTTGTTGGATTGGTTTATGTTGTTTGAAGTTGGTTTAGTGTATCGAGAGAGGCTCTGCCTTTATGTTTTCACAAGGTATCGAGAGATCCATGGGAGGAGATCACACATAGACGAATAGTTTCATTGACGTGCGCTAGAGATAGGGCATCATGTACCTTCCGATTAGGATAGTCGTAGTTCATTTCCCATTCTTGACATGGAATTCCTAGAGCTCTATGCAATCTTGTGAAAGTAGGTTTGAAAGAGATTTTGACCTATTGTAACATGGGTTTAGTTGTTGAGGGGTATCGAGAGAGTACTTAACATAATCATGAATTTTGTCTGTCCAACAATCCTTAGACCCAATATTAATTAAGTTCAATTACTTTTCTCTAATCCAAGCGAAATCATATCCGAACACTTGTCTCATCTTCTGATTCAATCACTCTTAGAATTGCTTTTCTAGCCAATTGGTATTTTTCCTTAGCTTCTTATAAATCGGCATTTTGCACTTTGATTTTAGGTTAGATTGAGTCATTAGGATTAGTACTATTGTTCTCCAATCCCTATAGATATGACAACCCATTTTCTCATCTCACTATGAGTTGATGACCCTTATACTGGCGGTATAAGGTTGCGTAGCACACACATCAAGCATCATAAACAATTCGATGAACTAGGGGAGGCACAATTCTTTTTCAAATTGGATCTGATGACAGGATATCATCAGATTTGCATGGATAACAAAGACATGTACAAAACTGCTTTTCTTACTCATAAGGGCCACTTTCAGTTTCTTGTCATGTTGTTTGGATTGTTAAATGGCCCATCCACATTTCAAGCCATGATGGATTGCATATTTGGGTCATACCTAAGGAAATTCACCATAGTTTTCTTTGATGATATCCTCATATCCAATTTAAAGTTGTAGTTTCATGTCCAACATTTATACCTCATTCTTGAGATGTTGAAAAAACAGGCTTTTTATCTTAAGCAGACTAAGGGCGTGTTCATTTAGGCGTAAGTGGGAGGAAGTCAGGAAGTGGGGGAAGTGGCACTTCCTTGAAGTGCCCTGAAGTGGTGGAAATGATATGACTTCCGCTACTTCTTGTGTTCATTTTCCAGGAAGTGTTTTCATGAAGTATTCATTTTTCCACTTCTGGTGTTCATTTTGGTATAAGTGGTGTAACTTCTGAAGGGTCTTTGGAAGTGGAGGAAGTGAGCTTTATAAAAAACTCACTTCCCCCACTTCGGTGAAAAAAGTACCGAAGTGGGTTTTAACTAAAACCCACTTCAGTCTGAAGTGGGGAAAGTGGCCACTTCCCCACTTCAGAGGAAAAGAACATCAGAAGTTAATATCTACATTTTCTTACGCCCAAATGAACACGCCCTAAATGTTCTTATTGCACGACATGCATAGGCTATCTTGGGGCATATAATATCTGAAAGAGGAGTCCACATTGATTCAGAGAATATAATAGCAATGCAAAAATGGTCGAGATCATCTAACTCCAAATAGCTACATTTTCTTTGGCCTTACAGGTTATTATTGGTAGTTTATTAAAAACTACTCCCAAATTGTAGTGCCACTCATAGATCTCTTGAAGTAGGATTCATTCCAGTGGCCTAAAGGAGCCAAGAATGTCTTCTACATTGTCAAAGACACAATGTCCATAATTCCATTAACCCGGCTTCACGACTTAACCAAAAACTTAATGGTTGAGATTGATGCATCCATAACCGGGATAGGAGCGACACTCATGCAAGTGGAGCAGCCCATAGTTTTTCTTATCAAACAATTGTGACAACGAATGTAGGCATCATCAACATACCACCGAGAGCTTCAGGCCATTTTCGAAGCAATGCATAAGTGTAGACTATATCTTTTGCAAAGACCCTTTGTCATTAGGATAGCTTAGTGAAGTCTTAAGTAGTTGTTTCAACAACTTATCCGAGCAACAATAATATGTCCTCAAGTTGATGGTGCACTAGTTCATGATAGAGTATAAACCTAGGGGAGTAAACAAAATGGTTGATGCTCTATCATGACAACAAGAAGTTGTTGCACCACGAGCTTCAAGAAGAAAAACTTTCTAGCCAAATCTAAAACAACTCCATACTTAGATTGGAAAAGGAAAGACACCAACGATTCTATCAATTAGGAATGGGTTTGTGCTATACAACAAATGGTTCTACAGTAGCGCCCATTCACTACTCGAAGGACACATTCTACAGGAATTTTACTTGACCCCAATGGTTGGGCACACTGGTGTGAAATGTACTTTTATCCATTTTGTGGCAAATTTTATCGGCTTGGGAGCATGTCACAATGTATCTCATGCGATCTTGAAAATTTTGTGGCATTATGCAGTGTTTATCAAACAACCAAGTTCACCATGCAAGCCTAAGCAAGATTGCTGCAACCATTATCGATTCTAATAATAGTTTGGGAGCATGTCATAATTCAGGCTTATCATTTGGAGTAAGATCCACAAGTCTACCTAAGGCAACCTCAACCTAATACAAAATTAATGTTTGATAGGCCTGTCCAAGCCCAATCCAAACAAATCTTGGATTGGATATGGATATCACTTTTAAGTGATGAGCTGTCCACTAGAACGGTTCTTTTGGACTTTTTTTTGCTAATCCAACTTTCCAGCCCATGAGTCGGGTGATAAACGTCTAAATATACGTATTTTATACGTATTCATTTGTATTATTTTATTATCTTTTTGATGACTCGATGCCCTTTTTATGGTCTAAATCCCTTTATTTTGTGTTGCAGACCGTAAATAAGCCAAAATGAACTCAAGAACATATTTAGGAAGAATTCGACAACAAATACGACGTTTTTGGGCTTCTTCACTGTAGCAGACGGTAGCAGAATCACTGTAGCAGGGTACTGTAACACCGAGGTGAAATTTTCTGCGAAACTTTCTGGATGCCTCACAGGCAACCTCACGGCCGTGAGGCAGCCTGTGAGGAGACGCGACTTTCACCCTTTTCAAGGATTTTAGGGCATTCTAAAGGAGAACTTTTGCTTCTTCTTGGAGCTCCACACCTACACTTCCAGATCTGACCAAGAAGGAGAGTTTAGAGGGCATTTCCACCGAGGAATCGGCGAGGAGAGCGCGATTTTGTGCGGGATCTACTTCTAGGGCTTCAAATCTTGAGGTTGAAGACGACGGGAACCCACCCCTTCGAGTGGCGTCTTTGGAAGCTTCTTCGACTTTTATCTTTGGAGGAAGGTCTTTTATGTTTAGTTTAGTTATTTTCATGCTTTCATTCATGTATTTTGAGACTATGAGCAACTAAAACCCCAAGGTCACCGGATGTGGGTGAACCTTGGGGTGAACTTGTGATGTTTGGATGATTTGGTTTAATTCATGCTTGTTAGCTTGTTTGTGATTCATGTTTGGTGTTTTAGAATGCTTGGGTATGCATGAGAACTCTGTGTATCCATACTTAGCCAATACTAGGTTGCATGACCATTGCCCTAGTATTAGACTCACCAAGCTTGGAAGGGAAATACGCACAAATACGCCGTGACCATCGGGTATTTGTACCCCTCCAATTCTAGGGTTAATTACTCATGTGTGATTCAACCTTAGTTTGAGAAAACCATCTTGCCCTTTGCAATCGTAGGAGGAATTGTACGGGTAGAGCCCGTATTCAATACTCGTATCGGATTAGGGGTCAATTGCCGTGACCATCAGGTTGACCTAATCTAGGGTTTTCTCGGTCCATCAAGCCACTTGCATGTTAATCCAACATCCTTCCCACTTTAGTAACCCCGAGGGGATCCTCATCCGTGACCATCTTCTTACCCTGATTTTCCTCCCGTTTAACGCCCTTGGTATTTAGTAGTTTAAGTGCTTTTGTTTTACTTCTTTACTTTCTCATTCCAAATCTCAAGTCTGATCGGCTAGACAACATTGCAAAAAGGAAGTAAGAATAGATTCTCGGGCCCTTGGGAATACGACCCACTCGTGCTTGCGGGATCACCACCATCGGGACATTGGATTTATTATTCAATATTTTTATTATTAATTTAAAGATTGATAATAAATTAAACCAATTGGTTTAACCTACTTGGGTCTTGGGAAGGTAGCCCTTGGAGTCTTGATTCTTGCAATTTTAAAATATAATTGATATAGTTTAATACTTGATAATGATTCTGAAAAATTTATAATACTTTATTGTCCTTTAATTGTAAATCATATGTGATATAAATAATTTTCATAAACAATGAATTGAATCTCAAAATTTTTATTTTTCTTCTTCTCAATGTTCTTCATCTACATCCTCTTTAGGTTTTTATTAGGTGGTCAACTACCACTGAAATTTAAATATTATTCAGTCGTTTTTAAATTAAGACTGATTCTTCATACAATATTAAGCCCAATGATTTAAAAACTTGTATTAATTAGAATGATTAGAATCTTTTAATATTTTGGAATAGTGAAAATTGTGTTAAAATACTTATTTGACACTACACCTTATGGCTATGGCTCGAAGTATACTAACCATCCAAGTTTTAGCAATAGCTTCATAGCTGACTTTTAGTGCAGGTGGTAAAACTATATTAGAAACAAAGAGTAGCTTTGAACTTTCAACAATGAAAGCACTAATGTGCGTTAAAGATTGGTAGTTGGCAAATTAAAGAATGCGTGAAGCTCAAAAAATTGGAACAAAGAAGGAAGAAATGCAAAAATTAAGTTCATGTAGAATGAAATTTAAGGATTATAGTTCTTCCAAAGATTAATTTTTATTTTTTTTAATATCTTTTATTGTATCATTATAATTAGAGAAAATGCATTAACAAATAAGTAGGTTTCAACCTAGTTGGGATGCACATTTATTGTAATGTTGCAATATGTTTCTCAAATAAAAAAGTAAGAATACTAATCATCTAATAAAATTATTAGTTTTTATTTTATATTTATTTTTATTTTTAAATCATCACATAATTTAATTAAGTTAAAAAAGAACACAATGAGCCTATCCAAACCCAATCGAACGGGCCAATCCTACCCCAATCCAATAATTGATCCAACTAGCCAAGCCCATGAGTTGGGATATGGACTTCATATTTTAAAGTTTGGCCGGTTCAACTCACCCCAAATTATTCATGAGGTTTGTTAGATCAGGCTTGGGCTAAGCGTGGACCTTAAATTCTTTTGTTCAGGTTGGCCAGGCTCAGCCCAATGGCGAGAGTGAGTCAATAGATTTCATCACCGTTTTGCCATCATCCAAAAAGGAACTCCGTAATTATGTTGTTATGGATAGATTAGGGAAATACTCTAACATTGGTGATCTATCCCACTTTGATGCACCAAAGGTGGTCCAGATTTTCATTAACTTTGTTGTAAGATTTCATGGCTTTTTGAACTTGTTGTTTAAGACCAAAACCCTTACTTCTGGTCAGCCTTTGACGGATCAAAGGTTGGTCAATGAATAGCATCCCCATTAAACTAGAGGTGTGAGGCTGATAAAAGTGCCCAAATAACCACAATATTCACCACTTCCAATTGAAAACAAATTGTAGTGGAAATTCTTGTATTCCGTATGTACATGTTCTTGCGGCTCAAATGAGTAATCTTGTTCATATCGCTATAGCTGGGTCCTATTACCCAAAACGGAGGTAATTGAGGGTGCTTTCACTATCACTTGGATGCTTAAAACATAACAAAACCATGAAAAGACTCTTCCCTTCTTTGTTGAAAGTGTCACTTGTCAGGTGGCATAGTGTCTTAGAAAACTCTCGGATCTTGATAAAATCACTATATCTAGCACTGAGCAATTCCAAAAAAAATTGTTCAACAGACGTTGACAGTGGTACGAAAGAAGAATTTACCCATGTTTCCTGGGTACCAACAAATATGGTAAGGAAAGAGGTATAGGATGCAAAGTCTCATTCAATAATATGTTTTGGGGTATGTATTTTCGTGTTAGGAGCAAGCTACTTCTTTTAGTCCAGAGCTTTTTCTTTCGCCTAAAGAGCTGCCTAGTGATACCTAGGTTGTAGAATATCCGATCGTTATCTCCTTGCACTGCTATCACCGTTTGTAGGATAGATGGACACCTTATCTACATGAGTACAGTACCTACATAGTATATTGTTATTTGCACATTCATTATAGTGTTCAGACTCATTGGCCTTCTAGAATCCAGGGAGTTCAATATTCATAGTCAACTTTTGGTTAGAATTTTTCATGTTTGCTAGCGCCACACTAAAGTGTAACACAATCTACCACCCTCAAATGAACAGGTCAACAAAGGTAATTGATAAGTGTCTAAATGTATGTATTTATACGTTTTATTCTATTACTATTTTGCATGTATTTTGATGCGTTGATGCCTGTTTGACGTTTAAATTGGTTTTATTTGTGTTACAGGCCTTGAAGAATCCAAAATGAGCTCAAGAACGTATTTGAAAAGAAATCCGTATCAAATACGATGTTATCGAGCTTTCATACTGTAGAAGGATACTGTAGCAAGATACCTGTAGCAGCTACTATAGTATGGCACTGTAGCACCGAAATGGAATTTTTCTGGAAAAGGCTGGGAGCCTTGCGGGCAAGCTTGCGCCAGCAAGGAAGCCCGTATGGATGCCCGAAAAGTTGTTTTTAAAGGAAAAGTTAGGCATTTGAAGAGGACTCTTCTACAACCTCTTCTTCTCTTCTTCTTGGGCCGCCGTCCCATCATTACATTCTTCACCAAGAGGGAGGCAAACATTGGAGGAGGAGATAGGGGGAAGATCTAGAGCTTCAAAGCATCGTTTGAGGAGAGATCTCGGCGACATCGACGATCTTCTTCCATCCAAGGCAATCCAAGGCTAGAGGGAGTGTTCTTTGCTTTTCTTTATGCTTGTGTGTTCATTGGATTTGTATGAGTGTTCCTCTTTCATGAGGAACTAACTTGTATATGATTTGGGCATGATGAACCCTAGAGTAGCATTGTTGTAATTATGGATGATAATCATTTGTGATTTAGTGTTGGAGGTTGCATTTCTTTTATAAGAATTTCTATGGTTTGTGATTCTCTCTATGTGTGCTTTACTGTCTTGGACCGCATGAGAACTCTGCTGTTCAATTTCTAGGTTGTACTTGGAGCGTGACCATCGCCCTTGTACTAGACTCACATAGATTGAAAGGGATTCATGTACCAATACGCCGATGGATTCGGGTAATAGGTACCCCTCCGAACGTTAGGCTTAGACCCAGAAGAGTGCCTACTACTGATAAGGGATTCCCTGAGCTCACTGTAATCGTAGGAGAAATTGACCGGAAGGAATTCCGGTCAATACTCGTATGGGATTAGGGCTAATCACCGAGGGATTCGGGATTAGCTTAATTTAGGAATCTCCCAATCCAAACCACCATCACAACACATCATCCTTAATTTGGGCTTTAATGACAACCCTAGGGGGATTCTCTGTCCAAATCACGCCTTCCCCTGTTCGTCAGTCCCTTTAATGCTTATTTGGCGTGTAGTGGTAGCTTTAATCTTTTATTCTTAAATTTTAGTAGATGTACTATTCACCAATATCGTTAGGCTAGGAAAACCTTGTGGGATCGAAAATACGCACCCTGGTATCGTGTCGGTGAAGAGACACCAGGCCATATATCGAATCACAAATAATTTATTTTTTATTATATTATTATTATTTTATTTTTTTTTTTTATTTTGTGGACTCTTCCATTCCTAATAGAGGCAAGCCTCTATTATTAATTACCCCAGATTAAAATCTTGGGAACCTCCGATTAAGGGCTTTGAGTACAAGTAAAGGCAAAATATTTTATACACATAATGCAAAATTGTAAAAATTTATTTATTTATTTCATATATATATACATATATATGTATATTTGTATTTATTACATCACTTATATATATATATATATATATATATATATATATATATATATATATATATATATATATATATATATATATATATATATATATATATTGCTGCATGTCCCTCGTCACCGCATTGCATGTTTCGTTGCTGTCATAAAATATATATGTATATTGTTGCCTGTCCCTCGTCACCGCATTACATGTCTTGTTGTTGTCCTAAAATACGAATTTCATTATCGTATTGAAATTTGTATAAAATTTGCCGTTGCATCGAGATAAAGATTTTTGCCGAGCTAACAGGTAGCATCTTCAAATGTACATGGCAAATTTAAATGATATATGGATTCTTTTTGTGAAAGTTTAGGCTGCTAAAATAGAGTACAATGAAAATCATATATTTATTGTAATATAACTAAGGCTTAGTTGGTCATTTCCCATGCCTTGATAAATGATCCCAAAACCTCCCTCAGCTTGCTACGTAAACTTTGTCACATGCCTTCAAAAAAGGTGGGTCCCACTTCTCTTAATGCTAGACTTTTTTGTGAAATGAAAATCAATCTAGTCTTTAAGAAATTTTCGGAGGCTGTGATCTTGAAGCTCTTCTTTTTTGTTTATAAGTTATTGTTATAATATATAATATACATCAAAATTGAGACAGCAAGGATAGCAGCTTTTTCACGATCAGAATCAAGGCATGCAAACTTTGACTTTCTTGTGTGTCTAAGTAAGTGCTTCTGATAGTTTGCATAGAAGGGCAAAGTTGCTCCCAATTCTTCCTGAAGGCAAAAAATGCAAGAAAAATCCTTTAATTGAGTGTAAATAAACACCGGTTTGCCTTTGAGAAGAAAGATGACAAACCATCAGAGCATGTCTCATTCTAGTACATGGGCGTCAAAAACAGGACAAGCACCCAGAAAATCAAAGGGGCGTCCCTGGCGCAAAGTTTGGCGATTACTGGATGAATTAGTTAATAGTAATCATATTTTACTTTTATTAATTGATGAATGAAATGTAATGAGATGCAAGGTTGTTAAGGGTGTTTCTTAGAGGGAGTGGAGCATCATTGCCTATCAGGTGCTTGTTATAATGCCTGACTGACATTTTGTTTACAAATCATTGTAATGGGCTTATATAAGAATTGGAAAAACAACCAAATGGAATAAGAAAAATATTCCCCCATGTCTCTCATTCTTCTCTCTCATATTTTAGTCTTCATGTTCATTTCCATCATGTCAATGGCAGCAGCTCTCGGCTTTGGCTTGAACATCTTCGGCATCACTATCTTTTTTTTTTGGTAACGAATATCTTTAGCACCGGGACAATAGCAGACGATTCCAACATGCGACTTCTAACCATGTGATGATGAGAAAATTTGCTAACTCATCTGCTTAGAAGTCTTATTTTCTCCATAATGGAACATTTTATAGAAACAAATACCCTTCTAATTATCTGTTTTTTTTTTATCTCTATGTTCACATAATAAATAAATTGAGATGGGAGGGCAGTGAAATTTCCTAATAACCAACAAAGCCAACTCATCCTTGTCAACAATACACCACCATGTCTCAGACTTGCCATTAGTCCATGGAGCTTGCAAATCTGAGTATTTTTTTTTGAAATTATATGATCATTGGTTTCCAGTCCATAAGTTCCTCATCCTGCATAAAATATTCTTCCACCTTAGCTTTACGTTTGAGCGGCTACCGCACCAGTGGCAGCGATAGTGTTTTTTTTATTTCTTTAACTTTTGTATGTATACGGGATACGAGTGGTGAATGACCGTCAACGGCGGCGACAAGTAATGAACGATCGTCGACGGCGGCGACGAGCGAGGGATATTCCACCCTCGCTCATGTTGACCTCAGCGGTGAACGGGCAAAGACAATGACGAGTGGTGAACGATCGTCAACGGCAGCGACAAGTGATGAACGATCGTCGACGGCGGCGGCGAGCAAGGGATATTCCACCCTTGCTCGTGTCGACCTCGGCGGTGAAGACGGTGACGACAACCAAGGCAGCTTTTATATATATGTGTGTGTGTGTACGCGCAACAGAAGAAAGAAAAAAAAATAAATAAGGACCTTCTTCTTCTGCTCTAAACTCTCTGTTTCCTTCTTCTTTTTTTTCTTTTCCTTTCTTCTGCTTTTTTTTCTCTTTTCTTTTTTTCTAATGATCTCTCTCGTTCTCTCTCTCGTTCTCTCTCTAAAAATCTCCTTCTTCTTTCTCTCAGCCTCCTTTTATATCTCTTAAAAAATTTTTTTTTTTTTTTAAAAAGTTAGTGGTTCATCAGAGATAAGAAAGACTTTTTATCCACATTTTTTTTTTGATTTACTTATATATATATATATATATATATTTAATCCTTATCCATATCCTTATCCATATCTTTCTTTTTTTTTTTTTTTTTACTTATATATATATATATATATATATATATATATATATATATATATATATTAATTATTATTATTTCTTTTATTGATTTTTTTTAATATCTGTCTCGTGATGCGCACTCAAGGATAATCTTGAGATACCTCGAGATTTTTTTATAATCCCAGAAATTGAATATATATTCTTTTATTATTTAGATTGCCTCGAGATCTGTACTCTTGGCCAATTTAGGGATTTGAATAATTTTTAGATCACCTCGAGATCTGTGCTCTTGGCTGATCTTGCAATTGAAATATTTTAGATCGCCTCGAGATCCGTGCTCTTGACTGATCTTGTAATTTAAATATTTTAGATCGCCTCGAGATCCGTGCTCTTGGCTGATCTTATAATTTAAATATATTAGATCGCCTCGAGATCTGTACTCTTGGTCAATCTAGGGATTTGAATAATTTTTAGATCACCTCGAGATCTGTGCTCTTGGCTGATCTTGCAATTTAAATATTTTGGATCGCCTCGAGATCCGTGCTCTTGGCTGATCTTGTAATTTAAATATTTTAGATCACCCCGAGATCTGTGCTCTTGGTTAATCTTGTAATTTAAATATTTTAGATTGCCTTGAGATTTGTCCTCTTGGCTAATCTTGTAATTTAAATATTTTAGATCGCCTCGAGATCTGTGCTCTTGGCTGATCTAGGGATATATATATCCAAATAATATCCATTTTATTTATTTTAATATTACATCCTAATTACATTAAAATTTGGACATATGTAATTAAGATAAACCTATTTTGATTAGAATATTGGATTTTTTTTTTTTAAATAAACTCATTTTGATTAAAATCAGGATATCATAAAATTTTATATAAACAAATGCCCCCTTCATACTTCTCTCATGAAAACTTTAGTGAGATTGAGTGAGAGAAGTAGGAATTTCAAACCCCCTTTTTTTTCATGGCGAATAATTCGCAAAAAGAGCCTTTTTGGGATATTAATGAAAATTGTAGTGATCCTCCACATGGTCAAGTTTTCACTCGACATAATCCTGTTTTTGGTATAGGATCTGAGCCCATCATTAACTATGAAGGAGAAGAATATTCAGAGTGGGTGAAGTGTCCTTCGACTCGTTTAGTCACTGCGAAGCTTACTCTGAACCACAGGTATGAAGATAGCAAGATCGATGCAATTTTCTTAAAGCCTGAAGGAAGTGCACAAGATTCGAATGACTTCCAAACTCTTGGACATAAGATCATTAATCACCATCCAGGATGGAAAGGTAAGGATCCTATCATAAAAGAATTGATTGATTTTCCTGAGTATGCTGATTGGGCCAGACATATTGTTAATAATTATTCCGATGAATTATCCCATGTGGAGCTAGTAGGAGGAATAATATCTTCAATTGGGCAATATAACATAGATCTTAATTTCTATAAATCATTAGTGGAATTGTGGTGTCCAGAAACCAACACCTTTCATTTTCTGCATGGGGAAGTAGGAATTTTTTTGTGGGATATTAAAATACTTGGAGGGCTTCCTATTTGTGGTGACATGTATGACGAATTCATCCCTACTAATGACATATTTCATAAGAGAGGGATTTCTGACTTTTCAATTTTGAGAAACCTTTTTGATATCTATCAATGGCTTGCAAGGCAAGATTTTTCTCAACATGGCAAAGGCGTATCCTTTAATAATTGGATAGATTTTTTTTAGAAAGGGAACAAAATTTGATTCAAGACATGATCCTCCTCCAAAACCTTCTCTTTACACTGATTTAGCTGCTTTTATGGCTCTTTGGATTTGCTATTTCATCATGCCAAGCAACTATAATGTGATTAGACCAGGAGTTTTTATGATGGCCTTGGATATTGTGCATAAGAAGAAAATTGCTTTTGCTCCCGCGGTCTTAGCACGTATATATGTGGGGTTGAATGCAATGGTCAATAATAGGAAGGGTCCTGGATTTCCTACTAAAACTTTTCCTTTTCATTTTCTATATGCATGGGCCGGATGTCACTTCCCTAGAATATATCTTCGAAGGAGAGTTCATGATGACACACTTACTATTCCAGGGCTTTTGGAAATCCCGGGAATGTTATATTATATGAATGCGTCTCCTACCCCATTTAATTGTCCTTTGGCAGTGAGAAAATTTATCAGACATGAAGAAAGTTTTGTATGGTGTCCATTTCCTTTTCTTCAGCATAATGGTGAGAGAATAAGGGATTCTATGTATCCTACCGGACCGGGAGTTTTAGATGCTTACACTATGGAGTATGTGATTTGTCTTCGTTGTGGGGTTCTTCCACTACGTTGCTCTTGGGATATTTATGCGGAACCTTATAATCCTCACAGATTTGGACGTCAATTTGGTTACGACCAATATTTTCCTAAATTTGTTGATGTCCCTAGAAATCCTTCTTCAATTGGAGTCCTCGCGGGTTATTGGATTCATTTTTCTCGTCAAAAAACATCCAGTTTATTTTACATCCCTGATTATGATAGAAGTGGTAAACTCCTATTAGTTTATGCACAAAAATGGTTCAAAAGCGTTCAGGCTTTTATCAATCAAAGCATCACAGCTTTAACTCAAGGGGAGCGTCGAACAAGTAGGGGACGAAATCAATTATCAAGAAAATCACAATTTATCAATGAAAGTATTTTCATTGATCCTCCTAGCCCGATCTCCAAACGCAAGCATTCTACTATTGATCCGCCTACTTTAGTGAAACGACAACAAACTCAAGGTATGTTTATTTATAAACCTTTTGTTAAACTATATAGCCCTTCCTTTTTTATTGTTATATATATATATATATATATATATATATATATATATATATGCCAACTTTCCTTTAATCCTTTGCCAGCTCTTTTTATTATTACTTTTTCCTTTTCTTTTTTTTTTTTATCATGCATGCTGTCATGCATGGTTGAAATTTTCCATTTTTTATAATATATATATATATATATATATACACACACACGCACCTTTTACATGTTTCGCCGCCCCAGTTCGCCGTTCTTTCTCCCCTCTTTTCTTCTTTTTTTATTTATTTAGATTATATATATATATATATATATATATATATATATATATATATATATATATATATATATATATATATATATTTCATTTAAATATTATTTTTTTTATTTTCAGAAATATGGATTGCCGACGCTCCATTAGAAAGTGTCATACCAACCCAAAATCTTTCGAGTGGTATGTTATTACATATATATATGTATATATACATGTTGTTCATCAAGTTTCTTTTCTAGGTTCACCAAGCCCGCGAGATGCTGCTATGGTGACTGAAGAAGTTAATCCAGATCCTCCACGAGGTATCGACTTATTGTCATGCATTATCTTTATATATGTTGTCTTTATGTGCATTTTACATATTTCAGATGACATGCCAATTATTTTAGAGGATGAACCCCAACATTTTTTCCCATTAATCAGAAAAGGTATTACTTATTTATTTATTTCTTTATTCATCCCACATAACATATGAAATTGATATGTCTTTTTTTTTTTTTTTTTTTTTGAAATTTAGAAATTCATGATGATGAAAGTACGCCATCCTTAGGACATACTCCTTCTGAAGAATTCATTAGAACCAGCCCAACTACTACAGAAAAGTTGGAAGATAGTGATTCAAATGTCGAAATTACATCGTCACTAAAGCCAAATGAAAGTAATTTTATTTCATTACTATTATTATTTATTTTATTTTATTTTATTTTTATATACTTTATTGGCTTAAAAATTTTGAAAACTAGTCCCTCAAGAAAACAACAATACCTCTGCTTCAACACAACCTTTGGAAGAATCAGAACATACCATTACCAATATTGACACTGGCGCGAGTGTTTCTCCATTACCTCCACAAGGTAAAAAAAAATTTGTATTATTATTTTTATAATAAAATGATAATATATATTTTTTTTTCTCTACAGGTTTGGAGAATCCTCTATTTTTCCTACGGGATAGGCTGGTGTCAAGTATTAATTCTCTCAATCAACACAACTATCAAATCGTTGTTGATGATGTTAAAGCCAAAAATAAGATTCTGAGACTCTTTGGCATTAACTTGACTAATCTTGAGCATGTTCTAAACCAAGTACACCAGTGTGCATCCTATCTTAAAGAGGTTTCGGAAGATCCTGTGGTTCAAACTCATATACAAAGGCAGGGAGAAAAAGATTGTGTACTAAATACAACATTAGCACTTGAAAATCTTAACAAGGATAGGGTAGATCTGATCAACGACATAGATATGAAGACAGATAAACTTCAGAAGCTTGAGGCAGAACAACATCAACTTCAAAATAGAGTTATTGAAATTTCAAGTGAGATAAAGATTTTGCGCGAAGAAATAACGGCTTCGACAAATTCCTTAGAGCTCTCTAGCATTACGCAAGCCAATTTGCAAACCTCACTAGATAGGAACAAAGCACAACCTATTACAGTTGGGGAAGACAATTCTGATGATGCACGTATCGCCTTCTACACAACAATGCTTGATGAACTCGAAAGAGCAAAGGAGTCTTGTGCTCAAATTTTGAAGTACTGAAGAACTCTATTCATTTATTATTTGTTTTTATTTGTTTAGCTAGTTTTATCTATATACTCTGTTAGTTAATTTTGAGTATATATTTCTTTTAATGATTGATTTTGAGACATTTGTTATGAACTTGGGAGTTTTCTTTAATATGACTTGTTTATTTATGTTTCTCAATGGGTGTATATTTACTCTCAGCTCCTACCAACATTCGGCTAAGGTAATATAATGCTGATCTTGGGTGTATATATATACATATATATATGTATATATATATGAAATAAATAAAAAATAATAAATTTTTTTTTTTTTTGCTCAATTTCTCATTGATATATGATTTGATGATTGGTTTGAAAAAATTATTCACTTGTCAATAGCAATGTGATTACATCACTTCTCTCTCCCCCTTTTTTTTATTGTTGAATGAAAATAAAACTCGGAGATAACATGCCACACATATTATTATAAATAAGTATACTAAGTTTAATGTTTTGCCTCGAGAAGTACACAATTGTACATGACCGGTCTACCTTTTTACAAGGGACCAGACGTTCCGTCATAGACAAACACTTTACATTATGCATAATATTTTTTTAGAAAGCGACCATTGATAGGTGGCATAGGTCTTTCTCCATTAGCATCGATGAGTTGGTATGCGCCTCCTTCGTAAACGATCTCGACAACATAAGGGCCTTCCCAATTTGCTTTAAACTTGCCCCCTATCTTCTTGTTGGTAATAATAGGTCTTTTAAGGACAAGAACCATCTCTCCTTTTGTAAATGTTCGAAATCTTGCCAACTTATTATAAGCTTGTGACATCTTTGCTTTATAAACCTCAAGATTTTGTTGTACTTCTATTCTTTTTTCATCCAAAGAGTCCAACTCATCTAGGCGAAGTCGAACATTATCTTCATTTGATATTTCATTCTGTAACGCCACTCTTAATGAAGGTATTTGAATCTCAAGGGGCAAGACTGCTTCAGTTCCAAATACTAAAGAGTATGGTGTGCACTGTGTTGGAGTCCTGTATGTTGTACGATATGCCCATAACATCTCGGGAAGTCTATCATGCCAATCTCTTTTAGTTTTGGACACAACTTTCTTTAATAATTTTGAAAGGGTTTTATTGAATGCTTCTGCCAACCCATTTGCTCTTGCATTATAGATGGAAGTATATCTCCAATCTATCTTGTGATGTTGTGCGAATCTCCCAATTTTAAAGCTTCTAAAAGCAGTACCATTATCTGATATAATTCTTCTTGGTGTTCCAAACCTATATAAGATATTTTCCTTGAAGAATTTGATGATATTTTCGGTTTTTACTTCCCTTAATGGGACAGCCTCTGCCCATCTAGAAAAATAGTCTGTGGCAGCTAATATAAATCGGTGTCCCAAAGATGATGGAGGTTCAATGGGACCGATCACATCTGTTCCCCATATCTCAAAAGGCCATGAAGAGACTGTGGGATGCAAGGGATTTGGATGTTGGTGAATAAAATCCCCATGAATTTGACATAGATGGCATTTTTTAGCATATTCAATGCAATCTCTCACCATGGTTGGCCAATAATATCCCATGCATTTAATCTTAAATCGCATTTTGGGTCCAGACTGGTGTGCACCACATATCCCAGAGTGTACATCGTGCATGACTTCTTTTGCTTCTTCATATGAAACACATCGAAGGAGTAGTTGATCATATGACCTACGATATAGCGTATCATTGATAAAGGTAAATCTTAAAGCTCTTCGTTTTATTTGAAGACTTTCTGATTTGTCCTCAGGTAATTTATCATATTTTAAATAATCCATGAATGGTTGCCTCCAATCTTCCTCTGGCATCTCAGGAATAAAGACCTCCATGCTGTCTTCAGTATATTCTTCTTCAACATTGTTGATACTGGTACTTATGGGCCTTCTATTCTTTATAGTGATTTGAATTTCATCATGATTTGGATTTGCCAACTCCTTTGCTATTCTTGCCAAAGAATCAGCTTCTCCATTTTCTGCTCTTGAAACTCTGCTCAACTGCACTTGGGGAATTTTCTTCATTAACATTTTGACCTTCTTATAGTATTTAAGAAGTTCAGCTTTGTATATTTTGTATTCTCCTTCGACTTGCTTGATGATGAGTTGTGAGTCACCAAATATATGGATATATTGAATTTCCATCTTGATTGCCAATTCCAAACCAGCTATAAGAGCTTCATACTCTGCTTCATTGTTTGTGCAAGGCTCTGTAAGAGAAAGTGCATATCTAAGGATTCCTCCTTCTGGTGTAACAAACACAAGTCCTATCCCAGCTTTGATTTGAGGAAGCTCATACTGAAATGCTGGCTTTATGGATGACGCTCCATCAAAGTATAGTTGCCATTTTGCTTCTTTTATTTCAAGTGTCTCTTCATCAGGAAGATCATAGTTAAGGGGTGAATCATCGGGGAGTGGATGTGCAGCCAAGAAATCGGCTAGTGCTTGCCCCTTGATAGCTTTTTGTGGAGTGTAGGTTATATCAAACTCCATTAAGATCAATGCCCACTTTGCGAGTCTTCCCGTGAGTAACGGTCTTGTCATGAGATATTTGAGGGGGTCAATTTTTGATATGAGAATAATTTTATGTGCAAGAAGATAGTGTCTCAGTTTCTTTACCGCAAACACCAATGCCAAGCAATGTTTCTCAATGGGTGTATATTTACTCTCAGCTCCTACCAACATTCGGCTAAGGTAATATAATGCATTTTCTTTACCCTCTTCATTGTTTTGAGCTAACATAGCTCCCAATGACCCTTCCAAAGCAGCAGTATATAAAATTAGTGGTTTTCCCGATATTGGAGCCGCTAACACTGGTGGACTCAGTAAATACTGCTTAATATCATCAAAAGCTTTTTGACATTCAGCGTCCCACTTAAAGGGTGTATTTTTCTTGACCAATTTGGAAAAAGGTTTGCATCTTCCTGATAAGTTGGAAATGAATCTTCTAATATAAGCCAAACGTCCTTGAAAAGACCTCAACTGTTTTAATGTCTGGGGAGGTGGCATTTCCAAGATTGCCTTGATCTTAGAAGGGTCTATTTCTATCCCGCGATGTCTCACGATAAAGCCTAGAAATTTCCCTGATAGGACTCCAAAAGCACATTTCATTGGGTTCATTTTCAATTTATATTTTCTGAGACGTATGAAAACAGTTCTCAGATCTTCAAGGTGTTTGTCTTTTGAACTTGTTTTCACAACCAAATCATCCACGTAACATTCGACAGCTTTATGAATCAGATCATCAAATATTCTTGTCATAGCTCTTTGATATGTTGCCCCCGCATTCTTCAAGCCAAACGGCATTACTCTGTAGCAATATATGCCCATGGGTGTTCGGAAGGCGGTATGTTTCTCATCATCTGGGTGCATCTTAATTTGATTATACCCTGAATATCCATCCATAAAAGAAAACATCTCGTACCCTGAGGTATTATCGATCATGATTTCCATAACTGGTAAAGGAAAATCATCTTTGGGACATGCTTTGTTTAAATCTCTGAAATCAACGCATATCCGTATCTACCATTCTTTTTCTTTACAGGTACTATACTGGCAACCCAATTTGGGTATTTTTCTTCCCTGATAAAATTTGCTTCTATCAACTTTTTTGTTTCTTCTATCACTTTCTCTTCTAAATCAAATTTCATCTTTCTTGGAGCTTGCTTGACTGGAGTAAAATTGGAATCAATAGCCAATCTGTGAACAGCTATTTCATTGTCTAACCCTGGCATTTCATTATAATTCCAGGCAAAACAATCAACATATTCTTTTAAAAGAGCTTTAAAAGACTCTTTTTGTTCTTCTGTCAGTTGTGAACTTAAGAAAGTTGGCCTTGGATCTTCCTCACTTCCCAAGTTAATTTCAACTAATTCATCAACTGTTGCTTGACCCCCGTCTTCTAATTCAGATGGTGCATTTTTTATCTTCACCTCCTCTTCTTCCTTAGACTCCATCATGTAACATGAATGGCTAGAAGATTTAGAGTAACCCATCCCTCGTTTGTCTGGATGAGTATGGTTCCATAATTGGTGAAAAAATTGATATGACTTTTTTGACCAGTTTATTTTGCCCCCAAACTCTTCAACCATCTTCTTGAGTTTATTAGGGTACTGGCTTGGGAAATTTATAAGTTGAATCTCATTATCTTCTTCGTGTTCAATGTGTATAATATCATCATCTCGAATTTCATTGTTCTTAGCTTTGTAGAAGAGGATACCTCTTTCCCTTTTTCGTCGAGCTGGCACATAAAATGTCTTCAAATGCTCAACTGTATTGATATTTAAATCATTTAGGGATTTGTACAGACCATCTGGAACTCTTGTGATATGCAAGGTGCTTTCTCGGGGAGACCCTTTGGTTTGACTTGTATCACTTTCTTCTTCTGAAGATTCAGTTTCACTGCCATAGTGAGGCAATACTAGTTCCTTCTTTTTGGATTCTGAAATAGCCTTAGATAGTTTTGAGGAAGATCTTTCCATTTTGTTCAACATTTTGCTTTCTTTTGAAACATTGAGATAATATTTAGCATCTTCATAACGTATTTCATGGACGCCAAAAGGTTGAATTTCGCCATCAATCCTGCATTCTTCTCCATCCACCATATATTTCATGCATTGGTGAAGAGTAGAGGGTACCGTCCGATTTTCATGGATCCATGGCCTACCCAACAAGGCTTTGTAAGAGGTATCAGCATCAATCACATAGAATTTCACATCAGATATGATTTTCCCAAATTTGATTGGGAGAGTGATGGAACCCAACGCTTTTTGACTATGTTGGTTAAAGCCTTGAATAATAATCCTTTCTGAAGATAAATGATATACTTCCAAAGCTAATCCCCGAAGAGTATTAAGGGTCATTAAATTTAAGGAAGACCCTGGATCTACTAGGATTCGATTAATCTTCATCCCATCATAAGACCCTGTCACATATAATGGTCTATTATGCTCTGCAGTTCCAAGCAATAAATCTTCATCAGTGAATGATATCGAAGGTGTATGCGTCGCGTACAAAGCTTCTGTCATATTAACCTCAGCAAAATAAGCTTGGTATTCCTCAGGATTTTGTAAGGCGTGTATTAAAGATTCCCTGACTTCTGTCGACATCATCAGTGCATCATACATGCTAAGCAGAGCCGGGACTTTCTTTAAGTGTGCCAAGATATTATAATCTGGTTTCTTCAGTGGTTTCTTTGGCAAGACATTTTCTTCTTCTATCATCTTCCCTTTATTTTTGTCATTAGAGCCAGAAGCCTGTCGTGATTGAAGTAATTTACCAGTTCTAAGCTGCATTTGATGTACATGGCAAGATACTTCCTCATCTTCATTTGGAAAATTCAACTCATCGTCAGAACCATCTAAACATGCTATGGCATAACATGCACCTTTAATTTCAAAATCATCATCAGTCAACTGCAAATTTCTCATGGAAACTTGTTTTTGTAGCCACTTTTGAAAATTTCGACGGTCTTCTAAAGGATGTCCCACAAGTCTGTGATATGGACAATAATTTGGATGACTATCTAAATGCATCAAGCATGGTCTCTTGGGTCTAGGTAGTTCTAATCCTTCTTCCATAGCTCGATTAAAAAGCTCCCTTTCCTGTCCTTCCTGATTTCAAATGTTCCTGATTTTCGCTGTTCCTGATTTTCGCCTATTGATTCTGGAGGATATATTCCAGATTCATCCCATTCATTATCGACAACATGTAATTGCATCAGTCTATTAACTGATTCCTCCGTCACCCTTTGAATAAATGAAGGAATATCTTCAGCAGGCATTACTTTTCTCAAAATTTTATACTTTGGAGCCTTCGGAGTATAATATGGTTCTTTGGTCTTTTCAAGCGAGTGTGATTCCAAGAGCTTGGTATTCACCTTCTTCACTTTCTCTTTGAATGCCATCTTTTTCTTTTGCTTCTTACTAATGTAAGGTCGACCATGACGATTATATAGTTCTTCTGGTTCAGAAAAACTATCCTCATCATCATCTTGGTCATATATAGAAAATTCGCTTCCAGAAATAGCCCTGCAAGTTTCCACTTGCATCATTTTATCATCTTTTTCAACTAATTCCTCAAGCAATTCATTAACCTCATCGGGAAAATAGTCTTTAAGAGTGATCAACACTCTTTCCTTTTGTTCATATTCTTCAAGAGATTCGATGTATTTTTCTATAATTGACTTCTTATGTTTTGATTGTTCACGTTTTTGCTTTTTCTTCTTATTTTTCTTCTTGGTTTGCTTTATCGGGAGTCCTTCAGGGGGTATCTGAGAACTTCTCCACTTGATCCCTGGAAGCTCAGCCAATTTCTTCAACATCTTCTTTGACTTTTTAGATATGAATATCTCCCACAATTCATCTGGAACCGAAGGTGGTTTACCATCAAAAATCGATGGGAGCATTATTTTATTTCCCACTACTGTAACTTCTCCTTGGGATGATCCCTCATAGTCTACAGTAGTCACATAGCGAATGTGTTCAGCAGGTTGTTCATTTGCGCCACACCTCAAGGGTGGTGGTACAAGCCTCCTCCAAGTCCTCAGCCTCAAAAGCAGCAATTTACTACAGAGGATGTACTTGCAAGATTTATGGTTCAAACAGAAAGAAAATTTGCTGCCTTTGACACTGCACTTTTGGAGGTACAAACTTCTCTTCATAGGGTGGAGAAACAAATGGGAGATCTTTTCAAGGTATTGGCTGACCTACCACCAGCTCCTGGACCAATGAGTGAAGTCCCATCTTAGAATAATCATGAAGAAGAAGAGAGTAAAAATGAAAAGGAGGTGAAAGATGATTGTGGTGTAGTAGAAGATGAAAAGGGAGAAGAAGTGGCACCATTACTACTGGAACAAGCTCTCTACATGGAAGTTAATTTTCATACTGAGTACAAACAAAAAGTGTTTGGGATTGTTGAAGATGTGGGTAGAAGACTGATACCATTCAAGAACCCACCTATGCCCAGCCAAAAAGTGTTTGGACAATTCCCATCCAAACATTTTTCCTTGGAGACCAAAACATTTTTTTGTGGGCAATTATAGTTTGTCGAACTAACGTTGAGAAACTAAATGTGGAGAGGATGTTAAAGCCACCCAATAACCCACCCATGCCAAGATTAACAAATTCTCAACCAAACCTATTTCCCTGGAGGCCCAAACAACTTTTCTGGGCATTTCAAGCACCTCTGATAACGGTTGAGGAAAATAATGCGGGTAGAAGATTAAAGCTGTCTAATAACCCACTCCTGCTATGTTTGGATAATTCTCAACCGAAGTTATTTCCATGGAGGCCCAAACATTTTCTTGGGGTTCCTGAAGAAAACTTGGTCGGGGCCGACGAAGAACCGGGGAGGAAGCTCAAGCCATCTTAAAATCCTCCCAAATTGAAATTGCATAATGCCCGACCGAAGCTTTTCCCATGGAGGCCAAAATTTAATTCATGCATGACCTCCATCCTAACATCATCTCGGCATGTATGTTTCGTATTTTTGGGTAACTCTTATGCCGCTTCTGGCCGGGATGAACACACCGTCTTCAAACCTCCATGAGGTAAGAAAAAGGTTCGTCGAGCTAGTGACATTAAACAAGCGCTTCTTGGGAGGCAACCCATGTTTTAAATTCTTTGTGTTTCAATTTTTCGTACTCGTGTTGTTGTTTGTTGTGTTTGTGGCTTTCGTTTTCATTTTTGTGTTGTTTATTTGATCCATGCTTGTCTTAAATTTTAAGGGTTCGTTCATTTATTCGGTGTAGTTCAAGTGTGTTTAATTGTATATTTCGGCGAGAAGATGATGTATATCCATTTTTTCTTGAAGTTACAGGGGAGACCATGCCGAAATTTTGAATTTTCAGGACCTTACGGGCGTCTAAACGCCCACAAAAGGCATGGTAAAATGTCTAGGGAGCCTCGTGGGCGCCTTCGCGGCCGCGAGGAAGGCCGCGAGAGCCCCAGCGTCGCGGGCCGAAAGGGGCAGAGCCCCTTGCTGGCGAACGAGAATGGATAAGAGGCTCGTGGGATTTACGTGATAGGGTAAGGATGGCTATATTGCTGGGAGCAAACTCCAGGCAAGGCTGCCTGCCTTGCGGGCTGGGAGGCTTGCGGGCGCCCATGCGCCCGCATGGGCACCCGCAAGCCTGGGCAGCTACTTAAGTGGCTGCCCTCCCTTCTCTCCCCTCTCGTTCCCTTTCTTCTACCCTTTCTCCCTCTCGATTTCTCCTCTATTTTTCTTGGTTTTTTCTTCGTTTTTCCTCCTCTAAACCCCTCTCCTACCTCTAGCAACTTCAATTTTGTAAATTTTTTGAACTTCTACCGCCTTTTTTGCCGATTACCAAGGACTTGGACTTTGAAGCCCTAAATCAAGGTTTGCCCTCAACTTCATTTTTCTTCTTGATTCTTCATGCCCAGGTGCAATAGTCTTTGGCATGGTGTTGAAATAAAAAACTTGCACAATTGTACTATGGCCCATTTAAGGTGCTAAAACTAGTGGGCAAAGAAGCATACCATTTACAATTGCTAAACCATGTCAAATTGCACCCGGTTTTTCACGTTGCGTTGCTTAAGCCATACTAAGGTGATGTAGTGGAGTTAATTTCAGAGGTTTTAATGGAATTCATAGATGAAAAAACAATTTCAACGCCGGAGGCTATGTGTGGGTCGTGCAATATGCTATCAAATGGCAAGGCTGAACAACAAGTGCTTTCTTGATGGAGTGACGAGGGACTTGTGAATGCTACATGGAAACACAATACCAACATCACCTCTAATTGTTCTGATTTACACTTTGAGGACAAGGTGGTTTCTAAATTATTAGGGGATGTTATGATAGAAAATCCAGTCATACAACAATCTCAACGGTCAACTTAAACAAGAAGCCGTACAAGATGAATAGATGATAGCTATGTTTACAACTAATAGGGAAACAAGGCTGAAGAAATTGGGATAGTTAGTTGGTGAGCAAAGTAAGGGGACAAGGTTGAGGAAATTAGGGGGAATGTTGGAGAGCAAATCAAGGAGTGTAAGGGCTTAATTATAATGTTTTACCTTTTGATTTGGAGCACTTATTTTGTTCTCAAGAACATGTATTGTGTTGTTTTGATGCATATTTTTTTTTTCTTATGTAGGACATTAGGAGAGCATAGGGAAAAAGAGGGATGAATTCGGTGTAAATTTGGCACATAGACGAAGCTTAAATGAAAGAATTCATGAGAGCAACATGACCCTAACAAGCGAAGTTGGAGGTTGAAAATCAAAATTATTGACCAGCATGATATTGCCACACCCAACCATGTGGTTGTTTAACTAATGGAGAGATCAAAAGTTTCGAAACACCCAAATTTATCCTCATTTCACATGACCTCACACACTCCCTCGTTAAACTGTGTTGAAGCCCAATTTGAGTTACTATTTAAGGCTGAGACTAGGATTATTTTGGGGGAGATGAGTTCCAGGATGGGTTTTAGCTGGCACCATCATCATTGGAGCTTGGAGAGAGGATTTCTTGGAGATTTTGGAAATTATTAGTGTGGAAAGCCTTGGAGATTGAAAAGGAGTGTGGTTTTCAGTTTTGCCAAGCGTGTGTCGTTGTCTAAATAGTTTAGACAACAGTTATGTCTTGAGTCTCGGTCCATTTTCAGTCATTCTGGACTTAAAATGCAGTTCTCAGGGCAAGCACGCCCGTGTTTGTGACTGTGCTCTTGACCATGCACTTCACGGGATCTTTTAAATTTTGTTTTCAGTAACCTGTAAAGTGCACGGGATGAAGCACAACCGTGTTTTGGGCTGTGCTTGTGTGTGCATGGTCGTGCTAGGGGCAGAGAAACCGTACTTTCTAGCCCTGAGTTTCTTATAAAGTGCACGGGCATAAGCACGCCCGTGTTTCCTGCCCATGTTTAGACAGAAAAATCTCTCCCTGTTATCCTGTAAAGTGCATAGGGGCAAAGCACGCTCGTGCTTCTGCCCATGCTTGTGTAAGGATGTCTCTTTTCGGGGTAAAGCACTGTCAAACAGGGCTCTGCACGCCCGTGTTCTGCCCGTGGTTGCTTAGGAGTATATAAGTCCTGAACTTTGAGTTCTAATTCTCTCGATTTTTTTTCTTATTCCTCTTCTTCTTTTGGTTCCCATTACCAATGTTCAAAAAACGGTAGGTGCTAGTCTGGCGGTAAGTCACCTTCTAGCGCCCAGAGAGCCTAGGCGGGGGCCTAGGGGGGCCTAGGCGGTTTTACTTTTTTAGAAAATATATATATGTATAATATAATTTTTAATTCTATATAATACCCAAATAGTATTTACCAACAAGGCAACAACCAAATTAATGCATAACAATCAAATAAGAATACAAGAGCTTCCAGAATCCAAACAACTCTAAAACAAAAACTTATCATAAAAACATACATATAAAACTTAGGCATCTATCACTTTTTGAAAACTTAGGGATATATATATTATTATAGTTTATACAAAATAATATAATTTTTTTATTCCTAAAAATCCAATTAATTAAGCGTATATACTAAATAAAATTAATACCTCTCTGTTCCGCATACATTATTAAAATATATTAAATAACTAAAAAAATTTTAATGGTTACTAAGTTAATATATATATATATATATATATATATATATATATATATATATATATATATATATATATATATATATCAAAAACTTAAGTCGTAACATAACGACTTAGCCGCCTAAGAAAAGTAATGATTCTAAACCTAAGAAAGTTAAACTTAAAAACATATAATTTTAAAATTTTTTATTAAAGCCTCGCAGCCCAACTTAGCTCGCCTAGGCCGCCGCCCAGCCCGCCTAGGCGGTGACTGTGCTATGTTTTTTAGATGGAAAGCTAACACCGATTTTTCACCATTTTTTCGCAAAATCGGGTTGGCCCGCTACCTTCCAACGGCCAGGCGCCGACTAGGCCGATTTTTTGAACACTGCCCATTACTTTGGTTGAGAAGAAGGAGCCATTCTTAGACCTTTTCTCTTTCCTTGGTTGAAGATTCTTGAAGGTAGGCTTCTCTTCTTCCTCTTTTCCCCTTTTTTCATGTTGTTTAGATGAGCATGCTAGCGCTAAGTTTATATCTTCAATCTTAGTTCATTCTTGATGAAGTTGTTGAATTGTTTGGGTTGTTTTCTTCATTCTTCTTTGTATCCTAACATAAATGTAGAGATCCATGCTTTCTACCTTGTTGAACCCACTTCCCCTTGCCCTGGAAATCGGAGCTACTATAGTACTAAGAGATTCATTGCTAAACCTTGGCATTCTTTGTTGTATTAGGAGTTTATCTCTCTAGGGATCTTTTGGAACCTTTAGAGTGCAAGTTCAAGCTATATCCAAGCTTTGTTAGACTTTCTTGGTTTGTAGCATGAATTTTTTCATGATTGTTTTTTTTTTCTTGTGTTTTCTTGTGGTTTTGAGCCTTGTGCCTGGTGTTGGTTCAGATGGTGAAAGCTCAGCCCGAGGCAAGGAGCCGGCGTAGGAGTAGCACCGTAAATAAGTTGTTCTTCTCTATTCGTGAGTGGGATTTTGATTGCACAATACTAGTTAATTTTATCTAAATATATGTATACTTGTTTTTAATGAAAACTTTCGATTTTATCATGTTGTATTGATAATTTAATCGCTTGAAAGGATTTCCATGTTTTGTATTCGGAAATCAAAACTCTTATCATTAGATTAAATGATTAATGCCATGCTGCTATATCTGGTTGATTTGAATTGTGGAATTTCCTGCATATGTTACACTCCTTGATTTAGCTTATACAAATATGGTGTTTATAACCGATATATGAACATTTGTCCTAGACAATGACTCTGTGAAATGATTTACATGCTCATTATTGAAACATTTCGTGATGTTTTGTTGATAATGGGATTGGAACCCTCCTGCTGCAGTGGGAGGGTCCCTACGGTCTAACCGTTAGAGGTGGTGTAGTGGACTCGGCTGATCTGTCCACATCATGTGGCGCGTAAACTGACGACTGGACAAATATAGGGAGTCCGGAGTCACCATAAGGCCCCGGTGGGTCAACATCAAGGATATGAGTGCCTTGGTGGCTCTGAACTTAGCTACGACCACGGCTAAAGTTTAGAGGAATTTCTGGACCACTTATCGATTATTCGGATTGGAAATCTCGTACTTTGGGAAAATAAGTTTTTATGCTTAAGAAAAGGTTTTGATGATGTACATTGTGTTTTATGATTTTAAAGAACTTGAAACTTGCTATTTATGAGTTGTGTCTGTTGAAACTTTATTTGAGCAAAGTATTTTTACAGAGCTATACATGTTTTCCTGATACTTATATATATATATGTACAGAAACGTTTTGGACTATATACATATTACTACACGAACTTCTATTATCGATTTATGGATTATTTTGTATCCCTTAGAACTGTGCTAACCAATTCACTGAGTGACTTTAATACTCACCATCTCCATTCTCTCCAAGCTCTAGCTAATAGTGGTGGTGCGGCGGACTGAAGTGCTGAGCATTCCCCAGCTTTCTATCTCCTTCCTTATTTAATGTATGCTTCTTCTTGATCATACGCATTGTATAAGGGCATGGATCCACTAGCGTAATCGACACTCTCAAGCATGGTTGTTTGTTTATCTGTTTGTTTGAAACCTTCATTGTATTTATTACAAACCTGTAATCAGGCTTTGGCGAAGTTGTTTCCTCTGTGTACTCTTGCTTTTATTTTAGTATATTTTGAATTTGCCAACACTGTTCAGATATGTTATTTCCAAGTTGTGGTAAGCATTACGGCAACCCGAGGGTTGAGTGGCGTAGGTATCCCTCCTCGGGTTGTTATGACTGTTGTCGCGTGCCGGTCCTGCGGAATAGGGCGTGACAAGGAGTCACCGTTGAAGCGATTCTTGGCAAAGTCCTTTAGTTCTCATCAAGCATGGAGGGTTTCCATTATTTCTTTGTGGAGACTGAGGGAGTCTTTCCTAGGTTCTCACTATAGGAAAAAACCGTATTTGCGACACATAAAAGTGTCGCAAATTTGTTACATATCTTGCAACAATTTGTGACAAAAAAACTAAAACGTCACCTTACATATCAAAATGTGTTGCAAAAAAAAAAGACCATTAGTGAACGTCACAAACTGTGTCACAGAATTCCTTGGCCAAGAGTACTTATCATAAATAAAGCATGTAAGTTAATTTGCGATGTATTTCGCGACACATTATTTGCAGCAACCTAGGCTCATCGCAAAATGTGTCACAAAAATTAAACAATAAAAAATTATATTTCTCCTAACCAAAAACTGTGTTTTGATTTATTGGTAAACCTAATACAACTCATCCTTGTTTACCTTATTTTTAGCTCTCTATCTTCATTCTTCTTCACTTTCTTCATAACTTTTGAAGATTTCTTTACAAATCAAGGGTGACAACTTGATAATAGTGATTTCAAAACTTTATTATTGGTGACTTAAGTTGGTATGCCTCTCTCTTTCTTCTTCTCACTCTCTAAAATTTGGTTTTAGAGTTTGCTTGTATTTAGTAATTTTGAGATGAGTTGAGCTATGAGTGTTGCATTAATTGACTTATGTTGTATATCATTGTTTGAAATTAGTTATGATTGTTTTGATTTAAGTTGGTATGTCTTTGTCTTCTTTTCATTCTCTAAATTTTGATTTTAGGGTTACAATGGAGTTTTTAGCAATTTTGTGGTGATTTGAGTTATGAGTGTTGCATTAATCGACTTATATTATTTATTATTGCTTCAAATTAGTTATAATTGTTGTATTGTTGTATTAGTTTACATTATTTATTGATTTTATATAAAATGGGATGGTCTGATGTTTGAAATGTTTTTTGGGATATTTTGCAACACGGTATTTTTTTTGTGTCGCAAATTTTTCTGTTTATTTAAAAAATATTATTTGTGAGACATAAAAGTGTCACAAATTTGTGATAAATTTTGCAACAATGTGCAACAAAAAAATAAAACTAGCATACTTCGAACCAATGTCGCAACATTTCAGGTCTAAGGTCATGATGACAAAATGTTACAATGTGTTGCAAACTTCCAACCTATTTTGTTTGCCCTTCAAAAATGTTATTTATTTGGAATTATTTGTGACATGTTTTACAATATATTTGAGTAAATATATTATTATAATTTTTTTATAAATCCTAGATTACCAACGAATTTTGGAATTTATTTGAATTCATTAAAATAGAGAAAGAAGAAAGACCAGGAGTAATGAATATGAACAGTGGGAAGGCATTAATTAAGCAGTAAACTGAGGTGAAGAACAGTGACAGTTTGGTAAATGGGCATGTCTTCTAATTGTTTCCCTTATAAATAGAGGCGACTGGACGGCACTATCAAACCCAAAACGCGTTCTCAAACTTCGCCCAATGTTCTTTTCGCTCTGCTCAAGTTTGTGCCAAAGCCTCGGCCTTTTTTGGAAACTCCAAGGGGAGTGATTGGAGAACTAGGTCTGATTCGGGCGCTAGGGATTCGATCCGAGCCCATGTGAGAGCTCTGTTCACTAGGAATGCTTTTCTTTTCACGATGATGGATAGACTTTGTTTGTAGCTAGTATTTATTATGCTTGATAAATAGACTTTGTTTTTAGAGCACAGTTTATTGTTGCAAAATAAGGGAACTGAGTGGAGCAGGGTCGCAGCATAAGTACTTGAAGATGAAAGATAAAGATGATAGACACAGTTTTTTACGTGGAAAACCCCTAAACAAATCAGGGTAAAAACCACGGGCAAGATAGAAGAATTTACTATAATGGTAAAAAGAGGAGCTACAAGCTTTCTGTTAACAGGGAAAATACCAACTAATTCTCTCCTGTAACAGAAGCAACACAAACTCTCTAAAATATTTTTCCCACTATTTTTCCCACTTTCTCACCCTCACCCTCACCCTCACTCTTCTCTTCAAATTTGAGGCACACTGAGAGCCTTCATGCTTCCTCTATTTATAGGAAGCTCATGGGTGATTAGTGAGATTAATGATGGGTTAGGTGAAAGATTAGGTGGCTTGAGAGGTTAGGTGAGTTGTCATCTTTGACCAACATTTCTCCCACTTGAAGATGTGATTGATAGTCAATCAGATCTTCACACCATTCTCTCTATCTTGCCACTTGATGTTGCTTACGTCTCTGTCAGACCACAAGATGATCGACACCACTGGAACTTGTCGGTGTTGATTGCTTTCGTCAGAAAATCCGCTAGGTTGTCACTTGTATGAATCTTCTGCATATCCACTATTCCTTCTTCCACTTTCTCACGAACGAAGTGGTACTGAACTCTGATATGTTTTGTCTTGGAATGAAATGCTGGGTTCCTTGCAAGATGCAAAGCACTCTGATTGTCACAAAATAGAGAAATGCTTTCTCGTTTGTACCCGAGTTTTTCTAGCACCATTCTCAACCACACTGCTTCTTTACTAGCTTGTGTAGCTGCTAGATATTCTGCTTCTGTCGTTGATGTAGCAACGAGTGACTGCAGTTTGGACACCCAGCTTACAGCTCCTCCAGCTAGTGTGAACACATATCCTGTAGTGGATTTGCTTTTATCAAGATCACCTGCATAGTCAGCATCAACATACCCATTCATAGTAAAATCTGATCCCCCATAACATAATGCAACATCTGAGGTTCCCTTTACATATCTGAGAATCCTCTTAACAGTACTCCAAAGCTCTTGACCAGGATTCGCCATGTACCGACTTACCACTCCCACTGCATGTGCAATTTCCGGTCTTGTACAGATCATGGCAAACATTAGGCTTCCCACTGCTGATGCATACGATACTCGAGACATCTCTATCATCTCTTCTTCATTGCTAGGACTCATACTTGAGGATAACTTGAAATTAATAAGAAGTGGGGTAGAAATTGGCTTACAATCTTGCATGTTAAAGCGTCGCAAGATCTTCTTCAGATAATTCTTCTGCGAAAGCCAAATCTTCTTATTATTTCTGTCTCGGTAAATTTGCATCCCTAGAATCTTGTTTGCTGGTCCCAAGTCCTTCATTTCAAATTCCCTAGCCAACTGTGCCTTCAACTCCTTGATACGATCTTTGTTGGGGCCTGCAACCAACATGTCGTCAACATACATCAACAAGAAGACAAAATCTTCTTCTCCAAACCTCTTGACATATGCACAAGGGTCTGCATTAAGTCTGTTGTATCCAAGGCTCATGATGAAGGAATCAAATCTCTTGTACCAACATCTTGGCGCTCGCTTTAGCCCGTACGAGAGATTTGTTCAACCCCGCAAACCAAGTTCTCTTTACCTTGTTCTTCAAATCCTTCGGTTGGAGCATGTAAATTTCTTCTTCAAGATCTCCATGAAGAAATGCAGTCTTGACATCCAACTGCTCAAGATGCAAGTCGAAAACAGCACATATCGCCAATACTACTCGAACTGTTGTAAGTCGAACCACAGGTGAAAATATTTCATTGAAGTCAATACCTTCTTTTTGAGCATATCCTTTGACCACCAATCTGGCACGATAGCGGTCTACTTGATCATCACCATTGCGCTTGATCTTGTAGACCCATTTGTTGCCAATAGCTTTCCTTCCTAGTGGTAATGATACCAGCTCCCATATCCTATTTTTATGAAGGGCTTCAATTTCTTCTTGCATTGCTGCCATCCACTGAGATGCATCTGAACTACTCAGTGCTTCTTGAAGCGTTGATGGTTCTCCATCCTCAGTCAGAAAGCAATATGCAATATTCCCTTCCATAATATAGTCAGAGTGCCAACCTGGTATTTTTCTTGAACGAGTTGACCGCCAAACTTCTGATACTTCAGATTCAGCTGGTTCTTGTTCTTCATGCTCTAGTATAGCTTCAGCTTCCTTTTCTACCTGTACAGTAGTAGTCTCCGTGCTTTCATCATTTGCTTACTCTTGTCTTTGTCTTCTATGAAGACAACATCTCTGCTGATCAGGACCTTGTAGGCAGTGGGATCCCACAGGCGATACCCCTTTACTCCATCAGCATATCCCAAGAACATACATTTTCTGGATTTTGGATCCAGCTTTGTAGTTTCTAGGGCATTATACATCACATATACAGGACTTCCAAATATATGAAGGTTTGAATAGTCCACTGGCTTACCAGTCCACATCTCCATCGGTGTCTTCAACTCTATTGCAGTTGATGGAGACCGATTTACCACATAGTAGGCGGTGCTGACTGCTTCTGCCCAAAACTTCTTGTCTAGGCCTGCAGCTCCCATCATTGCCCTTGTTCTCTCCAACAGGTTTCTATTCATCCGCTCTGCCACTCCATTTTGTTGAGGAGTGTATGCTGTAGTGAACGGCCTTTTGATGCCTTCTTGCTTGCAAAATTCATCAAATTCTTTACCAATGTATTCTCCTCCATTATCTGTCCTCAAACATTTGATCTTCTCGCCAGATTCAAGCTCTACTCGCGCTTTGTAAGTTTTGAAGACTTGAAACACATCCGCCTTCCTCTTGATAGGATACACCCAACATCTCCTGGAGTAATCATCAATAAATGATACAAAATAATTTGCTCCGCCTAAGGATGTAACTGGTGCTTGCCACACATCAGAGTGAATCAATTCTAGAATGGCTTTGCTTCTTTGTGAGACCTTGAAGTAGACTTCTCTCTGCAAGAATCTTCATTCCTTGCTCACTCATATGCCCGAGTTTCTTGTGCCATGTTATTGCACGCTTTTCACTTGGACTACTTGCAGCAACTGAAGCTTCTCCTTCTTGCAGAGTCTCTCCTTTCAACATATACAAGTTTGCAGCTATCTTGTCTCCTTTCACTAATACAAGCGCACCTCGAATTATTTTCATAATCTTGCTTTGAACTTCAATCTTGCACCCAAGATCATCAAGTTGTCCAATAGACAACAAGTTCTTCGTCAGCCCCTCCACATGTCGGACTTCTTGTATAGTCCGGATCGTGCCATCATACATCTTCAACTTGATGGTGCCAATACCAACGATCTTCAGAGCTTGATCGTTGCAACTATACACAGAACCTCCAGAAATAGGTTCATAGTGATAAAACCATTCTTTTCTGGAAGTCATATGAAAAGTTGCCGCTGAGTCTAGAAGCCAAACATCAGCAAACCTTTTCCCTGTGTGTGTTGCTACTTCACATACCATGGCTTCTCCATCATTTGAGATGCTTGCAACATTTCTTTGAGGATTGGAGTCTTTCTTATTTAGACTCCAACAATCCTTCTTCAAGTGACCTTTCTTGCCACAATTGTAGCACTTGAAAGTTTTCTTACTCCTTGACTTTGATCTGCCATTATTGTAGCTACCACTGGGGCCACGTTCCATTGATCTTCCTCTCATCACCACCAAGGCCTCCGCTTGATGCGAATTTGCCAACTCTGTCTTCCTTGTTCTTGCGCCGACTCTCTTCCTCCGAATAGCAAAACGCAATGTCGTCGAAGACTAGAATGTCCGTGGGGACATTGTTTGTCAAGTTGATGATGAGTTGATCATAAGAATCGGCAAGCTTTGGAGTAGAAGCTCGCACGTTCACCTACCTCTATTTTATGTCCCAATGATGTGAGTTGGGAAAATAGGGTATTTAGGGTGTTCAGGTGCTCCGTCACTGAAGTGGATTCCACCATACGTAAAGTATAGAGTTTCTTTTTAAGAAAAATCTTGTTGTGGAGTGACTTTGCCTCATAGAGTTTAGTGAGGTGATCCCAGATCTCCTTCGCCGTTTTCTTCTCTTCTATGCTTGATAGAACTCCATCAGCAAGTGCGAGATGAAGATTTGCTATGGCGTTCCCGTCGATCTCGTTCCACTTATCATCTTTAACCTCAGCTGGCTTTTCACTGATAGCCGCTAAGCAATTATCCTTTCTCAGGATAGCTTTCATCTTCAACTTCCACAACGAGAAATTACTCCTATTGAATTTCTCGATTTCAAGCTTTGCTGCCATTGCTTCTGTAATAAACTGCTTGACGGGCAGTAATCAGTTCTTTCAATGGGTGAATAATAATCTAACTTATTTTCTGATGTGGAGGATCCACTATTAATGGCAGCCACAGAGCATACAATAAGTAGATATATATATACACCCAGATCTAGCTCTGATACCACTTGTTTCAAAATAAGGGAACTGAGTGGAGCAGGGTCGCAGCATAAGTACTTGAAGATGAAAGATAAAGATGATAGACACAGTTTTTTACGTGGAAAACCCCTAAACAAATCAGGGTAAAAACCACGGGCAAGATAGAAGAATTTACTATAATGGTAAAAAGAGGAGCTACAAGCTTTCTGTTAACAGGGAAAATACCAACTAATTCTCTCCTGTAACAGAAGCAACACAAACTCTCTAAAATATTTTTCCCACTATTTTTCCCACTTTCTCACCCTCACCCTCACCCTCACTCTTCTCTTCAAATTTGAGGCACACTGAGAGCCTTCATGCTTCCTCTATTTATAGGAAGTTCATGGGGTGATTAGTGAGATTAATGATGGGTTAGGTGAAAGATTAGGTGGCTTGAGAGGTTAGTTGAGTTGTCATCTTTGACCAACATTTATTATATGATTGACACGTACACTTGCGTTTAATAGCTATATACACGCAGCTTTCATCACTTTTCACTAACTAAGGTGATTCCTTGGAGCCTTGAGTGTAGCGAGAACTTTCCAATGAAATCATTCTATCATTTCCTATATGATGGCTGGTTTAAGTGCCCCTCAGAGCGATTTTCTAACAATATTTGTGCCTCACTATGTAGCACAACAAATTTTGTACCTTTTATTCTTGAACTGTGCATTGACCACGGAAAAAAGAACTACTTTGGTCGTATATTTTGCCTTCTTGTACATCCCTTCGTCATGGTTGAGTTAAAGGTCATCTTCAAGAATTAACTTGGTACCTCATCTTCAAAACACCTTGGAACTCCTTTCTATTTAATGGAATATTTGATCGGAGTAGAATAGTTGAATTTTCAACTAGTGTTTCTCCCAGCCTATCTCAATATTAATAAAATTGATTACGTGTCATCTTTAGTTATTTATAGCCTTGGAAGAAGCTAACAAAATTTAAGTTAGAAGATTCCCCCTTCACATTTAGGTACAGTCTTGTTTTTTTGTGCTATACACTAAGCCTATCCAGAGGATAAATTCTCGTGGACCATAATAATGGCGTTTGACTGTCTTCCACTTTAGTTCTACTTAAGATGGATGATCGATATAGTGATTATTTCTAAAGGTATCAACTGTACTTATGTTATAGTTTATTGTGTACTTCTTCCTTTTTTATTCAATCTCCTTTTTGCTCCTAATGGATTAGTGTGGGCTTACTTATCACACATGTTTGTTATTAGCTTTTATCTTTCCCTGGTTCTTTGTTTTTTTCCCCTCTGGTCTTCTTTACCTCCCTGATCTACTTTTTCTCATTATTTACTTTTTTTAAAATATAAATTAATTTATCTATTTTTATGAAAAAATATTACCACGATGAAAACATTATAACAATAAGTAATTTACTCTGTTAAAATGTCAAAAATTTGAATCCAACCTACCAGCAGCTTTATGAACTTTGATATAACGCCAATTTCTAATATTACCAAACTTGATAAACAAATTCATAACACATTTAGAAAATAATCTCTTTTAATTTTAAAATGCATATTCAAGGGGCCGCCCCACTCCATGCCAACAGGCCACAATTGGACTTCAACAAGAGAGCACCACACCACTAAAGACAAATTGAAAGCCACCAACCATATATTGTTTATATCATCACTACAAAGACTCAACACACCAAACAAACATTGATAACAACTAAACAATCCTAATTTTTTTTTTATTTGAAATATATATAAATAAAAGCTCAATAACATTAAGCAGAATCCTATGACCATAATTATCCAAAACCAAAGGAACTCCTCCATGTCCATCAGCATATCCAAATCCCTCCCCATCTTTCTCTACTTTGCATCCCTTGCAACACAAACAGTCCATGGCGTTCCCAACACTAAGCCTCTCCAGGTGCTCTGCAACACCGTGACATACGCCGCCGGTGATCCCTTCAGCATAAGTCTCTCCTACGTACTATCCGATCTGAAGGCCGAGACACCGTCAACCAAAACTCACAATTACTACAACATCTCACCGTTTCCTAATGCCTTCGCCTATGGGCATGCAACTTGTGCTGCCAACCTCACCGGAGTGGATTGCGGCGAGTGCCTTGGCACTGCTATTCAAGTGATGAATAGCACTTGTTTTATGAGTATTGGTGCTCGCTGTATTCTTTCTGATTGTGATATAAGATATGAGCAGTACCCCTTTGTTTAACAATGTCAGCTTTAATTTGCTTTTGTTTTTACGGGTGGTTTTTTTTTTTTTTTATTTGTAATAAAATTTGCATGATGCACATGGAGGATTTGCTTTTTAGAAATTGCAAATCTTGTAACTTAAAAGATCTGAATCAGCAGTCTCTGTTTGACTTCTCCATGAGCAAGGAGATGGCAAGTCTTCCTCATGGAATAGTAGCTCTTTTATCTTTCTCATTTGTTTTTATTTTTTAATTTTATCATTTGTATATTGTAACCAGTAACTCAAAGAAAAATCATAAAAGATACTGACGAGTTTTATACGAGATTTCTTAAGGTTGTGTTTTGTACATGGAAAAATACTCAGTTTTTTCTGAAAATTAAAGTAACACAAAGAATTCTTATATGTAGTTTGGTAAATTTTTTTTTTGAAAAAGAGCACAAGAAATTCCCTTTAGTTTCCTCTATTTTTCATGGGTCATATATGTTGAGAGTTTAGATTGGATGTCTGTACTCGTAATTTTTATGTTATAAACTTTCAAAAACGTCATCATTGCTTTCCTATTTTATTATGAAGTCGGCCCCTATTCCATTAGAAAATTATCGCAATCTAATTAGTTCCCTTGCTACTTTTTTTTTCTTCGTTTGCTACTCCTTTACATTTGGAGACCCTCCATTGCTTCTTTCAAAAACGCCATCATTGCTTTCCTATTTCAATCTGAAGTCTTCGCCTGTTCCACTACAAAATTATTGCAATCTACCGGGTTCCCATCCTGATTGTTTTTCTTCATTTTCTACTCCTTTACATTTGGAGACCCTCCATTACTTCTCATGCGGTTCTATATATACATATATTCCAACAAGTGACTTTTAAGATCCTCCGCTTTATCATTTGTTACTTCCAGACTAAGGTTTTGCTTGGATTGACTTTAAAAAAATAATAATAATATTATTATTATTGTTGTTTAATAAGAACAAAAAAATATAAGACTAAATTTTAAACACCAAACATGAGAACAGTAATAGTAATATTTTCATTAGACTTCAATGAGAGCATGGAGACAAAAACAACTATGAGGGTTGTGAAAACATTGGGGGGAAAAAAAATATAAAAATACAGTCAATTATTTATTTCATAAGACTAATTTAACCCAAAACAGCTTTTGAAAAATGTTTTTCCCAAAAGCACCATATCATTAACTTATGGAAAAAACAGTTTTCAGCCTTTTTTATCACCTTCTGATTCTGCAGAAAAGCCAATAGATACAATTTTTTTGAACCCAGAAGTGCTTAAATTATAAAAAAAACACTTGGGTTTTCCAGAAGCTAATCCAAACAACCCCTAAAACGTTTTGTAAACGCAGGGACGAAGTAAGAAGGAGGAGGTTGAGTGGTTACCATCCCCCTTATCACCAACAAGGTAAATGGGCCGCCTGCTCCTCGTCCCTCCATCCCCTTGTGTCCACCTCCCCTGTCCCCCTATCCCCCTTTCCCCCATATCCTTCCATCGTTTCACATTTGTCCCGCTATATGCTCCCTACCTAATTCCCTGGTTCTGTGTCTGTAAGGATCAGTTGATGGTGTCATGTAAAAAATAAGAAAAAATCACCATGCCTAGTAAGCGCTAATATATCCCAATATGAGGTTATTTCGATTAGTTTTTGGAAAGCTCAAAAGTGTTTTTTTATAAGTTAAAGACTTTTCGATCAAGAAAAACTTGTTTGTATTGGTTTTTCTGTAGAAACAGAAACTGATTAAAATGCTGAAATACTGCTTTTTTCATAAGCTGGTCATGTGGTGTTTCTAGAAAAAACACTTTTCAGAAGCTATTTTGGGGTTATAAAATTACTAAATTAATCTCATAAAATAAAGAATTGACTGTGTTTTTATATTTTTTTCCCCCAATCTTTCACAACCCTCATAGTTTTCTCCACCTCCAAGCTCCCTTCCAAGTCTTCTCTTAATTCTTGCCTCTACCTCCTACCTCTTGTTCTCATGTTTGGTATTTAAAATTTAGTCCTATGTTTTTTGTTCTTATTAAACAACAACAATAATAACAACAATAGTAACAACAACAACAACAACAACAACAATAATATTATTATTAGTTTGCTGTTAATATCATTATCAATAGCAATTACTATGTTTTGAATGCATAATAGTTGAGATATTATCATAACACAAAGAATGTCCATTTTAGTTTTTTGCTATTGAAAAAGTCCTTTTAATAATACACATCTAAATAACTTCACACTTATAAAAGTGCTTCTGCAACAACTTATCAAAATATAAAATACAAAGTAGTGCTTAACTTACTCTGAGAAAATTTGTTTTTAAAAGTCCTACGAAATTGAAAAAAGACTTTTTCTTAAGTCTATCCAAACAAGGCTTATGCTTAGTTTTTTGACTTTCGACTTAGAAAGCCAAGGAGCGTCAACAAGGGTAATCAATTTGATGCTTAACTAATGAGAGTTGGAAATGTGGCTAGTTTTGAAGAGCACGAACTCATTTGTGAAATTCTCATATTGATTTTATACATTAATATATATATAGACACAGACACACACATAAATTCTTGATAAAATACAAATTAGAAAATAAATTTTTAAAAAATTTTCCTTTGATCTTTCCCGTCTGTCTGATCTCTCTTGCAAATTCTAATCTTTTTTATCAGTTAAAGATTTTCTTTTTATGTTGACTTGAGATATCTAGAGAGTTTGGAGAATTTGTTGAAATATATGTGATTTATTTATATGGATTGATGTAGGGACTTGAGAAGTTGTGGGGTCTTTTATTCTCAACCAACCGGCCTTTAATATAATCGATCGACATGTATATATTACTTACATATTAAAATTTAATTATTTTATGACTTAAAGAGATTATGGGTTCATGAATTTTATTAGGGCCAAGCCCCTAATATTAATTGCCCCAGATAAATTGATGAGACCCACCGATTAAGAAAAATGTGAAAGAAAGATAAATAAAAACATGAAAGAAATTAATTTTCTTATTAATTGAAAAATGCATGCGCACATGAACTAGAATTGGAACAAAAGATTAGAAAGTCTAGACATTTTTTAACATTGTTTTCTTAATCTTTCCTCCCATAACCTGAGTTTGCTTTAACATAAACTTCTTTCGATTTATACGCTAGAGAACCATGATACGCATTTCTTTTGACATTTCTTTTTTGCTTTATTTTTTTCCTTCTTTTTTTAGTTTACATCTTGGATGTTACTTGGATCACAAGTCATAATTTCCACATATTTATGAATCACAAACGTGATTCCACCTATTTAAACTTTTGAAAATTCTGGTATTTTGTGCTTGTGAAGCTTTCGGATCTTGGACATGTAAAGCTCTCTTTTACTCTTTCACTTTTAATATCTTAAGAGTCTTGAGTTCATTTGTCTACTCATTTAATAGCTTTTCAAGCCTTGACTCTCTCATGTTTTTGAGCCTTGTCTTGTGCGTCGCCAAGTCATGGCTACTCGCATGATTGGGCACTAACTTGACTGTTTCATTTATTTGCTTTTAAAACTTTTATAGGTCTGAAGTTATATTCCTCATTCATAGATCACAAACTTGATTTCATTTGATTTAGACTATTGAAAACTCTGGTATTTTGTACTTTTGAAGCTTTTGGATTTTGGACTTGTGAAGCTCTTCAACTCTTTGACTTTTTGACTTTTGATATCGTAATAGTCACAAGTTCATTTGTCTGCTCACATAAACTTTTCAAGCATTGACTCCTCTATGTTTCTCAGTCTTAACTTGCACGTTGGTAAGTCATAACCACTCACATGCCTAGGTCATTGACCTGACTGCTTTAATGTGTTTTCTTTTAGAACTCCTTATATCTCGTAAGTTGTATTTTTCATTCGTGAAGGATAAACTTGGTTTCTTGGGTTTTGATATTTGAAGACATTGGTGTCTAAAGCTTGTGAAACCTATTATGGGTTTTGAAATTTGAAGACATCGGCTTCTAAAGCTTGTGAAACCCATTGATGCACACAAAACACGAGATAATGTGTCAACTCCTTGTGTCACCTCAAGTGCACGGGTCTTCAAATAATATAATGAGCACAATGGCTTGTGTTGTTGAACCACAAGGAACAGAAATACTTGCGATTGTTACTTCTCTGTTATCCAACCTAATGAATGAAGCAATGAGATAATCTAATACGCAAATTAATGATTATTACTGACAAGTATGCAAGGATACAATAGAGAGAGATCTCACTAATGAAGTGGGGCAATGTTCCTTTTACAATTCAGGTATTAGGCATTGGATTTACAAAGTATTTCTAGAAGTAGTTAAGTGATGGGTATCCTAAGATATACCAGTCCCTGTCTCTAGACCACTGGTAACTAGTCCCCTACGAGGTCCCGGTAAAAAATTCTCTTGACGCCTCACACTACATATGACTACTTAGTGCTCTAGAGATGCCAGAGATATAACCGATTACTAAGAATAGATCCAATCCTGTCTCTAAGTAAAAGATCCCTAACACCCTATAAGGTCCTCGTGAAGAATTCTCTCAACACCTCACACCAGATATGGTCACTTAAAGCTTAGAGAATAAGGAGATAGAAAATATCACTTGAAAAGAAAATGAGACACTAATGGAAATATGTTTAGAGATCGCGGAGTGTTGTGGTCTTCAAAAATATTTTCACTCGCTAAAGAGAGTCTTAAAAGGTAGTGAAAAGGCTCTAACAAAGAAAATAGTCTACCACTATATTAGACTCTATATGAGATGTTGTGGTCTTAAAAAGTATTTGTACTAACTCAAGAGAGTCTTACTAGGTAGTGGGAGGTTCTCACTAGAAAAATAATCTACCACTACATTCGACTCCACAAGAGATGTTGTGGTCTTCAAAAAAAAATTTTCTTCCTGAAGAGTGTCTCAAGAGGTAATGGGGAGGCTCTCATAAAGTGAAAATAATAGTAATAGCACTATGTTCAACTCCACATGAGGTGTTGTGGTCTTCGAAAAAATTTACACTCACTTAAGAGAGTCTCAAGATGTAATGGCGGGTGAGGGGGGGGGGTGCTCTCACAAAGAGAACAAACTACCACTACATTGGACTCCACAAAAGATATTGTGATCTTAAAAAAATTCCACTCACTCAAAAGAGTCATTATAGGTAGTGGAGAGGCTTTGAAAATGAGAACAGTTTATCACAACATTGGACTGCATAAGAGATATTACAGTTTTCAAAGAAATTTTTCACTCACTCAAAAGAGTCTGAAGAGGTAGTGGGGAGGCTGTCACAAAGAGAACAGTTGGCCATTACATTAAATTCCACATGAGATGTTGCGGTGTTCAAAACTATTCTCTGTTACTCAAGTGAGTCTCAAGAGGTAAGTGAAAACGCTTTTATCAGGACAACAGTCTACCACTAGATTGGGCTCTAATTATATAGTGGTCTTCAAGAGAATTTTCCATTTGCTCAAGATAATCTTAAGAAGTAGTGGAGAGGCTCTTATAAGAAAAATAATCAACCACTATATTGGACTCCACATGAGATAGTGGTATTCAAAAAAAGTTTTCACTTACTCAAAAAAGTCTAAAGAGTTAGTGAGGAAGCTCTCACAAGAAAAACAATCTACTATCATATTGGGCTCAACATGAGATTGTGGCTTCAAAGGAATTTTTCACTCACTCAAGACAGTGTCACACCCCTAGCCCGAAACATAAACAAACGGCCACATACCTACAAAGCCAAGACCAAGTAGGTATGCAAGGGCCGCAGAATCTATCTTACACTAGAAAATAACATCTAACAGAAATGCCGATTTCCTAAATCACAAAAAGCTATAATATACAAATTGCAAAAGTTCCATAACCAATGTTTGGAATAATATTTATTAAACAATATAAAGTTTCAAATCCAAAAGGAAAAAGAACTTAACTTGCTAAACTAGACGGTGACTTGCCCAACAAGCCTTCTAAGTTGCCTACAAATAACTCTACTCTTAATCTGAAAAAAAACAAACTTAATGAGCTTAAGAGCCCAATAAGCAACCACTAAAAACATTTGGGTTCAAATAAAAGTCTTAGAAATCCAGAACAAAAATCATTGACTGATATGATATAATAGAACATCTATTAAAATCTAATTCGAAAACAAAACAAAACAGTTCAACAAAGTCTGATTTTGTAATTAACAAAATATAGGTCTCCCAATTTACTATTGCCAAAAACATAATATCAGAGCTAATTTGTTTATCATCAGTGTCTTGAGCTGAAATATCATATTTGACTTGGTTATCCTCAGTGACCAAGATAGAATATCAAAGGCCGATATTTTTCACCAACAGATCGGTTCAAAACTATAGTTTCTTAACATAATTACATGTCGACACTTTCAGTATTTAACCCAAATGCCAAGGTTAGTGCATAGTTAATTGGAGACGAAAATTTATAGATCAAAATAGTTAATATTCACAAACAACAAAATATCAAGGTTTAGACTTAGAGAAAACAAAAGAATCCACCAAGCAAAAATATTAACATTCGTATGATCACACTTTCTATATATCAAAATAAGCTAATTATTTCCAAATTAAATAACTTCACAAATATATTGTTAAATAAATAACAATAAACTAATTTATATAACTTAGAATATATAACTTACATAATTATGGAAAACCTGAATAAATAAATAAATAGTCAGAAATTCAGTAAATACTTAATAATTTTAGAAAATAATAATAATAAAGTGAATAAATAAAATTATTCAGAAAGATAAAATGGTTAAAAATAATGAAAGAAATAGTCAAACTAGTAGCTTACTAACGGTGGAATGATATATATACTTACACTAGAATTTATATGTGGTTTACTTACCTGACTAACGCCAGAAAACCAATTCTAACACCACCTTAAGACTCCTTGGCAAGTCTTAAATTTGGGAAAGAAAACATATTAAATCACCAAAAATAAATTCACAAAAAACTTCAGGAGTATGTAAGAAAGATTTCAAAATACTTATGATGCTACATAGGTTAAGGGCTAATAAGCAAGGTGATGAGTGCATTTTGTATACACTTTTCATCCATTTTATACCTATTATTTTCTTATTCTTTAGCAATTATTTTTCTCGTTCGGTGTTATTTAGGGTATTGTTTGTCAATTATGCAGGTAATTAGGTCTTGGGACAAATATAAAAGATTTTCAGAAGATTTCATCACAAAAGAACCTAAAGGGCAGCTCGCAAAGGCAAGCACGGCCCAAGCACGGGCATGCTCCCTAGCCGTACAAATCACAAGAGTTTCAAGAGAAGTGAAGAATTAAGAAGCACGGGCATAGTCTTCAGAGCACGGGCGTGCAGATGAGAGCATGACCCAAGCATTTCATTGCTTGGCTAGTATTCAGAAGCTGCTAAAATTATTAACTTCCCGTAAAGTACACGTCTGGAAGCACGGCCCAAGAACGGCTGCAGACGACTGGAGGCGAAAGGGGAGATCATTGCACATACTTCACAACCTTCAAGAGAGGATTTGGAGCACCAATTGTAGGCCGATATCAAGGGTGGATTCTCGTCAACTTTAGATCCTCGGAGCTCAACGAGAATGCAAGCAAATAGGGAGCCTTTGAAATCCTTTGTATTTGTTTCTCTTTTTATTTCCTTGTTGAGTGAACCCTTGAGGGGCTAACTTTCTCGGGAGCCCCAGGTTGTGAACTTGGTTTAAGATTGTATTTGAATGCTTATTTTATAATGCTTATGGAGTCTTAGTAATTTCTATGTTAAATTTTGTGTTACATAACTTGATGTGTATGATTTGTATAGCGTGTTTATAAACTTGGCGTGTGTTTTTGCCTTAGCGTAATTACCGTAGCGTAATTGCTCCCTTGAAGTGCTGGAACCTCGCTGTATAATCACTACCTTGATGTTTATCATAGCCATAGCTTCAACAAAGCTTCTAGAGCACACATAGATTTCTTAAATGTTCATGATAAGTCTTGCAAGAGCTTGAGTACAATTCGACACTAAGGGATCAACCCGGGTGCTACTCCTCAATTAAGCATTTCGCTAGGAATTTTCTCTATCTCCTTAATTTCCTCCTTGGCCACGTCCCTAGGCTCTTAGTCTCAATTCAATCCCAATTGTTGATTGATTAGATACTAAACAATGAGAAAGTATTAGAAGCTATATCAGTTCATGTGGATTCGACTACCTTATCCCACATTGGGTACATTATACTACTTGTACAACCCGTGCACTTGCGGATATGCAAGGGGCTTATTAAGTTTTTGGCGCCGTTTCCGAGAACTGGCAACATTTAGGTAATCTCGTCAATTTTATTCCTTATTTTGCTTTATTACTTATTCTTTCATTCTTTTTTTTTCTAACGTTTGAATTTTCTATTTGTTTTTCTTTATTTTATTAATTGCTTTTATTGCCTTTATTTTTACCTTCTCTGCTCGAGCTGAATTTTCTTACTGTTAAAGGTACTTGTGTGTGACCGGAGGTAGCTTATCCACATTGGCAAGCCCCGATCCAGATATTAAGCATGCATTTGAAAGGATTTTGAAGCAAGTCAACCTTAAGGAATCCGGATTGGTAAAGATCAGCATTCAAGTCGACCAAGAAGTGAACATGGCCGGTAATTAAAGAAGCATCTCTGATTATGCAAGGCCAAACTTAGATGTGTTGGGATCTAGTATTGTTCAACCTCCTATAGCGGCGAATAACTTTGAGCTGACGCCAAATTTTATACAAATGGTGCAGTAGTTGTGCCAGTTTGATTGTTTCCAGAATGAGGATCCATATACCTACTTGTCGCGCTTCTTAGAAATTTGTTATACATTCAAGGCAAACAACGTGTCTAAGGATGCATTTCACCTTCGATTGTTTCTATTTTTGGTGCCAAGGAAGGGCCAAGTAGTGGCTAAGTTCCTTACTAACGGGATCTGTCACAACCTGGGCCCAGTTAGCAGACAGATTTCTCACCCAGAACTTTCCTCCGGCGAAGTATACCAAGCTTAAGAGCGGCATCTCTTCCTATCACCAGTTAACATCAAAGACCTTATTTGATACATGGGAGAGGTACAAGGACATGTTGAGGAAGTGCCGACAGCACGGTATTATTGAATGGATGCAAATCCAAATCTTTTATAATGGGTTGAACATAGCTACCAAGCAGATGCTTGATGCAGCGGCCGGGGAATCACTGCGCAGAAAACAACCTGATGAAGCACAACATTTGATTGAGAACATGGCTTCTAATAGTTATCAATGGAGCTATGAAATAAGCAAGCTAGTCAAGGCCACTGGCATTTATGAGATTGATGCTCTAACATCTTTAGCAGCACAAGTAAAAGCCATCTCTAAGCGGTTGGACACCATGGAGGTGTAGCCCATGGCCCCGTTATGAGCTGTGAGACTTGGGAAGGTCAGGCTGGACCTAGTTGCTCCTCACTTGATGGGGTTGTTAGTTTGGAAGTCCACTATTTGGGACAAAACAATCAGTTTCAGAACAAACCCTACGGCAACACCTATAACTCGGGATGGAAGAACAACCAGAATTTTTCTAGGAGCCAACTACCTCAAGGGCAACCCCAGCCATTACCACCTTAACAGCAGACCCAGTTTCCTCGGGCACCTCCTCAGGATGAAAAGGGTCCTACACTTGGGACCCTTCTCGCCAGGTATATTCAATCTAATGATGTTCGTCTTTCACAGCATAAAGAGATTATGCAAAAACAGCAAGCGTCCCTTCAGAATTTAGAATATCAGGTGGCATAGATTGCCAAGACATTGGCAGAACGACCTCAGGGGTCACTCCCAAGTAATACTGAAGTTAACCCGAGGGACTCCCTTAAGGCCGTTACTTTGAGAAGTGGAAAGGAGCTCGTTCATCTTTTGAAGTAACACAAGGATCACCAGGCTAAACAGAAAGATGCAGAAATTCCCGAACATAGCCCAATAGAAGTGGAGGAGGAAAAAGAGATTAAATGTGGGGGTAAGGCCAAGAAGCCACCACCAGAATATCATCCCAAACTCCATTACCCCGCCAAGGTCAAGAAAGATCAACAGAATGAGCAATCAAGAAATTCTTGGAGAAGTTCAAGACTTTGCATATCAATATACCTTTTGTAGAAGCTCTTGCTCAAATGCCGACATATGCGAATTTCCTCAAGGAATTGCTCACCAACAAGAGGAAGCTGGAAGAAGTGTCAATGGTGACACTTAGTGAAGAATGTTCGGCCATTCTCACTGACAAGCTCCCAAAGAAGGAGAAAGACTCAAGGGATTCATTATCACTTGTACTATTGGGTGCTTGTTAATGAAAAAGCTATCGCTGATCTTGGGGCAAGCATAAATCTGATGCCCTACAAAATCTTCCAAAAGTTAGGGCTTGGCAAACCCAAACCTACTAAGATGGCCCTCCAGCTTGCTGATCGGTCCACTCGTCATCCCCGTGATATCATTGAAGATGTTTTGGTAAAGGTGGACAAATTCATTTTTCCAGTTGACTTTGTCATTCTGGATTTGGAGGAAAAAGTGGAGGTGCCACTCATTCTTGGGAGGCCATTCTTAGCAACTTCTCAAACTGTAAGTGATGTTAAGGATGGTCGTTTGGTTCTTCGAGTGGGAGACATGAAGTGACTTTCAAGCTCCAGGATTCTATGCGGCATGCCATGGATTTCGACAATACCTGTTATTATATGGATGTTGCTGATGATCTTGTGTGTGAGTGTGTGCAAGAGTGTTGGCTGAAAGATAAGCCTGAAGAATTGCTGGAGAAAGAGCCGAACTTGCTACACTAGTAAATGAAGAACTTGCTACACCAATAAAAGATGATCCTGATCCAGGCATACCTTCTGAAGATGCTCCAGCCTGATTACCCTCTAAGGGGAAGCTTTCTCATGCCCGACAATGTTGGAAAAGAGTCTCCACCTTGAAAAACAAGCTACTCGCTCACATTTCAATGTCAACCAACTTCATTGGGTGTTGGTGAGATCAATTTAATTGAGGTACTAACACCATATTCTTCTGCGTATGTTGCAAGTGGCCATGGGTGGATGCGTTTTCACGAACCTCAATGAGGAGCTGCCAGGTACGTCAAGCTCGTGACGTTAAGCAAGTGCTCCTTGTGAGCAACCCAAGATTTCTACCTTTCTTCCTTTTGTTCATTTCGTTTTGTTGTTTTTTCCTTTCCTGTACTGCTTCAGTTAGCAAAGGAAGTCCCCTACTAAACTGAACTCTTTTGTTGTGTGGTTTTTGTTTTTGGAACCTTTGTTTCTTTATGTTGATTAGAGCTCCACTCATGTTTTATTTATCTCTCAGGATGTATGGATGACAACAATTTCAAATTAGAAACACACGTCGAGAGTGGCGACACCACTCTCCGTGTTCAGGGCAGTCCTTCAAATGTTTCCCTCAACTTTCACTTGACCTTTCAATTATTTTGCATGCTCATTCTTTTTAACATTGAGGACAATATTTAATTCAAGTGTGGGGGAGGGTTTACATTCATGTTTTCATGATGATAGTGCATGGCTTAGGGTGATCTATGAATTTTTGGATAGGAATTTCTAAGCTAGGGAAGCAATGAGTATATTAGCGTGCATTTTTTTGAACTTAAGGATAAACTCACTCTTGCTTTGGAAACCTAAGTCCCTTTACTTCACCTAATTTTGTGCAGCCACTCGGTTTAGAAGAGATTCTAGTTTCAAGGCCTTTGAAAATTCGAGTTCGAAAACTCAAATGTAAAAGCCAAAAGAGAAAAATCAAAAAGAAAAAGAAAATAATTTTGAAAAGTCGAATCCCTTTTGGGATGCCTTATCGAGTTATGGAAAATAACATTTAAGAATGTAGAAAGAGCTATCACCCTAAAAGAAGTGAAAGCCGTATCTGAGTAGTCGGATCTTAACCACTACAAATCTCATTTTTGATGACCTACCTGGTGAAATGGCTACATTTAGAGTCTATGAAGCTACTACCCAATTTAGGAGTGAGTTGCTGAAATTAAGGTTCTTCTTAACTAGTCCTTTCCAATAACACTTGAGGCGCACTCTTTTAGGTCACACACACACACGGTAGTACAGAGTAGACATGGCCACGGTTCTGGAACCGCCGGTTCCGGTTCCTGAACTGCCAGTTCCGGTTCAAAAAAACCTTGAACCGGAACCAAACCACCTAGGCAAGGTTTTTAGTAGTTCGGTTTTGGTTCGGTTCCGGTTCCAGTTTTAGCTGTTCGGTTCAACGGTTCCAGTTTGGCGGTTCAAAATGTTCAGGTTTTTTTTGTTAAACTAAATAATTCAATATTGCAAATTAAATGAACCCAAAAATACAAGAATTAATTTAATACAATATTTTATTAAAAAAATTAAAGTATTAATAATTCAAAACAATATTTTGCAATAAATGTACAACAGGGGAAGAAATAAAAAAAAGGGGCTTGAATTTAATTATATCAAGTTGCCTACGTATTCTCTAGAGGAATCAAAGCCCGCGTAGTTCTTTTATTTTTATTATATGTATTTCTCATATTTTTAGAATGCCTAATTGCTTGTATCATCGTCAGAGGAGTTGGAACTAGAAGCCGCCATTGTTATACCAGAGCCATCATTTACCCACTCGTCTGATGATGGTGAGTGTATAAGGTCAACTTGATTTTATAGTCTAGCTCCTTCCCAATCATCAAAGCAAGTTTGTGCTTCAAATAATTTGTGGCATAATCAATTAATTATAACTTATCTTCTTGCATGAGTAACAAAGTTTGGCATTGTACAATACATATAAGTCGAACGAATTTCATGAATCAAACCTAATCGGCTAATCAAGTGTTCAGAATCAGACCTAATCAATAATCAATTTGGTTAATATCTTTAATTATTTATTTAAAAAATCTTTAAACATGTAATTACTTAATTAATAACTTATTAATGATATTAACAAAATAAAAACCTAATATATATATATATATATATATATATATATTGATTTAACTGGAACCGGTGGTTGAACCGGGGTTTGAACCTCCGTTTTGAACCTTTGGTTTAACAAACGGTTGGAACCGCTGGTTCCACGGTTTTCAAATTCTGAAACCGAAAACGAACCTTTGGTATGAACGTTCAGGTTACGGTTTTTCTGGTTCCGGTTCGGTTTTTTACAGTTCGGTTCCACGGTTTTGGTTCAAAATGGCTACTTCTAGTACAAAGTAAGAGTGAAATTGTGACATAAGCTTTCAATTAACATACATTTCTTACTTAGAATCTCCTTAAATTTTAGAAACTCCTTATCTTGCTGAGATCAGAGGTCATGCATTCATTCATTAGTTATGAGATAAGTTTTGCTTGAGGACAAGCAATGATTCAAGTGTGGGGGTATTTGATGAGTGCATTTTATATGCACTTTTCATCCATTTTATACCTATTATTTTCTTGTCCTTTAGCCATTATTTTTCTCATTCGGTGCTATTTCAAGTATTATCTGTCAATTGTGCTGATAATTAGGTCCTAGGACAAATATAAAAGGTTTTGAGAAGATTTCATCACAAAAGGACCTAAAAGGCAGCTCGTCAAGGCAAGCACGGCCCAGGTACGGGCGTGGTTGATGAGCGCATTTCATATATATGTATTGCATAATTTACCCTCATCATTATTGAATATTTTGGCTCTAATTCTCCAAGTACGGCGCTATTTGAGGTATTCGCTGTTCGTCATGCAGATATCAAAGTCCTGAAGTAAGAAGAATCGTTTTTGGAACAATTTTAGAAGCTAAAGGACTTGGAAGAAACCTCATTAAGCTCAGCACGGCTTGAGCACGCCCGTGCTGTTTCCCGTGAAAAATACAGAAGAATTCAGCCACAGATCAGCACAGCCTGAGTCCGCTGAGCACGGGTGTGAAAACCTCAGCACGGTCGAAGCACGCCCGTGCTGTTTCCCGTGAAAATTACAGGAGAATGCAGCCACAGATCAGCACAGCCAGAGTTCGCTGAGCACGGTCGTGAAATCCTCAACACGGTCTAAGCACGCCCGTGCTGTTCCCCGTGCAGATTACAGGTTTGTGAGTTTTCTGAAGAGTTATTTGGCCATAATCTGCACGGCTTCAGCACGCCCGTGCTCACATCGAGAAGACTTTAAAACCCTAGAAACTCAGTTTCTAAAAGGGACTTTTTTTGGGGCGAACTTTGGGAAAAAGAAAGGGAGAGCTTTGGGGCTCATCCTCCACTTCATCAAGGGTATGCCAAGCTTATGGTAGGCCAATCGGGAGGAGATTACACAGCATCGTAGATTCTTCGACAACCTCAAGGATGCAAGAAATTAGGGAGTTTTCAATTCCTTCTCTTTTAATTTCTTTGGCATTGTATTTGTTGGTTGTAATCATGAGGGGCTAAACTCTTAAGGGAGCCCCGGGGTTAGTTGTATGACGTTGTAGCTTGAACTCATTGTCTTGACTTGCAGTATTTTGAATGTCTTGTTCCTTTCAATAAATCAAGGTTATTGGCTATCTCGTATGTTGTTTAGTGCTTGATGCTTGGTAGTTAGGTTCTCCTATCTTGGCTTCTGAATCGTTATTGATTGTTGCAAGCAGTGGGAGTTCAACTTAGGGCTCGGCAGCGCTAGAAACCACATGCTTATAGCATAACTAGGTTTAGAACTGAAGACTTCGCTGTTAAATACTGAGAAAGACCGAGTTAGTGACTACCCGACCAAAAGGGTGCACTTTACTACTTGTGCGACTCGTGCACTTGCGGTTACGCAAGGGGCGTACCAAGTTTTTGGCGCCGTTGCCGGGGACTGGCAACTTCTAAGAATACGGACAGTCTTAGTATTCTAACCGTTGTTATTTTGCTTTTAGTTTTATTTCTTTGTTTTTGTTGTTTTTCGTATTCTTTTTATTTGTTCTTACTTAAGCTGTTATTATTTCTCTTTTTGCATTGAGCCTGAAAGTTCATATCTCATCGTTTTCTTTTGGTGTTTGTGCAGGTGCAGTGCATGACCCAGGGGAATTCTTCCCATCTTGCGTCTCCAGATCCAGATATTGAGCGGACATTTCATCGGAGACAGCGACAGATTCACTTAAGAGAAACCGGGTCAGTGGAAGTAAGTGTTGAAGTGGACCAAGAGGAAAACATGGCTGGAAATCAGAGGAGCATTTCAGATTACGCCCGGCCTAATTTAGAGGGATCTGGGTCGAGTATTGTTCGACCCCCAGTTGCGGCTAATAATTTCGAACTGAAGCCCAATTTCATCCAAATGGTGCAGCAGATGTGCCAATTTGATGGGTTTCAAGATGAGGACCCATACGCACATTTGTCAAGCTTTTTAGAAATTTGTGACACTTTCAAGGCGAATAATGTGTCCGAGGACGCGGTTCGCCTCCGACTATTCCCGTTTTCAGTGCGAGGAAGGGCCAAGCAATGGCTAAGTTCCTTGCCGGCGGGATCTATCACAAGTTGGGCACAGCTGGCCGAGAAATTCTTGACTCGATACTTCCCGCCGGCCAAGATCACCAAACTCAGAAGTGATATTTCCTCTTACCGACAAGTAGAATCAGAAACCTTGTATGACACTTGGGAAAGGTACAAGGAATTACTGAGGAAGTGTCCACAACATGGGATAGTGGAATGGATGCAAATTCAGATTTTCTACAATGGACTGAATGTGGCGACGAAGCAAATGCTAGATGCGGCAGCGGGAGGTTCTTTGTGCAGCAAGAGACCGGAAGAAGCACAGAACCTCATAGAAGACATGGTATCTAATGGCTACCAGTGGAGTTCTGAGAGGAATAAGCCGGTGAAGACAGCCGGACTTTATGAGGTCGATGTGCTCACTACTTTGGCAGCACAAGTGGAAGCCATCTCTAAAAGGTTGGACACAATGCAAGTCCAACCTCCAGCGCTGAACATGAATATCGATAGTTGGGCAAACCAAGCAGGGCCCAGTTGTTCATCTGAGGGCGTTAGTACCACTGAGCAAGTGGATTTCATTGTTCAGAATCAGCGGTATACCAATAACCCTTACAGCAACACCTACAACCCAGGGTGGAGGAATCACCGAAATTTCTCTTGGAAAGACCAGAGTCAGGGGCAGCAGCGCCCCCGTCAGCAACAGCAGCAGCGGCAGACTCAGCCTCAATTTTCGAGGCCTTCACCACCAGAACAGAAAGGATCTTCTATTGAAGCGCTCCTTGTTCAATACATTCAAGCTAATGATGCCCGAATCACAGGGCATGAAGAGATGATGAGAAATCAGCAGGCTTCTTTACAGAACCTTGAGCGTCAGGTTGCACAGATCGCCAAGATGCTTGCTGAACGACCCCAGGGTGCTCTACCGAGTAATACGGAAATTAATCCCCGGGAGTCCCTCAAGGCAGTCACTTTGAGAAGTGGCAGGGAACTGGAACCCTCAGCTCCACAAGCACAGCAAGAATTCCCACAAGAATTAGAAGTGGAAGTTCAGGATGAAGATTTAGGGGCAAGCTTGGGAAGAAAGGATAAGGGCAAGGGGAAAGACGTGGTAGCAGACTATAAGCCTACATTGCCTTATCCAGCAAAACTCAAGAAGGACCAATAGGAGGCACAGTTCAAGAAGTTTCTGGAGATGTTTAAAACATTGCACATCAATGTTCCATTCGTGGAAGCTCTCTCCCAGATGCCGAAGTATGCCAAGTTCCTCAAGGAATTATTGACTAATAAGAGGAAATTGGAAGCAGTTTCTACGGTCACCTTGAGTGAGGAATGTTCTGCCATCATCTCAAACAAAATTCCCAAGAAGGAAAAAGATCCGGGAAGTTTCACCATCCCGTGCACAATTGGAGGGATGATGGATGAAAAGGCGTTGGCTGATTTAGGAGCAAGCATCAATTTGATGCCATTAAAGATTTTTCAGAAGTTAGGGTTGGGGGAACTCAAGCCTACCCAAATGACGCTCCAGCTTGCTGATCGCTCCACCCTTCAACCTTTGGGAATTGTTGAGGACATTTTGGTGAAGGTAGACAAATTCATATTCCCGGTAGATTTTGTTGTTCTGGATTTGGACGAACGGGCTGAGGTACCTCTAATTTTTGGGCGGCCATTCCTCGGTACTTCACAAGCCATTATTGATGTGAAGGATGGTCGCCTAACCTTAAGAGTGGGGGATGAAGAAGTTGTATTCAAGCTGAAGGAAGCTATGAGACACCCCATGGCATTTGATGATTCTTGCTATTTCCTAGACGCTACTAATGACATTATTTGTGATTGTGTGTAGGAAATTTGGCAAAATGATCATCTTACTGATTTACTAGGTGAGGAACCCCCAGATGAAGAGCTCATAGACCAAGAGAAAGCCATCGCTGCTACACCATCGAACGTTGGTCAACCAGAAAGGAGGGCTAAAAGAAGAAAAGGCAGGGGGTCAAAGGCCCAGACATGGTGGCAAAAGGTAGAAGAAAGGAAGAAACAACAAGCCTCTGCACCGAAATGTAATCCCACTAATGACCTCAGCTTTGGTGAGGCATTTCTCATAAATTCTTTTTGTCCTTTCATTGAATGTTGGTCTGCAGGACACCAAGAGAAAAGGTATGTCTTTGAACCATCCTGAGATGTGACTAGACCCGTCAAGCTAGTGACGTTAAAAGAGCGCTTATCGGGAGGCAACCCGATTGGTTTCATTTCTTTGTTATTTCTTTGTTGTGGTTGTTGTTTTGTGTGTTTTTGTGTTTTTTGTTGTGTTTTGTTTCGAATCCGGCGTGTTTTTCTTCATGAGGGAAGGTTCCAGGCCCAACACGGGCATAACACCCCCGTGCTGATGGGGGTGAAATTCACAGGCTTTCCAGGGATGTTGTCTCTGGAGGTCCTTGCGACCTTCGAGCTGTCCAGAGGCCCCATCAGCTACCACCGCGCCGGCACAGTACAGTTCCAGGCGCTCGGCGAGCTACATCGGATGAGTCTGACAGAGTTTTCTGTCAGACTGGGCTTGTACGATGAGGAGTTCACCAGGACCCCGGAGTACGACGCCCTCCTCATAGCACGACCACCCGGCGAGTCCCAGGAGGCTTGTTGGCAGCGTCTGAGCACGGACCGGGAGTACAACCCCCTCCGGTCCAAGGCCTCATCTCTTCGTCTCCTAGCCCTCAGGTACATTCACTTTATTCTCAGTCATTCGATCACAGGGCGGGGAGACAGCACCAGAGTCGTTAGTCGCCGCGACTTCGACTTCTTGCTGAGCATGCTGGATGGATTCCAGATGCACCTCGGCTACGAGGTGGCTTTTAGCATCCAGCATCAGGGACAGGACTCCTGAGTCGGCGCCATTTTCTGCGGGCCCTACATCACACGGCTGATTCGGGGGATGGGACTCCAGGCAGGCACACGTGCGATGCGGATGGTCGGTGGCGTTCTTCCCGTCTCCGTGGACACACTCCGGGCGATGGGGATGCTGCGATCCACGTCCACCTCCCAGGGTACCAGACACCAGGCCCCCCCTGCCGCCAGTGTCCCTGATTCTCCCCCTGCTGCCGGCCCCTCGTCTCCTCGCACCCCACGCACTCGCGCTTCCACCCACACTCGGGACTCTCCTCCAGCGGACTCTCCTTCTTTCCGGAGATGGATGATCCGAAGCATGCAGCGGTTGGCCTCTCACCTCGACGTCACCCTGTCTCCACCTCCTCGTCGTGCCGCTGGACCCTCTACGTCCCGGAGTGTCGGCGTCGACACCACCAACCTGCCATCGGAGTCTGACTCCGATTCTGAGAGCGCCGGGTTTTGATGTTCTATTTTGTTGTTTTGTTTTGTGTTCTTTGTTTTTTCTTTTGTTGTCTTTTGTTTTCTTGAGTCAGTTAGCAAGGGGAGTCCCCTACTAAACTGATCTCTTTTTAGTGTGATCTTTGTCTTTTTGTTTATTTTCTATCTCTAATGCTTGCATGTGTATCTCAGGATTTATTGACTGTCTTTCTTGATGGTTGTCTCAAACGACTCATCCCTAATCGGCGATCAACACCCGCCCTTGTGTGCCATCGAATTTTTCTTTGGCACCTCTTCTTTAACTTGGTGAAAATTCCCAACCCTCACTTTTACTTGAAATTCTTTTCTTTGCTTTGCATGATTAAATCTTTAAACATTGAGGACAATGTTTCATTCAAGCGTGGGGGAGGGTTGTGTATTTGTCTCCTAGATGTTGTGCATGACTTAGGACGATCTATGAAAATTGTTTTGGTTGAGAATTGCTAAGCTAGGAGTTTTTGGGTATATTAGTGCACTTTTGTTGAACTTAAAGTTTTATTTTGCTCTTACTTTGGAAACCCAAATGCTAACACTTAGCCTTCTGTTGTGTTGTTACTCTGTTAGAGGAAGGGCTAGTTTATAATGCTGAAAAATTAGAAGTTGACTCCAAACTCAAAATTAATAAAAGCTAGAATTTTGTGACAAGTCGGATTCCAGTTTGGATGCCCTGTCAATTTTTGTGTGAAAGATGGTAGAAAGAGCTATCACTTTAGAAAAAGCGAAAGCCGCACTTGAGTAGTCGGATTTTAGGCGTCACAAATGTCATTTTTGATGACCTACCAAGTGAAATGGCTGCCTCTAGGGTATATGAAGCTACTACCCAATTTAGGAGTCAATAGTGAAAATATTGAGAAAAAAAAGAGCTTGTACTAGCCCCCTCAAGAACAGTTTTGACATGCTCCAGGAGGCGACACACACGCACGGTAGTACGGAGTAAGAGTAAAATCTTTCACAAGCCTTCAATTGACTAAGTCATTAGTTCTCTGAAACTCCTTAAAGCTTCAGTAACTCTTCTAATTTTTTGAGATCAGAGGTCATGCACTCATCACTTTATTAGGGGAATAAGGTTGCTTGAGGACAAGCAACAATTCAAGTTTGGGGGTATTTGATGAGCGCATTTCATATATATGTATTGCATGCTTTACCCTCACCATTATTGAATATTTTGGCTGTAATTCTCCAAGTACGGTGCTATTTGAGGTATTCGTTGTTCGTCATGCAGATATCAAAGTCCTGAAGTAAGAAGAAGCGTTTTTGGAACAATTTTAGAAGCTAAAGGACTTAGAAGAAACCTCATCAAGCTCAGCACGGCTTGAGCACGCCCGTGCTGTTTCCCGTGAAAAATGCAGAAGAATTCAGCCACAGATCAGCACAGCCTAAGTCCGCTGAGCACGGGTCTGAAAACCTCAGCACGGTCGAAGCACGCCCGTGCTGTTTCCCGTGAAAATTACAGAAGAATGCAGCCACAGATCAGCACAGCCAGAGTTCGCTGAGCACGGTCGTGAAAACCTCAGCACGGTCTAATCACGCCCGTGCTGTTCCCCGTGCAGATTACAGGTTTGTGAGTTTTCTGAAGAGTTATTTGGCCGTAATCTGCACGGCTTCAGCACGCCCGTGCTCACATCGAGAAGACTTTAAAACCCTAGAAACTCAGTTTCTAAAAGGGACTTTTTTTGGGGCGAACTTTGGGAAAAAAAAAGGGAGAGCTTTGGGGGTTCATCCTCCACTTCATCAAGGGTATGCCAAGCTTATGGTAGGCCGATCGGGAGGAGATTACACGGCATCGTAGATTCTTCGACAACCTCAAGGATGCAAGAAATTAGGGAGTTTTCAATTCCTTGTCTTTTAATTTCTTTGGCATTGTATTTGTTGGTTGTCATCATGAGGGGCTAAACTCTTAAGGGAGCCCCGGGGTTAGTTGTATGACGTTGTAGCTTGAACTCATTGTCTTGACTTGCAGTATTTTGAATGTCTTGTTCCTTTCAATAAATCAAGGTTATTGGCTATCTCGTATGTTGTTTAGTGCTTGATGCTTGGTAGTTAGGTTCTCCTATCTTGGCTTGTGAATCGTCATTGATTGTTGCAAGCAGTGGGAGTTCAACTTAGGGCTCGGCAGCGCTAGAAACCACATGCTTATAGCATAACTAGGTTTAGAACTGAAGACTTCGCTTTTAAATACTGAGAAAGACCGAGTTAGTGAACGTCGGAAACCCAACCCCGGGGCCCCATCTCCTCCATCGAGTCAGACCTAAATCTTCCCTTGGTGAATTTCCCATTCCCTTAACTTCCTCGAAGTAAATCCAAAGTCAATTCCTTCATCTTCTGTTTGGTTAGATATTAAGTAGGACGTTAGTATTAGAAGCTATACCAGTCCCTGTGGATTCGACTACCCGATCCCACATTGGGTACATTATACTACTTATATGACCCATGCACTTGCAGATACGCAAGGGGCGTATTACAAGGGTATTGGAAAAAGAAATTTTAGAAGGGTATAAATGCAAAAATTGTCAAGTTAATGTTATATTTTCTAAATTCAGATTCTTTCAAGGGTATAATATCAATTATCAAATCTAATGAAGGTGTAAACTATTTTAACTTGACCATTAAAGACTAAAACCAGCATAACTTTGTCTATCATTCTCAAATCACAAAATTCTTTTTTCTGAGAAAACTAGACAAATGAGGCTATGACATATCCAAAATTCAAATTGATTATAATACTATTAATTTATAGCATCTATTTGAATGCCCATGTATTTCTGTAAACCAGTAAAATCAAACAAAATCCTTTTGACATGACTATATCTCAGCAAATATCCTTAAATAAGATGATATTTTATGAATATATATTTAATCCAGAAAGGAACAACATCATTATTTTGAACCTTGCCCCGATTCAACCCCTAAAATCATGAAAAATGCCAATCAATCTTCAAGAGTTCCATAGAGAACTATTTGACATAGCTACACTAATATGGTCCTATCTCATAAAATATAGATGTATAAAATCTAAAATTTTGCAGCTACTTAGTTGATGTCAAACTCTAAAATCCCCATTACAAACTATGCACTATAATAAGAACTAAACATTAAACAAAACAAGATTTCTCATATCGGGCTAACTAAATAAAATCTGGAATCACCTACCTCACATACGACGATGTGTAAGTTCCCGATGGAGGTTTCTCAAGCCTCATTGCCAACACCTCTCCAAACTAAACACATCTGTAAATGAAAACTAAAACCTTGGCTTCCTGAAAGACCACGATCAGAAATTTAACTGTGATGATAGCAGTGATAAAGGATTTTAGAATTGAATCAATATAACTATTAAGGAGATAAGGAAAGATCTCAAGAAATAATAAAAAAATAAACTAAATGATGATAATAATAATAAAAATAATAATAATAATAATAATAATAATAATAATAATAATAATAATAAACTGTGAGGCCCACATCAAGTCTCAAGGGGCAGTAGGGACGCTCTCACAAAGAGAAAGGTCTATCACTACATTGGACTTTAAATGAGATACAAGAGAATTTTCATTTGCTAAAAAAAACTCAAGAGATAACGGAGAGGCTCTCGCAAGGAGAATAGTTACCACTACGTGGGGCTGCACTTGGATTAGGGGTCTTCAAAGAAAATTTTTCACTTAATCAATAGAGTCTCAAGAGGAAGTTGGAAGGCTCTCACAAAGATCATGACAGTAAACCGAGAAATTGAATTGAATGCCCTTCCTCTTTACTAAAATCCCAATTTTTTTATTTTAAGTCCTTTAAAACCATTTTTTTAGATCTAGATCTTAGCTTTTTTATTTTTCACAGTTTTGGCAACTGGACTATGTAACTATTCACCTTTTATACGTTTTTTTTGAAATTTTGCAAATAAATCGTAAAACTTTTTATATTTTCATATGTTCATAACTTTTGCAAATAACCCAAATCCCTATGTTTTTATACAATTCTTTCACATAAACCATTAGGCATTCAAATTTTTACTTCTTTCATTAATTCTTTTGCAAATATCCTGAATATTTTATATTTCACGTTTTCATTTGTTTTTGCAAATATGTCCTCGAACATCTCTGAATTCTCAATTTCTATGATCCTCAATTACTTCTCTGGTAACTTAGAGGGACCAAACTCACACAATATATCTCAATTTCATCTAAACAAAGGCTGTACATGGTAGGGAATGATAAATGTATGCTCACACTATAACTTCTATATCATTTAATACACTTATCGAGTTTGTATTAGACTGATTTTAGGAGAAATTGTGCTAATTAGGGTTCAAATCATTCTTACAGGTAACAGGTGGAGGTAAGAGATAAAAGGGAGCAAACAGAAGTAATATGGAACTCGAACGAAGAAGATAGTTCATTTGCGGTCTCACCGCTTGTACAAGGAGCCAAACTAGAAAAACCTTATGGCAGGGACTTACACCGGTAAAACCAGACCCCAAAAGATTTCTAGAGAAATTTACTGATGGAACTGACACTGGTAAAGAGTGATCGCAAAGCTGGCAAGACAAGCCCACTATCCCGTAATTACAGCCGTAAGTGGGACTGTAACAGGAAGACAGAAGACCTTATTGGCAGAGCTTATAGCCGTCAGCCAGAACATAAGGCAACAATCAATAAAAACCCCACTTCTTACAGCCTGGGCTTACGGCCATAGGCCGCTTGTAAAGGTGAGGGTATAAAAAACATTGGGGATATTCTGGAAAGGGAAGCTGATCTTTGGGAAAAGAGGAGAGAAGAAAGTGTAAGGCCTATAGAACTGGTGGCAACTGTGAGGTTAGAGGCAACAAATCTTCGCTTAAGGTATGGGAGATCTCGCCGGCACTCTCCATCATCATCATCATCATCCCTTGAAGTGCCGGTGTGGTCAAGAGTGATCAATCGGCCAACTTCAACGGGAACTTATCGTTGACCGATTCATCATGAATCTTTGAGGGAATGCCATTTATTCGATGTATTTGAATATGATCTTGTATTTTTGTATGATTCTCCCTTGCTCCATGAGGAGCTAAACCTTTATTTGGGGGCTTGGACATGAAACCCTATGGTCTTTTGTAGTTGATTCATTTATGTTTCTTATTTGTAATGGATGTTGAGATTTTGATCTTGAAATACTTATATTCAATTCCAATTCTTGGATTTTTCATGTTGCTTGATTGTATGATTGCTAATGTATGGTGAGAACCCATTAATATATTGTCTTCCTAGATCAAAGGAGGTTGCGAAAGTGAGTTTGTAGGTAGAGAAGCGACTTTTTTCCTTTTAGTTAGGTTATCTTACCTTAGTGCTCTCGTAAGCCCTGAGCGATCGTGTAAGCCTAGAGTCGAGAGAATTCTCCTTCAGGGAGTTGCATGAGATCAAGGGTTATATATATCAAGAGAGTGAGTAGCCTAATTTCCGGACCCAAAGTTGACCTGCATTAAGAACCCTAGAGTGAATAATAACAGTATAGGGCCCAGAGTAGAGAGAACTCTCTATTGAACCCCTGTTTTGGCCTAATCACAGTCTACCGTAAAAGCGGGTATGGGGGTTGTAGGTTCCTGATAACTCATATCCATTAGAGTAACTAGTGTATTTGGAATTCTGTACTTCATGTTATGCCTCTAGGGGATCATTACCTAAGTACCCCTATTTTATCCATCAGCTTTTTTTTCTCATTATAGCTGCTATTTCTTTTTTCTGTCTTATTTTTATTTTTGCTACACCCTGTACCTAGGTTAGATAACTTTTGCTGGAATCAGTACTAGTAATCTTGTTCCTCGTGGATTCGACAACTTGATTATTCATTGGGTCCACTTTATTACTTCATATGACCCATGCACTTGCAGATACGCAAAGAGCGTGTCAGGGAATATACTTAATATTTTCAAAACTAATGGATTGAAGCATGTCAAATCACGTAATATTTCCTGATTTCAAATGAGCATGGATTAGGTCACATGAGTATCCAGATAATTACACTAGAGTTTCATGGAGAATTTTTTTTTATAGCAAAATGGAACCAATGAGATGTTAACAAAGTTGTACACTCATAATTGAGAAAAAAATGAAGAAAAAAGGAAACCTTGATCTTGATGACGATAAATTATTTTTTTTGCTGATTTTCCTTTCAATATGATCTCTATATTTTCTTTTTTGTTCACTCTCTGCTTTTTTTCCCTTTTCCTATATGATCTTCTTTTCCTTTTTCCTTCTTCTTTCTCCTCTCTTTTTTTATCTTTCTTCTCTGATTTTCCTTTTCACAGTCTACCTTTTTTCTTCATCCTCATCGCTCTCCTTTTTTTCGCAAGCTTTTTTTCCTTTTCTATACTGAAAATCATAACGATAGGGTTAAAAATGATTCAAAATCCCCCTTCTCTTTTCTTTTCTTATCTTATCTCCTATTTGAAAATTTGTTTAATCCTTCCCTTATTTGGCTCTTCCTTTTTGTGTTTGTTTATGTTATTTTATCTATTTTCAAAGATTACCACAGCCAATAAGGATTCGAACCATTTGTAATTGTTTTTTAAATTCTTCCTTCTAATCCAAACTTTGTGGGATTTACTCCCTTTTCTTTGAATTTTTCTTTAATTTAATTCTTTTGCTTATATATTTTTTCAGGATAATTATTTTTTCTTAACTTGTATTTTTTCCATTCATATTTTAGAAATTTGATTTTTTTAAATGTTTTTGTAAACAGAAGTATTTAAAAAACTAATGATTTAGTAATAAATAAAGAAAAGAGAAAAATATTATTAATTTAAATAAAAAGTTTAAATAGAAGTTGAGAAAACTGCGTTAAAAAGTTTATATATATATAAGAAAGAAGAATCATTACTTCATTGCAGAAGAATTATTTATCTACATTCATCGCCATTACTCTTTGTGATGTTATCCATGCAATGACGACTATAGGAAAGTGCGTTTGATGTGAAACGTTTTTGCGACGCACATTGGGATACACACAAATTTGTCACATTTCAAATGTTGCAAATTTTGCAACATTTTAAAATAATATGTCGCAATATTTGTGATGTTACGTAAAACATCGCCAAATCTGTCGCAATTCATGATCTGAATAGGACAATATTTGTAATAACAATTGGAACAATATGTGACACAGGTTTTGCAACAAATTGTGTATGTTGCAAATTGTATTATAAATGTGCGAATTGTATTGCCATTGTGTGAGATTGTTGGCATAAAATTTTGAGCCATATTTTGATTGCTGCAAATTGATTACTGAAAAGATTTAAAACTGCAATAACCATTTGCCCTTATTTGTAACAATTTTTGATACATTTTTGGCAAGCCTGTTTTAATTCCTAATCTACAATACTTTGTAACACATAGTGCAACAACGTCTATAATATTTTTAAGACAAACATAGCAATATAAAGGTATATAATACAATAATGCAATACAAAATATAATTGCCCAGACACGTCTAATATAATAATGAAAAGATATGGAAGCATCCAATATAATAATCCAAAATATCACATTTATTTTGTTGCAATTTCATTGACATCTTCATTTTGATGTTGGGCTGAAAGCTGCAGCTATTCAACATCCTTATTAACGAAGTAATCTCATTGCCCAGTAATCTCATGGGAGATAAGGATGTGACATCTTTTATAGTAATCTTATCTTCATTCCCATCCTTACTAGGCAATGAGATTACTTCGGTAATAAGGATGAGAATGTTATATGACTCGGAATATTGTGGTAATGTGATATTACTATGTTTGGTTGGGAACTTATATTAACATGAATAGATCATTGCCGAGTTTGATTGGGTATGGTAATCAATTTGGTAAAGTATTAAAATTCCAAAAATACCCTTCAACCTTAAAAGAATCTACTCATCGAAATGGCACACATATAACCTCTCTTTCTCTCTCTGTATATATATATATATATATATGGGAAAAACCCTTGTGATATATTTTAAACCGAAAAAATAATTCAAAATTGTTTCAATGAAGTCACACATTAGAAATTTAATTTAATAATCAAATTGCCAAAGAGTGAAATCCAATAAAAACTTTCATAATTTTGCATAAATCCTAATCAAGATCTATTAAATTTCCAAGTTGACAATTCTTACTTGGATTTGAAGAAGAATAAAAAAGATTAGATTGTGCCCACTTCGGCTTAGAACCAAAAACACTCCTCAGGATGAAAACCCTAGTGCAAGAGAGAAAGAGGAAGATGTAATTACAAGATAGTGCACTTAGCTACGGTTGGACACCAAAATCTCTTACCGGAAGGAAACCCTAGTGCGAGAGAAAAATGAGAAGATGCGCTTCACTTCGGTTGCAACCCAAAAGCTTTCACCCGGTGAAAACCCTAGCGCTAGAGAAAAGAAAAAGGTTTTATGAATTTTTCATATCAACCCTACATTCTCTTAAAATTATTTGATTAAAAAAAAGGATATATTAGACTAAAAAGAATATCACATTACCATCCCTTTGGTAATCTAAGATACTCACTTATTTTGGTGGTTATAAGATTACCAAGTTCATTGGTAATATCTCAAGGATGGTAATCTCATATTACCATCAACATTACCATTGGCTCTAATCCAAACATAGTCATATTTTCATATTATCACGTAACACATGGTAATGTTTTCACATTACCGCGAGCCAAACGACCCCTGAACTCCATCACTAAAATATCTAAAACAATAAGAACAAGTTTGAAGACCACATAAACTTCCAAACTAAGCTGTTGCAGAAGAGATATTGAATCAAAGTGGAAATAGCACACACCAGAAAGCTAACGTACAAGAGACCCTCACCACACATTGAACATGAACTCCTTCTGCTAAAAAAACAAAACCCATGAATCTCCATGATTAACAATACTATGAGAATCTACCTAGAATACTAAACTTGGGACAATGAAAATTTTTCGTGCCAAGACAAGCAAGCTATGATGGCCTAATGGATTTCCAAAAGCACTATGCTGAGAACCTAGACTCGTACCAAGAATTTGAAGATTGTTTAGTTCATATTTGTTGGATTCCCAAAACCTAGCTTAGAAAGTATTAAAAAACACAAGAACCATTAATCTCATGAAACCAAAAACAAATCCATCTGCAACCTCAAAAAAATCAATACCCAAAAGCCATAATCAAAAAGTCATCAAACAAGAAACCAACACAATAAACATGAAGATCACGAACTCAAATGTAATCCAAATTACCAAAAGCTCCTATTAGAATAGAAACCAAATTAAGCAAGTGATGATTTAGAAGCCCAAATTAAATCAAAATAGAAACCAAAATAGAAACAAAAAACCTCAAACACTTACTACTCCAGAGAAACCCTTATTAAGATTTAGAAAGAGAGAGCCCTGATTGCGCTCAAGAGAGAAGAGGAATACATAAAGGTTTCAGAGAGTGAGTGCTATTTATAAAAGGAGATGATTTTCCACAAATTTTATTAAGAGTTTAGTAGCGGTATAATAGCCAAATCAAGGTGGATAATTTTTCCATGTTGCACAATAATATGACCACATTTTGCTTGTATTAAAGAAAAGTAACTAAACTTTAAAAAATTTGGGTCTAAGGATTGTTGAACCGAAGGAATTGAAGATCATGTTGAGTGCTCTCTCAATACCCCTCAACAACTAATCTCATGCTACAATAGATCAAAATCGCTTTCAAAGCTACTTTCACACCATTGCATAGAGTTCTAGGAATTCCATGTCAAAAATCAGAGATGCGCTATGATGATCCTAATCTAAATGTACAAGATGGCCTATCTCCCGTGCATGTTAATAAAACCAATTCGTCTATGTGTGATCTCCATACATAGATCTCTCGATACCTAATGTGAAAAAATAAGGATAAATCCTAGATGAGCTAAACTAACAGCAAACAACGCAGACGAATCTAACAAACGAATGAAATCTAAATTAAGAATAATATAAAAATATGAATCAAAACTACATCAAATCTGGACACCCAAAGAAATCAGCCTCCATTGAGGTCTTGTTCAATACAAAGCAAGAAACACAAGCGTAAAAGCCAAGATCCATGAGAGAGAACCCCCTTCTAGTTCGCATGACACTTGGAATCAACCAAGATCGATATAATCGTTGTTGGACATCACCCCCTCAGCTTCTGTTGTCTGCCTCTTCATCTGTATTTGGGCCTGCGGTTCAATGCTGTCAAGATTATGCTTAAGGAAAATTTGCAACACACTTAGTTGAAAATTGCGACACAAGAAAAAGAATTGTCACAAAATATCCCAAAAAGTGTCGCAAAAATCAGACCTCCATCCCATCTTATATAGAATCAATAAATGATGCAAACTAATTTACAATCATACAACAATCATAACTAATTTGAACTAATAATAGACCACATAAGTGATTAATGCAACACTCATAACTCAAATCACCACAAAATTGCTAAAAACTCTAAACGCAATACTAAAACTAAATTTTAGAGAGTGAGAAGAAGAAAGAGCGACATACCAACTTAAATAAAACCAATCATAACTAATTTCAAACAATAATATACAACAAAAGTCAATTAATGCAACACTCATAACTCAACTTATCTCAAAATTGTTAAATACACTAAATCAAACTCTAAAACAAAATTTTAGAGAGTGAGGAGAAGAAACCGAGTGACATACTAACTTAAATCACCAAGATAAAGTTTTAAAAATACTATTGCTAAGTTGTCATGATTGATTTGTCAATAAAACTTCAACACTGCATGAGGAAAGTGAAGAAGGATAAAAGGTAAAGGACTAAAACTAGGGTAAACAAGAAGAAGTTGTCTTATATTTACCTATAAATCAAAGCATATCTTTTTTGGTTGGGAAAAATATAATTTTTTATTATTAACTTTTGAGACACATTTTGATACAAGAGTACGCTGTTACAAACCATACATATCATGAAATGCGTCGCGTACAAATCAAATTACATGTTTTATTTATGATATTTACTTAAACATCTTGCTAACAATGGTCTTGGACATAAAATTTTGTAATACAATTTGTGACGTTCACCAATGGTCATTTTTTTTAACGCATTTTGATTCGTAGTATGACGTTTTTGTTTTTTTGTGGAAAATTATTGCAAAATGTATCACAAATGTGCAGCAATTTTATGTGTCACAAATTACATTTTCTTCCTGTGGTATAAAGCAATCAGTGCCCTTTTATTTCTACCATGCTTGCTTGCAATACTTTTGTGTATATATGTACCTCCATCACATGATAATGTCCAATATAACCCCAACCCAAGGTACATGCAAACAAGCATGCTGATGAAATCAAACAAAAAAATATGCATGTTTGATCTTATGGTTGTGGCTTAAAAATTGCTTAATGTTTACACAAGTGCCATGATTCAAATGTTATTGTATAAATATCAAAATGTTTCATATGAAAGTATGCCATTGTTACTTTCTCTTGGCATTATTCAAATGTGATTCCATTAGGATGAAATATTTTAGATAGTTCATAACTTCTCCAAAAGTTTATTTTTTATTAAGGAATGGCACTTCTAGTGATCAGTAAAGAAAATAGAGAAAAATAGAATAATACAACTTATGAAACCACCAACAATGCCATTAGAAGATCTATGAGTTTGTTTTTGATGTTCTTAAAGATATAGTGGATCATCACAATGGAGAAGCTATGAGTGTTTTGACAAAGGACATGAACTAAAGCTTTAATATGAAATCTATATAATAATAATAATAATAATAATAATAATAATAATAATAATAATAATAATAATAATAAAATTTTCAACTTTCAGGGGTTGGTTGCAAAATGCATTGGCGGCTATAAAATATAAAAAAAAATCAAGGTTTATCAGCCAATTTTACATGAATTTTTGAAAAGGAAAGTCCAAGATCCTATTTGCAAAAAATCACAAAAAGACATTACAAATAGAAATTAATAAAATGAAAACATGGGTTTATTTAGAAAATTATGAGAAGTGAGAAAAATGAAAAAACTCGTGATTCTTCTTAGAATAAACAACCTCCCTAAAACCTCTCTTGAAGTTTGTTGTGATATCCAATAGATAGTGACTGCTTTGCTTGAGAGGGTCTCTCCATTGTCTTTTAGCAGTCACACTGCTAAAAAGGTTGAAGAAGTTTTGTGAAGACATTCCTTGAAGCTAACTGTGATGTTCAATGTATAGCAAGTGCTCTCCTTTAGAAAAGCTCTCCATACCTCTTCACAGTTATACGACTAATTAGGTTGATCAAGACCTTTAAAGACATCTCTTGAAGCAAGTTACGATATCCAATGAATGGCGATTGCTCTCCATGAGAGGGCCTCGTCCTTGTTTCTTGACAGTCACACAGCTAAAAGGGATAGAGAAAATTTTTGAAGATCTCCCTTAAAGCTGCATGTGTTGTCTAATACATGGTGACTACTCTTCTTGAGAGTTTATTGACAATCACGCGCTGAAGGGGTTGGAGAAGACTTGAAGGCCTCCTTGAAGCTAACAATAATATCCAAAGTAGAATGGCTACTCTCCTTAAGGGGGTCCCTCCATTGCCTCTTGACAGTCACATAAGCAAAAATGGTTAATGAACATATGATAAAAATCTCTCTTGAAGCTCACTGTGATGTCTAATTCATTGGGAATGATCTCGATGGGGTCTCTCTAGTGCCTCTTGATAATCACACTGTTGAAAGAGTTGATGTTGACTTAATGAAGACATTCTTTGAAGCCCACTGTGAAGTCTAATATATGATTCTCCAGTGATGAATAGATTGATAAAAACTTTTTAAATTTCTCTCAAAGTTTACAATTAGATCCACTAGCTTGATACTGACAAGCATTCTAGAAAATCTCTAAATAATTCCTAGAAACTCTCTATGCAGCCTAATATCTCTTGACCCTCACAGGGGTGACTCGAAAAAGACTTTAAAAAGCTCAATTAACAAAGATCAAGTATATTATAATAGCCTTAGATCTATTTCAAAAGAAACAAGTTAAAGACTCAAGTGAACTCCCAAATTAACTCTAGAGTTTCAAAGCATTAAAAAATCCACAGCCAACAAGTCAAAGACTTAGAGACATTATAATCATGAAATGCCACGGTTTCCAAATATCAAAATAAAAAAGATCAAATCATGTCTAACAAACATGGAGAAATCACGACTTTTGACTCAAATCATATCTAAAATGCAAAACCTAGAAACTCGAGACAATCATAGTCAAGAGAAAAATAGTACAATATACTTTTCAAAGAAGTAAGTTGAATTCATATCATGTGAATAAAAAACAAATAAAAAAATGATTAGAAAATTACTATTAATTATTCATTGTATGCAAGTAAGATATATATGCCAAAATTGAACATTCAAAGGATTAATATGAAAGAAAAGCAGGAATTTTAGTGAAAATTGAGATTGCTTTCAAAAATTTATTGGTACACTTCTTGAACATGATAACATCTGATGTGGTGGCTAATGTAGTAATAGACTATTTTGCTCGTAAAAGCCTCCCCACTATCTCTTGCCACTCTCTTCAGTGAGTGAAAAAATTTTTTTAAGACCATTATTTCATGTACAACCCAATGTAGTGGTAGACTGTTATCCTTCTGAGAACCTCCCAATTACCTCTTGAAATTTTCTCGAGTAAGTAAAAAAATACCCTTCAAGACCAATATTTCATATGGAGTCCAACATCTTGGTCGATTGTTTTTTTTTATGGCAGAGCTTCCCTACTAGCTTGTACAACAAATTTAAGCAAGTGTAAAATTCACCTCAAGACCAATATCTCACGTGGAGTCTCATGTAGTGATAGATTGTTCTCTTTGTGAGAGTCTCCCCACTAATTCTTGAGACTCTCGAGAGTAAGTGAAAAAATTCTCTTGAAGACCACTATCTTATAAGTAGTCCAATGTAGTGGTAGACTGTTCACCATGTGAAAGCCTCTTCAATATCTCTTAAAACACTTTTGAGTAAATGAAATCTAATTATGTAAGGGTAGATTGTTCTTCTTGTGAGATCCTCCCCACTAACTTTTAAGACCTTTTCGAGTAAGTGAAAAAATTCTCTTGAAATACACTATCTCATGTGGAGTCCAATATAGTGATAACTGTTGTCATGTGAGAGACACCCCACTATCTCATGTGGAGTCTAAAATAGTGGTAGACTATTCTTCTTTGGAGAGCCTTCACACTATCTCTTAAAACTCTTATGAGTAAGTAAAAAATTCCTTTGAGAACCATTACCTCATGTGGAGCCTAACATAATGGTACATTGTTCTCTTTGTAAGAGTCTCCCCACTACCTCTTCATACTTTATTGACTAAGTAAAAAAATTTCTTTCAAAACCACTAACTCCTGCGGAGTTCAATGTAGTAGTAGATTGTTCTTCTATTGAGAGCTTCCTCAATATCTCTTAAAATTCTCTTGAGTAAGTAGAATATTCTCCTCAAGACCACTATCTCACATGAAATCTAATGTAGTGTAAATTGTTCTCTTTATTAGAGTCTCTCGACTACCGCTTTAGACTCTCTTGATTAAGTGGACAATTCCTTTGAAAACCACTATCTCATATGAAGATCAAAGTAGTGTAGGCTATTCTACTTATGAGAGCCTCTCTCATGCCTCTTGAGACTCTTTTGAGTAAGTGAAAAATTCCTTGAAAACCACTATCTCTTGTAGAGTTCAACACAGTGGTAGATTATTATCCTTGTGAGAGCCTCCCTAATAACTTTTGAGACTCTCTTAAGTACTTGGAAAATTCTTCTCAAGACCACTGCTCATGTGGATTCCAACGTAGTAGTAAACTATTCTCTTTGTGAGAGCCTCCCCACTCTTTTGGCACTTTCTTGAGTAAGTGAAAAAATTCCTTTCAATACAATTTTCTCATGTAGAGCCCAACACAGCGGTGGGTTGTTCTTCTTGTGAAAGCCTCCTCAATAACTCTTAAGATTGCTTGAATAATGAAAAATTCTTCTCAAGACCACTATCTCACATGGATTCTAATGTAGTGGTAGACTGTTCTTTTTGTGGGAGCCTCCCTCTATCTATTGAGACTTTCCTGAGTGAGTGAAAAATTTCTTTGAAAACCACTATCTCATATGAAGTCTAAAGTAGTGGTAGACTATTCTACTTGTGAGGCCTTTCCACTACCTTTTGGGACTCTTGGGTAAGTGAAAAATTATTTCAAGGCTAGTATCTCTTTTAGAGTTCAACGTAGTGGTAGACTTTTCTTCTTCTGAAAGCCTCCACACTCCATCTGGTAACTCTCTTGAGTAAGTGAAAATTATTCTATAAATCACCCATTCTTATAAAATCTAAAGCATGTGATGAACTATTCTCGTTGTGACAGTTTCCACTTTCTCTTAGCGTCATCTGAGTGAGTGAAAATTTCACCTAAGAATCCCCATGTGTAAAAAAAAGTAAGAAAAAAGAAAGAAAAAATTTTATTCTCTCTAATTTAGTAAGAAATGAGAATTGTTTTAAAAAAAATCTAAGATGTAAAGAAATAAAAATATTTTCAACTAATGAAAGGAAAGGGTTTTCAAAGTAAGGATAAGAAGTTTTCTTTCAAATGATAAGAAAAAGGTTTCATAAGCCCGAAATGAAGAAGAGTTCAAACATTAAAACCCAGGAAACCAAGTTTGTAATGCACGAATAATGAACATAACTTGAGATCTATAAAAATTTCTAAAAGAAAAGAAATCAAAATAGTTAACTTAATGACCCTATCATATGAGTAGTCAAGACATGACAATATACAACTAAGGCTCAAAAGTGTGAGAGAGTCGAGATTTGAAATGCTTAAGTGAGTAGGTAAATAATCTCAAATTATTAAGATATCAAACATCCAAGAGTTAAAAGTTTTACAAGTCCAAAATCTGAATGCTTCATAAAAATAAAAAAATGGAGTTTTCAAAAGTCTAAATCAAATGAAACCAAGTTTGTGATTCACAAATAAAGAACACAACTTAAGGTCTATAAAAGGTTTCAAAAGCAAACAAATCAAAACAGTCAAGTTACTACCTAATTACTCTAGTGGTTAAGAACTGGTAAAGCACAAGTCAAAGATCAAAAGTATGAGGCAATCAATGCTTAAAGAGTTTTTAAATGAGTAGACAAATGAACTCAAGATTCTTAAGTCATCAAAAGTCTAAAGATTCAAAGAGCTTCACAAGTCCTAGAAATTAAAGCTTCACAAGCACAAAATGCCAAAGTTTTTTAAAAGTCTAAATTAGTGAATGAAGTTTGTGATTCATAAGCATGGAAAAATCACAACTTGTGATCCATGTCCAAGATGAAAACAAAAAATAAATAAAAATAAAAAAGCCAATGTCAGCAAAGTCAAAAGAAATGCCCATTCATTATTTTTGGGGGAAGAATTAGGATAAATCTAAAGTCCACGCAAACCTAAGTTATGTGAAGAAGATTAAGAAAACAGTGCTAAAAAGAAAGGACCTAGGGATTCTAATCCTTTGTTCTAATTCAATTTCATGCTCTTATGCAATGTTTTTAAATTAATAACAAAAGTAATTTCTCTCATGTATTCATTTATCTTTTACTTACACTTTTATTTCTTAATTGAAAATTCGCATGAATTTGTCTGGGATAATTAATAGTAGCGGTATTCCCCTAAATGAAAATCATGAACTCGCAATACCTTTAAAATTAAAATTTGATTTGTGAGCTAATTTTTTTTACTGGTCGATTTTATTAAAGGCCATTGAGAATAAAAAACTCCACAAGTTCTCCTGGTCATAGATTTTTATTTGTGTAAATTATCTAAATAGTTACCCAACTATTTAGGTACTCCTATTTGAGTCACCAAATTATCAAAAGTCAATTTAGTATACTAACTTTAGATCCACATTCAGTCTAAGTCATATATCCTCACAATGTTAACGATGAGCTTACATAGCACGATACATAGTACACATTAAATAATACCAACATGTCACATGTCATGTCACATAATCAGAGAGAAAATAAATCGTACACTAAACTCACCCACATGGCCTATGTGGCATAATGTGCATCACATGTCATGCCATATAAACTCTCCTTTAACGATGTAAAAATGGGTGACTTGACTGAACATAATGAATTGTTTGGTACGATGTAAAATAACAAATTTTCCTATAAAGTAAATGGGTGAATCATTTTCACTCATTTGGTATATAAAAAATAGATGGGCTCCTTGTAATCACATTCCCTTTAACCAGGGAAAATGATTCACAAGGAAGATGGTGTAAAAGTGATTGCACCTTTGAGTGAAAAAGTTTGATTTTGTCAAATTACTATACTACCCTTTTATTACATAAAAGTTGTTTATTGCTTCTTTTTTCTTTGCAAAAACCCCAAGGCAAGTTTATTTCCCAATTCAGCTGAAAGTTGTTTGTTCTTTCGAATCGGAGCAAATCTAGTAATTTTTTCCCTCACACTTGTTTGATTATCTTTGTGTTGAATTTTAATTATGTTTTTTTGGTGTGAAATTTCTATTTTAGTTGAACCAAAGTTCGGCAAATAAATTTATGTTTTGTTTGGATAATATTTTTGTTGGAGAATCTCTATTTTGATTGAAGCAAATCCATGTAGATATATTAATCCAACAAGATAAGATGAGAAAGAGAAAGTGTGAGAGACTTGAGACATATATATATTTCTTTTGCTTCTTGGGTCCACAATTGTTTTCTGAATTCCCACAAAAAAGGCATGTAAATATATGATTATCTTATGAATTTTATATTTGGCTAATGAAATATATATAGATAAACTGAATCAAAGGTTTTAATATCTATGAGATATATAAATCAGTATTAAGATAAAGCATTCAAATCAGAACACCAATTTCTTAGTTTAACAATATTATTTCTTGTCGTTTTTATCATGTCTTGCATAACATATATTTAAATTGTTATGCATTTTATAATTTTATTGTAGATATAACGGTGGAAACTTTTTTCTTAATATTCATAAATTCCATGTTTTGGTAATTGTCATGAACGTTGTGAAATTTTGGTAAATCAAAATGTTAGTGCCTTTTAACATTTGAAAGAGTTAATGTAATTCATCAATGTTTTAGGGTTTCGCTTGCAAACTTCATATTTTCTTATGAAAACCGGTTGTTGAACTTGGTTTGGCTAACTATTTTGTTGAAGCAATGAAGAACATGGTCAACGAAGACTACTTTGATGTGGATATTGAGTTAGAAAATGATTGTGTCTTTATCTAAAAAAATGCATGCGAAACTCCTCGAATACTTCATATAAATGGATAAAGGCACAAGAAAAGATGCAAGGCGAGTCAAGTGTGCCTCCAAAAAACATAAGAAAAGGGGATCAACAAAGGATTCAACTGATCATTCCTTCTCCAAGCACATGGAAAGATTTTACGATATTTGTGATGCAGTAAATTAAGCAAGAGATGGGTAAAGTGACAACCTGTTTCCTTCTTCAAGCAATTGGCAAAATTTCAGCCGATAGAGACAAGATTTAATCAGTTTTTTATTTCCAAATGATGATGCAAGGATGATTTATGTGAAGTGTATTAGATGGTATCATGTGAAGAGTGTATTTATGGTATGATTGTTCATATGGAATGCTTTATGAATGTTTGTTATATCAACATGACAATGGATGTAGGAATTAAAACAAACAAAATTATATGATATACAAAAGTTTTAGAACATATGGTGGTTTAAAGCCATATTTTTTTAGTGTACTAAAATGCATAAAAACCACATTTGAAAACTTTTTTTAAAAGAATTTATGAAAAAAAGGTTAATTATAATTTGAATTAAGTTAGTAATATCATTAGAGTTTATTAAAAGCCAAATTTTAGTAGTTACAATAAATAATAGCAAAAATGACAATAAACTTAACTTTATATTGAAAATGCATTTATACCAAACGAGGGAATTAAGTTTACATGCAATTCAATTACAATTTTTATTGAATGCACCAAACATAATAATATTATTTTGCAGGGAAAGTAACTGCATGCAAAATCTTTCGCTATAAAAATCTTGCATGCAATTATTTTTCCTTCAAATTTTCGAACAAGCCCTACATTTAAAGTTGGATTACCAAATTAAATTTTTTTTTAATTAGATAACTCAAATTGTGAGTACATAACTATTTACATAATTTACTCTTTTTATTGTACCCCTTAAAATAAAAATAGTTTCTAGTTATCTGGAGCTCTAAATAATTCACTTTTTCATATTCCATACTTACAAATGTACCATTAAATAAATATAAAAATATTTCACAAAATAATAATAATAAGGGAAAATTACTATTCACCCCCCGTGAATTTCAAAACTGGCCAAAAACCCCCTCTTTTTTTTGCACACCCCGGACAGCCCCTCCGTTATAGTTTGGTTCCCTTCTACCCCCCGTCTGTCAAATGAAATGGGTCCGTGTTATGAAAATCCATTTTTGCCCCTGCAAATGGTGGGAAAAAATCCCGCCCGATCACATCATGTCATGTCTCACATTTACGCATACATATGTGAGTTTTTTCCCCCTTAATGGTTTCTTGTTCGCATAGAGAGCTTATAAGGCGAATTACATATTTTTGTTCTTGTTCTCATTTTCCTTCTGCTAAGTTGGTTTTTGGATTTGAATTCCTCCGGTCACCCGATATTATGGACAGTTTTTGTGCCATTCCTAGATACAACGGGGAGGGACGAGTGCTGACGTTCACCGCGTCAACTGAATGGGCGTCAGTGTTAGGTGAGATTTGTGAGCGCTGGGGTCTCGATGTTTGTCGCGCGAGGGTGAAGTTCATCACACCCGATGGACATAATACGGTTTGCCCAATAGAGAACGAGGTCGACTTCCAGCGCATGTGTCATGTGTTCTCCACCTCAAAGGCGGTGTAGTCGATATGGTTGTCGAGACGGATGACGTGCCACGACAGCCTTCTGAAAACGAGTTATTGTCGTGGTAATGCGTTGCTCTAAAACAATTATGCAGTTGTATGTCAGTTAGTATTTAATACTAAAATTATCTGTATTAAAGAATGAATTATCCGTTTAAATTTGGAGTCTCCGATTAATTTATCATGTTTATGTCTAACCTATCATATACCGTTTGCATTATTACATCTCTGTTTAACTATGTCTGTTAACGTGTAAATATTAACTTCTGCGTTTCACTAAGTGGAGTTTATGCTTAAATTCTGATCGTTTGCGTTTGAACTGAAGTGTTGGCAGGAATTCAGAATCTGGGAGCGCTTCTGTCCCACCACATGGCGACCCGGACGGTGTCACATGCCTGCCATCCTCGTCAGATCAACATGAAGTGTTGTCGTTGGACGTCGGATAACGTTTTGATGGCGTTGAACATTTCCGAGATACACTTCGCAATTTTGCTATCAGTCAAAATTTTGATTTCAAATTCGTGAAGAACGAAAAATACCGGGTCACTGTGGAATGCGCGGCCGGTGGATGTCAATGGCGCGTTCACGCATCAAAGGAATATAATAGAAATACCTTCAGAATCAAGACAATGGACCCGACGCACACCTGCGGTGGTGGAATTGGCTCGGCGTCACACCCGAAAGCGTCCAAAAAATGGGTCAGCGCACGAGTGATTCAGAAGCTGAAGGACTGGCCCTTGTACAAGGCCATCGACATTCAGAAGGACATGTTGCGGGAGCATGGTGTCCACATTCCATACAAGCAGGCTTGGCTGGGAAAAGAGCATGCCCGGGTGATCCTCGACGGCAGCGACATCTCCAGCTATGATATGTTGCTTTGGTACGTCCATAAGGTGGCTGAGACAAACCCAGGCAGCATCGCGTTTGTGGAAAGAGACGGTGAGCGTTTTAAACGTGCGTTCTTCTCTTTCAGCGCGTGCATTTTGAGGTTCAAGCGGGCATGCAGGATGCTGCTGTTTGTCGATGGTACTCACCTCCTTGGAAAGTATCGGGGTACTCTCTTGGGTGCCACAGGCAAGGATGGGAACAATGGCTTCTTCCACGTCGCCTTCGCTATTGTCAACAACGAGACCGACGCCAATTGGACGTGGTTCATTTCCAAGTTAGGTGATGCTTTATACGACGAAGGAGACTACCAAGAGATAATTACATTCGTTTCGGATAGGTCAAAGGGCCTTGTGAACGCTGTTGCGAGAGTTTTCCCTTCATCCCCGCACGCGTACTGCCTTCGGCACTTGGAGGCCAATTTTATGAAAGCCAATGGCAGACTTGGGAAGGCATTGAGGAAGGAGTGCTGGTCTATATGCTTTCGTATCGCGTGGGCAACGACGGCTAAAGAATTCGATGACACCGTCAATGAACTGCGGCCCGCATCACCCGAAGCGTTTCAGTGGTTGATTCACAAATCCGACATGTCACACTGGTCGAATTATCTGTTCAAAGGTGACCGATGGGGCGAGATATATTCGAATGTAGCTGAGTCGTTCAATGCGTGGATCAAAGAAGCTCGACACCTACCGGTGACGAAAATGGTCGACGCTATAAGGTATTCAAAGGTTAAATACATGTAACGCTTAAGCTTACCCGTTACCCTTTAATATTCGTTATCTATGTTTAACATGCACTGTCCGCAGTTTGATATCGTCGTCGGTGTGTAACATTCACATTAACCATTTAGTCTGGTAGAATCCTGTGTAAGATAACAAATGTAAATATCATTGTCTCGGTTTAAATACCGTTGTATATGTTTTTCTTCTTCGATCTTTAGTTTATTACTGTTCTGTGTACTCCAATGTAGTTATGTTTAAATATTCATATATTCGCGTAAATTTCTTTAAGATTTCTGATATTCGTTGTGCAGGTACAAGCTGATGCGCATGTTATGCACTCGCCGCGAGCAAGCGAACAAATGGGACACTTTCGTATGCCCGGACATACATTCAAAGGTTGAGACGCTTGTTCAGGATAGCCGAAGTCTTCACGTTGCTCGCTGTCTCACTGATCGTTACGAAGTGATTGACCAGTGCAGTAACTCTGTAGACCTTGCCAGTAGAACTTGCTCATGTCGCAGATGGCAAGTTTACGGCATCCCGTGCAAACATGCTTGCGCTGCGATATTGCTGACGGACAGCAATGTTCATCGTTTTATTAGCGATCACTTCACAGTCGACACTTACAAGTTGGCGTATAAGGAAGCTATATTTCCCACACCCGACAATGAGAAGCCCACGGACAACAATCGCGATCTGCTTTTGCGGCCGCCTGTGACGAGAAGGCAACCTGGGCGTCCTAGATGAAGGAGGATCGAGTCGCAAGCGTTTGATATCCGCGAGTTACATTGCAGCCGCTGCCACGCGTCCGGTCACAATCGTAGAACTTACAATGAAAGTGTCGCCGATTAGGCTTCGTAAAAGGATAATCTTTAAAGAGCACACATTTATTTGGTTATGACGCCCTGATATTTAAACATAGAATAAACGAATTTCGTTGTATTCATGGACTTTTTAATCGAATAAACCTAATGTTAAATGGTGACACATTTAAAGAGTCACACACAAATTGAAGCGTACGCAGTGAATGTTAAACGGACAATCTTGGTAATAAACGATAACCAATAATGTTAAACAGGCACATCGCTTGTTGTCATTCTTTTGTATTTGAACTTGGGGAACGAATGTAAGATAGTGACGCATAAACAGAGACGTTATATTTAAACAGATACGGTGGCGAGTTTTACACATCTTTGGCGAAATTTTTAACGGAGACATTGTGTGGTACACATAGTGGTTAAAATGTTACACACAATTATTGATATTTGAAGCGTTCAGTGTGAGTTTAAAGCTTGTATTGAGACTGAATTAATGACGACAAGACGTCATTAGAGTGAAATCCCAGTACGAATGCTAATTCATTACTATTTATTGGTGCAATTACATTTGAATTCAAATTCCACACGTAAGCATCAATGCACGGAGTACGTTAGGCGAACTTGCGACCCCTAGACTTCTATTTAAACAATAAACGGAAATCAAAGGCACATCCACATATTACACACAGAGAAAGAAGTATGTACAAGTCCCTTCTCAACGAGCTCTGCCAGAGAACCCGCCGGCCGTCGCCAGAGTACTCAACCGTCAGGGAGGGCCCCGACCACATCCCCGCCTTCTTGGGCACGGTGTCGGTTGATGGGACCACTTACTACAGCCCTTACCCAGCGAAAACAGCGAAGGACGCCCAGAACACTGCGGCCGAGGTGGCGTACAGTGACCTCCGTATTCCATACCCTGGGAGGATGAATACGCCTCCCGCTGCTACCGCCGATCAATTATATGGAGGTAAGTCATACCGTAAGATTTCTGCGTCCATGTTTGAAAATTTTATTTATTTTCTAAATTGTTAAAAGCCTTCATTGCAGGCATCGCACCGCAACGCCTTTAGATGCAGCGCCTTCACTCACCCGCGAGCACTCCAACAGCGAAGAGTTGGAGTGCTTTCTTGAGGACATGCTCGTCGAGCTTGCGGAGAAGGAAGTAGTCCTCTCCGCAAAACTCGACCTAATAAGAACCCGCACGGCCCAAGTGAAGAAGCTGATCCAGGGACAGAAGGCGAAACGATAATGTTTTTTTTCAGTTTTTAGATGTATAAATTAGTATGCCTACGCTGGTTGTAATAGAACTCCGTTTCAATTAAAAATTTTTTGAAGGAAAGAAATTTGTTCCCCTGTTATGTTTTGATCTTTAAACCGATACGTGTATATTTGAACATCGGCACTAAATTATAAACGTGGACGTCTGTAAAAGGGGGGCCACAATATTTAAAAAGCGCGAGTGTTTGTAAATAGTGAGAATAGTATTCACACAGAGTCCTCGATGTGTGAAGAAGACAATTCAAACATACACATCGAATGTTAAGGGAAGACGCATGCTAATAAGCGGTGACATACAATGTTAAACTGAGAGAACCCTCGTTCTTGTTCGTCGATAGTTAACCACGGATATCGATAGTTAAACGGTAAAGTGTAAGGGCAAGTGATGACGGTTATATTTAAACAATGATGAGGAGTTTCGCCCAGTGAGCGTTATAGATTAAATACCACATTGATGTTTATAAAATAGGTTCAATACTAGAAAATTTGCATTGGAAAATGCTGAAACGTCGCATGCATAAATGGGGTTGAATTTAGGCTAGTTATGGTATAACGTAGTCAGGGAAACCATGCAATGTGAATTTATTATTAATTACTCAAATTTAATGTTGAAATGCGAGTCAGTAAAGCGTGAACGTAACCGATGCCATTTACTATATTCCATTTATTTCACCGAAAACCAATGCCTTTTTTTTTACAAATAGTCATGATTGTATGTAAGCATCAAGCCGAAACAAGATACACAGGCAGATATTATCCACATCCCACAACAATGTTTAAGTCACGTCTAGCCGAATTTTGCCAGATGACACGCCGGCCCTCGCCGGAGTACACCACTCTCCGTGAAGGCCCCAACACCAACCCCGTCTTCCTGGCCACGGTGATGGTCGACGGGACCCATTTCTCCGGTTCTTCATCTGCGGAAAGCGCCGAGCAGGCGTAGGACATTGCTGCCGAGGTGGCGTTCAAGCAGCTGTGTCCTTCAGGCAGCGTGCAGATTGCCAAGGCCCTGGTTGCTGACGATGACGTATCTGACGCAGGTACTGCATACTGTAAGACTTGTCATTTGAGTGTAAAAAAAAAAAAAAGCCACCTTCCATACGTAAACCTTCAACTCTTCATTGCAGGGCCTTCACGAGCCGTCGGGGATTACTCCAGTGGTGAAGAGTTGGAGTGGGTTTTCGAACACCTGGTCCGTGCACTAAACGCAAAACTTGAAGGAATAAAAGATCGAAAGACACGTGTGGAAAAGGTGCTCCAAGATTTGAATGACAAGAAAAGGGGGGAGTGAGATTATGTTCGAGTTGATGTCGTTTGTAAATTGCGCCATCTAAATGGAGTTCTATATATTTAAACAGAGTCGTCTGAATCCAAACGTAGTCATTAATATTTAAACAGCGTAATCTATATTTAAACATACAAACCTAAACGGTCATTTTTATTACTGACAGCGTGAATCATAAGCCAATATTAATTACTTTCACCATTAATTATGAAAACTAAAATCAGTCTCACATCTATTTCAAATTCATGTAATTTCCGTTGCGAGAAGCGTAAGTTGTGGATATTTGTTAAGCAATTATTGTCACATGGAATGAAATAGCAAACGGAGACTCGTACAATTACACGGGGACTATATAGAGTAAACTGCACGAACTATAATTGAACAGAGGTAACGAAGTTTAAACGGAGAGCAAATCATTTTGGCAGGCCTGTATATTTCAAAGTTTACACCGACTGTCAACCAGAGACTATTACCTTTAGCGCACAACTAGAATAGGGTCTCACCCGTCGAACAATAGCCGCCATATTAAACAGAGACTGTAATATTAAACATGTAACGACAAAAGCTAAAATGAGAATACTTTGTTTACCTGATAGTTCTGCATTTTAAACGGAGACAACAACACGTAATGGGTGACATACATTGAGAAAAGAATTCCGTGCTTACGGACCCATAGCGCAGTTGATGAAGACATTTACGGTCTCTTTCATTTAACAACAGCCGCCATGTTTTAAACAGGGACATAGAGAGTTAAACGTTCACCACTAATATCTAAACAAGGAGTGTGTGATCAACCCGGTCCCCTGGTGTTAAACGGTATCGATGTATATTGGACGGAGATCCGTATTGTTAAAGTGTAACACAATTTTTTAATAGTGACAGCGTCATTTTTTTACAGAAGTACTTAATTTTATAAAGCAGCGACGACCCTCAGTCGGTAACATGGAATTTTAAGCAAAAAATGATTTAATATGAAACAATAACGAACATTAGTAGATGTACACTGAAATTTCTGCCATGTTGCTGGCAAAGAATGAATTGAATCAATTGAAATGAAAACAATATCGACAAAACTGTTTTACATTTGATGAATAACGCTGGTGCGTAAGAATCTTACTTCCCCACAGCTGGATCCATCCCGCGTTGCTTGATGCCGGATGCTCGTCCTTCCTTAAGTATGTGGCAAGCGTACTTCAATCTCAGATAGGGGGCGTCCGTGTGCGCTATCCGCAGCTTTTCACCGTGGAGCAATTGCTCGATAAACCGCATCACGTAGATGGCGCAGTCGACAGTGCCTTTCTTTTAACGCGGTGTGTAGTCATCGTGAACAAGCGGGTACTTTGCCGTCGCCGTCGTGCCGTACTCCATTTCGAGACAGGTGTCGAATAGTTCCCGCTGTCGCATTATACAAACCGATGTTAGAATAGAAAGTATCTATGTCACTCTGACAATCGAAATCTATATCGCAGAGAGCTTACCATTGCTACCGCGTCTCTATCGTACTCTTCACTTTGGCATGAGGTGTAATGCCTGTACTCTTTTTTGTTATTGTCGAGCACCACGACATGGAAGTGGCCATTCAAGATTATGGGAAGGATGATGATGTCAACGTCATTGACGACCTTGGTGGCATCTCCGATCATAGCCAAAGTCGTCTCATGTGCGTCTTCCACCTTTGACATAAACAACGCCAGTGGTCGAGTGATGGAGGCGCGCTTCTTATGAGGATATGGCTTTCTGGTAAGTGTGTTTTGTACGATGCACACGAAGGCGTCCAACACATCATCTGTCACCATCTCTTTCCCGTCGATCAGAACGAATAGATTGGCCGGGGTTGTGCTGACATAATCATTCCTCCAGACGACGGAACTGCGGTTAAACGGCAACACATGCGATTGATTAATAACTCATAGACGTTAAGTTTGAACAACACATACGTAAATGATAATGTATACTGGTAAACAGTAATATCGTTAGTTAAACGATACATTACTAGGTTATATGGTAACGGCTCTAATTAAACGGAAACGCAACAACATAAATGGGATGATCTATATATAAACAATAACATCTACACTATCATACTTACTCGTCCATGGGGAAGTTGAGGAAAATCTTGATCAGCTCCTTCTCGAATACGTCGAGGCGCGATTGACCAGCGTATTTTTTCTTCGCCGGAACGAAGTCTTTCCGCACTTCTTCATACTGCTGGTTGCAGAAGGTGACCGATTTCTTTTTTTTCTCGGCGACGTTCCCTTCGCCCCCGGCAACAGCTTTATTGGGATCATCCGTAGATGCTTCTTGCTGTTGCAGGATCGCGCCTACACTGGATGTGGCAATGTCGGCCGGCCATTCCTCCGTGGGCAGGAGCTCCTCCACAATAGAGGCAACGGTCTTCTCAACCGCTGCCAAGGCAGTCTCATCAAGGGGAGGCACACCCTTGGATGGTTCTTCTTCTTCAGGGATAGTGGCCACCACCCTTGATGCGCCATTGTCGGCCACGGCTGCCGGCTCCACCGCGACGGGGATTTCGGAGGCTTCCTCAGACGTGGCATTGCCAACGGGGTCGACGATCTCCGCCACCGGGGCGGTGGAGTCATCAACTGCAACGGTCTCAACAACCGCATCAGCCGCCGGTGGTGCTGCCATTGTTTCCTCGTCAGCCGGTGGTGGACACACAGGCGGTATTATTGTCTTCGCCTTTTGTGCAAGCCTCTTCAAACGTGGTCTCGTCATACGTGGCCGTCTTGGAATGGCCTTCACGACGAAGTCGTCGTCGCCAATTTCCGACGCCTCATCCGTCCCAGGCACGTCATGTATTTGTCCCGACGGCGCAGCCGTTTAAAACCTCGCCTCCAATGCCTCAACCCGAGCGACAAGCTGGGGGAAAGCGTTCATCATCACCTGGCATGCCTGCAAAAAGGCTGTAGTGACGTCGTCGCCTAATGACGTCAGTGGGGCTGCCGCGGTCGGGGGGACTGTGGTGATCCGGGTGACTGTCGTTGTCGCGGCCGGTGCGTGTGTTGCCATTGGGCCGGGAACGTGAGGGCCTATCCGACGCCGAGGGTTGCGTGTTGGGCTGAAAGTGGGGGAACCACGTCGGCGCGAACGGACGGAAGGGGCTAGCCTCTCCACTTGCAGTCATGCAAGTGGTTCCCGCGCAACAGCATCCCTCCGCCAATTGGCCCCAACAAAAGTCTCCTCCACAGCATTCGCCGGGACGAGCTCAGGAAACTAACATATATAAAGAAAACAATCTCAGTCAAATCATTCAATTTGATCCAAAACAAACGTATTTAAACATTTGACATATATACGTAAACGATATGGCACACATTTAATCGGAGTATAACAAGGTTAAGCGAAGACACCAGCGTTAAACAAAAACTATAGTTCTTAAATGGGTAAGACTATCATTAAACATTAACTGCTCTTTGTAAACACATTAACCCTGATTTATTACCTCTTTTCCTTCGAGAGCTGACCAACTCATTTCTATCGTAGCGTGCTTCTGGTAAGTACTTTCGCAGTAGCACAGCACCATTGGGGTCTTGCCGAAACGGACTTTCCTGCCGGTTCCGGTCACCTCGTAAAACCAGATGGTCAGCGCTATCGAGCAACCCTTAATGTATCCCGTGTTTACCTTCCCCCTCCTCGCATCTGGCTTGCACTCGAGCGGCAGCTTGTGGAACGTCCTCCATCAGCCATTTGTGTGTCGCCTGCGCCCATGCGTACCGCCCCATGCCAGGTAGATCGTCGACATAATCAACGATCCAAGTGGGCACCGAGCATGAGGTATTCGGGAAGAGGATTGTCCCCATGAGGTACGCCATCAAGAGTTTCACAAAATCCTCCTCTCCCCCCTCTGTCCAACAAGACTCTGAAGAGTGCGCCTAATGGCGTCTCTGTGTCTGTCGAAGCTTTTCGATAAATATCTCCCTTCGAAAGCTGACGGTGTCTTATTCTTCTTAAACAGGACCGCGTCTCCGTCGCAGCGCAGACCCAGAACGAGAGCCACATCCTCAGGCCTGAAGCTCAGCAGGCTCGCCTCGATCCAGAATTTATTGGTGCGGCCATCGTACCTCTGCAGAAGCGAATCGAGAAGGGCCCTCTCTTGGAATACAGCTTCCACCTCAGTGAATGCCGCAAACGGTGTCCTTCGAATGATCTCCCAATGTCGAGAGGTCATGTGGACTTTCAATTCGGCCAAGGTCTCCACCACCGGTGTCAAGTAGCATCTCCCGTTGACTAGGTTTACAGCCATAATCACAAGACTGCAAAAATGACAACACTTGTTAAACAGATACCTCAACTGGTACACAGAGACAAATGTTTTACACGAAAAGCTCAACTCTTAAACAGAGAGATGCACCGTTAAACGGAGACAAACTGTTTTAAACACGAACTCATTCATTACACGGAAATCTCTTTTACAAACTGCGACCATATCAAATGGAAGGGGAAACACACATTGTAAGCATTACACAAACAACAACAACCGATATCTCTTTCAATGATCGTGGGCACAGCCGAAAACCCTAAACCCTAAACCCTAACCCTAAACCAAAACCCTAACCCTAAACCCTAAACCCTAGAAACCCCAGCCGAGAGATTCCCCCGCACACTAGAACCACGCAAAACAAAACCGACGAATATCTCTGTGTAACAGAGTACTTCATATAAAAGCCTTACTTTAGACACAGCTTCTGCAATACCTTGAGCTGCAAACTGATGGAAGTGCAGGATACTTGCGCACGGTGGACTGAAGTTACAGAGGATGTCGAAGCAGAGAGAGCTTCGGAGAAGGAAAAGCTTAAGAAAGTTAAGCAAAGAAAAAAAACGAACACGGCTCTCTGCCTCTCTTGGGATTCCCATTACGAAAAACCCTCCACTTCCTCTCTAACCGGCTTAATGATTGAACCATGATTTCCCATGCAAGGTAGGGGCAATTCCGTCCGTGAATTTGAAAAGTAACTCCGTTAACCACCGTTTCATTTTTTGGGGGTTTGAAAATCATTGTCTTTAAAAGGAAGGGGTTTTTATGGATTTGAAAAATAACGGGGTGTTTTTGGCCATTTCCCAAACTTTGGGGGTGTTTTTGGCCATTACCACTAATAATAATAATAATAATAATAATAATAATAATAATAATAATAATAATAATAATGACCACATTTAAGCCCATAAATTTCCCAAGAAAATAAATAAATTAATAAATAATATAGATACACACACGACAAAATTAAGAGTATCTTTAACCGCGGGTTTGGAAGCATTTAATAAATGCTTAATGATTAAACTCTCCATAAGTGCCACTCAATGGCCACTGAGAGCTTAATTATGGCCCCCACTTTTTTTTAAAATTTTTTTTAAATTGGCACAACCCCATCATTTTAAAAAAACATATGGGGCCATGATTCTTTTTAATTTTTTAATTTTTAAAATTTTTATTTTACCCCTATAAATACACCTACATTTCCAAACAAAACTTATCCACTTCTTTATCTTCGAAGTTTCCACTATATTATGGATAAATCTAATATTAAAAAAATATAAGCCAAGTGGTAATCCTTGTAAAATAACTAAAATTACTAAAATATTTTAAAAAAACTTATTTAAAAAATTAGTTGTTTGAAAACTAGTGGTTAAAAACTAGCCGTTAAAAGCTAGTCATTTGAAGACTAGTCGTTAAGTCGTGCATATATATATATATATGATGAGAATAGGTTCTATGTTTTTGTAAACTACATCACTTTGTTAACATCCTAGAGAATGAATCCTACCCAGTTGGCGCAAATCAAGCAATTTTTATTAGATGAGTTGATGGATGATTCAGAAGAAAAAGTGTGTACGTTACTAGAGGAATGGGAAAGGCAGAAAAAGGATGATTCATCTTGTAGTTGTAGAAGAAGTCGAAAGCATTTGAATCGTGATCGTGAAGCAGGACATGAAAGGCTTTTCAATGACTACTTCGCCGATGAACAAGTTTATCCTGATAATGTTTTTCGTCAAAGATTTCGAATGCGCAAGGAGTTGTTCTCGCAAATTGTAGAAGCACTAGGAAGTCATTCAAAATATTTCCAATTCAGGGTTGATGTAACTGGTAAACAATGTCTTTCACCACTTCAAAAATGTACTGCTCTTATCCGCCAATTAGCATATGGGGTACCGGCTGGTCAGTATGACGAGTACATTTGAATTGTTTAATGCATTGCAATTGAATGCCTATTTAAATTCTGTCGAAGCATTATTGAAATTTTTGCGGCAAGATATCTAAGAAGACCTGATAATGATGATGTTAAACATTTACTTCAACTGCATTATGAGCGTCACGGCTTTTCTTGTATACTTGGTAGCATAGATTGCATGCATTGCCATTGGAAAAATTGCCCAATAGCATGGAAAGGCCAATTCACTCAAGGAGATCAAAGGGTTCTAACAATAATGTTAGATGTGGTTGCTTCAGCAAACCTATGGATTTGGCATGCATTCTTTAGAGTTGCTAGTTCTAATAATAATATAAATGTGCTCAACCAATCTCTTCTATTCAATGACGTATTATATGGATATGCTCCTGAAATCCAGTTCAATGTTAATGGTACAACATACAGAAGAGGGTATTATCTTGCTGATGATATATATCCAGATTAGACAACATTCGTTAAAAGTTTCTTATAACTTTAAGACCCGAAGAGAAACAAGTTCAAACAAAGGTAAGAGGCTGGAACAAAAGATGTTGAGCGAGTATTTGGCGTATTTCAATCTTGATAAGTAATTGTAAGTGCCCATACCCATTTTTGGTACAGGGAAAAATTGAAAGATATAATGTACGCATGCATAATATTGTATAACATGATTGTTGAAGATGAAGGAGATACAATCACAAATTTGGATGACGAAGAAACTGAATCCACATTCCTTGTTAGGCGAGAGTGCAATCAAGATTTTCAACGATACTTGAGAAGAAATGCATAGTTACGTGATCAAGAAGTGCACCATCAACTTCAATCGGACTTGGTAGAGTATATTTGGCACCACTTGGGAGTGAACGAAGACGAAAATTAGTGTTTTTACATCTTTTATTGATGACTTTAATTATGTAATATTTATAGTGTTTTTTAATTTATGTAAGTTGTTTCTTTTGGTTGTGGATCATTTTGATAAAGAATTTTTTATTTAATATCACACAAATTAATTAATTTTTTCAAAATAATATAATAATTTAATATTAATCATATGTTTTAATTATTTTAAATATTTTAAATATTTATTTTAAGATTTAATTTCTTAAATATATTATTTAATTATTTTTTTAATAATATTTAACATCATTTTATGAAATATATAAATATAATGAGTGTGGGTCCCATTTTATAATGTAAATATTATAAATATGGTTTAATAAGTAAGAATGTAATGGATTGATTGTAGGTTATATTTTATAGTATAACTATTATAGAAGATAATTTAATGTTTAAAAATTAAAAAACTGATGAGGGGGGGCATTAAACTCTGAAATAGTATAACTGTTAAAATTACTCAAAATATCTAATATATATATATATATATTATTTAAATTTCTGAAAAATTCATTCAAAAACAATGGTATTCCTGGAAATCAATTCTAGATTTCTTCTCGTTCCTCTTCGTTCTCTTCCCATGGGCTCTTGTCTCCATCCTCCCTTTCTCCACCTCCATCGACGATCACTCGCTCTCCACACCATCGCTCTTCGACGAAGCCAGAATCACCGCCGGAAGAAAAAGCCGATCTTCATCTCCACTCTCAAGCGCGTCCTCTCCTTCCCCGCATCGCTTCGGAAGCTCTATCCACCGTTGAAACCGCTGGATCTACTGCTTCAGCACGGAGGAATCGGCAATGGAGGCGGCGGAGGACTCTGGACTTTCGGCCGCGGTTCCGGAGGAGGAGATTGGTTTGAGAGGTCTGTTAAAGGGCGCGGATTCGTGGAGCTTATCATCTCGTTAGCGTTCGCAGTGGCAATCAACGTTGTTTCAGAGGATGGGGGATCAAAGAAGAGGAATTTGGGGTTGATTTGGGTTTTGATTTCAGGGATGATGGGGTTGAAGCAAAGGGTTTGGAGAAGGAGAAGTGTTGGCGTTTTGATGTTCTTGGTGTTTGCTTTCCTTGTTTTCTTGAATTCGAGTGTGAGATTCGGAAGGGATGGTCGGAGCCGGCGAGTGTTCCGGCCGAGCTGATTGATTCATTGATTGATTCTTTTTTTTTTCTTGATTTTTTTAGTGGATGTTTATTTGAGATTTATTATGATAATTTTAAATTTATTGTTATTATTACTTTTTAGACATTGTCGAGGGTTTTAGAGGATTTTGAAAGTAAGGATCTGCTTGGATATGGGTTTTTGGAGGTAGAGTAAAGTAAGGATTTTAAAGAACTCATGTTTGGATGAGGGGTTTTAGTGGGAGATAAAGGTTGAGAGAGGCAGGGGAGGTTTTAAAACCTCCACTTTTTGTTGTTTAATTATATCATTAATTATTGAGATGGTATTTTTTATTGTTGACAAAAATACTCTTGTACATTTCACCTGATTCCACACCTTATTAATAATATTATTAATAATAATAATAATAATAATAATAATAATTTAATAATATTAAAATATTATTAATAATATTAATATTATTATTATTATTAATTGTTTAATTATATCATTAATTATTGAGACATCATTCTCTTCCTCACTTAGTCTAATTATAATTTAAAAAATAATTAAAATTGTAATGATAATAATAAATAAATAAATAATAAAAAAATTGGAAAATATTACTTAATTATTAATGATAATGTTTAAACTCTTACTCGTTTAATTATAATTAATAATAATAAAAATGATAAAGAAATATAGAATTTTATAAATTGAAAAATATTACTTAATCTATTAATGATATTGTTTAATTAATTTTATTATTGAAAATGAAATTCTATAACATTGTTTTTCGTTATTTATTAACCACAAGGGTAATTTAGTAATATACTATGTAACCTTACCTCCACTAACCCTCCAACTAAGCATGATAAGGTCTCAAAACCTCCAATTACATTACCTTCTATCCAAGGAAAGTATGGTTCAAAACTTTTCTCTACTTTCCTTTACCTTACCTTACCTTACTTTATGCAAACTCCAAAAACCCCCATCCAAGCAAAGCCTAAATGTTATCTTAACCTTGGTGAGAGGGTTGAAGGAAGCGGAGAGGTTTGGGATGGGGGGTATCCGAGGTTTGGGAGTGGCCGAATTTTTTTTTACAATTTATCTTTCATTATCAAAGTTATATTGACATAAATATATTTTTTTTATAAGAGAATGAGAATGAAAATAAGCAAAACCTAATTATTATCTCTCTTTATCTTATTTTATCTCCGGAGATCATCGGAATATCTTGCCAGAGAACCACCAGAATATCATATGTTATATTGACATAAGTGTGTAAAATAATAATTTATTTTATGAATTTTTTATTGATTTGTGGCCATGTTTGTTTTGTTGATATTTTGTTTTATCAAATTTTTTAAATGATGGTACCAAGGAATGTAAAAAAAAATAAGAAACTATTTTTTAGTATTTGTATTGATATTTTCAAAAATAAACTCCATTATATATATATATATATATATATATATATATATATATATATATATTTGTGTCTATAAGGTACTTTAGTAATATTAATGTATTACTTTACCTTCCCTCACCTCAAAACCAAACACAAAATAACTAAAACACTTACTTCCCTTATTTTACTTTACTTCTCCCCCAAAAAGGGATGGGTTGAACCCTTTCTTTCCTTTATTACTTTCTCTTTTTTTTCTTTTCTTTATGAAATCTTGCCACACTTCATCAAAGGAAGGCTTTAATCGACGGATGTTTTCTTTTCGTTTTTCAATTTGAAGTTTGATCCAATTTAATTTAAATAATATTATCTAAACTAAATTCTTAAAGTTATTTATGTAAATAAATAATTCAAAAATTTATAAAGGTATTTCTTTAAAAAACCTTTTTTTGACAAAATTTGTTTTTTCAGGACTTGAAAAAAAACCATTTGTACATTTAGCATATCTATCTTTTTTTTCTGGGACAATGCAACATTTTATTCATGTCTTTTTTTTTTGGAATATATAGTGTAAGAACCAGCTAAAAGGATAAAAATGTAATTTACGATCTGTATATTGATATCTTGATTGTGTTGATAATTAATTGATCTCAATAAAGACATTTCTTGTCCATTGGCATTCTTTGAAGAAATTTCTATGATGGATTTCCATATAAAAATTTTAATTACTTTAACAATTCAACTTTTTTTCTACCAGTCAATGTACGCCAGAGTCTTTAACTATTACCTTCTATCAGAGCAAATTTCTTATCAAATCCATGTACTTTAGCAAAGTAATATATTTTCTGTCCGAATAGCCATTTTTATATATCTTTGGATGTCTTTTATTCATTTTTATTAGTTTTTTTTAATATAAAAATCTGGGTGAGGCGCACATTAGGTGCTCCACCTTGGATGTAATGGAAAAAAGCTAAAATACCAACTCTCCTCTTGCATGAATAATGATGTCTTTGTCAGCCACTTTATTATTATTATTATTATTATTATTATTATTATTATTATTATTATTATTATTATTATTATCTCTCAAATTTCATAATTATCGTTCTATTTTAAAAAAAAAACAAAGTTTATGAGTCCCTATTTTAGTTCTTATTTTATTCTAAATAGAAAAATCATCGTTAATTATCTTGAGTGAAAACTGTACTATAGTAAATTTTATTTTGATTATTAAACTTCAATTTGTATTATTTTTGTTACTTAATTTTTATTTGCTTTTATTAGGGTACCAAAGAGATTCTAATGAGATTTTACTGATGTGGGCATTGAAATAAACATATTGCTACTTGACTCGACATGTCATCATTGACAAAATATATATATATATATATATATATATATATATATAAAAGTTTTTAAAAAATGACATGATTGCTTACTCCAGATTCTCCCCATAACCGAAAAGGATGGACCTAGTGGCTTTTGTAGCCACCAGCCGAGTTAAAGGAGGAACGAATCCGTTGGTTTCGGGGAAAGATTCTCCGGATGCCACCATACTTAAAGTGCTGAGGAACTTACTGCCATAATGAAAATCTCTTAGCTCTTTTAAAAGCATATGGAGCATCATTATCCTTTCATATCTTTGAAAGTCCTGATTCTGCCTATAGCAAAACCTTTCATAAATATATAGGTTTCTGATTATTGCATAAAGTAATGGAATCGTATTCATTTTAATATTTTGCCATCTTCTCGCAACTTTAATCTTTTACTTTTCGTAAATTCTTTTCTTGTACAAAATCTATGATTTCTCTCACATCATCTCCAGTGGAGAGTAAATATCCTAAACTTACCATTAAGAGATCTACTGCTTTTAATTTCTTTTTGTCTTGATATGTTTCTAATAAGAATTCATGGAATTCTTCTTCTATTAATTTCTGATAAAGAGACTGTTGTTCTGGATTATTTTTGTCTATTGATTGTTTTCCTAAAACCATAAACTTCTGCTGTATACTGATCCAATCCATCTATCCGTTTTTTGGAAGCCATTCTATACTTCCGTAAGTGTCTTGGAAGTCTATTAAATTTCCAACTTCTTCTAACCTATCCATTTGATCTTCACCAAATATACTGCATATGTCACTATCCTTTTCACTATCATTACTGTCTAGGCTTACTATATCAAATTCATCTGCTAATTCTAACTCTTGGAATAACTTTAGTCTTTCTTTATTAACTGTTTTATTCCTACATTCTCTTGCATAGTGGCCTTCTATACCACACACATAGCATTTGCATTTCCTAGGTGGTTTATGCTTCTTAAATTTTTTAACATGATTGAACTTGGGCCGTCCTTTTCTATAATACTGACTTCTTTTTAGTCATTTTCTAGGCTTATAGTCTCTATGTACTGCTGGGATGTATATCTTATTGCAGTAACTATAGCATGAAACTTGTCTAGTAGCCTCTGCCTCTAAACATTTATTTTTAAGATAATCAAATGTAAACAAAATTGCTGGTCCTATACCAGTAATCTCATCATTTCAATGATCTACCCATGCTTTATAAATTAAATCACCTAAGGGCTTTGGTAATTTATTGAACCATCGTTTTGTAAGTTCTGTACCAGTGAAAGCTCTGCCTGTTTTGGCAGCTAAAGCTAAGTACATCTGGCTAAATTTTACTATTTCATTAAAGCTTGTAATATGGAGCCTTTCCAGATCTCGTGCTGCAACATCTTGTAATTGGGTTTCTCCTCTAGCAGGATTTGTCCCCAAAACAATAGATCTAATTTGATTTATAATATTATATGGGTTATCTGCCATTTTTACCATATTCTGGTACTCTTGTGAATATATTATTTTCCAGCTATTTAGAAGTTCTCGGGCAGCAGTTCCTAACAGAATTTCTATGAAGTTTACTGTTGCTAGTTCATCTAGCTGGTAAGAGATTCTTTCTAATGCATTCATGGCATCTAATTCCCATCTATCAATGAGTTCAGGTCGATTATTATTAGTTGAAGATGAGTATAATCTAAAGGCAAACCTGATCCTTTAGAAGTAACCTCCAGTTCTAATAATGGCTCTATTGTCCATTCTTGTCCTGCCAATGTTTCAGAATCATAATATTTTGCTGGGATTGCTTGAATTCCTTTATGTAAGTTTTACTTTACTTGGGTGGGAAGCTAGCTTCCATTGTAAGTTTGTCTATGAAAGGTTTTGCTATAGGTAGAATCAGGATTTTCAAAGATATGAAAGGATAATAATGCTCCATATGCTTTTAAAAGAGCTAAGAGATTTTCATTATGGCTATAGTCCGTATACTAGCACTGAGGAGTTACCATTTAATTTATGAATAAAGAAAAACTTTTGAGGTATAGCTTAGATCAGAATCAAAGGTACCTATTAGAAACATATCACATCACAGAGGAGGTAGTTTCATGTGAATACTACTTTGAACCCTTTAAGTACAATTATAAGAATAGGTGTGACAAGTGTTTTTACTCTCACGTGCTAACACATAGAGTAACCCGCTTTAGATGGCTGGAAGAAGTTAAGAGATATTTATTAACTAAAGATGATATGGAAAGAGAGTACCAATACTAGGAAGGTTTAGCTATAGAAAGAGAAAAAAGAAATAAATAGAATAGAAACAGCCTTATCTCCAGAAGAACAAGCAAGGAGATTAAAAGATGAAAATTTATCTTTAATGCCAGGAGAACACCTTTATAAACATGGTTTCTTTGATTATTCCAATAGAATTTATGAACACTATGATGAAGTTCAGGTGTGTTGTCCCAATGATGAAACACAAATAGCATTAGACTTGATTACACAAGAACATCTTGTGATTGGGTTTCTCCTATAGCAGGATTTGTTCCCAAAACAATAGATCTAATTTGATTTGTAATATTATATGGGTTATCTGCCATTTTTACCATATTCTGGTACTCTTGTGAAAATCTTCCATCAGAATGTTCATAAAACTCTGATTTTTCAGGTCTTAAGGTCAATGGTAATAATGGCTCTATTGTCCATTCTTGTTCTGCCAATGTTTCAGAATCATAATAAGAGATTAGCAATTGAAGATCATGTTTCCGAAGAAGGAACTTCGGAGCTATGAAAGACTTAGTGAGAATAGAGGACTTAGAAACAGTAGTCTAGATGAGAAAACAACATTGTAACCGATTGGAAAAGATGAATTTAGAATCATATAATGCAAGGATTATTTTACAAAAATATTATTGGTTAGCAAGGGTAGAAACATTTTTAGAATATTTTATTGAACAAAGACGTTATTACAAAGAAGCTTTAGAAAAAGAAAAATATTAACAGTGTTATTAACTCAGTAATCAATTCACAGTTCTTTTTCTTAAAAAAAAAAGAAAAAACAATATTCTTACAATATTAGAATCAGTAAGATCTTTAGAGAGATCAGAGGATGGAACACCATCTTAGGAGCGTCGTGGCATGGACGCAACAAATTAAGTTCGGTGAATATGGCCGACTCAGCATCCCACGTGTGGGATTAGGATATCAGAATCTGGCCACTCCTAGCTCAGAAACGGAGGAGATGTCCGAGCCAGGGGATGCAGCAGTACCGCAGGTGCCAGTAGAGCATGCACCCGAGCACCTCATCATAGATGACGTGGAGGAACACAACCTCGTCAACATGATGGAGGGATAGTAGAGTAAAAAAAAAATTTTTCTTTCTGTAAAATAGTATGGGATAAGATTTCTCAACTTTAGTCACTACCAGCACAGCTGGAAAAACAGTTTGAGAGATCTTTAGCCATGTGAAGGAATAAGGAATAAAAGATAGGTTCAAAGTGGGGTATACCCCCACTACTCTTTCTTTTTCTTTGTTTCTTTACATTTAATAATCAAGATGCTTTTATCAAAGGCACTTGAGTAGCTTGCTTTACTTAGGATGTAAGTTTTACTTTACTTGGGTGGGAAGCTAGCTTCCATTGTAAGTTTGTAACTTGGCCTATATAAGGAGCCAAGGTCTTTGTATTTGGGAGCATAGAACAAAGGGAGATCAGTAGAGCTAAATAAAAGTTTGTTTCCCATATTTTCTCTCTTACTATTTGATTTTCTTACGTTTCGTGCTACGCTAGTAATAGTAGCACTCTTACTTAACACCCTGTGGCTCGTTGCCCCTTGGTGCATCCCCCCTTTATTGGTATCAGAGCCAAGTTAATGATCATATGAAGATCATGGTAAGTATGTCGACGTAAGTTAGCTCTGGGTGTTCCCAGACACCAAGGGCTGGAAAGAATGGGTTAAGTTATCTTGAGAATTATTCTCTTCTTTGTTCTTTGGGCTATTTTGGCTTGTAAATCACTTGATTTTAGGGACGTGAGCCTGAGTTGTCGATTGGGCTAATCTCGGACTAGTATTTCTTGAAGAAAAGTTGCTTAGGTCTATGGACTGAAAAGGTGCTGGAAGAAGCTGAACAGGTGCTGGCTTGAGGGAGGCAGTGTGGTAAGACCTCGTTTGTCACCCAGCAATGACAGTGTCACCCAGTAATGACAGGACATGTAAACTTCGCGGCGGATTTTCTATGAGAGAACACTAGAGATGGGACCGGTTTGACGACTCGTCCACTCATCACAAACTTCGTTGGACTTGTGAGGAGCTCCCTGTAGTTGGTAAGAACAACCAAGAGAATCTGTCTTGAAAAGACTTTGATCCTTTCCATGATGGCCCAAGGCTTGGGAATACCAAGGTTTCTATAAGGCAAACAACTTTCAGATAACAGTGTTATTAGCTCAGTAATCAATTCACAGTTCTTTTTCTTAAAAAAAAAAGAAAAAACAATATTCTTAGAATATTAGAATCAACAAGATCTTTAGAGAGATCTCAAAAAAACATCTGATCTCAGAAAAATATTTGATCAGCATATCAAATTAGCATGTATTACTTGTTATTAATCATAGTATTAATCAAATTTTTAGCCATATTAGTAGAAGATTTCTTACAGGAAGCGAGAAATATAGTATTATTATTAGTAGAAGATGAGTATGATCTGTAGTTCAATCATTAGTATAGCGACCACGGTTAAGGACATGAGTTACAAGGACCAAGGAAGGCCCAGCATAGTCTGGTTACTTCTCTGAAGACTTAAATGGACTCAATCGCACTTGTTCCTGGAGGTCACGTACTAATGAGTGAAGCAAGATTTGCATATTTAGAAGGTAAATTAGACAGTATTATGAAAAAGCTTACTGTAATAGAAGCTCAGTTAACTAAATTAGATACTCTAATAGCAAATATAGATTATCTCAAACAACAGCTACCAAGAAGAGTACCAAAAAATGATATTGAAGAATTAAGTAGATTAGTTAAAAGTATTCAAATTGGTACAACAAGACCATAACCTAAGAAAGTATTCCCTTTTGCTGTATGGACACAGGAGGAATTAGCAAATCCACCGCAGTATAGAATGAGATTCCCTAAAGGAAGTAGATAATGGAGGACGGTGTACCAAGAAATAATTCCCAAATTATTCAAAGTAGAGATAGAGTGAGAAGGTTTCCAATATTCCCAGTAAAACATATAAATAGAATAAAAACAGCCTTATCTCCAGAAGAACAAGTAAGGAGATTAAAAGATGAAAATTTATCTTTAATGCCAGGAGAACACCTTTATAAACATGGTTTCTTTGATTATTCCAATAGAATTTATGAACACTATGATGAAGTTCAGGTGTGTTGTACCAATGATGAAACACAAATAGCATTAGACTTGATTACACAAGAATCTTATAATAAGCTAGTGAGTCAAGGATATACAGTGATGCATCTAGGAATGGTATTATTAGGCATAACTGGAATGCATAGAAAAGGATTAGGTACAAAGGTGATGCTCAGCCTAGTAGACTTAAGGCATATTGATTCAGTATCAAGATCTGCTATAGGATTAGCAGAGGCAGATATGAATAATAACTTTGAGGCAACTTATATGACGCCGGATTACATAGTAACCTTAAGCACTTTATTTAAGTTTGTTAAACTTATAGTTATAACTAGAGGTTATAATATGATAGACACAGAGTCTAATATTGCAATTACGTAGGCATTTACAGGTCAGATTTCCAAAAACAATACTATCAACTACACACTGAAGACTAATAGGATAGAGAATATCACAAATATTTTAGGAAGTAAAGGAATTCAAGCAATCCTAGCAAAATATTATGATTCTGAAACATTGGCAGGACAAGAATGGACAATAGAGCCATTATTACCATTGACCTTAAGACCTGAAAAATCAGAGTTTTATGAACATTCTGATGGAAGATTAAGTTTTCGAGTAGCAAAGTATAATAAGAGATTAGCAATTGAAGATCATGTTCCCGAAGAAGGAACTTCGGAGCTATGAAAGACTTAGTGAGAATAGAGGACCTAGAAACAGTAGTCCAGATGAGAAAACAACATAGTAACCGATTGGAAAAGATGAATTTCGAATCATATAATGCAAGGATTATTTTACAAAAATATTATTGGGTAGAAACATTTTTATAATATTTTATTGAACAAAGACGTTATTACAAAGAAGCTTTAGAAAAAGAAAAATATGTGCAATATTATTTAAGATTAGGAATTAGTGTACAAGAAAGAATATTAGATGAACAAGCAGAATTTTATGAGTTTGAAGCGACAAAAATCCAAAGATTAAAGGATGATTATGACCAAATAGTCAATAGGATTAGATATTAAATGAAGAGCTTATTAAAATCACAGACATTAGATCCAATAATTGAAAAAAGACAGTTCCTTAGTAGATTTACAAACAATTTGCCGTATCGTATGTTAACTTTAAGATAAAAGATATACTATGAGAAATGGTTTTGGTTAATAGAAGTAGAAACATATGTAGAAGGAAAATTAGAAATTATTTCAGACTATGAAGATAGGTTGAGATTATCACACTTATCTCATATCCAAAGATTTCTTGTTAGAAGGGAATATAATAAAAAAGTTAAAAGATTACGTAAAGAAGAAAAACGATTAGAAAAAATGTATGATAGGATAGGAAGTTTATACGGATGAAAAAATTATTAGAAAAGGGAACTGTTAAAGATGTGGAGGACCACTTAGAACATTTACAAAAGTATGTAGTTAGGTCCGGATACTCGGTGCCAGATCAAATTCATATGTTAAGATATGAATGGCTGGAAGAAGTTAAGAGATATTTATTAACTAAAGATGATATGGAAAGAGAGCACCAATACCAGGAAGGTTTAGCTATAGGAAGAGAAAAAAGAAATAAAGGTAAAGAGATCCTTGAAGATGAAGGAGAACCGAGTAGCAAGCGAATGAGATATGAGGAATGTCTCAGACAACATAGAATACCTATTAAAACTATAGGATTAATTGAAAGATAGAGGAGACATGATATCCAATTTTTAGAAAATTGGAAAACAAAATTAGAAAAGGATTACCAAAATATAGAAAGCAATTATATCTGATATTCAAACCATGCAAACCATGCAAGAGGGCATATTGATTCAGTATCGAGATCTGCATTAGGGTTTAGCCTCTCATGGTAAGAGAAAACGTAATCCAACCCATAACAAGAGGAAAGATTGGTATCAATCTTGAAAATCCCCTTACACTTCTCAAGAAGTGCAATCCAAATGCTGCAAGAGACTCATGGGCATGACCTGATTCAGTTGTTCTTCCTCCCTGACTAGAATTCTAACAATCCTCCTTAGATATAGCCAAAACAGATCCTATCTATACCTAACTGTTGGGTATTTTGCAGGTAATGGGCTAGTGTATGGCCGTGTTTCGGGGTATGTTAGATCCATGTTCCTTCGTCGCAGCATTTGGACTCAATTTTGAACAAAAAAAAAATGAAATTCACATATCTGTATGGCCAAGAGCATGATAGTGCTTAGGCAATAAAACTGTGCGGAGGGTTGTGCTCTTCAATTTCCTCTATCCAATGTTCTACACACCTTGAACATACCTATGTTAAGGCCATGCTCTTCTCTAGAGTTGCTCTTTAGTACTCGTTTCGCTCATAAAAAATATCAATTTTCATCTTTTTTTGACCCAAAGCATGTCAACTAGTATATTTAGGACAAATTACCTAGTGTAGCACTAAAATAAACCAAACCATGCCAAAAACAAGCAATGTGCATGGATTTATTGTATAAAATTCAAACACAATATGCATTCATCATGGGTGTGTTGGGTTCGGAAGCGGTCCACCGAAGTGATGGAAGTCTGACTTTGATTGAAGTGAATATTTCATTTGGAAGTCTTTAGTTCCATGTGTTTGGTTGAGGGAAGAGTTAAATATAAACCATATTTTCATGTGTTTGGTTGACGGAAGTCTTAAATATTAATTTTTTTTGTCTTTGTTAAGAGTGAAAAATGAAAATATGGTTTATAAATAAATTATTTATTATATTTTATGTAATGTAAATTTTTTTAAATTAAAATCTTAATTTTGTTCTAAAAATAAAAAAATTAAAAAATAAAAGAAAAAACAATAAAAGTAAATTATAAAATAAATTATAAAAATAATAATAAAAGATTTATAAAAATATACAAAATGGATGGAGTGGGATACCAAAGTCTCACTTCTGTAAAAAATTCCCGAAGTCAAAGAGTGAAGTGGGAGGTTTTGGAAATAGTTACTTCCCCAGTTCGGTTTCTACTTCGGTGAACCAAACAAATGGAAGTGTCACATCAGCTCCCACTTCAGTCACTTCGGTCTCCACTTCGGCGAACCAAACATGCCCCATGTATACAACCACCACTCTAGAGAAAAGTAACAATTTAGTTTGGAGTTTGCCGCACAAGCTGTTGTGAGGTAAGAGAACCAAAGTAGAGAGGGTTAGATTACGCATGCACGTTGTGACTTTAAAAGAGTTTAACAATTTCTATTTTTAGAACCTAAAACTTTTGCATTTGAATCTATGGACTATTCCTCATACTCTTAAAACTCCCCAGTTTCAAGGCATGGGGCCACTCCACTTATATTCTTTATTTTTTTAATGATTTCTTTGTTTGAGACAAAGGTTTAAGTGTGGGAGAATTTGACAAGTCCATGAGTTTACTTACTTTATGATTGTTATCATCTATGTTTGGCATGGTTTTTATATCAAATATTGGTAAATTGGCATTTGGTTTGTTATTTTAGTGTACCCAGGCATGAATATAGTGCATGATGCATAAGGGAATGAAATAAGGTGATTCCGAAGCAATTCAAAGCATTCTAGATGAGCATACAAGCTCCTTATGCTTGTAAGGATGAAGAAAAGATTTCTTCAATAGTAGGATATGGCGAACATGCCAAATATAACCTCTTATAGTTGACTTACGGCCATAAGGCCCACATGAAAGAGCTTGCGAGAGGAGTTATGCCCTTAGGTGCCAAAGAATAAGAATATGGGGCCATGGTTATGGTATAAGCTTGGTTGAAAGGTTCAAGTAAGGAAGTCTGTGGGAGGGGCTTATGCTTGTAATGCCTGTCGCAAGCACTAGACCGAAGTGTTTATGATACAAGGCTACGCTGGGGCGTCATTGCTAACCTATATAAAAGGAGTTTGAGGGAGTACTTCATGTTTTATGCAATGTGTTTCTTCTCCTATAGATTGGATCATTGTTTTCCACTAATGGAGAACTAATTTCCTCGGTGTTTGGGCATCGGTGAACCTTAGGGCTTTTATCTTTTAAGACTTGGATGAAAACACTTTAATTTTTCATCAACTTTCATAATCCAACATTTTGTTTAGATTCAATTGTGTGTACTTGTTGTCTTGATTTTCATCATTGCGAGAGCTGAGAATTCCATGGTTGATTTACACGAGTGAAGATCAAGAGATCCATGTGCATTGATCAACAATAATCGCAAAGATTCATGAGTGCACCTATAGATAGGCTATTTTGTGATCAATTAGCAATCGCTATGATTCCCCCAAGTGAGGTTAATATAGTTTAGGTTCATTTCCAATAATGCCGTCATAGGGAGTGATGATTAGGAAGAGATTAAAATTATTCCTTGCATAGGGCTAGGTTTGATTACTTTGAAAGAAGAGTCAGCTATATATTTTGTGAATTCATGTTGATGATCTAGATAGAGTTCATTGAGCATAACGCAGTTGTAGGGAAGTTTGTATTAACTCTGTATGAAATAAGGTGCTATTAATTATGATAAAGGGGATAGTACACTGAAGGGACTCTCTCAGTCTAATTGACACTATATATTGATTTTACATCCATGCCAAGGTAGCATCTTCAACGCTAGGGAGCTTCTATGGCTAGACACATCTTGTTAAGCTAGTATCGTAAGTTGTATGCTTTTATTCTCACTTTCTTTTAGTTTTCGCTCAATGACCTAGGTTAGATAACAAGGTACAATTTAATACTAGTATTTTCCAGTTCATCATGGATTGATACTTTTGCTTTCACTCACACTATATTACTTGATCATCATGTGCACTCCATTTGATTATACTACTCTAGCATGGAGGAATAAACTATGGAGGTACCAGAGAACTCTTGACTATGAATGGTATCTCCAGAGCCTCTTCCCTTCTCCGAAGAGGAAGAGCACGTCTTCTCGACAGCATTCAAGATCTGTAAGATTCTGTGGAGTTTCTTGTCTGAGGCGCATCCCTTCCGATCAGGTTTTCCTTCTTCTACTTTTCCTCCTCTTCTTAAAATCCTCAAATCCCTGATTATGATAATTTGGCAATCACCTCTAGTCAAAACGTGGTATTTGACATTTGAATTATGATCCTTTGGTGCCAGTACGATGGTTATGTTTTCAGGAGGGATTGGGAGAAAATTATTAGATGGTGATATATGACTCTGTTAGGTGGATCGATCTTACCATTGTGACTAAGTTTCTCTTCTCAATTTGCAATTTGCTCTGGAATATTAAAGCTTTTATAGTCAAATACCATCTACTATTTTCCTGCATTGGTTTGTTATTGTTTTACTGGTGCTTGTGATAAAGTTTGCATTTTTATTCCGGTGTAAATCTTGTAGAAGCAGGATTTTGCTTTTGATTTCGGTGTTGTTTTGTATAGTGGGTTTCTTGCATTTATTGGATCTCCTGCTTGTGTCTATGATTATCTGAATGGTGTGAGTTCTTGTTTTTATAAAGCCTATGGTGTTGCAAGTTTTTCGGTGATATGGTAAGCTAAACTTGTCTATCTCTGTGGATGCTCCAATGGTTTAATTCATGCATATCTCCTTATCCTGTTTCTAAGGTTGCTTGTTTGACACTATTGGATGTTGTATTGTGATTATGTGTGAAGTTTCTATTATGTTCATGACTATTTTGTTTCTGTGCCGGTAATTCATGTGTTCCAATTGTTTTTCTTTTCCACCAAAAGGTGGTCTTTTCACTTTCCCAGTGCGTTGATTTGATTTAGCAGGGAGTAACAGAGTAGCCCTTAGCCAAAATCTATTGTTTACATCATGTTTCATCTGGTATTCTACTTTTCTATTATGTTCTTTCACCATCATGTTCAATCACATCCATAAGATTGCTGCCCTACTTTTCTGTCTCATGTGAGTAGATAATTTTGTGCATATTGTTTTTCATGGTTCTTGTGAGGTGGTGTGTGATTGTAGTTAAATCATGCAACTATTGATCCATCCCACAACTATTGTGTTTCCTTCTGGCTTAATCTGATGGCCATTAGAAAAGTTTAATTTATTGCTTTTGTGATCCAAATTTATTAGTCTTGTATTTTTTTTCATACTTGCTTAATATTGATGGCTCAATTTCCTTTTTCTGCCTGCCTTCCTCCATTTGAGTGCAAATTAGAATTGAAGGTTTTTATTATTTTGTCAATAATGATATTTTAGAGGGTTCCTTGTGAGTGTTTGTTCTTTATTCTATTAATGACCATTGGTCTTGATACACTCACTACACCATTTATTACTTTTACAAACTGTTTTGTAGAGGGGTTTTAAAAAACCCCCTCTATAATTGTTTAATTGTTTTTTCCCCCAAACATTAGATCCGGTTTAAAAAACCCTTGTAGTTTAAATTAATAAAAACTCAAAACACACACTCTCTCTCCATCCACTCACTCACACGCATTCACCCACTCAGGCGTTCACCCCTCATAGACAGCATTCAACGAATTTTTTTAAGAAGATATTTTTTTAAAAAAATTTAATTCTCTCTCTCTCTCTCGCCTTTCACTCTCTTTGAAGACAAACTCTTGTTCCTTGAAGGCGAGCTCCATCCGCCGCCGCTCTCTCTCTCTCGTTTCCTTGAAGACAAGTTCCATCCGCCGCCGCTCACTCGCTTTGAAGACGAGCTTCATCCGCCGCCGCTCTCTCTCTCGTTTTCCTTTCAGTCGCCTTGAAGACGAGCTCCATCACCGGCGCATCTAGGTTCGTTCCCTTTCCTTTCATTCTCTTTTGAAGATGAGCTCCATCGTCATTTGGGCTTTTTTGTTTCTCTTTCATTCTCTCTTTGAAGACGAGCTCCATCGCCTGCGCCACACCACCGCAATAAGGCTATTCGTCGCCGGATCAACATAATCAAACTATAGGTATGTATGATTTTATTGCTTCTCCAAAACTGTAAAAAAGGAATTTCCTTTTAAGCATTTAGATCTCCTATGATGCAGCTCAAAGTGGCATTTATATTTGATTTACTGCCATTGTCCTGCTATGAATGTTCCCCTTTTTTTTTCAATCAATTGCTTTACAATTTTTACTTGTGAAAATGCTTTGATCATCAATGCTGTCATGGTTATCATTTTTATTAGTGTTCAGTAATTCTCATTTAATTCAATCTTTCTGTTATTATTGCTTATAATTCACATTTTGAACTTGATTCCAAAAAAATTCAATAGTTACCCAAACTCCAATCGCTGAATTGTCCAAAAGCCCTTCAACCATGTTCATTTATCATCTTTTAGAATTTATCCACACTAACATATGTGATTCAGATTGAGTTTTCACTCAAGTTGGTCACCGATAATTTCACACTTTTAATTTGTAGATGTTACACCTATCACTCACCCTTTTAGAGTCAAGGATGAAGCTACTGGCAAGTTGATAAGTTTTTAAAAATTAAGGTGAAACCCAATTAGAAAAATCGAGTTGCTATTTTACTGCGCTCATCAATGGCGAGATTTGTTAGTTCAACAAAGCTTGTTAAAAGATGTGCATCCACAAGATTGTTAGATTTGTTAGTTTTTGCATTTGAGCCTTCACTATTGCTACATGTTTTTGCTTATTTTGACATCTATAAGCAGCATGTTTGTGTGACAATTTAATGAAGTTTTGAACAATTAATTTTATTTCCCTCAATAAGGCACTTCAGTTAAGTTTTCTTGGCTAATTTTTAATCTGCATTTGGTCCTTTTCTCTCATACGATATTCTTTTTTTTTTCCTTTATTATTCAACTGCTGTGTCTGTATGACCACTAATTGAAGTTTTGTTTTTAGTTCTTTTAATTTTCCACAATCAAGACAATTCAATGAAACTTCCTTAATTAGTTTTTAATTAAGAATTTGACCTTTTCTCTCAAGAGATTGATCTTTAATTAATAGGGCGTACTTGATTTGTGGTGAGTAGATAAATAAAGCCGTTGACATGTAAGCAAGTGCTAGTTTACACTAACTTTTGCATCTTGTTAATACTAAGTCAATCAAAAGCTGTGTTGATCTTTATTTACTAGGGCTTATTTGATTGGTGCTGCGTAGAAATATGGAGTTGCATTTGGAGTTTGCACTTAAAAGAAATGCAAGTTTGGATAGGATTGAGCATCCTTTTGATACTTCGAATCAAGACTTACTCATCTTTAGTTGTCGGTGCATACTTTATAATTTATTGGCAGTATGCAGAAATACAATGTTTACGCAAAGGCATGCTTCTTTGGATTAGTATGCAGAAATACAATGTTTATGCAAAGGCATGCTTCTTTGGATTAGTATGCAGAAATACAATGTTTACACAAAGGCAGTATGCAAAAATACTAGTGATCATTACTGAAAAAGATCGATTTCTCGGTATTAATAGATCTCTCTGATTGCCTGCTATAGCTCTGTATTAATTCCAATAAACTACCAAGTTTTAATTTGATATTTTTATCCATTATATGAAGAGCCTCGGACTTTTGTGTTCTTCTCACTTTCAGTTACAATGGTTTAGTTGTTCTTCAAGTTAAAAAATTGGGATTTTTTTTCTTTTTTCCCAAATAAACCCCTCCTATTGGTGGGGCCTCATTACTTCAGTTAGTCCCCGTGCTCTTCGAATGGATTATTTAATTGCTGAGAAAGTTGGCCATGGGTGATTTGAAGATATTATTTATGAAAAGATAGACACTGATAGACACTCACAGCATGAGAAATAAGCACGAGGATCATGGAAGGCATTCACTGTTTACTAATGAAAAATACCAGCAACAACGCTATTGAACAGGATAACAATGAATTAATTTAAAAGGCTTCACCTTTTCCACCTTTATCTCGATGATTCTGCATCCAAAGTTAGTAAATATCATATATAAACTTGGGATCAATAGTTGCTCTACACGAGTTAGTATCAGGCAAAGAGATGCCTCTGGCAAACTGATAAAAAATCAATGAGAAGTATCAGCACATGTAGTCAATAGAATAACAAGACAGAATTTAAAACAAAAAGAAAATGCCAGAGGCAAAACATTTCCTCTCGATGTTGAGTCAATGGCACAAAAGTAGCTTACAGATATCTATCAAAATTCAGTAACTGGTAAGAGATAAGCCCATTACATTATGAAATCCCACCATCAACTAATAAATAGTCAACGTAGAAAGACGGATAAATGAATATCCCATTTTTGACAAACCAAACATCACAGACCTCCATTGAGCATCTTATCGACATTAGTCTCATCCAACAACAGAAAACTAGTGCTGTTATGCTCAGCGTTTGTCCGACGTGCCATCTATATGGTTCTCCTTTTCTCCCTTCTGATTCATCTTCAAATAGATAAGTGCATTTTGAGTGGATCTTTCAAAAATAAGAAAGTCACATGCATCACAACAGAGATAATACCAAATCAATAGAGACTGCATTTGCTATTCTTCCCACAGCACGCATCCCTCATACTCTGCATTCCTTTTCTGAATCAGATTTCAGCAGAACGGGAAATAAGAAAACAGATACAAAACCAAACAGACTTAGATCGAGTGCATTACTGTACTTAAAAGCACCAAATTCAATCATGGTGGATGATAACTGCCAACCAAAGATTCACATCACCATTTAGTTATTTTTTTTCATATTTCAGGAAAATCTAAAACAAACATATCTAGATAAACAGTGAGTTATAATGTCATTTAAAGCACATAGAGAAGTGGTTCTAAAATAGGTAAAATTGTAGTTTTCTCAATACTTCTGCACCAATGATATTTGAAATTTTAAACTAGCAGTGAGTTTACTTGAGTTGCTAATCTTTAGACAATTTTATGTCCAACAACAATTAGTGTTTCCCCTAATAATTTTAGTTTTACTTATGTTATCGGCTAGCAAATTTCATGAGTGTGCTTTTCCAATATTATCATGCTCAACTAAGTATGTGTTTTATTGAAAATTTCATCAGTGTGTTCCCCTAATGTGTTCCCTTAACAATAATATTACTGTAATTTTGAAATAGCCTAAGTTATTCCAATAATAATCAGTTTTTAATCTACATGTTTTTTTTTTTGAAGTTCACTGCAACTAGATTTGTGCAAACATTTCAAAAGTGCAATAAATAATTAAAATAGACTATATATATATATATCACTTCAATGGAATTGGAACATTATTGGCCTCACAAAGCCAATGTGATTCTTGTGATATATTTTATGCCAACGTTGTATTCTTTGTGTTATATACTTCAAGGGGAAACTGTCCACCTTATTGAAATTGCATGGTCCCTCATCAAAATAAAGTTTAGGTTCTTCATGCATGAAGGAAAGCCGAAAGTGCTTCAGTTTTCTTAGGCTGTTATGTTTTGTGTTTGGATTATATTCGGCTTGTGCTCTAAATATTTAATTGTTGTTTTATGTGGTTGTATTTAAATACAGGAGCCTAGATTTATTTTTGTTTTTAATTACAATATCTGGTTTATATGTATTTTTTTATTTTTAATAGTAACTGTTAACTAGATGTTTTACTGTTCAAATACCTTTTCTTAAGCCTAGGTTCTTTTTAGGAGAGCTTTGTGGTAATCACATGGTAAAAACATGCTAAAAATTTTGGCATTGTCTTTATAAATGCTATAAATTTTTTCTTTAAATCAAGGAAAAAAATTTGTATTAAAAACAATGGATAAAATATTGGTTATTCTTTACAGCAAAGTTTTTCTTTATTTTTTATTCTATGTTATTTTTTTAATTTTTTTTTAATGAAGAAATGTTTGTTTTTTAACGAAATGTGAATAAACTAGATCAAATACATTCATAAGTATGGAGTTAATTTTTCAACATTTTTGTATTCTCATCTTGTGCTCAAGTACAAACTCGTTCGTTTAGTATAACATGAATATTTTGTGCAGAGGTTGGGGGGAGGGCAAGGAGTTCTTGCACGGTGTTTTCTCTTCTGATAGTTTAGAAAAGGTTCAATTTTGCTTCTGTATTTATGGTCAATTTTAGGATTTTTTTTTCCTATGCATTTGCTTTTATAATGTGTCTCGTAGTTGTGCAATTTTCTACTTCTACTTGATCATTGCTTATTCACCAGTTTATTTTTTTTAATTGGTTATACAACACTATTAAATAAAAAGATAATGACACTTGGTTCTTTTTTTTAACAAAAGGTTGAGAACACCGATAATTAACAATTTGAACTATAGCTTGTTAAGTTCATTTTGTTATTGTGTTTACCTATAATTTTTTTATTTTGTTCTTATGCGGTGTATTTTTATTATGTTTATCTATACTTATTTTAATTTTTAATTATTTAGATTCAACTTTAGCTATAAGTTTACTGATGATGTTGTCTATTCTATTACATAGGCGTTGTTTGATGGAGGCTATCCTATTGTAAACCTTTTTACTTTTCATATCACGTTCTATACATCTGATGTTAATTTGGATTTTAGTTTAATCATCATTTGATATGTTCATGAGTTTTTTGGAGAAAAGTACAAAGAATTATTGTTTGTCTTTTCTTGAGTGATTGGGGAGGAAGAAAGAGATAGAATTTTCTGAAAATACTGAATGATGCAGCATTCAGTAGTTATTTTCGCTCCTCTGTCTACTTTGCATGATGAACAACACAAAGATAAAGGCAAGAGCCAACTTCAAAGGGACATAGGGAACCTAAAAAGGTGATTGAAACACTTCTAAAAACCTAATATTTGACATTTTTTATTTCCAAATGAACACTTGATATCTAGACTTGCTACTATACTAAAAACAAAGTAACTCTGGCATTCTTGGCACCAAATGAACACTTGATAGCTCAAGATTTCTTTTTCATCTATTTTTCCATTATGATTTTGGTCTTTATTCGTGCAGGCACTTGCCTGGTGGGAACAAGTTGTGGGAATCCAAAGATGACTAGGCCTGGGTGCATGACAGGTTTGACGAGTTGAATTTGCAAGATGCTGGCTATGGTGAGGAATGCCATAGGAGCTGTTTTCATTTCTGGTGTGACAAAATAATCCATTTTTTACGTGTTAGTGTAGGTCATGCTTTTTGAATCTTGTATTTGTCATATACTCCTAATTATTAAATTTGACACTTTTGTTTGATGTTTGATGCTGCTCTGGTTGGAGATCCCTATGTATATGCCTGGGTGCATGACTGGGACGTGTCATTCATCTCCGCAGCACCTCCTGGTGTTAAGCAGCTTCAGAGGATCTTGGTGAACCACAAGGTGCTTTTTTTTCTTCTTTGTTCTTTTTTGGTTTTTGTTGATATGAGATGAAGTTCGGCTTTTTGTCAACTGCCATCAAAGGCAAAGTCTCCGATTTCTGATAATATGACCTTTGGATGACATTCTTTTGTTGCTGTGCTGTTTTTAGTCCCCATGGATGAGTGGAGTCTTTCTTCTGTCATACATAAAGCTATAGTTTAGAAGGTAACTGATTAGTCAGAGCCAAATATTCCAATGTTTTGAATGGAGAATCGCATGGGTGGTTTAATTAGTGCTTCGAAAGGCCTCACTCTTTACAATGTGGCACTGCGTTCGTGCAAGAGCCAAAATGAGAGCAGTTTGTAAAATGAGGTCTCACAAGACAAGCTGAACTCTAAAGGGAATGAGCAAACTCAATATGTAGATATAAATACAGCTAAGCTAGTGGCTGGCCATTTTAGTTGACGAGGAGCATGCGAGAGAATACAATGGTCCATTTTGTTATGTTTTTTGTTGAAGCTTGTGGTGCTGCTTTTAAAGGTTTTATTATCTTTGTTTCGAGTCCTGACGATATGCCGGCACACATCAAACTCTCAAAGTGGAGGTGGGAAATGCTTTTAAATTTGACACTTTGCATTTCCCTCACGTATGTGCTCCAAGTTGCTTTACACCAATTCATTATTATTTCTTAATTTAGCAATTAAATATGTTGTACTTATGTACAGGATTCCAATTACAGATGGACGCCTTAATATGGGAACTTGGCAAGTATGTGAGCTGAGATCTAAGTGACTTTTCCTTTTCCTTTTCTTTTCCTTTATGTGTGTTTATTAAAGATAGTTTTGAATCCGGCAACCGCATTTCAGATGGATCCAATAAGGTCTTCGTCAAAGCTTTAGTTAGCAGTGGCCGGAATGTAAGACTATAACTTTTTTTTTCTTGTTTTACTTTGATTAGTTTTGTAGTTTGCACTCAAACTGTGTTCATTGGAAAGTTGGGAACTTTATTGAGGAATGTGAATTTGTTGGGCACTTTCTTTAGTGCATTCTTGTGTCTGAAGAGGATGAGGAGGCAACTTTTGTGGTTCCAACTCTGCGCGGAAGGTGTTTGTTTAATTGCCTGTTGTTTTCTTGATTTGTGATGTTTATTGTGTTTGCTAATAGCTCTGGTTAATTTTTCATGGTTAGCTTAGGTACTATGTTGTGTTTGATCCTCTTGACGGTTCCTCTAATATCGATTGTGGTGTTTCCATTGGAATGGTATGGATTTTCATTGCTTTGAAATCCAGTTGAATTTAGTTTAGTTTCTGCTCATATGGGCTGAGAAAAGTTTCTAGTTCCCCTCTTTTCAATGACTAGACTGTTCCATCTTCAGATATTCGGCATTTACATGGCACACGATAAAGATAAGCCATCTCTTGATGATGTCCTGCAACCAGGGAAGAACATGTTAGCAGCTGGGTATTGCATGTATGGGAGTTCCTGCATGGCAAAGCGCTTATAACCTCCAGTCGTCTTATCTTTGGCATTCCTCACATAGCATGTAGCTTCATGGTGACTAGAAGTAACCAGATAGTAACTCATTACTTCTAATTCTTCAGCTTGTATTGAGTACTGGTAGTGGTGTTAATGGATTCACTCTTGATCCATCTCTTGGGGAGTTCATACTGACTAATCCAGATATGAAGGTTAGTGCAAGTGGCATGAATTCTTTAGAATAATAGCACTCTTGCTAATTATTCCTTTCACTTTGATATTTTGATTGTCTTTTTTAATGTGAAAAAATACAAGTTTAATTGTAAGATCTTTGTTCAGAATCTTCAAATATACTGCATTTTATAATAGAACTTTCTTTGTATTTTAAAATTTTCTTTAATAAGTTTTGCTTTTGTTTCTCTAGGAATTAAAGCAATATCCAACTCTCAAAGTGGAGGTGGGAAATGCTTCTTTTGATTCATTGGATAGGATGAAGGATGAAAGCAAGAAAGCAACTCTCAAGCTAGTAGACATGGAATGTAGCTATCTCACTATTGATTTCTTCCGAAAGCTTCCTCAGGATATTGAGAAAGCCGGAGTCAAAGGCTACAACAGAGAATGTATACAAAGCTGCATTAGCTTTAGGAATTGCGAACCAACTTACCAATATACTCTGGGATGTTGGAGAAGAGTGAGTGAAGATCATCAAAATTCAGTATTTGCATGATCAAATCTGAGGTCTTATGTTTGCTGTAGTGCGAGACAGGGAAGAGTACATTTTGATTTTTAAAAATTCTGAGATGAATGTTAATATAGTCTATTGACATGTGATTAATTAGGATTATTATTATGAATATTTCATTTTTAAAAACTTGTCATTGGGATGAAATGTTTGCATGCACTCTTTGAATTCTCTATAGGAGTGAGTGGCCATGGGACAGGATAGGGGCAGGCTTCCCTCTATCCCCTTGTCCCTCAATAAATAAATAAATAACATGAAATTGCAAATTCATGGAATCAAGATATATATATATATATATATAACCCTCTACCGCTTTTAAGTTATAGAGGTGGTTATAACCGCCTCCATACTTAATAATTTTTAATTTTTTCTAATTGTTTTAGAGGCGGTTATAACCGTCTCTACAACTTATGAGTTATAGAGGTGGTTATAACCGCCTCTATACTTAGTAATTTTTAATTTTCACTAATTATTTTAGAGGCGGTTATACTGTTTATAAATTCTAGAGGCGATTATAACCGCCTCTAAAACAATGATAAGAAAATGAAACATTATAGCCACCTCTATAACTTAACATTTTCGAGACGGTCATAACCGCCTCTAAATTTGGGATAAAAAATCGGCTACATATTTAAACCTTACCCCGACGGTTGTTAAAAATCGGCTCTAAAGTGTAGAGCCGGCTTGATACGAGGCGGGTTAGAGGCGGTTCAAAAAACCAACACTAAAGCTATAGAGACAGTTAAAACCGCCTCTGTAGATTCTGAAAACCACCTCTAAAACTCTTTTGTGGTGTAGTGACTGGTTTTGTATGAAATGGTTAGAAATTGAAAAAATGTGGCATGGCCTTCACAAACTCAATGAGGGAGCCACACTAACCTTTATTCTTAAATCTTTGAAAATCATGGACATAAATGAAATGCACCAAGCAAAGAAGAATAAAATCATGGGCAAAAAGTCAAAAGAAGAGAAAGAGACAAGTTAGGAATCCCTGCTTTATTCCCATATTTGCCAAATCTTTTCAATTAAAGAAGGAAATAATGTATTTTGCCTTCTTTGGTGAAAGGTTCGGTGTAATAGACAATATAAATTAAGGCTCATCAATAGGCTAAGATGGCTAAGGCCCCTTAATAGGCTGAGGGGCCGGTATCTATATATATAAGCCTAAAGCTTCTTTGGCATAAATAATTTTAATTGCTAACATAATGCCCTTAAGTTTCCTTATATATATGTATATAATATTTTTTGACTTTTATATATTCGCCTTCAATTGATGAGGATGATGTGGATGAATCAAGTAGATGAGAAGAACACTGAGTTTGTTTTCCATTGATGGTCATGGCATCAAGAGGATGCAGGAAGGCTAAGATATATGGTTTTTTATGATGTGAATATTATCATATGATATATGGGTGTATTTCTTTAGGCATTGACGCAGAGTGTTTGGTTTATTTTTGGTTTTCTCCCCTGAAATGCATAGGTTTTTCACAAAATTTACTAATGAATCTCCACGCTTTTTTTTTTGCACATCATTATTGTTGTTGTTAGCATACTTTTGTCATTGACAGACTTGCATTTTATGGCTTCCATGCCAATAACTACCCCTTTCGATGAAATCATACCACCTTGAATAATAAGCACAATCATGCTTTATTGTCATAATATGACAGCATAATTCTTTTTTATGCCTAAATAGATACTACTCCATGTATGGAGTTTTTCTGAAATCTGGACAATTAACTTGCCTTAATGTCTTATTGCTTGTTAGGCTTTAAATCTTAGCTGCATGCACTTATTTGTAAAAGTATATTACTGTCATACTACCATCCTACAAACAAGTTTCTTATCGACAACGACAAACACATTACTAATTCAACAAAATAAGAAGACAACATGTAACCCAAGTCATATGCTATACACTTGTACTTCAAATTCACATTTACACATGTCAATACCTGATAATGGCCGATATTTTGTTTTTAAATTAAACTCAGATTATAGTTGGACAATCAATTTGATGATGAACGCGTGGTACTTGCTGCTATCACCGTTGTCGCAACTGTTGCATTAAGGTGGTACAGTAAAAAAAGAGGATTGAGTTTGCCACGAGAGCCATATCACAATAGGGAACAACAACGTACGAACTATATGTCAAGATTAATACACGATTCTGAGGAGGCTACTATAGCAATGCTAAGGATGAAAAATGTAGTATTTTTTGGGTTATGTGATCTATTGAATGCAAAAAGATTGTTGTGCAACACCTTACACATAAGCATTGAAAGCGATGTTTCTTCATATTCTTGGTCATAATGTGAGGAATATGGTGATTGGTGTAAATTTCTTGCATTCCGGTGAGACTATCAGCCGATATTTTAAACATGTATTACACACTATAGGCGAGCTTCGAGGTGAACTCATCCACCAGCCCCGCATAACTACTAGTTCAATCATCACACGTGATCCAAGGTTTATGCCATATTTTAAGGTAAGAAATTTTTACTGTACTTTGTGGAAATAGATTTATATACGGTACGTAATAGTTTTGTCCATTAATAAATAGGATTGCCTAGGAGTGCTTGATGGTACACATATCCACACATCCGTCCCAAATGATATTGTAGCTCGCTTCCGTTGAAGAAAACCATATCCAACTCAAAATTTGTTGGCCGCGGTTAACTTTGAATTAAGATTCACATATGTTCTAGCTGGTTGGGAGGTTTCAGCTCATGATGCACTTGTCCTTCGTGATGCTTTAGAAAGAGAGGATGGGCTTACAGTGCATTAAGGTATTTTGATGTTTATTAAATTAAAATTTATTACTCTATTGTGTTGTCGGAAAAACTGATATACAAATATCTATGTAGCTAAGTATTATATCGTAGATGCGGGATATTCCACAAGTACGAGATTTATATCACCATTTCGTGGTGTTTGCTACCATCTTAAAGAATTTAGTGCCCGCACACCTTCAAATAGCAAGGAACTATTTTAACTATAGACATTTTTTATTGCGCACTACCGTCGAACGAGCATTTGGAGCATTGAAGAATCGCTTCAAAAATCTCACATCTAGACCATTTTTTCCATTTCGAACACAAGTTGATATCATGGTTGCGTGTTGTATTTTGCACAATTATATTTTAGAAGGCGGTCATGATATTTACATACCGGAACTAGAAGATTGGGAACCTAATGTGCAAGAGGTTAGAACTTAACCCCAAGGACGTGACGAAACAAGGGAATGGTTAGCAAAACGTGATGCAATCACAGAGGCCATGTGGAACAGTAGATAGTGTTTGTACTTTATCTGTTGCAGAATGTTCTTGTATTGAACATTATGAAGAATTTATGTTACTTTTATTATGGATTGTTGCATTTTGTATAACTTCAATAAACTAAAAAACTCGTGCTTTGGGATTATATTCAATGTTGTTGCTTTGTGTTGTCGTATCTTATGTCCTATTTAGGTTTTTGTTTCAAAAAGGCAACACTCATTCTCACTATTATAACATGTTTAGGTTCTTGGATGTATATATATTGTGTGTGGGTTATTACTGCAAGGTTTTTTGTATCATAGCCAACACTCATTCTAATTTATTTCTTTTCATTTATGAATATAACTTTGTTTTCATTTGCATATATAGTAGATGGACTCAGTGGAAATGACCCAAGATAACCAAGGTGTTGGAAGGAGATGGCCAACAAATTGTAGCTGGACAGCGGTCATGACGTCATTCTTGATCAAGTGCTTAGTTGAGCAAGCAAACCTTGGTCTTAAAATTGACAAAAGTTTCAAGATTACTGCTATCAATGCAGTTACAAGAGCCGTTAGTACAAGGTTTAATATGCCTGTGAGTGACTCACATGTTATCAACCGCCTCCGACATGTAGGAAAAATATGGACAATAATAAAGAAGCTTAAAAGTTTAAGTGGAGTTTTGTGGGATGATTCAAAGAAGAAAATTATCATGGGCACGAAAGAATTCCAAACGTACATAAATTTAATTTGAAGTTTGTTTTTATTTTTGTAATCTTTATTTGTGTGCATTATCTCTATTTACATGTCGACGCTTCTTGTCTTGTAGTCGCATCCTACGGAAGCAGTTTACATCAATAGGCCCATTGAAGATTATGAGGAGATGGCTATTGTTTGTGGGAATGATCAAGCAACGGGGTCATTTGCAAGAACAGGTTCTCAAAGCTCTAGGAGTTTAGGTGTTCGCATGGAAATGCCGTCAACACCGCCGATGTTAGATTCCGACGATCAACCACAAGGGTTGGATGATTGTGACTTCACACAATCACAACCTCCTTCGGCGGAAACACCAACAACATCCACTTCGAAGACCAAAGAGGTAAACAAAGGATCAAAGCCTATAAGGAGGGAAGAATTGGAAGTCATGCAAAAAATAGCCATGAGATTAGACAGGCTTGTAAGTGCAATGGAGACAGACAAGGGTGTTCAATTGAGTAAGAGATTGTACGATGAGATCATGACTTTGATTGGCTACTACAATAAGTCCGGCCTTGGTTTAGCATATGACCATTTGAATGCCCGAATAATCGGCAACTGCTTTTATAAACAAAGATCATGACCTTCGATGCTTTTGGATGGATGGTTTCCTTAGGCAGTTAGGACGTGATGGTGGGTTCTAAGATCGTCTACTCTTATGATTTTCTTATTTTGTGTGTTTTTAAGTTTATGGACATTTCTTATTTTATATGTTGTTTTTGTTTGAAGTTGTTGAACTATGTTATGTTTTATGAGCATGTTGACAATTTAATGGTGTTGGTTGTTGAATTTAGGTTGTTGAGACTCAAACTTGTTTGATGAACATCATGTTGAATGATTGAATATGATTTGTTGAGTTTATATATTATTTTATGAACATAAAGACTTGTTGAATTTGAGTTTGTTGTTGGTGGAATACTAGAGCAATTTCAGATTCAATTTCAAGTGAGTATGCTCAAGTGAGAAGCACCAATTGATGGTTATATTAGTAAGTTAAATTCAAGTATATTAAATAATTAATTTTAAAAAATAAAATAAATTTTAAATAAATAAATTCATTAACTTAAATCTATTTAAATAAAATACATTCACCTAAATAAATAAAACAGATTTTAAATGAAATATTAAAAAATATAAATTATAAAAAATTTTGAAAATAGAGGTAATCTCACCACTTATTTTATATGGTGATTCTAACCCAGAACCTACATCAAACCAAACAATTGAAATGGAAATGCAGCATTTTCATTTATAGGCAACCAAACAACCATGATGTAAGTAAAAATACAGTAATTTTAATTACATGTAATTTGACTTAGGCCATGTTTGGTTACAAAATAAAAAAATCTGGCATAATTTTATTACGTAGGAAGTGCAAGTAATTATTACAGAAATTGTGACATATTTTATTATTACAGAATGAGTGTTTGGTTAACAAAATAAAAAAATATCACATAAATATTTCACCCACTTTATAAAGAGAAAAAGTCACCCATTTCAAAATAAAAAAATATTCTACTCCGAGTGAAATATTTTTTTTTGCCATAATTCTCACATTATGACATAATTTTGTAGTGTAAATTAAATACCCAAACAGTTATTATGGCATAATTATGTGAAAATATTATATTATGCCATAATGTACGGATTATGGCATAATATTTGGTTATCTAAACATGGCCTTACACTGTAATTTGAGATACAGGTAACCACACAACCCCTATATTATATTACTATAAAAGCAATTTTCTCCGATGCATAAGGAAATCTTTTTGAATTGTTGGAAATGAGAGAACATCAAGATTGCGTGGGTTGAAAAATATCATTCACCATTAGAATAATATGTATTGAAAGAAATCCTTTCATCTGTTGACAATTTTTTTGAGTTATTGTCCACTAACTACATTGAACACTAACATACATATATATATAAATATGCTTCTAAATGATTTTAGATTAATTCAAGCTAAACTAAGAAAAAAGTTTGAGTATAAAATATCAACTATAAGTTTGGACAATTTAGTTAAAATAGTGGTTATAGTATCTGAATTAGTTAGATTCAAGTTTTAGTTAAAGCTATCTCTTTATCCTATTAGGATCTTTAAATATGATTATAGGTTTATAATTACATAAGGTTGTATTAGTATTTGTGTGTAAAAATGTGTAGCTACAAGAGGTTGGTCTATAGGTGTGATGATGTGGTCGGTAATCTTTAGCAGTGAATGGGAAGTTTATAATTAAATTATTATTTTATGTTAAATATTTTAAAAATTTTAATAACATTGTAATATTTTTTTGAATTTTTGTTGTATAATTGAAGAAATTATTTGATAAAACTTAAATTATTATTTATTAAAGTGTTATTTTATGTTAAATATTTAAAAATTTTTAAAAATATTTTAATAATTTTTAAAATTTTAATGATATATTTTAATATTTTTAATATTATTTTATTATTATGTAATAACAAAAAATAATATTAAAGTGACAAAAATATTATTTCAGTGTAATAGAAGGAATAAACCGGGTATCATACCCAAACCTCAAACAGCTCCAACGCTTGCTAGGAGCCCAGGAACAAAAGAAGCCTTCTGCCATACTTGAAATTCATAACAAACCACGGACATAAATGAAAACGCAAGAGCACGGTTGAGCATCTATCATCCCACCGCATGCCCTGACATGGACTAATACAGTAATTAACACCCGTGATCGACCATCATCATCACACCACGTGCTTTCAAATCTACGGCTTGGAACCAAAATAAAAGTTTGCACAAGTGGTCTGTCGAAACAGCAGAGAAGAGCTGAACCGAAGAACGGAAGTAGCCAAATCAAACTCCAAGAAATTGTTCTCCAGTTGATGCCCACCGATCACAATCGAGGTGCGAGGACTCAACCCTCCATCAACCAAACCCAAGCACATCACCCCTTTCTTCTTCACTTCCACCATCGAGTTAGCCCCAAACACCCTCCAATAAACATCCTCACTGCCCAAAACCAGGTCAATAATTGGCACGTCAGGCCCAACCCTAGTGCTCTTCATGCTCTCAGAGCTATAACACGTCTTGAATGGTTTCACTGGTGCCACACTCTTCATCTTTCTCGCTTCCGCTGCCTTGATGAAGGCCCTGGTGACTGACTTGTAAATGCTCGTCTCCATGGTGGTGAACGGTGTCACCGTGCTTATCTTGGTTCCCCCAACTCCTTCATCATCTATTTCCAGCAGCGTTGTGTTTATCTTCACTGCTTTGCCATCAATCTTTATTGAGCCAACGCCAATGAAATACTCGGACGAAGTTTCTCCTTCGAAGGAGACTCCTCCGGTGCTCACGGGGTTCGTAATGAGTGGTGTTCTCATGAGAGAGCTTGAAACATCAACACCAGGGGCTAGCTTGTAATTTCCTCCATTACCAACGAAGATGAAACCATTAAAGGATGGAGATGAAGAAAGACACAATGCGAACTGTGGATGAATGTTGAGAACCGATGACAACTGAGTTGGGATGCCGATTTTGGTCCGGCCAAAGCCAGCAACGCCTTGAACACCACTGGCCAAACCTTCTATCAAGTTATTTGACCCACAAGAGAAAAGGAAGTGAGGAACTGTGACTAAGTTGCCGTGAATTGACCTAAAGAGAACGACATCATCGACGGCATCGCCAGTGGTGCTGAGGTGGATGATGGGGTTCTCTGGGAAGAGACCACAAGTGTTGTTATTGCAGTTGGGACTGGGAGCGCCATTGCAGGTGCTGCAGGTGATGGACTCGGCGAGGGCACACTCTCTGGAGTTGCACTGGGCCGGACGGTAAGATGATGAGATATAGTGATTTTCGCAGTTTACCCACATGAAGCGGCTTCCGATGTCGACGAGGAGCTTGACGGGGACGAGAGGTGTTCTTTGGTAAATTCCGGTGATGTACTGGAGGGTGGTGGGATCTTTTCTGACAGGGAAAACTAAGGTTTCATGGCTTTGACTGGAGAGGGAGATGGAGACGAGGAGTAGAGTGGAGAGGAGACGGAGGAGTTCATGGTAGTGTTGAGAAGCCATGGAGTTCGTGATGTTGTGAGGATGTTGGGGGCTGGAATTTATGGGTTTCATGAATTCATCATGCATGTGATTTAATTTGTATGCATACTTTAAAATGGATAATATAATTTATTAATTTGTATGCATACTTTAAAGTGGTTGTATGTTCTTGACCTTGGCTGGAAAGTGGAAATGAGTGTTGAAAATTCATAAAATATTTGGAACATGGGCTTTGCAATGTATTGGAATAAGTTGAGGGGTCTTTGTTTATCTCAAGTGGGGGTATTAGATTGTCTTTTTCAATCGTTAAGTATTATAAAGAGAATAAGCATGCAAATATTGCACAGGTAGATCATTATCAGCTGATTGAATTAAGTTTGTTTTCATACTGGTAATTATAATTAGTTTCACACAGTTAATAAGTGAATTGATACGGAGAAGGGAGCTCTTTAATTCCTTGGGAAAAAAATGCAGCCACTTTAACTGTAGAATTTTAGTTGCTCAATGTCTCATGTAATATATGTTGCATATTATTGTTTTCTTAATGAACCATGTTAATTATACTTCCTCCATTAACAACTATCGGATTGTTTAGTGAAAAGTTATTCAAATGGTGGATTAGTGGTACCGGTTTAAATCTCTCATGTCATAATACTGTATAAGTTGTACAAAAATATTATAGAGATATTTTTTGTTTACTATTTATCAATTTTTTTATATAAAAAATCATATTTTTCACCGCTCCACACTTAGGGGACAGAGATTTTTTTTATATCTTTAAACTATTTACTAATAAATTTATAAATTTTAAAAAGTAAAATATTGATATCATAATAAAATTTGCTGAAGTTATCATATTACAAAATTTGGTCTTCTGGTTATATATGGTTATTTATTAATATTATAAACATCCACAATATTATATATATATATTATTTAAATTATAAAATACTAAAAAAATAGTTGACAGGGTAAACCGTAGGTTTTGGTTGGAGCTTCAGTGTAGACCCCCATAACGGGGGTTTAATTACAGCACAACCAAATATTGCTATGTATTTTTTAGTTTTTTACAATTGTATGAACTTTTTATTATTATGTATATCATTCGCTTTTAATTTGAATATTATACTTTTTATTACAAAAAAAAATCTGCTACTTTAAACCAATAAAAATTAAAAACCGAGCAAAATCATTCAATTAAAATTATTCTTGGTTCTGTTTTTCTGAAAAATCTTGGTTTACATTAAAAAAATATCTCATCTACATGGTCCTATTAATATTGAAATTTCACGTCCGTAACATTTTCCATTCTCTATTTTGTTTATTTTTTTTATTAGAACATGCACATGTTTTTTCAGTTGAGTTTTTAAATAGACAAAGCTTTCATGTGATTGTATTTTATACAAAGTGCCAGCCTTTTGTACAATGGCGCATGTTCCCAACCTTGTGGCGTAACGTGGAAATTAGTTAAACAATATAAAGTGCTTAGATATTGTACTGAGCAATGAATTGGAAGAAATGATCTAGCAGTTGTCTATGTCAAGTGGATTATTAGATTGTCTCTTTAATCATTAAAATTTGCAAAGAGAATAAAGAAGTTCTTTATGATAATTAAAGTTCGTTAAGAGAATAAAGCCGCCAATAGGGTCCGCTGTTTTGTTTTATTTTTTTGAATTTTTACTTTTCAAAGATAATTTTTAATATAATTCTACATAAAGCAGTTAAACATGTTAGAAATCCAACAACAACTCGACAGTCACGTGATAAGTCATTTATATAATGGATGAGTGGTATCTATTCGAAATCAACATGTCACAGTACAATACAATATTTAAAAATCATATTTGATTTTTATATATTAATTAATGAGCATTTTGTTTTAACATGTTTGATATATAAAGATTGGCGATTGGAGTATAACCATGCATATTACAAAACTCATTTCCCAAACCATGTTACATGCTCTGAATATGCTTAATATATGAAAGATTAGGCTCGTACAGTGTAAAAGAGTGGGCGTACTTGAAAGAAATGTTTTAATTTTTCTTATACAAGTATGAAATGTACGCTTAAAATCCAATCCAAATATTTCAATTTATACATTAATCAAAATAGAGAAAAAAAGACATACTTTGGTTTACTTTGTACCATGATTTAAATTGCTCAATCCTACTATGGACGATCAAACATCTTGGGCGGAAAAACCAATCAATGGTAATATATATATGAAGCCAAATCTATTCAAAAGTTGTGGCTTGATTTAGAAATTTCGGAGTTCCCCAAGCTAACTGCTGGGAGAGAAATCATCATCACTTTCTTACTCATTGATTGCGGTCGATCTAGATGCCAAGATTGCTACAGATTTTCTAATCAGCATGATATAAAAGTTGAAGTATTTATGGATCCTGAAATTAATGTAATAACTCTTTCAATCATGAAGAAAAAAATTTAAAAACATTGAATAAAAATATGTAGATCAAAACATTAAAAACATAGTAGTTCCAAAATTAATGATTTAATAAAATATTGATCACCACTAGAGAGTAGGATGGGGAGATCGCAACAGTTTAAGGAAAAATAGGGCAACAGCTTGAGGAAAGAGAGGGGAAAAGCTTCAACTAGAGTTAAAGACAACAATAGTACAATACTTCATGCCCTTGATACTATGTAAAAATTTTTAAATTAAAAAAATGTTGAAACCCATGTTTGCCAGCTTCGATTCAAATTGGCCGGTCCATCGGGTTTGATTGGGTTGACTTCCGATTAATAAGTGATATAAAACCAAACCAAACGGCCATCCGTTCTCGGTTTTGCTAGTCCGATTGGCCGGTCCTATCCGAGTCCAAAAACATTGGAAAAATGGCTTCAAAAAGTGCCCATCTACACATGCTTTGTATGTGAAGGAAAACAAAGATGAAGATCCTATGTATGTTTTTTGTATGTGGATTATTTAATTTTCATAGGCAACAATCATATCATTCTTGAACACTTTAAGAAGCAGATGACCTGAAAGGTTGGCAATGACTAATTTGGGGCTTATGTCCTACTATTTAGGAATTGAGGTAAAACAAAATGAAGAAGGAAAATCTTTTTTAAACAAAGATCCATCTCTACACCTGTGGAATGTGGAGTCAAACTTTCAAAGTTTGATAATGTTGTAAAGATCAATCCTACTACGTACGTTTAAAAGATTATATGGAAGGTTGCATTTCCTAATCTGTACAAGAGCAAATACCTTTCATGGAGTTGGCGTCATCAGTCATTACATAGAAGCCTCAACCATGACGCATACGAAGGCAACAAAAATGATCTTTGATATGTGAAAAAAACATTAAATTATGGTTTCCTTTATACTATTGTAAACGATTTCAGATTAGTTGGATTTAATGACCGTGATTGGGGAGTAGATGACAGACAAAGCACCGGTGGCTTTGTATTTTCATGGGCACTATTATTTTGCTTGGAGTTCAAAGAAACAACCAATTGTTATTCTCTCGACATGCGAATTTGAATATATTGTAGCAATCTCCTTGTGTTTGCCATGCAATTTCCTTGACAAAGTTTCTAAGCAATTTGAAGTTTGAGTAAATTAAATAGACCTACAAATGTCTTTGTCAATAATAAATCAGCCATTGCTATGGGTAATAATCCAATTTTTTCATGAAAGAAGCAAGCATATAGCTACTAAATATCATTTCATCAAAGAATGTGTTGGTAAAAAAAATCCCACTAAAGTATAGTTATTTAGACCCTTGAGTGACACATCAGCAACGGTCTTGTGGGTCCACAAGCCCATGTACATGTTCATGTGTGTCTACACGAGTATACATGTGGTCTAGCACATGGGCATGTGCCATATTGCAACCATTCGCCCCTCCTCTCAATAAATACCTCCAAGGTAGAGTTATTAAGGATCTTTTTGGCAAGTTTCAATGAGAGTGGAAGCTAGGGTTTAGGGAGAAGTTCAAGACGGCTATAGAGAGGAGTATTTCAAAGATTATCATTGATTCTATCACACACCTGCTCATTAAAGGAGTTACCCAGCATCATATAAGGCTACATCTTTAGTTTTATTTTAATGTAGTTCATGGTCGTTGAAGGAGCTTCATCAAATATGAAGATAGTGAGGATTAAGAGTCTATTATGATTTCATTTGTATTTGACTCTTATGATTTGGTTTTGTACTCCTCTTTCGTGAGGAACTAATCTCTTTTGGTATTCGGGCATGTTGAACCCTAGAACTTGATTGTTTTATTGATTTGATTATTAATTTCTTAATTGAGATTTAGTTTGTGATTCAATCTTATGTTTTCATACAATGCAATCCTTTGTAGCTACAACTTAATAAATAATAAAAGTTGAGCATTGGGCTCATTGCATGAGAGTGACGCCGGTAAGCGACGGGGAGCCGTCGGCTGCTTGTGCGACTGTGCAGGGGTGTGCACGAAGGGCGAGCGCAGCGTGTTTCCACGCAGAGCAGCCTGCATGGGGTCCGCCCGCGCGGGCAGCGCTCGGGTCTCGCTGTGGCGCAGCACGCGCAGAAAGCGCGCGCACCGCGCAGCCCCGCACGGCCGAGCGCACTCGTGGCCGGGCGCGTGGACGGCCTGCGGGCGGGCCAAGCGCGCCGCCGCACGCTCGCGTGGACGGCCGTGCGGCTCGCCGCCGCCATGCGCGTCGCTATATGAACGCAAACCGGGGGCGCGTGGCGGCCGCACGCACGGCCGAGCGCGCGCCGCCAGATTGCGCGCGCTAGGGGCCGCACGCGAGCCCCGGGCGCAGTCGGTGACCATGACCTCCGAGCGGCCTGTCGGCCTGCACGGAGGACCTGGCCGGCGAGCGGCCGACCCGCCGTGGCTTTGTGGCCGCCGGCGGCTAGGGTTAGAAAACCCTAATTTTTTTGAATTATTATTATTTTATTCATATTTTATTTTATAATATTCAGAAAATTATGAATAAAATAAATGAAGGATGTTTTTTATTTGAGGGCAATTTTGTATATTTAACCCTGTTTAATTATGTACTTGTTTTAAGGAGGTTTGTTTATATGAATTTTTCATATATTAAGTGCCAAATAATTATTTAATTTTTGGGTTTTGTTTGTATGAATGTTTCATACATTAAGTGGACTAATTATAATTTGTATAATTAATTATTGTGCATTGAATTTGTTCATGCCATTTAACATGCCTTGTGATCGAATGAATTTTTCCAATTATGGTGTGCCACAACAACCATGATTTTTCTTTAAAATCACATATTAAGTGTGTGATTGATTACATTTAGTTTAAAAGGCATAAATTGTGATTAAGTATGATTAATATAATGATTTTACCCCATAGGGATTTTGTTATATTTTTCATAATTAATTAGGATAAAATAATAAATAATCTTTATTACTTAAGTTGCGCACAGGTATTAAGGAATATTGATTATTTATTAGTTTTATCAGGTGGTAAATTGTGATTGATCATGTTTGATGTAGTAATTTTGCCCCACAGGGATTTTACTACATTTACGTAATTGATTAGTATGAAATAATTTTTAATTTTTATTTTTTAAGTCGCCCACAGGTATTAAGTAATTTGAATTATCCATTAGTTTTATCGGTGATTGTGAATCTACTTTCCATCTATGTCTTGGCCCACAGGCAGACTGTGATGATGAATTGATTAATGTTTTGTTTTGTTTTGGTATGGCTTGCATTGGTAAGCATACTAGCTTTTTGTTGCCTCGAACTTTGGAATGATGTGTATGTTATTTGTTAAATGCAGCAATTCAATCAGTTGTTTTTGATGAAAAATATGATGTTCCCATGTTAAAGGGTGATTATTATAAAACTTGGAAAGAAGTGATTCTTCTCCAGTTGGGATGCATGGATTTTGACTATGCTATAAAAAACGATAAACCACTTGTGTCGAATGACAATAGCACTCCGGGTGCGATTGCCTTATATGAACTGTGGGAGCGATCTAATTGCTTGAGCATGATGTACATTAAGACTCCTATATCTCCAAGCATTCGTGGTTCAATCCCTTAGTGTGTGTATGTAAGAGATTTGCTTGAGACTTCAGATAAGGCTCTTGTTAATACTCTCATAACCAAATTATTATCCATGAAGCTCACAAGTGTTAAAGGTGTGCAAGAGCATATCATGAAGATAAGAGACATAGCTACTCAACTTAAGGCTTTAGAGCAGATTGATTTTTCAGATGCTTACCTTGTGCACTTTATCTTGCACTCTATTCCGCATCATTGTAACCCTTTTAAAATCTCATATAACATACATAAAGATAAATGGTCTATTAATAAGCTTTTGACAATGTGTGTTCAAGAAGAATTATTTGAAAATAGTGAAAGTGCACATATGGCTTTTTAAGGTAAGAAGAAAGGTGGTGAAATTTCTTTCGTTTGTTATTCATCTAATATAGCTAATGTTTGTAATAAGACTTGGTGGATTAACTCTGGTTCTACAATCCATATTGCTAATACTATACATGGCTTCTTAAGCTGAAGGATACCGACAGAAAGTGAACAATTTATTTATTATGGGAATAAGATACGTTCACGTGTGAAAGCTATCGGGACATGCAGAATAGTTTTAGATTCGGGCTTTGTTTTAGATTTAGAAAAGACATTTTATATTCCCAGTTTTTCTAAGAATTTAATTTGAGTTTCACAGCTTGTACCATTAGGATATATTCTTTTGAGTTTAAGGAGACAAATTTTCGTTTGTTTTATAAGTCTACTCTTGTTGGGAATGGTACATTGTGTGATGATCTTTTCCAAATTCTTTTAGGAAGTAACGTTTCTTATAATGTGATGCATGATAAATGTAATATTGGTATTAAACGTAGTGTTATTAATGAAAACTCCTCCATGTTATGGCACCGGAGATTGGGGCATATCTCCATAAAGAGAGTTGAAAAGTTGGTGAAAGATGGAATCCTTGATTCCCTTGACTTTACCGACTTCCAAACTTGTGTGGATTGCATCAAGGGAAAGCATACCAATAAAGCTAAGAAAGGTGCGAGGAAGAGTTCAAACTTGTTAGAAATCATACATACAGATATTTGTAGTACAGAGTTGGATTCATATGGTCAAAAATACTTCATCTCTTTTATTGATGACTACTCACGTTTCATGTATCTCTACTTGCTTGATAATAAGAGTGAAGCATTAGATGCTTTCAAGGTCTTTAAAGCTGAGGTAGAGAAACAATGCGGCAAGGAAATTAATATCGTGAGATCAGATAGATGTGGAGAATATTACGGTAGGTACACTGAGGATGGACAAGCACTAGGTCCGTTTGCGAGGTTTCTTGAAGAGCATGGTATTGTGGCCCAATACATTATGCCTGGCTCACCATATCAAAATGGTGTAGCTGAAAGAAGAAACCACACTTTAATAGACATGGTTAGGAGTATGCTTAGCAACTCAAAACTTCCTCGATCTATGTGGACTGAGGCTCTTAAAACAGTAGTGTATATATTAAATCGTGTTCCGCAAAAGGCAGTTTCTAAAACTCCATTTGAGTTGTTCAAAGTTTGGAAACCGAGTTTGCAACATATGCGCGTTTAGGGTTGTCCAGCTGAGGTGAGAGTTTATAATCCACATGAGAGAAAGTTGGATCCAAGGACTGTTAGTGGGTATTTTATTGGTTATGCCGACAAGTCCAAGGGTTATAGGTTTTCTTGTCCATCACATGGCACTAGAATTGTGGAATCGAGAAATGTAAAATTTCTTGAGAATGATATGATTAGTGGGAATGATCAATCCCTAGACTTAGGTCCTGAAGAAGATCATGAAGTAACTCCGGACACTAGTTTAAGATTGATTGCTTCATATAAACACCATCAAGACCTGGAAAAGATTGAAGAAACAATCATTGAAGAACCACATCCTGCTAATCTAGTGGATCAAATCGCACAACATCAACCAGAAGTTATTGAGCAACAACTTCATCAGGTAAATGATGATGTGGCATTAAGAAAATCAACTAGAATTAAGACACCAACAATATCGAGTAATTATCTCGTGTACTTACAAGAATCTTACAAGAACCTCAAACGTTTTCACAAGCTATTGGTTATAGTAATTCTAAATTATGGAATGATGTTATGAAGGATGAGTTGGAATCCATAGCACATAATGGTGTTTGGGATCTAGTCAAGTTGCCTAAAGGGGCGAAAGCCATAGGGTGTAAATGGGTCTATAAAACTAAGAAAGACTCATTAGGCAACATTGGGCGTTATAAGCCTAGACTGGTTGCTAAGGGATTTACTTAGAAAAAGGGCATCGATTATACTGAGACATTTTCTCCTGTTTCAAAAAAACACTCGTTACGTATTATAATGGCATTAGTTGCCCATTTTAATATAGAATTATATCAGATGGATGTGAAAACTACTTTCCTGAATGGAGATCTAGAGGAAGAGTTGTATATGAAACAACCAGAAGGATTCTTCTCTAGTGAAGGTGAAAGCTTGGTTTGCAAACTTAATTAGTCTATATATGGATTGAAACAAGCCTCCCGTCAGTGGTATTTGAAGTTTCATGATGTTATCTCTTCGTTTGGTTTTGTTGAGAATATTAAGGATCAATGCATATACTATAAGGATAGTGGGAGTAAACTTTGTTTTCTAGTTCTATATGTTGATGACATTTTCCTTGCAACCAATGATAAGGGTATGTTACATGAGGTGAAGCAATTTCTCTCTAAGAATTTCGATATGAAAGATATGGGTGAGGCGTCTTATGTCATTGGCATTAAGATACATAGAAACAGATCTCGTAGAGTTTTGGGTTTGTCTTAGGAAGCCTATATTAATAAAGTCTTGGAGAAATACCGTATGGAAAATTGTTCACCTAGTGTGGCACCTATTGTGAGAGGTGATAAGTTTAATTTGGACCAGTGTCCTAAAACCAACTTGAAAATGGAACAAATGGAAAACATCCCGTATGCTTCGGCTGTTGGAAGTCTTATGTATGCTCAGGTCTGCACAAGACCAAACATTGCATTTGTTGAGGGGATGTTAGGAAGATATCAAAGTAATCCAGGGTTGCACCACTGGAAAGCTGCAAAAAAAGTGATCACATGAGGTACCTTCAGGGTATGAAAGACTACATGCTTACATACAGAAGATCATATGACTTGGAGGTTGTCGGGTATTCGGATTCGGATTATGCGGGTTGTCTTGATTCTCGGAGATCAACATCCGTTTACTTTTTTATGTTGGCCGGTGGTGCTATCTCATGGAGAAGTGCAAAACAGACCTTAGTTGCTACTTCCACCATGGAAGCCGAGTTCGTTTCAAGTTTTGAGGCCAGTTCTCAGGGTATTTGGTTGAAGAGTTTTATATCTGGGCTTAGAATCGTTGATTCTATATCCAAGCTATTGAGTATTTATTGCGATAATTCTGCTGCTGTATTCTTTACCAATAATAACAAGAGTGGTAGTCGAAGTAAACATATTGACATCAAGTATTTGGCACTAAAGGAACGTGTGACCGCCAATGAAGTAACCATTCAACACATTAGCATAGAGTTGATAATTGTAGATCCTTTGACGAAAGACATGTCACTAAAATTGTTTAGAGAACATGTAGAACATATGGGACTTGGTTCTTCTCTATGAACAATTTATATCGCTATAATAATGAAACTCTAGTATTTATATTGTCTTCTCTTTAAGCGCATACATTAAGTTTGAGAATGACAATTATTAAGTTTATGCATATTTATTTATGTGTTGGACCCGTATAAGCATTGGGCTTATTCATTATGATAAAATGCCATATAAAGGTTTGTATTGAAGAGAGAAGTTGCATCGTAATATATGGAAAGTAATACTCGTTTATTTTAATAATGATTTGCCGCCATGATTCGTGTAATGTATTTCTTTAATATAGGCATACAGATTTACATGTTAATGTGCATGGATATTAAGTTACCTATGATAAAGTTGGACCAAGTGGGAGAATGTTAGTTTGAATTCTATTAGAATAACTTCGTGCTGATACTAATCTAATCTGAATTCAAACTGAATTAAGTGCTCCATGATTTAATCATAACAATCCTAAGTTAATCTTAATTTGGCAATTTGGATAATGATCTACTTAATGTTTTAAGTGGAGTTAATCCTTTGATGGTAAGGGTTATATATAGGACAGCACCAGGGGTCCCTAATCTATCATTCTTGAAAGTACCCAGCTCCATCGGCGGAGAGAATGGGATAGATTGGAAAAGCCCTTGGTTTCATCAAGTGCTTAGGTTTTTCTCAAGTGTAGATTTGGTTTTCTCAAGTGAAAGCCTGTGAAGAAGTGCAGATCTCGATCTCTTCAACTCCTATCTAACTTGCTATCGCTGGAGGTATGTGATCCTGCTTCCGCTATAATCACTTATATGATTAATACAACATATTGGATGTTGTACTCTGGTTTTGGTATACGACAGATATGGATGCTTAGATGTCATATATCGTACTCTGAACTTTGGATTTCTAACAATTTAAGCATTCACATTTAACTTTTATTTCCTTGTGATATTGTTATATTTTTCAAGAGAAGGAAGCAGTGATAGTGAACTAGTAGTGTTGTCATTCAAGCTGAAAAAGAAGCATTGAATATGGAACTAAAGAAATGGTTTTTCTTTAAGTGCAGAGAAAATGTCATTCAGTCAAAAGAGGCAGAGAAGAGGCTACAGAATGTTATGTGTATTAGTGTATTGCTAAATCACAAAGAACTTGTTTTATCATTTTGGTACTATTATTTGGATGCTCTTGTTTAGCATTTTGCTTTATGCTATGAATTCACTTTTTAATTTTAGTTATTGGGCTTGAAATCTTGTTTTCTCTTTGGTACAATATTTTCTATTTGTTTGTACTTTTTATGCTTACTATGACCTAATGGGTCCGTTGGGTGGACTGGATGGCCAAGTTCAGTCGAATCAATTGACCCATGACTCAATTGCTAGGCCAGTTCTCTCCCTACTCCAGTTCTGGAAACATTGCATTTTTCTAACAATATTCATCAATGCAACTGTACCAAACTCTTGAAGCTTGTTTGCAACCATATATATACTGCTTTCTTCATGAACTTTATCTTCTTGTCCAATAATATAACTTAGTGGGTTGATTCACATAAACCTCTTCTTCTAAAACTCCATGCAAAAAAGCTGATTTTACATTCATTAAATATAGCTTCCATCTTTGTTGAGTTACTAATACAATAATGAAACAAATTGTCTACAAATGAGCCATTGGAGCACAGACTTCATCGTAGTTAGTTTCTATCTTTGAGTGAATCCTTTGCTACAAGACGTACTCAATACTTTTTCACTTCTCCTTTAGAGTTTTTCTTTCCTTTCTAGATCCACATTATAGCTATAGGCTTCTTTATTTATAGAAATGTTACTAACACCCAAGCATCATTAATTTACATGAGTAGCATGAAAAGGGGTTTGTGGTGTAGTACCTGCAACAACCTCACTTGATGATTAATCAGCAACCAAAGACTTTTCAAGCAACATAAACAAAATTGTAATTTTCATTTTGAGAGACTTGCCACTCCCAAGAGCCTTCTTCATCAAATTTGGTATCTTTGTTGATTTTAGTTCATTCATTATGAGGATTATAAAATTTATAAGCCTATGAGTTCTTGGCATATGCTACAAACACTAATTTTTTTTTTATCATAAAACATACTCCTTTCTCATCAGGGTCATGGACATAGCAGATACTGCCAAACGCTCTCAAGTGAGAAATACTTGATTGTCTTCCCCTTTAAGTTTCTTGTGGTGTCTTTTACTTCAATTTTTGTATGAGACTTCAGTAACTAGAATAGACTTCATATGCTATTCAGCCTTGTTGATGATTGTTTTGTTCTTTCTCTTTAATACACCATTTCCTTGGGGTGATCTTGGGATTGTTAGAAAATGTCGAATACCAAAATAATAAGATAACTGGCTCAATTGTTTTGATGTGAATTCCCCTCAATTAGTTTGCAAAGCTGTGATCATATACCCACTTTCATTTTCTATAGAACTTTGAATTTCTTCAAGGCTTTAAATGCTTCAAATTTTTTCCTCCAAGAGATAAAGCCAAGTTTTCCGAGTGTAGTAATTAATAAATAATGAGAAATACCTGTTCCTTTTTAAAGAAACTTGGTTGTATAGGCTTGCAAATGTTAGCATACACCAATTCAAGAGACTGTGAAAGTTGAGAAACTGAACCTTTCTTATTCATATAAATTTCATACCCCTTTCCGACAACTGCCTAATACTCAGAATATTTGTTTTTAGGATTGGAATATATAACGCTTTAGAAATAAATTAGTGATCATTAATTCTTTGATCTATTAAAAATATCACCCTTGTCCATTATTGAGGCTTTAGTCTTTTCAACAAAGGGGATGTTGCCTTTAGAGTCTCATCAAGACTACAAAATAGGTCTTTATTACCAGTTATTTGGTTACTAGCTCCTAAGTCAAGGCACCAAAACTTGGATTTTCTTTCTTCTTCTCCATTGTAAGTCATTAATAAAGTAAACTTTTCATCTTCCTTAGCCTCCACAGTTTTCTTTTTCGTTCTTGCCAGTCTTTTAATCTGTAATTTGCTAGAAGATACACCTAATTTTGACAATTGTAGCATCTTACATGAGTGTTTCTAGAACAACCATGGCAACCACGAAACCAGTGACTTCCTCTAAAATTTTGTTATTTGAAGCTTGGCTTTTCATTATAAGAAAATGTCCTCACCAATCTGCCTCTTCCACAATTGCCATGAAGCTGACCTAGCTTGACCTCGGCCTCTTGCCCTTAATCAACCTTCACCACAGCCTTCAATAAATTGTTGCTACAACTCTCCCTTTTTTTACTCTCATTCTAGTTTTGCTTGAGTTGCATGAACAATAGTTTCTTCTTTTTCTTCAATCTATCTTCATAGGTCTGCATAGCATCCAACAATTGATCTACTGTCATTGACTCCAAACTTCAGATTCTTCAATAGTTATCACAATATGCTTACATTTTGAAGTCAATAAGTGGTGAAGGATTTTTTTTCAATCACTCGAACATCTTCTAAAGTCTCTCCATATCTGTTGGAAGTGTGACTGAAGAGATGGAGAAGGGCATGGGAGCCATGCTAACATGAAGAAGGGTGGAAGAATCCAACAAGCATACTCAGATGATCTACAGCCTCATACAACATACACAGGAGCATGATGCATGTAGTGTGGTGTCACATTGCAATTAAGAAGCCATGTTGCACTTGCCTTTTAATGTGGTTTAAATTTTAAGTTTTATGTTTTAAATATGTATGCATGAATGACAAGTGAAGTAGAGAAGTGTGTGTGAGATGAAGTAATACAGCTAGAAAAGCGACTTCTCTGTTTTGTTTTTATAGAGTGTTTCGCATACACCTTAACCTCATACAGTATAGTCTATATACACACATACACTCTCAAGAAGCATTGAATCAATGAAACACTGGTATCAGAGCTTTTTATCTACTCCTTCTCTTAATGAACCTCAAGATATACAAGGTTGTATCTTTAGCTTATTGCTACAAGCTTCTATCCATGGCCACCAATAGTTTTCCTCCTTTGCTAGTGCTCAATGGAACAAAGTACGAGCATTGGAGCATCATGATAAAGACGCTCTTCCACTCTCAATATCTCTGAAAACTGGTTGAAAAGGGGATACCAGAGGATGAAGATAAAGGTAGGTTGAAGAAGCACAAGAAGAGATGCAAAAGCTCTCTACTTGTTCAGTAAGCCATGAATAGGTCCCTCTTTTCTTGTATTGCTGCAGACTAAGGAAACTCTAAAGTTGGCTGTAAAGCTGCAGACTTTGAGGCAAAGCTTTGAGAGTCCCCGGATTAAGAGCAATGAGGGGGTTCAGGACTATGTTACCTGTGTTGTGGAGCTCGTCAACCAAATGAAAGCTCTCGGGGATACAATCTCTGAAGCTATGGTGGTTGGAAAAGTCCTGAGAAGCCTGGAACCAAGTTTAACCATGTCACGACAACCATCGAGGAGTCACAAGACATCACTGACTTTACCCTTGATGAACTCACAGGATCACTTCAAGCTCATGAAGCTTGCTTGATCAGTCAAGCTGAACAAGTGGAGAAGAAATTGCTTCATGTACTAGCAGAATCTTTAGCAACAAAGGAAGTTGTTCAAGGACTCGGGAGAGGTCTTGGAAAAGGTATGTTCAGGGTTGTAGGTCGTGGGAGAAGCAGAGGCAAAGGAGTAGAGCAAAGGTTTTAAACCAATTAACAGTAGGGAATCAAAGCCAATGTTCTGTGTCATTTATGTAAGAAATATAGTCATATTAAGGCCAACTGCCGGTTCAGGGAGAAATAGACAAACCAAGGGTCCACTTTGGTAACTGAAGGAAAGGAGAAAGAAGTTACCAACTTGTTATTGCAGCACAACAAAGATGAAGACACTACAAATTTACTTATGGATCATGGTGAAAAAGAGGTAGTTGAAAACTCAGGAGACATGGTGTGGATAATAGAAAGTGGTTGTTCAAACCACTGACAATCCTCAGAGAGGTGTTTGAGACACTTGATGAATCACAGAAGCATAGTGTCAATCTTGGAGATGACAAGGAGATATCAGTGATGGGCCATGGAATAGTGGCCATTAGAGGAGGTGATGGATGAGTGAAGTTGCTACACAATGTCCAGTATGTACCTGAACTAGCTCACAACCTACTCAGCATGGGGCAGTTGCTCGTCACAGGGCACAGTGTGGTGTTTGAAGGAGATGCATGCTCCATAGGTTATTGGAGCTCCGGTGAGAGAATAGCAAAAATCAACATAACGTCTAATAACATGTTTCCATTAAAGCTGTCACACATGTGGCTTGTCAATGTGGCTATGGGGAAGCTGAATGAGACTATGACATGGCACCAGTGATTCGGCCACTTGAATCACCAAAGCCTGAAGACACCAAATACCAAAGCTTTGGTGACAATGCTTCCAGACATTGGGAAATTGGATCCTTGTGATGAATGTGTATTTGGAAAGCGTGCAAGGCATTCATTCAGCCACAAAGCAGGGAAATCTCGAAGAACCAGTGAATGCTTGCAATGTGTTCATATAGATATTTGTGGACCAATGAATGTTGAATCAATGGGAGGGAATAGGTATTTCCTTCTCTTGGTGGATGATTATTCACGAATGACATGGATTAATTTTATCAGATCAAAGGTAGAAGCACTGGAGAAGTTTGTAGTCTTCCAAGCTCTGGTTGAGTGTGAAGCAAGGAAGAAGATCAAGATCATACGATCTAATAGAGATGGAGAGTTCCATTCATGGGAGTTCATTGAACACTGTAACAAAGCCGAGATTCAACGCGAATTGATTGCCCCCTATACTCCACAACATAACAGCATTGTTGAGAGAAACAATTGCATAGTGATGGAGAAGACTCCGTGTCTACCACAGTGCAATAGGTTGCGGGCATCCTTTTGGGCCAAGGCTACAGCAACAGTGGTCTAGCTAATCAATATCACACCATTTGAAGCACTGTAGAATGAAACTTCATATGAATGATGCACTAGACTAAAGCCAACCATGAGTCATCTAAAAGTTTTTGGGTGCATAGCACTAGTGCAAGTCCCATATCAGAAACAACACAAGCTTGATGATAAGTTGGAGAAATGCATATTCATTGATTATTGTTGAAGACTAAGGGTTACAAGTTGTACAATCCCATCTCAAGCAAGGTTACAGTGAGTAGGGATGTTATATTCAGAGAAGAGGCATGCTGGGTTGGGAGTGAAGACAAAAACTCACACACAACCTACATTTGGGATGATATACTACCCAATGTTAGTACAAGAAAAACATGTTTTTGCGACAAATGTTTTTGCGGAGGCTTACAATTGCGTCACAAAATAAGGTTTTTACGACGCTAAACAATCTTCGTCGCAAATAATTAATTTTTTGCAACCAACTTAAATATCCGTCATAACAACTATAAACTTTTGCGACAAACACGTACATCCATTGCAAAAACTATTATTATTTGCGACCAGCACAAATATCTGTCGCAAAAACTATAAGCTTTTGATGTAGCAAAAATATTTCATTATAACTTTGAGACGCTATCTGCCAATTGCTACAAAAGATATTTAATTTGATGTAGCAACTTGAAAGCCACAAGTTCCAATGAAAAAATTCGACAAGGAACATATTTCATTATTATATACAAAGGGAACACCCCTAACAATGAAAAATATATATATAAATGGGTTGGTAAAATTCTCACTTTCCTTGTGAGAGGTCCGGTCAGAATTCAATTGCTAATATATATATATATATATATATATATATATATATATATATATATATATATATATATATATATATATATATATATAACACATCAAAAAATAAAAAATAAAAAAAAACCCTAACAATGAAAACCCTTCTTCGTCTCCATCTCCACCCACTCACCACCACCAACCTTCTCATCGGAAAACCTAATTAATCGTCTCCTTCTTCTCATCATCTTCTCACACTAAAAGTTCATCTCCTCATCGTCTTCTCGCGGTGTCTTCAACGCCGGCGCCTTAAAGCTCTTTGCAGCCCAACTTCCTCACCCCCATTTCACCTCTCCCCCTCCACCTCATCGTCGAGTCCTTCATCGGTCCTCATCGCTCCACCTCTCTTCTTCGGCCACCATCTTCTCTTCTCCCTCGCATCTTGTCATCTCGTCCTCATCTCTAGGGCATAGAGAATTTGAGGAGCTTTCCAAATCACCGAGGATTTCATCCCGCTTTCGAAGTTTGTCTTTGATCTTTAATTCTTCTCGTCCAGGTGATGCAATTTCAATCTCTTTCTTTAGTCTTCAATTCCCCTATTTTCCCCCATTCTAGTTGTTGATTGATGCTTGAAGAAAGATACTCTTATTTATAGGTATATGTTTTTATCAGGTAGAAGATTGGTTAAACGGTTTGCCTCGTAGGTAGGATCCATGATATTCACTCTTAAGACACAAGAGATTATGTATATTTTAGCTCATGATAGTGTTGAGTCACTGTGGGCATGAATTGTGCATGCAATTTAGACATAAGATAGCCTTTAAATAGTCTTATTAACGTCACCTAGAATCTAATGACAAATGCTTTAATTACTGTTACAATTGTAGTGTTTTAGTTGTTATTCTGCCTTTCACATTGTCTTTCACATAACAATTGGTTTGAATATCCATATTTGTTTCTTTGTTGCAGGGACGCATCACAATTGTTAATTGTTGATTCCTAAGCACTTCACTTGATTTTTACTTGCAGGGATTTATCATTTATAAGGTTAGTTTGTTTTATGTCGTTTTTAATTTAAACAAACGCTATGAATTCATTGTTTAGACTTCCATATTATTCTAATTTGTAAATGTATTTCTTTATATTATTATTTTCAATGCATAAAAATTGAACCAACTAAATATGTTATATGTTAATCATATGCTAAAAGTTTTTTTTTAATGTTTTTGAATTTTGTAGAAATCAAAATGCCTATTGATAAGTCTTGGATGAGTCTTTCTACCAGATCATGTATAGAATATTATAATGGGGTGGAAAATTTTCTTGAGTATGCATTTCAACATGCGAAAGATGAAGACATGAAAATTAATTGTCCTTGTGTGGACTGTTGCAATAGATATCGATTAACTAAAGAAGAAGTACACATCCAGTTATTATATAGAGGAATCATGCGGAGTTATACTTTTTGGTATTTACATGGTGAGGAAGATAGCGGGGATGAAGATAGTGATAGAGTACCTTGTGATGATGAATTATGTGAAATGGAAACGGAAAATGTTGATGATATGATTGATATGATACATGACGTTTATCCCCATGTGGCAGATGGCGTTGAACAAAGTAGTAATGAACCCCAAGAGCCAAATGAAGATGCAAAATTTTTTTTCAAATTATTAGATGATGCTAAACAACCTTTATTTCTTGTTTGTGATAAGTATTCCATCTTGTCTTTTGTGGTGAAATTAATGCATATCAAGTGCATGAATTCTTGGAGCAATAATTCGTTTGACATGTTGCTAACCTTGCTTAAGGATGCATTTCCCATGTGTAAAACAATGCCAAATTCAAACTATTAAGCAAAGAAAATGGTAAGTGATCTTGGTCTACATTATGAGAAAATTGATGCATGCCAGAATGACTGTATTATCTACTACAAGGAACATTTAGATGCAATCCAGTGTCTAGTTTGTGATCTTTCAAGATGGAAACAAGATAAAGGTGGTGCACCCAAAGAAAAAAGAATTGCTAATAAAGTATTAAGGTATTTTCCAATTACACCGAGATTACAAAGAATTTTTATTTCCTCAAAAACATCTAAAAAATATGAGATGGTATAGTGAAAAGCGCATAAATGATGGGGTCCTTCGTCATCCAGTAGATGCAGAGTCTTGGAGAAGTTTTGACAATATTTATAATGAATTTTCTTTGGAGCCTCGAAATGTAAGGCTTGGTTTAGCTACAGATGGATTCAATCTTTTTGGAAACATGAGCATTTCATATAGCATTTGGCCAATCATTTTGTTTCCATATAATCTTCCACCATGGATGTGCATGAAAGAGTCATTTTCATTTGTAACTTTACTAATACCAGGGTCTAAAGGGCCGGGACAGGACATTGATGTTTATATGAGGCCAATTATTGATGAATTGAAGGATTTGTGAGAGCATGGGGTAGATACATATGATGCTTCAATCAAAGCAAATTTTCAAATGAAAGCGGAACTAATGTGGACTATAAATGACTTTCCTGCATATGGTTATGTTTCTGGTTGGAATACTGAAGGAAAGCTAGCATGTCCTTATTGCAATAAAAAAACATGCTATTATCAATTAAGGAATGGTTCCAAAACTTGTTATATGGGTCATCATCGATTTTTACCGATAAATCATAAATGGCGTGAACAAACATTACAATTTGATGGTAAAAAAGATAAGAAAGCTCCACCAGAATGGTTAAATGGCGATGATGTCCTTAATCAACTTCGTCATATGAAGCAAACAGTGTTTGGAAAAGTAGAGAAGAGGCGAAAGCTTCCTAGGCAAGGAATCGAGCATAATTAGAAAAAACATAGTATATTCTTTACTCTACCCTATTGGCATAAGCAAAAGTTGCGGCATAATTTGGATGTGATGCATATTGAGAAAAACATTTTTGACAACATTATTGGTACACTTATGAATATTGATGGTAAAACAAAGGATACATTGAAGACACAGTTAGACTTACAAGAGATGGGTATCAGACAATCATTACATCCAAAAGAAGTTAATGGCAAGATGGTATTGCCCACTACTTGCTATATGCTATCGAATGATGAGAAAAGAGCCTTGTGTCAGTGGTTGCAACAAATCAAGTTTCCTGATGGTTACTCAGCAAATTTATCAAGATGTGTAAATGTGAAAGATTACTTCCATTAGCCCTGCAGGATTTATTACCTCGTGTTGTTTCTGATGCCTTGACAGAATTAATCATATTTTTTTAAAGTTTTGTGCTCTAAAATTTTAAAAGCCGAAGATTTGGATTGGCTACAAGTGGAAATTGCATTAACACTTTGTAAGTTGGAAAAAAAATTTCCACCTTCATTTTTTGATATAATGGTACATCTTCCAATTCACTTAGCTTGGGAGACTGAAGTTGGTGGCCCTGTGAATTATCGATGGATGTATTCCGTTGAAAGGTATATGCCCACATACCTTCTCATGACTTGTATTTTTTTAAATCAAATTTATTTAGATTTATAACTAGTGCTTTTTTGTTAGATATATGCACAAACTTAAGGGGTATGTTCGTAACAAATCACGACCTGAGGGATCCATTGCTGAAGGATGTATAGCGGAGGAATGATTGACATTTTGTTCTCGATACTTGCATGGTATTGAAACAAAGTTTAATCGTCCAGAACGAAATTATGATGGTGATTCATTATCTAGAAATACCTCATCCTTCCAAATTTTTTGTATGCTTGGGCAACCTTTTGGAAAAGCAGATATGCAAGAGTTGAGTAATGATTTACTGAATGCGGCTATTATCTACACCCTCCAAAATTGTGAAGATGTTCCATCATTTATTAGGTAATGTAACTTCATTTTTGTATGCATATTTATAATATGTTATTAATCAAATTAATTTTGAAATTTTTTGTATGATTTTTATAGTGAACATAAGAACATCTTCTCAGAAAAAGGAGTTAGAAATATTGATGACATTCACAAATGTGAACTCTCATCCTGGTTTCACAAAGGAGTAAGTTAATTATTTTATTGTAATATTTGTTACCTAATTCCATAGATCAAAAATTTATTAAAATTTTAATGTACAATATACTACGCAGATTGGTGATGCATATAATGAAAATGATGAAGGAATAGATATAAATATGCTTGCTTTGTCACGGGGTCCTGAATGAAGAGTAATTTGCTATCCAGGCTATAATATCAATGGGTTTCGTTTCCACACAAGAGACCGAGATGAAAACAAAAAAACTCAAAATTGTGGCGTTATGGTTCAAAGAGAAGGAAATGAAGGAGAGTTATCATATTATGGAATAATATTGGATATAATTGAACTTCGTTATACAGGAGGGAACAAACTTACATTATTTAGATGTGACTCGTATGATACTTCTCTGGAAGGTATTGGTTATAGAAAAGATCGTAATGGGATTGTTAGTATCAACACGACACAAAAACTGCATACAAATGAACTATTTGTTTTGGCGTATCAAGTGACTCAAGTTTACTATATTAAAGGATTGAAAGATCCTACATGGGCAACTGTCAGCGAGATAAAACCAAGAAATCTTTATGAAATTCCAGAAAATGAAGAAGAGCCATATCAGGAAGAATATGTTGTTTATGATGTATGTGAATCACATTCACAAGATGATTTTGAAGACATAGATTGGAATAAGCATGGAGTTGAAAATATGATAGTGGAGTAATTGAAACTTTTCACATATTTATTACATACCTTTTAACATTCTTCATTTTGGTGAGTCATTTTACCTATTTTGTATTTCTTACTTTGATCTTGATCTTGTTATGTTAGCATTAATTAGTATAATTTCTGAATTATCATTTATGTTATTATCTTTTTTCCCCCTTTATTTTCATGTTTGTATTAAGACTTAATATTTGTTTTTCTTTTTTATAGGATTATATTGAAGATGGCAAGGAAAGGAAAAGCACGAGTTAGAAATGATTCAAATTCAGAAACACAAAATAATCAAACGCCAAACCAAGTTGATGATGAAAATGTTGAAATTAATCTTGACTGTTCATTGCCATCATCTACTCGAGCTTCAAATGAAATAAGTTCTTCTTCAGCACCTCCAAGTAAAAGACATAGAAAAGGTAATGAAATAATATTTTTAATTTATATACTTTATCTATTGAACTCTAAATATTTTTAAATTCATGGATGACTTCGTTGAAAAGTTAATGTGAGAGGAAAGGCTAAAGGTGTCAAGTTAGGAGAAGGAATTGAATTTGAGATATATGACAATAGGTAAAATATACCATCCTGTAACTACTCATGAATAAATTGTTCATTTAAACTTTTTATGGCCTAAATTATTTTCTATGATTTGTAAAATATCTTGTTATAGTTTTGTAACTTCTATCATTTAGACATCTTAATGTACTGAATTATTTTTTCACAAATATACAGGATTATAACACCAAAAGCCATTAGTGAAATACATGTTCTCTTCCATCAAAAAATTAACGGTCCATGGACATCTTATTATGGATATCCGAAATCAGAGCTAGATACTCTTTTTGCTCGATATTTGGATGTGGGGTTCTCACATAATCAACTAGAAGAAGAAGTGAAAAAAACATTTGAGAATTCAGTAAAGTGTCGATACTATGATTGGATGTTGTGTATAAGGAAACCAATTTTCGAGAAGCATGAAACCCGAGAAGATCGTTACAAACACCCACCTTCTTTCATTCCTTCTAATGTGTGGAAAGAAATGGTAGACAAATGGATGGGAGATAATTCGCAGGTTTTATATATATATATATATATATTGTTTTAGGTTTTTAATTCTATTAAGAGTAAGTGAAATTCTAATATTGTTAGTATGTATGCAGCACAAAAGTGATAAGAATAAAATTAATCGATCACAATCTCAAATCATTCATACTACTGGCAGAGTTTCGATAGCCAAGCATAGGAGTGACATGGTAACTAATATTTTTGTGTAACTATTTAATATTTTCTAATGGATATAAATTTTATGCTTTTCAAATTGATCATTTTTTTATTACCTTAGGTTAAAGAGACAAGGTCAGAGCTAGGCCCAATTGATTGCTTTAAAAAATTCCACACTTAAAAGGATGGAGAGAGTTGGGCTACTGAGAAAGCAAAAGATCTATGGGTATAAATGTTTTTTTTTAGCGTTTAAATCTTAATATTGTAATGAGTGTTTATAATTATATTTTTCAATGTCAGGATCAAATGGATAATATTAGGTCAACTGCAACGTCTAAAGGTTCAATAGTAAATGAATGAGAAATATATCGCGATGTTATAGGAGAACCTAGTCATGGTCGTGTTCTTGGATTAGGTACGGGTATTAAAGGGAAAGATGTGTACGGTAGTAGTTCCTCTCAAACATGTAGCAAAAGATGCAAAGAAATTCAAAAGATGAAGGAAAAAGAATGGGAGGACCGTTTCAAGCAAATGGAGTCTACAATTGATAAATTGCAACAACAAGTACCCGTTATGGTTCAAGCGGTGTTGCAAAGTTTGAGATTATCTAATATACAATTAGCTAGACAGGTATAATAATATAATTTAATGTTTTTAATTATTGTCTTTATATGATTTTTAGATCGTTGTTAATGTAGTGTGTTATTTATATGTTATTTTAATTTATTATCTCACATTCTGTTTCCACTTATGTTATCTTATTCATTTTCCTTTAATACTATTATGTTTATAGTATATACAAAATCCTATAATTAACTATCTCATCACTAATATTATTTAATACTCGTACCAAACCTATATGCATCTTAGGCTTTAATGCAAAATTTTCATTTTAAAAGTGTACTATTGAATTTTAAAATGTTTGCATGTATTATGTGTGTGTGTTGGAGGTGGTAATGATCTTAGGGATGTGATAGCAAATTCTCAAGAAAATGTAAGAGATGTTCATCATGGCAATGTTAATGAAAAAGATGGCAATGAGAATAGCTTGGAGGAAGATTCCGAAAAAGATGATGATGACAATGAAAATGAAGAGAGTTGTGAAGATGACGATGATGATGATGATTGAAGATTTAAATGTTTTGAATGTTTCCAACTCTTATTGGATTTCATTTTTTAAACTTTTATTGAGTTAATGTTTTGTAAAAGTCTATAACACTTAATTCTCCAGACTTATTTAGTTTTATGTTTTGAGCTTTTATTATGTCATTGTTTTGTAGAATCTTATAATACTTAATTTTGTTAGACATGAATCGATATTAACGTATTATTAGGTTCATATGTTAAATTGAGTCAATATTGTGGTAAATGAGCTTGTTGTGTATGAGCTTGTTGTTATATAATTTAAATTATATTGTAATATAGGATTTGAATTAATTAGGTGCATGCTATCCATTTTCCATATAGCATTTCCTACGACTTGGTCACAAAAAGATTTATTTGGATGGACACAAAGAAATATTCATTTGCGACCAACACCGATTGGTCACAAATAACACTTATTTGAGACAACACAAAGTTAATAACAAATAATAAGTTGTTACGACGACATATTCTTTGTTGCAAATAATATCTTTTGCGATGGCATACACTTTGTTGCAAATACTATTTTTTGCGACGGCTTAATCTTTGTTGCAAATAATATCTTTTGTGACGGTCAATATGTCATCGCAAATAACACTAATTGCGACAAATAGTTGCCGTTGCAAAAACATTTCATTGCCTTAATTCGTCGCATTATTAATGTTTTTGTAACTAGATTTTAAATTTTTTGCGATAGCTTTTTGTTGTCAAAAAAACTAGTTTTTGCGACGGTTGATTGCAATAACTATCTTTTACGATGGAAGCAGATACGACGACATGCGACGGCGAAATGCCATCACAAAAAACCTTTTGCGACGACATTTAAGTTTTTACGACGGTAACTGGTTAGAGCAAAAAGTAGTTTTTCTTGTAGTGTGTGTCAAGTACTGACCCTTAACACTCAGGTGCAAGTCAAGGCAGTACATCTCATGACATTACAGAGATAGGGACACAAGGCTCAACTGAACCAAAGGATTCAACTGATGAAGAATCCCCACAGAGAAGAACCAGACAACCGAGTGACATCTACAATAGCTACCCACTTTCTTTACATGTTGTTGATCCCGTATTGTATGAAGATACAACAACAAGAAGTGAATGGATGATGGCAATGGGTGAGGAAATAGATTCAATCCAACGGAATGATACATGGGAGTTGGTGGATAGACTAGAGGGGAAGAAGATAATTATCTTGAAATGGATATTCAAGATCAAATATAAAGCAAATGTGGAAATTGAGAAACTCAAAGCTCGAGTAGTGGCCAAAGGATACTCTTAGCAATTGGGCATAGACGCAGAGGACGCCTTTGCACCGGTAGCTCATATAGAGACAGTGAGATTTTTGTTTGCCTTGGCAGCCCAGAAGGGATGGTCTTTGTTTCATCTTGATATTAAGTCTGCATTCTTGAATGGAGAAATAATTGAGGATTTGTATATAGACCAACCCAGGGGTTTGAGGTAGAAGGGAAGCAACACATGGTTTACAAACTCAAGAAGATACTCTACGGATTGAAACAGGAACCCAGATCATGGTACAATAGGATTGATTCATATTTCTCTCAGCAGGGATTCCAGAGAAGTGAAATTGAGCACACATTGTATAGAAAGACTCACAACAATGGTGATGTACTGTTGGTATGTATATATGTAGATGACAAACTATGTATGAGCTCCTCAATCTGCTTGATCACTGAATTCAAGTCTGAGATGTAGAAGAATTTTGATATGACAGATCTTGGACTACTAAGTTGTTTCTTAGGGTTGGAACTAATGTAGGATGAACATGGCGTATTTGTTGCTCTGAAGAAGTACGTGTAGGATCTATTGAAGAAGTTCAACATGATGAAATGCAAAGCAGGCATAACTCCAATGTGTTCCAATGGGTAAAATTCCCGAAACAGTCCCTCTATTGTCCTAGGTGTGCCCTTTTAGTCCCTATATTATAAAGTGAGCCTTTTAAGTCCCTCTATTATTATGATAAAGTTGTGTATTTTCTTTTTTTTGAACATTGTTTGCTCTATATGTTTTCTTTCAATAAATCACTAGTTGGTTAATTGAAGAACAAATAAATTTATTGCAAACATACAGAACTCAACAAACATAAAATGCTCAAGAAAAAAAAATTCATTTGTGATTAACCTTCATCTCATCTCTAAAATTTGTCATCAAACTTATAGATGAACTTATATAAATCACATCATCAACATATATACAAACTAGTAAAGCATCTCCCTCATTATTTAGCTTTTAATATAGAGTGTGTTCTGTACTACTTCTGAGAAAACCTTGAGACTACAAATAACTGTTAAACTTGCTATACGATGCTCTAGGTGCATGTTTCAATCCATACAATGCTTTATGTAATTTATACACCAAGGGCTCTTTCCCTTGTAATATAAAACCTTGAGGCTGTGCAACATACACTTCTTCTATATTTCCATTCAAAAATGCTAACTTTACATCTAATTGAAACACATGGCAATTCTTTTGTGCAGCAAGAGCAAACATTAACCTTTCTGTCACCATTCTTGCAACCATATCAAAGATCTCCTCATAATCCACCCCAAACTCTTGAGTATAACCTTTGGTTATAAGTCTAGCTTTAAACTTCTAAATCTCACCATTGGGCTTGTATTTTGCCTTGTATATCCATTTCACACCAATTAATTTCTTTTCAAATGGTAATTCAGCCAACTCCCAAGTGTTGTTCTTCTCTATAGAATTTATTTCTTCTTCCATAGCCTTTCTCCATTCAACATGTTGTGTTTCTTTGAAATTTCCAGGATCTGTTACTGTCAAAGCAAAAGAACAACTTTCATAAATATCTCTCAAGGTTCTTACTTTTTGTGTTGGTGACTCATCAACTTCAGTTTCACCAACTTGAGCGAAAAATCTCCTTGGAGAAATTTCTGTACTACTGCCTAATTCTCATGAAGTATCAGTCCTTGATACATTATTCTAGTCTTCTTGATTTCCAACTAGATTTGTTATAGATACTAAATTTCCCTCTCTGACCTCCTATGGAACAATTTTGTGTGTTGTTGTTGTATTATTTTTTTTGCCCAATTCCACTTCTCATTCTCAGTAAACACTACATCTCTACTAATAATGAAATTTTCAGAAGTTGGAATATAAATTCTGATGTGTCACATGTGCATACATAACACAACTAAACACTGTTAAATGAGTTACTATTGGTTTCACATCAAAAAAACCTTCATGTGAAGTTTTCTTTGGAATAGCAAACGTTGGTGAAACATTTGATAAATATACATCAGTTGATAGTGCTTCATCCCAAAATACATTTGGTAGCTGACTAGAATTCAGCAAGCTCCTAGCCTTTTCAACTAAAGTTCTATTTTTCCTCTCAGCAACTCCATTTTGCTGAGGGGAATAAGGCACAGTCAGTCCATGTTTAATCCCTCTTTGAGTGAAAGACATATTAAATTCCCTAGACAGAAACTCTCTTTCTCTATATGTCCTTGGAATTTCCAACTTCTGGCCAGATTGTCTTTCAACAAAAGCAAGGAAATTTTGGAAATTACTGAACACTTCATGCTTGTACTTCAAAAAATAAACCCAACACATTTGAGAGCAATCATCTATAAACAACAAAAAATACCTGTTGCCCCCATGAGACTCAATTTGCATAAGCTCACAGACATTTGCATGGACTAAGTGCAATTTGTGTCTAGCTTTCCAGGATTTTCCTGACTGGAATGGTAACCTTGCAAGCTTCCCAAAAATACAGTCTTCACAGTCATTTTTCTCCACAATTGGTAAACCAAGCACCATATTGTACTAATGCAAACATTGTACTTCAGTAATAATTAAAATGTCCATATCTTCTATGCCACAATGAAGATATATTTGCTTCTGAAAAAACCACATTAACATGATCACAGCGTGAAATTTTCATAGGAAATAAGTTATTTCCTTTTTTTTGCGCAACCAACAATTAAACACCACTTTCTGCATTTTTAATACTACACCCTTGCTTGCTAAACAATAGATCATATCCACTACTCATTAATTGCCCTACACTAAGTAAATTATGTGCTAAATTTAGCACATACAGCACCATGAATTAATTTCACATCTTCTCCATACATCTTAATTGCCACATAACCTTTTCCATGAACTTTCACTTCTTTATTGTCTCCAAGCTTGACTTTATGACATACTGTTTCATCCAGTTGATGAATGTTTTTTTTCCCAGTCATATGACTAGAACATCTACTATCCAATAACCAAATATTTGAATCTTCAACTTCTGCTCCATGATTGACCATAAATAGGCTGCCAAAATCTGAAGAATATCTGTCCCTTTGAGAACTAGAGCTAGTCTCATAATTCCTGTTCTGATTGTACCAACAATGTAATTGTGTTTGCCCATATTTCTTACAATTGAAGCATTGAACATTTTGAAAATTACCTCTGCCAGATCTTTGACCACTGAATTGTCTTCCAACATGTCTCTAACCTTCAAAAGACCTTGTATTGGAATTAAATTGTGTTGATTTCTCTGATCATCATAATTTCCTCTTCCTTCACCTTAATTCCTGCCTCTACCTCTCATTTATCTTCCTTTAGCTCTTGTGAAATTTCTTCCTCTGCCACCAAACCAACCTTCAGAGACTTCACCTTTCATCAAAAACACTTTATCATATGATTTATTTGAAAGCCATTGAACCTGGCTTCATGAGCTTGTAAGCTTCCACTCAACTCATTCAAAGTCAGTTTGGACACATTTCTGGCCTCTTCTATTGAAGTGATAACATGATCATATTTAACTGTTAAGCTCCTCATCACCTTTGAAACCACTTCCTCATCTTCCAACTCATAATAAAGCCTTTTTATCCTATTCACAATTGCAACCACTCTTGTGATGTACTGCTGGACATTTTCATCATCTCTCATTTATAAGATTTCAAATTGTTGTCTCAAAGTTTGTCTCCTTACTGAAACAATTCTTGTGGATCCATGATACTCAGTCTGAATATGCTCCCATGCCTCCTTGGTTGTGTTAAAACAATCAATCCTATCAAATATAGACTCATCAACTACTTGTTATATCATATATCATGCCCTTGCATCATCCTTCTAGCTCTCCATCTTATGACTTTCAAAACCTTCAGCTAGAGGCCCTTAATCAACTATTTTCCAAAGGTTTTGGCTTTTGAAGAGTGACATCACCTTGACACTCTACCGATCAAAGCCCTCTCCCTTAAACATAGGAAGCGAAGTTGATGTCATCTCTGGTGTTGCAGCTGTGGAACTTGAAGCTACCTTTTTCTACTATTCAATTTGAACAAATACACTCACAGCAGAAGCTTAAATAACACACAAACAACCTCACCATCAACTCTGATACCACCTGTAATCCTCACAACAGTAAAGATGAACTTCAGGAACAAAAACATGGAAAACCCAGAGAGAAAGCTGAAAAAAACCACTCCAAGCTCTCTTAATTTCACACCAACATCCATACATTAAACAACAATTTCAGACAATATTCAAACAAAGTTTGATGAGTTATTACTAACCTGCCACAAGCCTAACAATTCAACCACTTAACCAAGCATTTCACTCGAACTTAAACCAATGCATCCTAATTTCAGATTCTTCGCAGCTTAATTACCCTCTTGCTTTTTAAAATTTTTCTGCTGTCAGCCTTAATCTGATCACTTCTTCAATTATTTTCTAACACTATCAACGCTTCCTCATTCGGCAAATGGTCATTGCCCTTTTATACAATCTTCCGCACATCCTATGATCCTAGCAAGACTCTCATTCTAATATACCAATTGTCATAGGTCTCATTGGTGAGCTTGGGAAATTGGAATGGAAAGATATTGTTCATGGTTGTTAGAGTATTACTCAGAGGTCACACAAGTATAACGAGTGGCAACCTCGTACGTTGCATGCCAACCTTAATTAGTGACTGGATGGATGAAGACAACGCCGAATTAGGATTAGATGTTTACTTTATCTTAGCCTATATTACAACAACAATAGCTGCTGATCTATCTTAGTTTTGTGCACTTTAAATTGAGCATGTTTCTGTTGTATTAGATGGTCCCTTTTTGAATTCCAGAGGAGATCCAGTTAAGCTTGAGCACATTGCATTGTGAGCAGAGGGGTGTTAGTATTATCTACACTTTTAACATCACAGTGGTATCAGAGCTCAGAGTCAAGATGGTCGGATGTTGCTCTTCTCCAAAAGAAGGCAATGTCCTATTCTTCAGAGGAGATAAGTACAACCTCTGGAGCTTTAAGATAAAGATCGTGGTTCATTCCAAAGACATCTGCACTATGGTTGAGAGGGGATTTGGAGCTGAAAGCGATGGCAATAGACTCAACGAGAGTAAGAAGAAGGACGTGAAGGCATTATATTTGATACAGCAAGCACTTGATGAAAGGATTCTTATAAGAATCTCTTATGCAAAGACTGCAAAAGAAGCATGGAATGCTTTGAACACTGAGTATCAAGGGAACCAGGCAACAATCTTGGTGAACTTACATGCTCTACACAAAGAGCTTGAAGCTGTGAAGATGAAACAAGGGGAGAAAGTGCAGGATTTTGTCACCAGAGTACTAGACATCATATACAAACTCAAGATGCTAGATGAACACATCGTAGAGAAGATGGTGGTCGTCAAAATCCTCAGACATCTCACCCCGCACTTTGTTACTGTGGTCTCCACCATCATTGAAGCAAGGGACATGAGCACACTCATGGTGGAAGAACTGAGTGGATCTCTGAAAAGCCATGAGTTAATCCTTTATATGGCTCATGGGTGAGAAGAAGAAGATAATGTAGCACTACATGTTCATAATCTCCGAATTAGCTATCAAAGTTTTCGAAGAGGTTATGGACGTGGGCGAGGCTTCATCAGGGGACGAGGTCGTGGTCGTGCTAGAGGGACACATTCAGACAGCTCCTAGATTGCAGAAACAACCAAGCACACCAAAGGCCTTCAATGCTTTGTGTGCAAGAAGTTTGGGCATGTTAAAGCCTAGTGCTGGTATAGAACTAAAGAGGCCAATGTGACAACGGAGGAAACATAGGGTGAAAACAGTGAAGGAGTGTTATTCATGGCAGGTAGTGGCTCAGCATGCAAAGGTGATGGTGTATGGCTCGTTGACAGTGGTTGTTCTAACCACATCTCAGGTGACAAAACACTCTTCATGGATTTAAGGAAGGCACCTCCACAAGTTATTCGTCTTGGAGATGGAAACACACTGGACGTTGCAGGAATTGGTTCTATAATTTTGCGAGGAGATGCAGGGAAAACAAGTGTGCTGACGAATGTGCAATTTGTGCCTAATCTGGCGCATAACTTGTTAAGCGTTGGTCAACTAATGTCTTCTGGCTGTAGAGTGGAATTTGCAGAGGGCTTATGCACAATTAAAGACACTAAGACAAGCATTCTTCTGGCAAGGGTGCAAATGACCCCACACCGGCTCTTTCCTATCAACACAAGGACATCTAACTGTGCGCACGTTGCTCAGGGTGATGGTGAAACATCAAATCTTTGGCACAGACGTTACTTGCACTTGAACCAGAAGATTTTACAGAGCCTGTCCCTAAATGACATGGTGGAGGGATTGCCACCTATCGCTGCAGCAGAACCATGTAAAACTTGTTTGCTGGGAAAGCAAACTAGAGAATCATTTCCCAAAGGACAAGCACTGCGTGCTATTTCGCCATTGGAGCTAGTGCATCGAGACCTTGTGGGACTAATGCAAACACCGTCTCTTGGTGGTAACCGCTATTTTTTTCTTCTAACTGATGATTTTAGTAGATACAGCTGGATCTACTTTCTTCAGAGAAAGACAGAAGCTATGGAGAAATTCAAAGTCTTCAGACAGATGGTTGAGAATCAATACTCAACACCGGTAAAGGCGTTGAGGACTGATAACGGCGGGGAATTCACGTTAAGAGAGTTCAAGGCATACTGTGAGCACAACGGCATTCGGCGATAGCTCACGGTCCTGTACTTACCTCAACAAAATGGCGTCGTCGAGTGGAAGAATCGGACAGTGATCGAAATGGCTCACTCAATGCTTCAGGAGCTGATCACACCAGTGGAGTACTGGGCAGAAGCTGTGGCATCAGCGGTGTACACGTTGAACAGATCTCCGACGAGCGCTGTAGAGAGGAAGACACCGTATGAAGCCTTGGCCGTGAGAAGGCCGAGGGTTGACCACCTGCGGGTATTTGGGTGTATGGCTTTTGCAATAGTTGACCCACAGAAGAGACAAAAGATGGATGCTAGATCACAACGGCTAGTGTTCATTGGCTACAGTGAAAGCTCCAAAGCCTATAAACTTCTTGACCCTGACACCAAGAAAGTCCACATCAGCAGGGATGTGCGCTTCTATGAAACCAAAGGTTGGGATTGGTCAAAAACCACTAACTCAGCAACTTTAAACTGTGTGCCATTTGCTTACTGAGGCGACACAGAATCTAGTGAACAAATGGAGAATATACAACCGTCAGATTATGCTGATGAACGGCCACAATTTAATCAGCAATCTGGCGCCTAGTCTCCTCCTCGTCAGACCGACATCACCGATGAACAGGAGTCTCCGGCCAGGTATAGAAGTATAACTGAAATCTACACCTCATGTTCATTCGCTTTAGTTGCAGCAAACCCTATGTTGTTCGAAGACACATCAAAGGACGAGGACTGGGTACCAGCTATGAAGGCGGAGATGTCTGCAATTGAAAAGAATAACACTTGGGAGCTCACAAAGCTCCCAAAGGGGAAAAAGGCGATAGGTCTGAAGTGGCTATTCAAATCAAACTTCAATCCAGATGATTCACTCTTGAAGAAGAAGGCAAGGGTTGTCGCCAAAGGATACTCACAACAAGAGGGAATAGATGTGGATGAAGTCTTCTCGCCGGTTGCTCGGATCGAAACTGTGCGCTTATTCTTTGCCATTGGAGCACAAAACCGGTGGCCTTTATATCAACTTGACGTCAAAACTGCGTTTCTAAATGGGAGATAAAGGAAGAGGTTTATGTATGTCAACCTGAAGGGTTTGTGGTGAAGGGGAAGGAGGAACAAGTATACAAGTTAAGGAAGGCCCTGTATGGACTTCGGCAAACCCCAAGGGCCTGGTATAGCAACATTGACATTCACTTCCATCAAATCGGGTTCAGGCGAAGTCTTAATGAACCCACTGTATATGTGAAGCATAGGGGAAGTGATGAGGTGATGATGCTCTGTTTGTATGTAGATGATATCATCTACATATATCATCCACATTGGGTCTTTAACTGAAATGTTAAATGAATTTAAGCTCAGCATGATGAATACCTATGAGATGTCAGACCTGGGTGAGTTACAATAATTCCTAGGATTGGAAGTAAAGTAATCTCACGACTAAGTGTTTGTGTCCCAACACAAGTATGTAGAGGGTATGTTAAAGAAGGATTGGATGCTCCACTACAAATCTATTGCAAGTCCAATGAACAACAATGAAAGACTGCACCTTGAGGACAATTCTGGCAAGGTAGACCAATATCAGTATAGGAAACTCGTTGGTGGGCTACTATACCTCACGCGCACAAGGCTAGACCTCATGTTTGCAGTAAGTGTGGTATCACGATATATGCAGAACTCCACCGTGCATCACCTGGGCACAGTAAAGAGGATATTGCGCTACGTCTCGGGAACGACTGCATATGGACTCCATTATCACCACAACCATCAGTTCAAGCTTACTGGGTATTCGGACAGTGATTGGGGAGGTTCTCAAGATGATAGAAGAAGCACATAGGGTTGGTGTTTCTTCCTTGGGTCTGCAGCTATAGATTGGAGCTCAAAGAAGCAGCAAGTCACTAGATTATCAAGCACGGAGGCCGAATATATCTCTCTGACTTCGGCCGCCTATGAAGGAGTGTGGTTACGACTTTTGTTAGAGGAACTAGATGAGAAGCAGAATGAAGTATTATATATTGTGATAATCTCTTTGCCAACCATGCATGGGAGAACAAAACACATAGACACTCGATTCCACTTCATCTGTGATATGGTAAGCAATGGATCGAAGTCTAGATATACACTACTGCAATACCAATGCACAACATGCAGACATATTCACTAAGGCGCTGCCTAGCCACAAGCACGAGTTCTTTCGTGATGCATTAGGATTGAAGAACCTCTGAGTAAGGGAAGGATGTTGGAGTATTACTTAGAGGTTACACAAGTACAATGAGTGGCTACCTAGTACGTTGCATGCCAACCTTAGTTAATGACTGGATGGATGAAGACAGCAGCAATAGCTACTGATCTATCTTAGTTTTGTGCACTTTAAACTCAGGATGTTTCTGTTGTCTTAGATGGTCCCTTTCTGAATACCAAAGGAGATCCAGTTAAGCTTGAGCACATTGCATTGTGAGCAGAGGGGTGTTAGTATTATCTACACTTTTAACATCACAATGGTTCCATGCAGCAAAGTACTCCTTAACTTTCTAAATCTTTAAAACCTTCTTCAAATTCCTTGTACACAGCAGGCCTCCAATTAAAACTCTCTGGGATCCAATTGCCAATGATGGGACACTCACATCCACTTGAACTCTCCTTCTTCAATTGATGAGTCAACTCTCATAAGATGTCTTCGCACCATCATGCAGCTTGGAATCTGTGGAATTTGGCCCAGATCTGAAGCAATTTGGTTCAAATCTGAAATTTTTAGTTTGCTGAAATGCCATTGGAGACGTGGCAGGCGATGTTGAAGGAGGCTGATGAGATGGAGCTTTGATAACACTTTGTTAAACCAAATAAAACAAACAACACCTTTCCATGCTCAACTAGACACATAGAACACTGAAATCACCATACAATCCATACAATCTAGCAGCCCTTACAAGATTTACAGCAAGAAATAAAGAGTTTTCAAAGTACACTAGGTTGGGGTGTGTTCTTGTTAAGATCTCTGATTTGTTCCTGATCGCTGATGCTGCTGAGGAGTTTGGACGAATAGCTATTGTTCTGCTGTAAGGCCTGGATGAAAACTACTGTAAAATCACTGTTAGGAAGAGAAAAATATAGGAATGGAATTTAATTAACACACCTCTTCACATCACACATTTAAGATTATAATCTTTATAAGGATACAAGAGATAACAATTACGCAATCAAAATCACACGCATCCCGATACATCTCAGTAATACGTAGTATTAAGAATGCATAAACAAGTACAACATGGTAACATTGATTTGGCCACAACAGTTATAGCAAAACAAAATTAATTAGGAAAAAAATAATAAACGGTGCAAATAATAGAAACAAAAAAGGTTTCACTGGTATAAAAGAAAACTCCTTTTGAATTGCTGAAAATGAGAGAACATTGAAATCCGCATGCGTTGAAAATATCATTCACCATTAAAGTAATGGGCATCAAAGAAGATCTGCATATTTGTTTACCACCTCTTGAGGTACTTCCAAGTAAACCCAAATAAAACAAATCCAAAATCCAAAGCTTTCAAGGAGCAAAGAAGCATGAGCTTCTCCCTTATTTAAAATTTAAAACAAACCGCTGACATAATAACACAAGCAATGATCACCCGTGACCATCATCATCACATCGCATGCTTCCAGATCTAAGGCTTGGGACCAAAATCGAAGTTTGCGCAAGTGGTCTGTTGAAACAGCAGAGAAGAGCTAAACCGAAGAACGGAAGTAGCCAAGTCAAACTCCAAGAACTTGTTCTCCAGTTGATGCCCACCAATCACAATCGAAGTGCGAGGAGTCAACCCTCCATCAACCAAACCCAAGCAAACCACCCCTTTCTCCTTCACCTCCACCATTGATCAGTTAGCTCCAAACACCCTCCAATAAACATCCTCACTGCCTAAAACCAGGTCAATAATTGGCACGTCGGGCCCAACCCTAGTGCTCTTCATGCTCTCAGAGCTAAAGCAAGTCTTGAACGGTTCCACTGGTGCCACTGTCACGCCCCGAACCCGGCTCGCCGGACTCGACGCGTTGACAAACGGCCGTATGCCCACCAGGCCGAGACCAAGTGGGCACACAAGGCCTCAATACCTGTCTCTCAAATATAAATCATAATAATATACTAATTCCGATCAAACCTACAGAATTAGAGAAACGAAAAATAATCGGATTTACAGCCAAGATTCACAGAATACTAAAGGTCTTAACAGACAACAGACTTATTAAACAAAAAAACTAGACTCCTGCTAGCCACCTGTTGATCACTCAACGGTCCCCGCTAAGCTAGTCACCACACACCTACCCTTGATCTGAAAAAGATAGAACAACTATTTATGAGCTAAACAGCCCAGTAAGCAACCACTAAAAGCCAATAGTAATATAGGGATCACAAAAAAAATTCAATAGTTTCAAAAACATGCTCATATGCAATGTTGCACAATAATTAACAAAACCAAAACCCAGACTTAAGAATATTTCAGAAACGTACTTAAAAGTAACGTTATATAATGAATATCAAAAATAAATATCCAGACAATAAACCATTTCAGGCAAACAAAATTTTCAGATGAACAAGTATATATGTCCCCCAAATAACTAATGCCAAAAACAAAATATCAGAGGTCATTTGTTTACCCTCGGTGACCCGAGCCAGAATATCAGAGTTCATTTGTTTACCCTCGGTGACCCGAGCCAGAATATCAGAAGCCGTTATTCTCCACCGACGGAACGGTGCGAAACTATAGTTTCTTATCAGAATCAGAATTCATGTCGACACGGTCAGTGTTTAACCCCCAATGACAGGGTTATTGCAAAGTTAATTGGGGACTACGATTTATAGATCAAAATAGTTGATGTTCACAAACAACAGAATAACAAGGTTCAAACTGAGCGAAAACAGAATAATCTGCTAAACAAAAATATTAAGATTCGCATGATCCCATTTTCCGTATATCAAAATAAGCCAATTATTTTCAAATCAAATAACTTAACGAACATGTTGTAAAATAAATTTATATAACTCAAAATAAGAAATAATCAAAACAGTAATTTAGCAAATATTGAAAAATATATACTTATACTGAATTTATATGTGGTTTACTTACCTGGAACAATATCCCCAAGCTATAGGATCCACTCAGACATCAAAATCAAGATTCGGGCAAAAACCCTAAACATGAACATCACACTTGTCTTAAATTCCAAACTTACAAACAAATATTGACCACTAGTTAAACATGATCGAGGATCTAAATACTAACTGTGCTAGCAACACCGGAATGCACAATGTATTACTTACCCCACAAGTATGCTAAAATCAAACCCACAACTATATATATATGTGTGTGTATATATATAGACACATGTGGCTAATGAGCAAGGGTAATGCAAAAGAAGTTTTCAGAAGGGTATAAATGCAAAAAGGGTCAATATCTTATTTTTAAATTCGGATTCTTTCAAGGGTATAAGATAAATTATCAAGTCTAATGGAGATATGAACTATTTCAACATGACCAATAGGGACTAAAATATGCATAACTTTGTCTAACATCCTCCAAATCACAAAATTATTTCTTTAACGAAAACTAGACAGAGAAGGCTATGACATATCCAAAATTTGAATTGATCAGAATACTATTAAATTTATATCATCCATTTGAATGTTCATCTATTTCTGTAAACCAGTAAAATCATATACGACCCTTTTAACATGCATATCTCTCCAAATACATCCTAAAATAACATGATCTTTTAGGAGTAGATAGTTAATCGCAAAAGGAACAACTTTTGTATTTTGCACATGGCCGGATTCAACCTTTAAAACCATCAACAATATTAATCAATCTCCAAGGTCTGCACAGAATACTATTTGACGTAGTTACACTAATATGGTCGTATATCATAAAATACAGATGTATAAAATCTGAAATTTTGCAGGTCATTAGTTAACATCGAACCCTATAACTTTCGTATTTTCCACTTTGCTCGATTCAATCTCTAATGTCATGTATTATGGCCGTCAATTTTCAGGTTTTGTAGATAATACACTAATAGGGTTATATTTTTACAACCACAATTATATAAAATCTGAAATTTTTGCTGAAATAAAATCTATGTTTACTTTCTTGGAAAAATCCCTAATCATGTTGGGAAGACAAAACATGCTATGCATTTCTATACTTGGAAATCAAAATAAACGAATAAAATAAAAACACGGTTATTTATGGAGATCAAACAACACACAATCAAAACCCTAAATCCGAATAAGCGGATGCTTACGCATTCCTAATGTATAAACTTTATCTTTTTCTCCAAATTCAGAAATTGTCACCCTCATTGAGCATATATAATGACGTTCAATCCTCTTGCTCTTCATATTGGACTTAAGGTTCATAAAATCAATGAGACACAAGATAACAAAGGAAAAGAAAAGATATCTCACTTATGATCAAATAGACCTAGATTCGAGAAAGTGGTGCTTACATTAAGAAGTAAGGGACAAAGATTTGACGGTGAGATCCTTTCCTCCTCATCGCCGTCGGTGCTTCAAAAAAACGAGGCTTGGCCTTGGTAAAATCCTCTCGTGGGTTTTCGAGGCTTTCTCCTTATGATCTATTGGTTACGGGGATAAGATCATGAGGTTTTAAAATTTAAAATGAAATTAAGAAATAAAAATCTAATCTAAGGGCTGAGATTAAAAGATGGCTTTACAAATGATAAGGTTGGGAGGTTTAAAATTTGAAAAAATATCTTAAAAAGATAATCTGAAGGCTATTAAAAAGTGGATTTTACAGCCACACTCTTCATCTTCTTAGCTTTAGCTCCTTTGAGGAATGCCATGGTGACCGCCTTGTAGATGCTTCTTTCCATGGTGGTGAACGGTGTCACCGTGCTTATCTTGGTTCCGCCCACTCCTTTGTCATCTATGCCCAGCAGTGTTGTGTTTATCTTCACTGCTTCACCATCAACCTTTATTGAGCTAACGCCAATGAAATACTCAGAGGAAGCTTCTCCTGGGAAGGAGAATCCTGCAGTGCTCACCGGGTTAGTAATAAGTGGTGTTCTCATGAGAGAGCTTGAAATATCTATACCCGGGGCGAGCTTATAATTGCCTCCATTACCAACAAAGATAAAACCATTAGAAGATGGAGATGAAGAAAGACACAGTGCGAACTGCGGATGAATGTTGAAAACTGGTGACAACTGAGTAGGGATAGCGATCTTGGACCGGCCAAAGCCAGCAACACCATCAACACCACTGGCCAAACCATCTCGCAAGATATTTCCTCCACAGGAGAAAAGGAAGCGAGGAACTGTGGCGAAGTTGCCGTGAATGGACCGAAAGAGAACGACATCATCGATGAGATCATCGCCTTCAAGTATGACGTGGCTGATGGGGTTCTCCACGTAGAGACCACAAGTGTTGTTATTGCAGTTGGGGCGGGGAGTGTCATCGCAGGTGTTGCAGGTAGTTGGCCCGGCGAGAGCACACTGGGTGGAGTTGCACCGCGCCGGACGGTAAGACGATGAGACGTAGTTATCTTCGCAGATTACCCACATGAAGCCGGTTCCGATGTCGACGAGGAGCCTGACGGGGACAAGAGGTGTTCTTTGGTAAATGCCGGTGATGTATTGGAGGGTGGTGGGATCTTTTCTGACTGGAAAAACTAGGGTATCATGGGTTTGAGTGGAGAGGGAGATGAAGAGGAAGAGTAGAGTGGAGAGGAGGAATTCATTGTAATGTTGAGAAGCCATTGAGTTGATGATGTTGATGATGTTGTGAGGATCTTGGGCTGGATTTTATTGGCTTGATGAATTAACGCATGTGATTTTTTCATGCATGTTTTAGAATAGATAATATAATCTATTCATTTGCCAGCTGTTGGTGGAGAACCACGCTACTGCAAAATGGTTGTATGTTCTTGACCTTGACCGGAAAGTGGAAGCAATAGTGTTGAACTGTGCAAAATATTTGGAACGTGGGGGATGCAATGAATTGCATTAGTTAAATATCTGGGATTATTATACTACACCATTTTTTACTTTTACAAGCGGTTTGGTAGAGGGGTTTTAAAAAACTCCCTCTATAATTATCTAAATATTTTTTCTCCCAAAATATTAGAGCCCGTTTAAAAAAACCCTTCTACATTAAATTAATAAAAAATTAAAACTCCTCTCTCTCTCTCTCTCCCCATCCATTCACTCACACTATCAGACTCTCTCTTTCTCCCTTCACACACACACTCACGCACCTCTCTCTCTCTCTCTCTCTCTCTCTCTCTCTCTTTCTCTCTCTCCCCTTTCATTCTCTTTGAAGACTCTCTCTCTCGTTTCCTTGAAGGTGAGCTCCATCCGCTGCCGCTCACCGTCGCCACTCACTTGCTTTGAAGACGAACTTCATCCGCCCCGCTGCCGCTCACTCTCTTTGAAGACGAGCTTCATCCGCCACCGCTCTCTCTTTTTCCCTTTCACTAGAGTTGAAAACGAGCTCCATCGCCGGCGCATCTAGGTTCGTTCCCTTCCCTTTCATTTTCTTTTGGAGATGAGCTCCATCATCATTTGGGCAATTTTGTTTCTCATTCATTCTCTCTTTGAAGACAAACTCCATTGCCTGAGCCGCACCGCCGGAATGAGCCTATTCATCGCCGCATCCACATAATCAAACCATAGGTATGTATGATTTTAACAGAGTTGGTGTTTTTGTTTTGGTGTTTATTACTAATGTTGGAAGGGAAAAGTTACTGTTAATTAGTTTTTTGTTTATGTGTTGTTTTCTTGTATTTGTCTTTGGATGATGAGATAAAAAGAATGAATGTAGTGGTATCTTGGGTGTCTGTGATGTGTTTACTTCTTATCTATGTATTATTCTCTAGTTAATGTTGTTGCATTTGAGAGAGACAGAGAGAGAGATGTGATTTTGGGGTTTTGTAAGGTAATTTATGTAGAATCATTTGATGGGAAATAAGTTGTTCAGTTATTATTATGTCTGTTAATTGTAATAGATATAGTTTTTACAGTTTCCAAATAACAAAATGAAATGTTAAGCCAAGGGAGGTTTAGGTCCTAAGTTTGAAATAAGCTTTAGATGTAATGGTGACTAGTCCCAATTGAACCAGCTTTGAAAGAAAAGAGACATGCATTGGATGCCCATATTTAACACAATAATATTGTTGTACGTATGTGTATCTTATGGTAGGTCTATAGGAGTTAGGAGGGAGAGAGTTTGATTAGCATCCGTCCACTCTATAATCTTGTTTTGATGGTGCAACACCATACCCAAGAAGAGAACAAAGTATATAATATACATATAGCCCCACCATATATGAACTTGTGAGTTTGATGCTGTTGGGATTAACATACTTTGAATATATATATATATATAATCTATCTTCTACTTAATTTATTTATATATATAGCAAGAAGATAACAAAGTTGGTAATGACTCTAATTAGTAATTAACATCTGAATGTTCTGGATAGTATACAATCAGAAGGTATAGAAACATCATGCATGCTTTGTTTTGCTTCCTTTTTACATCATGCATGTCTCACTTCATGCATGTCCTCGTTCATGCACCGCCCTCACCAATATACACCTCTAATGGAAGCTACCTTATATACACTTTCTTTCGGTGCAAGTGGAACTCTGGTTGTTGACACACGCCCATCAAATGCAAACTTAATTTTAAGGTCAAATCACTCACTAATGACTATAATGATCCATATTAGAGCAGTATTCATCATCTCCTGCAACTTCTTAGTTCAATACTTCAATACTAGTCCTTGTATTATAATTACATGAACCGGTCATAAAACTGAGTCATTATTAGACCAATGAATGTAGCACCGGGTGCCGATGATTTCGACAAAGGGGAATGGATTTGTTTATCAATTTCTATCCCTTTCTTTCTTTCTCTGTCACAGTATCTTGTTTTTTCAAAAAAATGGGTTGGTTCTCTGTTCTCATAAGTTCACACATAGACTTTATAATGCAAGATATTATTATGGTCCAGAGCTTGGTGGTGCTGGTGGCATTCTTGATCAACAGTCTATCATGATCAACTATCCTTATCCCTTTAGAAGCAAAGCCATTCTTGATCAAGGATAAAACATTCGCACAAAAGTTTTAGTTCAACAAGCCTGTGACCAACTGTCTTTTTAGTATTAGGCAGAGACATGCTTATTGACCCAACATTAAATATGCGCACATAAGCTAGGAAAAGTGTTGAATCTTGATCATCCATGTTTATCAGTTCAAAGATTGCACAATATCTCAAGTAGAATCTAGGGGCACACATTTGGTCAATTCAATCCAAAATTTAAGAAAACCAACATATCTTAGCTTTCAATTTCCAACAACTGAACCTACCTGGTAATTGATTAAAAATACGAAAAATTTTCAATTGTCTTGGTTAATTCCATAACATTATTAATATAAATTTAATTTATTTTCATCCATACAACAACATACCATGAAAATTGAAATGAACATAAATACAACGAGTCATTAGTACAAAGTGTTAATACATGATAATTGGAGCAAGTACAATTAACAACTTTACAAAGTTTGAATTTAAAGGAATACTTAATAGACAATTACCTATACAAATAACATGTTAAATTTTCGTTAAACTAACAAAATACTAACAAGGAGAATCAAAGATAATATTATAGGTATCCATGAGATGACCTAATGGTTTGATTGAATACCAATCATAACAGTTATTAGTACTAATGAGTTTGATTCTTCAATTACTTGAGGTGAAATTTATGAAATTCCAATTGAACAAACATAAACAAATAACCGGAAAATAAAATTGAACCCACTGGAATATGCCTTTGAACCAAACCAATTGAATAAAATTCACTGAATAAAATTTGTTCAGTCTAATCCAAATAGTGCATACTACTAGTAGAATCCTAAGTGATACAAGCAGTTTGCATAGGTCTTCAACATCCAGGTAATAAAGTAGTGTCTTCCATGTTGATCCCCTACAAGTTCACAATAGTTAAAAAAAATCTCTTGAACATCCATAACTACTTAATAGCCCTTAAATTTAATTAAAACATGTCATGCATGATAAAAACATTTTTTTACTTCATGCATATTCTTGCCTAAAACCTTCTGCTTATGCAGGAACATTCCTGTGCTTTTCAGGATTACATACAATTGTTTATAACCTTTATGTCATGCCTTTTGAATCGTGTATTTGTCATATACTCCTAATTATTAAATTTGACCCTTTTGTTTGATGGTTGATGCTGCTCTGGGTGGAGATCCCTATGTATATATTGACTGGGACGTGTCTTTCGTCTCCGCAGCACCTCTTGGTGTTAAGCAGCTTCAGAGGATCTTGGTGAACCACAAGGTGCTTTTTTTCTTCTTCTTTGTTCTTTTTTGATTTTTGTTGATATGAGATCAAGTTCAGCTTTTTGTCAACTGCCATCAAAGGCAAAGTCTCTGATTTCTGATAATATGACCCTTTGGATGACATTCTTTTGTTGTTGTGCTGTTTTTATTCCCCATGGATGAGTGGAGTCCTGTTTCTGTCATACATAAAGCTATAGATTAGAAGGTAACTGATTAGTCAGAGCCAAATATTCCAATGTTTTGAATGGAGAATCATATGGGTGGTTCAATTAGTGCTTCGAAAGGCCTCACTCTTTACAATGTGGCACCTGTTCTGTGCAAGAGCCAAAATGAGAGCAGTTTGTAAAATGAGGTCTCACTGGACAGCTGAACTCTAAAGGGAATGAGCAAACTCAATATGTAGATATAAATACAGCTAAGCCAGTTAATGGTCATTTTAGTTGACAGAAGCATGCAAGAGAATACAATGGTACATTTTGTTATGTTTTTTGTTAAAGCTTGTGGTGCTGCTTTATAGGTTTTATTATCTTTGTTTCAGGTCCTGACGATATGCCGACACACATCAAATCCTCAATGTTTGGTTGTGCCCTCACATATGTGCTCCAAGTTGCTTTACATCAATTCATTATTATTTCTTAATTTAGCAATTAAATATGTTGTACTTATGCACAGGATTCCAATTACAGATGGATGCCTTAATATGGGAACTTGGCAAGTATGTAAGCTGAGATCTAAGTGACTTTTCCTTTTCCTTTCCCTTTATGTGTGTTTATTAAAGATAGTTTTGAATCCGGCAACCGCATTTCAGATGGATCCATTAAGGTCTTCGTCAAAGCTTTAGTTAGCAGTGGCCGGAATGTAAGACTATAACTTTTTTTTCCTTGTTTTACTTTGATTAGTTTTGTAGTTTGCACTCAAACTGTGTTCATTGTAAAGTTGGGAACTTTATTGAGGAATGTCAATTTGTTGGGCACTTTTTTTAGTGCATTCTTGTGTCTGAAGAGAATGAGGAGGCGACTTTTGTGGTTCCAACTCTGCGTGGAAGGTGTTTGTTTAATTGCCTGTTGTTTTCTTGATTTGTGATGTTTATTGTGTTTGCTAATAGCTCTGGTTGATTCTTCATGGTTAGCGCAGGTACTATGTTGTTTTTGATCCTCTTGATGGTTCCTCTAATATCGATTGTGGTGTTTCCATTGGAACAGTATGGATTTTCATTGCTTTGAAATCCAGCTGAATTTAGTTTAGTTTCTGCTCATATGGGCTGAGAAAAGTTTCTAGTTCCCCTCTTTTCTATGACTAGACTGTTCCATCTTCCGATATTCGGCATTTCCATGGGACAAGATAAAGATAAGCCATCTCTTGATGATGTCCTGCAACTAGGGAAGAACATGTTAGCAGCTGGATGTTGCATGTATGGGAGTTCCTGCATGGTAAAGCGCTTATAACCTCCAATCGTCTTATCTTTGGCATTCCTCACAAAGCATGTGGCTTCATGGTGACTAGAAATAACCAGATAGTAACTCATTACTTCTAATTCTTCAGCTTGTATTGAGTACTGGTAGTGGTGTTAATGGATTCACTCTCGATCCATCTCTTGGGGAGTTCATGCTGACTCATCCAGATATGAAGGTTAGTGCAAGTTGCATGAATTCTTTAGAATAATAGCACTCTTGCTAATTATTCCTTTCACTTTGATATTATGATTGTCTTTTTTAATGTGAAAAAAATACAAGTTTAATTGTAAGATCTTTGTTCAGAATCTTCAAATATATTGCATTTTATAATAGAACTTTCTTCGTATTTTAAAATTTTCTTTCATAAGTTTTGCTTTTGTTTCTCTAGGAATTAAAGCAATATCCAACTCCCAAAGTGGAGGTGGGAAATGCTGCTTTTGATTCATTGGATAGGATGAAGGATGAAAGCAAGAAAGCAACTCTCAAGCTAGTAGACATGGAATGTAGCTATCTCACTGTTGATTTCTTCCGAAAGCTTCCTCAAGATATTGAGAAAACCGGAGTCAAAGCCTACAACAGAGAATGTATACAAAGCTGCATTAGCTTTAGGAATTGCAAACCAACTTACCAATATACTCCGGGATGTTGGAGAAGAGTGAGTGAAGATCATCAAAATTCAGTATTTGCATGATTAAATATGAGGTCTTATGTTTGCTGCAGTGCGAGACAGGGAAGAGTACATTTTGGTTTTTAAAAATTCTGAGATGAATGTTAATATAGTCTATTGACATGTGATTAATTAGGATTATTATTATGAATATTTCATTTTTAAAAACTTGTCATTTGGATGAATGTTTGCATGCACTCTTTTAATTCTCTATAGGAGTGAGTGGCCATGGGACAGGATAGGGGCAGGCTTCCCTCTATTCCCTTTTCCCTCAATAAATAAATAAATAACATGAAATTGCAAATTCATGGAATCAAGATATATATATATATATATATATATATATATATAACCCTCTACCGCTTCTAAGTTATAGAGGTGGTTATAACCGCCTCTACAACTTATGAGTTATAGAGGTGATTATAACTGCCTCTATACTTAATAATTTCTAATTTTCACTAATTGTTTTAGAGGCGGTTATAACCACCTCTACCGTTTATAAATTCTAGAGGCGGTTATAACTGCCTCTATAACTTAACATTTTCGAGACGGTCATAACCGCCTCTAAATTTGGGATAAAAAAACCGCCTACATATTTAAACCTTACCATGACAGTTGTTAAAAACTGGCTCTAAAGTGTAGAGCCGGCTTGATGCGAGGCGGGTTAGAGGCGGTTTAAAAAACCAATACTAAAGCTAGAGAGGCGGTTAAAACTGCCTCTGTAGGTTTTGAAAACCGCCTCTAAAACCCTTTTGTGGTGTAGTGTTAAATTGTCTTATAATCTGCAAATATAACAAATAGAATAAGCATGCAAATAATGCAAAGAGAGATCATCATCTGATTGAATTAAGTTAGTTTTAATACTGCCAATTATAATTACAAAAAATTGTGAAGTGATTTTTTTATTCATTATGGATAAAACCACGTATCCAAACCTTATCTTCTTAATATAAGGAGAGAAATAAAATACTACTAGTACAATATAAAAGTGGTGCTGATGGCAAGGATTTCTTAATCTATTACAATAGGTCTTTTATGTAGAATGTTTATTTTAGAGAAGATCCAAAATTGAATCTCAAAATCAGTGCAAAATAACAGCATATATAGATGCTTATTGACTTCGCTTTTACGCATGTGCACGTATCTGATTTTCCTTAAATGAGAGACATTTATAGTCTATTTGTCAAAACAATTAAATAAATAAAATAAAAAAAGTATTGACAATTGAATTTATTATGCAATGTTTATAATATATTGCAAAACGTTCTGTTATATGGAGAGTGCCAATGTTTAGAAATCCCAAATTATAATACTCTTTAACTCCCTGATATGAATCACATTTTAAATAAGACATGTTGTTAAATTTGCAAGGGACAAAGATGGAGGACAGGGTGGATTAATTACCAATAGAATGTTGGCAACTTAGCAAATTTGTTAAATCAGTTAAATTGGTTATTGTTGGTTGAATGATTGGGAGAATATTATAAAGCTTGAAATTGAATCCATTGAACAATCAATCAAATGAATTACAGAGAGTTTTGTTAATGAAATCACATTGAATTTCATCTTCTTCATTGAGTCTTCACTTTCATTGTTGTCTTATTCTGATGTAGTTCTACATATCACACCAAAATGGTATCAAAGAAAGTTCTTCCGACCATGGCGAATATGAAGATTCATTCTCAAGAATGGAGGAAGAAGATCACACCAATGGTGACTGAATGTAAACATAGACAAGAGGTGAGGTTGCAAGAGATGGTGATGGAGCTGAAGTCCTTAATTTCTGGTTTGAGCTACCAAAATGAGCAGAAGAGGGTTCTAAGAAGTCCAAAGAGACAAGGATTCAGTGATGAAGATGAAGCAAGAAAGAGTTCTTGTGCCAAAGATGCCAATCCTTGGGGAAGTGCCATGAAATTGGAATTTTCTACATTCCATGGAGAGGTTTTAGAAGGTTGGCTCTTGAGGGATGAATATTTCTTTGAAAGTGGGAGGATCAGTGCGGAGAATAGAGTGAAGGTTGCTACTTTTCATTTGGAGGGAAGTGCTATTCAATGGCATCATGGATTTGTGAACAATAAACGCTCTAGAGCTTATGCAAATTGAGATGGATATGTAAGGGCCTTGGGTGCAAGGTTTGTCACCCATTTGTTTGATGATCCATTAGCAGAGTTGAGGAATATGATGAAAAGGTGCTCTTTGCAAGAATATTTTAATGCATTTGATGAATTATATCCAAACATAAGTATTATTGAAGAACAACATGTCAATTTTTTCTTATCTTTTTAATTTGCATGATAAACTACAAGTGCCAATTCGAAGGTTTAAGCCTAGAACTCTAGTTGATGCATATTCTTTAGCTAGATAGCAAGAATTATCAGTGCTAACCTTACAACAAAGGCCCAAACCTGTCAATAAACTTGGTGAGAATTTAGTAGTTGGTTTTTTTGGGGAGAAACGAGACAATCAGAGTTACTAAGCTGTAATTTTTCTTTGAAAGTACTGTAGCAGTATTGTAGCGCTTACATTGTAGCATTCTAAAATTCAGCAGCCTGCAATCTGCACAGGTTGAAGCATGGCCTCATTGGCTGGAGCACGGTCGTGCAGGATTAAGCATGGCCGTGCAAGGCTTTGTTTCTGAATTTTTGAGGATCAAATCCCCCCCTCTTTGAGTACAAGTTTTGGGATCTAAACAACGTACTAAAATTGTTAAACACCAACAAGCAAGACTCATGATTTATAATGAAAAACCCTTTAAATTGAGGGAAAACCCACGGGACTCCTTAGAGCCACTTAGAATCGTTTTCACTATGTCAGTAAAGGGGTAACAATGAATTAATCTCTAGCTAACTAGAGGCATACAAATGCAAGAGATTTTAGGAAAAGAACTACTCAAACAACCTCATTATCATACAAAGATGAACGACGACTATTTCAAGGAGAATTGGAAGAAATCAAACCAATCGTTTTGTAGATCTTCTTCCAAGGATGCTCTTCTCTAGAAATGTGCGAGAAATCTGGTTCCGATCTTCTTGAAAGATCAAACCCTAGCCTTCTTCTCTTCTTCCTTTTTTCTTATTTTCCTTATCAGCTCTCTCTTAATTTCTCACTCACACATCTCTAATCTCAACAGTGATCCATTCTAATGACATAGCTTCAATTTTTTTTGTGGAGGTGGACCCCACTTATTGCAGAGACCCCTCTAAATGGGGGTTGACTCAATAATCCTCCCCCTTAGCACCATGTAGGGGGCTCAACCAGGCCTACTCTTTGCTTACAAGCTTCAAGCTTCTCTCTCCGCAAAGTCTTGATCAACATGTTTGACCAACTCTCACTAGTATAAACCTTCTCTAAGTATAATTGCTTGGACTTCAAAACATCCTGAATCCAGTGATACCTGACATAAATGTGCTTAGACTTTGAGTGAAAACTTGAATTTTTGGGGAGATGCATGGCACTCAAAATGTCACTGTAGACAATACACTTATCTTGTTGCATGCCTAATTCTTGAAGAAATTTCTTTATTCACAAAGTCTCCTTGTAACCCTCAATAATTGTAATGTATTCAGCTTCTGTAGTAGACAGTGCAACACATTTTTGTTGCTTTAACTGCCAAGATACTACTTCCCCTGCAAAAGTCATCAAAAAACCTAATATAGACTTACTGGAATCAATCTCACCTTCCATGTCTGAATATGTATACCCATTCAAGAAAGGCTCTCTACTACCAAACACAGACATACTCTAGAAGTACCTCGTAGATATTTAATATCCATTTCACTGCTATCCAGTACTCTTTTCTAGGAGTGGAGAGAAATCTGTTCACAACCCCAACTGCATGGGCTATGTCTGGCCTTTTACATACCATGGCATACATCAAACTACCAAGAGTAGATGCATAGGGGACTTTGCTCATTTCTTCATTTTCTTTATCACTTGTAAGACATTCCTTTGAACTGAGTTTAAAATGGCCTGTAAGTGGAGAAACAACAATTTTGGCCTTACTCATGTTAAATCTTTCAAAAACCTTCTCAATGCAGCTTTCTTAAGATAGCTATAACTTCCTATTCTTTCTGTTACCAGAGATCTTCATGTCAGGTATTTGCTTTGTAGTACCCAAGTCTTTCATAGCAAAAGACTTGTTCAACTCTCTCTTTAACTCTTCAATCTTCCTAGCATCATGTCCTACAATGAGTATGCCATCAACCTATAACAAAAAAATAATTAAGTCATCTTTGGAGTGTTTCTTTACAAACACACACTGGTCAGAAGTAGTCTTGGTATACCCATGATTCACCATAAATAAATCAAACTTTTTGTACCATTGCCTTGAAGCTTGCTTAAGCCTATGACTTCAAAATAAATCAAATGCTTCTTACGCTTGACTTCAAAATCTTTTGGTTGCTCCATGTATAGTTTTTCTTCTAAATCACCATGGAGAAAGGCAGTCTTCACATCAAGATGCTCTACCTCTAAATTCAAACGGGCTGTTAGACTGAGTATAACTCTGATAGAAGATATTTTCACAACTGGGAAAAATATTTCTTCAAAATCAACACCCTTTTTTTGTCCAAATCCCTTCACAACCAATCTTGCATTATACCTTAGATGCGAGCTATGATTTTCAATCTTCAGCCTATACATCTACTTGTTCTTGAATGCTCTCTTACCCTGAGGCAATTTCACCAAGTCATATGTGTGGTTCTCATGCAAAAACTTCATTTCTTCTTGCATGGCTTTAAGCGACTCTTGCTTTTTCTCATGTGCTGTAGCTTCTTAGTAGGTTTGTAGCTCTCCACCATCACTAAGCATGATATACTCACTAGCATTATATCTACTAGAAGGACGAAGTTCCATAGTAGATCTTCTCAAATAAGGCTCTACAGGTGGTACAGGTGATAATTGCTCTGTTTCTTCAGTTAGCTCTACATCATCAACTGGAGGAACATCTTCATGAACTGTATCATCACCATCTTCTTGGACTTCTCCCCCTTAATCAATATTTCTTAGAGGAGGAGGAATAAGATCTAAATTGACAGGAGTTTCAGTAGAAGAACTAGATTTTTTACCCTTCTCACCATCATTAGTCAACTGGTCTTCAAGGAACACCACATCTCTTATCGTAACAATTGTTTTGTTCACGGGATCACACAGTCTGTACCAGAATTTCACTTAGCCATAACCCAAGAAAATACACAACGTTGCCTTGTCATCAAGCTTGGAACTCTCATCCTTAAGAATGTGAACAAATGCCTTACAGCCAAACACTTTAAGATAATCATAAGATATATTTTTCCCCTTCCAAATCTTGTTTGGCACATGATCATTCAATGCTGCTGCTGGGGACAGAGTAATCAGGTCAGCTATTGTTCTTATAGCTTCCCACCCCAAAATGGCTTAGGAAGCGTCGCATATGATAGCATACACCTGATTCTTTCTTCAATTGTTCTATAAATTGATAAGTGTCTAAATACACCGTTTTGTAACGGTGAACTACTTGTACTTTCATACATTAATTGAATAAAACTACTGCCCTTTGATGTGTTTTTCTTGTTTTTCTATTTCAGGGCATCTACGGACCATTTACATTGAGAGGAGCGTTTATAATTGGAAAATCAAGGCCAAGGAGTGAAGAAACGATGGATAAATGAGCTCCGGAGGGCATCCAAGTGTTCCTACCCAACCAGGACCCTTTTAGGGCATGTGTGCGGGCTGTGCATAGCCCGCACACTGGCCGCACACCAATCAGGTATTTAAGCCCAACTAGGTTTTTTTTCTCGGGGACATTTTGACCCCCAGCGTCTCCAAGCACCCCCACGCACAAATCTTCATCAAAGGAGATCGTTTTGGAGTGATTTCAAGTGGGAGAAGACGGGAGAACTCAAAGATCTTCATCTTAGGGCTTGCCGACGAGGATTTGGCGAGTGTCAACATCACGTTTAGTCGACACATTCAAGAGGGAGTTTTTGGTGTATTATTGATGTATCTTTTATTGTGTGAATTTCCCTTCTTAATTATGTCGAACTAAACCTCCCAAGGCCGCCGGGCAACCGGTGAACCTTGGGAGGAATACTTGTATTGGATGATGTCATGTTAATCTAATGAATGCATGGTTTAGCTTAATTGGTTTCTTTCGTTCTTAATTCTTGTTCATTCTACAATGGATGGTTTCCGTAGAATTGATTTTGAATGATACTTGCTTGGCAGGATGCTAGCATGTATTAAGTCAAAGAATGTGAGAAGAGGGATTCATTGTACTGGTGCACCGGAGGTTCTGGGTGCCGGTAGCCTCTCGTAGGCTGTAGAGTTCATCTTAGCACCATTGCTCATAGATAACTCTAGCTAAGACTCTCTAGGCCCAATGACATCGTGTGGGTATCCTTAGGATAAAGGAATTTGTACTGTATTAGGGCTATACTACGGAGGTTCTGGGGTAGTCGACTTCCGAGTCTAGACGGACCAAAGTATTGCAACCCATGCATGCATTACCTATTATCTTATCATCCTTACTTATATTCTTCCCGGGAGAATCCTTGCCCGGGCCTTATCTTCTTTATTTGATTTCTTCTCGGTGTGTTTAACATGTTAGTGGCTAAAGCTTTTATTGCTTGTTTTAGTTTTAATTCTTTGCAACATTCTCTATTCTTATCTTACTGAACAATTGCTCGAAGAAGAAGTAATAGTGGACTTCGGGACCCCAGGGAATACAACCCTCTTGTGAGGTATTACTTGACGACCCATGCACTTGAGGCCGGGGAGCCGTGTGCCCGCTTTCTAGCGACACGCGCAACCGCCATCATTCATCCTCTCTGCTACACCATTAAGGTGAGGTGTTTTAGCAAGAGTCTTCTCAAGCCTGGTTCCATGGATCTTGCAATAATTCTTAAATGGCCTTCTGTACTTACCACCATTATTGGCTCTAACTGCTTTCAGCTGTTTTCCTGTCTCCCTTTCAACCTTGGGATGAAATTTTTTGAAGACATCAAGCACATGATCCTTAGTCTTAAGAGAAGTAACCCACATCTTCCTTGAATAGTCATCGATGAAAGTTACAAAATACAATGCTCCTCCAAGAGTTTTCTCTTAGTATGAATCAACTCAAGTATTTTAGATTTTTTTGATGGAGGATGCGAATGAAAGACAATTCTATGAGTTTTTTCAGCTATGCAATTAACACAAGATTTGAGAGTTATACCTTGCAAGTTGGCTAGACATTGATTTCTAGCAAAACGTTGTAGTGACTTCTCACTGATGTGGCCAAGCCTCTTGTGCTATAGATCAATGTCTCCACCTTTTTAAACTAAAGTTATCACTCCTTTGTGAAGCTTAGCTTGCAGGACATAATGTGTATTCATCTTCACGCCCTTAGTGATCACTAGGGATCCTTTGGTGAGCTTCCACTTACTTTCAATAAACCAATTAGTGAAGCCCTCATCATCAAGTCTACCGGTGGAGATCAAATTTATGCGCATATCTGGAACATGCCTAACATCCTTGAACAATAGCTTGCTTCCAAGGTTTGTCTCCAACCAAATGTCTTCAATGCCAAAAATCTTGGAGGCACCACTATTCCCCATTTTGGCATTGCCAAAATCACTACTAAAGTAGGAACTAAACAACTCATCATGAGGGATGACATGAAATGATTCACTAGAATCTATTACCTAGTCACTCCCTTAGCATACAAGACTAACACAGTTTTCATTACTGACAATTGTAACTTCCCCATCAGTAGCTACTATATTAGTTTCCTTCTCATCTTTACTTCCTTGATCTTGCTATCTTTTCAGAAATCTGCACTCCTTCTTGATGTGGTCCATTCTGTTACAGTGAAAACACTTAATATTTTTTCTACCCTTTGGCATGCCTCTGGATGTATCTCTGTTTCCATGAGCTTGAGGATACCTACTTTTTCTACTGTCATGCCTATCATGCCTTTTAAACACCAATGCCTCAGAGGTGGATTCACCTTTATCCTTACTCCTGGCTTCTTCACTTAGAAGACTTTCTTTCACCATTTCCATAGTCAGTTTGCCTCCAGGTGCAGATGTACTCAAAGGCATCACCAATGTCTCCTATCTATCAGGTAAAGAGTTGAAAAGCAACAATGCCTGTAACTCATCTTCAAGTGGCATCTTCATAGCTGCTAATTAGTTAACTAAGCCGTGGAAATCACTAGTGTGCTCTATCATACTCCTGCCACCTCTATACTTCAAATATGCAAGTCTTCTAATGATTGTAGCCTTATTTTTGAATGTGTTCTTCTCATATATGACTTCTAGCTTCTTCCAGAGTTCATCAGTTTTTACATCTTCAGAGATATATTGGAAAATGTTTACATTTACCCATTGCCTAATTGTAGCAGCTGCTGTTAGACGTGATATCTCCCACTCATCATCACTCACGTTCTCCAACTTTGGCTTTCCCATAACAGGTAGGAATAGGTCTTTCACAATCAATATGTCATGCATCTCGTGCTTCCAAATGGAGTAATTTGACGGGTTCAATTTCATCATTTCACTTGAGCTTTATCCTTTCATTTTTGTACTCAAGAAGTTTCTAGACAACCAGGCTCTGATACTACCTGTTGGGAGGAATAGGACCATTAGAGTTACTAAACTGTAATTTTCCTAGAAAGTACTGTAGCAGACTATAGCAATTGCACTGTAGCACTTTAAAATTCAGCTACCTGTCATCTGCACGGGCTGAAGCACGATCATTGTAGCAGTCGTGTAACTTGCGGGTTTGTCTGCTACTGTAGCAGAAGTACTATAGTACTAGTATTGCAGCAGAAATACTGTACCACCGGTACTGTAGTAATGTACTACAGCATTTGAAAAAAACTTTGAAATATGCAAACTGCACGGGCTGAAGCAAAGCCTCACTGGCTGGAGCATGGGGGTTGCAGGATTAAGCATGGCGGTGCAAAGTTTTGTTTCTGAATTTTTGAGGATCAAATCCTCCCCTCTTTGAATACAGGTTTCGGGATCTAAACAACACAATAAAATTGTCAAACACCAACAACAAACAAGACTCACATTTAGCGTGGAAAACCCTTCAAATAGAGGAAAAAACCATGGGACTCCTTAGAGCCACTTAAAATCCTTTTCACTATGTCAACAAAGGGGTAACAATAAGTTTCTCTCATCTAACTAGAGGCATACAATTGCAAGAGATTTTAGAAAGAGAACTACTCAAACAACATCATTATCATACAAAGATGAATCACGACTATTTCAAGGGGAATTGGAAGCAATTAGACTAATGGTTTTGTAGATCTTCTTCTAAGGATGATCTTCCCTGAAATGTAGGCGAAATCTGATTCCGATCTTCTTGAGAAATCAAACCCTAGCTGTTTTTCTCTTGTTTTTTCTTTTTACTTTCCTGATGAGTTCTCTCTCAATTTCTCACTCACACATCTGTAATCTCAACAGTAATCCCTTCTAATGACATATATAGTTTCATTTTTTTTGTGGAGGTGGGCCCCACTTATTGGAGAGGCCCCACTAAATGGGGGCTGACTCGACAGGTTTAAATCATAAGCCCCTCACAATTATTGCAATGATTGGCTATTGGAAATTAGGTCTGAATCTTTCAAAACCAAGAAACCAGAAAAGAAGACTTTAAGGTCTCCTTCCTAGCTAAGAAATGGATGAAAAGAGGGACATGAATTTGAGTTACCGATGTGATGAAAAGTACACACCTAGGCCTAGGTGTGAGAAGAAACATGTGTATAATTTACAGATTAAAAAGTAATAATTGATTGGAATGAAGATAAGGTTGAAGAAGAGACAGGTGAAAAGGAAGTTGATTTAATTCAAGAAGGATATTTATCTCTGAATGCTTTATGGGGAATTCGCAGTAATCATACTATGATGATCGAAAGGAACTGTGAAAAAAAAATGCACATATTGGTTGATACCAAAAGCACATAAGTTCCTTAATGAGAAGCTAGTCGAGGAATCGGGAAGTGTAATAGTGGAAGTGCCATGCATTTGCTTTGAAGTTGCCAATGTACAAGAATTAAAATGTGAAGTTGTGTCATGATTTTAAATTAAGTGTGAAGCAACAGGAATTCAAGGCAGATGTGTATCTATTGCCATTGGAAGGGTATGGTCTAATTCTGGGAATTTAGTGACTCAAGACACTTGGGTCTATTAGCTAGAATTTTGTTGACTTAATTATGAATTTTGAGTTGTGTGGGGGGCAATACTCATTACTTGGAAGTTAGTTTGAACAAGGCCAAGCCCTCAATATACTTACTATAGAAGAAGTGGATGGATTTTAGTGCAAAAGAAGTTTGATTAACTAGCAGGCCATAGGAGTGAAAATTTCTCAAGAAGAGCAAGGGTGGACAGTACTAGTGGAATTGTTTCAACATTTTGTCGATGTCTTTCAGGAGCCTAAGGGCCTTCCTCTACATGGGGAATTTGATCATAGGATCAATTTAAAGCCTAGAACTTAGCCAGATAACTCAAGCCCTTACATATATGCTGCAGTCCGGAAAAATGTAACTAAAAATATGGTCAAGGAAATTATGAATTCAGGTGTTATCTGGAACAATACAAGCCCTTTTGATAGCCCTGTGGTCTTAGTTAAAAAGAAAGAAAAAACCTAAATAATATATGTGGACTATAGAGGCCTGAATAAAATAACTGCAAAGAATAAATTTCCAATTCCTTTGTTAGAGAAATTGTTGAAGGAGTTTGGATGAACAACAATTTACTCCAAAATTGACTTAAGGTCAAGTTATGGCAAGTAAGGATGTATGAAGAAGATATATACAAGACTGAATTTAAAACTCATGAGGGACACTATGAGTTTATGATAATGCCATTTGGCTTAACTAATGCCCCCTCTACCTTTCAATAGTAATGCATGCAATTTTCAAGCCCTTATTAAGGAGGTCTGTACTAGTATTGTTCGATGACATGTTAGTGTGCATCAAGAATAAAAATGACAATCTATTGCACTTAAAAAAGGTGTTACAGTTCATCAGAAAACAATAGCTCTTTCCTAAAAGAAATAAGTGCCAATTTGGAGTGGGAAGTATTGAGTACCTGGGTCATATAATTTCCATTGATGGTATTCAAACAGACAAAAGAAAATGTTGTTGTTCAGTGTTGGCTAATGCCTCATAATGTCATGCAACTAAACAGCTTCTTTGGTATGACTGGATACTTCATAAGGTTTGTGCAAAATTATGGGAAAATAGCAAGGGCATCAATTGCTTTTCACAAGAAGGGAAATTAGTGTTATTCAACTGAAGCTAAAGAGGCCTTTAAAAAATTGAAATAAGCAATGATTTTTCCACCAGTACTCACTTTACCAGATTTTTCTAAAACCTTTGTGGTGGAAACATATACATCTAAAGGGGGTATAGGAGCTATTTTAATGGAAGATGGCCGTCCAATTGCATTCATTAATAAAGCATTCTCTGAAAAGAAGCAAGTATTATCAACTTATGTAAAGGAATCATTAGCAATTCTATTTGCATTTAAACATTAGGAGTATTATTTAATAATTGGGTATTTTGTTATCAGAACTGATCATATGAGTTTGAAGTATTTGATAGAGCAAAAATTAACTACTCCCACTCAACAAGCATGGCTCATTAAAATGCAACATCATGATTTTGTGATTCAATATAAGAAAAGGCTAGAAAATCAGGCAGCAAATGCTTTCTCAAGATAGGTTAATGTTGCAGTTTCAACAATCAGTGTTTGCAATTAAATTTTTTTTGGAAGATGTAAGTCTAAGAAAAATTATTGCAAATCTGAAGAGGCATCCAAATTACAATTGGCAACAAGGAGAATTAAGGAGGAATGGAAAGTCTGTTGTGGGAAGTTATAAGGATCTTCAAAATAAATTCCTAGAACTATATCATAACTCAGCAAAGGGTGGACACTCTGGAGTATCAGTAACTACATATAGGTTAGCATCCATTATTTATTGGAAGGGATAATGGAAAGCTGTATGGGAGTTGATAAGACGGTGTGGAGTTTGTCAAAAGAACAAATATAAAAAATATGGCTTCTCCAAGCCCCCTTCAACCTTTAGCTCCACCACAGGGAATTTTCATTGAAATCACTATGGATTTCATCAAATGTTTGCCTAAATTTCAAGGCAAAACAGAGATCATGGTTGTAGTTGACCGGCTAACTAAATGCGTTGATTTTGCTTGACTTCCACAGGAATATAATACTAAGGTTGTGGCATGAACGTTTCTAGATTCATGTGTACAAGCAGCATGGACTCCCTAACAATAATCACATAGAGATACTATGCTTGCTAGTAATTTTTGGTAATAATTTTTCAAACTTCAAGAAATTACCCTACATCTATCTATTTTTTTTTTGTCAAAAAGAACGAAACGCCTAATGGGTCCGCTAAACTAAGATAAGGGCGTGCACATGCCTCGACTGAGGCCTATGGGGCCGCGCACACATGGGCGCTGGTACCACCCACAGTTCGTGCTCACAATTCTCAGACATGCACCCTCACCCCGAGGATTCGAACACTCGCCACTTGCGAAGCGTCCTCACGGGGGACCCAAATGCCAATTGACCCAAAGGCCGTTGACTACATCTATCTATTGCATATCGCCCTCATACTAATGGACAAAGTGAGGTTGTTAATCTATCATTGGAAACTTATCTGAGGTGCATGACAGGAGGCATGCCACACAACTGGTTCAATTGGCTCAATTTAGCTAAATCTTGGTACCATATTTCCTCAGTCTACTACTAACATGTCTCCATTTCATGGCATGTATGGAATCTCGCCACCAATTCACATACCTTTTATACCGTGAGATTTCAATGTAGATAGTGTGGACAGATTCACGAAGCATAGGGAGTGTGTAATATAAGTTCTCAAGCACCCTTTGATACGCTTAGCTAATAGAATGAAGCATATTGTAGACAATAAAAGATATGAAAGGCAATTTCAGGTTGGAGATATGGATCTATTCAAATTACAACCCGATATACAAAGATCATTTCCAAGGTCTCACTCTAAACTCCATAAGAGGCATTATGGGCCATTCGAGGTGATTTAAAAAATTGAAATAATGGCATATAAATCGCTACTTCCTAAAGGAACCCCGATACGTGATGTTTTTCATGTGTCATTGCCAAACCGGCTAAATCCTTTCAACAAACCACAACAGAGTTGCCAATCATTTTCAATACACAAGAGAAGTATCCATGGGCCATTCTAGAAAGAAAATTTATCAAACACAAGAACCAGGTAGTAACTCCATGGTTGATACTGTTAGAAGATGATCCAATCCATGTATTCAGTTTTAATGAAGAGGTACATATAGACAGATATAGTACCATATATGGTACTGTAGATAAGAATACAAGTATGTATACATATACATACAAAGGTATACATATACATCTAACACCCCCCTCAAACTCAAGGCGGATCGCACGTCTTGAGTTTGGATAATAGAAAAAAATGCTGATCACGTGTCTGAGATTTGGTGAAGAAGTCAGCCACCTGTACCTCTGTGGGAAGATAGTGAAGGGATACAGACTAAGTACGTACATGACATCGGGTGAAGTGGGCATCCACACCGATGTGTTTGGTTAGCTCATGCTTGACCGGATCAGTAGCAATCTGAAGAGCGCCAGTGCTATCACAATGAATAGGAGTGGGGGTAGATAGCTGTACACCAAAATTATGAAGGATAGAACGAAGCCAAAGTATCTCCTGAACAGTAGAAGCTAAAGCGCGGACCTCAGCCTCAGCACTGGACTTAGCAACAGTTGCCTGTTTCTTGGTCTTCCAAACAATAAGAGAAGATCCAAGGAAAACACAGTAGCCAGTAATAGAAACTCGATCATCAGGAGAACTGACCCAAGTAGCATTAGAATATGCCTGTAGCTGAAGTGTGGACAGTCGAGAATAGAACACACTACGAGATAAAGTACCCCGAAGATAGCGCAAGACCTGGAGGAGATGAGCATAATGAGTATTAGTAGGGGCTGCGACAAACTGGCTAAGAATATGAACTGCGTGGGAAATGTCAGGTCGAGTAATAGTCAAATAGACCAGACTACCAACCAGATGTCGATAGCGCGAGGGATCAGACAAAGGAACACCATTAGAAGCCCGGAGCTGCAAATGTAACTCCATCGGTGTAGCAGCGGTACGGGTATCAGTCAAACCAGATCGAGCGAGGAGATCAAGAGTATAGCGCTACTGAGAAAGGAGATAACCATCAGTATGCGAAGTGATCTCAATACCCAGGAAGTAGCGAAGCTGACCCAAATCAGTCATGAAAAAGGTGTCACGTAGTCTCTGTTTCACAAAGGTAATGTCAGCAGAGTCATCCCCTGTAAGAATCATGTCATCCACATAGAGAAGAAGAATGGTACGATCACGAGAGGAAGTATGAACAAAAACTGCGGGATCATGAATACTGGCAGTGAAACCAGTGGCCTCAATGACTATGGTGAATCACTCAAACCAAGCTCGGGGAGCCTGTTTGAGACCATAAAGAGCACGACGGAGGAGTCATCTAGACCTCCTCCTTTAAATCCCCGTAAAGAAAAGCATTCTTCACATCAAGCTGATGAAGGGACCATCCGCGAGCGGCTGCAACAACAATCAAGGTGCGAACAGTGTGCATATGGGCTACTGGAGCAATGGTCTCCTCATAATCACAACCATGTGCCTGCTGGAAACCACGAGCAACAAGGCGCGCTTTATAGTGTTCAATAGACACATCAGAGCGGGTTTTCACCCGATAAATCCAACGACAGGTGATGGGAACAGCATGAGAAGGAAGTGGAACTAGCTCCCAAGTATGAGTCCGTGATAGGGCATCAAGCTCTTCTGCCATGGCATGCTTCCACTCAGGTGACTGAACTGCCTCCTTATAGGTTCCTGGCTCATGAACAAGTGAGACACTGGTGCTAGTAGAAGCATAATGTTCAGGGGGATGGAGAGAAGAATGATCACGTAAAGAATAAGGGTAAGAGGGTACCTCAGATGTGGAATCAGTAGTAGGAGGAGCATTGGGGCAGGTCGGTCGAGTAGGTGATCCATCATGTTCTCGACGATGATAAGTGAACCGAATAGGTGGATGGGCCGGAGGGAGGGACAAAGAATCAGAAGATAAAGAAGGTGAAGGAATAGGAGAAGAATGAGCTAGAACCTCAGGAGAGGGTGAAGGAGGGTAAATAGAAGTTACTGAGGGAGAGTCCTCAGTAGGAGATGAAGGAAAAAGAAAAGAAAGAGGAACTGTGGGAGAGGGAGACTCAGTAGAAGGAGGATATGAATAAAAAGGTGTGGACTCATCAAAAATGACATCTCATGAGATGCGAATACGACGAGTGACTGGATCATAACAACGATAGCCTTTATGTTCAAGGCTATAGCCTAAGAAGACACAGGGAGTAGACTGGGCAGTGAGTTTTGTCCGCTCACTTGGTAAGAGCAAAACAAAACACCGACAACCAAAAACACGAAGATGATCATATCGGGGAGGGGTGCCATGTAAACATTCACCAGGACTTCGATGGTGAAGATGAGAAGAGGGTTGTAGGTTAATAAGATAAACTGCAGTATTAACTGCATCTGCCCAAAAATAAGGGGGAAGAGAAGCACTAAGGAGAAGAGTGCGGGTTGTTTCTAAGATGTGACGATGCTTACGCTCAGCAACTCCATTTTGTGGATGAGCTCCAGGGCACGATAATTGAGGTAAGGTGCCCTCAGAAGCCAAAAAATTACGAAAGGCTTGAGAAGTGTATTCGCCCCCGGAATCAGACCTAAAAGTTTTAATAGAAACTGAAAACTGGGTGTGAACCATAGTAGTAAAGGAACGATAAATAGATAATAATTGACTACGATGATGCATGAAATATAACCAAGTAAAACGAGTGTAGTCATCAATAAATATAACATAATACCGATTGCCTCCTTTTGATACAAAAGGGGCCGGACCCCAAACATCCGAATGGATAACTTCAAAAGGGGCATTAGTTCGAGACTGACTTAAAGGATAAGGACGCTGTAGCTGTTTACCGAGCTTACAGCCAACACAAATGACATCTGACGTAGGAGATACAGCTCCTAACAAACCTTGACTAAGAAGAGAGGACATACGAGATGGACACAAATGACCAAGACTATGATGCCACAAATGGGAAGGTAGAATAGCAGAATTACAGTGAGATACCTGGTTGACAGAAGAAGGAAGCCGAAGAGAATCCAAAGCATACATTCCTTTATGTCGACGGCCAGCTCCAATTACTGTCCCACTGTGATCCTGCACACAACATGAGGTATGGTCAAAAATAACCTAACAATTATAATCAGTGATCTGTCCTACAGACATAAGGTTTATGGAGAGGTGAGGAACATGAGAGATAGTCGGTACAGAAAAGTGTCTAGATGAAAGGTAACCAGTAGAACAAACTGGAAGGAGGGTACCATCAGCAATACGGACATGAGTAATAGAAGAAGGAGAATGAGAGTTATGAAGATGTGAGGCATCATGTGTCATATGAAAAGAAGCACCAGAGTCAAGAAGCCAGAGTGGGCAGGAACTACCTGGAGAAGGAGGAGTAACCTGAGCAGAGCGTTCATGACCAGTATAGGAATCAGCCATATTGGACTGCTGAAACTGCCGAAACATCGCCAGAATCTGCTGATCTGTAGGCAATGGAGAATGGGAAGAAGTCTGAGCAGAATGGACCTGAGAATGTGAAGGCGTAGGAAGGAGATGTGGAGTTGATAAAGAAGGGGTGGTTCGCGGAAATCCACGCTGCTTCTTTCTACAGTTGCGCTCGAGATGACCCGTAATAACATAGTAGTGACACGTCACTGGACGCTTTGACCTGAAAGAGGGTCGAGGGGGCTGTGAAGGAGGAACTGATGGCACTGAAGATGCAGATACAGGGCGAGTGGCAACAAGTGCATTGCCACCCCCTAGGAGGGAACTGCGAAGACGAGTCTCCTCAGCACGAACAAAAGCAAAGGTCTCATCTAAAGTGTAAGCAGATGGAGCATGAAGGAGCTGAGCCCGGGTCGACTCAAACTCGGGTCGTAAGCGCATGATGAACTCGTACATTCGGCGGGTCTCATCATGACTACGTCGCCGTTGGCAGGATTCAGTACAAGCCAGAATCTGAGCGGAATGAGTGGTGCAATAGGGAGGAGTGAGGGCGTCTATCTGTCGCCAGAGACCACAATACCGACTATAAAATCGATCAATAGTATCTTCACCCTGCTGTAGACTGGCAAGAGCCTGATACAGAGTATACAACTGTGCTTGACTGGAACCACAATAGCGATGCTCCAAATAAGCCCACATCTCCTGGGCAATGGGAAGATCTGCAATCTGAGTACGGATCTCAAGAGTAACTGTCTGGCAGATAATCATCTTGGCGGTCGAATCATAGCTGCCCACTTTTCTAATTTCTGTTAAAAGGCTGTAATAAGAGCAGAGGCCTCCAGAGAGGAGCCTGGAGTGTCAGAAACTGCGGGGGCAACAGGTGCAGTACAGGTACCGTCAACATGGCGAAGAACACGAATACCACCAAGAATTCGTTTGACCGTGAGTCGCCAGGGAATATAGTTGGTGCCGTTAAGGATCACATCAGAATGTTGAAGATTTCGATGACGAGTGTCGGAGAGAACACCACTAAGACCATATACATCCATATTTTTGTTTTTTTTTTTTACAAATATATATATATATATATATTAAAACAAATAAACAGGCAAAACAAGAGAAAGAAGACAGAGTAGATGTCTTTTTAGGGACAGCTTTTCAGAGGCTGTCGGTTTTCGGATCCGACGCCGAAGTTCAAAGGCGAGGAGGTGGCTGCCGGCTGCGGGCCGCCTGAGGAGAGGCTGGGGTGGAGCCGGAGGAACGGCGGAGGAGCTGAAGAGCAGAAGGTGCTGCGGAGAGGGGCCGGGAGTCGGGCGGAGGGGAGGCCGGGCCTCGGGGTTGGTGGCGAGGCCGGCGAGGAGGAGGGTGGAGGAGCGGGAGTGGCGGAGAGGAAGCAGGCCGGGAGGAGGGGAGAAGATGAGAGGATGGCCGGGAGAAGAGGGGAGAAAGCCGGGAGGAGGAAAGGATGAGGTCGGGAAGAGGAGAGGGGAGGATGAGGCCGGGAAGAGGAGAGAAGGATACGGTGCTGGCTCCGGCAACAGGTCAGCTCCGGCGAGAAAGAGGAACGTGGCTCTCTGATACCATGTTAGAAGATGATCCAATCCATGTATTCAGTTCTAATGAAGAGGTGCATATAGACATATATAGTACCATATACGGTACTGTAGATAAGAATACAAGTATGTATACATATACATACAAAGGTATACATATACATCTAACAGATACATTGGAATTATAATTCTCTAAAGGAAGCAACTTAGGAGATGGCAGATGAGATTCAGAAATACTGTCTTCAATTGATATGAATCACATTTCGAATAGGACACATCAGCATCCAACTTAGCTTAAGTTGCAGAGTTAGGAAGGAAAAGAGGATGATGACAGTATGAATTAGTTACCATTAGAACGTTGCCAACTCAGAAGGTCTATTAAGTAAGTTAAATTGGTGTTTGTTAGTTGAATAAATAGGAGAATATTATAAAACTTGAAACTAAATCCATTGAATCAATCATTCAAATGAACTACATAGAGTTTTGATAATGAAAACACATTGCATTTTCATCTTCTTGATTGATTCTTCTCTTTCATCCTTGTCTTGTTCTAGTGTATCTCTTATATATCACACCAAGTCCCCAGCTGACCTCAGTGAGATTGCAGATCAGTATCAGAAGATGCATTTCATAAGATCCCATCCTATAGATGGGGTGATGCTAGAGCTGTTGGCCTCCTATCGTAGGATAGATTCTTAGTGGACAATGGTGGGCCATTTTCTGATTGACAGATCGATCAACTTCATTCCTATGAAGGCCATCTTGCTAATATTTGAAGGCCTCTCAAGGGGAACCCATCTCCTTGATCAATCCTAATCCCATCTTATTCAAATTTGCCATGAGTTTCATTTTGAGCATATCTCCAATTCGGAGCCTTAGATGTTTGATGGGAAGATGCTTGTTTGGAAGTTTTACAAGCTAATGAGGTTCTAACTTCTGTTTTACTGAATCTAGCAGCCTTTTGGGTTCATATATCCAACTTTCCATCTGGCTTTCAATCAGAAGTAGTGGTTATTAAAAATGGTAACTCTTTGGGGTTAGGTTTTGTGTTGCTATGAGGATGGCCTATCGGGTGAATGGAAGGATTTCCTCCATGATAACGTGGATTTGGATGTTACCATTCCTTTGAAATAGAGGGCCATGTTTAAATTGTTCTCTACATTTAGTGCGTTCTAAGAGAGTGTATGTGTATATAGATGCAAGTATATGAAGTATAGATAGAAGACAACGCACAGTGTATGCAAAACAGAGAAGCAACTTCTTTATTGGTTGTAATACTTCTACTTGCTCTCTTCCCTCTGGTTCTCATGTCATACATGCATACATATTTAAAAATGTAAACTGAAAAGCTTAAACTACATCAAAACAAGTACATCATGCTCCTATGTATGTCGTATGAGGCTGTAGATCAACTGAGCATGGTTGTTGGATTCTTCTACTCTTCTTCCCTTCAGCATGGCTCCAATGCCATTCTCCATCTCTTCTTCACACTTCCAACATATCCCCCTATTGACTGAAGACTGCACACTCCCAATCTTTCTCTTAAGTGAATGTGCTTTTGAACACCTATAGCCTTGGTGAAAATATCAGCAAAATGTTCATCAGTACTGCAATGCAATGCTTCAACATAATAATTCCATCGCTAACCAACTCACGAATGAAGTGAAACTTTATGTCGATATCTTAGTTCTTCCATGATGCATAGGATTTTTACCAATGTCAATTGCTGACTTGTTGTCACACCAGATTATTGTTGAATCTTTGCACCCTATGTTGTAGTCGTCCAGCAACTTTCCAAACCACAACCACTTGCAGGCTGCTGCTGAGGTAGCAACATATTTTGCTTCAGTTATTGAGAGGTCAATCACTTCTTGCTTCTTTGATATCCAAGACACTGCTACAGTTCCTGGGTTGAAAACCACTGTGGTGCTCTGTCTATCCTCCAAACTCCCAACCCAGTCATTGTCCGAAAAACCTTCTAAATTGCAATTAGTTGCATATGTATACCATAATCCAAATTCAATTGTACCTATAAGATATCTAAGTACTCGCTTGCTAGCCAATGCATGAAGTTTGGAAGTTTTATTCATATATCTTGACAATCCCCCCACAATGAATGCTATGTCTGGCATACTATAAGTTAAATAGATTAGTTGCCTAACTAAGCTTCTGTATCTCTGAGCATCAGCGTCTCTTGATTCATCAACAACCTGAAGCTTAGCTTATCATTGAAACACATTGGTATTAGAGCAGCTTTGCACTTTCCAATGTTGAACTTCTTTAAAAGATCTAGCACATACTTCTTTTGAGTAACAAATACGCCATATTCACCTGCATTACTTCCAGTTGTAAGAAAGAGCTTAGTAGTCTAAGGTTAGTGATATCAAAATTCTTCTGCATCTCTGATTTGAATTTAGTAATCAAGTCGGCTGAGGAGCTCATACATAGTATATCATTTACGTATATACATTCCAGCAATATATCACCATTGTCATGAGTCTTTCTATACAATGTGTGCTCAATCTCACTTCTCTGGAATCCCTACTGAGAGAAATATGAATCAATCCTATTGTACCAACCATGTGCTTCTTCTCTTCTACCTCAAAATTTCTAGGCTGCTTTACATACATGCCCTCACTTATTGCACCAGTCAAGAATGCAGATTTGATATCAAGATGAAACAAAGGACAACCTTTCTAGGTGGCCAAGGTAAATAGAAATCTTAGTCTCCATGCAAGCTACTGGTGCAAAGACATCCTCCACATCTATACCCAGTTGCTGGGAGTACCCTTTAGCCACTATTCTAGCTTTGAGATTCTATACTTCCCTGTTTGCTTTTATACTTGGTCTTGAATATCCATTTCAAGCCAATTATCTTCTTCCTTTCTAGTCTATCCACCAGCTCCCATGTATTATTCTGTTGGATTGAATCCATTTCCTCACCCATTGCCATCATCCGCTCATTGCTCTTTGCCGCATCTTTATACAATATAGGATGAACAACATGAAGAGCAAATGAGCAGTTGTTGTAGATGTCGCTTAATTGTCTAGTTCTTCTTGGTGAGGATTCTTCATCAACTGAGACCTCTGGTTCTGTTGAACCCTGTGCCCCTAACTCTGCAGTATCATGATGAGATGTATTGTCGTGACTTTCAAATGTGAATTGAAAGTCAGCACATGAATCATTGGGTATAATATCATCCCAAATGTAGGTTATGTGTGTATTTCTGTCTCCACTCCAATCCCAATGTGCCTCTTCTCTTAATATAATATTCCTACTCACTATAACCTTGCTTGAGATAGATTGAACGACTTAGCTCTGAGTCTTCAAGCATTAACCGATGAATATGCACTTCTCTGATTTATCTTCAAGCTTGTGCCATTTCTAGGATGGTTCTTGCACCAGAGCTATGCACCCAAAAACTTTCAGATGCAATGTAGATGGTTTCACTCTAGTCCAGGATTCATATGGAGTTTCATTCTGCAACACTTTAATGAATGTGATGTTGATCAAATAGCCTAAAAAGATGCTGGCAACCCACTGCACGTCAGTACACACAGTGTCTTCTCCATCATTGTGTGATTCTTTCTCTCAACAACGCTATTATGTTGTGGAGTATAGGGGGCTTTCAGCTCCTGTTGAATCCCGATGTTACTGCAGTGTTCATTGAACTCTAATGAGAGAAACTCTCAACCTCTATCTAATCATGGAACCTTGATCTTCTTCCCCATTTCACGCTCAACCAGAGCTTGAAAAGCCACAAATCTCTCCAATGCCTTTCCCTTTGACCTAAGGAAGAAAATCCTCATTATACGTGAGAAATCATCCACCAGCAAAAAGGAAATATCTATTACCTCCCATTGATTCAAATCTATTGGTCCACATATGGATATGTGAACATGTTGCAAGCGTTCACTTGTTCTTGGTGATTTCCTTGCCTCGTGACCAAGTGGACGCCTTGCATGCTTCCCGAATACACACTCATCGCATGGATCTAGCTCCCTAATGTCTAGGAGGCCTGACACCATGGCTTTGGTCTTCATTGACTTCTAGCTTTGGTGATTTAGGTAGCCTAATCTCTGGTGCCATGTCATAGTCTTATTCAGCTTCCCCACATCCACGTTGGCACACCAGACACCTAATAGGTTTAAAGGAAACATGTTATTGGATGTTATGTTGACTTTGGCTACTTGCTCACCGGAGCTCCGATCAACTATGGAGCATGAGTTTTCTTCAAACACCACATCAAATCCTCGGGAGAGTAGATACCCCATGTTGAGAAGGTTATGAGCTAACCCAGGCACATACTGGACATTTTGAAGTAGCTTCACATGACCATCACCTCCTCTAATGGCTACCATTCCATTCCCCTTCATTAACATCTCCTTATTATCTCCCAACTTGACGCTAAGTTTTTCTGATTCATCAAGCATCTCGAATGCCTCTTTGAGGCCAGTCATGTAGTTTGAACAACCACTATCAACTATCCACACCATGCTTCCTAAGTTTTCAGTTGCTTCTCTTTCGCCGTGAGCCATAAGCAGACTTATGGAGCTTTGTATCTTTGTTGTTTGCCAAGGACAGATTTGTAGTTTTTTTCCTTTCTTTCAGCTACCAAAATGGACCCTCTGTTCATTTGTTTCCCTCTGAACCAATAGTTGGCCTTAATAAGACCATATTTCTTTCACAAATGACATTGAACGCTGCTTTTGAAACCCTTCTGTTCACTAGTTTGAATTCTTCGCTCTGATCCCTTGCCTCTGCTTCTCCCACGGCTTGTGCTTCTAAACAAACCTCTTGCCATGACCTCTGATCATTCCATGATCCTTTTCCTTTGGAGTTGCAGATTCATTTCTTACATGAAGCACCTTCTCATCACAGTATTTGGCTTAACTAAACAATCATGCTTCATGTGCTTGGAGAGAACTTGTGAGCTCATCTAGAATGAGCTCTATGATGTAGTCTTTAGACTCTTCTATAGCTTTGACAACATGGTTGTACTTAGCTCCCACGCTTTTTAACAGCTTCCCGACCACCATGGCCTCTGAGATGGTGTCTCCTAGAACTCTTATTTGATTGGCAAGCTCTTCAACTCGTGTGACATAATCTTGAACTTCTTCATTTCCTTTGATTATGAGACATTCAAAGGATTGCCGTAACGTTTGCAATTTCTTAGCCATTACCTTGGAGGTTCTTTGATATTGCTTCTTCAACATCTCCCAAGCTTCATGAGCTTTATTGGCCGCAGAGATCCTGGGGAAAAGCGATCGGTTCATGGCCTGTTGAATCAAGTAGAGACCCTTTGCATCTCTCTTCTTGTGCTCCTACACTCTATCTTCATCTTCATTCTCCTAGATTCCTTTCTCAACTAAATTCCCGAGATCTTGATAGCGGAAAAGGGCCTTCATCATGATGCCCCAGTGATCTTATTATGTTCCGTTGAACACCAGCAAAGGATGGAGACTATTTGAGGCCATGGTTAGAAGCTTATGGGAGTGTTGACCTTGTATATCTTGAGGTTTCGCAAGAGATGAAGCAAAAATATAGCTATGATAGCAGTGTTCTCTATATTAAGTGCCTTCTGAGAGAGTGTACATGTATAGATGCAACTGTATAAAGTATAGATAGAAGACAACACACAGAGTAAGCAAAATAGAGAAGCAGCTTCTTTACTGGTTGTAATACTTCTACTTACTCTCATCTCTCTGGTTCTCTTGTCATACATGCATACATATTTAAAAACATAAACTGAAAGGCTTAAACTACATCCAAACAAGTACAACATGGCTTCTTAATTGCAATGTGACACAACACTACATATATTATGCTCCTGTGTACATCGAATGAGGTTGTAGATCAGTTGAGCATGGTTGGTGGATTCTTCTACTCTTTTTCATGTCAGCATGGCTCCCATGCCATTCTCCATTTCTTCAGTTACACTTTCAACGTAAATTACCCAATAAAGGTTGTACACTGGTGATACTACAGTATGAGTGGCTACTCTAGTTTTGCTTCTTTTAGCATATTATTGGACATGTGGAAATCATGTGTCATGGGTACATTTGGCTTCAAGATAAACCCATGCTTACCATACTTAGTGGCACCACTTGTTCCTGGTCAACATCAACTGTTGCCGGTGATTAGAAGCCCTTGGTTATGTGATAATTTCAGTGATACAAACTTGAAATTTGATGTTATCCCATTAGTCATGCAAGAATCTCATGTATAGAATACGACAAGTCCATTAAAAAGAAAGAATTCCAGAGTTGTGTAGTAAATCAACATGCTGATCAATATTCACGTGCTATGCATTCTATGGGATTTTGTAAACATTGCTAAGGAAATTGGCACAATTTGGTAGACCCTCCCTTTCAACATTAATGACTCCATCTTCCTCAAATCCCACATCAAACTTGGTTCTTGTCTATGATTTAAAGGTTGATGATGGAGTGTGTCCTTCATCCTTGCTTCTGAGGAGGGACGTGGTTCTCAGACCCACCTACCATCATGGGTGTGTTGAGATTGAACTATGGATGTTTGGGAAACCCTCACAGTCCATGAATTAAATGATCTTGTATCCTCGCATAAGCATATTTGTGTTTTTTTTATGAGAACTTAAAGTTGCTTGATTTAGAGTTAGACGAATAAAATGGCAACTAGGATTTCTATTTTTGTTTTATGTTGATAATATGAATAATGTGGGCGGCTTAGCTATGTTGTGGAAGGATTTAGTGAAGGTGCAATTGTAGAGTTTCTCCCATATTCATAATGATCCACATGTTTGTCTTAGATGCAAGCTTAGTTGTGGTTTACTAAGTATTATAGCCATCATGACAAATCAAATCATCAAGAGTCCTCGTAGCTACCTTGGTAGTTATCGATATCCTTTAATCTTCCATGGTTATCCATGGACAATTTCAATGAGCTGCTGCCATTGCCCAACAAACAATATGTTGGTACACACCTTCCATCTTTGATAAATAACTTTAAATCAACTGTCATAGAATGTTCTTAGGGGGAGATAGCATTGAAGGGGTAGCAGTTCACATGGGAGAGAGATAGAAGCACTACAGGTTGAGTGCAGTACAAACTGGACTAAATTTTTACCTCTTCCAGTTGGTAGCAGTGTTTATTAATGGCGAGGGCAGTCAATTTATACCCACAGTGTGGTGTTGCGGATTTTCTGCGCTCGGATTGTTGTTGTGCAAATAGTTTTAGAATAGTTGTGCTTTGAGTTTTGGAGCGTTTTAGATCGTTTTGAGTTGAAAAATAGGAAAACTTGAGTTCTAGGGCAATACACGGGCAGTGCTGAGTTATTCAACCATGTATCCACCCATGTAACTCTCTGTCTGTGCTTTAAGGGCAGTACATGGGAAGTGGCTGAGTTAGACGCCGGTGTATCCACTAGTGTCTGGCTTCTGATCCCGCAAAAATTTTATTCAAAGAAATACACGGGCACGAAGAGTTACACGGCCGTGTATCTCTCGGGAAGGCAAATCTCACTTCATTCAAAAAGATACAGAGGCAGATTGGGAGTTACATGTCCATGTACTTGGCCATATACTTGAAGGGGGTGTTTATAGCTTTCGCAATAAGACTTCTAGCAAGATACAACTCTACACCAACACAAACACAGTGGAATAGATTCAAAGATATTTTTCGCTACTTACAAGGAACTGCAGATTTGAGTCTATTTTATCCACAATAGTCTTCATGCAATCTCATAGGTTTTGCTAATGTCAGGTATCTATATGATCCTCACTGAAAAAGATCTCAAACTAGGTATATATTTTCTTATAATAGTACGACTATAGCATAGCATTCCACGAAACAAACGCTTACAGCTGCTTCATCAAATCATGTTGAAATTCTGACTCTTCATGAAGCAAACCGGGAATGCCAATGGTTGCGATCTATGATCAGATATATACAATCATCATGCAAACTACCATTAATTACAACAAATACTACAGTAATTTATGAAGATAATAGTGCTTATATATCCCAAATTTAAGGGGGTGTATTAAAGGAGAGAGAACATAGCATATCTCTCTAAAATTTTTCTACACCCATAATCTACAAAATAATGTCTTAGAAGTTCGAAAGATTCAATCTAGTGAAAATCAAGCTGATTTATTTATAAATCGCTCTCCAAATGTATACATCAACGACTTGTTGGCAAAATAGGTATGAGAAGATTCCGAGATATACAATTATTTATTTGAGGGGGAGACTGTAGTTATTTAATGAGACAGTAATCCTCAAATTTACCATGGATAATGTACTTTTTTTCCTTGACTAGGTTTTTTTCCCACTGGGTTTTTCCTTGTAAGATTTTAATGAGGCATATCCCTTGGTCATAAGCATTCAAAGGGGAGTGTTATAAAATATATAAAACAATGGATGCCTATTGTAGCAAAACCGGGACCGTAGCAATCTGTACTGTAGTAGCTGCCAAACTTTTACTAGTCCACTTACGAAAATGTTCCGGACCGTCGGATCGAATCAATCCTGACTGTCCATCCATTTCTTAAAATGCTATAGATACTCCTTTATTTTTATATTATGGATATAGAGAAGAACAAATAAAAAAAGGAAGAAGCTGTGTGTATTATGATATTCTCTTCTCTTTCTTTTATTGTATTTTATGGAGATGTATATACTTTTATATTGAGTATGAATTATTAGTTGTTTTTACAATAATTATATATTTATATAAGTTATTTTATTTTTAATATAATTGTTGTTTATGTAATTTTTTTTTTAAAAATATATCAATAGAAACACAAAAAAGAGTAATACAATAACCTAAGCTAAAGAATCCTGAAGCGAATAACAATCTCCAATCAATGCCCAAAAAATGGCAAGTGTTACAGTGGCAAACTAGCTGAACTTCACATGGAAAAAAGCTTCACTCATTAGAAAATGCAATAATTTTTGGGACCCGAAATGTATTTAGTTAATTTTTTTATTATAAATATGTAGGTAAACTATAATTTCTCGCTCTTTGATCTAAATAATTCGAGCCTTAAATATTTAGTTTAAGAGAGAAATAAAATAACAAAAGATAGTAAATGATCTGGTAATTATTAGCTTAAATAGATTTTATAAATAAATAAATAAATAAATAAATAAATAAACACAGACGAGAATATTAATAAGTCTCCTCTTTTATTAAAAAAGTGAAACTCAACCACAACATATACTGTGGCTCAATCGGAGAGAGTAATCCACACAATCACCATTATCATTAGTAGCTACTCTTCAATCCGGGCGAGCTAGGCTTAACGTTGAAGTTTGCACATGTGGTGTTTAGCTGCAAGAGTGAAGAGCTAAACCCAAGAACAGAAGTTGACAGATCAAACTCCAAGAAAACGTTCTCCAGTTGCTTCCCCCCAATCACAACAGAAGTACGAGGACTTGATCCTCCATCAACCAACCCCAAGCACAAAGCCTTCCACCACTTCACCTCCACCATTGAGTTGGTTCCCACCACCCTCCAATACACATCCTCCCTGCCCAGAACCAGGTCAATAACGGGCACGTCTGGCCCAACACTAGTGCTGTTAACGCTCTCAGTGCTGAAACAAGCCCTGAATGGTTTCACTGGTGCCACACGCTTCATCTTCTTAGCTTTAGCTGCTTTGATGAACGCACTGGTGACCGCCTTGTAGATGCTTGTCTCCACAGTGGTGAACGCTGTCACTGTGCTTATCTTAGTTCCCCCAACTCCATGATCATCTATGTCCAGCAGTGTTGAGTTCACCTTCACTTCTTTGCCGTCGATCTTGATAGAACTAACACCAATGAAGTACTCAGATGAAGCTTCTCCTTGTGCGTTAACCGGATTAGTAACGAGCGGTGTTCTCATCAAAATGCTTGAAAGATCAATGTTGGGGCCGAGGTTATAGTTGCCGCTATTGCCGATGAAGATAAACCCATTGAAAAAGGAAGAAGGAGAGAGACACACTGAGAATTGAGGTTTAATATTGAACACTGATGATAACTGATAAGGTATTGATATCATTGATCGGCGACCGAACCCGGCCATACCCTCAACACCATAAGCCAGACCTTGGAGTAAGCTTGTTGATCCACAAGGAAATAAAAACTCAGAGACAGTGGCGTCTGAGCCATCAGTGGACCTAAATGTCACAACATCTTCGATGAGATCACCTTCGGTGCTCAAGCCGGTGACGGAGTTTTCAGGGAAGAGGCCGCATGTGTTGTTGTTGCAGCCGGGGCTGGGAGGACCGGTGCAGGTCCGGCAGGTGGTGGACTCGGCGAGGGAGCACTGAGAGGAGTTGCATTGTGCTGGATGGTAAGATGATGAGTTGTAGTTATTCTCGCAGTCCACCCATAAGTATCTGCTTCCGATGTCGACGATGAGCTCCACAAGGACAGGAGGTGTTCCTTGGTAGAGTGAGGTGATGTATTGGCCGGTGCTGATATCTTTTAGGACAGGGAGGACTAGGGTTTCTGGGTTTTGAGTGGAGAGGGAGATGAAGAGGAAGAGAAGAGTGGCGAAGAGGAGTTGGTGGTGGTGTTGAGAAGCCATTCAGCTGATGATGCTGCTAGGTTGATGGCTTGGTGTATATATAGGCAGGCAATCAATTTAACCCATGAAATAGCAATGTCTCAAGGGTTATTTGTGTTTGTGTGTGTGTGTGTGTGTTTTAAATAGTTAAATGTTATTGGCAGATCAAACCTGCTAATAATGCGGGTTTGAACTTTATATAGTCACTTATGTAAATAAAGGAAAACTTATTGATTTTTGAAGATTTTGTTTTCAGGAATTGCCACAAATGCGTCTCAGATTGGTCCATAGGTGTGAAATAAGTTCAATACATGCATATATTTTTATTTTGGGTGAGTTTTAAGATTTAATTTTAGATATGTTTTTTAAAAAAATATAATATACAAAAAAACTATCATATAAAAGTCAAAAGACTATTAATATTTGTGAATAATTTTTAATTTTTACATACAAATTCTTATGCATCATAATTCTAGTTGACTTTGATGTCCTTGCTTTTTTTTTTCTTTTTGAAAGGTTCCCGAGAATGATGGTTAATAAATATTAAAAAAATACATGCTTGAAATATTTAAGAAAATACACTATAATGAATAAAGGGTTTACTTTCTAAATGTGTGAAGAGAGAGTAGTGTGTTAATCTTTTATCTTTAGAATAATTTTTAATTCAGAGAAATATTATATTATATTTTTTTTAATTTTTTATAATTTTTAGGGTAATTATTTTGGTATTTCTATTTAAATCATCTAATTATAAAATTTTTAATTTGATACTTTAATTTTAAATTCACATTCAATCAAATTATTCATTCTAACCGCTAATAACAACCTGACCATGCATGACACATGATACACGTTATGCCACAATATAAGTGAGTTTAATATATGATTTTAATTGTTTTTTATGATTATGTGGTATTATACCTAACATGTTGATATGGCATAACCTCCGATATGTTTCATGCAACATAAATTCGTCATTAATGATGTAAGAAAAAGTGATTGATTGAACTTAAATTTAAAATTAAAATACCCAATTAAAATTTTTAATAGCAAAATGATTCAAATAAGATACTCGAATACTCACCAAACAATTAGATAATTTAAATTAATTTATTATCTAGTGACTACTTTTGAAAAGCCTCATTCCTTTTTTTGCCCCTTTGGTTTCTGGATATTTGTTTCCAATAATAATAATTTTGCCCTTGCATTAGCAAGGGGTTTGATTGTATTTTTGGCCATATTGTCAAGCATTAATTAATTATATTTTTACCTGTTCTGAAAAATAATTGAGAAGCCACTGAGCAGACAGATGTAGGGATGGTGGGTGGCTGGCTGGTTTTCTTGGCGTTGGACTTTTTCGCTGTGATTTTGGACATCAGACTTGATGTGGGGTACATATGCAATCAGTAGTATTTAAATAACCTAATAATGGGTCATTATATTGTCGTTTAGTAATTAAATATCACTCGCAGCATGCACGTGCTAATAATGTATGTTCACATATTTATCTTTGCATCTCAGCCAATAGTAAAAAAACTTATTTAAAAGCTTTTATATCTACTTCAATGTTTTTATTTTATCCATTTCCCATTTCCCATTTCCCCTCTATTAAATCTCACACTATTTAGTATTTAAATAACCTAAATGGGTCATTATATTGTCGTATAGTAATTAAATATCACTGGCAGCATGCACGTGCTAATAACGTACGTTCACATATTTATCTATCATATATGTTACTATACATTTTATCTATACATCTCAGCCAATAGTAAAAAAAAAAAATTAGCTAAAAGTTTTTATATTTACTTCAATGTTTTTATTTTATCCATTTCTCATTTCCCCTCTATTAATTCCTACACTACTTAGTTTTTTACTTTATTTTTTTAACAAAAGACATAAAATTGAATGCATAAAATAAAAAGGACATAAATGCATACTATTAATGGATTATGTTGGCACTTTATAATTAACTGAGCAAAATAAATACTCACAAATCAAATTTAATTATTTTTTAAACTTAAGAGATTATGGATTTCCGACTAACAGTAGGAGCAAGCTCTTAATGTTAATTACCCTTAACAATATCATAGGAACCTCTGATTAAAAAACGAATGTGAATGAGAATTAACATAACAAATGAGTGAAATCAATTTCTTTTATTAACTTCAAGAATATTACATGAACACATGATTTTGACTTAGAACAAAAGATAACCAAATTAATTTTCTTAACCTCACCTTCCTAATTTTCATCCAACTTTGAAAATCTAAGTTTACACTTTGACTTTGACTTGTCAGACTTTTTCGCCGAAAATTATATGTGGATATTTCTTTTGACTTCGTTGACTTCGGTCTTGTTCAAATTTCTTTTACTTGCATCCTGAGCATCATCCAAATGTCAAGTTACGACTTTACCAAACTTGAGAACGACGAGCTTGATCTACTTCAATTTTAATCCTTGAAGACTTCGGCATGTCATGCTTGTGAAGTTTTTAGTTTTGTTTTGTTGACTTATGAGACTTTTTGATCCATTGACTTCTGATATTTTGGGACTTTAGAGTTTACTTGTCATTCATTTGAGATTTTTTTTTATCTTTGAGCATTGTCTTGCACATTGTCAAGTTAAAATTTTTTTTACATGATTGTTTAAACTTGCTTGGTTTCAAAATGGGTCTCAAGTTGTAATTATGAACTTGATTTTCTTCGATCTGAGTGTTTGAATACTTCAGTATTTCATGCTTGTGAAGCTTTTCGACCTTTTGACTTTTGATATCTTGAGCCTTCTGAACTCATTTGCCTAAAAATTTAACTTTTTTCAAGTCTTAATTCTTTTCTTTTTATGTTTGACCTTTGGCTTATGCATTGTCACGTCGCCATTTCTCACATAATTGATCGCTAACTTGAATGCTTTGGCTTATTTTTTTTTTTAGAATAATTTGTAGACCCCAAGTTGCCAGCGTTCTTTAGTTATGAAACACTAACTTGGTTTCTTTTCTTTCTTTTCTTTTTTTTTTTAGCTAAAGGCTTTGGCGTCTTACTCTTGTAAAGTCTTTTTCTTATTTTTTGTAAAGTTTTCTTCTTTTCTTTTATCCGTGTATCTCATTAAACATTTCACTCACTCAAGAGATTTTTCAAGAGATAATGGGGAGCCTTCACATGGAAACTGTCTGCTAGCACACTAAGCTCAACAAGATTTTATGGACTTCACATAATATTCTTCCACTCACGCAAGAGAGTTTCAAGAGGTAGTGGAGAGACTCTCACATGAAGAACAATCTTCCACCACATTGAAGTCAGCAAGAGCTAGTGGTCTTGACAAATACTTTTCCACTCACTCAAGAGACTTTCAAGCGGTAGTGGAGAGGCATTCACAAGGAAAGCTATCTTCCATCACATTGAACTCAACAAGAGCTAGTGGTCTTAATAAATATTTTTCCACTCACTCAAGAGAGATTCAAGCCGTAGTGGGGAGCCATTCCCAAAGGAAGCTATGTTCCACCACATTGAACTCAACAAGAGCTCGTGGTCTTTATAAATATTTTTCCACTCACTCAAGAGAGTTTCAAGTGGTAGTGGAGAAGCATTCACATAGAAAGCTATCTTCCATTACATTGGATTCACAAAAAACTTTTGAGGTCTTCAACATCTACCACTCACTCATGTGAATCTCAAGTGACAATGGGGAGGCCTTCACAAGGAAAGCTGTCTTCCACTACATTGGATTCACAAAAAGTTTTGTGGTCTTCAACATCTTCCACTCACTCATGTGAATCTCAAGTGGCAATGGGAAGGCCTTTACAAGGAAAGTTGTCTTCTACTACATTGGGTTCACAAAAAGTTTTGTGATCTTCAACATCTTCCATTCACTCATGTGAATCTCAAGAGATAATGGGAAGGCCTTCACAGGGAAAGATGTCTTCCACTACATTGGATTCACAAAAAGTTTTGTGGTCTTCTGCATCATTCACTCACTCATGTGAATCTCAAGCGGTAATGGGGAGGCCTTCACAAAGAAAGCTGTCTTTCACAACATTGGATTCACAAAAAGTTTGTGGTCTTCAATATTTTCCACTCACTTATGTGAATCTCAAGCGGTAATAAGGAGGTCTTCGCAAGGAAAGCTGTCTTCCACTACCTTGGATTCACAAAACGTTTTGTGGTCTTTAACATCGTTTACTCACTTATGTAAATCTCAAGCGGTAATGGAGAGGCCTTCACAAGGAAAGCTATATTCCACTACATTAGATTCAAAAAAAGTTTTGTGATCTTCAAAGGGTGATTGGTGAATTTTATGAGAACAACTCTAATTTCCACTAAAGTTTCTAGTTACATTTTTATTTTTCCGTATTAGTCCCTCTTACATCATATTGCATATTAGACCTTGACTTATGCTTTTTTATACTTTTTCATGATTTATACTACTTCCCTGAACTTCTTAATTTGTATAATTTTTATCAAAATTTTCAAATAAACCCTATTTTTTAAATTTTTGTATGTTTGCACATAAAATTTGTAGTGAACCCTAAATTTGTATTTTTTAAAAAAATCATGAACCATGATATATTTTTTAAAAATATAAATAATAATAATTAAAATAGTATTAAAACAAATCCTCGGAGTAGGATAGATAACCGTGATATATATATATATATATATATATATATATAACATCCCGATCAACCCCTCTAACATTTGAATTTCACTGTTAGACCATCATTTTTAAAATACCTTCCCTTTCAGTCACTCCGTCCAACTCCATCAGCAGCATTTTTGCATAATACCAACTTTGCCTCTGGCTTTGGTGGGAAAAGACCCTCTTTATCTTGTCACAATTTAAAAAACAGTACTGCTAAAATAGAAAAATGCAGGCTTTTCAGGTAGCTTTTTCCTTAGCAATCATATTTTTTGGATATTTTAAATGAGATCCTCCCTTCTTCTTATCCTTATTATTCTTCTTCTTCTTCTTCATCTGCCAGAATTCCTTGTGTTCCCTTTTGTCTTGCATTAGCGGAATGTGCGTTTGTCTCTTCTACCCGTGGGCGAGTTACCACCAAAGGCCAGCTGCATTTGTTGCCATTGAAGATTTAGTTTTTTACCTTATATTAACGAATTAGTTGTAAATGTTTGTTTGATTGTAATGCATAACAGTGTGAGGGTTTTATACAATAGGATTCAATGGATACCTTCTGCGCTATAGCTAGATATAAGGGAGAGGGTCGAGTACTGTAGTTCACGGTTAAGTTTATGGGAGTCAGTATTGCAGGAGATATGTGAGAGATGAAGTCTCAAAATTTCTAGTATTAGGGTAAGGTTTGTCATGCCGAATGCACACCGAACGGTCTAGCCCATTGGCTTTGACATTGATTTTCAGCTAATGTGCCACGTTCACCATATGTCCAACTACTTTGCTGTCAACCTTATTGTTGACTCAACTGACGATACCTTCGATGCGGCCCCAGGCTTATTTTACTATCGCAAATATTATATCTTTGCTTGTGCATACAACTGACGTGATTATATTCCAGTTTCCGTTTACTTTTGGGAATTTTCATTTAGCCATCACCATTGTTGTTTAGATCTAAAAGTTTCCGCTTAGCGAACGTTGTTTTCGCTTACTTGGGGAATTGGATGCTTATCCATATCGTACATTTTGTTATATACAATAGAAGAAGTGATTCAATTTCGGAGAGCTTACCATTCAATCGACGCATATTATCATCCCAATAACACATAGCAGGTGCCCTAGTAATGGCAGTAGACTAACCTGAGAGTGCAAGTCTGGAAGCTAACCAATGATTTCGTGATGGTGAAAACTTTAAAGACACACTACGAAGTCGAATGTGCATCTAACGGTTGACAATCACGTGTGCACGTGTCGAATGATGCTAACCACGGCACGTATAGGATCAAGACGATATACTCGACACACACATGCAGCGGGGGTATTCACTTCCTTGCACCCAAAAAGCTTCCAAAAAATGGGTAAGTGATCAGGTGAAGCAGAAGTTGAAGGATCACCCTCTTTATAGGGTTGTTAATACTGAACGTGATATAATGCGCGACCACGGCGCCCATCTGTCTTATAAGCAAGCTTGGTTAGGGAAAGAGGTCACCCGGGGTGTTCTTCATGGCAACGAAGTTGCGAGCTACGACCTACTCAGATGGTATGCTGGCAAGGTTTTAGAGACCAATCCTGGCAGCATTGCTATGGTAGACTATGAGGGTGATTGGTTTACACGCTCTTTTTGCTCATTCCGTGTATGCATTGTTGGTTTCAAACGGGGTTGCATTCCCTTGCTATTCATCGATGAGACTCACTTGCTAGGAAAATATGTGGGCACCTTACTGGGTGCAACAGGGAAGGATGGCAATGACTGTTTCTTTCATGTCGCATTTGCCATTGTTGACAGCTAAACGGATGCTAATTGGACATGGTTCCTTTCTAAGCTTGGTGATGCGTTGTATGGAGATGATGATTCTATGAAGATTATACATTTATGTCCGACAGGTTGAAGGGTCTTATCAACGCAGCTGAGGAAGTTTTCCCCTCATCCCCTCATCAGTACTGTATTAGGCACTTGGAGACAAACTTTATGAAAGTAAACGTCGGGATTGGAAAAGCATTGAAGGAGCTATGCTGGTCCATAATCATTAGGATTGCATTTGTGTGCACATTGAAGGAGCTATGCTTGTCCAAAATCTGACTTCGCGCACTGGGAAAACTACATGTTCAAAGGCGAAAGATGGGCCGAGATGTATTCCAACGTTGTGGAATCATTCAATGCATGAAATAAAGAGGCACGACACCTCCCTGTAACGAACATGGTGGACTCGATACGGTAAGCTTTTGTGGATGTTTGCACGTTTTCATTCAGCATACTCACTTTTGTTTACTTATGGATGTTTCTACTTACGATCGTACGTTTTCGTTTAGTATGCTCTCTCCCTACTTAAATCTATGTGTTTCCGTTTACTGATGGATGTTTCCACCTACGTTTATACGTTTTCATTTAGTATACTCACTTCCCACTTAGATATATGTGTTCCCGTTTACTTATAGAAGTTTCCGCTTATTTTTACACATTTTCATTCAGCATGCTCACTTCTCGTTTAAAACTATGTGTTCCCATGTACTTATAGATGTTTCTGCTTACGATCAACCGTTTTCATTTAGTATGCCTACTTCTCACTTAGATCTATGTGTTTTTGTTTACTTATGGATGTTTCCACTTACATTTACGCGTTTTCGTTTAGTATGCTCACTTCCCACTTAGATCTATGTGTTTATGTTTACTTATGGATGTAGGTTCAAGCTCATGAATATGTTGTGCACTCTTAGTGAACAATCTCACTGATGGGATACCCACCTGTGTCTGGATATACACAGCAACGTCAAGGATCTTATCGAAGAATCACGTACTTTGCTCATTGGGAGATCAACAGGTAACTGTTTTGAGGTTGTAGATCGGAACAGCTTCTCCGTCAGTCTGCGATCAAGGATGTGCTCGTACCGACAGTGCCAAGTTTATGGCATCCTATGTAAGCACTCATGCCCAGCTATAATGCAAACAGATGCAAACGTCCACCGCTATGTTGACGAGTACTTCACCGCAGATGTGTACCGTACATCTTACGATGAAACCATTTTCCTTATCCCTAATAATGACAAATCAACGGATGACTTTCGGTAGTTGGTCGTCCGGCCATCCATGACTAAGAGGCAACCGAGCCGCTCGAAACTGAAAAAATTGAGTCACAGCCATCTGTTGTGCGGGACTTGAGGTGCAACATGTGTAGAGAGGCTGGCCACAACCAAAGGCCATGCAACGCACCCATCGTGGACTGCTGAACGTAAGCAGAAACTATTAAATCTAAACAAAAACACCAGTATATAAGCAGAAACTATTAAAGTTATATGGAAATACCAGCATATAAGCAGAAACTATAAATCTAAGCGGAAACACCAGATTGTAATCGGCAACCATTCAATTTAAGCATAAAACATTCAGATGTAAGCGAAAACTGGATTATTTAATCGTAAATAAAAAACGATAAGCCCAAAGTAATTAATTACAATTTCACAATAGGGAAATGCAAAATCTTAAATATGGACCACCGAGTGTTAGTGTTCTCAGGTGTTGCTCCCCTCGTTGCTATCTCTGTCATGCCCTTTGCCCCTTGCAATAACGTCCAGTAGAATACATGTTGCGTACCGCAGATGCAATAGTGGCACGTTCGACTAAGGTACACGGAGTTTCTCCCCATTAAGTAATTGTTTAATAAAACGCATGGTGAACACACAACAATCGAGGCTGTCAGGCTTCTACCGTAGACAATCACGGACGTACACAAGAGGGTACTTCTCTGTTCTGGCATCACCGACCTCAACGGCGACATAACGATAAAAAAGCTCATACTGTTGGAAGCATATAAGAAGTTGTCAGCAACAGAGAAATGACAAAAAACAAAAGAAAAGGGGGAAATGTTCAACGCTAAACGAAAACGCCGTCGTCAAAATAGAAAGGGAATGGCTAAATGAAACAAAGTGGAAATCTTACTTGTCGATTACACAGTTGAAAAACATCCCCATAGCTGCTTGCTCGAGTTGTTCTAGATGCTGGAATCCAAGATAGCCTTTTTTTTGGATGAACGCCATCTTGACAATGGTGGACTCTTGCTTTTCAATGACGGTTATGGTATCAACATCGACAGGGAACTCTACTGGTTATTTACTGGAAACATGCTCACATGTTTCTTCAGCATGTGCTGCTACGCCACCCACAAGTAGTGGGAGTGGGATTGCATTACATATGTACAAAGGGGGCCCCACTAGCATCTTCGTCTCCCAGGGGGGGCTGGGATAAATCCTCATCATGGTGGCGTAGGGGTTATGATCGTAGGTTTCTCTACCAGAGTGGGCTCAAATGGAGCAACTTCATCCATGAAAGTGCAGGACTAGTTGCTTTGTCTACGATGGACTCTTGTCGTGGAACCTTTTCATCCAAGTGTTCCACAGAAGGAGTTGGGCTCGCAACTTTCTCCTGTGTCAATGCCAAAGCATGTACGAGTTCCTCACTCTTGTCGGTGGTTTGCATGTCAAAGGTTTCCTTCGATGCACGGTAGGCATCAAAATCGAAGATCGGAATAACGATCTCTTTCATCACAGTTAGAGATACTATAACGCTATCAACGTCGACTACATCGGAGCCATTATTACTAGATGACATTCTTGAAGGACATGGGCAGACGTCCTTCTTCACCCTGCCCTTACATCCAAAACTCTTCATCCTTGGACCGGTGCTCACCGAGGGAGTCTCCGACTGACTTGCGAAACATTAAGGCCACTCAAGAACGTCGATGGGGTTTTTGGCTTCATCCTTGGGGTGGGCAGCTATGGGAACGCGCCCAGTGACGTCCTTCTTCACATTACGCTTGCCCGTCTGAGATAATACCGAGGGTGACTTCAGCGTGTCTCCCGTGGATGATGGGGCAGACATGCGAACCCATCGTTCGATAGCATCCACAAGGGGCACTAAACCTTGGAACTCCCGCGTAAGTGTCTCAACCCCCAGCGGCAGCCTGATGGTGACATCCTCGCAAATTTCTGCCAGACGGGTCCCTGTGCCCCGTAACATGTCCAACTACAGCCGGCGCAGCTAGTGCGTGGGGCCGGGGACTAAGCATGTTTCGTCAGACGCTGCTTATCTACGTCGGGTTGCACCTTCAGCGCATGGTCCGTACGCGATGGTCGCCGTGTCACCCAACCTAGGGTTTGGGTATCGCCGGAGTAGGGGGCCAACTGTACGTATGAACATTCAGAAGTAAGTGGTAAAAGAGGTTAGTAAACGGTAAGGTACAGATGTACGTATAAACAAGGTATACTAAATGGGAACTCTCCAATATAAACTGAAACTTGTAATAGTAAACGGGAACTCTCCATTCTAAGCAGAAATGACAAATACTAAACGAGAACTCTCCATTTTAACCGGAAACAACCCATACTAAATGAGAACTCTCCATTCTAAGCAGAGACAACTGATACTAAATGGGAATTCTCCATTGTAAGTGAAAATGTTCACTACTAAATAGAAACGCTCCAGTGTAAGTGGAAACATACAGTAGTGCATGGGAAATCTCTAATGTAAGTGGAAACAACTAATAGTAAACAAGAACTCTTCAGTATAAGTGGAATCAAATAATACTAAATGAAAATCATAACTTCATATCTACCTGCCATTGAGGGATGACAATAATGGTCTGAGCGAAGCTTGTTTCCTAAAACTATTCTCCCTGTAACAAAATATTCGGGGAGTCCTCCCAACGCGCACCTTCTTCCCTGTGCCAGTCACCTCGTAGAACACTAGGTTCAGTGCTATAGTGCATCAGCGCAGGTACCCTGTGTCTCGCTTCTTCCCACTGGTTTTTGACTGCACACGTGTGGCCGTTTGTGTAATGTCGTCCATGATCCACCTGTGCGTGGCCTCCACTCACGTATACATTCCTAGTGCAGGGAGGTCAGCAATGTAGTCGACCACCCAGCTAGGCACCGAACATGTTCTGTTTGGGAACAACACTGTTCTCATGAGATACAACACCATCAACCTCACAAAGTTCTCCTCCTCCCCTTTCCTCCGAACAATTTCAAGAAGGGATCTTTTCATAGCATCCCTACTCCTTTCGAAGCTTTTGGAAATGAATTGCACTTCAAAATGCGAGGGTGTTTTTGTTTTTCTAAACACCACTATATCCCCATCACAACGGAGACCCATGATTATGGCATCAAGCCGACCTCTCTTTTGCAGTACCTCCTCAATGTCCATGAGATGATCGAACGGTGTCCTCCTCTCTATCTCCAGCTGCTTTGTAGTCATCTGTTGTTTCAATTCGGTTAACGTCTCCACGACGGAGACCAAATACCATCTACTGTTCACTAGGTTGGAGGCCATGTCTACATTACATACAACATTACTCAACTATCAGTGGACGAATTCTAAATAGAAACAAATAAATACTACACGGAAACTCCGAAGTCTAAAAAGAAACTAGTTCAATAAATGGAAACCACACATTCTAAACAGAACCATCAGAACAAAGCCCAATTATTTCTAAACCTAAACTGGATTGCTCGAGATTTCAAACACATAAACAACAAACACAGCATAATCAGCTGAAGAGAAGAGAGGCATTCTACACGGAAACTCCGCATTCTAAACAGAAACTAGTTCAATAAATGGAAACACACATTCTAAACAGAATCGTCAAAACAAAGCCCGATTATTGCTAAAACCTAAACTGGATTGCTCAAGATTTCAAACCCATAAACAACTAATACGGCATAATCAACCCTAGAGAAGACCTATTTTGGTAGACCGCTTACTTACCCATATAACTTCGGTCGGATTGGGCTGAGAATCGGATGTCTGTTACACTAGCAGCGTGGGAACTAGAGTTTTTTGCTCATGCTTTCGTGTCTGAGTAGAGGAAAGGGTACTCCACTGACGATGCAATGGAGGGCTAAGTTTGCTACTTTCGATGTAATCAATGCGCTCAAAGTTTTAAACCTTGAAACATGCACCGTCCCAGCCACTTGTTCGCGTGTTAGTGGAGGGGCATAACCGTCACTCCACTCCGGCTTTAACGGTGTTATCCCACTCAGGGACCCAGATGGAACCAAACCCAAAAAAAAGGGACTTCTTGTGGAAAAACAAAATAGCAAGGATTTTCTCTGAATACATGAACTTTTGAGAGATGTTTTTTTCATTTCCCATCAAAAAATTGCTGTTGGATAGATAACAGTGATATATATTTTATTTTGGTTTTTTTTAAAAAATCACAACAACAATCATAATAATATAATATTAAAAAATCCAACCATGATATATATATATACGTATATTTTTTAAATACTACTACTAATAATAAAATAATATTAGATTAAAACAATTCACCTAGGATACATGAACTGATTTTTTTCAAATAATAATAATAATAATAATAATAATAAATAATTAAAAAAATCCACGGAATAGCATAGTGCTATAATTTAAAAATGATAATAATAACAATTACAAACAAATAAAAATAATAAGCATAAGAAAATAATTAAACATTTCACGGTCATTACAAAATAATAATAATAATAATAATAATAATAATAATAATAATAATAATAATAATAATAATAATAATAATAATAATAATAACAACAACAATAATCCTAAGAAAATAATATTCAATTAACATAATAAATAATAAATAATAAAAATAAATAAATGCATGGACAAAGAGCATGGATAAGTCAGCATATGTTTCATGAATTCATGGATTTATGGATTAATTAGCATAAGCTTATATAAATTAAATCATGCAAAAGAAAAAATAAATTATATTAGCATAAGCTTAATATAATTGTGATATACCTTATTCTCTTCTCTTGATCTTTTTCTACCCTTAGGTTCTTCCTCGAATGAATCAAGTCCTCATTGTTTTTGTCTCTTTTCTTCAAACTTTGCTCGTCGATAGACACAGTCACGATCTCGCTTTTTTTTTTTTCGTCTTTTTCTCTTGGAGTTTCTTTCGGAGGGTTTTTTAATCTCTCCCTTTCCCTCTTCTTCCCCTTCTCTTGTGATTTTTTTCTTATTTTTTCGTTCCCCTCCTCTCTGAAAGTCCCCAACAGCCGTAAGATAAGATAGATTCTTTTTTAAATCTGATTTTTTTAAATAACAAAATCTGAAAAAAATTCAAATTTTGACTTTTGGATTTATTTACACTTATCGGAACTTTTTTTCTAGATATATATTTAAAAATTTTTATCCTAATCAGAATAAAATCTTAATTTTATTAAAAATCAGAGATTTGTTTTTAAAAAAACAAATCTATATAAACAAAGTGCGACACCCTCGTAGCTTCCTCACAAACAATCACAGAGAGGGAGGAAGGTATGAGCAGTTCAAATCTTCTAAGGTTTTCATGCATTCAAGGTTAGTTAAATCCTCCTCTTTTTGTTTTTTCACACATCTCATATTTGTTGCATTCCCAGGCACATTATATTGCATGTGTTCATGTGTTTTGACAGGCACATGGTGATAATTTTATCATCCTCATCTTCATCACCATCATCTTCATAGCATATTGCACATCAACATCAACACCTATTAATTAGTATTTCAAAAAACAAGGCCAATCATCATCAACATCATCAGCATCACCATATGAATCATAGAGTTGCTTCTATTGCATATTGCATATCAACGTTTCATTAGTATTTCTAAAAACAAGGCCAATCATCATCAGCACCATCATCAGCATCACAATATGCATGATAGTATTGTTGCAAATGCATATTGCATATCAACGTTTCATTAGTATTTCTAAAAGCAAGGCCAATTATCATCATCACCATCACAATTTTTTTCATTATATATATATATTTAATTGGCCGACCCATATATATATATATATATAATTATCGTTTTTTTTCAAAAAATCTATTTGAACATATCGTCTCAAAGTTATTATTATTTCATTTTTTTTTAGCTTTTCTCAATGGGTCTGACTCCAAAGCGCAAAATAGTGGAGCCTTTCTACGGGCAATATGAGGATGGTGATAAAGCTCCGGATGGGCTATCCTTCTCTTGACACTACTCCATCAGTTCAAAAAAAGGTATTCCTTATCAAGAGAGTGATTTCAATGAGTGGATCACCATACCGAGAGGACCTCGAGACATTGGGAAGCTCATATCAACTAGCTTTGAAAGAATAGGAAGCCTTGAAGTGATGTTGTTGAATCCTTATAAGCAAGCTGCACCAAAACTTGAACCAGAGACACTTGGTAGCCGAGTCAAAGTTGATTCCACATCTATTATGTGGACCAAAAGACTCCCTTTCGTCAAGTACATCCCATACCATAACAATTACTAGAAATGGGTTTTAGAAACACCAAAGCAGTCATCAGATAAACTTAAAGAGGCAAGCATCCTTAGAGCTGTAGTAGTGTCCGCAGGGTCATATAATTTTGACCCATCTATGATGAAAGGAGTCATTGAGATATGGTGTCCAGAGACTAACACCTTCATCACCCCTTTTGGTGAGGTTGGAATTTTCTTGTGCGATTTAAAATGCAAATGAGCGCTACCCATCGTAAGAGAATTTTATGAGGAGTATATTCCCCCGAATAATGACTTATATACCGCAAACAACTCTTATGGCACTTTAAGAGATCTTTTTAACATATGTCAGTGGATTTACTCTTATGCTTCAAAAAACAGTAAAATTACTTTTCCTCAATTAACAGATTTCATCTTCAGGGGGCTCCATAAAAACGTCGGCGTCGATACTCATCCAGTACCTCTTGTTTCAGTAGAATGCAAATTGGTAGCTTTCTTATCTTTGTGGTTATGTCATTTCATCATCCCAGCTAAAGGATTTCACACACACCAGAGACCTTTGTGATGGATACGATACTAGCCAAAGGTACGAGGATTGCTTTAGCTCTTACAATGTTAGCATATATTTGTACCGGCTTAAATGCAATGGCTCGACACCCCAAAGGACCATGTGGTGCTTCAATTTCTTTACCATATCACTTTTTATGTGCTTTGATAGAATACCATTTTGCAGGAACTTATGCTCGTCGAAAGTCACAAAGTGATAGTATTAAAAATATAAATAGCCTAAGAGCAATCATTGATATGGCATACATTTCAGATGTAGCAGTTAGCACATTAAACCTAGAAGAGAGGATTATCTTGCATGGCGTCCATTCACATGTGACGAATTTAAGAGTAAAGGGTGGTTTAAAGACTACATAGACCCAAATGATAAGAACAAATTGAGTAAGACCTAGGCAGAGTACTTTATCGCTTTTAGCCAAGGCATTATTCCTTTGCATCTTGGAAAAGATCTTTACGCCCAACAGTACAATCCACATTGATTTGCCAGACAGTTTGGCTATGATCAAGGGTTTCCAAAAGATATCCAAGTACCTAAGCGCCCTCAATCTATAGGTCTTTTGGTGAGCTATTGGTATCAATTTGTTAAAAGGAGAAGATGATCAAGGTTCTATATTCCTTCTCACGATGTTACACATGATGTTGAAGTCGATTCATGTTCGCCTTATTGAAAATGATCCTTCTAACAAAAAGCTTAACAATAATGCTCCAATTGAAAGAACAACCACTCCTCAAACAAAGAAAATGGGCCATCATAAAAGAAAAATTCAGTTTGAATGGGTTGAACAAAGCCAAGGAGATCCTTCTGAATCACAAGTTATAGTAGGATCAAAGAATTCCGCAAAGAAAGCTCGAACTAGTGAAGATTATGCATCATCACAAGCTCTTTCTATGCAAGGAGATGTTCCACATGAGACACATGTTCAAGGTATCTTTTTATAAGGAGATAGCTTTACTCATCACCTTTAAAGTTTTATTACTAATATCCCTTTCTTTACAGTTGGCGTTCCCAGCACAAGCGAACACGAAAAGGATCAACATAGCGCCTCCAAATTAGGATCTAGTCTAATAGGTATATCTCTTTAAAATTTTTCTCTTTTTTTTTATAATCAACTCGATTTACTTTTACTTTTCTTTGCTATAGGCCTTCGCTGAACTCATCCCCAAAAGGTCTAATCCTTTGGACTATGACTCCTTATCCTCAGATCATGCAGTTAACGATGATTACATCACCATCCTCGATGCTTATCCTCTTGCTGAAGGTTCTTATCAAGAAGAAATTTTGAAATCTATAGAAGAAACTTCTCCTCCTTCTCTTCAACAACAGGGAGAGACTTTAGTTCCTGAGGCTACTATTATGGGTGACAAAAAAGCAATGGCATCTCCATATGAATTGGAAACAACTTTAACTCCAAATGCTACTTTAATGGATGTCCAAGTAATGGCTTTTCCACTAGAATTAGAAACAACTCTAGTGCCAGAAGTTAATGTCATGGATGATCAACCTCAACTGAAAGCAAATCCAAATCCAAAGGTTGTTGCTATTGATAGTTTTTTTGAGCATAAGAAGGCTTTAACCACGGACACGGAGTCTACAAGTTCTTTTTATTTTCAAGCTACTAAGAAGACTTCTAGTTTGCAATCTTTCTGTACAAGGAAGCTTCTTCAGAAAGTGTGGTCATCTCATCCTCATGAGTATGAGTCCTTGAGGGAAGAAACCATAAAATTGCATAAGAACTTGATGATGCATGAAACTGACATTTCAGCTGCAAGGGACAAGATATACGAAGTACTTGATCTCGCAAAGATTGTGCATGACATTGAGAGTGGAGGGAATGATCCAACTATGACAGAAAGAAGGGACTTGCTAACAAGTATTGATAATATGAAAGAGGTAAAGTTATCCCTTACAACAGTGTCTCAAAGTGTGGATGAGGTCGAGCATAAGCTCATGCTTATAACGGAGAAGCTAGAAAAGTTACTATGTAAAGAGCTGTCAAAATGGGCCTAACCCGTCGGTCTGGCACACCCCGCTGACAAAAATTGGCGGGTCGGGTTGGCCTTTTGTAGGCCCATTTGGAAGCGGGCCCAAATGGATTAACCCGTTTGGGTTAGGGTCCTGGGCGGGGCGGGCTTTGGGCGGGCTAGCCCGCCCCTTTAATTTATTAATTTTTTTTAAAAATATTTAATGAATTGAAATAAAAATTCAGCCAGCCCTTCTCATGAATCTCACCCTAATTGATCCTTTCTTCAGTTCTTTGGACCCGTGACCCGTCTCTATCTTTTTACTGTTCCTCTCTTTCTTCTCTTGTGCTCGTCGCCTCGGAGCGGCCGGCAGCCTCAGTCGCGGTCATTATTGTTGTCGTCGCCGCTGGCGACGTGCTCTTGCTTTGGGTTTCCACTGACTTCCCGTTCGAGTTTCGCCTCTGTTCTTGATGAGCTCCGACGGTAGTGAGATGTGATCGTGAATCTTATCCCAACTTGTGTGCTTAGTTGTCGAGTTGGTTAAGAACGGCTTGATCCCTCATCTAACTTCTTATTGAATATCTCTCTGAGGTATGATTTGGCGTTCGTTGATTTGATTTCGATTCAGTTGCAATTGGTATTGGGACCATTGGGTTAGGGTTTTGGTTTTGTTGGTTTTACAGTTTGAGCTTCCGTTCGGACCGTTCGTTTGATTTATTTTGTGAATTTGGTGTGCGGTAGTCTAGTTTTAGCTGATTTGGCTGTAATTGGGGTCCTTTTTTAGTGTGAAATCTTTGGTTGATGACATAATTGTGAGGTTGTATTCGTGATTCAATTGTTTATATAAGAACTTTTGTTTTTATTCATTAGGAAATTTGTGGATGAAATTATTGTGCAGTTCTTCTATACTAAAATGAATGAATCTTATGTTGAAACTTGAAAGGGATGTTTAGATTTTGGTTATGTTTGGAACAGTTCGTATGAATGAATGATATTATTTTTTTTTAGCTTTTTTGTGGGTTGCATGCAATGATGTTAGGATTCTCCTTGATTGTTGGTGTGTGTAAGATAATTTGAAAATGTTGTTTTGCGTTGAAAAATGTGAGAATCCATACCTGTTATAAAAGTTTAAGTTTGAATTTTTTAGAATTCTGTTTATCATAATTTTGAAGTATGATTCTTTCTTTTGCCTAGAGAATAAATTGAGTGAAAATAATTAATGTTTTTAAAGGTTGCTACCGTGATGGTCTGCCCTGTTGGTTATTTGATTATAATTGTCAAAGAATATATATATATATATATATATATGTATATACAAGTATATATATCTTATCATTGTCAAAGATTTGATTATTTTGTCGTAGTGTTTTATCATTTCTTATATTTTTCATATATATTTGCAGGATAAATTAAAATCATGGAGTCCGCCTCTTTGAATCAAAGTGTGAACTTAGATGAAGAAGAATTGGAAAGCACTCAATCAGGTAAGGAGACAGGTAAAAAGGCGAAAGAATTCTCTGATGTTTGGAATTCTTTTATAAAGAAAGGGTCGGATCAAGATGGCATACAAATAGCATAATGCAGGGGATGTAAGAAAGAATACAAATGTGGAGGCAAAAGGTATAGGACTTCTTCATTGAGGCGCCACAAGGATAACTGCAAAATGATTAAATTCAATGATGTAGGACAAATGTTTCTTGATCATGAAGGGAAGATAAGGTTAAAGAAAGTAGATCAAAAAATTGCACGTGGCTTATTAGCTGCAGTAGTTATAAAACATGATTTGCCATTTTCATTTGTTGAATATGATGGCATTAGAGCTTGGATAAAATATGTAAATCCTGACGGCATTTGGATTTCAAGAAATACTCTTGTTTCTGATATTACAAGAATATATATGAGAGAGAAAGGGAAACTTAAGCATGTTTTGGGTAATATTCAGAATAGAATTTTCTTAACTTCAGATGTGTGGACTGCATGCACTAGTGAGGGCTACATTTGCTTAACAGGACATTTTGTTGATGAAAATTGGAAATTGAATAGTAAAATTCTTAACTTTGCTAAATTGCCTCCTCCATACTCAGGAGTTGAATTGGCTGCAAATTTATTTTTATTTTTGAAAGAATGGGGAATTGAGAAGAAAGTATTTTTTTTTACATTGGATAATGCATCTAGCAATGACAATATGCAAGATATTTTGAAAGAGCAACTGTCTTTGCATGATAGTTTGTTATGTGGTGGCGAATTTTTCCATATTCGTTGTTCTGCTCACATTTTGAATCTCATTGTGCACGGAAGGTTGAAAGTAGCTCATGATGCTTTGCATAAAATCAGAGAATTTGTCAAATATTTGAAGGGTTCAGAAAATAGAATGAAAAAAATTTGAAGAATGTGTGGCCGCAGTTGGCAACATCGACACCAGTATTGGCTTGCGATTAGATGTATCCACTCGTTGGAGGTCAACATATTTGATGCTGAATAGTGTCATTAAATATAAAAGGGCGTTTGCTTTTCTTCAATTGAATAATAGAAATTATAAATATTGCCCTTCAAATGAAGAATGGAGAAGAGGAGAGAAAATATATGAGATCTTGGAAGATTGAAGTTTTATTAAAGGAAAACTTGGCAATTGAAGATGTGGTGATTAGTGATATGTGTAGATGGATGAAAGAAAATTTTGATAAATATTGGAAGCAATATAGCATGGTGCTTGCATTTGGGCCTATCCTTGACCCATGAGTTAAATTGTCAATGTTGGAGTATTTTTGTGGGAAGGTTGATAGTGATTCTACTAAATGCCAAGAAAATGTGTCACTTGTAAGAACAAAACTATATACACTTTTTGAGCATTATTCAAATGCTAATAATTCAAGTCCTTCACAACCACAATCTTCTTCTATCATTACACCTACATCTACAAAAGGTGATGGAGGAATTAAAAGTAAGGGTAAAAGAATCTTTGATGCAAGTGCTCTATCACTTTCTTTCTTTCTTTCTTTATATATTTCTCTAGTTTGTTTATATTTTTTTATGATAACATATACTAACTATTGATTGAAGGAAATTAAAGCATTTGAGAGCCAATCAATTACAAGTGCAGGAAAATCTCAATTAGATTTTTATTTGGAGGAGCCAAAGCTTGAATTTGCATATTATGAAGATTTGGATGTGTTGGAGTATTGGAAGAATAATAACCATAGGTTTCCAATTCTTGCATTAATGGCAGGTGATGTCTTAGCTATCCCAATAACAACTGTTGCATCTGAATCGGCCTTTTTTTATTGGTGCTCGTGTGCTCAACAAATATAGAAGTTGTACCCTTCCTAAAAAAGTGCAGGATCTCGTTTGCACCCATAATTGGTTGCATGCTTATAACATTGGTGATTTACACATTATTAATTTAAATTGTTTATTTAGTTGAAACCTTGAAACATTTGTTTATTTTAAATTTAAATTTTAACGAATTTTTATATTTGGGGTTTTTTATGTAAATAATGAAGATGAAGCAAATACTAAACCAACTACATCCTGTGAGGGTACAAACATTCTTGAAGTTATTGATGAAGATAGAATGGAAGGAGGAGATGGTGAAGAGGAAAATTTGATGATTTAATTTAATGGTTGATGAATTTTAAATTTGTAATGAACTCTAATATTGTATGTCTTAATACTTAAGAGGGAGAGAGACATAAAGAATTATGAAATATTTGTTTGTCTTAGGGTTGAAAGGCTATTTCATTATTGATGTTAATATGCTTTTTGTTGGAATTTTAAAAGATCGTTTTGCTTATTAATAGGAAGGAGGGGTTGATTTCCATTATTAATTAGAAATTTAAGTTGACATGTGGATGGAATTGTTATTGCTTTTAAATTTTTAATGATGATAAACGGGGATAAATATTTTAGGTGCTTTATGTAGTATCATGGTATTGATATTTCTCTTATCTATGGTTATTCAATTTATGTGAAAATTTTTTAATGTTGGGTTAATTGGTTAACTTGGTTGGATTCGGTTGGATATGTTATTATTTACTTGTTTTATTATTTTAGTCGTGTGATTTATTATAAGTTTATAACCTCATATGTAAAATATATTTTGAAATATGGCCTTTGTATTATGCTTTGTGTTTTAATAAATATATTTTTGTTTGGTTTGGTTTGTTAAAAAACAATAATCAATATATAAAATATATAATTTTTAATTATTTTATATTTTTTTATTTTTAGCGGGCCGGCCCGCCAACCCAAGGTGGGTTGGGTCGGGTTGGCATTTTGCCAACCCGCCAAATGGCGGGCCGGCCCCCCCCGCGCGAAATGGCGGGTTTTGGCAACCCGCGGACCGGCCCGCCCTGTCGGCCCATATTGAGAGGTCTACTATCTACTGCTCTTTCTATTGAATAAATGAACCAGTCCTTAGCTACTGCTTTTGAGAAGCTTGAAGCACTTAGAGGAGGCACTAACTTACAACTCTCATAGTTACTTGCAGAAGCACAAGCCAACTTTGAGATGGCGAAAGCTCAACTCCAAATTTAGCTTGTTTTATGTTTTGAAATTTCATACTTAGTTTTAGACATAGTTATTTTGTTTATTTTATTTTTAGCTTAGTGTAATGAATGGACTAAGACTCCATAACTTAGAGTCATCGTCTTTAGCAATAAAGCATTCTTTTAGTTTTGATTTGTTTCACATGTATGGCAAACTTTGAATATGATCTCCTCCGTTCACATAACAGGAAAATCATTCATGAGTTCCCATAAGAAAATTCATCAAAATTAAAAATGATTCCAATACTTGATCATTAACTTAATTATGAGAAATAATTGATATATTCTGTCTTCAAACTATGAAATTTTCTGAATAATCAAATAAACTTCAAAAGCAATATCTACCATCCACATCCAAGAACTAGTTGTGAGAATGGTAATCAGCAAATTTCGTCTTCGCTTCACCAATTTTTATTGTGACTTTAAAAGCCTCAACCAAGATCGTGACCATCCATGTCAAAGCACGACATGTTCTAAAGCTTCAATAAAAATTTCAGACATCAAAAAAAGTAGGATAGTCTGATGAACACTTTGATTGACATTGGTGTTAGACAGAGGAAAACCCAATTTTAGCTTGAAATTTGATTTTTTCTAGAAATGGTCTGGGCTTCAAATTTGATTCTGACCATCCAGACTATAGCATAACATGTTGTAATCCTCCACTTACAATTTTAAGGCAATTGGACGTGACCTTAGTATCCCATGGAGGGCTTGATCAAAACATCAATTGCAAAGGGCATATACACATTTTTAACTGCAAGAACCATTGGTTTCCCTTTTTTTTGACTTATTTATTTATTTTTCCCTTTTTCTTTGCTTATTTCATAAGTTTTTTATGGTTTTTTTTTATATATCTGATGAAATAGTAGAACGAATAATCAATATCTCATCACAAAAGTAGTTGAGAATTCATGCACATATGACTTTATTCATAGAGTAGATAACACAATGAAATTGGTGTTTTACTTTAAGAAACATAAAGATTGCTTGACCATTACATAAACAAGAGCACTAGACACCCCGTTATAGGCAAATTCAATCGTTCTTTTATATGTCTTTATTCAATATGAAAGAAAGAAACAATATGGTGAAACTAGTGTTTTGCTTTGAGAAGCATAAAGAATGCTTAACCAAATTGCTCACACATCAGCACTGGACGTTCCGTCATAGACAAGCACAAGTCTCTTTTTTTAATCATGGATTATAAGTACATCATGGATATAGTTTTTCAAAAACCTAGAATTCATAGGCGGCATAGGTCTTCTTCCATCAGCATCAACTAGCTGATAAGCTCCTCCTTCATAAACAGTTTCACTAATATATGGGCCTTCCCAATTTGGCTTGAATTTGCCCCCAGCATGCTTGTCAGTGATGATCGGTCTTCTTAACACTCAAACCATCTCTCCTTTCACAAAGGTTCCAATACGAGCCATTTTGTTATATGCTCATCCATCCTTGCCTTGCATACTTCAAGATTTTGTTGAGCCTCTATTCTTCTTTAATCTAGAGAGTTGAGCTCATCTAAACATGAACAAACTCTATCTTCATCAGTGAATTCAGTTTGCAAGGCAATCCTCAAAGATGGGATTTGAACCTCAAGTGGTAAAACAACTTCAGTAACAAAAACCAATGAATACAGTGTTGATTGCGTCGGTGTTCAATAAGTTGTGCGGTATACCCAAAGGACTTCAGGGAGTCTCTCATGGCAATCCCTTTAGCATTTCGAAACCATTTTCTTCAATAACTTTGACAGAGTCTTGTTGAATGCTTCTACAAGACCTTATGATCTAGCGTTATAGATGGAGGAGTATCTCCAATTTATTTTGTGATGCTGAGCAAATCTCCCAACCTTGAAGCTTCTGAAGGCTCACCCATTGTCAGAAATAATTCTCTGGGGTGTTCGAAACTTATATAGCACATGGTCTTTGAAAAACTTGATAATGTTCTCTGTCTTAACCTCCTTTAGAGAAATAGCTTCTTCCCAATGTGAGAAGTAATCAGTGGTAGCTAATATGAAGTGATGTCCTCTTAATGATGGAGGCTCGATAAGGCCTATAACATCAGTTCCCCACATCTCACAAGGCCATGAAGAGATTGTAGGATGTAGAACATTTGGGTGTTGGTGAGTAAAATCCCCATGGGCTTAACAAAGTTTTCATTTTTTTTGCATACTTCATACAATCCTTGATCATGCTTGGACAATGGTATCCGATATGCTTGATCTTCAGCCACATCTTAGGTCCAAATTGGTGAGCATTATAGATATCGAAATGAACCTCATGCATAACTTCTTCAGACTCCTCCTTTGAGAGGCATCTCAATAGGAACTAGTCATATGATTTTCTATAGAGAACATCTTTAACAAGAGTAAATCTTATTGTTTGTTTTTTTAATTGCAGTGCTAAAGACTTCTCTTGTGGAAGCTCGCCATACATCAAGTATTTAATGAAAGGTTCCATCCAATCGTCTTCAACTATTGCTAGAGCTTCTTCTCTTAGTAAGTGATATTCATTCTTAATGCCATCATCAAGGCATGAGCTTAGGACCCTTCTATTCCGAATGGTAACTTGAATCTCCTTCATATTTTGATCATCTAGCTCTTTCACAAGTTTAGCCAAGCTATCTGCTTTCCATTTAACTGACCTTGAAAATCTTTCTAGTTTAACATCAGGAATTTGCTTCATTAGCGATATAGAAGAAGTTCTTGCTTGTAGGTTTTGAAGCTTCCTTCAACTTGATTTATGATGAGTTGAGAGCCGCCATATATGTGTAGACTTTGAATTCCCATCTTGATTGCTAGCTCAAGTCCAGCAATAAGAGCTTCATTCTCCACTTCATTATGAGTGCATGGCTTCAGTAGAGAATGAGAGTATATCAAAATCTCACCTTCAAGAGAAATGAAGATGAGCCCAACTCCAGCTTTGACCTGAGGAATTTTGAATCTAACAGACAGTTGTATCGAGGAAGCTTCATCAAAGTACATTTTCCAATATTTTTTTTCTCCCTCTACTGTCAAAACTGTCAAAGTTCCTTCATCAGGAAGATCACATCTTAATGAAGAATCATCAGGCAGAAAATATGCCAATGCTTGTCCTTTGATTGCTTTTGTGGAGTATAAGTTATATCAAATTCCATAAGAATTAATGCCCATTTTGCAAACCTTCCTATAAGTAGTGGTTTGCTCATTATGTACCTGAGCGGGTCTATTCTTGAGATAAGAATGACCCTATTTGAAAGCAAGTAGTGTCGAAGCTTCTTCACCCCAAGCACCAACGATAGACAGTGCTTTTCAATAGGCATGCATCTATTTTCAGCACCAACAACATTATACAAAGGTAATATACGGTGTTCTCCTTTCCTTTTTTATTCTCTTGAGCGAGGGGAGCTCTGAGGGATCCATCCAAAGCCGTTATATACAAGATTAGCGGCTTACCTCCAATCGGGGCCGCTAACACAGGAGGCTTTAGCAAGTAATTCTTGACTTCTTCAAAAGCTCTTTCACATTTTTCATCCCATTTAAAAGGAGCATTCTTCTTTACTAACTTCGAAAATGGTTTACATCTCCCAAAAAGGTTGGCGATAAATCTTCTAATATAGGCAAGCAGTCCTTGAAAGAACCTCAGCGGCTTCAATGTTTTCTTAGGTGGCATTTTTATAATTGCTTTGACTTTGGATGGGTCAATCTCTATCCCTTGGTGTCTTATAACAAACCAAATGAACTTTCCGAATAGCACCCCAAATGCACATTTCATAGGATTTATCTTTAAGTTATTTTTCTAGTTTGATCGAACACTGTTCTCAAATCATCGAGATGCTGATCTATAGATTGTGTTTTTATCACCAAGTCATCCACATAGCAATCAACAACTTGGTGAATCAAGTCATCAAAGATCTTGCTCATAGCTCTTTGATTTGTGGCTCCTGCATTCTTTAACCCGAACGGCATAACTTTGTAACAATAAATGGCTATCGGTGTCTAGAACACAGTGTGCATTTCATCATCTTCATCCATCTTGATTTGATTATAACCAGAGAAACTATCCATGAAAGAAGACATCTCGTAGGAAGATGTATTATCAATCATGATCTCCATAACCAAAAGTGGAAAATCATCTTTGGGACAAGCTTTATTTTTAAGTCCCTAAAGTCCACACATATTCTGATTTGCTTATTCTTCTTCTTAGCGGGCACTATGCTGGCAATCCAGTCAAGGTACTTCCCTTTCCTTATGAAACTAGCTTCAATTAATTTTTTGGTTTTTGCAATGACTTTCTTCTTCAAGTCAAACCTCATCTTTCTTGGTGTTTGTTTTACTGGTTGAAAGCTTTGTTTGATGGCGAGTTTATGAACAGCTACCTCCATATCTAGCCTTGGCATTTCCTTATAGCTCCATGCAAAACAATCAATTTATTATATGATAATGCTTCTTATAGCTTCCTTTTATTCTTCAGTTAACTGTGTACTTAAGAAAGTCGGTTTAGGATCTTCCTCATTTCCTAAGTTGATATCCTCCATCTTCTTAGGGGGTGGGGGGAGGGGGTTGCATCTTTCAGTTTCACATTCTTTATAGGATGCTCATTTGATTCATCTTCAATCAGACCTTCTTCTTCTCTATTGACAGCAGACACCATGCAACATTCATGTACTTGTCTGTCTTGAAACCCAAGTCCACTGGTACTCGAAGGCTCTCAAAGTCTCCCACAGTCTCCCAAAGTTTCCCAAAGAAAGCAACTAGCCCTTAACCTTATAGAGCTCTCTTGAAAGGCTCCCAAAGTCTTTCGAAGAAGAGATGCCTACCCTTTGAGTGCCTTAAACCGATTCTAGCTTATTTTACTAATCTTCTTAGTTGAGGAGAATAATAATATGGGATTCTTAAGGGCCAAGGTTCCTCATCCTCTGTTATCAGAATCATCAAAAAGTCCTCATCATTGAGCTCATTGGGCTTTGACTTTTAGAAGAGGATCCCTCTCGCTCCCTGATGATGGCAAGGGACAAAAAAAGCAACTAGTCTTTCTACCAGATTAGCGCTCAAATCATAAAAAGCTTTATAGAGGCATTCTAGTATCCTTGTAACATGAAGAGAGGTTTTTATTGGAATTTTATCATCTTTTTCTTCCATTTTGATTTGCGGGAGCGAAGTTTTTTCTCCATCAGAGTCATTACTACCAAAATATTGGTTCTTCTTGGAAAGACAAGATGATGGGTAAGTGACCTATATACCTTTATCATTCTTTTCTTTTTTTGAGGACTAAGTGCCACTTCCAAAGTGCGGTTTCAGAGGTAGGAATGAAACCTTTGTTTGAGTAAGCTTTGCATTCTTGGTGACTTTCATAAGGGCACCATCTTTGGTTGCACTCTGCTTGCCTCCTTTAGGTGTATCTGCAAAATAGCGTGCATCATCATAATAGATTTCACGCACGCCAAATGGTTGAATCTCCCCATCTATGTGATACACATCATCATCCTTTACAAACTTCAAGCACTGATACCAAGCGGAAAGAACCACGTAGTTGTTATGCAACCATGGTCTTCCCAATAATGCTTTATAAGAGGCATTAGTGATGATGACATGGAATGTCACTTTTTATGTCACTTCCCACTCCTAGAAAGGCAGAGTAATTGATCCAAGGGCCTTTTAACTATGTTGATTAAAGCCTTGGACAATAATCTTTTCTGCTGATAAGTGATATATCTCCAAAGTTAAGGAGTGCAGAGTTTTTAATGTTATCAGATTTACTTAGGAGTAGGGATCAATGAGAATTCTATTGACTCTGGTCCCATCACAAGACCTAGTAACATATAAGGGTTTATTATGCTTTCTTGTCCCCAGTAGCATGTCTTTCTCAAAAAATTTAATTGACGGAGAGCAAAAAGTATAGAGAGCTTTCGTAATGTGAGCTTCAGTAAACTATGGTTGGTATTCTTCTGGGTTTTGTAAGACATGGATTAAAGTATCTCTGAGCTCTTGAGGTCATCATTGCATCAAAAACACTTAATTGAGCTGGAATCTTCTTCAAGTGAGCAACAATGTTATAATCTTGTATCTTAGAAGTAGAGCTTTTTCGTGGCTGCATAACATCTTTCTTAATATCAATTGCCTTCTCCTTTCCTTTGTCTTTGGTTCATCGGGCTTACTCGAGAAGTCTTCGCACATTGTTAATTATCCGAGCCTCTTCATCCTCATCTCAGTTGTTAGATCCATCATTATATCTGTCTTTAACAGCTAAAGCATAGCATGTGCCAAATGACTCTTAATATTCCTTAGGTAAGCTTATAGCACCAGACTTGGTTTCCTTATGTAGCCAGCTCCTGAAACCGTGACAGTCTTCTAGTGCATGCCCTATCAGACAATGAAAAGGGCAATATTTGGGATGTTTCTTCATGTGAGAAGTGATGTCAACTTTGGCCTTTGGAGACAATACCTCTTTATCAACCATCTTCTGAAACAACTTATGAATTTTGTTGGTCCCCATGACGAGGCTCACATTTTTAACATCCCTCGAAGGCTGAGGTTTACCACTTTGTTTCATGATGTCTTCACGAGCTTCACTATTGTGAAAGTGTGTCTCGTCCTCTCTTGGGTAAGCACATGTTGTTTCCACAACTCCCAATTCATTCAAAGGGGTATCATTTTCAAGGACATGAGGTTTCCTATGAGTGAGATCATATGTCACCTTTTGGATAAAAGAGGGAATCTCCTCCTGTGGTATAACCGACCAAAGTATCTTGTACTTAGGTGCCCTTCTTGGTTTCTGCTTTGGGTAGAATTGGCTTATTTCAGGAACTGGTGTCAGAGGCTCTTGCAGTCTTGCATTTGACACCCTAACTCTATCTTTAAAAGTTTGATTCTTTCTTTGCTTCTTACTTGTGTAAGGTCTCCCATGGCAATCATATAACTGCTAAGGTAAAGAATCATCTTCATTTTGATAGTAGAGCTTGTGTTCATCTTCATAATCATCCTCTTCATTTTCATCTCGTACCTCGTCTTCATGAATAGTAATGACCCTGCAAGTCTTAATCATGTACTATTCATCTTGAGACTCATCTAACTCTGGGAGTAGCTCTTTAGCTTCATCAGGGAAATAATCCCTTAACATAATCAGAGTTCTCTCTTTCTGTTGGTAATCATCCAAGAAGTCAATGTATTCTTCTATGATTGACTCCTTACGATGGAACTCAGCGGGTTTCACTTGCTTATGTTTTTTCTTCTTATTTTTTATCTTCTTATTCGTTTTATTTTTCTGCTTAGGCTTCTCATCAAGTTCTTGAGCTCTCCGCCACTTGATACTAGGAAGCACTCCTGAGCTCTTCAACATTTTGCTTGACTTTTTTGAGATAAACATTTCTCATAAGCCTTATGGGAACTCTAAGAGAAGCAGGCTTTTTCAGAGCTTGTGAACTTGCGCCAACTTGTATGTCCCCTGATATCTTGCATCTTGCTCCTGGAGGGCTTCTTCTTGTGATACGACCGACACATAGTTAGCATGCTCAGCGGACTGATCCACTAACACACCTTTAGATAAGGTAATCTTGCCTTCTTGATATTAGGGCTTAGTCTAGTCTTTGAAAACATAGCAGTTCTCAATTGAATGACCCAATATTCTATGGTATGAGCAGAAGTTCGGGTGATCCTTTTTGTCTGCTTCTCCAGGCCGCTTACTTTCTGGCAGCTACAAGCCCACCTTCAATGCATCTTTAAATATCTTCATAACTTTGTCCCTTCTAAAAGAATATTTTTACTTATCGTTTTTTGAAGAGAACATGAAGGTTTAGCCAGTTCACTTCCACCCCCTAGTGATGGTGGCTTCGACTTATTGTAGTTTGGCACTATTGTGGCTTCTTTCACCGTATCAGTGGAAAAAGCCACATGTTTAATGCCTTCTGGGTTCGGTTGTTTTTCCTTATTCATCTTGTTGAGTTGCATTGTAGACACCACCTTACAACTTGTTCTTTATATCTTTTTAACTTGAGAGATCAAGTCTTGAAAAGTGTGGATTTCTGATGAACTGAGGAAGGAAGCCATCAAATTATCGATGTTTCCAACCAATAATCCCACTGCTTGCACTTATTCAAGTAGCTGCTCACAATTGAGGCTCAAGTTACATCACCTCATTACATAGTCAATCACCTTCTCATTATTGTTTTGTCTTGTGTTAGCCAAATCTGCAATGGTAATTTTATCGGTCACCCCACCAAATCAGACCCTAAAGCATCTTTCATCTGCTGCCATATTTGAATGGATTCAGATTGTAAATATGCATATCATTCAAAGGCTACACTAGTTAAACTAGCTGAAAATTGGTTTAAAAAAAGAGAAGAGTTGCTGCTTGTATCCCCGCATGCTGTCATAAAGTGAGGTAGGTGCTGGTCAGGAGTCCCTAAGCCATTAAATTATTTAAACTTATGGATATTGTATCCCTTTGGGTAAGCGATTTGATCATGAAAACTTGCATATGGTTTATCGTCATAACTTTTGATTGTATTGCCCTTAGCCTCCTTTAATTGTGCAGCAACTATTTCTATATTTCTTCTCGAGATATCATTAGCTCAGGTATTGCTCATACAACCAGAGAACTTCCTCTTCATCATCTTCGTCTTGAACAAATTGTACAGGTGGTGTTTGTTTTTTATTCCTTAGATTTTCTTGAAATAGATTTTGTACTTGATCGCTTAAACGAGAGATCACACCAGTTAGAGATGTAACTATTTGCATCATAGACATGTGATCCTTCTCTCGCTGATCTAATTACTTCTTTATTCTTGCAAGTATTGGATCTTTATTAGATGTGAAAATGAGATTATTATATTCATCACTTGAGTCATCATTCCTCTTGAGTGGAGTCCAAAATTCAACTTGAGACATGGCTTTTGCCCTTTCTTGCATGACATGATTGAGATCATATTCTGGCAAATCACTTCTGCCAATTGACATTTTCTTCCTCAACCTAGTAAGGGGGCTTTCTGGCTCAAGTGGTTGTTCAGACCCTTCACTGATCACCCGTACAGTATATATTTCAAAGTCTTCCATCTCTTCATCAGTTTTTCTTCTCTATTGAAACTTTGAGTGAGAAGTTGAGGGTGTGGTAACTTGTACTCCCTTTAACTTTTTATGAGGTTGTCCACTTTGTGTTGTGAGTCGATCAAACACGAAAGTTCGTGACTCTAAGTGCGGTTTCTTCTTCTTCAAATAAAACTCCTTTGGTGTAATCTTCTCTATCTGTAGCTTCTTTAGGAGGTGTATTTGTTATAGATTTTCTTGCCAAGGCTCTCATTTTGATAGCGAGACCTTGGTGGCATGACCCCTTTCACCTTGTTATTTGATTGGGAGCGAAGCTCACCAATCATAGAGTTCTGCTCCACCATTATCAATGGCTAGAAAGAATTTGTAAATAAATTGGATGAGTTGGCTTGAAATGAAACGAAATTTTCCGTCTCTTGGGGTGAAGGCATTTATTTTCTTAGTTAGTCTTGGACATCAAATTACAAATGAGTTTAATATGGTAGACTTGGGCTTCCTGAAGATACCACTCTCTTCACCCTTAGTTGTGATAGTAAATGAAGGCTTCTCTTCATCTTCTTCCTACTTGATGTTCACACTCCTCTTAGGGAAAACAAGTCTGTCAAAGACATATGTTCTTACAAAAGAGCCATCCTCTTCTATCTCAGAAGGTGGAATTACATTTGGCTGATGTCCCCTTGATAACAAGCGTGTAAAGTGAACTTCAGTTGGTGATGGCGGTGGATTCGGTACAAAGTTGATGTAATCAGACACCGTTCTAAACATGATTTATGCACCAGTAGGACCTGTGTAGATAGAAGCATACGGCAATTTCACCTGGGTGCCTTCCACCAAGAAAATAGTGCATGCAGTACTTTTGTTGTTGTTCATGGATGCCAGTGCAAATACCTTAAACAAAACATTACATTAGTTATAATAAGAGGTTTCATTTTTTTTTTATATCCCTTTTTTTGGTTATTACTCATTCACACTTTATTTCAAAGATGGGAGAAGAAGTCATGGTCCCACCGGGCGTGTCAGAGATTGTACGGCCATTTTTTCTCAACCGGCTTTTAATATGATTAACCAGCCAAAATAAAAACACACAAATCGAATTTAACTATTTTTTTAGATTTTAGAGATTGTGGATTTCTGACTTTCACTAGGGTAAAGCTTCTAATGTTAATTACCCTACACAATGTCATAGAAACCTCCGATTAAGAAATAAATATGAATGAGAAATAACATAACAAATGAGTGAAATCAATTTCTTTTATTAGCTTCAAGAATATTACATTAACACATGATTTTAACTTAGAGCAAAGGATAAGAAAACAAATTTTCTTAACCCCACTTTCGTAATCTTTATCCAACTTTGTATAATCTAAGTTTACACTTTGACTTTGACTTGCCAGACTTTTTCGTCAAAAATTATACTTGGATATTTCTTTTGACTTCGTTAACTTCTGTCTTCTTCAAATTTCTTTTACCTGCATCCTCAGTATCATTCAAATGTCAAGTTATGACTTTACCAAACTTGAGAACGACGAGTTTGATCTGATTCAATTTTAATCCTTGAAGACTTCGGCATGTCATGCTTGTGAAATGTTTAGTTTTTTTTTTGTTGACTTATGAGACTCTTCGATCCATTGACTTCTGATGTCTTGGGACTTTAGAGTTGTCATTAATTTAAGCTTTTTTTTTATCTTTGAGCATTGTCTTGCACATCGTCAAGTTAAACAATTTTGTTTACATGATTGTTTAGACTTGCATGGTTTCAAAATGGATCTCCATTTATAATCATGAACTTGATTTTCTTTGATATGGGTGTTTGAATACTTCAGCATTTCATGCGTGTGAAGCTTTTTGAGTCTTTGACTTTGGATATCTTGAGCCTTTTGAACTTATTTGCCTATAAATTAAACTTTTTTTTTAAGTCTTAACTCTTTTATTTTTATGTTTGAGCTTTGGCTTATGCATTGTCACGTCGCGATTTCTCACATAATTGATCACCAACTTGAATGCTTTGGCTTATATACTTTTTTTTAAAAAATGTTTTGTAGACCCCAAGTTGCAAGCGTTCATTGGTTATGAAACACTAACTTGGTTTCTTTTCTTTCTTTTCTTTTCTTTTTTCTTTAGTTCAAGGCTTAAGCATTTTACTCTTGTAAAGTCTCTTCCTTATATTTTGCAAAGTTTTTTTCTTTTATTTTATTTTTGCATCCCATTAAGTATTCTACTCACTCAAGAGATTTTTCAAGAGAGAGTGGGGAGCCCTTTACATGGAAACTATCTGCTACCACACTAAACTCAATAAGATTTTATGGACTTCACATAATATTCTTCCACTCACAAAAGAGAGCTTTAAAAAGTAGTGAAGAGACTTTCAAGTGGAGAACTATCTTGCACCGCATTAAACTCAACAAGAGTTAGTGATGTTGACAAATATTTTTCCACTCACTCAAGAGAGTTTCAAGCGGTAGTGGAGAGGCATTCACAAGAGAAGCCATCTTCCACCACATTGAACTCAACAAGAGCTTATAGTTTTGATAAATATTTTTTCACTCACTCAAAAGAGTTTCAAGCGGTAGTGGAGAGACATTCACAAAGAAAGCTGTTTTCTATTACACTGAACTCAACAACAGCTAGTGGTTTTGATAAATATTTTTTCACTCATTCAAGAACGTTTCAAGCGGTAGTGCAGAGACATTCACAAAGGAAGCTATCTTCCACCATAATGAACTCAATAAGAGCTTGTGGTATAGATAAATATTTTTCTATTCACAAAGAGAGTTTCAAGCGGTAGTTGAGAGGCATTCACGAGTAAAGCTGTCTTCCACCATATTGAACTCAACAATAGTTAGTGGTCTTAAGAAAATATTTTTCACTCACTCAAGAGAGTTTCAAGCGTTAATCGAGAAGCATTCACAATTAAAGCTATCTTCCCCGCATTTGACTCAACAAAAAGTTTTGTGGTTTTTAACATCTTCCACTCACTCATGTGAATCTCAAGCGACAATGGGGAGGCCTTCAAAAGGAAAGCTGTTTTAAACTATATTGGATTCAACAAAAAGTTTTGTGATTTTTAGCATCTTCTACTCACTTATGTAAATCTCAGGCGGCATTGGGAAGGCCTTCACAAGGAAAGCTGTCTTAAACTATATTGGTTTCACATAAATGTTCTGTAGTCTTCAACATCTTCCACTCACTTATGTGAATCTCAAGTGACAATGGGGAGGCCTTCACAAGGAAAGTTGACTTTTACTATATTGGATTCACAAAAGTTTTGTGGTTTTCAACATCTTTCACTCACTTATGTAAATCTCAAACGGCAATGGGGAGGCGTTCACAATGAAAGTTATCTTCCACTATATTACATTCACAAAAAAGTTTGCGATCTTCAACATTTTTCACTCACTCATGTGAATTTCAAGCGGTAATGGAGAGTCCTCCACAAGAAAAACTTTCTTCCACTACATTGGATTCACCAAAAAAGTTTTGTGGTCTTCAACATCTTCCACTTACTCATGTGAATCTTAAGTGGTAATGGGGATACCTTCATATAGAAAGTTGTGTTCCACTACATTGGATTCATAAAAAGTTTGTGATCTTTAACATTTTTCAGTCGCTCATGTGAATCTCAAGCGATAATGGGGAGATTTTTAAGGAAAGCTGTCTTCCACTACATTAAATTTACAAAACTTTTGTGGTCTTCAAAATCTTTCACTCACTCATGTGAATCTGAAGCAATAATGGGGAATCCTTCACAAAGAAACTGTCTTCACTACATTAAATTCACAAAAAATTTTGTGGTTTTTAATAGATGGATGGGTGAATTTTATGAGAACAACCCTAATTTTCACTAAAGTTTCTAGTTTCAGTTTTTTTGCATATTAGTCCCGCTTACATCATATTTGCATATTAGACCTTGAGTTATGCTTTTTTATCATTTTTTCATGATTTATGCAACTACATCCCTAAACTTCTTAATTTTTACATTCTTTATCAAAATTTTAAAATAAACCCTACTTTTTAAATATTTGTATTTTTGCACATAAAAGTTGTAGTGAACCTAAATTCATCCTAATTTATAAGATAATTCTTATTTTTCTTCTTGTACATGTGCATATGTCCACATTAAAAAACTCACAATAATAAAACTAATAAAAACAATAGTAATAAGATTTTTTTAAAAAAAATTATGAACAGTGATATATTTTTTTTAAATATAAATGATAATAATAATTAGAATAATATTAAAAAATCCTCGGAGTAGGATACATTTTTCCAAATTTACATAAATAAAATTTAATTGGTTATGAAGATGTCGGGTATTTATGTGATCCACATAATGGTCGTTCACAAATATGATATGTGTTTACATGTGGTGGTACAGCTATTTCATAGAGATCTATGAAACAAACTATAACAGCCACATCATCTAATCATGTAGAGATTTTAGCAATACATGAGGTAAGCCGAGAATGGTTTTAGTTAAGCTCTGCAATTCAACACATTGGATGGACTTGTGGTTTGTGTTCAGGAAAAGTAACCCAACAATCTTATATGAAGATAATGCTACATATATTACCCAACTGAAAGAAGGATGTATTAAAGTGGATAAGACAAAGCATATCTCACAAAAATTCTTTTTCACTCATGATCTTCAGAAGAATGCTAATATTAATATTCAACAAGTGCATTCATGTGATAATCTAGCATATTTATTTACCGAGGCACTTTCGACTGCAATATATGAAAAGTTAGTCCGTAATATTGGAATTCGTCGACCTAAATATCTTAACTAATATTATCATGAGCGGGAGCTAATACTCGCTGTACGCTTTTCCCCTTAACCATGGTTTTTCCCATTAGATTTTCCCTGGTAACGCTTTTAATGAGGCAATAATTATTGCGTACACTAAGGGGTTGTTTGGTTCGCGGTAATATGAGAACATTATCATGTGTTACGTGGTAATATGAAAATATTACTATGTTTGGATTAGGGTCAATGGTAATATTGATGGTAATATGAGATTACCATCCTTGAAATATTACTAAAGAACTTGGTAATCTCATTACCACCAAAATAGATGACTATCTTGGATTACCAATGGGATGGTAATGTGATAATTTTTTTAAGTCAAATAAACCCCTTCTTTTTTTAAATAATTTTAAAAGAACGCAGGGTGCAATATAAAAAATCAAAAAAATCTTTTCTTCTTTCATTTGTATAAATACATATATATTTAACTTTGTAAGTTAAACATTTATATATACACACTTATTCAAAAATAATTCATCTAATGACTTGTTTATATTTGACTTTGTAATTTAAACATGCATATATGTACACTTATTTAAAAAACAAAATCATCTAATGACATTTCTTATTGTTTCATATTTTATTTCTCTAGTTTTATTACTAGATAGTGAATTCACGAAATCAAATTTGTAATGTATGACTTCATTGAAACAATTTTGATTTATCTTTTCCTTTTTAAATATATTACAAGAGTCTTTGCTATATTAATTTAAATATATACATATGTAATATATTATATAGACTATATATGTGTGATTTGGATGAGTAAATTTTTTTAAGGTTGAAGGGTATTTTGGGAATTTTTACACTTTACCAAATTGATTACCATTACCAACTAAACATGGTAAGGAACTATTCTCGTCAATATGAGTTCTCAACCAAACATGGTAATATTAAATTACTATAACATTCCTGGTCATATAACATTCCCATTCTTATAACCGAGCTTATTGTGCGGTAATATCTTATTACTGCGAACCAAATGGCCCTAAGGACAATGTACTCTTTTTCCTTCACTAGATTTTTATCCCATTGGATTTTTACTAATAAGGTTTTAATGAGACATTTCCTTTGATTATAGACATCCAAGAGGGAGTTTTATGAAATAGTAATTACAGTGGACGTCTATTAATGCATAGCTCTTCATTTCCCCAAACTCCCAAAATCCCTTCACTTTCTAAACTCCTAAAACTCCTAAAATTTTTCATATATCTCTTAGCGTATAAATAGAGGTCTTGTAATCTTATACAAGAGGTGTGAGATATATGTGATAAAGAAGAAAGTGTATAAGAAGTTGGTTATTTCTCTGCTCTCCACTTGGGTATTGTCTTTGTTTGCATTCTTAATTTTATAATACATGCAATTATTTAAAACAAATTTATATTGTACATAATGTTATTGTGGTTGACTGATGAGGTTGAATATAATTATACTTGTTTGTGAGCATGTTGTTCCATTAGTTTGATAATTTATGAATTAGTATTTGTTATTTTATGATGTATTATTACCAAGTAGATTATAATAGAATGTTTTACACAAAGTTATTTATAGAATACCAACAAAGTGTTTGATAGAATGCTTAAGAGAAAGTGCTTGATAGAATGTGTGATGCTTCGGCTTTTCTACACGCATTGTTGTTGTCCAAATGGTTTTAGAATAGTTATGCTTTGAGTTTTGAGCGAGTTAGATCGATTTGAGTTGGAAAAACATGGCAACTTGTGTTCTAGGGCAGTATATGGATAGTGGAAGAGATACCCGCCCATGTAACCACTTGTGTATCCACTCGTGTCACTCTCTGTCTGGCTTTTAATCGAGCATAAATTGCATTCAAAGAGATACACTGGTAGATGAAGAGTTACATGGCCGTGTACTTGGCCGGATATCTCTTAGGTTGAGTGACTCTTTTTTTCTTTCAGAAAGATACACGGGCAGGCTTAGAGTTACAAGGCCATGTACTTGGTCGTATACTTCAAGGGGTACTTTTGGTTTTGAACTTGAGCCCTAATTCCTCCCTGATATTACTTCTTCTTCTTCTTCTTCTTCTCATTCTATTCACTCCTATTGGATGAGAAGAAGGACCCTTTCCTTGACTTCTATCTCCACTCTTGGTTGAAGATCTATTGAAGTGAGCTCTTTTTTCTCCCTTATCTCTCTCCTTGTTTACTCTTGGTTTTAGATAAGCATGATAATCTTAGGTTTGTGGGCATTAAATCTTGGTTCGATGATGGTTTGTTGGGTGGTTGAGTTTGATGTCCTTCATTCTTCCTTATACCTCGAGGTGGATGTAAAGATCCATCATCTCCATCTTGATGACACCTTGAATCCCCTTGTTCTTGAAATTAGGCTACTGTAGCACCGAGACATCCTTTACAAAACCTCTATGCTCATAGTTGTGATGGGAGTTTATCTCCATAGAGATTTTTTGAAACCCTTAGAGTTCTGGCTCAAGCTGCACCCAAGCATTATTAGGGTTTCATAGCTTGTAGCTTCAAGAGGTTCGTCCATGCTTTTCTAGTTGTGTTTTCCTCTTGGTTTTGAGCCTTCGTAGTTTGTGTTGATAATAAGTGGTGAGAGCTTAGCTCGAGGCAAGGAGCCGGCGGAGGAGTAGCGTCGTTGAGGAATCAGTCTCCATAGTTTGTAAGTGTGTTATATGATTTAAAAGTAATCATTAGGTTTATCATATTAAATTGATGCTTTGATTAATTGGAAGAAGTTCCTATGCTTTCTGTTTTATAAACAAAACTCTTGATGTTTGATAAAAATGTTTATGGATGGTTGTATATCAGGTTGAATGAATTATTAACCTTGTGCACATATTATACTTTTGGCTTTGGTTTATATGACAATTATGCTCATTCCCGATATGTGAATATTTGTCCTGAACAAAGTCCTAGTGAAATGATTTACATAGATTGTGTTATTGATACACTTTCTTTGTGGTTTGGTTGATGAAAGGGTTGGAACCCGCCTGCTGCAGTAGGGAGTCCCACGGGCTAGCCTTTAGAGGTGGCGTGGAGGACTAGGTTTTATTTGTCCACTTCAAGTAGTGCGTAGAGATTTAAATGGATGTTCATCGGGAGTCCAGAGTCACCACATAGACCTCATGGGTTAATGTCAAAGACATGAGGGCTTAGATGGCTCTGAACTTAGCCACCGCCATGACTAGAGTTTAGAGAGATTTCTATACCATTAGTCACTTGCTCAAGATGCAAACTTTGTATTTTGTGAAAATATATCTTTATGCAAAGCAAATCTTTGGGACATGATCATTTGTGTACTCTTTGGAATTGATGATAAGTATTATGTTTTATTGTTGTAAAACTTGTATTATGCTATTCATGAGTTATGAATGTTGAAACTTCATTTGATCAAAGATGGTTCTTTTTTGATGTCTATAGTTTCTTATACATATATTGATGTTGTTATATATGCTGAAATGTTATAATCTATACGTATAACTGTGAAACCTTGGCTTTTTTATTTTACCGATTACTTTGTACATTCTTTCATATTTGTGATAACCCATTCACTAAGTGACTCTGGTTACTTATCATTTCCCTCCATTCCAAACTTTAGTATCTAGTGGCATTGCGATGAAACATAGTGCTGAGCATTCTTCTAGCTATTTTTTTATTTCCAGTCTTATGTATGTTTCTTCTTGAACATGTTGTATTATATAAGGATATGAATCCACTAGTGTATTTGCTACTATTTATGCATCATTTGTATGCTTGTCTAATTTTTTGGAAAGCTTATTGTATTTATGACGAGCATACTTCATTGAATTCTATTACCGAAGTATGATTCGGTTGCTTCCTCTATTATATTTGTGCTCCATATTTTGTATGTTTTGGACTTATGATTGTTGTTTAGAACTGTTTCATCTCAAGTGTTTGTAAGCCTTGGAATGACTCAAGGGTTGAGTGGCGGAGGTGTCCTTCCTTGGGTTGCTACAGTGGTTGTCATGTGCCGATCCCACGGGAAGGGGCATGACAGAATAACTTAATAAGAAAGTGTTTGACAGAATGCTAACAAAGCCTTTGATATAATGCCACAAAGTGTTGATAGAGTGCCAAGAATGTATTTGATTGAATGCCTAGTTTCATAGCTTATATCTTCTTCGTACCTCTTATTTTATTTTTAAATGTCTAAACATGCTAAATTCATGCTTAATTAATTTGTTGCCAGCAAAATGTTTGGTAGATGCTTGATGTGTACCTCAAACGCATGGTTTGTCAAGTAGCAATAAAGCTTTTGTTTCCACGAGGACCAAATTATAAATAAGTATAATTACAACTAAAAATTATCTAGACGAACCAACAAATGCAAAATAGTAAGAAGTGAAAACTAAAGCTTATAATCTAAAGTACTACATCTAACAAAAGCTTAAGGTGATTAAAGGGAATGGTTGTGGGCAAAAGATCAAGTTCAAATTATTTTAGGATCATGATTCATAGCAAGAAAAGTAATAACTCTACTTTGACTTTCTCTTGATTTTCGTTAAATGCTCTTGAGAGTGAATTACCCTTGAGTACTTGCCATTCTCTTTCAAGATATAGTAAGGTTCCAGGTTTGGCTCTAGGATTCTAAGGTTAAAGTCCATCTCCCAATCTTTCCTTTGACACCTTTTTTTTCATGCAATTGAAAATGTTCACAATCACAAGCATTACTCTAAAACTAAATCAAAAAGCAATTAACCATTAACAAAAGGAGAAATCCAGAACATAGCATCTTTTACAATTCCATGGGTTAATCTGAATCCTAGAAAAGATGTTTTACACCTCCATGTTCAACGTACAAATTGTAGGCATTGATTCAAGAATTTGACAAGAAAAATATGAGGCTTAAAAGGAAAGAAACGCCTTATCCTTCACATGAGGGTCAAGTAGTTGTTCGCTGAATAAGATTTTAGAAGATCTAGCTTTCATTTTCAGTTTTGTCCACTTTTTGTTGCTTTTAGATCTCATCTTGCACTTTTGGTGATGTCTCCCCTTTAGCCTCCAGCCAGCCTTCTCCCGAATTATCTATTCTCCTCTTTTGGAGACAATCCAAAAACAGACGTAGGTGTTAACACTGCTTGGTTGTGCTTCTTACTGGATTGGGTTCTTTACACTTATTTTCCTCCACAATTGGTGTTCTTGATCTGAAATGCATTAACCCATAACAAAATTGAGGCCGAACTCCGCTCATTTACACGCAAAATATCAAATGAAGTGATATGAACTAAAAAGTAATGAAATTAACCCAATAACTATAATAAATAGTACAATAAGCATCAAGTCAAAGTCCAATTCATAAGAACATTTTACACATTTTTTTACCACATCAATGCTCTTTCCTCATTTGCATTGCTAATTATTTCATTGTAAAAATAGCATCAAATCTTATGTATATACATCATCTTATTTCATCTTCCAATGTTTAAACATACTAAATATAATGTCTAATTTTCTTGTCATCATATTTTATTTTTTATTTTATTATTTATTTTCAAATTAATTATTTTTTATTTTCAAAGCTTGATCAAGTTCTATGGTATAGAGATATTTCTATTCCTGAGTGACCTACTCAAATCATGGGCATTTTAAGAGAAGCTGGATTTTGGAATGTGGCCTAAGTTCATCATTTTCAGATTGATGCCGGTCTTATCAGTGCATTGGTGGAGAGATGGGGTCAGAAACATACAACTTTTATTTGTCTTGTGGTAAAGCAACAATTACATTCGACGTTATGGCATTGTTATTGGGCTTACTCATTAATGGCAGTGAAATCATTGGGAAAACATCTGGTTTAGAAATTGTTATCTGTGATGAGTTACTTGGTGTTGTTCCATCTCCCAAGAAAAGAAGAGGCCAAACAATAACCTTTACTTGGCGCCTAGAAACATTTGGTGTGTTACCAGATGATGCAAACCGACAACAAACTTAGTGTTATACTTGTGCTAATATACTAAGGCTTATTTTTTATGTCCTTATGCTCGATATGTCACAAAATAGAGTTTATATAAAGTGATTACCACTTTTCTGGACTTCACAAAAGTTGGAAGATACAATTGGGGATCGGCATGCCAGTGACCTTATGGATGTCCTTATGTCGTGTATGCAACAAGGATAAGAAGAACATTAGTGGATCCAAAATACTACTTCAGTTATTGGCATGGTATAGAATTTCTAACATATCTCCAAGAACTCAATATGATATGTCATTTCCTCTAGTCTGTAGGTAAGAATAATATCTAGTGATTATTCAATTTATAGTCAAGTACCTGAATTGTATTCTAATTTATTCTTCTTGACAAGTGGATTGCATTCAAATGACGATGACAAACATATATAGTAATAGTCATAACGTTAGAGTGTACAGACAACTAATTGATCAATTGGAAATAAAGCCTGTAAATTATAAAAAAAAAATACAAATTCCCTGCATATAGTTTTATACATTAATGATCACTACTTACCTTTTAAAAAAAATTCTAAACAGTTTATGTAGAGGCCATATGATATAAACGAGATAATTAGAGTTAAAAAATATTTTAAACAGTTTATATGGAGGCCATATGATATAGATAAGATAATTAGAGAGGTCTTGCTTGAAATTTATGTTGATATGTTATCATGGACTGCATTTACATCATTGATTTATTTTGAAGTTGTTGAATGGCATCAAACAAATAGGGTAATAAGACAATTTGGGCCCACCCAAGCTATTTCGAAAGCTCCATTCAACCCTTGACCAACTCATGATCACGAAATTCACAGTCAAGCAAACACAAATTGGGAGATAACACATGTTCAAGTGGATTGGATATTGAAGAGACAAAGCATCAGGTTGTTTTCATCTTAATGTTCCAGCAGAGGGAAACCCAAAGTCACGGCATATTATGACTGATATATTACTAATGCTGTAGTTTTTTATTATCAGATCATGACGTATTAGACCTTCGCAAAAGGGCTAATGTTTTTCCAGCTCCACTTCGAGTCTTTCCTACAACAAATGCTAATCTTCAACCACTTAGTCCTCCAGCACCAAGACGTCATAGTGTGGTTCTTGTCAGCCGTTATTGTCATAGATTAATGACAATGAACCTAGTTTACATGAACAACTGAATAAAGTTTGTCAACCAATTCCATTATCTATTGATGTTGCTATTAACCAATCATCTCATCAACCTGGAATTGCTTCATTGGATCCCAACAAGTACTCAATGGCTCTAAGGATGTACTTCATGTGAAACCTCATATACCTATGGAACGAGGTGAATTATGTCAATCGAGACAGTTTTTCCAATAAGTTTTGCAATCATCCCCATTAATCTAACATAATAACATTATATATAATTAAATATTTATATAATTGAAAATAGTATAAAAAATATTTAATAAGTGTTATTAAAATCTAATTATAAATTTTTTTTTAAATAATAAAATTAAAGAAATATTAAATGTTTCTAAATTGAATAACAATTGATTAATTAATTGGTTTTAATTATATTCATTTTCATGATGAATCCCAAATGCTTTCTCCTAATAATATATACACTAATGGAGTAATTTCACAATCTCACTTACGTAATTAGTTTACCCTTCAACATACATTAAATCAAATAATAAAACAGTAAATGTAGTATTTTTAGTTACAACAAACCAAACAATAAGGATGTAATTTGAAATACAACATTTTCACTAATTGATAGCCAACCATCCTCTCATGGGATGATGAAGTTGGCCCATTCGTGATCCATTTAGATTTAAGTAATTTCATCTAATAAATAAATAAATAAATTCTTTATATTGTATTGTTTAATAATGAGAGTTGAGAAACTTATGCAAAGAGATATAGAAGTATGGCCAGGGCCCTAATATATCTATCATACACTCATCATGATATATCTTTTTCTGTTGAAGTGGTCTCCAGATTTATGAATGCACCTTCAAAGCTTCATTATCGTGCAATGAAAACAATTATGTGCTATGTTCAGGAACAACTAACTTTGGGTTACATTGAAGAAGCATGTTTATTTCAGATCACTGAGGAGTGTTTGCATTTTCTAATCAAGGGAGTTAGTTGAAATTTATTAAAGGTGTAATTCAACATGGAGCTCTATGATAGGTTCTATGATAAGTTATTGTATAGTTATTGGTTACGATATAATGAGGGTAGTGAATGGAGCATGTGTCACTCATGCATAGTCTCATGCAAAGCATGAAAGGTTGTCTTCTTACTTATATATCGTCAGTATGTATTTTGAAAGTAAACCATTGAAATAAAAACCTGGCATTCTATTGATATATTCTAATACATTATCACCATCTTAGCCTATTAATCCCAACAATTCCTTGGTCTTGGATTTGCAATGGTCTAGAGTGAAGGACCTCTATTTCAATGTATGTTTGTTACGGAGATGGTGTAGTTAGACTTAGAAAATTGCAATTAAAAAGATTTCGAAGCATAGCCAGGAGAGCACTTGCCAGGGAGAATATGGAGTCCAACATCTCCAATAGACTAGGGTCCATTAGAAAGAAGAGTATCCACTATTTCCATTTTTAAGGCCTTTTTTAGAAGGTAATTTACTTAAGAACTTCTTGTATAGAGTGTACCTCGTACTTTCATGATTTGTTTCTCGGATATGACAATTAAAGACCAAGGAACCAACGTCTCTTTGGCATGATCTGTCTTCTCTTTCCTTTCTTAATTTGCCTTGGATTGTAATGGGGGATTTTAATGCTATTCTTGATCAAGGGGAGCATAGACGGGGTAATTCTGATCATTATACTCTCAAGTCCAAACTTTTCAAAAAATTTTGTTCTGTGCAACAATCTTATTGATTTGGGTTTCCAGGGCACCCCGTTTACTTGGTGTAATAATCAAAAGGGGTTGCCTCGGAGATGGGCTAGATTAGATAGGTTCCTGGTTAATAGTGATTGGATGTCTCAGTTTGATTCTTGCTATAATAAACATCTTCCTAGAATTATTTCTGATCATTCCCCCATGTTTCTTTCAGCTAAGTTTTTCTCTAATTGTGTTAAGAAAAAAGTGTTTCGGTTTGAGAATTATTGGTCGGATTATGATAGTTGTCATCAAGTTGTTTTTAATGCCTGGAATTTCAAAAATGTTTGTTCTTCTATGCATGCCTTTACTCATTTAACTGCTCGCACTAGAAATTTTATTCTCAATTGGAAAAAGTCTGACTTAACCCCCTTGGATAAGGCCATTTCTGATACAGAGAAGGAAATTAGCTTATTTGAGGCTTCTGAGGGAGGGGCTTATTCTTCATATAATGATTACGGGATTATCAGGACTCTGAATAGTAAGCACTCTGCTTTATTGAGACAAAATGCCATTAGGTGGGCCCAAAGAGCTAAACTTCTCTGGTTAAAAAATGGTGATTTTAACACTAGTTTTTTTCACACCCATGCTAAGATTCGGAACCATAAGAACAGGATCTCGGCTATCTCTGATGACAATGGTAACATTTACTCTGATTACTCGTCTATTGCTTCTGTGTTTTCCAACTTTTATGTCAAGCTTTGGACTTCTACTTCTAGTGCCTCTGTTAGGGATTTGAGCAACAGCCTTCCTAATGATCTTCCTTCTCTTAATGATAGGGATAGAAGCATGCTTACTAGACCAGTCACTATTCAGGAAATTTTGAAAACTCTTAAATCTATGCCTAGAGGGAGGAGTCCGGGCCCCAATGGGTTAAATGTTGAGTTTTATTTATTTTATTGGGACATCATATGTAACCCTCTTTATGAAGCTATTCATTATTTTTTTCAAACTGCTAATCTCCTTAATTCTTGGGGGAAAACTTATATTGTGGTGGTGCCTAAGAAGGATTCTCCCAATAAGGTTAGTGACTATCGTCCCATTTCTTTATGCAATGTGTGCTATAAGATCATTACGAAAATTCTTAGTGTTAGACCTAAGCTTGTCATCCATAAACTTGTTGGGCCGGAACAAAGTGGGTTTATGGCAGGGAAAGCTACCTTTGATAACATTATAGCCATCCAAGAGATTACTCATTCCCTAGAGCATGATTCCCATTCTCCCCCAAGGATGTTAATTAAAGTGGATGTTGAAAAAGCGTATGATGCTTTGGAAGGGAACACCATCCTTGCCACCCTTAAAGTTATGAACTTCCCCGATATCTGGATTGAGTGGATTAGGGCTTGCATCACTTCCCCTACTTTCTCCTTCCTTATTAATGGTCAACCTTCTGATTGGATCCGTGGCTCGAGAGGAGTGAGGCAAGGTGATCCTATCTCTCCTTTTTTGTTCCTTTTGGTTTCTCAGAATTTGTCTGCTTTGTTGAATTATGATTTGGGTACGAATATGGTTCCGGGTTTTGATAGTAGGCTTCCCAATAATTTTAATCACTTACTGTTTGCGGATGTTGTTATTGTCATTTATAAGGCTTCTCGTGCTACTGCTAGAAACTGTCAGTTAGTGTTCACTATCTTTAGAAATCTCACAGGACAGAAGGTCAATGTGAACAAATCTGCTCTATACTTTCCTAGTTGGTTTAATAATAGAGTTAAGAAGCGTATTAGCTCCATCCTTGGTATTGGAATTGGTTCCTTTCCATTTAGATATCTGGGGGCCCTGATTTCCCCAAATTGCTTATCTGTCCACGACTTCCAGCATCTAGTGGATAGAACTAAGACGAGCATTGGCATGTGGAATCCTTCTGCTGTATCCCTTGCTGGTAGTCCTATTTTGGTCAATAGTTCTCTTATGTCTATCACTATCTATTCCTTATCTCATTGTTTTATCCCTGATTCTGTTTTGCATTCAATCTCGAAATTGGCTCGGAAGTTCCTTTGGGGGGCAGGTACTGCTGGAGGCCGATTCCATATCCTAAATTGGAGCACTACTACACTTTCTAAAACTGAAGGGGGTTTGGGAATTAGGAATCTTAGGAATGCTAGGACTGCTTTAATGGCTAAGAATTTGTTCACTGTCTTAAATGATGACTGTAAATTTTGGGTTCAAATTTTCGGCCTTAAGTATGGAGACTTCCAACCTTGGACAAAACCCAGACTGCATAAGGTGTCTTGGTTTTGTAGAATGCTCCATAAGAGTGCTGAGCACCTAGGCTCCAACATTAAAATCATTACTTGTAATCCTGACACTACCAAGCTTATGAAGGATCCTTGGCTTTTTGGAATTCCCCTGGCTCTTAAACCCACTTATTTTAATATGACTGTTGTGGATGACCATCTTCGAATTTCTAATTTGCTGATTGGCAATGACTGGAACTATAATGTTGTTGAAACTCTTTTCGGGAACCAATTGGATTGGGAGATGTTTCATGGGATTAAAATTAGCCACACCTCCAAATCTCAGTGGAGTTGGGGTTCTTGTATCTCCATGGGAAAAGTTGTTAAGACAATTTACAATCAGATCAATCATGATACTGATTTTGATATTGATGGCTGGGAGGGTTGGCATAGAATTTGGAAGTTGCCCATTGGTCTGAGGGTTAACGTTTTTTTATGGAGAGTTTTTCATGACAGGATCCCTACATATGCTTTCATCCACAAGCTGAAAATTGGCCCGGATATTTTTTGCCCCATGTGTGATCTAGAGAATGAGACACTGGGTCATTTATTAACTAACTGCCCAGTATTCCAGAGATGTAGGGTAATGATTGTGAATAATACGGGGATTTGTTTGGACAATTCGGATACTTTTTTGGATGGGAATTGGCTTCTATCTAGGGGAGGTGGAAATCGAGCAAAGTTTTAATTTTTTCAGGCATTTGTGGCAACCTGTGCGTGGACTATCTGGAAAGGCAGGTGTGCTCTAGTGTTTACGAAGCTCAAACTGCAAGCTCATCAGATCTTTTAGCAAGCCCTCAACACGACGAATGTTTACTTCTTGGCACTTCGAAGACAAACAAGGGAGTTACTTCAAACTTCAATTTATGATAATCAAATTACAGTTTTTTGTGATGCTTCTTGGGTCGCTGCTGATATTCCTTGTGGTGCAGGTTTTGTGGTGATTAAAGGGAGGAATTCCTTACTTTTGGCAGGTGCGAGTTCATTACACGCTGATTCAAGCATACAAGCTGAAGTTGCAGCTATTCGTATGGCTTTGGAGCAAAGCAGAGGTTCCCATCTACAGATAAATAGAGTGTATTCAGATTGCCCTATGGCCTTGGAGCTTCTTGCGGATGACAATGAGACAACTAATGCTAGTTTGAAGATGGAAGTGCAGATCACTAAGCATCAGATTACACAGTTTGAAGGAGTTGAAATTAGTTACTGTCCTAGACACCTGAATTCGGTCGCTGACCATTTAGCTGGATATGGACGACGAAACCCGAGCATTTCTCTCTTTCATAGAGGCGCGGATCGACCAAGGTGGCTTGAGGAAGCCATTCTTGCTGTGAATTTTGTGTTCTAAGTTTTTTAGGTTGTTGTTTTTGTTAGCTGTTGTAGCTCTTTCCGACAAAAAAAAAAGTAACCAGCGTCATATTGCTTTAATATTTCAAGCATTTAGCCTTAGGTGGACAACTATGTGTAATGATGCTTAGGAATGCTCCCCAGCAACTTGAGCCTTGTTGATGAGAGGCTAAGAAAGGTTTAGGAGATCTAAACCACATGAGTAGGCCCTAAGCTGTTGGGAAGTTCTAGAGGAGGGAACATCTCCTTTCCTAGTAACCATGTGCAAAAGGACAGAGAAAGAAGGGCAAGGGACAACCACCCCCTATTGCTGACGTAGTCAATATAAAGAATTCTAATACTGAAATAGGCAGGCAAAGCATCAAAGGCAACAATCTAGGATGCATTAACATCGATTCACATGAATCTTAGTGATTTGTTGGTCGTCCATTTCCTTGGTATACACAAACACCATGTCTTCTCCAATCTTCATTCTTTTGGATCAAATCACAAGAAGTGAAATACAAAGTTGCCTATTCCTAGATCCTTGCTCCAAAGTCCATTCTTTCATATCTCCCCAGTGAAGCTCCGTTCTCTCCGACATAAAATAGTATATCATTCCTCAATTTGTGTTGCAATGTTAATCTCAATGGCCCATATGAAAGATGGAATACAAGTTTGAGGCTTGGAGGGTAATCAATTACTTATTACTATTATTATCTTATAGAGGCCTTTATTGCTATGATTGATTTACTTACTGCTCAAATGAGTAATCAGTTTAGTGAAACTTCTAGAATTAATGAGATGTAATGATTGTCTTGATTCGAGAAACTCTTTTCCAAATTCAATCATGGTATGCTTCTTTCACTTGCTCAGATTTATTCTAATGATTTCTCGACATCTAACCATCTATCTTGAAAGGGCATCTTCACACATACATTCATGATGTGAGAAGAGATTCTAAGTTGTGAAGTAGTCCTGATCTTGCAACTCATGCTTTGAAGATGGTTCAAACTATTAAACATTTGACTTTTCCATTGGTTTATCGCCCTATCAAATTGGTGTTGATCTTATTAGTGGCAACTTCAACAGTTGAAAGAGCATTCTCAGCCATGAACATCCTTAAAACATATTTGGGAAAGAAAATAGGTGAGGAATGGTTGAACAACACGATGGTATGCTATATTGATCAGAGAGAAATGTTTGTTAAGATTGATGAAGAATTAGCAATGTTTTCAAAACATACAAAATAGTCCTTAGAGTTATTTTGATTGTACATTAAAGCAGTGTGCTTAATGTATTATTTTGAATTTTTAATTAATAAAAATTCTATTAATTGAGTTTAAGAGAGAAAGGGGATGCTGAAAAGGAGTGGAATCATTGAGACTTGAACATGGGGGTAAGAGAATATTGAAATACATTAAACTCTATATTATTTACTTCATTTCAAACATTGATACATAACAAGCCTTTTATAGGCTTAATATGTTAGTTATACTAGGAATTAGTGAGGCGGTATTTTATGGCTGTGATTAAGGTGGTAAGGACGTATCTTATCTAAAATGGTCAATTGTAGCGGTTGTGGTACTTGCTGGATGCTTCATTACTTCAAGGGAAAGCTTTTTAAGTGACTATTGTATGCTTTTCCTATGTCCAAGCCAAGAAGATGATGCTACTTGTAGCTTTCTTAAAATTCTAGAACCTACTACAGACTTGTACGTCAGCTTAGAGGCACCAAGCATTCTAACTAAAGTTGTATTGGACCTCAACAGAAAAATATAAGAAATCCTATAAATAATGCTTATATTTATAAAGAAATAATAATATTATTATGTATAACAACAACAACAACAATAATAGGGACTATAATGATGGGTGCCAAAACTATTTCACATTTAGAATAAAAATTGTAAATATCTATAACTTGTGATAATAAACAAACAAAGGGAAAGGAGAGAATTTGTTAATGCAAGATGAAGGAAATATCCTGTATTTGGGAGCTGCTGGGATAGTTTTAATAGAGGGCCTTAGTTTATACATAGATTTCTTCCTCAACTATTTCCAAATAAAACTATAGTGAAGATCAATTATATATCAAAAATCGGTAGAGAAAACCAAATATATGAATGATATTTATCATCAAAATTTATCAAGCCATTGTTGGTATTAATATACCAAATAACTAAACCAAAAAACCCTTATGTAGAAGTTAAATGGAAAACCAAAACTAATCTGTAACATACATAACTCCATGGATCAAGATGGAGTTGCCTGCAGTCTTCTAATTGCTAAGTACTCCTCTCTCTAACCCCTTGTTTGGTTGGAGGGGTTTGGAAGGCTAAGAAAGAATTTGGAGAAGTAGAGGTTGTTTGGTTGGGGAATGTTGAAGGAAGAGGAGTTTTGAGGGGTGATGCACTCCCCCAAACCGTCAAAACCCCACTCCTCCAAATCGGGGTCTTTTGGAGTGGGGTTTTTCATTTTTTATTTTGACCAAAATGCCCATGTTTTTTTAATATATTACACATATATCTTATTTAAAATATCCATGGTTTTTATTTTTTTTAATTAAAATTTTTTTTATATTAAAAAATATATACTTTTGAAGATAATATATTTGATATATTAATATTACCGATAAAATAGATTAGTGCGATTATTATCAATGATCCTATTATATTAAATTATAATGGTTACTCTTGTGCAAGCCCTGGGTTATTAACCCCGTTTTAATTTTTTTAATTTTTTAATTTTTAATTTTTTTATATAGGTGATTATAGTTCTTATCTCAAAATTATGTTATCATAATTACGGTAATTTGTAATTTAATTTTGTGAAATAAAAGATATTTCTTATTTAAATTTAATTATAAAAAATATTTTTTAAAAGGGCAAATTGGTCAATATACATTATCCTCCCTCTCACTCCTCCATCTAACCAAACAAATGATTTGGATTACCTCTCCTCACTCCTCTAACAAACCAAACATAATATTTTTACAAACCCTCCATCCTCCTCCCCTACTAACTCCCCCTCACTCCCCTCCCCTTACCTCCCCCTTTGAACCAAACAAGGGATAAGTGATGGAAACTTTAGTGAAAGTTTTTGAAGACTAGGATTAAGATATTGCAGTTAGGGACCACAACCCATACATATAAAGGTAACTAGCTTCCTTTTTAAAATAAGCATTGGCTTCTTTAATAAGATAAGCTTTGGCTGCTTCCATAAGACAAGTCTTAGCTTTAATTAAACTAGCCTTGGATTCTTTAATAAGAAAGTCCTTGGCTACTTAGCCAAGCTAGGCTATGGCTTCTTTGCTAACGTACTCATTAATGGTTAGCAAATAGCCCTCGGTTTTTTACACATTTTTTAAAAAAACTATAAAACCACCCAACGCTTGTATTAAGATAACATTATCGTCTAATCCTTAGTTGTTCACCTTAATTGGGCCCCTGCCCTTAACTTAGTAATAATCAAACAACTAAAATAAGGTTAGTCAACATGAATATACATAATCTTCTTCTTAAATATGGGTGTAAGCGAGTAGAGCTACTCATGAGCTACTTAAGATTGGCTCAAATAATGCTCGAATTCTGTTCAAAATTTCATGAGCCGAGCTCAAGCTAAAGCTCGAGTTACTCAAGTAGTTTACAAATTGAGCTCAAACTACAAAATACTAAACTTGGTAGGCTCCCGAGTCTAATCAAGCTTTCTATATAAAAATATACATTATAATTTTCTATAGATTAATCCTTATCTAAGACTTTAAAGCTTAAATGAGTTTGAGTCAAGGTCATATTTACAAGTTTTGGTTTGAGCCCCAGTTGAGGCATTTGAATGTTATTAGTAATTTGAGTTTCACGAGTCGAGCTCAAATAGCTCAGTTAATATATAAGCCGAGCTTGAGGAATAAAAATTAAGACTCAAACGAGCTTGAGCTTTCAGCTTTGTTCACAAGGTGAGCTTCAGCATCCCAATTCTCTACTCAGCTCGGCTGGTTTACCCCACTATTCTCAAATTTATCAAAATAAAGAACCAAAAGAAAACAGATTATATAATAAATTATGTTTAGGAAATACATTTACCTATTCAATGGGTCTATGTACACCTTTTGTCATGTTGTTTCTGAGCATTAAAATTAGAGAAAGCAACAGTGTGATAGTGTATTAATAGAAAAGTATTTGCTAAGTTAATAATGCTAGGGATTACAAGAACTATGATTGCAAGTAACGTTGGTGCCCAGGGAGGGAGGGATTGCAAGTGACGCGGCTGTCCCAGTCCCATCCCGCTTCCCACGGAGCGGGGATTCCCAGCCTCAAAATTCTCTACCGGAGAGAAATTCCCCCTTCACTCCCTTGCGTGGTTGGAGAATCCCCACCCTACCAAATTGTTTTTCTATAACATATTTATATACGCATCATATGAAATAAAAAATATATAAAATATTTCCCAAAATAAATATAATATAATGTATGATGAAAAAACTAATTATTACAAATAACATAAAATTTGAAAATAAATTAAAAGTACAAATTCATTAATAAAATTCATAATACAAAAACTAGTACAACATTTGTAGGAACTAATTGAAAAGTATAAACCCATTCTTCGGTGTTCTTCTGATTATTAGCAATGTGAGAAACAATGTAATATTTTGTGCTGCAAAAATTAGCTTTTTTGGTTTTCTTCTTCCTTTATATATATTAACTATCAGTAGTTACATGGCTAATAACGTGCCCTACATTCGTGCCACGTTTTGCTTTGACCACACTATGCCATGACCAGCAGAACGTGGCTTAGACTGACTCATTCAAAACTTTCTCCCCTAACTTGCATGCACATAAACTCATGCATGCACAGACTCATGCAGGCACACAAACTCATGCAGAAAGATAAAATAAAAAAAAAACATGAACTGAACTAAATAATGACCATGATTAAGTCTAACAAATCATCCCCTTAATCATGGTGTCTTCACTTCACATCTATCACGCCCATCTTTTGTCGTATCTCGATGAACTTGATGTACCCGAGCGCCTTCGTTAGGATTTCTACGAGTTATCCATCGGTGCTGACATACGCCATAACTATCTTGCCGTTCTCGACACATTCAAGAATGAAATGAAACCATGTATCAATATGTTTGTTGCGGTCATGATGTACTAGGTTCTTGCACAGTTTGATCGCCGACTTGTTGTCTACCAGCAACTTAACCTTACTAGGCACCATACCTTTTAGATCTCCGAGCATTCGGCTAAGCCACACCCCTTGACACGCCGTCGTCACCGCTGCAATGTATTTGACCTCACACGATGAAAGAGCGACAATCTTCTACTTCTGCAACGCCCATGTGATAAGGCTTGCACCAAGAAAAAACAGCATTCCAATGGTGCTCTTGCAGTCGTCTAAGTCACCGGCCAGGTCGCTGTCACTGAACCCTACCAGCTCGGGCTCCAGCTTGATGTGCTTCTTGTAATAACACCCAAAGTCAATCGCGCCGCTCACATATCTTAGGATGTATTTAACAGTCCATGTGCTGCATCGTAGGTGCCTCCATGTACTGACCAACAATACCTACGGCATAGGCGATATCCGGTCATGTATTCACCAGGTATCATAGACTCCCAACTATGCTGTGATACTTAGTGGCGTCTGCTATAGAGCTACCATCCTTTCTTCTTAGCTTCAATCTATTTTCCATTGGGGTTAAGCATGGATTGCAACTGGCCATGCCAGAAAGCTCCAATATTTTGTGCTCATAGCTGCTTTGGCACATTGTGATTGTATCATCATTTTGCTTAACCTCGATTCCCAAGTAATAACTTAAGAGGCTGAGATCACTCATGTCGAATAGCTTCTACATCTAATCCTTGAATTCAATGATGTCATTAATGGGTGAGCCGGTGATGATCAGATCATCAACATATACCCCTACGAGCAGCAACGTGTCACCCTTTGTTCTCCTATACACTGCGTGCTCCAAAGGACTTCTCTTGAAACCAAGTGAGGTCAACGAGCTGTGGAGCTTGGAATTCCATGTGCACGGCGCCTGCCGCAAACCATATAAGGCTTTACACAGCTTGAGTACTGATACGCCCCTTGCGTATCCGCAAGTGCATAGGTCGTACAAGTAGTAAGTGTACCCTAAGGTCGGGTAGTCGATTCCACAGGGACTGGTATATCTTCTAATACTGTCATCCTACTTAATATCTAATCAAATGAAAGAGAGTGAATTACTTGAATCAGAAAAAGTGACAGCTGGGAAATAGGAAATTTAGCGAGAGGGAGAATTGAGGTTACTCAAGAGAGAAGATCGGGGCCCCGGGTTGAACCCTTGATGCTACCTAACTCAAACTCAACCAGCATTTATTAGGAGTGTCTTTCAGAAACCTCTAATTCCAAATCTTGTTGTGCTATATGGTAGACTATGCAATGTAGGTGATACTCTAAGAGGAACCCTAACTTCTTGCATCCATTGCGGGAATATGCAAGCTAAGTTACAGTCGAAATCAAAGAGAAATTATAAACATTCAACCACCATAAATAAAGCCAACGACCAAAAATCTAATAAAGGCACAAAGTCAACCATAAATGCTTGATAAAAGAGTTTAAATCCAAAAGTGCATAACACGTTTTCAACCCGGGGCTTCCCTAAAGGGTTTAGCCCCTTATGGATTCAAATAACGAAAACATCACAAAAGAAACAAATACAAAAGAGTTCCATGACTCCCTAATTGTTTCCATCCTTGATGTTGCTCAATGTTTGATGTCGATGAATCTTGTCCTCTACTTTGGCCTACAATTCACGCGTAGTTCCATCACTGATCGGTCCCAGCGCTTCCCTTAAGCCCCTCCTCCTTTTCCTTGGCCCAAAAGGTCCCCAAAACCCTTGTTTTCGGGGGTCATTAAGCTTCTCCCGATGTAAGCACGGCCGTGCTCCTAGCCGTGCAGTTTACGGCCAAATAAAAACTCTGGAAAATCATCTGCCTGTAAACTGCACAGGGTTCAACACAGGCGTGCTTACTCTGGCTGAATTCTCCTGTGAATTGCACGCCTTAGGAGCACGGGCGTGTTGAGGTCGTGCTTAGCTTGATGAGGTTTCTTCTAAGTCCCTTAGCTACCAAAATTGCTCGGAATGGCTTCTTCTTGCTTTAGGGCTTTGACATCTGCATAGAAAACTAGAAATACCTCAAATAACACGGAAATGGGAGAATTAAAAACAATGTATTCGTGAATACAGGGTAAAAGATGAGAAATATATCTATTTGAAATGCACTCATCAAGTACCATGTGTGCATGCTTGCCTTCAACGTAACCAGGAGGTTGCTGTACGAACACCTCCTTGGCGAGTTCGCCATTTAGAAACGCTGATTTAACGCCCAAATAGTGAACTTGCAACCGCCATAAGCAGCTAGTGCAATCAATAACCGCACAATCTCCATACGCGCCACCGGCGCGAATACCTCGTCGAAATCCATCCCCTATCGTTGGGCATAGCCCTTCACAACCAAACGAGCTTAGTGTTTGATGATGTTACCTGCAGGGTCCTTTTTCACCTTAAACACCCACTTGAGCCTGATGGCTCTGTGTCCAGCAGGAAGGTTGACAAGCATCCAAGTATCATTGGCATGGATGGACTATATCTCGTTGTCCGTGGCTTGCTTCCAGCACCCTCCATTACCGCTTGGTCAACGCTAGCGGGTTCATCAGCGGCAAGAAAACAAAAACCACTGGGCTCATTGTCGTCTCTGTACGTCATCGGCTGAGTTGTATTATAGATATCTGACACCATCCAGTACTGCAACAATGTATTCTCTGCATCTCGAGATTCGCGGGAAAGTGGTGTCACCCACTCGACGCCACCTGGTGTAACTATATCTGGTATCGGAGTTGTTTGCGGGCCGACTGCTTGTGGTCCCATCAATACTGCATCAGTTCTTGGAGTCGCATGGATATCGTTAACTGGAGCACCACCCACATCATTGGTGATGTAATCAACGATGAAGAAATCCATGCCTCCGAGAATAGGGTCAGACGAGGTCAACGCCCAATCCCATTTCTTCTCCTCCTGAAACATAACGTCTCAAGTTACGTGCAACTTCTTTGCATTTGGGTCACAGACACGATAAGCCTTGCATCCCTCTTCGTAGCCTAGAAACACCATCGGAGTTGATCTGTCTAACAACATTGTCACACTAGCACCGATATTCTTTACGTGCGCGACGCAGCCAAACACTCGGAAGTAATGGACACATGGTTTTCTTCTATACCATGCCTCGTAAGGTGTTTTACCATCGAGACTCCGTGTATGCGCTCGTTTGAGAATATGCGCTACGGCCTTCATCGCCTCGCCCCAGATCAAAACTGGCCCACACATGCTCTTAAGTAAACTTCCAGTCATCTCCACCACCGTTTGATTTTGCCGCTCAACAACCCCGTTTTGTTGTGGTGAGTATGGTGCAGTGGTATATCACTTAATCCCCAATTCATTGCAATAATCACGGAACTCGTTAGAATTAAATTCACCACCTTCGTCTGTGCGGAACGCCTTCAAATTGGCACCCATTTTGTTCTCTGCTGCAGCCTTGATCCTTTTGAAAGGCTTAAATGTCTCATTCTTACACTTAAGCACTCGATCCACATGAATCTGCTGTGATCATCAACGATCAATAGAACAAAACATTTACCTCCTGGCGTCGCTAGTGTGATTGGGCTACACAAATCACCATGCACCAACTCCAATCCTCGCTCTACGCGGTACATCATAGCATGAGGGAATGGCATGCGATGTTGCTTACCAAGCATGCACCCACCGCAAAGCTGCTCGACAAGATCGATGATGGGAAGGGCATCTACCATCTGCTTGATGCCCAGGTCAAGCAATGCGCGAAAATTAAGATGACCATAACGTGCATGCCAATGCCATGCCATGTCGTTCACTTTTGTCAACAAGCACAAAGGTGCCGCTAGGTTCAAGGACAAGGTGTACAGCCTGTTCTTTGAATGTATCACTCGTGTAAGTAACTGCCTCTCATGATCATAGATCGACATCTCCCCATGCTCGATGACGACCTTACATCCGCGCTCATCGAGCTGACCCAAACTAAAGATGTTGTTACGGAGCCGAGGTATACAATACACTTCAGGAAGCACCCTATATTCCTTATTTTTGCACTGGAACATAACAGTGCCCTTTCCGCAGATCTCCACAATCAAACCATCTCAAAACTTCAACGTTTCACCAAGTTTTCTAGCGATGTGAATTTCCTTGATTCCGGTCATATGGTTGCACGAACCCATGTCAACATACCATACGTTACTGCTATCATCCAACGAGAATACTTTCTTCTCATGAAGGAACATTGTTTGTGGCACATTCACAACCACCTGGTTGAGCTCGAGGTGTTTAGTTAACAACAACACGGTGCATTGTCCTGCACTTGCGTAAGGTTCACCACCCCCTTCCGTTCGCGACTTGGTTTGCGACACTCCTTTGAGAAGTGCCCTTAAATGTTGCAGTTGAAACACTTAACCTTTGTCATGTCGCGATTGTCTGCTATTGTGCCACAGCCACGGCCACGCTGCTTGCCATGGCGATGATTTTCACCACCACTGCCGCTCCCTTTCTGGCCACAAGAAGAGCCCTCGCCTAGTTCTCTCCTTTTTTGATGTATGAACCGCTTCTCCTCAATGAAAAGTAGTTTATTGTTCATGGCATAGTGTCGCTGCCGAGCTCGTAGCACTCCTCAATGGCCTTGAGGCATCTTATGAGTTCTTACACCATAGGCTTCTTAAGATCGACGAGTGTCTTGATGGAGATCGCGACCTGCGTGAACCTCGGAGGAACGACACGAAGAAACTTCTTCACAACCCTCTCATCATCGACATTGTCACCCAAGATTCTAGGGTTATTTACTGGATCGGTGAGCCGCATGGCAAAGTCGTCGACCATCTCACCCTCCTTGAACCTGATGGACTCAAATTCTGAACACACCGTCTGCGCTTTTGCCAATCGCGCATGCTCTGTACCCATCCGTATGGTCTTCACAGTGTCCCATGCTTGGTTGGCTGTGTCCTTGACGGTAAGAGTCGCCAACATCTTGGATGGCACAGCCCAAAGGATGACAGATAATGTCATTCAATCATCCCGGTAGTCAGCCTTCCCGGGCTCGATCGCATCCTGGAGTCCCTGTGCTTGTAGATTAACCATCATTAGAAGGGCCCAGTCGCCATAGTTTGTGCGTGATAACATGGGATAAACCACTGTGCCTTCCATCTCCTTCACCACCCGCTGCACCATAATTTTACGGCTATCGCTACGGCTTCCACTACAGCCATCACCTTGGCTGCGGATCTTAGGTGCTGGTGGAGACCTTGACGAAGATCTTGCCCATGCTCCGACATCTCGATAGGGTCAAACGTAGCCCTGGCTCTGATACCACTTGTAGGAACTAATTGAAAAGTATAACCCTAGTCTTCGGTGTCCTTCTGATTATTAGCAATCTGAGAGATAATGTAATATTTTATGGTACAAAAATCACAGCTTTTATGGTTTTCTTCTTGCTTTATATATATTAACTATCAGTAGTTACATGGCTAATAATGTGCCCTACATTCGTGCCACGTTCTGCTTTGACCACACTATGCCATGACCAGCAGAACGTGGCTTAGACTGACTAATTCAAACTTTCTACCCTGACTTGTATGCACACAAACTCATGCAGAAAGATAAAATAAAAAAAACATGAACTAAACTAAATAATGACCATGATTAAGTCTAACAACAATTTCATATTTTCATTAATTTTTTTCATTCTTCAAAATATTTAGAATGGAATCCACTACCACTAGCATTTTGATATGATAGCTCCGTCTTAAATAATAAATAAAATTGTAAATATAAAATAAAATTATAAATAATATCAAATATAAAAATAAAATTATATGAAAACTATATTTACCTAACATTTAAAAAATCTAGAAATCTCCATGTCGAGCGGGGCGGGGAATACTCTCCCCTCCCAGCTCCGCCCTATTCCTCTAGTCGGGGAGTGACTTTCCCCCATTCCCACCCCGCGGGGGAGCTATTTCAGGGAATCCCCTCCCCATCGGGGTGGGTCCCATCGAAGAACGGAGATTCTACACTCCACTTGCATCCTTAACAAGAACTGAAGAGCAGATGGCTTTTTATGTAAAGGCAAAAGTATAAAAATAACAATCTAATAAAGATACTAATGTTAGATGATATAAATACATAAAATTATATCATGAATTCTGACTGATTTATGGAGTGATTAAAAAAACATGATCATGCCATTTATCATGGTGAATTCATGGTCGGTTGTTGGATCAAATATTCATCATCAAATAGACTAACATCATAACTTGGAAATTGACACTATCTTGAAGATTCTCAATTCGATCCTGCTAAAGAGCATATGGTGCAAGGTGCAGAGTAAGTCTCATCTTGCTAAAGAACATATGTTCACATATGATTATAAATGTGTCAAACTAGTTAGCCTGAGACAATAAATTTCTTACTCTGAATAACCTCTTTGCTATGGATGTAATAATCTACCAACGACCACTTGTACCCTGTGCTATCTTGCAATCAAAATCGTTGAATCACCTTTCTATCCATTGTTCTATCGTAGGATTTATTTGGAATCATTTTGCACTGATTCAAACATTAGATCAAACCCCTAATTTATTTTTCCACAACGTATTTATTTTTGTATATTTTGTTTATATTGCTAAAAAATTATGGAATTTTATGTTTGATGTTCATTAAATGTTGGGTCTTATAAAAATAAAAGTTAAGTGGTTAAGTTGTTATAAATATAATTTCTCATGCTTGTATTTGTTGTAAATACTCAGAAAAAATTAGAAAATTTGCTTATTTAGATTCTTAATATAAATTTTTAGGATAAAACTATGTAGGATTCAATTCTTTTACAACTAAAACAAAATTAGACAACCTGCTTCGCCTAGTTAAACTAATTAAATGGGAAATCTTCATATTTCTAAATTATTTTAAATTGCTTTGAATTGTTTTAAATTAGGGGAAATTAATTATTAGTCCCTGGAAGTTTCAAAACATCTCGATCAGTCCCTCTGATATTTGAATTTCACTGTTAGACATTATTTTTTAAGTTACCTTCCTTTTCAGTTCCTTCGTCCAACTCCGTCAGCAGCATTTCTACATAATACCAACTTTGCCATTGGCTTTGGTGGGAAAGACTCGCCCTATCTTATCACATTTTCCAAAACCGTACGTCTAAAAGGGAAAATGCAAGCTTTTCAGGCAATTTTTCACTTAGCGATCATGTTTTTCGGGTACTTTAAATGAGATCATCCCTTTTGCTTCTTCTTCTTCTTCTTCTACCAAAATTCTTTTTGTTCCCTTTTGTCTTGCATTAGTGGAGCGTACGTTTGTCTCTTTTACCCGTGAGCGAGTTGCCGCCAAAGACCAGTTGCATTTGTTGCCATTAAAGGGTGTGGTGAAAGAAGGTTTAGTTTTTTACGTACATTGATGAACAAGTTGTAAACATTTGATTTGGTTGTAATGCATGACAGCTTGAGGTTTTTATGCAACATGACTCAATGGATACCTTCCGCGCACTAGCTAGATATAAGAGAGAAGGTCGAGTACTGCAGTTCACGGTATTAAGTTCATGGCAGTCAGTGCCGCAGGAGATATGTGACAGATGGAGGCTCAAAATTTCTATTGTTAGGGTGAGGTTTGTCACGCTGGATGCACACTGAACGGTCTGCCCCATTAACTCTGAGGCTGATTTTCAGCGAATGTGCCATGTTCACAGTATGTTCAACTGCTCTATTGTCAACGTTATTGTTGACTCAACTGACGATCGCGTCAATATGGGCCCAGGCTCCTCTTTACTATCGTAAATGTCATATTTTTGCTTGGGCATACAACTGACGTGGTTACATTATAGTTTTCGTTTACTTTTGGGAATTTTTCATTTAGTCCTCGCCGTTTTCATTTAGATCTCAACGTTTCCACTTAGCGAGTTTAGTTTCCGCTTACTTTTGCGAGTTTTGATTTAGCCATAACCGTTTTCATTTAAATTTGATCGTTTCTGCTTAGCGAACGTTGTTTCTGTTTATTTTTTGGAGTTGTCATTTAGCCATCTCCTTTTTCATTTAGATGTGAAAGTTTTCGCTTAGCGAACGTTATTTCCGCTTAATGGGGGAGTTGGATGCTTATCCATATCATACATTTTGTTGTGTACAACAGAAGCAAGGATTCAATTTCGGAGAGCTTACTATTCAGTCAACGCATATTGTCATCTCAACAGCACACAGTAGGTGTCCTACAGATGGCAGTAAACCAACCTAAGAGTGCAAGTCTAGGAGTCGGCCAATGATTTCGTGATGGTGACTTCTTTAAAGACATGCTGCAAAGTCTTACTATAAGACAGAATTTTAACTTTACCTTGGTGAAGAATGACAAACAGAGGGTAATTGTTCAATTTGCATCTGACGGTTGCCAATTACATGTCCAGCAATTGAAAGTTGGTAACCACGGCACATTTAGCATCAACCACGACACATGCGGTTAGGGTATTGGCACTACCTCACACCCGAAAGCTTCCAAAAAATGGGTAAGTGATTTGGTGATGCAGAAGCTGAAGGATCACCCTCTTTATAGGGTCGTCGATATTCATCGTGATATAATGCGCGACTACGACATCCATCTGTCTTATAACCAAGCTTGGTTGGGGAAAGAGGTTACTAGGGTGTTCTTCATATCAGTGAAGTAGCGAGTTACGACCTACTCAGATGGTATGCTGGCAGGGTTTTAGAAACCAATTATGGCAGTATTGTTATGGTAGACCATGAGGGTGACCGGTTTACATGCGTTGTTTTCTTATTCCATGCGTGCATTATTGGTTTCAAGCGGGGTTGCAGGGCCTTGCTATTCATCGACAAGACTCACTTGCTAAGGAAATATGGGGTCACCTTAATGGATGCAACGGGGAAGGATGACAACGATGGTTTCTTTCATGTCGCATTTGCCTTTGTTGACAACAGAACGGATGCCAATTGGACGTGGTTCCTTTCTAAGCTTGGTGATGCATTATATGGAGACGATGATTATACGAAGATTATAGCATTTATGGCCCACAGGTCAAAAGGTCTCATCAACGCAGTCAAGAAGGTTTTCCCCTTAGCCCCGTGTGCGTACTGTCTCAGACACCTGGAGGTAAATTTCATCAAAGTAAACGTCAGGATTGGAAAGGCATTGAAGAAGCTATGTTGGTCCATAATCATTAGGATTGCATTTGCGTGCATGGAGGAGTTCAATGATGCAACGAATGACCTGTTGAGTGCATCTTCGCACGCACATCTTTGGCTACTCAAAAAATCTGACCTCCTGCAATGGGCAAACTACATATTCAAAGGCGAAAGATGGGGCAAGATGTATTCCAACATTGTGCAATCATTCAACGTTTGACTTAAAAAGGCACGGCACCTCCCCGTGACGAACATGCTGGACTTGATATGGTAAGCTTTTGTGGATGTTTACTTCCCATTCAAAACTATGTGTTCCCGTTTACTTATGAATGTTTCCGCTTACGTTTACGTGTTTTCATTCAGCATGCTCACTTCTCGTTTAAAACTGTGTTTTTGTTTACTTATGGGTGTTTCCGCTTACGATCATATGTTTTCGTTTAGTATGCTCACTTTCCACTTAGATCTATGTGTTTCCGTTTATTTATGGATGTTTCCACTTACGTTTACACATTTTTATTTAGTATGCTTACTTCCCGCTTAGATCTATGCGTCTTCGTTTACTTATCGGCGTAGGTTCAAGCTTATGAATATGTTGTGCACTAGTCATGAACAATCTCACCGATGAGAGACCCACCTATCTCCGGACATACACAGCAAAGTCGAGTATCTTATCGAAGAATCTCGAACTTTACTCGTTGAGAGATCAACCAGTGACTGTTTTGACGTTGTCAATCGAAACAGCTTCTCCGTCAGTTTGCTGTCAACGAGGTGCTCATGCTGATGGTGGCAACTTTACGACATCCCATATAAGCACGCATGCGTAGCTATAATGCAAAAGGATGCAAACGTCCGCCGCTATGTTGACGAGTACCGTACGTCTTATGCTGAAGCCGTTTTTCCTATCCTTGATAATGACAAACCAACGGATGACTCTCAACCGTTGGTCGTCCAGCCACCCATGACTAAGAGGCAACAAGGCCGACCGAAACGGAAAAGAATTGAGTCGCAACTGTCCATTGTGCGTGACTTGTGGTGCAACAGGTGTAGAGAGGTTGGCCACAACCGAAGGTCATGCAACGCACCCATCGTGGACTAACGGATGTGTTAGCAGAAACTATTAAATCTAAATGGAAACACTAGTATGTAAGCAAAAACTATTAAATCTAAACGTAAACACCAATATTTAAGCAGAAACAATTAAATCTAAACAAAAACACCAGTATGTAAGCAGAAACTATTAAATCTAAGCGGAAAACAGTGAGATATAAGTGAAAACTAGATCATTTAATTGGAAACACAAAAATGTAACCCCAAAGTAAGTAATTACAATTTCAGAATAGGGAAATGCGAAATCTTAAATATGGACCACCCAGTGTTAGGGTTCTCAGGTGTTGCTCCCCTCGCCGCCATCTCTACCATCCTCTTTGCCCCTTGCAATCTCGTCCATCAGTATATGTGCTGCATACCGCAGACACAATAGTGGCACATCCAATTGAGGCACACAGAGTTTCTCCCAATTAAGTAATTGGTTAATAAAATGTTTGGTAAACACGCAACAGTCGAAGCTGTCAGGCTTCTGTCATTGGTAATCACGGATGTGCACCAGAGGGTATTTCTCCATTCCTGCATGACTGACCAGAACAATGTGACAGCGATCGAAAAGCTCCCGCTGTTGGGAGCATATAAGAAGTTGTCAGCAACGGAAAAATGATAAAAAATAAAATAAAATGAGCTAATAGCATAAGTCCCTACCATCTTCACCGCATAGGCTGATGGCTCTGCGCCGAAGAGTAATGTAGATACTGCTTTGATTATTTATTGAGGACGAGGAGGTGGAAGTGTGTGTTGAAGATTATTGATAGAAGAACAAGTTCCAATTCGTTGAAATTATTGGTGGCATCCTCGACTAACGTCAGTGCATTTCTGCACTGTGCACTGCCTGCGACATTAGAAGCACTAGCAGCTGTGTGATTGCAGCGCACTTCTTGTAAGGATAAGGGGTCTTCTTCAGTGACTCCATGATGATGACAATGAAGATGCCAAGAACATCGTCAGGGACAACGCACCCTTCAACTAAAGTGAAGAGGTGGTCTTTGATTGTGAATGATAGATCGCTCTTCCACATGACGGTTCTAAATGCGGGAAGTTAAAATTATTACTAAATGGCAACGCTAAATGGAAACCTAATAATGTAAGCACAAACATTCTACGCTAAATGGAAACAAAAAAAATATCAGAAACCCACAAATGTAAGAGGGAACGTTCTACGCTAAACGAAAACACAAAAAATGTAAGCGGAAACCCACAAATGTAAGAAGAAACACAACCATCTAATTGGAAACACCGTCGTCAAAATAAAAAGGGAATGGTTAAATAAAACAAAGTAGGAAGCTCACCTGTCGATTGCACAGTTGAAAAACATCCCCATAGCCGCTTGCTCGAGTTGGTCGAGGCGCTGAGATCCAGCAGGACATTGTTTTTTGGGAATGAACGCCGACTTAACAATGGGCGACTCTTGCTTTTCAATGACAGTCATAGTATCAACATCGACATGGAGCTCTACTGGTTGTTTACTGAAAGCGTGCTCACAGGTTTCTTCCGCATGTGCCGCTTCGTCACCCACAAGTAGTTGGAATGAGAATGTAAATTCCATATATACAGGGGGCCCACTGGCATCTTCGTCTGCCGAGGGGAACTGGGATGGAGCCTCATCATGTGGGACAGGGGATGGGTTGGTAGCTGCCGAAGGGGGCTCAAATGGAACAACTTCGTCCGTGTAGGTGGCTGGACTAGTTGCTTTATCCGCGGGGGAGTCTTGCCATGGGACCTCCTCATCCATGTGTTCCATAGAAGGGGTTTGGCTCTCAACTTTCTCTTGTGTCACAACCGAAGATGTACGAGTTCCTCACCCTTGTCGGTGGTTTGCATGTTAGAGGTTTCCTTCGATGCACGGTAGGCCTCAAAATCGAAGGTTAGAATAACAATCTCTTTCATTGCCGTCAGAGACACTATAACACTGTAGACGTCGACCGCATTGGAGCCATCATTGTTGGATGAGATTCTTGAAAGACCTGGGGAAACGTCCTTCTTGACCCTGCCCTTACGGGTGACTCTCTTCATCCTTGACCGGTGCTCACCCAGGGAGCCTCCAATTGACTTGGGACCCATGAAGGCCGCTCAAGAACGTCGAGGGGGTTTTCTGCTTCATCCTCGGGGTGGGCAACCATAGGAACGCACTGAGTGGTGACCTTCTTCACATTACGCCTGCACGTCGGAAATGACACCGAGGGTGACTTCAATGTGTCTCCCATCTATGATGGGACGGACATGCGAACCCGTCGTTTGATGGCATCCACACAGGACACCAAACCTTGGAACTCCCACGTAAGTATCTCAAACCCCCGCAGTAACCTGGTGGCAACATCCTCGCCAATTTCCGCCTGGCGGGGTCCTTGTGCTCCATGACGAGGCCGACTACGGTGGGGGACTAGTGCATGGGGCATGTGACCGACCACGTTTCGTCGGGCGCTGCTTCTCTGCGTCAAGTTACACCTTCGGCGCAAGGTCCGTACGGGATGGTCGCCATGTTGCCTAACCCAGGGTTTGGGCATCGCTGAAGTAGGGGGCCAGCTCAGAATACTGTGAACGAAGGACGACAACATTCAGACATAAGTGGTAACAAAGGTTAGTGAACGGCAACATACAGATGTAAGTATAAACAGCGTATACTAAATGGGAACTCTCCAATATAAAGGGAAACTAGCAATAGTAAATAGAAACTCTATTCTAAACGGAAATGACCAATACTAAACAGGAAGGAGCTCTCCATTCTAAGCGGAAAAGACCAATAGTAAACGGGAACGTTCAATACTAAACTGAAATGCTCCAGTGTAAGTGAAAACATACAGTAGTGAATAGGAACTCTCTAATGTAGGTGGAAACAGCCAATAGTAAATGAAAATTCTCCAGTATAAGAGAAAACAACAATACTAAACGGAAAATGTAACTTTATACCTGCTTGCTATCGAGGGATGACGGTAGCGGTCCGAGCAAAGCATGTTTCCAAAAACTGTTCTCATCATAACAGAATATTCTTCCCTGTGCTAGTCATCTTGTAGAACCATAGGTTCAGGACCATAGCGCATCCGCGCAGGTAACCTGTGTTTTGCTTCTCCCTACTGGTTCTTGATTGCACGTGAGCGGCCGTTGGTGGAATGTCTTCCATGATCCACCTATGTGTAGTCTCCGCCCACGCATACGTTCCTAGTGCAAGGAGGTAGCAATGTAGCCGACCACCAGCTAAGCACAGAACATGTTTTGTTTGGGAACAACACTGTTCCCATGAGATACAACACCAGCAACCTCACGGAGTTCTTCTCCTCCCCTTTCCTCAAGACAATTTCTAGAAGGGATTTTTTCATAGCATCCCTACTCCTTTCAAAGCTTTCAAACATGAATTTCACTTCAAAATCTGAGGGTGTTTTCGCTTTTTTGAACACTACTATGTTCCCTTCACAATGGAGACCCATGATTATGGCCAAAACACGCACAATGGTGAAGTCTGCTGCTTTCGATGTAATCAATGTGTTTGAAGTTTTAAACCTCAGAACACGCACCGTCCCAACCTCCCATTCGTGTGTCAGTGGAGGGGCATAACCATCACTCCACTCTGGCTTTAACAGTGTTATCCCACTTAGGGACCCAGATGGAAACAAACCCAAAAAAAAGGGACTTCCTGTGGATATCCAAAATAACATGGATTTTCTAGTGATTTTTTGTGAATATATGAACGTCTGAGGGATGTTTTGTTCATTTTCCGTAAATTGTAATTTAGTAAATTTTATTTTTATGCTTTTCACTTTTAGATTATCTGTTAAAAAACTTATAAAGCCTTTTTAACTAACAAAACTTAGCTTAGTGTTTTAAGTCAAGTCTCAATAATGGCAAGGTTTGAGTATCAATCCCTCTAAACAACAATTTTTATTTAATAATAACAAAATTTGAAAAATTTCAATGGACCGACTCGCCAATGAGCCTGGCAAGTTTCGGGGATGAGTGGGCCATGCTCGGTTCATTGAAAGATCCTGCGGGTCTAGCAAGTTGAACCCGCCTAGCTAGTTGGTCCTATAGCACGGGCCAATTACAGTTTATTTTTTAGTGACCTAGGCCTGTTTAACCGGACCGAGCTCACCTCTATACAATGGTTTTGGTCCACTGCAAGGACTTCTTGGTCCTTGCTTGCAAGAGCATTTATTTGGCAAATTTGGTTTAATAAAAATGAGTGTGTTTTCAATTTCGAAAAACCCTTGTCATGTTCATTAATTCCGAAAATCAGTCACATGTTCATATTATTGGTATCTACAACTCTTGACACTAAGCAGTTATCTAGGGGCGAAGAAGAGTATTCTTCCTTCACGGTATGAGCGTGATTTAGTGATGGTCCTCATGTTATTGCTAACTAGATTTTAACAGTTCCCAAGTGCTCCACCTTATGAGAAGATCCTCTCTACATTTAGGGGTTTATTTATTTTCTTATTGAATCCACCTCCGATAGACTCATTTTATCTGCTCTATGCTCTGTTGTCTCTTCCAGTCATCTCATTGTTCCCTTGGTTTTATCCTTTTGAACTCACTGAACTTCAAATGCGTCCACGTTAGCAAAAAAGAAAAGAAAAAATAAAAAAAAAGAACACAAATTTGGTTACCTTAATTGCTCAGCTTTAAAATGTTGGAAATAAAATACAAAACATAATAACGAAAACTACTTGAAACACAGTTACGCCTAAACAAACACACCAAATTAATTTGTCTCACAACAACATTGGAAGCCCAATTTATCGAAAACAATCAAAGCGGCTTCCATTGGAACTTGCCAATAGAATTACAATCTATTGTTATTCAATACATCCAAGGTTTAAATAGCATCCTTGGCTTTAGCCCAAAAGCAGAAAAATGTACTAACATTTCATTAGACTAAATTCCTGCAGGGTTTGTAAAATGACATGTTTTGCCTTATGACAATATAGATAGAACAATGTCAAGGGGGAAAAAATACTAGGCTAATAGGGAGCCTTCCATGACAATCACAGCTTTTCCGCGAATGTAAACACGCTCGGCATTTTCATCCAATGTAAGGTCCAACCTTCCACCCCTCGGAGAAGCCTCAAGAAAGATCAAAGAAATTAGAGACATTATTAAACTAATCTGTTTCCAAAGTCTTTTCTTTTGTCTTTTATCGGTTAGTCTCGGAATCACATAAATTTGAATTTTTACGGTAGATTTTTATTTAAAGGGGTGAAATAAAATGTACCATGTATGCAACTAGGTTGTTCTTTCCAAGCTTTTTGCTCCAATAAGGTGCTAAGGCACAATGAGCACTCCCACAAACAGGATCCTGAAAGATTTAAAAAAAATGATTAACTGATTTTATTGAAGCCAATTGTGAAGATATAACCTAATGTGGAAATTACTTAAGGATACTAACACCAAAGACGACATTAAAATAGAAACGTGAGAAGAAAATTCATCGCAACTATTATATTTTCCTTTATAGACTATGGAAATGTGTTATGAAAGTAAATTGATTCTCGATAAAAGAATTTATGCAGTAATGCAAAAGGTTTTATTCATAACTGAACCTTGGAGTGAGATAAGCTAAGTCTTGAATAGATAAGCTGTTTATTGCCTCCATTAGTGCTTGATAATCAATATGAGTAAGGGATGAAAGCTAAACACAGCCATTACATCCATTGGTTAGCAAGCCATATAGTGCTAATTCAATTTGAATACAAAAGATGGAAAGGCACTTTGTTGGAAATCATATGCATAACCCTGAAAATTTTAACATGCGAATTGATGCAAAGCAGCTCGAGATACATGACATTACAACTGGAAAATGAAGGTCATTCACAGATTAGAAATATCGGTGCTTCCTCTAGAATGATATTTGAAAATAAACAATTTATCACTACTACAGAATGCACTAGATTAAATTGAATTTTTAAGGTTACAGGGAATTTTGCAACAAAAGGATGTATTTCGGCTGTGAATGAACTCTATAATCAGATAAAACTCAATCTATTCTGCTACATCTTGTCCTTCTAACAATACTTCCACAAGCTATATCTGCATCTGCAAAACCTAAGTTTTGCATAATTAGCCTGTGATCTATTTAATCTAAAACGCAAAATTCTATCATTATTTTTTATAATTCCTACTTTTTATCAAGTGGTCCTCTGGTTTTATCACTTAATACAATAATACATTCTAACATTATGCACCAAAAATTCCACTCCGGCACTAACCACTCCACCTAGCATAACACATCAAATTCCTTCACTAGGTAACTAATGAGAATGATTTTGCAAAACCGATAGACACCAATGAAAGTTATACATTTTCAATGTGAGATTTTCAATTAGATAACCAAAGTAAAAGATGAATGGTCTGCATAATTAATATTCTAGGCCTGAAAAGGGATATCACAATAGAAACTAGTCCAAATAAGTAAATTTATAATTGCATCAACAGCTTATCATCATTTGAGATCGTAAAAATTATTTTATGAGTAAAATGAAATAAAACATTCAGTTAGATGTACTGTCATACACTAAAATCTGAATGATTTCTAAATGAAGATCCATATAATAATTTTACGCTTCTTAAACTTAGATTAAGGAAAGAAGATATGCAAACACTTCACTAGAAGGGATTACCTCATCAATACCCAACTTGGGACAAAAAAAACGAGAGAAGATATCATATCCAGATTCAGGAGGTGCAAGGCTTGTTACAATAATCCCTCTTCCAGCACAATTTCGTATCTCATCAAAATTTGGCTTTAAGTTAACAACATCATGCCCTGAGGGAACCTCCACCTGGTGAGGAAACAATTTAATTATCCATCTTAATAAGTAAATTTCATACTAGCAGGTCAGGATAATTATTCCAAAATAATATAAAATGGATATAAACAACTTTTGACATAATATTAGCTATTAGCAGATATTGTTCTAATAATAATCAAAGATTAAGGGATGGGTAAGGGAGTACAATGAGGTCATCAGATGAGGCTTTCTTTGTAACATTGATCACAGATGCACCATTCAGAGTTTCGGGAATAGTTGGGATCTCACCAGAATCACATTGGACAACCTTACACACAGGAAAGTTCAACTCAATTGAAAAACTTTCTTCTTCTCCATTGGATTTGATAAAGCTCTCATCCTTAACATTAAATAAAGTTGACTGCTTCATTCCAGAGACTTTTGTAGCAGTCAAAATTCCAGATTTTGTGGCAAATTCAATGACATCACATTTTACCAAGCCAAATGATAAAAGAAAATGTGCTGCGGCTAAAGTTGCGTGACCACAAAGATCAACCTGCAAAAGAAGCAATGTAATTTAGTTAATGCATTAATGCAATTAACAAAGACTCAAACATGCCATCTTTCCATGATCACAGTAACTCTAACTTCCTAGGAAAATAAATAACAAGCATTTAGCATTAAAGTCAAATTGTCTGTAGGAGAGGCAACTTCATAAGAAAAATAGAAAATTACAATTCAAATAAATTGTCTTATTATGAAGCAATAGATACCGGATACAGTTGCCTTGGTCACAAAAAAGCATGCTTCATTAATTAGCACCAAATCTTCATAAAAATAACTCTGTAAACAAAGACAAACATATACCGATCTTGGTTGGTTTCTTAAGTAAGAATTAAACTTCAAACTAAACAAATACAAATCATTTAGATTGAACATTTTAGGACCAATTAACCAAATTCTTCTTCTCCACTCATTTACATCTAGCATCATTTACATTTCACAAATTTACACTCTCTTTCAACTGGACTTCCTTCCAGTCTTTCTGAAGGACCTGATAATTATTCTTCCATAGCTTGTAAGGATGGTAAGAACTTATCCTTGTCCTTGTTCTCAATTGAATTTGAATTTCCCCAGTGCCTTTTTTTTAATTTAATTTTCGATTGCCAGAATGTAAAAGGCTCAAGTTTAGCTCAAATTAAAATGAGCAAGTCTTGGGCTTAGGATCATACTTAACTCAAGTTCCCACCAAGCTCAAGGTAGTCTAAACTATCTCGAGCCAATCAAGAGCAAGCATTGCTTCTTTTAAGTTTGCCTCTTTGCCAGCACTAACATTTTGGTCTTCATATACAACATGCCCACGCCACACACACCACCTCTTATTTCAAATGAAAAATGTTGCTAAGCTTATTCAACTTGGACCCAAAAAAGCTCACTCAATTTCATAAAAACATAAAAACCACATAAAGCAAATCAATCAACCAAACCTCTGCCACCGGAGTGAACCACCGAAGATTAAACCGAGGGTTGTCACCAGAGACAACATGGGTCAAGAAAGCAGTCTCAGAGATGTTGAATTCCTTGGCAACAGATTGCATCCACTCATCATCCCCTTGGTTTCCATCTTCCAAAAAACATATGGCTGCAGGATTACCTTTAAATGCTGTGTCTGTGAAAGCATCAACCTGAAACCAAAGATTCAAAGTTGCACACTGAAGTTTACAGAGGGAAATGATCAAACAGTTGATAGGCAACAAAAAAGAAGCAAAGTCTCAGGCACTCACCACTGCGTATCTCACTGTTCTGGCAGCCATCTGCAGCTCCTGAAGCAGGAAGAGACCCAACAAACAGGGAAAAAAAGGTAACAATGACATAATTTTAATGTGATTTAACAAATATATACGGACCAGCCAATTTTGACCCGACGTGCAGGCCAAATTTTAAAATATTGTTTGTTATTTTAAAATTATGTTTATTTAATTGTGCGGCTTGTGCCTCAATGGCCGGTTTATAAAAAATGATTTATCAACAGTTTTTTAGTATATTTATAAGAGGCCTTTACGCAGAATGTTTATTTCCAAAAACAATTATAAATCAAATCTCAAAACCCACCTAAAGATAAAGATGAAGTGAGAATTCAAATCTTTGTTGAACTTGTTATATATATCCCGTACCTCTTTTAAATGGGGTATTTGTCGCCCATTAGTTAAAAGTATAACTTCTTATTTATTAAACATGTATATATGTCTTATTTGATCTTTAGTCATCAAACATTAGGTCGGTATACATATGAAACTATCTTTAGGCTTGCAGGCACAAACTACTAAAACTCTAAACTTAGTATTGGATGGAAACATGAAACATAGATCTACTTTTAAGAGGCTACACTATACCATGAAAGGCATAACATAACACATACAGGTTAATATTTGTATCTATAACCCTACTCATCTTCAAGACATGTATGCATTAGAGTCAATAAAAAACCATAAAGCCATATGTGCATATGGGAAAAAAAATTCCATCTACAATTAATTCATAGCTAAATAGCACACTTTGTAATATAAAATTCATTATAATTATAGTGACATACATTTTAAGTGTATGTCTATCTCAAACCATCACGTAGCTTTGCTTCTTGCTTTGTTGTCGAAGTCTGATCTATATCAAATCTACACTCATGATTTTTGAAAATGTATGTAGCATCACAATAGAATGATATAAGAGCTCTCATTGATAAACTACAAGCACTCGTAAAAATTGCTTTAGAACTTTGTAATAAAATTGGTGTTCTGGTAACCACATCATCTACCATTATCTTTCACTATTATCCACATTTTCTTTCGACCAACACATGATGTAAAATCTATAAACATGGGGAATTTTTTTGTCAATATGATATGAACTCCTCAGTTTTTATTTATTTATTTATTTATCTTGTGTTGATTTAACTATTGAAGCTTTTCAAAAGAGATCTGAATTACTTTTACAAAGTTGTGAAAAACATTATTAGTAAAATTCCTTAAGCATTACTAATGAATATGGCTATACTATGGGATGTTTACATTACCTATAAATCTATGAAATGTAATGCACATAGATGAGTTGGATCTAATAAATTGTATATATATTATTTAAAAATTGCAATCAAGTTCTCTACTCTCACCTTCAACTATTGGGGATGCATAAGGGAATATGTGGTTTTTCTCATCTTCATTTGTTACCATTAATAAAGCTTATATGTACTTCCTATACAAAAATATCCCTTATATTGAGAGGACATGATGATAGGAATTGAAATTAATGACAGAGAGTCTAAAAATTCAAAATATTCTATTTAAACAATTTCTATCCATGACCTGCTTAGCAAGGTTTTGGAACCCGGACCGGACCGGCCGGTCGGACTGGTAGAACCGGGAACCGGCCAATCGTCCGGTCCTGTTCTATGCATATTATTAACCGGGTGTTGACTCTGCCAAACCCAGTCAAAACCCGCCAAACTGGCCGGTATGACAAGAACCGGGTTGACCCCGGTTCTGATTATTTTTTAGCTTTTAATTTTTTAAATAATTAATAACTTTATATGGACTCCTGACTTAAAGCCGCCCTCTCTTTCTCCATCACCCTCCTCTTCTCTTGTTTCCTTCTCCATCTCTGTGAGATTACCATACCTCTCTCTATCTCTGTGAAACATAGAAGTATTTTGTGTGTGTTTATCTGTATTACTTTTAATATCTTTTCTTTCCTCTCTCTAAAATAACTGTATGTGTGTGAGTGATCATAATCTCTCTCTTTAATTAAAGTCTCTGTGTGCACGTGTTTGTGGGAGAGAGAGAGAGAGAGAGAGAGGAAGCATAGGGCACATGATATCATTGCATTTTCTTGAAGATTGCTAATTATTTGTTACTTGAGGAGTCTAAATAAATTTAGCATCATCCAGAAATATCTATTAGAAGTTGTATTTATCATGTTATGATTTTGTTACGACTTGAATATTAGACCGGTTCACTCTTCGGTCCGGTTTTAAAAACATTGTTGCTTAGGATCAAAGTCAACAACAATGCTCAAGTTACAATTGACTAGACCACTGAAGTGCATGCATAATTTAGTATAACATTGCTCTCATGATCAATTATAAGTTTAAAAGCCTTCTTTTATTCTTTTCCAAGCCTTTTGCATAAATGACACCAATATGGTGCCAGTCTTTAGCCATGGCTTGTACTTGTGTATATTCAAGCTAAGATTAGCTCTTAATGATATCTAAGTGTTCATAAATTAAATTTCCATTATATTACCGATAATCATATTGGATACCTTTATTGGCATAGAAATGTGGCATTAGAGATCATGTGCTGGTATAATGTTTTCCTCATAGAGAAAATTTAATTTCCTCTCAACTTGAACCTTAGCTATTGTGCCATCAATGCATAGCATATCTTGTCATGCACACAAAAGTCTTTATAAAAGGAAACAAATTTCTCTTCTCCTAAATCTATTTATTGTGACATCAATACATGACATCTCTTATCATGCAAGAATGAGCATATACTTCTTTATGGTGGTAATAGGATTCCTTCTGCAGTTAAATCCTACCTATAATGCTAACAATACGTGAAGTATCATATCATGCAAGTATATATACAACGTCTTTATAGAGGGAATTGGATACAGCTATACATGAATGTTGTTTATTATGCCATCAATGCATGGTATTTCTTATCAGGCAAATAGACATACACTTTTTTTATATAGGGAATTAGACTCACTGCGTTTGATCCAACCTATTGAACTATTAATGCATAGCATTCTTATTATACAAACCACACATATACTTTCTTTGTAGAGGGAACAGAATTTCCCTTTCAACTAAACCTATTACATCATTGATGCATGATATTTATGGTCATGTAAATATACATACACCTTTTTTGTAGAGGGAATCAAATTCTTCTTATACCTGAATTATACCATTGTGCCATCAGTATATGGTATTTCATATCATGGAACTACAAAAACACTCTTTAAATGGGAAAGTCAGACAGATTCCCCTTACAATTTGTTTATTATGCCATCAATGTATGGTACTCAATGTCATTCAAACATGCATATACATTTTGAAAGAAATATATATATATATATAACAAAAAAATTAATTTTAAAAATGATTGAGAATCAAAATAGAAAAATAAAATATGTTGAAAATAAGTATAAATCCATTATATTTATAATGAACTAATATATTCTTTACCCAATATTAAATAATAAAAATAATAGCAAATTTGGTTTTAAAATGTTTATGTGTGTATTTACCAAACACAATTATGACTATAATGTGAAGCAAAATGTTTGAAAAAAAAAAAACCTTATTAGAATATATTTAAAGAAAGTTTTTAAAAACAAATACGTGTGGAATAAATTAAAGCATAAATAGGTTTATGAAAAAGTTAATAATAATAAAAATATATTTTAAAAAAACAATAAGTTTCAAAAAACAATGACAAGTTTAATTAAAACAAAAAGTATGGGTGGTTGATAAACTTGTCTATGGGCTGGTTCGGGGTGGGGCAAGGGCTGAGAATGATAGGTAATAGAATTCAAGTTTATCCATGCCAAACCTGGCCCGAGTATACGGGCCTTAAATTATTACGAAAACATACCCATATCTAGGGCTTTGAAACCAAGGCATGGGCAAGCCCAACCAAATTGGAATTCTTTTCCTTAAATAATAAATTAATCATTACAAAATGTTCACAATAGCATTAAAGTTAAACTTTATGTTTCCAAGCTAATCCAAGTAATAAAAATAAAAAATTAATCACATCCAAGCTTAAATATAAATAGAAGTCCAATTCAAGTCTACAAAAACAAAAATATAAACGTAGTGAAAGAGAAAATATACAAAAAACATAAAAATAAAAATAAAGTAAACCTCCTGATAGTGTAGATAAGAGAAAAAAATAAAGAAAATCACCTAACAATGTAAATAAGAGAAAAAATGACAGAGGGAACATCATGACCCATTGATCTCATTCAATTCAACATGAACCCAAGAGATTCCAATTCCTATCACAATATATAAAAACTACATTAACACCAAAGTAAAAAAGTGATTTTGTTTTCGATGTCTTTGTTAGAGCTAAGGCTCCACGTCGGCATTATTTAACACACATTAACAATGACATGGCAGAAGTGAGGATGTGGCATAATGACATGGCACGAGATGACATGGAATCAACTTGAAGACAAGAAGCTATCAAAAAAGATTGCGAAGAGGAAAAGGTATATTTGGTCAATTGAAGATTAAAAAGAAAATCTCATCTATATTTGAATAGCGAGTCAATTTTTAGTGCAATCACTTTGAGGACAAAGATCTATTATGAAGACCATATTTCACGCAATCACTTAATAGTCAGATTCTGAGGAAAGATTGAAAATAATTATTGTCAGATCTACCTAAAGACATAATCATATGGGAGAAAATTGACAACCAAGCTTGGATAATGAAACTCAAGTTTAGTAACAAGATGATTGTGAAAAATCAAACTTGGATGAATGAAGGTCAAATTTGAAAATTATGAAGACCAAACTTGTACAAATGAAAATCAAGTTAGGTAGAAGCTTTAAAGATACTTTAAAGTCTATTTTTGTTTTGTTGATGACACACCATGTGGGGTTCCACATTTAAGAGAGTACTAGTAGCTAACAGAACGGAGGCAAACTAGTTACTGGTAGGTCGAGATCAGGAGGATTCAACTACATTCAACTTAGATTAATTTAACCACAAGGGTTGGAGGCGGGCATCACAAGGTTGACTTACAACGAGAGCTAGAATTTACTCAGGATCAACAAGCAAGCTGCGTTGTAAGCTTAGTTACAATGACCAAGTTTGGAAAATGACTAAGTTAAGAAGCTACAGAAATTCTAAAAGAGTGAAGCGCTATATTTGAGATGTGGAGAAATCTATATAAGAGAACCTGCTCCAAAGATTTAGGATGAACCATCGGAGTGAGAAACCCTAGTTTGAGAGTGAGACAGTGGGCATTAGGCAATCTAGAGGGGATACATGTATATTTTTGTGATGGTGAGTGAATGTTGTACTTATATTAATTCTCCTCTTTTAATATATTGTATCTCCGGGATTAACCTTCAGACATATGCAAGTGGTGTGCCAAACTGGGTTACCCATTCATATGTTTTCTTGTTTAGCATTGTCATGTGCATGCTTGTATGAGAGTTTGAGTACAACACCCTAATGGAACTAACAGTCTCCATTTTTTTTTCTTTTTTTTCTTTTTGATGTAGTAGATATCTGTAGTTCAATTCATCTTTGCCTACAAGAAATACAAAAAAAGACCTGCAAGTAAGAAGAAGAACAAAACAATGAAAAGACAAATAACACAAACTCATACACTTATTTTATATGCATAATATAAAAACAAATCACTATGTTAGTAAAAGAATTTGTCATGCATTCAGAACAACTGAGAATTCAATACTATTTTTCTATAGGATTTTGATACTCTGAAAATCTTTAGAAAAAAAAATGACAACTTAACTAAAATAGAAAGGTGTTTAGCTGCCTTTCACATGATAATGGGGAAGTAAACATACAATTGAAAGATCAATACTGGCTCACGCTAGCATGAAAACAATTAAAATTAAATAGCAGAAAAAAAGGGAAAAAAAGAATCATGAAAGAGTATATCTTAACGTACCAGTCTTTCAATTTCATCAGTTTGAGAATTATAGCCACATATTACAATATATTGCCCTAAAAGGAAAGAAGAATTTAATGAAATCAATGACTTGTGAAATATTAATAATAGTAACAATAAAGAAATAAATTTACAACTTATCGCCATTATAGCACCATCATTTTCCCCATCATTTTAATCATCACACGAGCTAGAACTTTTATCTTTCAATCCTAATATAAATTTAAAACAACAAACAAAGGAATAAGAAAGTAGTACTACCACAATAACGCATGACAAACTACGCAAGATTTACCTATTGAAAAGCCTTTAGCATACATTCAATCATCCAAACAAACAAAAGGCTTACATTGTTCTTGGTTTGAGTGAACTCTTGATGCAGTTAATGACTTTCTTTACAATACTAAAAGCGAACTCTAAAACCACTAACTAATAATGAAATCTTGGGCTAATAATGAAATCTCATAATACCTTATTAATCTTTACTCTAATACTCCATAATATCATGATCATTGTTCAACTGAAATGCTTTTTCCTCCAAGTAAAGAGCCAACTGTGATTTTGTTCATCTGCAATTTTAGATTTACTCACATACTCTTTACACATACTCTTTATGATCTTCAGCCTCATTACAACTATCAAATACAGTCATAACAATATTGGAACCTTGCAAGTTAAACTCAATAAAATTATCCCAGTAACAGTTGAACTTTCAAACAAAGAGGAAGTATTAGATTTGGAGTTTTTCAAATACTCAATAAATAAGATGATTGAGAGTATTAAGAATTGTTTTAACAAATTCTACATACAACTGGCATAAAGTCTAGTATAGCAATCTCGTACATAATTCAATTTGTAGTGAGGATCTAAAATTGTTGTACAAGAAAAAACTGCACTGCATTCAACCAAATTTATTGAATTTCTCTTGTATCTCCTTAACCATGGGGCTTAAGAATGTATGGTCACCTTCATCAGTGTTTAACAAGATATAATGGACTTTCTAAACACCTGTAAAATAAATATTTAAAGTGGGTTATTTTGAACTTGAGAACACACATGCTACGTAATAGTACACTTTCAAAAACTTGCAAAGAATTTGAATATTTACGCACTCTTCATTGGAAAAGTGCAAAAAAATAAAAATTTTTATCCAGTTGCCCCCAATATTCTAGCACATCTTTGTAATAAAAAAAACCAATAATTACTTATAAATCGCCCACAAGTTTGCAATTTCCCGGATGGTTACTGAAATGTTTCACTTTCCTATTTAGTCCTTCCTTTTCAATCTATTTCCCTTCAAATCCAAAAACGTGAAACGGCCGTTATGATGAAGCTAACGGGGATGGAAAATGTCTTTTTTGCCCCTTGTCCAAGTTTCAAAAAAATGGCGTGGAAATGTCGAGAATACCCTCAACGGCTTTGGGAACCGCCGAACGGTTGAGATAACCCACCGGGCGAAACCGTTCAAGCGGCTCTTTTGTTTATTCTTCTGTTTCTTTTTCTCCATCTTGCGCCTACGACTCTCTTCTACTTGTTCGGTGTTCGACGACGGTGTTATTCTCTTTTGCGGTGATGACTGACTTGTCATACGTCCGTCTTCGCACTCTCGGCCTTTTGCAAACACTCGCGAGACTTCCTGCAACAAAAAAACAAGCAAAAAAGGTAAGAAGAAGTTGGGTAAGGAGAAGTCGACCGACGTTTCTGTGTATTAGTTTGGGGTTTTTGGACTTTCTGTGTAATTTATCGTCTTCCGGTGTAACATATCCATTTTCTGTGTAACATCTGATCATTTTGTGTAATTTGAACTGAATACAGAAATGGCTGGAACTCTGGTCAAAGGTAGGTGTTATCTGACCCCTATCGTGGATACGATACAGGGATTGAAAAAAGTTATGAACAATACCCACTGGAAGTTACTCCGGCAGACCCCTTTTGCGCACCTGATGGACCTGCCGGCTGTGGTCCAAGAAAGGGTGGTTCTGGATGCACTGCTCCGTATATACAATGCATGAACCGAAAGGTTTAAGATTGGAGAGAGCATGCTTCAGCTCAGGCCTGAGGACGTCGCCCTCGTAACGGGCATCCCCAGCGTGGGCGAGATTGTCTCATTTAGGCATGAGGGGGAGGAGGGAGCCTCTGAGTTTGAGCTTTCTTATCTGAACAAGTTACACAACCGGCATCGCGATGCTATCAAAGAGAACCTGTTCAGACTTGTGAGCAGGAAGGTTGGAATGGAGGAGACTTTCGTGAAGCTCCTCGTGGTATTCTTGATGAGCACCATCTTCTTCCCCAACACCTCTCTGAATGCGCCCACCTTCCTGGCCAGGTACGACGACAACTTAGACACTATCGGCGACTACGCCTGGGCGCATGCCATCCACAGATGGCTGATGGATGATCTTCCTAAGACTGCTGCACGGGTCCAGCAACGCTGCCAAGGGAAGTTCAACAGCGTCGGATACCTGGAAGGGTGCTCAGTCGCCCTCATTGTATGGTTCTACGAGGTGTCCGGCAGTGTGAAGAAACAACGTGTTGGTCGGACACCCCGTATAAAGTGTTACGGGGAAAGCACATTCACGAAGTCGACATCAATTGATCCGCTTTTGAAATCCCTGGAAGGGAAAGAGGCGAGTTCTCTTCTAATCTTTTGAATGTCTAATTGGTTGTTATTTCTTGTTGATATTCTTGCTTTATGTGTAATATTGTTGTTTTCTGTGTATTATTGTATGTTTCTGTGTAATATACAACCTTACTATGTACTATAGTACCTTTCTATGTAGACTCCTGAATGTTCTGTGTAATATATTACGTTTCTGTGTATAATAATTATTTTCTGTGTAATATATTACCTTCCTGTGTGAAATAGTGCATGTTCTGTGTAATATTTTACCTTCCTGTGTGACATATTCTTGTTCTGTGTAATGTACGATTCTTAGGCTGACATCTTATTTTTTGCATCCTTTGTAGTTCTCTGACCTTGTTCTGCCAACGATGAAGAAATGCACTTGTTGGCCGTGCAACTATACAGGGCGCTCAATCCGGCGATTCAAAAAAGAGAGCCCGACGGCCTTCACCGTCGAGGAGGGCAGCAACAAAGAAAAAAAAAAGGCCAAACAGCCGAAGAAGAAGAAGACCTGCGAAAGCAGAGAAGCCGACGACCTGTCGGGAAACGGGGTGGGGACCACTAACTTCAAACCAATGTCCTAAAAAGGTCTCGCCGTCAGTCGGAGGCCGAGACGACTGACAGGCCGGACGACGATCCGAGCGGTGATGATGATGTGCTGCGGGCTCTTATGGACGAGCGCGGCGCTAGAGATGCTCGGCGAGATGTGCTAGATAAGCGGACGTCGCTGAGAAGAGGCAGACGTCAACCTGAATGAAGATGTCGTCCCTCCTCATCCTTCATCTACTCGTCCTCAGTCAGGTACGCCATTCAAACGGGTTGTCCATAAGATTATTCGTGGTCACACCGCCGAGTCAATATCTCCAGCGCCAGCAGAGGCCAGCAGAGAATCTCAGGAGCCTGAGGTGCCGACAGTTGGTCCAGCAGAAACCCAGGTGGATGAGCCGGCGGCCGCTTTAGAAGTAGACACATCAATGGCCGTCGGGGACGTAAAAGATGCAACTGAGGAGGCAGCCCTACCAGAGCGGTTCACCAAAGAAGGCCCAAGTGATGAGGGCCCCGCTGAAGAACGACCAAGTGATGAGGGACCCGATCGCCGTCCCCAAAAGAGGGCTACACCAAAGAAGGCCCCAGCGAAGAGGACCCCTCCTAAAAGGGCACCACGAGCGCAGCCCCCGCTAAAGGAAATGCCCCTAAGGAAAGGTCGGTCACAGAAGCAGGCCCCGACACGCATACAGTTGTCCGAAGAGTCGGACGACACGTGGACAGTGCCGCAGCAAAGGAAAACAGCCAGAGGCCAGGCACCGACGACCCGCGGGAGAAAACATCCCTCCACATTGGCACAGTCATCCGACTCATCAGACGATTTATTCCCGGCGGCGATGCAGGCCGTTGACATTCTACTTGAAACACTCTCCGGTGGGAAGAGTGTTACGAAGGATGCAGAAGAACAACTTGGGATCGTACCGTACGATCCCAAGCCTGAAACTCGGCCGTATACCGAGTTACAAATCCCGGCAAGGTCTGATTTCATGCCAAAGAAGAAGACATATCCTGGCTTTGCAAGGCTCAATCAACTTGAACAGGCTGCGATTGATCTATACTTAAACACACGCGTCGACAGGTAATGTCCTCATTTTTTCGTACGTATTTTAGATATTTCGTTCCCGAATAAGATATGCTATTTTGTGTTATGGGTGTATGTTCTTTTTAATATTATAACTTTATGTGTAACATTGCATGTTTTCTGAGTAACATGGATATGTTCTATGTAATATGTTTCGTTAAAGTGTAATATTTACATTTCCTATGTAAGATACATAGTTCCTGTGTAATATTTACCTTTTCTGTGTATTATTTTTCGTTTCTGTGTAATATATCTCGTTCCTGTATAATAATTGTAATTACTGTGTAAGATAATATTCTATCTATTTATGTTGCAGTTCGGTCGTCTGGAGGGATAACTATGGGTACACAACCCATCACAACCTCTTCATCTTGCTTGAAAGGAAGGAAGAAGTGCCCGACGACGTGGTGACCGTGCTCGTCCTAATGTTGCCTGAGGAGTTGTTGACAAATCCCAATGCGCATAAGCGGCGTGCGATTATCACGTTACCGCTAGCCCTTGCGATGCGGAAGTCAGAATACGCAGCCGACTAGGTGTTATGCATGATGGAGGACGTCATCTTCGGTCATAAGACCGCGGAATTGATTCTTATGCCCATCGTCCTCCATGGACATTACCATCTGCTCATCCTCGACATTGCAGGGCAGACTTATATGCATTACTCTTCCCTTCAATCTAAGACGTATGATGACGACGCTATAGAAATGGTAAGTTAAATCTGTACAACAAAGGTTAGTTATACACAGACAATACACTAACGCACTACTCTTTCTCGGTTTCTAGCGAGAGCTGTTCGAGTTCGTCATCGAGGTAAACACTGGTGGGAATCCCTTCAAAGCACTACCAATGATGCATGTCCGGTCTTGCCCGCAACAAGAATCTGGTAGTGTAGATTGCTCGGTCTTCCTGATTCGTTACATGGAGCAGATCCTTGATAGTGAAACGCTCGACGTCACCCAGCCAGATGTCCCATTCCTACGTCTTCAATACGTCGTGCGGATATTGCTCGACGGTATTCGCCAGAAGGCCAGTACAATGGACAAGGGATAGAAAGACGTTGAGTCAGGGCAGAACGACGATGCACAAGGACAATGCACAGAGGATGACGGGCTTACTCAGATGGACAACGAACCCACATGGTTGCAAGCGGCCATCGCCCCCGAAATTGAACAAGGACAAGGCACAGAGGACGAAGTAACCCCCCCAAACTGAACAATTTAACAATTCATGTCAAACATTACATGTAATAGAATTACTGGATAGTTATGTCGTAACCCTTGTGGACATGTAATCTACTTAATATCATTAGACTTGACATATGCGTGCATCTTGGTCCTGCCTATAATGATGTATATTACACAGATAATGAATATATTACACAGTTAATGATGTATACTGATAAGTGTCTAAATGTAGGTATTTATACGTCTTAATCTTGTACTATCTCGTATGTATTTTAATGAGTTGATGCCCGTTTCGCATTTAAATTGGTTTTATTTGTGTTACAGGCCTTGAAGAAGACAAAATGAGCTCAAGAACGTATCTGGGAAGAAATCCGTATCAAATACGACGTTTTCGAGCTTTCATACTGTAGCAGTACTGTAGAAGGAGTACTGCAGCAAGATACTGTAACATGGCACTGTAGCACCGAAACGGGATTTTCTGGAAAGGGCTGGGAGCCTTGCGGGCAAGCTCACGCCTGCAAGGCAGCCCGTATGTATGCTTGAAAAGTGGCTTTTAAAGGAAAAGTTAGGGCATTTTAAAGGGATCTTACACATCATCTTCTTCTCTTCTTCTTGGGCCGCAGCCACACCCTCGCCCGCGGCATTTTCCGGCGATCCACCGCGCCATTCTTCATCAAGAGGGAGGCTAACATCGGAGGAGGAGATAGGGGGGAGATCCAAGGCTTCAAGGCGTCATTTGAGTTGCTATCTCAGCGACATCGACGGTCTTCTTCCATCCAAGGCAATCCAAAGCTAGAGGGAGTGTTCTTTGCTTTTCTTTATGCTTGTTTGTTCATTGGATTTGTATGAGTGTTCCTCTTTCATGTGGAACTAACTTGTATGTGATTTGGGCATGATGAACCCTAGGGTAGCTTTGTTGTAATTAAGGATGATAATCATTTGTGATTTAGTGTTGGATGTTGAATTTCTTTTATAAGAATTTCTATGGTTTGTGATTCTCTCTATGTGTGCTTTACTGTCTTGGACCGCATGAGAACTCTGCTGTTCAATTTCTAGGTTGTACTTGGAGCGTGACCATCGCCCTTGTACTAGACTCACATAGATTGAAAGGGATTCATGTACCAATACGCCGAGTGATTCGGGTATTAGGTACCCCTCTGAACGTTAGGCTTAGACCCAGAAGAGTGTCTGCTCCTGATAAGGGATTCCTTGAGCGCACTGCAATCGTAAGAGGAATTGACCGGAAGGGATTCCGGCCAATACTCGTATGGGATTAGGGCTAATTACCGAGGGATTCGGGATTAGCTTGATTTAGGAATCTCTGTGTCCAAACCACCATCACAACACTTCATCCTTAATTCGGGTCTTAATGGCAACCCTAGGGGGATTCTTTGTCCAAATCACGCCTTCTCCAGTTCGTTCGGCCCTTGTATGCTTATTTGGCGTGTAGTGGTAGCTTTATTCTTTGATTCATAGGTTTTAGTAGATGTACTATTCTCTCGTATTGTTAGGCTAGGAAATAGATGAAAGGGAAGTAATAGTAGCTCCTTGGCCCTGTGGAATACGACCTATGTGTCACACACAATGTATTACTTGACGACCCCGTGCACTTGCAGGACGCTCATCATATACTTCACAGATACCAGTATTTGTTACACAGATAATAGAATATATTACACAGATAAAATGTATATTACACAGATAAGATATATATTACACATGTAATAATGTATATTACACAGGAACGTACCAGGTTTACACAATTAGATAAGTATAATACACAGCTAGTAGTATAATCTACACAATAGTTTTATCCGTTGCATTCACACGAAAGCAGCGGTGAAAAAACATTTAAAAAAACTTTCGTCGACAAAAAAAGTAGGTCTTCAATAACTCAGTCCGCTATGACCGCGTTACACGAACGACGATTATGGCCAGGTTCGTGGCACCGACTACAATGTAAATCGCGGACTTCTAGTCCTTGTGACTCGATTCGTTTCCTTCGTGGACGGCCGGGCCGTTTTCTGGAGATTGGTGGCTGAATTCACAGTAATACACAATACACACGAACATAGTAAGAACTATCTTCGTTGCTGAATTACGTGGATGGTAAGGAGATGTTATTGACTGTTTCCGCTGCCCCACTGACTTCGTCAACGGTGATGTCCACCACATTCTTCTTGAAGGTATGATGTATCTAGCACATGCGTTGGAAATCCACATCTGACTCAATTAGGCAAACCGTGTTGTACGCGTCGAGTGTCACAAACTTCGCAACGACTCGAGATGGATCCAAAGCCCATCGCTCGCAGATCTCTGTGACAACAACTTCCCAGGCTGTCAGGACCGTGAATTGTAGTAGCCGTCCTTCGCCTTTGAAGCGAGCAACACCACAAAATGTCTCCATGGTGACTAACACCTGCGTAGACTTCGGTTTCTGGGTAAAAAAAAACTAACATGATGGAGACCAAATGCAGACAGTGCTTACCTGCTGATTAATCTGTCATATGGATGACAAGAACTCTGAGAAAACAGAGAAGAACAAGAGGAGAAAGAGAATGAAGATGGAGATGAAGATGAAGTGTAGTGAACATGATGCAGAAGAGCTTTCCAGAAAATGCTTGATGTGATTGGGCGGGAATGAAAAGCAAGGGTACTTTTGGCATTTTAAAAAAAGTACATTCACGGTTCTCACGGTAGGGACTAAAAGATATTATGTGTGAAAAGCAGGGACTGCAGAGGAAGTGCAAAAGTCAAAGGGACTGCAGAGGAAAAACGAAACTATCCAGGGACTTATAGATAATTTTTCCTAAAAAAAATGATCGAAGCATTAAATATGAAGAGTTCCATCTAACACACACATCTTGATGCAATTTCTTAGTTCCATTCAAGTGGAAACATTTTTCAATAGATCAATAAAATCTTTTTTTGTGAGGACCATATCTTTTATATATTTCATCACATTACGAACTTTACTAACAATACCATCAATAAGTTTTAAAAGCTTGAACAATGAAATTCAAAATATGCCGACAATATATAATTTGGGAAAAAAAAAGACCAACACATAAAAGAGTTTTGTTGGCCTGAAAACGACTTTTAAGAGAAGGACATCATTATAAGAAGAACTATCCAAAGTGATGCTAAGAATTTTTCTTGCCTATGCTCCATAAATTGAAGCACAAAAAGAGTTCGTTTGCTATGTTCAAGCCATCATAAGGAGGGGTTAAAGATCTAAATCTTATTATTCTTTTCTATAATTTTCAATTACTATCAATCAAATAAGCAATAACACAAATATATTCATCAACAGTATGCTCATATTTCCAATTGTCAAAAGTTAAGCATATTTGGCTTGGGCTTTAGCTAACTCTTCTTTGACATGCTCTCTTTCTTTTGTATAGTGATGCAAAACATCCCTAGTAGTTATTTGTCCACTTATGTTCTTATAGTTGGGACATGTAATACTCATCAAATATTTAAACCTAGATTCCTCAACTATTCTAAATGAATATTTTTTACATACAAGAAAAAATTGAAATAGCTATGTGAAATTCATCTTGGTCATAGTTATAATTTTTTATGAGTGGCCCTCTACTTCAACTTGGTTAAGCTGCTATTGTATATTACCTAATATCCTTATATGTTTTTGAAGATAGCCTTCCAAATGGGTCTCACATGAGCTGTTCCATAGAAGATTTTGTTGAGAGGACAATCTTACATGCTTGCATTACGCCTTTAAATATTCTTTATACTTGCACTCAAGCTGTGCACCTTCAATGTAGTAGCTTTTTGAGGCTTGGGAACACTTTCATACTTTGTAAACTCATGCTCCACATTTATATGGGTATTTGAATTTGCCCTTGTCTCTTACAATAATATAAATCACTAAATAAATAAGAGTACTACAAAATAGTCATGTGCATAATACTAATAAAGAAAATTAATTAGTTTTACCATATAGTCCAAAAATAAGAAAATAAAGCCAACTGCAACTAAAAGGACGCACAACCAACATTCGGCCTAGCCCGACCTGGAACTAACTTAACAAAACCCTTGAAGCCTTGGGTTATTATTTCTTAAACTTTTTGGATAAAATTTTTAAAAACTCAATTGGTTTTAAAGGATTTGAACAAGACCTCTTCTTTCACCCATGAGAGCGGAACCGCTTAACATATGGTTGTTACTTTATAGAAATAGAATAATATATGTAGATAATTTTATGATATTTGCTTTAACCATCCACTTGAAAATATCAACATGGATATAAATTTCAATATCTCCAAATATGATGGCAAAATAATTTTTTTTAACAAGTTGTAAAAAAATATTTGTATGTGTTTTCAATTTGCTATAGTGTGTATGCATACATTCATTTTAAGTTGAAACATAATGTATATAATAATTTTCCAATAAACACCGCTAAATATTGAAATGAAGGTTTCATGTATGATTAGAATGGTGCTTAAGTTCAACAACAAAAAATAAAGATGGGTAACCTTGAATTAGTGACTTTTTACTAATAACATTATGAGTATAATATCAATAGCCCTCATAAGATTGAGGCCGAAATCAAGGCTGAAGTACACCCCAATAATGACAAATAAATATGCATGTGGCAACTCTCATATGATGTAAAAGAACTATGGGGCTGTTTGGTTACCCGTAAGTAGGTGTAATGTAATTTGAATTACAAGTAAAATGGCAACATGGGATGTTTTGATTACCTGTAAAAGCAAAGTTATTGATATGCCCCTTGCGTAACCGCAAGTGCACAGGTCGCACAAGTAGTAAAGTGTACCCAGGGTTAGGTAGTTGAATCCACTGGGACTGGTGTATCTTCTAATACTCTCTTACTGCTTAATATCTAATCAGTTGAAATTTGGATGAATGACTCTAACTCAGGAACATGAGAAATTGGGGAAAAAGAATCACAGGAGGAGAAACGTAGGGTTTGCTCAATGGAAGGAATGGGACCCCGGGTTAGTGCCTTGGTGTAATTCGAAACTTAGAGTCTACAACATTTATCCGGCGTGTTTCAATCAATCTACATTATAGAATCTTGTTGTCCTAATATGGATGATGCAAATAGTGGAATTGGAAGTGTGAGCCTATTTCCAACTTCTTGTATCAATTAAAGAGATATACAAGCTAAGTGAAAATCAAGTAACTCAAACAATCAATTCACTCAACAACCAACATTCGAGTAAACATCCAAAGATCTAACAAGTAGATATTGAAACATCCATAAATACTGCATTAAATGAAACTGAGTTTAATACAACCAATTCACCAACCCGGGGAGCCCTAAGAGGTTTATCCCCTCATTGGTTTAGTCAACAAGAAGATAACAAGAGAAGCAAAAATAAGAAAAACTAAGAACTCCCTCTTTGCTTGCATTCTTCTTGAGATCTGAGGTGCTGATGTCGCTCAGATTCTACCTTCAATTGGGCCTACAGTTAGTGCTCTCCCCTCTCCTGATGATGAAGATGACTGTACAAGCTTCACCCTTCGACTCTCCTGTCTTTCGCCCAAGCCAAAAGTGCTCAAACCCTAACTCGATGTGAACACGGTTGTGCTTAGGCTTTGCTTCAAGCCGTGCATTTTGCGGACAATTAGAAATTCTTTCAGCACGCTAGGCTGTAATCTACACGGGGTAGAACACGGGCGTGTTGCAGCCGTGTTGACAGTTGCACGACCATGCTCAGAGACCTGAGGGAGTGCATACTCTTACTGAATTGTCCTGTAATTTGCACACCTTGGGAGCACGGTCGTACTTAAGCCGTGCTTGACTTGTCAGCTTTTTTTAAGTCCTTTTTCTACTAAAATCACTCAGAAGTACTTGTTATTGCTCCGGGACCTAGATAACTGTACAATGAACTGAAACTACCTTAAATAGCACTGAATTGAAAAAATAATGATACGAGGACAGAGAAATAGCGAGTATAAAATGGGAAAAATTCATATATAAAATGCACTCATCAATTACCGTAATTCAAATTACGGATTTGTTGGATTTTACTGCATTTTGAATTACGGCCAATTTGGTCGTAATTCAAAATGCTGCATTTTCAAGGGTTACTCTAACCCGCTGCTCGATGGAAGCCATCTCCATCTTGCTCCCAAATCCCACCGCCTTCTTCGACGAGGAAGACCTCGTCTTATCGACAACATTTCGGATTTGTAAGATTCCGTGGAGTTTCTCGTCTGAGGCTTCTCCCGTCCGATCAGGTTTGCCTTCTTCTTTTCCTCGCTCTTCTTAAAATCCTCATAGCCTCTTTCCTTGCCTCATCTATCAAATAACTTTCTCTGCATGTAGAGATTGACAACTAAGTTTGCTAAAACAGCCCCGCTGCCTTATGGAAACCATCTCCATCTTGCTCCCTAATCCCACCGCCTTCTCCGACGAAGAAGAGCTCATCTTCTCGTTAGCATTCCAGATATGTAAGATTCTGTGGAGTTTCTTATATGAGGTTTCTCCCGTCCGATCAGATTTGCCTTCTTCTTCTCTTCCTCCTATTCTTAAAATCCTCAAATGCTTTTATTTTATTGGATGACTTCAAAACTGTTAGTATTTATATATTTGCTAAAGTATGCAGATTGCCTGTAAGCTCCAATTTCATTAATTATTTTTTATTTGTTTTTTGTCTTTTGTTTTTTAATCATGGTTGGATCGAAAAGGGCACAAAGTACGAACACTCACTGCCTTGTGCTTGTCTTCAAATTTAGAGGTAATTTACTACTATTGTTTATTTAGATAATGTCTTTAATTGAAATTATGTCATTTATACCTCCTGATAGGCCCATTACATTCTAAAATTTCATAGGAAAAAATGTTTACATTTGGCTATTTTATTTTGACTTTTAATGCTGTTGAATTTCCCTAATTTCTTAATGTAAAAGTTAGCTTACGCAGAGATTTATTGAGAAGAAATGTTAAATTTTGGGAGTGATTAAAAAGTGTTAAATTTTGTTTGTTATGAGTGAGTTATAGATGCAAATAGTAGAACACACATTATTATATATAAAAAATTGACCATAGAAGAAAAATGCATAAGATGTGAGTTGAAAAGTTATAAACCGTTTTAGAGCAATAGAATCTTTGAAAAATATATGACTAACATAACAACTTATCAACACAATCTTTAATGTCTGAGATACTGTTACACTTCTGTCTCTTTGGAAGAAGCCATGTAGCATGCACATTGGATTTGGAGCATATTGAAAGATGTAGCCTTTTTTAAACATGGTTTTCATTTTCTGAATTAAGGAAACTGTATTCTTATCATGTGGTTGGATCATAACTAAAGTTCTTCGCAAAAGATAAACAACTTTAAATATTTATTTAGTCTCAAGATTTATGGAAGTTTAATTTGACCTTGTAATTGTTAGATTGCCTTTGCCTAGATTCATGAATCTCAAGTTTGTCTACTTCTTCTCTTCCTCCTCTTCTTAAAATCCTCAAATGCTTTTAGTTTATTGGATGACTTCAAAACTGTTAGTATTTATATATTTGCTAAAGTATGCAGATTGCCTGTAAGCTCCAATTTCATTAATTATTTTTTCTTTGTTTTTTATCTTTTGTTTTTTTATCATGGTTATAGAGGTTGGATCGAAGAGGGCACAAAGTACGAACACTCACTGCCTTGTGCTTGTCTTCAACTTTAGAGGTAATTTACTACTTTTATTTCTTTAGATAGTGTCTTTAATTGAAATTATGTCATTTATACCTCCTGATAGGGCCATAAGGCAGGCCTGTTTTATTTGGTTAGTTAACTAATTGGTTCACCACATCTGGCTTATGCAACAATGATCAGTAATATACTTAAATGCTTGCAGCTAATCCAAATTAATAGCTTTTCATGTATGGATTCTTAACTACAAAAAATCATGGCCATGTCTGACCTTGGTTTTGATCCAAATCGTCCAATATAATTTTTCAAATTATCATTGGAGTTGAATGCAAAAGATGAAGTCATTTACTTCCTTCCAGATGACCAATGTTGTGTCATGCTTGGTTGCTTCTATGTGCATTGCAATACATAGAGTTTCTAATGTGAAGTTTTCTCCAATGAACCATTTTGCTCTGTTTAGTGTTAAACATTACAAAGATTATATTGGAGAAGCAAATTAATCTCATATTCTTGTTGTTTAGTGTTAATCCTAAGTAATGCTATCTTCACTGATCTGGCTTGTACATGTAGCCTTTTCTATATGTTTATGTCAAGTGAAACTTCTTAAATTTAAGTCCATATATATCAAACACTACCTGAAATTTCTTTTCATCTTCTTCCTTTTTTAATTTTTAATATTTACTATACGTACAACATCATAAATGCATATATGTTCATTTGTCGTCAATGACTATTTGGGACGAAAATGTTCAGTTGTTGTCAATACATGATAATGGCTGAAATTTTGTTTTTGGTCAATGGTTTTCTTTAATTGGTCATTGGTTTGTAGTCCATTTTTTTTTATAGATTATAGGTGGACAATCAATTTGATGATGAGCTCTTGGTACTTGTCGCTATCACCTGTTGTCGCAACTGTTGCATTAAAGTGGTACAGTAAAAAAAGAGGATTGTGTTTGCCACGAGAGCCATATCACAATAGGGAACAACAACGTACGAACTACATGTCAAGATTAATACACGGATTTGAGGAGGCTACTATAGTAATGCTAAGGATGAAAAAAGTAGTATTTTTTGGGTTATGTGATCTATTGATGGCAAAAGGATTGTTGTGCAACACCTTACCTATAAGCGTTGAAGAACAACTAGCAATGTTTCTTCATATTCTTGGTCATAATGTGAGGAATAGGGTGATTTGTGTAAATTTTTTGCGTTCCGGTGAGACCATCAGCCGATATTTTAAACATGTATTACACGCCATAGGCGAGCTTCGGCGTGAACTCATCCAACCGCCTTGCATAACTACTAGTTCAATCATCACACGTGATCCAAGGTTTATGCCATATTTTAAGGTAAACAAAATTTTTACTGTACTTTGTGGAAACAGACTTATATACAATACGTAATAGTTTTGTCCATTAATAAATAGGATTGCATAGAAGCGTTTGATGGTACACATATCCACGCATCCTTCCCAAATGATATTGTAGCTCGTTTCCGTGGAAGAAAACCATATCCAACTCAAAATGTATTGGGCGCGGTTGACTTTGAATTAAGATTCACATATGTTCTAGCTAGTTGGTAGGGTTCCGCACATGATTCACTTGTCTTTCGTGATGCTTTAGAAATATCTATGTAGGTAAGTATTATCTCGTAGATGCAGGATACTCCATAAGAGAGGGATTTATATCCTCATTTTGTGGTGTTCGCTACCATCTTAAAGAATTTAGTGCCCGCACACCTTCAAATAGCAAGGAACTATTTAACTATAGACATTCTTCATTGCGCACTATCATCGAACGACCATTTGGAGCATTGAAAACTGCTTCAAAATTCTCACATCTAGATCATTTTTCCCATTTCGAACACAAGTAGATATCATAGTTGCGTGTTGTATTTTGCACAATTATATTTTAGAAGGTGGTCATGATATTTATATACCGGAAGTAGAAGATTAGGAACCTAACGTGCAAGAGGTTAGAACTCAACCCCAAGGACGTGACGAAGCAAGAGAATGGTTAGCAAAACGTGATGCAATCACGGAGGTCATGTGGAATAGTAGATAGTCTTTGTACTTCGTCTGTTGTAGAATGTTTTTTTTGGTATTGAACATTATGAAGAATTTATGTTACTTTTATTATGGATTGTTGCATTTTGTATAACTTCAATAAACTAAGAAACTAATTGTGTTGTGGAATTATATTCAATGTTGTTGCTTTGTGTTATTGTATCTTATGACCTGTTTAGGTTTTTGTTTCATAGGTAGCACTCATTTTCACTCTTATGACATATTTAGGTTCTTGGATGTATATATATTGTGTGTGGGTTATTACTGCAAGGATTTTTGTATCATAGCCAACACTCATTCTAATTTATTTCTTTTTCATTTTTTAATATAACTTTGTTTTCTTTTGTATCTGTAGTAGATGGACTCAGTGGAGATGACCCAAGATAGCCAAGGTGTTGGAAGAATATGGCCAACTAATTGTAGGTAGACAGCGGTCATGACATCATTCTTGCTCAGGTACTTAGTTGAGCAAGCAAACCTTGGTCTTAAAACGAACAAAGGTTTCAAGAGTACTGCTATCAATGCAGTTGCAAAAGCCGTTAGTACAAGGTTAACATGGCTGTGAGTGAGTCACATGTTATCAACCATCTCTGACATGTAAGAAAAATATGGACAATAATAAAAAAGCTTAAGAGTTTAAGTGGAGTTTCATAGAATGATTCAGAGAAAAAAATTATCATGGGCATGGAAGAATTCCAAATGTATATACAAGTAATTTGAAGTTTGTTTTTATTTTTGTAATCTTTATTTGTGTGCATTATCTCTTTTTACATGTCGACGTTTCTTGTCTTGTAGTCGCATCCTACGGAAGCGGTTTATTTGTACTCTCCATTGAAGATTATGAGAAGATGGCTATTGTTTGTGGGAATGATCAAGCAACGGGGTCGTTTGTAAGAACAAGTTATCAAAGCTCTAGCAGTCTAGGTGTCCACATGGAATTGCCGTCAACACCGCCGATGTTAGATTCCGACGATCAACCACAAGGGTTGGATGATTGTGACTTCACACAATCACAATCTCTTTCGGTGGAAACACTAACAACATCCACTTCGAAGACCAAAGAGGTAAACAAAGGATCAAAGTGTATAAGGCGGGAAGAATTGGAAGTCATGCAAAAAAATAGCCATGGGATTAGACAGGCTTGTAAGTGCTACGGAGACAGACAAAGGTGTTCAATTGAGTAAGAGATTGTACGATGAGGTCATGACTTTGATTGGCTACTACAATAAGTCTAACCTTGGTTTAGCATATGACCATTTGAATGCCCAGAATAACCTTGCACCTGCTTTTATAAACAAAGATCCTGACCTTCGATGCTTTTGGATGGATGGTTTCCTAAAGCAATTAGGGCATAATGGTGGGGTATGACATGGTCTATTCTTATGATTTTCTTATTCGGTGTTTTTGAGTTTATGGGCATATCTTGTTTCGTATGTTGTTATTTGTTGGAGTTGTTGATTTTGAGTTGTTGAACTATGTTATGTGTTATGAACATGTTGACAATGTGCATTATTTTTTGTTGCGAAATTTGAGGTGGTTTTCCAACTTGCTTGGAGAACATGTTGATTTATTGAATATGTTGTGTTAGGCTTATATATTGTTTTAGAAACATAACGGCTTGTTGGATTTGAGTTTGTTGGATTTGGATGGCATTGATGGAACAGTTGACTAATTTAAGATTGATTCCAGGTTCCAAGCTCAAGTGTTAAACACCAATTGATGGTCGTGTTAGTAAGCTAAATGCAAGTGCTCATAAATAAAATCTAGATGTATAGTTTGACTTAAATTCATAGCAAAGATCGCAACTAATTTAAACAAGTACAGTAGATTTAAAATAGATAAATTCCATCAATTTAAATCCGTAAGTGAAATATATTTTAAATAAATAATATTTATTGTTTTAAATAAATAAATAGATTTTAGATGAAATATTAAAAAATTTTAAAAATATAAATAATTAAGCAAAAAAAAAAGGTAATCTCACCACTTACTTAACATAGTGATTTTAACTAATAAATTACATCAAACCAAACGCTTGAAAAGTAAATACAGCATTTTCATTTACAGGCAACCAAACAAGCATGATGTAAATTAAAATACAGTAATTTGATTTACACTGTAATTTGAAATGCATGCAACCAAACCACCCTTATATAAATTTTGATTCCTCTCGGGTAACTTAATTTGATAAGTAAACAAATTAAGCGCAAGCAGTTTATTTTTTTTAAAACAAAACTATAAATTATTTTGGATTTTTAAATTTTTAATTTATTAAAAATTATTTTTAATTATTTTGATTTTTATTCTTTTCTAAAAACTCAATTCATAGTTTTTTTTATTCATTTTTTTAATAATATTGTAACAAATTCACATGACTACAAGCACATACTTAATTTTATTTTGCAGAAACTTAAAAAAACTAATTAGCTTTCCAACATAACTCTTAAACAACATATATTGTTACATCTTCGCATTCACTTTTACTTTAGATTTCATGCAGTTGACATTGGTGAACATTGTTTACTCAAATTGAAAAACAAGCAGAAAAAAAAAAAAAAAAAAAAAAAAAGTGGGTTGCAAACAACAACGCTAATGACAACCCACAAACCATAAAAAAATTTAACAATGAAGATGTTGACATGCTGCAGGCTGTTTTTCATTATGCTTTTTCTAGGTTCCATTCCTGAAAATTAAGAATTAAAAGAAAAAAACTAAAATATTATTGATTGCTCATTGTGTTGCAATCCATAATTGAAGAGTTTGACGGAATATTTTTCACAATTAATGAGAAATAAAAATTTATATTGTCATTCAATCAATTTATCAACTTTACAAAAAGCAATCAAATTATCAACCTATTCAAGTTTTGATTAGTTATTAATTGATAGATGAATGATACAAACTATATTTATTTAATATTGAAACAAGATATATAACATGAGAATATTTTGATGGATCAATTACTAAAACTAATCCAATCATAAATGGGTCAAAAATGATCTTCCATAATTTATATATTGCTATAGTTTTGTAGAAACAAGTCACAAAATCCTCAAAATATGAACCGTTGCAAATACAATCAACAGTTGCAAATAGCAAAAATATTAAGTGAAACATTGGATCTTGTACATAATCAAATGTCTAGTTAAACATCAAATTAATTATAAGAAGGCTGATACAAGGAAGCTCCGCATTTCCCGGAAAAAAATAAACATGCAAAAAAAAAAAATGAAAATGAAATAAAAAAGCAACACTAGTATAAGAACATTAATAAGAAAATGCACATGAAATAATTCGATGACAACAAACAGAACATGAAAACTTAATTGATCGAATAGATTCATTATAACAAAACATAGAAATATATATCATACATAGATTAAGTATATCAGCCTTAAACCCTAATCTGCAAATTAAAAATTGGTTATGAAGCTCAAACAATGACTGAAGAAAATGTCACTTGAAGAAAAAAAAAAAAAACCCCCAAGATCTTGCGAACATTGAAGAATTTCTTTCAAAATGTTTTTGAGGGATGAGAGAAAAGGTGAAAGGAAAAGCTCACTGCAAAGTGATGATCATGGGTGCAATGGGTTAGATGAGTGAAGCAACCTTAAACCTAAAAGAGTAGGTTTTTTATTTTAAATAAATTATTATATTTAATATATTAATAAATAAATATTTTAATATAATACATATGTGATATATCAAACATCTAATATAGCTTGTAATATATATTCTCATTTGGGCAGGGCCTGACCGGGTTCAAAGTAGTAAAGTAATATCAAGCCCTCCCAATTTTCAGGCGGGTCTTCAAGTCTGGGCTGCTAGCCCGCCATTGGACAGATCTACTCCTAACATTATAAAGATAGCCAAAATTCTATGATATTTGAATATATGGTGGGTTTTCACTTTTCACTTGAGTTATTCATTTAATTTTGATTTAGAAACTTTTCATTAAAGATCTATGGAGTGCTTCAGTTACTGATCAAATTGTGTTTGTATTTCTGATGGCCCCCAAGCTAATGCCAGATAAAAAGGATTTTAAAGTGAGAATTTTCCTACAAATTTAATTAGATATGAGAAACTCTTCCATATTTCTTGAACAAGAAGTCTTTTGGTTTGTTCATTTTAGGTGAAGTTGGCGAACCTTGTTAAATTCATTTATGAATTTATGATTGACCCCAAAAAGAAACCAAGATTAAATAATGGAAACTCGGATTAATAGAGTCATAGTGTTTAGATTAGGTCAATGATTTATTCTTGTGTTAATCTTATAGAGGAATGTAGTTAATTAGAGAAATTTATTTATTTCAAATAGTTAATTATAATGTTTAAAACAAATAATGATATTTGAAATCATTTTTAAATAAAAAAATGAATTATATTTTTTATCAAAATGGATATTAGTTAAAGTGAATTATTTATTTAAATTTTTAATTATAATGATTAAAATAAATAAAATATTTATAATATTTTATAAATGAATAAACTTATTAAACTTTTTTTCAGAAGCCCATGCTAGAGCTGAGAAGTTTGAATCACTTTTGTGCGGTGAACATTGGTTCATCCATTTTATCATAAAAAATAATAAACATAATTCATGATGATATACATTACTAGAAATCAGCAAAGCATCTCTCAGAAATTTACATATTCACAGAAAATCCCTAATAATTTGAATATCCATATAAAGTTTTTTTTGGATTTGCTTCCATATAGATCCCGGTGTGAGATGACTCTATTAAAGGCATGCGGAGTGACGATTATACCTCTCCACTCACGCACAATGGTTACAGTTGATGGAGGATGTGTTTTCTGAGATAGTGATGTGAATGCATTTATTACATGTAATTATCTTTTATTCTTGAATAAAGATAGTGAATGTGAATACATTTATTACAGGTAGTTGTTTTTTTATTTCTGAACAGTAACAAAAGAAAACATCGGTTCTTAATTGAAACAACGATGTAAGCGAAAACAACATTCGCTAAACCGAAAGTTCTCCAACAAAGCGAAAACACTGATCGCTAAGTAAAAAAACTCAACGATGTAAGCGGAAATAAAGTTCGCTAAGCCGAAAGTTTCCCAACTAAGCAAAAATGATGGCCACTAAGTGAAAACTCGAAAACATAAGCGAAAACTAAACCACCAAGCGGAAAGTTCCATAACTATACCGCAAGTACATGTATGGAGAATTCCCGTTTGAGTGTTTGTTTCCACTTACATCTGGATAGTTACAGTTTAAGAATGTTTGTTTCCACTTACATATCGAAAGTTCCCTTTTAAGAATATTTGTTTCTACTTATATATGGAGAGTTCCCATTTAAGAATGTTTGTTTCCACTTACATATGGAGAGTTCTCGTTTAAGAATGTTCATTTCCACTTACATATGGATAATTACTGTTTAAGAATGTTTGTTTCAACTTACATCGATTGAATGATAATATACATTGATTTCCACTTACATGGGAGAGTTCCCATTTACTAATGTTTGTTTTCACTTACATTGGAAAATTCCCATTTACTAATGTTTGTTTCCACTTATATTAGGGAGTTCTCGTTTACTATTATTTGTTTCCACTTACATAGAGTTCCCATTTAGTATTATTTATTTTCACTTACTCTAGAGAGTTTCCATTTAATATTGTTTGTTTTCATTTACATTGGAGAATTCTCGTTTACTATTGTTTGTTTCCACTTACAATGGAGAGTTCCCGTTTGCTATTGTTTATTCCCACTTATATTGAAGAGTTCTCGTTTACTAACGTTTGTTTCCACTTGTATTAGGGAGTTCCCGTTTACTAACGTTTGTTTCCACTTGTATTGGGGAGTTCTCGTTTAGTATTGTTTGTCTTTACAAACACTAGAGAGTTCATGTTTACTATTGTTTGTTTCCACTTACATTGAAGAGTTTTCATCTACTAACGTTTGTTTCCACTTACATGGGAGAGTTCCTGTTTACTAACATTTATTTCCACTTGTATTAAAGAGTTCTCTTTTAATATTGTTTGTTTCTACTTACATTGGAGAGTTCTCGTTTACTATTGTTCGTTTCCACTTATATTGGAGAGTTTTTGTCTACTAACGTTGGTTTCCACTTACACTAGAGAGTTTCTGTTTAGTATTGTTTATTTCCACTTAAACTAGAGAGTTCCCGTTTACTATTATTTATTGGCCGACTTTCAGACATGCACTTTCAGGTTGGCTTATAGCCATCGATAGGCCACGTACTGTGTGTTGTTGGGATGACAATATGCGTCGATTAAATGGTAATCTCTCTGAACTGTTGTACACAACAAAATGTAAGATATAGATAAGCATGTAACTCCCAAAAGTAAGCAGAAACAACGTTCACTAAGTGAAAAAGTTTCAAATCTAAGCGAAATGGTGTATACTAAATGAAAACTCCCAAAAGTAAGCGAAAATGACGTACGCTATGCGGAAAGTTTCAAATCCAAGCGAAAACGGTGCATACTAAACGAAAACTACCAAAAGTAAGCCGAAACAATGTACGCTAAATGGAAAGTTTCAAATCCATGCGAAAACGGTGCATACTAAATGAAAACTTCCAAAAGTAAGCGAAAACGTCGTATGCTTAGCAGAAAGTTTCAAATCTAAGTGAAAACGTCGACTGCTAAGCGAAAACTCCAAATTGTAAGCGGAAACTAGACTGTAATAGCCTTAGTTGTATGCATAGGCAAAAATTTGATATTTATGATAGTAAAGAGGAGCTTGGGGCCGCATCCACCACATCCTCAGTTGTGTCAACAATAAGGTCGATGGCAGAATAGTTAAATATATGGTGAACGTGGCACATTCACTAAAAATCAATCTCAGACTCAATGGGGCAAACAGTTCGGTGTATCCGGCGTAACAAACCTCACCCTAACACTAGAATTTTCAAGACTCCATCTCTTACATATCTCCTGCAGCATTGCCTCTCATGAACTGCAATACTCGACCCTCTTCCATATATATTCTCGAGTCCTGTTGCATAAAACCCTCACGCTGTCATACATTACAATCAAACAAACATTTACAACTTTTTCATCAACATAAGGTTAAAAAATAAACCTTCTTTCACCACATCCTCAAATGGCAACAAATGCAGTGTTCCTTTGGTAGCAACTCGTCCACTGGTAGAAGAAACAAACGTATCCTAAGACAAAAGGGAACAAAAGAAATTTTGGTAGAAGAAGAAGAAGAAGAAGGGAGGATATCATTTAAAGTACGCAAAAAACATGATTGATAAGTGAAAAGCTAGCAAAAAAGCTGTATTTTTTCTTATTAGCTATATATTTTTACAAAATGTGACAAAATAGGGCGGGTCTTTTCCCACCAATGGCAAGGGCAAAGTTGATATTATGTAGAAATGAAACTGACAAAATTGACTAGAGGGACTAAAAGGGAAGTGAACTAAAAAATAAAGGTCTGACAGTGAAATTCAAAAGTTAGAGGGATTGGGATATTTTAAAACTTTTAAAGACTAATAATTAATTTTCCGTATATATAATCATTTGTTTACAATAAAAATATAAAAATAATTTTATAATATTCTCTTTCCTACTTTCTCCATTTTAAGCAAAATCACATTTTCCATTCTTAACCCATCCCTATCCCAAGTCCCCGTTCCCTTGTTCTCATTCATATTCCCTATCCTGCAAATCAAACAGAAAATTAAAGAATTTTTTAAAAATAAAAAATGAAAAAAAATTGAAAGAGACGTTGAGGTCACTCCAAATCTCAAAGTTCGATGCAAGTATATGAGGGCAATCAAGGAATTTTAAACAAAACAAGAAGTAATAATAATAAAATGGTAACTATTACAATAATAATATTAACAATGATAGTAACGACAATAATAATAACAATATCTATACTTGTATTAATTATTATTATTATTATTATAGAACCAAATAATTGAGTTTTGCGTGCAAACAAAATGCTTCTAATTAACCAAATTCTACTTGGAACTATTTTTCGTGACTTCTAATAATTTCTCATTGAAAAGCACTTTGAAGAATGAAATCCAAACAAATTTTCAAAAATTAAAGGCTTCTTTTAATTAATTTGCTTGCTTAAATCAATCAGAGAAGCATTTTAAAAAAATCAAATTAAGAAAATCTTTCAAATAAGTAATTCAACCACCACCTACAATAGGGCTGGAACCGAGACGGGGCTGCTGATGCAGCCACGTCTTGGTTTTTAAAAAAATTATTTTTTATTTTTAATTATTTTATTATTTCAAAAATTATAATAATTTAAAATATTATTTTTTAAAAACTAAGACTAGTAGTTCATTTTCTCCCAACATAAAAAATCGAGGGTTTCATTCTTTTTTAACGTAATGATTGAGGGCTCATAATTTGTTCCAAAATGATCATATAAAAAATAATCTAACCAGCCTAGAGATGTACAGGCAAAACCAACCTAACTCATTAATAAAAAAGTAAATAAGAATATATAAATAAATAAATAAATATATATATATATTGGATGTCCTTAGGTTTTTAAGTCTAAGAGGCATTTGATAGTAGCCATTAGATCATGATCTAATGGCTACTATTTGTAATGGTCCTTGTAGAGTTGAGAGTTATTTACTTGGCACGAATCTAAATGCTGTTGTGAGACGTTTTTAGTTTTTAAATCTAAAAATAGTTTTAGATGACACAGTCTTATATATACCCCTGTAGAAGTAGTGGTTATTTGTTGTGTATATATAAAATCAACAAAAAAAAAAAACATATTTGATAAAGAAAATCCACAAAACCCTAATGCTTACATATGGAGGTCTAGATCTGGCCCTAATTTAGTTCAAATGGCTGTGCTAAGCCAGAACCATCACTACTGTTTAAATTGCATTGAAACCATAAAAACGATTCTGGTTCTAAACCCGAATCTTTAAGCGAAATTTGAAGTTGAGGTTAAGGCTGTTTAGATTTGTAAACCGGAAATGAAGAACCAAATCACATGTTGCTGTTTTTTTTAAATAAAAATTATATAATATATAAAATCATATTTGTTAATGGCCGAATTCCCGTTGGGGTTCTTGAAGCCGTGCGCAATTTTAAATCTTCACTTTTATAAAATGAAAGCTTGATGCTATGTCAAATAGGGGTGATAACGGGGCGGGAAATCCCCGAGCCCCACCGGGATCCGACCCGACGGGGATTCCCCGATTCCTCACCCCGCGGGGACGGGGGCCAATCCATCCCTGTTTAGTAAAGAAGGTGGGGGCGGGGATACCCCGGTTTTTTTTCCATTTTATTTAAACTTTATATATATATATATAAAGTTTTTTCACCTGGAGAATTAATGCTTTAGACGAAGCGATTTGTTATCGTGCAATCTTATTGGGAATAACGAGGGCATCTCTGAATACGCAAAGTTTCATATCTGAAGCGTGTATCTTCCAAAAAGGAAAAAGATTTCTGAGAGTTGTTTCATGGATCTGCAAGAGCGTACTTGGGTTCTCCCAATAAATAAAAGTGTATCATGCCTGAATCTAACCGGGGTTCGCGGTGGTGGAGGCTTAGGGTTTTTGATTTGCACAAAAGAAGCTCTCCGGATCGCATGCACGTGTCATATAATCCTAGGACAATGAGGCTTCATATTCAACATTTGGAGTATCTTATTTGTATTAGATTCAGGCCCCAGGAGTTATGAGGACACAAGTGATGGATCGAGTGAAGATGATGCGAGGAGGCATAGGTCAAAGAAGTGTCACTATGATCCTAATGTTCCATTAAAGGACTTCTTCATTGGTCTCCAATTTGAAAGTCTGAAATTATTCAAGGATGAACTAGTGTAGTTCTCAACTAGGAAATGATTTGAATTCACTTACATGAAAAATGATGCTGTTAGGGTGCGGCCCAAGTGTTCTGCTAAGGGATGCAAATGGTTGATTTTGTGCTCATGGTGCAGTGGACCAAAGGTGTTTGGTGTCAAGAATTATGTGAAGGACCACACCTGCATATTGGGGACTACTAAAAATAAGAGGGTGACAACACATGCAGTTGCTAAGAGGTTTGGAGAGGTGATAAGTGGGGTGCCTTCAATCAGACCCAGACATGTAAAAGCATTAGTGAGGAAGGAAATGGGTGTCTTTATTACTAACAAGGTATGGAGAAATGCAAAGACATTGGTACTAAAAAAGATTGAGATGCAGTTCCTAGAGGATTTCAAATCCTTACACAATTATGCCCTGGAGTTGAAACACAGCAACCCTGTAAGTACTGTCAATATAGTGTCTGAAAGAATTAACACAAGTGACATCCCTGTTTTCTAGAAGCTCTACATATGCTTGACACCCATCAGGGAAGGTTTCATAGGTGGGTGTAGGAGGCTAATTGGTCTTGATGGATGTTTCTTGAAAGGGCTACTGAAGGGCCAGCTATTGGTAGCTGTGGGAAGGGATGGTAACAACCAAATGTACCCTGTGGCTTGGGCAATTGTGGAGAAGGAGACAACTGAGAGTTGGACTTGGTTTCTACAACAATTACAAGAAGATCTTAGCATTGGAGATGGTTTGGGCTGGTCAATAATTAGTGACATGCAAAAGGTTTATAAGAAGCTTGGTGGCTACTGAATTTTTTTTCTCCACTTGATTGAAACAATGCCCTAATGTTCCATTGATTTCCTTGCAGGGTCTTATTCATGCTGTGAAGGATCTCCTGCCTTTAGTTGAACACAGAATGTGTGCAAGACACATATATGCAAGATGTGGGAAGAAGCATCCCTGGAAGGAGTTGCAGCTGATTTTTTGGAAGATTGGCAGGTCCACAAGTATCCCAGAGATGCAACACCATTTGGAGTGTATGAAAATGCTCAATGGAGGAGAGGGTGCTGCTGAAGATTTGTTGCTGAATTGGCCAATTGAAGGTTGGTGCCAAGCATATTTTAATGATGTAATTCAGTGTGAGGTAATTGATAATAATATGTGTGAGACTTTCAATGAGGTGATGGTAGAGGCTAGGAATAAGCCACTAATCTCCTTGTTAGAGGACATTAGAAGGTATGTCATGAGTAGAGTAGTTGTCAAGAGTGGGTATGTGCAGAAATGGAGATGTGATTATGGGCCTAACATAGTTGACAAGATTGAGAGGGAGAAGAAAAAAAGTGGGAAATGGCAGGGGGAGTGGAATGGGGGTCTTAGTCACGAAGTCTTATGGGATAATTTGGTGATACATGCTAGGGAGGGCTATGTAGTTATGCTAGGAAACCATACTTGTTCATGTGGAAAATGGAACAAAAGTGACATCCTCTGTCAACATGCATTAGCTGCAATTACATTTGAAGGGAAATATCCATTAAATTATGTGGCCGAGTGGTTCAGAAAGGACACATACCTAAAGGCCTATCAATTCCCTGTTAATCCAATTAGGGGAAGGGAATTTTGGCCAATAAGTGAAGCTGTTGGAGATGCCTTTGGGTAGGAGGATGCCTGGGAGACCTGTGAAGAAAAGGAGGATGGAGCCACTAGAAGTGAAAGCCAATTCTCAAACAACAGTTTCAAGGTATGGCAGGGTGATGAGGTGCAAAATCTGCTGTGTTGAAGGCCACAACAGAGCTCGGTGTCCACAAAAACTGAAGAGTGTGAGTGAATTACATCAACTTATTCTATGCAATTAGAAATGATAGTATAATGTCTGTTCTCCTATCTCTTATTGTTAGTATTTTTTTTTTGGCAATCAAAATGTGAAGAACACTAAAAGTTAAAGTCCAAAATTAAGTCTGTGGGGTTTGTAAATTCAGATATGACTCAATGGATGACCAATTTATGTTGTGCAGGCCACATCTGCCAATCCATCAGGGGAACCTACAACCAACAAATGAAGGAAAACAAAATCACAACCTTCTGCTACATCACCTCCTCCAATGGATGAGTCTAGGGTGAGTTCAATGTTCACTTCTGTCTCTGCATGAAGTAAATTGATCAATTAATTGTGGTAGGCTTACAATTTAAAGTTTCTGCTTGTGGTAATGGCTGCATTTATTTAGGCATCAGCTGACAGTCCTGTACTAGAAAATCTTTCAATGGGGAATGCCACTAGCTCAGCAGGAGTTAGAAAAGTTGGATCAAGAGCTACTGATAGGTCAATTAGGTCAACAAAAATTTTAAGGGTAACTGTTGACAACATTGCTTAGTCACATAAGCATTACTATGGTAGAGAAATTGCTTGGCCACACTGAATAAATTTTTTGATGGTATTGGTTGCAGGGTGCTCACACTGGAGAGCTTATTGTTGGTAGGGAAGCGCAACAGAACACCTCGTTCATTACAACGAAAGAGTTATTGCTAAATTATGTTTTCATATTGACATAAATGTCAGTGTTGCATTCTTTTTATTCATTAGTAAATTAAAAGACTCTTTTATGGTTGCATTTGGCAGGAAATAAGGAGAAGGAGTGTTGGTGCATCACATAACCAGAAGGCATATTCCAGTCAGTATCAAGAACCAAATATGACAACCTCAGCTGGAGCCAATGAATTGCTGGATTTACCAACACAGCAAAGCAGAACAGATGAGTTTGCTGGTGCCAATCCTAACAATTGAACGGAAAGCCAAGCGATCTGACAAGATGATGTTTTGAAATGTTTTTCACTGTTATAGTTTCAATAGCATGTGACACAAACATGGAGATAAACTAGTGCTCTTTTTGCTGTCAATGTTTTGTTTTGGTTTGTTTAACTATAAAGTAGCAACTCATTTTGAAATGTATAGAAACCAACTACTTAATGGTTATGAAAAGTGCTTTTCTGTCAATACTTCATTGTCAAGCTATATTTCACTTTGTTAAGCTCAATTTTCAGTTTGTTGCTGCAATTTGTTGTTATAAGGTACAAAATCCAAATTAGCAGAAACATGCACACAAATTACTGACAAATTACCAGATTTCACTCTGTAATTTGTTTTGGTTTGTTATAAGGTACTTCACTGTCAGACTCTAATAGAGGAGATTTACTTAGAAGAAAATATATTCAGACCAACACTAGTGATGTTATTCTTTATTTTATTTTTTTATAAAAATTGCTGCTCCTTTGTTTTAGAAAAGTTGTTACTTTACTCTCATCCATGTCAAAGATTGAAAGGTTGTAATGGTTTTTAATCCTGTAATTTATTTACATCTTGTAAAAAAAACAAACCAAAATGTCAGAGATTGAAAAGGTTATAATGGTTTTCTGAGATTGAAACGGGTAAATACAAATTTTTGCATTCCAAAATTCTCTAACAAATTTCATGTTGATTTCAAAAAAAAAAAAAAAGAGGATTGAAGTAAGAACTCTTTCTCAAGGAAAACAAAGCAGCAGTTATGTTTTCAGTGAAGATTTGCTGAAAACGAGCGAATTACTTGTTGATTTCTCTGATGGACATGATTGTGCTAAGAGCTTGATGTTTTCAGTGAGTTGCTTTCCAGTCGGACTAGGGCAAGCGACGATGCCTGCCGTCTGAGTCGGGGTCGGGGTAGGCATCGGCAAGGGAGGATGGCTCCTTTGGTTTGTCGGATCCAGATATAATGACCGGACCCGGATCCGAGTACTTAAAAAACAATACCACGCTGCCGTCAAGCTGTCACTCTTTAATAATAAATTATCCAGACGACGACCACGTCAGCGGTCTGAAACGGAAAAGCTAACGTCGTTTCGGGCTGGGGTCTAATTGGTCTGAAATAAAAAGTAGAGGGACCATTAGGGTCAAATTAGAGTATAGGGACCAAAAAGGAAGAGAGAGAAAAGTAGAGGGACTATTTGGGTATGTCACCATAAATGAATAAAATGAAGCCTTTATTGTTGGTAGATCCGTTGGTTATTTCATTTTACAATGTATATGTCTATTTTTATGTCTCAAACAAATTATTCTTTCTAATTATGTCTTTTTTTAAATATTGTTAAAAAAATAATTAATTAGCCAAACATATATTTTTTACTTTATTTACCACAATAAAAAATTAATAGAAACAACAAAAAATGATATATATATATATATGTATATAACGTTTTACTGCACAGAAAATGGTAAAAGTTTACAATTTCTCGTTTTTTTTATTTTTTAATTTTTTTTAAACTTTTCAATAAAATTTATATTTTAAAATTTTTATAATATTTTAAAAAACTCTAAATTCTGATTTTTTTTTATAATTTGATTTTTTTAAGGAAAAATTAATTATAAGTTCCTGTACGTTTCCAGACATCCCAATTAGTCCCTTTGACATTTGAATATCCCTGTACATCCTTCTTTTTTAGGTTATCTTCCCTTTCAGTCCCTCCGTCAAACTCCGTCAATAGCTTTTTTACATAATACAAACTTTGTCTTTGTTTTTGGTGGAAAAGGGCCCGCCCTATCTTGTCATAATTTTTTGAAATTGTACGGGGAAAAGGGAAAAGCAGGCTTTTTCAGACAGCTTTTCTCTTACCATAATTGCTTTTGTGAACGAAGTTTCCATCCTTCGTCTTCGAGTTCATTTTGTTTCTATCCTGTCTTGCATTAGCAGGTGGTAATATTTGTCTCTTCCACCAGTGTTCGAGTTGGCGCCAAAGGGCAGGCGTACTTGTTCACATTGAAGGTTGTGGTGAGTGAAGGTTTTTTTCTTTTTCCTATTCTTAGCGCAGAAGTTGTGAACATTTGTGTGTTTGTAATGGATGGCAGTTTGAGGGTATCGTGCAACGGGACTCAATGAATACCCTCTGCGCAATAGCCAGACACAAGGGAGAGGGTCAAGTGCTGCAGTTCACTGTGTGAAGTACATGGGAGTCAGTGCCGCAGGAGTTATGTGAAAGATGGAGTCTCGAAATAGGGCATGTTCGTGTGAAGTTTTTCACCCCGAATGCACATCGCACGGTCTGCTCCATAAAATGCGAGATTGATTTTCAGCGAATGTGTCGCGTTCACCATATGTTCAACTGCCCTGTCATCGATCTTATTATTACATCAACTGACGATGACGATGACGATGCCGTCGATGAGGCCCCGGGCACATCCTTACTTTCGTAAATACGACACCTTCATTTTTGCATTCAACTAAAGCCATTACGTACTACTTTCCGCTTACTTTTTTGGAGTTTCCAGTTAGCTTGTGTAGTTTTGGTTTAGATCTCAACGTTTCTATTTACGTTTGGAAGTTTCCCTTTACGATTAGAAGTTTCTGTTTACATCTGAGCGTTTCTATTTACTTCTGGCGTTTCCGTTTACTTATGTGAGTTTTCGTTTACTTTTGGGCATTTATGTTTACTTCTGGGAGTTTGTGTTTATTTCTAGGAGTTGTTGTTTATTATTGTGAGTTTCCGTTTACTTTTGGGAGTTTTCGTTTACTTTTATGTTTACATTTGGGATTCTCCATTAACCCATCACCGTTTACGTTTTCTTGTGTACACCAGGAGCAGAGATTCAATTTCGGATTGCCAAGCGTTGAGTCGGAGCATAATGTCGTCCCACCCACACACATCAGGTGCCCTATTTATGGCTGTAGACCAACCTGCCAGTGCATGTCTCGAAGTCGAGCAACGATTTCGCGATGGTGATCAATTCAAAGAGACACTGCGAAGTGTCACCATAAGTCGGAATTTTAACTTTACCTTCGTGAAGAACGACAAGCAGAGGGTAACTGTCCAATGTGCATCTGTTGGTTGCCAATGGCGTGTCCATGCGTCCAAGTATGGAAACCAAGAGACGTTTATGATCAAGATGACGTGCTCCGCACACAGATGCGGCTGAGGTATCGGCACTACCTCGCACCCGAAAGCTTAAAAAAAATGGGTAAGCACTCAGGTTATGCAGAGGTTGAAGGATCGCCCTCTTTACAGGGCCGTCGATATTCAACGTGATATAATACGCAAGCATGGCGTTCATTTGTCTTACAAGCAAGCTTTTTTGGGGAAAGTGGTCGCACGGGTATTCTTCATGGCAGTGAAGTTGCGAGCTACGACCTCCTCAGGTGGTATGCCAAGAAAGTTTTAGAGACGAATCCTGGCAGCGTGGCTATAGTGGACCATGAAGGTGACCGTTTTACACGGGCCATTTTTGCATTCCACGCGTGCATTGTAGGTTTCCAGAGTGGTTGCAGGCCCTTGCTATTTATCGACGGGACTCACTTCCTAGCGAAATACGGAGGCACCTTGCTTAGTACAATGGGGAAGGATGCAAACGAAGGTTTCTTTCACATTGTATTCGCCATTGTTGACAACGAAACGGATGCAAACTGGACTTGGTTTCTTTCCAAGCTTGGTGATGTGTTATATGGGGACGACGATTACACGAAGATCATAACATTTATTTCGGACAGGTCGAAGGGTCTCATCAACATAGTCGGGAAGGTTTTCCCCTCATCTCCGCACGCGTACTGTCTCAGGCACCTGAAGGCAAATTTTACGAAGGAAAACGTGGGCATCGGGAAGTCATTAAAAGAGCTAGGTTGGTGCATTATTGTTAGGATTGCATTTGCGTGAACGGAGAAGAATTTCAATGACGCGATGAACGACCTGTTCAACACATCGCCGCATACTCATTTTTGGCTACACCAAAAATCCGACATTGCGCATTGGGTAAATTACATGTTCAAAGGCGAAAGGTGGGGCGAGATGTATTCAAATGTCGTAGAATCATTCAACGCATGGATTAAAGAGGTAAGACATCTTCCTGAGACAAATATGGTGGATTCGATCTGGTAATCATTCGTTTAGTGCTCCGATTTACCTTTTGCTTATTCCGCTGACTTCTCTTTAGATCCCTCCATTCCCATTTACTTATTATTATTTCCGTTTACTTTTATGAGTTCTCATTTAGTTCGCTGATTTCCCACTTACGTCTGTAAGTTTTGGTTTACTTGTTGGCGTTTCCGTTTACTTATTATTATTTTCGTTTACTTTTATGAGTTCTCATTTAGTTCGCCGATTTTCCACTTACGTCTGTGAGTTTTGGTTTACTTATTGACGTTTCTGTTTACTTATTATTGTTTCCGTTTACTTTTACGAGTTCTTGTTTAGTTCGCCGATTTCCCACTTACGTTTGTGAGTTTCGGTTTACTTATTGACATTTCCGTTAATGTCTCCGAACTTCCCGTTTACGTTTTGTCCAGTTCGTTCAGTTCTAATTTAGTTGTAGAAATTCCCGTTTATGTTTTGTCCATCTCATCCGCTTCACTGCCTCTCGCCACTTACACCAGGTTCAAGCTCATGAACATGCTGTGTAACCACGGTGAACAATCTCGGCGGTGGGAGACCCACCTGTGCCCTGACATACACAGCAAGATCGAAAAAGTGGTCGAAGAAGCATGTACATTACTAGTTGGGAGATCAACCGGTGACTGCTTCGAAGTTATCGATCGGAATAGCTTCTCCGTCAACCGGCTATCAAGGACGTGCTCGTGCCGACAGTGGCAAGTATACGGGATCCCATGTAAGCACAGCTGCGCGACTATAATGCAAAAAGATCCAAACGTCCATAAATATGTTGACGATTACTTCACCGCAGAAACGTACCGCACGTCTTACGCAGAAGCGATTTTCCCTGTCCCCGATAATGACAGACCAACAGATGACTCTCATTCGTTGGTTGTCCAGCCACCAATGACGAAGAGATAACCTGGGCGGCTAAAATGGAAAACAATCGAATCGCAGCCCACTGTTGTACGTGATTTCAAGTACAGCAGGTGTAGGGAGGTTGGTCACAATCGGCGGTCGTGCAACACACCCATCACAGATTGAGAGTCCAAGCAGAAACACATTAATGTGAACATGAACACTTGAATCTAAAGGAGAACACTGGAATGTAATCAGAAACTACTAGATGTACGCAAGAACATAGGAATGTAAGCAGAAACACTAAGATGTAAACAGAAACCTTGGAGTGAACACAAAAACTACCCATTCTAAATAGAAACACAAGAATGCAAACTGAAACACTCAGATATAAACGGAAACCCTGGATGTAAACAGAAACTTCCAATTCTAAACCGAAACACAAGAATGTGAACAGAAACACTCAGATCTAAACGGAAACTGTGGAACGTAAACAGAAACTAGGGTAAGCGAATAAACGAAACCATGCAAGCGAGTAAAATTCTACGAAATCATTAAAACCTATTTACATTCATAAATGCGGGTATGTAAAACGAAAGTAAGTAATTACATATGTAGAAAATGAATTGCTTATTACATGTTTTCCTCAATGTGATGCCGCTCCCTTTGCTGAGTCAGACATCGCTCTATTTGCTACCAGCTCCGCCATCCCCTTCCCCCCTTGCGATGCCGTCCATAATAATATGGGCTGCATACTGCAGACGCAGAAGTGGCACATCGAACTGAGGCAGACGAGGACTCTCCCCGTTGAGGATTTGTTCGATAAACCGCACTGTGTAAAGGCAACAGTCCAGGCTGTCGGGCTTCTGCTGTGGGCAGTCGCGGATGTGCACAATTGGGTAATTCTCGATCCCGGTGCCGCTCACCTCAATGGCCAGGCAGCGATCGAAAAGCTCCCTCTATTGATAGCACGTAAAAATGTGTCAGCATCGTCGTCTGACTGTTTAAAAGAAAAGAGAGGCAAAGACCGATAAGGCAAGGAGACGTAAGACCCTGCCATGGCCTTCGCGTCGGCGTCGTATGTGCGGCTCTGCGCAGAGGTGTAGTGCATGTCGAGGACGAGGAGGTGAAAGTGTGTGTTGAATATTATGGGTATCAAAATAATTTCCACCTCGTTGAAATTGGCGGTACCCGCCTCGACCAACGTCAATGCCACATCCACACTGTGCTCTGCCTTCAGCATGAGAAGCGCCAATGGCCGAGTAACAACAGCTCATTTTTTGTAGGGGTAGGGGGTTCTCTTGCATGATTCCATGATCATGACACACCAAACATCCAGCACATCGTCGGGCACAATGACCTCGTCAACCAAGGTATACAAGTGGTCTCTGGTCATGAAGGAGAGGTCATTCTTCCAGACGACTGTCCTAAACACGGGCTATTGTAATAATTAGAAGGCAACACTTAAAAGTAAATAGAACCGGGAACATGTAAATGGAAACACACATAATGTAAATGACAACACTGTATTCTAAACTTTAACTCTCAAACGAAAACGAAAACTCGAAAAGCTAAACGGAAACACATATAATGTAAACCGAAACCACTATATTGTAAACGAAAACCCATATAAGGTAAAGGAAAACGCTCAGAGGTAAACGAAAACATCCAAAAGTAACCGAGAACCAATATAATGTAAACGACAACACACAAAAGTAAACGAAAACTCATATAATGTACACGAAAAATGGGTACTCACCTGTCGAGTACACAATTGAGATACATCCCCATTGCCGCCTGCTCGATTTGAGTCAAGCGATGAAATGCAGTCAGCCGTTTATTTTTGGGGCGAAAGGCAGTCTTGACAGATGATGACTCTTGTTTCTCAATGACTGCTATTGTGTCAACATCTACAGGGAGCTGTGATGATTGCTTTCTGGGGTTGTGATCATGTCTTGTCTATGCCGTTGGGGGCTGAGATGGACCTTCCTCCGCAGTGTCAGCCACACTGGCGTTTTCATCCACTATGGGGAGCTGCAGTAGGGCCGCCTCTTCTACAGGGGGAGCTGTGGTGGAGCCGCCTCTTCCGCCGTGGGGAGATTAGCTGGAGGTTCTTTTGCGGTGGTGCTCGCATCTTCATCTGGAGTGGGGGACTGCTGTTGAGCCTCCTCTTTTGCCGTGGGGGATCGAGATGGAGCTTCCTCGGCATCGGTGGGCGCACTCGCATTTTCATCAGGCATGGGGGGCTCCGGTGGGGCAGCCTCTTCAATAAAGAGCAGAGACGGAACCTCGTCTTGTGCGTCCACTACTGGACTCGCGGCGACCTCTGTCGGGGGAATAGGGGGCTCAGATTGGACACCTTCGTACGCGGAGGTGTTTGGAGTAGTAGCTATACAGGCTAGAGGGCGTTCTTCTGGGACGTCTTCGTCCATGACTTCCACTGAAGAGGATGGGCTTGCGGCTTTGTCGTGCGCCACCACCGGAGAGTGCACGCGTGCCTCATACTTGACGGTGGTTTGCATGTCGGAGTCGTCCTTAGATGAACGTCATCTGCCAAAATCAAAGGTCGAAATGACGACCTTACCTTTCATCTTAGTCAGAGACGCTATGATGTTGTCGACGTCGACCGCATCAGAGCTATCATTGCCGGATGAGATTACGGAAGGACTTCTTGGGACGTCCTTCTTCCATCCGCCCTTACAGGCGACTCTCTTCGTCCTCGGTCCAGTGGGCACTGAAGGAGTTGTCTTCTGTCTTGCAACCCGTACACGCCTCTCAGGGACGTCGACGGGCTGCTGTTCTCCTTCCCAGGAGACAATCCTAGAAACGTGTCGAGTGGCAACTTTCTCAACACGTTGTGCGTCTGCTGGAGATGACACCTAGCTAGACTTTGGTGTGGCATATCCTGAAGATGGGGCGGCGGTACGAAGGCGCCGTTCAATGACTTCCACCTGGGAAGCCAGACGTTGGACGTCCTCCGACAATGTCTTGAAGGCCCGCTGTAGCCAGGTGGCTACATAGTCTTCAATTATCGTCGGGGGGACACCCGTGCCTTGTGACGAGGCCGACTTCTGCGGGGAGGGGGGCGCTAGTATGTGGAGCCGGTGACCGACCACGTTTTATCGGACGCGCCACTGCTGAAACGGGTAGCACCGTCAGCACAGGAGAAGGCCGCGAATGCTTCCTTGTCTCCAACGGCAATGTTTGCTCATCGACGGAGTCGACGGTCAGCTCAGAAAATTGTAAACAAGAGAGTAGAAACTTCAAAAAGATAAACGGGAACATGGAACATAAATGATAAACGGAAACCATTTCAAGATAAACGGGAACGTCAGATCCTAAACAGAAACGATTAAAAGGTAAACGGGGACGCAGAATTCTAAATGGGAACAATTTCAAGGTAAAAGGGAGCTCCGAATTCTAAACGGAAACCTTTAAAGGTAAACGGGAAGTCCGGATTCTAAACAGGAACCTTCGAAAGATAAAAAGGAACTACGGATTTTAAACAGGAACCTATAAAAAGTAAACGATAACTCCGGAATCTAAATGGGGACCATCAAAAAGTAAACAGAAACTCTGGATTCTAAATGGGAACATTTGAAAGGTAAACGGGAACAAAGGGAAAACATAGACTTTATACCTGTTTGTCATTGATGGATGACAGTAACTTTTCCAGCGATGCTTGTTTCCTAAAACTGCTCTCCTCGTAACAGAATATCCGGGGAGTATTCCCAACACGAGCCTTCTTTCTTGTTCCTGTGACCTCGTAGAACAATAGGGTGAGGGCGATGGAGCACCCACGCAGATATCCCGTTCTGGGGAGGTCTTCCATGATCCACCTGTGGGTGGCCTCCACCCAGGTGTAGCGCGGAGAGGTTGGCAGCATAGTCAACCAGCCATCTTGCGGCTGAGATGGTGTTTGGGAACAATACCGTCCCCATGAGGTAGAGCACCAGCAGCTTCACAAAGTTCACCTCCTCCCCATTTATCCGGACCATTCTCAGAAGGGACGCCTTCATAGCATCCCGGGTCCTTTCGAAGCCTTTGAACATGCATTTCGCTTCGAAATCAAACGGTGTTTTGTTTTTTGTGAACTGCACCACATCCCCGTCTGACCGGAGACCCATGATAACGGCCATATCTTTGGGTCGGAAGCTTATCAAGTTCGCCCCAATTTTGAACATTTTGTTCTGGTGGTCTTATCGATGCATGATGGCATCAACCAGCCCCCTCTCTTGCAGCAACCCCTCGACCTCCATGAGATGGCCAAATGGTGTCCTCCTCACCATCTCTAGCTGCCCTCGTGATATGTGCTACCTCAGTTCGGCCAATGTATCCACGACGGCCGCCAGATAGCATCTGCCGTTCACCGGGTTGGATGCTATATCTGTGTTACATACAACAGCGCTCAGCCAAACATGCCTGAATTATAAACAGAAATCTTAAAATATAAACGGAAACTCCGCATTCTAAACAGATCCATTCCACAAACGGAAACCGCTCCTCCTACACTAAACCGCTGGTACAAAGCACAAAACCCTAAACTATAACCGGCGGTGTGGGAAGGGAATAAAACCATATTAATCTTACCAGAGGTGTCAGAATTGGCTGAGAATCGGATGTTCATTACGTCGGCGGTGTCGGAGCTACAAGGTTTATTCTCGCTATCGCTTTCGTGTGAGAGAAGTTGAAAAGAAGCCAAAGAGTCATTCATAACTCTGAAAGGTCTCGGGACATGCACTGCCGTCCCAGCTCCCATTCTCGCATCAGCGGACGGGTATAACCGTCACTCCACTCAAGCTGTAATGGCGTTAGCCCATGCAGGGACCCAGATGGAAGTAAACCCAAAAAGGAGGGATGTTTTGTTCATAATGAAAAGATGGGGTTTTGTGTGTGAATATATGGAATTCGGAAAGGTGTTTTGTTTATTATCAGTTTTTTAAGTTACAAATTTTTAGTTCTTAAATATTTTTTAATTCAAATTTTTTTCACAACTCCCTTTATTGGGCCTACATTAATTAAATTATTAATAATTATGACGGTCAAATGTATAATTATTACATTTATAAGAGGCAATGACAACGGTCAAATTTAAAGCAATCAAATTTCCAATTATCAGTAATTATAAGAGTCAAATCTATAATTGTAAGACCTCTGAAAATAAATGTATATATTATAAAAAGCCTACAATAATCATATGTTAAGAACGACTCTTTGAAGCAAGCACATTAGGGCAATTCCAAAGACGATGACAAACATGTTGACATAAACCACAACGCTTTGACTGACCAACTTCCCTAATACGCATTTTATTAAGAATCCTTATGGATTTGGGCCGTTCTTTCTTTGTCTTCGCATTATAATGTTAGTACATGGATGTGGACCGTTATAAGGGTTCCAGTATCCTTTATTAGACACTATCTGAAACTCTTTATAATATACATTAAAAATAGTCTCAAGTCTGTAAACATCGTCCACGTATTCCTACCAATGTAGATAAATGAAAGCACGGATGCAATAACATGACGACAAGGGAAATGAAGTGTTTAAAACTCCCCACGGTCACACCATCGTGCTCTCATATTAATGCAGTAAGTACTAACCACACCGTTATGTTGTGGTGGAGCCATTTCCTTTATCATGAAAGAATTTTTTCCACGATCAAAATGACGAACACAAATGCTACCTGCTGATTGTTGGTTTTCTTGAATTATTTTCATTAGTGCTTCTGAGAACATTTGGCCTGCTGTAATCTGCGCTTGTGGTTGTAGACCTTTCCTCACAAATAACTCAACTAGTTAAAAATATGTTGATTTAACAAAAGCTGTTATAGGAAGATTTCTTATCCCCTTCGATACTGAATTAACACATTCAACAAGGTTCATAGTCATATGTCTATACCTTCGACCTTCATTATCAAAGGCTTCAGCCCAATTTTCCCGCAGTATATTGTCCAACCACCTTGTTGCCTCTACATTGTATTCCCACACTAAGCCATAGCAATAATTAAAATCATGAGTAGTTCTCGAATATCCTATGTTAATCACAAAAAGAAAGTAAGGTAACAAATAATAATAACAATAATAACATTATACAATTAGAACATGCACACACTTCAATTTTGTAACTTACCGCCATTAACAACAATCTGTTGCACTTCTTTATTTTTGAAACAAAGTAAGCATGACGAGGATTCATCAGTTGCCTAATTGCTCAAAATGCTTCTTTGATAGCCTCGTGACGATCAGAAATAAAACAAATTCCTTCTTGCAGTGTCACATACATGAGTAAATGTTTTAATAAAAAACATCATTCATCTAGGGTCTCTCCTTCTACAATGGCAAATGCGATTGGAAGGATGTTCTTATTACCATCCTAAGCAACTACCATCAATAAAGTCCCTTTATATATATTCTTTATAGAGGTGTGTGCTGTCTATCCGCACCACTGGCTTGCAATATTTCAGAGCTTCCACACATGAGGGGACACTCCAAAAAAGTCTATGAAAGACAACTATCACATACCATGTAACTTCCGTTATATGCTTATTCCTTCTAGAGATCAGTTATTGTTCTTGGGATAAATTATTAAAGTGCTAATAGCCACTCTGGTAATTCATTGTATGACTCATCCTAATTACCGAATACTGCCTCAACTATTTTTTGCTTGGCAATCCATATTTTTCTATACTTCGGAGTGCAGCTGTATAGATTTTTGATTTTTGCTATCAAAATGAATACATTGATGTTAGGCTTTTTCTTAACCAAAGGATGTATATGCCGCGAAATCATATTAGAATCTAGCATGAAATGATCTTGTAAAATCATTACCGATGAACATGTATGAGGACCATCGTGCTTTGTAATTTGCTAAATATGCTTCTTCTTGCTAAATGATGCACGGATCCTTCAACTGCATCTATTACCATATAACATGCATTTGCCCGAATACTGACTCGGATCGGTTTCAATGTCTTTATACTCCACTGACTTTTACAGGAAGTAATGCTTAATTGCAGTGATAACATCATATTTGGCTTGAAATTGCATACCTATATTCAATTCTTCATCCGTCAGTGCCCCTTTTAATGTGTGAGTGTACAAGAAAAGACTGGGAGCCTAGCGGGCAAGCTTGCGCCCGCAAGGGAGCCCGTATGGATGCCCGAAATGTGACTTTAAAAGCAAAGTTAGGGAATTCTTTTGGGGATTCTTCTACAACTTCTTCTTCTTGGGCCGCCACCCCACCCTCGCCGGTGGCGTTTTCCCGCGATCCACCAAGCCATTCTTCACCAAGAGGGAGGCAAACATCGGAGGAGGAGATAGAGGGGAGATCCAAGGCTTCAAGGCATCGTTTGAGGCGCGATCTTGGCGACATCGACGATCTTCTTCCATCCAAGGCAATCCAAAGCTAGAGGGAGTGTTCTTTGCTTTTCTTTATGCTTGTTTGTTCATTGGATTTGTATGAGTGTTCCTCTTTCATGAGGAACTAACTTGTATGTGATTTGGGCATGATGAACCCTAGGGTAGCTTTGTTGTAATTAAGGATGATAATCATTTGTGATTTAGTGTTGGATGTTGAATTTCTTTTATAAGAATTTCTATGGTTTGCGATTCTCTCTGTGTGCTTTACTGTCTTGGACGGCATGAGAACTCTGCTGTTCAATTTCTAGGTTATACTTGGAACGTGACCATCGCCCTTGTACTAGACTCACATAAATTGAAAGGGATTCATGTACTGATACGCCGAGGGATTCGGGTATTAGGTACCCCTCTGAATGTTAGGTTTAGACCCAGAAGGGTATCTAGTCCTGATAAGGGATTCTCTGAGCGCATTGCAATCGTAGGAGAAATTGACCGGAAGGGATTCCGGTCAATACTCGTGTGGGATTAGGGCTAATCACCGAGGGATTCGGGATTAGCTTAATTTAGGAATCTCTCGGTCCAAACCACCATCACAACACATCATCCTTAATTCGGGCCTTAATGACAACCATAGGGGGATTCTCTGTCCAAATCATGCCTTATTCTGTTCATCCTTCCCTTGAATGCTTATTTGGCGCATAGTGGTAGCTTTATTCTCTTATTCATAGATTTTAGTAGATGTACTATTCACTCGTATTCTTAGGCTAGGAAATAGACGGAGGAGAAGTAATAGTAGCTCCTTGGCCCCGTGGAATACGACCCCTGTGTCACACACAGGGTATTACTTGACGACCCCGCGCACTTGCGGGACGCACATCAGAGGCATTGTAAATTCTGTGTCTTGTATGGGAATATTTTTGGAGTTACAATCTTGTAAATGAAGATCTTCAGTGTTTGTTTTACTATTCTCTGTATAGTTGTCATTATCATACTCATCTCCACTAGAGCTCTCGTACTCACCAACTTCATGTCCACAAGTATCACGAAAGAAAGTCGTTCTGATATCTTGATGTCCGTGAGTTGACTATGTATGTAGTTGCATACCCATTAAGTAGTATTCTAGTGCATTTCGTGGTTGGTGTGGAGTAGTGAACCCAACATTGCATGGTGGAACATCACATAGCCTCCATTCTGTTGAGCTCCTTCCAGTTTCATTAACTGGCCACGAGGATGTAGTTTGCTTACATTCCATGATATGTTGAATATTGTCATCTCTGTTGATTTGGTGTTGAGAGGAACCACCAGTGGCAATAGCAGCACCTACCTTCACGCATAGTTCAAGAACTTGGATATCAGAACATTTGTTATGGCATTTGAACATAATTTGGACATCATTGTCATTGTGTAATTTAAATGATAGATAGAAAACCTTGTTATGGTCTGAAGAAACAGGTAACCTGTATTTGATGCGTATAATCCTTCCACCTTCTCTAACTTTCAAGTTCTCTTCAATAATTCTCTTTAAAAATTGTAAAGAGATATCTTCTTTCCTATAAAACAAGCAACTATGTTCAACTGAGCTTGTCATTCTATACATGTCTAACATTAGATTCCATATTGTGAAGAAACTAATGTTAAACTAATTCATAAGCAAAACTTACCTTGATGCCAACTTTAGGAGTTGGAATTCTTAAAAAATTCAATAAAGCTATATAACCATCTTTTGCGAAGAGATGGCTTCCTCAAGTAAAATAATTCGGCTTGTTTTTTGTCAGTCATTAATCTATCAAAGACCATTTTCATGTCTCCATCATCATAGCTTTCGATGTCCCATAGCGCATCTGATAGTTTTTCCTTCTATGTTTTCTTTCTTTCCCGATCAATTAACGCCGCAAACTCACCCAACTTATCGCCAACATTCTCTATAGTGTGTTTTCACCCACAGTCCCTGTTGTGAGGCTAGTCCTAGCAGCAGTCTTGCTTGAAAATGATCTTAGCATTTCATGTCTTTGACTATTTGCTTCAAATGCTTCACAGTCCATTAGCTCATTTGTTAGAGGCACACTATTGTCTTCAGGATTTGTACCACCAAATTGGTCAAAGATTGAACGGGCCTGATCACCGATGGCATGATCATCCTTAGCAACCAACCTTAACTCCTCAGAAAAAGATACAGGCTTGTTTAGGTACTCTTTGGCTTTTGGTTGTCCCTGTGAAAAATAATATTGATTGAATTGAATCAAACTCATTGATTGTATCAAAAATTAACATTAAAAAAAGAAAACATAAAAAAATTCATTTACTTGCCTACACATATGCACAATACGTCTCATCTTTAAGCACTAGCTTTTTTTCCGACTCATTCCACCCAACACTGCTAAGATTCATAAGCTTCTTAACATCTTGGTATTTTTACTTTAAGATGCGCATGTGGTTCTCTACATTATCCGCATCCATGCAAGCCATGGGAATTCTGCTATTAAAAACATTCATGGCTTCTATATATGCTTGACGTTTGGATGACTTATCAACTTTCAAACCGCTCCTTGCCATATTTGCATGCAAAGGTATCAACACAGTGTCCATGTCTTTTGTCCATCTTTTGTTTGGTGTTCTTTTTCACTTTTCACTTGGTGCCCCATCGACATTGTTACAAAAAGTTGACATCCTAGAGAATAGCATGATTAAGATACAATATCAAAAATCGAGCTTAGATAATTTCTCTCCATATATCATTGATAGTATCAACACATAGTAATAGTCTGACATCAAGAAATCAATAAAAACCAACACATTCCATTTTGTCATGAGTCAATGTATATATGTTCATAAGTCAATCATCAAAGCATACATGCTAATAAAAACACACAAAAGAAAGCGTACCACAATTAATTCAATGCATCCCATTGGATTAATGACATTACAAAATAGTTTTTGTATTTCTTTGGTTCGCATAATATAAAACTACATGAAAAACAACTCAAAAACACCAATATTAAAACAAAACTTAACATTTAAAACACAAATACATTGTCATCCTATATTGCGCCCCCGGCTAACATAATCGCACCACACGTCATCTGCAATTTTTTTCACGAAGTTGCCTTCATTGCACCTGTGCATCTCGTCGTTTGCCTAATGTGATAGGTTTTTCATGTGTAGAATGATCATCCTCACTGGGGATATCTAATTGTAGCAATATGTCTTTTGGGTCTAGTTTCTTTATAAAATAGTGGACCACACAATAAGCAAGGACAAGATCCACTTGCATTGTAAATAGGTAGAATGATTTTGTGTCTATGTCTGGTATCCTAAACCAATTTTTCAAAATCCCAAAGGCTCTCTCTATTCATGATCTGAGTTGGGAATGATGAATATTAAACAACTCTTTCGCATTTTGCGTTGTACGACCTGCATGCTCCTTTAGATGGTACCTCACTTTCCTATAAGGACTTATGAATTCGTGAGTTGTGTACCTAGCGTCACCAAGGTAGTATTTTCCTAGCAAAAAATAGACAGAGTTCTCAATTTTTTTTTGTTTGGAAATTAACATAATTAGAAAGTTTGGCTTATAATTTTGGTATGTTATTAAACTTGGATGAATATGCAAACCATAAGACGGTGGTCTTGACAATGCATCTTTTGGTACTAGATAGTCATTGGCCGACCTTCCCAACCAGTGAGAACATATGTAAATTTTAAGTCAAAATCACATGCAGCAAGTACATTTTGTGTGATGCTCTTGCTGCCCTGAAATTTACCAATTAAACTTGAACCAACCCTTGGATCAATATGGGTTCCATAAATGAATCCTATATAATCCTGTAAACTTAAATTCAATTAGATTATCTTCCAACAGTATGATAATTTACAACAAAATATGAAAATAAAGAAAATTTTACAATACCTTGAAATAAGGATAGTAATTTGGGTTGAATTCTACATCAGGATGTATAGATGTGCTGACAAACAAATCTCTAATTGTGTAAATACCTCAGAGCACATTATTAAAATACTGGCTCATTGTTGCACCAAATCGAACAAAATCAATTTTTATTACCCGATTTTTTGCATGATAGCCAACTATATGCAAGAATACTGCCACTTGTTCCTTTACTACAACATGGATAGTATCTCTAAAATGACCACGGTCTCTTAATATGGAACAGAGTCTAAGGAAAGTGTTTTTGGTCATTCACAAGTATTAGACACAGTTATGAACTCCATCTAATATATGAGTCATGTGTGCACTCCGCTGGATATTCCTAACCAAATAAGGCTCTCGGAGTAGTGCTTGTCGTTGTTCTTAGTTAGACATCATTACTAAAATAACCACCATAGTTGCAAACACTAGTACGTCAATGTAAAGGAGATCATTTAAATTATCAGTAAACATTATAGACCTATGTGTGATTTAGAAAAGGGTTATCAAACTGTGGAAACTCTAACGTAATGGATAAATGACAATAAAGAAGTAAAAACAAACACAATAAGTGATATATAGGGAGTCAAACTTTTCTTCGATTCCTATACAAAAACATGGATTAGTGTGCTTACAATAATGGCAGCAAAAATGTATATAGAATTCAAATTAGGACAAATGGAAATTAATGAAAGTGAAACAAAATGGCAGTAATAATGGATCAATGTGCTTACAATCCTATACACTTTTCTACAATTCTTATACAAAAACATGGATCAGTGTGCTTACATGGTGTCATTATTCTCTCAAGGCATATTCTTTTAAGGCACAATGAAAGTAAAGCAAAAAGCTGTTAAAAATGAGATCATCCCTGTTCAATTAATGCCTAATATTTGCAATCCAATTTTATGCTTGATATGGAGGACAAAAAATAGATAATGTTCTAACGAAAGAAGAACTTAATACTTATACAAAGAAAAACCCAGTTCATTTATTCTTTTATCACCAAATAAAATTTAAAGGAAATATTAATTAATATCAACCAAATTTCCTTAGGTATACCCTCTTCTTTCTAAGTCAATGTACTTTGTGAGTTCCACATGGTGTTTTGATAGCCTCATTCATCAACAACTAGAGTGACTGACTCAAAAAATAATTCAAACAAGAAACTATCTTAATTTATTTGGGAGGAACATATAGGATAGTTGCATAGATGGGTTGAAGATGAAGCGGAAAGTTAAGTTTCTAACCTAATGATCCTTATCCTTCCTAGTAGAGCTAGGCAATATATAATGGTTGTAAACAATTTAATAGTTCCAATAGTTCTTCCCACGACAAAAAGTGCAACAAATTTCATGTGACTTCTAAAAAAAACAAACAGTTAAGCATATCATAGTCTCAAGATAAGACTCAAGTTATGTAAGTGATTCATATAAGGATAGCTGGTAGAATCTCCCAAAGTTATTTCCATACACCATGAAACCAACCTCAAATAGCAATTCTTTAGAAGAACATCTCGTGAAAGTATGAAACTCTCACCAAAGATCATATTCACACAAAAATGATTTTTGATTAAATTTCAGAACGACTACAATTATCACTGCCTATTTCCCTTGAAACATGGCTTGAAATAATTTTTTAGCAAATAAGTTTTTAGCAAAAACAACTTAAGTTTTAGCTGTTACCACATAAGACCAGGGAGATGGGGCTTCAACGCCAAATATGAATAGTATCTAGAGCACAATTCACAATAGAATCATAGAAAAAAATGAATAAAGAAAAAGACCCTGGAGGTGATTAGAGGAATTTGAAACCTCTCTGAAGATGCTTTATATGTATACACACACACTCATTGCAGGGAGTTGATCGCTAATGATGTGTAGAAGTTTTCATATTTAGAGGACCATCAGCCACCTGCTCCTTTTAATAAGGGAATTAACAAGTTCATTAGTTCTACATATATTTGTTAATTAACATTGACTTTCTTAATCACAAGTTATATACTAATTGTTGTTAATTAACATTGACAATCACTATTTAGTTGATCCAATTTTTTTTTTTATCAAAAAAATGACTTGAAATAATCATATAATCATTAATAAACGAACAATGTTTCATCCCGTGCAAGACGCAGCTTCTCAATCTGTGAATATAAATAAATCCAAGATTCTATTTTAGCTTACATACGTCCATTGATAACATGAACAATGCCTCTAGTTGTAGTCTAAAATGGATAAATTTCAGTATGAAGTGGGCTGAAACTTGAAACTATATTAAATAGAACCCCATTTCAGAATGAGTTTACGTTGAGGTTGGGTTGAAAAGATATGTCGGATGCGCTGGTGTTATTGCGAGGATGACCATGTCTAAAAAGATCCGTCAGATCCAGAGAGGAAGAGCGGTGAAAAGGAAAGAAGAGGTAGGGCTGATGAGGAAATCTAGAAGAAAAGGAAAAAAATTTACCTTGAGGTTGGCGATGGTCATCGCCGTCGGCGTCGGTAGTAATGATGAAGGAGGTTGATGGGATCCCCCGGAGTTGTTGCGACGATAAGCGCATTTCTATTTGATCCGTAGAGGAAGAGCGGTGAAAAGGGGATTGTCACATCCGTTGGCTGGTACGCCCCTTGCGTATCCGCAAGTGCACGGGTCGCACAAGTAGTAAAGTGTACCCTTTAGGTCGGGTAGTCAAATTCACAGGGACTGGTATAGCTTCTAATACTAACGTCCTGCTTAATATCTAACCAGACAAAAGATGATGGAATTGACTCTGGATTAACTTCAAGGAGGTTAAGGGAAAGGGAAGTTCACCAAGGGAAGGTTTGAGGATTGACTTGATGGAGGAGATGGGGCCCCGGGGTTGGATTTCCGACGTTCCCAAACTCGGCTTTCTCAGTATTTATCAGAGATGTCTTCAGTTCTAAACCTAGTTATGCTACAAGCATGTGGTTTCTAGCGCTGCTGAGCCCTATGTTGAACTCTTACTGCTTGCAACGATCAATAACGATTCACAAGCCTAGATAAGAGAACCTAACTACCAAGCAATCAAGCACTAAACAACACACAAGATAGCCAATAACTTTGATTTATTGAAAGGAACAAGACATTCATAAATACTGCAAGTAAAGACAAATGAGTTCAAGCTTCAACGTCATACAAACAACCCCGGGGCTCCCTTAAGAGTTTAGCCCCTCATGACAACAAACAACAAGTATAATGCCAAACAAATTGAAGGACAAGAAGTGGAAAACTCCCTAATTTCTTGCATCCTTGTGGTTGTCGAAGGATCTACAATGTTGTAAGATCTCCTCCCGATCGGCCTACCATAAGCTTTCGATTCCCTTGATGAAAAGGAGGATGAACCCCCAAAGCTCTTCTCTTCTTTCTCCAAAAGTTCGCCCACCAAAAGTGCCTCTAGAAACTGAGTTTCTAGGGTTTTAATGTCTTCTCGAAGTGAGCACGGGCGTGTTGAAGCCGTGCTTCAAGCCGTGCAGATTACGGCCAAATAAATCTCCAGAAATCTCACATTCCTGTAATCTGCACGGGGAACAGCACGGGCGTGCTTAGGCCGTGCTGAGGTTTGCACGACCGTACTCAGCGAACTCAGGCTGTGCTGATTTTTGGCTGAATTCTCCTGCACTTTGCACGGGGTACAGCACGGGCGTGCTCAAGCCGTGCTGAGCTTGATGAGGTTTCTTCTAAGTCCTTTAGCTTCTAAAATTATTCCAAAACACTTCTTCTTGCTTCAGGACTTTGATATCTGCATGACAAACAACGAATACCTCAAATAGCACCGTACTTGGAGAATTAAAGCCAAAATATTCAATAATGATGAGGGTAAAGCATGTAATACATATATATGAAATGCACTCATCATCGGCATCGGTAGCGATGATGAAGGAGGTTAATGGCATCAGCCGGAGTTGTTGCGACGATAAGCACGTTTTTGTCGGATCCGTTGGAAGAAAAATGTAGGTTGATGAGAAACTCTCACTTCCAAGGAGCTCATTAGGTTGGGGGAAGTGGAAAGAATTCATTATTTATATTGTAGCCACTTCAGCAACAAAAACTCTGAAGTGGATCTAGTTCTATTTTCATTTATGTGAGAAGTTGGGAAAGTGACACTTTCTCCACTTTAACCTAAATTGTCATTAGTGACTCTTTACTTCTTGTTTTCTATGAATGTCTACAAAAGTCCATAAATGACGAATGGAATATATATATATATATATATATATATATATATATATATAAGTGGAAATTGCCAAAAAAACCCCATAAGTTTGCGATATGGCCAAAAACACCCCGTTAATTTCTCAATACCTAAAAACCCCTTCCTTTTAAAGTCAATGTTTTCCAACCCCCCAAAGTTTGCAACAGACGTTAACGGAGTTATGTTTGAATTTTATGAATGAAATTACCCTTTCTTGAATCGGAAGTCGTTACACTGGAACTTTTGAAAGGTGGGGCAGTTTCCTTTAGGGTGATCCCAAGACACGTCCGTATACGCCTTTCTTCTCGAACGCGCCTCATCGGCTTTCCCATTTCCGAAGTTGTCTCTGCGTGGACATCATCCGCAACTTCAGTTCTCAAAACACTGAATCACTCGTGGCAAGCATTCGGCACTTTCATCAGTTTGCAGTGCAAGGTATTGAAGACGTTGTGTTTTAAGTAAGGGTTTTATTTGAACCACTATGTTACACAGAGATATTCGTCGGTTTTGTTTTGTGGTTATGTTTTTATCAGAAGACACTGAAGTATGCGGGGGAATTTCTCGGCTGGGGTTTTTCTAGTCTGCAGGAAGATTTGTTGGCTAGGGTTTTGGCTTGTCTTACATTTCCGGCAATGTCCACGATCACCAAAAGAGTTTTAGGTTGTTTTTCTTTGTGTAATGTTTACAACGTGCATTTCCCCTTTCATTTCATACGGTTGCAGTTTGTAAAATGTGTTTTCTGTGTAAGAAATGGGTTCTTGTTTAAAACCTTAGATCTCTATTTAACGATTCATATCTCTGTTTAATAATTGAGCTTTCCGCTTAACATAGTACATCTCTGTTTAATAATTGATGTCTCCTCTTAACAAATGTTGTCATTGTTGCAGTCTTGTGATTATGGCGGTAAACCTAGTCAACGGCAGATGCTACTTGACACCGGTGGTGGGGACATTGGCCAAATTGAAAGTCCACATGACCTCTCGACATTGGGAGATCATCCAAAGGACACCGTTCGTGGCATTCACTGAGGTGGAAGCTGTATTCCAGGAGAGGGCCGTTCTGGATTAGCTTCTGCAGAGGTACGATGGCCGCACTAATAAATTCAAGATCGGGGGGAGCCTGCTGAGCTTCAGGCCTGAGGATGTGGCTCTGATTCTGGGTCTGCGTTGTGACGGAGACGCGGTCCAGTTTAAGAAAAAGAAAACACCGTCAGCATTCGAGGGAAGGCATTTATCAAAAAGCTACGAGAGACACCGATTGTCCATCAAGGCCACTCTCCAGTGGCTTGTGGGACAGAGGGGGGAAGAGGAAGATTTCGAGAAACTCTTGATGGTGTACCTCATGGGGACAGTCCTCTTCCCGACTACCTCATCCTTGGTGCATAATTGGATCGTCGATTATGTCAACGATCTACCAGGCATGGGGCGTTACGCATGGGTGTAGGCGACACACAAATGGCTTATGGAGGACGTCCCACAAGCTGCAACTCGAGTGCAAGGCAGATGCGAGGGGGGGAAGGTAAACACGGGGTACATTAAGGGTTGCTCCATCGCGCTGTGCATCTGGTTTTACGAGGTGACCGGAACCGGAAAAAAAATCCGTTTCGGCAAGACCCCAAGGGTGTTGTGCTACGGTGAAAGTACTTACCGGAAGTATGCGACGATAGAAACCAGTTGGGCAGCTCTCGAAGAAAAAGAGGTACTAAATCATGAACAATGTGTGTAGAATGAGTAGTTAATGTTTAATTATAGTCGTTCCCATTTAACAACTGTGTAGTTGTGTTTAACTTTAGGTGTCTGTGTTTAATATTATTAGTCTCCGTTTAACTATGTGCTATACCGTTTACGTGAACATGTCAAATGTTTAAATACGCCTGTTTTTGATTCAATTGAATGGTTTGACTGAGATTGTTTTGTTTACGTATGTTAGTTTCCGGAGCTTGTCCCTGCGAATGCTGAGGAGGAGATATTTGTTCGGTCCAGCCGGCGGAGGGATGCTATTGCGCCGTAACCAGTTGCCCGAAGGCAAGAGGAGAGAGCATCCACTTCAGTGCGTGGTCGACGACGCCGTTCCCCCACTTCCAGCCCAACACGCAATCCTCGGCGTCGGGTAAGCCCTCCACTACCCCGCCCGACTGCAACACCCCACGCTTCGGCCGCGACAACGTCAGTTCTCCCGATCGCCATAGCCCCCCCGTCCGCGGCATCCCCCTCTAAGGCAGTAGGCGACAGAATCACTTCAACGTTTTTGCAGGCGTGTCAGGTGATGATGAACGCTTTCCCCCGCTTGTCGCTCGATTTGAGGTATTAGAGGTACGGTTTCAGTCGGCTGCACCGTCTGGCCAAATAAAGGAAGGGTCCGGGGCGGAGGGGCCGTCGGAATTAGGTGATGAGGACTTTATCGGGATGGCTATTCCAAGACGGCAACGTTTGAAGAGGCTTGCGAAAAAGGCGAAAGCAATAAAGCCTCTCTGTTCACCACCTGCCGACGATGAAATAATGGCAGCACTATCGGCGGACGATGTTGTTGTTGTGTCCGTCGCCGACGTTGACGTGCCCGCCGAGGTGGAGAAGATCGTCGATGCCATTGCGGCCGCCGCGTTTGAGGATGCATTCGAAATCCCCTTCCTGGTGGAGCCGGCGGCTGACGGTGGAGCATCGAGGGTGGTGGCCACAATCCCTGAAGAAGATGAACCACCGGAGGATGTGTCTCCCCTTGATGATGTTGCCTTCGCCGCTGTTGAGAAGACCGTTGCCTCTATTGTGAAGGAAATCCTGCACACGGAGGGACGGGCGGCCGACAGTGCCGCATCCAATGTAGGCGCGATCCCGCAACAGCAAAAAACATCTACGGATGAACCCAAAGCTGTTGACGAGGGGCAAGGGAACGTCACCGAAAACAAAACGAAAGCTATGATCCTTGCCAACCAACAATATGAAGAAGTTCGGAAGGACTTCGTTCCGAAGAAGAAAAAATACGCTGGTCAATCGCACCTCGGCATATTCGAGCAGGAGTTGATCAAGATCTCCCTCAACTTCCCCATGGACACGTAAGTATGTTATTTTTTATGTTTTTTTTTGCATACAGATGTTCCCATTTACGTTTTGGCTTTTGCGTTTAAGAGTATATAATTACCGTTTACGATCGTGCTTTACCATTTAACTTTCCGAAGTACTGTTTAACTGTATACATTACCGTTTAAGATTATACAGTTACCGCGTAAGATTTAGTGTTCTGTTTTAATTACACCTGTTGTCGTTCAATCGCAGGGCCGTCGTATGGAGGAATGACTATGTCAGCACCACACGGGCCAACCTCTTCGTACTAATCGACGGGAAGGAGATGGTGACGGATGATGTGATGGACGCCTTCGTGTGCATAATACAAAAGTCACTGACCAAAGTACCATATCCCTACAAGAAGCGCGCCTCCATCACAAGACCACCGGCATTGTTTATGTCAAAGCAGGAAGACGCACACGAGACGACTTTAGCTATGATCGGAGATGCCACCAAAGTCGTTCATAACGTTGACATTGCCATCCTTCCCATAATCATGAATGGCCACTTTCATGTCGTGGTGCTCGACAATAACAAGCAAGAGTACAGGCATTACACCTCATGCCAAAGTGAAGAGTACGACAAAGACGCGGTTGCAATGGTAAGTTCTTTGCGAACTGAATGTATCGATTCATAGAGTTTTATAGATGGTTGTTATTCTAACCTCAAGTTGTACACCTCGACAGCGGGAACTATTTGACACCTGTCTCGAAATGGAGTATGGAGAGACGGTGACCAAACATTACCCGCTTGTTCACGACAATAAAACACCGCGACAAAAAAAAGAAAGTCTCGACTGCGCCGTGTATGTCATGGAGTTTATAGAGCAATTACTCCAGGGCAAGAAACTACACATAACGCGTACGGAACTATCTTATCTGAGATTGAAGCACACTGCCCTCATACTTAAGGAAGGGCGCGCGGCCGGCATCCAACAAAAAGGGATGCCCCACCTTCGGTGAAGTAAAATTCTTTATCTTTATCACAACCATTCTTTAACAAATGTAAAGCAGTTTTGTCTTTGTTGTTTAAATTCAATTCATTCTTTGCCATCGACATGGCAGACATGTCAATGTAAATTTAGTATTTGTCGCTATTCTTTCAAATGCAATTCATTCTTTCAAAATATTGTCTTACAGTTTCCTTTCACGGTTTCGTTATAAAGTTAACTACATATGCTTAGACGACGCTGCCGCTATTGAAACATACATTTACGTTTGAATTATAAGGTTTCCCGTTTAACCACGGGAGTTACCGTTTAAGGCTAGCCGTCTCTGTTTAACTCGTACTCGTACCCGTTTAACAATCGCCTTTTCTGGCCAACATACGGTAACCACATCCAATTCTGCTAGTCTCGATTTAACTTCCGCTGTCTCTGTTTAACTATCAACGCTTGAACACAAGCCAAACTTTCTCCATCGAGCGAAGTTGAAGGACTAAGCTTCAACAAAACCACCTAACGCCTAACAAGGGTTAAAGGTGAAATACGTGCAGATGTTTGCTAGTTTTTGTTTTGTATACAACTCGGCGTTCTCGTCTGAGGTGCCAGACTTTCCAATGTAAATATACCATCTTCTGTTCATCGTCTGTATGGCTTTGTACTTCGCATTCTTGGCTCGAGTTGCAATTGTAACCAGGGTTTTGTTATAAAATTAAGTACATATGCTTAGACGACGTTGCCGCTATTGAAACATATATTTACCTTTGAATTATAAGGTTCCCCGTTTAATCACGGGAGTTACCGTTCAAGACCGGCCGTCTCTGTTTATCTAGTGGTCGTACCCCTTTAACTATCGTCTTTCCTGGCCAACATACGGTGACCATATTCAATTCTGCTGGTCTCTATTTAACTATCAATGCTTTAACACAAGTTAGACTTTCTCCATCGAGGGTTTCGTTATAAAATTAAGTACATCCGTTTACGTTTCAGAGTCTTCGTTTAACATTAGGCGTGTCTGGTTAAAATATTGTGCCTCTGCTTAAAATTATGAACTATGGTTGCAGTAAACAGACATCATTAAGAAAAAAACAACTTTTCATTTAGCATAGAATTTTCATTTTCGAAAAAAACACAAAATAGGAGTTATTGTCTTTCAAAACGAAAACTAAGGGAGGGTAAAACTATTATTCGTCCCTTTTTGCCCCCCTTCACATCTTGGAGCAGCTTCGCGACGTGGGCTCTTCTCTTCTTGATACCTTCCAGTTTTGCAGCAACAAACACTTCCTTCGCAGCTAGCTCGTGGAGGAAGTCTTCGAAGAACCACTCCAATTCGTCGTTGCTGGAGTGGTGTGGATGGGATAAAGGCCTTGCTTTGAGTACGGCGGCAAGCAACGGTAGCGGCGGATGGCGCCGCAGAGCATCGGGGGACAAATCGGGGGACGGATCATCTATTTCCTTCCCACTGGAGGGGGACACAGCTGCTTTAACGCACTCTCGGCAACAAGGTTTTGGGCCTACTTGGAAGTTGTCACAGGCTAAGCACTAGAGAAGGAGGTACCGTCGTGAGAAAGACGGGGCTGTGGGCGGGGCCTTCCCTAACGGTGGAGTACTCGGGCGAGGGCAGACGCCTCTTCTGGCAAAGCTCATTGAGGAGAGACTTATACATTGTCTTAGGCTTGGATATATCTGGATGTTTAAATCCGTCTCAGTGTCTTGTTTAAATAGAAATCTCTGTGGTTGGCGTTTGAATTCAATTGCCAGCGGTCATCGATGCGCCTTTACAGGAATCAAATTCCGTAATGAATTAATGAGATCAATTGCCATCGGTTATCGATGAGGGCGGTAATAGTTATCGATGAGGTGACATCTGACGTTTCGAGTTCGAAAATCAAATTAACGTGAGTAAGTAGTAATACAGTTCAACGAAGGGAGTTCAAATTCAAATTATTCTTTCCCAATGACATGGCCACAGCATGATTACGTACATGTGTTAGTCCCACGGCTGTACTCTTGTGTAACTGAGTTAAATTTGTTAAATGTCGACTGTATTGCTTAAATATCACGAACTATATTTAACATCACGCGTCTCTGCCTAACGAACCGCGTATCCATTTAACATCACCCGTTTACGTTTAACATTCGGTGACCCCATCCAAGTTACAAAGAACGAGAATTAAAATGCTAATTCGCCTGTTTAAATACAAAAAGTAAACATGCAAAACTTATTTGTCCCATTTAAGAATTATTCTTACGCGATTTCATTACAAGATTCCGAATGGCTGCCAACACTTCAGTTCAAATGAAACCGTGCGCTTTTTAATCGCGAGGACTACTTCTTACGTGATAACTTCAAAAGAAATTAGAACTCCGTTTGTAAACAGTATGCACATTGTTTAAAATAAGTGTTCTGCTAATTAAATAGTAATTAACATACTGAACTAGATAATGAAGCTCTTCATGTTTATAAATAGGGGTCACTTGCAATACCTATGAAGCACTGTCCGGATAAACGACTATGTTTCCATTTTCACATTCCACGAATAAGGTGAAATATGAATGAATCCCAAAATGAAGTGGTCTATGTTCAAATAATCGTTTAAGTTTCAGTTATCATATGAAAAATAAAGTACTATCCTTTTAAATATTTGCGTCACCGTTTAACAAATATGAATCCCGTTTGATTTACGGTGTCTCTGTTTAAATATGTGTGTTACCAGTTCAGATCAATACTTACCGTTTAACCTCAGGAGCCTCCGTTTAACTATATACGTCCCTCTTTAAATAGCAAAAGTTTACACTCAGACAATTGTCTTTCCCTTCATAAATTAATCCTTCACAATGCTGTTAGTCGACGACGGTTTCATTGCGAGATCTTCCATTGTTCCCGGACGCGTGGCAATGGCTGCAATGTAACTCGCGGACCTCAAATGCTTGGGACTCGATCCTCCTTCGTCTAGGACGCCCAGGCTGCCTTCTCGTCACAGGCGGCCGCAAACGCAGATTGCAATTTTCGTCCGTAGGCCGCTCATTGTCGGGTATGGGGAATATGGCTTCCTTATACGCCAGCTTGTAAGTGTCGACGGTGAAGTAGCCGCTTATAAAACGATGGACGTTGGTGTCCGTCTGCATTATTGCAGCGCAAGCGTGTTTGTACGGGATACCAAAAACTTGCCATCTGCGACATGAGCAAACTCGAGTGGCAAGATTTACAGAGTTGCTGCACTGGTCAATAACTTCGTAGCAGTCATCGACATAGCGACCAACGTGAAGAATTCGGCTATCCGCAACAAGCGCCTCAACCTTCGAATGTATGTCCGGGCATAAGTAGGTCTCCCATTTGTTCCCTTACTCACAGCGAGTGCATAACATGCGCATCAACTTGAACTTGCACAACGAAGATCATAAAGTTTGAAGAAATTGAAGTGAATATATTGATACTTAAACAAAAAGCTAAATCGTTAAACGGTATTGTCAAAAATTAAACGTTACTCCCGAAAGTTACACGAAGACAATTATATTGAAACACTTATGTGGTATTTTAAATATGGATAATGTGTGTTAAATGATAAAGCAAAAGTTTAAGCGGTATAAACGAAAAAAAGTCGACTACCTTATCGCGTCGACCATTTTCATCACCGGCAAATGACGAGCTTCTTTGATCCAAGCATTGAACGACTCCGCGACGTTTGAATACATCTCCCCCATTGTTCGCCTTTGAATAGATAATTCGACCAATGTGCCATGTCCAACTTATGAATCAACCACTGATAGGCTTCGGGTGATACGGCCTGCAGTTCATTGACTGTGTCATCGAATTCTTTAGCCCTCGATGCCCACGCAATGCGAAAGTATATAGACCAGCACTCCTCCCTCAATGCCTTCCCAAGTCTGACATTGGCTTTTATAAAATTGGCCTCCAAGTGTCGAAGGCAGTACGCATGTGAGGATGAAGGGAAGACTCTAGCAATCGCGTTGGCAAGGCCCTTTGACCTCGTCCGACACAAATGTAATTATCTCCTCGTAATCGCCTTCGTCGTATAAAGCATCACCTAACTTGGAAATGAACCACGTCCGGTTGGCGTCGGTCTCGTTGCGACAATAGCGAAGGCGACGTGGAAGAAGCCATTGTTCCCATCTTTACCTGTGGTACCCAACGAGTACCGCGGTACTTTCCTAGGAGGTGGGTACCATCGAGAAACAGCAGCGGCCCGCATGCCCGCTTGAATCCAAAAATGCACGCGCCGAAAGAGAAGAACGCACGCTTAAACCGATCACCATCTCTATCCACAAACGCGATCTTGCCGGGGTTCGTCTCAACCATCTTATCGACGTACCAAAGCAACAAGTCGTAGCCGGAGACATCGCTGCCGTCGAGGGTCACTCGGGCATGTTCTTTTCCCAACCAAGCCTCGCTTGTATGGAATGTGGACACCATGCTCCCGCAACATATCCTTCTAAATGTCGATGGCTCTGTACAAGGGCCGGTCCTTGAGCTTCTAGATCACTCGTGCGCTTACCCATTTTTTGGGCGCTTTCGGTTGTGACACCGAGCCAATTCCACCACCGCAAGTGTGTGACGGGTCCATTGTCTTGATTCTGAATGTATTTCTGTTATATTCCTTTGATGCGTTCACGCGCCATTCACAACCAACGGCAGCGCATTCCATAGTGACCCGGTGTTTTTCGTTCTTTACAAATTTGAAGTCAAAGTTCCGTTTGATGGCAAAATTTCGAAGTGCATCTCGAAATGTTCAACGCCTTCAAACCGTTGTCCGACGTCCAACGACAAAGCATTTCGGGTTGTTCGACGACGAAGGTACGCATGCAAGACCATCGGGGTCGCTATGAGGTGGAACGAAGCGCTCCCGCATTCCGAATTTTTCGCCAACACTTCGGTTAAAACAAAAACGATCGGGATTTAAGCATAAAATCATTTTGTTAAATGGTAAATATTAAATTGTAAAAGTTACAAGCGAAAATTAAACAGAGACTCTATAATGTAAACGGTATAGTAAATAGTTAAACAGTAACGTGAGAACTTACACGGTGAACCCCAAAATTAAACGGTAACGTCTCTAACTTAAACAGAGAAGGGAATTACTAACCAATACCTAACATATACAACTACATAACTGTCTAGGACTACCACATTACCACGAGAGGATCTCGTTTTTAGTAGGATGCGATGCCGCGCCATCCGTCTCGACAACAAGATCAACTACACCGTCTTTTAAGATGGAGAAAACATGACACATGCGCTAGAAGTCGACCTCATTCTCTATCGGGCAAACCGTATTATGTCCATCGGGTGTGACAAACTTCACCCTCACACGGGAAGTATCGAGACCCCATCTCTGACATATCTCAGCTAACACAACCTCCCAAGTAGTCAACGCCGTGAACATGAGCACTCGTCCCTCCCCATTGTATCTAGCAATAGCAGAAAAACTCTCCATAACACTAGAGAACGGGCAGACCTCAGATGCGAAAGAGAAGAAGAAGAAGAAGAAGAAGAAAAAAAAGAAGAAGAAGAAGATGTAATTGGCCTTCTAAACTCTCTTTCACAAAAAGCCAACATGAAGGGGAAAAAACCCACAATTGTGTGCATTAAGGGTGGACATGACGTGATGTAATCGGGCGGGTTTTTTTCCCACCATTTCCGAGGGCAAATATGGAATTTCATGCCAATGATACATTTAAAGTGACGAGTAGGGGGTAGACGGGAAGTAAACTATAACGGAGGGGTTGTCCGGGGTGTGCAAAAGTTGGAGAGGGTTTTTAGGAAGTTTGAAAATTCGCGAGGGGTGAACAGTAATTTTCCTATATATAATTTAAAATACATATAAATGATAACTAAGATAATCCAAACTTAATGACCAATCCTATATCTCTTGATATATTTTTTTTTAATTTCATATTTAACTATAAATATCTAGAAACATATCTTTTCCAATAAATTTAGATAAGATACAAGTCAATCCCCAATCTCATCGCGACGGGGGTGTTCCCTTTTTCAATAACATGAAAAAATTTTAAAAACGGTAGAATCCTCAAAATAGTCCCTCTATTTTTTCAAACAGGCCCTTTTTGTCCCTGTAGTATAATTTGAATCTTTTTCTCCTTTTATTTTTTAACTTTGGAACATTGAGTCCCTTATGCTAACTGGGGTTAAATTTTTTGTTAAATAATGCTCACGTGGCTTTGTTGAATTAAAATATTATTTTAAAATCAATTAAAAAATAAAAAAAACTTTAAACTGGTTCGGATCCGCCAATGATAGCGGATCCGAACCCAAACTTATCCACCTCCATCCTCCACCATCAAAGCTTCAATGGAGCTCCAACCTAAAGAATTCGGTATTTTTCCGGTGAGAAATTTGTTGCCGAAATCAATGTAAAGAAGCTTCTATAAAAACTAAGAAGCCTATAGTCCTTTAGGGATGCTTCAACTGACCTTGTTATCATTTAAAAGCAAGATTTGGAGTTGATGACACTGAGGTCAAGTCTCAGGGATGTAGCCTTCAAGAGAGTTCCTACTTAAATTTAAATGTTTGAGCTGCTGGAGATAACCAAACTCTTGTGGTATTTGCCCATGAAGGTTGTTGTCTGAGAGATGAATCCTTTAGAGGAATGTGAGGTTGGACAATGATGTTGAGACTTTGTCAGAGAGATAGCGACCGAGACCTTCGAGGCTCATTTCGGTGACTCTGGTAGGAAGCCGGTGGCTGCAAGTCACTCATGGCCACTTGCAAAAGTGAAGAGAAGAGTTCCATGAGGCCATTGCTTGAGTTGGATCAACAAAGGGGCGTGGGGGTGAGGATAGAGGGAGGAAGGAGGGAAGAGAAACTAGGGTTTAGATGAGTTCGGGTTTGGATCCGCTATCACTAGCGGATCTGAACCCGTTTAGAGGTTTTTTATTTTTTTAATTAATTTTAAAATAATATTTTAATTCAATAAATCCACGGCAGCATTATTTAACAGAAAATTTAACCCCAGTTAGTATAAAAGACTCAATGTTCCAAAGTTAAAAAATAAAAAAAGTAAAAATGTTCAAATTATATTACAGGGACTAAAAAGACCGGTTAAAAAAAATAGAGGGACTATTTTGAGAATTCTACCTTTTAAAAACTATATATAATTACATGAAGGTTCTTTATAAAAAACCAAAAAAGGTTGTTTCAACTGTAGAAACAGCATGCGGGAGTCATAAGATATGGTAATAAATAAATAAATAAATAAATAAATAAATAAGTAATTTTAATATATATATATATGAAAGAAACATATAAAAGAATTTGGATTAGTCAGTCAAATTAAAATTATTCAGGGACCAACAAATAATTTAACCAATAAATACCACTACCCATCGTATGACCCCCTTCATTTTCTTCTTCTTCGCTGTAATCCAATGGGTCAATCCTCAAGCAATCGAAGAAGAACAGAGTATTACCACCAAAACCCTGCCTCCTTCTCTCCGTCCTCCCACCCTCCTCCTCCTCCGCCTCCTGCCACTCCTCCTCCACCACCTCCTCCTCCTCCTCCTCCTCCTCCTGCTGCTGCTGCTGGTACTGCTCCCTATCCCTACTGCGCCCAGCAGCCGGCATCCAGCTATGGCCCCCCGATCCGATACTACAACCCCTTCATCGGTCGATCTGGCTACCCAGCGTACCTTCCAGGCGCCCAAGGCGGCGGATGGTGGCCTTCCAGCTCTGCTTCTGGCCCTTCATCGGCTTGGATCATGCCCCCTCCGCAGCCGCCTCCGCCTCCTTATGTGGAGCACCAGAAGGCCAAGACCATCAAGAATGATGTTAATCTCCACAAGGACACAATCCGGCTTGAGCCGGATGTGCACAGTCCTGATCACCATCTTGTCTCGTTCACTTACGATTCCTTGGTCGATGGAAGGTAGTTGATTCTTGATTTCTCTGGTTTTGAGTCTTATGCTTGGCTTTTGCCCATTTGGGATTTCTTTCGGTATTTGTTGTTGTTCATGTTGTTTGGGGATTTAGATCTATTATCTTTTCTATGTTCTTTAAGAATTTGGTTGGTTTCTGGTTTGAGAATTGACTCTCTTTATTTTATTGTGGTCTGCGCTCATTAGTGTAGAGAATTGAGGTGTAATATCTGATAGGTGGGTTGTTACAAGGCATTTGAGGATATTTTTCTCTAATTCTATTGACAATTTTGTTAGATTATTTTGCTCATCTTTAGTATTTTTGCTGCCACTAAGCTAAATGAACATGGTTGGATGTTGGCTTATCTAGGTTTAAAAACTACAAGAAAAAACTTTGAGAAACAGGTTAAAGTTTGTGAGGAAAACTGTGGTGCCTTTAAAACTGAGCATTTCGTCATGAGGCGATCAATTGAATAATAATACTTTTTCTTATGCATATAAAGGTCCTGTACTTGTCTATTTAAAATTGCATTCAGTGTTCACTATAATGAATAATGTACTGTTTTATATATAAAAAAATGTTGTAGCCCATAGTCATCCTGTTAAATTTAGCTTTGGTCTTATGGTCAATTTATGATTTTATTCGGAGAAAAGTAAAGCTGATACATAAGCATGGCCACAACTAATTCAATAATTAGATTAGTCTTCTTTTGAGGTAAAGAATTCATTTTTAGTACCCTTTCCAGATCATTCTTCCACTTGTTTAACAATTGTGTGTTGAACCTACTATCTACATTAACTCAAACTTTAGAGCAATTGGGGAAAATTATGTTTTGAGAATATTTGACAAAGATGGATTATGTTGCCTGAGTTTGAAGTATAAGAATTACCTCCATCATATTTAGAACTAGTTTATCTGCTGAAATAATGTGGATAAGAGGTCTAAGAAGTTGCAATGCAACCCATTTTTTTTATCGATGTTTAATTGGCTTTTGATAGTGTAATTTCTGTAATTTTATTTTGAGAAACTTCAGTGAGTTTCTTCTCATTTAACAATCTATGATAGACTTACCAAACCTTGGGCGCACTAAATAATCATCGAGGAAGTACATAGCTGTCAAAAAAGTTAAATCTTTTTTTTTCTATACTTTAAATTCTTTTTTTCCAACCAATTAGTGACTGGAACTTGTCTTACTCCTAGCACAAATTTGAGGATTTTAGACTATTGCAAATGGCCATAATTAGCTTTTGGTGGTGTAATTTCTGTCATCTACCTCTTGTCTTGTTGGTGCAATTATTTTTTTAAGAAATTGAGGGGGCTCGAGCCTTTCATTTAATTGGGAATCAAACTACTCAACTTAAGTCTCACAATCACTACTTATCATTGCACATTTAACTTTTGGTTAGTTTTCACACAGATCTTTCTTCAAAATATATAAATTTTGAAATAAAGCTGAATGCTTTGACAAAAACCTCAGGTAGGGTATATAAACATATTGCCAGACTGAGACCACATGCCCTGAAAGTTTTTTGACCTTATTTACTTACGTTCAATTATACTTATTTGTTTACATTGGTCTAAATTGGTTTTGTTAGTCACACATCTAGATCTAGTGCATCCTCTTGGAATTAGGAGTTATCCCTTATTCTTGATAAGGGAAGTTTATGTGCTCTTCCAATGGAAGTAGCACACTTTCATATGAATAGATCCTTCTCCTGTCTATTTGAACTTGTTATGGCTATCAAATTGTGCATTAGTGCTTTGTAATATATTTATCATAAAAGGACTGAGTCGTTGTCATGATTGCACCTCTGATTGTCATTCAAGTCTGATCTAAGGAAAATCTTGGTCTCTTGAAAGTGCAATTTCTCATGTTTTGAGACTTGGAACTTACATAGCTTGAAATGTGAATCATATGTTCCATCCCTTATATCATGATTGTACTAAAATATGGTAAACATCAGCCAAAATCCCCCAAGTGTAATGATAAGGTTGTGCGGGGGTAGTATAAGGGTTATGTTGTTTGTCATAATAATTGAGTGTTGCATCTTTATGTTGAAAGCCCATATGGAAAAGATCACTAGCTTACCCTTCAATCCAAATAGCATAGGGCATCAAAAATCCCCTGTGAATCAGTGACTGCCTCGAAATGCATGATACGCATGGGCACTGATGTTAAGAAGTGAATCACCTCATCAATCTTCTTGAGATGTTTGGGATCAGGCTGGTTTAAAGGAGTAGAGGATTCTATTTGTTGGATGATCCACATTTCCCTTCTGTTGGTAATGAGCACTTTGAACTATGCATTTAGTTAAGAACCATGAGAACCTGTCCTGTTGATGAAACTGTAGAATCAAGCTTTACCTTTGAGCTAGTATATTCCATCATACTGCCTCCTGCAGGGAGGTGCACTGCCAAGATCTCATCTGTCTATTCTTTTCCTTTTCTTCCACATTTCCATATTGCCACCAAAGAGAAACAGTGGGGACATACATTAGGGATTATATCAACTTGTTCCGACCTTGCTATGCTATGCTAGCATAAAGTAATTGAAATAATGGCTTTTATGCTTTGAATTGGAGCTTAATTGTTTCTGGCAAAGCTGCTTTAGAATCAGATAGTGATTTTTGGTTTTCGGTGAAATACGTTGAATAATTTTGTGGCTGATTGGGTCATTTATGGCTAAAATGCAATGTAAGGACAAAAAAATTGGAAAAGCTTAGTGACAAAGTTAGATGCATAATTCTGATTGTTAATCCATTATAAAAACTTTTATTCGACTTATATGCATGAAATTCGAGACTATCATAATGAAAAATTTGATTCGAATAAACTTTGGGAATTGTATTTTGTCAAGTTATTGGATTGCTGGAAGCACGATATTGAGAAGGGTTGTTGTACTTCTTTACTTGAAATGATGTTCAAGGAATGATACCTAACAGTCGTACTCTACCAACATTTTAACTAAATCTTTTCTTATTTTTTATGGCAGTGTCACCATCTTTTACTTTGCCAAGGAAGGAGCTGATTGCACTTTTTCCCCAGTATATCCTGATATCTACATGCCTGTAAATATACCTTTCCAAAAAGGTGTACATCAAAAATTCTGCCAGCCTTCAGGATCTGGAATTGATTTAGGGTTCTTCGAATCTGATGATCTCTCAAAGCCTTCATCTGAAGATGTGTTCCCACTGGTGATCTATGCTGAGGCATCCCCACCATCTCCTCCTGAAGAGATTGATCATTCTAAAGCTGCTTCTCGTGCACAGATTACTCTTGCCGTCATTGAAAGGAAAGCTGATGGGGCTTTTTTGGTGAAGGTGGTAAAGCAAATCTTGTGGATTGATGGTCAGCGTTATGAACTACAAGAGATTTTTGGCATAGGAAGTTCAGTTGAGACTGGAATCGATGGTAATGATGATGATAACGAAGATGATATTGGGAAGGAATGTGTAATTTGCTTGTCTGAACCGAGGGACACTGCGGTGCTGCCTTGTAGGCATATGGTAATGACTGCTACCGCCTCATTTTGCCCTCATTTTACTTTTTATTAGCAAAATGATCATATGGGGTCGGCATGTAAGTCTGGAAGTATCAAAGCTTAGATAACTTTGTTGTATTTTCAGTGTATGTGCAGTGAATGTGCAAAAGCATTGAGGTTGCAATCAAACAAGTGCCCGATATGCCGCCAACCAGTTGAGAAACTAATGGAGATTAAGGTGAAGAGGACGCTTGAACAATGATGCCAATTGGGCATCTTCTTTTGTATCTTTTGCAGTTACCTGTGAATATAAAATACCTGTCTAAAAAGAAGTCGGTTTCTTGCTATCCTGCTGTATATTTATAATTTAAAGGCATTTTAAAGCGTTCAAAATCACCATGTGAGATGACTCAAATGTTTTTGCCTCCGTTGAGGGCAATATCTGGTGTTCATAAAGATTTACATTCTTTGGTTGTTTATCATCAGTCATTGTTTTTCATTTTAAATTTCTTTCTTTTGAATTTGTTCCATTTTTAAGGCCCTCACAATCTGAATGCAGTGGTGTTGCAAGATTTGAAGCCATATTATGTTGTAATTTTCAGCATTCTTCTATTGAAATCTAGAATGAGTACTTTCAACGCGGTAGCATTATATATTAGGGATGTGGATTCCAGTTGCCTATGGTGTTGCAAGAGAGGAAAAATAAAAAAGTAAAAAATAAAAAAATTTTAACTTTGTTAAGTAGATAATCTAATTTTTTGTGTCATTTAAAATTTATAGCAGCCCTTTCTATGTTGTAAGTGGTTATGCTAGGATTATTACATATTTACATTTACTGTAAAAAAGAAAAAGGAAATTAAAAATCATAACATGGAATTAGTAAAGGCTGGTTTAGTCATTGTTTAGATGAGTGCATGTGTATGTATTTATAATATTGTCTAATATAATAAAATGGTATATATGCATATATTATTCATACCAATTTACTCACAGCTTACTAAACATACATTACTCTTCTGTTTTTTCTGTTTGCTAACTTTAACTAATTTAATTGATTTTTTGAGCTCAATTTTGAAAATAAATAAATTAATAAATTTTTGTTGTTGTTCGGATTTTGAGGTGATAATGCGATTAATTTCTATGGGGAAGATCGAGGATTTAATGGTTTGTGTGGATTGACTTTTCTATATTGTCACAAAATAAAATAAAATATTAGATATCATATGAAAACTAGAATCTTTTCTTTAGTTACAACTTCAAAAACCAAACACGGAGATCATTGCCATCTTTCTCTCCAACGAGGCCTCCTTGCCTTTACACCACATTCCTTTTATTACCAAGATATTTATTACTAAGATATTTCAAGCCACTAACAATGAGGTGATATGAAAATTAACAAACATACTCATGTGTCGTGAAATAAATTAATGTCACAGCTTATCACTATTTAAATACTAAACTATGTTAGAATAGCAAACAAACTTCCATAATCAATCACTTGTACTAATTTATATAATTAATTTAAATTGTATAAGCAATTGAGTGATTATTCTCATTTGGTTGCATGGTAATGAATATTAGATCAAGTTTTTCAATCATTATAAAATAACCATGTTAATACAATATCAACAAAAATATTTTACTCAAATAATGATAGGGGTGTTGACTAATTTCCTATAAAATATACATTGTTGGATGCATTGTGGTTAACAAGTTTGATAGATTTTTTTTCACTATTGAATATTTACTAACCCTAAAAGCATCTCAAGCATACGGAAGAAGTGATTAAATTTTAGATCACTAATATATTAAACATTAGAGTAGTAATAATACTCATGCTTCAAATTATTAAATATTACATCCCATATATTGTGTACATAATTTTTTGATGCAGTATTAATTGTTATTTTAGACATGGACATTGATTATATGTATGAGTTGGAAGAGCTTCAACCATACGCAATGCACATGTATAATTTTTTCATTGTAAACATCATAGTTTGTGTATGATAAGATACCATGCTTTTAGAAATAGTATGGTTGAACATAAAATCCGGACAACATCAAAAAGATGACAAGCAATTTGACTATCTCGATCATGTGGTTTACGAAAGTGATGCTAAATGAATTGATAAATTGCGTATGGATCGACATAATTTTCATAGATTATGTCAATTATTGATTACGACCGGTGTGCTACAAGACACTTGAAATGCCATGTTTGAAAGATGATTGCGATGTTTTTGAAAGTTGTAGCACATCATATGATAAATAGGATAACTAAATTTGACTTATTATGGTATGGTAAGATAGTTGGCATTTCCATACTATTTTGAGATTAGCCATGGTGTCCCTCTTACCTTTTCCCATTCCCACAGCTATTCCCTCAACCAAACATTACTTTGTTCCCATCTCCAATCCCACATCGATCCCTACTCCCACCCCCAATTCCCATCTCTATTCTCATAACCAAATGTGGCGTAAATGTCTTAAACGACAAATAAATAGAAGTCCACATAGGTGCTTTTAATCTACCTAATTTCTTGCTACCAAAGGGTATTAATTGATGAGGGACAACATAATATTAACATTCTTATATAATCTTTTTTATCGAAGAATAATTCTACTTGATTTTAAAACAAAAAAAGTGGTTATCCAATATATTAATTAAAATTAGCATGTATTTTGTTGATGTAAAAATCCATTTTCCCCCTAGGATGAGCAAAGTTCTCAATCAACGAATTAAAAATAAAGAATAATCTTCAGAATTTATGGGATACAATTCACCTCTCTTTGGACAAGTCATTTTTTCCTTTTGCAAGCTACGAGATTGATTCTCAACTCCAATACTAGTCTATCTCCACACTGACTGGTTTTTTAAAGAAAAAACTAGCAAGACATTGATGTCACGCTCTAAACCTGGTTGAGATGAATCCAACATACTAGTAAATGGATTCATACCCACAGAGCTCAGACCCAGTGAGCTTGCAACACCTTAGAACCTATCCTAAGGCAGGGAAATATAACAACCCTAGAGAAAAACAAAGATATAAACTTTAAGGATACAACATAGTTCAAAAATGCATAGAGTCCAACATACAAGACCTGGGGTCGGGAACAAACAAATACAACAACTCAAACACTCCACTAGGGAAACACCAACTATTGACAACCTTCTAAGTAACTCGTTGATTTACTATTCCTAATCTAAAACATATTTAAAATAAATTTATGAGCTTGCTAATCCAATAAGTAATTCATTAAAAACATATTTGGGATCAAAAAGCTTTTTCAACTCAATTTCAAATTTCAAGAACAATCAAACCTAGACTGTTACGAGCATCATGACTAGAGGCGAAGACATTGGCATTAGGAGAAGCGGTCGCAGGAATCGAGGGGTCCCAAATGACAAGTTCAGTGATTTTGTGACCTTTTTGCTGAATGAAGAGGAGCAGCAGCATCGTGATTAGTTAATTAGTGGAATGATTAGTACTATGATTAGTTAGATGAATGAAATGAATTGTAATTCTGGAAATCGAGGTTGTTAGAAAAAGGGATAGCCCATAATGTAGTGTCCTGGCAGATATCATGTTTGTTAAAATGCCTCACTAGCAGTCTGTTACAATGACTGTATTGATCCCTATAAATGGGGTATAATGAATGATGAAATCAAGGAATATTTGCCATATCTTTCCCCTCTTCTTCTTCTTCTTCTTCTTCGTCTTCTTCTTCTCATTCTTTACCCTTCTTCTTCATTGCCCGACCTGCAAAAATTTGGTGCTTTCAATGAGAGCATGACGAACGGCAGGATGACTCGCTCATGCCCGATTGACGAGCACCTATCATCAATGGCCGATCAGCTCGCCCGCCATGACTCCGTCCTCATGAAGCTCGAGTCACTCTATTCCACCATCCAACAACACTCCGAATCAGTCGAGCTCATCCATAAGAGCAACTTTGAATCATTCGATCTCCTCCGCAACTCCCTAGATTCCCAACAAGCAGTTATGGCGGAGATGATTGTTAAACTACAACAGCTAGACAAAAACTCCATTCCACCAGGCACAACCACCCCTCCTTCCACTTCCTTCTTCACCACCACTTCCTTTCATGCAATCAGATCATAGTCGTAGCTAGTTCGCCTGGCTTCTTTCTGCAAAGTCGAGCCAGATGGAGCCCAATTTTATCATCTAATCATTGAGTCCACTGACCCAAACTCTAGCCCGATGATTGGACCTCACGCACCCATTGTCTTCCTTAACAAATTTCACTCTCTTCTTCATCAGTATGGTGATATCTTTAGCATTCCGACGGGTTTACCTCCGACCAGAGCCCAAGACCACCGCATTCCGTTAAACATTGGAGCACCTCCAGTTAATGTCAAACCTTACCAATATCCCTATTTTTAGAAGTCTGAAATTGAATGGCCCATTTGAGAGATGTTGTCTGAAATTGAATGGCTCATATGGCCAAGTACAAGGCCCTTCTTTTCTCCGGTGTTGTTAGTAAAAAAGAATGATGGCACTTGACTATTTTGTGTCAATTATCGGATGTTGAACTCCGTGACGGTGAAGGATCACTTCCTGATTCCTACGATGAAGGAGTTGCTCAATGAGATCGCTGGCTCACGCATCTTCTGCAAGCTTGAGCCGTGCGCCGGGTATCATCAAGCCAGAATTCACCCAAGTGATGGGGAGAAGCTGGCTTTTGGAACTTATGAAAGGCACTCTGAGTTTCTCGTCATACCCTTCAACTTGACAAACTCGCCTTCAACTTTGCAACCAGTGATGAATTCCACATTCAAGCAAGTACTCCGCAAGTTTGCGATGAGTTTTTTTACGATATCTTTATATATAGCCAGGATTGGGACCCACACCTAGCTCATCTCAACGAGGTTTTTTGTCAGCTCCGAGCTCACCAGCTATTCGCCAAGCTCTCCATACATGAATTTGGATGCACTTCAATTGGTTATTTGGAGCATATTATCTTTGGAGAGGGTGTCTCTATTAACCCGGTGAAAATTCAGGCGATTAGGGACTGCCCCGTACTGACAACGGTGAAAGTTTTGTGCGGGTTCTTTGGCCTCTGTGGTTATTATCAATGTTTTGTTCTTCACTACACCTCCCTAGCATCTCCACTAATAGAGCTTTTGGGGAACAATGCTTTCGTCTAGACTCCGGCAGCTACATACGCTTTCCAGGCCTTAAAAGATGCCTTGAAGCATACACCTGTCCTTCAATTGCCAAACTTCAACGCCCCATTTATCATTCAGACTGATGCATCTAGGACAGGCTACGGTGCGATTCTGATGCCAAGACTACAGGCTACCTTTATGTACTGGTGGGGGATTGTTCGCCATTACTAAAGTAATGAAGAAATGGTGCCATACTTCTTGAACACCGCTTTTTCACTCAATCGGATCATCAGAGTCTTCGCTCCCTGCTTCATCAGACAATCCAAACGCCTGAGCAACAGAGATAGCTTTGCAAACTGTTGGGTTATGACTTTCATATTGAGTACATGCCAGGAGTTCTCAGTAATCCGGCTGACGCCCTGTCTTGGGTGACCGGAATTACCTACCATGCTTTGTTTGCCAACTCCAGTCCTCAACTCATTCTGTGGGATGCGATCCGTATGGCTTATACCGCTCATCTAGAAACAAAAAAGCTGTTGGCTGCTATGATTGAAGACCCCGGCTATAAGGGTTGATGACCTTACACTTGGTCAGCGGGTATACATTTCAACATAGGCCAAGCCACGAGGGAGCACAGCTGCGTGGATTGGGTAGCGCGCGGTTAGAGAGAGGCGTGTGTTGTGTCGTGACCAAGAGCGGGTGAAATATCCTACACGATCATGTGCTGAGACGGTGAGACGCGCGCATGCTGGACCGTGGGCATGCGCGTGACCGATGAGCGCGTGGGGCAGGCGCACCCATACCAAGAGTCAAGTGTTGCAGACTTAGATTATTTAGAGTGTGGATCTTTAGCAAGTCTAGGCGGGGCGGGACACTTGATCAGGCCGAGAGACCCAGATGCTGATTCCGGATTTGACATGTCTTACGCAGGCGTATGCAAATAGACACGCGGTCAGGAGCGTGGCCGAGCCAGGGGCGAGGATGGCACACGGTATTACCGTGTGTGACCGGTATTGCTATGCGTTGTGACAAAGGGTGGTTGGTTGAAGCTACAGTCACGTCGGTGGACACTGCAACCTAAGTGAAGTCAGGGACTTCACGCCATACCTGTATTGGGCATGGGGCTCAATTAACCTTGGGGAATTCGGGGTAGCTCTTGTAATAGGGTCTAGTGTGTCTTTGGGAGGAGACAAGGCCTCTTGGTGATGGATTTTTGCCATGGTTGTAAACATTTCTCAATCTAAGAGAGTTTATGTTTTTCTCTTTCAAAATGGGTTTTATGTGTCTTGTTTCTCGTACCGTGAATATTTTCTGGTTTTGCTCAATTCCTTTATTTCGTTGTGCTTGTGATGCAAACCAGAATTCACTAACTGTTCTTGCAAGAAAGGCTGACCTGTCTCTATGGTGCATGTCAGGTGCATCACGGCCCAAGGTGATCTGTTGAGGCAATGACACCGGCCAACATCCAAATTTCATGATTTCAAATGGCATCTTATTCTTCAAGGGCCAAGTATGGATTCTTGCCATTTTGGCACTTCAACCTCTGTTACTGGCTGAATTCCATGCTACGGCCACCGGTGGACATGATGGTATACAACGAACTCTAACTCGCCTCACAGGTGTTTTGTACTAGCTGGAGCTCTGGTGCTCTATTTACTACTTTGTGACATGATGCACTGTTTGTCAAGCAACCAAAACTTTTAGTATGGCCCTGCAAAGGTTGCTATAGCCTCTCCCCATCTCTGAAAAAATATGGAATTTTGTGTCGATGGACTTCATAGTTAGCCTACCTCCATCCAATGGGAAGACAACCATTCTGGTCGTCGTTGATCGACTATCAAAGCACCCTCATTTCTCTACATTAGACCCTCAATTTACTGCACCCAAAGTCGCTGACATTATGGTGAGGGAGGTCATCAAGATACATGGAATTCCAACTCAAATTGTCTATAACCAGGATCCTGTGTTTATGAGCAGCTTCTAGCGCAACTCTTCAAACTTCAGGAGACCATGTTAGCCCATAGAAAAGCTTACCATCCTCAGTTGGATGGGCAAACCAAGGTGCTCAACCGTTGCATTGAAGATTACTTACGGTGCTTCACCGGAGATAATCCCCATTCTTGGTCGCGCTACTTGCCGTGGGCAAAGTGGCATTATAATAAGGCGTGGCACTAGGCAATTACAATGACTCCCTTCGAGGTGGTGTTTGGTGGCACTCCACCATCATTGATCGATTACTTTGCTGACACGTCTTCAGTTGCCATGGTGGATGACTTGTTAGCATCCTGAACAGACCTCCTCAAGGCGTTGCGCGAGAAGTTGAGTCTCACCCAGCATCGGACACCGAATCAAGTCAGTGCAGACAGGATTGATATACAATTCCAACAGGGTGACTAGATCTTGCCCACTGCCAGACTTGGTTAGCATGGCGGCCATCTCAAAAGCTCTCTTGAAGGGTTTTTGGGTTATTTCAGGTTGATGAAGAGATTGGGGAAGTGGCGAATTGTTTAAGTTTATCAGTCAGTGCCAAATTACATAATGTATTTCATGTCTCATGGTGGATGGCGACCCCACCATTGACACTAATCCCCTACCTGAAGAATTTATTAACCAACGACCATTGGTAAGGCCCACATCTATCCTGAAGTATAGAGATGTCAGTAAGAAAGGGAAGGCTTTCTCTCAAATTCTGGTGAAATGGGGTGATCATGTTGAGACTGATGCCACATGGGAGGATCTTGTAAGATTCTGGGACACATTTCCTGAATTCACCCTTGAGGACAAGGTGATGGCACCAGCATTAGGTAAGTGGCCACAGAAATCGGGTGGTCCCAAGCGACCAGTTCAATAATTTTGTGACGACGTGATGAATGAAGAGGAGCAACAGCATCGTGATTAGTTAATTAGTGGTATGATTAGTACTATGATTAGTTAGATTAATGAAATGAATTGTAATTCCAGAAATCAAGGTTGTTAGAAAAAGGAATGGCCAATGATGTGGTGTCTAGCAGATATCATGTTTCTTAAAATGCCTCATTGGCAATCTGTTACAATGATTGTATTAATCCCTATAAATGGGGTACAATGAAGGTGAAATCAAGGAATATTTGCCATATCTTTCCTTTGTTTCTCCTCTTCTCCTTCTTCTTCTCCTTCTTCTTCTCCTTCATCTTCTTCTTTTTTTAGTCTTTTTCTTCATAGCTAGGCTTGCAACATAAACATAGATTTAGCAAAGACTTATGCAAAATGCAAGATAAGGTAATTCATCTAAGTTATAGTTCTAAAGCATTGTCATTCTCAGAACACATCGAAACCAAAATCGTACAAGTATAAAACTTTCAAAAATCAAAGTATATGTCTTCAAATTTACTATGGATATTAGAGGTCATTTATTTATCTCCTATGACCCAAGTGAGCATATGAAAAATCATTTATTTATCCACAAGGTCTCAAGCCAACATATCAGAAGTCATTTACTTATCTGTGATAACCCCAAATTGAAATCAAAAGTCATTTTATTCACCCTCCATGACCCGAATTATAATATCAAAGGCTGTTATTATTTCACTAATGAACCAGTGTGAAATTATAGTTTTATTTTCCAAAAATTCATGCCGACAAGATTAATGTTTGACTCTCATTTACAAAGTTAAGCATAGCTCATTTAAGAACTAAAATTATTGACATGCAAAATAAATCCCAAAGCTGAAGTCTAGAAATATGCATAAGTTTTCCCAAATTTGGATACAAGTAGAAATACAGACATGATTCCGCTTTAAACAAAATAAGTTATTTATTTTTAAATAAGTAAATAGATTGATAATTTAACCAACATAAACAAACAAATAATTGAATAAATAATAAATAGGTAAATAGTCAAGGGATAGAATAAAAAAATAAGTAAATAAGCAAAGAAAATTATAATAACAAATGGAATAAGCAAATAAGAAATGAATAAATAATTATTAATAAACAAATAATTATTTTCTCAAAAGTTAATTAATAAATTAATAAATAATTAATACTTAATGATAATAAATAAGTTAATTAATACTTAATGATAATAATTGAAATAATTAATAAATAAACAAAGAATTGAAAAAATATTTATTTTCTCAAAAGTTAGGTCAATAAATAGATAACTAGATAATAATCGAATAACTATTCATAATTTACCAGAACTGTTTATAATTTCCAAAAATAAAGGAATTCACATGGATTACTTGGCATGAGTGTAACCCCAAGACATCACTTGAATACCAATGCCAACTTCCTCAAAATGGTTCTATTTAACAAAGATGTCCATACTAAAATTTCACCTTAAAACTACTAAGTCAAAATCCAAACAAATCATGATCGGTACAATAAGGAGACACAAGGATGAATGGGCAACTCATAGGTAGGGGTGAGCAAAAATGCTCCGATGATTCAGTGATCCAATTCAATTTACATTTTTTGACCTGAATTATTCAGATACCTGATTCAAAAAAGTATCGCAAAGCCAATCTGAATTTTTAAGATGAAAACAAAATAAGATCCAGGTAGGGAGAAATTAAAAACCGGATGAAACTTAATCCCTAATCTAAATTTCTAATTTCTTTTTTAGTAAAAGAAAAAAACATAAAAATCCCTAATCTAATCCCTAATCCCTTTAGGTTTAGATGAAACTTAAATTTGCATGAGAATATCCGATATCGTGTTTGATTTAAACTAGGTATCCGGTTTTCAATATCCAATTTAACAAGGATCGGATATGGATGAAATTTTTGCTGATCAAATTGGATCCGGTAACTAGTATTTCTCACCAATAAGGAAGTGAATATAAACCTAAGGCATAAGTGCAATTTGATGCTAACTAAACTCCAAAGTCTAATAAACATGGCCACTAAACGAAATTACAAAATGACAAAGCATTTAAGCAACTACCAAAGTGAGGAGTTATAGGAACTTGGGAAAGCAAGACACTATACATAGCACATTTCAATGCAAGAGCACAATAAACTTATTATGTATTAATGACCATCCGAAAGGTTAATTGGTACCCAAGTCTCTGCGTGAACTCTTTGCAAGTGGTGAGAATTCAACTCATGGGTGAGGGCACATTTTTGGGAGTATGAATAGTTATTGTGCACAGGTGACTTTTAATAAATTTTACGGGCCTTTTGATGAATATTTTCCTCAAATATAACTTTTTATATTTAGGAAAATGGTCCAATCTATGGGCATTTAATAAATATAGGGTTTTAAACATATTTTTCTAAAATATATTCTATATATATTAATTTATAAAAAATCAAAGGGCAGATTAATAAAGTTTTGCAAATTTGTATTACTATATAATCTAATTTATAAAATATCCATGGGCCAAATAATAAAATTTTGCAAATATTTTATTTCTAAAACTATATATATACAACAATAGACACATAGAATTAAAGCTCACGCATCAACAATGACATCGCTACCACTAAGTATTAAGAGAATTCAAACCAAAGCACATAGATGTGGATGCTAAATAACTAGGTGTCTATACAGGTATCGACATGAAGGTCATGCATGCAGGTATCCAGAAGTCTAACCTCTAAAACATGACTGCAAAACATGGCATATACTGCATCTAATTTTTACACCAATTAAGGAAGCAAAGCCAAGGACCTTTCACTTGTCAATGACTATAGCAACGGAAAACTGCTCTCAACCTCACCACTAACCTTTCCAAGCAGTAGCACCAATTGAGATCCAGGTTTCTAACCACTTTAAGAGCAAGAAAAGTGAACAAAAACAAGAGATCATAGCTACACTGGGGTGGGAGAAAAAGTTTAACAAAAAATAAATAAAAAAACCTCAAATCCAAGCTTTGGTTTTCATAACAAAAGAAAGATGGTGAAAGAGGAGGTCAACAATTGAGATTAGTCCAATCCTTTGGCTATAGAAGACTGGAATGGGATTAAAGAAAATGAGGAGAAAAAGTTTTAATATCTATGGTGGTAGAATGCTCCTTAGAGTCTTCTTCCTACTTGGTCAATTATCCTCACCTCATTGTTTACTTAGTTTCTCTCCTTTGGTAAGTCGTTTTTCCGCCATTAGATAGTAAGGCGGTCTTTAATGCCTTTCGAAGAGGTTATTTTTGTTAAATCAAGACAAATACAAGCTGCAGTTTTCAAGGTTTACAAGCCATCCACCAAGTTGCAGACACTTCTCATCTACTAAGAAGCAATTCATATGTAAACAAGATGATAATGAGGTACAGAGTGTACCAAACTTAATTGAGCTGATCTAGACAAAGATCTCAATTTTATAGATGTTGATATGCTTGAACAAAGGAGGAGAATATCATCAAAGCAATGTTCGGCACATAAGTAATGTGGCTCTTTGACTGTCTGCTAATAGAAAAGGGGCTATAATCCCCTGTTTTTAATACATACCTTATAAGATGAACTTTGATCAAAGATTGGCACATCTCAAGACAACACACTTGATACAAACCACTAGATTAAGAAACCACATCTCAAGACAAACCACAAACATTAATAACCAAACATAACATAATATAAGTTTAACTTACTAACACCCCTCCTTAAACTTGTAAGCTAGTCTTTCACAACTCCGAGAGCTACTCTGAATTTGCAGAAATCTTCAAACTTCAAGGCTTTAGTAAATATGTCAGCCACTTGATCTCTTGATTGCACATACTTCAGATGAACTTTCTTCCTTCCAATGCATTCTCTGATAAAATGATATTTAGTATCTATGTGCTTGCTTCTTTCATGAAAAGTTGGATTTTTTTCCAAGAGCAATGGCTGATTTGTTATCCACATAAACTTCAATTGCTGTATTTTGCTCAAGTTTCATATTGTCAAGCAGATTTCTTAACCAAATTGCATGCCAAACACAGGAGGCACATGCAACATATTCACCTTCACATGTTGATAGAGTGACAATTGGTTGTTTCTTTGAACTCCAAGCAAATGTAGTACAACCCATGAAAAATACAAAGCCACTTGTGCTTTCCTGTCATCAACATCGCCTCCCCAATCATTGTCCCTAAACCCATACAATCTGAAATTATCTCCAGCAGTTTAAAACATGCCATAATTCAGTGTCCCTCTAATATAATGAAGAATTCTTTTGGTTGCTTTCATGTGATTCATTGTAGGTGTTTCCATGTAGCGACTAATAACACCAACTCCATACAATATATCGGGTCTTGTGCAAGTTAAAAACCGTAATCTTCCAACCAGTCTTCTAAACAGAGTGGGATTTACCTTTTCAGCATTATCTAACCTTGAAAGTTTGATTCCACACTCCACTAGTGTGGAAATGGAATTACACTTGTCCATCTTGAATTCCTTTAATATAGCTTTTGTATAAGTCTTATGAGAAAGGCAAATTCCCTCTGCGCTTTGTTTTACCTCAATGTCAAGATAGTAGGACATAAGTCCCAAATCTGTCATCTCAAATCTTTCGGTCATTTGTTTCTTGAATTCTTCAAACATCAACTGATTATTTCCAGTGAAAATCAGATCATCAACATATAAACAAGCATATAAAACATCTCCATTTTTATTCTCCTTCATATATAAACCATGTTCATATGGACTCTTTTGAAAGCCATTTTTCTGGAAGTATTCATCAATGCAATTGTACCAAACCCTTGGAGCTTGTTTAAGACCATACAGTGCTTTCTTCAACCTCAACACCTTGTCTTCTTGTTCTTCAATAATATATCCTTGTGGCTGATTCACATAAACTTCTTCTAAAATTCCATTTAAAAAGGCTGATTTTTCATCCATCAAATATAGCTTCCATCTTTGTTGAGCTACCAATGCAATGATCAAAGGAATTGTCTCCAACCTGACCACTAAAGCAAAAACTTCATCATAATCAATTCCTGCCCTTTATGTGAATCCTTTTGCTACAAGATGGGCTTTATACTTTTCAACTTCTCCTTTAGAATTTTTCTTTGTTTTGTAGATCCATTTTACTGCTATAGGGTTTTTCCCTTTGGGAAGAGCTACTAACTCCCAAGTATCATTCCTTCTAATGGCTTTAATTTCTTCATTCATAGCCATTTTCCATTTATCATCTTGGACAACTTCTTCAAAAGATATTGGTTCTACATCTGTAAATAAGTAGAACAATGTAGAATCATTAATTTCCTCCTTTTCTTCATATATTTCAGCCACACTACGCATACGAGGTGGCCTTTCTGAGGAGCTTGGAGAAGACAGAGCTGATTGATCTATTTGTGTTGCTCGATGAGGAGTTTGTGGTGTAGAGGTAGTAATAACATCTTCAATTTGAAATTGACCATCTACCAATGACTCATCAAATAAAGGTAGGAAGTTGTAGCTTTCATCTTGAGAGATATTCCACTACCAAAAGGCTTCTTCATCAAATTTTACATCCTTGCTGATAATTGCCTTGCCATTTTAAGGATTATAAAATTTATAACCTTTTAAATTCTGAACATAACCTACAAACACCAACTTCTCACTTTTGTCATCAAGTTTTCTCCTTGTCTTATCAGCAACATAAACATATCCAATACTACCAAATACTCTCAAATGAGAAATATTTGGTTTCTTGCCACTCCAAGCTTCGTGTGGTGTCTTCAGTTTCAATTTCTGTGTGGGACTTCTATTATTTATGTAGACTGCACATGCTACTGCCTCTGCCCAAAACTCCTTTGTCATTAGCTTGCTATTCAACATGCTACGGGCCATATTAAGAATTGTTCTGTTTTTTTGCTCGACTACACCATTCTGTTGAGGTGATCTTGGCACAATTAATGAATGCCGAACACCAAGATAATCCCAAAACTGATTAAATGGTTTTGATGTGAACTCCCTTCCTCGATCAGTTCATAAGGCTTTAATTTTATGACCACTTTCATTCTCCACTTGAAATTTAAATTTCTTGAAGACTTCAAGTGCTTCAGATTTTTCCTTCAAGAAATAAACCCAAGTTTTACGAGAATAATCATCAATAAACAAAAAGAAATACTTGTTCTTTCCAAAAGATCCTGGTTGGAGTGACCCACATACAACATTAAGTGCTTTTGAGGCTCGAAAGAATGACTCCTTTGGAAAACACATTCTTAACTGGTTTCCATACATGCAACATTCACAAATTTGTTTTGGATGATTTATGTATGGCAAACCATACACCATCCTTTTTTTAAAAAGCTGCTCCAAACCACAAAAGTTTAGATGACCCATTCTGAGATGCCAAAGCCATGAAGGATCACCCACTGAAGTCTTCAAACACATAGGACTGTCATAATTGATTTGCAACTTGAACATATTATTCATTGATAGTGGTACCTTTGCAAGTAGCCTCCCTTTTTCATTTCTCATAACCAACCCTTTCTTATTCATATTAATTTCATACCCTTTTCCAATAGCTTCCCAATACTCAAAATATTTGTTTTTAGGGCTGGAACATAATAGGTTTGAGAAATAAATTGATGATCACCATCTCTTGTTCTAATAAGTATATCACCTTTGCCCATTACTGGCACTTTTGCCTTATCTCCAAAAGAGATACTGCTTTTAACACTCTCATCAAGACTGCCAAATAGGTCTTTGTTGCCAGTCATATGGTTACCAGCTCCTGAGTCAAGGTACCAAAACTTAATGGTTTTTTCTTCATATCTATTGTAAGTTAACAATAAAATTGACTCTTCACTTTCCTCAGCTTCCACAAAATTTGCTTTGTCATTCTTGCAAGTCTTCACCCTACAATTTACTGCAATGTGCCCAAATTTTTCATAGTTGTAGCACTTTACATTGGTGTTTTTACTGCGCCTATGACCACTTTGAAACTAGCCACCTCTGCCTCTTCCTCTGAAATTTTGCTGTCTAAAGTTCACCTCTTCATCATTAAAAAATGTCCTACCTCCTCTGCCTCTTCCACGATTTCCATGAAATCGACTTTGACCTCTACCTCTTGCTCTTCCTCGACCTCATCCTCTGCCTTTAATAAATTGTTGCTGTGATTCTCCATTTTCTCTCAAATCTAGCTTTGCCTGTAATGCATGAACAACATTTTTTCTCTCTTCTTCAATCTCTCTTCATGAGCTTGTAAAGAACCCATCAACTAATCTATTGTCATTGATTCCAAATTCTCTGATGCTTCAATAGTTGTCACTATATAGTCAAATTTTGATGTCAGTGAGCGAAGAATTTTTTCAATCACTCGAAACTCTTCTAAAGTCTCTCCATATCTCCTTAACTGGTTGACAGTTGCTTGGACTCTGTTGAAACATCCTCAATAGTTTATGATTCCTTCATTTTTAGAGTTTCATATTCACCTCTCAGGGTTTGTAGATGGACTTTAATCACTTTATCTTTCCCTCTGAAAGAGTTTTGTAGGATTTCCCATGCATCCTTTGCACTTGTTGCTGTAGCAACCTTTCAAACATGCTCTCATCCAAGCACATATGAATGAGGGTTAGTGCTTGTTGGTCCTTTCTTGCCTTCTGAAAAACATCACTCTGGGAAGCTATCAACCCTTCCTCATTTGTTGGCTGCTCACAACCCTTCTCTACAATCTCCCACACATCATGTGATCCAAACAAAGCTTTCATTCTAATACACCAATTTTCATAATTCTCCTTTATGAGCTTTCGGATTTGAAATGGAAACATGTTGTTTATGATTTCAAGTAACAAGTCACTTTTTCCTTCAAATAGATCTCTCAATTGATGGATCAATTGTAACTATGGCTTATACCACCACCACACAAGTTGCGATTCAAGAAAATTTGCCCAAATTAGAAGAAATTTGAGGTCTGATCTATAGTAACCAGAAATTGGAGTTTTAGGCCGGCACAAGAATCGGTAGCTTTGATTCCACAATGTTAAATCAAGACAAATACAAGCTGCAGTTTTCAAGGTTTACAAGCCATCTACCAAGTTGCAGACATTTCTCATCTACCAAAAAGCAATTCATATGCAAACAAGATGAGAATGAGGTACAGAGTGTACCAACTTAATTGAGCTTATCTAGACAAAGATCTCAATTCAATTGATGTTGATATGCTTGAACAAAGGAGGAGAATATCATCAAAGCAATGTTATGCACATCACTAAAGTGGCTCTTTGACTGTCTGCCAATAAAAAAGGGCAACAATCCTTTTTTTTTAATACATACCTTATAAGATGAAGTTTGATCAAAGATACGTACATCTCAAGACAACACACTTGATACAAACCACTAGATTAAGAAACCACATCTCAAGACAAACAACAAACATTTATAACCAAACATAACATAAAATAAGTTTAACATACTAACAATTTTCTCCAAGTGATGGCCGTTTATCCGTGGTTTCCCATTGAATAAGATGAAAATAAAAAAAAATAAAAAAATAATCAGTCACAAAATTAAACATATACCACATATTACTTTAAAAGTCCTATAAAATAATCCAGCTTTAGTTCAAGCTTAAGTCACTCTCTGATCAAATTGGAACAAACTCACAAACATCTAATAACCTCTCATCCTCATCCTTTCTTCTAATACTTTTTGTCTTCTTCCTTCCCAACCCAAACTTCTATAAATACCAAACAGCTAGTACTTCCTTATCCTCATCCCCATCCATGGCCAAATCCACTCCTCTCTTCTCTTCTAAACCAATACCAACTATTCTTGTTCTCCTCTTATTTCAACCTCTGCTCTCCATCCCTTCTCCACTCCCTTTGTTCTCTCCGATAACCAAACACCCATCCACTCTCCTCTACACTACCACTATCTACATCCACCCTCCTCCACACCCCCTCCATCTCCTCATCCACCTTGGCTCCTCCTCCTCCTTTCTCCACTGCTCATCCAACTACACCAACTTCTCTCGTCCCCTTTTCTGCAACTCCTCATCTCGCTGCTTCTCTTGCACTCACAACACATGCTTTCTTCTATCACAAAACCCCATTTCCCACCGTACTAAACTCACCCCTGCCATCCAAACAATCCTCTCCCTCCCATCCACTAATGGCCATGTCCCTGTTTCCTTCTCCTCTATTCCCCACCACTTTTTCTCTTGCTCACCTCCCTCTCTTCTCAAAGGCTTCCCTAAGTTTACATCTGGACTTCTCTCTTTAGGGTTCTCCAACTCCTCATTCCCTTCACAACTCTCCTCTTCCCTTTTCCTTCCCACCATCTTCACCTTGTGCCTCTCTGGGTCTCCCTCAGCACCAGGGATAGTCTTTTTTGGCTCTTTTGGTCCTTTCTTCTTCCCCCCTCTTCCCAATTTTGACATCTCCCAGTCCTTAACTTACACTCCTCTTCTCCCCATCCACAATGAGTACTACATCAACCTTATTTCCATCAAAGTGGATGGCCAACCAATTCCATTCAAATCCTCAAAAGCTAAACTAAGCACAGTGCAACCTTATACATCCATGCAAACGCATATATATGAATCTTTCTTGAAGGTTTTCACACTCGAAGCTGAGAAAATGAAACTTAGAACGATTGATCCTGTGAAACCATTCAGTGCTTGTTATAGTGCAGAGAGTGTAAGTGGTTCTGTTGTTGGACCTAGTGTGCCAACCATAGATTTTTCGCTTCATGGAAATGATGATGTTTGGAGGCTTCATGGGGCAAACTCAATGGTGTGGGTGGAGATGGGAGCAGGATTGTGTTTGGCTTTCGTTGACGGAGGTACTGAAGTTGGAGATGCACCCATTGTTGTTGGAGGACATCAAATGGAGGATTTCTTAGTGCAGTTCAATTTGGAAGGGATGACAGTTGGGTTTAGCTCTTCTTTGCTTGCTAGTGGAACCTCCTGCTCTAATTTCAATTTCACTGTTTCTTCTTGATTTAGGAATAATTAAATAAATATTTGAATTTACTATTGTCTTAATTTGTTTGTTGAGTTCTTCTAGCATGAAGTTTCACTACTAAATCACATCCTAAATACAATCATTAACAATAAATTTAATCGTCAAGCAATTAATTCAACAGCAAAAGATTGAAAAACATATATAAACTCAATTTTTAGAAGGGACTAACCATTAACTTTGAAATATTTCTTGTTGTTATTGTCACGCCCCAGCCCCAAAGTCTGGCCCGCTGATAGACCTGCAACATCCGAGAGCCCCCTCGAGCGGAAGGTCTAAAATCTCAGATCTCAGATATAATCAGAATCAACACCAACAGACAAAGTGGGGAACAATAATATAGAGATACGGACCAAATAATAGTAAATAGTAACAGTTCTACAGAAAACCAAAATGCCACGCTTAATAGTTTGAATCCAGGATTCAAACAAAATACAAGACTCACTCAAACAGGTAACAGCTACGAGGTATACAACCTCAATGTTCAATTATTTAAAGGAAAACAACTACAGAAAATAAACCCAAACACAACCTGATTCTAAGCTTACATGTCACCTGAAAAAGGAAGCCACAGAGTACATGAGCCACACAGCTCAGTAGGATGTCAACATAATAGAAAAATATGAAATAATTGTTGAAATAATAATATAATAGACAGAAATATAGAAAATAATTAGAATACAGAAAATGCATGAAAAGCCAAAAATGTATATCTCCCAGACTAATAAACAAAATCAACTGCTTAAGGCTCGATCTTCGACTGTAAAGTCGAAACAGACAGAATATCAACAGTCGAAGCCGAATCTTCGACCGCAGTCGAAATAGACACGCATGTCCAATAGCGCTACTACAAAAAACATGCGCACATAGCTTGGACTTACTCCTTCTAGTTGGGCAATTTGCCAGAAATGGATATGTATTAAAAACCACAGTAAATATAGCATACAAACAGTGAAATACATAATAAATCAATTCACAATGTAATTAAATTAAATAAATAAATAAATAAATAAATAGCAAGTACAGAACAATAATAAATGCACTAATAGAAATAACACAAGAATTTTAAAGAATAAATAAATTTTTAAATAATTACATAATTAACCGTACATCAGAAATAAAAAGTTATACGAGTGCGAGAGCCTACCTGGTTCCGAGCTACGAAATTGAATTCACCAAATCCGGCGAAATTGTGTTTAATTACCCCCGAAAGCACAATCATAAAACTCTAACCCTCTCATAAATCCAGACAGGCGACCATCATGGATGATTACAAGGGGTAACGCCCACAGATCAAACCGACTTAGGAATTGAACAAAGCGCTAAAAGGTTCACTAGACCCTCTTCAGTAAAGGATGAGAAAATCGCTGCATCACCTACTGAGACTAAGATCTCAGAAAACACAAGAACTTTTGACAATGTGGAAGGGATTGATGAAGATGGCCATTCAATATCTGAGGAGCATAAAACTTCAGCTATATCAAAATTAAATGGGAGCACCATTAGTGTGGTCAGAAGTGAAGAACTTCAAACACACACAAAATGCCAAGAATCTAACTTGGAAACATAAAAAAAAAAAAAAAACATAGAAGCGAGCCAAGTTGAAGTAACTGAAAACCAAGTGCAGGACTTGAACAATGGCTCCGTTGAAGAGCCTGAAGAATCCACCCTAGAAAAGGCCCAAGATCTCCTACTACTTTCAAGGAACATAACCACACAATAAACAACTCCACCAGTCACCAAAGTTAGAAAGCAAGCAGAAGAAGGCAATGACAGGTAAGTCTTCCCACCAAAAAACAATTTCATCAGAAAAAGCAGCAACCTCAATCATCCATGTCCTCAGTGACTACTAGTCTTCTCGCTCGCTCTCTCTCTCTCTCTCTCTCTCTCTCTCTCTCTCTCTCTCTCTCTCTTTAACACACAAACACATGATTAAGCTTTAATCAATCCAAACTTCCGGTGATAAAACCAAACATGTGGGGAGGACTGTTGGGTATCCAATGCTTCATTCAATGCACGGTCAGGATTGTAAATATTATAGTTATAAAGCAGTAGCAAAATCATTGCCACACTTAAAAGCTCTACTTGGGAAAGGAATTGAATACTTCAGAAATAGCTCTATTACAGTTTATTAGTTTGCATTGCAACTGCCATTCTAGCTAAATCTAAAACAACTTTAGTACAAAAGGTTTTGAAGGTTAGAAATATAAAAGCATGCACTTTGGTCTACAAAATTCAAACCAAACGATAGTATAGCACTGCTAATATAAAGAGCAACTATAGTTGTGCCTTACTTCAACTATAAACTTGAATTTATATAAAGGTAGTAGTAACTCAATGCAAGAGAGTTTAACAACCAAGCTGCTAAGATAGAATAAGGAGTGAAGCAACTGTCTTGCTTAACCACTGGATTACAAGAAGACTCAAAATATATAGACGAAAGTAACTATGACTAGTCAGCATACATGCTGTCATGATTCACTTAAAAAAGCAACTATGATAACTTAACCATGAGTCAACTTTGAAGTCTTTACTCAACTATGACCCTTCATGGACTCAAATGACATTTCATTCAGCTACTGTGTACGTGCTGAACATGTTAATCACCTAGCTTTTGAGCATCATCATTCAACACCCTCTCCTTGCTCAGAAGCCTTTTCATTCCCAGTGCCTCATGGAACAGCTCAAACTTGGACAAAGGCAAAGCTTTTGTGAAGATATCAGCAGTCTGTTCACTGGTGCTGCAGTGCACCACATCGATCACACCTTTGCTCACAAGATCACGAATGAAATGATAGCGTGTATCAATGTGTTTGGTGCGTCCATGTAGAGAAGGATGTTTGGTGATTGAAATAGCCGACTTACTGTCACAATGTATGATTATAGTTTTGTCCACCTTCTCATTCAGATCTTCTAGCAAATGTCGCAACCAAACAGCCTCACATGCTGAAGATGTGGCTGAGATATACTCAGCCTCTGTACTGGATAAAGCAGTAATGGGCTGCTTCTTTGAACACCATGCAATTGCCGTCGAACCAAGCAGAAACGCCCAGCCTGTAGTGCTTCTTCGATCTGTCTGTGAGCCTCCCCAATCGCTGTTTGTAAACCCGACTAACTTAAAGTCTTCAGAACGAGTATAATAGAGTCCATATCCCAGAGACATAGTATAAAATCCTTTTTACAGCACCAAAGTGAAGCATGGTGGGGGCTTGCATGAACTGGGAAACCATACTAACTGCGAACATGAGATCAGGCCTTGTATGAGTTAAGTAGAGAAGACTCCCTACTAACCTCCTATAACGAAGAGGATTAGCCTTCCTTGAATTGTCTTCTAGGTAGAGTTTTTCATTGGTGTTCATTGGATTGCTTATTGGCTTGCAATTCAGCATCCCAGCCTTTCTTAAAATATCTTCAACATATTTTTGTTGAGAGACGAACAATGCACCTTTGGATTGTTTCACTTCTAGCCCCAAGAAGTATGTCAGTCTTCCCAAATCCGTCATCTAGAAAGTCTTCATCATGTTTAGTTTAAATTCTGATAGCATCTCATTGGAAGAACTCATATAAATGATATCATCAACGTATAAGCAAAGTAACAATGCCTCCGAATCTCCTCTGAACTTCTTATACATAGTGGGTTCATTGGCACTTTTAATGAACCCCGTCTGATTAAAGTGATCATCAATTCGGCCGTACCATGCTCTCGGAGCTTGCCGGAGCTCGTACAGAGCTTTCCGAAGTTTATAAACACTATCCTCTTTCCCTTTCACCACGAATCCTTCTGGTTGGTTAGCGTATACTTCTTCGTCTAGATTCCCATTTAAAAAGGCTGTTTTCACATTGAGTTGATAGACCACCATCCCCGTTGAACGCCAACAACAAGGAACATGTGAATAGTCCCATCCTGGCTACCAGTGAATACACTTCAGTGAAATCCACGCCTTCTTGCTGAGCATAGCCCTTGGAGACTATTCATGCCTTCTTCCTGAGTATCGAACCATCTGGATTATACTTTGTTTTGTAAATCCATTTTAATCCAATGGCTTGCTTCCCTTCTGGCAGGGTGGTGAGCTCCAAAGTATTATTCTTGTGGATAGCTTCTATCTCTTCGCGCATTGCCGAGATCCATTCTTCATCCTTCACAGCTTCTTGAAATAGTACTGGATCTGCATATGTTACTGCAAAAGAACAAGAGTCATATATATCAGAGATATTCCGATACCTCGTTGGTGTTTCAGCTTCTCCGGTGAAGGACTGATTTTCAGAGAATGGAGAAGTAATCTCCAACCCTCCATGTCTTTCATCCAACGGCTCAGGTATTTCTTCTTCGTTATCGTCCACCACGTCAGCAATGGGCACACAAGTTGAGGTTGCTGAGTCAGACGCTCTTGTCCAATCCCAGCACTTGTTTTCAAAGAATGTTAGATTCCTGCTGATGTGGACGCGCTTTGAGTCTGGATCTAGCACCTTATACGCCTTTGACTCTTCAAAGTAGCCAATGAAAACTTGTTTTGATGATGTGGCATCTAGTTTTCTTTGCAGCTGAGGGTCAATCATCATAAAACACACACAGCCGAAGACTCGGAGGTGGTCAACGTTTGGTTTCCTCCCAGTAAGAGCTTCATATGGTGTTATTTTCTCCAACGCACTCATCGGAGACCGGTAAAGGATATACACATCAGTGGATACGGCCTCAGCCCAGAGCTTCTTGGGTACCTCCATTTGCTTCAGCATTGTCCTCGCCATCTCCGTCACCATGCGATTCTTCCGTTCAGCAACCCCGTTTTGCTGAGAAGATCTTGGCGATGTAAGTTGGTGCTTAATCACTGCTTCTTCACAAAAGGCTTTTAACTCCAAGGATGTGAACTCTTCTCCTCGGTTCGTGCGCAGAATTTTTATCGATAGCAAGTGCTGCTTCTCCTTGGTCAGCTTGAACTTTCTGAAGTGTTGCAGAGCTTCAGACTTGTTTCGAAGGAAGTATACCCAGCTATGCCTTGAGAAGCCATCAGTTAGAAGAAAATAATACAAATTACCTCCCAGTGAAGGGGTTTGCATCGGCCCAACTAAGTCAGCGTGAATTATCTACAATGGAGCGTTTGCTCGATAAGCTTGTTCCTTAGGGAAAGCCAGATGAGTTTGTTTCCCCATTGTGCAAGCTTCACATTGTTCTTTGAGAGTGATCAAGGGAAGACCTTTCACCAGTTGATGTTTGTGTAAGAGATTGAAACTATTATGGCTAAGGTGGCCATACCTTCTATGCCATAATACAGCTAAGTCTGCTTCTCCTTGGACCACGTGAGCTGCACCAATGTCAGTTGCATTCAATGGAAACAACCGGTGTGGTGTCATATGAATTCTGGCCACTAAGGTGTTGGTGAGACTATCTTTGATATGACACTCTTCATCAGCGAATTGAACCTCATAACCGGATGCCATAAGTCGGCCCACACTTGGCAAGTTATGACCTAAGTTGGGTACATACTTCACATTGTGGAGTTTAGTTGCTTGCCTTAAGTTTGTTATGAGTATAATAGTGCCTATGCCCATGGCCTGAAGTTTGTTCCCATCTCCAAGTCTGATTGTTTGAGGAGTAATGTAGTCAAGGTGATCAAACAAGCTTCTATTCCCTGACATGTGGTTAGAGCAACCACTGTCAAGGAGCCAAGCTTCACTAGCTGCGGGTTTGAACCCAGAGCTTGCCATGAACAGCAAGCCTTCCTCAGTTTCTTTCTCCTTTTCAGCAAGGTTTACTTCCTTATCTTTGTACTAGCACTGCGCTTTCATATGCCAGAACTTCTTTGTTTTGTTTGAGCTTAGTGGAGTGAGGGAAGTCTGCTTTTCACCCCCGTCCGCGACCTCTGCCTCTACCTCTATGAAAGCCACCACGCCCGCAACCTCTTCCTCCTTTGTAGAGTTGATCCCTGAAAGGAGTGGTTTTGATGTGCAAAGCTCTCTCTTCATCTTGCTTGCCTGCAGAATTAAGTATAGACTCATGGCTCTTGAGTGAACCACAAAGCTCGTCAACTGTAAGAATATTTAGATCTCTGGCCTCTACGATAGATGAGACCACATTAGTGAATCGTGTGGTCAAGGTGCGCAAGATTTAGTCACTACGTTCTTCTCAGGAAACTCTTTACCTAGTACTCTGATTTGATAAACAAGATCAAGTACTCGGGTAATGAAGTCTTTAATTCTTTCTCCATTATTCATTCTTGTAGCATCGAGCTCACGATGTAGTGAGTGTAACTTGACTGTGATGTTGTTGGTGTTCCCTTGATATTGAGTTTTTAACATATCCCAAGCTTGCTTGGCCGTGGAAGCCTCTGTGATCTGGAGAAGCACTCGCTCATCAATCAAGCACAGCGCCTTGGTGTCCTTCTTCATGATTTCGTTGAGATGATGATGTTCTTCCTCCTCGGCGAAGCCCTTCTCCACGATGCTCCAGAGATCTTTGGAGTGGAAGACTGTCTTCATCTTGAGACTCCACAGGTTATAGTTCTCGCCCTTGAAGAGGTGAACGTTGGGTTGAGAAGAGAGCGGAGAGGAGCAACCGGCCATCTGATACCAATGTTAATATAAAAACCAACTATCGTTGTGCCTTACTTCAACTGTAAACTTGAATTTATATAAAGGTAGTAGTAACTCAATGCAAGAGAGTCTAACAACCAAGATGCTATGATAGAATATGGAGTGAACCAACTGTCTTGCTTAACTATTGGATTACAAGAAGACTCAAAATATATAGACGAAAGTAACTATGACTAGTCAGCATACATGCTGTCATGATTCACTTAAACAAGCAACTATGATAACTTAACCATGAGTCAACTTTAGAATAGGGAATTTCATCTTTGAGCCCATGAAAGTATGTAGACAATTCCAAAGAAGCTTTTCAATTAAGGAATTGTTCACAACTCACACCTTGGAAAAGGATTCAACTAATTTTTGAAAAGATAAATAAGGCAGTGATTTGAATTCAACTTCATCATCTCCCAATTGAATTTTAATATGGAGAAATGTTGGAAACTATTGGGATGTAGTTTAGAGGATTTTTGAAGGTCGATAAGCACACTATTTATCTCACAATGGTCGAATTTGCTATATGTTTGTGTGGAAATAAGTTTGTTACGATCCCTTAAATAGGGCTACAGATTGGTAGTGAGAAGGAAAAAGTTAAAGTATCTTTTTCTATGAATAACTACTTCTTGTTGTTATTGTTTTTGTTGTTGTTGTTCTTATTATTATTGCTTGAAATGTGGGTGCATTGGCTATAGGACAGCTAGCTGCATTCCACTATCTAGCAATATGATGGATGAAGAGGGAGGCTATGGTGGTCCAGATTCCATTTGACACCCAACTTTGCATGCCATATAACTAGACACGATAGGGCAAGGAACTACTGAATCACCCAATACCATCTATGTTCCCTTGCCACATGAGTTGAAGAAAGTATAGGAACAGGACGAGGGCTTTTACCCTTAGATGGTGATGCAGCACCGTCAAGGTCAAGCATATAGATGGGGTTTGGGCACTATGGGCAGTAGTGGTGCAAGATAAGGAAGGAAAGATGGACCTCTTTGTGATTGGGCTAAACTCCATTTCAATGAGTTCAAATCAAGTGATGCAAAACAATATATGATGGTAGTGGATAATAGTGCACACATGGCTTCACTTCCAAATTTGATGGATCCAATTGATGTTGAATCTCTAGCCTTCTATCTCAAGCAAGAAAATCTGAGAGTTGCACATCCCATCAACCTTGAAACCATAAGTAATCACCTCATAACCTCCTTCACCAATATAGATAGATGTGATCTTGGAAAAAGGGAGCTACCGCTTCCAAATACTAGTGTAGACAAACCATTCTTGACCCCTTTTTCTTTTCTTAATCAAGGAGGTCAAACTTCCTTTCCTCCGACTACTTCTCATATGCAAGTGAATAGGATAGGAACTCATGAAAAGCTAATGGACAAGTTATGAGTGTAATAAACAAATGACTTGTGAATTTACGAACAACAAGGAAGATGAGGAGATCTTAGTGGATTCAAATGATGCTGAGGAGCCTAATAGCATGATAACCCTAGTTCAATTATAAAGATAGCGGTTATGCCCCTAAGAGAGAATCATAAAGCTAGTTCCCACCCTAAAAATGGCCGAAAGTGTGTTTGTAGTTCTTAACTCTTTTCCTGTTTCTCATTGTTTTCCCTATATTGTGGTCAAATGAAATCTGCTAACATACTTTGCTAGAACTATAAAGAGCATTTAATTTCAAAACTATGAATAAGGTATGTGATATCTTAACATAATGGAAGCATTATATTTTTTTTTTTTGTCTAATATAAATGCATACAAATGAGGATAGGAGCATTTGTTGTTGCAATAAGTTTCCCAAAGGCTAGGAGAGGATTTCCATACAAGGATTTAGTATGTTAGCTGGAATCATTTACTTCTAGAGATGTAATGTCAATTTGGTTACTCCTCATCTTTTCTCACACATTCATATGTTTGGTAATATCATCCTTAAAGCTTATAGCATAGGTTCTCCTCATTACGTACAATGCTTAGTATGTTTCACTCTTCAAAAAGCTCTCTCAAATGAGCCATCTGGTATGTCTCTTCTCAATCTCTCCTAACTCTTGGTTGTTTATTTTAATGTAATTACTTCTATTTCTAAGCATAGAGGGGGTAGTTTCTTCGATTATACCACTAAAATCCAAGTATTTTAAAGAATTTATCTTCAAAAATCATCTACTAGGTTTTGTGCAACTTGAATTTACCTAGTGTGATGGGCAAGTGGGTTTTGCCTGTAGTTAGGCAAGGTTGGGCAGGTTTTGGGCTTACATAGCATGGACCTCAGTTTGTGGGTCTTATAGTAACAAACATGTTACCCTGAGATTCATTTAATAATGCTCCTTTTTTTGTCTGCTCACTTATGCTCTTATCACAAGAATAGTGTTATATATTTAAAAATTATTAGCTTGAATACCAAGGATGTCATGATTCTGTCCATAAAGCTTGAAATTTATACTTGTAACACATCCCATATGCATGTCTTTCCTCACTTAATCTCCAAAACTAAAGATCATCTTATCTCTTAAAGAACTTCTAGCGTGTTTTCATTAGGATTTTGATACCTAGAATATTGAGTTAGATATCAGCCATCTAGATGCTTCAAAAGTCTCTACATACCTAGATTCAAGATAGTAGCATCCTTAGGTCTAATTGTAGTATAAATTTAACTTTTCTTACATAAAGCTTGACTTTGGTTGCTTAAAAAATGCTGATTTTGTTGCTGGTGCAAGCTTACAAGGAAGAAACTTATAGCACAATGTAAGATAATTTTTTTTTCATCATGTAGCAAAGAAATTTATTTCAATTAGGAAATATGCCATTTCTTTATAATTATCCAAGGAACTCCAAGCCTAGGATGAAGGCATACAAAACATTTGCTTTATAATTAATTTCACTCGTTTATGTGAGGAATTCCAGTGCTACTCTGGTCAATAGATTTCAATAAAGCCGATGGAGATCTCATCACCAAGCATGTATTGGCCAAGAATGATTGTTACTTAATATATCACTTAGGTGGAGTAAAAGTAACAAGATGTAGATGAAAGCCCATTCATATTTGCTAGTTTTCATTGAGTCAATCTGGCTATGCTACCATGGATGGTGTCACGGTCCTACCGAAAGGAGGTTAGAGTAGCGAACACTTAGTTTTTTTTCTCTTCTCTTCCCTCCTAATAGACTATGATGGCGCAACACCAGCCCTTGCCCGTCGCCAACCAATACACACCTAACAATGCAAGAGGAAATAAACAAGAAGCAGACACAAAGAGCTCAGTCCAAAAGACTTAGACTTTTATTAATCACTCACTCAATGATCACTCTTCTCTACTTAGCTTCGAACTCCCTCTCCTCAGCTTAAGACTGCATACCTTGGCCTTCACAGCCTGATGAGCCAACAAAATCATTCGACCTATAGCCTATTTATCTAAGTTCTAAGAGAGCATGGTGGTTTCAATAACCGCCCACTAACTGATGTGGAGTGATGGCTGCCCACCACTTCGTGCACTCCTCACGAGCTAGTGATCATGGCCCAACTGCTTTTGCAACCGCCCGGTCCTTGGTCAAGCCACTCGCCACATCCAGACGCTACTCTGCAAGTCCTCGGATCATGGGTGAGTGTTGGAGGAAGCAAGCCCACCGCATCGCCAAGTGTCTCACTTCTTAATAACCTCCCGGTGTAACAGCTTACCTCAACCATCCACTACTTGGCCATGTGCGGACACCACTCCGCCCGTCTCCCGGCCGCACGCATAATAGCCCGTCTATGCGCACACTTCCATGCCTCTCGGTCACACCTGCCTCGCCCACCTTGCTGTACCAGGATTCCTTGGTCACACCTGCCTAGCCCACCCTGCTGTAACAGGTTTTCTCGGTGCCCTTGGTCCCTCTTGCCTCGCCTACAAGGCTGCAGCAAGTTTCCCGGCATCCTCAGTCTTGTCTGCCTCACCCACCTGACTGCCGCAGCATTCCTCAGCACTGATAGTCACGCTTTTCTGGCCCAAACAACTGCTGTAAGATTCCTCAGCGCCGCTCGTGCTGCTGACTTACCACTTGCGCGTACCAATGATTGGGCTTCCTATACTTAGGATTTTCTTAGCTCGCCTTCCCTCGACCAAAATCACCCCACACTGCCTGCCCAACCCACCCAGCTGAGGCAACTTTTGCCCGCATAGTTTGCCCAGCCCATCAAATTGAGGCAAGATTTGACTTCCATACTTAGAATATTTTCACCTTCCTCTTTCTTGGCTAGGGCTTCCCGCCCATGCGCCAGCCGTTACCAGACAAACCGATTAGACTGTTACAAATGGCATGATTGCGCATGAAATAGGCCATGCTCTATCCTTAGGGAGATGCATTTACCACCCCAGCCCAAGCATGTCATAGACACTAAGAATGTGCTAGACCAGGGATGCATACATGTGACCCGCTTGAAGCCATTGCAAGTCATCTGGTCTGCCAAGGTTTTTCATTTAAATGCAAGGAAAAGTCATGTCTACCTCATTTAACAGCTACAAAGCGATTAGTTTTAGCAGTATAGTAGTCTTTGGAGGTAAAATGTTTTCATTTCTCTTCGCATTAACAACAAACAACTAGTATATGAGAGTATTTAAAAAAAGAAACAAAAAAAACTACAAGGAAATTTAAAAAAAAAAACAATAATGTCCTTTTAAACACTAACCATTTCCCTCACACCAAACCACATGATTTTCTTTAACTCAAGCATTCAAAGTCTCCCTTCAAGTACAAAATTTGAGGCATCCAAGTTCTAGCTACAATTTCTTCATTAATTTGAGAGGGCATCTATTGCCTCTTGATGCTTATAAGAGTGGATGGATTTAATGAAGGCTTTCTTTCAAGATTCCCTTAGGGTGTGTTTGTTTCAAGGGATTTGGAGTTCCATATAACTCCGAATCCTAACCTTTTTAAAATCCAGTGTTTGTTTTAAAATATTTCCTCTTCCAAATTTTTTTTAAATCCCATGAATGAAGAATTTTGTTTTACCATCAAAATGACGGTAAAAGAAAATCCTCAGTGCCTTAATGAAGATGAAATCCCTTTCTTGTTGAACACATTAGGGATTCATGAGATCTTCAGTGAAGATACCAAACCTTATCATTTTTCTAAATCTATTAGGAGTTCCATCTCTTTTCCGGCACCAACCCAACTCCATGACAATCGTTCCCTCTCCAAGCTCCAGCCTCAACACTGTCACCATCACCATTATTCCCTCTCTAAGCTCGGACCCCGTCACCATCACCATCATCTTTCCTTCTCCAAGCTTCAGCCCTATAACAGACACCTTTTTCTCTCCCTCACCTCTGGTAAGTGCTTCTTCTCAATTTTACATATGCATGGAGAGCATAAAATCTTTAGATTTTACTTTTATGTAAGCAATTAATACTTTCAAACGTATAGAAACATACAAAACATATAACAACCTAACCAATAAGACTGCATACTTAGCAACTGATAAACATTTTTAGATTCTTTTGTTCTTTGTTGTTTGTTTTCTTAAATTATCGCCATCAAACACATTTCTCAAGAAACCATAATATCAAAATATCACAAACTAAAGCAGCAAAATCATAATATCACAATCACCAAGAACCAAACCAATTTTTTTTCAACAGTAAATTTGTTGTGTTTCTATATTGGTTAAATGGTAAGGTTTTCATTTTGTTTTACAGATTACCTTTTTTCTTCTTTTGTATTTTTATATTAGCTCTTAAATAAGTAAAAAGACAAGAAAATTATTGTAACAACAAGTAGTAATTATTAAAAAAAACATTGTTTTCTCAGTAGGTCTTCCATTAAAAAGGAAAAAAAGAAAAATGCTTTAATTAATACATGACAATAAAAACATTCCAATTTTTTTGGTTGTCACTCTATTAAGATAAACTATTAGAAGAAATTAATGAATATAATAATAAATTAATTATAAAAAAGTCAATATAGTTAATAATAAATGATAATTATAAAATGCTGCCTTTAGAATAAGTTAATAAATATAATAATAAGATCATAATATAAATAACAAAGTTAATAATTAATACGTATATAGTAATTAGAATATCTTCATAAATTGATATATAATAAAGTATAGGAGTAATCTTACCCTAAGTAACCATATTCTCAAAACAAATCAAACCAAACATATGCTTTTAAATTTCAGATTTACAAATTCTTTCAAACAAACATAAAATCTTATAATACAATATTTCCAGATACATTCAACCAAACACTAGATTTGACTTTACTGAATTTTAAAAACTAAGTATTTTCAGTTACACTATAATTAGAAATTCACTGCATTATTCAGTCAAATGCTAGCTTAAAACTTATTGTGAGGTTTAAAAGGGCATCTATTGCCTCTTGTCACTCATAGCAGTGCTTATAGTAGTGGATGGAGTTAATGGAGACTTTCTTTGAAGACTCTTGAAGATTGCCATGAGGTCTTCAAAGGGCATTTATTGCCTCGACACATATAGGAGTGGAAGGAGTTGAGGATGACTTCCTTTGAAGACTCTCTCGAAACTTATTGTAATGTCTTGAGAGGGCATTCGTTGCTTCTTCACACTAACAGGCGTGGATGAAGTTGATGACTTTCTTTGAAGACTCTTATAGCTTATTGTGAGGCCTTGAGAGGGTATCTATCTTGACTAGACACTTACATAAGTGGATGAGATTGATGAAGATCTTTTCTTGAAGGCCATAGCCTACACTGGTTGTGGTTAATACTGAGGAGAAAATAAGAAAAGAAGACCCTCCTTATGTAATGATAAAAGGAAAGATTCTCTATGTAATGATAAAAGAAAGAACACATATGTTGCTCTACGAATTAACAAAGAGACCTCTTACACTAGACTAGACTAAATTTTTTGTGCATGTGAGAAAGCTAAAAAAAAGATTAAGATGGTGAGGTTAGTAACCTAATGATATGGAAGCTCATGACATGACTATGTCAAGCTATTAAATGGATGACAAATGAACTCTAAGATCTCAAGTCACGAAGAAGTCAAAGGCTTAGGAGGTGTTTGGTTCGGAAGTGATTTTCTAAAGTGATGAGTTCCTGGAAGTTGCACTTCAGTGGAAGTGTAAACTTCAGTTGGAAGTGGGGACTTCTGTGTGTTTGGTTGTTGCTAGAAGTGAGACTTCTGTAACCACTTCCAGTGTTTGGTTGGTTGAAATGAAATCTAAAAGTTGCCACTTCGACAGTTCATGATGTTTGGTAAGAAGCGAAGTGGGTGTACGGTTACCACTTCGGAAGGGGAGTATGGTTACCCCCTTATACTTTCTTGTGGTTAATTTTTTAATTACTTTACAATGATATAAATTTCAATCATTTTTGTTAATTTCCAATTTTGTGATTAAATTCTATTTACGCAATACATATTTATTTATTTATTTATTCATAAAAAACGTGATATAAATTTCGGTTAATCTTGTTTATCAAATTTGTAATTTCATGGTTAAATTTTAATTACTAATTAATTTTTTATTTATTTCCTTGCGAAAACGTTGATATAAATTCCGTTAAATTTTGTTCACTAAAGTTGTAAATTTGTACATAGCATAATTAAAAATTACATATATTACATATTAAATATTTCCAAATTTCATATATATATATATATATATATATATATATATATATATATATATATATATATATATATATATTAATGTTACAAATACCTATATACAAACCGAACAATGCTATTGGTTAAATAATGAAATTACCATTTGTGTACAAATTAAACAGACCTAGAGTTCTAAAAATTGATTAAATATCTTCTATTGGTGTCTTGTATTGGACATGGAGTTGTAAAAAATGCAAATGTACCTGGGACAAAAAAATACTATGCGCCGATGACAACGTAGTTCTCTCAACCTGCAATCATTCTTTCATACTAATGCATCAGTTACAAGGGTGGTCAAATACGACAATTCCATTACATTAAAAAGTCAACAAGATTAGGTTACAAGCACAATTACAAGTAAAATTTTCACAATACAACCACAACAGCATCAGTTACAAGCAAAAGTCACCAGCAAAAGTCATCAGTTACAAGCATTAGTTACAAGTAAAATTCCCATATATGAAATTCAGCAATCTTTACTTGTTGTCAACACCTGCATCACAACGTACAACTCCCCATATTCCCTATAAAAGAGCATCAATCTATTAAAAATTTTGTCAAACTCTACACAAATTAATGTTCATATGTTTGTTGAAGATACCTGCCAATGTTCAAACCAAAGTAGAAATTCCGCAAACGTTGGAATTGTGCTATGGCTCAGGTCACAAGGTACTATCACACACACCTTCATAGGCATTTAATGGTCCCATGTGTTTCTTCCCAATCTACGACGCACTCTTTAAAACCACAACAATTACAATGTCGCACAAAGTGGGCTGCAATGGCGGCATTGCATGCCTCCTAATTGCCTCGCCACACTTGTACAAAATGAAAAACACCGGTAAATGGACACACGAAGCAGCCACTACATGATTTCAGTAAAAAGCAAGGAACCAATGTCACAGAACGTCAACATTTTCTAAAAGACACATTCCTGATAGTTGAAAACAAGTATTACTTAAAAATTGGCATGCGAAAATAGGATACAAGCTTGCAATTAAACAATGAGAACGCCACACAAAGTGGGCTGCAATGGTGGCATTGCGTGCCTCCTAATTGCCTCACCACACTTGTACAAAACGAAAAACCTCGGTACATGAACACAAGAAGCAGCCACTACACAATTTCTGAAAGCAACAAGAACCAATCACACAGAACAACAACAGCTGAGATCCAGGATTTTAAAAAAACACACCCCTCATAGCTGAAAACCAGAATTTTAAAAAAACTTCAAGTGAATCTTTTGTTGAAAGAAATCAGGGAGAAAAGAAGCCAAATCGCAAAGATAAAAATTTGATAATATAAACAAAACTTCCGTTGGCTGCAAAGTAGGGGTCCATAACCCCATCATTGCCTCGCCAGCCCATCCACACATGGGAGCCACGCCAATGTGCACACTTGTGGGACCTTGCTCTTATCATTGCCATTATACCAAAAGCCCTACAAGAACAAAACAGGGAAGACCCACAAGATGTCATCAAAACCGCCGATATGTAACTAGCAAGAAAATCTAATTGAAAAGCCTAAAAATACATGCACACGTAATGGTTACTTGAGGGATGCCCACAACATATGACTGACTAAACAATTCAGGTCCAAAAACCATGGCAATCAACAATTCACAAGCAAAATGAATTAACATGAGAGTAGCATTTGTGGACCTAATGCATGGCATGCAACAAATGCATTAATACTGGCTGAAACTTTATGTACTGATGCAGCAAACATAAACATGGCATAAAACGGATGACAAACATCTGCTAAGGAAAAACATCATGTCCAAAAACTACATAGACAACACGCATAATCAGAAAACCAAACAAGTGTTCAGCAAAGCACATAATATGTAGGCCATAGGCAGAATGAAAACATAAAAAAAAAAACATAACGCAACAAAACATAACACATACGAGACCATAGGCAACAAAGCACATGAGCAAGTGAAGTTCATTCCATCCTCGAGAGAAATCTGTGGATCCATTCCTTCCAAAGTTCAACCTTCCTAATCATGAAACCCCTCACTTCAGGCTCACGAACTTGGAGATAATCTAACACTTCCACCAACTCTCTTTCCTCGAAGCCATCCACTTCCATAATTCGACCATATAAAATTTCTGTCCAATGCTGTGGATGCTGTGGACTCTTAATTGCATCCGCGATTTCACTCACAACCGATACTAAATCTGGCATCGCCACTCCGGCCCGCGGCTTATGATTGGAACGGCTGGATCTACCGTTAGATGAGGTCGCAGGGCTGCTAGAAACAGGAAGTATTGGAGTGTCATTGCCTTCTTCGTCGCTAATGTCTTCCACAGCATGTCTTTCAACGTTTTCATTGTTGGACTCATAATTCTCTGTGTTAACGCCAAATTCCGAATACAATAAGGTAGCGTACGATCCGGTCGCATTGTCCTCGCCACAAATTACCCTAAGTCCTTCGTAGTTGTCAATAGGCCTATTAATAAAAGCTTTCGCACCCGGGTGTGCCTGTATAATGCAAGTGAAAATTGAAGGAGTTGCACCATAATTAGGAGAAAGCAAAAAATCAACTACTTAAGCGGTCGATAGTTGTACAGCTTTTACCTCGGTGTACGTGGCTACAATTGGGTCTAGTGTGATCATTTTCAGATCATCATCCCACCCCGCCCCACTCAATTCCCTTGCCTTTTTTATTTCGACGTACCGCGCTTTCAATGTCCGGTAATGGTTCTCCACATTTTCAGCATTGAAGTCCGTGCCGAACTTTGCGTTAACTGTGGACGCGGCATGGCTGAATGCAGCCCCCTTGAAAGACTTGTCACATTTAAGACCTCTTCTTGCTTGTTCCACCAAAATAGGTATTAAAAAGTTGTCGAAATCGGCCTTCCATCTTTTATTCGGTGTTCCACGCTTGTTTGAACCCGCCTTCGACGTAGACCCATCACGCACAATATTGCCACTGTCCATGATCCTAACACGATCAAACAAAAGGTGAGACAGTAAAGCATGCATAATGAGTGCAGTAACATGTCCAAGCATGGTGTGCATATGAAACATTCATTCTCATACCAAGTAAGAGAAAACATAATTTTCGAAATTGCAAATCAAACGCACACATAGTTTACATTAGTTGTTTACGATTTTTAAGATTGGCCAACATAATTGTTCCACATGTCATTGGCTATTTGGTCCCGTAGCTCTACCCAGTGTCTATTTTCCATACGTTGTTCTCGTTGTGTCCGACCCTGTGATGGCACAAGATGCTCGTCCTCTTGCGTGCTGGTTTCGTGCAAGATTGCGTCTGTCGGGTCCACACCTGCTATGTAGTTGTGCAGAACACAACAAGCAAGCACTAAACTAACTTGTGTCCTGAATGGGAAGAAAGGATGTGAAGTTAAAATCTTTAAGCGATTCTTTAGGACACCGAACGCTCGCTCCACCCTCGATCGCAACATTGAATGGCGGAGGTTGAATAATTCTTTTGGATTGGTTGGCGACCGTCGGCTGTGTTCTTTTAGATGATACCTTACGCCTCGATATGGAGCAATGAAACCATTCATTGTTGTGTATCCGGCATCCACAAGATAGTTTTTACCTAAAAGATCGAAAAGAAGCTGTTAGTGGTTACGACAAGGATGTCAACACCTAAGCAGGACCTTGCTACCTTCTACAATTTTCAAACCATCAGGTAGTGGGCGTGATAGCACATCTCTTAGAACAGTGAAGTCATTAGCAGACCCTTCCCATCCGGCCAGGACATACGTGAATTTAAGGTCCGGATTCACCACCGCCAAAACATTCTGAGTGGGTCCTTTCCGCCCACGAAAACACGGTACTTCTTGTGAGGGAACAGTGGCATCAATATGTGTGCCGTCCAATAACCCAATGCAATCCTACATGGCATTGATAAAGTTAAACGCGGGATATGAACACATAAGTTATGTTACGAACGCATATCTTGAACGTACTTTGAAAAATGGGAACCAACTCGGGTTGTTCTCTATGTCGGGGTGGCAACTGGTACTAGGAGGCTTGACGAAGTCATCACGTAAGCCGCAAATAGCTCTGAGGACGTTGTTGAAGTACTGACTAATTGTTTCACCCGACCGGATGAAGTCCAGACAGATCGTACGATTTTTTGTATTATGTCCAACAATGTGGAGGAATATGGCAAGCTGTTCTTCTATGGAAACATGTCGGGAATCAACGAGGAGATGCCTATCACGCATAATTTGAGCTAAATGCATGAACGGGCCAACATCCATCCTAAGGTAGCTTACGCAATAATCGCGGCCACTCCTCAGAATGCGATGCATATGTTTCTTCCTAGTTAGATCGCGGTATAACGATGGCTCTACATATCGTCGGGGGTTACTAGATTCAAATTCCTCAATAACGAATGCAACAATGACAGCAATTGTTGTGACGACTGCGACGAGTGTCCTATCACGATCGCACATGGACAAGTTGTCCATCTACACAGTCAAATGATTACATAAGTTTGATCGGTCACTAGACTATATTCTATACTTAACCTAATCATGTAGAAGTTAGGACATAATTTTCAACTTCAACAGCAAATAAGGAGAAAGCAACGTACAAGAGCATTCCAACTTACATAATAATAAAAAATTACACATACAAGTTGCATAATTTTCACAAGGCAGATAATAATCAACAATTAAATAAGTAGACAGAAACATCCATAGCTGTCCAGAAGCAACACAAAAAAAAACAAAAAAAAAACAAAAACAAAAATGGAAGGAGGATCATAATCAAATAAATAAACAGAAGCTTCCCACGAACCACACCTAAGGCAAATCTAAAGAAGAACAAATCACAAATGTACTTATTAATTAAAATTTCAGAAAACTTTGTTAAATTGACGTCCATATCATATGAAAATGAAATCAAAAGGTATTGCATTTCCTTTTGAATGCAGAGGTTTTCTTTGGTACGCCAGGCATCAAATATATGACCTTTTTAACAAGGAAAGATCAATCATAGAAGCTATCCCCAAAACAAGAACATGTAATACTATAACATTTTCTGAGCATCAATGTCCAGACATGGCTAGAAGAACAAGCAGCTAGAGATATCTTTCAGACCACTCAATGTGACATATATTAAAGCACTAAGCATGGTATGTTAGCTAACCCTAATCCTATGGTGACAATGTGTATATATATAGCTAGATGTTAGCAAAGAATAAACGTGTTTGGACTTAACCATGGTTATTTCAAGAGCTTTCCTCTCATGCCTATTAACCATCATATATCTTTACTCATTTTTCAACAATAGAATGAATATCACAAAAAGTATGATATTTTAATTATATATATATATATATATATATATATATATATATATATATATATATATATACAGGCCAATGTGAATGCCAATTGTTAGTTATAAGTTCAAAAATAGTTATTTATCTCAAACTGAACATAGAAGATTGCCAAAATTTGTAATCATATAACTAATAAACACATTGCAAATCATTAAAAGTGACATGAATAAAAGCAAAAAAAGAAGTTCATCAATGATCTCTCGAAACCAAACCCAAAAGCTCCTTAAAAAGAAAGAAAGAAAGATCTCTGAGTGTGCTAAAAGGAAGGGTGAGATGTATACCCTTGCCACATTTGAGATGAAATGAAGAGCAAACCCAAATTTCAAAAGCAAACTCATTAAAGTGAGCTCCTTGTGTTAGACAAGCAAATGAAGGAAAATGGCTTTAGAAAAGGTTTTTTCTTTTATTTTCATAGTAAGATTTTAACCACAAATTTATTGCCAAATGTTTTTATTATTCTTTGCTAAAAAAAGTCTACATAGACCTAGACCTGTTCAAAAAGAGTTGAACCAAAGTATAGAGAATTCTTAATAAAACTAGTAAAATTAAAGCTCTTCTTCCATCCCCACTCACTAACCCTGGACCAATCTTCCCTCCTAACAATTACAAGCGCAAGCACACAAAGGCAAAAAAAAAAAAAGTTAACAATAGATGCACAATTCCAAAACCAAACAATCAGATCTACAAAAACAACCCACAAAAAAAAGAAAAAGCAAAAGAAATCAACAATCCCTAATCAACCAAACACAAGAAACAAGATATCGAAACCCCAACAAGATCACAAGGGGGCTCACCTTCGACCCGAGTCGCCGGCGATCTCACCACGGTTATCTCCCAATCCGCTAGCCGCCGCGCTATTTAAATCGATGCTTGCTACAATGACGGCCAATCGTTGCAAGTGCCAACGACGCTCAGGAACAAGGAAATGGCAAGAAGGCGGTGAAACCCTAGCTATCGGAGAAGAACATGACGAGATAAAAGGGAAGGGGATGGTCACGGGCTGCACAGGACTGGGGAAGTCGGGGTGTTCGTAGAGACCCTCACGTGATGAGTTAAAATGGGGTGGGACTTCGGCCACGTCAGCCGAAGTCCCACTTCGGAGCTTTTTATCCGGAAGTCAGGAGCTAGATTTCAGCCTCTGTTGGAAGTCCCACTTCCATATCAACCTATCACTTCAGGAAACCAAACAGAAGGACCTCAGCCGGAAAATGCCACTTCAGCCACTTCGGTGAGATTTCCGGTGAAACAAACACTCCCTTAATGTGTTTCACATGCTACAGACTTTGAGACTTCACCAATGTGAAATGTTGAGGTCTTCAAACATAAAAATTAAAAGAGACCAAGCTTATGCTTCATAAGCATAGAAAAGTTAACTTGAGACCTAAGAAATGTTCACGTAACAAACCATTGATCTGGGACCTGATGGTATGAAAGCCTCATGGCTCAATGGCATATATATATATATATCAAGCCAAGACTCCAAAGATTGGAAGAGTCAAGACTTAAAACTCTCAAGCGAATGACAAATGAAGCTCCAAATCTCAGGATATAAAGAAGTCAAAAAGCCAAAGAGTTTAACAAGTCAAAGACTTGAAAGCTTCACAAGTATGAAAGACAAAGCTTTTGAAAAGATTAAATCATACAAGATGAAGTTCATGGTTCATAAACATTAAGATCATGACTTGAGATCCAAATAACGTTTAGATACAATCTAAAAAAATCAAAGATAATTGAAGTCAAACAAAGTTAAAAGAGATATTCAAGAGTGATTTTTAGTGAAAGAGTCAAGAGAAATAAAAGTATCATGGTCTCTACTTCCAAAGTCGAATAGGCTCAATGAGAAGATAAAACAGAGTTAACAAAATAGGTTTAGTAGAAGTAGTGTTTTCTTGTCTTTGTACCTTCAATTAAGTTCATGTAGTCATGCTTTTTTTTTAATCAATAAAATTGATCTTATTTTGCTGCATTTATTTTTAATTAACACTTGTTTTTAACTAGAGGTTTCTAAAACAATGTCTGTACTAATTAACCCCTAATGAAAGTCATAAACTCACAATCATTTAAAAACCTAAACTAATTAAAACTTTAATTTGTAAGTTGTAGTTTTTTGGCCATTCAACTCCATTAAAGACCATATTAGAACAAAGGGCTCCACGTAACAATATCATAAATTGACTTAATAGTTCAAACAACATAATTAATCTTATCGTATTTAATTACAGTAAAGCTCCTTCTATGATATAAGTATCATCTCTAGATCATTATAGACTTTAAGATTGAAAAGAACCCTAACATGGCAAAATGAGAAACATCTCCAAACAATAAAAAAAAAAAAAACCCTACATCTCAATTGTATAATCTTTTCTTTAATTTGTAATCTCAAAATTTAAAATTTATGCGCTTATTATTCTTTTTTAACACTTGCTGCCATACTTCCATCTCTTTTTTATTTTTCAATCATGCCGTGATCTAAAATTCCAGCTTTTTTTTTATTCCACGCAAAATTAAATTAAAGTTTAGAAAAGGATAAATAATATTTATAAAACAAATTCTGTTTTCACAGTTAATACTTTTGAACTTTAAAAAAAAAATTATTTCTCCATATATTTCCAAAAGGTACATAAAACTTTATATGTAATTTTTGTATTATATGTCAATAACCCAACTGGGACACTAAACTCAGCAAAGCTTTGCTCTATGCTCCACCCATGAATTAAATAGGAGTAAATGACATCCTAGCATCATGGGTATGACCTTGGATTCTCACAAAAATAAGTAAATACATATTGTGTCATGGGCATATATGAAATTTTAAGAAACAAAAAGTCAGTCATTTAGTTATTTAAAAATTATATTCCTCATTAGTTATTAACTTTTTTTTATTTTTATTTTTTCATAAATCTATGTGAGTCAAAATTCTCCCAATTTTCCATATATACCTCCATGTGTTATACCAACATTAACTATATTTTTTAAAATTTTTTTTAGTAATATTTTTCCTTTTTTTCGCAAGGCCATCTAAAACAAATTGGATCCTACAACTACTACTCCCCAAACGTGTCACATTCATTGTGAAAAAAAAACACCAAACTAACAGAACTGTTATTTAATTTGGAAATATTAATTATGTCTTATATTAAATATAATAGATTAATATTACTTTTAAAATCTCAATTAGTAAAAAAAAAAAAAAAGGCCCTACTCGTTTAATACAAGTAGGAGCAAACAAGCAACCCTCAAATTATGGTCCATGGGCAATTTAGTAATTTTACGTGGCCATAATACTGCGCCACTCTTCTGCTGCTCTGCTGCACGTACCGTCTAGCGTCACGCATAAAGAACCGAGAAGAACGCTCATTGGAGTGCGAGACGGCGTCGATGGAGAAGACGGTGATGATTCATTGATCGATCTTTTCTATCTCTCTCCCCGCTCTCCCATCACGGGATTCTAGTAGAATCTGTTTCTTTACAAGAGGTTTTTTTTTTTTAGTGGGATTTTTGGTTCACTTATGTCATAATTTTATTGTTAATTTTGATGTTCTTGACTTGATTCGATTTGGTTTCTTTTTGTTTCTTGTTTACGTTTTATTTTCAGTGGAATCGTGGATTTAGACGTCAAAAATCTGGGATTTCAAGGAACATTGGAATTTTTGCATTGTAAGAGCAAAAGAATATGTCTATGTGATCTTGGTTTAATTTGTTTTAGAGTTATTTTTTAGATTATGTCTGTTCTTATTGAATAGGATGTTTTACTTTTGTTGTTGTTTAATCCCATATCACTAGCAATGCTTGTGTATTTTTACTTGATATGATCTTGTCCAGATTGATGTTTTCTTTGTTTGTTGTGATAATTGTTTTTATGGATTTCCATTTTGTTGAAGTGTTTGTGTATTTTTTATGTTGCATTTCCATTTCAATAATTTGTTTTTTTTTTTTTTTTTTTTGGCTTTTTTTTTTTATTTGTGCAACATAGCCGCAGGAAATTGTGTCCATGTGGTCTTTGTGGCATTTGTTTTTGGAGAAGTTCTTTTCTCAATTTATGCCTCTTCTCATGGAATTGAATGTTTTGCTTTTGTTATTTTCTAGTATCATATCACTAGCAATGCGCGTCGATTCCAAGCGAAGAATGTTAAATGCTTTTGGAGATGCAGGAGGAGCTAGCAGTGAAAGCCCGAGGACTCTGAAGAGATTCATTTCTGAAAGGGTAAGTGGAGCATTGCAATATCCTTCGTGAGGTATATAGGAAATGAAATTTATATGATGCATTCTTTTTTGTTTTATTCAGGTTCATTGCCGTGAAAGCTCAACCAGTCAAATTAGTCCAAGACCGCTGCGTTCGATTCCTCCCGAAGGTATACATGTATCAAAGGTCCATCGCCCTGAAATCTCAACAGGTCAAATTAGTTCAAGATCACTGCATTCAATTCCTCCTGAAGGTATATGTGTATCAGGGGGTTTTGCTTTAATTTTTTGGTAGCCGTACTAATGGAGAAAGTATTTTTGGAATTGTGGCGGTTTTAGTTCTATGAAGTGTATGACGTGAGCATTATCTCAATTTTTGATGTTTCTCAATAGTAAATCCTGTGGATATGAGCGCTGACAAGATTAATGAAGCTGCAAGTAATTTCTCAAAGGAATCATTAGTTCCAATGGTAAAATAGTGTTCTTTAAATGTTATTTGATTGTTTGTTTGTAATTTAGGAGTTGAGCAATCTCACTAGATCCAAATGTGTTATATGTTGGATGTCTTCATTATTTTAGGGAGGGCATTCATTTTCAAGCATTGATGGAAAATCATCAAGCGTTTCAAATAATAACGAGAATGGAATTCTTGCTCTGGTATATGTTTCTTGTCAGTATTCATCTCTATTTATAATTCCTAAAGGTTCTCAATCAAAGTAATAGATATCAAAACTCAATGTCTTCTGATTTTTCTTGTATTCAGGTTTCTACTATATGCTTCTTCATAACTGATATTCCTCACATTATTCATCTGATAAGAGCAGGTTCCAATAGAAAACAAGCCATTTGGACATAGGTATGATTCTGATGAATCTCCTTCTGAAGTAAACACCCCCGCTGGAGATAGCAAAATTCGAGCTGCATTACGTGATAAGGTGCGGGTTCATATTCTATAAATTCCACAAAATGAAAATACCTCATCATTCAAGAAAACCAGCAATAGTTCTTATATTATGTAATTTGCTTTTTCTGAAAATTGGGTTGGTCTAATTATGTAAATCACTTTTATGTAAATTACATTAGTACGAATCATGTAAGTTAGTTTTTCTGTAAATTGGGTTGGTATGAATCGATTTAGTTTCTGTATGACTGATAGCTTAATATTTTCTTTTCTTCCATTACTCTGTTCTTAGTAACTTCTAAACTCATGCTACTTATTTTTTGCTTTCATATAAGTTCTATTTGTATCACATTATTGGCAGCTACGTAGAGCCAAGATTAGTGAAGCTATCAAGGCATTCGAAAACAGCATGCCATTCTCTGAGAAGGTTAGTAAGGCTTGTGTGAAATGTTCTGTAGACATTCATCAATTTGACAATCTAATATTAATGATTCGAAAATTGTTTGATCCTGCCATATGGATAAGTTTTTCTAATTTGTATTTTATTATGGATATCAGACTTCTTGAATCAATTGTCCTGAAAGAAAATTGTCCTATAATGTTAAACTTAAGAACTTAAATCCATAGTTTATCCTTTTCATTTGTTTTTCATGTCTGAAGCTTAAATTCTTCTCACTTGTATCTTGGCAAAGATAAGAAAGATGTGAGACACAAAGAAATAAAAGGAATTCTGGATACCACAATGTCATGCCTATGTTCAACCCTACTTAATCCATAATAATGTGATATTTGTAATTTATGAGGTACATATACAATCAAGTTAGGCTGTCTGGGCCCCTCACTTCTCTTCAGTTGTAATATCATTTGATGTCTCTTGAAGAATAATGAAGGATGCCTTCAATTGCCATTATTACAAAATACCAAAGCATTTTTCATATATGATTCCACAACTTAATGTGAACCATTGTATTGGATGTGGTAGCCTTTATTCTCAGTGGTAGGACCTAAGTAAGACTCTCTTAGCTTTGGGTCACAAATAATTTGTTAAATTTTCTACAAAAAGGTTCTTTAATTCAATAAATTCCCCAAATCTATATTCTTTATAAACTGCTTTCAAAGGTTTTGCATGGAAATGAATGGGTTTTAATTTACTTCACAAAAATCACCATTACTAGAACAAGATTCTAGAATAAAAAATCCTGTTTGGCAGCTTCTCTTTTGTGGAAGCCATTTAACAACTATTTCCAGACTTCTATTTTGACAACATAGCAACTATTTTTCTGATCTTCATTGGTTTGTGTTGTTTTTTCTGGTTACGAATTATGATGTCATTATTCATTTTGATTACATATCTCTGAAAAGAAGGTACCATTCTACAAAAGATAAATATACAATTTATCACTCCATTGGTGTTTCAGTTGGTAAATTAGTGACCATCAGTCAGTCAGCCTACTTGAATGAAGTTTTATTATTTCTGCCTATTCTTGCAAGTCTAGCAGGTAGTTTCTATTTTTTGTATTGATGTGGTTAATTTTAGGCATGCTCTATGGGTGTTCAATTGTACAAATTATAAGCTTCTTTCATGAAATTATTTAACCTTTCCAATGCAACTTATTGGTCATTGCTTGTTAGGATGGGTTAGTCATTACATTCTATTCTGTGTGGCTGTCTGTCTGGTATTTTGAAGCAGACTATTTATATTTTTCTGATCAATAAGAGCCCTGGTTCTTTGCTTTAAAAAAACAAAAACCTGCTTTCTTTGAAGTCATAGTTTCGTGCCATTGATTTTAATCCCAGTTTCTTCGCATATATTTCGAGTTTTCTCTCAAGAATACTTGCATGATATTGGAATTGATTTTGGTTGTATATCTTGTTTTGAAGGTAGATACAGTTGGCCTGTCCATATTAACCGTTTTTATTCATTGAAAGCTTTTCTTAACCTGCAAGTTACGCATTCTTCATCTACACTGATGTAACTTAAGTATTCTACAATTGTGTCAAAAGTTGTGAACTGATATCGAACTAAGCACCCTTTTCTTCTTTGGCTCTTTTTACAACTTAAAGCGATGTCAAGAATCTGTGCTGGATGATGTCATTGACTATATCAAGTTTCTGAAACTTCAGCTGAAGGTATTACCTCTTGTACATATAGATTAGCTTTATTGCATGATTATGGTTTGAGAGACAATTCCTTTTGGTTATATTTTATGGATTTTGCAATTTGAATCACTTTAAAACTATTATTTGCCATTAGATTTGAATCTATTGCCAAGAATTAACTTTCAGCAATTTTTTCAAAATGTGCTCTGCTGGAAGGAAAGCGGAACTTGTAAATTTTTGTACAAGTGATCACACTACAGTTTTTATCTATTGGGATGACATTATGTTGAATCTACCGAGTGTAATCTGAGACATCCAACTTTTCAAGACGTTCATATATTAAAAATGTGATAGAAAATATATTCTTAATGTTATTATAACTTTTGAATGTTTATCAGCACAACTAAGGGACCTTCTCATTGTAGTAGATAAATTGAATGAAAACAAAACTCATCTAATGTTGTCATTTCACCTTTTCTCCACTTTTATATTTTTGTGTTGAACATGTGAGCCTTCACATTGGCTTGGATTAATTATGTTTTTCATCTTTTGCAATTTTAAGTTTATCAGACCTCCATGAGAAAAATTCACTAAAGCATGGTATCCAACATTACACAAAATCAAGTAGTTTTGTATGCCTCAGTGCAGGCAACTAATCATCAGATAGTGAAGATATGAAAGTTACCTTAGAATCATAACTTCTATTTTGATTAGTTTTTGGCTAGATATACATGGCCATGGTGTCACCTAAGAGGGTGCATAATTTACCTAATTATTGGTTTTTTTCTCCACTGAGCTGGTTGGTGAGGGTTTTCCATTATGAGAGTGGTTCAAGTGTATATGCTTTTGGCCAGCTTATTAATAGTTAAGTTGCATTTTGTACCAAAAAAAGCAATTACTGCAAGAAACACATAAATGATACTAGCATCTTTAGAATGTTTTCATTCTTTGAGTTAGCAGCGGATGCTTGCATGTTAAATGTAAACGTTATATGTAGACTGTCTCTTTTTAAATATTGACAGGTATTGAGTCAAAGCAGACTGGGAGGTGAAGCTGAAACTTTTCCTTTTGTTGAGCTTGAGGTACCAATATAATTTCAGTTTGCTTTGTTCTATAGAATCGGATAATATCCTTGAGAGGTAAGTACCTCTACTGAAAAATGTGTGCTTCGCGCTTGTTTGTTTCACTGGAAGATGCGAGTATTCTTGTTCATTGAAAATGCATACATGTCAGTGATTCAAAATAGAATGTTCTACAAGGAAAAACATGAGGCTTTTTTATTAAGAAATTAAATCTAGCATATTAAGGGTCCTAATTTAACAAATGTCATCCATACCCTCTAATGCTCAATACACCTGAAACCTACATGCTTTGTTTTTTATCCAATTTTGCTTGAGCAGCTGATTGGAACTTCAAACAACCCATGAATTCAAAGTTTGACCTCCTATAGCACTCAAGTGATGAACTTGAAAGAACTAATTTTTTCTTTCAAAAGGCCAATATGTCAATATGTTAGGTATCCTCTGAATTATGCTCTGATATTTTTTTCCCAGCAACTGTCTGGTGCTTTGCAAGTTCTTAGCGTATGGTACAGGTGATCTCATATGGCATTTCTCATATTTTAGGTTTATTAACTTGTTTCAAGTTTAAGCTTTCATTATTAGATTGTTGTTTTTGAAATGAGCTAAGATGCACTTGTATTTCCATGCTTCTTTTTGAGCTTTTGATCTACTTAAAATCAGGGATGCAAGTTGGGCGGGGAATTCCTGTTCCTCGAGGGCCCCCTGTCGACAGGGCAGGGATTCCCCAAAATAGCTCGCCCGTGGGACGGGGAATGGGGGAAAACCCCTCCCCCACCACTAGTGCGAGTGGGGACGGGGACGGGGGCGGGGAGAATACTCCCCACCCCGCTCCCTATATAAAAAATTGTTATATTTCCAATTACAGAGATAATTATATGAAAAATTGTTTTACAATTTTTAATGAAAACTAGTTTTATTTCCTATTATAGATAAATATGTTATAATAAAATTAAGCTTAGATAAAATAAAATATAATTTTATTATATATTATAAGATAAAATAATAAAAACTAGTTTAAAATAATTTAAGTTAATGTCATATTATAAATAATTTAATATTATTATAATAATATTGGTAAAGTTTTGATGAGATCTTGATACGTGTCAAATCTATCTTCTACTTTAGTTTATAAATACAACTATAAATTTTTGATTTAATAGAAATTTAATTTAAAACAATTGAGTTTAGATATAATCTTAACAAAAAAAATTGAAACTAAGTTGTGTGTGTATATATATATTTGACGAAAAGGAGGATGAGAATGATGAGGTAAATATGGTTTGGATATAATTTTATTTTTAACTTTGATATTATTTATAATTTTATTTTATACTTACAATTACAATTTTATTTATTATTAAAGAATGAGCTATCATATCAATTATCAAGATGCTAGTGGTAGTGAATTCTTAGTCTAAATGATTTGAAAAATAAAAAATATTAATGAAAAGATCAAATTGTTGTCCTAATTTTGGTATTATGAATTTTATTAATGAATTTGTAGTTTAATTTACTTTCAAACATTATGGTATTTGTAATAATTAGCTTCTTATTTAATCATACATTATATTATGTTAATTTTGAGAAATATTTTGTAATAATTAACTTGTTGTATATCATATTATGTATATTTCATATATGATATGTATATAGATATGTTATTGAAAAAAAATTTAGTATGGCGGGAATTCCCCGACCCCACGGGGATCCCCGCGGGGGAATGAGTAGGCGAAATTTATTCCCCGTGGGTAATTTTGAGAAGGGGAATCCCCGCCCCGTGGAAAGCGGGGATGGGGATCCCAATCCCCGTCCTGCTTCGTCCCGCCACACTTGCATTCATATTTAAAATGTTAGTTCATTAATATTCTGGCATGATAGAAATTCTCATAGAATTCTTCATAGTAAATAGACCGGTGAAAATGATTTTTTTTTTTTTTTTATCACTTAAAGGTCAAAATGAACAATAGCCTCATTTAAGGGGTGATCTTTTGTTTTAACCGTTAAATATATGAGTTTCAAGGTATGGCAGCATGAGTTGTTTCTTATATTTCGTTAACTTGATATTAATTATTATGCATGACTTAAATCAAATGCTTATCCTGCATCAATAAAACATTTCTCCTGTGAAGCCATGAACTTTATTTTCATCAAGATCTCGTTCATGAAAGTCCTTTAATATGATTTGAACATAATTTGAAAGATGTTTCCCATTACAGGGGTATGGACACTATCTGCTGCATCCACAGATGTCCACTGAACCCCTTGAAGAAGTGATGGGGCAAATGCTGGAGGTGAACATGCAAGCTGCCAATGAGGTGTTGGAAAGCAAGGGACTCACAATCCTGCCATGTGATTTGGCCTATGCCCTTCTTTAGACCATGTTAAGGCAAAAGTATAATCTTTTATTTTCTACATTCTAGTTTGCCGCAAATAAATCTCAACCTGCTACTTGTGAAAACAGATATATTTTTGCTCTGAATTTTCTTTTTTTTTTTTTTTTTTTTTTAACTGATAGTTACAGGAAACTAGCATGTTTCCATGTGGTTCTTTTGTTAGAGAAATTAGCTTTTGTTTGATGCTCTTTGCACTGTAAAGGGAACGGTTTGGTGCTGGTTATTTTGAAATTCTAAACCACAATAATATGGATTAGCAATTAGCTCCAACAGTTTGCCCTAAATATAATCACAGTATGCTTTATTTTTCTGCAATTTTAAAGGGCCCTGCTACTGCGGTTCAGTTATAAGTGAATTCATGATGGTAAGACTTTAAAGTTTTACTTATTTAAAAATTTTTTCATGTTTATTTATAACAAGTTTATTGCATTATATGGCTCAATAATTATTTTTTACGTTTGTCCTTTAACTTTCTCTCATACTTCTTCCTTGATAATGTATTCTGTTTTGCTTCTGAGACAAGCTTATTTCCAGAGAAATTTTACTTGCTAAATAGTCGCAGCTGATAAAAACCTGCCATATATTTTTGGCTTCAAGTAAACCAGGAACCCTAAATTTAAATGTTGCAAAAATCAGTAAAATGGTTATCTTAAAATTTTATTGAGCACATTTGCAAAAATATTTAGACAAATTCTTCCAACAAAACAATACATACCGTCTAATATTGTTCTTACAAACTAGATTCATCATATAACCATTAACAGTTTTATTTTTTCATGAGGTGATCAGCATCAAGATTATTTACCACTGACATTCTCTAAAGATTGTAAAAACCACAATTATAAACACACTATTAAAGAGGGAATTGCACTAGTAGCATTCAGAAAAGAATGGCATTTCCATTCTTTCACTAAGCGTAAACACACTTGGGGCAAAATATTAAAGAGGGAATTGTTAACAGTATCACAAGAAGAAGAAATTCAAAATGATTTACTCGGAAAAGAATGGCATTTCCATTCTGTCACCAAGCATAAACACGCTTGGGGCAAAATATTAATGAGGGAATTGTAAACATTATCACAACAACAAAAATATTCAAAAAGATGAAGGAATGTGTTGTTAAAAAACTTTTATACAGTAGACAAACATCTACATCATGTTTGACATCTTTGTTACACTATATATAGAAATAAGCAAGAGGCTAAGTTCATAAACATATGTTGAGACTTTGGAGGCCTCTTCTTTGTTTACACTATATATATATAAGCAAGAGGCTAAGTTCATAGGCATATGCTGAGACCTTGGAGGCTTCTAAAGATATAAATATAAGATAAATTAGGCATATGAGAGGGAACTAGGAGAAGAATTTACAAGAAAAGAATGAAAGTTAGTTCTCATGAATGTTGCTTGAGGTTTCAATCTTTACTATCAACGGTTCGGTTAGTCCTTCCAATGGCGGCGCAGAAGATTCTGTGGCCAACGGAGGTGAGACAAGGATGCTATCCACATCAGGGTTCTCCGCAAGTGCCTTCTCCAACGATGACTTTGCCACCTTCGTGATGCATACCATAAGTACGGCTGCATCCGAGAGCAAACATAAGGTTTTCAGGACAACATTAATAGATTACATTAATGCATGTCAAGCAAATAAATGGTCCAAGGTGGATTGGTGATACATTGCAATAATACACCCAAAAACAAAATGGAATACATTGATCAAGGTCAACAGTCTGGTGTCAGACATTTGGACATTTGGATAGTGATTACAAGAATCAATTAAATGTTGGAACCATCAATTATTTGACAATGGTACCCAAGAGTGGAATATTAAAACTGGGGTTGTCCATTGATCAGAGTTGTTCATGAGCAGCTCGAGCTTGGCTCGAAAATTCAAGCTCAAAATTAATTTTTAGCTGAGCTAAAGATGGGAATGGCCTGATCATACTTGAGGTCAAGCATGGCTCAATAAATTAAATAAATAATACATAAATGTTATAATATATTATAAACATGTTTAGTGTCTAGAACAATTTTAATTTCAAGTTTTTGTGCTAGATTTAATATCTCAAAACGAAACATTGAGTCAAACTCAAACATATATACTAGAGCTTGAATGCTGGGACCAGCCTGATCAAGCCTAGCTCATTTTGCCCTATAAACAACTTGGCCTTGACTACAAAATAACTAGGGCAGGCACGAATATTACTTTATCTGCAAGATCATGCAATATGCATAATTAATTGTTCAAACAGTGTAGGAGACAACTTACCAGATATCACAAACCCCAATATGATTAATACCTGCATCCATTATTTCAAACAGAATATAAGATACATGATGGACAAAAATTTACAGTACAGAGCTTTAGCATTGAATTAATAAGTGTATAGAAATTCAGAAATACAGGAAAATAACAAACAGATGTGAAAACATCAAAAAGAAAGCAAAAAATTTGAATTGAATGTGCAAATCGGGAATAACAATCAGTATGTCTGAATAGGGCTTCTATAAACCATTACTATTGACTAGAATATCGATAAAATACTGATGTTTCTAAACCTATATTCTTTAAGAGAACATCTTTGAGTGTTAGATGATCAAAGAGAGAAATTCCTTACTATTCGAGATGTGGAAACCTCACTCCATCCATGCGTCACATCTGCCAGATCCTTTAAAGTTGTCCCGACATACACAAGAGCAAGTGTAATAGGCTGACATGGTGTACCCACAAATTCAATTGTCATCAGCATTCACAATAGATGCATAACAATGATGCAAATATAAAATATTAAACAACCTCTAAATAAATGCTACTGGAAGAAGAAGACTAGAAAGTATGAGAGTAAAATATTAGAGCTGTTTTGCAGAACTAAAAGCCAATCTAAGCATCTAAGCATCTTGATCCATAATTACATACAAAAATCTAATCTAATATAAAGTAGCCAAATCAGGAAAGCATATGGTGAACTTCACAAGCAAAAAATTTTATGGAAGCATATTTTGTAGTAATAAACATTTAGCATTGACAAAAACCAAACACCCAAGCAACTGAGATTCTAAACTAATTAAAAACAAGGAGCACTTATAAAAAGAAAGAGAAAACAAAAGCAGAAAAGAGAATATATATACACATATGAAGCAGAAAACTTAAATTTCACAAAAAAGGCAGAAATTATGAAGAATAAGCAGTACAAAAATACTTCAAAAGAGAAAGAAGAAATAAGACAATAAATCAAAGAAAAATTAAGACCTTGATAAGTACAAAACTAACACCAAGTATGTCCATGAAAAACAATTAAGCACTTAACAACATGCAAAAGTTCATAAAAATGTTAAATCAATAATTCTGTCATTCAAGAAATAATCAATTACGCAAAACAACTCGACTGTACATTAAGGAAACCTATCCTAAATTCACTATCAGGTAAGTGTAAAATATTTTCCAAGCAATCACCTCTTTCAATGACATAAGGTTTCAGTGACAATTATGTCACAAGTTGAAAGTGTTGTCTAAGATATTGAATAATAGTGAACGATGAAATTGACTATGAATGCACAAAGGGATGTTTAATTCCATTTTCTCAAAAGTTACCCGAGTTGCTAGAGAGCACATGCTTCTAGGTTATAAAGTGGACCTAAACTAGCGTGATACTTAATCTCATTTAATTTGTACAAGATAAACAAATTTTTGGGTTACACTTTACGACGAAACAAGAAATTGTATGTTTGATGCACAAAACTTGATCTTGAACTTTTGTGGGTAGATGGATTATCTGGAAAAATAAAAAAATAAAAAAATAGTTTATGCATTACTAAAAAGTTATGTCAATAAAGACGGATCTTGAAGCTAATTTCTCAGTTTTCCTGAAGTATATGATCATCAGTAGAAATCTCATTATCATAAACTTGTAAACAAAAAAGGATATTGTTAATATACAATCCTGTATATTGATTGTTAAATTGACTATAAGTGCTTAAGAAAAAAACAAAAAAAAAAAAAAGATACACCCTATCATTATATTTGATAATCATACTGGTAAAAGAAAAATTCGCTGGGAATATCAAAGGCCAGATAGCCTCCATATTACAGAAACTGACAATGATGTGAATTACAGATTATCCATCATTCTAGTTCAACAGTCAGAAAAGAACAATAAAGAATTAAAATAATCAGGGATAGCCTAAAATAATATTCAAATATGAAAACACATTCACAAAACATGTTCACGAGCACACCCATGGATCACAACGATGCACTTAAGCATGCATGCAAATTTCCAACAAATCAATGAAATCTTGAACACAACAGATTTATTTCTGAGAAGCATACCATCATCCCTAGCCAGGAAGCCATCATGTATTCTCCAACACCAACAGGAGTAACTGAAAGTAGGTAATTTAGCATGTTGAATGGGAGCAAAGGCACAAGTCGAAGAAGAAACACAATCTGCTAAAACAAAGGAAAAAATGTCAATACAGTTAAGGAACAGACAGCTTAGTAAATGAAAGGAGAAAACAAAGATGATAATTAAGTATTGCCATTTCCCTGTGAAATAACTACAAAATGTCAGCTATTATTTCAGTCCAGTGAATATTATCTTGAAGTCAGAATTAAAATCTAAGGCCAAGCATGAGCAATACCAAAAAATAAAAATAAAAATGTCTTAATGAAAAGGCCAAATCAAGTAAAAAGAACCATTGGAAAACAAAAAAATTGACCTTAAAACCAGATCTTTGAATTGCAATGGCAACAGCTTGAAATTTCGGATAATCCTTCAATTTGGAAATAACATATGGCCTTCCAATCTGCATATGCAATAACCAAGAATTCAGATCACACATGGCAACAGGAGCAGACTGAATTATTCTAAAGCTCATGCTTTCCGCAAATCAGATGCCATGGGAAATTAAGGAAGAAAACAATGACTGACAGTAAGATGGAAATATGACTATGTAATTCAGACCATGGCCAAAAAGGCAAGAAATAACTGAAATTAGCTTATAAGAGTAAGAAGAACTATAGCACACTATCCATGTTCCTGCATCTAAGTTTCTTAAGCAGGTTGAGATAAATCTAATACAACATTGTCTGTTTTCAAAAAGAAAGCATATAATTTGAGTTAAAGGTTCTCGGCATTTAAAAATCAATGTCAGATTTGATGAACATTGGGCTTACAGCTCTCATCAACTTTACCAGGATTTGACTGATCAACAGTTCCCTATCAATTAATTAAAAAATTTGGATTTGTATACAGATGTCATAGTTTTCTCTTCCTATCAACTTGAGCTTTGGACAAAACTGAGCCCGACAAAGATATGTCTGGCTTACATCTAACATGGTATTAAAGCAAAGTTTCATCTAAAAGGCTAGCATGTACTGAACTGAGCTTAGATAATAAGCCATTAAGGGTTAGGCTTGCATTTAATAATGACATGTTCAAAAATTAAATTCGAGGAGATAGCTGAAAGACACCCACATAATATTGCTTTTAACATGTCTTCATGGCAATCAGAATGATAGTGTACAGTATTCCCTTACAAAGAACACCATATATTATTTGCCTATTGTACATGTAAAGCTAAGTCTCTTAGGATTTACAATGTTCAAATAAATGAGGGTATGATATCATAATCAACCCTAAACTTTTGCGGGTATTGTAAAATGAAATCCTTCAAACCGCAGAACTTTGAAAATTCTGCTCTTCTAATAATTTTGACTTCCACATTTCTCTTCTTTCTCGCTCCTTTATGCAGTAATACTAAATGTTTAGGGATAAAAACACATGTCCTGACATGATCACAGAAGATCTTAAACACAAGCCATAAGCAAATCTTTTGCAAGTAAGAGCACAAGACCTCTTTACAGTTTGGAATAAAGACAAACATGTCACCCATGGACATGACTGTTCAATGTAAAAATCTGCCCTGACACATGACTGAATATTGAAGATAATGGCTTTTACATACTGTTCTTCCTAGAAGAAATGCAGCGGTCGCGCCAATTGTGGCACCGATAGAGTCGGCAATAAAACCAAGGGGCAAACCAAAAAGATATCCACCTCCAAGCTGTAATATAAACAAAAAATTAGATAGTGAAACATCTTATATTCGGAATTTTGTCTCATCAGAAGAAAAAAAGTTCATAATCAGATTGTGAAAGAGAAAAAAATAACAAAACTATCAATTTTAAGCAGAAAAACACTAACTTTCTCAAACTACATCTCCTTAGAAAGAAAAGAACAAAAATGGCAGATGACATACAGTTCAACCAGATAGAGATGGACATAGAAATAGCCATCTTTTAATTAACATATCAAATATGGGTTTTACTTCGACCATTTCAAAGGATTCAAGGTCATATCTAATGTTATACGTTCCCTGTAATTATAAAACAAATAGTTCTTATGGTAAATGCAGTATGGGTAGAAATTTCTCTTGGTGAGGATCTCCCCCAAGTCCTAAGCAATCCAATAAGCTGTCACTCTCAACTCATTCTTTGACCACTCATCCACAGGTAGTACAACTATGGTTCCTAAGACTCAATTAAACAAAGGAGATGAAAAGGGAGGTAAATTCTTAAAAGAGAAACTACAACATGCTATGCTTGGAGACCTTGGTACCACAAGATATACTAGAACAGCCTGTCCATTAACAGCCTCCTTACCAAACTAAGGACTTCCCCAAATTCAGCCTATAATGAGGATTAACCGACGCCATATCCAATATTTTCAAACCCCAAACATAAGTTAAGAAACCTCAAAATCATTTCCAACTAGAAAAATGTTGGGGAAGAAAATTGGGCCTTCTTCCCCAGTTTTGTACATTTTACTTAAAACTGAGGCAATTTTTGGGTTTTCTGAAAGTTCAGGAATCTTTTAGATTTCCAAGAAAACAAAGAAACCAAGCTGTGCTTAATGCTTTATTTTTTCTTTATTTTCAATTTTCAGTTTCATGTGCCCACCTTTTCTTACCCTGTTTCACATTCTTATTTGATCAATCCTCTTCTTCAAATTAAGTCATACTTTCTAAGTTTAAAAATAATAAATTTTTTTGACACATAAATGTTTTTACAAAACAAAAGTATTTGAGTTATCCAGAATCATAATGCTGAAATTTATCACAGAAGAAAATAAAAATATTTTTCTAAGAAATTTACTCTTACTTTAGTAAATTACAATAAGAAATGTAACTGCTTTCTATACAAAACAAGCTAAATATAACATGAACATGATATTAGGCTCCAAGGCAAATAAGAGACAAGGAACTCATACATACTGTAAGTATTGAAGCAGGAACCGCCAAAACTGTCAGTGGGATGTACGCAATAGCCCTAATTCCCAAAAAAAAAAAGTCATTGTAAGCAGAAAACCAACGCATACAAAAATTGATCAGTAATGACATCAAGAAGCAAGAGTAGGGACTCAGTACTCCACAACGATATAATATTAGAACATAATTGAGTTCCTATTCACAAAAGAATTACTAAATTTTCTAAACCAAGCTATAGTAAAATGAACCACTTTAGTATGAGAAATGGATGTTGAGAAGTAGATTTATTATTTCGAAAATTCAGCCAAGATTAACTTAAAAACAGGGAACTTTTCTAGGGGCAGGCACTTCAAATATTTGGCTCAATATAATTTCTCCTCTGTTCTAAATTTTATACTACGCTTGGACACTATTGTTGTTAGGTTCCCAAATACTATAGAACCTGAAACAGTCAAATCAGATGGTGACTGTAATAGGTTGCACCATTAAAACTCCTTAGTAACAACACTACTGTTCTTAGGTTCCTATTTAGTACATAACCAAATATTTGGCACATGGTAAGCTGATAAAAAGTGCTTCACGGAAAACCTACTCTTCCCATTCAAAGTGGAACATTTTTGAGTAGACTCCAAACCAATTAATGGAATCAACCTCTCTCCTGCACTAAATCATACCTGGGAGTAGTCGCATATTATTCCCATATCACATGTATGGATCTTTTCCCAGCCTCCTTGTGTCAAACATCAATGTTTCACAAACTCCTAGAATGGAAAATCAATAAGGGAATGAATTTAAGCCTTAGTACAGCAAGGCATCTAGGGACATTAAATTCCCAGCTGCATGTGTCATAGCTCAATTGCAATATTTCACTATAAGAGTGACCTCTTTACTTCCAACATCTCGTTGGATCATAAATTAGGGCACCACCCCGAACGCTACCCTCAACAATCCTCTCCTTCTGCAAAGTTTCTCATTTATCTGCTTCTCCTAGCTAACTTGACATGTTTCACTTCCAACATCCAGATTAATGCATTTAACAAAATAAGCCTATACTCCTCTACATTTGACAAGTGGCCCCTTATACTAATGAATGCCACTTACGGAATCGTTTGGATGTCAAGAGTGGAATGGGAGTCATTACTTTCTCATTCCACTCCTTTGTTTGGATGCTCATGAATGGGAGTGAAAGTGAATTGGGTAAGGAATGAGTACAATCGATTGCTCATTCCTCTTCCACTCCTTGGGGGTAAAATTACAAATTTGCCCTCTTACTTAATAAGTAATATTATAATTAATTAACATAATAATTAAATAGATAATTTTCATACTAAATAATAATTAAATAGATAATAATAACTAAAAATTAAAATAATAATTTTATTCAAATAATAATAATTAAAATAATAATAAAACTCAGATAATAGTTAAATAGATAATTTTTTAATAAATAATAATTAAAGTAAATAATAATAACTAACAATTAAAATAATAATTTTATTCAAATAATAATAATTAATAATTAAAATACTAATATAAATCAAATAATAATTAAATATATAATTTTAATAATAAGTAATAATTAAAGTGAAAATATTTAATTTAAAATTTTAATTATAAAATTAAAAATAATAATATTGAAAATATTTTATAATTAAAAATAGTCGTTATTTAACTTAACATTTTATTTTATATATAATATTATTTACGTCTTTCAATGATGTAAAAGTCAATTTACTATATTTTCTTTTTTTACCTTACCAACCAAACACATCCTTCATTCCCAAACCTCTTCCACTCCCCATTATTTCCATTCCCCCTCACTCCTTTCCATTCCCAATCCAGGAACCAAACGGCCCATTGATGCTTCCAACGGCCTCTCCAATCTTTATAGCTCTGCCTAGGTAATGGAGTATTTATAGCCCAAAAATCAGCTAAACTTGCTCCTATAAAAGCAAACCATGTCAGATCCAATAGAGGTGTCATGGCATTTACTGCCCAGTGCAGCTGCAATCATAAAGGGTCCCCACTCCCCACCATGTCCTGGTAAATGGCATCAATAATAATCATATATCACAAATATTTTTCATGATTTGCTTCCTAAATGCACATAACTAGGATTTTTACACTTGCGTCTCACAAACATCCTAATGATAAGATTATAATGTAAACCATAATCATGCAAGATTTCTGGGGATCAATTCTCTAACATTGTAATTCTCTAACACCTAAACCAACAATTCTCTCATTGTAATTTATACACACACACACACACACACACAAAAAAAAAAAAAAATGCTGACATGTCTAACAACCTTGGTTAGTCAAGACATCAAAAACTTTATGCCTCACATAGGTCTCAGAAGTTTTTTATGGTGCTGGGCAAGTACAAAGACAACCAAAGCTGGGCATATGCATTTCACTCATTGCTTCATAAGTGGTTTAAATGAGAAATGGAGGGCATGTATAGATATAAATCACTTGCTTGTCTATTGTTATTCTGTATAATATCAGAAGAGGCCTTTCTAGCAAAAACAAATGGACACATTTTAAGTTCTGATCTTTCCACTGCCGCAATGGCCAAGCAGTAAGGCATTTGCCTCCTATGAGGGAGGTCGAGGGTTTGACTCCCTCCTAATACATGGTGGAGGTGTAAATAATGTGTCAGTGTGTGTGGTGGCTCATCCACATTGTCAACCAAAATAAATAAATAAATTCTGATCTTGACAGAACTCAGTTTCTCGTTTTTTATATACTTTCTATGAATTCCATTTTAGAGATAAGGACATGAGAAATGGAATTGGACTCTAGTATTAATAGCTCTCCAATGGAGTCCATATATATTTAAACACTTGGCCACTTAGCTCTCTCATGCTAACACAGGATGGCCACATTTGCTGCTTCCAATGCGCAGAAATCAATTGTGTTTGGCCCTTTCAGACATAGCGCAACTTACAGCAAGAAGAACCCAGAAAAAGTTTAAATGGGAATAGGATCAAAGAACAGTAAGATCAAGGTTTTAAGGCTAACTAGGAAAAAGATTAAATGGGAACAGAACTTCCTTAATTCAGGTATTAGTTGAGCTCAGAAATACTAAGCAACTATCGCATGTCTATTTCAAAAAATCCACAAGGTAGCATTGAGGGCATCTATAAATGGAAAAACTAATATTGAAACAAAAGGAGAAGGGACAAAATTATTAAGTAAAACTCGATTTCACTCTTAAATCTTCAAGACTCTTGAAAGTGCCAAGACAATTCCAATATCTTGCCAAGAGGTGTTCTGGTCTCTTAATATGCAATTATATATACCATATCCAGATTCTTACACAAAGTTCATTACTAAAGAGCCTCCCAAAGGCACAAATTAAATTTTTATGGACCATTTGCACTGGGTCTCTGGCACTAAGTCATGTTTAGCAGTACTTTTCATCACACATAGACATATGGTTGCCTCTTATTCTTTTTTTATTGTCTTATTACAGATTATTTTTGGCTTGGTTATGAGTTGAGTTCAAGATAGTTTGGCCCATTGACACCCTAAAAATTAATGTTGAAACAAAGGAAGAGCTTGTTTAATTCAAAAACAGTAAATGAAACAAACTGGTAGCTCGTGTAAAATCACCATAAATGTACCTCAAAAGGAATTTCAAAATGTAGCTTTTATCTGAAATAAGTTTACTGACAACTTACAATGCAAGAGGTCCCCAAGGTCCGAGATTCTGCTTAACCCATACAAGGAAGTCTTTCAGAATCTGTAAATAATCATATATAGAAAGTGAAAAGCTACTAAACGCATAGATGACCTCTTCCTAACAGATATTTAAGGGAAATTCAATAATTATTTAACGGAATCAAGAAAAAATAAAACCCAAGATAGTGCAAGGAAAATAAGATAGAACTTCCAGACAAGTCAAGAATAAGAACGAAATATACATGACGAGGGAAGAAGCATTTATTAGCCTTCTAGACCATATAACGCATGAAAAGCTTACAAAGGATAAGTTAGTTACAGAATATAGCCATTCTAAACAATAGCATTCACAAAGGGTTTTATTTCAATTCTCACTTCTTGATGAAACACTCTTAATGGTCCACAATAGCAACCTTATTCCAACCCTTGAGAAGGTTCAACTCCAGATATTAGTCATATAGCAAGTGGCTAGTATTAATAAGAAAACTCTCAGTGGGAGATTATAGAGTAGATGATGATACAAGCGCACTTAAAATATAAAATCAAAGATTCTAACCACTAATTAGAGTTAAGAAAGTTCAGCGTTGTTCTATTAAAAGGTGACAGTAAAAATCCAAAAGGACAACACCGATAGTTTTCCATTCTCTTTTAGGAAAATCGGATCAATATAATCATTCAGGTTCTTTGAACTTACACAATCATAGACCTACAAATACAAAGTCTTGGTTTTAAAATAGAATACATGTTGATCAACAAATATGTTTAAATCTGAATGTAAAAAATTAGCAGCCATATGCCAATGAAAGTTGATAGTATCAAGGCTGAAAGTCAAATTACAAGAAACGGAAAGTAAAGAAAGCAACCTTCTATCAGATAGAAGGCCATCTCATTGAGTCACTAAGTATGCCTTAATTGTGTCACACCAACTCTAGCCTCATATAGTTACATGATGGTTATCAAGTACTTGCACACGTCTTAGGACCAATTATTGGATGATATATTTTATTCAAATAGCCTGCTCATGTTTGCTTCGACAGATGTAGCTTTATGGTGTCTAAATAACAATGTAAACAAAAGGCAACAAGGAGAAAAGGAACATATCAGGACAAGTAATAAGAATGCAATGCTTCAACTGTACGTAAGCTTATATGTTTGACAAGCATTCTCGTGATATTTTCAGCCATGGATTCAGGAATGTTGACTTCTAAGATAAAGAAAGGGCTCATGAAAAGGATCTATACTCAGAGCAACAAAGAATTAAAACAATGGCCCTCCATCATCACTAACTAATTAAACAGAAAAAGAACATTTTGTAAATGAGCAGTAACTAGAACCTTACCCAGCTCCAGACAAAATGATTCTACCTGAACTCTAGAAGGATGAAAACCAGAATAAGGTCCATTTAACAAATGGATATTCTCAAATTAAACCAGAAAAATCAACATAAATCAAATTAGTGCACCAACAACAAAACCCTAATTTACAGTGTAACATTTATTCCTTCCGTCCCAAGCAAAACGCTCACCACTCCCAAAATCAAACGATCAAGATCCAAATTCATCAATCAAACACAGCACAATCCATTTCAACACCCAAAAAAAAAAAACAATTTTTCACAACAACGACCCACACATCATTAAATTTCAAATTATCAAATCGAACAAACGCTACAGATCAAGATCATTAACAAAAAGAAAAAAACCAACAAACAACCAAGCAAGGACAACCAACGAAAATAGGATCAAAGCAGGGCAAGGAACCTGTTCAACCGGAAGGATAACAAAGGCAGCGACGATGGCAGCAAGGAGAACAAGCATAAGGGAACCCCTGAAGACGGAGGACCACGAGACAGCCATGTTTGACAGCGTGCGCCACAAAAGCCTACACTCCTCCCTCCTCCCCACCCTCGGCTGCGATCCCAACCTCCCAAGTCCTCAAATCCTCCACGATTACAAGAATGCAAGCTATTGAGCTCCTTCCCTCTCTCTCTCTCTCTCTCTCTCTTCACTGCTCCTCTTTCTTCGCAATTTGAAAAGAAGAAAAAGACTCAGGGATTGGAGCTTGGGAAAATCAAGGACGTAGACGTGTGCTTTAAGATTGGTAATAAGTACACAGGAACAATGGAAACGGATCGAAGGGCAACGCCCGCTGAGATGTCAAGTAACTCGACCCGTTTCCCATCTTTGGATTCTGGTCCAGTTCCAAAACCGTAGTTTTGGTTGGAAGTGGACTTCCGCATCTTTGTGTCCTCACTTCCACTTTATTTTCCATGTCCTGATTCGTAAGTCGTGGAAAATGATGGGTCCCACTTATCCCATGTTTTTTCCAACTAAACAAGAAACCTGATGGGGACTGAATTTGGTAGGATTGTTTATATAATAATTCGAATTTAAATAAAATCTAAATATAATTAATATGTGGGATTGCTTAGGGTGGAAGTTTTGTAGGTAGGTTGCAGAAATAATTTCAAATGAAAATATGTAATGGTCAACCAACTTTGACCATTCGGATTAAGACTAATCCTCCCTTGTTTAGCAGCTTGAGTCCAACCTTCTCCCGAGATTCCCGGATCTGGTCAAGAGTGAGAAAGAGAGGGCTTCTTCATCCTTAAAGCTTGTAGAAGCTGGCCCTTCTCATCCCCTTCACCATCTTCTTCTTCTTCTTCTCCTTCAAGCTAGCCGAGTTTTCTCTTGGAGGTTTTGGCGACCGGAGAAGGCACTTGCGGACCTTGCGGGCATCTTGGTGTCGCCGGGTCGGGGAGGCGGGGTCTGCGGAGTCTCCTTTGTGTTTCAAGGTTGGGTTCTTGGGGCTAAAGCTTAGTGGTACTTTTAAGCTTGGCTAGGCTTTTGAAAGTGTGTTTGTAATGCATGTGTTAATCTCAAATTTTTTAATCCATGTTTAGCCTTGTATCTTTTTGTTGAATGATTTGGAGTTGTTAAGATGTTGTGTTGTTAGTGAGTTCTCTGTGTGTTCGTATTTCGATTGAAATGTACATAGTCTTTAATGTTTGTGAATGTTTCTCGTATGTGATCTCTCGCGTGGTTTGCATTAGTGGATCGATCCTTGATGTTCTGTTGTTTTGTTATTCCATTGAAAATTGGGTGGCTATGTTGTTCTAATTGAATGTTTTTGGTTTCCATTCTTTCTTGTCTTGTTATGATTAGATCGATTGGCCTGCGGTGTGTTGAATACTCGGGTTGCTCTATCTTCATTGTGCATTTCGTTTGTCTTCGGTCCCTTTGTTTCCTGGTTGAAGGATGTGCTTGCTTGGTTTATTTTGTGTTTTACAAATCCTAAAGTGTGTTATGCCTTTAACTCTGATTCGTATATTTTTGGAAAATACTATGAATATTTTCTTAATTCTTGTTGATTGGTTGTGATATCCTATTAAGTATTAACTCTAGGGTTCATTAGTTTTTATGTGGTACAACTATAAGAACTTATGTCTCTTGTTGTAATAAGCGTAGTAATTCACTTTGTGGTTGTAATTGAATTGTGTCAACCCTTTTATTGAAACCGCATGTCAAAACACAAAATGATAACTAATTGCCTTGGTTATTGGGCTTGCCATTAACGTATTTTTGCATGGTAAAATTTTGGGTTTATGGCTGCTCATTAAATTTTCTTGCTTTTTGGGTGTAATTTAAGTAAATATTTCCAAGTTGTCATCTTGCTTGTAGCTCTATGTTCGTCTTGTAAATAGGTTTGTAGTCGATGGATTTAGAACTTGTGGTTGGTTTAGCGAACTCTAAATTCGTAGGATTTAGAAATTATACATTTATAGCTCGAACCGGGTAGGTCTCGTACCCGTATATTATAACCTTGTATTTTGGGAGTGGTGATTAAATTATTTAATTATTTTATTTTATTTATTCATGATGTTCATACATTAATTATCTTTGTATTGTTGTTATTTATTTTACTTTTAAGTTAATTATTGGATGAGTTTTTTCCGTATTTTCGTTCGTCTCCGTATTTTTTGCGTTTTAGTACATCTCATTCTGGCAAATTCCCTAGGAGGGTAAGTCCTAGCCATGTGCACTTCCTCGTAGTGCGCTCCTCGTGCGGTCGAAGTCTTCGGGCTTGATATTGTCTGTTTTTTGACTTACTGAAGTTTTTTTTGTTATTAGTCGGAGGATGTAACGTTTTTCTCGCGCATTTTTCGTATTTCTAATTATTTCGTATTCGGTTTTTTTGTATTTTGTCTAAATTATATTTATTCCAAATACTGTTGTTATCTCGTGATCCTTGGCCTTTGTGGCTCATACACTGCGATTTTCCCTATTTCGCGGAAAAGATCAAACTTAGGATCGGGGTTTATCTTGGAATGGAACTTCTTGTTTTAGTGTCTGTATTTACCCGTGTGAGTGGACTTGTATCTTAGTATATTTCGGTTCATAACTCGTGTGTAGACTATTGTTGGTTAAAGCCCATACTAGTATGACCTCTGGTTTTGCTTTTATATTTATAATCCTGTATTATTTGATGTCTGTGTTGCCTGTTGGGGTTGACTCTGACCAGGTTGGACATCTGAGGCTTTGCACCCAGTGGGGCCCAGCTCCATTGGGATGCGGCCGGTCTGTCAATGGGCCCGGCTGTGGGGCTGGGGCGTGACAAAATATATAATTGGCCAGCCTTTTTTTCCTTTCAGCACCGATCGCACACCGTTCATATTTCATAAAAAAATGGATTTGAAAACCAAATACCTCTAGCACGAGATTAATCTACATTTTATTATATATATATTATTGGTCTGATTCTAGATAACGGATTTATTGAACATCTCTCGCAAAAATTATCATTGTATAATTAATTTTACATGTTAATAGTAACTATGTGTTCAACTCTCTTTTTTAGAATTCTTTTAACTTTTAGCAAGTATAATATGAAACTTTTGTCTAAAAGCTTTATTATTCCAAATCATTTTCAGCTTTTTGATCTATTTAAAGTTTGTTTTTGTACAAATCCCTTGTCTATATAAATAATTGAATAAACTTTTTGTTTCTTATCTTAAGAATTGCGATAAATAGAAATATCTGGACACATAATACTAAGTCCTTGTATGCTCTAAATCTGGGGATCAGGATGTGAGTGCTCAGCCATCTGAAAAAGAATATTGAGCATATGATATATTAGGTCATAGAATGAGGGCGTGTTCATTTAGGCGTAAGTGTGGAGAAGTGGAGAAAAATAGACTAATTTCTTTCACTTCTGATGTTCTTTTCTTTTGAAGTGAGGAAAATGCCACTTCTCCCACTTCAGACTAAAGTGGTTTTAGTTAAAACCCACTTCGGTATTTTTTACATCGAAGTGGGGGAAATGACACAACTTACACCAAGATGAACACCATAAGTGATAAAATGAACACTTCATGAAAGAGACTTTTTGGAAAGTGAACACAAAAAGTGGTGGAAGTCATATCACTTCCACTACTTAAGGGAAGTGCCACTTCTTCCATTTCTTGACTTCCTCCCATTTACGCCCAAATGAACATACCCTGAAGGATAAAATTCTTTAGAAGTGGCAAAGATGATTGATGTTAAGTAGGTTAGGCCTAAAAAGCTATGAGAACATATCATGATTAAGGTAAAGGGCAAATGAAGGAATTTTTAAATTTGACTTCCACTACTAGGACCTCAAATCCAATTTTGTTTCTTCAATTTTCACTTTTTCAGAGGTAGGGAATGACTTTTTTTTAATATCTTAAAATCTTTATTTAATTACCTATTTACGTATGTCATGTGTTATTTATCAAAATAAATAAATATTTTAAAAATTGTAAATAATATACCGATTCTGATTTAAAGCTATGAAAATGGTAAAATGTTTACTATTTTTCTTGTAAAATTTCTTTTAAAGCCACAATGGAAGATTAAAGCTTCTTTGGGACATCTGCGAAGTTTGCTTTCAATGTAGTAATATTGTAGCATTCTGTAGTTATTCACTGTAGCAACACTATAACAAAAATACTGTACATTACTATGTGAAAACTGGGCTTCGCCCTCGGTTTTAACTACTGTATGGTCTCACTATACATAAGGCTTATATGTAGTAATAGGGCTCCTTACTCTATAAAAAGAGCCCCCTTATATTTTCAAGGCATATGTGCCCACCTAGTAGTACTAAATCAATAAAATATCGCTTCCCCTAATCCTAGTCTCCACTCTCCCCCTCTCCTCTCACTTAGAAAACTCTAAACTAACCCTTACTTCACAAAAGTCGCTCCAGCAAGATGTATCTTCGCAAGTTCAATGACACTCCCCTTATTCCTAGTACCAAAGCCCGATTTGACTAAAAAAAGGTAAAAACCAAAATAAAATTTTCAAGGTAAATCCTTAACACAGCCCCCAGCATGCAAACAAATAATAAGTTAGTAATTATCTTATGATTATTAGTCCATATTAAAAAAAAATCTCTCTCTTGAGTAAATATAAGGGAAAGTGTTGATCAGAAAACCCCTGATTATTTGAATTACTGAAAAGACTAAATAGTACCCATCCAAGGACAAGAGATCCGTGTAGGGGAAGATGTGTCGGAGGTAAGTTTGGACAACAAGGCTGACGAGATCGTCCCTCATAATTCCTATATATGGATTCAACATATCATTACATAAAGCTTTAAACTTGACAAAATGTGAACAAAAACATAAGCAATTAATTCTTAAATATATTAAAATACTTGAAGAGGATCATGTTTGTTACAAGGTTATATCTTCAATTAGTTTGTTAGAAATTTATTTCAACTAAAACAAAAAGAATTATGGATACAAAAATAAATATGTTTTTCAAAAAAATTATTCATCCTAGAAAATCAATTTACTAAAATAAAAATTATTATTAGTTATATAGATTATCTTAAAAATAGCATGGATAAACTAAAATCTAATCATGTAGACATTGATGATATCTGCTCAAAAATGAGTAATGTTCGTATAGGGTATGGACCAAAAAGTAGGAAACCAGTTTCCGCATTCAAAGTATGGATGGAAGAAGAATTGAAAAAACATGTAAATCCGATGCGCCATTAATTCCCAAAGCTTCAAAAGCAGTGTTTGTTACATGATCACAACAACCAATATCGAGAGCGGCAAGATTTCTAGAATGGCAAGCTTGTAACTATTAAGACACAATCTTTTCAAATTGGAATAGCCCAATGCAACAACCACCAATCCCTTATCTGTGACTCTTCTACAGCCGGAAACATTCAAGCATTACAGTGAACGAAGTCTAATTATACGAGGCCAAAGGCATCGCGGTCCACCTCCCGTTTAATTCTTGCTAGCACTGAGCGGAGCTCGTTGTCAGTGAGTACATCATTGATGGCAATCCTTCGGAGGGGCCATCGGAGGGAGAGAATCAAGGCTCATCGAGGAAGCCAAGAGCCGGTTGTAAATGGTGGTTTGATTGAACATCGCCAAATCACGACGGAGAAAAGCTCAACGGGGTCGACATCTCTTGACCGAACGATGCCGAAGAACTCACGCTCACAGCTTGAGAGAATGTAGCTCAACCCCTGCCCCATCTCTCATCCCACTGTTCCACTCTCTCTTCATGACTGCCGTCCTTCATCTTCGACTCCCCAGTCCCTCAGAGCGGCGCACAATAGCTATATGGCATGTCGGTAACGGAGGAGTGTTGGAGAGTTTGCAAAGATATAACTCAAAGAGAGAGAGAGAGAGAGAGAGAATGCACGTTTACTTTGATTCATCTGAATATCTTATGTGCATGGCATGGATGCCATTTAAAAAAAAAGAAAAGAAAAGGGTGGAGCCCACTAAAGATGCATCTTATGATGGTGTAGATGCTTATTTTTTTATAATGCCATCCATCATGTAAAAGTCATGCCATTTCTATAACATGCAAAATATTTGAAGAACGGATTTCATACCTTTTTTTTTAGGATTCTGGTGGTTTTATTTGTCTGATTTCCTCTTCAAGGATTTTATCTTTTCCTTTGATCTTCTTCTTTGTCGCCCTTTTTTTCCTTTTTTTTATTCTCCCCTCGGGATTCTCCACGGACCAGAAGACTACTCCCCCATCCTAATCTTTTTTCTTTTTCTTGTTCCCAATATCCGGGATTTGTATTAAAAAAAACATGAATTTATTTTTCATCCTTATCTTTTCTTGCACATGAGTTTTATTTTATTTATTTATTTTTGTTAATTTTTCTGTGGGATCCTAATCTTTTTTTTGGTAATATTGTTAGACATAATTCTTGCAAATTCTCTAATCCTAATACCTAACAATTTCTTAACACAAAGTTCTTAATTATTTCCCTTTAATTTCAATTCAGAAGAGCTCACGCTCTGCCCTAGACCCAACCTAGCTCCAAGTGAACACCATTCATATAAATTAAAAACAATAAGTAATTAACTAGATTTCTACTAAATTCACATATGCCTAAACCTCAATTAAGGTGGCGTTTGGCTGGTTTGTATTTAAAAATACAGTGGATTTCTAATTACATTGTACATATAAATCTTGAATTTGAAAACTTGAAAATAAACCTCTATGCCTCTTAGCAAATAACAATAAAATATTTTGGAGATATATAAGAAACCTAAAAACAAAAGTAAATATTACTCCATATAAAAGAAAATGGCAATCATACTAGCATCTAATTGCCTATGCACATGCATGCAATACCAAACACATATTTTTTTTTTTTAATAATATGGACAAGTCACACACACTTTTATTATTTTGATTCAACCGCATATCTAAAGGAAATCATAACACTGCGTCTCTCTCATTAAAATCATATGTTTTACTACTTGTCTATTGAGGGAGGTAACCAAACAAAAACTTTATTTGCAAGAGAGAAAAGGTATCCAAAGATAAAACCATTCTTAAACCTATCATTATGACTACCACCTAAAAGCTCACCTCAACCTATATACCACCAACTTAACTATATCAACTAGTTAATAGCTGTTGCAAGTTAGCCCAAAACATGATAGCTTAAACACCCATAAACCACTAGATTAACACAATATTTGAGAAACACTCCACAAGAAAACAAACAAAGAGAAGCCTTTCTTCTAAAAAAAACTCTTCTTATTTTTGCTTGTTCTTCTTCATAGGATGGACTCCTAATTTATAAAAGTCTAAATATGAAAACACATGCACCTACGTTACAAAGGTTCCACATGCACTCATTCAAGCCATGTAAAAACGCATGCACATGAATGCTCAACATTAAAACACCTATGTTACACACAAACACATGCAAATAATAAAAACACACAAGCAAGTAACGTCTTGCATGGGTTACAGCCTCACACATGCAATTATTATCATGCAAAAAAAAAAAAGAAACTTCACACATTAAATGACCACGTTTGGATTATTAACTGACAAACTCCACCATAATCTGCCCTCATTGTTCCCCAGTACTCACAAACTCCACCATAATCTGCCCTCATTCAACACATTCACGACTAAAATGAAACCTTGTGTCTATGTGCTTGCTGCGATCATGGAACATTGGATTCTTCATCAAGGCTATGGCAGATTTGTTGTCAACAAAGGGAGTCACTAGTTTAGGCTTACATCTTGTCAATTCACTTACCAAACTTATTAACCACAATGCATGGCATGCTGCTGCAGTTGCAGAAATGAATTTTGCCTCACAGGATGATAGTGCCAGTCTTCTGCTTCTGTGAACACCATGAAACCAGATTTTCACTGATGTAAAATGCCATGAATCCAGTGCTTCTTCTATCATCAAAATCACCAACAAGATCTCTATCTGTGTAGCCGACAAGTTCTTCTTCATATCGCCCTCTTGCACACACTAGACCAAAGTGAATTGTCTCCTTTAAGTACCTTAATATATGCTTCACTGCCTTTCGATGCATCATGGTAGGCATCTCTATGTATCTACTTGCCATTCTAATGGCATAAGAAAGATTTGGCCGAGTGTGAAGCAAATACCTAAGGCAACCAATAATGCGCCTATACTCTGTAGCGTCTATCGGTTCCCCTTTAGAATCTTTGTGCCGTTGTTATTTATGCTCCATGGGGTACTGGGTTGGATTGCATTCACTCATCCCGAATTGGAGCAGCACCTTCTTGGCATATGTTGATTGCTTAAGCAAAGTTTGGCCCTCCTTTTGCTCAACTTCTATGCCAAGATAGTATGAAAGGAGACCCAAGTCACTAATTTCGAATTCAGCCATCATTTGCTTCTTGAAAAACTTGATTTCTTCAATGCTTCTCCCTATGATAACCAAGTCATCAACATGCACACCAATGATGACAACAATTTCCTTTTGTCCTCTTGTGTACACAGCTTGCTCTTGTGAGCATCTATTGAACCCAAGGAGTTTTAGACTTTTGTCCAACCGAGTGTTCCATGCTCTTGGAGCTTGACGAAGTCTGTACAGTGCCTTTGAAAGCTTGTAACTAAGATGTTCTTTGTTCTGTATTATGAACCGCTCCGGCTGAGTGACGTAAACTTCTTCTTCTAGATCTCCATTCAAAAATGCCGATTTGATGTCCATGTGATGCACCTCCCAACCCCGGTGTAAATACTTATTCAAAATCCACTCCTTGCCTCTGGACATAGCCTTTTGCAACTAATCTTGCCTTGTGCTTGACAATGTTACCTTTAGAATCTTTCTTCAATTTATACACCAATTTCAACCCAATGGGTTTTCTTCTCGGTGGTAGCTTAGTGAGAGTCCAGGTGTTATTCTTCTAGATGGACTCCACCTCCTTCACCATGGCCTGCTCCCACACAATCTCTTTGATTGCTTCTTGGTAGGCGGTCGCCTCCTTAGCCTCTAGTAGCAGTAGATCGTCAGGAAGCTATACCTCTTCGGTCTTGGAATAAATGTCGGTAAGAGATCGGTACCAAGCTTGTCTTTTGTCAATGCCTAGTGTACTCGTAGTCTCCGGTGAAGTGGGTGGAATCAATGTCGGCAGGGTACTCAGAATTGCTGCTCCAACCATGGCTTCTGCATTGCTTTCTACAGCACCCGACAATGCGCTTGTCGTCACGGCCTGTGGTGCTCCTTCAACTGACTCGTGATGAACTTCTTCCTTCACAATGAACTCCGATAAGTCGTAGGGAACTCCCTCAGCACCTTCATCCCACTGCCACTCCACATCTTCTTGGAACACAACATCCCTACTTACATGGATTTTACCATGACGAGGATCATACAAATTAAATGATGGGCTTTACAACCTTCTTCAATACCGAGGTACACCATGGGTTGGCTTCGGTCATCAGGCTTCTTAAGATGCGGCATAGTTACCTTAATATGAGCAATGCACTTGAACACCCTAAGGTGAGCCAAGTGAGGTTTCTTACCAGTCCAAACTTCAAATGGCATGTTCTCTCCCAATGCCTTTATCAGTAGACGATTTAGCAAGTACACATGCACCTACATTACAAAGGTTCCACATGCACTCATTCAAGCCATGCAAAAACGCATGCACATGAATGATCAACATTAAAACACCTACGTTACACACTAACACATGCAAATAATAAAAAACACAAGCAAGTAACGTCATGCATGTGTTACAGCCTCAGACATGCAATTATTATCATGCAAAAACAAAAGAAACTTCACACATTAAGGGTTGTTTGGTTACTCGTAAATAGGTGTGATGTAATTTGATTTACAGATAAAATGGCAACATATGCTGTTTGGTTACTTGTAAATGCATAGTTGCCGTAATTCAAATTATAGATTTATAAAGTTTTGCCATATTTTAAATTACGGCCAATTGGCCGTAATTCAAAATGCAGCAATGTAAAACACTATTGGGGCTAATACTTTTTTTTTAAAGAAATGGGGCTACTACTCAACTAATTGCTAATCGCCACCAGCCGCCGTCGGCTGGACTCCGACCACCGCCGCCTTGTCTGCCGGAGTCCGGCGATCGCCCCGATGGCCGGCCGGACTTTGGCGACCGCCCGGCGGGTGGTACTGTATTCATTACTTAAATTTAAATTTGACATTTTTTTTCTAGTACGTTAAATTAACTATGATGATAATTAAAATAGTATAATATATATAATTATAAGCAGCTTAAAATAAATTTGTGAAATCCCAACTAATTAAACCCCTTATAATTAAAAAATAATTTTTTTATCCTGGTCGTAGGGATTTTTATGTAATTGTTGTTTAAAAGTTTTTATTTGTGGAAAATTTTATTTGCATCGTTATATGGTTAAATGGTGTTGGTTGAGCAATTTAAGTTAATTTAAATCCATAAGTGAAATATATTTTAAATAAATAAAATCTATTGTTTTAAATAAATAAAATAGATTTTGGATAAAATATTAGAGAAATTATAAAATATAAAAATTATAAAAAAAAGTAATCTCACCGTAACCCACAACTTACATCAAACCAAACACTTGAAAAGTAAATCCGGTATTTTCATTTACAGGCAATCAAACAAGTATGATATAAATTAAAATACAGTGATTTGATTCACATTGTAATTTGATTTACACTATAATTTAAAATATGGGCAACCAAACAACCCCTAAATGACCACGTTTGGATTATTAGCTGACAAAACAGTTCCCAAAATGAAAAATTGCAGAACATTACAAATTTATTAACAAGAATCACACCACCAAACATACTCAAAGATTATAACTTTATTTGCAAGAGAAGAGAAATCATATCAAGACTAAAGCAAACACAAATAATTAAACCTTATCAATACTACGTGCTACAAACTCCACCTCATCTTATTAATTATTACATCTTATTATATATACTTTAGCAAGCTCACAAACATTTGTCACAAGATCTTATAAACTATCACATTTGTAGGTGAACTCACAAGTAGTTCCAACTGAGATAGAATAAGAGTGAAGAGGCCTTGTGAGGAAAGCAGGCAACCTGCGGAATGTCTCACAAACGCATGCACGTTCAACTTCTTGAAGCCATCTGCAGCAATCTCTATTTGCACGTGGGTGGTGGCTGTGGGGTGGTTGTTCGGGCTCGTCGTTATCATCGTTAACATCGTGCAAACGCTCGTGTGTGTGATTATGATGATGTTTGTGTCTCGGAAGCATGACTTGGTTAGAGTGATCACCATTGATGGGATCTCCTTCTTCTTCTTCAGGGGGAATGACTGAGCAAGCTTGGTTTGCAAGAGCATATTGGTTGACACACATTGTGTTAAATTGGGATGTTGTTAACTTTGGGAGGAAAACAAGAAGGAAGGAAGTGATGAGGATTAGGAGCATGTTTGGTGCCATGGTTTTAGGAGTTTATTTGACATATGTGGCTTTAGGTCTATTGGATTTATATGTAGGGGAGTGGAGAATGGGTAGGAGATGAGTTGGTCAACTTCAATTCATGCACTTTGTGAGTAAGCGCATTGGGGAATTGAGAAATGGAAGGTCTCTTTAAAAAGGGTTCTTCATGTTTATGTCATGATTTTTTTGTTTGTGGCCAACGAGAGGGATAATTAATAATTTCTCTCCTTTTTTTTTTTCCTTCCTTTCTTTGTTTGGCAAGTGAGTTTAGTTTTAGTTTTTTTTCTTTTTCCCCCTTGATTAAGTGTAGAGGTGTCCATGAACCGGGTTGGGCCGGACAAATAATAATGATGACCATACTTTACTAGGCCCGGCTCATCCCAGTTAGTTGGATGTTTATTTTTATATACATGGTTAAGGCTCGATGCTGCTTATTTTTTAAAGGTTTTTTTTTATCAAAACCCAAACGATGGTCGAAAGTTTTTATTAATACTCTTATATTTTTAAATTGGTCTTTGGTTTTGGGTAAATAGCCTTGGACAAATCTTATTAAGTGTTGTTGGCATGGCAATAGACATTACGCGAGAGAAAAAAAAAAATCATATTTTTGCTTGAGAGAGATAATCATGACAAGTCATATATAGAATTCAAAACTATTTGAAAAGAATACTTTTGTACAATTTAAGAATGGAAAATTGCTAGTGTATAGTTGGCTTTGTGCAAATTATATTTGTTTACATACTTCTTACACAGTAATTTTATTTGTTTATACATTTTTATGGTTAAAAATCAAATTAAAAATCTTTAAAATGATAAAATACTTTTGGTTTTTGTTCTTTGTCACGTAATTGGAGCCAAAAAAACATTTTCATAAAATTTATAACTGATTTATAGTAAAAAAGATATATAAAGAATAATTAATAATTAATAATTCTTTAGGTATAGGAATAAACAATTTGTTTACATGAATAATGATAACCATTAACCTTTCCGATCATATATGTTATGCTAGCAAAATCCTCAAAATATTTTGAGCATCTCAGTGGTGGTTCATTCTCATCATTGGGCCGGTCCGGGCCGGGCCGGTCCGAGCCGGTCTAGGCCAAACATTTGAGGCATAGACTCAGCCCAAGCTCAGATCCAACAGGCCTTATGAATAGTTTGGCTTTTTGGATCAATTATTGAATTGGGTTATGATCGCCCCTTTGGACTGAGCTAGGATAGGCCTATTGTTATTTTACTCTTTTAACTTTATTTAATTAAATTTTGTGTTGATTTAAAGATAAAAAGCTAAAATTAAATAAAAGCTATTAGTTTTATTTATTGATTAGCGTTATTAGATTTTTACTTGAGAAAAATATTGCTTCATTATAATATGAATACATCTAAACTAGGTGAACACTTTCTTGTATTTAATCTCTTCAAACTCAAATTTTCATAATCCTATCCTAACCATTAAAGTAAGGTTTAAACCTCCATTTAGTTCCTGTAAGTAGGTTCGGGTGCCCGTTTGATCCTCTTATTCCAATTTTGCCGCTGAAAATATCCCTATTATAAAAATTGAGAAATCTTGGTCCGAATCTTAAAAGCCATCAATTTCTATGTCAACCATAGCACGTGGCTTTTTTTATTAATATCATATAATAAAAATAAAAATAAAGGTAACAACGGTTTAAGTTTTCGGATCCGGATTTTTTAACTACCTTCTCTCTAAACCGTCGCCTTTTAGGGCAACTTGTGTAATTCTATCCCTAACGACTTCTTCTCTCACCTCGATTTTCTCCAAAAGATCTCCCTCAATGACAACCCTTTGGATCATTGGTCTATCCTTGATGATCTCACATAGTGCAATAGTCTCACTGATTTCTCTATCTCCAACTCTAGCATTAATAGATCCATCCCGGACTTCCATGGTACAATGCCGAGCTTGCAGATTCTTCGCTTACCTTGCAACCAACTGACTGGAGGCCCTCTCCCACCTTTGCCGGCTCCAGCCTGCAGAACCTCATCCTCAACAACTAGGGCTCCGGCACAAAGCTCTCCGGGAGGATCGACGTCATCGGATCTGCCACCCAACTCTCCATGATCTGGTCTAGTCTAACAGCTTCACCAGTCCAATCCTTCATATCTCTAACTTCACCCACCTCCTTTCTTTCAATGTGATGACAACAACCTCACTAGTGTCCTCCCGGAGTCGCTGCTCACTTGCCCTACCCTTACCAACGTGACTCTATCCAACAACAAGCCCCAAGGGCCTTTTCCTCAATTCTTCACCAGTGCCAAGCTTGATGTGGATAAAGGCAACAACTTTTGCAACAAAACTCCAAAGCCTTGTGATTTGAAAGTGATGATCTTGTTGTCCATCGCCTGAGGCTTTTAGGATTCGGACCGTCGGGGAATGTAAATATCTGGTTCAAATAAGTTAAAAACCTGGATCCGAAAACTTAAACAGTAATTAACTTTTTTAAATTTTTTATTATATTTAATTAATAAAAAAGCAATGTCAGCCATGGTTGATGGAGAAACTGATGACTTCTAGGATTCAGACCAAGATTTCTCAATTTTTATAACTGATGTACTTTCAGTGATAAAATTGGAACAGAGGGACCAAACAGTCACTCGAATCTACTTCCAGGGACCAAATGGAGGTTTAAATCTTAAAGTAACTATTTTTAATTTTTTTACAAAAAATTAAATAAAAATGAGGAGACTAGGAACCAAGACTCCGACAGCTTCCCCCAACAACCATGCTAAACAAACCAGTTTAATTTATTATTAATGTTTAATATTTAATATTTTAATTTTTAAATTAAAAATAATAAATATTTAATAATAAATCCAGCAGGTCAACTCATGAGCCGGCCAGTTGGATCAGTCCAAAACGGTTGGCTCGCAGGTCAACCCATCACTGAAAAATGATATCCAATCCAAGGTTTATTTGGGTGGGACTCGGATCGGCCCATCAAACATTGCCATTTGATCAAGCTTGGGCTGGCTTTGGGCAGGCCCATGGACCTTGGGCCTAATGATGAGAGTGAGTGGTGATGGATGGTGGAATAATGGCTCTCAATTTAGAATGCTCAACAATAAATTAAAAGCAAGATAATAATTAAAAAAAAGTAAAACTTTACATAAAAAGCTTTAAAATAATTTAATTTATGTACTAGTGATGTAATGTAAGGCTAACAAGTTCTAGATGACCAATGTACAAGTGAGTTAAATTATTCTTAGTCCTAACATTCTAGAAAAAAAAAAAAAACCAAAACAGCTATCCCATCATTAAATAATAACATTTATGTATTTTTAACTCAACCAAGGCTCAATCAAAAACTAATTATTTAAGCTTTTGCTTTTTACCAAGCAATGGCTTGATCTCTTTTCTTACAATTTTTCACAAAAGCAACAATAAAAGATTTAAGATGTTCCACACTCTAACAAACCCAATATGAGAAAAATAATGCAACAAAATCACCCAAAAAATCTCAAAAACTTTAAAATTTCTAGGTTTTGATCTCAAGTGCATAACTCATTGTTCTAAAGAATTCATTGCGTTATATTTATCAAACTCATTCTCCAACATTTTCACTCCGAACACACACACACACACACACACACACATATATATATATACACATATATATATATATATATATATTAACCTACATGTTCATAAGGGGAACAAATATGAAAAAAAAAGATCAAAAGGATTTAATGAAAAAGGGGAACGAACAGGATCAATGAAAAATCAAAATATAGCATCGATGTAATATTGTCTGAATTATGTTCACCGTAAGATGAACGACTACCATGTGATGAACATCTTCCAACAGTTGGGGATTCCACAGTTCCTACTGGAATTGAAGCAAGTGTTAAATATTAGGAAAACAAATGAATTTCAATAAACATAAAAATAACAACAACATAATCACCACAATTATATAAAACAATAACTTTAAAATAGAAAGTGCAAAAAAATGATTACCTGAATAAGTGTGAAATTTAGGTTTTAGCATCAAATTCATCGAACTTGCTTGCTTAGGTGCAGTATGGTTTCCCTAGACACATCAAATTCAGCTAGCGTGCCCCCACTAGCATAACGCTTGCTACTTTAGGTACTCAATTAGCCATAAACATAAGTTGAAGCAACTCCAAATCCCACTCCTCGAATATAGCGTAGCTGGTCTTTGCAAAGATCCCTAGTAAATCACTTATTTTCCAGAGGAATTCTGACTCTGACTAATTGGTTGTTCTTGCATAAATAATGTTACATAGTTTTTATATAAACACCTGTCACTATACAAACACTGAGCACAACATATTAATTTAAATCAAATGATTTTGCCTTGCCTCTTCATTTACAAACTCCCTTTTGATGTTGTATAGCTAGCATGAAACAATTCAACTTTTGGAACATAATGACCAAGTTGAGCAAGTTGATTTTCCTCAAAAAAAAAAAAAAATATTCTTAGTCTAAAAATAAAGATAGTATAATGATAAACAGAGTTAAAATTGCTTGTAAGATGATAATAATAACCTTCTTTCGGAACATAATGACCAATTTTTAATATTTTGTTTTGCTTTTGATTGCATCATGAAAGAGGAATGTTAAAATATAAATGAAAATAACTAAAAAATTATAAAAAAGACAAATGGTGGGTAAATTTATAGTATGCCATTGTGTTATGGCCATTTTTCACTTTGATGCTTGTATTTCAATTTGTTTTTTTTCGGTCACTGGTTATCGATTTATATTCACAGGGAGGTCACTTGTATTTTGCTGATGTGGCTGCTGGAAATGCCACATCAATTGTGATAACTCAGCATTTCGTCCACTGTGGTAACGCCACGTCAGCAAATATCCCAAGACCCTAGTCAGCATCCAGCTCAGCAGCAAGATGTGAAGATCAGCCCCCTTTCAACTTAACCCCAGGCCTTATTTTCACCTTTTTACCCAAAAAAGAAAGAAAGGAGAAGCAACCCATACGTCGCCGGAACTCTTTATCTCCCTCACTCCTTATCTCCCACACTCTTTATCTTCCCTTACAGTCAACAATATGGGAATCCAAAAAAAAAAAAAAAAATGCATCCCTCTTCTACTACTCCCCCACTCCTTATCTCCCTCACTCTTTATCTTCCCTTGCAGTCCACACCAAGGGCATCCTCTTGAGCAAACTCCCAATATAATTGCCACTTGTTTGAGCAGAGCTCCCAGGTTTCTCCCTGTCTTCCCTAGCGTTGTAATCCAAGGGCATCCTCTCGAGGAAGAGGTGGTTGCTAAGCTGGATGCTTACTTGGGTAAGTTGTGCTGAGGTGGACATTTGCTGATGTGGCATCGCCACAGTGGACGAAATGCTGAGTTATCACAACTGATGTGGCATTTCCGGCAGCCACATCAGCAAGATTCGGCCGGAATTTCCCAAGTGATCTCCCTGTGAATATAAATCGATAACCAGTGTCCGAAAAAAACAAATTGAAATACAAGCATCAAAGTGAAAAATGGCCATAACACAGTGGCATCCTAATAAATTTTTAGGCGTATTTCCTTTTTTTTTGGGGTGAGCCCTATAGTCTACAAGGCAACTTAATGCTCCAAAGGATTTTCCAGAGGCTTCTTTGCAATGCTCATTTCAGAGGGACCATTAGGATCACATTGCATAAACTTATATAAGGTAGTGTTTGTTTGGTGGGATTTGAAATTACATGTAACTTGAGTAACTAGGTTTTTGAAAATCCAATGTTTGTTTTATAGGATTTTAAAAACTCATGTAACTCGAATTACATCCAATAAGGGATTTGGTTTTGCGTCCAAATTGATCGTAAAACGAAATCCCTTATCTTTTTGCTCCCTCACATGTGACTTATATGTGACCAACCAAAGAAAAACAAATATTATTAAACATTTATGAACAGTAAAAGACTTATAAATTTTAATAATAAATTTAATAATTTATTTAATAATTAAAAATATTAAATAACTTGTTAAAATTAGATGAAAATTTTAGAAATGCACTTTTTGTTGGGTTAATAATTAAATTCAAAAATTTAAAATATAATAAAATTTTAATAAATTTATAATAGATTTAAATTTAATAGTTAAAGTAATTAATATGCACTTAAAATTATTAAAATAATATTAAATATTATAATATAGTATTTTCAAATACATTTAACCAAACACTAGATTTGACTTCACTGAATTTTAAAATCCAGGTATTTCCAGTTACACTGTAATTTGAAATCTACTGCATTTAGAATTACATTCAACCAAACGCCACCTAAGTGATATTGATTGTTCTGCTATTTCTTGGCCAAGCTTTTGAAAATATAATCTTTGTGTTCATCATCATTAACCTCTAATTTTGGCTAAAAATAAATTAATATGTTAGCTCACTTTAAAAAAATATGGAAAAATGGAATCCACATAATCATAAAATTTTATGATGTTATTTAGCATGTGACCTTTATTGGACACTGGAATCTTTTGTTATTTCTTACATCCAATAGGGAAGTTTTCCCAATTGCTTGCGATATGTCTTAGAACTTGAGCAAGCACCAACCATAAAATTTTAATAGGCTAGTTCCAGGAATTTCATTTCCCAACAACTTTTTTTGCTGTTTCTCCTATCCTGGTTTGACTAATGCTCAGGTGACTTTTTGCCACTTAATGAATCAGGTGTTTTCGGACTACATTGATGAGTTTGTGGTGGTGTACTTGGATGATGTTGTGGCTTATAGTGAATCCTTGGAGGATCACCTTGTTCACTTGAAGCAGGTACTATCAAGATTGAGGGAGCATCAGCTGTATGTGAAGCTGTGGAAATGTCATTTCGCTCAACAGGAGATCAAGTTCTTTGGGCACATCATTTCTCGGGGTGAAGTCCAAATGGATCGGGCTAAGGTGGCGGTGATTTTGGACTGGCCTGCACCGTCCAAGATACCGAAGTTACGAAATTTTCTCGGCTTAGCCAACTACTATCGCTGATTTATCGAGGGATATTTAAGAAAAGTCGTGCCGCTCACCGATTTGTTAAAGAATGACCAGCCCTGGGGTTAGACAGAGAGGTAACAGGCTGCTTTTGACAAGATTAAGGGTGCAATTGCAAGTGAACCGTCCTAGCATTGCCCAACTTCGAAGAACCTTTTGAGGTGCACATTGATGCATCAGACAAGGCCGTTGGCGGTGTCCTTGTTCAGAATGGGCATTCGGTGGCGTTCGAGAGTTGGAAGCTGAAAGACGCGGAGCAGTGCTATTCGGCGCATGAGCGGGAGATGCTCGCCGTTGTTCATTGCTTACAGGTATGGAGAGTGTATCTTCTGGGCACCAAGTTTCTTATCAAAACAGATAATATTGCTAATGCATTCTTTGCTACTCAAAAGAAGCTGTCGGCTAGACAAGCTCGTTGGCAAGAGTTCTTGCAGAAATATGACTTTGAATGGCAGCACAAACCGGGGAAACACAACCAGGTGGCTGATGCGTTGAGTCACAAGCAGATGGTTGAGTATGTGGTTGCGCTGACGCAAGTGGAGAATGACTTGCAAAGTCGTATTGAGGAGATAGCAAAGACGGACAATCAGCATTGGAAGCTGATAAAAAATGTCCAAGACGGAGTCGTGCGCAAGTACTGGGTGGAGAATGGGTTCTCTATGCCAAAGGCAACCGACTCTATGTGCCGAAAATAGGTAAAATTCGGCAGGAGCTCCTGAAGGAGCATCATGATGTTCCATGGGCAGGATATCCCGGTCGTGAGCGAATGAAGGTCTTGCTCACAAGACATTACTATTGGCTGGATATGGGCGAAGACATTAAAGCATATGTGAAGACGTGTTTCGTATGCCAACAAGACAAGTTGGAGAGAAGACGGGAGGCCGGTCTTCTCCAGCCGTTGAGCATTCCGGAAAGACCATGGGCGTCAATTTCATGGACTTTATCACCGGATTTCCTAAGGTGGAAGGGATGTTGACAGTGATGGTGGTCGTGGACCGATTCATGAAGTATGCGGTATTCATACCCGCACCGGCAGTGTGTTCGACAGAGGTGGCTGTTGAGCTATTTCTGAAGCATGTGGTGAAGCACTTTGGGGTACCGGAAGACATCATAAGCGATCGAGATGCTCGCTTTACTGGGCCATTCTAGATGACGTTATTCAGGTTGTTAGGCACAGAGTTGAAGTTTTCAACAGCGAATCATCCGCAGACGAATGGACAGACGGAGAGGATCAGTACTCTATTGGAAGAGTATCTCCGGCACTATGTTTTGGCTTCGTAGAAGAATTGGCTAAGTCTGCTTGACGTGGCGCAGTTTAGCTACAATCTTCATCGGACTTCATCGACAGAGAAGAGTCCGTTTGAGCTTGCATACGGATACCAACCTATTACTCCTTCAGAGGTGGCGAAGAAGAGGACAGGAGGGAAATGTCCTGTCGCGTATCATTTTGCTATTGATCAGCAAGAGATGATGGAGAGCGCTCGGGATAGCCTCGCCAAGGTGGCTTGCCGAATGAAGAAATATGCAGATCAAGGGAGATGCCCTTTAGAGTTCCAATTAGGGGACAAGGTTTGGTTGAAGCTCACTCCATAGATATGATTGGCCTTTGACTATTGTCAACGGATGGGCAACGTGGCATATCTTTTGGATCTCCCCGATCGGCTGAAACTCCATCCTACTTTTCATGTAAATTTCTTGAAGCCATGCCATGAGGACCTCACGGATCCCTCAAGAGCAAAGAAGAGTTAGGCCCCACCGACTATTCACAAGGAGTTCAGCAGGGTGGTTGAGTTGATCCTAGACCGAAGAGTAGAAGGCCAAAGCAAGAAGAACCGAGGGTGTTCTTTCTTATCCAGTGGAAGGACTTGCCTATGTCGGAGGCAAGCTAGGAGAGTGATACTACTCTTTGGCAATTCGAGGAGTTGGTGGAAGACTTCTTGAGTTTGAGGCCGACGATCACGTCGGGTTCAACGAGTGGGGGTGGTTTGTAAGGGTTGATGACCTTACACTTGGTCAGCGGGCGTACATTTTCACATAGGCCAAGCTACGAGGGCCCATAGCTGCGTGGATTGGGTGTTAACGCGAGCCGTGTGTTGTGTCGTGACCAAGAGCAGGTGGAATATCCTGCACAATCATGTGCTGAGACCGTGAGGCTCGCACTCGCTGGACCGTGGGCGTACACGTGACTGATGAGCGCGTGGGGCGGGCGCGCCCATACCAAGAGTCAAGTGTTACAACACTTCATTATGTAGAGTGTTGGATCTCTAGCAAGTTTACGCTGGGTGGGATACTTGATCAGGCTGGGAGACCGAGAGCTGATTCCCGAGGCGTATGCAAGTGGGCACGTGGTCGGGAGCGTTGCCGAGTCAGGGGCGAGGGTGGCACGCGGTATTACCGCGCGTGACCGGTACTGCTGCGCTGTGACTAAGGGTGGCTGGTTAAATTTCTTGTAATAGGGTCTAATGTGTCTTTGGGAGGAGACAAGGCCACTTAGTGTTGGTTTTGGCCATTGTTGTAAACATTTCTCAACCTAAGAGAGTTTATGTTTTTCTCTCTCAAAATGGGTTTCATGTGTCGTGTTTCTTATACCGTGGATGTTTTCCGGTTTTGCTTACTTTACTTTATTTCGTTGTGCTTGTACTGCAAACAGGAATTCATTAACTGTTTTTGCAAGGAAAGCTGACTTGTGGCTATGGTGCATGTCAAGTGCCGCACGGCCGAAGGTGATCGGTTGAGGCCGTGACACCAAGCATTAAGGGTATCAATTACACTAGTTGATCCATATCCTTATACAATGAGGCATGTTAAATAAATAACTTACATAAAACAGGAATTAAGAACAAACTAGCTGACGAATACACAACACTCCAGTCCACCGCAACGGCACTACTAGATAGAGTTTGGAAGAGAGGGAGAGGGTGAGTAACTAAAGTCACTTAGTCAATGGGTTAGCACAGTTCTATGGAATACAACATACTTTATAAAATGATGATACAAGCTTTGCAGTAATATATATAGTCTAAAATATTTCGGGGTACATATGTATACATACAACAACATATACACAAATATAAGGGGAACACAAGTAGCATAGCAAAACCACTTACTCAAATAAGGTTTTAATAGACATAACTCATGAATAATAAAATACAAGTTTCAAAATCATAATACCGGATGTACACAATCAAACGTTTTTTTGTTAAGCATAAAAATACTTATGTTCCAAGATACGATATTTCCAACTCTAACAATGGAAAAGTGGGCTAGAAATCCCTCTAAACTCTAATTGTGGCCACGGCTAAGTTCAGAGCCGTCAAGGCACTCATGTCCTTGATGTTGATCCACTGAGGCCATGTGGTGACTCCAGACTCCCGATGTTCGTCCAGTCAGGGCCCTATGCTGATCCACCATGCCACCTCTAAAAGCTTAACAGTGGGGACCCTTCCACTGCAGTAGGCGGGTTCCAACCCCATCACCAATAAAACATCTTGAAATGTTTCAACAATAAACATTTAAATCATTTCACAGGGTCCTTGCTTAGGACAAATGTGTATATCTCGAGGATAAATATCATATTTGTATATGCCGAATCAAAGAGTGTAGCATATGTAAGAAATTCCACAATTCAAATCAACCCGATATAACAACATATCATTGATCATTTCATCTAATGATAAGAGTTTTGATTTCTGAATACAAAATATGGATATCTTTTCAAGCAATTAAATCATCAATTCCACACGATAAAACCCCAAGTTTTCATCAAAACTAAGTATATATATATTTAGATAGAATTAACTAGTATTGTGCAATCAAAATCCTACTAAAAAACTTAGGATAATGACTCTTCTATGGCGCTACTCCTCCGTCGGCTCCTTGCCTCGGGCCGAGCTCTCACCATTTGAACCATCACCAGCCATAAGGCTCAAAACTACAAGAAAACACTAGAAGAAAGACAAGCATGAATTTCCTCATGCTACAGATCAAGAAACTCTAACAAAGCTTGGGTATAGCCTGAACTTGAACTCTAAGGGTTCCAAAAGATCCCTAAGATAAGCTCTCAATACAATCAGAATGCAAAGGTTTAGCAATGAATCTCTGTGCTACAGTAGCTCTGATTTCAAGAACAAGGGGAAGGGGTTTCAATAAGGTAGAAAACATGGATCTCTATATACATCTCAAGATACAAAGAAGAATGAAAGAAAACAACCCAAACGATTCAACAATTTCATTAATAAAGGACCGAGATTCAAGATCTAAACCTAGGACTAGCTTGCTCATTACATAACATGAAACAAGGAAAAAAGAGAAAGAAGAAGAGCTTACCTTCAAGGATCTTCAACCAAGGGAGAGAGAAACATCAAGAAATGATGGTGTTCTCTCGTCCAAAGCTAAGTAATGAAGATAGGAAGAAAAAGAAGAAGAAGAAGAAGAGAAATCAGCTCTTAGGGCTCAAGTTTAGGACCTTTTAAATACCCCTAGGCATACACAAGCTGAACACGAGCGTGCTTCTGCCAGTGCACTTTACAGGTAGCTGAAAATGAAGTCCAAAACATCCCATGAAGTGCATGATCAAGAGCACGGCCCAAAACACGGCCATGCTTAGTTTGGGAACTGTGTTTTAAGCTTAAAATGATTAAAAATACTCCAAAACTCATGGCACAACTGGTCTAAGGCAACTTAAACAACAACATACTTTTAGAAAAGCTGAAACACCACAGTTGATCTAGAATATTGTTCCTGAGTATGATCATTTGTTAAGTGTCTTCATTGGTTGGTTGTTGCCACAGAAGTGAACTTTCACTATCATCATACTCAAAGCTACATTCTTGTTCTTGAATTTAGTTGATGTTTGGAAAGCTCTCAGGGACATCCAAATCATTACTACCCATTCTTCAAATATAATTATGGAGAATAAAACGTAACCATATAATTTGGAATTGTACCTTCGGCGTAAACTTGGTCATATTTTGTAGGATCTTCCATTTTGTTTTGCAAACCCCAAATGTTTTTTTGATAACACTCCTCAAACTCGAGTGATGATAATTGAATACTTCATATAAAGACCTAAAGGCACGAGACATCCTAAATTGTGGAATGTGATATCTTGCACTCTTATATGGCCTCAAGAAACCTTTCATCGTAGGATACCCAAAATCCACAAGGTAGTATTTTCCTACAAAAGTATAATACCATAAGAAATAAAAATTGGACATTGATACCAAAATTAATTTCAAGTAAAATTGAACCTTCTGGTGGTTGAGGAAACTTCACAGATGGATTTCTTAAAGCCTCCATTAGTATACATGTGTCATGTGCCGATCCCTCCCAACCAATAATTGAAATGTGAAACACATATTGAAGTCACATGCAGCTAGAATATTTGTTGATGTGTACCCTTTCCTATTCATAAATGGAACTTGTTTCTTAGTCGAGACAAGAATGGACACATGTTCCATCTATTGCTCCAATGCAATCTTTAAAGTAAGGCAAATATCGAGTGTAACCCTAGATGTAATCCTCCACATCTCTAAAATTACTATCTACCAATCTGATAATATTACTTCCTAATTTATGGACAGCTTTTAGCACTCAATGAAATTGTCTATGCACTGTTGCTCCAGAATGTTGAAATCTCTCTTCTACATTCCTATAAGTAGCTCCTTGTCCAAGTATCTATAGAAACATTATTACTGATTCTTCTATAGTAACATTTCTCGTGTGTTGTAAACCATACTTTTGAGTAAGTTCAACCACCAATCTTCTAAATACAGATTTTTTTTCATTCGTGCTTGCTTATAGAAAAGAGCTTCTAATTTGTTCATTATTTCATTAACCCATCTATGACCAGTTAATGAAGATGTCCTCTTCTCTCCCTTCAACATTTACTTCATATATTGGTATTGTGCAGATGCCACACATGCATACTTTTGTCCAATGTACTCATTGATATGTATATCCAAATTGCTAGCTTCTTCTTCTAAATCAAAGATTGGTTCTTTTGATTCTTTATTTGAATCGGACAAGAACTTCATTTTAGATTTACACCCTAAATAAAGTACAACAAATGTTTACTGCAATGTGCAATACAAAATGAGTCACTATTTTTTTCACTTTCAGAGTTAGACTGCAATGTCTAGGGCAAACGGTTACCATGTGGTGTTTTTGAATTTCAACATAAATGGCCATTGTCCTGTGTGTCCCTAACTGCTTTGCTAGCCCTACAACACTCTAATCATCACAAACCAACTTTAATGAACCCCCATCATCCTTATATGACAAAGCTATTTCCTTGTTAACATCATATCCCAGCTCCTTGAGATCCCCTAATAAGTCATAGTGACAAATCCTGTCAAGATCCATAGCAAAACAAGCCACTTCCCCATTGATATATTCAACAACTCCTTCCTTTATCAATAATCCTTCATGATGGTAATTAATTGTGTACTCATTGAAATCGGCCATGTTTTGCTGCATAGCACACAAGCACATAATAAGCACATAATCCATGACAAAATTTAAACATTATATGAAGATAAGGACATGCTTAAATAAGTATTGCATTTGAGATAACATTTTGCCAACCAATCAGTGCCCTGATTTGATAAATTTTGAAGCAAGATTTCAGTAACAATGACAGTTTTATAATATCTTAACAACAAGTTGGCTTAGTTCTTACTTGAAAACTTAATGCTAAGATAAAAAAACATTGTTAGTTGATGTACATTATCTGCTTCATTCATATACTTTTAGGAAAAATATTTAAGACTGTCATAAAAGATCCCTATTATAATTAATAATGTATCATTACTTTACATTAGCTCTAATCTACAAGCTTTATAGTCACAATGGACAAAGATAATCAAGAATACTAAATAAGAAAATGTTGAACCACTAGGAATTGGTCAATAATAGATCCACAATGTGTTGCTTTACATGAGATAGAATGTTGCATGGGCATCAACTTATGACTCAAAAAGGAACATTACTTTGGTCTATTGATAAAAAAAAACTCAAATGAGAGAATCCAAAACCGTGTTGTACTTGAGATATTGTAATCTTTGTTAATTGGTAGTCAATGGAACACAAGACCTGTCTATTTCCATGACCAACAAACCTCATCTAGATTAGTCATCCCTTGAATTGACTATAGCTCAATCATGACACTAAGATAATTCTAAACATGAATCCCCTATATTAAATTTAGCCGCTTACATCCATTACTTAATTCATATATCAACCAATGAGAATATGAAATTTGACAGGGAAAGCGTGAATTGACTTAAGTATTACATGATCTAATGTTCAATTAGATAAGAAGAAAAAAATAATTGTGGTCGTTTAGATTTGTTACTTTCATAATATGTATTTATATTGACTTTCCCATCATATTATTCATTGTCTATTAGCAGCTTAAGGATGAGAGAACTATAGTCAAATTAGAAATCACATTTAGGTGTAAAAGTAGTGGATTTGATACTAAGCCAAAACAAACAAAAACAAAAAACAACAAACAAACAAACCAACTAAACAATCCAACAAACAACATAAATAAGAATACAAACAAACAAAAAAAATCATCCTAAATAGGATAACAACGGATCTTTCCATCATTAAAAAAACTAATGGGAAGTTAGGTGATGTCAATAAAGCCCATTTCATAATCCATATATCACAAATGAAAATCGATTTCAAGTAAGAAATGTTACCAAATAATCAACACTTGCTTCAGCACTGAACAATTGGGAAGTCGTCAAACGGAAGGAGAAGATGATGATCGCCGATGAAAGTGGGATCTCAGTAAAATGTCAGTGTCGAGCGAGTTATCAGAGGGGAGAGTGGGGGTGGGGGTGGGGGGGGCAGGGAGGAGGGAAGAGAAACTAGGGATTTACTGGAGGATGGAGATGGAAGTCTAGTTCGGGTTTGGATCTACTATCATTGGCGGATCCGAACCTGTTTGGATTTTTTTATTTTTTAATTAATTTTAAAATATTTTTTTTAATCCAATAAAGCCACATCAACATTATTTAATGGGAAATTTAACCCTCGTTAGCATAAAAGACTCAATGTTAAAAATTTAACAAATAAAAGGAGGAAAAAGGCTCAAATTATATTAGAGGGACTAAAAGGGCAGGTTAGAAAAAATAGAGGGCCTATTTTGGGGATTCTATCTAAAAGTTGAACCATTTAATTTCATCCGATGTACCAACGTAGCGAAAAGCATTTCCGTAAACATCAAGAGTTTTGCTTATAAAATAAAAGGTATGGAACTTACTTTTCAAATCATCCATTGAACAAGAGTTTCATTTATAAGAATAGAAAGTGTAGAACTTCTTTTAAAACCATCAAACCATCATTTTAACATGATAAAACCAAGGATTTCATTAAACCAGGCCATAAGTATAATTATATAATAGAATACTAGAATGTGCAAATATAACCCTTTCACAGACTACAGAGAACAACTCCTCAACAGCTCTACTCGTCGGCTAGCTCTTTACCTCAAGCAGAGCTTTCACCACCTACACCAACACAAACTACAAGGGCTTAAAATAAAAAAAAAAACACAAGAAGAAAACAAAAGCATGAACTTCTTCATGCTACAAACCATAAAACCCTAACAACGATTGGGTATGGCATGAACTTGCCCCTAAGAGTTCCAAAGAACTTCCATGGAGACCAACTCTCAAAACAATTAAGAATGCAAAGATTTAGCATTGGATTTCTCGGTGCTACAATAGCATGCTACAGTAGTTCGAGTCCAAGAAGAAGAAGATCCAAGGTTTCATCAAGAGAAAAAGGGTGGATCTTCACATCCACTTCATGATAAAACAAAGGGTAAAAGAAATTCAACAAATCATTTAAGAAATCAACCACATTAAGCCAATATTCAAGGATCTAAAACCTAAGGCTAGCATGCTCAACCAAACAAAATGAAACAAGAGGAAACAAGAAGAAGAAGAACTTACCTTCAAGGATCTTTAGTCAAAGGAGAGAGGGAGGTCAAGCAATGGTGGTTTTCTCTCGTCCAAAGCAAAGGGAATGAAGGTAGGAAGAAGAAGAAGAAAATAAATCGGAGGAATTATGGCTCAAGTTCAGGACTTATAAATACCCCTAGAAGTACACGGCCAAGTATACGGCTATTTAAATCCTAACCTGGCCGTATATCTCTCTGAATGGACTAAAAATCGCGCATCCAGAGAGTTACACAAGCAAGAACACGGGCGTGTACTTCAGGCCTTGCTCGTGTACTCATTCAGAGAATTACACAGCCGTGAACTTCAGCGTGTACTCATCCAGAGAGTTACACGGGCAAGTACACTAGCATGCACTCTAAGCTTTACCCTTGTACTTCCCCTGAGCTCATTCAAAGAGTTACATGGGTGTGTACTTCGAGCCTAACCTATGTACTTCCTTTGAATTCATCCAGATAGTTACACGGGTAAGTTCACGGGTATGCAAAGCAGCCCATACTAGTGTACTTTCACAAAACTCACATTTTACTGGGTTTCAACCCCCAAACGACCAAAAACGCACTAGAACTCAAGACACAACTTAATCTAAGACAACTTAAACAATAACATACGCACGGAAAAGCCGAAACACCATATCTTATATGTATATACGATATGTATTCCATGCAATTCCCTTCACTGAGTAATGTAGTTACTCACCCATCTCTCTCACTTTCCAAGTTTTAGGGCTCAGTAGTAGTGTGGGTGGTTGGTTGGGCTAGGGTCTGCACCAAATTTTTGTTAGCAACTCATTTTGTGTGTGCTACACCTCCTAGTTATTTGTGCATACAGGTGAGATCCACTTGTATTGTATACTCTTATATTCTGAATTGTCTTTGGCTTACTTGTTTCTTGTTAGTGTTAATCGCCATGTATTATTGTTGATATTTTTGCTTGTCCAGGTGTTGTTCAGGGGTGTACCCTATTTTATTGTATTATTATTTGTCAGTATTCTTACTATCAGGTCATACCAAGCCACATGATAGCCTTTACAGTGATCCGAGGTTAGGATGGACTGTACCTCACCCTCGAGTTGTCGCAGTGGTAGTGTCAATGATGCTGAGACCCGCAGATCGGGGCATGACAAATCATGCGATTTTGGGAAGAGATAAGGATAAGACATCACCAAATATTTAAGCTTTACCTGGAGATGTCCCTTTCTCTCACACATACAAATTCAAAAAGGTGATTGGTAGTCTTTCTTGACAAGCTGATAATAACTTTCCACTCACATGGAAATTGGTACTATTTGTGATAAGGAAATCTAAAAAAAAATCCAATGAAAACGCAAACAAACAAACAAATAAACCAAAATTTACAAACACTTAATAAACATGAATTAATCCATCCAACCAGGTATCACACATCACACCACTGCCACCACTTCAACTCCTCCTACCAATTTGTCAAACGAAACAGTAAATCTCATTAATTGATTCCTCACCTGAATTCAAAGATGAGCAAGAATATAAGCAATCATACGCCTATTAAATGTGTTGTTCCTCTCTCTTTTTCTCCTTTTCTCTATTTTTCCTTTGTCTAGATGAAGAGAGTGGAGGCAAGAGGTAGGAGAAGAAGAATTTTGGAAGAGAGTTTGGAGGCAGGAAAAATTAGGGTTGTAAAAACATTAGGTAAAAAATATAAACACAAAGTCAATGCTTTATTTCATAAGGTTAAGTTAGTAATTTCATAAACCCCAAAACAGCTTCTGAAAAGTATTTTTCCAAGAAGCACCACATGAACAACTTCTGAAAAAAAACAGGATTTCAGCTTTTTTATCAGCTTCTGGTTCTGTATAAAAGCCAATACAAACAAGTTTGTCTAAACCCAGAAGTGCTTAACTTATAAAAAGCACTTCTGATTTTTCCAGAAGCTAATCCAAACAAGGCCTTTATTTTGATGTTCTAAAGGAAAGTAGATGGTGTAGACAAGTCCACTTGAAACATAACGACTTGTATAATATGGGTGAGAATAATGAATATACCATGGCTAATATTAAAGCTTATCCATGGCTAAATTTGAATAGTTTATTTCCTGATGAATCTATGGTTAAGTCGATATGATGTAGATAATTGGAATGATAACAATTACCAAATTATAGTGAACATTTTGAAGCTAATAATAACAATTAAATAACCATGCATTTTATATTATTAGTAATTATTGTTTTTATTTGCACTAATTGTGATACTTTATTGTCTTTTAAATGTTATTAAACTTACTTGTTGCTTACGTAAGTTATTTGCAGTTATGCCAATGACAAAATGACACATCACTTCCAACTGTTCTATTATTCCTAATGAGGACTCTAAGCTATTCTATCAGACTCGAGTACATCTCAACCAGTACCACCCATTACTACACAAGAACCTAAGAGGCTCCCATGCAACTAGTAGAAGTTGAAACTACGGAGCCTGAAATTGTTAAGGACCATAAAAAAAGAAAGAAAAAACAAGAACATGGGAGGTGCAATTTGGAGGAGATTAAATTGTATAATTTATTTATTATATTCAAATTAATGGTTTTCAATATTCTTTCCTTGGTTATATGTTATGAATGATAAGTACACATGGTAGATGGATATGGGGAATTGAAGCCAGAAAAAAAAGTACCAATTGCACAGGGAAAGAGGGTTGTTGTGAAATGAAATTCCCAAAACCAATCTATTGAATTTTATGGGAGGTGCTTGCTCAAATCCAAAGACAGCATAAGCATTACAAGGAATTCAATCGAACCATAGCGCGCCACATACGCCGTCTTGGACTCGTCTCCCTCTGCAATCCTCACTTGCTAGTACCCCGAACGCAAATCCAGCTTGGAAAAGTATGTTGCTTTGGCCAACCGATCAAACAAGTCCCGAATAAGAGGAATTCGATACTTGTTCTTCACCATGATCTTGTTCAACGCCCGGTAGTCCACACATAGTCGAAGAGAGCCATCCTGCTTCTTCTGGAACAACACCGGTGCACCATATGGAGCCTTTGATGGCTGAATGAAGCCACTATCAAGAAGCTCTGTCAGTTGTCTCCTCAGTTCCGCTAACTCCAATGAAGATATTTGATAGGGAGCCCGGGCAGGGGGTTTGCAGCCCGACATCAACTCGATTTGGTGATCTATTGCACGCCGGGGTGGGAGTTCGCGGGGTAGTTCCAGCTGCATCATGTCTTGAAACTCCGTCAAGACTTCAGCCACAGCTGAGGGTAGATCACTCACCAAATCATCCTGCACTTCCAATAAAGCAACTACATAAGTGGGTTCTCCATATTTCAACTCTTGTACCACCTGGTGCGTATAAAGCATCGGCTTCTTCCCTTTCTTCTCCTTTCCATCTACTCCAGCTAGAAAGCATGGGTTCTTCTCATTCATTATAAGAAGACCACCCAAATGTCGAATAATAGCTGCATTCACAGAGTTCAGGAACACCATCCCCAACATCAACTCGAAATCATCTAATGTGACTGCCAGCATGTCAATCTTCCCTTGCCATCCTCCCATGTGAACGGTCACGCCAGAGATCTTCCCAACCACCACCAGCGCCTGAGAATTGACTGCTTTCACTCGGCTTGTGTGTGTCCCCACGCTCAGTCCCAACCGAGTGGCCACATCCTTCCTGATGAAAGTATGAGTTGCGCCTGTATCGACCATCCCTTGTATGGTCTTCCTATTCAAGGTCAACTCCACATAGATCAGAGAATTTACCGCCCCGTCACCCTTGACAGTCTTCAAGGCACCCAACAGTTGTAAAGGACTCACCCTTGCTGGGTCCTTCGAATCACTTTCTGGTTCATTTCTAAACGCAACCAACTTCTCGTGTTTAGGGCAATCCTTCGCCATATGTGGTCCGGTGTAGATGAACATTAACTTGTCTTGCCAGAACCACCTGCTGCTTTCCCATCATTCTTGGCTCTATTCCATCTGGCCTGGCCGTTGGGTTTCCTCCTCTGGAACCCATCTCCGGCCCTTCTCTCCACCGACTTCTTATCTTTGGATTTGGACTTTGCTTTTTCACCCTCTCCATCGGGTAAGGTTCATAGGTCCACTAGTGCTTCTGCTACGATGATTGTGGAGGTGAGATCCTTCACGCCTTGCCTCCGTACCTCGATCCGGGCCTAATGCTAGAGTCTCGTGAGGAAGTTGAACAGCTTGTCCTCATCGGATATGTCCTTGATATCCAGCATCAAGGATGAAAACTCCTCCACGTACTCCCGGACGGTACCTGTCTGCCGTAGCTTCTTTATATTAGAATGAGCTACCCAAGCAATGTTGTCAGGGAAGAATTACACCCGCAATTCCTTCTTCAACTCGACCCACGAGTTCGAACTTGTCTGACCCACCTGAGCATCTTCTTGCTGTCGAGTGCGCCACCATAGCTTTGCATCGCCAGTAAGATACATGCCCACCAACGGAACTTGCTCATGGCCCGGTACCCTTGTAGCCTTAAAGTACTGATCAATGTCCCAAAGAAAGTTCTCCAGTATCTTGGCACTCCGCGCGCCATCAAATGGGGATGGTTCAGAGACCTTCACTCTCTTGGGCGCCTCCCACGAGACTGGTGAAACACTAGCTTCCTTGAGTTGAGCGACTTCGGTCTCCAGGGACTGTGCCTTCATCTTCAAGACTTCAACAGTCAACTGGCTCTCTCACAGTCCGCTCACAAGATCTTCCACCATCTTCGACAGTTTCTTGAGCTGATCGTCAACACTCCCGATGACGTTCTCCATCCGCTCGGCTGTCTCCTCAAGGTAATCCAAACGATCCTTATTGCTAGTCGCTATTCTCACCGTCTTCACTTGTGTGTCTTCTCGAGCTTCGCTTCAAGCCACAAACTCGGGCTCTGATACCAACTGTCACGGCCTCAACAGATCACCTTCGGCCGTGCGGCACCTGACATGCACCATAGCCACAGGTTAGCCTTCCTTGCAATAACAGTTAGTGAATTCCTGTTTGCAGTACAAGCACAGCGAAATAAAGTAAAGCGAGCAAAACCAAAGAACATCCACGGTATGAGAAACACGACACATTAAACCCATTTTAAGAGAGAAAAGCATAAACTCTCTTAGATTGAGAAATATTTACAACCATGACCAAAACCAACACCAAGTGGCCTTGTCTCCTCCCAACGACACATTAGACCCTATTATAAGAGCTACCCCAAATCCAACGTTAATTGAGCCCCATGCCCAATACAGGTCTGGCGTGAATTCCCTGACTTCACTTAGCTTGCAGTATCCACTGAAGCAACTGTAACTTTAACCAGCACCCTTGGTCACAGCGCGCAGTAGTACCGGTCACGCATGGTAATACCGCGTGCCATCCTCGCCCTTGGCTCGGCAACGCTCTCGACCAAGTGCCCACTTGCATACGCCTGCGTAAAATCTTTTCAAATCCGGAATCAGCCTCGGTCTCCCAGCCTGATCAAGTGTCCCGCCCCACCTAGACTTGCTAGAAATCCAACACTCTACATAATGAAGTCTTGCAACACTTGACTCTTGGTATGGGCACGCCTGCCCCACGCGCTCATCGGTCACGCGCACGCCCACTGTCCAACGTGCTCGCGCCTCACGGTCTCAGCACATGATTGTGCGGGATATTCCACCCACTCTTGGTCACGACACAACACACGCTACGCGCTAACCGCGCGCTACCCAATCCACGCAGCTGTGGGCCCTCGTGGCTTGGCCTATGTGAAAATGTACACCCGCTGACCAAGTGTAAGGTCATCAACCCTTACACTTGGCTTGTATGCTTGTCTACTTTATTGGAAACCTTGTTGTGTTTATGATAAGTATGTTCCTTTGAACTTTATATTTATCTTTTGGTTTTGTTTAGCACCATTCTCTGTGTATCCTTGTACTCTATTCTATATTTGTTGAATTTTTTGAATCTTTATTCAGTTAGGTTGTTTCCAGGTTGTGATAAGCCTTGCAGCGACTCGAGGATTAAGTGGCATGGGTGTCCCTCCTTGGGTTGTCACGAGCAAGTCCTGCGGGATGGGGCGTGACATTGACTCTCCAATCAATATATGAGTTGCTTTTGTAGTATTTATAAATTATTGTTATGGTTATTGTGATGTTAAAAAAGTATATGTCCCCTATGTTTTGTGTAGGTTTTAATTTATTGTTTGTGTTGTTAGTTGTTGCCATGCTTGTTGTGATGTTGCAAAACCTTAATGTTGTTATTGTCAATTGTTCTTATAGCAGTCATGACAATATTGTTAGTATGGTTGTTGTGATGTTGAAAATATATGAGATCGTTTTTTTCTAATTTTTTTCATGTTGTGATATTATTATTATTATTACTATTATTATTGTTGTTGTTGTTGTTGTTGTTGTTGTTGTTGTTGTTGTTATTGTTAATCAACGTTGTATTAGTCATGATAATATTGTTTTTTGTTGTTGTGATGTGAAAATATTATTTTTCTTATTATCATGTTTATTGTTTAGGATTTATGTTTTTTGTTCTTATTCAACAACATATTATTATTGGAAATTTATGAGGAATTTTGTTGTTGTTGTTGTTGTTGTTGTTGTTGTTGTTGTTGTTATTATCAAAAGCAATTACTATGTTTTAAATTACTAGTTGTTGAAATATTATTATAACTTAGTGAATGTCTATTTTAGTAATTTATCATTGGAAAAGTTGTTTTACGAATGCACATCCAAACAACTTAACACATATAAAAATACTTTTGCATTAACTTATCCAAACATAAAATACAGAAAAACATTTAACTTACTCTTAAAAGCATTTTTTTAAAAGTTCTTTACAAAACTAAAAAAAGCACTTTTTTTTAAGCCAATCTAAACAAGGCTAAAATACCATTTATACCTTGAAAGCTTTAGTGTATGGTTCATCATCCTCTTGTATCCTAATATCTACATGTCTTGTAAAATTGATAAAAGTGAAACCTAATTTATCAGTTTTTCATACATCTAGGGTGAATTGGGTTGGCCCATTTAAGTTTGAACAAGATCACCATAAATATTCCATTGTAATTAAGCTTAATGAGGTCAACCAATTTTCCATAATATGGTACCTCCGTACCTCATGTTGATATCCTAGTGCTTGAGTAACTTCTTGTTCCAAATTTGTCGAAAACTCCACTATTTTGTGTCCAATCCTCTCTTGTATTCCAAAGTATGAAACTTGTACTCATTAACATTATAAGCTATATATTTTTTTTGTTTGGTTAATGAGTCCTTGTGCAAGAGCTACAAGCAAACATTTAGCAAGTTATTGAAGCTTTTCACCATCTTGGTTGATCTAAAAACCATTTTAAATAACTTGAATGAACAATCTCAAATAAAATCCATTATATCAATAGAGACCTTACTCGATTTGCAAACCACTGATTGAACTCTTCATGAACCATCTTGTATATTTTAATAGAATTTCTACCTCAAGTCCTTAATTGTCTTCTTGCAACAATAATACATTCACTTGGATGTTTGAAGTGATAGTTTAATCACCAGGTTAATTTCATGCTCCGTTTGGATGGGGGTTATAGTTACCAATGAATGGTAATCATTACCCCCATCTATCAAAACTCATGTTTGGGGACCCCTAATAAAGAATTAAATCCCAACAGTAAAGACATTTCGTAACCCTCCACAACTTAAAGTCATTACCCTCAAAATTGGGGGTAATGCTTGGATTGCATTGGAAATAGACATTTTTGCACTTTTATCATCATACTTTTTCCCAGCCTGCAGTGCATCGCATGACTCCTTCCATTGCAAACCCATCTAATTTCTGAATCTCTCATTGGCGAGCGACCAGAGCTTTCAATCCGTATGCAGATCTTCAAGTAATCAACTTATATATTGCTATTATTCAATTTTTTTTTTTTTATTTTTCCACCGTTAGAACATGAGATCTTGTTGTTTATGTGTATATGATTCTTGGGCTTTGTCTACTAATTTTTTTCATGCAATTTTTCTGTTGAATAAGTGATCTTTGTTTTCACCATGTATGATGTGGTTTGTTTTGAAGAATATAGGTCCCGAATGCAATGCTAGGGTTTCATGGCGATTGAGTTGTTTGGTAGTTATATTTTAGACTTTGAACCTAAGATTTTGAGATTTTTCTAGATTTGGAAGTTATATATAGATCCTTTGTTGATAGATTTTGAGTAATGGTGAGTTGATCTCGTTTTATAGATATAATAATTAATTATATTAATAATTCATATAGTAACAATTGAAAGTAATTTAATGTGAGAAACTAATTTTAATAATTAAATTATATTGTTAGTTAACGTGAAGTATTAATTTTAAATATTAAGTACACAAATAAATTGATTTCAACAATATAACCATAACATAAAATAAATTATTTTATTTAAATATTTAATTATTATAAATAAAAAATTAGATATATTACAAATATTTATTAAACTGTAATGATATTTAAATGTTATTTAAAAAAAATATCGACTTGCTATATATATATATCAAGGGTATTAGAGTCATTTCAATATGATTTACTATTTCCACTTTTCCATTCCCAATATTTATTCCTTTCAACCAAACACCTTTTTCATTCCTATTACCATTACCATTATCATTCATATTCCTATTCCCATTCCCATTCCCATTCTCATTCCCATTACCATTACCAATCTATGATCCAAACGGACCGTCAGTAGTGTATAGACACTTGAACTTACACTACTTGTACGAATTTCTCTGCGGTTAATAAAAAACGTCACATTAGTTTTTTAAACTCCACAAAATGCTTACCACAAAATACTTGTATTCTTGGAGGGAGTCTATGATATATGTTACAATTTTAATTGACATGCTTAATCTCAAGATAAGTTAATAAGGTAATATCTCCAAAATATTAAATAACTATTCAGATGCAATAAAGTATTAACATATTTTACTCAGAAGCAAAAGATGAGGAAGGGGAAAACTACACATAAAGTATAAAAGAAATGAGCAAAAGAAGAGTACAACTTTGCTAAATGATTGTAAACATGGGTGAGTGATAAAAATGATTGCAAACATATTCTTTTATGTTTGTTTGTTCTCACACCAAATGTCATAATGAAAGTCAAAAACTGGATAAAAAAATTTGTAAGAAGATAACTTTGATTTCTGATCAAGAGTTTATTATGTGACAAAAGCACCACATACAAATAATTATAAAACTTGGTACTAATTTATGTGAAGAAATTTCAACACCAATAGTAGTACTTGCTTGAATCAACACTTCGACAAATAATAGTTAAGCTTGCGATGCACAAATTAAAAATAACTAATCTATTCTAGTGAATGAAGACAACTTGTCTATATATATATATATATACCGAATCTCATAGAGCCTAATGATTCTATCGAGCTAAAAGGAAAGAATTGGGTCACAGGAACTAGAAATTGGGTTTACACAATGAGAAAAAGTACCTCTTACAATTGACTACAACAAGAAGATAAAGAACAAAGGTTATTGATAACAGCAAGAGAATCCTGAAAACTTCTTTCTTAATAACTCGAAAAGAATTATGAAACCTCCTCTTTCATCTTTAATCATAGTTATCATAACCGAACTAGACATTGAACAGAGTAAGGTGCTAGGTCATAAGGTTATCAGTTTAATCACAAGATCAATTGGGTCAATGTAAATTTAAATATTTTAAATAATTTAATTCAATATAATATTCTTATTATCTAAAACATTGGGTTACTTAAACATCGGTGTTTCAACCACTAGTTCACATTGGTTTTTATTAGTTTAATTGTAATTTCAGTCTAATTAGAAAATGGACTAGTTCTAGTACTAATTCACCTGCTTAACAGTCAAACCACCGGCCAAGTCTAGTCTTGTTAACACTGCTTTTAATGCACTACATAGTTTTTGGATTTCAAAGTGATGAGTGCGTGAAATACATATTTTTTTCCTATTACAAATGCATTATTTTTATAGAATACTTTATTGGAAGGATGTTCACAACTTAATTTGGCTTGGGTTTTAATAAAAATGGCTTTTACTAAACTGAGTTTTTAAAACTAAACCATCTCACACCAAATCTAGTTTAACTTCATTCGATTTTGATTTTCAATTTTGTAGCTTAAAAGATAATTCATTTTAAAAGTTCTTATGCTAAAGATATAATGCCAAACCTTGAATTATTCATCAAGTTTCTCTTAATACCTTAGAGAACCTCTCTTTCATAGGAGCCTCTTGTTGTCACGCCCATCCTGCAAGACTAGCACGTGACAATCTAAGGAGGGATACTCATGTCACTCGACCCTCGAGTCGCCGCAAGACTAACAAAGACCTGGGAACAAACAGACCTGAACAGAGTTCACAAGTTCAAAACATGCAAAGTAGAGTACAAAAAAGCACAAAGAAAGCAATCAAGCTATATCCTGATAATAGCGTTCAATGAAACATGCCTGTCATAAATATAACAAGATTTCCAAGACATGAGACAAGTATACAAACCATACACAAAGATGACAAACACACTAGTTGATCCATATTCTTATACAATACAACATGTTCAAGAAGAAACGTACATACAACAGAGATTAAGAAAGATAGATGGAAATGCTCAGCACTTCAGTCCGTCGCAACACCACTAGAAACTAGAGCCTGGGCTGAGCTTTTGCAGTAATAGACATAGACTAGAACATTTCAGTATATATATATATATAAAAGAATGCCACGTATAGCATAAAAGACCTTTTTTTTCAAAACTCATGAATTGCGTAATCTAGGTTTTAAAATAATAAATCACAAAACTCTTCAACAAACCAGTTTAATTTGCATAAAGGCATATTTTCTTAAAATACGAAGTTACCATCTCGAACAATTGGATAATGGTCAAGAAATCTCTCTAAATTCTAGTCGAGGCCGCGGCTAAGTTCAAAGCCGCCAAGGCGCTTATGTCCTTGATATTGACCCATCAGGTCCGTGTGGTGACTCTCGATGTTCATCCAAGTAGGACTCTATACGCCATCTAAAGTGGACAAATAAACCGGATTGACCACACCACCTCTAAAGACTGGTCCGTGAGGACCCCCCAGTGCAGCATGTCACGCCCCGACCCTACTTAAGCAAGTGACAATCGCCGTAACAACTAGGGGAGAGTCACACACCACTCCACACATGAGTTACCACAAGGCTTAACAAAACCTAATAAACACTAAAATTGTCACAACGAAAATAAATAACAACTCGGGATAGAAAAACAAACTCGGTTACACACATAAATTCATGTCCCCAACCACCTGGACATAGGAATACAAATAGTTTAAAATATAACCACAAATACAAGAGGGTAGGCTAGCAGATCCACTGGTCTAAATATGCCAAATAAAACATAATGGTGAAACACACCAAAATCTGAATTAGGAGGAAGACCTAGACTGGAGACTACCCAGCATAATCCGCACCAACATCGCACCTTGAGAGGGAAAAGAGAGAGTGGTGAGTAACATACATACATGTTACTCAGTGAGGGTTAGCAACATAGCCTTAACTCGAGTAATGTAATAAATACATGTATGAACATAACACCCGAGGGAAAATATTATAATTATCAAGGTTTATCTTTAACAATAGCACAATTAATCCGAATGCAGCATTTGTAAATCAATAAGGTCTTAAAGAATTATGCATAAAGTAATTTAAATACACTTTCGTAAGAGATAGGAAAATCCACATATACAGGCCATAAATCATTCAAACCTAGTCGTGGCCGCGACCAAATACAGGACCGCCAAGTAGTTTTCAAAACCCAAGAATTCCGAGAAAGTCCAAGAATATAACTAAAACACAGAATTTCCTTGGCGTTGGCCATTGAGATCCCCGTGTGATGACCCTCGATCTCTCAATATGAAAATATGGATAATCTCTCCCAAATTCTGTCAATGACCCCAAGCATCTCTTAACCAGAGTAAACATAGGGTCAACCACGCCACATCTCATCAAGTAGGCCCGTGGAGACCCCACACTGCAGTATCGGACTAAAGTCAACAGTCCCCATCAAAGTCAAATAGAGAAATACACATTTCAGGGTTGACCATGTCACCTTCCATCAGGTCAGACCGTGGGACCCCACACTGCAGTGTCGGAACCAAAGTCTGGGGTCGGGTCGTGGCCCGTTGTCACCATTAAAGTCAAAAGCATAAACATAAACGTTCACATTCTTCAATTCTTGATAAGTCCAACATCCACAGCAAGTCTAATAGATTTTTTACCACCCATATGCATTTATAATGTAACTTATGGACCTTAAAACAAGCCTCATTTCAATCTAAAACACATAAACATTCTAGGTTATTGCAAAATATAAACAACCTTCAAATATACCAATATATATATATATATGTTTCCAAACCATCCTATAAAGTTCATTTTTGATAGATAAGCATGAAATACGATTCAATACTCTTAAATAGGGCATAAAACATAATAAGTAAATATCAAGACACTATAATTAAGTCTATGCTCAAACTTCAACCACTCACAGAATCCGATGTCTTATCCTGAGACGCGCTTACTGATCCACAATATCCATTCCCTTGAAGGATGCGTCGCCACCTAGGCACAAGTAGGGAATCCAAAAACCAATGATCACAAGACAGAAAAACTAACGTGCACACAAAAGCGATGTTATAGGTCTGACATACAACACTAGGGTTTTATGGCAAAATGACATCATTTTGGACTCAAACGATCTCAAACTGAAGTTATACTAGTTCTACTGAATTCCAAGCAAGAAGGGCTTGCTTTTGAACCAAAGAAATACAAGAAATGGCTGAAAATTTTCGGTGCTACAGTAAAAGAATGATTGCTACATTGATTATAACCTAGCTACAGTAAACCTGCCCTGATGCCAAGGTTTTCTCCGGATTTACATCATTTAACTAAGAAATTTCTTCACAAACACTTCCAAAAATGGATAATAAGCACCATGGCTTCAATTTGAGCCTAAAATCACTTCATTTCAAGGTTTAAATTCTACGTTTTCAAAGGATTCAAAACAAAGAAATTACGAGTAAAATACGAAATCAAAACTTGGATCAAAGCTTTCACCGTATTTAAGAGTGTGTTTGGATGGGGGTAATAGTTACTCCTTTGGTGAACCATTGCCCCCTGATTCCCATATCTATGTTTGTTTCTCTTTTTTGGGAGGTAATCATTACCCTGGAGGGGTCACCATTACCCCTCTCAGAGTAATGAGCCATTCCCACCTAGTAAAAGACCCTTATGCCCTTATTAAATTTAAAAATGACACTATATAAAGTAATAGTTATTTGAAATTATTTTTTAATTAAATATTAATTAATAACAATAAAATAAATATTTTTGTTTTCATTATTTTATAAATAATAATTATTTCAAACAAATATCATTTGTGATTAATTAAAAATTATAAGTACATAATGAAATTTAATAGTTATTTGAAATTAATTTTTAATTAAACAATAATCAATAATAATAAAAGAACTATTCACATTTTTCATTATTTTATAAATATTAATTATTTGAAATAAATATTATTTGTAATTAATTAAAATTATAAGTACGGAATGAAATTAATAGGACTTTAAAATTGATTTTTAATTAAACATTAATCAGTAATAGTAAAATATATACTTATGTTTTCATTATTTTTGTAAATAATAATTATTAGAAATAAATACTATTTCTTTATACAAGGGGTAAAAATGTAATATTAACACAACTCCATTTTTTACTTTTCTCATTCCCAATGAATTACCTCTCTAACCAAACAGATTTTTCATTACCATCCCCTACCCATTCCTTTCCCCCTCTTCATTACCTCATTCCCCCCATTCCATTACCGTAATCCAAACGCACCCTAAGAGTAAGAGAGGAAGAGATTGATGTTTTAAATCGCCGGTAAAGGTTGCCAAAAAAAAAAGTTTACAAATATGGAGATGCTCGGCCGAAGCAATGAAAATGAAGAAGAAGAAAGGAGAAATGAGAGAGGGTTTTGGTTGGCCTTCAATTTTCTTTTTTTTTTTTTAAAGAAAAATTTCCAAATGGTCCCTCTATTAACCAAATATTAGGAAATGATCCAATTAGTCGATTTGCCCCCGATTTTGGTTAACTTTCACACAAAAGCCACCATGCGAACATGCAAAAATGTTATTAATGCTGAAAATGACTATTTTACCCCTAATGCATGCACTGAAGGCAGAGGACACCCGGGTCCACCCCCGTACCGGGTACAACACAGCAGGCGGGTTTCAACCTCATCACCAACAAAACCACAAAAAGTGTATCATCAATAAAATTCATGTAAATTATTTCAAAGAGTTTTTGTCCAAAACAATATTCACATATCGGGGATAAATATCATTACCATATAAATCAAAGTCAAGAGTATAGCATGTGTATGAAGTTCCACAATTCAATTTAATCCAATATAACAACATCGCAATAAAATGATTATTGCTATGTTGTTATAAAATATCAAGTATGGAAATTCCTTTCAAATCAATCAAATCATCAATATATCATGATAAATCCAAAGATTTCATTAAAATCAACTATAAATATATTTAGAGAGAAATCTACTAAAAATTATGCAACTATATAACCCACTCACAAACTATGGAGATCGACTTCTCCATAGCGCTACTCCTCCCCCAGCTCCTTACCTCGAGCTAAGCTCTCACCACCTTACACCAACACATGCCACAACGCTCAAAATTAAGAAAAAAACACAAGAAGCAAATGCGTGCACGAACTTCTTCATGTTACATGCCAAGAAACCCTAACAAGGCTTGGGTGTGACATAAACTTAAGCTCTAAGGGTTCCAAAGAATCTCTATGGAGATAAACTCCCATCACAACTATGAAACCCGAGGTTTTGCAAAGGATTTCTTGATACTACAGTAGCCCGATTTCAAGAACAAGGGGATCCATGGTTTCATTAAGGTGGAGAGGATGGATCTTTTCATCCACCTCATGATGCAATACAGAATGAAATAAGTAAATTAAACTACTCAACAAATTCATCATCATCAAGCCAAAGTTCAAAATCTATAAACCTAGGGCTAACATGCTCATCCAAAACCAAGAGGAACAAGGAGAAAGATGAGGGAGAAGGAGGAACTCACCTTCAAAGGATCTTCAACCAAGAGGAGAGAGGGAGGTCAAGCAACAACTCATTCTTTTCATCCCAAGCAATGGGAACAAAGGGAAGAAGAAGGGATTTTTTTGAGAATTAGGCTCAAGTTTAAGACTTTAAATACCCCTAGAAGTATACCGCCAAATACATGACCATGTAAATCCTAGCCTGATCGTACATCTCTCTGAATGGAGTGTCACTCATTCAGAGAGTTACACGGGCAAGTACATATTCATGTAACTCAGCTACTATCGGTGTAGATTTACACGAGCAAAATACATGGGCATATATCTCAGCCACTACCCATGTACTTTTTCAGAACTCATCCAGAGAGTTACACAGGTAAGTACATGGGTGTGTATCTCTGCCACCGCCTGTGTACTTTTTCAGAACTCATATCTTTACTTGTCGCTTTGACTAGTTGACACTTATCCATGCAGTAAGATCTCACCTAACTTCCTAGAAATCTAGACTCTTTTATTTCCCTTGGAGGTCTGCTAGCATTCCTTAATTCAATCCTCTCTTTAATTCTAACATATAAGACATCTGCCCTTAAACAATCTTGATAGGTTATCTAGTCCTTTAATAAGGTCCATAAAGACTTCCTTAAGCATATGTCAAGTATAGACATCCTTAGATGTCGTCTGGTCAATTAGAGGCAACTATACAAATCCCGTAATTAAAGAGGGTTAGAATCTTCACCCAAAGGTTTTAACAATGCTCTTCTTGGAAAATAGCGGTGAAAGACTATTTTTCGTACAAATTAGTGTGGAATCACAATAATAAATTTTAGCTACTATCAAACTAGTCCCACTTAGAATCTCCCCCACACCTACCCTAAGAAAGCGTCTTTTTTTTTGTGTGGGATTTTGAGTTGTCTCCTAGCTTTGAATTCGTACATCTTTTCTTCATTAGGTACGGAGCTTCTACCATGTTCTGCCAAGATTGATGGTTAAATGGATGTGCCCCTTGAAGATCTTTGGCTTGAGTTCCTTTGCTCCTCTCAGTTCCTTCTGGGATCTATCCATGACCTTCTTCCTATAAACATCCTTTCTATGCTTGAACTAAAGAATTCACTAATGTATTTCATCATAATGAGGATTAATCACCCTTCTATGGGATAGACATAACGCAAAATACTAGAGCCTAAATGCGAATAGGGACTTCTCAGTTAAATCTTTTTGTTTTATTCTTAACAATTGTGATGCAACAGACTTCCCATCGCTTCTTGTATGCTTTGCTCAGCAGCAAATGAATGTGTTAACCATCTCTTTCTATTGTGCACTTTTGTTTCCTGGATTTGGAAGCATTTTAAACACATTTGGGTCTTTCCTAGTATCTCATTTCCTTGCCCAAGTTATGGTACTCCTAGATGAATGCTTTTGAGCTTGCACTCAAGAATACTTGCGATGTATTTTATTTTGGTGAAGATTTGGAATATTTAGATAGAAGAAAATGCCCTTATTTTAATCTTAATTTGCTCTAGCCATTATCAATTATTCTTAAAATTAATCACATGTTTCTTTTTTTGGGTGGTTCCCAAGATGCAAAAGATAAAACTTGAAGGCTCAACCAAAGAGATTTAGTGATTAATAATCATCACATTATTTATTGATAATATAGGAGTTTATACATATACAACCATAATGCTAAGCATAGATATAAAAATAAGAAAATGAAATCTTTCAAATAACTATCTTAATTTATAAGATTGAAAGAAAATTTCAAAGACTAATAAAATCCTTAAAGATCCTATTAGAGCCCCTCAAGATGGTGATTCAAAGGAGACACCGATCTTGAAGACTAGGTCTGTCAATTGAGTTCAAGAAAGAGACTTAGTAAGAGAGTTGCCAAGCTAATTAGAAGAAGAGACATGGGGCACATAGAGCATAGAGCATTGAATAAGATCCCTAACAAAATGATAATCCATAGAGATGTGCTTCATATAAGAGTGAAATACTGGATTAGCACAGAGATATGTGGTACCAATATTGTCATCATAAATAACCAGTGATGAAGGAAGTGATACCCCAAGTTCACTAAGTAGAGACCAGACCCATTGAACTTCCGATGCCTCAAAAGTAATTGCTTTATACTCAACTTTCGTAGAAGAATGGGCCATAGATAATTGCTTCTTTAAGCTCCAAGAGTTGGGTTAGGACCAAGAAAAAGAACATAGGCCCTTGTGGATGTGCGGTCATAAGGGTCCCCCCCCCATATGCAATTTTCTTATTATAAATGCATGCACTCAATTAGAGCTAGAGCATTATATGGGGCTGAGCATACACAACAGTGCTTTGACTGTGCTCTCGTGCAACTCTTTAGAATAAAGGATTATTCTTGCCAAACAGAAGCCATTGGTACGCTTTTCATGCATCTTTGCATCTTTTCTCTTCCACTTTTTCTCGCTCTTCTTCATGATTTTACATATTTCATGCCGTTTCTTGACCAATTTTTGCTCCAATTTATTCTAGATCTCTTCGAGGCTATACCTTCTTCCTCCGCAAACATCCTGTAAGGATTTGAACACCGTAATAGCAACACCTAACTCCATTCATAGTTTAAGAACTTGAATGTCAAAAAATTTTTATGGCATTCGAATAATATTCGGACATCACCCTCGTTGCTTAACTTATATGATTGATAGGAAATCTTGTCGTGGCTTGTAGAAATAGGTAACCTGTATTTGATGCGTGTAACCCTTCCACTGTTTGTCGTGTCCAAGTTTTTTTTACTAATTCTTCCTAAAAATTCTAAAGAGATCATTTTCAACATAAAAACAAAATTTATTGTTGGAGAAATATACAATGCTATCTTCACTTGTAAACTAGTAATAGTGGAATCATTATAGTAAACTAGCACAAGTGATTTGTTTTTTGTCATTTTTTAACCAAAGGAATATTGTAGAAAGAGTAATACAAAATGAGCAAATAGAATAAATATAAAAAATATAAAGGCAAGGTTTATATAGGAAAGGATTTCAAGTATTTTAACGAGAATATTTTTTTTGTTGGTTGAAATTTTAGTCATTATAATTTGACCCTTATCAATTTTCGTTTATTATGACCATCATACCTGGACGATTGTAGGATTGATCATCATAAATCTAACAATTACAAATTTAACTGACATAATTACTGACAGTTGCAGATTTAATTGTCATAATTGTTAATAATTGCAAAGTTGAACATCATAATTTCTAATTGTTACAGGTTTGACCGTTGTAAATTTAACAATTGCATATTTAACTGTCACAATTACTGACAGTTGTAAATTTCACTGTTATAATTTATGATGGTTGCAGGTTTAATAATTATAAATCTTACAATTGTAGATTTGATTATAATAATTGCTGACAGTTGCACATTTGATAGTTGTGATTTCTTACCATTGCAGGTTTGATCTCATAAGTTCTAACGGTTATAAGTTTGACTTTAAAAAATTTGACAGTTAATGATTTGAATGCCATAATTACTAATTTGTGAAGACTTGACTGTCATAATTTTTCACGGTTGCAAGTTTGACATTTCAAAATTCCAACGGTTACAGATTTTACTGTGATAATATCTGACTATTACATATTTGATCGTTTGTGTTTTTTACTGTTATAGATTTGACCATCAAAATTTCTAACAGTATATGTTTAATTATCATAAATCTGACAATTGCATATTTGGTTGTTATAATTACTGATAATTATATTGTTGTAGGTATAATAAAGGGAGTTGTAAAAAAATTTTAAATTAAAAATTTTTTAAGTACTCAAATATAAAAAAAATGTGAGAAAATTTTAAAAAACCTGTTTCCTTACAGTTGTTTTTTGGTGTGTTGCAAAAGAAAAGGTAAAAGAAAAAGTAAAAAACAACTGTTTTTTTCCTTAAATGAAATAAAATCAGTATAAAGTTTACTGGTTTTATCTTCATTTATAAATTTTGGTAAATAATACAAGAAATATGTAAATATGTAATTAAATAAAAAATTTATAATATTTTAAAGATTTATATAAGTGGTTCCAAAAAAGACGCAATGTTGGTGGCAGACTTGTCAATATGGGCCGGCCTGTGGGTTGCCAAAACCCGACATTTGGCGGGGCGGGGCGGGCCGACCCGCCATTTGACTTGCCAACCCGACCCAACCCACCTTGGGTTGGCTGGTTGAGCAGGCTGGCCCGCTAAAAATAAAAAAATATAAAATAATTAAAAATTAGATATTTTATATATTGATTATTTTTTTTTACAAACCAAACCAAACCAAAAGATATTTATTAAAACACAAAGCATAATAAAAATGCCATATTTCAAAATATATTTTACATATGAGATTATAAACTTATAATAAATCACACAACTAAAATAATAAAACAAGTAAATAATAACATATCCAACCAAATCCAACCATGTTAACCAATTAACCCAACATTCAAAAATTTTCACATGAATTGAACAACTATAGATAAGAGAAATATCAATACCATGATACTACATAAATCACCTAAAATATTTATCCTCATTTATCATCCATTAAAAATTTAAAAGCAATAACAATTCCATCCACATGTCAACTTAAATTTCTAATTGATAATGGAAATCAACCCCTTCTTCCTATTAATAAGCAAAACGATCTTTTAAAATTCCAACAAAAAGCATATTAACATCAATAATGAAATAGTCTTTCAACCATAAGACAAACAAATATTTCATAATTCTTTATGTCTCTCTCCCTCTTAAGTATTAAGACATACAATATTAGAGTTCATTACAAATTTAAAATTCATCAACCATTAAATTAAATCATTCAAATTTTCCTCTTCTCCATCTCCTCCTTCCATTCTATCTTCATCAATAACTTCAAGAATGTTTGAACCCTCACCGGATGTAGTTGGTTTAGTATTTCCTTCATCTTCATTATCTACATAAAAAACCCCAAATATAAAAATTAGTCAAAAATTAAATTTAAAATAAACAAATATTTCATGATTTCAACTAAATAAACAATTTAAATTAATAATGTGTAAATTACCAATATTATAACCATTAGTGTGAGATTCATGAGAAGGCCGGCTGAATTTTTATTTCAATTCATTAAATATTTTAAAAAAAAATTTAATAAATTAAAGGAGCTGGCAAGCCTGCCCTGCCCCGCTTAGGACTCTAACCCAAACGGGTCACCGGCTTCCAAATGGGCCTACAAAAGGTTAATCCAACCTGCCAATTTTTATCGACGAGATAGGTTAGTCCGACAAGTTAAGTCCGTTTTGACCGCCCTAGTTGGTGGTTCCAAAAAAGAAAAAACAACATTGAACCAAATCTATCGAGGAATTGCGAATCCCAATGCTTTAACCTCACTCTGCACCGTTCATTTCTTAAAGAAATTAATAAATGTCAGCCGTCCACGTGGTGTAAAAACAACGCTGAAATCCCACGTGCCTCGTGGCGTTTTTGAACCATGTGGTCAAGGGGGCCTTAGGGCGCGTGTGAATACAAACTTCTTCATGTTTGCTTTTCGCCCCCTCGAATATTTGGAATTAGTTTCGTTACACTTCTGTTTCTTCTGAGAATTACACCCTTATAAAATTTTTATTTATTTATTTTGTTTGCCAATAATGTCAGACACTACTTGTAGTTCGCATTGATTTATTTTATAAAATATATATTGAGAAAGTAGAAACAGTCCCTTTAATTTTATATTTTCTTAGTTTTAACAAATATGAATAAAAATTTTAAATATGTATCCATCTCTTTATATATCCATGTAATCAAATAAGCAACAAATAAAATTAGCTATCAAATAAATTCCATCTCAAATAACTCTGAAAAACTCAACCAAGGATATCGCTTTTAATGTTATTTTTCGGCATAAATTTGTTTTTAATTATTTTTAGCATAAATTTAAAACATTGTCATAAATTAAAAAAAAATTATGATCCATGTTAGAAACAAATATTACAATAACCAAAATATATAATATACCTATACTCGATATCAGTATTCATATTAATATTACAATTAATTTACGCATTCAGATTATTTTATTTTCTATTGATATTTTAAGACATATTTATATAGTAAAAAAAAAAAAAAATTATGATTTATAACGGAGCAAAAAATTATAATAATAAAAAATTATAATATGATACATCAAAATATTTATTTTTTAAAATAATACTAAAATAGTATACTAAAATACCAGCACTGAAGGTAGACTTGTCAAACATATTAAAATATTAAAAATACCTAAATCAAAAGGAGTTACGAAATCAAATAAAAAAATCAAAATTGAAAAAAACTAGTACTCTTTCCCATCAGGAACCATAAGGCCGAAAGTACATTTACAGACAGGACTGGCACCTAAAAGGACTGGTAACTAATTTACAAACAAAAGCTAATTTAAAACTTCTACAGGGGGGAAAGTGTAAACCGCCTTGAAAACGACAACAAAACTCCTCTGTCATCACTTCCCGTCTCCCATGCTCGCTCTCTCTCTCTCTTATACGGTTCGCATGGATGTTTCTACAGTTTCGCGTATGGTCGTGAGCGAGACGACCTTGTCCGCCACTCCCATGCGCTAGTGCTCCCTCTCGCTCTCGATTTCCCTTGTTCTTGGATCCCCGGATCGGATCGGAGCGAAGATGCATGCGGTGAATGCTTTGGCGGTGGCCAGGATGCTGATGGGAAGCGGGGGCACGGTGATCGTTCTCGCTGCGGAGGATATCGCGTTTGGCTCGCTCTGGTGGTATGTGTATGCCGGGATCTCGTGCGTTCTTGTGCTCTTCGCGGGGATCATGTCTGGGCTCACGCTTGGGTTGATGTCGCTTGGATTGGTTGAGCTTGAGATCCTTCAGCGCAGTGGATCGCCCACCGAGAAGCAGCAGGCTGGTCTGTGGTTTTATCTGCGTTGATTCTTGAATTGCTGTATTAGGTTTTGGGATTTGAGAAATTTTAGATTTTTATCTGTTGAATGTTTGACTGACATGGTTTTAGTGGGATGAATCTGTTGGTTCTTTACATGATACTTGATGATTTGGGTACCTGGTTTCGTTGTTACTTCTGGCTGGATGAGTTTAAACAAAAAGAGTGGATTTTGAGACAAAGAAAATAATAGTATATTTAACATTGGAGGAAGTACAACGTATACTACATTTTTCAATTTGATACTTTGACTTCAGTTTATCAGATTATGTCTAGCTTCTTATCCTTAACTCTATGCAAAGTTTAATGATTGAACTTGTTGGTAATCAGCACTGTCCAATCAGCACTGTACTTGGTAACTTGGGGGGTTTGCATTTTTTGTGTTTTAATTATATTTTTTGCCTACCTTTTTGCTCCTGCTTATTCGTTGCTTTGTAAAATTCATTTCTGGGTTTAAGAATATTAGTTCTTGTTTTCGGCTGGCTGTGATTGGACAATTTAGTGAAGCATACATCATTTTCCTGGTAGTTGAGCAACTAATTAGGGACATTGTCAAACTTATTTGCGTGAACATGTTATAAAAATAAGGTTGATTCATGTGGTGTCACCAAACAAAATTTAGAAAATCTGAAGGACTTATGTAGAGGACTAATATCAACCAGCAGAAATTTAGAGGTATTCCTGCAGTACATACAAGCTTCAATATGAATCTCTTTATCATGGTTGATTACTTATTTTCTTTTGCTCTTTATTTCTTGTGACTTTTGATCTATTTTATTCTTGATTTTTTTTTGCGCATTATTTATTTGTTTTCTTGCAGCTACCATCCTTCCGGTTGTCCAGAAGCAGCACCAGCTTCTTGTAACACTGTTATTGTGTAATGCTGCTTCAATGGAGGTATGACAGCACAACATTTGTAGTGTGAGTGTGCGTACATGCTTCACAAGCACAAGCTATGATGCATGATCCAATGTGTGGGATATAAGGATGAACATAATACATTGATTCAGTCACTTAATTATGGTCTTATATTAGTAATCCATGCTTGTTTGACATATCATATTAGTACTATTTGCTAACTGGAAATAATTATTTCTTATTATGGTTAAAAAATCTTTCCTCCTTCCTGAGACAGGAAATGATCACTAGGTGATTATGTCCACTTAAAAAAAAATAAAAAGTAAAATATCACTGGGTGAGGCAACCTGCAAGAAAATAAAATGTATAAGCTAGTGCACAAGGTTCTTGCTAGTGCTTGGTTTCAGACATTGGAGAGGATTGGCATACACATCTTTATTCTGGCATACAACATCGTTGGGAGTTTATTTTTTTTATTTTAGTTTTACTTTTCAACTGAAGCAGGATACTTGAATTACCCAAAACTAAGCTTTGTGGTGCACCAAGCTCACTCTCCAATTTTGTGAAAGTTCTTGTAAGATTATTGCTGCCTACTTGCTGCATATTTGGCCACTTTTGAGGTATACTTAAAACTAGCATGGCTGTGGGGTTAGTTGAAAATTGGAATTTAACCATAGATAAATTTTCAAGGTCTTTATGGTGATACTAGGCTGGCCAAATAAGGTTGCTAATCACATAACATGTCCAAAGCAAGACCTCCATTTGTTAACTCTCAAAAGAAAAGAAACTTAGTGGCTTTGTGCACTGGCTGGAGTCTTGTGCACAGGTTGGCGAAGAGGAATCTTGTTGATTCTGTGGGTGCAGACATTATTCTCTTCTGGCCAGTTGTCGTATGAGCTAGTTACTCGCATGGGCCTAATTTGGTTAGAAGACATTTGTGTTATCAAGTAAGATGTTAGGTGATTGCAATGCAGAACATGCAAAACATTGCCATGGAGTTTACCTGGTACATGAATGAACTTTCTTAGAAAGTTAGCGTGTATGGCCGCACATCTCTTGAACAGAAATAGGCAAAACTGATAGAGGGATTAGATAGGTGTTAACTCTGCAATTTGACTTGTCTAAGCAAATATCTTGTTGATTAACTTTTTGACCTATTTTTCAGTTTGATTAACTCGGGTACCTAAGTGTACAGAATACATAAAACCATGTACCATTGGTTTTTTACTGAATTAATTTCATTTCAATGTTCATTGCCAATCATTTTAACCATTTGTCTTCTCATACAGGCTCTCCCTATATTCCTTGATAAGATATTCCATCCTTTTGTTGCTATAGTCTTGTCTGTGACATTTGTTCTAGCCTTTGGAGAGGTAATTTCTTCTTAAGAGATGCACTAAAGTTGTGAAAATCAAGCCATGTAATTAAATGGCAAGTGGATTTCTAACATTTCTTTGTCCTAATCAGGTTATTCCACAAGCCATTTGTACCAGATATGGTTTAGCTGTTGGTGCTAATTTTGTTTGGCTTGTGCGCATATTGATGGTTGTTTGCTATCCAATTGCGTATCCTATTGGGAAGGTATACATTGCATAGGTATTCTTGACGAATCATGCGCATGCCTTTGATTGCTGTTGCACTGCTCTGTTGTTCATGGTTTGAATGCTTTATTTCGAAATTGTTATACTTCCCAAGATATTTTCATTTGTTTATGTCCCAATATTATGATTGATTTATTTTGAACTAATTCTTACTGGATGAATAACGTACTTAATATCTCTTTGAAGAATATTACTGGTAATTTAGGTTGAACTTTGGGTATATGCAAGTCTTCTTTGGACAAAATAAGCTTCAACTTGCTGGTAAATGATGTTGAATCTTCCACATTCTTATGGTGACTTTTCTGCCTTTTTCCTGCTATTTGGTTCCTATGTCTTCTCATGGCAGAAGATATTATTTTGCTTATCTATGCTATATTTAAAAAAAAATGGATTTGGACAACATTAGAATATAATAGATGAATTTCAACTTTGATTTTTATTACTCATCTATCTAAAAATTCTAACAGAGTATCCTGTAAGAACTTGCTCATTGACTGTATAAGTGAACAAAAGTCTTACAGCAGTAAACATCTTTTATGATTTCTGGATTTGATTAGAAGAAATAAATGAATTATTCATTGGTGGTCATAATATTAGTTTTGTTTAAAACACACGTTTAAGAGACTCTGTAGGCTCATAGACTATGGAATTTTATGTGCATATCATTTATGCTTGCAAATTTTGATTTTATTGACTCATTAAAAAAACTAAGTTTATTTTATTCATGCATTGGTTCCATTAGGCTTGTATTTAAGTTAGTTTCTTTGATTGGAGTGCAGTGATGTGATTTGTTTATTAATTGATGTAGATATATCTCCAGCTTTGTAATGCTCAAGGGTTCTAATAGAGAGCATACAGAAAGGAAGTTTATGATTGGCCGATGCCATAATATGCTATTGCATTTTGATTGTGTCATAAATATTACTAGTGCCACGATGTCATGTGATGATTTTTACATAGTATGTTTGATATCCATGAATCATTTACTTTGTCCTTGTTCTAATAGTGTTCTGATACACTATACTTTTTCCTTCTTTTCTGTTGTCTAGTACTACTACTATACGGCATCCAACTACTCTCATGAGTCATTTACTTTTGTCATGTAATAATTTTTGCATGGTATCTTGTCACAATCTTTAAGATCAAGAACATTTTGGATGAACATCATAATTTCATGAAATCTTTGATATTCATGTAAACTTTCGATGTCTCACTCATTTAAAATTCCCTAGATTGCTTTCTACTTGCATTTTGTCTACTTTTGAAGTAACAGACTTAATGTATTGCTTTTGGTACAACATACTTATTCTTTTCGTTTATGATGTCTTTTCATGAAGCTGTGCAACTGTTAGAAATGGTAATTACAGATTTATTAATCAACGACTTTGTAATATGCGGTTTCAGCTTTTGGATTGTTCTCTTGGACATAATGAGTCAGCTCTTTTTAGGCGTGCTCAGTTAAAGGCGCTTGTTTCAATCCATAGTAAAGAGGTAAAATCAATGTGGTTTGCTGGTGTAATTTGAACGTTTGGTATTGGAACTACTCAAGAGGAGTATGGTAACTTTTGGTTTCTGTTTATCTTTTTTTTATGCTATTTAAGTTGAATTTTCTTGATTGTGTTGCTTTAGGCTGGTAAGGGTGGGGAACTCACCCATGATGAGACAACAATAATTAGTGGGGCACTAGATTTAACTGAAAAGGTACAAAGTTTTTCTATATGTTAATGTCTATGATATTTTCTTATTTGTAATGTGGAATCTGTAGTTTATGGTTGAATGAGTTCTAAAGCTTTTCCTAATATATTCAAAATGCATTTACTCTGGAAGACCACTCCATCAAGCTGTAAGAAGTAGAATATTTTTTTACTTTGTTCAAGAGTTAAGTTAGCAAGATTGGATATTCATGCCAAGCAATCCTAACAAAATTTTTATTTCTATTAAGGTACACTAGACAGAATGCATACATTCAATGAAGTCAATGACAATATGACAGAAGTAAATAAGCACTGAATACATCTGTATGTTGATATTTAGCAAGTGCTGGCTTTTAAATATTGTAACAGTAAAAGTTACTGCAGAATAAAAGATAGTGTGGATTGCCCATGTTGGCTATCATCTCTTCTATGCTTCATGGTGGATCTCAAAGCTAGTTGGTTATGATGAATTTCTGATATGTAACATTATTAAAAAATATGAGTTATACATTAGTCCTTATACAATGTTGTAGTCATCGTTCAAAATATCAACATCTTACTCAGATATGAAGGATTATTATGAAGCACTAGCTTTTAGGAATGGTTTCTTTTGCTATACAAGCCTTGCCAGAGCAGTGATGGCAGGTTAACTGCTAAACATTTGAGTTGATTTTGGGATTGAAGTTCACTTGAATGGTGAGTTACCATGCATGAATGCAACAAGCACCTATATATGTGTCCAAGGAGTCACTGTTTTTCTGGAAGATTGCCATGGGTCATTTTTTGTGATGCACCAGCCATTGCTTCGATCAGGTAGAACATGCAGTAGCAAATCTAGACTTTACTTGTTTGTTTGCATGCATAATCATTTTAAAATTATGTAAACACAATGTGGTCGGTTTGCCCTTCAATTAGCCAACAGCACTAAGCTGCCAAATGATAGCTTTCTTTTGCATACTCTTACATGATAATTCTTCTATATTAAAAAACTTCATTTAATAGCATAAAAATGCTGGTATGCTATTACCTTATCCAAGGCTTGGTTATTGGCTATGGATATAATGTGAACTTCTAGAGATGATATGGATTTCTGATTTCTTTTCACTTTGCAGACTGCAGAGGAAGCTATGACACCAATTGAGTCGACATTCTCTCTAGATGTTAACTCGAAATTGGACTGGTAAAATTTCACTAGTGTATTTTAATTTTGCTCTTTTTCGTAATCAGAATATTTTCTTGTTGGTTATTTTGTTGAGCCACCTACAAAACCTCCTGTCGCATGATAGGTCGACACTTCCTCCTCTATGTTGATACTAAATTTTGAGGTTTCCTTGAAATTTTGAGAGCCATACACATTTTTAAAAACATTGGCACTCAAGTCATTTGAGTTTGTATTAGAGGTTTTAATTGTTTTCACAATGTATAATTGTTGAGCATAAAACTAATTTACAGCTGCCCTCTTTGTGAATTAGGGAAGCAATCGGTAAGATTCTTGCTCGAGGTCATAGCAGGGTCCCTGTTTACTCAGGAAACCCCAGGAACATCATTGGCCTGCTGCTTGTACGTACTGATTAATCTGTTGGATGCAAGAATTTACAGATTCTTGGATGCATTTAATGCAACAATTCATTACAGACTGATGTTTCCCCTTTTCACTAAATCTGAGACAGGTGAAGAGCCTTTTAACTGTTCGTGCTGAGACAGAGACACCGGTCAGTGCTGTCTCTATCAGAAGAATACCAAGGTATTGCCACTTGACCAATTGATTTTAGTTTCTTGTTGATAACTCTGGATTTATGTGTTAGAAATTTATCAGGGTTCCAGCAGATATGCCTTTGTATGATATTCTGAATGAATTTCAAAAGGGTAGCAGTCATATGGCGGCTGTGGTAAAGGCAAAAGGGAAAACAAAGACTCTGTCACTTGCTGATTTAAAAATATCTGAAGAACCCAAAGAAGCTAGCGGAGAATCAGACCTAACAACTCCTTTACTAAGTAAACCTGATGAAAAGAGTGATAGTGTTGTTGTTGATATTGACAAGTGGCAGAACAAACACGCCAATGGAAACAAGCCAGCTGGTTTACTGCAAAATGATGCATCAAACAATTTAGTTGCCCGTTCACCAGAGGACAGTGAAGATGAGGAGGTCATTGGCATCATCACTCTCGAGGATGTATTTGAAGAACTCTTGCAGGTAAGCATGTATCCGGTTTGATTCCCTGACATTCTGGCCCATTGTTCTCATTGGATGCAGCATGATCATTACACTGCATTATTTGAACCATTTCAAATTGTGTCATTGATCAATATACATTTAGTTTTGTGATCCTCATATATCTTGCCTGAATATGCCATTTAATGATGTATTTCACTTCCATGATAAATCTGATTAATGTGTTTCTGTCAGAAGGTCAGCTAATTATATGTATCTTTGTCTTCGGTACTGGTAGAGGCCTTACTTGGCATAACTTATTGAACATCTGACATTGACTGCCTTAAGTTCACTGTTGCACCAACTCTGATAACATGCTGTCAAATGCTGATGTTTCTGCATTTTCATTGAGTTGCAATTTGTAGGTATGAGATTAAGTCTACTAGTTGAATGCATGTGTCTAATTTCTGCATGCTCTGTTACATATTGTTTTTCTCAAATAAAAAGAAAAACTATCAACCAATGCCTGTTAGTCATTTTTTTCAGAGAGCGCATTGCCATTTCCCCATATATTTTTTGTGCTTGGTAGGATAGGATAACCCAGTGTTCGATCGTCACTTGTGCAGGAAGAAATTGTGGATGAGACTGATGAATATGTTGATGTGCACAAAAGGTTTGGCATCTAATTCAGTTATAATGGCTTTTTGCTTTCTTAATTGATTTCTTCTTTTGAAACTTATGACTGCAATAACCATGGGGTTTTAGGATACGAGTGGCTGCTGCTGCTGCTGCATCTTCAGTAGCACGGGCTCCATCAGTTAGGAGGTTAACCAGTCAAAAGGCAGCGGTATGTAGCTTTTTCTATATGAATCCCCTTTACATTATAAGTCTCTGCTGTTTAATTGATTAACTCCAAGCTAATGTCCTGTAAATACTTTACTTAATTATGGTGTAAACAACTTATAGCCAAAGTTTTTTTCCAATATATATCTGTCCCTGGAAACAAAAATGAACTAGTCATTTTATTGGTTTGCAGTATTCCTTTTTGTTGAGTCATTCTATGAAATCCCAAATTGAACGACTTGTTTTATATTTTACTTTGCAAAAACAGTTTCCAAACAAGTCCAATTATTACCAATTCATACATTTGTTGTACAAAAATTTGAAAACTTTGGCCTAATTCATTGTATAATAAAGCTGAAACCTTCCTATTTGACGATCTGGTTATTGGCATTGAGTCTTGCCCAGCTGTTTCTGGTTTCTGCTTTTAAGGTTTCTATATTACGTAGAATCTATTTTCAGATTCAGATCATACCAAAATATTCAGTGCAGCCAGAAAATACAGATATAAATTGAAGCCCCATAAGTTATACCCACATGTGATTCTCACAATACCTCTGTTTTAGCTCCTTGACATTTTCTCTTTTTTAGCAGGGAGCCCATAATCGACAAGGGCAACCAATCGGAGGACTGAAAAAGTCCACTGATGGAGATTCAGTCTCCTCCAAGAATCAAGTGACGATCGTGGAGCCTCTCCATGGCAGCAAGAGATAACCCTCTAGGTGAACTTATTCGCATCCTTAACAATCATAGCCATTCTGAGGCATGTAGAATGCACAGGTGGCTTTCCTGTCCGAGGATCGTAGCTCTTGTTGTAAATCTTGTGTGTCAAAGAAGAGAGGATGATTTGCAATTTTAAATCTGGTTGTGCATGTTTTTAGAAGGGATGCTACAGTGCTATCTCAGTTTTGTGTGTGAATTTAAATAGCTTTATTATTTCCTTAACTTCTAGATTGTTAGGAATGTGCTGGTATAAAAATTCAAAATATCTGTTGTTATGCTGAATATGTCAGGTCACTGAGAATGGTAAAAGCGCGTGTGCTAGTTTATATGATAGATGTTACATTGCAATGGGAAGACACCAAATTAATATGCTGGTTTTCATACGAGGCAAATATTGTAAAGCCAGCTTTCTTGCTTTTCTATGTTCCTTTTGTCATTCTAATGGTGAAATCCATGCCAAAAATTGAGAAGGTATTCAACATAGCTGGTATTTCATTAAAGGTTCTATCCAATATAATAGGGGTGAGCCCTGATGAGCCTAAAAATTGTTTTTTTTTTTTTTTATTATTATTATTTAATAATGGAAAGAAATTACTGTGCACACTACATCTCAATCATGCATTGAGAAGGAAGCGAAGTAAAATGGTGTTTTTCATCTATATATTTTGCTCGCAATGTTCATTTAGAAATAATTTATTTTTGTTCAAATACTTTATCAAATGTTGAGCAAACATAAATATGGAAAAGTTGAATTAAGATGGTTTGGTTTTTTATTTTTGTTAACAAGCATACATAAGCTCAAACAACATTAGGTCTTGCTCTAGGCAATTTAGAGTTACTACTTCCTGGCAGTTTAAGACATGCAGTCTTTCCCTGCCGGGGAGGGGGGGGGGGGGGGGGGGCCAAAGCAAAAAAAAAAAAAAAAAAAAAAAAAAAAAAAAAAAAAAAAAAAAAAAAAAAAAAAAAAAAAAAAAAAAAAAAAAAAAAAAAAAAAAAAAAAAAAAAAAAAAAAAAAAAAAAAAAAAAAAAAAAAAAAAAAAAAAAAAAAAAAAAAAAAAAAAAAAAAAAAAAAAAAAAAAAAAAAAAAAAAAAAAAAAAAAAAAAAAAAAAAAAAAAAAAAAAAAAAAAAAAAAAAAAAAAAAAAAAAAAAAAAAAAAAAAAAAAAAAAAAAAAAAAAAAAAAAAAAAAAAAAAAAAAAAAAAAAAAAACCTTTGTCAGTTCATCTCCGGTGTTGAACACCACATTCAAGATTCAAGAATTCTTTTTCATCCAATCCGTGGGGATCAATATGAAGTTTTCAACAAAATATACATCTATCCTGTTTGAAACATGCAAAGAATTACATCACCAGACGGATAATTTATCATCAAATTTCGCCAATTGTTTGGTAACAACTCATTAAGATAATTCAATCAAGAGCTCTATAAGAACGTCTTGGTACTATCTGCTATGCATATATGGTCCAAAGAACCTTACGAGAAATTTATAAATCATTATCTAACAAGGCACTCGTCTCTATTGCTTCAAACAAAGCACAACTATAAGGTCCCATTCTGTACTCAGATAATCCTGCAATCTCAAGAGGATCAGAATCAGAAGTATCTGAAAAGAACCTCGGGAAAGGAAGTGCAGTGTCGACCAGCCGACGCCAAATAGTTCCTTCTGAAACCTCAGGTAGGACAACAATGTCTCGATGATTACTAGCATTGAAAGACATGAATATATCGTTCTTATTAGAACTTGATGTCATCTCCTGCTTTTCCGCTTTCAAAGTCATTGCAAGAAATTTGCATGACGGGTCGTCCCATTTCGGCGGAGAGTCACTACTTCCATGCCATTTGATGTTTTCAGCATTTAGAAAGTCCTTTTTATGAAACAAATCGCTTCTTCTGGCTCTGAATGAATTCAGGAAGGCGATAAACTGCATAATTTGAGAACCGAATCCTGTCTTAAGGTAGCTCCAGTTCAATGGTTTTCTGTCACTGTATAATGTCAAACCATCGGCCGAGTAGCCAAACTCATCCCCCATGTTGAGAACCGGAACACCAAGAGAAACAAATAGTATGAATAAGAAGTTTCTAATCTGTTTGAGCCGCCTTCCAAGGACTAAACTATTGTTGGTCGGGCCTTCTATACCACAATTCCAACTCAATTCCGAAGCAAGATCACCATCACTGAAACTAACCAAATCAACCAGTGAAAGTCCGGAGTTCCTTGCGATGAAATTGAAAGAAAATGCAGGGCCCCGAGAGTCGGAGAAGACATCACCGCTGCCACAAAGTCGGGTAGCAAGATCACTAAGACTACCTTGACCCCTTAAAAAATTTCTAACATCCACACAAAAATTTGCATTTATTTCAGCCCACCGTTTCCAGTGAGGGAAATCAATTTGCATGAATGATAGATCAAGTGGAGACCAACAATCCGCAATGATTTTCGTCTTTGAAAGTAATGGATCAAATGCGATAGCTTCAACTAGTGGAGGCCGAGATAAATATTCGCCATTCACACCCCGGAGTAAATGTGCCGCATTGATGAAACAAAAACCATCGACGTGAAAATCAGTCACCCAATGCCGGAGGCTGTCAAGGATTATCTGTTGGACAACAGGACTATTGCATTTCAATGCATTATTGAACCCTGATCCTATATCCTCTTCAACAATGTAGTACGAAGAGTTATCAATTCCTCGAAAAGATGTTGTCTGACCAGCTGCATCTCCGCCCTCGCTGGTATGAGAGAAAACAACCTCCAACAGAACCTCCATGCCGTTTTCATGAAGAGTTTTAATCATCTCTTTCATAGAATTATTCGCTGATTCAAGGTTACCTTCTCTTCCGTAGGAGTTCATCACCGAAAAGAAATGAAATGGATAATAGGGGCCCTTTTGCTCGTCAAAGGGGAAAATTGGCTCTACCAAGATTGCATTGAAACCGAGAGATTTAATATGCTGCAGTTTTTGAATGACTCCCCAAAAAGTACCGGCCACATTGTTTGACAGCCCACTAGATTTGTCCTCAGTAAAATTGTGAATATTTAGCCGATAAACTGCCAATTTTTCCATTGGCAGCATTGGATAAATATCATTATTCCAATCAAAGGTAGGTTCATCATCTAGGTAACCAAGATATTTTACCAATGGTACAGATTGGCTTTCATTAAGAGAAATTTTTCCGATTTTCTTAGCATATGGATCCAGAAGCACATGACGAGTATGAAATCTGCTTCCACTCTCCCATAGAACTGATCCCTTGCATCGATAGCCATACTTGACATTTTTTTGGGTTTGTTCCATGGAAATGTGCCATATATCACCAGTACGATTAACATAAGGATCCAACTCGATCTCTAATGCTGGCTGATTTGTAGTCCCATCATACAAGCACAAAACAACTCCTTCGGCATTCCTCGAGAACAGAGAGAAGTTCATCAAGTTATCATCGGAAAAAGAAACACCCAACGGCAAAGGATGTCCTCGACCTGTACCAACAGGCACACAAAAGTTTGTTTTTCGATGTGTTCTTATCTCTGACTCAGTGGCGGCAGCTACAGAAGAAACCAGTGAAAATCTGACATAAAATGGAACTCGTGCACAATCAAATTCCAATTTCACTGTATATATTCCAGAGGAATTTAATGCTAAAGGAGTTCTGAAAGAATCCAATCGGGATTCATCCATCAATTTGGATGTTTCTGAAGCCAAACTTTCATGATCTGGAACAAGGAAACATGTAGAATCAGATCTAAATATTCCCCAACACATCACCAGTTTATGATCAGAAGTAAAATTCTCCAAGGATGAAACTTCAACAATTACTGAATATTTGATGCTTCCCGCTCTAACCAAGACCTTCACCAAGCCTCCAACGTCAGTCCTGAACAAATAAGACGCTACTTTGTCAAGTTCATCAATATCACTGATGCTGGTGACTTGCTCCAACTGATCAATGGATTTCGTAGATGCAGCAGAAGCTTTGAAATTTTGAATGACTTTACAAGTGATTGTTGCATTATTTTTCAATTTCGTACCAAAAATACGTCGACTGTGCGAAAAAACTTGCTGCTCTGCATGCATTAGCATAGGCAATTTTCTAGTCCCATTGTTCACTAAACCACAATGCCATGTTGAAATTGGCAGTGATAGTATATCCATCTATACTCAAATCAAATTAAACAAGCACAACTGAATCCTTGGGGTCTAAATTTGGCGGTGGTAGCTATCCCAGGTCAAAATTGATTTACATCTCTTGTGTTCAAGTGCTTCCACTGAATGAAAACAATAGCAAATTATCAGATAAATAACTTGTATCTGAACTGAAAGAAAATAGAAAAATCAATTTTAGAGCTTTAAATTGAAATTATAAGCTTTCCATAAAGGATTCAACAACACTCTAAATCTAAAGATTGAAAGCAAAGACATGTCTTTCATAATATTTTGCTCAGCAGATCAAACAAGAATGATAAGATAAAATAATACATCGAAACAAATTTACCAGATAACTAATTCATTACTGAACCAAAAGAAAAGAAAGTGATCAACTTCAGGTCCCATAGACAGAAATCTGAGATTTGCTAAAGAATTTACAAACATGCTCTATCTAAAGGTCAAAAACATAGAGTTTTTTTTTTCAAATTTCTGATAAGCAAGTAAACCAAGAAAAATATAAATCCATCTAATAATAATCAAGAAACTATACAAACATGAACAAAGGTTGTGCAATTACGGCCACCAAGAAGAACCAACAACCTCATTTTCATACTCAAACTTAGAAAAACATCTATAAGATAATTAACTCATATCTGGACGAAAAGTAAAGAAATTCATCTAGATACTGCAAAGCCAAGTTCTGACATTTCCTAGAGAAATCATAACTCTCTAAAATCTCAACACTACAATTAAAAAAATTTTCTTTATCCTTGATATTTTGACAATCAAGTAAACCGAGAATAATAATATTAAAAAAAAATAATAAAAGCATCTAATAAATCAAGAGGTTTTACAAAAACATAAATAGCTAGTGTCAATAAGGCCCCCGAGAAGAATCAGCAACACCACCACCACACTAAAAATAAAAATAAAAATAAAAATTATCAGATAACTAAATCTTATTGTAACCAAAAGCAAGCAAAGATTTTCTTCCACCCAAGATATTTTGTTAGGCAAGTAAAACTAAGAACAATGAATGAGATGAAAGCAAAACAAAAAAAATCTAACAAATCAAGAAGTCATACAAACATATAAATAGGTGGTTGTGGCCGCTAAGAAGAACAAACAACACCACCTTCACAATAAAAAATCCTTAAAAATATTATCAGATAGCTAACTCATATCTCTAAAGTCATCAACTTTAGATATTGTAAAGTCAAATTTTCACATAGAATTCATGAACATTCTAAATCTAAAGATTGCAACCGAAAATTTTCTTCTTCACTAGCTATTTTCACAAGCAAGAAACTAAGAACAACGAATGAGATAAAACAAAACAAAAGAGAAAGTAATCAGCTTTAGATGCTGTGGAGTAAAATTCTAAGATAATCCTAAAGAATTGATGAACAGTTTTCTTTTTCCCCCACATATTCTTATAAGCAAGCAAAACAAGAACAATGAATGAGATAAAGCAAAATAAAAACATCAAACAAATCAAACGTTATACAAACACACAAATATGTGGTTCCATTTTGGGCCCAAAGAAGCAGCAGCAACTCCATCTCCACTCTCAAAAACCATCACCACCACTACTGAAATTGAAAAATTAAAAAGAAAAAAAGTTGAATCAAAGAGCGAGAACCTGCTACTGTGGTTCTTTGGCAATGTCCCTCCCCCTCTCCCTCTCCCTCTCCCTCTCCCTCTCTGTGAAAAGTAACAAAATGTGATAAGGGAACAACATTGAAGAGATTTTTGTTTCTTTGCTTTGGGAAGTATGTAGCGCCTTGGGATCTTCTATTTTCCTTCCTTCTACAGATTTGCCTCGAGATCAGCTCTCTTCAGAATTTTTCTCGTGATTTCGTTTTAAAAGTCTGATCTGGTCTGCACATTCCGTGGAAAACTGAACTCCATCTTCTGCTCTAATTTGTTTTGGTTGTATTTCACATATGCAAAAATGTTTTTTATTTGCTCAATTTTTTATTATTTTATAAAATATATTTAAAATTTTTAGAAAAATGGAATAAACTAAGAAAGCTTGTAGATAAAAATTTATTAGTATAATTCTATTGGCCTTTATTTTTTTTTTACTTCAAAAAAAAAATATTATTCAAGTTTACAATAATAACAGCCCAATTTTTCTCTAAACATGGCAAATGTCATGGACGAGGGAAAGTGATTTTTTCAACACCTTATTGGAAATTTGGATTTCCATGAGAATGGAATCTTAAATCTATTTTTTGACCAAACTACCCTCACTTTTTTTTTTAAAATTACATCATTGCCATTAGTTGTATTTTGGGTATTATATACTATATATACGTCGTATATAAATGTTCCAATTTAGTATTCATAAATTTTTGCTTAATGTTAATTAATATAAGTTTTATTGCTGGTGAAGTTGTTAGTGTGTATGAAAGGTTAATTGATTATTATTTAATATTAAAAACAATGACAAGTTGTTTATAAGTAAAATAATATGAGGGCATTTATGTCATTTTGCAAAAATTCCAAGGAATGTGTTCTCGTACCAAGTACAAAAATGTTATTTTTCAATCAATTTAATCAAATTTTCCAATGCATATCAAACAAAAGAATGTTATTTTCCCAGTAATTACTTTCCTATCAATTACATTCCATCACAACATTCTCGTGGTAAACTACCAAATGCCACCTAAACTCTTCCTGTCATTTTCTATTTGATAGTTTATTAATAAGTTAAATTTTTATAAATTAAAATTAATGTTATTTGATATAAAATTTACCATTTTAAATGCTTTTTTTTAATAGAAGTGATAAGCAAGAGCCCTCAACCAATTTTTTTTATTGTGAATGTGGTTCAAATGTGCGAGGAGTGCCATTTTCTCAATTTTAGAAAAAGATGCACAGAAAAAGAGAGAATTATGTGTTAGATTTCAGTGTCTTGATTGGATGACAACCAATATTGGAGGAGATATGCACATATTAGACCCTTGAAACTCCTACGGTGAGAGTAAAGTATGTAATCCCATACGTGCACAAGACAATGCCTTTTATTAGCTCAGAAGATGACTTCCAAAACATGTGCAATATCCACTGTATATTCAATAAAAAACGTGATAGATATGATGGTTGAGATGGTGAAAGGAACAACTAAAAACACCTTTGGCTCATCGACGCCACGGTAAATATCATATCTTTTTTGGTCTTTCACTTCGGATTTTTTGTACGCACAATAATTGATCCCTCATTACTGCAACTAGATGATGTGCATATGATTTACATTGTGATCAGTTTTTTGCTTTTATGGTCATTGAAAAGTTTCTACATATACACTATCATTTGTTCATTGTTAATTTTCTTTCGTAATGATTAAATTTTGCAATTACAAGTGATTTTTTCTATAAGTATTCAGTTTCAAATGTTGTTGTTTATTTAGTGTACTAACCATTTACTCGTTTCATATAATAAGGGAACCATTATCACAAATCCTTTCATTGAACACACTGTTTTACATAGAGGAACCATAACAATATCTAATTCTTCATGGGATCCTGAAAATCGAAATTACTATGGTTGGTCAATGCTTCAAAAATGCAAAATACTTTAAGGATGCATTGTGTGACCTAGCCATCAACCACTATTTCAACTTCTAATTCTTAGAAAATGATAGAGATAGAATTACTGTCACTTGTGCTGCTGAGGGTTGCCAATGGCTTATCCATGCTTCAAGAGATAGTAACATTCTTCCTACATTTAGAATCAAAACAACCCAAGATACTTCTACATGCAGTGGGTGTATTGGCACAACATATCTCATCCAAGAGCTTCTAAACAATGGGTCGGTATTCCAGCAATCAAGAAATTATGGTACTGTCCTTTTATACAGGGTTGTGGACATACAACGAGATATATTGCGTGATCATGGTGTTTGGCTACCATACAAACATGCATGGATGGGCAAAGAGGTGGCAAGGGGGGTATTCTATATGGAAGTGAGGTAGCGAGTCATGATCTATTGATATGGTATGCAAGCAAGGTTTTTGAAACCAACCTAGGTAGCATTGTTATTATCGATAGGGATGGAGAATGCTTTAAGTGTGACTTTTTTTTTTCTTTTTTTGCTTTTGTGCTTCTGTTGATGGATTCAAACATGATTGCAAATCACCGATGCTTTTCCTAAATGGAACTCATTTACTAGGTAAATATAGCAGCATTCTACTAGGTGCAACCACTAATAATGGTAATAAAGACAATGAAACTAATGAGAATTGGGCATGGTTCATTTTGACCTTGGATGACGCACTAGATGATCAAAATAACTTGGATTAAAAATGTTGCTTTCAAGTACTCTCTTCTCTCATTGCCGTCTTTGCGATCCTTCCTCCAAGGTGTCCAAAAGCTAGATTTTTTCTCCAACGTCATCTTCAACACTCTTCTTTTATGAGTAGTTTTTTTATTTTGATGCTGATGTGGATACCAACTTGAGAAGGTTATTTATGAACTCTGTTATTTAAATATATTAGACTCTAAAATGAACACAAAAGAATGGCATTTATGTCATGTCTTCTGTCTGCAAACACAAAAGAATGGCATAAGAAATGCCACTTTTGCATTATTTGAGTTAGGTTGATGTCTCACATCCATTCTTTTTTCATTTAGGTTTCAATCATTTTAAAGTGTCTTTCGCTTGCATACATTCTTTCATAATGGACGTGAGAAAATAAAGATGGAGATCCATCATCAGATCTTCCAATCAAACTTACTATTATGTTAGTCACTTCAGTTTTCTTTAATTAATCAAAATTATTTCTCTTAAATTCACCGACTAAAAATATGACATGGATACCCATAGAAATTATCTCATAGAAAAATATGTACATGAGAGTTTTTTTACATATAATATTTTTAATCATATGAAATTGTCAAACTAATTGTAAGTTTGATATGCTTAGAAAAAGCACTGGATATGACTTCAGGATAAAATTTGAATTTTTTTTTTTTTTTTTTTTTAAATTTATGGGTGCTTTCAAATTTGTGGTTTCATGACCATCATTGGAAGTAAACCCTAATATTACTTAAATCTCTTATGAATCACATATAAATCACATGTAAACATAGCCTCCTAAATTTACAAATACCTAAACACTGAGGTTGTGCTTTTCCTCAAAACAGACTTCTTGACATGATTTGATCCTTTTGAATCTTCTCAAAAGAGAACTTAACTTGTTTTTGTTAAAAACTGAGCCATCCCAAGGACCATTTGTTGAAGTTGGCTTGAACCCAATAAATTTGTTACAACCAAGCCTAGGTTAACTTATAGTTTCTACTCTTGAGATTAGTCCCACATCAAAAATAAAGGAAGAAGTTTACATGCATATATTAACTCCTCTCCCTAATCATCTTTGAGATAATGTTTTGGGTTTGTATAATGCCACACTTCCCCTTGGCGGTGGTCAAGCGTAGTTAATTTTGTTCTTGCATGCATGGAGGAGGTGAAATTGGTATTAAAGCAATGGCCAACTTTTGAATTTACTATTTTAACTGATCGAATGCCATAGTCTAATAATATATATTAAAATATTCAAAGTTTGATTTTGACTGTACTCATTTTGTCTACTGTTAATTGCAAGCAAATATCTGAATGCTTGTACTTGTGCCATTCACTAATGTTTAACATGTTACTGTGCTGATTAATAGATACTACACCAATTGTATTAATATTTAATTAATTTCCTTTCCTGTTCTGCGGCATTATTAATCTCAAGTGAATTAAATCTCCTCAAGTGTCATTATTAATAGCATGATTAATATGTGTTCACTGTATTTTGTTTTTACACTGTTGATTTATTTAAAAAGTTGGAAAGCATTCTTGAATTATTTCTTCGTTGTCATCAATGTCTTGGTGATAAGAATCACCTTATATTGATTATTCTAAAAAAGTTGTGATTGATGTGCAATTATTGTCAATCTTATTGCATCATAGCATTTGTGTCATATATGATAAACTATAGGACTGGGTCTTTTGTTATAGGCAGAGCCTTTAGGCATTTCGAAATTGTATGATAGTTTATGCTAATTGCTTTAACCACCACTTAGGATGGTGGCGGTGCACTACAAGTGCACGAGTCATCTAGTTAATAGAGTGATGAGTAAAAAGTTATCGTATTCCATGAGGAATGTAAGTATTAGTAATAACTGCTTCTCTGTTAGCTAACCTCAAAGTAATGATCAATGCGGTGGAAAAATAACAAAAAATCAAGCAAAGATGTAAAAACACAGACTAGGGTTGATGGAAGAAAAATCTAATCAGGCAAAGGGAGATGCCTGAACAATGTTTCCCCTAGAACTTCTTTAAGGCACAAGATTTAATTGAGATGAATTGAGTCATGGTCATCCTAGAGCATGTTGGTCCCTTTCTCAAGGAAATTCACAATTAGTTTCATACGAGACTTCGGCAGTGATCTTCCTCCTTACCTAAACTACCTATAATTGCGTGACTCTTTGGGGATCCCAAAGTGGACTAACCTGATTCCCTACAGTAGACCAATCCCTTTCACAAGGTAAATGGTCCCTAATCCTATTCAAGCCCAAGTGGTGATCTCTTTCTTCACTAGGGGCCTATGATTGTATTACGTTCAATGGAATCTGGTGGTAGGGTTAATAAAAAGGAAAACAAAGGAGACAAGTCGTTTACCTCAATGCTCATCCTCCACTCTCTTCAACCTAGGTGAATCTAACTTTAGTGCATCTCTCAACTCATTACTAAAGTGATTGGAACATATGATCGAGCTCTTGCTATAATGGATTGTATGACTTTAAAACGCAAGATTGAAACTTAAAAATCAATCTCAAATTAGAAAATAAAAGTTAAATCATACAAAAGAAGAAATTCTAGGGATCCTCATGGAAGGGAATAAAATATTAAACAATATGAATGAAAAACACCACAACTGATAGATGTTGGACAGATAATACGGCATCATCTCCATCATCTCCGGCATCATCTCTTGTCTCATCATCTCCGGCATCATCTTCGACATCATTTCTTGCCTTGCATAACACTTGCCTTGTATAGATGCTTGCCATTCTTAGTCTTTCCATGCATAGATAATTGCCATGAAGATGCTTGCCATACTTAGTATTTCCATTCATAGTTAAATGCTTTGAATAGATGTTTGTACTCTGTATAAATTCAATACAACACCAGCGCCCTAAGTGTGGCGTCTTTCCCATTCTCCCTCTCTCTACACAATAAAAATAACTCCCTCATCCCCACGATGACTAAATCAACAAAGTTCTCCCAAATCTTTGACAAATCAATCCACTTGGCAAAAGGTACTTTGCCTCGAATGATGCTCGGGAGACTGCCTTAATGGTCTTATGAATGATGGAGTTGATGGAGAACGACGATGGAACCCTCGATCTCTTTTCTACCAAGACCAAGTCTCCAAACCTAACCGGGACTTTTGCTTCAGACTTGTGGGAAAAAATACTCGAAATGACATTACATGGTTATTTATATAGGGTCATTAGGACGAAAATAGCCATGTGCCAAATCATGTGGTTGCCTCTATTAGCCACACCGCAGACACACGACCGTGTGGGTGATGACATGGCTTTCTTTACCTTGTGTATGAACCATGAAAGTTATTAAAGTGTTGTTTGGTTAGACGTAATTGTAAATGCAGTGAATTTCAAGTTACAGTGTAACTAGAAATCCATGGATTTGAAAATACAGTGCATTCAAATCTAGTGCTTGGTTGGATGTAACTAGAACTACTGCATTGTTAGATTTTATGTTTGTTTGAAGGGATTTGTAAATATGGAATTTAAAAGTATATCTTTGGTTTGATGTATTTTGGAGGTGTGGTTACTCATGATAAGATTACCCCCATATTATTTGATATATAATTTTGTTACATTGTTTTAATTAGTAAATGTTTATTATGTATTAACTTTTATATTATAATGACTAACTTATTATTATATTTATTATCTTATTGTAATAAATGTTTTTAGAAATATAGTTATTTATTTACTTTATCATTATTAATCTATTATTATATTTATTAAATTATACCAATAAAATTTTATTAGAAATATATTAAGTTGTTAATTTTATTAATTTTTATTACTAGCTTATTATAATAACTTAGTGTTGAGACTTTTTTATTTTCTTTTTTTAATAGAGGACCTACTTGAAAAAATTAACAATGCTCATCTTTATAATAATTACTTTTTATTGTCAAACTCTTCCCTTGTTTTTTTTTCTTCTCTTTTAATAGAATAAAAATAGAAAAACAAGAAAAAGGCGGAAAGTAAAATGAAAATATTATCCTTCAACCAACAAAAGAAACAGAACATATACATTTACCATTGAAAAAAATAAAAGAATTCTATGACTTTATAAAGATTGAAACATGAACCATACATGTATTCTAGTACCCATTCTGAAATAAGTACCTGCAACAAAAAAAAATTGAATGCCTTGAAATTGATCCATTTGCCATAACACACTTTTGTTTTCCTATATTTTTTCCTCAAATCAAACACAAAAGCAGACTAAATTTGTAAATCCTGAAAACATACAAAAATGGACAAAAGTTTGGATGAACTAATATATATATATATATATATAAGCAACCAAGCCTAGGTAAAACGTCCAAGCAAAGTTTCAAGGTTCAAAACATTCAAATGAACAAGAGTCTAAACTGAGTACACAAACACAAACAACACATTCAAAAGCATGAAAGTTGCAACCATTTCATAAATAGTTAATATCATGAAACTCCAAACACTTAAGTTCCCAACTCCATGCAATGTTCATTGCCAACCTTCAATACTCATAAAACCTGCATATATGAAAAAATAATTATTATTACTATGAGCTAATTAACAATAACAATATGCAAATAAATAAATAAATAACAACCTAAGCGGGCCCTCGAAAAAATTCTCTTTGAATGTTAAGCGATTCAAAGAAGTCCTCCGCTCAATATGTCAATAACTCTGCATCTTTTGCCAAGAAACTCATAGCTTTGCTATCGTCAGCCATTAACCAATCGTACGCCTTATTGATTTCGAGCCCAGAGTAGCCATATGTTTTGAGTTTCATGCATGCACCAATCAATTCCTTTGCAAAATTTAAATCTTTAGTGGACTTCTTTCCACATAATGCCTTTTTAGTAGTGGTATTTGTTTCTTGTATTGCTTCAACTTCTGAGACCATTTTACGTTTTCCTTTTTCTTTCTTGATTGGGTGGAAGATGCCCCCCTGGGTTATGTACCCTCTAATTAGTTGTGGATGGTTGGTGGCGTATTGAAATGGCAATCAGTCTCCTCAAAAAACATGTCATCAAGACTATTGGTTTGAGATAGCGGGCGGGAATCAACATTAACATCCATATTTGTACCAATATCATCTCCAAATTGAACAGTACGGTGTCCGGTTGCTTGATCGTTACCGCAAATAATCTCGAGCAAGTCATGATCCTCAATTGGTTTGTTTAAATATGTCTCGTCCTGTGGATGGGCCTTCTATATAGAAACAAATCAGATGATAGTTTAAATAAACATCATGTCATTAAAAAAACAATAATGACACAACATAAATAGAAATAAATAAGAAATAAATTCATACCTGTACATAGTTCCTGAATTCTGATTCTCCCATAATAATCATCTTCAGTCTATTATCCCATCCCATTCCACTTAACTCTTTAAGTTTTTTAATTCTTGCCCATCGTTTGCGAATTGTTCTCAGATGGTTAGTTACATTTGCTTCAGTAACCGTAACCCCAAACTCATTCTTTATTGCAATAATTGCAGCATGGAATGCTTGGGGTTTGAATCCCTTATCGACTTTGAAGCCTTGTTCCACTTGAGATGCCATGAATCTTATGAAAATTTGACTTTTAGCAGTTGTCCATCTTTTATTACCACCAATTCTCTTAGTGAGGGTTCTTATTGATGACATTTGGCTATCTTCTGACATCTCTATATTGTTCATTCTGTTATTGGCACATACATAATTAATTTAAAATAAGTAATAACTGAAATTTTCCCCCAAATAAATGTTATAGCTAACACAAGGATGTCTCCCACTAAGCATATGATAAATGATAACAATTATAAATTTTTTCATAGAGCACAAAAATGAATTAAGTACAAGCCCATAACATGAAACAATCAAGCAAAAAATAACATCATTAGTCATGGTCTATACGGAAATGTAATTTTTCACAAAAAACAATTACTCATTATCTACTTATTAGCCCACATATCATGTGCAATCCGTTCTCGACGTGCCACCCATTCATGGGCTTCCTCCTTTTATTCTCTTACGTTACTTTTTGATTGTGTCCGTTGTGGTATCCATTCTTCCTCAGAAGGTATGAAAATATTTTCACCTCCACTTATAATATAATTATGCAAAATGCATGTAGCCAAAACAAATTAAGCTTGAGTTTTAAATGGAAAAAATTGTCTTGATGATAAAACTTTAAAGCACCCCTTAAGAGAACCAAAAGCTCGTTCAATAATGGTACGAGCTGATGAGTTACAAAGATTAAAAAGTTCTTTATGATTTGTTGGTGCCCGTGAGCCAAACTCTTTGAGATGGTATCTAACACCTCTATAGGGGGATATAAATTCTGGTCTCATTGCGTATCCAGCATCAACTAAGTAATATTTCCCTAACTGAAAGGAAAAATGATAATTAACATGACTATAATATTTGCATTGTTCTTGCATTCTAAAGTATTTACTAACAATCTAAAGAAATAGATACCTTCAGGGATTTATAGGCCCTTTGGTCTCTCGAGTGCATCTCGTAAAACTAGAGCATCATATGCTGAACCTTCCCATCCGGCAAGAACATACGTAAAACGTAAGTTAAAGTCAACAGCAGCAAGCACATTTTATGCGGGGTATGGTTTTCACCCACGAAATGCTGCAACTTCAGATGCTGGAATAGAAGCATGGATATGGGTTCCATGTAAAGCTCCAATTCAATCCTATCATTAACACATTATAATTGAGATATGTTATAGAGTAATAAATCAATTCGGATAAAAAGTTATTTAATACCTTGAAATAAGAATATAGTGTAGATCTCGATGCTATATACGCTGGAGTTTGTGTACAAGGTGGAAGCACATATTCATCGCGTAATTAACCGATTGCATATAGGACATAATTTAAGTATATGCTAACAGTCTCACTAGATCTAGGGAAGTTGTGTGCAATGACACGGTTGCGTTGATTATGTCCTATGGTGTGCAAGAACATTAATAATTGTTCCTCGATAGTGATGTGTATTGTGTCTCTCATAAGGTTTTTTTGTCTCATTGTCGAGCAAAGATTAAAGAATGTTGATTTATTCATATGGACCATGTTGATACTAGTTGTGTTATTTCCGTCACTTAGTCTTGATAAATACTGTTCTCTAATCTCTGATCGAGCACGAGAAGGTTCTCTACAAATTCTATGACGTTTGCCATGAAAAGTAATGTGACAGCAAAAGCCACAACAAGAATTGTAATACGGGCAGCATGAAAGTTGTCCTCTATATCATGCCCATCCATCTATAGGTTGTAAAAAATACAAAAGAAAAAAATTCAAGATATTGTTTGTTTCAAATAGAGATACATAAAGCATACATGGCATAAAGTCACCAAGACTTAATAATGCATAACATAATGAAGTCAATAATACTTGTATGAATTATGCTGGTACGAATTAAAGGATCTGATAGTGACAACTTGATGATGCCTTAGTTAATAGTGTTAATACTCATAAAGATTCATCATCACCATCCTTAGTTAATAGTGATAACTTGATGATGCCTTGGAATATGATGATGATGATGATAACTTGATGATGCCTTGGAATAGGATGATGATGATGATGATGATGATGATGATGTTCATGAACCACCACCACCAACAACAACAACAATAGCAGCATGAAGAATAGGAAGCTATGCTCATGAACATGCGTCAATACTGCTGATAAGCCTAGAACCAGTGTTTTTTTTCCTTTTAGTTTTTGTTTAAGTAATGCTAGTATTATGGCCCAGATTATGTTTTAGTTTCTTCTAATTATGCATTCAGAGGCTAAGTATTGTTATGAAAAAACCTTTAGTTTGTTTAATGCAATGGAATGTGATTCGTTACTGGAAGAATACCATTATTTATTTATTTTGCTTGTAGAAAACATTTTATTATATAGCCTATGAAAGCTACTAATGTGAATAAAATTGTAAATTGCTTATAAATCTATACAGAAAATTTTAGTAAACATCAATGTGAGAAACACAACACTGCACCTTCAAAGAAACAGTAACTGATGGCAATATTAATCTTGTACAAACAAAGTATATATAAGTTAAAAAAAAGATAAATAAATAAATCGAAAAACTCACCTAATTCTCAAACATTGGTGATAGATACAAAGTAATCAGTAGGTTTTCATAATTAAATGCAATTAGAATGGTGAAACAAACACATGAGGATGTCGGAGTGGTGGTTCATCAAGAATTAGACTCATCTTTCAAGTCACTGCTACTTTCATTCACCACACATTGCCTTTCTTCATTGCCAACATCACAATGAGAACCCAAATATTCACTACTTTGCAACCCCTGGCATTCATCCTCACCAAATTCAGAAACTGAACTAGCATCACAAAAGAGGAATGCAACCCCTAGCTACTTTCATTCACCACACATTGCCTTTCTTCAAAAAGTTTTCTACAACCAATGAGGAATGCTTTCTATTTTGGTATATTTAATAATATAATTATTTTTGCTTGGTCTAACAAAACATTTATAAACTACAGGTTCAACTGAACTCTACCACACATTAAGATGCAAAACTTCAATTTATGTGGCATTAGAAGATGGTAATTCCACATTCTTGAATAACCAACTCAACATAAATAAGAGAAGAAATACTGGTTTGATCTAACATGGGCAACCAAACAAAATTAAGCAGTATTTTCAACTTACTTCAAACTTTGGCAACACTGTTGGACTACAGTCAACAAAAATAGAAACTTTCCCTTTGTCTGGTGGGAGCGGGTCTAGCCTCCCAAGCTCAGCTTGCATAATAAAGATGTTTTACTTGAGTTGTTGGTTCTTTAACAGCTTCAATAACAAAATCCCGACTACAATCAGATGCCAAGCATATTTATACAATCATAAAAGGAACTTCCAATTCCAAAATAGTTGCTGCAGAAGGGCATCTGAGGGCAAGGAACACTGATTTACCCATTGAACAAGCAAGCTAATGAAGATCTCCTTTGACGAAATGCATATTTTGATGGGAGCTTCTAGTTCGAGGAGATTGGGCTGGCTAATGAAGATCTCCTTCGAAGAAACTCAAAGCTGCCCGATCTTCATCTTCGTGAGCTGTACCTGCTTCGTTATCCTCCCGTTCCTGGCGTTGATCAACCACCGTATCATGGTGTTGAGCCGTTGGTGGCCGTCTGACTGGAGATCCTGTGCTCTGGTGACTGCGGTGATGGCAAGCTTCGCCCGGTTTTGAATTCATGAATCCCTCGCGTGTTGATCACGTAAGGAATTTCAATACTCAAAAAAAAATGGGATTTTGTTTTACGGTCATTTTGACCGTAACACAAAATCCCTCACTCAAAGGATTTAAGAACCCGGTGAAAAATAAAATACCCCCACACAAACACCTGATTTCAAAAACCTAGAAATTTAGAGTTACATGTAAAACCAAATACCCCTAAACAAACACCCTCTAATTTGCATATTCAAGCATTGTAACATATTTAGTATAGAAAATTTATTGAAGTTTGCACAATTTTCATAGAATTTATTCCTTACTCTTAGAATCTGCAGCGTCCTATGAGTAGCAGTAGGCTTTCGTTTTTCGTCTTTGTTGCAACACTAGTCTTTTCATTTCCCCTCGATGTTTGTCCAACAGCTATATTAGTTTTTGTCTCCTCTGCCAACTTGATGCAGTAGATATTTAGCTTGGATGTGAGTTAATTTAAGGGTTATCATTGGATACCTACATAAGCATAAACATTATGAGCAATAATCTAAAACGGTACCGGTTACAATTATCATTGGACACCTACTTAAGCAATAGCAAAATTACAGTGTTTTTCATATGTGGACAAGTTAGCTTGTTGTGACCCTCTCCATGACAAACTGCACATTTCATGACCTTGCTATGCGTAAAAAGCTTTGCTTGCTTTTCTCCTGTCCCTTCAATGGCTCCCTCTTCCTTTTTTTTTTAGAGGTCTGCTAGGCATTCTCTTCACTGTAGTCGCAAACAAGGGACCTTCCTTACTGTTTGGCCAGAACATTCTACCTCTAACTAGAGTAACAAGGAACTCATATGCCTTTATATATGTATCCTTCATGAACCAATTGAATACATAATCAAGTGGGTTCCCCCCATCAAATGCAATTTCAGCTAATGCATGTTGACAAGGGATTCCAGCTTTATCCCGCTTTCTGTGTAAGCTTCTTTGGTATGCAACATTAAGTTATTCTAGAAAACTTCATGGAAAGCGCCTCCATTCCACTCAACATACCATTTTGCTTCTTTCCATTTCAATTTTGGATACTATATTAGATTCACAATCAATTTTCCCCTTTAATAAATGATCTTTTTTTACAACTACTCTACTAATGACATATTGTCTAATATCTTCAAACATAGTGATGATGGGCTTGCTTCTAGCTTCTATAGTTAACCCATTAAAGGTCTCACACATTACTATCAACCACATCACATTTTACTATATCATTACTTAAAGCTTGTCATCAACTTTCAGTAGGCCATTTCTTTAGCAGCTCCTCTACAGCCTTCTCTCCCCCCTTCATAGTCCTCATGATTTGCAATTGTTTTTGGGTCTCTGGCTAATTTGTGGATTTTGCAATATTCCAAAATTGGAGTTGAAGTTCTTTACTAGTGTGTTTTCCCCCACCTTGCATAGATATGCTTGGCAAATACCCTATGCTCTATTAGTGGCAAAAGGGACCTCATTACATGGATTAGTCTCTGCAAGGCATACTGTTACGCCCCATCCCACGGGACCGACACCCGACAACCGCCGTGACAACCCGAGGAGGGACACCCATGCCACACAATCGTTGAGTCGCCTCAAGGCTAACAACAACCTGGTGAAAAACACAGCCCTGAATAGACTTCACAAATTTAAAACATACATAACAGAGCTCAACAAATAACACAAAGGAAGCTATCAAACGAAAACCTGTATACATGGTTCAAAGGAACATGCTTGTCATAAATACAACAAGGTTTTCAAGAAAGTAGACAAGCATACAAGCCATGCATTAAGAGTAACAATTACACTAATAGATCCATGTTCTTATACATTGCAGCATGTTCAAGAAAAACATACATTAAACATGGATTAAGAAAGAATCAGCTGGAAGAATGATCTGCACTTCGGTCGGCCGTAACACCATTAGAAGCTAGAGCCTGGAAAGGGAAGGAGACAGTAAGTAACCAAAGTAACCTAGTGAATAGGTCAGCGCAATTCTATTGAATACAAAAATATTCAATAAAGTGACAAAACCAAGCTTTTGCAGCAATACATAAAGATTAGAGTCTTGCAGAATATATATATATATATATATAACAACTTTTACCCATGCATAAGGAAATCATATATAACATAGAAGAACCATTTTGCTTAAAAGAGGTTTCAACACTCAAATCTCATGACTAACATAATGCGGGTTTTAAAATCATAAAAATCGATGTTCAGTATCAAAACAATTTTGCTTTGCATAAATACATATTTCCTCAAGTACGACGTTTGCATATGAAGTAATCGAATAATGGTCTAAAACCTCTCTAAACTCTAACCATGGTTACGGGTAAGTTTAGAGCCGTCGAAGCACTCATGTCTTTAACGTTGACCCACCGGGGCCCTGTGGTGACTCCGGACTCCCGATGTTCATCCATGCAGGACTCTACGCGCCACCTGAAGTGGACAAATCAGCCGGGTAAGCCATGCTATCTCTAAAGACTAGACCGTGGAGACCCCCTACTGCAGCAGGCGGGTTCCAACCCCATTACCAACAAAATCTCATCATCATTAATATTCATGTAAATTATTTTGCAGGATCCTTGTCTAGGACAAATATCCACAAATCAGTGATAAACATGGTTGTCAAATAAACTAAAGCCAAGAGTGTACCACATGTAAATGAAATTTCACAATTCAATCCAATCCAGTAGATCAACATAGCGAAAATCATCTCATCTAGCTCAAGGATTTTGCTTATAAATCAAATATATAGAAATTACTTGTAAACCTATGAAAGCATTAGTTCAACATAATAAAACTAAAGATTTCATTTAAATCAAACCATAAATATATATAGATAGTATTATACTAGAATTGTGCAATCATAACCCACTCACAACTTTAGAGGTCAACTCCTCAATAGCACTACTCCTCCGTAGGCTCTTTGCCTTTGGCCGAGCTCTCACCACTTATACCAACATTGGCCACAAGGGCTCAAAAATAAGAAGAAAGCACAAGGAGAAAACAAGCATGAGCTTCTTCAAGCTGCATGCCAAGAAACCCTAACAAAGTTTGGGTATGGCCTGAACTTGAGCTCTAAGGGTTCCAAAGAATCTCTATGGAGATGAACTCTCAACACAATCATGAGAACCAAGGCTTTGCAATGGATTTCACTATGCTATAGTAGCATTCTACAGTAGTCCAATTTCAAGAACAAGGGCAACAAGACTATATCAAGGTGGAGAGGGTGGATCTTTATATCTATCTCATGAACAAGAAAGAGTAAAGGAAATCCAACAAACCACTCTGCAAATTCATCAACAACAAGCTAAGATTCAAAATCTAAAAACCTAGGGCAAACATGCTCATCCAACCCAAATGAAACAAGGAGATAAATGAGGGAGAAGGAAAGCTTACCTTCAAAGGATCTTCAACAAAGAGGAGAGAGGGAGGTCAAGCAACGGCTTCTTCTTCTGGTCCAAAACAATGAGAACAAAGGGAAGATGAAGAAGAGGAAGAGTCCTCTAGGAATTAGGGCTAAGTTCAGGACTTTAAATATCCCTAGGAGTGCATGTGTGATACCTTACCCTCATTCTCCTTCTAGGTTAGGCTTTTTTGGTAGTTATGAGGGTATAGGGTTTTCATGGCATGTCTTGGGTTAATTGGGATCATTTGAGTAATTTTCACTCGAGTCTACTCACCTTACTGGCTTTGTGCAATGATATACTATTCCAATATGTAGAATCTATGGTATATCAGTGATAACACTGAAATATGAAATAGAAAACATTATGTTCTATATGTGAAAGTTTATGCTCAATGGTTGAGATATCAAAAATTTATGATCTTTTCCATGTGTCTTGATGGTAACATGCTATGTGTGATTCACTGCAATGGAGATCCCCACGGCTGGTCTGTAGAGGTAAAATGATTGACCATTATATTACCCATATCAAGATATGCATAGGGAACCTGAATGGGACCCTCAGAGTCACCACACGAGGTTCCCGGAGGCCAATGCCAAGGAAGGTTATCTATGTTGATTATAAATAATAAAATAACCTTGGTGGGTTCCTAACCTTAGTTATGATGACAACAAGGGGAAACACTCTTTGTGGCCAGCCTAAAAGCTTTCATGGGTTTTACACGATGCTTTTATAAATCTAAAGTTTATGTGTGAATTATGTGGGGATATGTTGTATAAATTTAAATGCTATTTATTGTTTCATTTCTATCATTGTTGAACTATATGCCCTGTCACTCACTGAGTAATCATATTACGCATCACTCCATTTTTCTGTCTTTTTCCTCAGGTTGAGCAGTGCATGTTGTGAATCTTTTATTGTGCAGCTCATCCAGTGTTTTCTTGTATAGGTTTGTGAATTGTATCCTTTATAAGTAAGACTCATTGTATAGACTAGATCCGTTCGATTGTATTTGATCAGTTACATATAATGTAGATTGCATGTTTATATTTTTGTTCCTAAGTTCAAAGTGAATTTGTTGGATTATGTGTTCATTATCTGTAAATCCAAGTTTTCTTAGGCTTTGCGGCGACTTGGGTGTGGGTGATAGTTGTCCTTTCCTAAGTCATTGTAGCAGCTACCACGTGCCTGACTATGGGTCAGGGCTTGACAGCATGACTAAGAGCACAGCTTTGTAAATCCTAGCCTGGTCGTGCTTCTCTTTGAAAGGAGTGGAAAACGCTCATCCCAACACAAGCACGAGCAAAAGTACAGACATGTTGATGCCCGTGCACTTTATAGTAAAACCGGGGCAAGACGAGCGCAGCTTTCTACGGAAGCACGGGCAGGAAGCACGTGTGTGCTTATATTCGTGCACTTTACAGGACTTTCAAGGAGAGAAGAGCATGGTTTCTCTACCTCTAGCGCCATTGTGCTCTGAAAGCATGGTCATAAGCACGGTCGTGCTTATGCCTATGCACTTTATAGGTTGAGTTACAAACGAGCCGAAAACAAAACCAAAACAACCCAAGAAGTGCACGGTCAAGAGCACGGTCCAGCACAAGATCGTGCTTGCTTCGAGAACAGTGTTTTAAGCCCAAAATGACTAAAAACACTCCAAGCCTCAAGACATAAATGTTCTAAATAGTTTAGACAACAACACACACTCGAAAAAGCCGAAACACCACACATACCATCATATATTTAAAATAGAGTTCTATGCCAATGAAAAAAGTAGATTGTACATACCTTCTACATGTCACCAAATAATGAGCATCCAAGACTATCTCCCATGCAAAGGTCACTTTGTAGGTGTTCAATGCACCATGCCCGAGTTTCACTTGTTTCCTTCTCAACTACTGCCCATGTCGTAGGGAGCATCTGATTGTTCTCATCTCTTCCCACTGCCACTAGTATCTGTCCCTTTAGCAATCTTTTCAAAAAACAGCCATCAAGGCCTATCATCTTCCTATATCCAGTAGCAAAGCCTTCTTTAATAGCCCGTAGAAAAATATATATCCTTTGAAAACAGGCAACTCAATAAGATTTTTCCTTTCGGACACCATAACTATTTCCCTGATTTGTCTCCTTTAACTCTAATGCATAGTTGTGTTTAACACCCTGAAATCTTCCTTAAACTGGTGTTGAAGTTTTTTAATAACCATAACCTTAACATTTCTGCAAACTTTATTGGAAATGAATACACCTATTTACTTCCTAAATAGCTTTCAAGTGCCTTAGCTTTGTAAATTGCATGACACAAATAACCTCTCCAAATCTCGTGGCAACCATATGAGATGTCACTTATTTTGTTCATAGTGCTTCCAAGAAAGCATGAAGGTTCTGCCACATAATGTTTCACAACATACATCTTTTTCTCACTACACTTGGAACATAATATTAGTCACTTATAACCTTTTCCAACACATCTTGCCCCTTACCCTCACTGCATCATTCTTTATGTACTGAAATTCAAGCCCTTTCTAGTAGAAATTCAACAAGCTCTTCCTTAAACAATTTCAGATCTTGAAACTAGAGATCTATGTAGAAATCCTCTAAGTGAGCATTAGGATATAGTAATTATGCCTCTACGTGGGCATTAGGATATAGTAATTAGGCTTACTCTTGCGCCTAGTTACCTCATCTACAGTGGATCCTTCATTAGTGTCATCATAACTGTCAAGATCTGATGAGTCTATGTAATTACTCTCATACCTTGTTGCCTTTCCACTATCATTTACTGGAATTTGTTGTACTAAGATCTGCTTCAGTATTAATAGGTTATCCTCCATCTTTATCTAGATTGTCTCCACCCCCATCTTGTTCTTGTATTATCTACTTCATTTCAACATAGCTCCTCATTTTACACTTAACCTCTTTTCTTTCATCATCAAAGTGAGTTGTGATCTACAAATGGGACATCAAACAAAATTTCTTCATCATCCTTACTGGATTTAGTACTAGTTGCATCATTATCAAAACTAAACATGAAGACTTTTGGCAAGATCTTCTTATGTTTAGCATCTTTGTTTTCAACATAAACATCTACTCTCCTATGTATCCTCAATTGTTCACTTGAACCAACAATGGCCTCATCATTAGAAATATTTTTAACTTTCCCCTTGACATCCACATAAAACAAACTCACGGCCTATTTGATATCATACCCTAATTCTTTAACGTCTACTAATAAATTCCAATTGCAGAGTTTGTCCAAATCAACACCAAATATAGAAACTACTCCATTGATATATTTAACATCTCCATCACTTAGTAATGTCCCACCATGGTGATATCTAACAATGTATTCATCCCAAGTTGCCATGCTCTAAAGAATAAATTCAAGTGGAAAGAAAATATCAATGAAATCAGCATAATAAGTTTATAGGGAAAAACTATATTCAAGAGCACAAGCATCACAAATCATGTTTGCTTATTGAAGCCAATGATGAGAAAATTATGGTTTCTGTCCCTTGTGTTTGCTTATTGAAGCCTAGTTTGAGAAAATTTTTGTTTATATTCTTTGAGAAAGTTTTGTTTAATTGACACGCTCTTTGTGTCACCGCAAGTGTACGGGTCATCAAGTAGTAAAGTGGACCCGGTGAAGGGTCGGGTTGTCGAACCACAGGGAGTAAGAGTACTAGAACTAATTTTAGCAAATGATATCTAGCCATAAAAAGTTAGGTGAGAATCAAATAAACTACCACTTGAAAGATTAAAAAGGAAACATGAACTGAATTAAGAATTCAAACAACTGTTGGGTGCAATGGGGGTACTTGGACAATAATCCCTTAGGATTTTATCAATGAGGCATAAAAAGTTAGGTGAGAATCAAATAAACTACTACTTGAAAGATTAAAAAGGAAACATGAACTGAATTAAGAATTCAAACAACTGTTGGGTGCAATGGGGGTACTTGGACAATAATCCCTTAGGATTTTATCAATGAGGCATAAAATCCTATAGATACTTCTCATTATAATGGATGAAAGTTGATTAGAAAAATGACGTATTAATGGGTTGTCACCGCACATTAATTGCAGGGATCTAATGGGTTTTCACCGCGAGCTAGTTCTCAAGAACCAACACATCAATAGTCAAGCAACGAGCAATATGAAACGAATCAAATTACACATGCATATCAAAATCAAAACTTTATAAACCAATAAGAGTAAGAAGTATAGAATCCAATACAAATTCCCTAAGGTTTCAAGTCCAAGCTCCCAATGGAAGTTTTAGCTCATCATAGAGTGCAAAACAATCAAGCAAGTAAACAAGATCATAATCATAAACGTGAAAATAAACAACACTCCCTCAAGAATCAATGATGAACTGGTCAACGCTAAGTTCCCCTCGATGTTGACGAAGTAATAGCTCTTGACCACGGCGATGCCCTAATGGATGATAATGATGATGATGATAGACACCAGTATGAATTTTCTTGCCTTGGAGGGGTTGAAGTTGCCCTTGATCTCGTAGCAACCGTTCTTCTTCTTTCCAGCCCTAGTTTCTCCCAAAACTCTCTTATGGCCAAAAAGCCTCTAACCCTAGAAATGCCCCATTCTTTGAATTGAATAAAGTCTTTTATACCAGTAAGTTTACGAGAGGCTTACGGGCGTAAGTCGTGGCCGTAAGCATTGGGGTTTCTATTGATCGCGTGCCTTACGACCATAAGTTGCTCCCGTAAGGCTGTTTGTCTTCGGGTTACGGTCCCCATTACGGCCGTCAGTGGGAGACCGTAAACCTTGTCCTGCTAGCTTTACAATCCTCCTTACGGGCGTTAGTCTCTTCCGAAAGCCTATCTGGATGCCCATTATGGTCTAACTTACGGCCGTAAGGCCTACTTTCCATTTATCTTCTTTACAAGCATAAGAATGCCTGCAAGGTCTTCTGAATAAGACTTACGGCCGTAACCTGTGCCATAAGAAGCCCGTAAGTGGTTATGGCTTCTAGGTATCTATGTCGGGAGAGCGCCATCTTCTGCATTTTGATTCCTAATTGCTTATTTTTGCTCTCTTTTGTCATTAAGCTCCACCTAGTGCCTGCGAAGACAATTCACACGTGATTTAGCATCGTTTTCCACATAATCACTTTAGTACCGGTTCAATAAGTATATAAATTGATATATAAAATATAGTATAAATGTACACTTATCATTAATCTAGGGGCATATCCACATGGGGACAAATGTATAGACTTATCTAATCTAAATCTCAATCAAACCTTTTTAGAACATTGCTTACTCAACTGACCTCAAATGTTCTATGGAAACCTAATGTTGTTATTGTTATTATGCTTCTAATTGAAGCACTTTTAATCTTGATTGTTATTTTGGAGACCTAGAACATTGCTAACTCATTTGTCCTCCATCAAACCTTTTTAAATTAGAAACTTGACATATTTAAAATAGTTTTATTTACATATATACATTTGCATTAGAATTGTCTAAGACCATCATTGTCATTTGATAAATTCTCCATCAAATTACTAATTGTTCTAACCTAAGAATAAGTCATGTACTAAGAAAGCTCCTCATCCTTGCTCATTTGAATGGCACAATATGAATAAAAATGCCAATGTAGGGCAAAGCATGCCAATCTATAGTAGATTAATTCTTATCTAAGCATTAAAAAAAGATAGAAAGCTTCTCATTATTTCTAATATGAATGGCAAGTCACCTACAGCATTAAAAAGAAATGATAATGAGTTAGGTTACTATCTAAGCACATACAAGAATGCAATTTGAGTAGCAAGACATGAACAAACATGTTAGGTTATGCAATTTGTGTGATTTGAATTATAGAGCATGAGTAAACATTTGTAAATATGGTAAGTTATGCAATTTGATTAGAAGAACATTAATAAACATACTAAGTTATGCAATCTGAATACCATAACATGCAGAAAAATACTAAATTATGCATTTTGAATGGTAGAACATGAATAAAAACGCCAATGTAAGGCAAAACATTTCCACCAAAATAATTGCAAAGGATATTGCAAAGATATGTTTGGTCATGTTTGAAGATGAATGGCATGTTTATTTAGGTTTGCCATTTGAATGGCAAACCTAAATAAACATGCCAATTGATTGCTTAATTACGAAGGAAGAAAGAGTGGATTATGGCCTATCTAAGCATAAAAAACTAAGAAAGCTTCTCATTATTTCTAATCTAAAGGGCAAAAGATCTCCCCATCATTAAAAAACAAATAAAGGTTCGTTAATAAACATATATCAAAATGCATCCCATGCATCCTAACCAATATAGAGACAAAACTACATCGAAAACAAAATTCAAGTGAAAAACTATAAACTGACTAACTATACCAAGTGTGTGTCATCAAAATTAAAATTGGACGCAAATAAAGAGAAAACTAGGAGTTGACAAACTACGCAATGTTGCTTAGTTCCTTTTTCCCACATTTAAGCAAAGAAAGAAAAACATGTGTACACTATAAAAAAATGTATGCTTGTTTTGTGAAATAAGGCGTCATATTAACCAAGTTCCTCTAAAAGAGATGTGTGTTGATTTTGTCAGTTACATTTAATGATAAAGCCTAATGATCTTTGTGATTTATCCTTATCATTTATTACTAGTTTTGGTTTGGCAGAGCTTCTATTTAAGTTTGCAACTAATGCAGCATGTATTTATATAGAAGTTACTTCTATCAATAGTAGGGTTATTGTCTTTGTCTCTTTGAATATGCAATTTTAGTTGGATTTGTGAAAAATTCTATTTGAGAGAATTTATTTTACCCCTGTGAGTGTCAGCACTTACAGTAGGTTTGAGAGAGGGTTTGAGAGAGTTTTTTACTCTTCTTCACTTTTGTGAATGTCAAAACCTCATATTAAGCTTGAAAGAACTTTTTCATTCCTTTTCACCCTTGTGAATATCATGACCTCACATTACTCTTGAGAGAGCTTTTTTACTCCTCTACATTCCTGTGAGTGTCAAGATCTCATGGTAAGCTTGATAAAGCTCTTTCACTCTTTTAACCCTTGCGAATGTCAAGACATCAAAGTAGGCTTAAATGAGTTTTCTCATTTCTTTTCACCTTTCTGAGCATTAAGACTTCACAGTATACTTGAAAGAACTTTATTTTTTTTAATTCTATTTCACCTCTATGAGTGTCAACATCTTACAATAGGCTTGAGAGAGCTTTTCCACTCCTCTTCACTCTAGTGAGTGTTAAGGCCTCACAATAGGCTCCAAAATAGATTTTCATATACTTCATCACTCCTCTCTACCCCCATGAGTGTGAAGACTTCATGGTAAATTTCAAAGAGATTCATAAATTTTATCACTTCCATCCACTCCCATGGTTGTCAAAATTTCATGGTAGGTTTAAAGAGCTTCAAAGATTTTATCACTTCCATCCAACCCCATGAGTGTCAAGACTTTATGGTAGGCTTCAAAATAGCGTTTCATAGATTTTATCACTCCTATTCACTTCTATAAGTGTCAAAACTTTAAAGTATGTTTCAAAGAGATTCATAGATTTCTTCCTATGCACTTTTTGAATTTTTTAATCATAATTTGGATTTTTTAAATGTTATCATTATATTTTATATAATCATATTAATTTTAATTAGTAATAGCAATAGACTTGGGTTTGGGATTAACATTTGTGCACAAAAAAATTTAAATTATAAAGGCCCGATTGTCCGAATTTTCTTGCCCAGATTCGGCTCGGATTTAAATCTGGACAGTCAAACTATGTCTGGACCCGGCCCGTATTAGCATAAGTTTTACCCATACCCATTTTATTCTGGGCCAGACAAAACAAGGTTGGCCGGTCCGAACAAAGTATTGGCACCTCTAATAGTATGCAAATATGTAGAGAAAGATATCATACCCTTTTTCTTGTCGAATTTAGGTGACTGTATCAACTTTTCCTAGCTCCTCTCCTCTTCAACTTTCTTTTGCTCTTTATTTTCTTCTTTTTCCTTATTTTTTTTAATATCCTCCTCAACTGTTTTTTTCCTGTGATTTTCTATTTTTCTCCTTCTCTTACTTCATTTCTCCTCCTTCCCTACTTTCTTCTCTTCTTATTTTCCTTCTTCCGACATCGCCCATATTCTCCCTTGGCATGTTATTAGAATGTTTTTTTGAAATTCTAAGTTCAACTTTTTTATATTTTTTTTCGTTTAATTAACCTTTTTTAATCTGAGACATGAATTTTTTTCTTTTTTTTTTGAAATTTAAGACATCATAATTTTTAGGAATTGATATTTTTTAAATTCACTTTTTTCCTTTTCAGTTTCCTTTTTTTTTATTTGATTTAGAACTTGCAAAAAATACCCTCTAAACACTATGTTTCTCAAAATCAGGCCTGACACTAAGCATAGGTGACCAAGGCCTATGCCTAGGGCCCCTAGATATGCTAGAGCCTCTAGATTTTATTTTTTAAAAAATATATATTTAAAATTATTATTGTCTTATCTCATACAATTTTAATTGTTTTTAAATTATAAAATTTAATTTATGATTAATATCGAATAAATTTATTGTTATAATAGAGCCCCACAATTTTCTAGGGCCCCATAATTTTTTTAAATTATATTTAAAATTTTTTATATATTATTATCTAATATCTATCCACATAGTTATGATTATGAAATTTAAATTTGTTTAAACTATAAAATTTATCGTAATTAATTCATGATATATCAAGATCTAATAAGTTTGGTTTGGGACTTGGACCACTTGGTTTTAAATTTAAGTTTTTTTAAACTATAAATTTTATAATATTTATGATGGCTCATGGCTCTATAATCTATTAAATGGATTAATAAAGTTAATATTGGAACTTGAATCTAATATTCTTACCGTTGTATTAAAAAAAACAAAGAAACAAAAACTCTACACTTCTATTTAAGGGGTTAAACATACCATTGCTTAAAAAAAAATCCTTTCTTTGCTCTATGTGTCGACATCCTTATATTCTCATAGTGTTATCAATCTTAATCAAACATTTTCATCCATTGTAATCACTAATCAATATCAATTTCTACAAGGAAAAGAGGTATTGTTTTGATTTTATTTAATTTTACTATTTTTTATATTTTATATGCATTGTTTTTTATTTTTACTATGTCAAGTAGTTGATTGGTTTTATTTTTATTTCTTACAGAGATTGTGGAACGATTAAAAAAAAGTGTTTCTTCATTCAGGTGTTTCTTTTTCCATTTTTTTATAATATTTGTTAGAATGTCTACTAGAAAATATGATTCTGGATATGAGAAACAGAAAAAAAATGTAGAGGAGATAATTCAATCTCAAAAAAGTGCACTTGAAAAATTTGTTACTAGTAGTAAACAAAATATTACATGTGATGAAAATTTAGAAAATAAACCAATTCATTATAATGTGTTGGAAGTAGAGGAAACACGCAAAGAACAAAATCTTCACAATAGTGACAATATTGAGAGTCCTTCAATTTCTTGTGAAAAGAATGAAAAAAATACATTTCATATCGAAAATAATGAATGTCAAAATGAAATATCTCCACAAATAGAATTAGATTTATACGATCCTAGAAATTTGAAGGATGTTAATTCTAAGTTGAGAGATTTAAGTATTAAAAAGGGATCTATTAGAGATATAACTAGTATTGCAGATTTTCCGAAAGAAGAGAACTCTCAACATTTTTCTATTATACATTACACTCAAAAATTGCTAAATGAAGAAAGACATGATAGAAAATGGCTAGTTTATTCAAAGAAATGAGATAAAGTATTTTGTTTTTGTTGCTAGTTATTTTCAAATTCATTAAGTTCTCAACTAGTTAATGATGGTTGCAATGATTGGAAAATTCTTAGTGCTAGACTCAAGCATCATGAAACATTAATGAACATAATATTCACATGACTCCTTGGATAGAATTAGAGGTACGATTACAAAAGGAAAAAACAATTGATGAAAAATTACAAGATCAAATCAGTAGAGAAAAAGAACATTGGAGAAATGTGTTATTGAGAATTATTGCTGTTGTGAAAACTCTATCAAAAATTAATTTGCCATTTCGAGGGTCAAATGAAAAACTTTATGAGGATAGTAATGGAAATTTTTTAAGTCTTATTGAAATGATTGCATAATTTGATCCAGTGATGCAAGAGCATGTTAGACGTATTCAAGCTAATGAAATACATGATCATTATCTTGGGCATAAAATTCAAAATGAATTGATTGATTTATTATCAAATGAAATAAAAATGACAATTGTGAATAAAATCATACAAGCAAAATATTTTTCTGTCATACTTGATTGTACTCCTGATGTAAGTCATGAAGAACAAATGTCTCTTATATTAAGATGTGTAGATGTTTCATCAATTCCAATTAAAATAGAAGAATATTTTATATAATTTTTAAAAGTAGATGATACAACAGGGAAAGGAATTTTGAGGAGCTCATGAATATAAAGAAAAAACTTGATCTTAATATTGATGATATAAGGGGACAAAGATATGATAATGGGTCTAACATGAAGGGAAAACATCAAGGTGTACAAAAACAATCGCTTGATATCAATTCTAGAGTTTTATATACATCATGTGGTTGTCATTCCCTTAATTTGTTACTTTCTGATATGTCTAATTGTTGTCCAAAAGCTATTACATTTTTTGAAGTTTTACAACGTATTTATTCAAATTTTTCATCTTCCACAAAAAAATGAAAAATTTTAAAAGATCATGTTCCTAGTTTAACTGTTAAGCCACTATCACAAACTCGTTGAGAGAGTAGTATTGAAAGTGTGAAAGCAATTAGGTTTCAAGCACCTGAACTAAGAGATGCTTTACTTGAGTTAGCAAAAGTTAGTGATGATCCCAAAACAAATGGTGAAGCTAATTGTTTGGCTGTATACGAGCTTGAAAACTTTGAATTTTTAGTGGCCATGGTTATTTGGTATGATTTGTTATTTGCTGTTAATATTGTTAGTAAAACCTTACAAGCCAAAAACATGGAAATTTGATATTGCTATTAATCAATTAAAAGCTTTTCTTGCATTTCTTAAAAATTATAGAGAAGATGGATTTGCAACAGCATTAATTTCAACTAAAGAAATAGCTGTTCAAATGAATATACGACTTATGTTTCGTCAGAAAAGAATAATTCGTAGAAAAAAATAATTTGAGGAAAATGATACTAATGAGATAACACATTTGCCAGAAGATGATTTTAGAATTAATTATTTCACTTGTGTAGTTGATCGAGCAATTTCTTCTTTTGAGAGTAGATTTGAACAATTCAAAATATATGAAGATATTTTTTGTTTTATGCATGATTTACAAAAGTTAAAAATTTTAGATGATAATCAATTAAAAGTATGTTGTCTCAGTCTTGAAAGTGTTTTAAAACAAGGCACATCTTTTGATATTGATGGCTTGGATTTATTTTCTAAGTTAAAAGTTTTGAAAGAAGTTTTTAAAAAAGAGACACAATCACCACTGTATATTTTTAATTTTATACAAAACTCAAACTCATTTCCAAATGCTTGGATTGTTTATAGAATATTATTAACTATACATATTACTGTTGCTTCAACAAAAAGAAGTTTTCAAAATAGAAGTTAATAAAATCATTTTTACGGTTAACTATGTCACATGAAAGATTAAATGGATTACCATTATTTCTATTGAAAAAAATTTGGTATCACAACTGGAATATCAAAATTTTTTTGATAATATTGCATCTCAAAAGACAAGAAAAGTGAACTTTAATTGATTTTCTCTGTTTTTTTTATGTATTGCAGGTAATTAAATAAAAGACTAGAAGAATATCTCCAGATTTTTTCCAGGTTAATATTTTATTTTATCGTAATTATTAATAATAATTTATATTTTTTTTATTATGCAATTTATTATTTAATAAAAATAATTATTTTTTTTTATGATTTTGCCTGGGTCCTATTTTCTCTAAACCGGCCTGCTCAAAACTAATTAAATTTGACACCTCATATCACATACATCAAATAGTTTAGATAACATGACACGTCTTGATTTCACATGGACATGAGTTATACAAAACACAAATCAAACTTTACATTTTCAAAACCAATAAATTAGGGAGACCACATAAATAAGACAAATAAAAACTCATAAATTTTAAAATGAATGCAAGTTAAATAAGTAGAGAGGAAAAGCAATACCATGAGACAAAATATATCCACGATAGGAAGAAAACAAAAACCTTGATTTTGTTCATGATAAATTATTTCAATTTTTTTATCTGATATTCTTCTCATTTTCTGCTTTTCTCCCTAAAAGTTTTTCTTTTTTGTTTTTTTTGTTTCCTTACTTTTTTTCTTTTCCACTTTTTTACGTGTTCTCCCCACAAATTAATACCACTCTGAAAAGATGAAACTCATTTGATTTTTTAAATTTCTATTAAATTTTTTTAACATAAATTTAAATTTAAAAGTCATCAAAGAAGTTTAAAAAGGACAAATATCAAATAAATAAAAACTGACACACCAATTTCAGGTTAAAATCGGTCATTCCGCATAAAAACAAAAAGATAAATACATTAATTTTCTTTTTTAAAAAATATTCATCACAAACACGGATAACCCAAGATAAACAATGTTGATATTTAAAAAATGAAAAAACAAATCCGGTCTTAGAAAAAGACGATAATGACCAAATAAATAAGAGCTGAAAAGTCCTACGCGCTGGCCTGTTTCAGCTTCACATCCCAGTTCCAGGGACAAATCCGTCACTTCATTAAAACTTTTAAGAAATTAAATACTATTATGAAAAAGGAATAAGAAGTGAACGGACAAACGTAAATTTAATAAATCAAAAAATTAAATAAATAAAAATCCGTCGACCACCGCACCATCCAGTAAAATCTCCAACAAAGTCACCACGTGGGAGGAAATGCAGTGAAACTGCGGGGGCCAGGGGTAAATAAGTCATTCTCTAAAAAAAAAATCCAGTAATAAAAGATGGCATCAATAAGAAAAAACGATATTGTTGTTTTCTTTTCTGGTATAATATTTCTGTGTTTCTATGAATAAATATTTTTTTTTCAAATTTTTTTGAAAAAAAAATCAAATAAATACAACTTAAAATAAACAACATTCCCACTCAGTCCCCCTCCCCCACAACGCCATGTCCAGGGACAAATCCGTCATTCCACATAAAATTTAAAAAACCTCAATATAAAATAAATAAATAAATCCGGTGACCATATCCACCGTACCATCTCCTTTAAATCACTGTAACTAACTCTCCACGTGGCAAGAGATGCGAGCCTCTTTTTCCAAGATGCCCAGTCTTGAGGGGCAAATCCGTCATTCCAAATTAAAATTCAAAAAGGACACCCAACGCCCCATTGGCCGGCCCTTCCACCGCTTTGCCCGCGGAGTCCGACACAACGATCGAAGTTCTTGGCGTTAAAAGCAACGTTTAATAAAAAGAAAAGTTTAATAAAAAGGAAAAAAAAAAAAAGAAATCACAACGCGCATCTCAAATCAAAAGCAAAGCAAAAAGCAAATCAAATCAAATAAATCACAACTCGCATCTCTTTTTCTCTTTGTTATTCACTCTCGGAATTCATTTTCTTCTTTTTAAGGAGCAGCCAACGATGATTTACCCAAATTAGTAATCATTGGAGTTTGCATTCGATATAGTTTTGGTGGCTTTCTGGCCTGTTTTCCCCCCTTTTTTTTGGAGTTCAGAGAGATCGATCTCGTTTCTCTTCGCCTGAGAGGCGAGAGGCTTTCTGAGGTAAATCGATCTATTCGTTGGTTAACTTTTATTTTGTGATTTTTTTTTAATTGTTGAATGGTTTTGTCAAAAAATTTGGATTTTTTTTTTGGGGGTACTGATGAATTTCTCTGATTATTTGATTGTTTTTGGGGGGGTTTTTGTGATGTGGAAATGATGGACTGGTTTTTTTATTCTGCTGGGCATTGTGGTTTTTTGATGTATTGATGATGGTTTGGTTCGTTGATGCTCCATTTTGATAAAAGAGTTTCGTTTTGTAGATAAATAGTAAGTAGTGTCTTGAATGGAGAATAGATTTTAACCACCTTCTCTGCATTGTAATAAGTATGTAGAAGGTCTGTTTTTTTTTTAATGAGAATGGATGTGGGTGTTTAATTAATTTCTTTGATGATTTATTTAGCCTTTACAGTGCTAAAGTTCGGATTAAAGCGAAGATCTTTATTTATGTTGACTGATCTTTTTATTCATATTCCAGATGCTGTTAACTTTGGTATGGATTTCAAAGTAATTAGTGAAAATGATTATTGCTGATGATTTAAGAAATAAAGAAATGAGATTAAAACTTAAGTATCAAATGAAATGGCTGGGGATAGTATCTAAGATAGACTCAGAACTATCTTAAGTTAGTATTGTAGGACGAAAATGAGGGGCATGTGTTCCTCTTGTAGGCTCTGTTTCTCTTTACAAAAGCCACAAAATTTAATAAGATAATAGTTAAGCATTAATAGCTTTTATAAATTTTATGATAGCTTTTATGATATATTCTTAATGTTTAAATATTTTTTAGTTCAATATCACAGATTCACACACAGGTGGTTGTGTGCAGCATATGTGGTACATTGATTGCACATATAAACATATTGCCTTTTACAATGACATTATGGTGCATTAGACAAACCAATAAAGTTACATTAAAAAAACGTCAGACTTCTGTCCATAGCATACCAGCTAGCATGCAATAGAAACTCTGCTCCTTATGTTTCATCAGTAATGCCACTTGTGACATCAGTATATATATACTCTATAAGGAAAAGAAACATACTCATGGTGGAGACATTATATTTGATAGAGAAAGGAGAGAAAGCGATGGCTCAAGTCACTAATCCTGAACAAGTGTTATTGATCATGAATGAGTTTACTTATAGGAAGAAATAGATACTATATATGATACCATATACGTACAAGTATATATGTATATCTAACATCTATGTATAAATATATATATACATCTAACACCCTCCCCCCCTCCCCTCAAACTCAAGACGGATCGTACGCTTTAAGTTTGGATAACATAAAGAGATGCTGATCATGCGTCTGTGCCTTAATGAAGAAATCAACTACTTGGACCTTTATGGACCTCTGTGGGAAGATAGTGAAGGGACACTATCTGGGCATGTACATAACATCGGGTAAAGTGAGCATCCACACCAATGTGTTTGGTCAACTCATGCTTGACCGGATCAGCAGTAATTTGAAGAGCACCAGTATTGTAATAGTAAAGAGGAGTGGCAGCAGAAAGTGGTACACAAAAATCCTGTAGGATAGAATGAAGCCAGAGTACTTCTTGGATAGTAGAAGGCAAAACACGAACCTCAGCCTCAACACTAGACTTGGCAACAGTCGCTTGTTTTTTGGTTTTCCAAACAACAAAATAAGACCCAAGAAAGATACAATAACCAGTAACAAATACTCAATCATCAGGAGAATTGACCCAGGTAGCATCAGAATATGCCTGCAGCTGAAGACTGGATAGATGATGGTTAAACAGACCACGGGATGTAGTGCCACGAAGATATCGCAGCACCTGGAAAAGATGAGCAAAATAAACATAAGTAGCGGCAAAGAACGAACCGGCGAGAATGTGAACAAGCATGGGAAATTTCATGATGAGTGACGACCAAGTAGACCCGGACTCCCAACCGGATGTCAATAGCGTCATGGATCGATCGGATAGAGAAATACTATCGAAGCTCGGAGCTGCGCAAATGTAGCTCCATCGGTGTAGCAGCTTGTATGTGTATCAGTCAAACCAGATCGAGCAAATAGATCGAGAGTGTATCGCTGCTAAAAGAGACGATAACCATTAGGATGGGAAGTGATCTCGATATCTAAGAAGTAACGAAGAAGATGTCACACAGTTTCTGCTTCACAAAGATAATGTGAGCAGAATCATCCCAGTAAGGATCTTGTCATCCACATACAGAAGAAAAATCGTACGGCCTTGAGAGGAGATATGAGCGAATACTGCTGGATCATGAATGCTGGCAATGATTCAGCAGACTCAACAAATGTGCTGAACCTCTCAAACCAGGCCCATGGAGTCTGTTTGAGACCATAAAGAGCACGACATAGAGGGCAAACAGACTCGGAGGCACTTGAAGACCGGGAATAGGAGCTTGTAAATGTCCTCCTTCAAGTTCTCATAAGGAAAAGCGTTCTTCACATCAAGCTGATGAAGGGTTCACCCACAAACAACCGTAACAACAATCAGTGTGCGGACAGTGTGCATATAGGGCACTAAAGCAAAGGTTTCCTTATAGTGGTGACCGTATTCCTGCTGGAAACCACAAGCAATCAGATGTGCTTTATTGGTTTTCACCCAGTAGATCCAATGACAAGTGATGGGAACAGTATGGGAAGATTGAGGAACTGGATCCCATGTGTGAGTTCGAGATAAGGCCTTAAGCTCCTCTGCCATGGCAGTCCGCTACTCAGGCAACTGAGTCGTCTCCCTGTAGGTACCTGGCTCAAGACATTTGAGACACTGGTGCTAGCAGAGACGTAACTGCTAGGAGGATGTAACGTGGATTGATCACGTAAAAAATAAGTGTGAGAGGGACCTCAGGAGCGGAATCAGTAGTAAGAGAGATGTCAAAGAAAACCAGTCGTGATGAAAATGCTGCAGGTTCCCGAAGGTGATAAGAAAAACGGGCAGGCGGGTGAATAAGAGGAAGTGAGGAAGAATTGATAGAATAAGTGAGAAGATCTAGAGAAAGAGCGAGTGATGTAGGAGAAGAAGACACCGAAGGAGCATTCTCAATAGAAGTAGGAAAAAAGAAAGACAGAAGAACTGTGAGAGAGGAAGACACAGTGGAAGGAGAAGAAGCATAGAAAGGGGTGGGCTCATTAAACATGATATTAGGAGAGATGGGAATACGACGAGTGACGGGATCATAGCAACAATAATCTTTATGCTCAAAGCTATATCCTAGGAAAACACAAGGAACAGAGTGGGCAGTGAGCTTTGTCCGCTCTCGAGGTGGGAGCAAGACAAAACAGCCACAATCAAATAAACGAAGGTGATCATAGCGAGGTGTGCCATGTAGGCACTCACTTGGGCTACCGTTCTACAAGTGAAAAGAGGGTTGCATGTTAATAAGATAAACAACAGTATTAACCGTGTTAGCCCAGAAATGAGGAGGTAGAAAGGCACCAAGCAGAAGAGAGCACGGGCCGTCTCTAAGATGTGACAATGCTTGTGCTTAGACACCCTGTTCGAGGATAAGCCCCAGGATAAGATAACTGATGCAAGGTATCCTGAGAAGACAAAAAGGTACGAAAGGCTTGAGAAATATATTCATCGCCAAAGTCAAACTGAAAAGTCTTAAAGGAGGCAGAGAACTGGGTGTGCACCATACCAGTAAAAGAGCAATAGATAGACAATAACTGAATACGATGATGCATAACATAAAGCTAGGTGAAGTGAGTGTAGTCATCAATAAAAATAACATAATAGCGATTGCCCCTCTAGATACAAACAGAGCAGTACCCCAAACATCAAAATGAATAAGCTCAAAAGGAGCAGTAGTTTGAGACACACTCAACGGATAAGGACGTTGTAGCTGCTTACTTAATTTACAGCCAAAACAAACCACATCAGGAGGAGAGACAACTCCTAAGACCCCATGACGAACAAGGGACGACATAGGAGAAGGACAAATAACCAAGACGATGATGCCACATATGACGAGACATAACAGTTGCATGACAGTGATGTATGTGTCCGGTTGAAGACGGAAGCCAAAGGGAATCCAACACATAAACTGCATTATGACGGCGGTCAGCTCCAATCACCATCCCACTACGATCCTACACACGACACGAGGTACGGAGAAAGCACTAGAGGAGAGATGCCCAATACAAGAAACAGGAAGGAGTGTGCCATCAGCAATATGAGCATGTGTGACAAGAGATGGTGGACGGGAAAGATGAAGATGAGTGGCATCATAAGGCATGTGGAAAGAAACACCAAAGTCAAGAAGCCAAAGTGGGCAGGAATTACCTGGAGCAAATGGAGCAACTTGAGTGGAGCGCGCATGACCAGAAGAGGAATCTCCAAGATTGGACTGTTGGAATTGCAGAAGAGGCCTGTACAGAACGCGCCTGGGAAAGTAAAGCATGGAAAGAAGATGTCGAGTTTGTGAAGAAGTGCCAGGGTAAGTGACATGCGGGGTTCAGATTGCTTTTTTGACAGTCACACTCGAGGTGGCCCACGATGCCACAACAGTGACAAGTCACTTTCCGCTTTGGTCGAGGAGAGGCTGAGAGGAAACAGGGGGAGATGGCGGAGGACAAGCAAGCGAAGAGGCCGGAGATGCAGAAGCAAGGTGAGAGGCAGCAAGTGCACTGCCCCCCCTGTGAAGGAAGTCCGAAGATGAGTCTCTTCAGCACAAACAAATGCAAAGGCCTCACCTAAAAAATATGCAAAAGGAGTGTGAAAAAGCTAGGTCCGAGATGACTCGAACTCAGGACAAAGACGCATGATGAACTCGTACATACAATGTGCCTTATCATGATGACGGTGACGAGCGCGCGACTTGGAACAGGCTAGAAGTTGAGCAACATGAGCAGTGCATTAAGGAGGTGTGAGAGCGCCAATTTGACGCCAAAGCCCATAATACCTGGCAAAGTCCATAAAACATGCTGTAGAACCTATCGACGGTGTCTTCCCCCTGCTGGAGACTGCCGAGAGCCTAGTACGGATCTCAAGAGTGACATTCTGGTAGATAATCATCTTAATCGTGGAGTCATCGATGGTTCACTTCTCCAGCTTCTGCTCAAATGCCGTGAGAAGAGCAGATGTCTCAAAGGAGAAGTCGGTAGTGTCAGATAGTGTAGGAGCAACTGGAGTAGTGTAGGTGTCATCAACATGTCTAAAAATACGGATGCCGTTGAGGATCCTCTTGACAGTGAGCCACCAAAGAATGTAATTGGTGCCGTTAAGCACCGCATTAGAATGTTGGAGGCTCCGTTGATGAACTTCCGGGAGTACTCCACTGAAGCCATAAGTTTGGAGAGCGCCGCAGCGGGACCTAGCGGCGTTTGGATCTAGCTGGGTGGCGGCAGCGGGATCGAGCGACGACGAGATCTGGCTGCAGATCGGGTCTGCTGAAGAAAATGAAGAAGGTAGCAGTTCAAGTGGTGCTGACCATTCGGGTGGGAGGAGACCAGTGTAGGGCCTCAGCAAAGGAGAGGAAAGAAGGAAAAGAGAGAGGGGCCTCCGGCAGTGATGGCCGGAGAGGAGACCGGAGGAACTAGGCGTCTGATATCATGATAGAGAAAGGAGAGAGAGATGGCTCAAGTCAATAATCTTGAACAAGTGTTATTGATCATGAATGTGTTTACATAAAGGAAGAAATAGATACTATATACAATACCATATACGTACAAATATACATGTATATGTAATATATACGTGTAAGTATATATATACATCTAACAATATTTAGGTCCGAAATTCTGTCCTGCTTACTGCTTTTTAATAATTCTGATAAATACCTATGTTCTTTTTTTCTGCTTTTCAAAGATCAGTTCTCTGACTATGAGTTTATTTCTAAGTACCTATGTTATGCTTTCTGTTTTTAACAAATCAGTTCTCTGGTTAATCATCTTATTTCAAAGTATCTATGTCGTATTTTATGTTTGTAACAGATTGGTTCTTTGACTTCTACTTTTATTTCTGAGTATATATCTTTTTTATTTGCTTTGGTTTTGCCGCAATACTAAATTTCTATGTTTCATCTTCCTTATAATATTAAAATTTTGTTTTATTAATGTTATTTTTTGGACATATTATAGCTCTTGCCTTAGCAATTTCAACTTTCTGTGAGCAGCTTTCAAGAAGATATGGCTTCACTTGGAGATATCGGCCTTGCAGCGGCTATTAATATTCTATCTGCAATAGGATTTCTTCTGGCATTTGCTGTGTTACGGCTTCAACCTATTAATGACAGAGTATACTTTCCTAAATGGTATCTTAAGGGAATAAGAAGCAGCCCAACACACTCTGGAAATTTGATAAAAAAGTTTGTTAATTTAGACTGTGGAACATATTTGAGGTTTTTGAATTGGATGCCAGCTGCATTGAGGATGCCAGAACCTGAGCTGATTAGTCATGCAGGCCTTGATTCTGCTGTATATATCCGAATCTATCTGCTTGGGTGAGTCTATTGATGCTGAATTTCTTTTTTCCTTCATAGAGATATTATGTGTATTTCATTGCAATTGAAAACAAAGATTGCACAATGACTTGGTCTGACACTTTTTCGTTTGCTCTGACATTCACTTTGTCTTGAATCCCTGTTTCTTGTGCCGCATCTTTTATGGCCTTCTGTTTGTGTTAGATGCTCAATGCTCATCATTGTGTAATTTGTACCTTCACTCTTGTAACTTTTCTCATATATCTACATGTATTGTTTATTTAGCATCAAAAAGCAGTTTCATCATTTGCCACTATTATTATTTAGAGTGTATGGCGGGCATTTATGTTAGAGGACCTTTATTTCATGTTGGTACCATTGCTATTGCATCAAAACTCTATCTTTATCTGTAGAATTCAATTTAATTGATCTTCGTAAGTTTGGTAAATGTAAATGCTGGTCCTATGTTCTGCCTCAAATAAATTACCTCATTCTATAATGTTCGATAATGCAGCCTGAAAATATTTGTTCCATTAACGTTCCTTGCTTTCGCCATTTTGGTGCCTGTTAATTGGACTGGTGGATCCTTGGAGCAGATCAAGAATTTAACATTCAGTGACATTGACAAGCTTTCTATATCAAATGTTCCTTCTGGATCGGAAAGGTTTGAGCATATATCAATTTTCATCTGTTGAAAAGATTCAGATGGCTTATTTTAAGATGCATTCTTCTGCTTATTGATGGTATCCACAAGTCCTTTAATATGTACAGGAAAACTAGAGGATGGTGATTGATATGCTGCTATTTGGAAGCTATACTTATTCTTTATTATTAATTGAACTAGAACAAAAGTATATACTTGGAGTTGCTTGAAAATGGATGTGGAATAATGAATAACTGCCTAACAAAAGAAAAACATTTGTGATAGGCGAGTTTTCAAACTGTATTGGATACCATACTGATCCCTGCATGCAAAGCTGAAAACTTGAATGAGTGATTGGGGAACTCTTCCAATAATTTTGCAGTTTCACTTACTCGTAGGTTGGGTTTGTGTGGAGGGTTTCAGGACTTCGGAATCTCGAAATCCTGATCTTCAACCAAATCTAGTGTTTGATACTTGAATGAAGATGTTCAGCCTAAATTTGGCTTAAAATTGGAATTTTGAAGGTGTAAACTGAAATTTGGTATTTGCAAACTTTTCGATTTCATTGTTCTATTAAGCACTGGCTTAAAGAATCTAACGTTTTTTCTTATCTTTGTAGCTGGAATTTTCCTTAATTTGGTCTGTATAACTTCCCTGAATAATTTTATGATATTTGCTGACTGAAGCCATTGCATGCTTTCTTAATCTTTCATATTTTATGTAATCACCTTGATTTTTTCCAGGTTTTGGGCACATCTAGTGGTGGCATACATTTTTACATTTTGGACATGCTACATTCTGTACAAGGAATATAAGATTATAGCAACAATGAGATTGCATTTTCTTGCTTCTGAAAATCGTCGTGCAGATCAATTTACTGTGAGTTGTCTATGCTGAGCATGCTGTCTCTAGATTAAATTGTTTCACAAAAGTATTTCTGTACTATTTTTGTCTCTACTGCAGTACATGATTAGTAACTATATGTTCTTATTTGAAAACTTGAAATAGGTATCAAATGTCCAACACATCTGAGAAATTTGAAATGGTAACCTTGACAAGAAAATGAGAGACCTTTATGAGAAAGTGAGAGACAAGGCCATCCAGTGCCTTTCGAATTTAATTTTGTATGCATTCAGACCTATTTGTCTGTTGCACGATGCTTCATGAACCTGAAAATATCTTATTTTGATGTGCATTGCATTGGGTTCATAACTAGATAGGTGAAAACAACACGAGTATACAATCATGGTTTGCCATTAAGTTTTCCTTACCTATATAACTGGGAACCATGGTAACATAACTGATGTTGTGGAGTATCATGCCACTATTCCTTTCTAAACTGGTTCTTATTGCTTTTGAAGAAATTAACTAATGCTAGTCCCATGTCATTGCTGAATATTGTGTTGCCATGCTTATTATTTGTCTGCTAAGATTAACCTTGTGTCAAATTCCTGAGGAATGGTAATTATAGATGTATACTGAATAGTAAGGAATACTACACGCAATTTAGTTCAAATTGAAATTAGTAGGAACCAATGGCTAATTTTTTAAGAAATTGCTCAACCATTTTGTGAAATATTTAAATTGAAAACTAATTTTGACCTGTAGTGTGGAATAGTCAATACCCTCCTTCAAATACACGTCAAATGCTCTGATCTTCCAATCCTCTGATGACATCTCTTGATTATTAAAATGACTCACTAATTCATTGAGCACACCAAAGAACTTCATAACAGCCATACAGTTACAGCGAGTAACTTTACTGACTTAGACATACCTGTTATTCAACTTGATGGTTTCCTTTTCTCCACTAGATACTGACTTTGTAGCTCAGAGCACTGCATGCTGGAGCATTTACCAGAATAACGTTATTTGCTCGAATTATTAATATTCAATTTTTTATGTAGGTTCTTGTGAGAAATGTTCCACCAGATCCTGATGAATCAGTTAGCGAACATGTTGGCCATTTCTTTACAGTAAATCATCCTGGCCATTATCTTACACATCAGGTTTGAATTTGTAAGAAATCAACTCTAATGCACCTTTCAATGTTTAATGGTTAAATCAATGCTAAATTTGCTTTAATTCTGATTAATAACTATATACAAATGCTTTATTGCATTGGGTAGTTATATATATTGCATCATATGCTTTGAATGGAAACTCATAATCATAGTGATTAATACATATTAATTAGACTCCACCAACGCTCTACCGACCTTAGATATATTTATTATTTGTTTACTGTTTGCATACCCTTTTTTTATTACCTACTTTACTTGCTCATTGGCTTATTACTTGAACCTCATCTTTGAGGAAGTGAAGAAATAAGAATTGTGGAAATAAAGATTGCAATTAATGTTTCTAGGATTTTCTTTAACTTTGGTTATTGGCTATTGTAGTTTGTTATATTGCTTAAAGTAGTTATAAATTGAAGTAGATGCTTTGAATGGAATTATAATCATACTATTTTATACAAATTAATAAAATTTTATGAGCATTCTCATCACTATGTTTTGCAATACTAGCTATTATCAAGTACTATTCTCAAGCTTCATTTGAATGGGGAATTGAAGAAACAAGAATAGTGAAGGACAGGAATTGTGGTTAATGTTCCTTATGGTACATAGTAAAAAGAGTTGGACCTTATTGTTCATAATGTTTTCATTATTGATGGTTTTGAAGACATGAAACACTTAGCTATCATTAGAATCATAAATCTTTAAGGATTTATTGATATGTATGCGCTTTATCTGGCCTAGGAAGAATGAACATGCCACATAGCAATCAAACAAAAGTTTTGTCACGTAGTTAACAACAACTCACATGGTATTTGATAGCAAATACCTGTTGAGACCTCCAAGATTAGTTGTATTAGACGTAAATATGGTTGACAAACATGTCTAGATATGCATGGACATAATTATAGTGATATATTCTTTCCAATGTATGATTGTATGGCTAATGTATTTGTTCATTTAAAATTAATTAAAAAAATTGTGCTGTGAGAATATTGATCGAATTCTGAGTTTTGACTGACAGGTGGTATATAATGCTAATCAACTTGCAAAACTAGTGGAGAAAAAGAAAGGCTTGCAAAATTGGCTTGTTTACTACCAGAATAAATATACAAGAAATTCTGAGAAAAGGCCTACTGTTAAGGTATCACACTAGGGTTTTAATTGTTTCGTGTTCCTTGCCTCCACTCTTTTGACATTAATACTTTATAAATGGTTTGTTGTTCCCCTTGTAGACAAAATTTTTTGGTCTGTTTGGCAAGGCTGTTGACGCAATTGATTATTACACTACCGAGATCGAGCAATTAAATACTGCAGTAAGTTTTAGATGTCATATAAGAGTTAAATAATGTTATTACCTCTTGATATGTGCTTTATCAAAAGTTGGCATTACTGGGTGATCTTAGTTTTTGTAAGGAATTCCTTTTGAGGATCATGTAAATTTCTTATATTATTTTCCACTATTTGTTTGCAATAACTCTCATTCCAATGCATGTGAATTACCCAATATAAAATGATCTACATATTAGTGACTGACAAAACAAATTTATTGCAAGAACTAGTTTAAGTAATTGTGGTTGTGATAAAAATTTAATTATTCTAGCAGTATCTGGACTACAAATTTTTGTAATTATTATGTGTGGATTTATGCATTGCATTATTAGACTAGACTTTTTAAAAGATGATGGAACGAAAGAGGCAATAGAGAACACCACTGTGAAGAATGATTTTGAAAATTGTTATAGTATGTCTATTTACAAATGTTTATATAGCAATGTAACATCTAGGTCAAATCCTTAGAAAAAAGGAAAGAAATAAAAATTATACAATGTCTAAATACAACTCCAAACAAATATACACTATCCATATCTAGAATAATTCAATGTTCAAAAAAACGGTAGGCGCTAGTCGGGCGGTCAGTCACCTTCTAGCGCTCAGAGAGCCTAGGCGGGGGCCTAGGCGGTTTTACCTTTTTAGAAAATATATATATTTATAATATAATTTTAATTCTACATAATACCCAAATAGACATTTACCAACAAGGCAACAACCAAATTAATGCATAACAATCAAATAAGAATACAATTAATACCTCTCTGTTCCGCATACACTATTAAAATATATTAAATAACTAAAAAAATTTTAATGGTTACTAAGTTAATATATATATATATATATATATCAAAAAATTAAACCGTAACGTAACGATTTAGCCGCCTAAGAAAGGTAATGATTCTAAACCTAAGAAAGTTAAACTTAAAAACATATAATTTAAAATTTTTTTATTAAAGCCGCCCAGCCCGCCTAGGCGGTGACTGGGCGTCCGTTTTTTAGATGGAAAGCCAACGCCGATTTTTCACCGTTTTTTCGCAAAAACGAGTCGGCCCGCCACCTTCCAACGCCAAGGCACCGCCTAGGCCGATTTTTCGAACACAGGAATAATTATAGCTAGTTTTACTCTAAGGTTCTCTTGGTTTCTTACACTCCCATCAAGCTCAATTGTACATATTAAACAGTCGAAGATTGTCAATGATTCTCTCAAAATCAGTTTTTCAAAGGCTCTTAGTTAGAACATCAACTACTTGTCTTGAGGTTGAAACATACACGATGTATATTGTTCCATCTTCCACTTTTTTTTTTAATAAAGTGTCTATCCACCTCCACATGCTTTGTTCTATCATGATGATTAGGGTTATGGCAAATGTTAATTGCTGCCTTGTTATCACAAATCAGTTTTAGTGTCCCTTGTGCTAAAATTCTTAGATCCTTGAGTAAATTCTTCAACCATAATATTTCACATACACCATGAGCCAATGATCTTAACTCTACTTCTGCGCTACATCTTGCGACTACTTGTTTGTCTTTTACTCCTCCAAGTGACTAAATTTTCCCAAACAGAGCATAGCCTGAAGTTGATCTTCTATCCACAATAGAATTAACCTATTCTGCATAGTTGAACATTTCAACTCCACAATTAGAGGTTTATCTGAAAAATAACCCTCTACCTGGGGTTCCTTTAAGGGACCTTAACACTCGCTTTACTGCCGTCTGTGTTCCATGCGTAAGCTGATTAAGGTAACTCACTACGAAACTCGTGTTAGGCCTTGTATGTGAAAGATAAATCAACTTACCAACCAATCTTTGGAATCTTCCTTGATCCACTGGGATGCTCATTTCTTGATCACCTAATTTTACATGAGGATCCATAGGAGTTTCCGCTGGTTTGCATCCTAACATTCCAGTCTCTAACAAATCTATCATATACTTCCTCTAAGAGATATATATCCTTGTTTTGTTTCTTACAACCTCCATTCTCAAAAAAATATCTAAGTTTCCCTAGATCCTTCATTTCAATTCTTAAGCCAAACCTTGTTTTACTCGAGTCATCTCTTTCAACATCATCACTTGTAAGAATAATATCATCCACATACACAATTAGAATAGGTACTTTCCCTTCTTTTTTGTTTGCAAAACAAAGTGTGATCAGTTTGAGCTTGCACATATCCTTGCTTTTTAATGGCTTTCATGAATCTGTTCAAACCATGCACAAGGAGACTTCTTTAACCCATAAAAAGACTTCCACAACTTGCACACCTTCCCTTGCTCACCTTGATTGAATCTCGGGGGAAGATCCATGAAAATTTCTTCTTCAAATTCACCATTTGAGAAAACATTTTTTGACATTTAGTTGCTGTAGTGAGCAGTCCAAATTGGCAGCAAGGACAAAAGAACTAGTACGGTGTTGATCTTCGCTACTGGAGCAGAAGTTTTTAGATAATCAATTCCTTGAGTTTGAGTATATCCTTTTGCCACAAATCTGGCTTTATACTGCTGTACCGCTCCGTCAGAATTGTATTTGACTGTAAATACCCATTTATAGCCAATAGTAGCTTTATCTTTTGGTTTTTCAATCACCTCCCAAGTTCCATTTTTATCTAAGACATGAATTTCTTCCAAGATAGCTTTCCATTATGCTTTCTTCATAGCCTCACTTACTGTTTTGTGCAAGAACGAGTTCCTTTTCTCAAAGCAATAGGAACATCCAAATCATGATCCTTTGAACTTGATTCTGAGTTAGAGTCTTAAGAGTGCGAGGAGTCAATATCATTTACCTATTTCACTTGTTTCCTCCATGAATAGGTTACCAATTCTTTTGACCTAGGAGTGATTTTTGGTTGTATTTGACGATCACTAGGATTTTTCAAAAACGTTTTTGGCTCATCAAGATTTGGTTTATCAATGTCTAGGTAAGACTACTGTTTTGAAATTGGGTAAGTAAGTTTTTCCATTTTTTTCAGTTGAATCTGATGAACTTGGTTGTTGAAATTCTAAATTTTTCTTCTCCCTTAGAATGTTTCAGATGTGGAGGACAAGAATCCAAAAAATGTTGCCAAAACTTTGTTTGCTTATTTGAAAATTCAAAATATGAAATTGTATTTGAAATTTTTGAATTTGGACAACAGTTGCAATTGTGAAAATTCAAACCATTTAAGGAAAGAAGAAAGAAATTGATTTCCGGAATTCGGACCACTCAAACTCTCCTCCTGAGACAAATTATGAAGAAAATGGGCTTAATTTTGGAAAAAAGTGACATCAATAGATGTGAACTATTCCTTTTTAATGGCTATAGCATCTTTATCCTTTGTCATTGAATACCCAAGAAAACACATTTGTGAGACGAAGGGTCCAATTGAAATGACCTTGGCCCAAGCACATGGACAAAAGCTACACATCCAAAAATATGTGACTATAACGAGGAGAAGTTTATGTATTTTGGGAACACGTTTAAAAAAAAACTAATTGGTGTTTGGAAGTTAAGAATTTTTGTTGGCAATCGATTTATTAAATAGCATGCGGTGAGAATTGCATCACTTAAAAAATGTTTAGGAACATAGGTAGGAAACAAAAGGGACCTTGCCACTTCTAGTAAATGACAATTTTTTTTACTCAACAACGCTGTTTTGTTTAGGGGTGTCAATACACGAACTTTGATGTAAAATCCCGCTATTCTTAAAAGAGTCAGCAAGAATCAAATTAAAATATTATGTGCCATTATTAATGTGGAGCATTTTAATTCATTCATTGAACTGAGTAGGAATATAAGACTCTTTAAAAACAGTTGCAACATCAGATTTATTTTTAAGAAGATAGACCCAAGAAACCCATGTATGATCATCAACAAAAGAAATAAACCATTTATGAGATGTAAGAGTATGAACACGAGAGTGGTCCCAAATATCACTATGAATCAAAGCAAATCATTTGGAAGGGCAATTGAGAAGGTAAAAACGTCCGAATATGCTTGACCAACTGAGAAACATCACATTTGAAAAATTAAACTTTTATTCCTGAATAAGGAAACAAGTGTTTCATGTAAGCAAGGCTTGGATATCCTAGACGGTAATGGAGCAACATAACCTGGTGGTTTGTAGTAACAAAAAAAGACCAACAGACCTAATCACAGAGGAATTTGCTTGAAAAGTAGTAAAGGCCACTGACAATGCCAACACTACCAATCCTCTTCCCTGATTATAAGTCCTGAGAAACACATGTAGATTTGGAGAAATAAGCATGATAAGTAAGATCTACTATCAACTTGCAAACAGACAAAAGATTGTATAATTAGATTTGTAGTTACCAAAGGCCATTGACTTTTAGGTGGCACTAGTAGTACATGAAATTGCATCATTAGTTTGCATGTATTGAGCCTTATAGTCTTTCTAGGGTCACTGTAACATAGCATTTGAAATTCTTAGTAGCTTAAAGATTGTTTTTAATGCGATCCCTTGTTCATATGCATTGGCATGCGCATTAATGTAGGCTGGGATTCATGTAGGTTTCATATATGGAAAGTATAATTAGATTTGTGGTTACCTAAGGTCACTACTGTCATGGGCATACGTAAATTTATCATGGTTGATGCCAATATTTATCATGGGGTAATGCTTTAATGACACATCGTGCATTGGTTCAGTTTTATCTCTATTCAGGATCCACTAGTATGATGATGTGATGCTAATATTGCTTCCACTACGGTAGCGGTACTGAATGATGATTCAATCCTTGATCTTGTCTCAGGCATAACCCATTTGATATCATAGCCCTTGCAGACAAAACTTATGTTTATAGAATAGCTAAACTACAAATACAAATTGCGTAATGAAAAACATGAAGTATTGGAATAACTAGCTCCTTAAGGTCTATCTGATTTGATGCAATTCTTGTTGGGGCTGATGCTGCAATGTCGTTTGAACATAGGGAGATGCTTCCAAGCCCTTAAGTAAATGTAATAATAGACATTTACACATATAATGTCGCATAAAAAGTTGTACATGAAGAGTTTATAGTCTAATACAGACATGTTGAAGTGAGAATTATTCAACATTTTGATCCTTGTGCACCAAATAAGTCTTGCTTACCTTTAAAAAGAAGGGCATAGCCTTTGTTTAAACAAATATAGTCCTCAGTTGTTTTGCGGCAATGTCTCAAGTTAAAAATGTATCTTTATATGTTTATTGCAAATTGAACGTATGTTAACAAGTTAATATGATGAGAGACATAGAATTATGTATCAGTACCCAAGCGTAATTAATTGACATGGGACTATTAGTTACTCTAATAAGTATACCTTATATGTCCATTTCCTGAAGATGCTTGGGAGTGTAGTGTTTGTATTCTTCATTTAGTTCAAGTTTTTAAATTTTCTAGATCTAACAGATATGGTTATTTTGTTTAATATTGTCGAAACTCAAATTGTTTAAATAACTTGGCATTGATCAGTTCCTAGTGAATAATTTTTTATTAGACAACTTTACGACCAATTTGAGCATTGTTTTTTATAGAGAAGAAGATGGCTTGAATGCACTATGTTATTGATGAAGAGGAGGTTACATATAGAGAGAAATATAGACTGTATACGTATAAATGTACACGTATAACTATACGTATATGTATTCATCAAACATACACCTAACATACATCTAACACCCTTCCTCAAACTCAAGACGGATCGTATATCTTGAGTTTGGATAACATAAATAGATGCTGAGCATATGTCTGTCTTAGTGAAGAAATTAGCCACTTGGACCTCTGTAGGAAGATAGTGAAGTGACACTGTCGTGTGCGTACATGACATCGGGTGAGGTGAGCATCCACACCAATGTGTTTGGTCAGCTTATGCTTGACCGGATCTGCAACAATCTGAAGAGCACTAGTACTGTCACAGTGAAGAGGAGTGAGAGTAGAGAGCAATATACAAAAATCCTGCACGATAGAACGAAGCCAGAGTACCTCTTGGACAGTAGAATCCAAAGCACGAACCTCCACCTCAGAACTAGACTTGACAACAGGTGCATGTTTCTTGGTCTTCCAAACAACAAGAGAAAACCCAAGAAAGATACAGTATCCACTTACAGATACTCAATCATCAGGAGAACTAGCCCAAGTAGTATTAGAATATGCCTGCAGTTGAAGAGTGGATAGATGAGGGTAGAACAGACCACGAGGTGCAGTGCCACGAAGATATCGCGATACCCGAAGAAGATGAGCATAATGAATAGGAGTAGGGGCCGCAACAAACTGACTGAGGATGTGAACAACATGAGAAATATCAGGACGAGTGACAGTCATGTAGAGCAGACTGCCAACGAGAGGTCGATAGCGTGATGAATCAGATAGAGGAATACCATTAGAAGCTCAGAACTGTAATTGTAGCTCCATCGGTGTGGTAACGGTACCAGTATCAGGATGTAGCGCTACTAAAAGATACGATAACCATCAGAATGGGAAGTGATCTCAACACCCAAGAAATAACGAAGCGGACCCAGATTAGTCATCAAAAAGATGTCACACAGTTTCTGCTTCACAAAGGTAATGTGAGAAGAGTCATCCCCTGTAAGGATCATGTCATTGACATATAGAAGAAGAATAGTACGACCTTGAGAGGAGATATGAACAAATACTGCTGGATCATAAATGCTGGCAGTAAAACCGGCAGTCTTAACAACTGTGCTGAATCTCTCAAACCAGGCCCGTGGAGTCTGTTTGACTTCATAAAGAACACAATGTAGACTGCAAACAGACCACGGAAGTACCGAAAGATCGGGAGTAGTAGTCATGTGGGCCTCTTCCTTCAAGTCCCTGTCTCCTCCGACAAAATATTCTAAGCCTGTGAAGAATGACCACCTGTGAATACAAGCAATTATCAGCCCGACACTTTTAAGGCTTTTTCTTTTTTTAATTGTTGTTTAAAAAAAAATGGACTCTTATGGATTCAGTGGAGTAGTCTCGGAGGTCCATCACCAGAAGCTCCAACATTCTGATGTGGTACTTGATGGCACCAAATATATTCCCTGGCGGCTCACTCTCAAGTGGATCCTCTATGGCATTCGTGTGCTTAGACATGTTGATGGTACTACCACTGCTCCCGTTGGTCTTGCACTCCCTGCCACTTCTAGCATCTCTTTGGACTCCTCTATTCTTCTCGCAGCATTTGAACAGAAGCTTGAGAAGTGGGACGCTGATGACTCCACAGCTAAGATAATTATATGCCAGACCGTCACCCTTGAGATCCGTACCTAGATAGCGAATCTTCCGACTACTCTGATACCATGATAGAGAAAAAGATGGCTTGAATGCACCATGCTATTGATCAAGAGGAGGTTACATATAGAAAGAAATATAGACTGTATATGTATAAATGTACATGTATAACTATACATATATGTATACATCGAACATACACCTAACATACATCTAACAGTTTTCAAGGTTGTATGACAACTTCCTGAATATATGCACAATAACTTTCTCAAAATTGTTATTATCCTAAAATTTTGAAATGAATTTGATACTTGCTTGATAAATTTGCAATATACATTGAATTACTTGATATGTTTTTGGGTGATCATCTAAGAAAAGTTTGAAGAATTTTGATAAAAGAGCTTGACCTTAACTTAACTTAATCTCTCTTATTATAGTAATATAAATTAACCAAATCCTACATAGAGAAGGAGCTCGAAGATTATAGCATGAGATTAATGCAGATTCCATCCTCCTGTTAGATTTGGAGTATAATTGATTCTCATATCATGTGTTCTCTCTGCAAAATACTCATAAGCAGTAACCCTGCTTGCCTGATGACCTAAAGAAATTTCTGGTTTCATATGTGACCATCACAAAAGTGCCTGATCTATTGTTCAAAACCTAGTACTTCTGTTCATCATTTGACTTAAATAGTCATTCTAAAACAATAGATCCCACCCGTTGTCATTATTTCTTTAATGATGAGTAAGTCCGATCACTGACTTTCATCTCTTTTATTTGTAAGTTACGCCAAGCATAATGATATTAATATAAATTAGCAAAGAAAACTAGTGTAGCCAAAATGAAAAATATAAAGAAAAAGCTGGTCCAATTAGAAGTATTGTAGATCAATATAATTTTGCTATGCAAGTTCTTTGAAAAGCTGATCTTTTATTGGTATATGAATTTTAAGTTGTCTTATTAATATGACAATGTGCATCATATTGCGTTTATTACTACTACTATCCTTATCGCTATTGTTATTATTATATTGTGAGGCCTCAATATTCCATTTCTTTGCTTATCACTCTTGATGGAGCACATTTATGTATTTCAGACTATTGCATTATTTGTTTGTTATGCAGGAGGCTGCAGAAAGACAAAGAGTGATTGGAGATCCTAATGCTATAATGCCTGTGGCATTTGTCTCATTCAAATCTCGATGGGGAGCTGCTGTTTGTGCTCAAACTCAACAATCAAGCAACCCAACACTGTGGTTGACAGAGTGGGCTCCTGAACCTTGTGATGTTTACTGGTCTAATCTTGCAATCCCATTTGTTGAACTGACAATTCGGAGGTTGATTATGTCTGTTGCACTCTTCTTTCTTACCTTCTTCTTCATGATTCCCATCGCATTTGTCCAATCCCTTGCAAACATCGAAGGTATCAAGAAGGTTGTCCCATTCTTAAAACCTCTGATAAAAGTGTAAGTTTATTTTATCTATACTTAGTTTTCAATTTGTTGTTTAATGAATTTGATTTCCTATTCCTCAATCTTTTTTTTTAATGCTTTATTTCTATCATCAAGAATTGCGTGTAGGACATTTAGAACCAAGCAATTGCTAGTGCACACAAGCACTCATTTCTACACTCACTTGGAGTCCATCTCCACCTTAATACAAAAGCATTATTTAGTAATGGTTCTTCAAGCATTCACATAAGATGGTTTTTTTTCAATGAGTACTTTTGTGCAACTTGTGAAGCTAGTGTAACAGTGATTCATTGCCACTAGAAATGCAATAAGTTTGTAGGAAGCTCTTCTGTGTGTGCAACACATTCAGAAGTAGATATACAGGAGCAGTAGAAGTATCAAATTTGTGTGGAAACTCATTAATGTACCATAATGTTTGTTAGACATCACATTAACACATCATTTATTTAAGAAGTATAATATATTAGTTTGTGTGGAACATGTATCTGAGAATTTCAGAGTTTGGTTGTTGCATCTGCAGGCTGATGGTACAACCTAAGCGTTGATGATTGCTAGAAGTAGTTTTAGTACAGATATTGGATGATGTGCTTTTGATTCCTTTGTTCTTGTTTGACATATACGACTTTCCCTTTCCTCTGTTTGAGACTACATGTCTGAATATATTCACATAATTCACTAATATGTTGGCTTTCTGATGCATTCAAAAACGGAAGTTGTAGGGCTCAGTAGCCATTGGCTTGGAAAATTGGTGCAGGAGGGTCTTCAGGTAATACTCAAATATTTTTATTTCCCCAATTAGTTTGTAAGAGATAACAAAATTATTTTCAAAGAAGCGAGATAGAAGATGTAGAAATTTTATTATAGATACAGAAAGTTCAAATTTTCTGATCCTTCTTGGTGGCTGTCACCTATATTGTTACGAAAGAAATAAAAAACTAGGAAAACTTCAATTAGGAAAGCACCAAGATATAAGTGTTAGAGGATGATCCAATGTGTGTATTCCATTCTAATGAAGAGGTACATATAGACAGATATAGTACCATATACGGTACTGTAGATAAGAATACAAGTATGTATACATATACATACAAAGGTATACATATACATCTAACACCCCCCCTCAAACTCAAGGCGGATCGCACGTCTTGAGTTTGGATAATAGAAAAAGATGCTGATCACGTGTCTGAGATTTGGTGAAGAAGTCAGCCACCTGTACCTCTGTGGGAAGATAGTGAAGGGATACAGACTGAGTACGTACATGACATCGGGTGAAGTGGGCATCCACACCAATGTGTTTGGTCAGCTCATGCTTGAGCGGATCAGTAGCAATCTGAAGAGCACCAGTGCTATCACAATGAATAGGAGTGGGAGTAGATAGCTGTACACCAAAATCATGAAGGATAGAACGAAGCCAAAGTATCTCCTGAACAGTAGAAGCTAAAGCGCGGACCTCAGCCTCAGCACTGGACTTAGCAACAGTCGCCTGTTTCTTGGTCTTCCAAACAATAAGAGAAGATCCAAGGAAAACACAGTAGCCAGTAGCAGAAACTCGATCATCAGGAGAACTGGCCCAAGTAGCATCAGAGTATGCCTGTAGCTGAAGTGTGGACAGTCGAGAATAGAACAGACTACGAGATAGAGTACCCCGAAGATAGCGCAAGACCCGAAGGAGATGAGCATAATGAGTATTAGTAGGTGCTGCGACAAACTGGCTAAGAATATGAACTGCGTGGGAAATGTCAGGTCGAGTAACAGTTAAATAGACCAGACTACCAACCAGATGTCGATAGCGCGAGGGATCAGACAAGGGAACACCATCAGAAGCCCGGAGCTGCAAATGTAACTCTATCGGTGTAGAAGAGGTACGGGTATCAGTCAAACCAGAGCGAGCGAGGAGATCAAGAGCATAGCGCTGCTGAGAAAGGCGATAACCATCAGTATGCGAAGTGATCTCAATACCCAGGAAGTAGCGAAGTTGACCCAAATCAGTCATGAAAAAGGTGTCACGTAGTCTCTGTTTCACAAAGGTAATGTGAGCAGAGTCATCCCCTGTAAGAATCATGTCATCCACATAGAGAAGAAGAATGGTACGACCACGAGAGGAAGTATGAACAAAAAACTGCGGGATCATGAATACTGGCAGTGAAACCAGTGGCCTCAATGACTGTGGTGAATCGCTCAAACCAAGCCCGGGGAGCCTGTTTGAGACCATAAAGAGCACGACGGAGGCGATAAACAGATCCCGGGGACACCTGAAGACCGGGAGGAGGAGTCATGTAGACCTCTTTTAAATCCCCGTGAAGAAAAACATTCTTCACATCAAGCTGATGAAGGGACCATCCGCGAGCGGCTGCAACAGCAATCAAGGTGCGAACAGTGTGCATATGGGCTACTGGAGCAAAGGTCTCCTTATAATCACGACCATGTTCCTGCTGGAAACCACGAGCAACAAGGCGCGCTTTATAGCGCTCAATAGACCCATCAGAGCGGGTTTTCACCAGATAAATCCAACGACAGGTGATGGGAACAGCATGAGAAGGAAGTGGAACTAGCTCCGAAGTATGAGTCCGTGTAGGGCATCAAGCTCTTCTGCCATGGCATGCTTCCACTCAGGTGACTGAACTGCCTCCTTATAAGTTCCTGGCTCATAAACAAGTGAGACACTGGTGCTAGTAGAAGCATAACGTTCAGGGGGATGGAGAGAAAAACGATCACGTAAGGAATAAGGGTGAGAGGGTACCTCAGATGTGGAATCAGTAGTAGGAGAAGCATTGGAGCAGGCCGATCGAGTAAGTGATCCATCAGGTTCTCGATGATGATAAGTGAACCGAATAGGTGGATGGGCTGGAGGGAGGGACGAAGAATCAGAAGATAAAGAAGGTGAAGGAATAGGAGAAGAATGAGCTAGAACCTCAGGAGAGGGTGAAGGAGGGTAAATAGAAGTTACTGAGGGAGAGTCGTCAGTAGGAGATGAAGGAAAAAGACAAGAAAGAGGAACTGTGGGAGAGGGAGACTCAGTAGAAGGAGGAGAGGAATAAAAAGGTGTGGACTCATCAAAAATGACATCACGTGAGATGCGAATACGACGAGTGACTGGATCATAACAATGATAGCCTTTATGTTCAAGGCTATAGCCTAAGAAGACACAGGGAATAGACTGGGCAGTGAGTTTTGTCCGCTCTCTGGGTGAAAGCAAAACAAAACACCGACAACCAAAAACACGAAGATGATCATATCGGGGAGGGCTGCCATGTAAACATTCACCAGGACTTCGATGGTGAAGGTGAGAAGAGGGTTGTAGGTTAATAAGATAAACTGCAGTATTAACTGCATCTGCCCAAAAATGAGGGGGAAGAGAAGCACTAAGGAGAAGTGTGCGAGTTGTTTCTAAGATGTGACGATGCTTACGCTCAGCAACTCCATTTTGTGGATGAGCTCCAGGGCACGATAATTGAGGTAAGGTGCCCTCAGAAGCCAAAAAATTACGAAAGGCTTGAGAAGTGTATTCATCCCCAGAATCAGACCTAAAAGTTTTGATAGAAACTGAAAACTGGGTGTGAACCATAGTAGTAAAGGAACGATAAATAGATAATAATTGACTACGGTGATGCATGAAATATAACCAAGTAAAACGAGTGTAGTCATCAATAAATATAACATAATACCGATTACCTCGTTTTGATACAAAAGGGGTCGGACCCCAAACATCCGAATGGATAAGTTCAAAAGGGGTATTAGTTCGAGACTGACTCAAAGGATAAGGACGCTGTAGCTGTTTACCGAGCTTACAGCCAACACAAATGACATCTGACGTGGGAGATACAGCTCCTAACACACCATGACGAAGAAGAGAGGACATACGAGATGGACACAAATGACCAAGACGATGATGCCACAAAAGGGAAGGTAGAGTAGCAGAATTACAGTGAGATACCGGGTTGACGGAAGAAGGAAGCCGAAGAGAATCCAAAGCATACACTCCTTTATGTCGACGGCCATCTCCAATTATTGTCCCACTGTGATCCTGCACACGACATGAAGTACGGTAAAAAATAACCTGACAATTATAATCAGTGATCTGTCCTACAGACATAAGATTTACAGAGAGGTGGGGAACATAAGAGACATTCGGTACGGAAAAATGTTTAGATGAAAGGTGACCGGTAGAAGAAACTGGAAGGAGGGTACCGTCAGCAATACGGACATGAGTAACAGAAGCAGGAGAATGAGAGTTATGAAGATATGAAGCATCATGTGTCATATGAAAAGAAGCACCAGAGTCAAAAAGCCAGAGTGGGCAGGAACTACCTGGAGGAGGAGAAGTAACCTAAGCAGAGCGTGCATGACCAGAAGAGGAATCAGCCATATGTTGGACTGCTGAAACTGCCGAAACATCGCCAAAATCTGCTGATCTGTAGGCAATGGAGAATGAGAAGAAGTCTGAGCAGAATGGACCTGAGAATGTGAAGGCGTAGGAAGTAGAGGTGGAGTCGATGAAGAAGGGGCGGTTCTAGGAAATCCACGCTGCTTCTTTCTACAGTTACGCTCGAGATGACCCGTAATACCACAGTAGTGACACGTCACTGTATGCTTTGACCTGAAAGAGGGTCGAGGAGACTGTGAAGGAGGAACTGACGTCATTGAAGATGCAGATACAGGGCGAGTGGCGACAAGTGCATTGCCCCCCCGCCCCCCTGAGATGGAAGTGCGAAGACGAGTCTCCTCAACACGAACAAAAGCAAAGGCCTCATCTAAAGTGTAAGCAGATGGAGCATGAAGAAGCTGAGCCCGGGTTGACTCAAACTCAGGTCGTAGGCGCATGATGAACTCGTACATCCGGCAGGTCTCATCATGACTACGCCGCCGTTGACAGGATTCAGTACAAGCCAGAATCTGAGCGGAATGAGTGGTGCAATAGGAAGGAGTGAGGGCGTCTATCTGTCGCCAGAGACCACAATATCGACTGTAAAAACGATCAACAGTATCTTCACCCTGTTGTAGACTGGCAAGAGCCTGATACAGACTATACAGCTGTGCCTGACTGGAACCACAATAGCGATGCTCCAAATAAGCCCACATCTCCTGGGCAGTGGGAAGATCGGCAATCTGAGTAGGGATCTCAAGAGTAACTGTCTGGCAGATAATCATTTTGGCGATCGAATCATCAGCTGCCCACTTTTCGAATTTCTGTTCAAAGGCTGTAATAAGAGCAGAGGCCTCCAGAGAGGAGCCTGAAGTGTCAGAGACGACGGGAGCAACAGGTGCAGTAGAGGTACCGTCAACATGGCGAAGAACACGAATACCATCAAGAATTCGTTTGACTGTGAGTCGCCAGGGAATATAGTTGGTGCCGTCAAGGATCACATCAGAATGTTGAAGGTTTCGATGACGAGTGTCGGAGAGAACACCACTAAGACCATATACATCCTTTTTTTTTTTTTTTTTTAAGATATATATATATATATTAAAACAAATCAACAGATAAAACAAGAGAAAGAAAACAGAATAGATGACTGTTTTTAGGGACAGCTTTTCAGAAGCTGTCGCTTTTTGGATCCGACGCTGAAATTCAAAAGCTAGGAAAAGAGGTGGCTACCGGCTGCCGGCCGCCGGAGGAGAGGTTGGGGTGGAGCCGGAGGAACAACGAAGTAGCTGAAGAGGAGGTTCTGACGAGTGGGAGATGTTCGGAGAAGGGCCGGAATGGGCCAAGGCGATCGACGGCGAGGGAGGTGGGAGCGACGGACCAGATGAATAGGGAAGGTGATGCTGCGGGGTTGGTGGCGAGGCCGGCGAGAAGGAGGGTGGAGGAGCGAGAGGGGGGAAGTGAGCCGGGAGGAGAGTAGAAGAGGAGAAGATGGCTGAGAGGAGACCGGGAGTCGGTGCAGGCCGGAAGGAGGAGGGAAGGAAGCCGGGAGGAGGGGAGAAGAAGGAGACGGTGCTGGCCGGGAGAAGAGGGGAGGAGGCCGGGAGGAGGAGAGAAGAAGGAGACGGTGCTGGCTCCGGCAACAAGTTCAGCTCCGGCGAGAGAGAGGAACTTGGCTCTCTGATACCATGTTAGAGGATGATCCAATGTGTGTATTCCATTCTAATGAAGAGGTACATATAGACAGATATAGTACCATATACGGTACTGTAGATAAGAATACAAGTATGTATACATATACATACAAAGGTATACATATACATCTAACAATAAGAACCACATGGAGAAGGAAAATAAAACAAAGGAAAGATTTATGACATCAAGGACTCTTGCATTGGTACACATTGTCAAACTTTGGGTTGTCTATGTTGGCATTGAATTGATCCACCACTAGTTCATCTGCGTCTTGGATTGATGTGGACTTTAATGGAGTGTCTAATGGTGAATGTGCTGCGTCACTTTCTGTGACCCTGCAGATTCAGTTACCATTTTCTTCTTCTCCCCTAAGACATGTTTCTGCATGAAGTTTAATTATTAGTTTATATGAAATGCTGGTGATTTTGACCTTTTCTCTATCATGAAATGAAATATTTTGGCCTCATCTGATGATAATGAATGCAGTTACCACTTTAATGTAAGGCATAGCATTATACAGAATCTAGTCCATACCTTCTTATTCCTTACAAAGATTTGAGTTGTTGCACTGCTCCAGGAGGGATTTGGATGACAGCAGAGTTTCCAATGGACACAATAGAATTCCTTCGTATTTCACTTATGGCAAATATTGCAGTTCTAATTCCACTTGGGTGCATAAAATCTGTCTTGTTATTGAAAGCAAGCAAATTTAATTTCTTGTTTCCATTAGTTCATTAGCTTCATTTGAGAATTTTAGTTATAAGAAATATATCCAGAAGTAAGTTTCTCAAGGGGAGTTCAGCTAGATCATTTCTTCTGACACCTTTTTAATGGTCAATAAACAAACATGTTTATAATGAGTTTAGAAAACTCGGTGCTTTTCAGAATCTTATAATATGACTTATTTAAATCATAAATTTCTGTTTGCCAGAAATTTTTTATAAACATTTCTTTGTTCGTTAATGTAGTGTTACTTTGCATGATCATTGGTCTTGCCAACTCTTGCTTAAACAAACATAAAAGTTTGAAGTTGTGAGAAATGCTATTGCAGGAATGTTGTGAAGTCCTTTATACAAGGTTTTCTACCTGGGATTGCTCTGAAGATATTTTTAATTCTGCTTCCAATGATACTTATGACCATGTCAAAGGTGGAAGGTTTCACATCTCTTTCAAAGTTGGAAAGGCGATCAGCTTCTAAGTATTACCTTTTCCTCTTGGTTAATGTATTTCTTGGAAGCATAATCGCTGGAACAGCATTTCAACAGCTTAGTAGCTTTATTCATCAATCTGCTAGCGAGTATGTTTCTTTGTTCCATTGTGCAAGCTCGTTAACCTTTTATGGCTCGTCTAATCTTTAGTTGTTTAATGTTATTTGCAGTATTCCTATAGTAATTGGTGTCTCCATTCCAATGAAGGCAACATTCTTTATTACATATATCATGGTTGATGGTTGGGCTGGAATTGCTGCAGAGATCATAAGGTTGAAGGCATTGATTGTTTTCCATTTGAAGAATACATTCCTAGTCAAAACAGATCAAGATAGAGAACAGGCTATGGATCCTGGGAGCTTAGATTTTGCCTCGTCGGAACCTCGGATACAATTGTATTTCTTGCTTGGGCTAGTATATTCTGTGGTTACGCCAATTTTTCTTCCTTTCATTATTGTCTTCTTCAGCTTCGCATATGTGGTTTTCCGGCATCAGGTATGCTAATATGATGCTTCATCCAACTTAGACATGCTTTTCATATGCATTTCCTGTTGCAGTTGTATTTCATATGTTACTTGCTGATCTGTTGAGAGCTTGATAGTACTATTTGTGGATCTGGGTTTTTACACTGAGTTGTTCCATTTGGTTATGTTTTTATTTTGGTAAGTCAAGTTTTTTATCAAAAACAGTGTGATCTGGAAATTTGAAGTCAATTTTGCAGTTTGAAAGAGTTCAAGAAATTCTTTTTTCTAAAAAAAAAAAAAAAGTTTGTTGGGACAGACGGGGAAAGAGATAATTTGGAGAAAGAAAGACCTGTGAGCTTGAATGAGAAAAGGGCCATAGAGGAAAGAAAAGGGTGTGGGGAGATAGGAAGGGGAAATGTAGATGTAGGAGCAGAAAAATAGGATAAAATGGACAATGATACAGAAGAAGGATCTTCATGGGTAGGTTCAGTCTGGTTCTCATTTTCTTCCATTTTAATTGTTTGGATTTTGGAACTTACCAAAAAATTCAAACTTAATTTTTTCTAAAAAAACCAAGAAATGTGAGCGGAATGAAAATTTCATTTCTCATCAATTCAATTCAATTGTTTTTAGATTAAATTTTCTCAAAATCGTCTCCAATCCAAAAATAGGAATTTGAATGGTTATTATGCTATGTTTGTGTTTGGTCAGTATACCTTAAGTTGATTGTCGAAATGACAAAATTCACACTTAACATCCATGATTAAGCCTTTTTTTTTCTGTTTATAACTATATACTCTATAGTCCCTCTGAGATATCAATGAATATACCATCATGCGTCCATCGTCTATTTTTTGTATCCTTTTTTTTCTTATTCAATTTTGGTATTAGAGTAGCTTTCCACATCTATTAAGTTGGTAAATATAAAAATGAATGTAGTTTAGGTCTCTTGTCTATTAGCTTAAGCTTTTAAGGTCAGTCAGGTTCGGATGGTTTACATCTAACATGGTATCAATGCGATTGGCAAAAATAGTCTTAACAGGTATCAAGGGAGCATAATAGAGTAACTAATAGTCTATATGCTTTCTATTTATTGGACCAATGTTTGGATTGTCTTCTTCTAGTGAACATGCTTTTTTGGTAAATTAAGCGGTTTCATCTAAATGAGTTATCATAAAAGTGTTTTTCTATCTTAAAAAAAAGGTAAAAGGTGTTCTAGTCCAAAAATTAGATCCATGTGTTTTTTTTTTTTTTAACTTATAGAAGTACTTCTCAAAAAAACAATTATTGTTTTTATATTTTATTCATAAACCGATCCAAATAGATTCAAGTAACCCATAAGAGCTTTTTTGGAGAAAACAAGTGTTTTTGCATAAGGAAAAAGCCAATCCAATCATGCCATAAATCCCACAAACAACTATAGCAAACCGACATTTGTCGGATGTGATGGGGTAACTCACAGCGGAACATTAAGTGATCAAATAATTAATGAAAGTGAGATAATTATAAGATCAAACATGATTAAAGCTTGTGTTTAGTGCCAATACTGCTTGTATATATTTATTTATTTTGATATAAGGGGATACCACAATCATTAAATAGAAAGAGTTGAAATTAGTAGAAAGCATAGTTGATATAAGAGATGACCACTAAATGGTTCTAATAAAAGAGAACACAAGGGTGTTACTCAGGAAAGTCATGCTTAGGATCATCCTTATTCACGAGGTCTACAGATTCCTCCCATATTGAAGGCAAGGCTTTGTTTCACAAGTAACATTGCATAAACCAACCTAAGGTTTTTGGGTACATGAGCTACATCAAACAAAGAAAACAATAAGAAATTAATGTCTAGAATAAGTTGTATGTAAACATGGCAGTTATTTTGTAACATCTATAGAGCAAACAATTAGGTCCTGACACATCCAAAGTGATTTATCAACTTTTGGTGGTGAAATTTTCCAATTATCAATGTTGTATTACAAAGCAACTTTAAATGGGTTATTATTTAAATCTTTGGCCCATATAAGAAAAGCAATTTATTTTCCGCCCTAGTTGTGCTTCATAAAGATGTTAAGATCTTGTTATCAATAAACAACTGGTTTATTTTCAGCCTGCAAGGCATGTTCTGAACAACTTGAAAAATAAATATTTAATATCGTCCATCCAGGAGGGAATTGTAGAGAGATTAGATAGAGTAGTGATTGGCTATAAAATTCCAAGATTTGATGCCCACATTTGAAAGTATTAGCATTTTGAAAGTTAGCAACCTTTTAGGGAAAGAGGGGTCGGCAGAAGAACAACACTATCCTACTTTTATTTGTTGAGGGTTTTCGCAATTGAGATTGTTGTTCAACTTACAAGTGTATGGAGAGAAAACTGAAAATTTAGTAGGGAAGCCCTATTAGTCTGTTTATTTAGCCAAAATTCAGTTTAGAGGTGTCACTATATTTTGATGTGATGTTAGCAAGGGAAATAGTACAGATTTGGCATGTACCCTTTAAAAGAAAATGATGCTTTGGCCGGGATGGGATGATGAATCTCAATGAGTTAGTTGGTAAACTAGAGTAATTAAGAGATCTTTAGGTAGAACTAACCTCAGTTAGAATGTTTCACCACCATTTACCAATAAAGCAGAGTTAACTTAATTGAGTGAGGATACTTCATCCCTTTACTCCGTGCTTAGTGGATTGATAGATGTGCTTTTAGATGATGAGTCTGTCAGATTTAGAGTTAGCACTAATGCCCTGCCAATATAAGGATAGGAGTTATGATGGTGGGAATCAATAATAGGAAATACCAATTAAGAGATGATAAATAAACATATAATAATTAGGAATGACGAAGATGACTGAGTTAAAAAATACTAATTGTGATAGGTAGGTTTCATAACTTCCATTTTTAACTTGGCTATTGAATTATTTGGATTGACTATCATACAAGTGTGTAAAAAGTTCTTTAAACTATACAAGATGTTATCTCCAAATTATTTATTTCTGAATTTAAACTCGATCAAACTGATCCAATGAGGTTGAGAGAGCCTCTTTGATTTAATAATTAAATAGGAAAGATATGTTGATCTTAAATAATTTATTTTTGTATTGTTTTTGTTGTTTTTTTAATACGCTAATCCAAACATTTTCAACTAATCTAGTAAGTGCTTTTATCAAATATAACATAAGTGCTTCTATCGAGAAAAAAACCAATCTAAACATGTCCTTAACTCCACAATTAAACATAAGCAAAAGGTGTTTGTTTGGATGTGACTGGATAACCCATAAACAAACACCATGCTAGGTGATCAAACAATTGATGAAATAGAGCTTATTATAAGATGTAACATGATAGAAACTTACAGTGAGTGCTATTACAATTTGCATCTTTTTTTTTTTTTTTGGTTAAATGTTGATAAAACTACTTTTATTGAATATTAATAGCTTATTTGATGTAAGAGATGATGAACTAAATGGCTTTGAGGAAGAAGAAGATAACTAGGTTACCCCACAAATTAATGTTGAAGATCATTTTTAATCAAGAGGTGTGAATGTCCCTCTTGTGGAGGCAAAGCTCCACATCTCAGGGGACTCCACATTAATCAACCTGGGCACTTGGATACATGAGTTGCATTAAACCATGAAGACAATAAGAAATTAATTCGTAGAATAAATGTAATATAAACACAATGTTTATTCCCAAAAACATCATTTTATTGCTTTCAAGTCAAATTCCATAAGATAGAGCAAATAATTAGGTTTTAGCCCATCAGAAGTGACTCATCTAGAGGTAGTGCCCCAGAAATCTTAAATCTTTTGCAATCTTGATTACATTCTAAAAAGCTTATTAAAGTGACTTATAAAGCAACATTATATGAGCCATTGGTTGAATCTTTGACCTATATAATAAATAAGTGGTTTGATTTTCATCCAGTTGCACTTTATGAGGTTTTTTAAATTCAAGGTTTTATCATCAATAAACGACAAAGTAAAAAAGATTAATTTTTAGAAGTTAAACCTTATCCATAAGACCTTGGAAGACTATGATCAATGCATTCATGAGGAAATGTTGGAGAGACAGAAGGAATGGTTGGTCATTAATTTCTTAGGTTTGGTATCCATTTTCAAGGACATCCAAGCTTAGGAAGTTTGTAGCTATCTAGGATAGGAAAGCCCGATAAAAGTAGAATTACCCAACTTAAGTTTGTGGAGGGTTACCATGATTGAGATCAATGCTTAACTCAAGTATGTAGAGAGAAAACCTGAAGTTTTGTGAAAAAACTCTACTAGTCCAATTGTTATGACAAAACTTAAATCATGACTATTATTGTAGTTGGCTGTGATGTTACCTGGGACAGATTTGGCATATACTCTTAAAATGAATGTATGCCTTGCCCAAGATATAATAATAAAGTAATGAATTATTTATTAAAATCTAAGGGTCCAAGTAAACCCTAGCCTCACTAGAGAGAATTTTTCACCACCATTTACCATAAGACTGGAATTATAAACTATTTGAGATTAAGTATACCCCATCCATCTTAGGTTGATAGATACGCACTTAGCTGATAAGTTTGAAGGAGTTAGAGTTATGATGCTACCCCACCAGAAAAAATTGCAATAGTGGAAGTCGATATTATGAAATACCGAACAAGAAGAGGATTCGTATCTAATAATTAGAAATCATCAAGATGACAGCGCTGAGAAAAGTCATCACAACCGTTAGGTCTCATATTTTCCATTTCTATCTTGGCTATCGAATTATTTGTAATTTTATCATGCAAGAGTTTAAAGACTTTCCTTTAACCATAAAAGATGCTATGTCCAAAATATTCATTGCTAAATATAATCTTGGCCAGCTGATCTAATAAGGTTAAGATATCTTCTCTGAATAATAAAATAGGAAGGAAACCTTGATGTTAAATAGTTTGTGTTGGTAGAAAATATTTCACAAAATAACAAGGGCATGCTTAGGCTATATGCATTACCAAGTGATTACTTAAGAAAACTAATTTATATCAAAGTTATATATATTTTGGTATGAAAAGGATTTTACAGTTACTCTTTACTCATTATGTTCCTAAGGAATTATGTTTCTGAGGTTTCATATTCACATTGAAATGTCCAAATTATAGGTTTTCTTTTTTTTTTTTTTAATTTTTCTTCTTATTTGGATGTCAATGCTAGTTTGTTGTTTTTCTTTTATAACATTTTACTTGGGGAATATTGTATTTCCCTGGGAAAAAAGTGCCTTATTACATTATTTCACTTTTTGTTTCCAAGTTTTTATATTTCATATAAACTGTATAAACTATTAAACTCGTTTTCTCATGTAGTCATTTGGGTAAAAGCATAACCTACTGAGATTTTGTATTCATTTTGAAGAATCCATATCCAAGTAATTCTTTTTCTAATTTCTTCTCATTTGAACATGGATGTTAATTAGATTGTCACCCTTTTTATTTTTTATTTTTTATTTTTTGTGTTGGCAGCTTTTTTAAGGGGAAAAAATGTACTTCAATTGGAAATATTACTGATTTATGGTTTTCATGCCAGATTATAAATGTCTATCACCAACAATACGAGAGTGGGGCATCATTCTGGCCAGATGTACATATACGTATAATCATTGCAATGATAATATCACAACTACTACTTATGGGACTGATGAGTACAAAAGATGCTGCTCAATCTACTCCACTTCTTCTTATTCTTCCTGTATTAACCATATGGTTCCACATGTATTGTAAGAGTCGATTCGAACCAGCATTCGTGAAATTTCCATTACAGGTATGATTGCAAACCATTTGTTTCTGTTTATATTTCATTCTTTTGTTCAAAGATTTCCTGACCAGAATTAATGCATGATCAAACTAGTTTCTTTGATGATCTTTGATTCTAGCAGAGATCTTTTTGTGGAGTCAAACCCGCTCTAAATCAGAACCGTGTTCTAAATTTGTCGATCTTGCATTTCATGTTGCAGGACGCAATGGTGAAGGACACACTTGAACGGGCCACCGAACCAAACTTAGATTTGAAGGCTTACCTTCAAGATGCATACATGCATCCCGTCTTTCGCAGCGAGGAAATTCAGCCAGTGGCCCTTAATGACGAAGACAACACCGCTCTTGTCCCAACGAAACGGTCTCATCGGAGCACTCCTGTAGGAAGCAAATTCAGCTCTGAGGTTGGATCTGAGATCGAGTTTTAAAAGATTATTTTGACACCTGGTAATGTTCCGTCGTCTAAGTTCGGACTTTCAATCAATGTAAAGAGTCGACATGCTTTGGTTAGTGACTAACCTGGATTACAGCTGACATCAGAACTCAAGTTGGTATTCATTTGTTCACGAACAAATGTATACCACTTGTGAGTTTGTAATGCGTCATGATTTGGTAAAACATAATTTTCTTGATCATGACTGACTGGTTGAATCAGAAGGAAAATGTGGATGGAAGACGAAAAATAGTCCTCTGTGTGTGTGTGCGTTACTCTACGTGCCAGGAGATAAAGACGGTTGTGTTTTTCATTCAAATATGCACCTTTTACAAAGTCAAATTTGTAAAAAAATGTATGTTATATATTCTTATAACGGAAATTAACCTATCACTGACAAAATCTTTTGTCTGAGATTTAAACAGTGAAGGTGTGCAGGTGATTTAATACATTGTTAGGTCATGATTGAAAGATGGGTCTATTGAGAGAATAATTACTGTTTCATGTACAATGTTTGCTTGATATGTTTTGCCGATTTGAAGAGGTTGGAATATTGTCACAATCTAGTCAGTGTCAAATAAAGGGCTATAAAATATTTCAAGTTAATTTCCAGCAAGATTTTTTATCTACAACTCATCAGAGTAAAATACTTCTGATTTGATATGGCCTTTTCCATCTTCAGCATGATTTTTTTGTATTTATTTGTTTTATGTTTTCTAGCTGACAGAGAGTGATATGGTGGTTACACACCATCTAACCATAATTTAATCCGGCAATAACAGTGAAAAATATAAGTTCAAATATATACAAACCTTAATATAAAACAAATTATCTTGAAAAGACCTCAAGATCCATGCGAATTATATATGAAACTTCAATATAAAAATAATGATATTTAAGTAGAATTAAAAAAAAAGAAAAAAAAATTTGGGAGCCATTAAATACAAAAGTAGGGTCATGTGGAAAAAAGGGCAAAAAAAAAGAAAAAAAAGAAACAAGAACAGTGAAACTTGTGATATTAAACGGGATGAAACATGCATCAAATAATTAGAGCCGTATCAAACCATGTGAATCTTCATGGCTTTGAACAAAAGTGAACATCATTCACGAAATCAAGCATGGAGCACTCCATGATTAACAAATAACTACCTATTTCCATATAGCTCCAATTAACTATTAAAAAGCTCCTCTTGTGAGTGCAATATATATATAACGCTTTATCTTCTACTTTCAAATTTTATTAAAAATCATGCATAACCCTAACTTAAATTGGGCAATCTACTTACTACCACCTTCACATGAGAAAAATAATAACTCTTTCTTTTGCCAAAGAAAATTTGAGGTAAATTGAGGTGAGTGGCTTATCCACCTCATCAAAAAAATATATATATAATCCTGATTTGAACATACAAAAATGAATAATTAGCATAAAAAAATATGATTAGTAAATAAGCATCTTAGCAATTTATATATTTTTTATAAGGGAAAATTATTTATAAATCCCTCACGAGTTTCCCTTTTCCTCTGCAGTCCCTCTGACTTTTGCACTTCCTCTGCAGTCCCTGCTTTTCCCACGTAATACGTTATAGTCCCTGCCGTGACAACCGTGAGTGTATTTTTTTGAAAATGACAAAAGTGCCCTTGCTTTTCATTTCCGCCCAATCACATCAAGAATTCTCCCGAGGCTCCTCTCCATCATATTCACTATACTTCATCTTCATCTTCATCTCCATCTTCATTCTATTTCTCCTCTTGTTCTTTTCTGTTCTCTCGCAGTGATCTTGTCGTCGTCCGCACAGATTAATCCACAGGTAAGCACTGTCTGCATTTGGGCTCCATCATGTTGTATTTCTTTTTTTTTGTTTTTTTACCCAAAAACCGACGTCTACGCAGGTGTGAGCCACGATGGAGACATTTTGTGCCGTTGCTCGCTTCAAAGGCGAAGGACGGCTACTACAATTCACGGTCCTGACAGTCTGGGAGGTTGTTCTCGCAGAGATCTGCGAGCGATGGGCTTTGGATCCATCTCGAGTTGTTGTGAAGTTTGTCACGCCCGACGCGTACAGCACGGTTTGCCCAATTGAGTCAGATGTGGATTTCCAACGCATGTGCCAAATACATCATACCTTCAAGAAGAATGTGGTGGACATCATCGTTGACGAAGTCAGTGGGGCAGCGGAAATAGCCAATAACATCTCCTTACCACCCACGTAATCCAGCAACAAAGATAGCTCTTACTATGTTCGTGTGTATTCTGTATTACTGCTGATTTCCCTCGGGAATACGTTTCCTGTGTAACCTATGGATTTTCTGTGTAATCTAGAGTATTTTATGAATTTACTGTGTATTAAATTGCTTATCTGTGTAACTTACATCTTTTCTGTGTAGTATATATCTTTTGTGCGTAACATATGTACTTTCTGTGTAATATATGGCTTCCCTGTGTAAGATACTGCTTTCTTATGTATTCCACTGCTTTTGTGTGTATTATACCACCATGTGAAATATTCGTAATATACCTAACGCGTCGCCATCCGCAGGGAGTCAATATCAGAAAGCATGAATGCGGACAAGGAGTCGTTCTCGTCCCAATATCGTCCCGCAGGTGCGCTCAGTATTACTCCATGTTCACAAACATCTGATGGCTCCACATTGCAAGTAGGGAACAGCTTCGATGGTGTTGATAACTTCAAGGATGCCTTGCGCAGCCATGCAATAAGGAACAATTTCGACTTTACATTCATAAAGAACGACAGACTTCGCACGACTGTGAGGTGTGCTTCGCCGGATTGCCAGTGGCGTGTCCATGCATCCAAAGAGAAGAACGACGATTCTTTCCGAGTGAAGATAATGCAAGGGACGCACACTTGCGCCGGGGGGGGGGGCATCGGAACGACAGTCCACCCGAAAGCTAGCAAGAAGTGGGTCGGGGACCATATTATGCGGAGACTAAAAGAACGGCCATTATATCGCGCCATCGACATACAGAAGGACATCTTGCGTGACGCGGCGTGCGATTACCATACAAACGTGCATGGATGGGTAAGGAGGTCGCTCGGTCCGTCATTCATGGTAGTGAGGTGAGCAGCTACGATTTGTTGTTGTGGTACGCAGACAAAGTGGCTGCGACGAATCCCGGTAGCGTTGTCACGGTTGACAAGGACGGAGAGCGATTTAGACGTGCCTTCTTCTCTTTTCGGGCTTCTTTAATCGGTTTTACAAAGGCGTGCAGACCATTGTTATTTGTTGACGGAACGCACTTGCTCGGCAAGTAAGGCGGGATACTACTGGGGCCAACCGGCAAAGATGGGAATGAAGGCATCTTCCATGTGGCATTTGCAATTGTTGACAACGAAACAGAAGACAATTGGACTTGGTTTCTTGCCACACTCGGTGATGCAATATACGATGAAGGAGATTACTCCGAAATTATTACATTTGTATCGGATCGGTCGAAGGGTCTTATAAACTCGATCGCGAGAGTGTTCCCATCGTCACCGCATGGGTATTGCCTACGACATTTGGAGGCAAACTTCATGAAAGCGAATGCTAAAGTTGGCAAAACGTTGCGAGAGCATTGTTGGGCTATAATTGTCAAAATTGCGTACGCGTACACATCGAAGGAGTTTAACGATGCCGTTTACGAGCTGGCAATGACATCGCCAGCGGCCCATGATTGGTTACTGCATAAGTCCGACATAGATCACTGGTGTAATTATTTATTTAAGGGTATGCGGTGGTGTGAGATGTACTCCAACGTTGCGGAGTCATTTAACGCCTGGATCAAAGAGGCCCGCCATCTCCCCGTTACAAGCATGGTTGACTCGATAAGGTGAGCTTTCGCATGTGATTCTCTAGTTCCCGTTTTCCATTCTGTGATGTTTGTGTAATATTTCACATTATGGTGTAATATATTACGTTCCTGTGTAACATACGACGTTCCTGCGCAATATCGTATGTTTCGGTGTAACCTAGTACGTTCCTGTGTAATATACGACGTTTCTGTGTAATGTATTATGGTCCTGTGTACTTTGCTAACTTCCTCTGTAGTATACTTCACGCTTGCGGAATGGTTTACGTTTCTGTGTGGTCTTTGTTTTTGCTACTTTGTTATGCTTATGTGTGTAATTGCTTCACACACAATACTAAGTGCGTGTACGTGTATTCCCACAGGTTCAAACTAATGAATATGATTGCCGACAGATGCGCACAATCACAGGGGTGGGATACGGCATTATGTCCAAAGATACACAAAAAACTCGAACAGATTATTGAAGATAGCAGGTTCTTAAGGGTCGGACGTTCAACCCCTGACATTTACGAAATTGTTGACGACGACAACAATTCAGTGAGCCTTCAACAACGGAAGTGTTCTTGCAGGAAATGGGAAACCCATGGGCTCCCATGCAAGCACGCATGTGCGGCGATCATGCAAACAAACACGAACATCCACAGATACATTGCAGATTACTTCACAGTTGAATGCTACCGCCGTGCGTATTCTGAACCTATATATCCAATCCCCGACACAGACAAACCATCTGACGAGCATCGAGAACTGCGAATACGGCTGCCAATCTCCAGAAAACGGCCCGGCCGTCCACGAAGGAAACGGATTGAGTCACACGGATTCGAAGTCTGCGATTTACATTATAGTCGGTGCCACGAACATGACCATAACCGTCGCTCGTGTAACGCGGTCATAGCGGACTGAGTTGCTGAATACCTACTGAAGACTGAGTTGCTAATTGTGTTAACCTCGTACCTGGTACATTCCTGTGTAGTAAACATTACTATCTGTGTAACATATAGCTTGTCTGTGTGCGGTACACCTTATCTGTGTAATATACGTTTTATCTGTGTACTGCACTGTACTTTCTGTGTAATATACATTTTGTCTGTGTAATATAAGATACTTTCTGTGTAATATACGATACTTTCCGTGTAATATACAGTTTATCTGTGTAATATAAGATACTTTCTGTGTAATATACTGTACTTTCTGTGTAATATACGTTTGATCTGTATAATATACATCATTATACAGTCATTATAAGTGCACGCATATGTGCATCGTATGTGTGAGGGCTGATGATATTAAGTGCATTACCACATAACTACCCAATCATTATATTACACGTATTGTTTGACATGAATTGATAAATTATTCAGTTTGGGGGGGGTTACATCGTCCTGTGTGCCTTGTACTTGTTCACTTCCGGGGGCGACGGCCGCTTGCGAGCTTGTGGGTTCGTTGTCGACGCCAGCCTGCCCGTCCTCGTCTGTGCCTTGTAGTTGTTCACTTCCGGGGGCGACGGCCGCTTGCGACCTTGTGGGTTCCTTGTCGATGCCAGCCTGCCCGTCCTGGTCTGTGCGTTGTCCTTGTGCCGCTTGTCCCTTGTCAGTTGTACTAGCCTTCTGGCGAACACCGTCAAGCAATATCCGCGCGACGTATTGAATACGTAGGAATGGGACGTCCGGCGGGGGGATGTCGAGCGTTTCGTTATCAACTATCTGCTCCATGTAACGACTCAAGAAGACCGAGCAATCCACACTACTAGATTGTTGTTGCGGGCAAGACCGGACATTCATCATTGGTAGTGCCTTGAAAGGATTCCCGCCAGTGTTTACCTCGATGACGAACTCGAACAGCTCCCGCTAGAAACCGAGAAAGATTAGTGCGTCAGTGTATTGTCCGTGTGTAACTAACCTTTGTTGTACAGATTTAACTTACCATTTCTATAGCGTCGTCACCATACGTCTTAGATTGAAGGGAAGAGTAATGCATGTAAGTCTGCCCCGCAATGTCGAGGACGAGGAGATGGTAATGGCCATGGAGGATGATGGGCATAAGAATCAATTCCGCGGTCTTATGACCGTAGATGACGTCCTCCATCATGCATAACAACTGCTCGGCTGCGTATTCCGACTTCCGCATCGCAAGCGCCAGAGGTAACGTTATAATCGCTCGCCGCTTATGCACGAGAGGATTTGTCAACAACTCCTCACGCAACATTAGCACGAGCACGGTGACCACGTCGTCGGGCACTTCTTCCTTCCCTTCAAGCAAGATAAAAAGGTTGTGACGGGTTGTGTACCCATAGTCATCCCTCCAGACGACCGAACTGCAACATAAACAGATAGAATATTAACTTACACAGGAATTACTATTATTACACAGGAACCCGCTATATTACACAGGAACCCGCTATATTACACATAAACAATAGATAATACACTAAAACACTAAATAATACACAGAAAAATACATATTACACATAGTTTGTATATATTACACGGAAAATGCAAACATTACACATTACATGTAACATTACCTGTCGACGCGTGTGTTCAAGAAGAGATCGATGGCAGTCTGTTCGAGTTGGTTGAGCCTTGCGAAGCCAGGGTATGTCTTCTTCGTCGGCATGAAATCACGCCTAGGTGGGATTTGCATCTCGGTATAAGGCCGAGTTGTCGGGTTGGGATCGTACGGTACGATCGCAAGATGTGTGTCTCCGTCCTTGGTAGCTCTCTTGTTCTTCCCAGTGGAAAGTGTTTCAAGAAGAATGTCGATGGCCTGCATCACCGCCGGGAATAAGTCGTCCGATGAATCAGATGACTGCCCCAATGGGGATGGACGCTTTCTCCCGCGGGTCGTCGGCGTCTGGCCTCTGGCCATTTTCCTTGTCGGCGGCACTGCCTGTGTGTCGTCCGACTCGTCGGACAACTGTATGCGTGTGGGCGCCTGCTTTTGGGACCGACCTCTCCTTAGGGGCATCTCCCTTGGCGGGGGCTTCGCTCGTGGTGCCCTTTTGGGAGGGGCCCTCTTCGCTGGGGCCTTCTTCGGTGTAGCCCTCTTCTGGGGACGGCGATCGGGTCCCTCGTCAATCGATCGTTCTTCAGCGAGGCCCTCATCACTTGGCCCTTCCTTGGAGAACCGTTCCGGCAGGGGTGCCTCTTCAGCTGCATCTTTTACGTCCCCGGCGGCCGTAGACGTGTCTACTTCTAAAGCGGCTGTCGGCGCATCGAACTAGGCTTTTGCTGGACCAACGGGCGGCACCTCAGGCGCCTGAGTTTCTATACTCGCCTCTGCTGGCGCCGGAGATATTGCCTCGGCGGTGTCACCACGGGTAACCTTCCGGGCAACCCGTTTGAATGGCGTACCTGACCGAGGACGGGTAGCTAAAGGACGAGGAAGGACGACGTCTTCATTCCGGTTGACGTTTGCCTCTTCCACCGCCGACGGCCGCTCATGTGAGACATCTCGCCGAGCATCTTTTGCGTCGCGCTCGTCCATACGAGCCCGCAGCACATTGAACTCGGCAAGAAGGCGGTGGAGTAAAACTCGGACATCATCGTCGCCGCGGGGGGCGTCGTTCGGCCTGTCAGTGGTCTCCGCCGCCGACTGACGGCGACACCTTTTTCGAACATTGGCTTTGGCGGAGTGGTCCCCACCCCATCTCCCGACACTTCGTCGGCGGCTCTGCTTTCGCAGGTCTTCTTCTTCTTCTTCGGCCTTTTGGCCTCTTTCTTTCTTTGTTGCCGCCCTCCTCGCCGGTGAAGGCCGTCGGGCTCTCTTTGTTGAATCGGGGGATTGAGCCCCCTGTACAGTTGCACTGACAAGTGCCATTTCTTCAGCGTTGGAAGGAACGAGATCAAAAAACTGCGAAGGATTCAAAAATAAGATGTCAGCCTAAGAATCGTAGATTACACAGAACAAGACTATGTTACATGGGAAGGTCCAATATTACACAGAACCGTAAATTATTACACAGGACGGTTATATATTACACAAAACATACGCATTATACACAGAAACTAAGCATATTAAACATAAAAGTAGGATATTACCGGAAACATACGTAGGATACACCGAAGCAACGAATATTACACAGAACGGTAAGATCTTACACAGAAACATGCAGTAGTACACCGAAAAAAACAATATTACACATAAAACAATAATATCAATGAGAAACAACAACCAATTAGGCATTCAAAAGATTATAAGAGAACTCGCCTCTTTCCCTTCCAGTGATTTCAAGAGCGGATCAATTGAGGACGACTTTGTGAATGTGTTGTCCCCGTAACACAGTATACGGGGTGTCCGACCAACGCGTTGTTTCTTCACGCTGCCGGACACCTCGTAGAACCATACAATGAGGGCGACTGAGCACCCTTTCAGGTATCCGGCGCTCTTGATCTTCCCTTGGCAGCGCAGCTGCACCCGTGCGGCAGTCTTGGGAAGATCATCCATCACCCATCTGTGGATGGCATGCGCCCAGGCGTAGTCGCCGATAGTGTCTAAATTGTCGGCGTACCTGGCTAAGAAGGTGGGCGCATTCAGAGAGGTGTTGGGGAAGAAGATGGTGCTCATCAAGAATACCAGGAAGAGCTTCACGAAAGTCTCCTCCGTTCCAGCCTTCCCGCTGACAAGTTTGAACAAGTTCTCTTTGATTGCATCGCGATGCCGCTTGTGTAACTTATTCAGATAGGAAAGTTCAAACTCAGAGGCTTCCTCCTCCCCCTCAGGCTTTAATGACACAGTCTCGCCCACGCTGGGGACCCCCATTACAAGGGCGACGTCCTCGGGCCTGAACTGCAGCATGCTCTCCCCGATCTTGAACCTTCCGGTTCGTGCATCGTATACACGGAGCAGTGCGTCCAGAACCCCGCTTTCTTGGACCACGGTCGGCAGGTCCATCAGGTGCACGAAAGGGGTCTGCCGGAGTAACTTCCAGTGGGTGTTGCTCATTAAGTTTTTCAATCCCTGTATGGTATCCACGACAGGGGCCAAATAACACCTCCCGTTAACCAGAGTTTCGGCCATTTCTGTATTCAGTTCAGATTACACAAAACGATCAGATGTTACACAGAAAATGCTTATATTACAGAGGAAGACAGTAAACTACACAGAAAGTCCAAAAACCCTAAAGTAATACACTGAAACGTCGGTCGACTTCTTCTTACCCAACTTCTGCTTACCTTTTTCGCTTGTTTTTTTGTTCCACGAGCTCTCGCAGTATTTGCAGAAGGCCGAGAGTGCGAAGGCGGACGTGTGGCAAGTCAGTCGTCGCCGCAAGAGGGAAAAACATCGTCTTCGAACACCGAACAAGGAGAAGAGAGTCGTAGGCGCAAGATGGAGAAGAAGAAACGGAAGAAGAAGCAAAAGAGCCGCTTGAACGGTTTCCCCGGTGGGTTATCTCAACCGTTCGACGGTTCCCGAAGCCTTGAGGGTATTGTCGACATTTCCACGCTACTTTTTTGAACTTGCGCAAAGGGCAAAAAAGACATTTCCACTCCACATTGGCTTCATCATAACGGCCGTTTCACTGTTTTGGATTTGAATGGAAAAAGATTGAAAAGGAAGGACTAAACAGGAAAGTGAAACATGTAAGGAATCATCAGGGAAACTGCAAACTTGTGGGGGATTTATAAGTAATTACCCGTTTTTATAATGATGCACAAGCAATTTTTCTCAATTAAACAAATTTAAAATCAAAGTTTTTAAGAATTTGACTATACATGCTATATCTAGAATCTTCGTCTCTATGCATCATATTATTTTAAAATATTCAAATTTTATTTATAAACTTCAATTGTGAAGTTTTCTTGTCCAAGAAAAAAACAGTTCTAAAAAAAATGTGCATTTAGTATTAGTTTAATCTGAAATAAATAAAATAAAAATATTTCCTTTTGAATTTTCAATTCAACCTATTGGAAAGAATTCCATAGAAGCAATTAATGTATATACACTGCATGCATACATTATTTGGATGTTTGTTTTGAAAGTAATATAATCACTGATAATTAAACTATTTTTTATATATTTTTCTAATATTATTATCTGAAAATCTTAATTTAATCTTTAGGTACTCAAAAACCTCACTAATATCAAGATACAGCAATTGCCTTTCACTTTTCATAATAAAATATGATTTTATATTTTCACTAATTGATTTTTATGAATAAATATATTGTTAAGCTTCTAGAGGAGGCAAATGATTTTTTTTTAAAGCCCTCCACCTTCCATTTCGAAGAAAAATGATTAATATTTTTACTTATAATATTTAAATTGGATTTATATGGGTGTAGTTTGAAATTTATGTTTTTCATTTTGTTTTTTTAAATATCTAGCCAATTGCAACACTTCCTTTACTTGGGTTTTGATAAAGAAATGAAATCAATTTTTACCAACATATATATATATATAAGCTTTTTTTTCAATTTATATATTTATTATTATAGAAAAAAGTCAACTTTGAAAATTGAGGCCCTTTAGGGTTTTTTTTTTTTCTCTTTAGTGAAGCAAAAAAGATACCATATAACCTTCTAAAAGGGAAAAGAAAACGACATTTAAATCACTCCCCATTATTATTTGTTTTCACTGCGTCATGTACAAGTCAATACCTACGTGTCAAGTTCATTTTTTTTTCATTTTTTTTTATTTTTTTAAAATTGTTAATGAGGCATAGATAACCTCATCAATAATTAATTTACAATATTAAAAATTAAAACTAAAAAGAAAAAAATTTGACCACGTGGCGTGTGACGGTTAACGTGCCGTGACCCATATGTCACGCAATCACAATTCTCCACGTCATGTTTAAAAAAAAGAAATTTACAAGTTAACAATGGGATAGTAAATTGTTAGCTATGAGGATAAAAATAACTAGGGAAACAAACAACACAGTTGTATGTGTGTATATATATATGGGCTTTGGATAACTTAATTAAACTCAAAAACTAACCTAATGAATTGATAATACAAAATTGAAATATTAAACAAGACTGGACCATATACTTTGGAAATTATAGAACTACAACTTGCAAAAGCTAATACAAATATCATAATCACACATATAGCTTGGAAAAGTTTTTCATATTAAATTTAAGATAAAATACATCATAGATGTTTTAAATTATATATATATATATATATATATATATATATATTGTATTTTTGATTGGAATTGTTGTTCAATTTAATTTTGTCAATATTGATATAACCCAACAGTAAAAAATAAATAACATGGAATTCCATATGAGAGATTGAGAAGTTAAATCCTTCCAATAAATAATGAATAATGTAAATAGTTATTTATCTATTTTATACAAAAACAATTCTCTATTCATGTGAGTTACATAGCACAACACTCTTAAGAATTGTTTGGCGTATCACTAGCTTCCACACATCACACACATTATAATAATATATATTTACATTATAGTGTTGCCATCTCATCTAATTGTAAATACACTAAAAAAAATAAATATATATTTTTTTAATGACAAAGCTTGTCATTTGACTCATTTCTCAAAATTGACCATGTGGCATGCCAACAAATAATCATGTTAACAAATTATCTCAAGCAATCCCAAATTTTTTACTAATTACCACAAAATTACACCCATCAACCTTTACATAAAGGTGTATTAATACAAAATTATTCAATCATTTATGCATATAAACCGAAAATTTTAGTATAGTGAGATTGTGAAAACATGAACATAAGAGCAAATAGAAAGAATCCAATTTCCAAATGATATATATATATATATATATACACACACACAATTTTTTAAATATATATACAAATTAAATCATTTTATGATAAGCAAAGATGATAAGATCCTACTATATCTAGAGTTATATCATGTTCCCATCTCAAGCCCAAGCCAACCTCATGCCTAATTTCTAATTGGCCAATGAATGAAGAGAAAAGGAGAGAGAGAGATGTGACATCACTAGAAGTCTAGAAAATGCATGCTATAACAATTGTATATCTACATACAAAGATACATAGATCATGTATGTATTATAAAGTTGATAGCTATTTCCTAATAAGGTAATGTTAATTTATTCCCCAGGCCAAGTGTGGGCACACCCTGACCCACTCCTCACATTCACCCCCAAAAAAAAAAAAAAAAACAAAACTTGTGAAAATGCATGGGCACGAACTATTAGTAGTCCTAGCACTTATGCATGTGAAAATCTCACCGGCTATAGTCAAAATGTACATACATCACTATTTTAGTTTAACGGAACCTATTAAAAATTTTGGGTTTAATTTTAAACTAGCCCTCTTTTTTTTTAATTAAATGAAATAGCCCTAAGAACATCACATCACCTACATGAGTGATATGATGTGCTGACTGTGCACTAACTAGGCTGCTGACGTGGCATTTTTAAATAAAAATCATGATGTTTTACATTTAAACCCCTGAGTTGTTTTATAATTAATAAGTTGATGTATTCTTGGGTTTCTTTAACGAAATTTTTTTTTTAAAAATTATAAATTTATTAAAAATTTAAATACTTTTTTAAAAAATATATAAGTGTGTTTTTTAATTTAAATCTTTTTAATAATTAATAAATTATATTTTTTATTTACTTGTTTGAGGCAATTTTTTAAAAAAAATATGTCATTTTCTTAATTTATTAAAAATTAATTTTAAAGTATATCTATCTATATATATATAAAAAAAAGAAAAAAACAGCCCACTTGTTCTAGTGGCCCCCTTGATTTTGAAAATCAATACTCTCTATTCCCAATACATGAGAATAAAACTATACAAAAGAGATGCTAGAAGCATCACATACTACTAGAAAATTTAACCATACATAACCACTATCAATATATCTATATATCAATATTATAGCTCATTACAAAACTAACTTAACAAACCTCTATCCAACATCACCTTACCAACAATCAATTTCTTAAAAAAGAAAATATGTTGTATATTTATATATTGTGAAATTCATTATTTTCATCATAATTCAAGGGAAATGTCAAAATTCAAGTAATGGAGAGAGTGAAAATCAAGTGGAAAAGGCATGAAAACAAAATCTAAACTCTCGTTGAATCCTACCAAAACAAACACACATGATTCATGAGAAGGGACAAGAAAATCACTAGAGGGGAAGAAAAGCAGAGCATGATAGGAGAGAGAGAACAAAGAGGAGAAACAAACGAGGAATTACAAGGAGAGACAAAATGAGAATTAAATAAAAACAGAGAGAAGTAGTACCACATTCAAAAGGCTATGTGATCATCATCATCATCATCATCATCATCATCATCATCATCATCATGAGCATCTCCATCATCATCATCATCATCATGAGCTCCTTCTCCTCTTGCCTTACTTTCCCCATCATCACTGGACAAATGGGCAAGCCAGCAGTGGCCATGGAGATGGCCGTAAACGCAGACGAAGTACTCGAGATCGCCGTCGTGGGATCCAAGCCTGCGAGCGGCGCTGCGGGGAATGAGGCGGGCCCCCGTCATGCTCCAAACGCGAGCGCCGCAATAAGGGCAACGAACCCTAGGATCAAGCTCGGCCTGGCGGTTGAGCAGGCAAGCGCGGATGCGAGATCTGATGAATCCGGGGAAAACGCCGCGGTAAACGCCGAGATCGTCGCCTCCGGCGGGGGTCGGGTGCTCGCAGGGGTCGCTGACGTAGAGGAGATCACCCCGGCAGCGGCGAGGGAGGAAGCTCTTGCCTGAGGTTTTGGAGAAGCGGGAGACGGCGATGAAGTGGCCGGGAAAGGGGTGATCGAGGGGAAAGAAGCGGCTGGACTGGGATCCGCAGCAGAAGAAGAAGAGTTTGGCTAGGGCGAGCCAGCCGCCGACGAGACGGGCGTTGGGGGCGCCGGAGGTGAGGGCGGAGACGAGGCGAGGGGCGCGGGAAAAACAGAGCTCGCGCCAGAGGACGCGCTTGGCGACGGCGCGGAGGCGGCGGCTAACGCAGGCGGTGACGCTGAGGACGCGGGGGTCCCAATTGATGGATCGGAAGACGAGCATCAGGATCCGCTCGTCGTTGATGCCGATGTTGCCGTCGCGGGAGGGACCGGAGCCGGCATTGGATGAGCTGCGGCTGGCCGGGGGAGGTGTGGGCCCAGGAGGATCGTCGCATTCGTTGGTGAGGTTGGTGCTGCAGTGTGCTCTCTCGATCATTGTGAGTTCATTGAAGGAGAAGGAGAAGGAGAAGGAGAAGAAGGAGAAGAAGGAGAAGATGGTTGGACAGAGAGAGAGAGAGAGAGAGACAGAGAGGGCGAGAGCATAAATATATAAGGGTGTGAGGCCCGTGTCTCTGTTGCCTCCATCAGTGGCACACTTTTTTACTGATTTGTTTCTTGTTTTGTTTTTAAATTTAATATAAAAATGTGTACGTTCTCCATTTTATTAGATTTTTCAATCGAATTTTGGGAAATATACCACAAATTTCTTTTTAGTTTTTCTCAAATTATAATATATTTTTATTTTTATTCATATCTACATAAAAATATTCAGAGCGATGTATGAAAGTTAAATTTTTTTTTTCATAAAATGGGCAAACTACACTAAAAGATATGATACTAATAAATTTATATTTTTATCTTAAGTAAGCTATAAGTTAAAATTGCCTCTTTCAGCAAGAAGATAAACACTTAACATTTTATGGAGAAAAATCGATGCTGATAAATTAAATGATTATTAGCAAGATAAGTTTTTTTAATTAATGTTATTTGGTAAACACAAAAAATTTTAACTCAGAAAAAATTATTTAAACGACGGCCAATGTCTACCACTTGAACTATACACATTAATATATGCTTAGCTTTATCTAAGCATATATTTATTTATAATTACAGATTTGTTTTTATTTTCCTAGTATACATGCTTCTCTTTTGTCCAAAATAGGCATCCAGTAAAAAAATAAATTAAATAATTATTTTCATAAAATAAATTACCTGTATATACACATTTATAAAAGTAAGTAATAATTAATATTGTTCAGAATAACATTTTCATTCAGTTACATATTATCGTAGCAAATAAAATTTTAGAGAAGATAATGTTTAAATATATACCAAATATCAATTATGTCATTAATTAAAAGTCTTCATTTAGAAAAGGAAAAGTGACAGATAATATCACATCCAATAGTTATTGATGAGTCAATCATGATTTAGATAAATTGATTTATTATTTAATAGAAATATCTATATTTGAAGCAACGACATTTTTGACACATGAGAGAATTGACAAGGGCAACGAAGAAAATGGTCTCGAGGCGAGGAGCAACGTAACGAGGGGCCTTGTCCGGAAGCAGGAGGCGGTCAGACACGTGGCCAGAAAGCACTGGATAATTAGTAAGTAATCTCTGATCACCTCGACGGACGGCACGTGTCCGACTCGTCTAGAAGTTAGACGCGTGTCGTGATCCGCGCCACCGAGGCTTTTCGTCAGATCCTTCGTGATGGAAGGTTAGGGTGACACGTGTAAGGGCATTACCGGGATGCGAAATATCCCGGGAAAATATCTGCCGGTATACGTGTGGAAAGTTCCCGTTGGGTGGATTACACGTGTCACTTCATCTACCCCGATGAGTTTAGGTACCGCCACGAGCACACGTGGATGAATCGAAGCCGTACACGTATGATGACCCTCTTTTATTTTTTTTATTATTTTGTTGAACTTTTACCACTAAGATATTGGCTCACGCTTTGAAAACAATGAAGAGGAGCCTATCTAATTGAGAAACCTATCAAACATTTTGATTATTTTTATTTCCGAACAACAAAAATAATCTGGAATTTTGATATTGGTAATAATCATGATTTATTTATTTATTTATTTATTTTTGAAAGTACAAACCCGTGAAAAAGCGCAATTATTGGTGTGGTGATGACAAGAAGGGGAGAATAAAATGGGGAAAAATAGGACACGTGGCAGGTCAAGAAAGGGGGCAGCCAGGTGAGTGAGGTAATGGAATTAAGAAGAAAAAGGTGAAATTAATTGTTTTTGTTTTTAAGAAAATAACAATAGACCCTCCACCTCTTTCAATTGTCCCAACAAAATAAATTAAAATATTTCTGCTTTTTTTTTTTATTTTTTATAAAAAATAAATTAAATTAACATTACAAAATTTCTCCCATTTGATGTGGTCGTAGTAGAGATATTTTTAGTTCTCTATTAAAAACAATTAAGAATAATGATTGTAGAGAGAAAAATAAGAAAAAAAATAAAAGCAAAAAAACAAATTAAAAAGAGAAAGAAAGACTATATAATTAGAAGGATACATACACGAAATTTTTAGTAAGTTATTTCTATTGATGAGAGAGAGAGGCACATGGAGAACACCGAGAGGACCAGATGGAAAAATAAGAATCGCCATGCCGTTTTTTTTGGTTATTAATTAATAATTAATTGATTAATTAATTAATAGTGTTAATTAAATGGGTGAATTAGATAGGAATGTCTCCTGATAAGAGAGCTATAACAAGAAACAAGGACATGTCACCTGATAGAAAGACACATAACATGGCACAAGCTAGACTTTGTTCTTGTAGATAAATCACAAAATCCACCTGATTATGATTTCTTGATCTTTTGAATGTGTTATAGAAAAGGGGAATGACAGTGACTCTGTGGATATTTCATGTAGCATGGATAATTCATTCAATTTTTATTTATATGGATTTCTCTATCAGTAAGAAACAGAAAAATTCAAAAATATTAAATTCCAAAACTTAAAAATTAAAAGATTGATGGGATCATCACTTGGGGGATTCCAAATCGATGATCCATTTCCACTATCCAGATATGCATGACTAAGAACTAAAAATACTTTCTTTTTTTATCATGTAGGCACATGAGAATCATAGTGTTTTTGTTTTTTAATGTATGAATATGAGAAAAATATATTCTTCTTATTTTGGATTGATAATTTGAAAGATTAGCTAATAAATACATGCCAAATAACAAGAATTTCGTTTTTGTTTAACAATTAATTAAACTAACTAGTGGATATGGGGAATGAAGTAGAAATACAACATTATGCAAGTGGGAAGATTGAAGGATGAATACATGTCAAAACACTTTAAGAGTTTGATGTTTAATTGGTCTATGTGGATTTGTTCAACGGGTAAATTTATTAGGATCACACTGTGTTATGGCTAGTTTTCGCTTTGGTGCTTGTGTTTCAATTTGTTTCTTTTCCGTCACTAATTATTGATTTATATTCACAGGGAGGTCGCTTGGGGAATTCCGGCCGAATCTTGCTGATGTGGCTGCCAGAAATGCCACGTCCATTGTAATTAACTTAACCCTGAATCCACTGTGGCAATGCCATGTCAGCAGTTGTCTACCTCAGCTCAACTTAACCACGTCAGCCTCTATCTCAACAGCCACATCTGAAGAAATTTACCCTTTCAAGTTAACCCCAAGCCCTATTTTCACCTGTTTGCTCGAACAGGAAGAGAAGAAGAGCAAGCCGGACGTCGCTGGAACTCTTTCCGGTCACCGTCGAGTTTGAGGCTAACGTAAGCTATTTTGTCATGTCATTTGCAATTGAATCTTTACTATTGTAATTGTCACTTTGCGGGTTTCTATTCATCTGCACTCTTGTTTCTCCAGTGCCAACTGCTGAATACTTCTCGATAAGCATGTACCATGTGGTTACTGATATTGAGGACTGCACTGGTTACAATCTGGCAGGTGTCATTGATTTTTGTGAGGCTAACTTTCTTTCTAGATTAGATCTTCTAGACATGGCTAGGGATTTGGGGTGTGTGTGGAGGGATGTAGCTTTTGGTGGGAGGAACGCCAAACTGGTTCCATGAAAGAAATTAAAACTGATGAGGATGTCATTAGGATGGGAAAGGGTGTTGATGAGAGCAGGTTTGTAAGTATTTTTGTGAAAGTGTTTGTATGGATGTCTGTACTGGTGTGCAATTTCCAAGGAATGTGCCAAGTGCAAGACAGTTTGCTGAACCAAATCATTTGGACTTAGAAGATGAAGGAGATGAAGGCTAGGTTAAGCACATGGAAGCAGACCCCAGGGGAATTGGTCTCAGACCCTTTGTGAATGAAGCTGGAATGCAAGGAGCAACTCAGGATGTGTAGGAGGCTGGAATGCAGGAAATTGGTGTGGGTGTACATCAGGCTGAAATGCAAGAGGTTGCTGAATTGGATGATGAAGTGGTTTATGAGGGATCTGCTGGGAAAGATGCAGGGCAAGGAAGTGATGGGGATAGTGAGATTCGTGACTCTGACTACAGTTTTCACAGTGAAGGAGCTGATGGTGAGCAACCTGTCGCTGAGGACCCTACAGTTAAGGCAAGAACAGTTGGTATTGATGAAGCTGAAAAGGTGGCAGGTGATAAGTAGGAGGTGCAGTTTGACTATGTTGACAGTGATGAGTTACTCTCATGTTCTTCAACTGATGAGGAGTAGATCCACCTTGACAAGCCCAGATACCCGGAATTCACCCAAGAGATAGATATGAAGGATCCACATTTTAAAGTAGAGATGAAGTTCAGGAGCTTTGCACAGTTTAAAGAAGTAGTGAGAAATTATGGAATAAAAAATAGGGTGGTGATGAACTTCAGGCCAAATAGCAAGCTGAGATGTAAGGCATACTGCAAGAAAGTTTGTCCATTTTACCTATGGGCTTCACCAATGATGAAGGAGAAGGAGATGGTGCATATTAAAGCTGGACATTTGAAACATGAGTGCACAAGGGACCATAAGATAAGACATGTTAGTGCTCAATGGATTGCAGCACACTATATGGAGCAGTTTAGAGCAAATCCCTCATGGAAGCTTGGAGGCATAATGCAGGCAGTTAGGACCAACCAAGATGTGAACATAAGCAGATTAAAAGCCTGGAGGGCCAAAAATATATCCATAAGGTGCATTCTCTTGCATGTTATCCTTTTGTATATTCAATTCATTTTGGTAACTGCCATTTCTGACTTTTTTGCTTTACTTTGTATGTTCCTGGTTTGGTTTAGAATGCTTGATGGGGATCAACACACACAGATGAGCAGGCTGTATGATTATAGACTGGAATTGCTTAGAACACACCTTGGCTTCACCATCAAATTTAGATTAAACTAGGGTGTGTTTGAAGCAATGTATGTATGCTTATCCCCACTCAGAGCAGGATTTCTTGCAGGATGTCGACATGTCATTTCTGTGGATGGCTGTTTTTTGAAGAGATACTGTGGAGGTCAGCTTCTTACTACAGTTGGTATATATGCAAATGATTGCATCTACCCAGTTGCATGGGCAGTTGTTGACAAGGAGAACTACCAAAATTAGATTTGGTTTCTATAATTGCTAGCTAAAGACATGGAGATAAGCAACTCACATCAATGGCCATTCATGAGTGACAGACAAAAGGTGAGACCTTCTGTTGTGAATCTATCTTCATGTGAATTGCCTTACATAGCTTTTGTTCTGTTCTTTTTCATGTAATTGTTGTCCTGTACTGCTTAGGTTTAATTATGTATGCATATTTCCACTGAACAGGGCCTTCTAAATGCAATTGAAGAAATTGTTTCTCACAGTAAACATAGGTTCTGTGTGAGACTATACACACAAACTTTAGAAAAACATTTAGAGGTAAAGGCCTTAAGAACCAGTTATGGGCATGTGCTAGAAGTAATTACATACATGCATATAACTTCGCCATGGAATCACTGAAAGACAAGTTACTAGATGCCTACAATTTCATGAAAAACATTGACCCTGTCCACTGGTCCAGGTCACACTTCAAATCTCAGTTCAAGTGTGACATGTTGGTTAATAATCTATGTGAGTGTTTCAATAGCTTGATTCTTGAAGCTAGGACCAAAGGCATTGTCACCCTCAATGAAAGTATCAGAACACAATTGATGGTGAGAATCCATAGAAAAAGGGGCTCCATGAAAACCTGCACCACAGAAAATTGTCCTAAGATTGTTAAGAAATTAGAGAATGCCAAAAAGCTAAGTTGATCCTGCAGGACAACCTTGTCAGGTGGTGACAAATACCAGGTTGTGAACTTAGATGGCCAGTTTATTGTTGATTCAAATGAGAAGACTTGCACATGCAGGAGTTGTCAATTAACAGGCATCCCTTGTTACCATGCCTGCTCAGTACTCTATTACAACCAAAAATATTCAGAAGATTACATAGATGACTACTTTAGGGTAAGCACTTTCCTGGCAACTTACAACAACATCCTGAACCCTACGCAAGATGCAAATTGCTGGCCAAAGAGCCCCCAAGATCCAATCATACCCCCAGAACCAGCAAACAAAAATAGGGGCAGGAAACCCATAATGAGAAAAAGGGATCCACTTGAAGAACCTGTAGGCTATTCAATGGGTAGGGTCACTAGGAAAGGGCACAAGAAGACTGCAGTGTTTGTGGAGCCATTGGACACAACAGAAGGTATCATGGCATTTAGGTGAGAGTGTTGATGCTGTTGTTTTTTAAGTTGTTGTGGGTCAAATTATTTTCATTACTTATTGACAAATGCAGATGTTGTGATTGTTGGGCATATAAAGGGGAGAAACCAAAGAACAACTGCTAGAGAACATAGTGAAGATGTACTCTTGGAGCTGTAAATTTAAATTTCTTTCTTCTTTTATTTTAAATCCTACTGTAGGTTGTAAGCAGTGTTTCTGGTTTTTCTGTTTTGATTTTTTTATTTCAAAATGATATGGATGACTCATACTCAATGCAGACAGTTGAGCCACAAGTTCTTGAAGATCATTTCAGAGAGGTGTGTCACTCTGGTATTATTCAATTGATGTAGTATTAACAAGATCTAATATATGCTCAATAAACATTTCAATATGCAGATGGAAGACAAACCTGTTGGGCCCAATGATGAAAATTCTGCAGGAATACAACAGCTCATCACCAAAAGCAAGGCAAGGAAGAGTTTGCCAGCAAGTGCACCTGCATTCAACACTGAAAAGGGGGGGGGGGGCGCAAATTAGCTCACAAAGACAAACTCAGTGAACCAGAAGGCAGCAATACCCAACTCCCCTCCAAATCATAGGCAATAAGGCATTTTTCACCCAGACCACCTGTGTTCAAGAATGTAGAAGCTAGGAGGCAACAACAAACACTGAAAATGGGGAGGGAAAAATAGCTCATCACCAAAAGCCAGGCAAGAAAAGGTTTGCCAGCAAGAGCACCTGCATTCAACACTGAAAGAGGGGAGGGAAAATTAGCTGATAAAGACAAACTCAATGAACCAGAAGGCAGCAATATCCAACTCCTCTCCAAATCACAGGTAAGAAAGCATTTTCCATCCAGACCACCTGTGTTGAAGAATGTGGAAGCAAGAACAGCTGTAGTCAACACTGAAGAGATGGAGAGCAATTTGTGAGTCAAAGAAAGTGGACCAGGAAAAAAAAAGAAAAAATTGGCTTCCACCAGGCCTTTGGGAGAGTAGTGCAGGTGGGAGACCATAAAGCAAGCTTCATAATGTTGCAGATGGGGGATTTTTTTAAATTTCTGCAGGCACCAGAGTGGGGACTACAGTAATGTTTTTGTGTTTGATGTTTTGTTTGCTCCCACCTAGCTCCCTTTGGGTTTTGTGTTTGATGTTTGTTTTTTTATGTTGGGGGGTGGGGGGATGTAGAATAAGGCAAGCATGTATCTGAATATTTTCCAGGAAAACTGCAAAGTAGTAAACTTGTATTCATTTATGTAGTTCAGTACTGCATTAACAAGATTATGTAAATCTCCAGGAAATTGTGTTATTGATAGTTCCGTTATGTAAACTTGTTATTAGTGATAGTTCAGTGATGTGAACTTGTTATTATTGATAGTTCAGTACTGCATAAACATAACAAATCTGCAGGAAATTTGCAGGTCATTTGCATAAGGATCTAAATTTAGATGGTTCTTCAGGAAATTTGCAGGAAACTTGAATTTAGCAGGATATTTGCTTAAGGTTCCATTAGATGGTCCTTCAGGGAAAACTACAAAGTTGTACACCTGTATTCATTTTCCAGGATTGCAAACTTATATTCATTTAGAATGCATTGTATTCATTTTTTAAACATGACAAATCTACAAAAGGTAAATGTGAAGAGGAATGTCAATTCAACATTTACATTAGGATTTAAACAGTGCATGTAAATTCCAAATTTTTATTCATTCCCAGATCTGATTTCTACGGAAAACATAAAAAATTTGAGAGAAAGATCAATGAATTTGTGCAACTACCAGTGATTCTCTCAACTGGACAACAATATGGGAATACAAAAAAAAAAACAAACAAACAAAAAACAAAACAAACACCCTTATACTACCCTCTTCTACTGCTCCCCCACTCCTTTTCTCCCTTACTCTTTATCTCCCCTTACAGTCTACACCAAGGGCTTCCTCTCGAGTATTCTCCAATGTAATTACCAGTTGTTTGAGCAGACCTCCCAGGTTTCTCCCAGCCTTCCCTATCTTTGTGATTCAAGGGCATGCTATCGAGGAAGAAGGTAATCAAATATGGCTATTAAGCTGGAGGTTGACGTGGTTAACTTGAGCTGAGGTGGACAACTGCTGACATGGCGCTGCCATAGTGGATTGAAAATTGAGCTAATTACAATAGGCGTATCATTTTCGGTAGCCACATTAGCAAGATTCGCCTAGAATTCCCCAAGTGACCTCCTTGTGAATTAAATTAATAATTAGTGATCAAAAAGAAACAAATTGAAATACAAGTACCAAAGTAAAAACTAGCCATATCACAATGTGATCCTAATAAATTTACCCTTTGTTCAACAGTTAGAATTGAGAGATTGAATTTATAAAAAAAATAAAAAATTGGATTTATTTACAAAAATTTGATGAAAAATATGAAAAAATATTTTGGGTACATTTGAAATTTTATGAAAAGAATGTCAAAAGAAAATTGTTTCAAGATTTATTTGTAAAATAGGTAGAAAATGTGAATTCTAACAACAGCAGATCTATATGCAAAATTTGATGAAACCATAAAAATGTGACAAACTTTGATTTATTTTCAAAATTTATAGAAAAATATGAAATGTGAGAATTTTGGATTAATATGTAAGATTTCTGAAAATTACATAAAAGAAAAAGAGTTTAAGAGTTTATTGATATAAATTATGAAAAACTTCTGAAAAAATGAATTAGTTTGGATCTAATGTGAAAAACATAGCATTTGAGGGTTGTTGGGATATCTTTTGAAGCCGTTGACCTACTCGGAATTCAAAGCATGAGTTAACTGCTCCCACTAACAGAGCTCCACTATTGTTTCTTGACACTCACAGTGATGTTAAAGCAGTGCTTAACTACCTTCTATGATGCTAAAGAAGTATTTAACAATTTTTTCGATGATTTTTTTTGTTGAGTCAAGCATACCAATGCTTTGAGCATATTACATTGTTTTTAAAAATCAGCTTTATTTGCCAACGATTTTTGAATCAAATTGGTACTTGAGTCCTGTGAGAACGTTTTTCAAGTGACGAAAATTCAAATTCATTAAAAAAATGTGTATGTTTGAGAACTGTGAGCATGAGCTGTGCGCGGATCTCACGAGCCGCGGTTGAGATGTAAGCACGTCCATGTCTCAGTTAATAATTTTGATCCTCGGAAAAAAAAAAATCAAATCAGTCTTATCTATTTTAATGTTTTCTATACATGTCAAATCAACAGCAAATACCAACCTTCCAAAATTCAAATGACAAATGATATGCCTCCCATAAGTATTACTTTTGGATCTTTTGTGATTCCCATTTCTCAACATCAAATGATAAAATTCAATCAACAAAGTAATCATAGATAACATATTATTCACATGAAAAGCAATTGCATGAGCAGCCACCATCATTGCAGTTTCTATTTGAACAACTCATCCATCACATAAACCAACAATATTCAAAGTAAAATTATTCAATCATTAAGCATTTACGAAAAATAGTTTCTATTATACAATTTTTTTTTATTATAGATTCAAATATAAATATAATTCTAAAAGTTGTGAAACATTCCAGCTGATAGCAATGAATATAGTAGTTAATTACATGAGAAAATTCTTTCAAATCTTCACCTAGCACATAAATAGATAATAACCACATATAGATATATATTAATTAAAAACACACGGTCTTCTATGAAATTACAACTGTAATACTATTATCTTATGCTGTGAGCTTGTAACTAATAAAGAAAACAACATGAGAATGATCTCTAATGTACGTGTCATTGAAAATTTTATTAGAAAAGGCCAAAACTTCTAATGCTTTAATAATTATTTTCAACTCTTATAATGAAAATAGTAAAAGCAAAGTTGATTTGTGGGAGAAATTTGATTAAAGTTCATTCATTTCAATAACTTCCAATCAAATGTAACATCTAAAACTATCAACATTGGCATTTGGGTCCCTCATGAGGACGTCTCACAAGTGGTGAGAGTTCGAATCCATGGGGTAGTGCACGTCTGAGTACTGTGAGAACGAACTGTAAGTGATCCCAGTGTCACGTGTGCGCGGGCCCTACAAACAACAGTCAAGGTATGCGCACGCCACTGTCTTTGTTTAGCTGGCCCATGAAGGGTTTTGCTCCTCTTGACAAAAAAAAAAATGTAACATCTAAAGCTGTTTTAGGATCTTGGTCTTCTACAATAAATTAAATTTGCTAGTTTTTATTTTATATTCAACTCAGTGTTCTCAACTGAGGTGGCAGACTTTTCAATGTAAATATACTATCTTCTGTTCACCGTTTGTATGTCTTTATACTTCGCATTCTTTGCTTGACTTGCAATTGTAACGAGGGTTTTGTTATAAAATTAAGTACATCTGCTTAAATGACGTTGTCTCTACGGAAACATTCACTTACGCTTGAACGATACGGTTTCCCGTTTAACATCCGACGTTTTTGTTTAAAACCAGCCATCTCTGTTTAACTACTAGACGTACCCGTTTAATTATCATTTTGTCTGCCCAACATGCAGTGACCATATCCAATGTTACTAGTCTCTATTTAACTTTCGCTGTTTCTGTTTAAATATCAACGCTTGACAATAAGCCAGATTTTCTCCCTCAAACGAAGTTGCATGACATTAACCAAGCTTTAACGGAAACCATATAACTTCTAACCAGAGTTAAAGAAAAAATACGTCTTAGTTTGCTAGTTTTTATTTTATATTCAACTCAGTGTTCTCGACTGAGGTGGCAGACTTTCCATATAATTATAACGAGGGTTTCGTTATAAAATTAAGTACATCTGCTTAAACGACGCTGTCACTACTGGACCATTCACTTACGCTTGAATGATAAGGTTTCCCGTTTAAATAACGTTCTCCGCTTACTTTTTAGAGTCTCCGTTTAACATTAGGTGTGTCTGGTTAAAATATTGTGTCTCTGATTAAAATTATTGAGTTGCAGCCGAAATACGTAAATTTTCAAATGAAGATAACAAGGTTGCATTTAACAGACATCATTAAGAAAATAACACAAAACAAGGGGTTCTTATTTTTCAAAATGAAAACAAAGGGGGGGGGGGGGTAAAACTATTAGTCATCCATTTTTGCCCCCTTCATAACTTGGAGCAGCTTCTCGACGTGGGCCCTTTGTTTTTTATTCCTTCTAGGTTTGCAGCAGTAAACACTTCCTTCGCAGCTAGCTCGTAGAGGAAGTCTTTGAAGAACCACTCCAACTCGTCGTTGCTGGAGTAATGTGGAGGGGAGGAAGGCCCTGCTGGAGTACGAGTGGCAGCAGCAGCGGCGGCGGATGGCGCAGCGGGAGCAGCGGGGTACAAATCGGGGGACGGAGTAGCTCTGTCCTTCCCACTGGACGGGGAACATAGCTGCTTTAACGCGAACTCGGCAGCAAGGTTTTGGGCCTGTTTGAAACTTGTCGCAGGCTCAGCACTGGAGAAGGAGGTACCTGTGACCGATATCATCATCAGAAAGACGGGGCTGTGGTCGGGGCCTTCCCTGACGGTGGAGTACTCGGGCGAGGGCAATCGCTTCTTCTGGCAGAGCTCATTGAGGAGAGGCTTATACATTGTTTTCGTTCTGGATATGTCTGGATGTTTAACTCCGTCTCAACGTCTTATTTAAATAGAAATCTCAATCGTTGGCGTTTGAATTCAATTGCCATCGGTTATCGATGAGGTGACATCTGACGTTTCGAATTCAAATATCAAATTAACGTGAGTAATTAGTAATATATTTCCAAGGAGGGAGTACTCCACTTAAGTTTTCTTCCAGCCATTAATTTAAATTCAATTTATTCTTTTCCAATAACATCGCCACAGCATAATTACGTACCTGTGTTAGTCCAATGGTTGTACTCTTGTGTAACTGATTTAAATTGTTTAAATGTTAACTGTATTGCTTAAATATCAGGTACTCTGTTTAAAACCATGCTTCTCTGCGTAATAAACCCCGTCTCCATTTAACCTCAGTTGTCACACCCGTAGATAATACCCGTTTACGTTTAACATTCGGTGACCCCATTCAAGTTACAAAGAACGAGAATTAAATTGCTAAGTCATCTGTTTAAATATAAAAAGTAAACACGCAAAACTTATTTGTTCCCTTTAAGAATTGTTCGCCTACAACGCCTACTCGAACACAATTTCATTACAAGATTCTGAATGCCTACCAACACTTCAGTTCAAACGAAACCGTGCAATTTTTAATCAAGAGAACTACTTCTTACACGATAACTTCAAATACAATGAGAACTCCGTTTGTAAACAGTCCTCACATGTAATTAAATATCGATTCTGATAATTAAATAATAATTAACATATCAAACTAGAAATGAAGCTCTCAATGTTTAAAAACAGGGGTCACTTGCAATACCTACTCTGCGACAGTTTCATTGCAGGATGTACTATTTAAACAGGTATGTTCTGATGAAGCACTGTTCGAATAAACGACTATGTTTCCATTTTCACATTCCGTGAATAAGGTGAAATATGAATGAATCCCAAAATGAAGTGGTCTATGTTTAAATTACGGACACCAGCAATGGGCGTCGCTCATCTGAAAGTAAAGTATGCTGCCTGCATACTGTTGTTCATGTAACGGCTATATTTTTTAATACTTCTCATTCCTTGCAGCAATGTTCGATTGTAATCGTTTAAGTTTTAGTTATCCTATGTAAAATAAAGTGCTATCTTTTTAAATATTTGCGTCACCGTTTAGAAAATATGATTCACGTTTGATTTACGGTGTCTCCGTTTAAATATGTGTGTTACCCGTTAAGCAAAATAGTTACCGTTTAACATCGGGAACCTCCGTTTAAATATATACGTCCCTGTTTAAATAGCAAACGTTTACACTGAAACAAATGTCTTTCCCTTCATAAATTATTCATTCACAATGCTGTTAGTCGGCGACGGTTTCATTGCAGGATCTTCGATTGTGCCCGGACGCGTGGCAACGACTGCAATGTAACTCGCGGACCTCAAATGCTTGGGACTCGATGCTCCTTCGTCTAGGACACCCAGGTTGCCTTCTCGTCACAGTTGACCGCAAACGCAGATCGCGATTTTTTTCCGTAGGCCGCTCATTGTCGGGTATGGGGAATATGGCTTTTTTATACGCCAGCTTGTAAGTGTCAATGGTGAAGTAGCCGCTTATAAAACGATGGACGTTGGTGTCTATCTGCATTATTGCAGCGCAAGCGTGTTTGCACGAGATACCAAAAACTTGCCATCTACGACACGAGCAAATTATAGTGGCAAGATCTACAGAGTTGCTGCACTGGTTAATCACTTCGTAACGATCATCGACACAACGACCAACGTGAATACTTCGGCTGTCCTCAACAAGCGCCTCAACCTTCGAATGTATGTCCGGGCATAAGTAGGTCTCTCATTTGTTCGCTTGCTCACGGCGAGTGCATAACATGCACATCAACTTGAACCTGCACAACGAAGATCATAAATTTCGAAGAAATTAAAGTGAAGATATTGATACTTAAACAGAAAGTCATATTTTTAAACAGTATTATAAAAAACTAAACGGTAATCCAGAAACTAAACGGTAAACGCAGACAATGATATTCAAACACGTATGGGGTATTTCAAATACAGACAATGTTTGTTAAATGATAAAGCAAAAGTTTAAGCGGTATATGTGATCAACAGTCGAATACCTTATCGCGTCGACCATTTTCTTCACCGGCAAATGACGAGCTTCTTTGATCCACGCATTGAATGACTCCGCGACATTCGAATACATCTCCCCCCAGTGTTCACCTTTGAACAGATAATTCGACCAATGTACCATGTCCGACTTATGAATCAACCACTGATAGGCTTCGGGTGATGCGGCCTGCAGTTCATTGACGGTGTCATCGAATTCTTTAACCGTCGATGCCCACGCAATACGAAAGTATATAGATTAGCACTCCTCCCTCAATCCCTTCCCAAGTCTGACATTGGCTTTCATAAAATTGGCCTCCAAGTGTCGAAGGCAGTACACATGTGGGGATGAAGGGAAGACTATAGCAATAGCGTTGACCTGTCCGACACGAATGTAATTATCTCTTCGTAATCTCCGTCGTCGTATAAAGCATCACCTAACTTGGAAATGAACCACGTCCAATTGCCGCCGGTCTCGTTGTCGACAATAGCGAAGGTGACATGGAAGAAGCCATTGTTCCCATCTTTTCCAGCGGCACCCAACAGAGTACCCCGGTACTTTCCCAGGAGGTGCGTACCATCAAGAAACTGCAGCGGCCTGCATGCCAGCTTGAATCCCAAAATGCACGCACTGAAAGAGAAGAACGCACTCTTAAACCGCTCACCGTCTCTATCCACAAATGCAATGCTGCCGGGGTTCGTCTCAACCACCTTATTGACGTACCAAAGCAACAAATCGTAGCTGGAGACATCGCTGCCGTCGAGGGTCACCCGGGCATGTTCTTTTCCCAACCAAGCCTGCTTGTATGGAATGTGCACACAATGCTCCCACAACATGTCCTTCTGAATGTCGATGGCCTTGTACAATGGCTGGTCCTTGAGCTTCTGGATCACTCGTGCGCTTTCCCATTTTTTGGACGCTTTCGGGTGTAACGCCGAGCCAATTCCACCGCTGCAAGTGTGTGACAGGTCCATTGTCTTGATTCTGAATGTATTTCTGTTATATTCCTTTGATGCGTGAACGCGCCATTCACAACCACTGGCAGTGCATTCGATATTGACCAGGTGTTTTTCGTTCTTTACAAATTTGAAGTCAAAATTCCGTTTGATGGCAAAATTTCGAAGTGCGTCTCTGAAATGTTCAATGCCTTGAAAACGTTGTCCGACATCTAACGACAGCATTTCAGGTTGTTCTGACGAGGAAAGTACGCATGCAAGACCGTCAGGGTCGCCATGAGGTGGAACAAAAGCGCTCCCAGATTCCGAATTCCTGCCAACACTTCAGTTCAAACCAAAACGATCAGGATTTAAGCATAAACTCCATTTTGTTAAACGGTAACTACAAATTGTAAACGTTAAAAGTGATATTTAAACAGATACTCCATAATGTAAATGGTAGAGAAAAAGTTTAAACAGTAACGTGAGAACTTATACGGTGAAATCCAATATTAAACGGTAACTTGTCTAACTTAAACAGAGAAGGGAATTACTAACGAATACCTAATATATACAACTACATAACTGTCTGGGACTAACACATTACCACGAGAAGATCTCGTTTTCAGTAGGATGCGATGACACGCCATCCGTCTCGACAACAAGATCAACTACACCGCCTTTTAAGATGGAGAAAACATGACACATGCGCTGGAAGTCGATCTCGTTCTCTATCGAGCAAACTGTATTATGTCCATCGGGTGTGATAAACTTCACCCTCACACGGGAAGTATCGAGACCCCATCTCTAACATATCTCAGCTAACACTGACTCCCAAGTAGTCAGCGCCATGAACATGAGCACTCGTCCCTCCCCGTGCAATAGCACAAAAACTCTCCATAATATCGGCGAACGGGTAGACCTCAGATGCAAAAGAGAAGAAGAAGAAGAAGATGTAATTCGCCTTCTAAACTCTCTTTCACAAAAAAACCATCATGAAAGGAAAAAAAAACACCCACAATTGTGTGCATTATGGGCGGACATGACGTGATGTGATCGGGCGGGTTTTTTTCCCACCATTTCCAAAGGCAAAAATGGAATTTCATACCAAAGACACATTTAAAGTGACGGGTAGGAGGTAGAAGGGAATTAAACTATAACGGAGGGACTGTCCGGGGTGTGCAAAAGTTGGAGGGGGTTTTTAGGAAGTTTTGAAATTCGCGAGGGATGAACAGTAATTTTCCCTATTTTTTATTAATCATGACCAAAAATATATCGATGCTATAAATGGAGAACACACACTTGCATAAGTTCCAACTAGTCGACAAATACCTTATTGTAGGAAAAAAAAAGAAAACCAATGCCAATGCAAAACATTATGTGCGCATGTCCATTTGATATACGATTTACTTATGTAAGTGTGATATATACATGAAGGTTCAGTTAATCATTCTCAAGTTTTTATTAAATGCATATCTAATATATATAAATAATTTTCTTATGACTCTAACAGGTAAGTTCTAGCTCATATATTAAAGTTGAATTTCATTATGTTGGAAAAAAAAATTATTGTCTTAATGACTCTCCTCTAGATACACAAATATGCCTAGTTCTTTTATCACCTTATCATTGAGAGAGGTACCATTTTAGATCATTTGAGCAATTATAAAAGTGAAGGAAGACATCCAACTCGTCTATAAGTTATATGCAACTGCATCAAGAGGTGTTTTTGAGTTTTGAAAACTTAATTCCCTATTTTAAAAGCTATATATGCTGCTATATAGCTTACGCATGCAACGCTATATTATAATTGCTTGTTGCAGTATATAATTTTATTTGATCACACAAAATAAGAGATCCTTGATGTTTGAAGAATTAAAAATAGATAATTTTATAATTTATGGAGAAAATGAAATCTTGGGAGCATAAATACCACAAAATCATATGGAAGATAATGTTACACGAACTCAGTTTGCAACAAATGACTTATGTTAGAGATAAAATTATCAAATGGTACAATTTGAGTATTTTAAAACTTTTGTTTATGTTATTAAAGGGAGTTATGCTTTTGATGGATAGTACTTCGCGAGGAGAGTCGATGAGGGAGAATAAATCAAAGCAAATATAATTTATATGAAGAAAAATTTCGCATACAATACCAATTGTAGATTTTTATTTTTGTTAATATAACTAAGAAAACCAATATAAAAATAAAATTTGATCAAAATAATGAAAATAGAAATTTGAGAAAAAAGTCAACATCATATACTAACTCTGCCGGACGCAGCGGTAGGGCGACGGCGGTACGCAGCGGCAGGGCAAGGCGGCGGAGCGGCAGCAGTGGCAGCGGCTGTGGAGCGATGGAGGCGGGGCGGCGTGCATGCGGCAGCTCGTGGAGCGGTGGAGGCGGGGCGGCGGTTGTGGAGCGGCCGAGGCGGGCGGCGGCTGTGTGGAGCGGTGGAGGCGGGGCGGCGGTTGTGGAGCGGGCCGAGGGGCGGCGGCGTGTGGCGGGCTGTGGAGCGGTGGAGCTTGGAGTGGCTGGGCGCGGACTGGGAGAGGCGGCAGCGGCAGGGCGAGGCTGTGGAGAGGAGGGAGTGTGGGGCTCGGGGCTTGGCTCGGAGAGATGGGCGGAGAGGTGAGGCGGCAGGAGCTGGGAAGGTGCGCGGCGGTGAAGGTTGGGAGCTGGGCGGCGATGGGGGGCTGGGAGGCGGCGATGGGGAGCTGGGCGGCCGGGGAGGCTGGGAGCAACGGGGGGTTGGTTGTGGAGGCTGGGGAGGAGGCTGCCGGAGTTCAGACGAGATGAACGGAGGCTGCCGGCATTATTACCGGAGTAATCTAGCTATCTGATACCATGTAAGAGGGAATGATCAATTGTATTGATAAGAATGATTACAAATATATAGGAAGAAAGAAAGAGTATACGTATATATATACATATAATACATGTATGTACAATAAACCCTAACATAACCAAACATCTTTTGTATTTTCAATTTTTAAAATGTGCCACAACTTGTGCATCCAAACATTTTGTTTTGTTTAAAAAACAAAATGATAATATAACATAAAACAAAAACCAAAAAAAAAAGTCAAACAAAACCAAAAAAACTAAATAAAAAAAACAAAAAAGCAATGCCTAACAACACCATAGATAATTAAAATTTAATTTGTGCTCTACTGTTTTTGGCTTGTCAATCCTAATTAAGGCGGGACGAGAATGAAAGACCCCATAAGTCTATTTATTTATTTGTATGCAAATTCCAAATTCTTATCGAAATGATGACTTTTAGAACTCTATACAAGAGATGGGCATGGGTTTGATAACCATACCCATCGGGTCCGATTCATTCAAATCTTGATCCAAACCATGCCCAGGGTTTTTTAGATAAACCTCTTAAGGATTTTTGGTGGACCGGGTTGACCTGAGGGTGACCCGAGCTCTATTTAGATTGAGCCAGACGACCGATTTGCGAGTTAACCCAGGGTTTTTTAGATAAAAATAATTTTAAAAATGCAAAAAAAAAAAGTTTGGGTTAAATTGCTCAACCCTTGTGACCTTGGTGGTCAACTCGCCAAGTCATGGGTTGGGAAAATTAACCTGTAACTGGATCTACTATAGTGGTATTAGTTATTGATTTTTGGCCCAGCCCGCTGGGTCATTGATCCTATGATTTTTTTTGTGTAAGACGAGGCTAAAATTTGTGATTTGTCAATCTCTACTCTGGACAACTCTTTCTCACAAAACAAATCGTTATTAAATAAAAAAACAATAAAAATAAAATAAAATGTGAGACAAAAACTTCCCAATTTTCAATGGATATAGTAAACTTTTAATTTTTTTAAACTACCTAATGAGACAATAGATTTCAAAATTATACCGCCATGAGCTCTTGGTGGCAACCTATTTAAGCCTTTTAATCTTTGCAAGCTCACACAGAAGTAACGGTTACCTCACTTTGGTAGCCTTGGTTCGCCGCTAAATAAAAATGACCTTTCCAACTAGCATAAAATGCCACAAAGACACAAAAAAAAAAAAAAAAAAAAAAAAATTGTATACTTAAAAAATTTTGTAACAATAAAATTATTCAGGATATGGACTTTTTTTAATATAATGGAAAATTTTCAAAGGCATCATGGTTTTTAACAAATTTGTCAAGAACCTCCAAGTCATGTTCTATGGCCTACAAATCCAATACACATGCGTGATAATTTCAGTTTGTACAACATCAGCCATAAATGCCATCAATTTCACATTATCTTCAAATTTGTACCCATTCCACATTATCTTTTAAATTTAAATCTGAAGTTTGGTTAATATGGGACCATTTGGGTCATTGTCTTTTAAAATACTAATTTATATTTACTAAAGTTGCTTATTTTTTAAAATAATTAAAAAAAAATTATATTTAAACCGCTGCATAATTAACTTGTGTGTATGGTTGTTGAAACACTTCTAAAATAATATGTTATCACTATATGCAAATTCTACTTATACTCAAAATAATTAAATTCTTTTGAAACTCAGTCTATAGAAACATACTGTAAATTTGAATAAAATTTTGTTATTTATATGCAAACTAGCTATTTGATCCATAAAAGCTCTAATTTGTCCGATAATTAAGCAAATACAAATTTCAAAACACAAATAACGGGTTATATGGCAATAAAATTTTAATAATTATCCAACCAATGCTTGAAAACTAGTTTGGGTACATAGGCCTAAATTCTTATGCGAAACAAGTAAAAAATTTAAAAACACAATTGGAAGTTATGTGAGTATAAAATCTCATTAAGTGTCCAATTAAAGCTTGAAAACTAGTTTGTTATCAGCAGGGCCGGTCTTAGCTCAAATGACGCCTTAGGAAAAATTATAAAAAACTAAAATAATTTTTATTAAATAACAAATTATATGATAAAAATAAAACATATAGGTTACAAAATAAGCTAAAGTTTAACATTTAAGAAAAAGTAATGCTATACGACACAAAAATATTTCATGAAGTCATCACAACACTAACGTGGCAACTTGTCTTCTCTCTCCTAGTCAATATAAATTTTAAGAAATAAATAGACTCTAATTTCAAGGCTTTCACTTTTTTCAAACCTTAATTTCACGTCCGTCAGCGTCTTAGCGTCATTGCTCATCCGCTACTTGTTGCTAGCCCCGTTACCCGCACAGCCCCCACTTGTCGCCAACCTCCCATTAACCGCCACAGTCAATCGTCAACCAACAACCTTTGATCATCAACCACTGTAGGTCAATCGTCAACTTACAATTGTTGCCCATCCACCGATGCTGGCAGCCTATTAACCAACACCGGTCGCCCATTAATCGACTTCTATCCCCCATCAACCAACAACCACAGTCATCACCATCCTCGTCTTCACACAATCATTAAACTAGCTCCTTCTTCTTCACGCCCGCTGTTTGCCGCCCGCTGCCCGTCAACCGTCACTGATAGCCAGTCAACCAATGACTATCGCCTGTCCACCGACACAGGTAGCTTATCAACCACTACCCATCCGCCGATAACACACTTTCTTTAGTTTTAAAATTGTTAATACTAGTCATGATTGAATTTAAGATGTAATGCATGCTTTTGCATCGCATTTGGTTTTCAATCCTGGAAAAAATTGGTGGAGCTATAAATAAGGGGATATAAGGTTTTCTACTACCATGCTAGTGTTTAATTTCTGAAGTTTTCAACCCACTCATATTAGTTGTTATGTTGTTAACATGCTAGTGTTGTGAGGCAGAGATGATGTTGTAGTTTTGTTTAGTGTGTGAGGTGTGTCTATAAAAATTATTTTTAATCCATTTCTAAAATTTTTGTTATCTGTCTATCATCATATCTAAATTGAGATCAATATGGAATATTTAGAAGTTGGGATTATCTAAAAGGGACAAAACAGAAGTTCAATCTTCTAGTTTAGAACTATTAGACATAGAAAAATTGGCACAACTAGAATTATTTGAAAAAGTTGTTTCAAAAGACGCTACGGTGCTTACTTCTGAAGAAGTTTACAATTTGTATGTTGAGTATGCACATCAAGAAGTGTTTGGTATCACAAAAAAAAGTTCAATATTGGGTGATGATGAAAAATTGAAATATTGCACACTTGCATGTGTAAGAAGCGGCAAACAAATATCGACAGCAAAAAGCTCTTTCAACCCAAGGCTATCTACAAAAGTTAATTGTCCGGCCAACATGAATATTGTTGTGGGCAATGATGGACATTTACCATTTCTAGTGTTCACTTAAAACATAATCATGCACTTAGCCCACAAAAGTCTCTTTTTCAAAAATGCAATAATAAAATGGATACGTATATCAAAATAAGACTTGAATTAAATGATCAAGCAAGAATACGTTTAAGCAAAAATTTCCATTCATTGGCTGTTGAAAGTGGGAGATATGAAAATTTGACATATAGTGAGAAAGATTGTTGAAACTATATTGCAAAAGCAAAGCTATTTAGGGCCTGTTTATTCGGAAGTGATTTTCTGAAGTAGTGAAATCCTGGAAGTAGCACTTCAGTGGAAGCGTATAATTCAGTTGGAGGTGCAGACTTCTGTGTGTTTGATTATTACTGGAAGTGTCATATCAGTAATCACTTCCAGTGTTTGGTTGGTTGAAGTAAAATCTGAAAGTTATCAATTCAATAGTTTATGTGGGGGGGAGGGCATGGTTACCCCTTCTAATTTGTATGATTAATTTATATTTTGGAAAATAACTCTTTATTTACTAATTTATATGATTAATTTATATTTAGAAAAATAACTCTTTATTTATTTATTTTTTAAACATGAACTACATCTCGTTTAGGTTATACTTGACATTGTCGGATGTTATTGATTAAACTTTTTTTATTAAATTTGTAATTTTTTTTTAAGGATGAACAAGTGGTTTTTTTTTTTTTGCACAATTTGCAATTGATGATGAAATTTAATTTATGGCAATTATTAAAAAATAATCTTTCAACAACAAGCCATTGTCTTTAATATGTGATGATGACCAATAGTTCGATATTTTTAATATGTCTTCCTACAACATAAGAATTTAACACTTTCTTTTCTTTCTAATGGTAGGATGCTACTAAAATGTTTTATTATTAAATTTGTAATTTTTTCTGAAGGATGAACAAGTGGTTTTTTTTATGTCCAATTTGCAGTTGTATAATGAAATTTAATTTATGGAAATTATAAAAAAAATCTTTTAACAACAAGTAATTGTCTTTAATATTTGATGATGACCAATAGTTCGATATTTTTAATATGTCCCCCTACAACATAAGAATTTTACACTTTCGTTTCTTTCTAATGCCCAATCTGCATTACAAAATTTAGTTGTGGCGTATATGGGAAAATTTTTTCTAAAATTGGAGTAAAGGGTGTGGTTCACGTATATGGGAAAATTAAAAAAAACTGATTTAATTCAACATGTATAGCTTCATCATAATTAATTAGAAGACCCCATAAACGACCTAGATGCAGACACACGTATTAAACAAAAAAGAATACGAAACAAATAATCATCAGCTTTCACCAAGTGTCCACATCACAACACAAACACGAAATAAACAATTTATGTACATTGTATAACTTGTAGAATAACAAGAGAAGTCCACATTACAAGAGAAGCTTTCACCATAGGAACAAATAAACCCCATTTAAAAATACATGAACCTGCACAGTACATTGTTAACCTATAAGAACCACAAATGCCTAACTACATTTACAAATTACACATGCCTGCAGTTAAAAGAATCACACATTAGCAAGTTGAAGAAATTACAAACACCCTTCTACATTGACAAATTAGAAATGCCCAACTACATTGTCATCCCATAAGAATCACACATGGCTGCAGTTGAAGAAAGCTTGACACCCAATGCCACAAATGCACTCCACCATCAGCAACATGGCTCAGGTCACATTGAAATATAGAATTGCACATCATTGGCCCAAATTGACACCATTTCTGCTACCAATTTCGACATAGACACACTCACAAAGAAAATAATTTGCACACACACACACAGTTTCCAGCATCACCATTATTAGGTAGGCTTCGAGAAAAACCAAGTCAACCGACTATAGGGAGAGAATGCAACATTGCCCCAAGTTGCTTCCTGGTTGCAAAAGGAGGGGTCACGCCTCATAATTGCCTCGCCAGTGCAACTGAAGGTGACAAAAAAGGTCAAACAAATCAAGCATCTCAACGTACGGAAAAAACGCAAAACCTGAAAAAATATATAACCTGACCAAATGACATAACAAAAAAGGACTCTCAAAAAGAAGAAAACAAAGTAATCAGCTCATTATAAATGACCAGCAAAGATGGTTCTCAACAGAAATGGTTTTCAGCATGCACGTAGCTGCAAAGAAAAGGGTTCTAAGCCCTTTCATTGCCTCGCCAGCGCATTGCACCAAAATGTCAATGCCTCAGTGCCAAAGATTCAGTATTGTACTCATCATTGCCATGTGAATATCACCTACAACAACAAATACAACAAGCAGAAATGACATGTCAGGTACATAAGAGCAAAAAATAGTAAACAACCACACCCAAATAATTATCCTAGTACTGTGAACTAAATAAACATGATGACAACCAAATTGCATGCCTAGATGCAGTACATGACAATAAAGCGTAACAAGTTCACAAAATGCAGATGATGGTAGACAACACATGCATCAAGTTCATAGCAACATAAAAAAGGGAAAATGCAAGTCACTACTTAGTACGCTAAATGTAAAGTACGAAGATCATAATAACCATCAGCAAGAAGGATCACTCCATCCTGGACAGGAACCTACGCACCCATTTCTTTCTCAACACCAACTTCCTCACCCCGAAACCCTTAGCTTCGGATTCACGGCATTGCAAATAATCCAATACCTGTACAAGTTGATGCTCCTCGTATCCATCAATCTCCATCATTCTCTCATATAGAGTATCCATCCAGTGGACTGGATTCCTAATTGCACTTGCCATTTCATTTACGGCTGTGATTAGGTCCGACATCGTCGATGACGTAGATCGACCCCTGTTTGAATGGGTTGATGTAGTAGGCGACGAAGTGGCCGGACTACTAGTAAAGGATGAGGCGGGTTGTCATTGCCTTCTTCATCGCTAATGTCATTAACGGGGGCTGACTCGACATTATTATTGTTTGCGTTATCATTTTCAGGGTTCTCACCGAATTCTGAAAACAATGACGTCACATATGTCCATGTTGCGTTGTCTTCACCACAAATCACCCTAAGTCCTTCGGAGTTGTCGATAGGCTTGTTAATAAAGGGTCTCACTGCAAAATGTGCCTACAGTAATACATGTGAAAATTGTAGGCAACATTCTTTTACAAATCAGCGAGTAATACTTTAATTTTACACGTATGTCATGATAACTTGCTAAGAGTACCTCAGCGTATGTGACAGCCACTATTGGGTCGAGTGTGATCATTTTCAGTTTATCGTCCCAGCCAGCACCACTCAAGTCTTATAGTGGTTTTTGACGGTGTCGGCAGTGAAACTTATGCCAAACCTTGCATTGACGACGGTGGTAGCGTGGCCGAAGGCAGCCCGTTTGAAGGACTTGCAGCACTTAAGACCCCTCCTTGCTTGTTCCACCAAAACTAGAATTAGGAGGTTGTTGAAGTCTGGTGTTCCACGCTTGCCTAAAGTGGTCTTCGATGTAGACCCCTCGCAGACAAAATTTTCACTTTCTATGATCCTTCAAACGTGAAACAAATTGTGAACGAGAAAATTATTTATGTAGAATGGAATAGACATAGAGAAAATGTTGTAGCCAAAAGAAGCGTTTTGTAGGAAATAAGCAAAAGACAAAGCAATCATAAAGAAAAGGAACAGTATGTTTGACAAACGGGTACATCACGCATTTATGCCGACTAGGGTAGGCCAATGTAATGGTCCCACATGTTAGAAGCTATTTGGTCCCTTAACTTCACCCATTGTCTATTTTCTTCTCGTTGTTCTCATAGCGAACGGCTTTGAGATGGCATAAGTTGCTCATCCTCTTGCGTGCTACTATCATGTAAGATTGTATCCATCGTGTCAACAGTTGCTATGTAATTGTGCACAACACAACATGTAAGTACCAATTTAACTTGGGTCTTGAAAGGGAAAAAGGGACGTGATGTTAGGATCTTGAAACAATTCTTAAAGATGCCGAATGCGCGCTCAGTCCTTGATCGTAACATTGAATGCCGGAGATTGAATAATTCTCTCGGATTCGTCAGCAACCTTCCACTATGCTCTTTCAAATGGTATCTTACTCCTCGGTATGGAGCTATGAAACCATTCATGGTTGTGTACCCAACATCTACCAAGTAGTACTTCCCTAATAGAAGCAAAAACAGGTATTGCATCATTAGTGTTAACGATTCCAACGGATAAGGATGGTTTAACTACCTTTTATAATCTTCAGGTTGTGGACGTGAAAGTGCATCCCTCAAAACAGTGAAGCCATTTGCAGATCCCTCCCAACCGGCCAGGACGTATGTGAACTTTAGATCCGGGTTCACCACGGACAAGACATTCGAGTAGGGCCTTTTCTACCATGGAAAAGTGGCACTTCGTGCGCGGGGACTATTGCATCATTGTGTGTGCCGTCTAGGAGTCCAATGCAATCCTACATGGCATTCATACATTATTGAGTTCTAACCTGGATGTCCAACACACATATATGTTATCTACTTCAGCTATGAACTTACTTTGAAGAAAGGATACCAACTCTGGTTATTCTCCATGTCAGGGTGACAACTGCTAGATGGAGGCTTGACGAAGTCATCACGTACCGCACAAATGGCTCGAATTACGTCGTTGAAATACCGACTAATCGTTTGCCCGATTGGAGGAACTCGAAACGCATAGTTCAATTCTTGGTATTATGGCCGACAATGTGCAAGAAAATCATGAGTTGTTTTTCAATAGACACATGTCGTGAATTGAGGAGGAGGTGCCTATCGCGCATAATTTGGGACAAATGCATGAAAGGGCCTCCATCCATCCTAAGATAGCTCACGCAGTAGTCCCGCTCACTCCTCAAAATGAGTTCCATATGCTTCTTCTTGGTGAGGTCCCGATATAATAATGGCTCTACATATCTCCTAAGCCTACCCAATTGGGATCTTCATCTACATATGCAATGACAATGAACATTGTGGTAAAAGCTGCGATGAGAGTTCTCGTGCGCTCGCACATTGTCCAACTATTCATCTACACAATCCTTCAATTAGTACTAAGAGACGAACAAGAATAACATAAAGTTGCTAGACATAAATTAAATAAGAAAATAATTTGCCAAATTCAATTTCGTGAGATTTGAAAGCTTCGAGGACTTGGCAAGCATGTACCTTGAATAAGTAGCCAAACCAAAAGGCGTAGGTACAAAATAAAAAAGAGAAAGTTTGCTAAAGATTGTGAAAGCTTAACAACATGGATTCAGTAAGAATGAGAATAACTTTATTTGAACCACAACTCGTTTCTTCTTCACCAATTTTCATATGCAAATATTTAGTTGTCCATCGAATGAATGACAATTCAAAGTCAAATTGAAAGCAAAAGAGGCAAGTCATTCAGAGTTAATACTCAAAAGAACATAGCAATGAACCATACTATCATGCGTCAGATTTGGAAAATTCATGCCCTAGACAAATCTTTAATGGCCCATGTAATTAATAGTTAGGTGTAGATCTAACCAACACTAACCACAAATAAGAATTTTGGTTCCAAAATCCAAAATGTCAAATAGAATTTTTATAGGAATTGCTTCATTTGTAAAGACATCGAGATAGAAAAAGCTTAACACACCCAATGGTCGCATATTGCTTTTCAAAAGCATTACCAAAAGATATAACCTCTATTGTGCAACCAGATTATAAACTCAACTACTATCAACATGTACATGTACTAGAAAGAAACATGGGAAATCTAAAATAGTGAAACAAACCTCATTCCAAAGAATGTGAAGCTTTAGGGGAAAAAACAATTACGCTTTCAGTGGTCAGAAATATTAAAGTAGAAATTATAAAAGAGGAACATTGTTAGCACCACAAATATTACAAATAAATACACCAACTACGGCCAACTTTCAAGAATAGCATGCTATGCATCATTGGTAGCTGACCATGCCAATATAATAGAAATCTCAACTACTGTCAATATGTACATGTACTACAAAGAAACATGAGCAAACAAAAATAATGAAACAAACCTCATTGTAAAGCTTTAGGGGATGAAAAACAATTACCCTTTCAGTGGGCAGAAATATCAAAGTAGAAATTATAAAAGAGAAATATTGTTAGCACCACATATATTACAAATAAATGCACCAAGCAGGGCTAACTTTGAAGAATACCTTAAAATGCATGATTGGCAGCTGACCATGCCAATATAAAGAAAAATACACTATGTTTGTTGCTACAATGGACAGAACCAGTACTCCCAAGAGGAAATATAGAAGCATGCCATTTCTATGAAATATTTAGAGTATCCATGTTTGAAGGTTAGTGGACAGAAATAAAGCATAATGCAACAAAACCAAACAACAACAAGTAGTTTTATCAAAGCAGATTTATTTGAACAAAACAAAAAACAACTTAGCTTTAAATGGAGAATGTTTGCTTACTCATTTAGAATGAAGACCTGGATTCAAGAGGCATGAGAAATAGTATGCTACATATCCTTCAATAAGTAATCACATAAAAACATGCTTGCTAGTAGCACAATTGATAGAAATAATAAATTTTAAAAAGAATTGGAGTTAAACCAATAGGAATGTGATTGTTCGAAAAAGTGGGTTTGTAAAAGATAATTCAAGTCCTATCAATATTAAGACAACACACATTCTTATATGATCACATTATGATCTATATGTATAAATGAGTCTAATCATCCAAGAAAGCTCGTGGAAATCATTAAATAAATAAGGGTAAAAGGAGCATGTCAACAACTAATATCAAAGTTTGCAATCTAATAAGGATGAAAGATCACCTTGAGGTCTTTTCCGGAGAAGAGGATGGTGGTCTTACGAGCTCAACAGGTGGAAGAAATTCTGATACAATTTCGTCCCCGTTGTCTCTCCTAGAAGGTAATAAACACAATCATTCAAAGTAATTTGGAAAAAGAAAAAAGACGGAAGGGATCGGATGCCTTATCGCACAAGGAAATGGTAATCAGAGCAATGATTCAAAGGTCTAGTCTAGTGTATCTGAAAACAACAATATGGGACAAAGAGCTAGGATTTAGGTCAACAAGAAAAAGGCTAGTGGGATCGGATGCCTTACCGCACTTCAACAATTGATCGTTGGAGATTCCCGTTTCAGATTGGTAGAACAGTGATAGCGTTGTGTAGATGTCGGGGAATGGAAAGCAAATTGGTGGTTGGGAAACCTACAAGAAGAACAACTACAACAAGTGCAAGAAGAAAAAGAGAAGAGGAGGGGATTGGTAGAGTGATGAGCGGACTATTTCCACGCCAAGGAGAAGAAAGGAGATAGGCTGCCGAAAACCCTACAAAAAGACGAGCAAGAAGAAGAAGATAAGGGATAATAGGTTGCTGGTGAGGTCACGGGGAGGGAGGTCTTCACAAAACCCTCACACCGACCCAATCGGTTGAAGGAGATATTCGGTGAAGCGAGCAGGCTGTGGAGACGCCAAGGAGATCCTTCGTGGTTAGCAACCAAAAACCCTAGAAGAAGAAGAACACAAAGATCACGGGTGTTCTGTGAGGTCACGGGAGAGAGGGGGTGTTGTAAACACCCCCACGTGCATTGGGAGGCTGAAGTTGGACCTCGGCCAAGTCAGCGAAATTCGCGGAAGTCTGACTTCGGCCAATTTTTTGCCGAAGTCAAAACGCCAAAGTGGAGCCTGTAGGAAGTGGCGCATCACGACTTCGGCAACCTACTTCAACCGAAACGAATGGTTGGAACTCAAACTGAACTCACCACTTCGGCCACTTCGCCATCAAACCCAGTCAAACAAACAGGCCCTTAGACTTGGAGTTGTTGATGCTGAGGCTCTTGGAAACTACTTCTCTTGAATGCAACAAAGAGATTCAAATTTTTTTTCACTTGATTGATATGAATGAGGAAGGTCAGTTGAGAAATGTATTTTGGGCAAATGCAAGGCCTATAGCCGGATATGAAGCTTTTAGTGATGTTATCTCTTTTTATACAATATACTTAATGAATAAGTAAGATATGTCTTCTGCTCCGTTTGTTTTCGTAAACCATCATGGGAAAACAATATTATTTGGATGCGGTTTATTGTTAAAGAAAGATACATAAACTTATATTTGGCTGTTTAAAACTTGGTTGGAATGTATGTCAGACAAGGCTCTTAAAGCAATCATTACATATCAATGCATGGCAATTCAAGGTGTAATTAGAGTGGTTTTTCCAAATGCTCATCATCGTCTATGTCTTTGGCACATCATGAAAAGGTTCCTGAGAAGCTTACTAGACTAAATGAATATAAAGAAATAAAGAAAATTTTGAAAAACATCTTTTATGAAGTAGTGGATATTCAATAATTTGGAGACATTTGGTTGAAGATGATGAAAGACTACAATATTGAAAAAAATGAATGCCAGAATTTTTTATATAAAAATCGTCAGAGTTGAACTGCTATATATGTTAAAGGGAGTTTTTGGGTTGGAATGCCTACCACTCAAAGAAGTGAAAGTATTAATGTTTTTTTTTATGGTTATGTTGGGCCAATAACATCATTGAAGCAGTCAACGACCTTTGAGCCAATTGGTATTCGGGTCCCCGGTGAGGACGCTTTGCAAGTGGCAAGAGTTCGAATCCACGGGGTGAGGGTCCATGTCTGAGAGCTCTGAGCACGAACTGTGGGTGGTCTCTGTGCCCACATTTGCGTAGGCCCCACAGGCCACAGCCGAGGTATGCGCACACACTGTCTTAGTTTAGCGGGCCCATTAGGGGTGTTGCTTCTCTTGACAAAAAAAAAAACAACATCATTAAAGCAATTTGCAGAGCAATATGATAATACCCTGAAAAGTAAGATTGAGAAGGAAAACAAAGCTGATTCTGCTTCTTTCAACTCATAATTTCTACTCATTACTGATTGTTATTTTGAGAAGCAACTATAAGAAGCCTAAACAAATGAAATTTTTAAGTTGTTTCAAGATGAGTCGAGAAGAATGATATATTGCAATCTTGCTCTTATTAGCTCCGATGAACCAATATGTACATTTCAAGTGATAGATAACCTCAAAGGAAAAGAAGGTGCTTTTAGAAAGCAAGTGGTATTCAAGGTTTATCACAATGAAGTCGAATTTTGACATTAACTGCTCATGCCGTTTATTTGAGTTCAAAAGAATTATTTGTAGACACATATTGAAGGTTCTTATTAAGAAGAATGTGAAAGAAATTCCACCACGATATATTTTTCCACGTTGGAGAAAGGACATCAAACATAGACATACTTATGTAATGAATTGTTATGATGATATACATACTACTAAGCAAAAAATGAGATACAATAAGTTATGATCTCATTTTTCAAAAGCTCGTCGAAATCGCTGCAGAATCTATGGAGAAATATGAATTTTTAATGAAATATGTGAATGTTGCAATTGAGAAGCTGATGGACAATGCAAATTCTTGTGGGAGCTATTCCAATGAAATTCTACCACCAATGTCATTTAAAGAAAATGATGTGCAACACCAAACAACAACCAATAAAGCGGTTTTTTAACCCCTTTAAAGGTGCGGAGCAAGGACTAGCCACCATCAAAGAAAGAGTCAAAAGTCGAAGAAATAACAATTAGATATAAGAAAAAGGTACTTACATTTACATCATTTTTTATTGATCCTATAGTGTTATTTCTTGTAGAAAGCTCAAACAAAGAAAAGTACACTTGTTCAAAAAGACATGCAAGGTGAACTTTGCACACAAGAGAATGTGGTAATGCCATATTGATTGATCAATATTAATATTTGTTATGCTATTGCATAAGTTTTTTTATAAATATGTATGCCTTAAATTTTTTTCTTAGGTGAATTCGAACTCTCTTCCAAATGCATTTAATATGCATGTTGATAAATGTGATTTCCAAAGTTCTAAGTCAACACCTTTCCAAAGGTAAGTAGAAAGGTTAAGTGATTTATTTTCCAATCAATTTTTTATCTCCAAGATAATTTTTTTAAATCCATCTAACATAATTAAAGTTACTATTCACTTCTTAAGGTAATCGATAGAGGACAACATCATGGTTCTTCTTTAGGTTTCCCTAGTGAAGGCAATGAATGGGCATCCTCACACATGCAATAACGTGATTAAGGTAAATTCATTTTTGGTACCAAAAAACAAGATTTGTTGATGCATATGTTAATTTACTTTGGTTCTTTCATTTTTTTTTGGACAAAAAAATTAATTTTGATAAATCTTTGTTGTAATTTGTTATTTAGGGTTAGAAAGATGGAGCGAGATCAACACCATATTCACCATGGGGAGCACCACTCTCCAAATGTTGATCCATTGCTGGGCTATTGTTATTGCATTTTTCCTTAGTTTAATCTTATCATGAAAAAAGGAGATGTGTCTTTAATCTTTTCTATTCTTTGTTGTTGTGCCTTGGCTTGGACATTATGGACATCATAATTATCTTTCATTGTTGCTTTTGCTTGTTTGTTTTTCATTAATTTGGAAGATGTACTCATATGTAGAGCTTGGACATTATGTTAGTTAGATAGTATTCATCTTTGTGTCAGTCATTCTTCAATGACCCAATTGTGTTAAATGCAAGTAATGCAGGAAAACAAACAATGACTCAATGGAGGCAAGTCTTTGGCATAGCAATTGCCATCATGATCATATTAGTTTTACAGCCAGCATTAGGCCTTGCAAGCTCTAGGCAAGAAGAAATTGTTTCTCAACATGGGGGTGTTGTTGCTGATGATTGGAGGTGTTCTAGAGTTGGGAGGGATGTTCTCAAAGAAAATAAAACTTTGCAAATATATGTTATAATAAAAGATTAGCGAGTACATTGCATGTGATATCAATCCATGGATAATAGACATTTTACAAGGTTCAGTTGGTAAAGCATTAATCCAAGACATTCAAAAGATAGGAGGGATCTTAATGATGAAAGACTTCCAGAAATATCAAGTTAAAACCACAAAAACCGATTTATGCAAAGCATCAATTGAGAAACTTCATCAATTGGTAATGTGATGATTTCGTCAAATATTTTCCTGTTGTATAGCATTACTCTTAAAAAAAAATTAAGACAGCCAGGGATGTTCCATAGAAACATATTTATCCAATGTGCCTTGTAAAAAGGCATTGGAAATATCCAAATGACTAATTTCTCAACCATTTGAGACAACAATAGGTAAGCAAAGATGAAACTTGGAAGGTTTAATAACAAGACTAAAGGTGTGATCATAATCCACAAGTGGGCATTGAAGAAACCCTTAAGAAACTAATTGCACTTTATAATGATCGATAGTGTCGTCAGGCTAGCGCTTAATCCGATACACCCATTTGCATCTAATGACATTTTGGTGAGGTGTTTATGGTGCTAAGGACCATGTGTTATTTTTTGAGCAATGCATTGTACTCTTCCTTCATTGCTATACGCCTGACACGCCTCTCGGGTCACCGCAAGTGAACAGATCGTCAAGTAATAAAGTGGATCCCCTAAGGGAATCAGGTTGTCGAACCACAGGTAGAAAACGTACTAGTATTAACTTTAGCTTATGAAATCTATCCTAGAAAGGGTGGTTGTTGGAAAGTCTAGAATTACCTAGAAGACTGAAAACAACAAGAGTTGTGAGAATCAGTGGTAGAGAAGGGTATACTTACACAGTACTACCTCGGGGATTAGACAGTGAGGTACTAACTCAACAGATTAACCTTGCTCAATTACAAGCAATCTTAGAGGAATGTGAAGGTAAGACGGGTTTTCACCGCACGCTAATTCGAAAGATATAACGGGTTTTCACCGAACGCCTAGCCTCAAGGACTGACGGGTTTTCACCGCACGCTAATCTAACGAATAACGGGTTTTCACGCTCGTCAACAATCACGCAATGTATAAATGACACATATCAAATCACACATGCATTCCAAAGATTACATATCACAAATAATTGTCATTCAAGGAATAAAAGAAGAGTTTAAAAATTCCCCTGGGGTTCAAGTCCAAGTTCCCCTAAGAGGGGATTAGCTCATGATGCAAAGTAATGCAAGAAAGAAGTTCCAAGCATTCATTATAAAGAAATGGAGTGGAAATCTCCCTCAAACCGAAGGAACAAGGGTTGCCTTGAAGTTCCTCTCGACGTTGCGAGATATGCAATCTCCCGCCGCGATGATGCCCTAGTAGATGATGAGGTTGGTAAAGATTGAAGCATACACCAATTCCTTGGGTCTTTGTTGAAGGAATTCCCTCTTGATCTTGCAATAGAGCTCTTTCTTTCTCCAGCCACCTTCTCTCTCTAACTCAAGGAAACCTAAAAAGGATTCCCTCTCTCTCTCTTCAGTAAAGGCTTAAATAGCGGTAAGCTTACAGTCGGTTTACGGGCGTAAGCCAGGCCGTAAGCGTCGGGATTTCATTTTTCCATTGCCTTACTCCCTCACTTACGGTCTAGAGTTCCCCCCGTAAAGTCCTCTGATTTTGTCTTACGGTCAGACTTACGGGCGTAAGCCTGACCGTAAGTTCCTCTGTATTACAGGACCTCTTCACTTACGGGCATAAGGGTACCGTAAGATTCTCTGCATGTGGCTTATGGCTGTAAGGCCGGCCCTTAGGAGCCCGTAAACATTGCAGTCTTCCAAGTGCTATTGCAAGAACGTGCCATCTTCAATGTTTTTGTTCCCATTTACTTGCTTTGGCTCTCTTTTGGCTTTAATCCACACTTGATGCCTGCGAAGATAATTTATATTCGATTTTGACTCGTATTCCACTAAATTACTCCAATACTAACTCGATAGGTATACAATTCAATATATAAAATATACACAATTATATACTTATCAACACCATAGATCACTTTATTAGTAGACTTGAAAGTTTGGGGTTTAATATTGTCTTCAACATAGGTATGGAAAAGTCTAGGCTTGCGAATATTTGTTTGAGATCGAGTCACCATATATAGCATGTATGCATTCGACAATAGGAGGCGATGGAGTAGGTTCTCTGTTCGAACCGGTTAAGACAACAACCAGAGAGAGTCCTTTGTGTGGTGATGTTGGAGGAGGACTAGAAGATGGAGGGCGTGTTTGTTTCGCGGATTTCTGGACCGAAGTCGTTGAACTACTGACTTCCACACGTTTGGTAACCTGAAGTGAAGGTTGGATCCGGAAGTCACACTTCCAAAACACAACCACTTCTGTATTTTGACTTCCTGATTTAAAAAGCCGAAGTGGGACTTCGGTCAATTTCGCTGACGTGGCCGAAGTCCCGATTTCAGATGAGAACAATCACGTGGGGTGATGTCAACACCTCCACTTCCGTGACCCTACAGCCATCCCGTGACTCTGTTGTGACCTCCTCTTCAACAAAAGCTAGGGTTTTGGCTGCCACTCCATCCGCCGATTGCCTCTTCGTCACCCCTTGCAAGGGCTGTTGACGATCTGCAACACTCCCCTCTCTCCACTCCCCGTCATTGTGCGGCCCAGTCCGCTACTCCTCTTTTCTTGTCTTCTTCTTCTCCGGCTAGGGTCCTCGGTGCCACTTGCAAGGGTTGTTGACGATCTGGTTGGTTTTGTCTTTCCATTAAGTTTTTACATGATTTTTCACGCTTTCTTCTTTGTTTGCTACCTTTACCTCTCCGAGTAACTATTCCCTATTTGGTATTGTCTTTCAGGTGTCGGTTGTGGACAACTCTATCTAGTTGTAGACCGTTGTGGACTTCTCTTGCAAGGTATGCTACTTTGTGCCGCTTTTCAGTTTGGTATTTGTATGGTGTTTGATAAGTTACACGGTGATCTGTGGGTTTTCTGTCAAGGAATTAGCAAACGACAGGGTTGAACAGTTTCACTTCATTCAGTTTTATCATCTTCTAAAGTATATGCTCTTTATTTGTTCTTTAGATTGTTGAGTTTTCTTTTTGTTTTGTTTTTTTTTTCTATAAAGTTCATGACTTCGTCTCGTTTGTGCGGTAATTTTTTCTATTTCTTTTCCTCCAAATGATTAGTTTATTCAGGAAGCATGCAAACTAGAACTTAATATTTAATTTATTCTTCTTAACTGATTTAGATGTCTTCTTTGGTGTGTTTGGATTGAGGGAAAATGGAGGAATTTCTTGCCTATTTTGTATCCATTTCTAATATTTGTTTTTGTTCTATATTTAAAAAAATTAGCAGCAATGAGATTGATTTGAAAAAGCTTACGATTTGAGGACATCTAACCCTTGTGTTTGTTGGATAACTTTTTTGGTGGTGTTCTGAAGGTATCTAAATTTTGGTTTTTCACTGTGTTGAATCATCGACATCAGTGTCAGGTGAGTGAGAGGAATAATATATCCGCCATACTTGGCATTCCAAAACTTCATGATTAAATTAATAGTACATTGTATGGCATTTAATTTCCTGTGTTCTCCCTGTACAATGTTTGATTATTTAGATTGTCACCTTACACACTGACACAATCATGGCAGTTATGACATGATAGTCTACTCCACTTCTGTAGTGCTCGGTTTTGTCTTTCCATGTCTATTTTACATGATTTTTCATGCTTTTCTTCTTTGTTTGCTACCTTTGTCTCTCTTAGTAACTATTCCCTGTTAGCCAATTTTTTCTATTTCTTTTTTCTTTAAATGATTAGTTTGGTCAGGATGCTTGCAAACTAGAACTAAATATTTAAATTGTTCTTCTTAAGTGATTTAGATGTCTTGTTCTTCTTAACTGATTTAATTTGTTCCTTTTCTGGCTGCGAATGTTTGTTTTATGTTTAAAGTTTCGATTTGTTTGCAATGCCAGATTAATGGTGAATACTGGTAATAATATATTCTGATTTACATAGTAGTGCACATAAAGTGAATAATGTTTAAATGTATTAGAATTCTTCATTTTGAGATTTGATTGTATGGTTACCGTCAAATTAGTAGATGGGGGTTGTTTGGCAGGAAAAAAATGGGAATGCATCAGATGATCATGTGGATAAACTGCAAATTCAAGAGTTGCAATACAAGACTCTTTATTTAATAGTAGCTATATCCCAATAATGTCTGTTCTGGATGAATGAAGAAATTCTTTGCCTTCTTGTGGTCATCATTGGTTATTTTATTACCACAATGCTCTCCACTTCATTCATGTTAGATATGTATTAATTTTTTCTTCCCCTAGTCTGCTGTGTTTTGTATTTCTTTCGAGTTTTTGTTTGTTGTGGCTATGGTCTATTCTTCACTCCCGATTTTTTATTTGTTCTTGCAAATCACTTACATCTGCGCAGTGTGTGCTGCCCTAATTTATGCATGCTCTCCACTTCATTCATGTTAGATATGCATTAATTTTTTTCTTCCCCTAGTATGTTGTGTTTTGTGTTTCGTTTGAGTTTTTTCTTCTTTTGAGTTTTTGTTTTGATGTGGCTGTTGGCTATTCTTCACTCCCCGATTTTTTATTTGTTCTTGCAAATCACTTACATCTCGTAGGCGGGTGCAAAACCAAATTTATGCATGCTCTCCACTTCATTCATGTTAGATATGTATTAATTTTTTTCTTCCCCTAGTCTCGTTGTGTTTTGTATTTCTTTCGAGTTTTTGCTTCTTTCGAGTTTTTGTTTGTTGTGGCTGTGGTTTATTCTTCACTCCCTGATTTTTTATTTGTTCTTGCAAATCACTTACATCTCAGGCAGGTGCTGCCCTAATTTATGCATGCTCTCCACTTCATTCATGTTAGATATGTATTAATTTTTTCTATCCCTAGTCTGCTTTGTGTTTTGTGTTTCGTTTGAGTTTTTTCTTCTTTTGAGTTTTGGTTTTGATGTGGTTGTGGCCTATTCTTCACTCCTGATTTTTTATTTGTTCTTGCAAATCACTTACATCTACAGGCAGGTGCAAAACCTAATTTATGCATGCCATCCACTTCATTTATGTTAGATATGTATTAATTTTTTCTTCCCCTAGTCTGTTGTGTTTTGTATGTCTTTCGAGTTTTTCCTTCTTTTGAGTTTTTGTTTGTTGGGGCTGTGGTCTATTCTTCACTCCTGATTTTTTATTTGTTCTTGCAAATCACTTACATCTGCAGGCAGGTGCAAAACCTAATTTATGCATGCTCTCCACTTCATTCATGTTAGATATGCATTAATTTTTTCTTCCCCTAGTCTGATGTGTTTTGTGTTTCGTTTCAGTTTTTTCTTCTTTTGAGTTTTTGTTTTGATGTGGTTGTGGCCTATTCGTATAGGGTTAGGTTTTTGCACTTTTCGCATGTTAGGCACATCACTTTAAAATGTATGCGTAAGTTTTTTTTTTTATCTGCTTAGGGTTACTTGTTCACTATATGTGTGATTTAGGTGTAATTCCCCCCAGTTTATCAAATTTATGAACCAATCTCGGTGGTTACTTCATTGCATAGATGGACGACAGGACCTTGTGCGAGCATAATAGGGTTCACATTGCAGCTTTCATAACAATTGTTGATGTGGTTGCGTTCATGCTTGAAGAATTTGAAACTAGTAGCCCTAGGCGATATGTCGAGCCATCATTGTACCGAGATCTAACTAAAAAGAAACACATGTACCGCATTTTAAGGAGTGGCCGAGATTATTGCGTGAGCTACCTTAGGATGGACATCGGTCCTTTTATGCATTTTGCTCAGATTATGCGTGATAGGCACCTACTTGTCGACTCACAACATGTCTCCATAGAAGAACAGCTCGCCATATTCTTACACATAGTTGGACATAATACGAAGAACCGAACCATGCGTGTTGAGATCCTTCGGTTGGGGGAAACGATCAGTCGGTACTTCAACAACGTCCTCCAAGCTATTTGCGCAGTCCGTGCTGACTTCGTCAAGCCTCCTAGTAACAGTTGCCACCCGGACATTGAGAACAACCCAAGCTGGTATCCTTTCTTCAAAGTAAGTACAACCATACGTATATATACGTAACGATACATGTCGTAATAACATATTGAGAAAATAAAACACATATGTATTTTATGTAGGATTGCATTGGGTTGTTAGATGGCACACATATTGATGCGTCGGTCCCTTTGCAAGAAGTTCCTCGCTTTCGTGGTCGAAAGGAGCCTACTCAGAATGTCTTGGCCGTGGTGAACCCAGATTTGAAATTCACGTATGTCCTAGCCGGTTGGGAGGGTTCTGCGAACGACTTCACTGTTCTGAGAAATGCACTCTCACGCCTGCAACCAGAAGGATTGAAGATGGTGGAAGGTAGGCGAAACCCCTTTTGGGCATTTTTTGAAATTAACTTAGATGGGAACTAATCATGGCTTGTTCTCATAGGAAAATACTATCTCATCAATGCGGGATACACAATAATGAATTGTTTCATAGCTCCATATCGAGGCGTAAGATACCATCTAAAAGAACACAACAGAAGATTACCGACGAATCCCAAGGAATTATTCAACCTTCATCATTCGATGTTACAATCGTGGGTCGAGCGGGGCATTTGGTGTCCTTAAGAATCGCTTCAAGATTCTTACTTCTCATCCCTTTTTCCCATTCAAGACACAAGTTAAGTTGGTCCTCGCATGCTGTGTTTTGCATAATTACATAGCAGGTGTGGACCCAACGGACACGATATTACATGAAGAAAGCACGCAGGAGGACGTGGTACTTGTGCCTTCACAGAGTAGGACGCAACGGGAACAACGTCAGGAAAGTAGACAATGGACAGCACTGCGGGATCAAACAGCGAATGAGATGTGGGGTACCTACATTGGTCAACCTTCCACGGCTTAAACAAACAATGTAGACTAGGCGTGGATGTAGTCCACATTTTCTTTCATGTGATATTTTGCTGTTCTTGTTTTAAAAAAAAACTTCTTATATGCTTCTAATAATCTGTTGCCCATCCTTATGAAGCATGCTTTATTGTTTCACAATTTATTTGATGTTTCTGAAGTGTCATGGACAATGTAAATTTTGGTGCTGCTGGGTCTGTATCGCAAATGACTTCAACCAAGCATGGAACACCAAACAAAAGGTGGAAGGCAAAGTTTGACAACCTTTTAACACCAGTTTTGGTGGAGCAAGCAAGGAGCGGTCTTACGTGCGACAAGTCCTTCAAGCGGGCTGCGTTTAACCATGCTGCGTCAGTTGTAAATGCAAGGTTCGGAACAGACTTCGCTGCAGAAAATGTCGAGAACCATTACAGGACTTTGAAAGCACGATATGTCGAAATCAAGAAGGCAAGGAACATGAGTGGAGCTGGCTGGGACGACAAACTGAAAATGATCACCCTGGATCCCATTACAGTAGTGACGTACACCGAGGTGAAATTCATAATTCTTGCCAATGAATCATTCATGTTGTTTGACAGGTTTGTAGATGTTCTGAGGATAACTTTGTCTCCCTGATTTTAAAAAATCATGAACATGCACATCCGGGTGCGAAACCCTTCATCAACAAGCCTATCGATAATTACGAAGGACTTAGGGTGACCTGTGGCGACGATTACGCAACGGGGTCATATGCAACATCTCTGTTTTCAGAATTCGCTCCGAATCTTGAGAATGATGAGTCCAATAACGAGAATGTTGAATCAGGGCAAGCTCAAGACATGAGCGATGATGAAGCCAATGATAACCCACCCCCTCCCGTTGCTAGTAGTCCCCCGACATCGTCGAACATGAGATCCAAACTTCCTAATCGGCGGGCCCGAGGCTCTTCGTCGATGTCAGACCTGGTAACGGTTGTGAGTGAAGTGGCGAGCGCGATTAGAAATCCAATTCACTGGACCGATGTCTTGTATGAGCGGGTTATGGAGGTTGATGGGTTTGAAGAGCGAGATCTAGTCGAAGTATTGGATTATCTATAGGTGCGTGAAGTAGAAGCCAGGGGTTTCATGGTGAGGAAGTTAGAGCTCCAAAAAGATTGGATATGCAAATTCCTATCCATGATGGTCTGAAGTTGATCCCGTGACTTGACTATGCAATGTGGACTTGCCTGTAGCAGGGGAGTTTTATTTTCACTGCTATTTGTGTTATCTACCATGCTGTTATTTCTGCTTTAGTTTACTCCGTTGTCATATCCTTTATTTTGCTATGTGTGCTGGTCATCTTTAGGGAAGGCTATCCTGTATGCTTTATGGTTAATGACTTTCATGTGACTTCGTTATGTTTAAGTATTTTCATGTGTTATTTTTGAATGCGTGCATCTGCCTGCAATTTCACAAGATTATTCCGTTGATGTTGGTTTTTCATATTTTGACTAACTAACGTAATGGATTTGTTTGTTCTTGTGACCTGAGCCATACCAAAGTTTATCGTAATAAGAGTCGATGTTATGAGGTCTGCCATGTACAGCGATTGACCAGGTGCAAAACCTTGAAAGCCAGGTATGTTTTGAGTTTCTAGTTTTCTTCAGTTGCTAACGTATATGTTCAGTGTTTTTGATGCACGCAGGACCGTATCTATTCAGTGTTTTTCCCAGTCTCGGCCAAAAAATGTATGAAGGCCCGAATAATTCAAAAAATATATTACTATTGTAGTTGATTACCTATGCAGAATGCATGCATTCTAATCTAATTTGAAAACAACAGATCTTTTTCATTCATATGTTATTAGAAATTACAAGTCGTAATCAAATTACCTTGAATTATATCTCAATGAGTGATTTTAGTCTACATATCAGATGGGTAGAATTATCATGTTGAAGCAAATATCTGCATTTTATTATCATGTTATACCTGTCTGCATGTATTCTAAGGCCCAGGACTTCCTGTACCCAAAATTCCTTGTTTATTATGTTCTACATCTTCTAGCAAATAGGCCCCACTATTCATGCTTATCCCATTTATCTTTCAATGAAGTGAAAATATATCTTGGTGCTGCAATTGAGGATGTGAATATTTTGTGGAAGGTATCACGCACACATGTGGTTTGAGACTGTAAGCAATTGCAGTCCCAATAAACTTTGATGTCTATTATAAATTGAATACTAGCATGGTTGCACCTAACTTAAAAGAATTGTATAGTGCTTCAGGATGAATTTCAAGCAACACAACTGCAATGTAGTGTGTTGCACCATAAATTGGGTAAATCCTTTCAATTAATTTAGTTTTGCTATATATTACCTGAGATTTTATATAATGATCTTGTGACTTTTGCTTTAATACTGCAGGTGTTTGGCATTGTAACTATGATTAATTGAAACCTTCTAACCAAGTTAAATTAGAATTTGTCTTTGGTTTCTTCTCATCATAAACATTGTTTGACTTTCTGTTTATAAATTGTAAATGTTGAATATTTGCGATGACCTATACAGTGTAGTATTCTTTGCTTTTAAGCCTAGCATATTGATTATACTTATATAGGCTTGTATCATACTAGAAAAATCTTTTGCTATAGCTGACCTAATTTAGAACATTTTTATCCAATTCAGATGATTGATGATCTAATTGAGACTGGAAATAGTAAGAAGATTCTCCAAGCCGGAGAAAAAGGAATCAGCAAGACATGATGACTGTAGAGGAAGGCCGTGCGCTCAAACACCCGGAGTGTTTCTATTTTTTGTAATTTTGCATGATGTCTTATGTATTACAGATCATGCCATGTCTGGATTTATTGGGTCTCTGGCCAATATCTTTTCCTTGATTGGTTATTGTAATTGGATTGGTGTTATGTTTGGTCACTATTTACAGTCATTGTTTACAAAGGAATTTAAGTTGTAAAGATTACTGTGTCAAGTTTTAATTGATGAAGATTTCAGTGTAATTACTTTGAAGTATGCATGTCTACTATGGCAGGTTTTGCACATATAGTTTGCTTTCTGTAATGTGTACGAATGGTAGCAGTTGTTAACAATAGCGAAAGTTGAGAGAAAATTATTCCACAACTCATGTGTCGAGGTGTGAAGCAATTATCCCCGAACCTGGGTAAAAGGTATTTTGCCCATCAATGCGTGGATCTTTCTGGTGCGGAGGTTCTATATTTTTTGTATGAGATCCACTATTTTTATGGTGGTTAAATTATTAATAAGTTGCAAATTAAATAAATCAATTGGTTTTGTTTCCATTTTTGTATAGATATTTGTCACATTAAAAAATAACATATATGTATATATGTGTATGTATTTATATTTGTTTATTTATAATTAAATATTTCATATTTCGGGGTTGGTTTCATTTTAAAGTGATAGTATTCCCCGGCCCTGACAAGGATTTTTTCCCCATCCCAGGCCCTGTCCCGATCCCCGGCAAAAATAAAGTTGTTTCCATCTTGGCCAAAGTTCGTTCATGTCAATATTGTCACGTTATTGAGCAATTAAAACTCAAGCACGAAATCATAAATTCTATAAACAAAATTTAACGAAATTTATATAACGTTAAAAGAATTAATAAATAAATATTTAGTGAATAATTAAAATTTAATCACGCAATTACAAATTTAATAAACAATATTCTACGAAATTCAGATCACGTTAAAAGAGTAAATAAATAAATAATTATGTCATAATTAAAATTTAATAACAAAATTGAGCAAAATTTATATCACGGTTTTTGTGAATAAATAAATAAACATTTATCGTGTAATTACAATTTAATCCCGAAATTACAATTTAACAAGTAAAGTTAAACAAAATTTATATCATGTTAAAATAATAAATAAATAGACACTCATTATCGATTAATTTTAAAATTGAATCACAAAAATTACAAGGGGGTAACCATACCTCCCTCCCGAAGTGGTAACCATACACCCACTTCACCTCTTACCAAACACCATGAATTGTCAGAGTGGTAACTTGTGGATTTCACTTCAACCAACCAAACACTGGAAGTGGTTACTGACATGACACTTCCAACAACAACCAAACACACAGAAGTCCGCACTTCCAAATGATTTATACACTTCCACTAAAGTGCCACTTTCAGGAACTCACCACTTCAGAAAATCACTTCCGAACCAAACAGCCCCGGAGTATATAGGATATTGGAAGTAGGATTGGGGTGAGGTGGACCGGTGGGAATGGTGGTAGAAGGGATTCATGGATTAGGTGGATGAATGGGATATATATGGAAAATGGGACGGTAAGAATATGGTTGTTGGAAATGAGGTGGTGGGTCTCTTAGACAATGGAGCATGCACTTCTGAGAATTTAATTGGAAAAACTGTTCATTAAATAAAACATGCCGTGAGATCGAGAATTTATTTTGTACTTCAATTTAAGCAATGGCAACCTTTGTGAAGTTTACCATAACCCAAAAAAACATAGGAAGTCGATAGAGGGGAGAGTTTGTCAGGAGCATATGGATTAAGCCAAGAATAACAATGATATCCAAAAACTTTTAACTCAAAATAATTGGGTAGAGAACGAATGCAATAACTCATAAGGAGACTTATGCAACGTATGAGTACTAGACAAGCACTTCACTGAGAAATGCCATTATCATTTAAATCCTAGATAAGGCTTGAAATTCTCCACCCCAATCAACTAGAAAAGCCTTAATTTTTCGATCAAAAAATTTCTCAACAATGTGTTGAAATTTAATAGACACTCAAACCCTCGGACTTTTGTTGAATAAAATAAATCCAAGAGTACCTGTTGTAGTGATTAAAAAAAATATATAATAAAATATTTATTATTCGCTGAAGATAAACAGAAGCATCATGGCCCCATAAATCAAACCAAATAGGATCTAGTGGTGCATGAACAGTAGAAGTAGATAAAGAAAAAGGCAATTTATGTATTTCACTGACACTACATGCATGCATGACATAACCTATCTAAATCACTGCGGATAAAGCTGAAGGATTGTTTATTTAATGCTTGACCAAGAAAAAGAAATGAAGCTTGGCCAAGACATGGATGCCGAGTGGAAAGAGAGACAGAATATGCTTTAACTGAAGAAGACCAGCAAGAAGAAGGATAAAGAGAGAAAGAGAGAGAGAGAGAGGGGGGGGGGACAGGATATAAGCCACTCTTATTCGGCCTTGTATGGAGCACTCTCTTCAATATAAATATTGTTAGTTATTGCAAATTGAGAAACAGATTACAAATTACTGGTAATAGCAGGAGCACGAAGAATATTATCTAATTGAAAGAAACAAGAGTTCGGTAAGACAAATTAAGAGGAGGCAACATCAGTTATAGGAAGAGTATTGCCACTACTGTTGTAACTTCCTTTGATTGTAGTTATTTCGGAAGATTTCCCCTATCAGAAGTTACATGATGTGTTTTTTTTTTTTTTTTTTCTCAAAAGGAGCAAAACTCTAATAGACCTGCTAAACTAAGATAGGGACCTGCATACGGCTCGACTGCGGTATATGGGGCTCCCACACTCGGGAGGCTCTAGGACCACCCATAGTTCGTGCTTACAGTTCTCCGACTTGCACCCTCACTTTGTGGAATCAAACTCTCGCCATTTGCGAGTCGTCCTCACTGAAGACCCAAGTGCCAATTGACCCTTACATGATGTGTTGCTCGAGTGCCTAAGAGCCACGACTGCGCATGTGGAAAATGGGGATTGCTGAAGTTGGTTGTTTGTTTAAAATACTATGGAAACTGAGGTTTGGGTCATTGTTTCAGGGAAGGACATTTCCAATAAAGATAACCTGTACCATTATAATTGAAGCATGAGACTACATTATTATTTAGGTGAGTAGAGGAGAAAAATTGTTGCCTTCCTCGACCTTAGAAAGATCCCCTAGTAAGAGAGAAATGGGGTCCTTGAACTGCATGTGCATTAGAGACAATTGTTTTTTTTTTTTTTGGTCAAGAAGAGCGAAACCCTTAATGGACTCTCGGTTGGTCCTACCCAGATCTCATACGTGCACCCTCACCTTGTAGATTCAAACTCTCGTCACAACTTGAGTGCCAATTGACCCGAAAACTGTTGACAATTAGGAACAATCATTTATTTGGAAGTGAAACATTTCCGCTTCAAGACGGGTCCCCTCACTCAATAGCAAGCCACACAAATTATCAATGGAAGCTGAGACAATGTGATTTTCAAAAAACCTAACAAAAGGTTTATAAATGGGACCTAAGCCATTGGTGAAAACTTGAACTTGATCATCCTCATAATTAGGATGTTTCAAGGCACCCAATTGATCATAAATTCTTTTAGCACATTGAAAATACTTAGTAATTGTTTCATTCTTCTTTCATGTTTAAAACAGTCTAGTTTTGAGATTCCTAACCTGTACTTTCGATCCCGAAGCATATGTAGTTTAGAGTTTTAACCAAGCCTCCCTTGCAGTTGTAGGAGCCAACAATTTGCGATACAGAATTTTCCATCATTGATCCAATGATCCAGTCAAGAACAAGTTGTTCATGCCTTAACCACGGCTTCCATTCCAGATTCAATTGATCACTAATAAACTTTGATGGAGAAACCAGTCCAGTCAACATGTTTTGCTAAGTTATAACTGTACAATAATGGAGGCAATTGCATATTCCAAAGTAAATAATTTGTTGCAATTAATTTGATAAACAACTGATTGGCAATATTAGGTGGGTTTAAAAAGGAGGAATTTGATGGATATGGGGTACTAGTATGAGGCGAAGAAGAAGGTTGAATTTCTAACATTATTTTTTTAAAAAAAAAAAAAAAAAACAGATGAGATGTTAAGTCACATAAATCTCTCATACCATGATAAGATGTTGATAGAAAAAACAAACACACGTTGTTTCATTCATTGAAGAGATTATATACTCATGACATTGGAAGAGTTTGTTGCAAAGGATAAGGATGGATAAAAAGTGCACTAGAGTTTGTTACAAATGATAAGAATAAGCACTATTATAGATAAAAAAATAGAATTGCCAAGCTAATCCCTATCAATTCTTACTAATGATAAAATAATAATAATCATAAGTAAGAATTTTTAATATAAGTTTTTTAAGAAAAATTAGAAATTGTGGGACCCATGAAATCATGGGCTGAACTATGATGATTAAATAAAATTTTAAATTTTTATTCATTTTTATTTAAAAAATAGTTAAGAATCTTTAACAATATGGTTTTTTAGTATAAATAAAAATATAAGAAAATTTTAAATATATTTTTTAATATGAATTATGGGACCCTAACAAATCAAGGGATTGGGCACTTCTCTTGGGAGCCTATACTTGGACCCGGTCTTTTTATGAGAAATCTAGTATTTTTTAATTTTTTTAATAAATAAGCGATAAGCACCCTTATTTAAACAAAGTGAAAGACATGCAAATGTGTGCATTTAATACTTCAACACATTTGTGGGTTCACCTTATGTGAGATTTAGAGTTTAGAATTCATTTTCAGGTTCAAAATATTAGAGAATTAGAATTTAAAAGAATATCAATGAATCTTGCAAAAAATCCTAGAGCTCAACAAGACTTAAAAGAAAGCACTGATTGTGGTGAAACTTCAAAGGCGACTAAGAACCCCAAACAAGCTGAAGAGTTATGCCATACCAACTTTATATATGATTATGGTGGGAAAAAAATCTCTTTTATTAAAAAGCATTTTGGTCACAAAATTTCAATCAAAATTGTTTTTTCTACACTTTAAAAATTCTTCTTTGAGAAGCACTAATCTCATAACTTCTAAAAAAATCAAAAAAGAAAAATACTTTTTTTTTAATGCTTCTACATTTTTTTAAAAGCAATTCTAGCAACATATTTTGTCCCACAATTCATTTATTGCCTGATTGAAGTTATTATTTAATAAAATTTAGTGAATTCAAAGATGACTTCTATTGATCTTAGGTTTTTACTTGAAAATCATCCCATATTTTAATTAAAACTTTTATATGAAAATAAATAGCATATTATTTTTTATTTATACATCATACATTAAAAAAATAAAAATGAAAGAATAAGTGTCACAGAACTTATGGTTATGTTCCATTTCTCAGAGAAACAAAATAATTAAGATAAAATGTAGAAGAACTTACACTAGTTGTTGTCTACGGAGTTTAAATCTTACAATTATAAAAATATATATGGATATTATTTAGTTGCTTGATGGGACCTATTTAAGATTCCAAATGTTTTGGTAATATTTAAAAAATAGATTGAGATTTCTTCATCCCCGAGGCTTTCTGAGTAATATATCTTGACGCGGATGTTGAAATGATTGCATGGACGCCAGTAGTCCACCTCATCTGCACTCGTGGAAGGTGGCATGTCAGCAATTTATCCATGTGCCCTTACTAGGTCCACATAGGATGCCACATCAACCTTTGTTCATCTTCCCCCTTTCTCCCCTGACCTATTTTCGCTAGAAGTCCACCCCCGAGCTACCCTTGTTTAATTGAGCTCAAGAACGCCAGGAGTTGGAAAACTATCTATCTTCCAATGGAGGAATCCATGCTAGAAGTAGTTTTTTAAGTCATGTACTTTCAGATTGGGGGACAGAGGTGCAATCACCGGTGCAGCTATGAGAGAAGTTTGATGAACTCATCGTGGATGTTAATTGGGTCATAAGACCACCGGATATATAGCCACCCGTTTAGTGTAAGCTATTTCGTTTATTGTTTTGAACTTTCAATTGTAAATCCATGTTAGGGTTTGGATCAATTAATTTTTATTTTTAAATATAGTTCATGGTGGTAAATAATTTAAGCACAATGATTATTATAGACATGAAATTAGTTCGAATGTGAATTTCCTTTCAAATGTTTTTTAGTTTATGTTAACTTGAATTGGGCTATCCACTAAAGTAATGGGGTAGAAAAATATAATCATTGCATAAGAATTACTGGATTTTCTTAATTTATTTAGTTCATTGGATTTCATTGCAATGTTAGTGATTTATTTGGTGTTGGTTTTTTCTCGGAGAAAAAGTTCAGATATAGTAGTTAGGTTTTACACTTTGAAACATGTTCTAGGTGTACATTATATGATTGATTTCATTTCATTTAATATTCTATAACAGGCTCAGAATTAGTTCTACATCGGATACTTAAAAAGGTTACCATGTGCATATAAGTGGCGGGCATCCTTCTCTTATAGGTTAGTCTTTTGGGGTCCGCTCTCCCCACCACTTGTGTGTATAACAAATGGTGTTTTCATTGAGAGCCGGTATGGGGCCTGGGCTGGGGCCCGGGGGAGACTAGCTCGCTTTGCGCTGGGGTCCTCTGGCCTATGCATTATGTAACTGGATGGGTCCCCAGATAAGTCGGGGTAGGTTGCGTCAGTGTTAGGCGCCGAAGGGGCTGACTGGCTTCGTGCTGGGATCCCAGAGTCAGGCCAATGACGGTGCTGGCCTCCCGAGCGGGGATGCCATGTAAGAAACTCAGAATTAGTCCCACATCGGATACTTGAAAGGGTTGTCATGTGCCTATAAGAGGTGGGCATCCTTCTCTTTCAGGCCAGTCTTTTGGGGTTCGCTCTTCCCACCACTTGTGTGCGTAACATATTCACCATATTGTTCCATATTCATTCGAGTATTTTTTTTATTTGAACAATGAAACAATTTTTGTTGTTTTGATATATGTGAGTATGGTTGGTTGTTTAAATGACTAGCTATTATAGGTAAATAAATGTGGGGTGAGTACTCTAAAATTTGTAGTTTTTCTTCAAAATTTCCTGGAACTTGTTTTGTCTTCCTCAAACGTTTTCCTTTAATTTTATTTTATTCTCTTTAGGAAGAAGTGACAATTCTCTGTAGTTGGGGTTGTATTGTTTTAGTGAATATAACATCATCAAGAGCATAGTCTATAGGTGCATGCTCATTTCATTTGGAGAAAATATTATGTAGATCGAGTTAAATCAATGTATTAGGAAAAATTAAATTTGTTACTTTGTTCCTTTCACCATATTGTCTTGCATTCATTTGAGTACTTCTTTTGTGTTGGTAATGGATGATTTTTTATTGCTTTTGATATATGTTAGTATGTTTTATATGTATTTGGAGAATTTTTATACGAAAATGGTACATGTGAGAAATTTTTATTTGTTTGGCTACATTTTATTGCCAAATGATGAAAATGATAATTATTTTTTTATATGGTTGGTTATTTTTTACAGTCAAATGATATATGTGAAAAGTTAATTAATGTAAAAATATAATTTAGTTACATGTTAATAAGAAATGACATGCAAGTGTAAAAATTAATGTAACAAAGAACAATTAGTTCCACATTTCAAGTGAACTACGTTTGACATTTTATATATGATTGGAGAATTTTTTTATAGTAAATTGATGTATGTGAGACATTTTTATGTGCGATTGGTCACCTTCTACAACCAAATGGTGTATGTGAGGAGTTAAACAGATGCAATAATACAATCTAGTTCCATTTTATTATGAAGTGACATGTGCAAGTGTAAAAATTAATGCGACAAGGAACAATTAGTTCCATATTTCAAGTGAACTAGGGTTTGCACATTTATGATATCGACAAATAATTGTTGGGGTTGGACCAACAGAACATGAGTCCCTTCTCATGTATGGGTCACATGGGTAAGTAACTTAAGTTACTTACTTTTCACATATAAAATGAAGAAAAATAAATTAGTTCAGATAAGAAAGAAAAAGGGTGAGAGGTTTTCAATGGTCTTTTCAATCCTCTTACTCAAGAGAATGTGTGACCTAGGGGTTTGGCTTCCATTGGTGTTCCTTTTGTAATTTCTTCATTATTTTCTCTTGTATTCCATCTTTCATGATGATGTCATGTGTGAACTAAGAGTGTGTTACTCTTAATGGTGTATGTGATCCTCTAGTGTATTAGAAAAGCTTGTAATCCCATTATTTTGTCCCGATGGTTTTTCCCTTCGTCTTGAGCGGTTTTCCACATTTTTTTTATGCCCTTCATGTGTTTGATGAATTACCCCTATGAGTGGTCTCACTTGTTTTAGGTGAACTTTTTTTGCACAAAGAAAATAATCGAGATACACCGTGACAAGAAGTGGTATCAGAGCCAAATTGGCGGTGTTTTCTCCTTTTGTGTGAAGCAAGATGGAAAATAACAATGGGAGGATGATTAGCTTGAATGGGAGCAATTGGCAAATATAAAAGCAAAGATGGAGGATCTCTTATACTTCAAGGACCTTTATGACCCAATTAAAGGAAAGAAGCTAACAGACATGTCCGAAGATGACTGGAAGAAAAAGAACCGGAAAGCCGTAGCTTGCATTAGACAATGGCTTGATGATATGGTTTTTCATCATGTGTCTAATGAGATTATTGCGGAGAGCTTTTGGAAGAAACAACGTGATTTGTATGAGAGGAAGACGGCGGGGAACAAAGCATTTCTCGTAAGGAAGCTTGTGAACTTGAAGTATAAAGAGAGCGGCACAATTGGGGGCATTTGAATGAAATGCAAAGTATTGTGAATCAATTAGCATCAATGGAAATGGTCTTGGATGATGAGTTGCAAGCCTTATTGTTGCTAAGCTCTTTACTGGAGAGTTGGGAAACTCTTGTTGTCTCTCTTAGCAATTCTTCATCGAATGGAAAGTTAACAATAAGGCAAGTCACAAGTAGCTTGTTCAATGAAGAGGTTAGAAGAAAGTCATCATCGGAGATTTCAACATCATCCCAAGCTTTGGTTTTCGAGGAGAAGCGAGGAAGGTCAAAGAGTAGAGGATTCAAGAAGAATGAAAATGGTGGAGGTAGATCCAAGTCTAGGAATGGCTTAAAGTGCTTCTATTGCAACAAGGTCGGTCACATGAAGAGGGAGTGTAGAAAGTTCAAGAATGAACAAAAGAACAAAGAGAAAGGGGCCAAGAAGCACATGATGCTAATGGGGTCGACAAAGATGATGGTTTGGTGATTGTCTTTGCCAATGGAAATGATTGCTTTAGCACTACTTGCGATGCAAGTTGGGTGATTGGTTCCAGAGCTTCATTCCATGCAACTCCTTATAAGGATTTCTTTACTACATATGAGTCAAAAGACTTAGGGGTGGTAAAAATGAGCAATAATGGCACTTCCAAAATTGTCGGCAAAGGAGATGTGTGTATTGTGACTAGTGTGGGTCACAAGTTAGTTCACAAAGATGTGAAACACCTTCTAGATTTGAGATTGAATTTGATATTCACTGGTATGCTTGATGATAAAGGGTTTTTTTTACAAGACAGAGACTAACCTAGTTAAAGGTGAAGTGAATGCTACTCTTGAAGATTCCACTATCAATGGCACCGGCGGCTTAGCCACATGAGTGAGAAGGGGTTAGAAGTCTTGAAGAAGAAGAATTTGCTTTCAAAAATCAAAGGTTCACCACTTAGTCCTTGTGATCATTGTTTGAAGGGAAAGCAACATCAGGTCTCTTTTGGGAGTACTAGTGCCCGGAGAACTAATATTCTTGAATTAGGTCATTCGGATGTTTGTGGGCCAATGGAGGTGAAGTCACTTGGAGGCTCCTCATACATCGTCACTTTCATTGATGATGCTTCTAAGAAGGTTTGGGTTTATGGTATGAAGAATAAAAGTGATGTGTTTGAAATCTTTAAAAGATTTCATGCTATGTTTGAAAGGCAAACCGGGAAGCTTCTCAAGTGTCTTAGAAGTGACAATGGTGGAGAATATTGTTCTTGAGAGTTCAAGGATTATTGTAGTAAGCATGGTATAAGACATGAGAAGACCGTTCCTTACACTCCTCAACACAATGGAGTGGCGGAGAAGATGAACCGTACTATATCGGAGAAGATTCGGAGTATGTTGTCTTCGGCAAAGCTACCTAAATGTTATTGGGGTGAGGCTATGAGCACCGCTTGCTACTTGATTAATTGATCTCCTGCTTATGCATTAGATTGTGAAACACTGGAGATGGTGTGGAGTGGTGAAGATGCTTCTTATTCACATTTGAGAGTGTTTGGTTGTAAGGCCTTTGTACATGTGCCCACTGAACAAAGGTCTAAGCTTGACATGAAATCCATCGAGTGCATTTTCTTAGGTTATGGTGATGATGAGTTTGGATACAAACTTTGGGATCCTAAAAATCGAAAGCTCATAAAGAGTAGAGAGGTTGTCTTTTGAGAGGATCAAACCTTAGAAGATTTTGGGAAGGATGAAACTCCAATGCAACTAACCTTTGAAGACTTTGAAGAGTTTCAAGATGTATTATCTTCAACACATGGTAATGAGGTAATCCAAGATTAAGGCCAAGATAATGATGAGTTTCCTCCACATGTTGATGAAGATGCAAGTGAAAGTACTCATAAGAATATGGACCATGACAATGATGATGAACTTAATGATGAAGTCATTGAACATGATGATGCTCAAGATGGGGAAGCTTCACATGAGGGGGAGCCAACAACCTTGAGGAGATCGGATCGGCCTAAGAAACCATCTACAAAGTATTTGTAAGGGTTGATGATCTTACACTTGGTCATTGGGCGAACATTTCGACATAGGCCAAGCCACTAAGATGTACAACCGTCTGGATTGGGTAGAGCTCGGTTAGCGCGAGTCATGTGTTGTGTCATGACCAAGAGAGTGTGGAATATCCCGCACAATCATATGCTGAGATCGTGAGGCGCCCGCACACTTAACTGTGAGCGTGCACTTGACCGATGAGCGGGTGGGGCAGACGCGCCCATACCAAGAGTCAAGTGTTGTAGACTTAGATTATTTAGAATGTGGATCTCTAGCAAGTCTAGGCAGGGCAGAACACTTGATCATACCGAGAGCTGATTCTGGATTTGCCGAGGGTTTACGCAAGCGTATGTAAGTGGGTACGTGGGAAGGAGGGTGGCCAGCCAAGGGCGAGGATGGCATGTGGTATTACCGTGCGTGACCAGTACTGCTGCGCGCTATGACCATGAGTGGCTGATTAAAGCTACAGTAATGTTGGAGGACACTGCAAGCTAAGGGGAAGTCCGGGATTTCACGCCAAACCTGTACTGCTCATAGGGCTCAATTAACCTTGAAAAATTGGGTTAGCTCTTGTATTAGGGTCTATTGTGTTTTTGGGAGGAGACAAACCTCTTGGTGTTGGTTTTTGGCCTTGGTTGTAAACTCTTTTCAATATAAGAGAGTTTATGTTTTTCTTTCTCTAAAATGGGTTTCTTGTGTCGTGTTTCTCGTACCGTAGATGATTTCCCCTTTTACTCGCTTCTTTCATATGTTATGCTTGTAATATAAACAGTAGTTGACTACTGTTATTTTTGGAAGGAAGGCTGACCTGTCCCATGATGCGTGTCAGGTGTCACAGAGCCGAAGGCGATCGGTTTAAGGTCGTGACAGTATCCATTAACAGAGTATGTTACCATCACCGAGAATGATGAACCAAAGAGCTTTCGAGAGGCACAAACTCATATGCAAAAGGAGAAGTGGATAAAAGCTATGCAAGAATAAATGAAATCTTTGCATGAAAATCACATGTATGAGTTAGTGGAACTTTCTAAAGGGAAGAAAGCAAATGGGTCTACTGGATAAAACTTGAAGAACATTCCTCTCTACCAAGGTACAAAGCAGGGTTGGCTGTGAAGGGCTTTGGGCAAAAGAAAGGCACAGATTTTGATGAAATTTTTTCTCCAGTGGTGAAGATGTCTTCAATTCGAGTTGTGTTGGGATTAGCCACAAGCATGGACTTGGAGGGTAGCAACTTGATGTGAAGACTTCTTTCTATATGGTGACTTAGAAGAAATAATTTACATAGAGCAACCGGAAGGGTTTATAGTTAAAGGAAAAGAGCACATGGTTTGCACGTTAATGAAAAGTTTATATAGCCTCAAACAAGCCTCAAGGCAATGGTACAAGAAATTCAACTCATTCATGGAGAGTCATGGGTACAAACGAAAATCTTCGGACCATTGTGTATTCATCAAGAGGTATGATGATGGTGACTTTATTATTCTATTGCTCTATGTGGATGACATGTTGATTGTTGGACATGATACTAACAAGATTGCTAAATTAAAGAATTGTTTGAGTAAGTCTTTTGCTATGAAGGACTTAGGATCGGCAAAGCAAATCTTGGGTATGTCCATAAGGGGTGATAGAAGAGCTAAGAAGCTATGCCTATCACAAGAAAAGTACATTGAGAAAGTACTTGATCGTTTCAACATGAAGGGTGCAAAGCCCATGAATACTCCACTTGGAAGTCATTTCAAATTAAAACAAAGCAACCCAAGTGAGAATGAGAAGAAAGAAATGAAGATTATCCCATATGCATCGGCAGTAGGGGAACTTGATGTATGCTATGGCTTACACAAGGCTGGATATAGCATATGTTGTTAAAATGGTTTGTAGACACCTTGCTAATCCAAGCAAGGAGCATTGGCAAGCGGTCAAGTGGATCTTTCGTTATTTGAGAGGCACTTCTAGGACATGTTTATGTCTTAGAAGTGGTAAGCTCGTATTGGAAGGATATAAGGATGCAAATATAGTCGGAGATCTTGATAGAAGAAAGTCAACATCCGGGTTTTTGTTCACTTTTGCAGGGGGAACCGTATCTTGGCAATCAAAGTTGCAAAAGTATGTTGGATTGTCTACAACCGAAGTGGAGTATATTGCAATTACCAAAGCACGCAAAAAGATGTTATGGATGAAAAGGTTCTTAAATGAATTGGGGCTCAAACAAGAGAGGTATGTTATCCATTGTGATAGTCAAAGCGCAATCCATTTGAGCAAGAATTCAAGTTTTCATTCAAAAAGCAAGCACATTGATGTAAGGTATCATTAGATAAGAGATGCCTTGGAAAACAAACTCTTAAAGCTAGCAAAGGTCTATACCGAGGAGAACATCTCGAATAAGTTGACTAAACCCGTACCGAAAGACAAGCATGAGTATTGTAGGAGTTGGGGCGGAATGGAAGGAGCTAGCTTTCTCCTAGTGCAAAGAAAGCCACATGAGTCGGTAGGGGGAGATTTGTCGGGGTTTGATCAACCCAACATGGGTTCCTTCTCATGTATGGGTCACATGGGCAAGTAACTTAACTTACTTATCTTTCACATATAAAATGAAGAAAAATAAATTAGTTCAAATAAGAAAGAAAAAAGGTGAGAGGTTTTCGGTGGTCTTTTCAATCCTCTTGCTCAAGAGAAGGTGTGACCTAGGGGTTTGGCTTCCATTGGTGTTCCTTTGGTAACTTCTTTCTTATTTTCTCTTGTATTCCATCTTTCATGATGATGAATGTGTGAACTAAGAGTGTGTTACTCTTAATGGTGTATGTAATCCTCTAGTGTATTAGAGAAGCTTGTAATCCCATTATTGTTGTTATAGTGGAAGATTGTAGGACATTTTGTCCGGGTGGTTTTTCCCTTGGCCTTGAGGGGTTTCCACATTTTTTTTTTTATGCCCTTCATGTGTTTGATGAATTACCCTTATGAGTGGTCTCTCTTGTTTTAGGTGAACTTTGTTTGTATAAAAGAAGTAATCGAGATACACGGTGTGTTTCGACAAGAATAATTAGGTTAACCTCTCTCTAGGTCAATTTTAATTTATAACTGTATCATGTTTAAGCGAATTAGCTAATAATTGCTTAGCCAATTTAATCTCAACACCCAACTTAGACTACTTCACAATAGTTCTCCATTACACAATAGGTGATGCAATGAAGTGGGGCGACCATTGATCTACTAGGGTGAATGATGGGGATGAGAGAAACGAAAGATAATGCAGATGCTTTAGCAATGGCCCAAACTATTGACATTTGCAAAAGACGTAAATATTAATGTTAAGGTTAGTAGGGTGGTTGCACATAACTTTAGTGATGTGGTGAACGATGAAAGGATTAGTAGAGATGAAGATGAACTTGTCATGACTCAAATAGATGATTGCATTGTGAAATATTGGTAGCCAATGGCCTTCAGGTCAATTGGCACTCGAGTCCCTCATAAGGACCCCTTGCAAGTGGCGAGAATTAGAATCCATGGGGTGAGGGTGCACCTCTGAGAGCAGTGAGCATGAACTGTGAGTGGTCCCAGTGCTTACGTGTGCGTGAGCCCCACAGGCCGCAGCCAAGACGTATGCACGCCCCTGGCTTAGTTTAACGAGCCCAATAAGGACTTCTCTCCTCTCAGCAAGAAAAAAAGAAATATTGATGATGCCACAAGAGAAGCCATACATGAAAAGATAGAGAATAGAGCAACATATTGGAAAATGATGCAATCTTAGGAGAAGATACACAAAACAACATACTAGAAAAGGATGGATTTTAGGATAAGATACATAGAACAAGCAGAGAATAGTGGCTTAGGAAAAGATAAACAGAATAATTTCTAGAAAGAGGATGGTGCTCCCATGGTAGAAGGAGTAAGAGATACACATAACAAAGTTAATGATGTTGATTTGTGACGCAGTCAGTGGTTTATTTTTCATAGCTTTCAAGCTGCCTCCTTTCAAAGTGCCAGCTTTTAAAACCCAGTATTAAACCGTCTAATTGTTTCTCGTAAACATCACTAACGTAATCTATGAAGAATCTACGTAGCCAAAACAAGGTCAGATTTACAGCATAATAATCTTTTTCATGGTCAATTATCAAAAAAATTTAAAAAACAATTTTGGTGGTAATTTTAAGAAAATTGTCCTCTGCGATAACCAACCATTCAAAAACACAATCCTCAAATGACAGTATGACAAGAATTTTAATACAGTACATATGCATGACAGAACATTCACATGAAAAATCTTTAACGTCAAACTTGGTTAATGCATACGCCACATCAACCACAAGTGGCGTAAATTTCACATTATCATCCAACTTTACATCTTTTTTCTTAACATCAATTCTACAATGCCAGCACAAAAAACAAAACAGAATTTTGACAATAACACCCTTGACAGCATTAACGGCAACACGATTTTGCCAACCTCTTCTTTGAAGAAATTATATTATCATAACAAGCAAATTTTAGCAAACATTGACATTAAAGAGAACTAATGCCATTCAATGTAAACAAATTGGACGCCCATGGTTCCTTGCCAGAGACACTGATAATAATACTATGGAGTTCTAGATTGGTCCCCATTCTCACAATGCTCAAGATGTACAAAGAAACCTGCAATGAGAAAAAAAAGCCATTAATGATAAGTATTTTGGGTAGAAATAAATCAATGAGACACTCTAACTTAGGTCTGCTTGAACATGCCAAGCTCTTCAGTGAACACATATGGCTCGGCAATCTCGATAGAAAATTATGTTTTAATACACTGAAAAATGACAGACAGCATATTCAGATGGAACATACATATGGAAACACAGCTACAACAACCACAGAGGATGTCTATTAGAGAAACACAAATATCTATGACAACCCCATTGGAAAAAAAAACAAACATTGCCATTGAAATAGTTGGTACTCTGATCAAGCCGCACGATGTTAGAAAGAGTGATTGTTTCGATTGAATGTGCCTGAAGACTCCAAAAAGAAGGTTTGTGCAAAACATTGATGAACGGCAGCTAGGAGAGGAAACTGACAAAACTGGAGTTTTAACTTGATTTGCTGTTTGGAAAGTTCACTGGAAGAATAAGAAGAAAAGCAAATTACCTACTAAATCCCTTGTATATAATCATGCAGGTCCGCTGACCACTTTGCAAATGACTCCCTTCTCCAAACCCAATTTATAGATGACTCAAGAATCGATTCCATGGCAACACCTAATAACAGAAAACGTCTTGCGATTACAAGGCACCAGATAGCCATTGAAAGTTCACTAGATAGGGCATGCAACCTTAGTGTTGGCCTGTAGTCATGCTCAATCATACTAGCTAAAATCTTTCCACAGTTGTCTAGCTAATATTTCTTTGAAAGGAGTAATAAAATCCTGGTTCCTTGTTAACATTGTTCGGTGATCTTTGAAGCGCATGAAATCCCGAAGAAAAATTATGGCTCACTAAGCAATAGGATAGGCAGGAAAGTACATCACTAAGTGAAGGGAAAAATTTACAAAAGGCAAGAGCAGTGCATGTAGATCAATTTAACATATATATATATAAACACACAAATCTGGATACAGATAAATGTATGCATTTGCATGTTCTATAAGCTATAAAAGGTTGATGTTCTAATAGTTATTCCTATCAACAACGCAATTAGCAGCTGGTATGGACAAAAATCTAATAGCAGATCATATCATGAAAATCCTGGTACCAATTGCTGAAGAAGATGAAGATGCAAATGCAACATGATCATGCACTTAAGATAAAACAGAAGCAAATGGATAAAAGATCTTTCTGAATAAAAGGATTCATAGACCAAAATAAGCATCCAAATCATGTCAAGCATCACTAGAATCAGATACAAATTAAAGACCATTCATATTTGGAAACAAATGTCAACAGGGAGAAAATTCATCAACAAGCCTCTCCCGAAAATAGACATTACAACAGGAAATAATTTTATACTATACATGTAGTATCCATAAAAATTAAATGAGATAACTCAGGCAACACTATATCCATAGGATAGGCTGACTACAAGGAAGTTATTGATATGCAAGTAACGACATACCTCTTATAGCTATGAAATTCTAGTTCATAACAGCAAAGCACCACTGTTTGTTTAGTGGAAGATTATATCTGCAATACAAAGCCATCGACCGGTCAGAATAGTTTGTTTTTTATTTAAGCAGGTAACAACATGGTCCAAAAATGTAATAAATTAGCATGAGCACAAACGGGTATCCCACTCGTTACTGTTTCCATTACATTCCCATGGCTTCTTAAGGCCATAAAACCAAAATCACTTCCCAAAATAAGGTCTCAGGTATTATACTTTTCATCTGAATGAACGCAAATGTCAAAACATTCAAAATGACCAAGGTACAGAAAAAAATTGACAGCGGAAAAGAGTAAAGCTATTTCAGTTCCAACATAACATAAAAACCAGCAGCAAAGCATATTGAATGGAGTAACATTATCCAATAAGATAAATAACAAATCTGCTCATGACACAGAAGTAGAGCTCAAATAATGTGGAAGAAATGTAAAAGTGGACACTTGTGAGAAGGTTTTCAATATTCAGAATTGAATAAATGCCAATTTTGAATTAAGAACAAAAATCAAAACCTCCATCCATTCTCAAACAGGAGCTTGCGTCCAAAAACCTGGGCTTTAGAACTCCACACATCCGTACAATGAGCATAAACATCAAAATAAGGGCAGAAAAAAACAACAGAAGTAAACTCACAAGAGATTATGTAGAGTTCAAGAAAATATCGGACTTGGACAATGGAAAAATCTCCTTCATGATCACAGCTACCGTTCACTGCAAAAAGTGATGCACAATGCATACAAACCAAATATACAGATCAAACAATACCATATCTATCAAGGAGAAAAAAGTAGGGAAAAACACAGGAACACACGCCATTATAACAACGAGCGCCTTCATGATCAATGTCTGTTGTCAAATTAGTTAAGCTATTTCTAGAAAAGCAACATTGGCAGAAATATTGCTCCTCCAAGGAGAGAACCACATCCAAATTAAGCAAAAAACAAACAAATAACACCAATAGCAGTCACCGACTGGAGAATCATTTCCAAAAATGATGCATGTTTGCAATCAGCTATTTGATATTAGTCTGACCTCTGTACATTAGTACCCCTTGGATTAGGGTGACTACCACCATCACCAGTTGATAAAATATATCTTTGCTAATAAATGCCCAATATAAAAGCTCACAACCAGACATGTAAATTCTGGAGCTTTCAATGAAGATCAACTAAGATAGGAAAGGATTGGATATGATCTCCATATGAAGAGATGATCAGCACATGATAGCCTAAGATCCTAAATTGATGAAATAACACTCTCCCCAATGGCCACCATTCCGCGTCTGCATTTGCAGAATTGCTAAAGTACATATGTACATTGGTAGACCGCGTCTCTGATCTTCCATCAACTCCATTCTTTTTGCATGGAAGATATAAAAATTACTAAGACATGAGAGCATGCCGGTGAGCCCAGATTGAACAGCAAATACCTGAAAAGTGAGCATACCAGGCTGAAATTTAGGCAAAGCAATAAAAATACCAAAATAACTGAAGTTTAGGGCAAAGCAATAAAAATACCAGGCTATATTGCAGATTAAATGTTTATCTTGGTCTCCAGAAGCTGTGTGCTGCAAGTCGAAAAGCAACTCGATCAACCAAAATACAAATACATTCATATATCATGTAATAAATTAACACATTTCTAAAATTGCAAACATGGTAAGGAAACAAGGAAACGATAGGAAGTCAAACGAGCTGATGTAGGATGTAGAACTCATCCTACAAGATCCATCAGTCCAATATTTTCCATGGCACGGTTTGGTTAAGTGGCAACCATAAATACACATTTAGAAGACTTAAGACTTCATTTTTTTTTTTTGTCATGCCAACAAAAAGAACCCAACATTAAACAAAGTACAATCAAGAATGAAATGGTAATAGATAAGTAACTAAGTTATTAGGAAATTTATATATCAATAACCAACAGTAAATATCATGGCAGCCATGGCTATAACATTTGGTATTCAGGTGTTCTAACAAGCCAGAAGCATATCATTGCTTCTTTGGGTCTGGTTGTGTATCTCATCACCTGGATATCATGTCTTTCAACTGAATTTGCAGTGTGAAGCAGATAGTCACCATGGATATAATATTGGTAATGTACGCATTATTATTAAAATGAAATGCAAGAAATTACTAATCCAAAAGACGTAAAAATCCATGGCTATGAGGGGAAGAAAATAACAACTAACACCACCTCCACCCAATGAAGAAGACAATAAGAAAGAAAATTGGTACCAGGGCAAAGCTCTCAATCTCAACATATATTGGCTGCGGAATAGCACAGATTCTCAGAATGGAACATAAATCCGACAGAAATATCAAGATAGCAAAATGGAACTAAGGCAATGCTCTCAATACAAATCGGCTGTCAAATAGCACAGATCCACAAAGTAGAAACTAAAACAAAACAGAAATAAGGAAGGGCAATATAAAGAATAGGCTAAAAAAATGTATGTACTCTAAGTACTTGGTAGTCATAAATAACTAGTTTTCTGGTATGACTAGTCCATAAGGGGGATAAATGAAAAGTGTGTGAGTACCATTCGTCCATTGTGGACATGTTTGGGGAATCGAATAACCACCAACTTCTCACTACATATTTATAGCAGATGAAAACACATAGAAGGGCTTAAATCATTGCAAGGTAAATTTAAAGAATCTGCATTGGTCTGCATTGGGCTAACCTAGGATAACATGACTAAAAGTGTATTCTAATATTCATATAAACTCCATGCTACCCAAACTTACAGAGTAGGAAATTGCACGAGATATTAGATGAGAAGTAGAGGATTGAATTCCCTTCCAACTTTATATCATTCACCTTCTTTTTCAGGTAAAAAGAAATTAACTCTTATCCTCCAAGCTATTTTCACTTGAGTCTTTTGTGAGACACATTCTACACATTTTCGAATGAGCTGTTTTCTAACAGGGGTACAAAGGGTATTCCATAATGAATCATAAGGACATGCTTCATCAAAGAACTAAAATACAGAATGGTTGCAAAAGGTCATGCTCAGACAAAAGTAATCAATGTTTTTTTTTACAAAGAATTTACCTATCTCAAAGTTAAGTTGCATTCACCTAAGAATTTAAACTGCATTTAATCTCTAATGGAAATTTCACAACTTGATGTTAAAAATGCTTTTCTAACATTGAACAAGTTAGCTAAATTGGAATATTCTAAATATGGACTCAAGCGGCAATCGAGGGTATGTTATGACAAATTCAGTAAAGCCTTGACATATTATAAACTACACCAATTTCACGGTGTCCATTCCATATTATGAGACAAATTGAGCCAGTTTATTTTGCTAGCAGTATTTGTAAATGCATTGTTGTCCCAATCAGTGGCAGGCAGTATTGAATAATTAAAAAAGTTTATCCATCATAAATTCAACATCAAGGGTGTGCATTAAGATATTTCAAATTATAAACAACCACAGCTACTTTCTGTCCATCAATAAGAAAAATATATACATGAATGAGAACAGAAAACCAAACAGTCTCTTTCCCTAACGATGCCAAACTAATTTTCAACAGTTCTAAAAGATCAAGGAAGCCAGATAAAATCATAAGTGCAACCAACCTTGCTCTCTCTGGTAAAGTAAATAAGCAAATAAAAGAGATAACTTAGTTTACCTCCCTCCACTGGTGAAATATTCTCCGGTTGTGGTCTTGGACCAGGTGTCGAATGATAACCAGATATCCTGGGTGGAAGTGGCCACCCGCGACATGGAATGGGTGGTGGCTCCAAGGGAGGACCATAGAAGGGAGGAGGAATTGTTGATGCATCAACCTTGTCAGAAAGCATAGGACCTGCGAGAATAATGAATTTTGGTTTGAAAGACAAGTAATGCAACAAATACATGCTCTGTTATAATACATTGTCAATATATTAAATGAAAACAATCAAGCAGTTTCCCAAAATAACAGTAACAACAACAACAAAGAAATAACAACAACAATAATAATAAAGAATTATGCCTGGGTGGACAGTTGGGGAAAATCTTCCCCTCTCTGCGATGTCATGTTGAAATGATCCATTCAAATCCCTGTCACTATAGAACTTTCCCCCTCTGGGATCATGTACTGATTGTAGGCTATTAGGAAAAGAGGAGCAATTAACCCAAGCCTGTGCTCTTTGTTGTGATTCAGCAGGGACAAAGGAGAACTGATTTGAGACTCTTGCAGGAGGTGGCTGGGGAGTGTAGGAATTGAGCATTGGCCGATTAACTAAAGGTGGAGGTCTATTTGTAGCATGCATAGTTGGATGGCCACCAGGAAAGCCACCATATGAACTAGAACTAAGAGAAGAGGAAGGGTGTGGTATCTGTCTCCGAATATCACCATAAGGGTGGTTGCCGTAAGGCATTGGAGCTGAGGAGACGGAGTTTACAGTCAGATTTCCTGGCGGCTGGTATATAGCCTGAGGTAATTGGCTTCTTATATTCTGAAGACATGTTCAGAAAAAAATTGTAGTCAGAAACAGGAAGAAAACAACAAGAAAATATATAGAAGTTAGATCATTACATGGGATGCACTGTAAGCATTTGAGTCAAGAGCAACAGAAAGAGTGTGAGATGCACACACTGATAATTGTTGGTTGACAACAGATGCAGGAGAGCATGAAGAAGGCAAAGGTGGAGGAGAAGATGGTAATGGGGGAGGAGATGGTGGAAGATCTTCGGGAAGTGGAGGCACAAATGTTGGTGAACGTTGCTGATCATACTGCTTATCTGAATTGCATATGTTATCAGTTGCTGCAACATGACTAACTGAGCAAACTCTAACTTCACAAGGGGGTGATACATCCTCCATCTCAAGTTCACCATCAACATCTTCCAGAATATGATGGTGCTTGTCCTGAGAAGTGACAGTACCGTTGCCATCATCAACTTCAGCATTTCTTTCCGGAGTAACAGCTTCAAAACTCTTCTCATCAGATGAGCAATCATGTTCATCGTCTTCAACCAGACAAGGAACCGTCAAACCAGAAAGCTGGAAACTAGTGTTGCTGCAAGCAGGCAAAGAAGAGGAATAGAGGAAACTGCAATGAGCAAAATCCTTTACGGCTATAATAGATCTAGGAACTGAAAATTAGATGACAAGCAAAGACGTAGTGAGCCAAATTTCTCAAGTAATGTTCAACAACAAGCATTTAAGACAATGAACAGAGTAATATACCATAAAGAAGATACCCATAAATTGGATTCTTAGGGCATGTCAAAATAGCTATGAAAATTTATCAGTCCAGAAAATTTGCCAGAGTCCATATTACTATTTGATTCTAGCAAAATACAAATAATAAATACATAAAGATTATATTTTCATATCACAAATAAAATTATCTTAAAATTAAAAATTATGAATATAGTCATTGTGCATGTATAGAAAAACATAGACACACCTTCCATATTCATCAACAAGCATTCCCTCCATCTCCCTGATAGGATCATTAATTGCTCGCTCAGTTCTCGGACGTCGAGAAGAGTGACTACTAAATGGTGCTTCATTCATAAAATCCAGTTCTCTTATGTGGTGTCGAACAATAGACTCTGGCAGGGTTTTCCTCTCAAGCCAAAGCCTCAAAACCTTTTCCAAATAAAACCAGTGGAAGATATTATAACAGTAACATGAAAATTAACAAGATAGGTTCTTACCTTGAGACATTGCCTGCGGTTTTCCACTGCGGGCTTTCCAGGAGGCGCAGCAGCACACAATAAGCGAGAAAGCACAGTTTGGACTAATGAAGCATACACATCTCCAGCACCTCCTAAAAATCATGTGTTAAAAATCAACATGAACAAACTTGTTTGTGTACTGCAAGAAGCTACTAATAAAATAACAGAAACTGCTTTCAAGTACCTTTTTGGGTGCGAGAACATTGCACAATTGAATCTACAAGAAAGAATAGATCTATTCTCCTGTACAACCTTGACTCCCTTTCTAAATTTCGAAGTAACAATTCAATTACCTATTAAAGAACAGAAAAGGAAGCATACATCAGAACAGTAGAACACCGTACAGATTGCTGCTACCAGAAGTCCATCATGACCGCTCAATGTCATCATTTCAAAAAATTAATTCCAATCACAATGTACAACTCTCGCATGGCATCTGGTCAAGATAAAACTCAGCTGACAAGGCTCACAGGAAGATCTAAATCTTGTTTGGTTGTGTCAAAGCTTATGAACATTCCGCATGGAAGACACTTCAGCAGCTACTATTGCAATAGACAGACTCATCATGAACATGAAACATAATTTATCCTAAATTTTCGAACCAACGGAAATTAAAACAATTTTGTGAAACTTCTGAAAATGCTTCAGTGAGCAGGGGAAATATCAAAAAGCAAGTGATCGAATAACGGCACTTATTATATATTAGATCATGTCAAATAAGGATGCATTACAAAAACATTATACGCCAGATTTCATGATCCAGATATAAAGAAGTAAATAGCACACTAAGTGTGAAATAAATAAGGCTGCAATAATATAAACATCATCAACCAAAAACAGAAAGGGAAAGAATTAAATTCACCAAACCTCTCCAGCAATGCCATATTTTGCACAGTCAATAGCAAGTTGTGTAGCCCGGCCAATACTGTCTTTTGTCCTTGATAGAATATGAAGTGAAACTTCAAAAGCTTTTCGAGCTGCCTCAGCTTCAGTATGGTCTGTAGCAATGTCAGCACCTTTTTGATGTAAGGCAGGACTAGAGCTATTTGGAGATGTTTGGCTTTTATCATCACAAGGTGCTCCATGGGTGGCCGAAAGAGTTGACGGTGACCCTTGTTCTGAAGAATCTTCTATATAATTTACAAGAGAATGTGGAATAGCCTTGCCTTCTTCCACACTATTAGAGAATGATGTAGATCTAGAGAGGACACGTTTAGCTTGGGCCGCAGCAATCAAGACGCTGATAGGGGCCAGATCAAGAGAAAATCCCCTTTCCTTTGAAACAGCTGACGGTGTAATTTCTGCAACAGAATCCTGCCTAAAATGCTAAAATAATCAATGTGGCTGGCAGCGAAGGCACAAGCATCAGTTATAACATGGTAAAAACATGAGCATACCTATCGCTAAGCAAATAATAAGTACAACATAGCAAAATATATGTGAAGACCAGACAAACATTCCTTTTCCAATCATCCCTTCTAAATCACCTTTTAGCACTCTCAGCTACCATACCTTATCTTATCACTTCCATCCACATCTTGTTTGGAAGATCTTTAGTACCAACAACTAACACTAGTCCCTCCAAATTAGTGTTTATTAGGGCTTTAATGTATTGGTGAACGAATAAGAATCAGGTAGACAGATAAAACTACAATTGGTCTTTCGTAAGTATAAATTGGCCAAATTATTTTAAACAACTGTATTTTTTTCCTAAAAACCAACTGCGATAATATTAAGGGAATATACTTCTAGGGCTTCTGGTCTCATATCCCCTTTTCCTTTTCAAAGATGGGACAATTCAGGCAAAGCAAGAGTGATCTCTACTCCCATCCAATTCTACTATATTGCTACCTTCTTGTGTCCTGATCTGGTTACCTTATGTAAATGATAAAAGAGATGCACTGGATTACTACATTTGCAAACAACAAATTTCCAAATTTTCAAAATGGCACATTATAGCTTGCGCTATTAACACATATGCGAGTGATACTCATATGAACAAGCTCCAATACCCTGAAAATATTAATGCAGTCTAAAAGTTTATACTTTGCTGAATAATAAAAGCTCCTAACATGATTGAGAGTTGCTACAAACTACAGAGCAAATATATAACGGAGTTAGGTCAAGTCCCTCATCTATGACTCATTTTCTACAAATTTTACTTTATACCCTTGCTCCATATTACAATTGCATGACAATCAATTCGAAAGAGATGGTTGGATAATCACCCACAACATAATAAATATACATAATCATACATTATACTCATCCCGTCTGTGTGTAAGTTAAAGAGACTTTAAAGACTCACATACCTCTTTTAATATCACTAAAAGATAAGTTTCTTAGCGCATAAAATTAAAATCATTTCTACTGTGTCATTGACCCTCTGTAAGGCAAAAATTGAAGTTAACCAACATATCAAGTACAAAAGAAGTTGTAAACCAACATGCACTGCATGCTAATATTATAGCATATATAACCAACATCAATGGACTAGTTTCATCATGGCCTACACAAAAATATAATAATCATAATAAAATTAAAAAAAAAAAAACATAACAAAGTCAAAGTATTGAAAGAGTTTGCCACATAAGATTCTGTGATACCCATGAAATGTAAGGACTAATTAATTTAAATCAGGAAAAACGACATCCATCCATTTGCAATAATGAATCATATCGATCTGCTTGACAAATGAAAAATAGAAGTTGTGAATGACTTACAATTCCTTGTCGCCTTTCATATTAGATGCAGGAAGTTTCACAGATTTTGAATTTACAACCCCATCATTCATTGAGAGAACCACATCAGTTTCATTGTCTGGATCAACAGAAACAGCTGCTTCTTCACCATATGGTTTCTCAGGGATTAATTCCAAATGTTGATCTTCTTTATTGCCAACTCCAGTATGGCAATCTTCTAGTGATTGAAGCATCCCACTGCTCATATCCCCAGCCATATAAGGGGGCAACTCACTAAGCATGGCTTCCTTGGAAGTAGAAGAAACTTGTTTCTCATGATAAAAAGGAACATTGTTCAAAGTTTCCTCTAGTATATCGGCTTCTTCAGTCTTGGGAGAGAATTCTTCAGAGTCTTTGGCATCCATATCAATTTCTTTAGCCGCATTAGGACATAAGATGTTATCAGGGCTAACACTGGACAAAGGCAACAAATTTGAATCCATAACTTTTTCCAAAACACCTGAAGGCAATTCAGATATGGTATCAGGGGATGGAACTTTGTCAGGACAATCTATGTCCTGGGCTGAATATTCCCCAATTTCACCATCTGCAGAAAGATGCAAAGAAGTTGTCTCTAGAGAATCCATATGGCCATTAGATGTCAATTCTGCAGTTCCAGGAACATCAATACAATCTACTTTTAGCTCATCGGCATTGGCAGACATAGCTTCCAAAGCTCGGTGAAGACGTTTTGATGGAGGCAATGCAGCCTCAACATCTATTGGCATGCTTTTCAATTGATATTTAGCAGTCCAAAAGTTCATATCACTTCTTGTGTTAGAGATGCAATTTTGTATGGACAGTGAACATTCTGAGGCTTCCATATCACCCAAGTTAGACTTATCAGAAGGACAATTATTGCAAGGACTAGCAGATATAGCATTTTTGTCAGACTTGTGTAGCAGAACTAACATTCCAGATTCCTCTGTACTTACTTGCGCATCATCTATAACTGGCTCACCCTTTCTGACCCTTGCTCGTTTTACCAGTGGAAGGTGCTCATCTCCATCTGTCTTATGAAACCTATCATTTATTTCACTACAAAACACGAATGATTCCAAAGCTGACCCCTTCTCTTCAATCTGTAAATCTGCATTACTGCCCAAAAGTGCAGGCTCTGAATCATTTTGTACCCGCTTTCGAGTAGAATTCCTTTTCTTCTTAAGGATCACAGTTTTGATGGATGTGTCAAGCTCTGGCTTCAATTTATTATCATTGTCCAAAAACTCATTTCCATCATGTTTAGATTGGCAGCTAGGTTCTGGCATCATTTCAGATTCACAATCAAGGGCTTCAAATTCCATAGTAACCATGTTATGTTCACTCTTTCTAGAGATACTATTTAAACCAAAACATGTGGAATCATGAGGATTCAGAGCATCAGATGGTGAGCGGTCCTGCCCTTCCTCAACTGCAATTTTTCTATTTACATGTTCTAATCGTACTGCATCAACAATTAAATCATCACCAGAGTCACAATCACCTGTTGATTGCTGCAAAGTTGAATTTTGTTGTTTACATGGGTCAGCACTTGAGCTTCTGGATCTATGAAGAGATGATGCCTTCCTCTGAGTTCCGCAGCTTTGCAATGTCACATCTCTAGGCCTCTTTCTCACTGTGGTGCTAATAGCCAAAGGAGTTTGCCTTAACTGATCAAGAATTGATACTTTTTCACAAGGTTCCTTGGCCACTTTATTCATTTTGCAAAAGTCAGCTTTGTCAGAGGCTACATGAACACAATGAGGACTAGCTAAACTGCTATTATCTACAGAAGCACAAAGCGCTTCAGACTGGCTATCGCAAGCCATATGAGAATTCAGTTCTGTAGGCTTCCCACAAGTTTTGCTTCTAAAATCTTCTAAATTACCATTATTAGGCACAAGACCCTCATCTTCAGTATTATTCTCTGGCTGATCATTCTTCTTGAGTTTGTCAAAAATGTCTATAATCTCATCTACTGCACGAACAAAATCAGCTCCTTTACCTTGCCGTTTAGTAAGAAGAGATTTCTTTTTTTCTTCTGTAAAAGCTTCAATATCAGCATGGTTGCAGAAGGCACTACACGATAGAACCACACAAACTAAGTCATAAACACTGAAGGATTGGGCACAAGAGTAAAAAATTTTCATGTGTAGATAGTCGCATATCATCATAACACAGCAATTTTCCAATCAAACAAGTCGCTTTAAAATCAAGAATTTTATCAAAGCTACAGAACACTACAAGGTGGGTAGGTATAGTCATTGCATACACAATACGAACATACTTATAGACAGGTTGAGCACAGCCACCAAAGTCACAAAATTAGACATGTGGTGCTTAAGTAAGTCTTTTGCAAACAGGTCAGTTCAGCAACAAATCCTCATGCTTTAGAGCTTCCTAGCAAAGGATGAACCACAAAAGCAAGCAAGTGGCAATTTTTAGGAAGCTGACATAATAAAAAAAAAAAGGGTATCAACTAATACAACGATATTCATTGTTCAAACATTCAGCTCAAGACAAATGTGAAACACAACCCTCAGCCCAATAAAAATACATCAAAAACTTCATTGTATATTCAGCAATGATCCTCACATAATTAAAAAAAAAAGGAAGTGGTACAACAAGAACAACAAAGAGTGCATAACCAGAAACTCTATAGACAGTCACAAAAAATCAACCAACAGCAGCCCATCAACAATAGATTTATATTTAGCAAATTAGCCAAAAGCAATCAAAAACTCAATTGTTTGAAATGTTATCTGAATCTGTATTTGTATCAAATTTACGCAAACATGTTTTTTCTTTCTATGTTGTAACCATATCAAAATAGGTAAAATTAGTTTGCCATATAAACATATAGTTTTTGGCAATTTGACTAGCTTGCCTTATATTTAAACTTATAGTTGTTTCTCGTAATATGGAAGTCATGAAAAAAGAGAAGGAAATGGGTATCAGGTCCACAAGTGCTCAAATCAGATTCATAGCATATCTCAAAAGTTCACTTCTAGTTTCTTCTCCACAGCATGTTCTGAAAATACTGAGTGATCAAAATACAGCTAATCACACAAAGTAACCCTAAAGAAACTTCAAATTGCACACTTAGACCAATCGTAACCTCAAATATAGTAAATACAATCATAGTTTGCCATATCTAACTGATTTATAACACTTTGGGGGCCAACAGTAGGCCTGTACAGCAGCCTAGCTTGATAAGCCAGGTCAAAAGAATATTTGTTAACTGGGTGTTCACATGATTAAAAAAAATTATCATTATCCAAGAATCAGAGGAAGTCTCGCAAACACAGTTTGAATAATTTTGCAATACAATGTTTAATAATTCAACCACAAATGCCTTAAATCATAAACAATTATATCTTAAAATAGTAAACTATCATAGATATTTTCTGCCATGGCCTATTAATTAATATTTTTTATCATACCACAAGGAAATAATAGCTTTAAACTAGCTTGTACAATTAATAAAAGAAACTTGGCAGATTTCTAACATAAAACACCGCTTACAAGAAATAAAAATGCATTCAAAACATTTCCAAAAGAATGGCAGAATAAAAAAAAAGTGTTATTTTAGATGAAATTAATATTCAAATCATAGCAAATTCTCCATGATATTTCTCATAAATACTTTATTTTCCATGTAAACCACTATGTCCTCCTCTTGACCAGCTTACATAGCCAAATAATATACACAAAAAACATGAAGTCGAACACACACACACACACAAGCGCAAAACATAGGACGAGGTGTGTGACTAAAAACAAAACAATAATAAGTGCTAGGATTGCATTTGATCATCAAAAGGGCTTGAAGGGAGATCTCTACACTTTCACTCAGACTCTAAGACCTCCACTATCAACACAAAGCCCTGACTCTGCAAAAATGTCATAAAAGCTCAAAGAAAACTGCAATTTCATATATTTTGTATTGTCATAGGAGACACAAGTACTGGACTAACTGTGCAAACATGTCATAAAAGCTCAAAGAGAACTGCAATTTCATATATTTTGTAGCGTCATAGGAGACACAAGTCTGGACTAAATAGTTTTGATTTGCAATGCTTTTACACACCTTGGAAAAATCAAGTTACTAATGTTTAAGTTGCTACAATGATATTCAGAAATTAAGACCAGCAAATAATTATACAACCCGCTAGAATTTAAAATGCCAAGTCATACCATTTTTATTAATTTCATGAGATGGCTCATGGTAGGGATGGAGAGCTAAAAGCACTCAAAACCATATCATACAAGGATATAAATGGAGTTTGATTTTTTCCAAAGATATAATCACAACAAGTCTTCTTTTGGGGTCAAACATTCAAAATTCCAATGATGCTACTCCACAAACTGCATACAATAGCTATTTTAAACATAGGTGAAAGTGCAAATGAAATGAACAGAGGAATTCTGCCCAAATAAGGTCAGCTTCTAACAGCCTCAAACTGCCTTTAGGATCAGTAGCAATATACTTACTGGAACAACAACCTGACACTAACATTTTGGGACTAAACATAAACCAAAACAGAACACATTTACAGATATATCATCAAATGAAGCCTTCTCAATCCTCTTGCCAGCATTCTATTATAAAGCTTAGAAGATGTTCTTGATACTACTCTTCACTATTGTATTTGAAACTAACACAATAGAGCAAGTTTGATCTAGTTCCTTCCAAATCAAATTAAGAAATTCATAAACAAACATAGTGAACAAGTGCCTAAATTACCCATAATAAGTGCAGTACCAAAAGTAACATTAAAGAAAGTAAAAATATTATAAAATATCAGAAATTCATAAACTGCATGCACCGTCTAATCCACTCCAAAAAAAATCACATCCTTGAGCAATAAGCAAGTAATTTTTACATAGACAGAATATCAAAACATGTAATATCATTTTCCTAGTTAAATCAAGGATTTGCAACAGCTTTCCTAAGTCAATGATTGAGCACTTACTATTGGGTAGAGCAAAACATATATAAGCAAAGCGTAAATTTACACTGAAAGACAAATAACCAGTATAGTTTAATCACAAGCATGACAAACATAGTGTCTTAAGGGTTCCTGAATAACCCATAAACATGCAAGGGAATCAAGAACACCAAGCACAAATCAAGAACCTGTGAGCAATTCCAGGAAACATGAAGAAAATACTAATGTCTAATATTTTAAACTGCAAATTTAAACAGTATAAAAAGATACAGATCCAAGAAAACTGAAAACATAAAATCATCCAAATATCGAAGCATGGCAGTCAATAAAAGCAAGCAAACAATCCTAAGCAAAAATTCCGATGGAATTGTGGAAGAGAATAATGAAATAAAAAGATGATATATAAAAAGAAAATTTATTTTATTCTGAAGCAATGTATTAGAAAAGTAATTATGCTGTCCTTCTAAATGAATTCAGAACAAGAGACCACATGAATGAGAACTAATAATCTGCCTCAAATATCCACACCAATAAACTTTAAAAATTAGAGTTCGAACTGTTATTATGCACCCATTCATTTTTCACTACTCGAACAAAATGTTGAAATTCAGACAAACAACAAATGTTCAGTTGAATGCAACTTATGTGGCCCCTGTATGTTACTATAAAACAAAATCTAAAGAAGAAATAAAAAGATACTTTTGGGGAAAACGTAACTAAAATAAGATAGATAGGGGCATATTTTTTCTAGATATGAATTAGCATGGTAAAGTGTTTTAATAAAAGGCAGAAGCATAAAAATCATGGTAGCAATGGCCAAAAATGGACTGTAAGGTGTAATGTTAGGTCTTCAAGGAAGCCTTTTTAAGTTTTAAACAATCTCAACAACCATAAATCTTGAAAGCACATCCACAGTTTAGTGTGTGATCCTTGGCTCCAAGGATCAATGCATTCAAGTGAACAGTGCAAACGCAAGATAAGCAATTCCAAGAATATGTGACTGCCCTTATATAATGAAATAACAAGAAGCTATTGAAGAGAACAGTTGCCAACTGCCCATGCAGTGAGGTGTAAAATATATACTGTACAGTAGTTAAATTACCACAATAACCTAATGCAAAAAATAGCAAACCAAACAAGAAAAAAGAAATTTTTCATGAAGAACAACATAAAAGAATGAAAACAGGAGTAGATAGGTGACAGAAAAGACTCAGCCTCGGATAATGCAAGAAAAGCATATCCAACACAATTGTACGCTTAAGTCTACCAAAATTTGATAGTAAAGACTACAGTATTTCTTGAAAAAGAAATGTTCTTGGAAAGGAAAACCATTTTTAAGAAATTAAAAAAGCATATTCAAATCACTTGATCCCATTGCATTAGTATGCAATTACCATAAAAAATATAATAGAGGATGTAGCGGACAAGTTCAATATCAACGAAACACAATTTATAACAATTCAGAGAGAATTATATTTTTGAACAGAAAAGTACTCACATTTGCTTTGTTCCATAGAAGAAAACAAGCAATTTTTTCCGATCAGAGGAATAGCCCCATTTTGTTGGATCACTTATCTGTTAAACCACCAAAAAATAAACAAAAGAAGATTTGCTGAGACAGGTAAAAAGAATCATGCATGACAAGAAATGATGCTTTCTATCAAAGAGAAACTTCATCTTTACAAAAACATTTGAGCCATCAAGGAGTCCTCATAGCTCAGACAGGATTAGATTTCTTACTGAAATTGCTTTATAATTGTAATTCATACAAAAAGAAATAGCCCACATTCAGGTAAGCTGAAGAGAGCATCAAAATTATACAAATTATCCTAGAGAGAAGTTTCTTTCCACCATAACCCAAGGGCAAACCCTAATCGACAGCATCAAACAGGAGAACCCATTCAAGATTCAATCCAAAGTTTAAAGAGTTGGAGAGAAAGACTAAATTTACCCGATTCTGGTACAAGGGTCACTACTTGCACTGTAACCTAACCCTAGCATTCACGTTCAAATGCTCAAAAACCAGCCAAAATACAACTGAAACTTGTGGCAAGTCAAAATAAGTAGAGAAAACATTTTTGCCATCAAAATCCAAACAGCCACACCTTAAAAAAAAAGGATCTTTTTCCTCCAACAAAACACCCAAACTCAAACCCCCATCACAAAAACCCAATGAATCCAAGATGCAACCAAAAGAAAAGGTACAACAGTAAAAGAAAATTCAAAAACAAGGGAAACATACCACAGCAGGCCAAGCAGGAAAGCCCTTCATTTTGGCAAGAACAAGGTCCCCAACCTTCCACTGCTGCCGGGCAGCAGCTGCCGCCGCCGCTCGCGCGGATCCCCTCTTCCGACTGGGCGCCATCAAGAGACCACCAAGCCCCAGCCAAGAACCCTAAGCCTAGGGCTAACACATACGATTCCGAGATCCAGAGAAACAGAAGAGCGAACTGGATGAGAGATCTATCTTCCTCTCAGCAAGAAATCCCGCGATTCCGATTGATCCGAGGGTGTAGTCGGAGGGCGCCGGCATCGACGCGGAGGGGGCTGTGGGAGCGAGAAACAGAGCGAGAGAGAGAGAAAGGAAAAAATTAGGCGGTGTAGAGGTGGGCGAGTGCTATGTGGAGGCAGCTCGTGCACATCATCGGTATTTTCACTTCAAAACTGTTTTCTGTTTTCACATTTCTGTTTTTGTTTTCTTTTCAAATATATATTTACATTCGCTGTATTTGATTTAAATTTTTAAATAGAAAGTAAAAAATTATCCCTACTGTCATTCCTCTTTTACTATTAGGGTGTGTTTGATTGGCAACATGGAAAATGGGTGGAAAAGAAAATTTTTCCATGGAAAATTTTTCCATTGAAAAATTTTCCATGGAAAACGAACAAATACACGTTTGATTGGCATTATTTTCTAGGCAGAAAATCAAAAATTTTCCATGAAAAATTTTGATTTTGTTGTTTGATTGCTTGTATTTTCCATGGAAAATATAACATTTTCCATGGAAAAAGCCACATTTGTTGTTTGATTGCATCAATTTTCCATGGAAAATGTCATATTTTCCATGGAAAAGTTTCTCCATGAAAATATTTTTACCTACCTAAAATGCTATTTAATCCCAATAAATCATTGTTTAAGATTTTGTAATAGATATTTTTTGTGTACACAAGAATTCAATCTCAAAATTGATTCAAATTTTTTTCGAGTGTTTAACTATGATTAATTTATTACTACATTTCATTTTTTTTAAATTATTAAATTGTTAAAAAAATATTTAAAAACCAATGATAATTATTTTTATACCATTTCTTAAACCATTTTTAATTATTTCTTGAAAATATAAACAAATTTAAGATGCAATATATATATATAAATTTGACCGATATTTTCATACTAAAAAAAATATTTTTGTTTTCTTATTCATGTTCCAAATGAAGTTTTGAACCATTGTTACAACTCTACACTTGCATATTTTTTTTCACAAAGATATTGTATGTTAAATAAAAACTCAAATTTAAAAATAAAAAGACTAAGCCTTGTACTTTTGGCTACCTAAAATGCTATTTAATATAAAATCAATAATTTTTATCAAGTGATTAATCAAAAAAATTATTCCTATTTTGAAAAGCCAATCATATTAGACCATTCAAACAATGTAATATATACCTACAAATGTTGATTTAGTAAACAAGAAATTTTTCAAAAAACCCCCTCTATTTTCCATGGAAAAGTTTTCCTATGGTTGAGGTAGGAAAAATTTTCCCTTGTTTTGAGGGAAAATATGGTCACGTGACCACCTCCATGGAAAATTTTTCCATGGAAAATTTAGGCAATCAAACAGCCTTTTTTTGTGGAAAATGGCCCATGGAAAAATTTTCCATGGAAAATTTAGGCAATCAAACGCACCCTTAGGGTCCGTTTGAATCCTAGATTGATGCCTTGGGAGTGAGAATCACAAGCACCCAGAAATCTCACTCCCATGTTTGGTAACCAGCTTAGGAGTGAACAGTAAAATGTCATGGGATTGTGATTCCTAACTTGGGTGTTTGTCACTCCTTCCAATTTTGAAAGGTTTCCCATTTCTTAGTTGTAAAAATACCATTATACCCTCCATATATAAAAATGTTTAATACTAATAAATCATGTTTGAAATTTATTTATTTAATAAACAAACAATTGTTAAATTATATAATTGGTTGATTACAATTAGAAAAAATAAATAAGATATTAAAAATATTAAATAAAAATAAAACGTGTTATTTATTAAATGTTAAGTTATATTAATTAGATGAAATAATTTAATAACAAAATTATTTACATGTTATATTAAAACATGTAATTTATTAATTGGTACGTTATATTTTATTTAATAACAAAATTATTTACACGTTATAATTTAATAGTTACATTAATGGTTAAGTTATATGTATTTATACATTATATTTATTAATATAGTAAAATTTTCTTAAGTTATATTAATTAGATAAAATAATTTAATAAAAATAAATTAAAATAAATAATTAAATATATTACAAATATTTTAATAATAATCATGTTAATTATTAATTATTAAATATAAACTATAATTTTGTAAAATTTCATCATATTTATATGAAAGGGCATAAGTGTAATTCTCCTATATTTCTCTCACTTACTTTTTCCATTCCTAACTCCCACTCCCTCCAACCAAACAACTTTATCATTATCCTCTCATTTCCCCCTATTCTCATTCCTATTCCTCCCTTCTTCTCATTCCCCACCTTCCCATTCCTACTCCGCAATCCAAACGGACACTTAAAGGAGTTTATTGGGAGTATTTTAATTATTTTTTAATTAGTTTATCATATAATGTTATTCCAAATGTCCAAATTATACTTGTAAAATAAAATTCATAAATCAGATAAAAATAATAATAAAATGCATCATCAATATTAAATATATTTCTTAAAATCATTTTAATATCTAGAATAAATTCCATAAATACAATGAAAAAATATAATAAACTTTTTAAGAGATTATTTAGGGAATTATATTTTTTACTATTAAAAGAGTTTATTGAAAGTATTTATTTTTTAATTAGTTTATCAATTAATATTATTCTAAAATATCCAAATTATACTTGTGAAATAAAAAAGGGAAAATTACTATTCACCTCTCATGAATTTCAAAACTGGCTAAAAACCCCCTCCTATTTTTGCACACCCCGGACAGCCCCTCCGTTATAGTTTGGTTCCCTTCTACCCCCGTCTGTCACATGAAATGGGTCCGTGTTATGAAAATCCATTTTTGCCCCTGCAAATGGTGGGAAAAAACCTCGCCCGATCACATCATTTCATGTCTCACATTTACGCATACATTTGTGAGTTTTTCCCCCTAATGGTTTCTTGTTCTCATAGAAAGTTTAGAAGGCGAATTACATATTTTTGTTTTTGTTCTCCTTTTCCTTCTGCTCATTTGGTTTTTGGATTTGAGTTCCTCCGGTCACCCGATATTATGGACAAGTTTTTGTGCCATTGCTAGATACAACGGGGAGGGACGAGTGCTGACGTTCACCGCGTCGACTGAATGGGCGTCAGTGTTAGGTGAGATATGTGAGCGCTGGGGTCTCGATGTTTGCCGCGTGAGGGTGAAATTCATCACACCCGATGAACATAATACGGTTTACCCAATAGAGAACGAGGTCGACTTCCAGCGCATGTGTCATGTGTTCTCCATCTTCAAAGGCGGTGTAATCGATATGGTTGTCGAGACGGATGACGTGCCACGGCAGCCTTCTGAAAACGAGTTATTGTCGTGGTAATGCGTTGCTCTAAAATAATTATGCAATTGTATGTCAGTTAGTGTTTAATAATTCCATTATCTATATTAAAGAATGAATTATCCGTTTAAATTTGGAGTCTCCGATTAATTTATCATGTTTCTATTTAACCTGTCATATACCGTTTGCATTATTACGTCTCTGTTTAACTATGTCTGTTAACGTGTAAATATTAACTTCTTCGTTTAACAAAGTGGAGTTTATGCTTAAATACTGATCGTTTGCATTTGAACTGAAGTGTTGGCAAGAATTCGGAATCTGGGAGCGCTTCTGTCCCACCACATGGCGACCCGGATGGTGTCGCATGCCTGCCATCCTCGTCAGATCAACATGAAGTGTTGTCGTTGGACGTCGGACAACGTTTTGATGGCGTTGAACATTTCCGAGATACACTTCGCAATTTTGCAATCAGTCGGAATTTTGATTTCAAATTCGTGAAGAACGAAAAATACTAGGTCACTGTGGAATGCGCGGCCGGTGGATGTCAATGGCGTGTTCACGCATCAAAGGAATATAATAGAAATACCTTCAGAATCAAGACAATGGACCCGTCGCACAATTGCAGTGGTGGAATTGGCTCGGCGTTACACCGAAAAGCGTCCAAAAAATGGGTCAGCGCACAAGTGATTCAGAAGCTGAAGGACCAGCCCTTGTACAAGGCCATCGACATTCAGAAGGACATATTGCGGGAGCATGGTGTCCACATTCCATACAAGCAGGCTTGGCTGGGAAAAGAGCATGCCCGGGTGATCCTCGACGGCAGCGACATCTCCAGCTACGATTTATTGCTTTGGTACGTCCATAAGGTGGCTGAGACAAACCCCGGCAGCATCGCGTTTGTGGAAAAAGACGGTGAGCGTTTTAAACGTGTGTTCTTCTCTTTCAGCACGTGCATTTTGGGGATCAAGCGGGCATGCAGGCCGCTGCTATTTCTCGATGGTACTCACCTCCTTGGAAAGTATCGGGGTACTCTCTTGGGTGCTACAGGCAAGGATGGGAACAATGGCTTCTTCCACGTCGCCTTCGCTATTGTCGACAACGAGACCGACGCCAATTGGACGTGGTTCATTTCCAAGTTAGGCGATGCTTTATACGACGAAGGAGACTACCAAGAGACAATTACATTCATTTCGGATAGGTCAAAGGGCCTTGTGAACGCTATTGCGAGAGTTTTCCCTTCATCCCCACACGCGTACTGCCTTCCGCACTTGTAGGCCAATTTTATGAAAGCCAATGGCAGACTTGGGATGGCATTGAGGGAGAAGTGCTGGTCCATATGCTTTCGTATCGTGTGGACATCGACGGCTAAAGAATTCGATGACACCGTCAATGAACTGCGGGCCGCATCACCCGAAGCATTTCAGTGGTTGATTCACAAATCCGGCATGTCACACTGGTCGAATTATCTGTTCAAAGGTGACCGATGGGGCGAGATGTATTCGAATGTAGCTGAGTCGTTCAATGCGTGGATCAAAGAAGCTCGACACCTACCGGTGACAAAAATGGTCGACGCTATAAGGTATTCGAAGGTTAAATACATGTAACGCTTAAGCTTACCCGTTACCCTTTAATGTTCGTTATCTGTGTTTAACATGCACTGTCTACAGTTTGATATCGTCGTCTGTGTTTAACATTCACATTCACCATTTAGTCCGGTAGAATCCTGTGTAAGATAACAAATGTAAATATCATTATCTCGGTTTAAATACCGTTGTATATGTTTTTCTTCTTCGATCTTTAGTTTATTACTGTTCTATTTACTCCGATGTAGTTGTGTTTAAATATTCATATATTCGAGTAAATTTCTTTAAGATTTCTGATATTCGTTGTGCAGGTTCAAGCTGATGCGCATGTTATGCTCTCGCCGTGAGCAAGCGAATAAATGGAAGACTTTCTTATGCCCGGACATACATTCAAAGGTTGAGACGCTTGTTCAGGATAGCCGAAGTCTTCACGTTGCTCGCTGTCTCGCTGATCGTTACGAAGTGATTGACCAGTGTAGTAACTCTGTAGACCTTGCCAGTAGAACTTGCGTTGCGATATTGCTTACGGACAGCAATGTTCATCGTTTTATTAGCGATCACTTCACCGTCGACACTTACAAGTTGGCGTATAAGGAAGCTATATTTCCCATACCCGATAATGAGAGGCCCGCGGACAACAATCGCGATCTGCTTTGCGGCCGCCTGTGACGAGAAGGCAACCTGGGCGTCCTAGACGAAGGAGGATCGAGTCGCAAGCCTTTGATGTCCGCGAGTTACATTGCAGCCGCTGCCACGCATCCGGTCACAATCGTAGAACTTACAATGAAAGTGTCGCCGATCAGGCTTCGTAAAAGGATAATCTTTAAATATCACACATTTATTTGGTTATGAAGCCCTGATATTTAAACAGAGAATAAACAAATTTCGTTGTTTGCACTGAATTTTTAATCGAATATACCTAATGTTAAATGGTGACACCTTTAAATAGTCACACACTCAATCAAGCGTACGCAGTGAATGTTAAACGGACAATCTTGGTAATAAACGATAACCAATAAAGTTAAACAGGCACATCGCTCATTGTCATTCTTTTGTATTTGAACTTCGGGAACGAATATAAGATAGTGACGCATAAACAGAGACATTATATTTAAACAGATACGGCAGCGAGTTTTACACATCTTCGGCGAAATGTTTAACGGAGACGTTGTATAGTACACATAGTAGTTAAAATGTTACACACAATGATTGATATTTGAACAGTTCAGTGTGACTTTAAAGCATGAATTGACTCTAAATTAATGATGACAAGACGTCATTAGAGTGAACTCCCAGTACGAATGCTAATTCATTACTATTTATTTGTGCAATTAAATTTGAATTCAAATTCCACACCTAAGCATCAATGCACGGAGTACGTTAGGCGAACATGCGACCCCTAGACTTCTATTTACACAATAAACGGAAACCAAAGGCACATCGACATATTACACACAAAGAAAGAAGTATGTACAAGTCCCTTCTCAACGAGCTCTGCCAGAGAACACGCCGGCCGTCGCAGGAGTACTCAACCGTCAGAGAGGGCCCTGACCATATCCCCGCCTTCTTGGGCACGGTGGCGGTTGATGGGACCACTTACTACAGTCCTTACCCTGCGAAAACAGCGAAGGACACCCAGAACACTGCGCCCGATGTGGCGTACAGTGACCTCGGTACTCAATACCCTGGGAGGATGAATACGCCTCCCGCTGCTGCCGCCGATCGATTATATGGAGGTAAGTCATACCGTAAGATTTCTACGTGCATGTTTAAAAAAAATTTATTTTCTAAATTGTTAAAAGCCTTCATTGCAGGGCCTTGCACCGCAACGCCTTCAGATGCAGCGCCTTCACTCACCCGCGAGCACTCCAACAGCGAAGAGTTGGAGTGCTTTTTGGATGACATGCTCGTCGAGCTTGCGGAGAAGAAAGTTGTCCTCTCCGCAAAACTCGACTGAATAAGAACCCGCACGGCCCAAGTCAAGAAGCTGATCCAGGGCCTGAAGGCGAAATGAAGGTGGACGTGGCAATTTTTGATAAATAATGTTTTTTCAGTTTGTAGATGCATAAATTAGTATGCCTACACTGGATGTAATAGAACTCTGTTTCAATGAAAAATTTTTGAAGGGAAATAAATTTGTTCCCCTGTAATGTTTTGATCTTTAAACCGATACGTGTATATTTGAACATCAGCACTAAATTATAAACATGGATGTCTGTAAAAAGGGCTACGACAATATTTAAAAAGCGCGAGTGTTTATAAACAGTGAGAATAGAATTCACACAGAGTCCTCGATGTGTGAAGAAGACAATCTAAACATACACACCGAAGGTTAAAGGAAGACGCATGATAATAAACGGTGACACACAATGTTAAACTGAGAGAACCTTAGTTCTCATTCATGGATAATTAACCGCGGGTATCGATAGTTAAATGGTAAAGCGTAGGAGCAAGTGATGACGGTTATATTTAAACAATGATGAGGAGTTTCGCCCAGTGAGCGTCATAGATTAAATACCACATTGATGTTTAAAAAATAGGTTGAAAACCAGAAAATTTGCATTGGAAAATGCTGAAACGCCGCATGCATAAATAGAGTTGAATTTAGGCTAGTTACGGTATAACGTAGTCAGGGAAACCATGCAATGTGAATTTATTATTAATTACTCCAATTTAATGTTGAAATGCGAGTCGGTAAAGCGTGAACGTAACCGATGCCATTTACTATATTCCATTTATTTCACCGAAAACCAATGCCTTTTTTTTTTACAAATAGTTATGATTGTATGTAAACATCAAGCCGGAACAAGATACACACGCAGATATTATCCACATCCCACAACAATGTTTAAGTCACGTCTAGTCGAATTTTGCCAGATTACACGCCGGCCCTCGCCGGAGTATGCCACTCTCCGTGAAGGCCCCGACACCAACCCCGTCTTTCTGGCTACGGTGACGGTCGACGGGACCCCTTTCTCCGGTGTTTCATCTGCAGAAAGTGCCGAGCAGGCACATAACATTGCTGCCGAGGTAGCGTTCAAGCAGCTGTGTCCTTCACGCAGCGTGGAGATTACCAAGGCCCTGGTTGCTGACGATGACGTATCCGACGCAGGTACTTCATACTGTAAGACTTCTCAGTTGAGTGTCAAAAAAAGGCCAGCTTTCATACGTAAACCTTCAACTCTTCATTGCAGGGCCTTCACGAGCCGTCGGGGATTGCTCCAGCGGTGAAGAGTTGGAGTGGGTTTTCAAACACCTGGTCCGTGCACTAAACGCAAAACTTGAAGGAATAAAAGATTGAAAGGCACGTGTGGAAAAGCTGCTCCAAGATTTGAATGACAAGAAGAGGGCGGAGTGAAAGATTATGTTCGAGTTGCTGTCGTTTGTAAATGGAGTCCTCTATATTTAAACGGAGTCATCTGAATCCAAACATAGTCATTAATATTTAAACAACGTAATCTATATTTAAACCTAAAAACCTAATTGGTAATTTTTATTACTAACAGCTTGAATCAAAAACCAATATCAATTACTTTCACCATTAATTATGAAAACTAAAATCAGTCTGACATCTATTTGAAATTCATGTAATTTTCATTGCGAGAAGCGTAAGTTGTGGATATTTGTTAAGCAATTATTGTCACGTGGAATGAAATAGCAAACGGAGACTCGTACAATTACATGGGGACTCCAAAAAATAAACTGCACGAACTATACTTGAACAGAGCCAACGAAGTTTAAACGGAGAGTACATCATTTTGGCAGGCCTTTATATTTCAAAGTTTACACCGACTGTTATTCAGAGACTATTACCTTTAGTGCACAACTAATATGTTTAAGTTAAGATAATGAATTACAAAATAATGAATTACACTAACTTATTTTATTGTGGATGACTGATATGTGACAATAGCGACATGAAATTTTTTTACCTGTCCTCAAATTGTTAAACAAAGGGTTCGAAAGTTAAACGATAGTCTTAATGTGAACGGTAAGTCTTAAAGGTAAACTGATACGTAAACGGGGGAAAGACATTTTGAGTAATACATGCATTCGACGGAGTGTAGTGAGTTAGCATTGGAAAAGTGTGCATTGATTAACCCGTCGGTGGACGTTACTGTTATGTGTTCCGATTAAATTTGGTTTTGGAATTTAAACGTCGAATAGTTATTGGCATCAGACTCGAGAAATAGTTCAAATGTCCGTTGAATACATTTGTATTTAAAGAAAAATTGGAAACAAGAAACTCACCCAGATATTACTCGTAGACCCAACAGTATGTAGGTTCCAATTCTCAACGCGTACTGCCAGAAGACGCACCGCTCCACGCCGGTGTACTCCACAACCAGGGAAGGCCCCCCGGGCGCCTCCGCTTTCGTGGCCACGGTCACGGTGGATGGGACCACGTTTTCCAGCCGCAGACCCGAGAGAACCGAGGAGGCAGCCCAGAACATTGCTGCCCTGGTGGCGTTCTACGAGCTATGTCCTGCGCATCTTAGGACGAGGGGTACGCCCCCCGCTGATGTCGATGGTGTAACAACTGGAAGTACTGCATATCGTATGGTTCATCTATGCGTCTTTAGAAATATTTCTCTAAATCGTTGAGGTCTTCATTGCAGGGCGGATGACCTATCCCCGGGAGTGGTTTCTGGAAGATTTAGTCGGGGATCTAACGGAAAAAGCAGCATCTCTCTCCGCAGAACTCGATCGAGTGGTATCCTATAAGAGGGATGTGGAGAGGCTGCTCCGGTACGCCAAAATGTATAAAATGACGGAATGACGGTTTTTGTCATGCTTAGTGTTGTTCTCATCTATCAAATAAGAACTTTGCTTAATTATGGGACGCTCTCTCATTCCGAAATTTTAAGTTCGTTTTTACTCTCTGATAAATGTTAACCGTTGCGGACGCATGTTAAACAGGAACGCATGAAGTTTAAATGGAAAACAATATTCCTTAAGCAAATGCTAACCCATTCGTACGCATGACATGCACAGTTTAAATGGAGACGGACGCAAGTAAACACTATCATGAAACTTTATGTGGCGAATCGTAATATTAAACGGAAACGGTGATATTAAACCTGTAACGACAAATGATAAGCATAGAATGCCTTATTGGCCTGATAATTCTATATTTTAAACGGATACAACAACACGTAATTGATGACATACTTTAACAAAAAAAAATTTCGTCCTTACGGACCCATAGCGCGGTTGATGAAGACATTTAAAAATTTATGTATAATAGGGTCTCTTACCTTTAAAAGCAAACAACGCAAGTAGAATAGGGTCTCACACGTCTAACAACAGCCGCCATATTAAACTGGGACTGTAATATTAAACCTGTAATGACAAAAGATAAACAGAGAATGCTCTGTTTACCTGATAATTCTGCATTTTAAACGGAGACAACAACACGTAATGGGTGACATACTTTGATAAAAGAATTCAGTGCTTACGGACCCATAGCGCAGTTGATGAAGACATTTAAAAAGTTATGTAGAATAGGGTCTCTCAACTTTAAAAGCAGACAACACAAGTAGATTAGGGTCTCTTTCATTTAACAACAGCCGCCATGTTTTAAACAGGGACATAGAGAGTTAAACGTCCACCATTAATATCTAAAAAAGGAGTGTGTGATTAACCCGGTCCCCTGGTGTTAAACGGTAATGGTGTATATTGCACGGAGATCTGTATTGTTAAAGTGTAACACAATTTTTTAATAGTGACAGCGTCATTTTTTACAGATTTACTTAATTTTTTACAGATTTACTTAATTTTTTACAGATTTACACAATTGTTAAACCATGGAATGTTAAGCAAAAAATCATTGAATCTGAAACAATAACGAACATTAGTAGATGTACATTGAAATTTCTGCCATGTCGCTGGCAAAGAATGAATTGAATCAATTGAATTGAAAACAATATCGACAAAACTGTTTTACATTTGATGAATAACGCCCGTGCTTAAGAATCTTACTTCCCCACAGCTGGAGCCATCCCGCGTTGCTTGATGCCGGATGCCCGTCCTTCCTTAAGTATGTGGGCAGCGTACTTCAATCTCAGATAGGGGACGTCCGTGTGTGCTATCAGTAGCTTTTCACCACGGAGTAATTGCTCGATAAACCGCATCACGTAGACGGCGCAGTCGAGAGTGCCTTTTTTTTTTACGCGGTGTTTTGTCATCGTGAACAAGGGGTACTGTGCCATCGCCGTCATGCCGTACTCCATTTCGAGATAGGTGTCGAATAGTTCCCGCTGTCGCATTATACAACTCGATGTTAGAATAGAAAGCATCTATATTACTCTGACAATCGAAATCTATATCGCAGAAAGCTTACCATTGCTACCGCGTCTCTATCGTACTCTTCACTTTGACATGAGGTGTAATGCCTGTACTCTTTCTTGTTATTGTCGAGCACCACGACATGGAAGTGGCCATTCAAGATTATGGGAAGGACGATGATGTCAACGTCATTGATGACCTTGGTGGCATCTCCGATCATAGCCAAAGTCGTCTCATGTGCGTCTTCCACCTTTGACATAAACAACGCCAGTGGTCGAGTGATGGAGGCGCGCTTCTTATGAGGATATGGTTTTCTGGTAAGTGTGTTTTGTACGATGCACACAAAGGCGTCCAACACATCATCTGTCACCATCTATTTCCCGTCGATCAGAACGAATAGGTTGGCCCGGGTGGTGCTGACATAATCATTCCTCCAGACGACGGAACTGCGGTTAAACGGCAACAGATGCGATTGATTAATAACACATAGACGTTAAGTGGTAACAACACATACGTAAATGATAATATATACTGTTAAACAGTAATGTCGTTAGTTAAACGATACATTACTAGGTTACATGGTAACGACTGTAATTAATCGGAAACGCAACAACGTAAATGGGATGATCTATATATAAACAATAACATCTACTCTATCATACTTACGCGTCCATGGTGAAGTTCAGTAAGATCTTGATCAGCTCCTTCTCGAATACGTCGAGGCGCGATTGACCAACGTATTTTTTCTTCGCCGGAACGAAGTCTTTCCGAACTTCTTCATATTGCTGGTTGGCGAAGGTCACCGATTTCTTTTTTTTCTCGGTGACGTTCCCTTCGCCCCCGGCAACAGCTTTATTGGGATCATCCGTAGATGCTTCTTGTTGTTGCGGAATCGGGCCTACACTGGATGCGGCAATGTCGGCCGACCGTTCCTCCGTGGGCAGGAGCTCCTCCACAATAGAGGCAATGGTCTTCTCAACCGCGGCCAAGGCAATCTCATCAAGGGGAGGCACACCCTCGGATGGTTCTTCTTCTTCAGGGATAGTGGCCACCACCCTCGATGCGCCATTGTCGGCCGCGGCTGTTGGCTCCACCGCGACGGGGATTTCGGAGGCTTCCTCAGACGCGGCATTGCCAACGGGGTCGACGAACTCCTCCACCTCGACAATGAAGTCATCAACTGCAACGGTCTCAACAACCGCATCAGCCGCCGGTGGTGCTGCCATTGTTTCCTCGTCGGCCGTTGGTGGACACACAGGCGGCATTAATGTCTTCGCCTTTTGTGCATGCCTCTTCAAACGTGGCCTCCTCATACGTGGCCGTCTTGGAATGGCCTTCACGACGAAGTCGTCGTCGCCAAATTCCGACGCCTCATCCGTCCCGGGCACGTCATGTATTTGCCCCGACGGTGCAGCCGGTTGAAACCTTGCCTCCAATGCTTCAACCCGAGCGACAAGCTGGGGGAAAGCGTTCATCGTCACCTGGCATGCCTACAAAAAGGCTGTAGTGACGTCGTCGCCTAATGACGTCGGTGGGGCTGCTGCGGTCGGGGGGACTGTCGTTGTCGCGGCCGGTGCGGTTGTTGCCCTTAGGCGGGGTAGGTGAGGGCCTATCCGATGCCGAGGGTTGCGTGTTGGGCTGGAAGTGGGGGAACGACGTCGGTGAGAATGGACGGAAGGGGCTGGCCTCTCCTCTTGCAATCGTGCAAGTGGTTCCCGCGCAACAGCATCCCTCCGCCAATTGGCCCGAACAAAAGTCTCCTCCTCAGCATTCGCCGGGACCAGCTCAGGAAACTAACATATATAAAGAAAACAATCTCAGTCAAATCATTTAATTTGATCCAAAACAAACGTATTTAAACATTTGACATATATACGTAAACGGTATGGCACACATTTAAACGGAGTATGACAAGGTTAAGCGAAGACATCACGCGTTAAACACAAACTACAGTTCTTAAACGGCGAAGACTATCATTAAACATTAACTGCTCTTTGTAAACACATTAACCCTGATTTGTTACCTCTTTTCCTTCGAGAGCTGACCAACTCGTTTCTATCGTCGTGTGCTTCCGGTAAGTACTTTCGCAGTAGCACAACACCCTTGGTATCTTGCCGAAACGGACTTTCTCGCCGGTTCCCATCACCTCATAAAACCAGATGGGTAGCGCGATCGAGCAACCCTTAATGTACCCCATGTTTACCTTCCCCCCATCGCATCTGGCTTGCACTTGAGCGGCAGCTTGTGGAACGTCCTCCATAAGCCATTTGTGTGTCGCCTGCGCGCATGCGTACCGCCCTATGCCAGGTAGATCGTCGACATAATCAACGATCCAAGTGGGCACCGAGCATGAGGTATTCGGGAAGAGGATTGTCCCCATGAGGTACGCGATCAAGAGTTTCACAAAATCCTCCTCTCCCCCCCTCTGTCCAACAAGACGCTGAAGAGTGCTCCTAATGGCGTCTCTGTGTCTCTCGTAGCTTTTCGATAAATATCTCCCTTCGAAAGCTGACGATGTCTTCTTCTTCTTAAACAGGACCGTGTCTCCGTCGCAGCACAGACCCAGAACGAGAGCCACATCCTCAGGCCTGAAGCTAAGCAGGCTTGCCCCGATCCTGAATTTATTGGTGCGGCTATCGTACCTCTGCAGAAGCGAATCGAGAAGGGCCCTCTCTTGGAATACAGCTTCCACCTCAGTGAATGCCGCAAACGGTGCCCTTCGAATGATCTCCCAATGTCGAGAGGTCATGTGGACTTTCAATTCGGCTAAGGTCTCCACCATCGGTGTCAAGTAGCATCTCTTGTTGACTAGGTTACCGCCATAATAACAAGACTGCAACAATGACAACACTTGTTAAACAGATACCTCAACTGTTACACATAGACAAAAGTTTTACACGAAAAGCTCAACGCTTAAACAGAGATATGCACCGTTAAACGGAGAAAAACTGTTTTAAACAAAAACTCATTCATTACACGGAAATCTCTTTTACAAACTGCAACCATATCAAATGGAAGTAGAAACACACATTGTAAGTATTACACAAACAACAACAACCGATATCTCTTTCAATGATCGTGGGCACAGCCGAAAACCCTAAACCCTAAACCCTAAACCCTAAACCCTAGAAACCCCAGCCGAGAAATTCCCCCGCACACTAGAACCACGCAAAACAAAACCGACGAATATCTCTGTGTAACAGAGTACTTCATATAAAAGCCTTACTTTAGACACAGCTTCTGCAATACCTTGAGCTGCAAACTGATGGAAGTGCAAGATAATTGCGCACGAGTGATCCAGGTGGACTGAAGTTACAGAGGATGTCGAAGGAGAGAGAGCTTCGGAGAGGGAAAAGCTGAAGAAAGTTAAGCAAAGAAGAAAAACGAACACGGCTCTCTGCATCTCTTGGGATTCCCATTACGAAAAACCCTCCACTTCCTCTTGAACCGGTTTAATGATTGCACCACGATTTCCCATGCAAGGTAGGGGCAATTCCGTCCGTGAATTTGAAAAGTAACTCCGTTAACCACCGTTTCATTCTTTGGGGGTTTAAAAGTCATTGTCTTTAAAAGGAAGGGGTTTTTATGGATTTGGAAATTAACGGGGTGTTTTTGGCCATTTCACAAACTTAGGGGGTGTTTTTGGCCATTTCCACAATAAAAAATTCATAAATCACATAAAAATAATAATAAAATACATCATAAATATTAAATAAATTTCTCAAAAACTTTTTAATATCTACGATAAATTACATAAATACAATGAAAATATATAATAAAGTTTGTACGTGTAATTTGTTTGGAATAACTAGTTGTCATGTAAATAATTTTATATAAATATCATTTTTTATTCTTGATTTTATTTTAAGTTTTTCACTCATTTGAAATAGTACTTACATTAAAAAAATCTGCTTTTAAGAACCATTTATTTATTATAAATGTATAAAAAAAATATAGATAAACCAAGTGTTGATGTGGTTTGCACATACCAACTTATTTTGAGGGTGATTTTAAATTTTGGTACTTTAATACCCTGTAATCTAAACTATTTGTGAAAAGTGTCAAAATGTTAAACCCTATCAATAGTTACTTATATGGCATAAAAATGGAGCTTAATTTAATTTTTTATCTTTATTTACATTACTAAAACATATATTCTCCTTGCTAAACATTGTAATTCCTAATTATCTCAAGTTGATATTCAAAGAAATAAATTAAATCCTAGTTTCATATGAGTTGAATGAGTTCATCGTAGATTCTTCAAAAAAAGATTTGTATAGAAATTACGGCTTGAATTTGGGATTCAATATTCTAATTAAATGAGGGAATTGGCTATAGTAATTGTAGATAAAGGCAAAGTCTGAATTCAGCTCAATTTTTATGCCAAGTCCTTGAGTATTAATGAAGTTAAGTGTTTTGGCAACTTTTTGTAACTACAGCTTACTAATGTGATAAAACTCAAATCACAAGTACAAATCTAAATTAATAAAGAGGCAAACTACATAGTAGTTTAGTAAAATTTTCCTCATAGAGTTACAATACAAAGAAAAACTTGTGTTTCAAAAGATATCATTGTATCTAATTAAGTGATAATTATTTAATAGTCTTAAAAATTAAAACAATTAATTAGTTTAATAGAATATTTATAAAATTTAAAATTGTTTAATATTTTTTGCTTTTGTACTCAAACAAATGTTTTATATTTAAATTTAGGGTAAATTACAAGATTAGTCACTAAACTATCCACAAGTTTCTATTTTGGTCACTAAAAAAAAAAAAAATTCTATTTTGGTCACTAATATTTTAAATTGCTTTCAATTTGGTCACTGTCGGCAACGCCGTTAACGGCGATCTGACGTGTCTTAGCCATGTTAGCAAACTTAGCCACGTCAGCACCTGTATTGCTTATTTAAAAGGGTAAATTACAAGATTAGTCACTAAACTATCAACCAGTTCCTATTTTGGTCACTAAACAAAAAAAAAATTCTATTTTGGTCACTATAATTTATTCTCCAATAGGGGTAGCCAGAAAAGTCTATGCTAATTGAATTTGATCTCTCCCCAACTGACACAACTACAATTAATTTAGTGCTAATCAACACTGCAGCTTTATAATCCAGTACCCAACCTTGCAAGTCGACACCATCTATGTCTAAAAATAACAGAAACCAATGACTACAAATTGCACAACTCTCACACAATTAATGCTTAATCCTTCTTTATTCTGCTTCGTAGATTCAATGAACAACTTGCATCTCCCTGAGAACACACACACAAATACTTAAAAATTAATTCTTTGGCCAAACAAAAACAAGGAAAAAAAACACAATATATGCAGAATGTCATTATGTACAATAAAAAACACAGAATGTCATTATATTTTAATAATACACAGAATTCTGCAGATGATACAGAATAACTAACACATAATTTTGCAGATGATACAGAATAACCAACACAGATCTGCAGATAAACTGGTAATTCTGCAGATGATACAAAATAAGCACTGTATTGTGTTTCTGCAGGATTACCAGTTTATCTGCAGATCTGTGTTGGTTATTCTGTATTATCTGCAGAATTCTGTGTTGCTTATTGTACATAATGACATTCTGCATGTATTGTGTTTTTTTTCCTTGTTTTTGTTTGGCCAAAGAATTAATTTTTAAGTATTTGTGTGTGTGTTCTCAGGGAGGTGCAAGTTGTTCATTGAATCTGCGAAGCAGAATAAACAAGGATTAAGCATTAATTGTGTGAGAGTTGTGCAATTTGTAGTCATTGGTTTCTATTGTTTTTAGACATAGATGGTGTCGATTTGCAAGGTTGGGTACTGGATTATAGAGCTGCAGTGTTGATTAGCACTAAATTAATTGTAGTTGTGTCAGTTGGAGAGAGATCAAATTCAATTAGCATAGACTTTTCTGGCGACCCCTATTGGAGAATAAATTATAGTGACCAAAATAGAATTTTTTTTGTTTAGTGACCAAAATAGGAACTGGTAGATAGTTTAGTGACTAATCTTGTAATTTACCCTTTTAAATAAGCAATACAGGTGCTGACGTGGCTAAGTTCGCTGACATGGCTAAGCCACGTCAGATCGCCGTTAACGGCGTTGCCGACAGTGACCAAATTGAAAGTAATTTAAAAGATTAGTGACCAAAATAGAATTTTTTTTTGTTTAGTGACCAAAATAGGAACCGGTGGATAGTTTAGTGACTAATCTTGTAATTTACCCTTAAATTTAAATAACAAATGAAACCTTCCAAACACAAAATTAAATTAAAATGTGTGTGTGTGTCATCACTATATGCAAATTCCACATCAAATTCTCACCAAACATCCTCTTCTAGTATAATAACTAATAACAAAATCAGCCATAAATTGCTATGCAATAAAGCTCATAAACTCCCATGTAAGGAGAGCTACCCTTACAGTATACTATATTACAACAACATCAACATATTCTTGAAGAACATATCATTCATGGCATTTACATCAGCAAATCTTTCTTATTATAATTTTAATAGCTACAACTTTCTTATCTTGACATATATGCAATTTGCATTTACTTTTTTATCCTTTATTTTACATTTCGGTGTAAGTGGAGGAAGTAGAGTGACTTTCTCCACTTCTGATGTTCTTTTTCTCTGAAGTCAAGAAAGTTGCCACTTCCCCCACTTTAGACTGAAGTAGGTTTTAGTTATAACTCACTTCAGTATTTCTTACATCGAAGTGGAGGAAGTGAGCCCCTATAAAATCTCACTTTCCCTACTTCCAAAGACTCAGGAGGCGTTCATTTTGGTGCAAGTGGGAGGAAGTGAACTGATTTCCTCCACTTCTAATGTTTTTTTCCTATGAAGTAAGGGAAGTGGCCACTTGCCCCACTTCAGTATTTTTTATACCGAAGTACGAAAAATGAGTCTATAAAAGCTCACTTCCCCCCACTTTCAATAACTCATTTGAAGTCTTTGAAAGAGAAAATTGAACACCATAAATAGAAAAATGAGCACTTCATGGAAGTGATACTTTCTGCAAAATGAATATAGGAGTGGTGGAAATCATATCACTTCCACCACTTCAGGAAAGTGACACTTCTCCCGCTTCCTTACTTCCACCCCTCCCCACTTACACCCAAATGAACATCCCCTTAAAGTCCTTGAAGGAAAAAATGAATACCATAATGGAAAAATGAGCACTTTATGAAATGATACTTTCTGCAAAATGAACATAGGAGTGGTGGAAGTCATATCATCCCCACCACTTCAGGGAAGTGGCACTTCTCCCACTTCCTGAGTTCTCCCCATTTACACCTAAATGAACGCCCTCTTATTTTTTTTAAATCAAATTATTGTACTAATATAAATTCTTTTCTATGGCTGATAAGAGATTGTAAATTTAACCCAATTGCTTATGGTATCATAAATATTAAAAATTGTAGGAATCATGCATGGTTTGATGTAAACAATTGTAGAGTCATGATAATAACATGAAAAATAAAATATGATATAAATTAAATAAGTATAAAAGGATGATATCATAAAGGTGCACATCCACAATTGAGCATAATATAAAGGGTAATGCTAATAACACGAAATGTTTTCATGAATTCTCCCCACGACCAACGTGGCACCTTATATTCTCTCTCATACTCAGCCTTTTTTTTTATCATTTGCTGTGAAAGAGAGGACCGTCTCCCAGGCTAAGATTTTGCCAATTGCATCGTTGTCACTTGTGCGATCTTCAATCTCAGGAGAGAAAGGGAGGGATTTGCCAGGGCTTTTTAGGTTCTTGTTGTTTTTGCTGGGATTTTCTATCTTTGATTTTTATTGGTCTAGATCTTAAAATGTTTTGCTTTTGATTTGGGTTCAGATCGGAGAGAAAGAGAGAATGTCTTTCATTGGGACGCAGCAGAAGTGCAAGGCCTGTGAGAAGAATGGAATGGAGGGATCAGTTGATGGCCGATGGGATCGCTTACCATAAGTCTTGTATCAAGTGCAGCCATTGCAAAGGACCCCTCAAGGCAAGCATTTGATTTTCCTTGTTGGGTTCTTTGATTGTTTTCCATTTCTTAAATATTTGAAGAACTGAACAAAAGAAAAAAAAATGGGGGATTTGGATAAAAACTGGACAACTGCGCTGTTTGTAGATTAAGTAATTTTTTTTATATTTGATTCCTACTTACCTTCAAAGTAATATACAACACAAAAATGTCATTTTTGCTTCATTCCAACTTTTTTGTAAATAGTTTGGGGAAGATTGCATAAGAAGTCGGACATTGTTTTTGCCATTTCTTATGGCTATTCACTCCTTACAGTGAGGGTTATAGGATGATAGATGTTGGATTTTGAGCATACTCCTTTATGCTTATTAATTTAAGGTTTAATACTTGCAAATTGGTCAATCCATTTCTAGATTAGGTTTTTCATTAAACTTTCACGCTTAGAATAACATATTTAAAAACCTTAATCAAGCAAGTCTAGCTTTATTTAAACAATCTCTAACTAACAAATTCTTCTGAATATCAGAAAAATGCAAAACATTGCAAAGATTAATTGGTAGAGCTATAAATAAGGGGATATGAAGTTTTCTATTGCCATAATAGTGTTTAATTTATGAAGTTTTCAACCCACTCATATTAGTTTTTATGTTGTTAACATGCTAGTGTTGCGAGACATATATGGTGATGCAGTTTTTTTTAATGTGTGCCGTATGTCTAAAAAAATTATTTTTTAAACAATTTCTAAAATTAATATTATATATCTATTAGGATATCTAGATTGAGATCGATATGGAAGATTTGGAAGTTGAGTTTTCTTATAGGAACAAAACACAAGTTCAATGTTCTACTTTAGAAATATTAGACAAAGAAAAATTGGTACAACATAATCATCTAAAAAAGTTGTTCCCAAAGTCGGTATGGTGCTTAGTTTTGAAGAAGAAGTTTACAATTTGTATGTTGAGTATGCACGTCAAGAAGGGTTTGGTATCACAAAAAAAGTTGAAGATTGGGTGATGATGTAAAATTCAAATATTGCACACTTGCAAAAGAATATTCGCAACAAAAAACTCTTTCAACCCAATGTTATCTATAAACGTAAATTGTCCAACCAAAATGAATATTGTTGTGGCCAACAATCACTACAAGAAATGTGACCAATATCTACAAAAGCAATTCATAGAGACAACTAATTTAATCGTAGGGCAAACTTATTTCTGTGAAAATAAATCATAGACCGAATGGTAGGGAATGCTCTATAGGTAAAAATCTTTCTCTATGAATCTGTGTTTTGTCAGCACAAGTGAATACTTTCTTAACAAATTTGTGTTTCGTCGGCAAAAGTGAATGTTTTCTCTACGTTTATTGTCGTAAAGAAAAGCAAGAAATTGTGTTGTTCAAGTAGAGAAATTGCAGAGGAAAAACCATTTTAGCTACTAAGAAACTTGTAGGTGATTGTCATTGCCTCCGCGACGTTTATTGAATCGTAGGTAATGAATGCTCTTTTCCCTACGTTTATCAAAAGGTAGCTAATGAATGGAATGTAGCAACATTTATTTTCATAGAGAATGGTGACGTTTGTTTTGTTTTTTTACTTTTTAACCACGATTATTTGTGTAGTAAAAGATTTGACTTTGTGTTACGTTTTTCTGCAATATCAGAAATCGTAGTAATATTGGACCTAAACGTGTACATAAAAATATTCATTTCAAAAAGTTTCAATCCATACACTTGCGTACATATACTCAATTGAAGAAGTAAATGTTTAATCTAACCATTTATCTACAAATATTTAATTGAAAATATCAATCAAAAACACTTCTTCACAAAAACCATTTGCAAAATTATTAATGTCAAGTACCAAAATAACAAAAGTATGAATAGTAGATTAGATCTCCATCACTTGCATCCTAAAAGAGAATAACCCATGTCAGTCTGTGACTCACTTCTTCATTAATAACTTCTAACTTCTTGCGATAAAATTAGAAATAAAAAAGTTACCAACCATATCAACAATTCAAGTAAATAATTCATACCTTAAAGCCAAATAAATTGATAAATTGATAAATATCAAATATGACAAACCTGAAAGAAGACGATAACCATATAATAGTCAAGATGAACGATCTCTTTGTTCATCTTCACTGCACATGAGAAAAATGAATGTCGCAAAACTTTACTAAGTTACAACACATTAGAATAAATGTAATTACATAAATACCTTTGACTATTTTCATCATAGTCATCATATTTAGCTCCCATTATTTGCCTTAACATTCTGTCATGTTTTGCCAAATAAACTCGATTCCTTTCATTTTCATAAGCTTCAGCTTCATATCTTTCTTTCCACATATTTTTTTCTTCTTCAAGATCTTTAATGGACTTGGCATGTCCACATCTTGAAACATTTGGTTTTGGACCATAACCTAACCCCTTAATATAACCGGATCGATTCCCTAGAACCTCATTACAAATTTTGTCAACATCAACATCTTGATTTTGATCAATTGCCTTTTGTAACCTTTGTTGCATTGCACACTGAAATTGTAATAACGAGTGCACATCAAAATTTCAAAAATTTAAATGAAAATCTACATTGACAAGATAATAAACTCACATAATTAGCATTTACTTCCGGTGAAGTCCATCATTTTCCTTCTTCATAGTGTGTGCTTTGTACAATTCAATCCTATGCCACTGATGTTGCTATCTGGTTTCATCATCTTTCCTCATATATTTTATAAAAATATGAAGTAATTATGTATAAATTCCATATTACATTAAGTTCGTATCTTACAAGCTTATAATGAACAACTATGAATGATTTGGATCCTTGATTGTGAGGTGTTTTCATATATGAACTGCTCACTTTTGCCTTTTTAGCCTTTTTCCTTTAAAAAAAAATGTTCAATAGTTATTAAAATAAAAAAATATAAGAAACCATTATTGGTAATCATTAATAAGATACATTTACCTTAGTTTTATCATTGTTCCAATAATCACATAAGTCCTCCTAATTCTCTTGAGTAATGAACTCATTGGGTTTCTTTCCTTTTGTATATTCATAGCTTGAAAAGCTCAAATAATACTTCTTCAATTATTGACAATGATCCCTAATTCTGTTTTTATCCTTGAATTTGTCTCAGTGCCAATAACATTCAATTTTATCTACAAAAAATAAAGAAATTTATTAACACATGAATACATACACTACATATCTTGCTCAATATAACTCATACCCCAAGGTGATCAAATACAGGTTTTATGTGCTCCTCCCAGTCAAGGTTTTTGATTGATCGTGGACAAAGTAAATAAGTTTGAGCAATAATACCTATTTCATTTGATAGCTTTGAAGATTGCATCGTGTCCAATGGTCTACCTTGATCCACGTCTATATAAATAGGAAGCCTATTTTTTTGTCAAATTCACCAATTTTTGCAAATTACAACCCCGTGTCTTATCTCTACAATTTTTCTTTATCACACTAGAGGCTATGAAATAAAAGGAAGATACAAAAAAGAAATGAAGTTAGCATCAAATAAGCAATCACGATTACCTCCTAATCACACCAAGTCAAAATAAAATATAAAACAAAATTACCAGAAGAACCAGCTTGAAGTGAAGCATTAGAAGATGGTTGTGTAGACGAGACTGATGGAACCACAGGCAATGGCACATGTTGCTGTGAATCAATAATTATTTCCTCTCGTTGCAAACTATTTGATTGAGAAACTCTTGAAACTTTATTACTTCACTGACTTCTTGGAGCCATATTTCTGCAATAAATATAAGAAGTGAATACATTAAAATAATTAAAAAAAATAAGCTTCTAGTCATCATAAGATATTCCTGAAAGGTATCATTATAGCTAAAACATATTTGTGCAACTGTAAGCAACATAAAAAAGTGCAATAAAGAATACTAATGGCAACTTTTAACATTAAAATGTACACATATGAAAAGCTTTTGCCGATAGGTAAACTAATCATCACAGTCATCGTTATTATCATCGTCATTGTCACGCCCCAGCCCCAAAACCGGGCCCGCTGACAGACCGGCCGCATGCGACGGAGTTGGGCCCCACTGAGTGCAAGGCCTCAGATCTCAGATCTAACCAGAGTTGATCCCAATAAACAAAATAGGGAACAAGAAATGCAGAAATACAGACCAGATAATGATACATAGAAATAATTCAAATATGGCTTTAGCAGTCCTACAGAAACACAAAGTGCCATACTTAACAGTTTGAAGCAAGAGTACAATCTCACTCACACAGGATAGAGTTATAGCAAACAGAACTAATAGCTACCAGGACTAGACCCCAGAAAACCCCTTGTTCCTAAGCTCACTTCTCGCCTGTAAGAAAGAGAAAACATATAATACATGAGCCACAAGGACTCAGTAGGATTGCAACATAACAAAAGAATTACGGGATATCTGCAGAAATGAAAATATAAGAGATAGAAATACAGATAATAATCAAAATACAGAAATGCATGAAAAACTGAGCTGTACATCTTCCTGACTCATAAACAGAATCAACAGTTCGAGGCTGGATCTTAGACTGTGGAGTCGGAACAGACAAAATATTAATAGCCGAAGCAGGATCTTCGACCGTAGTCAGAACGGACACGCATGTCCTGTAGGGCTACTACAAAAACATGTGCACATGGCTAGGACTTACTCCTCCTAGCTGAGTAATTTGCCAGAAATGGAGATGTACTAAAAACTACAGTAAATTATGGAGTACAGATAGTAAAATACCGACTAAATCGATTTGCGACATAATTAAAATAAATAAATAGATAACTAAGTAACAAGTACAGAATAATAATAAAAGCACCAATAGAACTAATCACAAGAATTTTCAAGAATAAATAAACTTCTAATTAAATACATAATTAATTATACACCAGAAATACGTAGTTATACGGGTGCGAGAACCTACCTGTTTTCGAACTACGAAGTTGGGTTCAATAGACACTGTCGAATCTAACCATCAAGGCTTGAAGTTAGGGTCACACTGATGAGAAGATCCTATAGTACAAGAATAAAATTAATTTTTAACCTAAAGATCAACTCTAACTAATCACAACTCAAGGCTTGAAAGAAAAATAGATCATCCAACAGCTTAACTAGTATACAAAAATATACTTGCAATATGTCTGGGCAATCACTGAACAACCAAGACCTAAAGCTCAAATTGCACTACAAAAATAGTAAAGTCCACCTGACAAATATGTAAACAATTATAATAAAATCCTACAAATTGCACACACAAAAAATCAAACCATCATGATGCTTAGGTATAAGCATAGATGTGATGAACTTCACTAAAAGTGGGGACAAGAGAACATGCTATGGATGAATGGAAATCAGTATCCTCAACAAATAAAAGCATACATCAATATTTTCCCCTTGGAGAAAAATCTATTCCAGAGATTGAAATAATTTATAAACAACACCTACAATAATTTAAGGGAAACTTAATAATGATATAACTTAACAACATCATAAAGTTAGAAAAAAAAACATTTAACAACAAATTCAATAAACATGGACAAAATACATAAAACCTTTAATTTCCACATGTTCAAGCATGCACTCAGTTTCAATTAAGGAATTCAACCAAATGCTTCATCATCTCCAAAGCTTTATCACATGCAGGATTAAAGAGATGAAAAACACGATCTTCTCCATGAGACTCCAAAAGCTCAGCCATTCCTTTCCAATCACTACCTTTCAGTTTCTCATAACCCAACCCTACAACCTCTACACTCTCACCACTGACTCCAACCCATTTCCATTTCCACTCAACTTCAAACCATTAATCAATAGCCTCATCACTTCTTCCTCTCCATGAAAGCAAAAGGCAACATTCTCTAAACACACCCAAACCAAGCATGAAGAATTTAACAAATGAAGAACAGATACTCCTACCTAGACAAAACTCCGGGGATCTCCATCTCCAACGAGCTCCAAGCCTCTTATCTCCACCTGGTAGCGCCTTCCTAGAGTGGAGAAGACGATGAGAGCACCCTCGGCATCACAAAGAACTGCGATTTCACTGGCTTTCTTGAGCAATCCGTTCCTGGTTTTGTGAAGAAGATGAGCTCAATCTCAACCTATCCCCTTCCCCCTTGTAGACCATGCAGGTGAAGAGATAGGGTAAGTTCCCTTCGACCAGATCCAGGAATCCCGGGATAGAGGAATTTGTCTCAAGCGGTTAATCAACAAGATTAAGAGTTAAACATGGTGGTCAAAACAGGTTGATCATCACAGTCATTATGATCATCCTCACTACAATGTTCAATTAATATATCATCATAATCATCTTCATCATTAAACACATCCACATTGTCGCCAATACCACTTCTATCATTGAAGCGATAATTAGATACATCATTTTCATCTACAATGTCAGGGTCAACATCATCTCTGTAGAAGGGCATAAATTGATCAGCAATGTCTGTTGCTTGCACTCTAATTCCATGAGTCTCATTTTCTTGGTAAACAATATAATTAGAGTTCTCATTTTCATCAATGTCTATCCTCTGAACTTCCATTTCTTTGACATAAAAAATGTCATTATGCTGAAATTTTGAACAACTTGCCAATCTTTGCCCAATTTAGTATTATTCAGATAGAAAACTTGTTGAACTTGGCAAGCTAGGATGAAAGGATCATTCTCATACCAGGTTCCAACAACATTAATGCTTGTAAACATACCATCTTTCTTGACACCCTTTTGTTTATCACCAAGATTAAACCATTTGCATTAAAAATGTACAACTTGTCGGCCTTTCACATAATCCAACTCAATAATTTCTAATATGATGCCATAAAAATCAATGACATCATCCTTGTGATTTCCCTCAACCATAATTCCACTATTTTGACTTCGAATAGTGCTATCTCGAGCATTTGTATGGAATCTCACTCCATTAACAATGCACCCTGTACACTTCTTACAACATATGTTTAGTCCACATGCTAAAGAATATAATGCCTCTGTTGCTTGAGAGTTTTCACAATTGTGCAATGGAATCATCTTTAGAATAAAAAGATAAGATAAAAAATAACTACTTGATTCAATAAAATTGAATATTACGTGATAACATATAACAGGAGAACAAGTAGTTACACGTCTTCTAAACCAGTTCGCAAAAGTATCTTTATGCCTTTATTCAATATTCATTTCACTATCTTGTCTTAGCTCCTCTTTATGCTCTATATATAGCAAATCAATCAATTTCCTCACAATTCTTCAATATGTACCAATGAAACATATCAATCTTCATTTTATCTAACTCAACATATTTTCCACCTCCAAGCAATCACAATCTTTATGAGAAGACAGATAAGCCACCTTCTTGATTTGAATCCACATTACACTCATCCTTATTAAATTTTGTTTCAACTCCATGCAAATACATTGAACAAAGTTAAACACTCATTAGCTATATATGCCACAGCAATTGATCCTTCTGGCCGAGCTCGATTTCTCACATCTCGTTTAAGAGTAGCCAAGAATCTGAAAAAAAATTATATGAATATATAAAAAAGTGACTCGATAACTTAATGAAGTGATTGTAAAAATTTTACCTCTTAATAGGATACATCTACCAAAACAGAACTGGGCCACAAAGCTTTGTTTCATAAGGCAAATGAACCGCTAAATGCACCATTATGTCAAAAAATGTTGGTGGAAAAATAGTTTCCAATTTACATAAAATTAAGACAATATCTTGCTCATTTTGTTTAGTTCATCCAATCTCAAAGTCTTACAACACAGTTAAACTGCATAAAAAAATCTCCTATTTCAGCCACTGCAGTCAAAACCTCTTTACTACGCTATGAAGCTAGCACCCGAATCCCAAATGGAAGCAATCTTTGTATCAAAACATGGCAATCATGACTCTTTAATCATGATATTTGTCCATCATGGACATTTACACACCGAGAAATATTAAAGCATAGCCATCAAGAAATTTAATAGTTTTCAATAATTCACAAAAAAGAAGTTTCTCCTTCTTTGACATTGTGTAAAATGCTTTTGGTAATACATATGAACCAGACCCTGTCTTCTTCAAATGCAACTCGTTTCTGATTTTCATGTCCTCCAGTCCAATTTAGCTTTAAAAGTATCTTTTGTTTTTCCTACAATACCCAACACTGTACCCAAGACGTTTTCACATATGTTTTTCTCAATATGCATCACATCAAGGTTATGTCTTAAAAGTAAAGGCTTCCAATAAGGTAAGTCAACAAAGATACTCTTTTTTGTCCAGTTTAACTCACTTAAGCTGTATTTTCTTTTTTTTTTTATTTTCCTGGGTATTTCCTTGGTATGATGTATCGGAGTTCCTCCAATTGATGCAAGATATCATTCCCTGATAATGTAATAGGACATCCTTCATTATTCAGTTTACCATCAAACTTTTTGCTTCTACACCAACTGTGGTCATGTGGCAAGTGTCAACGATGCCAATATAACAAAGTTTACTATACAGCCTTTGTGAACAAGTTTGGTAATTGCACACTGGACATGCCATATATCCTTTAGTACTCCATCCAGACAGATTTCCATAAGCTGGAAAGTCATTTATGGTCCACAGAATGGCAGAATGCATTGTGAATTTGTTTCAAGATAAAACATCATATGCTTCCATGCCAACTTCCCAAAGCTTCTTCAAATCATCTACCAAGGGTTGCATGTATACATCAATGTCTTTACCAGGTGCAGTAGCTCCTGGAATAAGCAAAGACAACAAAAAAAGTGGATCTTTCATACACTTCCATGGTGGAAGATTATAGGGTGTCAAAATTATTGGCCCCATACTATAGGTACTGCTCATGTTCACTTAGAACATAATCATGCACTTAGCCCACAAAAGTCTCATTTTCAAAAGTGCAATAAAAAAAGGATAGATATGTCAAAAGAAGACTTGAATTAAATGATCAAGCAGGAATAAGTTTAAGCAAAAATTTTCATTCCTTTGCTGTTGAAAGTGGGGGATATGAAAATTTGACATATGAGAAATGCTATTTGGGACGAAATATTCGAAAAATGGGCCGAATGATGTGGAGCATCCATGTCATCCCACTTTCTCTCACAAAAAATTATAATTGAAATCTTCTACTCACAAACTAAATTTGAAAATTTATCTTTATAATAGATAAGGATAAGAATAAAGATAATTCTGCAAACATTTGTAACAAATTTTCTTGAGGTATGGATTTTTCTCTATAACAAACAACATAGCTGATGATCTCGACTTCGTTGATGGTGGTGACATCGGCGACAGTGCTAGTGACGTCAGGCCAGACGACGCAAATGGTGTGGGAGGGGCAATGGTGGCCATGGGATGATGAAGAAGCCTTTAGGGCTATTTGTTTATTTTTTATTTTTAACTTTTAAAATGGAGGTGAGAATACGTGAGATGATGTGGATGCTTCACGTCATTCGGCCCATTGTTTCGGACGAATATTTCGTCCCGAACAACATTTCTCTTGATATATAATGAAAAAGGATTGCCAAAACTATATTTCAAAAGCATTGATGTTTAGGCTTGGAATTGGGGATGCTGAGGCTCTTGGAAACTACTTCTCTCGCATGCAACAAAGAAATTTAAATTTTTTCACTTGATTGATATGAATGAGGAAGGTCGGTTGAGAAATGTATTTTGGGTAAATACAAGGTCTATAGCCGCATATGAAACTTTTGGTAATGTTATCTCTTTTGATACAACATACTTAACGAATAAGTATGATATGCCTTTTGCTCCGTTTGTTAGTGTAAACCATCATGGGTAAACAATATTATTTGGATGCGGTTTATTATCAAAGGAAGATACATAAACTTATATTTGACTGTTTAAAACTTGGTTGGAATGTATGTCAGGCAAGACCCCTAAAGCAATCATTACAGATCAATGCATGGCAATTCAAGGTATAATTAAAGTAGTTTTTCCAAATGCTCATCATCATCTATGCATTTCGCTCATCATAAAAAAAGTTCCTGAGAAGCTTGCTGGACTAAAAGCATATAAAGCAATAAAGAAAATTTTGAAAAGCATTATTTATAAAGCAGTAGATATTCAAGAATTTGAAGGCATTTGGTTGAAGATGATGAAAAACTACAATATTGAAAAAATGAATGGCTGAATTTTTTATATAAAAATCATCAGCATTGGGCTCCTATATATTCTAAAGGGATTTTTTGGGCTAGAATGTCTACCACTAAAAAGAAGTAAAAACATTAACGCTTTCTTTGATGGTTATGTTGGGCCAACAACATCATTGAAGCAATTTGTAGAGCAATATGATAGTTCTCTGAAAAGTAAGATTAAGAAGGAAAATAAAGCTGATTTTGCTTCTTTCAACTCATGTTTTCTAATGATTACTGAATGTTATTTTGAGAAGCAACTACAAGAAGCCTACACAAATAAAATTTTTAAGTTGTTTCGAGACGAGTTGAGAGAAATGATATATTGCAATATTGCTCTTATTAGCTCTGATGGACCAATATGTACATTTCAAATGGCAAACATCCTCAAAGGACAAGAAGGCATTTAGAAAGCAAGTGGTATTCAAGGTTTATCACAATGAAGTCGAATTTGACATTAACTGCTCATACTCTTTATTTGAGTTTAAAGGAATTATTTGTAGACACGTATTGGTCCATCAAAGGTAACTAGAAAGGTTAAATGATTTTCTTTCCAACCAATTTTTCATCTCCAAGAGGATATTTTAATTTCATCTGACATAATGAAGTTGCTATTCACTTCTTAAGGTAATCGATAGAGTACAACATCATGGTTCTTCTTTCGGTTTCCTTAGCGAAGGCAATGAATTGGCATCCTCACACATGCAATAACGTGATTCAGGTAAATCCACTTTTGGTACCATAAAATAAGATTTGTTGATGCATATGTTAATTTGCTTTGGTTCTTTTTCTTTTTTTTTGGAAAAAAAATAATTTTGATGAATCTTCGGTTGTAATTTGTTATTTAGGATTAGAAAGATAGAGCATCATCAACACCATCATCACTATGGGGAGCATCATTAGCACCATCATCACCATGTTGGTAACTAGTGGTTCTTTATGAGGAGGGAGATGTGTATTTAATCTTTTTTATCCTTTGTTGTTGTGCCTTGGTTTGGACATTATGGGTGTTATAATCTGTCATTGTTGCTTTTGATTGTTTGTTTTTCATTATTTTGGAAGATGTACTCATATGAAGATGTACTCATTATTTTGTTCTTCATTATTGCTTGTACTCATATGAAGATGTCTCAATTGTGTTAAATGCACTCAACTCAATGGAGGCAAGTCTTTGGCAATTGCAATTGCCATCATGATCATATAGTTTTACAACTAGCATTAGGCCGTGTAGGCCTCGGCAAAAAAAAAAAAAAAAAAATTGTTTCTCAACATGCGTTTGCATTATAAGAGAAAATCATATATCAAAGAATGATACATTGAATTCAGTAATAATTGCTGAACTTCCATAAGTCAACAAAAATAACACACAGTTAATTCCCCTAGATACAAAACACCTTCCATAGATGAGAAATGAGGCTTGCAGTACAAAACATCTTCCATAGATGAGAATCCTGAGGGAGACAGAAAAATAAACTAAAATTTATCCACTATGAGTTATTGATACAAGGAGCGAAAAATCCAAATAAATACCAAAGTTGGAGTTAATTGTCCCACCAAATCAAAGAGGCCTTTGGCAAAATCTGTAACAGACATCTGCCACTATAGAAATCAATAAAGGCCTACTCATAGAATCCTTTCCAAATTAAGCAATACATCATATGAAAACCTAACTGTAAAAATAGAAATTCAAGAGAAATATTGGTGGCTTGTCAAACAGTATTTATACACCTGAACATGCCCTTCATCTGGACTATATATATCTTTAAGTCATGTCCGTAAGTGCTATGAAGGTGAAGCAAGCTAGTTCCTTCACCTGAGAAAGCATAAATTTACCACTGAAGTATGTATCATGCTCACAATTTCTTATCTACTAGTTCCTTCACCCGGCGCGTAGTTATGTTATTTTTATATGATCATTCCACTGGCCAGAAAATCAATAAACCAAATAGTAATATGCTAAACCAAGTAGCTAACGAATGAGGAATATCTAGAGAAAACAAAATTTTAATTCTGGAGCAATAAAGCATAAAAATCTTACCTAATGCTCAGAGGAATTTTTCTTGGATACATATTGTTCGTGAAATATTTTCATAACTCTTCTGACTGGGAGAGAAAAAAAACCACCGCTCAAACATCAATCACCAGTTACCAATTGAAAATGTCAGATTTCACAATCAATTAACAGGTTTACATAGAGCAGTTCAATGTTTAACATATTTAGTAGATGTGGATACTCAGAATCTTCCAATAGGACCTTGCTTCATGTTATTTTTATAAGTAAACCTATTCCATAGTAGCTATCGTGCATTCATCACTCAAAAAAATAGATCAGTCACCAACAAGAAACCACATCTTCATAAACAACCACTAGTTACCAACAATCATATCACACAAGCAATTTATAGATTAAATAAAACAATTTAATATCTAGCAAATGTCGTCAGTAAGGGTTTCCTGCAACCTCCAAGAAAAATGATGCCTTAATATCAGTGTTGCTAGTAACCAAATGCTCTAGTAGACATGGTGCATTCATTGCTAAACAATATTGTTCAAATATAAAATGAAGCAAAAATGACGTTTTGTGCTTCATTTTACTTTGAAGGTAATTAGGGATCAAATATAAAAAAATTACTTGATTTACAAACAGAGCAGTCATCCAGTTTTTATCCAAATCCCCACATTTTTTTTCTTCTTTTGCTCAGTTCTTCAAATATTTAAGAAATGGAAAACAATCAAAGAATCCGACAAGGAAAATCAAATGCTTGCCTTGAGGGTTCCTTTGCAGTGGGATTTATAGTAAGCGATCTCATCAGTCATCAACTGATCCCTCCATTCCATTCTTCTCACAGGCCTTGCACTTCTATTACGTCCCATTGAAAGACATTCTCTTTTTTTCTCTAATCTGAAACCAAATCAAAAGCAAAACATTTCAAGATCTAGACTAATAAAAATCAAAGGGAGAAAATCCTAGCAAAAACAACAAGAACCTGAAAAAACAGGCAGATCCCTCACTTTCTCACTTGAGATTGAAGATCACACAAGCGACAACGGCGCAATCGACAAAATCTCTTCCGGGAGACAGTTCTCTCTTTCATAGCAAATAATAAAAGAAAAGAAGGGCTGACTAGGAGGGAGAATATAAGGTGTCATGTTGGTGGTGGGGAGAATTCGTGAAAAGATAGGCATGCCGCTGCACTGACGAAGGAATTGGACGAGCTTCGAAGCAATGTTTTTGAGAAGAAGAAAAAGGATAGAAACCAGAGAGGCGAGTGAGGGGACTTTAGGGATTTGGGGTTTTCTTTTGTTTTTTTTTTCTTAAAAGATTTTTGTTTAATATTTAGGGATGTTTGCTACGGAAGTGATTTTCTGAAGTGGTGAGTTTCTGGAAGTGACCACTTCAGTTGAAGTGTATAGTTCAGTTGGAAGTGTGGACTTCTGTGTGTTTGGTTGTTCTTTGGAAGTGTCGTGTCATGTCAAGAACCACTTCCAGGTGTTTGGTTGGTTGAAGTGAAATCTGGAAGTGGCCACTTCAGTCACTTCATGGTGTTTGGTAAGTGGTGAAGTGGGTGTATGATCACCACTTCGGGAGGGGGTATGGTTACCTCCCTTGTAACATTTATGATTAAAATTTTTAATTATTCAATTAGTGTATATTTATTTATTATATTAATATGATGTAAATTTCGTCCTATTTGTTTATTGAATTTGTAAATTTATGAATAATATGTAAATATTCGATAAATGGTTAGTCCGCCCCTTTAATTTATTAAATATATTTTTAAAATATTTAATAAAATAATTTATTTCTTTGAGAGATTATTAAATTGTGTTATGTTTTAGATTTGTTATTGTCTTTAAAATTTTTATTATTAATTAGTTTAACTTCATTGTGATATATATATATAATTTCAAAGTATGACTTTATTAAAAAATTACATGAAATAAAAATGAAATAAATAAGTGAATGTATCCTATTTAATTACATTAAAAAATTGATTAATTATTATTTTAAAAATATGACAATTTTTATTAATTATTATTTTTAAATATATTATAAATAATTTAAAACCTTAAATTAAAAAAATGGTTAATTAATTTTATTATTTTCTTTGTGTGATTTACTGTAAGTTTAAAACCTTATATGTAAAATATATTTTGAAATATGACCTTTGTATTATGTTTTGTGTATTAATAAATATCTTTTAGTTTAGTTTGGTTTATTAAAAAAATATAATTAATATATACACTATCGAATTTTCAATTATTTTATATTTTTTTTTATTTTTAGCGGCCTGGGTTTATCATGTTACAGCGTGAACTCACTCTTTCCACTCCCTCTCCCCTCTGGATATAGATAACATATTTTCCACTCCCTCTATAATGGGTGTTTATTAATATGATTTTCTTATCGTTATCGAAATTTAACTCAACTTTTTTTATTAAATTTTTAATTTCGTGATTAAGTTTTAATTATTTAATAATGAGTGCTTATTTAATATTATTTTTAATATAAATTTCATTCAAGATCGTTTATTAAATTTATAATTTTGTGGTGCAAGTTTTAATAATTCTATAATGGGTGTTTATTAATATGATTTTCTTATCGTTATCGAAATTTAACTCAACTTTTTTTATTAAATTTGTAATTTCGTGATTAAGTTTTAATTTTTCGAATATAATCCCGATTGTACCGATCTTTATTGTCGTATTTTTTCATGATGGCATGGATGAAATGAAGATTATGGTCGTCTTGATTGCTGGGACTTTGTTTATTATTACAAAAGAACCAATCAAAACATAGCAAAAAAAGATGCAAGGGAGAAATTGAGATATGGTTAACTAAGATTAACAGTTTGCATATATTTTTTGTATAATGAAAAAAACTATAAGGTGATTCCATAAGCTTCCTATCATGGCTAGCTCATGCTTTTCACCTGAACTCTCTCATTCTTTCCACTAACTCACCCCTCTGGCAATAGATAACAAAATATTTTTTAGGTAATTGCTGGAAATTTGAAGTCTATCAAAGTGATGCATTATGAAAAATTGATGAATTATACCATAATTAACTTTCTGATTTGGGCTTAATTCATATCATTAGCGATAAGAATAGTGACATACACCATTTCATAAGAGAAATACAACAAGTGAGGATTTTTACATGAGAATGAAAAAATAAGAAACATATTTCTGGTATTGCATCCTCTAATCCAATCCCTTCTTCATCTCTGACAGTGCTTCTATTCCACTTGTATCTATTGCAAATTCAACTCAAACTCTAACATCTCTTGCGAATCTTTCATTCCACCAACATTGCCTCCTGTGATGCTTCATCCACCTGTGAAACTGAAACCATTACAACCCAAATGACAATAATTTACTGAACTAGAGATATAATCATAATGGAATTTAGGACAATAATTCTTAAATTCTGGTTGGCCATCATCACAAACAATGCAGGAGCTGATGACTTATCCAACTCCAACTTTGTCTCTAATTTTGTAGCTCTGCACATTACACCCAGCCTCAGTAAAAACCCAAACAATTTCATGTCTGCAGCAAAGGTATATAGAAAATCATTAACCATTAAGATGTATATTTCAATGAGCAAGGGTGAAACAATTTCTCTACAGATTACAAAGATGACAATAGTGACTGCAAAGCATGAAGGCAACAACAACAATCTCAAAATAATAAAAAAAATGCTGCTATGGAACAGGATAATACACTTGACATTTCAAAATTTTATGATATAGAGCATAAAACAGACGCATACAAATGAAGATCTCAAGTAAAGAAACAATTCGGTACATTGCATTCCCATACCATTGGCTACATTACAATATCAATCCAAAAACGAATCAGTTTAATTTCCATACCATTAACAAACCTGGTACATTGCGTTCCCAAACGATGATTCCAAGGCCTGCATGTTGAATTTCCAGCATACAATTCCTTCACGGTGACATCTTCATTTCCATGGCTCAGGAAAAACGTATATGGTGAATGCACAATCATTGGCATTTGTTGGTCCTCTCTTCCCAAACCAAAGCTGTCATGCCATACGGAGTGGGCTGCAATGGTGGCATTGTATGCCTCCTCATTGCCCCGCCACACTAGTACCACATTATCCAAAAATAAAAAAGCCGAGAAAGACACACCATGTACACAGCTAGTGATAGCTGTTTAGCATTTAAACACTGACCCAGAAAAAAATCTCACGCACAAAACAAAACATGGCATCTTTTGAATCTAAACGGGACTGACCACAACTACAACGAAAAACAACAAGTGGTAAACATGGCTAAAACATCTCATCAAAAATCAAAGAATATACGATTCAAATAAATACCACCATTGAAGAAACAGACCAGCTAGCTGCAAATCAAGGAACCATGTCCCTTTCATTACCTCACTAGCACGTCCATTTTTTGAGGACCAAGCCTATGTGCATTCCTTTCACAATAAAATTTCTCATCATTGCCATTACACCATCGCCTACAACAAGAACAAAAACAAACACGTCAATTACGCAGGGAATGATATACGACACCCTCAAATATAAGAAACATACCTATAAAATTGTAAACCAATCTACGCAACCCAAACCAAACACATGCAATTATTTAGACATGAAAATAACTAAACACTCCTGATTGACATGAAAACTAGCAAACAGACAACAAATATAACACTTCCCCACTTAAGAAACAGCAGGGGAATGACCAATGCAATAAATACCACACACAGTATCGCCCAGTCATAGATGCAGCTACCAAAGGCAGAATGCAAATGCAAAATAAAGTAAGATATCTCAAAAAAGGACTAATGCATGGTGCATAGATGAAAGCAAAAACAACATGAAATATTAGAGGAGGAAAGTCCTGTCTCCAGCATCACTCTCCATACGGTGGGAGCACCAAACCATGAAGTTCACACCATCCGTGATAAGAACCTCTCAACCCAAATGCGCCTGAGTTCCATATCCTTCACGATGAAACCCTGACCTTCCTTCTCGTGCAGCTGCAAATAATCAAATACTTCGGCAAGTTCAGCTTTCCCGAAACCATCGACTTCCATCACCTTGCGGTACAGGACCTCAGACCAATTTGTTGGGGTTTTAATTGCATCCGCTATTTGCCCGACAACGTTGATGAGTTCATCCATCTTTGCCGATTTTTTAGACACCTTGGTTGCGCGTGGGGTCCTTTGTGTTGATGACGTCGCCGAACTATTACCAACTGGCGGGGTAGGATTGTCGGCATCGTCGTCATCACTCAGATTCAACGCCTGAGCTGACTCGAGATTGTCGATGCTGATATCGTCATTTTCACATCTTTCCCCAAAATCTGAAAAAACGTGACGTTGCATATGACCCCGTCGCCCTGTCCTCTCCGCATATTATCTTCAGTCCCTCGTAGTTCTCTATTGGCTTATTAATGAAAGGTCTTGCACCTGGGTGTGCCTGCGTTACGAAATGTTGTACAACAAGTCACGTATCTATCAAGTAATGACAAGTTAACGCCGATTTCAATGTTACCTCAATGTACGTTACCGCCACAACGGGATCTAGCAGGATCGTCTTCGATGCATCGTCCCATCCAGAGCCGCTGAGTTCTTTTGCCTTCTTAATTTCGGCATAGCGTGCCTTGAAGGTTCTGTATTGATTTTGTACATTATCGGGGCTGAACTCCGTATTGAATTTGGCATTGACAGCCACCGATGCAAAAGAAAACGCGGCGCGTTTGAAAGACTTATCGCACTTGAGGCCTTTCCTTGCTTGTTCTACAAGCAACGGTATCAGGAAATTGTCATATTCCGGCCTCCATCGCTTGTTTGGGGTGCCACGCTTGTTGCTCGCACTCTTGGAATAACCAGCGTCGTTCATACGATCATGCCCCTCCATTATGCTTAACAATTCCAATGAGTGGGTAAGTGACACAGTTCAATAGAAATGACACATAAAAGGCAATAGTGAAAGTCATTAGGCATATGAAACCATCATACGGTCGAAAGGGATAAACATATAGCTTAAAAAAAAAAAACACATCTGAGGGAGAACCGAAAAGAAAGAAACAATGTTTTGCATGATTTACACTAATGTATCATAAGCAGCCCACATATCATTCGTTATTGCGTCCCGTAGTTCAGCCCATTGTCTGTTCTCCTCACGTTGTTCCCTCTGTGAACGTCCTTGCGTCGATACCAATTGTTCTGCCTCTGCGTCTCCTCCGTTCAATATCGCATCGGTTGGGTCGACACCAGCAATGTAGTTATGGAGTATGCAACAGGCAAGCACTAACCTTACCTATGTTTTGAATGGGAAAAAAGGATGCGATGTTAGGACTTTGAACCTATTCTTCAACACGGCAAATGCGCGCTCGACCTTCGAACGCAACATTGAATGCCTAAGATTGAATAATTCTTTTAGGTTAGTCAGGGCCCTTCCCGTGTGTTCCTTCAAGTGGTATCTAACGCCTCGATACGGTGCTATGAAACCATTCATAGTCGTAAAGCCGGCATCTACCAAGTAATATTTCCCTACAATAAACAACAATGTTTAATTATGCTTCTTAGAACGTGAAAACAGTGCATGAAGTTTTTATTCCCACCTTCTATTATTTTTAGACCTTCGGGCTGTGGACGTGAGATTGCATCTCTTAAGACTGTAAAATCGTTTGCTGCTCCCTCCAACCCGCTAGAACGTAGGTGAACTTTAGATCGGGGTTTACAACTGCAAGTACGTTTTGGGTCGGGCCTTTTCAGCCACGGAACCATGGCAATTCATGCTGAGGGATGGAGGCATCAATGTGTGTACCATCAAGAAGCCCTACACAATCCTACGTGGTAGAAAAATTGGAAGATATTATTAATTCTTTTAAGAAATTCGTCAGAACCCATGTATTGAATTATATGTTAGCTTACTTTGAAATAAGGGTACCAGTTTGGGTTACTCTCAATTTCCGGATGGCAAGAGTTGGTGGGAGGATGCACAAAGTCGTCACGGATTGCACATATCGCCCGAAGGACGTTGTTAAAGTGACGGTTGATAGTTTCCCCAGACCGAATGAACTCAATGCGCACAGTGCGGTTCTTCGTGTTATGACCCACTATGTGCAAGAATATTGCTAGTTGTTCTTCTATGGCCATATGTTTGGTATCTACAAGTAGATGTTTGTCTCGCAATATTGATGCGAGATGGAGAAATGGGCCTACGTCCATTCGAAGGTAGCTGACACAATAGTCACGACCACTCCTCAGAATACGCTCCATATGTTTTTTCCTAGTTAGGTCTCGGAACAAGGAGGGCTCCCTATGCCTTGCACACCTTGTTAAGTGACTTTCCTCGATTAAATAGGCGACTATGACAACGACAGTTGTGAAGGCCGCTACCAAAGGTCTCATGCGAGAATTAACTGGCGAGCTGTCCATCTACACGATCAATAATTAGGTTATGGTCGTATGGGACGGGGTGAAATACGAAACACAACAGACACCTATCCACTTGTTCTAATGGTGACAAAGATAACACAGTTTGCCTAGCTGTAGTTAATTTCATTATTGGAAAAAGGCAGCCGTTGCTTATGTCAAAATGCATACCAACATACAATTCTTCTACAAACACTGTTTCACAGTTCTAGAAGCCATTGTCACCAATAAAGTCACAGTGTCATCCAATAAGCAATTGTTATTTTATATGCCAAGTGCACATGATCAGTATAGAAAGTTAATACAAAAAACAACAGAAACATGCAGTCATACATGGAAATCAGAAAATAATCTATAAAAACTAGTTTTTCTCTCCATGGTACGTATCCTCCAGGAAGATGTGCAGTAGGATCCCTTTAGGCGAATAAAGAAGTATCCGGACCAGGCCGGGCCTCCCTATTAGCCTTGTAATCCTTGGCTTCCTTGTTGCGGACAATATACCAATGGAGGCGCCTTATATTGCATACTACAATGATCAATAGTCACATTGTTTACCATATTTATCAATAGTGATACATGTCAGCAAAAAAAAAAAAAATGTGTTGGTAATCACAACATCAACAAAATAAAAAAAAGCACACAATAGGGGTGAGAGCATGAAGGTATTAAGACATGCCTTAAAAAAAATTCAGCTTTTAGCAAAGTGGATGGAGTACACCATGAAAAGAGCAAAATTTAAACCCAATTAAGCATGATGTAGTGCAGGCATGTGTTTCTAGTAACAGCATCAACCAAAAAAAAAATCACACAATAGAGGGTGAGAGCATGAAGGTATTAAAGCATGGCTTAAAAAAATTCAGCAGGACAATTACAGAGGGTGGAGTACACATGAAAAGAGCAAAGTTTGAACCCAATTAAGCATGATAAATAGTGCAGGCAGGTATTAGTAGTGACAACATCAAAAAAAAAATCACACAATAGAGGGTGAGAGCATCAACATATTAACACATGCCTTAAAAAAATTCAGCTATTAACAAAGTGGATGGAGTACACCATGAAAAAGCAAAATTTAAACCCAATTAAGCATGATGTAGTGCATGCATGTGTTTCTAGTAACAGCATCAACCAAAAAAAATCACACAATAGAGGGTGAGAGCATGAAGGTATTAAAGCATGGCTTAAAAAAATTCAGCAGGACAATTTCAGAGGGTGGAGTACACATGAAAAGAGCAAAGTTTGAACCCAATTAAGCATGATAAATAGTGCAGGCAGGTATTAGTAGTGACAACATCAAAAAAAAAATCACACAATAGAGGGTGAGAGCATCAACATATTAACACATGCCTTAAAAAAATTCAGCTATTAACAAAGTGGATGGAGTACACCATGAAAAGAGCAAAATTTAAACCCAATTAAGCATGATGTAGTGCAGGCATGTGTTTCTAGTAACAGCATCAACCAAAAAAAAATCACACAACAGAGGGTGAGAGCATGAAGGTATTAAAGCATGGCTTAAAAAAATTCAGCAGGACAATTTCAGAGGGTGGAGTACACATGAAAAGAGCAAAGTTTGAACCCAATTAAGCATGATAAATAGTGCAGGCAGGTATTAGTAGTGACAACATCAAAAAAAAATCACACAATAGAGGGTGAGAGCATCAACATATTAACACATGCCTTAAAAAAATTCAGCTATTAACAAAGTGGATGGAGTACACCATGAAAAGAGCAAAATTTAAACCCAATTAAGCATGATGTAGTGCAGGCATGTGTTTCTAGTAACAGCATCAACCAAAAAAAAATCACACAATAGAGGGTGAGAGCATGAAGGTATTAAAGCATGGCTTAAAAAAATTCAGCAGGACAATTACAGAGGGTGGAGTACACATGAAAAGAGCAAAGTTTGAACCCAATTAAGCATGATAAATAGTGCAGGCAGGTATTAGTAGTGACAACATCAAAACAAAAATCACACAATAGAGGGTGAGAGCATCAACATATTAACATATCCCTTAAAAAAATTCAGCAGGTCAAATATAGAGAATGGACTACCCCATGTAAAGAGCAAAACAAACCATATGCAATCAGGTTTGAGAATTAACTTTGGAGAAAACCATAAAACTCAGAATTAACCTTAGCTCTGAAGAACAAATGGAAAACAAACCTTGTCAAGAAAATCCCAAAATCAAATCTTCCACATCACCACAGAACAAACAAAAAACATGGGGAAAAAAAAAACCTAACCAGATCTAAGCTTCAGAGCAGTACCTCTAAAGGCAGAGGGTAGTGAACTTCAGAGCTAAGGTGGGAGAACAAGAGCGAAGCCCACACCTGTGGAAGGAGTACAACGCAAAGAATCAAGGCCAGCGCCGAATAAATTAAAAAGAGAACATATACAACCATATACATCCATGAAATCCTTGAAATTTAGCTTTAAAATTGAAAAAAAAAAGAGGGAAAATAACAAAAAAACAACAAACTTTTTTCGCTGGAGATCACTGCCACCCAAGTGAGGGGTGATGAACGCAGGACAGTTGCGATGACAGAGGTGGAGAGTAGAGATGGAAGACTAGGTTATGAGATCCAGATCTAACCCCCACCTGTTGAAGAAGTAAAAGCCGAAGAATCAAAACCCACAGCTCAACTCGAAAACATAACAAATTAGAAGAAATACATCTGAAGTGGTGTGCAGCTATGACCAATCCTTCAGATTTCGTAGTTTTAAAGTTGCAAAAAAGGGAAAAAAAACAAACCACGGTAGCGTCTAGCCGGTGACCAGAGAGACAGCAAAATCAGGTGCCGGGTTTTGCCATCACGGGGAGAAGGGGTCTTCACAACACCCCACGGGGCCGGCGGAGACACAGGAGTGAAGGGGAGGAACGATTGGCTTGTGGAGACGCGGGGATGATGGAGGCTCGACGGCGGCCGTGAAACCCTAGAAGAGGTGAGGAGACAAAGGGCGAAGAAATCACGGGAAAAGGGGTGTTTACAACACCCCACGTGATGCTGCAGGGAAGTGGCGACCACAGCCAGAAAGAGCAAAAGTCACTGAAGTGTGCACTTCGCCCAAATCTCCACCGAAGTGAGATGGGTTTTTTCAACACTGTTTGAGGTGTCACATCACCACTTCAACATATCGGTTCAGCAAAACAAACACCCCGAAGTCACTCGGAAGTCAGCACTTCCGTCACTTCGGGCTCAAAAACGGTGAAACAAACACGCCCTTAAGATTGGGGAAAGAAACTATTATAATTTTGTTTTTTAAGCTGAATCATGAAATCTATATTATTATTTGATATGCATAATAATTATAAATATTATAATTACAATAATTTTATTTATTTATTTTTAACGGATCTCAATCAAAATTATTTTAAAGATAACTAAAATCAAATATTAATTGGCTAAAAAGAAAAACACATATTCACTTTTTTTGAACTGCAGATAGTCAATATTAATGTTTTAAAAAAATTTATTTTAATACATAATAGTTTATCTTAAATTATATATATATAATCACATAAAACTTATATGTCACAAATTGATTTATATAAAATAACAAGTTGATTGATTTTCATTGGCATCTATTTAGGACTCAACGTAACTCTACTTTTTTTTTGTTTATGTTTAACTATCTTGGTTTTTGTTTTAAATTTGTTCATTTATGTACTATTTATATTTTATATAGTTTCAAATTTTAAATGTCTACTAAGATTAGTGCAGGTAATACTCTTATTCGTTTGTAAATTAAGTAATTCTTATAAGTTTTTAAATTAATTGATTAATTTATATATCCAATTGATTTTTTATTAACATCTTATTTTCAAGGATCTTCTTATAATTTACAGAATAAATTATCATGACATTATTTTTTTTATATTTTTTTATAATGTTTAATATTTTTAATTTAATTATGATTCTTAATATAAATCCAAAATTCAATTTTGATAATATTATGCTCTATTAAATATAAATATAAAAATAAAATAAAGTTCAAAATAATATATTAAGAGAAAATTTAAAATATTATTTTCAAATTAATCACCATGAAATGGATCTTGGGGAAATTGTGGGCAAATGTTTAGTATCAAAATCTTATCTTTTAATTCTTATTACATTAGGATTATCCGCAGTCTATCTATTTACAAACATTTTCCTAGATAATCCATGAGTAATATTTTGGTAAAACATTCACATATTTGATTAACGAGGGATTACCCACAAATATGTTGCCCAAGGATAACATGTTTGGGTAATTTGTGGGTGATGTTGCAAAGTTAAATTCCTTTTAAATTACCTAGGGATTACTTACGACTGTAACACCCACAGACAACTTTGCTGGGTAATCCGTGGGAATATTATATTTACCCACGGATTACCCATGAAATGTTCTCTCACACAAATATTCCATGCGTATGTCGTGGGTAATTTTCAGGTGGACTCATGTTATTTACTCAAAAAGTACCTAGGGGTGTATAGTACTTGGGTAAATCAGTGAGTAAATCCATATCTATTCCCTAGGTAAATTTGGTATATTTTATTTTATGAATTCCTTGCTATTCCGTAGGTATTCCCTGTGTATATATCCACAGAACATGTCTTTGGGTAAATTGTCATGGGTAAAATGAAACTTTCTTGTAGTGTTGTAACAATTATGGAGTCAAAATCAACTAAGATCTAAAGCATCTCCATATTCTCCTGATACATCTCTTGAGATTAGCATCTAATGCAAGTTTTGTTTCTTCCATAGAATCAGAAAATACTCGAGTTATTTTTTTCTTAAAAAAATGTTGCTCTGCACTTTGCTTGTTTGTGGAATTTAAAAGATGTATTATATTTTGATTTTTGTTTCAGATTCCGGCTATTCTTCAATTTTTAATGAATAATATCATTGATTGAGACCTCGAAAAGTACAACATAATGAAGGTTAGATAAATTTTTTGTATTGAATTTTTTTTCCTTATTTTCTCCATTTGTTGACAGAATTTCTCTTATAATATCAGGATTTTGGGGAAAATACAAAATGCGAGAGGGGCCTACGAAAAATGTGTGACATTCTTTCTTTTAATGGCACGGTACATACAATAATTCTTATTGGACTTTTTTATTTTGACATATAATGTTTCAACAAATTAATGGACAAAAACAAAGATCTGTCTCTTCTTCATTACTACCATTACCAGTATACCAAAGTCCAGTATACCAAAGTTACTAGTTTGTTCTAAAACTTTACTTATAGCTAATTCTTCACAAATTTAAACTCGAACTTCGACTAGCACATTTATACTGAGCATAATGGAAGATTTATCAAAATTGACTGCTTGTCCAGAGGTACTCTTATATACAATCAGAATTTCCTTGGCAACTCTACATTCAACAATGTTAACTTCAAAAAAAGATAGAAATCATCTGCAAATAGAAGATGTCTCACAAAAAAAGATAGAATTTCCTTACACCCATGAATTTTGAACTCTATCTCTCCTTTTCTCAATAAACTAGTTAGTCCCTTTTCTTAAAAAACTGCACAAAGAATAAATTAATAAAGAGAAAAGGATACTTTGGCTTAACCTTCTCTCAGGGAATAGCCGACCAAAAAATGCATCATCAAATAAAATATTAAATTCCATTGTACACATACAGCTTCATCAAGATACTTTCTAGAAAGGTTGTTGGAGTTTACCATGTTGGATAGTATTGCTCAAAAGAACCTAAACCTAGGGACGGCGACTGAGTATGTGAATAAACTGAAAAGTCACACCATGCATGGTTGACTTTTCAGTTGTCATGCAAAACCCCGACCAGTGTATGCCAAGTGCGTGCTAAAAGACGTTTTTGTGTGTTGTGTCAGCACCTTTGAAAGTGTGCCATGAAAGCAAGTATGCTGGCATGGCCCAGTCTTTATTCTCTATATTAGCTTCCTTAGTTCTTTTGTTTTCTTCCAAGCAAGTTGTCTAGCTTCATATATTGTAATGTTCTTCTCTGTCTGAGCACTAGCTCTCATCTAATATAGTGAACTGAAAGTTAAGGTTCTAAATCTGGGTTTGTGATTAGTATCACTGGTATCAGAGCTCTCTAACATACAAATGGCCGACGGTCTCAAACCAGCTTCTTCACAGTTCCATGTCCTCTTCTTTAAAGGAGAGAACTTCAACTTATGGCAGTTGAAGATGAAGATAGTCTTTTGATCAAAAGATCTGTGGACCATCGTGGACAAAGGTTTCGCTAAGGAAGAGGACAGTCCTCACTTCAACGAAGTGGTGAAGAAGAACGCCAAGGCGATGGCGCTCATCCAGCAAAACCTCGATGAACGAGTGCTCGTTCGTATCACCGAAGCTGCAACGGCGAAGCAAGCATGGTATATGCTTGCAGCCCAGTACTAGGGCAACCCGAATAACTCCTCTGTGAAGCTACACTCCTTACAGCAAGAATTCGACTCTCTCCGCATGAAGAACGGTGAGAAGATTGAAGACTATGTCACCCGTGTACTTGACGTTGTACATCGGATCAGGGTCCTCGGAGAATTGGTCCCGGAGAAGAAAGTAGTGACAAAGATAGTTCGAAGCCTCACCAAACGCTTCACTCACGTGGCATCCACCGTCGTTGAAGCTAGAGACTTAAACTCTCTCACCGTTGAAGACCTGTGTGGCTCGCTAAAAAGTCATGAAGCCATCTTGAGGACCAAGAAGACGAGAAAGCTCTGCATGTGAGATCCGCACCATTCAGAGACCACAAAACTGGTAGAGGCCGCGGACGTGAGGGTTTCAGCAGAGGAAGAGGGCGAGGCCGAGGCCGTGGCCGTGGGAGAAGCTTACACTCAACCCATTTCACTGAACCCGGACCAAGCAAGGGAGTCCAGTGCTTTATATGCAAAAAATTTGGGCACATGAAAGCCCAATGCTGGTACAAGGACAAAGAGGTGAACGCTGCTGAAAAAGAAAAACAAACGGAAGATGGTGAGCTCTTTATGGCAAGCTCCGGCGTCTCATCTGAAGGAAGTGAAATTTGGCTTATTGACAGTGGTTATTCTAACCACATGTCGGGAAATAGAAAGCTTTTCACTCATTTTGAAGAGATTACCCCACAAACTATAAGACTTGGAGATGGACATGCACTTCAGTCCACTGGAATTGGTTCAGTGACTCTTAAAACAGGCTCATGCCAGAAGACTACTCTTCATAAGGTTCAGTTTGTGCCGAAGTTAGCTCACAACCTGTTGAGCGTGGGACAACTCACGGCTTCGGGATATGATGTTCAGTTTACTGAAGGAGAGTGCTGTGTGAGAGACTCTCACACCCATTCCGTGGTGACGAGAATAAGCATGACTCCTCACAGACTATATCTTCTTCAAGCTGGTGAAAAGGACTCTGCCAATATAGCACACGGAGAAGGAGAACTTTCAGTACTATGTCACAGGAGATATGGACATCTCAACACAAGAAACTTAGAACTCCTGCATCAACTGGTGACAGGAGCTCCTCTGATAAAATTTGAACACACCTGTGAAGCTTGTGCATTCGGAAAACAAGCTCGTCATTCTTTCTCAAAAGGAATGGCTTACCGAGCTAAGAAGCCACTGGAAATCATACATGCTGATCTTGTAGGACCAATGCAAGCTACATCCAGCGGAGGTAATAAGTACTTCTTTCTACTTACTAATGACTTTTTGAGACACAGCTGGGTATACTTTTTACAGAACAAAGCTTAAGCTTTACAGAAGTTCAAGATCTTCAAAACCTTAGTTGAAAACCAGTACTCATAGCACGTTAAGATTACGCTAACGGACGAGAGGAGGAGAATTCACTTCAGCTGAGTTCAAGGCTTTCTGCGAAACAGTGGGAATCAAGCGACAACTGACTGCTCCCCGCTCTCCTCAGCGGAACGGGGTGGCAGAGCGGAAGAACTGGATGGTGACGGAGATGGCAAGAACACTGTTGAAGGAAATGAAGCTGCCTCTAGTACTCTGGGTGGAAACTGTCTCCACAGCTGTGTACCTTCTCAACCGGTCGCTGATGAATGCGCTAGAGAAGATGACCCCCTATGAAGCTTTGACCGGACGTAAACCCAGAGTTGACCATCTAAGGGTTTTCGGGTGTGTTTGTTACACCATGGTTGATTCTCAGTCGCGTAGAAAGCTGGATGCCAAGTCAGCTAAAAGAGTGTTTATTGGGAACTTAGAAGATTCCAAAGCCTATAAGGTGTTGGATCTGGATTCCAAGCGAGTCCGGAGTCGGCGGGGATCCGATCTTCTCCGAAAACGAGTGTTGGAATTGGGGGGACTCATCGACTCAGCAGCCTCAACTTATGTGCCGTATGTTGACGTGGACGAGAATCGTGATGAAGACTTATCCCAGCCATTGAATGAATTATCTAAGGAAACAAATGAACGGGTGGAGATTCAGTTGACCCTAACCTTTGAAAGTCCACCAGCCTTCATCGAAGAAGAGGAGGCACCGGTGAGGTATCGAAATATCTCTGATATCTATAGCTCTTGTTCTTTTGCAGTAAACATCTCGGACCCATTAATTTTTGAAGTTGTGAAAGATGATGCATGGGTCACTGCCATGCAAGAGGAGGTCGAGGCGGTTCAAAGGAACAATACCTGGGAATTAACTACCCCTACCGGAAGGGAAACGAGCCATCGGACTAAAGTGGATATACAAGACTAAATACAATCCAGACGGTTCCATTCTAAGGAAAAAGGCGCGCATAGTTGCAAAGGGTTACGCTCAACGTGAAGGAGTAGACTTCACTGAAGTTTTCTCACCGGTTGCGAGGATGGAGACCATCCGAGTCTTCCTTGCTGTTGGGGCTCAACGGAGATGGAATATTCATCAACTTGACGTAAAAACAGCATTTTTAAATGGAGTTCTAGACGAAGAAGTGTACGTCACCCAGACGGAAGGTTTTGTTATGAAAGGGAAAGAGGGAAGCGTGTACAAGCTTAAGAAAGCTCTCTACGGGCTCCGGTAAGCCCCAAGAGCCTGGTATAGCCGAATTGATGAGTACTTCTCACAGTCAGGGTTCATTTGAAGTGCCAACGAACCCACCGTCTATAAGAAAACCAATCCAGCTTCAGAAGTCTTGTTATTATGCCTATACATGGACGACATTATATACATGAGCTCATCCAGCGAAATGCTATCAGAGTTTAAGTATAGCATGTTGAACACTTTTGAGATGACGGATCTAGGGAAGCTCAGGTATTTCTTAGGACTGGAAGTAAATCAAACTCATAATGGCCTATTCGTATCTCAGCACAAGTACGCAGAGGATGTATTGAAGAAAGCTGGAATGAGGAACTGCAAGCCTATCAACACCCCTATAAACAGTAATGAAAAACTCTACTTAGAAGACAATTCAGGGAAAGCGGATCCAGCACGATATAGAAGCATGGTAGGAGGCTTGCTTTACTTAACTCACACCAGGCCGGACATTCTATTTGCAGTGAGTATAGCCTCACGATTCATGCAAGCTCCCACCATTCATCATCTCGGTGCAGTGAAGAGAATTTTATGCTACATTGCCGGTACGTTAACATATGGCCTATTTTTCACTCATTCAGAAGACTTCAGCCTTGCCTGTTTCACGGACAGCGACTGGGGAGGCTCTCAAGTTGACCGGAAAAGCACAACAGGTTGGGTTTTCTTCTTGGGATCTATAGCAATTGCCTGGAGTTCCAAGAAGCAGCCCATCACTGCCCTATCTACAACAGAGGCTGAGTATATCTCAGCCACCTCTGCAACTTGTGAAGCTGTATGGTCGCGCCGCCTCGTAAGAGATCTAGATGTGCAAATAACCGGTCCGACGGCGATACTGTGTGACAACAAGTCCACCATCTCAATCACCAAGAACTTGACTTTGCATGGACGCACCAAACACATCGACACCCGGTTTCACTTCATACGCGACCTGGTGAACCATGGTGAAATCGATGTGGCATACTGCAGTACTGAAGAGCAGACAGCTGATGTGTTTACTAAAGCAGTCACTGGTCAGAAGTTCGAGTACTTCCAAGACAGACTAGGAATGAAGAGGCTTCTGAGCAAGGGGGAGATGTTGGATAGTATTGCTCAGAAGAACCTAAACCTAGGGACGGCTACTGAGTACGTGAATAAACTGAAAAGTCACACCATGCATGGTTGACTTTTCAGTTGTCATGCAAAACCCCGACCAGTGTATGCCAAGTGCGTGCTAAAAGACGTTTTTGTGTGCTGTGCCAGCACCTTTGAAAGTGTGCCATGAAAGCAAGTATGCTGACATGGCCCAGTCTTTATTCTCTATATTAGCTTCCTTAGTTCTTTTGTTTTCTTCCAAGCAAGTAAGCTAGCTTCATATATTGTAATGTTCTTCTCTGTCTGAGCACTGGCTCTCATCTAATATAGTGAACTGAAAGTTAAGGTTCTGAATCTGGGTCTGTGATTAGTATCATACCATAGGCCCTTCCATTATCAAGTTTTAATGTTGTGAAGCCCTTGCTTCAATTCTACTCTTCTTCTAATGTAGATAATGCATAATCTCATGAGCTATTACCACATTAACTATACTAAGCGAACCCGAAACAATGCGCTTTAAAAATTAGAGATAATACCTAGCCAAATAACTTTCACAAGGTTAGTGTGCATCTTTCACATAATTGCACCAAACAAATAGCTGAAGATCCTTCATAGAGCTTGGAACTAGTTTCTTGGGTATCATGACTATTGTAGTATTATTAATCAGTTATGGCAAAGAACAATGATTAATCCATTCCAAGCAAGCCTATGACACATTATCTCCCACCACACTCCAAAACCGTCGATAAAACCCAAGATTCAATCCATCCAACCCAAGTGAACATCAGGATGCATTGAAAATATAGCCGCATGGACATCCATAATAGTAAAATGTCTCCTTAGCTGATAATTAGGCTCTGGGTCGTGTAATCTTTTGTGAAAACTAGTTCAACACGTCACTTACATCTCCAATCTCACTCTTAAATAAAGTTTGAAAATAAGCCAGAACAACATTCTTAATGCTAAAACAATGATTGTGCCACACTCGATCATCTATCATCAAGCTCTAAATATAATTTTTATTCATAGGCCAAGTAACTGCTTGATAAAATGTCTTAGTGTTAGAATCACCAGCCTTTAGCTGATATATCTTAAATCATTATTTCCAGTAATCTTCCTCTTGTCTAAGAAGTTTATGCAGTGATGCTTCTGCCTCCAATAATCCTAATCAAGAGCTAATATTTCCTCGGCTCTTAAGATTTCAATCCTCTCCTTCAACAATTCAATTTGCATCCACAACTTCAGCTTAAAACCTTTCTTACTCGTCGCTTTATCACCACAAACACATCGCATATCTGCCAGTTGCATGTCTGCATCCTCCTTCCAAGTGGACTAGACCATTGTAATACATTTATCCTTGCATACTCACAAAACTGAAAAGTGGTTTTTTTTGTCAAGAAGAACGAAACCCCTAATGGGCCCGCTAAACTAAGACAAGGGCGTGCGCATGCCTCGACTGCGGCCTGTGGGGCCGCGCACACATGGGCGCTGGTACCACCCACAGTTCGTGCTCACAATTCTCAGACATGCACCCTCACCCCGAGGATTCGAACTCTCACCACTTGCGAAGCGTCCTCACGGGGGACCCAAATGCCAATTGACCCAAAGGTCGTTGACAACTGAAAAGTGGTTTTAGCAGCGGTTTGTAAAGCCTATGGAGCATACTTTATAACATCTAGAAAGGTATAAATATGGTATGAGAAAGTGTACAATATACGAGTAACTCATGACTGACAAAATCTGCCCATCCAGTCTGTCAATGCTAAAGACCTGTCCAACAGTTCCTCCACCCACCTCTCTTTTCACTACACCAAAAAGAGATTTTAGTGGTGGTTTGCAAAGCGTTTATAATATATATCCTTTTGTACTTTTTGGTTATATTGAATTTTTTTTTTGTATTTTTCTGGTGTATTTCCATTTCAAGAAATTGTTTTTGGTTTTTTCCTTTTTTCTTTGAAGCAATCTCTGCTCATGCAATATTTTTAAATGCCTCAGTGGACAATGCATCAAGTTCCGATGAGATTCTTTCTCAGGTATCGTCTCAAAATTTAATGTTCACCAAGTGTAATTAAAAGCTCGACGTGAGAGGTGCCATGAAAGACTCCCCTGGGCGATGTAAAGGCGGGTTAATAAATAAGTTATGTGTGTGTGTGTATCATTTTTAGAATAATTAAAGTCAAACAAAGCATAACATAAAATCAAACAAAACACTTCCTAGAAGTCTAGAACTACTCAAGTTTTTTGAATGCAAATTCTATCTTCATAAGTCATCTAATTCTACAATATCATCCTCATCATCTAAGCTAGTTTCAACTCCATCACTAGAATTATAACCCTCAAGCTCCTTCTCAGATTCCTCATCTATAATTATTAGTCTAAACGTTTAAGCTTTAGTACTTGAGCTTGCTCTTGTTGCTTGTGACTTAGTATTCCTCTTTTCATTAGCCCCAGCCGCCCTAGCCACTTCACCCCATGTCAAATCATAATCTTCAAAGACCAACTCATTTTTAGCATCTTGTGGGGCCAAATTGTCAGTATTAGCTCCCATTTCTCCAACTAGACATTCATAACAATCATCAATGTCATTTAGAGAGATCGGATCAATAAGATTTCGCATCTAAAAATGAACTTTAATTAAGATTCTGATTGCATTTGAAATATTCCAAATCATGCAATCATTGGTGCTCTAATTAATTTCGCTTTTTAGTATGAAGCTGTTAAGAAGTTAAGAGCATAAAGTAACCATACATAGTTGATGTAAAAACTCAAAAATAAACAACTTATTTGTTGAAATATCCTCCAATTGTGTTCACAACCTGCTGATGTTAAGCTTAAAATTTTGATGTCTAGTTATTGCAAATTAGAGGCTGATTTTCCAAATAAACTCCACCAATCAACTGCAAATTTGAAAGAAATTTCCATTATTAAAGATAGTCAACTTCATAGAATCTACAACATAAAAGATGTATAAAATATTTACATGCATGGAGATTTTGTACTCCTTGTTCTAATGGCCATTGGATTTTTGAATTTGACCCTATGCTTTCTTGTATATAGGCAATTCATATATAATCTTACCTTGCAAAGTAAGATGCGGAACTAATCTTTCAATTGTCTTATATAATCCAATTGTAACTTCTTCATGAAACTCTATAGATGGATTTTCGTAAAACAATTCAAGATTTAAAAAGTGACCAATTGCATGTACTGGATGATGAAGCTGACATTACCATCTACAATCTAGAATCTCAAATGTTTCTTTGTACTTGTCTTCTCTTTTGTCAAAAGACTTAATTATAGTTTCTTTTGCTCTATCCATTGCCTCATATATGCATCCCTTCACCCGTTTCTTCTTATTATCAACTAATCTGAGAACTTGAACAAGAAGACCCATTACCTTCCAAGTATAAACCACAAATTTTTGAAAGGATGGCATCAAAACAATTTTAGCTGCTCTTTTTTCCTTAGCTTCTCGTGCCATCTTGCTTTGTATCCAATCATTTGATGTGGACATGCATCTAAGATGTTGCTTTTATCCATGAATCCTTTGCAACGTCAAAAATGTAGCAAATCTAGTGATCCCATGTTTCACCAATTCTCGATTCTTTGTAAAAGATCTCAACGTGTTTAATGAAATAGTGTGGTTGTGAATATAACCAACTGGAAAGATTTCTCTTTATATTGTTTTCCTTATTCTTGCGATATTTCCTATGACTTCCAACATAAGATCAATAAAATGGGCAACACACGATGTCTAGTGCAAATGCTTCCCTTTTGCTTATAGCAACTTATCTACGAAAAAAAAAGAATGAAATCAGATTTTCTTTTGTCAAGAGAAAAGAGAGTTTTAAGGGAAAAGAAGTCACTTGAACAATATTTTTCTCTTCAATTTTCCCTATAAAACGATCAAGTAATTCCATGACCTTCTCTCCATTGTTCATAAAAGAAGACACAATAATAAAGTCAACAAACATTTTTCCAAGTGTTCAATTCACCAAAATCTTGATCAAAGTTCGATTCTTTTTGTCAGTCCATCCATCGGACATAGTTAAGCAACCATGTTTTACCATTCATCTTTATGACCCTTGAGTAAATCCTCTGTGTAAGCTAACTTCGTTTTAAGGAGTGGGACTCTTAATTCATGGAAACTTGGGGGCTTCAAATTTGGACCATATCTCCCAACTGCTTCATGTTATGATTTGAGAGAGATATGTTTAACTGATCTTTGAGTACGAGCCGAAGCACTGAAGTATAGAGAAGGAGAGAAGACAGTGAATTCACAGCCTCTAGGATTCCAATGACATTACTCTCTACTTCATTGAATGAAAAGATGTCAAACTTATACAAAAACATAACAACTGAAAAATAAAGACTAACTAACTGACTAACAGATAAAAATAACATTAACTACTGGATAATAGGTTGAGTCTTCAGACTCGTACATCATTCTCTCAAGGTTTCAGTCACAGCCAAGGTCACATCTTTGTCAACATTAAATGCACCCATGCATTTGCATGCAACTGTGGGCTGGCCTTTGGAGTTCACCCAACTTGTCAGGTTCTATTCTTAGCTTTGGAGTCTCAGTCAACTTCTTAACATATCCTCCCCTTGACTAAGGATCACACAATCCCATCTGTTCTCTGATCAATAGGTGCTTCTGTATGTTCAGAGTTTTGGTGAAAATATCTACCAATTGTTCTTCTATTTTGCAGTACTTCAGCACAATTAATTCATCCTTAACAAGCTTGCGAATGAAATGAAATTTGATGTCAATGTGCTTGGTTCTTCCATGATGTATTGGGTCTTTGGCTATGGCTATTGCCGATTTGTTATCACACCATACTTCTATGGCTTCATGGCCGTTCACTCCACAGTCTTCTAACAATTTCCGAAGCCATAGCACTTTACATGTAGCTGCTGATGCTGCTACATACTAAGCCTCAGTTGTAGATAAGGCTATTACTTCTTGTTTCTTTGAGGTCCAGGCCATTGCAGCTGAGCCTAGATTAAAGACTACACCAGATGTGCTCCTTCTGTCCTCTATACTACCAGCCCAATCGCTCTCTATAAATCTACACAATTTACAGTCCACACTAGGAGCAAACCACAATCCATAGTCAGAGGTTCCTGCAAGGTATCTCAATACCTTTTTTCCTGCGCCAGCGTGAATTCTTGAAGGTTTATTCATGAACCTGGATAGGACTCCCATCGAGTATGCTATGTCTGGTCTGCTGTGAGTCAGATAAATCAATTGTCCAACAAGTCTTCTACACTTCTCCCAATTAGTGTCCCCCGATCCATCATTTGCTTGCAATTTTTCATTAGTACCCATCGATGTAGGAACTAGCTTACTGCTTTGCATGTTGAATTTCTTCAGAAGGTCTTGAGTGTATTTCCTCTGGCTTACAAATATTCCCAGTTCGTCTTGTGCAACCTCAAGTCCCAGAAAATAGCTTAGCAGTCCCAAGTGGGTCATATTGAATTGTTGTTTCATATCTGACTTGAACTCTTCAGTCAGGGAGCTTGAAGAACTTATGTACAGGATATCGTCTACGTAGATACAGACCAGCAAGCTTTCTCCTTTTTCATCCACCTTTTTGTACAATGTATGCTCTGTTTCACTTCTCTCAAATCCCTGATTCGCCAGATAGGAGTCTATTTTACTATACCAAGAGCGTGGTGCCTGTTTCAAACCATATAGAGCCTTCTTTAGCCTATATACATGATGAGGTCTTTCTTCACTTTCGAAACCTCTGGGCTGCTCCACATACACTTCTTCAGTTATTTCCCCATTGAGGAATGCCGATTTGATATCTAGATGATATACAAGCCATCCTTGGATTGCTGCAATTGCAAATAACAATCTAATAGTTTCCATTCATGCTACTGGTGCAAATACCTCCTCAACATTGATGCCAAGTTGCTGGGTATAACCCTTTGCTACAGGTCAGGCCTTGAGCTTTTGAACTGCACCATCAGCTCTGAATTTGGTCTTGTAGATCCACTTCAATCCTATGATTTTCTTGCCTTCAGGTCTTTCCATGAAATCCCACGTCTGATTCTGCTGAATTGCATGTCATTGCAGCTTGCCAACTTTCACTTTTACATGCATCTTCATACGTGACAGGATCCCCAATGTGCAATCCAAACGAACAGCTACTGTGAATGTCACTCAGTGGTCGAGTTCGTCTAGGTGGGGAGTCTTCGCCGTCTTCAATTGGCATTCGTATCCTGTCTGTCCCTGATTCACCCGACGTCTTTGCTTCCCTTTCATTAGTAACTTGATCATCAATATCCGGTTCTTTTGGAAATAAATTATCCCAATCAAGTTCAACTTCTTTGTTGCTTGAATTTCAATCCCAATGTTCGTCTTCTCGGAAGACCATATCACGACTAAATTTAATCATCTTTGTTGTCGGATTATAGAGCTTGTATGACTTGGTTCTTGTATAGTAGCCTAGGAACACACACTTTTCGGATTTGTCCTCAAGTTTGTGTCCTTTCTGCACTGGAATCTGCACCCAAGAAAGGCATCCAAAAACTTTTAAGTGATTTATATTAGGTTTAATCCCATACCATAGTTCATATGGTGTAGCTTCTGGTGCTGCTTTAGTGGGTGTAAGGTTGATTAGATATACAGCGGTCGCTGCCGCCTCTGCCCAGAACGCAGTGGGAAGTCCTCCACACTTCAGTAAACACCTTATCTTCTCCACGACAGTTTGAATTCTTTCTTTCCACAAAGCTGTTATGCTGAGGGGTATATGGGGTTATCAATTCACGTTGAATCCCTGTCATTTCACAGTATTCTCTGAATTCATGCAAGAGAAATTCTCCACCCCTGTCAGAGCGAATCAGTTTAATTTGTTTCTCTGATTCTCTTTCAGCGAGAGCTTGGAAAATGCGAAACTTATCCAACGCCTCGTCTTTGGTCCTGAGAAAGAAGATCCAGACCATTCATGTGAAGTCATCAATGATTAACAGAAAATACATGTTCCCTCCTTCAGAGTTCACATGCATTGGTCCGCAGAGATCGATGTGTACACATTGCAGCTTCTCAGTGGCTCGCCTGGATTTGCCTGCTATGTGACCAAATGGACGTCGCATTTGTTTTCCACATAGACAAACATCACACTCCCCAATCTCGCCAACGCATGGAAGCCCCGTCATCAGTTGTCTGCCTTCCAACATCTTCAGTGCTGAGTTGCCAACGTGCCCAAGTCTTTTGTGCCACATCATGGCTTCGTTTGACTTTCCAACTGCCACGTTTGCATGCCAAATGTTTGACATTTTCAACGGAAACATATTATTCTTCGTCTTTGGCACTTTGATAACACTTTCACCAGAGCTTCGATCAACGATGTCGCAAGCGCCCTCTTCGAACTTCACATCATAGCCCCGCGAAAATAGCTGCCCAACACTAAGGAGGTTGTGAGCTAATCCGGGCACATATTGGGCGTTGTTCATCAACCTCGTCCGCCCGTCTTGTGCTCTAATGGTTACTATCCCTGAACCCATTACTGCAATTTCTTTATCATCACCTAGCTTCACGCAGTATTTGTGTGATTCATCCAAAGTCTCAAACAACTCTCTAGCCCCCCGCCATGTGATTAGAACACCCGCTGTCGATTATCCAGACGGTGCCCTTGTTGTCTTCTCCTCTGATCTCCATCAAGTTTGCCTGAATATTCTGCTTCTCTTCATTGTGAGCTATAAACAGGTTCTTAGGTTCCTTCTACTTCCCTTCAGCTACCATATTAGTTCCCTTCGAATTGTTCCGATCTCTGAACCAACAGTGAGCCTTGATATGCCCATAGCGTTTGCATATATGACACTGAACATTGCTTTTGTTGTATCTCTGGTCACCGTTGAGTTTTTGCTCACTTGGTTGAGATTTAACCTCTGCTTCCCTGCCTCTGCCTCGTCCATGACCTAATCCTCTTGCAAATCCTCTCCCACGACCTCTGCTTGATCCCTGAAACGGCTCTTTTGGAGTAGACACCTATGACCGGACATGCAGCACCTTGACTTCTCCCAGATCTACTTGACTGTCCAGCCGAGCTTCATGGGGCTGAAGAGACCCTGCGAGTTCATCTATTGTGAGCTCGGTAATATCATTTGACTCCTCTATGGCAGTTACAATGTGATTGTATTTGGGACTCAGACTCCTCAAGATCTTTCCGACCACCATTGCTTCGAAACGGTGTCGCCAAGAGATCTCATTTGATTCACTATGTCATCAACCCTTAAGATGTAGTCTTGCACCCCTTCACCACCTTTGAGCCTTATGCACTCGAAGGTTTGTTGCAGGGACTGTAATCTCATAGCCTTCACCTTGGGATTTCCTCAGTACTGTTTCTTCAGCATATCCTAAGCTTTGTGAGCAGTTTCAGCCGCTGTGACGCGAGAGCGTAGTGGCTTATCCATCGCCTGTTGTATCATGTAAAGGGCTTCAGCATCCTTCTTCTTGTATTCCTTTAGCCTTGTTTCATCCTCGGTATCCGGTATTCCATGCTCCACCAACTCCCACAGATCATGAGAGCGATCGAGCGTCTTCATCATCTTGCACCCAGTACTCGTATTCGGTTCCGTCGAACACCGGCACTTGGTTGGACATTCGAGTTGGCCATGATCTCTAATCAAGACTTCTTTGTTTGATGAGCGAGAGAGGAAGCTGGATTATAGGAGCTCCGATACCACTGTTATGATTTGAGAGAGATATGTTTAATCGATCTTTGAGTACGAGCCGAAGCACTGAAGTATAGAGAAGGAGATAAGACAGGTGAATTCACGGCCTCTAGGATTCCAGGTGACATTACTCTCTACTTCATTGAATGAAAAGATGTCAAACTTATACAAAAACATAACTGAAAAATAAAGACTAACCGACTAACTAACTAACTAACTAACATATAAAAATAACATTAACTACTTGGATAATAGGTTGAGTCTTCAGACTTGTACATCATTCTCTCAAGGTTTCGATCCACGCCCGAGGTCACGTCTTTGTCAACGTTAAATGCACCCATGCATTTGCATGCAACCGTGGGTTGGCCTTTGGAGTTCACCCAGCTTGTCAAGTTCTATTCTTAGCTTTGGAGTCTCGAGTCAACTTCTCAACACTTCAATCATGGCTTTGAAACTATTTAAATTTGCAGCATTGAATGCAATTCCATCTTGGTAAAAAGATCAAGCAATGTGTTGAATTGCTCTATCTCTACCTTCCTTATCACATGCATCATTGACACTTGTTTGTTTAAGTACTTGCATCATTAATATTCGGCTTCTTAATCATGAATAAATCCATAGAACCTTTGCTTTATTGAGCCACCAAGTTTACCTTTTTATGGCTTCCTCCTCACTGTTCAAGTTTACTTTTGCCTTTTAATCTTTTACCACTATCCCATATTTCTTGAATACAATTTTCCTCACTAGTATCATCCCCCATTGTTTCATCACCAAAATCTGGGAACATCCCATATCTTTTGTAATTTCTTTTCATTTAGGTAATTCTCTAACTCTTCTTTGACGTCATTGGGACATTTTTACAAGAAATTGCATCCTTGAACTTCCCCACTTGATGTTGCTTTCCACGGTATATTCCTCCTTTCGTTGTCTTCCCACAAAAGTTGCAAGTGATGGAATTAGTGTCCTTGGGGTCCATCAAGTAGTTATATTTCCAAGCAGGATCCTTTCTGTTATTTGCCTCGGAATCATTTGTTTTCCCCATTAGCTTATTCCTAAATTATCCTACACTAAATATAAACAAAGACTACAAGTTAATAACTTGACATGTTAGAGAAAATATGATAGTCAAATTGTTAAATAATGGAAGCAAAAGAGAGAAAAAAGAAAAGAAGATAGTAATGAAATAAAGGTGGAAAATATGAACAAAGAGAAAATCGGAAGGAATGTAAAGGAATAACATAAAATAAAAACGTAAAGAAATATACAAAAAGAAAATATATCATAAAGTTCCCTTACTTGCTTTGATTTCTTGTTGAATTTGGCGGGTTGAAATGCTTTTTATGTTTCCCCTTAGTCACTTGCTTCCACCAAAACACCAGCTTTTTTCATCTTCATCCTTTTGTTTTAGATTGTTGTGCGCTTGTACCCTTTTTTTTGTTCTAACTTTTACAACAAGTGCAACTTTGCCACCTCTTTAATTTTCTTAAATTGAGTAGTAAATCCCTTAATTTACTCATTATTTTTTAAAAAATAGTAGCCTACATTTAAATCACCTAATTGTCTCCCCTAAATTTATTTCATTCCTTATTAGTAAGTGTGTTTTTTGAAAATCACATATTTTTCTCCCCCAAATTTATTTCCTTCCATATTATTAAGTGTTGAAAGCATTAATATCGGGCTTACAGGGAAAGAAAGAAAGATAGGTACACCTTTTTTTTAGTTGACTGTTACTTGTTATCTTCTAACAGTTATGGAGTCAAGATCACCTAAAATCTGAATCATCTCTATTTGCTCTTCATACATTGCTTGAGGTTAGCATCTCATGATAGTTTTCTTTGTTCTATAGAATCAGAAAATACTCTTAAGAGTTAATATTTTGATTTCTATTTCAGATTTCAGCTGTTGTTAAATTTTTGTTAGATAATATCATTGATGGGGATATTGAGAAGTACAACATTGTGAAGGTTAGATAATTATTTGTATTGGAGTTTTTTTCTTATTTTCTATGTTTGTTGACAAAATTTTTCTTATGAAATTAGGATATTTTGGGAACTGTGAAATGAAAGAAGAGCCTTACCAAAATGTGTCACAATTTTTCTGCAAATGTCACGGTGCATATAATAATTTTTAGTGGACTTTTTTTATTTTGAATTCTAATGCTCTAACAAATTACAAGGTCTAAACAACTTGAGTAATATTGATACTTTTCTGGAGCACCTTTTTGAGGAGATTTTTTCAGACACTAGTTCTAGCAGAGAAAAACTTTTTGGGGTATATGTTTTCTTATTGTAATGGATTATGGGAACAATCCTTTATATTATTCTAGTAATCTAATTTTGCTTATAACTCGGATTACATTGTTCGTTAAAGTATGCTCAAGGATTAATTAATTTATTCGTAGATAAGCACTCCAATTGCCCAAGAGTTCTATTGGAAACTTCCGAGAAGCTGCACTAGTCCTAGAAAGTCTGCCTACTGAGGATCCAATGAGGGATCAAAACATTCATAGGCCTTTGTTGTTGCTTAAGCACTGAACCTCAAGATCCTCAGGCAATTGGTCCACAGAATGCCTTCGACCTTGTTCAACAGCAATTACTTTGTACTGCACCTAGAAATCCTCTGCAAGTACTTTTAAAAAAACTTCTATTACCCCTTTGAAGCACTAGAAAAGGGTTGTTTGGATTAGCTTCTGGAAAGCCCAGAAGTGTTTTTTTATAAGTTAAGCACTTCTGGGTTCAGAAAAACCTGTTTGTAATTGTTTTTTTGCAGAAGCATAAGTTGATAAAAAAAAGGTAAAATACACTATTTAGTTTTTATATTTTACTCAATCTGCCTCTTTAGTCCCCCTATTTTAATTTGACCTCTAGCACTCCCTCTATTGTTGAGATGGGGAAAATTAACCGGTGTTCTCTTCTCCGTCAATTGTTGCTGATGTGGCATTCTTAAAGATTAAGATATAAATAAAATATTTTATTTTTTTTTATCCACAAGTATCTCTATCAAAATGAGTGTGAATCCAATCGAATCTGAACCCGATACCTAAACCTCAAGCCCTCTTCCTCCTGCCTTGGTCGGCCTCATCTACTCACCCACCACCATTGAAGTGCGTCTGGTTGTTCCTCCATCACCACATCAGCATTGAATCGCCATCACGACCATCTTCTTTAGTCCTTTTCTTTGGGCTTGATTCAACTCAAAGGAAACACACTCTCAAACCTTGCCTCCATCCCACACTCCATTGCAGCAGCCTCCACGGCGGAGATGGCGAGTCCGGCTGCCACTAGAGAAGCTAGATCTCCATCGAGTTCAATTGCCCAATCGAGTTCTAGATCTGTAATGTATTAGGATATTTGGGGAGAATCTGAAGGAGGTAATCATCCGAAATCGAGGCTCTTTAATCGCTTTTGGAGGGATCGGACAGTGGAGACACTGTGGAGGAAGCAGAGGAGGATTTGCTTGATCTGGTTGTTAATAATCCAACGGCGGTTGCGGGAGAGAATGGACTCGAGGGATGGGTCTTTGGTCATTGACCACGTGGTGAGGTGGTGGTGGTATGAGGCCTCGAGGTGGCAATGGTGGGAGGCAGCAGAAAGGACTTTGCTAGTGAGCCTCGCCCTCATGGATGTTACTACTAGTTTTTCTTCGCTTTGAAATCCATTCATTTGGTGAGATGGTCTGTGGTTTAATCTTGGTAGTTTGTTATTTTTATTAATATATATTGGATATTAGGGTGTTAAAATAGAAACTAAATAGGGTCTTCTACCTAAAAAAACTGTAATACTACTTTTTTTCATAAGCTGGTTATGTAGTGCTTCTAGGAAAAGCACTTTTTAGAAGTTGTTTCAGGGCTTATGAAACTACTAAATTAGTTTTATGAAATAAAGAATTGACTGTGTTTTTATTTTTTTTTCCCCCCCAATCTTTTCATGGCCCTAATAGTTTTCTCTGCCTCCAAACTCCCTTCCAAGTCTTCTCATATCTCTTGTCTCCACCTCCTTCATCCAGACAGAGGAAACATAGAGAAAGGAAGAAAGAAAGAAAGAGAGGGACTACACAAGCATGCTACCTATTTTAGTAATTTGCCATTGAAAAAGTTCTTTTAAGAATACACATCCAAATAACTTCACATATAGAAAAATACTTATGAATTAACTTATCCAAACATAAAATACAGAAAAACACTTAACTTACTTTGAAAAATATATATATTTTTTTAAAATCCTTCTACAAAACTAAAAAAATTCTTTTTTTAAGCCAATCCAAAAACTAGGACTAAGGGTTGGCATGCCTCAAGATAATCTTCCAACTCTTCGCAAAAGTGTTTTTTGACAATCGGTTGGTGCTACACCACCAAGTCAAAATCCTACTGCTGATGCTCCGAGATTTGAATCAAGCCATTTGTTTTTTTTTTTCTCTACTGAAAAGGAAAACATTATCTTATACGAAGCTTCATTTTTTATGTTGTTGAGATTTCAGGTGGCAGAGATCCTCCTAAGCTACCTATTTGTTTAGTTATCACAATGTTTTGTGCCCAATTACTTATGACTTCCTTGGACAAGATATTGAAAGGAGAATGCTGGCCAAGAGCATTACTGTTATGCTTAACTTTTTGGTTGGCCTCTGATGTGATTTATACAAGCACTACATCTTCTATTCAAACAATGGTAAAGGTCCAAAGCAAGGTTGCTAGGGCCGCCATTGTTTGCTTGACAACTCTGTTCCTCACAATGTAGCCTAATGCTTTACTTGTTTTGAGGTTTTGAAAGCTTTGACAAAGTATGGTTTATAAAAAACCTTGTTTGGATGAAGGGTTTTACACATGGTATGGTTTAAAATGGTAAAATAAATGTTTGAGAATCTCCATTTTACCCCACTTCTCAGCCCTCCAAAATGGGGGGTTATAAGGGTTTTTTTTTTCATTTGTGGTTATAATTAATATATAACTTATGAAGCTAAGTATATTTTTAAAAGTTTTAACATTTATGGTTATAACTTAATTGTAATAAATAAAACTATATTATTAAAAAATTATGTTTGACATGTATGTGTTTTAACCTTCAAAGGGTATTTTCATAATTTTAATATATAACTTTACTTTATACTTTGAAACCAAACACAATATAGTTCAAAAACTTTTATTATTTACTCTACCCTTGTCCCAAACAAGATATACTTTACAACCTTATTTAATATACCTTATCATACTTTATCATATTTTATAAATCTTTTCAAAACCTTCGAACAAGCAAAATATAAGTTATCATGGATTGCATTTATTTTTGTTTTTGTTGCTATTTTTAGTATTTTCATGTTTTACATGTGGCACAAGAAACAGAAACAGGCAAGTAACGTTTGGTGGCCCTAGTAACAGTAACGCTCTTTGCCCTAGTAAAGCTTTGAAATGGCACTTTTATCGGTGAGAAAATTTAATTAAATACAGATTATTAAAATAATTCATTATAATAATCAAATTAAATAATAATTCATATAAAATTATTTAATGTATAATTATATTAATTAAATAAAATGGCATTTTTGCCCATGGAAGAAATTTAATAAAATACATATAATTAATAAAATTTATTAAAATGGCACTTTTGCCCTGTGAATATTTAATTAAATAAAAATTACTAATTACAATTATTAATTATAATAATTAAAATATAATCCAATTTAATTGTATTGAGATTTAATTATATAAAATCATTTATTTAAATAGTTAATTAAAATAATTAAAACTAATAATAATTAAAATGAGATATTAAATTTGAATATATAATTATAATATTTATTTCCAATAATGATAATAAAAATATTTCATAAAAAAATATTTCTTATTAAATACATCTTATTGTATTTATATGTATGTCACTCCCAGCCCCACAGCCAGACCCGTTGACAGACCGGCTGCATCCCGATAGAGCCGGACCCCACTGGGTGCAAGGCCTCAGATGTCCAACCTAGTCAGAGTCAACCCCAATAGACAACACAGACAACAACAATACAGTACTACGAATATAACAACAATAACAGAGTTCATACAGGTATGGGATCTAACAACCCTACAGGATACAGTACCGCGCATACAGTTTGTGAACCGAAAATGTAACAAGATACAAGTCTCACTCACATAGGAAGATTCTCTAAAGATCTACAACCAAAGATAGAAATTTGAATCCAAGGTGAACCCCCGATCCTAAGCTTAATCTTTTCATGCGAGAGAGGAAATCACAGAGTGCATGAGCCACAAGGACCTAGTAGGATTGCAGAAATAACAAGTAATACAGTTATTGCATAATCATCATAATCCAAACAGAAATACAGATAATGCTCAGAATACAGAAATAATCAGAAATACAAAAAATACACCAAAACAGACATGTACATCTCCCTGACTAATATAGAATCAACAGCTCAAAGCTGGATCTTCGACTGTGAAGTCCGAACATAACAGACAGAATATCAACTACAGAAGTCGGATCTTCGACCACAGTCAGATGGTAGCGCTACTACAGAAAACATGTGCATATGGCTAGGACTTACTCCTCATAACTAGGCAATTTACTAGTAATTGGAGATGTACTAAAACCGCATAAATACAGAGTATAGACAGAGAAAATACCAAATAAATCACTTCACAAAATAATTAACTTAAATAATTAAATAAATAACAAATACGGAATAATAAACATATTACCGACATAAATAATGTAAGAACATCATAAATAAATAAAAAAATGAAATACTTAATTAATTATATAACCATCTTCCAAACATACAAAGTATATTATACAGGTGCGAGAGCCTACCTGGTTCCTTGTTGCGACATTAGGTTCAATAAATCCCGCGAACTAGGGCTCGCTATAAAATATACCCAACAGAAAACTATACTTAGATTTACAAGTCTTGGGCAGGGTCTTAACAACTAAAACCCAAGCTTACTCAACAATTAAAAATTACAAAGCTAACAAAGCAACATAACAGTCATGCACGTTTAAATTTCCATCGGAATATTACAACTAACATGAATGATTTAAAAGGGGAGTGTCATGCTTAAAATATAAAAACACTTAACATGCTGCAGTCACTCTTAAAAAAATAAATTATGTAGTAAGGATACAAGTATGTGCAAAATTCTTCTGAGAAAGATGGAATCCAGAAATTTCAAAAGAAAATCCCCCCCCCCTTTTTACAAGCTAAACATGTTTAGCATCTAATTAACTCCACATAAGAATTTATTTAACAAGAAGGCACTTCATCAAGACACACAATCTACCACATCAAAAGCTGGAGGATTAATAAATGCTAGAACATGGGAGTATCAATACTTTCTTTAAAATCATTAAAATATAATTGAGAGATCAAAAGTCAAGAAAAAACATGGTAAACCGAACCCCATGCTTTCATATAAGATTGAGTAATATTGGAGGCTAATGATTAGAGACTTGCTAATCAAGGATTTAGAGGTCCATGAACAAAAAATTAAAACCACCACATACATAGTCACTTTGACAAGTAACAACCATCGAAACCATACTTAAACATTGCTTACAATTGTCAAAGCATTCAAGTAAAAATCATGAAATAAGATTTTAAAAAAAACTGCTATGTTGTCATAGCAACTCAGATTAGCTAGCCAAAAATATAATACAAGTATTTAGCCAAAGAATCAAAACAACCAACCTTAGTTTGCAAGCTCTAAGTAGAGTGTAGCTTCAATGCCCACTATGACACAGAAGAGCTCAGACAAAACTTCACAGAGATCTCAAACTTCCAAACAACCAACACCAGCCTGGGGAGGTCACCGGCAAGCTATGGGAGACCAATGATGGTGGAGAGATGGTGGTGAAGGGGTTAGGAGAAAAGAGAAAACACTCTTACTTCCTATGAAGCTTGCTTTTAAAAGAAAAAAATAAAGAAATGAAAACCCACCGACTAGATCCAAGAATCCCGAAAGAAAGAAGTTTGACTGCAATGACTAGCAACATGATTAGGGGTTAATCTGGATGGTCAAATCAGGTTGACCATTACAATGTATCACGGGTATAAAGATAATTTTGTTATAATCTCTCCTATATTTTTCATTCTCATTCCTATTCCATTCGCATTCTATAAACCAAACGCATCTGAAGATTTTTGTTATCATAGATCTTGCTCTTGGCAACAATATCTTTTTTTAGGGTATCTCTAATGGCATAAAAACATGCATTCAATGAGTTATGATGCCTTTGAGCGTCTACTATGAGCACTCAGTGGCCATTGAGCACTCAATCAGAAAATTTTGTTTTTAAAAACAATATTTTTTTAAAGTCAAATAAAGTATGGGACCTATGATTTATTTTTAAATCTTTTAAAATCTAAATGTTGCATAACGGTTAATCTCTTTTTAATTTTTTTAATTTTTTTAATTTTTTAATTTTTATTTTACCTCTGTAAATATACCTACATTCTTCTTCACTTCTTCATCTTTGAATTTTCAATTATATTATGGATAAAAATACTCCTCCATCTTCCCAAACTCCGAATTTTTCAAATAATTTTCAAAATTTTCCATATTCTTTCTTTCCACCAAATATACAAAATTTTCAAAATTATCCTCAAAAATTCACAAAATTATTGTACTTTACAAAATTTTTCTCATTTTAATCCAAATGTCCAAAATCAACCAAATTTTTCATATGGTTATCCTATGTTTTTTGGACCCGGTTTTTTCAATGAAATATATAATATCAGTTAAAAAGATGAATGAAATGATTGTGGGTCTCATTTTATAGTATAACTATTATGGGAGATGATTTAATGGGTACAAATTTAATGAGTTAATTATGGGTCTCATTTTATAGTATAACTATTATGAGATATGGTTGAATGAGTAGGAGTTTAATGGGTTGATTATGGGTCCCATTTTATAATATAACTAGTATGAGAGATAGTTTAATAAATAAGAGTTTAATGGGTTACTAAGGTGGTATGGACATCAAATTCTATGATAGTATAAAAAGATTAAAGTTGCCCTTAGTTCCAAACTTTCAAGAAGAGCATACTCCATACTTCTTGTGGGAAACCACCCTTCACTAATTCTTAGGGTTTAGGAGGAAAGAGGAAGAAGTGGAATAAGGAGATGCAGATATGGATGGTGATGTGACATATTTTAAATGATGTGAAAGCTAGGTGGCATACCTCAAGAATTTGACTAGATTTTTTCTGGTGACCATGTAAATAAATAGAGTCCAAATCTCTGATGGTTAGTCAGTAAAACCATATAAAAATAAAATTATTTTGATTTAAATTAAAGTTTGATGACCAAAGTAAAATTAGACAATAGTTTAGTGATTTACTGAAAAATTTGCCCCTTAGGTTACATTTGCTTTGAAACTTTCTTGTCCCAAACATAGAAAAAAGGAAATATTTTACTTTACATATGCAATGTAAATGCTTTACAGGGGGTATGATGTGAGAAACCTCAAAACCCGGCTGCTAAACCTTGCCCGTCTTGTGCTCAAAGAAGCATTTCTCACGAGCATTGCAGCAGCTTCTGCCCGCTCTTCTTATTGATTCCATCCTCAAGCTTGTGGTATTCATGTTTTCAGTTGCTTTGTTCTGTTATTTAGTTCATTATTTCTTTTTTCTTTTGTGCAAATTAAAAAAAAATCAATTTTTTTCTATGAAACCATGCCATAAGGATGTGCTTGTTTTTTTGAGAAAAAAATTCAATTCATTTGATTGATTGATACGAATATGATGTGTTTGGTTGCATATTTGTTTTGGTTTGTTGTTAAAATGTAGTTGCATTCATTTTTGTGCCATGCATATTACATGTTTGATGAAATGCTCATATGTTTCTTTTGTTTATTTTATGACATTGTTGTTGAGTTAATTGAAATATACATTACATGTTTGATAAAATAGTCAAATGATTTTTCTTTTGCATACTACATCATTGTTAAGTTTTAGTTGCAACGCTATTTGCATTTTAACTTGATTCCATATAAACATCATGTAATTTGAAAATGATTTATATTTTAAAATTTTGTTTAAAATGTAGAATATTAATGAGTGTTCCATTACATTTCACTCCATTTCGTGTTCCCATTTTATTCCATCTCAGTCCATAATAACGAATTCTTTCTAACTAGCCTATGAATGTATACAGAGTCTTGCAAGAGCTATTTTTTATTATATTGTGTATGTGCAAAGACAAGGACTTTGGTCAAATATGATTGGATTTTCTAGATATTATGAAAAAAAAGGATTTCCTTTACTATGATATTTCCACACCATCTATTTATTTATTTATTTATTTATTTATTTATTTTGAATTTGTATATTACTTGGTTTTGGATTAGAAATAGCCTTTAGTGCAATTAGTGGGGAGCACCTAGTCAAGCCCGAATAGTGTATGGGGGATATGAAATACAATTTTTTATGATGTTTTTTTTTTTGTAATTTAGTTCTATTCAAATGTTGGGATTGTATAGAAGTTTTGTTTTAAAAGAAAACTACACTTCTAATAATATATGAAAACATTATTTCCCCTTGGTGTTAAAGACTGAAAACACTAGTTCCTCAATCGTAGATTTTGCTTTAGTTTTGAACATTCTTAGAAATTTACGTCTTAGTGATCTCTGCATCCTGAATCTCGTATTGCTTACTTTTTCAGATTTTTTTCTCAATTCAAGGTGAATAACTGTTTAGGCTTTTCTATGTATGGAATATAGAATTAGCATATTCAATTATTTTCATTTTGTATGGTATAGCCTACTGGATTTGGCTATAGGTGCAATTTGTTGGCAAATTTCTTTTAATGTTGTCCTGCATGATATACACGGAAGCAACATTGCGAGGAGATCATTTTAACAAGCTTATTTTTTTTACTTGAATTTATTTATTTATTTATTATTACTATTATTATTTTGGCTTAAACCAAATAGACCGCCTAAATCATTCGCAATTATCTATTGCTATATCATATTTATTTGTTTTATGATTTGCAGTCCATAACAACTTATGTCAATATTTCTGACAACTCTTTAATAATTTCAGCTTGTTTTATAAACAACTTTTTTTTTTAAAAAAATCATTATGGTATTTACTTACAAATTAATGGGACATTATCATTCTTTAAAGATAGAAAAGTAGAATAATATGCTTAAAGATGAAATGGTCTCTTCGTAGTAGGAAAGTTAGTTTGGAAAGAAAAATAAAAGAAAGTTGGATATTGAGATTATTGTGTTTTCAATGCTGCAGTGAACATTTGAATTAGTTCGCATATTTCTATTAATTTTTTCTATTTGTGTTAGCTGAAACCTAACCCGAGGGATATAAATGTAAATGTATGATTTACAAGGGTAATATCTAGGCCCTTTCTTGCAAGGATCGCCATCTCACTGCTGGCTTGCACTGTGTCTTGCCCCGCTGTGCCACCTCCTGCATTTCTCTCATCTCAAAAGCTTTAAGGAGCCTGAGCTTGGCGCGAACTTGTTTAGTTCAAGCCTAGCTGAAGTTTGATTCTGGTGTTCTTGAGTTGAGTTCACACTAGTGTTACTAACTTTTCTGTTATTTTTTTTCATTTTATGGAATTAAGTAAACCCTTTTTTTGGCCCATTTGTGGCACAAACAAACAAGCCTCGCAACCTGTCACAGCTTCGCCTCCACCGCTCTTTCTCTTTAATTTCAGTCAGTGCCTTCGCATAGGATTTTCCTCTGCAGTTATTTTTCTTTCTTTTAATTCTGACAAGCTCCATCTCTTCTTTAGCTAACATTTCACAGCAATTAAATTGACTGACTACACTTTCCAAACTTTTTCATCCAATGTCGTATTAGTCAACTATTGTTTGCTTTTTTCTCTGTTTGGTGCAATTTACCTTGGATTATACTGATCTGAGCATAAGATTCAACTATTATATTAGTTTGTTTACGGGTCTTATTTAAAGACATTTGGTTTTCAGAGTTTTTCTTAATGATGTATTTGGTAATATTTGAAATTTCATGAATAAACAGTAATAATCTCATTCACTTGAGTCAAGTTCTGGGTTTTATGGATCCGCTAGCTAAAGGCAGGCCAGCTGGAAGAGAGTTGAGATTGAGGAAAAATAGTGGATGACTAGTGGAAGAGGAAAGGAAGTTAGAGAGAGGGAGATGGAGAAGGAAGAGCGGATATGATGAACAATAGGGATTTAGATTTTCTTCTTAGTTTCCAGTTTTATTCGGAACTATTTAAATATAACATTGGTTTATTTGTTTTGGTTGTGGTTTTGAAATATAAAAACTGAATTGACCAAAGTAACCAATCTCATAGCATATATTTTATGTTTTCTATGGTTGCAATGTTCGAAATCTTCTGTTTCTAAAGTTTGAGTAATATTATTCGAGAAGCAAATAGTCTTGCTTCCAATTAATTTTGAGTCAAAGTCATATGTGAACCAGTTTGTCGAAGCTTGCTTCAGTCAGTCTTGTTTTGTTGTTAAATCTTAATTAGGCGTACCTTGTTCAAACTTGTCTTATTCATGCCCCTGCTTGAGACTGTTCTTGTTTAAATATTAACCAGCTAGCTGGTTCACCTGCTAGATTACTGATCTTAGGATAGTTTATTTGAATGATACTTTAGGCTAATATTTCTCATTGAATGGTAAATAGCAGGGAGTCCTGCAGGATGGTTTTCCTTAAAGACATCATTCCTGCAGCAACGAATACTGTGAACACAAAGTTCATCATTTTAGAGAAGGGCAACACAAGCCAAGAGGGAAAGGAGACAACATGCATTGCCTTAGTAGCTGATGAGACTGCTTCAGTTCACTTCCAGATGTGGGGTGGTGAGTGTGAGGCTTTTGAGCCCGGAGACATTGTTCAGTTGACTAATGGTATATTCTCATACCACAAGAACAATCTTGTTTTAAGGGCAGGTAAGAGGGGCAATGTAGAGAAGGTCAGTGAGTTTACCATGATGTTTGTTGAAACTCCAAACCTAAGTGAGATTCGGTGGGGTCGTGATGCCAACAACCCGAAGAATTTTGTTCAGGAAGAAGTAATTTCAGCGCACTCACGAATCTTCCCACCATTGCCATAGTGCATGGGACTAGAGCTCATTTCCATGATCTAGTTGGCCAGAGCGGGATTCAGCTTGTCATATAGTGACTGTTTATGGACCAGATCTTTAGATTTCTGAAACTGGTGATGATCTTCTGATCAGGTAGACAATTAAACTTCATCTTTCAGATTCCTCAAGTGGCATGGACTAGCTTGTATAAGAAATGTCTGCATGGAACCTTACCATTTGATTATGTGTTAAACTAGAATATTCTTTTTTCTTTTTTCTTCATCAACACAATACATTGTATGGACAAGCATAATTATTTGATTTGTTTAGCATATTATTAGGAATTCAAATTGTGCGTTTTTTATGTTAATCATCATCTCTCAATGCTTTTCCTGCAAAGACAAGTCTTCACACTGATGTGTATGCTTATGCTTGTCCTGAATACTGTTGTAGTTAGGAGTATACTTTACTGTCAATAGTCACTGTTTGATTTTCCTTCAAAGATTTGAGTTAGAGAACCTCAATTATTTGTGTATGTTAAGCTAACGAGCGAAAGCTACCGCAACAACATCTGGTGCAATATCCAGTTTAGAATCTGGAGTTGCCGCAGCCGTTGAATGGGTTCTTTTCCCGTACCCGTTTATTTATTATGCTTTTATTCAGTTTTGGTCGGGAGATGTCATTCAATTGAGTATCTTTTGGTTTTCCTCTAGTGTATACGTCTTTCAGGTTAGAGTAGTTTCCAAAAAACCATACGTCTCAAACTTATTATGGTAATTTATTTTTATCTTTGTGACACTTGAATCAAAATAACATATCCTACTTATTTTTCTTCAAATGCCCTAGTTAGAGAATATCATGACAATATTGTTTCCCTGATGTCTTGATGTGAAACTATAGTCTCATTTTGTGGAAATTCATGTTAACTCCATTGATCGGGTTAGTGTATAGTTAATATGGTGACTTAAGCAGTAATAAGCAAAATAGATTGTGTTGCAAATATGTTGAGAATAAGGTATAAATAGTGACAACAGTGATACATACATTTTACTTTAGAAAACATGATATACCAAAACAATATTCTAGAAATCTTTGAGAATTTAGATTTCGAACAAAAAATGCATATCAACATATATATATAGGCAAAATGAATATTGCATGATCCCATTTTCTAATAAATAATCCAATTATATTCAAAATCAAGAAATAAATAGTTAAATTCACATAATTAATTTACAAGACACATGCATATGGATTAACTTGCCATGTCCTTTATTTATAAATAAATCCTATCAACTTCAAAAAGCACTCCCAAACTAATAATAATAATAACCTTTAGAGATATCAACACCATCCTAAAACATGCAAAATGAAAATAAATGAATAATAAAATGCATGTACAATTAAAATCCTAGTAAGACTAGGACCCACATACAAGCACTGTTATAAACACATATAAATACATACTTTAGCCGACTCACATAAACTTTCTGATTTTCCAAGTCCTATATATGCAAGCATGAGTAAGGGCCCGTTTGTTTCCCCGTAGTGGAGAGGGAAGTCACCGAGGTGGAGAGTTCCGGGCCAGTTCATAGTGTTTGGTTCACCGAAGTTGTCACCGAACTGGCGATGTGACAACTTCGGCACCCCTCCACTTCGGTGCTACACTTCGGGAAGAAAAGGGCCGAAGCCACCACTTCGACCCCTGACTTCGGCGCACGTGAAATACACGTGATCATCCCTCTCTCTCTCTTTCAATCATTTGATTGGTAATTGTTTGTCTTGGAATTGAGCATTATTTTCTTTTTTTTCTTTTATATTCTGATATTACCTATTTTGAATTTAGATCAATATTTATATAATTTATAACTTATTTTTAATATTATAGATGTATCAGAAGAATATTCAGGGATATATATATATATATATATATATATTCCGTTTTTTAATTTATAAATTAATTAACTCACTTAAGATCGCATAATATATTAATATGGTAATAAATTAACATTAGATGTGCAATATTTTCCTACAAAGAATAAATAATTTAATACCATGATAATAGATTAATCTAACCATTTAGGTAAATCTCATACTTTATTAGGATGGGAGTAAATTAGTTAAAGCACTTAAGTAAATATCATAATTTATTAGCATCATAATAAGTTAAGATTGGATGTGCAATATTTTTTTTAAATAATAAATTATTTATTACAATGGCGATAAATTAATTAAATCACTTATGGAAATATCATAATGTAATTAACATATAAACAACAAAAGATATGAGGGGTAACTTTACTCCTTCACCGAAGTGGTGATTATATCCCCACTTCGGTGTTACCAAACACCAAAAAGTGACTGAAGTGAGATTTTTCATATATTTACTTCAACCATCCAAACACAAGAAGTGATTTCGGAAGTCCAGTTTTCAGCTTCAACCAAACACACAGAAGTGGACACTTCTAGCTGAACTGCTCACTTCCCCCGAAGTGCCACTTCCAGACTTCCACCACTTCGGCAATACACTTCCGAACCAAACGGCCCCTAAGTGTCTTTTCTATCATAACAAGCTTATCACTGATCATGCATCCTTGTGGAGTATGGGATACACTCCCATATATAACCCCGTAGAGCGGAAGGCCCTTAAACAGCTTTCCATCCTCTTTATTGATGCCCGTAACATCGATCATCAAGTCAATGGCCTTTGGGTCAATTGGCACTTGGGTCCCCCATGAGGACGCCTCGCAAGTGGCGAGAGTTCGAATCCTTGGGGTGAGGGTGCATGTCTGAGAGCTGTGAGCACGAACTATGGGTGGTCCCAGCACCCACGTGTGCGCGAGCCCCACAGGCCGCAGTCGAGGCGTGTGCATGCCCGTGTCTTAGTTTAGCGGGCCCATTAGGGATTTCGTTCTTCTTGATAAAAAAAAACATCTATCATCAAAAGTAGGATGAGGTTAATAAGTCTAGGAATTATGGAAATCAGTCCCCCATCTCCACATTCAACAACATTTAAAAAAAAAATGAAATATATAGTGTTATATATGGATTTCTTAAAGCTTATAGTTCTGAGAATTAATCAAGCTAAATCAAGCTTTCCATGAAAATCCTAACAACAACATCATAATGCTTGTATTAAATAACAAGGAATTTGCATATATCATTCTAAGATGCTAACTAATTGTTAAGTTCCACAGGGAAGTAAACAACCTAGTCAAATACCCTAGTAAAAGTAGCATCAACATAAACGTATAAGAAGGAACATAGAACTCCTATGTTAACAACTCATTATAGAAAAACAAAATGACCAAAGGGCTTGCTTGTAGCCCAGCGGTACCTCGGGTTTCCTCGTGGGAGGAGACGCGAGTTCAATCCCCCCGAACCGCGCTCCTCGGGTTCCCTCGTGGGAGGAGACGCGAGTTCAATCCCCCCGAACCGCGCTCCTCGGGTTCCCTCGTGGGAGGCCACAGGTAAGTACCCTGAAGGCAATTCTCTCGCCACGAGGCGCCCCTTGTCGCCCTATCTCAAAAAAAAAAAAAAAAAAAAAAAACAAAATGAAGACAACTTATTAAGGATAACTTCTAACTGAGATCTCCTACTTCCACATAAACCCTAACACCTCTCAGCCTTCTCCTAATAAGAAGATGAGCCTACTTGCAGCCCAGACCGCCACTCTTACCCTAGTAAAGAAGATTACTTTGTTAATTTTAGCTCTCTTCCTCTATTTTCATCAATAAATTAAGACAAACCTTTAGATTATTCATATAATTAGAGAATTCAAAAGGAAAAGAAAACAAAGGCATCTTGATATCAATCCAAATAGATTACTCATTTATAAAAGAAAACTACTATCATAACTCAGGGACTCATAAACAAAGTATTTATTTAAAGTACCATATGCCAACACCACACCATCTCTCTGGATAATAGTGCCAAGCTAAATGTAGCGATCTTCAGCAAAATCAGAGATCTAGATGAAAAGAAGATGAGGAAATTAGGGGAGGTAAGGGATGAATAGAGGAAGAAAGAGGAAGATAGGAGGAAAAAGACTGGAGAATTAGGAAAATTGGCCAAAGATGCCACTCTTCTCATTCCTCATCAGCTATATAGCAAATCATTCTGAAATGATTACAATTCCTAACAACCTGGCCAGCCTGGCAATTCATCGAGCACCTTCTATGCCAGGACACTGTCTCCTTTGTAATAACCCTTCTTGTAACAAACTACAGCTATTGTAATTACATTCATTCATCAATCACTAATTACGATTAACAGCAACTGCTCCAATGATAAAATCCTTGAATTTGGACACGTGCTTTCCCTGATTCTTTCTTGAACTTCTCCTGGTGTGCATAAGCTCTTGCTCACCTTTCTTACTTGGCCTCCCTGCAACACTAAAGCAACATTGTGTTTGAAACAACAGCATCCACTCCTACTAGCTGAGCCTTGGCAACCAATGACATTTTGCGGAGCTCAACAGCGATGTCCACGTTCACCAGCTAAGCAATGGCAACCATTGGCGTTAGGCAAAGCTAGATCAATATATAGCGGCATTGCGCGGAGCTAGATAAACAGCAATTAGAGATGGTTGGAGCTCAATATCCACCACAACAGTAGCTAGTTGAGCCCTGGTACTTGTCGACATCATGCAGAGCTTCATCGTGGGTGAGAGCTGATGATGACAATATACTAGACACGACAAGTAATAGCAATATACCGCAAAAAAAGGTGACAGCGAAAATGGATATCATTGTTATCCTCAGTTGTTATTCCCCATCCTGCAAAACTCTTAGGATCCGTTTGGATCACAAAATGAAAATGGGAATAGAATAGAGGGAACGGTGATGGGAACGGGGATGATGAAAATGGAAATGAAAAAGATGTTTGGTTATAGATAATGAGTTTTGAAAAGGAGAAAAAGTGGAACTGCGATTTTTATTAAAATACTTGTGTACCTTTATTATAAATATTTAATTAAATAGTTCCAATTACCTATTATCCAATTTGATCACTATAATGAATTATTTAAATTGAACAATTTACTTTTAGTCACTATTAAAATTAAATATTTAAATAAAATACAATGAAGGGTATTTATCATACAAACGTAAACTTTTCTATGAAATATATATGTTACAAAGACAAGTGAAATAGCAGGAGGTAAAGATGACATTTCTCATATTATTTCCCTTCCAAACCCTCCGATTTTGGGTGAAATATGATTAATGTGCCAAGGGGCATCTAAAGTCCCCTCAATTTGAATTTTATTCCTATGGTGGCTACATCCAAACTTAGGTATAGGATTAAAAGGGGTGATAGATACCTATTCCAGGGGATTCATTACCCCAATACAAATAAAGTCAAGCACACAATCGAACAGATTTTGTTCCATGTTGAAAGTTTATGGTTGATGAAGAGACTAATTAAGGGATTTAGGAGGTCTTTTGAAATGTGTTGCTACCTTGCTCCATTAACATTGAGATATGTTTATTAATTTTAATGGTCTTCCTATGCGTCCTATTATAGTCTTTAAAATATCATAATATTTTAAGAGGGTGCCGTATTATAGTCATTTTTCACTTTGAACATCAAAACTTCAATTTGTATTATTTTGGTCACTCAATTTTTAACTTTTTTCATCAAAGGGTACCAAGAGGATTCCTTAGAGATTTTGCTGATGTAGCTAATGAATTCGCTATGTCACCACTCGGTGGACACCTTTACTAACACATAACCCACCACATCAAACCTTTTAAACCATATTGCAGTGGAAGCAAATATACAACAAGAAAGGCTAAAAAAAGACTAACGTGGCGAGTGATGTGGCACGCGACATGACAGGATACGTTTTAAAGTGCTGAAGTGACGGGTGGCACAGCGGATAGTGCTTAAAGGGGTTGACGTAAAATAAACCGTATTTGGCATCTAAATATTTCCACATCATTTTTCATGAAGATGTGAGATAGCTCAATAATGTTGCATTTGAAGGAAATCATCTTATTGTTGGAAATTACTTGTTTATATAGCATGCAAATAACATAAACAAGTACTGTAGAAATTAAGAAAACTTCATCTATCACAAATTGATACTGTAGAAATCAAAAACAATTTCAACAAGCACTTAAAAATTCAACAATAATTAAAATAAAAGATTTAGACCGGTCCAGCCTAGGGTAGGCGTGCATAAGCACTGCCCTAATGCTAAATTGACCCCCATTGTATAGGATTTGCAGCCTCATTCCAAGCGCCAGGATACTCTAATCCAAGAAAGACGACTCCTTGCTTAGCACGTTTGGCAAAGAGCTATGCTCATGTATTGCCCAAGAGAAAAGTGAATGTGAATGAAAAGTGAATGAATGCTGGGATCAAAATTTTTTTTTTCACGGGGAAAAGTTGGATGGCAAGCAACTTGAAAGAGAAGAAGATGAAGATGAACGGATATCACAGCTTTGTAAATATAAATATAGATGCAATCAAAGGCTCCATCCGACAGTCATAAGAAGCCCTTTGGATGATAATGAATCGATATAACCTAGCTAGTGAAAGGATAGAATAGCCGAAAGTTAATGTGAAATGTCATGCAGGTCTATGAGAATTTAGGTTTGGATATATTAGGCTTAAGCTCTAACACTTATAGATCAAATACACAAAACACCGATGCTGGTTTAGAAAATGAGCGAGCACATGCAATTCCTCATAATTTTCTTGTTTTAAGTGGTTTTTGTGGTTTAATATTTCCTTATAAAAACCATTATGAATATTAAGCCTTTTTCTTTTTAATTTGTTGGTCTTTTAGGCATTGAACATACTAGGCATGGGCTTGGATCTTCATATCGTTTTCTCTTCATTATTTGTTGTTGCAAGAAATTTATGCAGTATGAATTATGATTTATTTATGATTTTCTTAAGCTTGGTGTCGAACCTTTCTGACTATCAACAACTTGGATTTGCATAACAAAGATTCAAGCATAAATATTGTAGTACTATCACACATTGTTTATTGGGTCTTATGTGAAAGAAGTTATATTCTCCACCCTATAAGGTTGCAAGACAAGAAAAATTTATTATTGTGAGGTTATAGTCCTTGATATGTCATCTTTGGAGCACATGATAGATTGTTTTTGTCCGCGTGTTAGAATGTTTCACATAGTAAATCTCTTGAAAGTCATTAAGTCACTGTAATTGATACACCACCATGCATGGTTGTCCATTTGATAATCTCTTATAAGATGACACTTTACTATTTAATTTAAATGATTTTCAGGTTTTGGTGATTCAATAAATGCATCTCAGTTTTATTCTTTTAATCTTGATGAATGCTCTAGAAAAAGAAAATTATGATAATGAAAGTATGTTTTGACTCAACCCCTTATTTTTAATTTCATTTCTTTTCTTTCACAATGTGATCATTATTGTTTCTCCAAAATTTTGGATTTGTAGCTTAAATTTGTAATGACCTCCATGCCTATAAGTATTGCCCATATATGTATTTACATATACAAAGTAGAATACCTAGCCCTGTCCCTTCATTATAGTGAAATAATCATTTTATTCCTCTAATAATTTTTATCAGCAGGAAATCTCCCTAATATCTATTTTGAGAAAAGTTCATCATTGTTAGAGTTTCATTAGTAGGATGCGGACCACTTGGTATTAGATAATATTAAATTAATATTAAAATATTAAAAAATATTAATTATTATTAAAAACTCTAAAAAATCAAAAGAATATTAGAATATTATTAAAAATTTCAAACTATTTTACATAAAATAATAATTTAATAATTGACATTTAAAAGGAGTGATTTTTATGCATATATTTATATTTATTTATTTTATTAAATAAATAAATATAAATATAATTTGAGAAATTATATAATAAAATAAATCAATATAAATATAAACATAAAAATTACTCATTTAAATTTTCACTTATTTAATTATTATTTTATGTTAAATATTTTGAAAATTTTAATAACATTTGATTATTTTTTTAGAATTTTTAATAATAATTTAATAAGTTTTGTAATATTTTAATAATTCAAATTATTATTTTTTAAAATATTTACCAATATTTTAATAACATTTTAATAATTTTCTTTTTATTTGAAAATTTTAATAATATTTTAATATTAATTAATATTATGTAATATCACTCAACATTCCTATCAAAAATCATAATAGCTTTAAGGGACAAATAAAATATTGGAATGATAAAAATACCTTGTCATTATAATAAAGTGTTTGTGTTATTACTGAGATGTAAATTTGAATTTTATATTTGTGTACACCAAATGATTTTCTGGCCTTTCTTTGCTTGGTCGTTTGAATTTTATATTTTACTATTCACAGCCGCTGCTGCGAGTGAAAATGCAGCTCGTTTGAACGACTTGTCACATTTCAGGCCTTTCTTTGCTTGGTCTACAAGAAGAGGAATGAGAAAGTTATCATGTTCCGGCTTCCAACTTTTGTTTGGAGTGCCACGTTTGTTGCCAACAAGCCTCGAAGAACCAGTGTCATTCACGCGATCTTGCCCTTCCATCTTGCTTAAAAATTCCAATGAATGCATAAGTCACACATTTTGAATTGAAGTATGCAAAATAAATAAATCGTAGTGACTGTTGTGCGATTTAAGAAACAGTACAGACATAAAATACGCAATGCAGTAATTGCATACTGCAAAAACAACACCATTAAGTTACTTTAATCACGGAAACCTATTATATGAAACCCACATATCGTTCGCTATTGTGTCCCTTAACTCCGCCCATTGCCTATTCTCCTCGCGTTGTTCCCGTTGTGATCGACTTTGTGTGGAGGTCAATTGATCTTGTAGCGTGCTTCCTTCATTTAATATGGCATCGGCCGGGTCGACACCGGCTATGTAGTTATGGAGAATGCAACAAGCAAGCACTAACTTTACATGAGTTTTGAAGGGGAAAAAAGGATGCGATGTTAGGACCTTGAACCTATTCTTCAGCATAGCAAATGCCCGCTCAATCCTAGACCTCAACATTGAGTGCCTAAGGTTGAAAAGCTCTTTTGGGTTCGTCGGAGGCCTTCCACTATGCTCCTTTAGGTGATATCTAACGCCACGGTATGGTGCTATGAATCCATTCATAGTTGTAAATCCGGCGTCTACCAAGTAATATTTTCCTATAAAACAAAATTATTATTTAACCAGGGCTATTACAACAATTAGCGTATAGTTTGATTTACGTGCCCACCTTCTATTACTTTTAGACCTTCGGGTTGTGGTCGTGAGATTGCATCTCTTACGACCGTAAAATCATTTGCCGATCCTTCCCAACCCGCGAGAACGTATGTGAACTTTAGATCAGGGTTGATAACCGCGAGCACATTTTGGGTTGGACCTTTTCGTCCACGGAACCGGGGCAATTCATGCGAGGGTACGGAGGCATCGATGTGTGTCCCATCAAGAAGCCCTACGCAATCCTACGTGGCGGAAGGAAATGTAAGGCAACATTGACAATCTCATGAAATATAACACAACTTACATGTGAATTAGGTGGGAGATTACTTTGAAAAAAGGGTACCAACTTGGGTTGCTCTCAATTTCGGGATGGCAGAAGTTCGTGGGAGCATGCACGAAGTCATCACGTACGGCACATATGGCGCGCAAGACATTGTTAAAGTAACGGCTAATTGTTTCACCGGACCGAAGAAACTCAACGCGCATGGTTCGGTTCTTTGTGTTGTGCCCAACTATGTGCAAGAATATTGCCAGTTGTTCCTCTACGGACATATGTTTACTATCTACAAGTAGAAGCTTATCACGCATGACGGAGGCGAGATGGAGAAATGGTCCTACATCCATCCTAAGGTAGCTGACACAATAATCTCGACCACTCCTTAAGATACGCTCCATATGTTTCTTCCTAGTTAGGTCCCGAAACATTGATGGTTCTCTACGTCTTGTGTGCCTACCTAGGTCCGTTTCTTCAATCAAATATGCAACAATGACGACGATAGTTGTAAAGGCTGCTGCATAAGTTCTCGCACGACCGTTTAGTTCGAAGTTGTCCATCTACATGTTAACGAGTAAGCTATAAGCATTCGAAGTTGTCCATCTACATGGTCGAAGTTGTCCTACGCGTTAGTCATGGTTAAACGGCGTCGACCAAGGGCAACACGAGGGCATGCGAAAATTATAACCGACTAGCATGTATAAGAGAAAAACATGACATAGTACGAGCAGTACATAATTACTAGTGCGTATGAACAATTGAACAAATAGTGGGGGACTGGTCAACTAAGGTCAGAACTCAGCAACATAGCAACATTTCAAGAAAGCATAACTAGTGCCTGATCTGAAGCATAACCAGCCCACAAAAGGTAAAAAAAAAACTTCGATATGAAACCAAAACCTAGGCATTATTGAACAGAAAACAATAATGCGTACAGGATGAGTAGCAAGATAGTGCTGCATGAAAAAGAAATAGTGGACTGCATTTAAACAAATTGATATATTCAGCACAACACGGGCAACAGTCACGTAAAAAGAGGATGAACCAGCAAATTAGAAGATCATGTAGGGAGAATAAATATTGAAACTCATTGCTGTAAAAACTGGGCAACTACATATGAAATGGAAAACCAGGGCAGATGCAATCATGCATCTTTTAATTGAATACCAAACGAGAGTAGAGTAGTGTATTTGGTGTAAAAAGGTGTCAATGTAACAAAATTAATATAAAAAAACTAGAGCATGGCAAATGGCAGTCACTTTTTAGAACAAAAAAAAAATAACAAATGGGGTTGGAATCTAATAGCAACCCATGATTGAACACATATAATGGCAAGAAGAAGGTATGCAGCATTTAACTTCCAGAGACAAAGACAACACCAACATCAATAATTGAAACAAAATAAGTAGGACATGAGTTCACAAGAATTCATTAACATAGAATAAGAAAAAAACTGATCAAGTGCACATAAAATGGAAAACCAGGGCAGATGCAAGCATGCATCTTCAAATTGAAAACCAAACGAGAGTAGAGTAGTGTTTTTGGTGTAAAAAGCTGTTAATGTGACAAAATTATTATTAAAGAACTAGAGCATGGCAAATGGCAGTCACATTTTAGAACCAAAAAAAAAAAAATAACAAATGGGGTTGGAATCTAATAGCAACCCATGATTGAACATATATAATGGCAAGAAGAAGGTATGCAGCATTTAATTTCCAGAGACAAAGACAACACCAACATCAATAATTGAAACAGAATAAGTAGGACATGAGTTCACAAGAATTCATTAACATAGAACAAGAAAAATAACTGATCAAGTGCACATAAAATGGAAAACCAGGGCAGATGCAAGCATGCATCTTCAAATTGAAAACCAAACGAGAGTAGAGTAGTGTTTTTGGTGTAAAAAGTTGTCAATGTGACAAAATTATTATTAAAGAACTAGAGCATGGCAAATGGCAGTCACATTTTAGAACAAAAAAAAAATAACAAATGGGGTTGGAATCTAATAGCAACCCATGATTGAACACATATAATGGCAAGAAGAAGGTATGCAGCATTTAACTTCCAGAGACAAAGACAACACCAACATCAATAATTGAAACAGAATAAGTAGGACATGAGTTCACAAGAATTCATTAACATAGAACAAGAAAAAAAACTGATCAAGTGCACATAAAATGGAAAACCAGGGCAGATGCAAGCATGTATCTTCAAATCGAAAACCAAACGAGAGTAGAGTAGTGTTTTTGGTGTAAAAAGTTGTCAATGTGACAAAATTATTATTAAAGAACTAGAGCATGGCAAATGGCAGTCACATTTTGGAAGGAAAAAAAATAGTAACAAATGGGGTTGGAATCTAATACCAACCCATGATTGAACACATATAATGGCAAGAAAAAGCTATCGAGCATTTAACATCCAGAGACCAAGACAACACCAACATCAATAATTAAAACAGAATAAATAAAACATAAGTTCACAAGAATTCATTAACATAGAACAAGAAAAAAACTGGGCAACTGCATATGAAATGGAAAACCAGGGCAGATGCAATCATGCATCTTTTAATTGAATACCAAACGAGAGTAGAGTAGTGTATTTGGTGTAAAAAGCTGTCAATGTAACGAAATTAATATAACAAAACTAGAGCATGGCAAATGGCAGTCACTTTGTAGAACAAAAAAAAAAAACAAATGGGGTTGGAATCTAATACCAACCCATGATTGAACACTATAATGGCAAGAAAAAGCTATGGAGCATTTAACTTCCTGAGACCAAGATGACACCAACATCAATAATTAAAACAGAATAAATAGAACATAAGTTCACAAGAATTCATTAACATAGAACAAGAAAAAAACTGATCAACTGCACATAAAATGGAAAACCAGGGCAGATGCAACCATGCGTCTTTAAATTGAAAACCAAACGAGGCGATTGCAGTGGTATAACAAGCTATCAGTATCACAAAAGTGGAGCATGGCAAATAGCAAGTAATAATTTATAACAAAAAAAAAAAAAAAAAAACCAAACAGGCCAAAAAGATCATCGCAGGATTACGCAAAAAAAAAAGGAGAAGAAACCATATCCAACAAACCAGATGTGGACCTTCAAAAGCACACATGAAATTGGGAGAGAAAAAGGGTAAACACTAACAAAAACTTCGTGAGAAAGTAATACGGAGCCAAAATGATTCATAACAAATCATCACAAGATAACGCGAGATAAGGGAAAAAACCACATCGAAGAAAACAGTTCGGCGGCCACAATGATGCATAACCGGGAACAGTTTAGGCAAGATCAGGGCCACAATTACAGATAAGGGGAAGAAATAGCTAACACAACACATACAAACCAGATCGATGCCGATGTTTGTGCAAAGGGCACTGTGTATAGAATGAAAACCACAACTAAAGTCCAAATCTTGAGGAAAAAATAATGCAAAACCTAGTGAGGGCTTTGAGAAAAAAATGAAAACAAGGGAAAAACGAAAAACAACCAGATCGATGGTTAGGGATACCTGTGAAAGAAGGACGTCCTCGCGCTGCTTGGAGACGATAAAACCCAGAGATGAGTAGGTAGCAGACATCGGCGACGATAAACCCGGCGGACTGTCGAGTTCCCTTCCGTCGCGTGGGATATGGCTGAGTCGTAACAGAGAAGAACTTTCAGTCTTAAAAAAAAAAAAACGAAACAAAGGAGAAAGAAGCACATCAGCCAGTCAAAAAGAACAGATCGGCCATGGAAACCAGTGAGGAAGGAACGATCTTGGCTTGCAGAGACGATGATGACCGGAGGAGAGGCGGTAGCACAAGGTCAGGGACGATGGGAAGACGACGGAGGCTAGCTTCGAGATCCACGCTCAAATGAAGTGGGTGACCATATGAGTTCGGGCAAAAGGGGAAAAGAAATGGGGAAGTCCCCACTTCAGCTTTTTTTTTTTGCTGAAGTGGGATGGGGAAGTGGGGGTGGGTTGGAAGTGTCCCATCACCCACTTCAGACCCAAAACCTGGTAAACAAACAAGGTGAACTGGGCTGGAAGTGGCCACTTCAGCCACTTCAGCCCAGAATGAAGCCAAACAAACAGGCCCTTCATATGAAAAAAAAAAATTTAACCGAAACATTAAAATTAAGACTTGAAACTTTTTTATAAAAACACACACACATTTATATATATATATATATATATATATATATATATATATATATATATAGCCAGATATATTTTTATGAATTTGATCGAAGGTTTACTGTGGATAGAATTATAGCCAGACTTGAATCTTCTCTATGAAAAAAAGCTGGGTAATGTCAAAAGATGTATGCTTTTCGGGAATGAGATGTGCAGAGTAGAGAGCAGATCATTCATGACCTTTTTATTTTTCATTTGATGATGTACTCAAATAAGGAAAACTTGTTTGATTATGATAAATTATTGTCTGGAATGGATGTACAAAATATTATTATATTGCCACTGTTGACTATATTCATTATTTGGGATGCGGTTGTTCCAAAGAAGTGCAAATTTCTTTTTTAATCATTATATTTATAAAAAAGTAACGAATAGTCCACCATAATCCCTATAAATCCCTCCAAGTTTTGATATCTTTAAATGGTCCCCTTTTTATTGTTTTTTATCCTTTCAATCTAAATGCAACGGACGGATGTGGAGATTCAGTTACTTAATGGGAGAATTTACTAATTTACCCTTCTTCCCATAATCAGAATGTCAGCTAATGAAATGACAAAAATACCCTCCATAATGGCATTGAAAACGGTTGGAAAGTTGGCCACCCTAAACGTTGGAATGCGAGCCGGAGACCCTCGCTTTTCCGCACCACCTTGCATTCTTCTTATTGCGCTGAAGCCTCTGGAGATCACTTTTTCCCGGATTCATCCTCATTTGCACTTCCTAGTGCATTCAAATTCTTTACAGTTTTCCGTTCAACTCTTACTGGCGACTTCCCTATAGTGAAAATCCAGCTAAAAGGTGAGAAGACGACCCTCGGTGGCCATTCAAGCATGTTGTGTGGTTATTAGTTTTTGTAGGGTCGTTTTTTGTTTCCTGTGTAATGTTCGAAAGTGTGTGTTGTGTAGTTGCCGATGTTTCTCGTTATAGTTGTTTATTTGATGTGTATTGTTTCTTGCTTGCTGTGATCGTTCTTAGTTTCCTGTGTATTATTGCTTAGTTCATGTGTATTACTAGACATTATTTGTTGTATTTTGTCTATTGTTTTTTGCTTGGTGTGTAATATAAGATTTCAAGCTTTCATCCATTCACTGATTATATGCAATTTTTAGTAACAAGAGACAATGGCGACCTCTCTAGTTAACGCAAGGTGCTACCTGGCCCCAGTTGTGGAAACATTCGCGGAGTTGAGGAAGCTGATGAACATTCGGCATTGGGAGCCTCTCCGGTCAATGCTTTTCGCCCATTTGATGGATATCGTGCCAATGATAAAGGAATGGGGGTTTTAGACTCTTTAATGCAAGTGTACGACAACAGCAAGCAACAGTGTAAGATACGTAAAAGCTATCTGTCGTTCACGGCAGCAGACGTCTCCCTCATTCTTGTCCTCCGCTGCGATCAAAATATTGTCTATTTCAAGCACGAGAGGGTTTAATCCTAATTTGAGCATAATGTTTTTGGGCAAGATGCATAGCCAGCATTGTGATGCGATTAAGGAAAATTTATTGAAGCTTGTTCACATCGAAGACAGGGAGGAGGAGACATTCGTGAAGCGCCTCGTCGTTTACTTATGATGATCGCATTCTTCCCCAACACCTCTCTAAAAGTGCCAACATGTTGCAACACAGTACGTTGACAAATTGGCGAATCTCGGACGTTACTGATGGGCGTGGGTTGTTCACACATGGTTAATGGACAATGTGCCTTCGATGACCACTTGTGTGCAGCTTCGGTGCGAAGGGAAGCACAAGACTGTTGGCTACCTGAAAAGCTATGCTTTTGCCCTAGTCATCTCATTCTACGATATGACTGGCAGTTGAAGAAAGTGAGGATGGAACGGACACCACGGATAATGTGCTACAGGGAGACGAGTGTCATAAAGTCGACATCCATCGCCCTGCTTCTAAAATCACTTGAAGGTGAGGTGAGTTTTTGTGCAAAATCGTACATTCCTGCGTAATATTCTATCTTCCTATGTAATATTCTATTTTCTTGTGTAATATCTTCGCTTCCCAAGTAATATCTTCGTTTCCTGTGTAATATTCTATCTTTCTGTGTAATATCTTCTTCCTGTGCAATATCTTTGCTTCCTGTGTATTATTTATTGTCCTATACAAAGCATAGTTCACGTGTACTTGTCCTTTTTTTGTATGTTTTAGATTATATATATACCATATGCTAACGACTTTGTAAATTTTGCTTGTTCTCTTCGCAGTTTTCCGAACCCTTGGCAGCCAACGATGAGATGGTTGCTTTGATTAGCAGCGATAGTGAAGACACCCGACTTTAGACCACTGCAAAAAATAGTCATACCGAATGAGGATGCGACAGAAGCTGCGGGTCCACAGAGAGGAGCCGCCGGGAAAGCGATGAGGCCAAAGACAATACCGTTGCTTGGAAGGGGGACGTTGAACCATCTCCCAAATCATATTGTCGCCGCATGTCAATCATGTATGACATCAACAATTGTACTAACGTATTTTATATTAAAAATGCATTTAATACACAGGAATGACAATTACTACAAAGCAACAACAAGCAACACACATTAACAAGTAAAAGGCAGAAACAACAAACAACACACAATAACAACCAAATAATACACAGAAATAACAAATAATACACGTAAGCAACAAATAATACACAGGAATAACAAATAATATACACGAACAACAATTAAAACACAGTAACAACAAATAATACATAAGAACAATAAATAATTCACAAGAATAACAAATAATACACATGAATAACCAACAATGCATAACAACAGGCAAATGTACGCAACTAATGCGTATATCATATAGAAATGCCCTGTGTTCTAAAAAAAAGGAAAACACAAAATAAAATATCCTCGGCACCAACTACAATGTAACCCGCTCATGTCTAAAGACTATGATTCGATTCTTTTTCTTCTTGGACAGCCAGGACGTTTCTTCGATATTGGCGGCCTAATTCAGAGTTCACGTTTGTCACCGCTTGGCTTGCCACTATCAAGGATCGGGTATATTGGGTCCGCATATGCACGACAACCCCGTTCAACTGTGAAGTAGTCGTTTACGCAGCAGTAGACATTTGTTTATGTCTGCATAATCGCCACACATGCATGCTTGCAAAGGAGGCCATGTGCTTCCCATCTTCTGCAGGAGCACTTTCGGATCTAAAGACTAACTGCGCTGTTGTGCTCATCAATGACTTCATAGGTGCCATCTCAGGATCGGCCAATGATAAGTGTCTAAGTGTATGTATTTATACGTCTAATTCTTGCATTAATTTGCATGTATTTTGATGAATCTATGCCCGTTTTGCATTTAAATTAGTTTTATTTGTGTTACAGGCTTTAAATAAGCCAAAACGAGCTCAAGAACGCATTTAGGAAGAAATCAGTACCAAAAACAGCATTTCCGATTTTCATTACTATAGTTGGATTACTGTAGCGGGGCACTGTAACACCGGGATAAAATTTTCTGTAAAAATGCTGGGAGCCTTGCTAGCATCCTTGCGCCCACAAGGTAACCCGCAAGCCACTAGTGGAAAGTCATAAAAAGGGCATCTAAGGCAGCAAGAAGAGCTTCTTCTTCATGTTGGCCTCTTGGGGTCGCAGCCCCACCCTTCTCGGCGGTGTTTTCCGGCGATCTGCGGCACTTTTCTTCACCAAAAGAGAGGCAAACATCAGAGGAGGTAATAGGGGGGAGTTCCAAGGCATCAAAGCGTCGTTTGAGGAGAGATCTCGGCGACATTCAAGATCTTCATTCATCCAAGGTGATATGAAGCTAGAGGGAGTATTCATTATTTCTTTTCATATTTATATATACCTTGGATTTGTATGAGTGTTCCTCTTTCATGAGGAACTAACTTATTTGTGATTTGGGTATAATAAACCATAGGGTGGTTTTATTGTAATTTTGGATTATCACCATTGTTGATGTATTGTTGGATGTTAGATTTCTTTTATAGATCTTGTGGTTTGTGATTCCTTCTGTGTACTTCATTATCTTGGATTGCATGAGAACTCTGCGGTTCAATTTTTGGGCTATACTTAGAAACGCTGGATGCGCCTTTGTATTAGACTCACATAGATTGAAAAGAGATTCATGTACCAATATGCTGAGGGATTCGGGTATTTGGTAGCCCTCAGAACTTTAGGTTTAGAGCCAGAAGAATGTTTACTCCTAATAAAGAATTTCCTGAGTGCATTGCAATTGTAGGAGAAGTTGACCGGAAGGGATTATGGTCTACACTTGTATGGGATTAGGGGTTAATCACCGAGGGATTCGGGATTAGCCTACTTTAGGAATCTCTCGGTCCAAACTACCATCACAACACATCATCCTTAATTCAGGGCTTAATGACAATCCTAAAGGGATTCCTTGTCCAAATCACGCATTCTCCTGTTTGATCATCCCTTGAATGTTCATTGGGTGTGTAGTAGTAGCTTTATCATCTTGCTATTAGTTTTTAGTAGCTTTACTCCTCACTTGGACTGTTAGGCTAAGAAATAGATGAAAGTGGAGTAATAGTAGCTACTTAGCCCTGTGGAATATGACCCCTGTGTCACACATAGGGTATTACTTGGCGACTCAGTACACTTGCGGGTGAACCATCAGCCCACCTTTAGAACGACTGTATTCGACAAGTTGTTCAACCTTCTTGTGTATCTCAGGCAGAGGTATGTATCACACCTATTTGATTGTTCCCGTCTTTCCGCCATCATAGTCATAAGTTTACACCTGCGAATGAACACACAATTTACAAATAATATACATGGACATGGTATATTACACAGGAAGTATGTATATTACATATGAATTTCGAGTATTATATAGGAACTTTGAATAATACACACGAACTTGGTATATTACACAAGAAATTTCATATTACACAGCAACACATTAGAATGCGCACGAACAAGACTGACCTTATGAAATTAACCAAGCTTGTTACCGGTAGATGCAGACTTTGAAAGACGCCGCCACGTCGGAGTACATCTCGCACCATCACACACCTTTAAACAAATAGTTTGACCAGTGATCAATGCAGACTTATGTAGCAACCAAGCGTGCGTATCGTCCCGATGTGGACAGAAGTTGAGTAACTGCCTCGTCGAACTCCTTCGCCGTGAGCGTAAGCAATTTTAACGCTTACTGCCCAACACTGTTCTCTCAGTGCTTTCCCGAGTCTAGTGTTGGATTTCATGAAGTTCACCTCTAGATAGCGTAGGCAATAACCATGCAGCGATGAGGAGAAGACACGTGCAACCGCGGTTACTAGGCATACCAGAGAAGCAAATCATAACTACTAACCTTGCTACCATGAATGGCGGCCTTGGCAATCTCCTTACCCATCCACGCATGTTTGTATGATAGATAAACACCATGACCCCATAATATATCTTTCTGAATGTCGATAGCTTTATATAATGGCCATGTCTTCAGTTTCTGCATGACACGATCATAGACCCACTTCTTGTTTGGTTTCGAGTGTGCTGTTGTGCCAATGCCTCCACTACAAATGTGGATCATTTGCATTGTCTTCACTAGGAAGGTGGCTACATTTCCATCTTTGGATGCATGCACTCGCCACTGGCAATCTAGAGCAGCGCACCTGACAGTCACCCAGGTTACATCATTTTTTTACAAATATAAAGTCAAAGTTTTATCTTATAGCAGTGCTTTGTAAGGCATCTTTGATTTGGTCTGTATTCTCAAAATGTTAGCCTACTTTCAATGTCTATCCATCATACATTTGGGAACAGCCGACAATACTGAGCGCTCCAGGGGGAGGTTGTTGGGAGAGGAGAGTATTCAGGTCGGTGTTTGGGCTTTCGGAGAACGACTCCCTGCTAGGCAATACATATTACAAATGAAAAAACAATTAACAAATGACATACAATGCAGGTGACGGGAAAACTAAACATAACACATATAATACACAGGAACAATGTATTTTACACTTGAGTATGGTGTAATGTACAAGAACAAGTAGTAATATACACGAAAGTAAAATAATACACATGAAAGTAAATAATACAAGGGAAAGCTTTTCAAAACACACAAAAGAAAAAATAACCAGCATAAACACTTGTTGGTGTATTACGATGGGATCAAAGAGCACGAATTTCCATCAGCTGATCCACTCACATCCTCGATAGTGAGGTCAATGACAGTCTTGTTGAAAGTGTGATATATATGACACACGCATTGGAAACCCGCATCTGACTCAATAGGGCAAAGCGTTTTGTATGAGTCTGATGTCACAAACTTCACTTTTACTTAGGAAACGTCTAGAGCCTAACGCCGAGATATCTCACCCATGACTGTCTCCCATGAGCTCAAGAGGGTGAATTGAAGCATCGTCCTTCTCCTTTGTATCGCGCCACAGCACATAAAGTTTTTATTGATAATGAACAACTGCACAAGATTTTGAAAAGCTCTTAAGGTTATCGAACTGGGAGAACCACTCCTACTACAAAAATGAAGATGATGAAAAACATAAAAATAAGAGAGAAATAAAAGAACAAAAGCAATAATAAACCAGTCAAAACTTCACTAGGAATTCTAAGATAAAGAAAACTAAGATTAAGACGAAGAAGGAAAATAAAATCAAAAGCTTATGATATGGAAGCATCTTCGGGATTGCCTTCATACGCCAAACTCAAACGCGATTTGACTTGGAGGGAGAAGGTAAAGTTATCATTTGTTTAAACTCATGAGAGCAGTTTTGGTAACTTACATGATTTTAACTGACGGACTTGATGCCAGGGACTTCAACGAAAATAGCTGAATAAAAGAGGGACTAAATGGAATATTGGAAAGTCAGAGGGACTGATAAAAAAGAGTACAACTTTTCAGGGACTTATAAATAATTTTCCCTTATATTTAACCATATGATTCATTTTGAATTTTATATTTTAAAATTATTTAATATAATATACATATATTACATATACTGGATTTTGAATAAGTTTCAATGTCCCTAAAACATTCTTCTAATTTAGCCAATAATCTCGAAGTCCCATATTTAAACAATTTACTTTATATGTATTATTAGATATCTAGGATATGAATCAAGTTAGATGGGGACATCACAAAGAATTTTATTGTTTTCTAATTTAGTACAAAGCCACGTGTGGCTCTAAACTATCCAAGGGGATGTTACATGAGATGCGATTATCCCTAACAATGTTTAGGCATTAATTTCCTAACAATGGAAAGATATATAAATCGAATTTGGATGGTTGATTCGGGGACAAAAATAAAATGTTATTAATTATGCAATTTCATGAATATTGAAGTTTTCGTGATTAATTTGTCTACTATATATTACATATTATATATATACATATATTAAAATAATAAAGAAATGTAAATTTGACCCAAGATCATTTTGATGTTTTCTAAAAGATCAGTATCTCTCTTTAATTTTTCTGATTTTTTTAACACCTAAGTTTTGAAATATTTTCTAACAAATTTCATATCAAAATCCTATTCTATTTATATTATTTTGTTTCCCACTTTTTATTGTCATCTTTGTCTCTAGAAAACGTTGAAAACTTCTTTAAAAAGCAAGCACATGCTCAATTGAAAATCTAATAATTCATTTAGGTTATGTTTGATTGTCCAAATTTTCCATAGAAAATTTTTTTATGAGCTATTTTCCAGTCAAATAGGCTGTTTGTTTACCCAAATTTTCCATGAAAAATTTTTCCATGGATGTTGTCACGTGACTTTATTTTCTCACAAAACAAGGGAAAATTTTTCCAGTCTCAACCCTAGGAAAACTTTTCCAGGGAAAATAAAAGGGGTTATATGAAAATACAAGTTATCAAACAACAAAATCAGAATTTTTCATAGAAAATTTTTGATTTTGTAGCTAGAAAATAATGCCAATCAAACATCTATTTGTTTGTTTTCCATGAAAAATTTTTGAAAATTTTTTTTTTTCCACCCATTTTTTTTATTGCCAATCAAACCGCGTTAGATAGTTTTGAGTTTTCACAACTTAAGCTTCCATCTTTTGTAAACCGTGACCAAATGAGTATATAGTTTTGTTAATTAATAGTTAAATAAATATTTAAATTTTAAGAATAAAATTTTAAAATAAATTTTTTTTATTATATATAAAAAATTAAAAAAAGGATATTTTCACCACAAGCAAGCATGCAACTTCTGACACCTAGATAAAAATTGCTGATTTGTTTTCTTATGATAATGTTGGAAGGGGACCCACCGGGAAATAAAAGTAATGTGGGGCCAGCAGCATCTCGTAAAATGAACCAACTCATTCTTCCCCAGAAAAGCAGGCCTTCCCACGTGCTCTCTCAGACTCCACCAGATTCCCTCAAATTTGTTTTCCATGCAAGTAAAATTTAATTTAGGGGTTTTATTGCATACATATATAAATATAAAGGAAAGTTTTTTAATATTTAATTAAAAAATATTAAAATAATAAATAACATAGTTAAAGTTTGCTGCCTCTTTCTTCTTTGTTCATACTTTGGTTTTTCTCACTCGAAAAGAATGTTAAGTTATATATATATAAAGAAATTAAATATCATTTAAAATTTGATTTGTTTGTGGTTAAGGCAGTGACACCGAGTAATTTTTTGGATATAGGTCATTAAATTATGGGCTATCTTTACTTTGATTATTCAGTTTCAATTTAAATCAAAACGGTCAATTAACATTAATTTTATATCACTAGTAAGTCGCTGATGATTTTCTGCCCTTTTTGCTTTTGTGGTCATTGCAAAAAAATTAAGTCAACCTTTCGGGGGTCACATGTCATGATGCTAATTTGGCATGTTCATATCACCCGGGTGATTTATGTCAACTAAACTTGCCATGTCATTCGAAACAATGCCATGCCAGCGTCGTCTTCTTCCTTCATGTCACCCTCTAGCTCCTCTGTTGTTTTCACATCTTAGGATTATGGAGATGCTGATTTGGTGTTCTTTTTAACGACATGACAAGTTTGATTTATGTGATATCGCTTGGGTAATGTAGAAACACCAAATAAATATTATGATGCTTCATGGGAGGTTGACTCAGTTTTTCTGACAGTCAAGTATGCAAAAACGAATAAAAAACCACTGGGTTACCTATCGGTGATACAAAATTAACTTTGAGAGAGCGTTTTAATTCAAATTGAAGATAGATCACCGAAGTGAAAATAACCCTTAGCTCACATAAATTAAAAAAAAAAATTACCCATTGACACCAATATAAAACTACTTTTCTTCAAAGCAGAAGGGTAATATGTATAAAATACTAGAAATTTTAATTTTATTTAAGTGCACTTAATAAACTAAGTTAAGATGTTTTAGGGGCATAAATGCAAATATTGACCAAATAACTATTAAAATTTTTACATTTAAATATAATGAATAAAATAAGTTTAATGTTTTGGGTATATAATATATTAATATGTGATAAGATTAATTTTTTAGTAGTGTACATGTAATTGTTTTTAATTTTTTAATATATAATGATAAATCTTAATGGTGTACATATATATAAATAAATTAAATTTTCAAGCGTATCATTTTGTGGGCTTTGCAAAACAAGGAAATTTGAAACATAGGTGTGGTATGGGGACAATGTGGGCCATGGCTCCTTCTACATATAATCTAAAAATAAATATTTTACAAAGAACTTGTGAAAATTTGTTGTTTTCCTTCTTAATATTTTTCAAATTAGTTAAAATTAATTTTTTTAATATAATAGTTATTATTTAGTACCTTTAATATGTAAAATTTCACTCTTACAATAAATAGCCGTGTGCGTGTGTCTTTTGTAACAAAATCATGTAACAAGTTGTAAATAAGTGAACGGTTAAGATATGATTGTAATTAAAATATTTACAAGGGTACGGATGCAAAACTCCAAAAAGTGAAAACTTTTTTCAAATTCTTGATTTCTGGGAACAATGCGAGAAGAAAGACAGAGAAGCACCGAGCGAGCTTGCAGCTCTCTGGGTCGCGGCGGCGGAGGAGGCCGACGACGAGGAGGAGAGCATCAATGGGATGCGCGCAGTCTCGGATCGAGAACGAGGAATCGGTGTCACGATGCAAGGACCGGAAGCAGCACATGAAGGACGCCGTGACCGAGCGGAACGCCTTCGCCGCTGCGCATTCCTCCTACGCCGTGGCCCTCAAGAACACCGGCGCCGCCCTCAGCGACTTCGCCCACGGTGAATCCTCCGCCACTACCACCACCTCCCTCCCTTCCTCCTCCTCCGCCTCCGCATCTGCCGCCGCCGCTGCTGCCGCCGCCGCCGCCTCCAGCTCCATTCCACCTCCAATGGAGACCCCCCTCCCCCCTCCCCCTCCCCTCCCCGACTTCTCCCCTTCCCCCCTCCAGCGCGCCGTCAGCATGCCTGATCTCCCTACGAAGAAGTTCTCCTCCAAGCCCCGCTCCGATCCTTCTATTCGCGAGGAGGAGGACGACGAGGACGATGATGAGCGTGATCATGATCTTGACCACGACCACGACCACGACCACGACCATGACCATGACCATGACCACGACCACGACCACGACCACGAGCTCGATCACGAACCTAAGACACCGCCGCCGCCGCCACAGCACAGCCCGGCCCCTCCACTACCAATGCCGGAGTCCACCTGGGACTATTTCTTCGCATCCATGCACGACAACATGGCCGGCGCCTCCCTTTCCCAGAATGACGAGATCCGGCCAGAAGTAGAGGAAGAGAGGTTCGCGAAACCGTCTGCCACCAATTCGACTGCGTCGATCCCTCACAATGTGGTTTCTGGCGATGGCGAGGAGCCCCCTGTGACTCCGGAGAAGCTTGTGTTGGATCCTCCGGTGCTGAAGCCGGCGAGGAAGCAGAAGCAGGGTGTGACCCCGCACCACCAGCACGCCGCCTCTGCGAGCGCCGTGGAAGCTCGGAGAGGCAAGATGGTGGCGGCGCCGAAGTCCAGCGTTAGTCTTTTGCAAGTCTTGAATGAGCTGGATGATCATTTCCTTAAGGCGTCACAAGGTGCTCATGAGGTTTCCAAGATGCTGGAGGCCAACCGGATGCATTATCACTCCAATTTTGCTGACAATCGAGGTGAACTGAAACCCTGCTCTTTCTGCTTTTTTGCTATTTTACAAATTACTGTTTAGCAAAGTTTGCATTTTGACCGCTTGCTGGGTTTCTGTGGAGACATGAGCTATTCACTGTTTGATGTGTGGGTTGGTGGACATAACTTCTTCTGACCTTGTTTGTTGGTAGCTTGTAAGTATCGTTGAAGCCTTATGGTGGTGAACGATAATATTTTAGTAGTTGGCTGTCACCATCCTTCTCTGCTGATTTTCAATGACAATGGGAAGGAAGGTGCTCATGGTCCCATATCACCATGATAATATTTACCTCCATTGCTAATGTGGGAATTCCCCTTTGAGCTCTTTTACCCCTTGTTACTCAGGAAACTTCATCTGTTTCCATACTTGTTAGTTTTCAATTCTTTCTGATCTTGTTGATACTTCAGTTTGTCAGTGTCCACTCGTTTGTTAAATAAGTTTATTTTTACCCTCTAGATTCAAACAATGTTGATCTCACAGATTAATAAGATGCTTATAGTCCTATTTCACCATGGTAAATATTTATCGTAATTGCTGATGTGGGAAGCCCTCTTTCAGCTCTTTTATCCCCGCATGCTTAGGAAACATCATCTGTATCCTTGCTTGTTAGTTTTCGATTCTTACTGATCTTGCTGGTACTTCAGTTTGTCAGTGTCCACTATTTGCTATATAAGTTCCATTCTGTCCTCTAGATTCAAACAGTGTTGATCTCACAGGTTGATAAGACTACCATAAGATGAAAACTTTATTTTTTTTTAAACCCTTGCAACGGGTACAGACCCGTCACTTAGGGAGGTTATTTGGTAGCTGTGTTTCAACCTATTGAACCTGAATGAGTTGCTTACTTGTTAATACAAAGAAGTGGTGAAAGGAAAATGCTTATGATCTCAAGTTTTGGTCACCATTCATTTATCAAGTGTTTACATCTCAGATTAAATGATTGAACTTTTATAGAATATATGAAAATTACAATGACTATGGATTTATTTTTGGGAGAATGCTGATTGTTAAGGCTGTTAGGGTAAAAAATAATTATCTTTGTTGCCTTAGTAAGATCAACCTTTACTTAAACTCAAGGCAATTGTCTTGTGAGATTATATTCTTCAACCATGGTAAATCATTTGATTTCATTGACAAGATTGACCTATTAGGAGATATATATTAGTTTGATCCCAAACCTAATTGATTGTCCAATTTTTACTTGTTGATTAAACTTGAATCTATGTTCCTGTGATCATGTTATCCTTTTAGGTTATTTTTCTTGGGTATATATAAAAAGAGAATTAGAGAATTTGGGTCCTTGATTGGTCAAGAGGAGAGTTTTATAGTGTCAAAGTGGTCTTCTGCACTTGTTTGTAGGTGCTAGTTACAAACTGATTGAATGGATGTTCCTTTGAACTATGAATGCTATATTATGAAACTCATACCCAATATTCTCAAGAATCTCAACTTGGCCTTCTGCGTTTGTTTGTAGGTGCTAGTTACAAACTGATTGAATGGATGTTCCTTTGAACTATGAATGTTATATTAGGAAACTCGTACCCAATATTCTCAAGAATCTCAACTTGGTCTTCTGCGTTTGTTTGTAGGTGCTTGTTACAAACTGATTGAATGGATGTTCCTTTGAACTATGAATGTTATATTATAAAACTTGTGCTCAATATTCTCAAGAATCTCAACTTGAAAAGCTAGTATCAGTCCTGATGTGAATTATAATTATCTATTGACATTTTCTTTTTCTTTAATGGAGAAAAGATGAATAATGTTGGCTATGGAAAATTGAATTTGTGGATGTGGAGAAAGTGTAATCCTTTTCATGGTTTTTGGGGGTTGCAAAACTTGATCCTTAATTCTGATTTGCTAATGCTTTTATAGAACAAAACATTAGTACATCTATACCAATTCTAGAACCTTATGACTCTATCTTATACCTCTGAATTTTTGGTTTGGACTTTTTCATCAACAAATAACTAGTGTGATTGTGCATTACATGGTTAATACTTGGTAATAAAATATGCAATAAGTTCCTTTTAGTGAAAATCCTGTCTTAAAATATTTGTTAAATCATGTTATATGTTAAAACTTGCAATTGGAAAACAGTTGTTACCATAGCAAATCATCTTAGTGATCTCATTGCTGTTAGATCTACTCTAAATTTGTACTTTATTTCTGTGAAGTGATAGCCATTCTTGTTATGCTTCTTCAGCAACATAGAGTAAATCAAACTTTGGCGTGGGCAAGTTCGCTTGTCTTCTGCATTAGCAGTGCCTACTATGCCTGCAGAATGTATTCATTATGAGATCAAGTAAAATTATTGGAAAAAAGTTAATAGGTGGTGTACATCTATGAGCATCAGCATTCATAGGCTTGTCTTGTGTGTCAATGATTCGCTTCCTAGCATATAGGATCTTTAAAGTCCTCACAGATAAATGGATGACTGCTTTTATTTGTTTCAACAAAAGTAATTGTATTTTATTATCAGGCTAAAATTTAATCTAAATAACCCAAAGGAACTAAAAGAAGTTTATTTTGTTGCTAAAATGTCAAATATTTCTCAATCTGAGGATTTGTGAATTCTCACCGGAATATTAAATAATGGATCTGAGTGATAAACCTAACTTGACAATTATAATTTGGACTGTGTTGAGACTTATGCTTGGTTTGATCTTGGAAACTTGCATCACCATTTTCTCGTTAATTCTTGATGGTTAAGTAGTCAGCTCTTGTATGCTATAATGCTTTCTAATGTTTGAATTGGTTGTAGTGCTTATTTTGCTGGAAACTTGGGATGACATTAATGTCATAGCAATCTGCTGGTTCATTGGGATAATTTTTCCCCCTTTTTCCGTTGAATCATCCTTCATATTGATATATTTATTGTTGTTTCTAGGGCATATTGATCATTCTACCAGAGTCATGAAGGTTATCACATGGAACCGCTCATTTAAAGGGCTACCAAATGCCAATGATGGAAAGGATGAGTTTGATGAGGATGAATGGGAAACTCATGCTACTGTGCTAGACAAAATGCTTGCTTGGGAAAAGAAACTATATGATGAAGTTAAGGTGAGTTCCAGTCTTTGTTTAATTACTTGTTCTCAAATGATTTTAAGTTTCACTCCTTATTGTTGTTGGTATAAAAATTTATGTTTCTATTACCTATGGCATATATGTTATGATTCTGTTGAGTACTAAGTTTGGCTTTAAAGTGGCACCAGTTCTTAGAGGTTTGTATCAGGTTGGTAAAATCTAATTAGTAGCAAGGTGGGCAAGGCACTTTTTCTATGCAATAATAGGTTGTGTGGCTTTTAACCATAATGATATGGAAAAATGTAATAGGAATTTGATTTAGAATGGTTTTGATGTCCAATACAACAACCTTTGCTCACTAATGGTAGTTAGAACTCCTTAGATCTTAATGTGTAGAAGAGAAATGCAAGTTGGACTTAGGGCAGTTGGAGTCACAATGATTAAAATCGATGAAGTCAAATGCTTGAGAAAAAAGTTGGACTTAAATATTTCACCAAATTAAGGGCTGTTGAAATGTTTTGTGGATGGACCATAGTAAATAAAGGGTAATATGACACATCTGAGTAATGCAACACTAATTCCAAATGTAATTTATACAACCATCTGATAGGTTTTTTTGATAAACACAATTATGGACTATATGCAGCTTTCCTATGGTTACGATTGAACATGCTCTTATATCTTTTTCATTGTGGTTGTGATTTGAAATGCAAATAAATAATCCTTGTTTATGATTATGGAATTTTTCTAAATGAATTCAAGGATATTATTTGGTCATGACAAGTCACTTCTTGAGAAGCATATGCCTTGAATATTTTGGGTTCTTCATTGGATTCTCCTCTTTTCTGATATATTTAGTAGCAATTGAGGTGCAATTCTAATGCAGACTTAAAAAGTGGATCTGTAGTATTATCGAACATGCTTTTAGTGGCAGAACTAGAAACAAAATCAAAAGGGTGCTGAATTCAAAATTTAAAAAAATTATTAATATTAGACAATTATATTAATTCAAACTTGAGGTTATAATGAGTAATATTATTAAAATATAATATATACATGCATCTAAAAATTTTGGTTTGGTGTAAAAAACCTATCATATCTCCATAAGTAACAATTAACTCAACTAACAATGCAACAATTATTCAATTGATAATCTAATGAATTTAAAAATTTTCACAACAATTAATCAAATAAATATTTAACAATTTTCATAACAAATAATCAAATAAATATTAAACAAATATCAAGTTTTTTCACAACCAATAATCAAACAAAAAAATTAAGCAAATTAAATTAGGTATAAACAAACAGAAAAAGGGATAAAGTAGAGCAAAATGAGAAAAGTCACCAATCGATCGCAATCTTAAAGATTTTGAGAGAGGATATGCATTTTTTGAGGTTTTATTTTATTTTCATTTATTGTTATTATCATTGACATTAATATCCCAAAAATTGATAATTACGTATTGATAAGTTCAATAAAAAAAATATATTTAACATATAAAATTAAAAATTAAAAATATTATGAGGACCATGTTTTTGGTAGCCATATTATTTATTATTATCACTCAACATCTATTTTATTTAATATAATAATTTATTGTTTTTATTTAATTTATTTTAAATAGTGTGGGGTAGAATTTATAAAAAAAATAAAGAATATCACTCTCCATATATGAAGTATAATTATTAGTATTTTAATATTATATGTATAAGGTCCAGTCATCTATGGATGTCCGTGGATAAGAAACTTACGGATGTGCATAGATGATGACTAGTAATTGATAGTGTTTCAGTGTTTGTGAATAGTGTTGAGTAGGATGAATATCAACCATCTAATTATAGATCGTAGCGGAAACAATCTTAGCTGTTGAAGTTGATTTGCATTGCCTTTGGTTAAAAATTTTTTAAACAAACCCTTGCTAGCCGCCAATTTTATAGAAACCCAAGTACACAGGGATGAGCACTATTCTTGGCGATGTTCATGTTCTCTCTTTTCTCTGCCTCTGTCTATCTTTCTTCTCTATTCTCTTCCTTATTATATATTTTCACAGGCCAAGGGGGTGGTCAAGCCCACCCCTCTTTCTTCCTCCTTTCACGTGTGCATGCTTGTCTTGTATATATGAAATTAAAAAGATGGGAGGAGAAGATGGGAGGAAAAGAACAATTCTCAAACCAAAATATTACAATAAAACTCCACACTTAATACAATGTTGGACTTGTACTTATCCAATAATAATATTAGGACTCGTGGTGAATGGAAAATGAACCACAAGATTGCCAATTTTTCCAAAAGTAGCTGCAATAACAGATTATGAAATACAACCCAACATATCTTGATGATGACCTTTAGAAATTGAAGGTGAAAAGAAATTGTCACTATAGCAAACTAAACCGACAAAAACAAAACTGAGCTCTATGGATACCATGTTAGATACAAACCAAACCAAGCAAATCATGGACATTATCATGATCCATATGAAAATGGAGCCATGGCTGGAGCAGAGAGGAGACCTATATATTACAATAAACCTCTGTACTTAATATATGCTAAAGATTTCCCCAATAAAAATAGTAGGAATCAAAGGAATTATTTTCAACTAATAAGTACACCAAATATAAACTCTCCAATTATATTAAGATGGCAATTATGTTTGTACGCTAACATAGAGTTTCCTAGTATACTGAAACATAACATATTTCAACAGTTGCAACTTCCACATTAATTCTTTGATTTCAGCCTTGAGTTTCATGAAGTTTGGAGTTAAGTAATGTACGGTGCCTTTGTAGGCATTCGATGTAATCCTTTCAGATATTGCTTTATAACACTAAAATGTCCAAGCAGGAAACGTGGAATAATCTCTAGATGATAATGTGGTCTTCGTATTAATGTACCGAGCCTGCCAGAACTTCTTACTTCCTGCTTGCGTTCCGCACTTCTTTTCTTTTCATTGGCTTCTCAATACTTTTGCATAACCTTCAGTTTAGCTGGATATGTGTTATTAAAAAGGTTCTTTGGTACCATTTGTTGATTGCTTACTGGATAAATGGTCACCGAGTTTCAAGGCACTAAGCAAAAATTGGGTGTATGTATCTGCACATGTTTACTTTGCTTACGGCCAGCTATAATTAATTTCTAGATCTGACATCAAATTTTCATCGAGGATAGGCTGGTGAACTTATGAAAATTGAGTACCAGAGGAAGGTTGCACTACTTAATAAGCAAAAGAAACGTGGTGCTAGCCCCGAGGTTATTGAGAGAACTAAAGCAGCAGTCAGTCATTTGCACACAAGGTACATTGTTGATATGCAGTCCATGGATTCCACTGTCTCAGAAATTCAATGCCTTCGTGATGAGCAGTTGTTCCGGAAGCTAGTAGATCTTGTTGACGGGTATGCATTTAGTTATAGAGAGGCAATGCTATTTTGTGTTCATTTTGGGTAGCAATATTGTCCCCTTTTTTTTTATTACTGAGACACTTTGTGGTCAAGTTACTGTTTTTATGGTTTTATATGTTTGCATTTCTTAATGGTTCTTTCTTGCGTTCTCTCTGAATATAATCTTGCTATTCACTTTTAGATATAGGTAGAACAAAATCATCAGTGCTTAGGAAATAGTTCTATCTAACCTTGATTAACAACATTTGCTGGCTGTTTTCTTGCTTCTTTAGTGCATTGCTCAAGCAGGATTTTGGACTAGATTTTGTCAATAAATCTTGTCTGCTGATCCTCTATTTTTCTAGTGAGCTATATGCTTGTATGTAGTTGGTGGTTGCAAAATCTATTATTCTAGTTATTTGTTCAATCTCAAATTGGCTAAACTGACCAAAGGAAGATTGCCATGTTAGTTCTCCCCGCTATAGGTGCCATTCTAATAGTAAGACATAAATCCATCTCATCGTGTAAATCTGTCGGATATCCATGCCATCAGGGAAGTTTGTTGTATCTTTGATTGTTATGAATATTACTCAATCCTTTTATGTTTTCTTGGTTCATCAAATGACAAATGTGGTACCATGGAAGTCAATAGATTGAGTTTGTTCATTTTTTCATACCATTGAAGCAAAGATGAAGCAGAAGGTCAATTGCTTCCAGTTACAAATTAGTTCTGGTTGCTCAATACAGTTAATATGGACAAAGCCCTTTGCTGCTGATTAACTCCCAAGTGTCTTAACTAAATTTCTTTATTAGTTCACTGTGGACACTGGCTTTTCAAAAGCAAAAGTGCTTTTTATGATTGAGCTAGCAAACAACATTTAAATGCGCTGAAAGAGTTGTTTACAAGCTTTAATCAAAGGGGCAAATGCTCTCTCTCTACCCATGGCTGATAGCTAAGCCCATATCTATACCTTTGCAAGATACACTCCTCATTTGTCTCAATTACTTCCTGCTTTTAGTCTGCTTCTTTTTCTGTTGCATATGTTCTTCCATTGTGGTTTGTTTTCATTATTTCTTTCTCATAACTTTCAATTGTTGGATTTTCATTGTAAGCGTATCATCTGTATTTATGCTTTCATGCTTTTAATGCAATTCAAAACCGGGAAACTATTGAAAGAAAAAACATGTAATATGAGGGCCAACAAAGCAGTCCTTTTCACTTTATACAATTGAAGCACAACTCTTTTTAAATAAGAGTAGGAGCTTTTCTAAATTTAATCCAAAAGATATTGTTACCCTTGTAATCCAGACAAATACTGTTATGCTTAACATCTTTCCTCAAACAATTGATGGAAAAGAAGTCAATACAAAAATTTTGCTTAAAAGAAGCTGAAAACATGCAAATGTGTCTTTATGAACATGACAACAATCTGCATTGATGTTTGGCTTGTGGAAGAGTGATAATGTCTAGCAGTTGGCAAACAAAATGACAACTAATTTTCTATTTGCTTTGTTTGTTCATGAATATCTGAGGTGTGAGCAATCAATATAACACTTATATTATCACAATGAAGGGGCGCAGGCTTAGATTATGGAAATTTCAAAGTATCTAAAGGCCAACAAAGCCGGATAACCTCAGCTTTAGTAGATGCTATAGTCGATACTCGGGTTTAGTGGATGATGTAGCCACAAACCTTGTTTGTTGCTTTTCTAAGAGACTAAAGAATCTCTTGAATAAATACGCCAACGAATAGTGGGGCAACAATCTTTGATATCTCTAGTCTACTTTTTACCTAATCTACATCACAAAAGGCATATAGAACCAGAGATGATGTTGAAAGAATCAATAATTTATAATAATATGTGTCCGGCAAATATGAAAGTTTTTGAAGTACAACCATCCAATGAGTAATGCAAGGAGTAGAATTAAACTGACTAATAACATTCACGTCCAACTGTATATTTGGATGACTGATTGTACGATATAGTAAAATGTCAACAACTTGGCAATATCTAGTGGAATCATCTTAAAATGTGCCACCATTTGGAGAGTTTAACATTGAATTTGGGAGGAGTGGCAACCATCTTTTCATTAATAAGACTGGCTCTGTTAAGTATATCTAGTACATAGTTTGAGACAGAACATAACCACAAGCTGATAAAGTGAATTCAATGCCAAGAAAATAACATAGGGAGTCTAAATCTTTCATTTCAAACAACTTTGCGGGGTCATTATTTAAAAAAGCAATACAACTTGAGTCATTTTCAGTAATGATCATATCATCCACATCCAGAAGCCAGAGAAATTTATCATAGGAGGTATGAGTGAATGAAGTGAAATCATAAGAGAGTTAATGAAGCCAATTTGGGGTAATGCTGAATTAAACCTTTCAAACCAAGCACTAGGTGCTTGTTTAAAAGTGACATTTTTCAGTGTGGAGCAAAGCTGAAGAGATCGCATGTTTTTATCTTTTGAGGAAAGCATTCTTCACATTTATTGGAAAAAACCCATTGATTGGAAGGCGCAAAGGCAATGAAGACATGTGCTGAGTTTATCTTTGGTATTTGAGTAAATATCTCTTATATTTAATGTTGTATTCCTGAGAGAAATTCTTGGCCACAAGATGAGCTGTATAGCATTTAAAAGATCTATTTGCCTTCGTCTTGATATTATATACTCACTTGCAACCAATTTCATTGAGGGGTTATGACACATGATGCCATGTGTGAGTTTTATGTAAGACTAGCTTTTTGCTAATAGGGATGAGAAGTAGCTTCTTTAAGGGATGAAGGTTCAACGAGAGAACAAGACATGATAAAAATAAACAATAGTCAGAGTAATAGATAGAAGACAGGCAAATTAATGTTAGTACACCGATGAGTACAAGATGATTAAACATGAATAGGCTAAAAAATAGAATCAACATATAAAGATAGAGATGATACACTTGTAGAATTATCTTGACTAGATGAAGACGGATCATTTTCAGAACCCTATCTTGCTAGTTTAGGACAATGAGTGTAAACTCGTGTAGTGGGAGGTGGTGAATGGGGGGGAAAATGGTGTCAAGATCTACATGAGTGGTGGGAACTATACAAGTGGTAGATATCGTATCAATGGAAAATATATCTATGAAAACCAAAGTAGGAGATTTAGATTAAGACATGGTAATACTTGACAAATAAAAAGAAATAGTTTCTAAGAAGACTTCATGCCAAGAAATGTATAATCGATTATTATTACTATCAAAACACCAACTAAAATAATAAAAAAAAACACGTATGGCTCAGCAGACAAATTTATGCATCCATGAGTAGGTAACAACATATAGCAGGTGCATCCAGAAACATGTAAAACGGAATAATTAGGTGGAAAACCATACAAGCTTGGAAAAGGATAAAGACTGGAAGTGACTCTAAAACGGATACAATTAATAAGATATGCTGTAGTTAAACCAACTTTGGCCCAGAAGATAGATGAAATGTTTGTACAAAGTAAAAATAATCTAGTAGTTTCTACCATATGATGATTATGTTCTACAATTCCATTTTTTCTGTGGTGCAAAGACAAGAAATTTAATGAATCTTTCTTCTAGAGGTCAAAAATTGAGTAAATTGATTTGATAGATATTCTTTTCCAGAATTAGATAAAAACTATGTAATCGATTCTCTGAACTAGATGCACATCATTTCTACAGAAGTAGTGTAGATATTGTGGAAGTCATGTGGAATGTGAAGTGGCTGTCAAATGTGGAATGTGAAGATAATCTATCTCATGCAAGGCAGCAACCTTGTGGCTTGTCCTAATCTTCAAGCATGCCCTCAGATCTTACACAACAGAAGAAGTAGTAGTTAAGGTTGTGTGATGTCCTAAATTAGTCAATTGATTAATAAATAATAAATTAGCAGTGAGTTTGGAGAAATGTAAAATATGATTAGTGGTGAGTTGAGGTAAATTGATAGTGGTCATCCTTTGAAGAGGAATGATAGAACGATTGGTTGTGTAAATTGGTTTGGGGTTATCAATCAAAAGAAGAGCAATTGGACTAAGGTTGGATCTAAAGGAGTCATATGATTTGTAGCAATAGAATCAGTCAACCAATGGATAGAAAGATTTCTTGAACTGGGAGTTTGTGCGGCGTGGGAAGATTGTAAATCTTTAGACAAATAAAATTATGGAAGTTGATTTGACAGAAATGTTTCGATTTCTGAGTTGTATACCCCAGCATGTAAAGAAGGTAGGTGTTGATCTACAGATGTGTCAAACAAGACATTGATAGAAAATTCTTGTCCATATCTACCTTATCGTTGTGGTTACCCAATAATAGCTTGTGCATGAGACTGATATGGAATACATGCTCGCCTTAAGGTAGATTCATGACCTGACTACAACCATACCTACTTGTTGACAAAAATTTTTCCAATATCTTTTCTCATGGCAATAGACATTCATATGAAGCGATTTTGTACATCGATTTTGTTATGAGTTGGATGGAGGCTGTATTAGCTATAGCCACAGAAGAATTTTGAGATTTACCAAGGTTAGAGATGGGAGGCATGCTGTCAAAATGAGTGTCCTCTGCAATTATTTCACTTATAGCTGCATCAACAGTAGCAAATGCATGCAATATATCCTATATTAAAGCCATCAGCAGTTTTTTTTTATACATTTTTCTCTATAGGTGAGATGGACCGGATTAGCTTGCAAGTTAAATTTTGCAGGCTCATAACCATTAATTGATCCCACAACATACTTAATTTGGTCTAGACATCTTGAATAGAGGAGTCACCTTGGTAGACAGGTTGTTTTTGTTTTTCAATTGATATTTTTTTGTCATAATTATCATGTATATATAAATATGCTAGAAAGTCTTATACAGCTTTAGCAGTAGAAAGTTTTATTGATTGAAAACAAATATCCATGTGATGATTTTTGCATTGGCAATATGCGACTCTTATAGGTCTTGTTCTTGATTTGAGAAAGCTTCTGCAGAACTATTCTACTTGATACAAAGAGCAGACTTAAGTATAGATCCATCAATTTAGTTCAACAATATTTCTTTTAAGAAAATTCGGTCATCATGTAAGACTGATATTTGCAATTTGAACCATCCAAATGAACACAATGACTTTAATTTTGCCAAGAGCTTCCATCACAAGAAAATTAGAAAAAAAGGAAAAGAAATCCTTTCAGAAAAATAAAACCTCTATAGGAGCAGAGAAAAATCCACCTCAGCTACGGTATCACAATCAAGATTTCTTTTCTTTCTTCAAAGCATGGCTCTTGATACCACTTAATGCAATTCATAACAACAAACTATTGAAGGAAAGGGATGTAATCTGAGAATCAAAAGAATACTTTTTCTCATTTTATATGATTGAGGTATAACCTTCTTTAAATAAGAGCGGGATTATGGTTTTCTAAACCAAAAAAGACGTTATTACTGGTACACTGTAAACATTATTATTCTTACACATGCAAAGATATTAGTGGAGATTAATTAGGTAAAAGAACAAGCAGATATCAATCAAAATTTGTAATGCCATATTTATTCTTTTTAAACTTTCATTAGTAGGGTTTCCTGCAGTTTCTTTTGGAGTGGTTATTACTTCTGACTTGCATTGTTCAGTAATGTTACTTATGGTCTCAATATTCTTAGGATGGCCAAGATGTGGGAAGTCATGCATAGTCAACATGAACAACAGCTGAGGATTGTCTATGATCTCAGAGACCTAGACATCTCCAATTCTCCCAAGGAAACTAGTGAACATCACTATGATCGCACCGTTCAACTCTGGCAGGTTGTGAAGGAGTGGCAGTCACAATTTCAGAAGCTCATTAGCCATCAGAAAGAATACATCCGGGCCCTCAATGACTGGCTAAAGTTAAATTTAATCCCGATTGAAAGTAGCTTGAAGGAAAAGGTGTCATCTCCTCCGAGAGTACATCAACCTCCTATCCAAACTCTCCTGCACACGTGGCATGACTATCTTGAGAAGCTTCCTGACGACCTCGCTAAGAGTGCTATTTCAAGCTTTGCTGCAGTCATAAATACGATAATGCTGCTCCAACAAGACGAGCTGAAACAGCGGGAAAAATGTGAGGAGATAAGGAAGGAGTATGTCCGAAAGACACGAGCTTTTGAGGATTGGTACCACAAACATTCACAGAGGAGGGCCGGTATACCTGAGGAAGTTGATCCAGAGAACTTAGAGACATCAAATCAAAAAGACCCAGTAGCAGAAAGGAAGTTTGTCATTGAGTCTTTGAAAACCAGGCTGGATGATGAGATTGAGGCACACCAGAAACTCTGCAGACAGGTGAGGGAGAAATCACTCGGAAGTCTCAAATCACACCTGCCGGAGTTGTTCCGAGCCATGTCTGATTTCTCTCGTGTTTGTTCTGAAATGTATAAGAGACTGAGACCGGTTTCGCAGATGCAGAATCCTGTGGCTAAAACCTGACATATACCAGATTTGTAGCTTTAGTCTGTTTATGCCCCCATTAGTTTTGTTTTCATGGGGATTGAAAGAAGAAATCTTTGGCTGTTTCACCGGGCAATTTATGTTTTATTTTTTATTGTAGTGTTGTTTAAATCAAACCGCAGGGTATGATGTTTGCTTGCTGTTTTAAGGCAGCTTTTTTAAGTATTATCTATTCGTCCCCCACTAATTTTGTTCTGCACGGGGATTGGAAGGAGTGCTTTTTGATGATTTCTCTGTGTAATCTATGTTCATTTGCTTGTCTTGGCTGTTTAAGATAAAAAGGGAGTTTGCAGGCATTCTCTTCTTGAGGGAAATGGTTATCTTTGTTTCAACGGGCAGCTGAGGTTTATATTTTCCTTGAGGCTTTACTCGTTACTCTTCTTTTAATTTTATTTTATTTTTCATCCTCGCAATCACTTTTTAAGTGGTAAAATTATTTTTTAGTTTCGGAAAGCTTCAAAATTACTCAATTAGTTCTTCTAACATTTGAATATCTAGATAGTTTTCGTTTTTTCAGTTTTTTTTAATCATTACAGTTTATTTAATCAGTTTATTTTGTTTAAAATTTTAATTTTGTTTTGCTTAAGAAATATATTTTCTTGTTTACTATTATATATTTATCCATAAACATATAGGTTTTAATTAATACATTATTTTTTTATTTAATGTTTAGTATTTTACATTCGTATTTAATGATATATGTTTCTTTAAGAAATGGTGCATTGAGTTGAGGGACTAAAAAAAGACTGTTATTAAAAAAAGAAGATTCAAAATGAATACTGAAATTTATAGGTATTTTTTAGGAATGAAAAAACATGAGAGCTTTTTTGGGAATTATGAGTTTTTAATAATTTTGGGTGAATATAATTTTTTTTACCCTTCGTTTTTAAAAATATGTTTTTTTACTTCGCATAATTACCTGGTATATATATATATATATATATATAAAATTAAATTTAAGAACTAAACCGGAGGTTCTTATTAAAAATAAAAGAATATATAATTGGTTTTAAATGAAAGATAAGGGTTTTTTTAAAGTTAAAAGTATAATTTCTAGAAAATGTTTAATAGTATAAAAGTGATTTTATGTTAATAATAAAAGGAAGGATATTATTTTGACCAAATTAAAAAAAACAAAACATTAAAAGTTGTTGTAGTAAAATAAAACTAAAAGGGATTAATAAAAATATTAAAATGACAAAGAATCTGAATATATTAGTTGAATAAATATTGCGCAAACATTTTGCCATAGTTTTAGAAACTTAAAGATATAATGTTTTTTATTGCCCAAAATATTTTCTAATTTATATCAAGGTGGTCAAGCAGAAGGGTAGAAAAGTATTCATCTTTAGGTTTTCTGAATTTTATTAAATTAAAAACCACATTTCTATCTTACGCAGTCTAAAAACAAAACTAAATTTTCAGTAATTTTACTCTTGTGCAGTCACATGGATTTACCATGTCCATGCAACTTAATATATATATATATATATATTTTAAATAAAACACAGACCCGCACTGTTAAACAAATAAATATTGTATTAATCGTATTTTTTTGACAAATATTATACATACGCATGGAATTAGGGGTGTACATACCACCAATATATCTACTCTACGATACGAGGATTGAGTTGTAAGCATTTTTTTTCTTCGGTATCTTTTGGAACTATCATGTTTAATGTGCAAATAATATCTTACACAGTAGACAATAAGGCCAATAAGGTTGGATCAAAAACCCTTTGGTTTAATTGTAAATTTTGATTAAAATTTCTTTAAGGATTTTCATGCAATTATAGAATTTAAAGGGGGTGTAGGTACAAAATAACAAACGGTCAACAAGGACAGCAAAGTCGGAAGTGTAAGTTACGCAAACCAACCTAAAAAAGTAAAACAACGGAACTCCATCTCTGTCTTTTGTCCAACACCCACAAAAATTGTATCTTTTTTCATATCTTGTTCGTATAAACATCTACACTGGATCCGCACCTTCTCTCGCTTTCCGGCGATGGGCATCTCTCAATCCTCTCCTTCCGACGCTTTTATCCACCAATTCACTGTGAAGGTGAGTTTTATCCCTAGATTTCTTGGTTTTCTCCTCTTTGGAGCTGTTCAATTTCAATGTTTGTTGTTGTTGTTGCTGTTTGATGATCAGGATAGCAGTGGGAAGGATGTGGACCTAGGGATTTATAGGGGAAAGGTTCTTCTTGTTGTTAATGTTGCTTCTAAATGGTATTTTTTCTTCATGCTCATGCTCTGATTTGTGTTTCTTGATTTGTTATTTGTGATTTGTGGTTTGGAATTTCTATTGAGACTTTGGTTTTTATTTTTTTGGGAAACAGTGGGTTCACTGATAAAAATTACACCCAATTGACTACGCTTTACAACAAGTACAAGGACAATGGTTTGGCCTCGCTCTTTTTCTCTCTTGTTGTGATTTTGGAGTGATGGTAGGGTTTGCGATTATTTATTTATTTATTTATTTTTGTATATGTTCTGCTGAGCTATTTTTATTTAGGGAATTGAGTGGAAAAAGGATATTGGTTTTACCAAAACATTTGATTCTTTGGATGGAGTTGCTATTTTCTTTGGTTCTGAATGGGCTTTTGGTGGTTTTTCAGATTTTGAGATTTTGGCATTTCCATGCAATCAATTCTTGCGACAAGAGCCTGGTACGAGCAGTGAGGCAAAGGAATTTGCTTGCACAAGATATAAGGCCGAGTATCCAATATTCCAAAAGGTAATGTATCCTTGTCAGAAGCATATTTGAATTTTTATTTTTTTCATCTAAGTGTCTAGAAATACCAACAAAATTATGCCTTGTACAGTGATATGGTTCAAATGTAAATCTAGATGTGAAAGTAGGCATAATTTGCTCAGGAAAAGATAAAAAACATGATTGGACAGAAATATATGTTGAAAAAAAACAATAAATAATGATATCGAAATGCTAAAGCACAAATCGAGTTTTGGTTGGGATTCCCTAGATAATATAGTAGTATTTTCTATGATGATAGAAGAATGAAATACGAGAATCAGGACAAAATCAAGAACCAAAATTTCATTGGTAGTGTTTTTTTGTTGTTGATCTAATGATAATGCATTTATTATTTTAGTTTTGTTATCTGAAAGATTTATGTTGTCACCTGGGAAATGGTCACATTCTTTTAGTTTAGTCGAGCTACTAGCTTAAAGATTGAATTAACAAAATTGCTTGAATATGGAGTTCAGAACATGAGGCTTCTTTAGCACATTTTGTGTCTTTTCCATAAAATTGTGTGATTACGTTAATGATTAGTCTTTTATAGAAGCAAACTTTGTCATTATCAATTTAGTTCAACATATAGTTCTCATTTTAGGTGCTCTTGCATTAAAAATAAATGAAATGATGGTAATGTAATTTTGGTGGTCACTTTTTTATTGGCAGGCCTATTCAATAAACCTCAGTCAAACTATCATATACTTAATAAGAGCTCTTTAGTTTGAGGATGTAAAAACAAAATCCTCCACAGATAGAGAAGATTCATGCAAGAATAAGAGATAATTTGATGAAGTAGATGAAAGTAAATGATAGAAAGAGGGGAATGTTCACCCCTGATCTTGTATCTCTTGTTTTTCATGGTCAAGAATCGCTCAAACACTCATGACCAATTGAGCATCACCTGTTTTTCATGGTTAAAAATGCACCAAATCCACAACTTGATCTAAATGACTTGGCGATGAATGTAAGTTTACTGACATGGTCATACAGTAGAGTAGACCATACGACTGGCCCATTAGCCAATAGGATATGCTTCTCTTGTCATGTTTCACAAAATGTACCGAACATAGTAGAGTGTATGCATTAAATTTTCACCACAGTTTAACTGATTTAGTTGCATAACTAACTTTTCTTGTAAATTTGTGGGATCTATTGAATTAAATGTGAAAAAGGAGTGAAAATGACTTAAGGAATCGCACATCCATTTTATTCTCAGATTTAAGTGAAACAGTGCCATTCTCCCATTCTGAAAGGCTAAGAAAGTAAAATCCTATGAAGTAGGACAAAAACAAGGCTATCTCTTGATTTTGTAACGAATATGGAACAATATTAACTAACATCGTAATAGATAAGGATAACATTATAAAAGATCATGACTTACTGGTGATAAATCCTTCTAATTTGGCATGGTACTATCCAGAATCATGCAAAGAAAGTATGGAAGTATATTCCTTTCAGTGTAAATTGCAACTTTAACGCTTAGTGTACAAAATAATACTGGGATATATGAAAATATTTGGATAATATTCACTTGGTTGGAGGTACTGATGCTTATGGATATTATCACGTTTTGACTTTAATAGTGTTGATTGAAATTTTGGCATTTAAGGTAAGCAAACTTTCATAATGGAAGGAAGAATTCACCTAGAAATAATCTTTTTTTCATGATATGGTACTCTCATTTTCTAAATTGTTCAAATTATGTTTGCTAAGGTCTCAGTAAAAGGCAGCAAACATCCATAAGAACTTCATTCAGGTTTGCACCTTTTGAGGTAGAAATGGAAACAAAAAGCTGTATTTATGGGTTTCACCATATTCTTAAACCTTTTTTTCATAACACCTTTTCCATACAAGGATGCAGGACTTTGATATTTAGTAATGATGTTCATCTTTCATGGTATTATTGTTATGGTTATATTTCATTCCTCGATACTAATCATGCTATAGTTTTCTTGGTTACTAACTTAAGTGGACTGTTTACAAAAAAAAGGGTACTCATTATGATCCTTGTATGCGATACCAACATCTATTTATGGTTTGTTCAAATGGGGAGCATCTTTGCTTTAAATTCTCTTGTATCATAGGCAATGTGCTTGTTCTGACCTGTTAGGCTTTCTTCTGAGAAGAATCACTTCTGAACAGTTTTAATTTCATTGTGTCAATTCTGATTCTGAGAATTTCTTGAGAAAAAAGGATGGTTTCCTGCTAGTTGTCAAGGGAAGGGTTGGGACCAAATTAGAGGAATGGAAGGGACACAAATGTAACTAGGCCAGATTTCCTTTCTTGTTCATTGTGATAAGAAGGCCAAAGAACATCACAAATTACACAGCAGGTTCTTCAATTTGTGTATGGCACAAACCTGAGCTTACCTTGTTCCGTATTTGTAGGCTCTCGTTTTCCATTCATGAGTAAGACAGCATTTAGGTTCTGCACCATCTATGTGTTGCAATTGAAGGTTCAATAAAAAAAGTCCTTTATAAACCTGTTTAAAGTTTTTTCTTGTGGGTTTTCGCTCTTTCATTCCCTTCCATGTTATAACTTGGACTTGCTACATGGTCTAATCAATTCAGTAGTTCAAGTGGATTCTTTTAGCAATATATTGATTATTTTATGCAATTCACACTAGTCAATGCAATCAAAAGGATTTAGGACATCCACACCTAGGATTAGTGGTGGGATAAGCACCTAAGACTGATGTTACCTTCTCTGTGCAAGGATATTCTATAGTACCTCTGGTTATACAGTATTACTAACCCAGTGCTGGAAGCCCCTTTCTTAGCACGCCTCAGTAAGGAGAAGGCTTAGTGTCAACTAAGCAAATGGAGAAAATGAAAGAGAGGTCAGTTGAGAAGCAATAGAGAATCCTGTTAGCTGCTGGCTGGCACAATGGGAACCACTTGCCTATGGTAGAAAAGGCTTGGCCTAACAAGTGCCCAGTAGAATATTCAAGGTGCAAGGGCGGAACATATATAAGTGCATGTACATTGGTCCAAATAACCGAGGTGGGATTAAACTTTGCTAGTGTAGGAGAGATGGCTTTTGTTTGGTTGTATATAGACTTGGGTATGGCCGAGCTTCAGTTGTGGGCCTAGGCCAGCCCAGTTCCAACGAGTTCAAGTTCTTAACTTCTTATGCCATGGTCTCTCAAGCCCTTATTCTAATGTTAGATAATGATGGAATGACCTCTTGAGTTGATTAAGGGTGATGAAGTGAATTTTCTCTCGCATGTTTAAAGATGATGGTCGATGTTACACTCATCTATAGTAAAGCTTTAACTAAAGAGCAACTAAAGGATTTTTCTCCTATACATTTACTATAAATAGATCACTTACTTTTGGAATAAAGCAAATGGTCATCTACATTGTATGAATAGCTTGTTTGGGGGTAATAGAAAAAGAAGGATGTTGGTGCCTTAATAGCATGTCATTATGGAGGGTACATTTGGTCATGCCGACATGAAATTGTGAATGAAACTATTGGATATCAAGTTGGAGGAGTTCTTAGATATAAAACATTGAATCGAGAGAAAGTAATGAAATCTATGGCTCATTGAGGTTTAGGCAGGAGTAATAGGAAAAGAAGGATTTTGGATCGATGGAACAGATATTTAGCATGTCCTTGGGGAAGTTACTTCTGTTAGAGGAGTATATAGGTATAGGTGATAACCTTGAATAGAAAGAAAGTAAAGCATGGAATGTATGGCTTGTATATGTTTAGATTCTATCCAAACTCTTTGGAGGTCAGGTTAAAGGAGCTTCATGCCCCATAAAGAAATTTTGATTGACTTGGCTGTGGAATGACAAGAGGGAAACATGCAAATTTACAGCATTTCTTTTATTGGAAAAGAAACAAGTGGGACTATCCTGGGATGGGGAAATCACTTGGACCCAAAATTGGTTTCTAAGTATCTTTTTGTCTGATGTGATGGATGGCTTGATTTATTAATACAAAAGTAATTTAAGGATAATATTGGATAATGTATTGGCTGACTATTCAATGTTAACTTTGATTCTGAACGGATCATATCAAAATTCAGAATTGTTCTATGCCCTTTTGTATTGTTTGTGTGTATCCTTCTCATCTTTCTTGAAGAATGGTTGAATTCTTGCATAGCAGTATCTATGTGTGCCTCTAGTTTTAATTAGAGTAACTAATAGCCCCTCATTGATTAATTTGAAAAATATATATTTGAGCATATGGTATGGGACTCTCATCCTATAAGCTAAAGCTTCTTGGGTTGAATAGAATCTAGATAATATGTTTGGTTTGCATCTAATGGTTTTCTCTTTCTTCCTATTCACGTTTGTCTATCAAGTTATTTGGAAATTTTCTAGTTCGATTATTTACATCCTATGCTTGGTTGGATTACCTCATCCTGAATTTTGAGACATCTAGAAACTACTGTTCCTTCACTGTTAGTCCCATGTCAGTTGTAACTTTCTTATTGCCTGAATTTACTTATTTCTCTCTTTCATTAGAAAAAATCACAATTATAATATTTGGCAATAATCTTTGCACATCTTAACTATTATTATTTATAGGTCAAAGTAAATGGCCCCAACACTGCACCAATATACAAATTTCTCAAGGCTAGCAAACCTGGGTTTCTGGGTTCCAGAGTCAAGTGGAACTTCACCAAGTTTTTGGTTAACAAGGAAGGTAAAGTCATCAGGAGGTATGGGACTTCAACTCAACCACTGTCAATTGAGGTACACTTTGCTGCTTGTGTATGTATTTGTATGTTTCACTGGGAAATATTTCTGTTTCAATGATGTTAGCTGTCCTCAAACAAAATTTTCCTGTTACCATGTGTTTAATGCAGAGAGACATCCAGAAAGCGCTTGCTGAGGACATATAGTATTCTGCCGTATTGTGTGAATTACCCTCACAAAGACAGATCTATATTTTATTTATGTGGTTCTCTTATGTTTTGTCGATTGGTTCATCTGTAGATAACTGAACTTCTCGGCAATGTTCAGGTTGCAAGCAGTGTGAATTCTTGTGAATGGTCCTTCTTTCTAAGTTTTGAAAAGCCAATGCATTGTGTATTAAATAGTGCAACTTTCTGTGAGAGAAATTTATGTTAAGCTGATGGTATAATCTTGGTTTATTTGGCAATGTTGTTGTTGTTGTTGTTGTTGTTGTTGTTGTTGTTGTCGTTGCCGTCTTTTTTTTTTCTTTTTTTTTATAAATATTAGAGGATGTTGGTGGGGAAACATTTGTGGATTGCATCAAGGCTTTTATTTTATTTATTTGTTTGTATATTACTTTTTTTTTTGACAAGGGGAACTCTTATAAGAGTTAGAACAACAAAACTAAATACTCAAAAACTAAGGCCAGCTTGACGAGCATTTTCTTCAAGCCACCGCGGACGATCCTTTCCATTATGAAAAAGAGTCAATATGAGGATTCTTGTTCCATAGTGCGCCAGAGAATCAACAGCCATGTTGAACTCACGCGGGCAATATGCAACCTCGATCCCGTCTCCTTGCTGGGTCAATCTCTTGAGTTGTTGAACTTCATAATCAATGCTGTTACGGAAATCCTCGTATTTCAGCTTTTCTAGTGCCATGATACAATCTGTGTATACTCGGTCAGGCCTCACTCTGTGTCGGTTGCATTGCTCCAAGGCTTCACGTATCGCCAACAGTTCAGCTTGGACGCTTGTAGTTGCTCTCAAAGGACCTGCACCCGCCAAGATAATTGTAGTACTTCCTCTTGTAATTATAAACCCTGCACCACTAAGCTCAAGATTAGATATCCACGAGGCATCACAAAATACATTAATTTGATTTCCAAAGATTGAGTTGTGCATATACTCCCTGAGGTTGCCTTTTACTGCCCCGAGATAATGATGTGTCAATTGTAGTGCTTGCGTGAAGATCTGCTGAGACTGTAACCTTTTATGCTTGAAGACAAGCTCACACCGAGCCTTCCGCATGCTCCACACCACAGTAGCAACCAAGCTCATAAACAGCTATTGATTGTTTCTTTCCATTGACCTATCCATAGTAAGCCACCTTCCTTCCAAAAAATTATCCAGACTCTCACAATTATACCCGGTGTAATCTTCCACTAATTGCCAGCAGTGTCTGATTACCCGGCAATCATTAACTAAGTGATGCAAGGTCTCATTCACAAGATTACAAAAAGGACAAGTATTTTGAGGACCAATATTAATGGAATACAAATACTCATATGTGGGGATTTTGCCATGGAAAGCTCTCCAAAGGAAGGTCTTAACCTTTGGAGTAACTGGCAGCTTCCACATTTTATACCAACCATTCCATTTATCCTCCTCCTCCACAATATCTTTGTTCAAAGAGTTATAGATATAATAGGCAATCTTCCCCACAGGAGTTTCCATTCCCCATACCCAGAAATTTGGCTCATTAGAATTAAAGGTAACGCCATTGAGCAAATTCCAATCAATGAGACTCCCAAAAACTGAATGTATGCTATCCTTATCCAACCTATGCTCAATGAGGAAATCACTGATTGTAAGGCTGGATTCTAGCATATTGACATCAATGTAAGTGGGTTTCATGGCAATAGGGATATCGAAAATCCAAGGCTGCCTCATGAATAACTAGTGCTAGGATTACAGGATCTGATGACAATATTATGCCTAATCTGGTAAGCATTCTTATAAAGCATTCTATAAAACCAAGAGATTTTACCATGGGCAGTACTATCCCAGACATTGAATTCCCCATATTTATGAGAAGCAATACGGACCCAAATTTTATTGTCTCTATTAAGCAGAGCAAAAACATTTTTCGCCATAAGAGAAGTTTTAACAATCTTTAGATTTCTAATCCCCAGTACCCCCCTCAGCTTTGGGAAGTGTAGTAATGTTCCAACTCAAAGAATGGGTTCTGCCACCAGCAATGCCTTTACCCCATAAGAAGTTCCTAGCTAGTTTGGAAATTGAGTCCAAAGTTGCATCAGGTATAGGGTAATAGGATAAAGGATAGATAGGAATGGACATGAGAGAAGCATTAAGAAGCACAGCTCTACCTGCTAAGGAGATAGTTTTAGCATTCCAGTAATTCAGAGCAAGCATGGTCCTCTCAATTAAGTACTGGAAGTGTTGAACCTTTAACTTGTGAGGAGAGATTAAAGCCCCAAGATATTTAAAGGGAAAGGCACCAGATTTCATGCCCAAAATGGACTCAATACTACTCCTAATCCTCTTATTACACCAGCTAGGAAAGAAGGTCTCAGACTTGTGGAAATTGATTTGCTGTCCAGTGAGATGTTTGTAAAAATCAAAGGTTAGCTTACAAAATCTGGCAGCTTTTCGGGTGGCTTTGGTGATAACAATTAAGTCATCCGCAAACATCAAGTGATTGAAATTATTGGGAAGATTAGGATCAAAACCCAGGATCAAATTTTGTCTCAAAGCATAATTAAGAACAACTGAAAGATTCTGGGAGACCAGTAAAAAAAGAAAAGGGGAGATAGGATCTCCCTATCTCACCCCTCTTTGACTCCTAAACCACTCAGTTGGTTGGCCATTAATCAAGAAGGAAAAAGAGGCAGAAGAAATACAACTCTGGACCCAGTAAATCCAAACTTCAGGGAAATTCATAATTTTAAGGGTAGCAAGGATGGCATTCCATTCTAAGGCATCATAAGCCTTCTCCACATCAATTTTAATTAACATCCTAGGGTGGGACTGATTGTCATATTCTAAAGAATGAGCAATTTCTTGGAGGGCAATAATGTTATCAAAAGTAGACTTGCCCACTAAAAAACCTGTTTGCTCAGGGCCAATAAGCTTGCCAATGACCAGTTTAAGCCTATTACTCAAGATTTAAGAGATGATTTTATAAGAGACATTACATAAAGAAATGGGTCTATAATCACCAACTTTGTTAGGGGAATCCTTCTTAGGGATAAGAGCAATGAAAGTCTTCCCCCAAGAATTTGGCATTTTAGCAGTCTGAAAAAAGTAGTTGATAGCCTCGAATAAAGGACCTTTCACTAACTCCCAGTAGAAGAGATAGAACTCAACATTTAAACCATCAGGTCCAGGACTCTTGCCTCTCGGCATAGACTTGATGGTTTTAAAAAGTTCAGACAAGGTGATGGGCTTAGTGAGAAGATTCCTATCATCTTGAGTAAGCTTAGGCAAATCATTAGGCAAACATTTCGCTAAGTCAGAAATGGACAGGTTATTGGAAGAAGTCCACAACTTACCATAAAAATCAGAAAAAGTCTGAGCAATGGCATTAAAGTCAACTTGAATATTTCCACAGCTATCAGTAATAGCAGAGATTTTATTTCTATGGTTTCTGATCTTAGCATGGGTATGAAAGAATTTGGAATTAAAATCCCCATTCTTAAGCCACAAAAGTTTAGCCCTTTGATCCCATTTAATAGCATTCTGCCTTAAGAGAGCAGTATGCTTATTATAAAGACCCCAAAGGACAGCATGGTTGGAATCAGAGTTGACATGAGAAGGATCTAAATTCTCAAGCAAAGTGATCTCATGTTTAGTGGCAGCAATAGCAGTATCCAAGGGAGTTAGATCTGAAGCTTTCCAATCTAAGATACTCTTATGAGTACGGGTAATAAAATGGCTAAAGGCATGCATAGGGGAACAATTAATATTGGGATTCCAAGATTTGAACACACTTTGATGACAACCATCATAGTCAAGCCAGAAATTTTCAAATCTAAAGATTTTTTTCTTGGAAGAAATCGAAAAATATTTACAAACTAGAAGCATAGGAGAATGATCAGAAGTAGCTCTAGGAAGATGGCTATTGTGATGGGAATCTAAACGGGACAACCAATCACTATTAGCAAGGAAGCGATCAAGACGGGCCCAACGCCTAGCCAAACCCATTTGATTATTACACCAGCTAAAAGTAGTGCCCTGGAAACCCAGGTCAACAAGATGATTTTCAGAAACAAAATCTTTAAAATGCTTGGACTTGACACTATAGTAATCATCCTTTCCTCCCTTATACTCAGAGGAATCTAACACAGCATTAAAATCACCGGTTAGAATCCACGGAAGTTCCAGGGAGGTAATGGGCAACAGAGTATACCAAACATACTTTTGAACATGAACAATTTGAGAATTATACACAATTGTTAAAATCCACTCCTTAAGGTGAGCATTAGAAGTAGCAAGATGTAAAGAATAAACATTATAAGCAAGAGGAGTAACCTGCCCTACGTCACGCTTCCATAAGGTAATGATCCCTCCCGAAAATCCGTTAGCTAGGATGGCTGCCCATTCCCATCCATGGGAAAATTTTCGGCAAAAGCGCAGGGATCGATCCAAATTTGCTCTTGTTTCTACAAGGCAGACAATGGCAGGTTTGTAAGAACTCATAAGGGTTCTTATACGGAGAATTTTCTCTGGTGGAGTAGTTCCCCTGCAATTCCAACATAAAATTCTTAGATGATCTATAGTCATGGAAAAAAGCTTAAACAGGAGTAAAAGAAACCGAGAACGCAAAGGAGAGAAAGAAATAGAAGTCAAGTAGCTCTGGGGCGCCATCAAAGCCTTCCACCCTTCCCTTCTTAGAGCTGGTAAAGGCCTTCATCTTCCCTCGCCGAGCAAGTGCCTCAAGTTTGGCATCTTTCTGAATTTGAACTAATGGCATATCGTCATCGAAGATTTCCTGGACTCCAAGGCCTTCGTGAAGCTCCTCCTGCATATGCTGAGGTTGATTCTGTGTGACTGACTGCAAGGCACAAGAAACCCTATCCACAAATCGACTATGAATTTCCAATTGGTGTATCTCTAAGCAAGGTTCTTTCCCATCCTGAGTCATCGACGTGATGAGAAGTGGCTGCTGTGAGGGTGACTGGACAGAGTGACCATCATATCCACCTCCCCCCTTAGCAAGCCGTTCAGATTCAATTGGAGCCTCAACGGAAACCTGCTGTGAGGGTGCCTGGCCTAAACCGAGGGAACCATTGGGAGACGACATCAGGGTGGCGGCTGTTAGATTGCTAGGGTTTGAAGGGATCAGTACATCTAAGTTTACCTCGGGATTAGGGGCTGATCCATCCCGAGACAGGCCTGCCATCCCTCCAGGTGGCTTACCTCCCCCTCCTCTCAGGGTTCGATCAACGGATGTCGACTCCACGTGGCGTTTGTACCCGTTGTGCTCCTCTGCTCTCTGACCAGTGTCAACGTTCCCCGTCCGAGTCCCTCCCCGGCCAAAACCCCGGCCTCTTCCCCGGCGAGGTCGAACTACTAACCAAGTTCCAAACTCATCACCCTGGTCTACCTTTTCATCATTTTCACCTTCTTTTTCATCCTGAGGGCCATCCTCATATTCCTGCCTTTCTTTTTCCACATCAACTTGCATGTTCTCGAGATCGATCAACAAGGTCCTTGCCCGTCGTAGAACCCGCTTCTCCAAATTCACCACCCATGCTAACTATCACAGAGCAAGAACCGCTTATGTGACCAATTCTTCCGCACTTATAACGAAGGATGGCATCCTCTCATAAAGTATTGCCACCGAGTCTCATCCTGGCCTTCACCGACCCACAATCCTCTCGTAGAGGTTTAGATAGGTCTAATTCGATGCACAACCTGGCATACTTCGCCCGTCCCATATTTATAGCAGGCCTATTCACATTAGCCGTGTGATCGTCGATCCTCAATACTCGACCCAACCGAGATCCTAAGCTCTCCCGGGGTCTCCTCTTCCCGAGTACTCCATTGGGAGGTGATGTAATTGGACCCAAACCGCCGCCGTATCTAGACGTTCAAATCTTTGGCTGGAAGTTTTCTCTCCACGGCATGAGTGTAGAACCATTCCGTTGATTGTCCATGGTCCATCCCACGAAGCTTGTCGACCATCTCCACCAATGACATCTAATATAGTAAAATCCATTTGGTAAATCCGATGCGAGAATTTTCCAATCTCCTTCCACTGTCTAGCAAGTTCCATTCGACTTGATCTAAGGGTAAAGATCTTCCAAGAAACTTCCCAAACGGGGTTCCCCGCATTCGGTCCCGCAACCTCATGTAAAAGTCACCGTCCGGTTTGAACCTCTTATGATGGAAAGTTTTGAGCCTATCAAGGTTTTCCTTGGTATTAATGATTTAAGTGCCAAAGGTTTTTTCCGACGTTTCCCCATAAACAATTTTGGACCAGGATTTTGCCATTGGCTTGGTCTTTCCCTCTCTTGATTCAGGTTGTTTGCCATACGAAGTTGTCGGAGAGGGATGTCTTCCTCCCCCCACTTGCCATTGCAAGGTGGGGGAGATCTGAGAGACATGATAGCCTGGAGGAGAAAGAGGGAGCTCGGGGAGAGAATGATGAGAATTTTTGTATATTACTTGAAGCAGGTTTTTTTTTAACTAGGTTGGCTGAATTGAGCTTTGCTGATTTGCATGGAAAATAAAATTAATTATTTTTCATTTTAAGTTTGTACAAAATGATAAGAATGATTAAATTTGTTTTGCACCTTAAAGTTGTGGGATGCTTGTCAATTCGTCCCTCTCAATGTTTTTTTTCAAAATTTATTAGTTAGGAAAGGAGCCTTTGACTTTTAGTAAGGAAAGGAATGTGATAACTACAACCATGGGGTAACTAACAATACATTACTGACAACCATGGGGTAATTACATAAATTTATTTGTCACATCCAACCTGACACTCGTGTGCCGGGATTTTTGGCATATTTACATGAGTCAAAGTCTAGGTGAGGACTTAAGGTACCCCAATGAACAAATTGCTTTAGATACTGTATTGATTATTTATTTTATTTTAGAAGTAAAAAATAAATCATAATCCAAAAGTTTGTATAGCAAAATTGATGTCACCTTCTGTTTGGCGAATATTACTTTCCCCTCATTTGATTTTATTTTAATTGCTACTTTGGAACAATTTTAATATTTAATTAGGGTTAAAATGTCCTTTTGTTTTATTTAAAATCTCATCTGTATTGACAGAAAATTAATTTTAATAACCGTATTATGAATGTTTTACTAAAAATAAAACGAAATATAATTGATTTTAATATTTTTTTTAATAAAGAATATTCTACTGCTTTATAAAAATACATCTAATCATATCTATTTCAAAAAGCATTCTTATTCCGAGAGTTTGTAAAAACCTCTTATAAAATGATCCGTTTGAGATTTTGTATGGCTTTGAAATAGATTTGGAGGTAATTCTGTTTTTTTTTAAATATATATATATAATCTAACTTTGTTAATATTGACCAAAATAAATACTGTAAAATTTATCTATTGATAAGTTTGTTATATTTAATTATTAAACATATTTATTTAGATGATAAACTATTATTAGAAAAAATTTTAGGAAGGTACCCCAGCGTCATCCTACTTATTTCCCAAAACCAACCAAAGAGAACACAGCAGAAATCATCATACTCATCCTTTTTAAGCTAATCATCAATCATATCAAAAGTCTGCACTGGAAGCACGAAATAAGTTCTTATGTTCCTTAACAAGCACTGATCACCGAATATTTACAAGAGAATCATGCAGCACCAGCATGTCTAACAAGTTTCAATATCTTATTTTGCTAGATAGAAACCAAATCCTGAAGGTAAAGAGGTTTAAATGATGAAATTGCTCCACCAAATCATGCTGCCTCTGCCAAGTTCAAGTTTGGGCACTCAAATAACTCCCAATCTGAATCTATCCCATGTTTCTCACCAGGAATAGTTTTGCCGCTGTTTGTACTACTTCTAAATTCCTGGCTCTTGAACAGTCGTTGAGTAGCAGAAGCCAAAGGGTTCAGGTTCGGGTTCGGGCTCAGGCTAGGGCTATCTTTTAACTCTGCAGAGGGCGATTTTGTAACAGATGATGAGGTTTGAGAAGAGCCCGAGGAGCTCAAGGAGGAAGCCAAGCTTCCAGTTCTCGATAACAATGATCTGCTGAGCGGTATTCGTCCGTCCACTTTTTCTTTGAGTGACAGCACATCTTCACAGATAACTGCTATTTCTCCTCTGCAGAAATTTAAAGAACATATAAAGGGCATAAAGATGCATGTTTAATTTTATAATGAAAAGCTTAACGTGATGATGGTTGTAAAAACTCAATGAACTTACTGCAATGTGTCAACTATTCGACCACGTTCCATTAAGAACTCCCTCAACTGCAAAACAGTAGAATGAAGGTAGCTTTACTGGAAATTGAATTACACAAGGGATTAAATGATAGGATACTCTGATATAATGCAAAGCTGTCATGGCCTCAACCGGTGCGGCCGAAGGTGATCGGTTGATGCCGTGACAATAGTCCACTACATAAGTCGGTGTGATTACCTTAGAATTCTCCTCGGCTTGTTGTTGCAGTGCTTTGGACTCTTGTACTATGGCAGCCATTAACTGCTCTTGTTCACTCAGAGCCTTTCGAGCAAACCTTTCTTTCTCAAGTTTCTCCTGCTCTGCGGCTGCCATTTCTTTCTTTGCAGTAGCTAGTCGTTCTCTAAGAATTTCTTCAATCTAACGAGAAAGTCATCAAAATTCAGTATCAGTTATATATATAAAATGAATTCACCCAGGTATATGACATTTAATTCATCATTTTAAGAATCATTTATATTCTCGAAAGCAGCAGAATCAACCAATTGCACCAATTTTTTTGTTTGTCTTCCTAGAATCACCAGATATCTGGTGGCGGGAGCTGGGTGCCAAAAAGCCACATGATAGCACAAAGACAAGAACACCAGAAAAATTTTGCATCTTGGTGCTTGAGATAAATTTCAAGGAGGGTACAGACATAATTTTAATGTTGTGAAAATGGATCAATAGAACATTAAGTAAATATATGCGCACATTTTCAAAAAATTCAACTCAATAAACTGCACCTAACAGCTTTTTATCTTGTACAAAATATTCTTCATAACCACTTTTATTCATTAAACACATGAAACCGGCCATCTCATGCAGATTATAAAGTGACATGCTTAAGGTGACCATGTTCAAAACCATGAGGTTACACAGTGAGAACTTTGGAGAGTATCCAGAGATGATGCTTGGTGACTTTTTGGAAAAAAATCAGAGGTATGATAATTTATCCTGGTTAAAATCAACAGGGTAGATTAACAGCTGCAGCCAATCAGCTTGTTGCATCTTTGCTGCCACACAGTACGGAAACACACTACCACATAGCAACACATGAAAATTCCACCATCACACAATGCAATTTGCTTTAAGAGCGATTGCTTTTTTTTATTCTTTATAATGTTCATTAAAATTTTATTTAAACAGAAATACACATCTGGAGGCTCTTAACTCTTAAATAAGGACATTATGTACTGGACAGTGCACATTCACTAGTGCACCAGATTTCATGCATGTTGCTATTTCATTTATTCATTATAACCATAGATAAAATGTCACAATGCACAGATCAAGCTATGGTGCTCTCAATTGGTGCTTCAGTTTTTTATGTCCAACAAACACTTAAATTGTCAGAAATTAACAATATCACCTTAATAATGTCAAAATAACTTTTTGCCTTCAGAAACAAATCACCATTATAAATTTTTTGTGCAGACCATGAGAGGTTGACAAGCAATTATCCCTAGAGACTTACGATATATATTTCAAATTGATAGTAAACAACAAGGATTTCTTGGCCTTCATCTGTTTATTGGAAAGGCTGATCGGATTATTGCAAAAGAAGTAATTACCATCTCAAATGTTCTATTAGTTATCAAGAACTTCTTAAGAAGTGAACATTTTTCATTATTTTCTTTGCTAAAATGCCCAAAGTAATTCTTTGATGGTTGAGTGGCAAGCCAACTGCATCCAATCTGAGCCACCAGCATGTTTCTTTAAGCACAAACTAACATTATGGACTATGAAGTCAAGAACAACTAACATCTTGGCAAAGTTTACAGTTCATGGTGCAGCAATAAAATAAGTCTCTATAATTCCACAACTTACAAATTGTACCTAAAGAGTCTACTTAAACAGGGTTATTGCTTTGAAGTGAAATGTCAAACATGTCCATCTTTAAAATTTTTGGGGAACAATATAGTCCCTGAAGCCTGAAAAACTTGCATCTAGTCCCCATGAGTCTGTAACTAAGAACTATTGCCTTATCCGATTAACGGAAATTTGGCATTAAGTACAAGTTTAATTTATAAAAGAAAGTAGATGTACTACTAAAATCCATGAACTTTGGAAGATAGACTAATATAAAGGGTAAAAATTAATAATAGATGGTGGTCTAATTATTAGATTTTTTTTTATTAGTGGATCAGACTCTTTCACGGATTAAGCTTCAGGAGTTCTTTCAAAATTTTTCCTAAAGTTTAATGACTTAAGTCATATTCTGCAAGATAATAATGCTAGAAAACATTGGAAGACTTCAAATTAAAATTGTCAAAAGAAAATGCACTTTATGAAACTAAGACAATTGCTTCTGGCTGTACAGACCCCAAGACCATAATGCAGAATGATGTATAATGTGCAAGCAACATCACCCTTTTTGATCAGGTCGGATCTAATCAAGATTGATTTGTTCAAGCCTTCAAGGTCATGTTCTTCATTTAGGATCATTTGGTATCTCCAATTTGACAAAACAAGCTAAAAGCTTGAATGTACTGAAGTCACATAGTATGCTCATGGACTGAATTCACTTGAAACAATTTATAGTAAAATTTTAATTCACAGAACATACTAGAGCATGCAACTTATTAATTAAAAATTTGATGAAACAATGTAAAAAGCTATGAAAATACATCTTGTCAGTTGCACACAAAAAAAAATACTCGATCAGATACATATGCTCACCTCCTTGATAATTCTAAAAGATTTGTCTCTTTCATTTGACAAACCCAGAAGACGAGTCTGAAGTTCCCGTGCCTCTGTTGCTAATATGGATTTCTCACCATAAACTTCTCCAGCATGCTGTCCAATAAGTAAATAGCTTCATTTTCCTATTAGTGAGGACTAAGAAAATATTGTCAGTAGAATTAGGTACACAAACCATATCATTTGCTTCCTTGGAATGCTTTAAAATTTCTCTCAGCTCCTCCACCTTGCTAAGAATATCTTCACCTGACTTGGAGGCTTCCACTTTAGCCTGTTTGGCTCTCTCTTCTTCAAGTTCAATTTTTTTCATCATATCAATAGTTGACTCCATTGCAGACAACAAGATTTTCTGGCAAATTAAAAAAATATCTTAGGAACAAAGAATTAAAAGAAAGTTAATTCATATAGATACATGTATATTGTCTAGAAATTGTCTTAGCAGCCGTTAAAGCACATTCCTCAAACTTCAATATGATATAGTAGAACAGGACAGCAAGAATATTTAAAAAAAATATACACATCACTTCAACTATAACAATTGGTTTTATACATCATCTTAAGCATATAAAAAAAGCAAACATACATGACACATAATTTAGTGATTTCCTAATAAAATTCCGTTTCACTTAGATGGTATAAATGTTTTGCTGAAGGTTACATGCTGTGTGATACCACCGTTCATTTGGCAAGAGACAAGAAATTGAAAAATTCTAGGTCAAAGTTCAACATTCCAGAACAATTTAGCACATTCAAAAAGATTTCTAAAAGATTCAGGTTGAATTATAATTTTTTTCCTGTTAGATTAAAACCGGTATAAATTATTAGATATTCAGTAAGGCATTAAAATTTTCCCAATTAAAATTCAAAATTTGAAAATATATTAAAAAAATTGCAAATAGGAAATGAAAAAGATTTGTCCATTCTAAAAAGATTTGGCAAAACTATATGACTGCAAAATAGGCAAAGGGTCAAACCTTGTTGGTTTTTGCGTCAGCAACAAAATCTTCGAGGAAATCAATGCTCACAATCTGACTTGATTTAGTGGATAAATTAGTTGTCTGACAATCATTATCAGATAAAGATGGCAAATGAGTAAGTTTCTCTGTTGTATCCTTCAGTTGAAGTTCTTGGATTCCAGTGGAACAGTTAAATTCTTCGATAGCTGAATCTACAAACTGGATAGAACTCATACAATTCTCAAGAACATATTGGTTGGCCTCTTGTGGATAGGAGAAGTCATCTTTATCAGCAAATTTATATTCCGTTCTATCAGAATCTTGTATATTAGAACAGGAGAATAATTTTTCACTGCATATCATGGATCCATTGGTATCCTTCTCTGAACAAGCAACACTTCCCAATGCATCAGACATATTCTCCAGAATAGTTGAATCATCATCATCAGAACCTCCAAGACTGGGCGAAAAAGTAGCTTTCCCAGAAATACGATCTAAATCTTGGAAAGAATCATGTAGAGAATTTGAGTTCTGGATTTGCAGAACAGTGCCATCTTTTAAAGAGGTTGTTCCAAAGTTCCTATCAGAAAATAATTGATCATGACTGTTACCACCCTGAAGATTAGACAGAGATCCAACAGGCAGCCTTTCATCCAGCAAATTTGAAGTGCAATGTAATGCATCAATTGGGTGATCAGAGACGAGGGGAACTTCATAGTCAACATCTTCTTGTCCTGAATGCATGCTTGAACCAACATCTGCCAAAGCTTTATCGTAATTTTCCTGTAAACTAAACACATATGGCTTTCTTGCACATGAATCTCTGCTAGTTTCTTCTCCCACTAATGAGGTCACACAATAGCTAATTGGGAAGTCATGGAGACCTCTTTCAAATACAACCGCTTTAGATTTTGAATGTTGGCTAGCAATTTCATTGACATTGCTCTTACTTATAAAAGCTTGCGTGGATGAACCTGTCACAGTTTACAAATGATGCACTACTATCAGCCATAAATCTGGGAGCACTAAATGCTACTTGCATGCATAACAACTTCCATTAATTCAGATATTACATGCATTGGCTATTGATCAGGGATTCAGGATCAAGACCTAAATTCTATTTGGATAAAATTTATGTCACGTACCATAAGAACCAAGGCAAAACATTAAATTATAGTAGATATGGATCAAGATCATATGTACCACTATGTATTATAATAAAGATCAAGACATCAAGTACATAGCCAAACCACCCATACTGTCCAGAGTTTATTTTATACAAAAGTCAAACCAAATAATTTGAAGTTCACAATAAAAAGCACACTTAAGCTTTAATTTTATAAGTGATAAATAATTGAGTTGTTCATGTGCCATGGCGCATTTTCCAAAGGTGATGACTCAAGTTGTTCATTGCAGTATATAACGTCCAACTTATCAATGTATACGAAAAAAAATTAATTAGTGGAACTCTTAATCATAAAAATGATAATAATGAAACCATATTTATCTTGAAACTACGAAGTCTATTTAAAGTTTGAACCATGACAACAATGAAACAGACAAACAACTAAAACCTTTGCTAGTGGATACCATGCGATAAATACATCAAGATAAACATTTTGAATAAACAAGCTTGCTTTGCCTTGTGAATTTTCAGGATATTCACACAAATAGGCTACAGGTGGTAAAAGTTCCATATGCAAATATGCATATCTTTGTATAAAGACCTCCAGGACATATTTAGATGTTAATAATGTTTTCAATTGAACATACTCTCCATGGCATTTCTAGTAGTATTAAGATATTCTATCCTTTACATGATTTATCTTGCAATATAAATTTGTTATATATTGTACACATTGACATCACAAATGCTAAAGACTTTCCATAAAAAGGTAACCTAAATATTTAATGGAAGAAAGTATGATAGATAAGGACCTGGATCTGAGAGATATGACAAGGATGTGATAACACAATCCCTTTTTAGTTGAAAAGGGTATAGAACAGTAATAGTTTATAATTGACAAAATCAGCTGGCTGAGCTTTTGCAACTAAAAGTTACACTTCCCAAGCTAGATCAATGGTTTTGTACAATCTTTGATTAAAAAAAACTGTGACGAGCTAGGTCACAAAGTGCTCCATGTACAATTTCATTCAACCCGATGCCTTCGCAATAAATAATTCTCTACCTCCACAACCTAAACATCCTAACAAGCTTCATCTTAAATCCTCTCAATTTGTGATCCTAGTGTTACCAGACCCTAACTCCTCAAAAGCAGTTGCTCAAGAGAAAGACTGATATGGGTTTATATAAACCAAAGGGACTCATATCCTACAGGCGATGTGGGACTAAGTGTGATGATACCTATCCAGACACTATTCCCAACACCCCTCTGGGACCCACGGGCGAACCATGGGGCCTAAGATCCTGGTCCCATAGAAATCACGAAACCTAGCTCGGATACCATGTTACCAGACCTTCACTCATCAAAAGCAGCTGCTCAAGAGAAGGACTGATATGGGCTTATATAAACCAGAGGGACTCATATCCCACAGGCGATGTGGGACTAAGTGTGATGATACCCATACGGGCACTATTCCCAACACCTCGTTATCATTATCAATGACTTTAAGATGTTTGAGGCAATGATGTACTTTTCCCTGTGGGGAAGTGTTGAAAGTATTTGGCAATGATAGCATAAGAGAATTTTATAAAACATGTTTATTTGAACAAGCCACGAGCTTGATTAGTTGACAAAGTTGGTGTAATAAATTTAATAAACAGCAATTCAAGCAGAAAAATCTATCCCATCATCTGAAAGAAATAATTATTTCTTTCAACAATATTTATTGGTAAAAACACTTCTCTTTAAATTTATTAAATCCATAGTATCTGTATAATATAATTTGGAAAGTTTAACACCTTGCTTACAGTAATGAATAAGTTTATATATTCAATAATCTCATGTCTATAGTTTAAAGAGACTAGTTGAAAGAAAGATTAGCTTTCATGATATTCTTAGGAAACATTAACTATTCTGAGATACAAAAAAAGAACATCCTCAAGCATCAAATATCACTAAGTATAATACAGTTTTGGAAATTTCAAAATCAATCATACTTACTATATTCTTTCTTTGCAATTTAATCAAATTCCAATTGATGGTACATTTTAGTCCATAGATACACACCTTTGTGAGAAGACTGTTTAATCCATTGTGTTTCTTTGGGTGGTCCACAAAAACGAGGCAAAACATCAGATAGTATAAATTCAACAGCAGCATCAACATCATTTCCATGTTCAATGGAAACAGCCTTCAAAATACGAAGATCAACCTACCAAAGAAGAAAATGAGAATTGGATGCCATCAAGAATGTATATCTAAAAAAAAAATAATAATAATAAAATAAATAAGCTGAAGCACATAAACTGGGGCAACATTTTTCAGGTCCCAGAGGGGTAGAAAAGGCTACATGGTTTGGCTCACAATCCCACATTTGACTTCAATTATAATGGAAGTTTGTTAGCAATCATAGAAAATATATTCATATTTACTTGTTCCACAATAACCAACAAGAACCAGTGTTGTACAAACCATGATCAAGCCAAGGCTCCATTCTAAAAGAGGAGAACACGTCTTATGACTTTAGCACACTCTTTCTTCAGCATTTTCAACATAAGACAAATTTGAGAGTTTACAGGAAAGCCAATATTACACAAATTATATACACAACCTGAACTTCACATTCAAGAAGTATTTTTTATAATACAGCGTGAATAATTGAACAATTTTGGTTGAGATGATCCAGAAACCCATAACAGGCCATCAGAAAAGAAAATAAAATAAAATAAAGAAAACGATTTCTAAATTTTTCCCATTAACAATAAAATGAACATGTTAATCAGGAGGTAGATCATGTTAAACAATATCCATGACGTTTTAATTCATAAATCTCCACAACAGATTGACAGTATCATTCCTTCGGATTTTTTTGTTTTTAATCACCTTCAATCAACAAAGAAAATTGAAATGAAAAAGGAAATAAACACAATAATATCGGATTTTTTGTTTTTAATTACCTTCAATCAACAAAGAAAATTGAAATGAAAAAGGAAATAAACACAATAATAAGGCATTAAAAAAAATGAACATTTACCCGTGGGAAGAGCTCCCGTAGCGAGATGAAAACATCCTCCGCTCCCATGCTTCCAGAAATTCACTATTCTAAAAAAACCAGGTAAAAACAACGCAAAATTAAGAGCATCCATCAAACCAATACAAAAACAAGAACAAATCGCTACCCAACAATGAAAAAAGAAATTAAAAAGAGAAAACCAACCCATAACCCTAATCTCAATCAAATCCACCAAAACAGGGACAGAAAAAGAAAACTAAACATCAAATCAAGCGCAAAAACGGAAACAAGAGAAGGATCGAAACATCAGAGAGTGCGATAGCACTTCCAATCGATGAGAAAACCCTAAGAGAGAGAAGAGAAACCTCGGAGGACGCCGCGTTGTTCACGATGATAACGCGCCCCGCTCGGCGGTGGAAAGAGCGTGAGATTCCTGAACGATTGAGGGACAGGCCACGAGAGAAAGAGAGGGGGGGTCGGTACCCGCGTCCAAGATCTGCGTTAAAATAGTGTCATTTTTCAGATTACCCCTGGAAAACTATGAGATTGATTTACTTGGATTGGGGAATAGGGCTAAAAAAGAAGAATGAGAAAGGGAACGAGGGGCTTCATTTCACTTGTGGCCACAAAAGTTTGTGACTTATATCGCTATGGCCACAAAAGTTTTTTTTGTAACCGTATGGCCATAAAAGTTTTCTCCGGGAGCAGCAGTGGCCACAGAAGCCTGTTTGGAGGCCATTTCCGGCGACTGGGCTGACATGGAGTTTGATGTGGCAGTCCAACTCATGATGTTTTTATATCTCATCCAAGTCAGCAGCCTAGTCATCAGCTTCCTTCTTTCCCCCTTCTCCTATGCCGAAGTTCATTTGAAGCCCTAGAATAGGGCATCACTCCGGCCACTTATCGCAGGCGCTTCCTCAGGCCTGAATGCCCTCCCTCATTTTCTCATACAACCCCCTCAAGCTACCGGCTTCCCAGAATGCAATTTATGTTAATGCTATAAGAGTGTGTAATTTAATTCAATTGAGTGCAGATAATGCTGAAATTTTAATATGTTCTTCATGTATGTATGAATGAGGTACTCAATTTTAATATGTTCTTCATGTATGAATGAGGTACTCAATTCATGTTATCTTTATATGAATGTCATGATATAATTTCTCATTGTAATTTAATTCAGTTGAATGTAGATAATTGTGGTTTGTGGGAGTGTACTTTTTAGTCTCTACTAGCACAAGCCTCTGCAGAATTTTAAAAAGAGAAAGTTTGGACAAGCACAAGCATCAGTTATATACAGAAATTTGAATAAGAAAATTCTGTACAACCACAATCTCAAGCATCAATTATCTGCAAAATTTTGGAAAGAAAATTATGCACAAGCACAAGATTATATACAGAAATTTGAAATAAAAAAGTTTGCAGAAACACAAGTATCGATTATCTGCAGAAATTTGAAAAAAAACCTCTTTGAAGTATAAGCATCAATTATCTCGCATCTGCGAGAATTTGTACATGTTGAAACACATTGAACCAAACAAAGTTGAACCATTATTTGCAAAAGTATATAGGCCGCAAAATTTTGGGAGGAAAAGTACACAATTCTTATGCACACTCTTATAGCATTAACATAAATTGCATTTCGGGAAGCCGGTAGCTTGAGGGGGTTGTATGAGAAAAGGAGGGAGGGCATTCGGGCATGAGGAAGCGCTGCGATAAGTGGCCGGAGTGATGCCCTATTCTAGGGCTTCAAATGAACTTCGGCATAGGAGAAGGGGGAAAGAAGGAAGCCGATGACTGGGGTTGCCGACTTGGATGAGATATAAAAACATCATGAGTTGGACTGCCACGTCATGAGTTGGATTGCCACATCAAACTCCATGTCGGCCCGGTCTGGGAAATGGCCTCCAAACAAGCTTCGTGGCCATTGTCGCTCCCGGAGAAAACTTTTATGGCCATACGGTTACAAAAAAAACTTTTGTGGCCATAGCGATATAAGTCACAAACTTTTGTGGCCACAAGTGAAATGAAGCCGAGAACGAGGATATAATAAGATATTTGGGTGAAAGAATAAGGTTTGCGTTTGGATGGGGGGTATCATTACCTCCCGATTCCCATGGTGGTATTTGGGTAGTTTTTGAACTTAGTAACACGGGGGATCACCATTGACCCCCAAGGGTAATCAGTCATTCTCACCAAATTGGGGGAATGACCCATTACCCCTAGGATTTTACTATATTGCCCTGTCAACATTACAACCTGTCAACATTACAAAAGATAACATAATATAATCGGTGAAATAATAGTTTGTGAAATATTAATAATATAAATATTTATATTTTCATTATTTTATAAATAATAATCATTTGAAATAAAATATCATTAATAAGTAATAATGAAATAAATATTTTCGTTTTCATTATGGAATAAGATTTAATTACTCCAAATAAATATAGTTTGTGATTAATTAAAAACTTATAAGTATATAATATTAACTTAATCTTTAATAGAAGTTAATGTTTAGTTAAACAATAATCAACAAAGAGCAGATAACTATTCACATTTTCATTATTTTATAAATTTTAATTATTTCAAATATATATTATTTGTAACTAATTATAAATTATAACTACGGAATTAAATTTATTTGAAGTTATTTTTTAATTAAACAATAATAACAAATAATAAAATGACTATTAATATTTATGTTTTTCATTATTATAAGAATAAATACTATTTCTTTATACAAGGGTAAAAGAGTAATATTAACATTTTTTTTTTACTTTCCCATTCCTAATGAATTACCCCTCCAACCAAACACTTTTTTCAATATCACCCCCTACCATTCCTTTCTCCTTAATCATTACTTCATTCCTCCTCATTCCATTTCCCAAAAATAAAAAAAATAGGAGAGAAAAATATAATAAAATTATAGTTATGTCCTCTTATATAAATATGATGAAATCGTATAACATAATAGTTTATATTTAATAATAAATAAATAACATGATTTATTATTAAATATTTGTAATATATTAAATTATTTATTTTAATTTATTATAATTATATATTTTAACTAATTAATATAACATGTTTATTATATTATTTTAACTGAATCTAGTTATAGCTAAGTTATATCTTTTAAATTGTAATTTTGATATCATTAACCAATTTAATAAAAAATATTTAAATTATTTACTAATTTCAAATTGTGAGAGGTCTAATAAGGCAACGGAAAAAAAAAAGTATAGACTTTTTCATGATTGAAAAGTATAAATGTCACTTTTATGTTAGGGAGAACAAATCTCTTCAATTTTGAAAGAAATATAAATCACCAAATACAATAATCTCGTTACCATGAAAGCATACTATTTATGTCTTTTTTTTGTTACCATTCCCAAGACATCATTCCATGATCCAAATGGGCCTAAGGGTGCGTTTGGATGGGGGTAATGGAATGAAGGGGAATGAAGTAATGATTAAGGGGGGAAAAGAATGGGTAGGGGGTGGTATTGAAAAATGTGTTTGGTTGGAGAGGTAATTCATTGGGAATGGGAAAAGTAAAAAGAAGAGTTATGTTAATATTACCCTTTTACCCTTGTATAAAGAAATAATATTTATTCTTATAATAATGAAAACATAAATATTAATAATCATTTTATTATTTGTTATTATTGTTTAATTAAAAAATAACTTCAAATAAATTTAATTCCGTAGTTATAATTTATAATTAGTTCCAAATAATATATATTTGAAATAATTAAAATTTATTAAACAATGAAAATGTGAATACATAATAAAATAATATATATTTGAAATAATTAAAATATATAAAATAATTTATATTTTCAATAAGTACTTATAATATTTTAATTAACAAATAATATTTACTCTATATACATAATAAAATAACAAAAAAATGTGAATACTTCTTTTGTTATTGACATGGGCAATATAGTAATATCCTAGGGGGTAATGGGCCATTCCGCCCAATTTGGGGGGAATGGCTGATTACCCTTGGGGGGTCAATGGTGACCCCCCCCAGGGTAATGGTTACCTAGTTTAAAAATTACCTAAACACCACCATGGGAATCAGGGGGTAATGGTTCCCCCCTTGACCCCATGCAAACGCAGCCTAATTGTTTTGGCTAAATATAGAAACAAATTTTATTTTAATAATTTTTTAAAATTACAAAAAGGTTTAATTTTAGGAGAAATGAAAAAACTTTAGTAATTGAATTATTAAATATGATAGTTGGAAAAAGAGAATAAAGGCAGGGCGGGGAGGATATCTATGAAATTCAGATTTACTCCCTGGCTTCACAAAAATAAAAAGTAATTGAAATTAAAATTTTAAGCACATTTGGTTTTTCTTCACATTTTGACCATTTCGGTCTAAATATTTTAAATTTATGATTTAATATGACCATGATTGAGAATAATGCATTTAAAAATATTGATAATCTTAAATTAGGGATGTGAATTGATCATCTCAGTTTTTCTTGATTTCTTATAATATTTCATTTTATAATATATTAAATTGAAAACAATTATTTTTCTTTACTTTTTGTTGCATTTCAGGCATCTTTAATGGTTAGACTATCTAAAAGTTTGATACTCGTTGTGAAGTCTTTTATTTTTGTCTGGCTTTTAATAGAGTCCACTGACCAAAAATAGATGGATCACAAATCATATTTTAATTATATTTTGATTTCTAGTGATCGTGGATTTATAACTTCTATTAAAAACAAGTGTGAGCGAGAAATAAAAGAACATATGAGAGAAATTAATTTTATTAATAACTACATGAATTCGATCAAGAATAAAAGGACTATGAAGTCTAACTTTCCTAACCCTACTTTTCTAATTCTCTTTTATCTTCATATAATTTGAGTGTTTTTGGGGGTCGCTTTCTTCTGATTCTTTAGTCGAAAATTATGCTCGGATATTTTATTTGACTTCGTTGACTTTGATCTTTTTTGAGTTTTGTTTTCTTTTAGTTTGCATGTTGGATATCACTTGTAGCATAAGTTGTGATCTTTCTATGTTCATGAATCACGAACTGGATTTCATCTGATTTACACTTTCGAAAACTCCAACGTTTCATGCTTTTGAAGCTTTTAAGTATTGGACTTGTAAAGCTCTTTGACTTCTTAACTTTTGATGTTTTAAAACTCATGAGCTCATTTGTCTACTCACTTAAACTTTTCAACCTTAATTCTCCTAGGCTTTTGAGCTTCGATTTATAGCCAAGTTATGAGCACTCATATGACTGCTTCGATTTGTTTGTTTTTAGAAATTTTTGTAGATCTCAAATTGTGTTCTTTATTTATAAATCACAAACTTGGTTTTCTTCGGTTTTGATAACTAAAGGCTTTGGCTCCTTAGGCTTGTAAAACTTTATTTTAATTATATGAAAAGCTTTTCTCTATCATTGTCCTTCCATTATAATAAATGAGGGTTTTTTTAATTATTTTTAGAGAATTCTTTTGCATTTTTTTTTTCATTTTTTTGAGGAAAGATCTCCACATGAGCTGGTGGTTATTATGAACTATTTCCATTCACTCAGAAGAGTTTTAAGAGGCAATAGAGAGGGTTTGTGATATTCAAATGTGTCACAAGAAGAACAGACTACCACATGTTTTGAACTATACAAGAGGTTTTGTGGTCTTCAAATGAGTTTTTCACTCACTTAAGAGAGTTTTAAGAGGTAGCGGGAGTGGCTTTTATAAAGTGAATAGCTTACCACGTGTTTTATACTCTATAAAAGGTTTTGCGGTATTCAAATGTGTTTTCTACTCACTCAAACGAGTCTTAGATTTTGTTTAGATGAGGGTATATGGAGGTTTCATAAAGTAAGGTAAAGTAAGTGAATGTGAAAAGAATTTTTAAATACTACATTGTTTGGGACAGAAGAAAAGTAGATGGAGGTTTTTAAACCTTTTTATGTTTGGTTTGAGGGTAATGGGAGGCAAAGTTACATATTAATATTACAAAATTGCCCCTCAGATTGTTAGACATAAAAAGTGTGCATACACATAACCTCATTCATTCTCTACATAAAATATTTATATAAATGTTCTCCTTGTTTAATATAAAATTTTATTTTAAGTAATGAAATTAATTAATTAATTAATTGATTAATACTACCATATAATTGGATAATTTCAACTGTAGATAATAAATACTTAATATTTTTTTAAAACAAATGAAATAACCTGATTAATATACAAATCCACATTGTATAAAAAAAATTAACATTGTTCTAACATCACACAGATTAACTCAAATGTGCTATTATCAATTAAAACCAACATTATTTTACAAAACATAAGGCAACTTAGTAGATTTTAACATCTGCATCAGTTTTACAAATTATAAGATAACTTAGTAGATTTCAACACATGTTCTAGTTTTATAGAATGTAAAATAACTTAATAGTTTTCAGCATCTACACAGATTAATTCCAACTTTTGAGCACATGCACTTGTTTTTGGTGTATATGAAGGTAACATTTTGATGTCTTTCCTGCATTAAAAAGCCATAATAACAATACATGAAAAAAAACCCTACTAAATAATATAAAAAACTAATATGAATGGATAACAAATGATAAAGATTATTTACAAATCAAGATTATTTACCTTCAGAATTTTCAAACAATTGATGCGAATAATTCAAAAAGAAAGGGATGCAATGAAGAAAGTAATAGCACCACACTGTCCTAGATTAATGAAGAAGCTTGAGAAATTCAAACAGTTGAGTTGGTTCTACAACACTACTTGGTCAGGTGGGAATAAGTACCATGTTGTAGTGTGCGATGGTCAATTTGTGGTTGACAAGAAAGAGTGCAGCTGCCCTTGTAGGAGATGGCAATTGAGTGGGGTGCCATGTAGTCATGGGATATCGATGTTGTATTAAAACAAAGAGAAGCCTGAAAATTACCTAGGTGCATGTCACAAGGTCAACACCTTTATGGAAATATGTAGGCACATATTAAATCCAACACATGACAGAGATTCATAGCCTAAGAGTGACGATAGGCCTATTATTCCACCCGATCCAATAAACAAAAAAAAGGGAAGGAAAACTTTGCATAGGAGAAAGGAAGCTAACAAAAAAATGTACTTCACTAATGGAGAAGTTAGTAAAAAAAGGGTGAAAATGACCTGCAGCATATGTGGTGTATGCATTTTTGACCATCATGTTAAGTATTTACATATAACACTAATTGAGGAGGAGTTTATTTTATGCATTGTGCAATGGCAAGGCTGATACTTCAAGAGCATGGAATGAAAATAAAAAAGCTACTATAGGCACACAACCACCACATGATCATATGGTACAGGTGAGGATTGCAACACAACACTTTGGATTTCATTGGTCGTTCTATCTTATGTTGCCTTTTTTCTTGTTTCTCATACAATATATTTGTAGAGCCTGACGGAACATTCCCACATCAATGAATTCTGGCGGGAGAAGGGCTAGATTAAATGCTCTGGCTGATATTACAGATAGTTATTGTGAAGTAAGTACAACTTCAGAGCATCATGAGTCCTAGGTGAGCGTATAGCAACTACCTTTATTATATTCCTCCCATATCTTCAAATATTTGTTCAGGACAAAAGGGTGGAACAAGTGTTACCCATCAGAGATTTAATTTTTCTATGCATGACTGTAGTTAGTTTCAAGTCCTTTGGAAACACTCCATAAAGCAACAAATTCAATGGAAAATCAAGTAATGAGGCAATAATCTCAAGCAGGATAGGTTATCTGCTATAGGTTATTTCTCCCTCAAGTTATTTTTGGTAACCAATGAAACAAGGCATTAATTCTTCATGTGTATTGAATATGTTTATTTGTTTTTCTTCAATGTAGCTGGATACAATTCTTATTACAGGTGGCCATGTAGAATTACCTTCGAGAGGTACTCAATTCAGGTTTCCAAAGCTGGGTACAAGGACAGGGGTTGGGGGGATCAATGAGAAATGATGAGGAAACAACAACTGATGAGGGACTTCACTTAGAGGATCCTTAGTAATAGGTTATTGTTGATGGTGGCTAAGTATTTTACTTGTTGGTTGTTCATGTTTGTTGATTTGTTTTCTATTTTTTACTTAGGTGGGTGCAATTTCATTTGAAACACTCCATATAGAGCACTCTTATTAAAAAACTCAATTGATGACATAAGAAATAAATACAAGAGGGGCTAAAAAAACAAAGCTAGGGCCTACAGAAGAAGATGCAGTAGCATAGGTGCCATAGTTTGAAATAATAGTCAGTAAATCTTCTAATTCTATTGCAAGTGGTCCTACACTATGATCTCAAGAGAAGCACAATGATGTTAAAGATAAAAGCAGAGTAGTAGTTGCTGACAAGAGAAGGAAAGTATGGCTACCACTAGAAGTTTGAACATCTGCATGTGCACCAGATACATAGAAGATTGCACATTGATGGAATTGCAAATGAACTTTTATGTGCATGTGCTTTGCATATGGGTTTTGGTTTTTTGGAATTTTTTTACATATTTGCAGCATTTTTGTAAATATGCACATTCAGTGTTGGTTCTGTAGTGTTTTTGTAAATTTGTAGAGTCAGTGTCGGTTTTGCAATATTTTTATAAATCTGCAGAGTCAGTGTTGGTTCTGTAGTGTTTTTCAAAAACTTGCAAATTCAATTATGCAACATCATGGAGTCTTATTAATGACTTTATCTTAAAATAATGACAATATTTCAGTGCAACAAAATGGGTTCTTTCTTTCAAGATTAATACTCGATTTCAATGTCAAGCCTCATTGTTTTTGGAACTTCTAAAAATTTAAGAGTTTAATTTTTTTTTTATAAATCTTTAGATTCAACTCAAGCAGATGCACCTCCCTCTATTATTTGTTAATATGGTTTGCATGTAATTCTATTATTTCATTCTCGTTGATTAAATGGTTCATTTATTCTAGAATAAACCTTCAAAACTTAAAAGATTCATTCAATCGCAACCACAATTCGTAATACATTCGATCAAAGAGGCTTGAACACACGAAATAGACACTGACCATACATATACACCGAGATAATTGATAGCAAATATATATCTCAATGTAAAACCACAAAAATGAACTCAAACCAAACCCTAAATGTGATTTCCAGCAAACAAATCACATATAATTGGTTCATCCACTAAAAAAATGAACTAGGGCTACACAACTGTTCATTACTGCCATCTTCACAACTGAACCCTAACTACTTCTAACTCGCCTGTGACCATGGCATTCTCCATTCTTGATGGTGACTGCGGCATACTCCATCCTTAATCTCCTTCTTGCTTGGAATTGAGGAGGCAAACTCAATCCAATGCCCTTCTCCCTCATTATTTCCATCTCTCTCTTAATTATAGAATTGAAGAATTTCATGGGGAGAGGAGTGGGGTCTCCTGCTCATGTGTGTTTGCGATGACGTGACACAGATCAGGTGATGTGTCCCACCTCAAAAATTCTATTTGTATCAAGATTCAAAAATCCACATACCTTGCTACTTTGAGAATAACCTACAAAAATACACTTGGTAGCTTTACTACCTAATTTAGGCCTTTTGTTAGATGCATCTAGAACAAAGAAATGCACCCAAAAACTCTAAAATAATTTATATTATGCTTTCTTCCAAACACCAAATCATATGGTGATTTCTTATATCACATTGTATATCTGATAATAAGGGGTTGTTTGGCTAGCAATAAGTAGATGTAAATGTGTGTAAAATAAATGATTTATATGTGAAAGTGTATTTGATTTGCTTAAAATGTCATTTACATGTAAAATCAATTACAATATGGGAGCTTCTGCTGCATTTCAACTTACAACAAATTTGGTTCTAAGTCAAAATGCAGTAAAACCAAATGGTTACACTCACCACCATCCAACAAATGAAGCTTCTTTCATAATAGCCATTTGAAAAGCCTTGTGCCTTTTCCATCATCCAACAAATTTTTGGTGAGAAACAATGTCACTCTTGACCCCACTATCTTCTCCAGTGAGGTGATCTACACCTCGACCCCATTATCTTCTCCAGTGAGGCTATATACCACCCTATTATTTTTTGTGAAGAGGTTTGCTTGTCGACTTCACCATCTTCCATCTAAAAGATCTGTGACAACCTTAGATCTACTATATTTTCAGTGAGTAGATGCCTTACTATCTTTTTTTCACTACTCACTTTAAATTTTTGTTCTTTATCTTTAGACTTCATACTTTTTAGATTTGAAGGAGTTTGTATGGCAATTGTTGATTCAATTTCTAACATCTTGTATATCTGTCGAATCAATTTCTAAGATGCACTGTTGATTCAATTTTTGTGGCTATATTTGTATTTTGAGATTTTTATCACATCATTACTGTGTCTGTGTATATGTGTATGCAAATTTTGAGTAGATGAGAATTTATTGCCCATATTGTTGTTTATTTTTTTACGTACACAGACACAGTTTGAATGCATGTGCATTCAAACTGATGTAAGATTGCCCATTTGATATATGAGATAAAATTTGTTTAGATGAGAATTTATCTATACCCTATGACTGCAATATATAAAGAACTTATTGTTGTTTCTCAATCATCATTGTGAAATGGTTATTCAATAGATACAATGGGATAGTCTGACAATAAAAAAATTATTATCAATGCGCTATTCCTTTTGAAAAAAAAACTAAATTGAAAAGCCAGTGGTTGCCACATTCATCATCTCGTACCTCAAATTAGTAAAGAAGGCAAGGCATTTTAGGTCATGAAGTCCATGGGTGTGAACATTTGCACTAGCATCTTAATTGGCTTTCGGACATTTTATTTTTATATTCAGTTATATGATGTTGATGATGATTTGTTCAATCAGTAACATTTCCATACTTTAGTTCAAAGTCCATCATGTTTGAAATAAGACCTTCATATGGTCTAGGAGATTATTTCTTTAATGATAGTATTTTACATAATTATGTTTTACAAAGAGGCAATGACATCTGTATACCAGTTCAACGAGAGCCTCTGAGTTCTGAGAGCCTTTGAGAATATGAGAATTTTTCTTGTTTCCCTCTTGCCATGGCAAGTGGGAGACCCCCCTTTAAGCCTTCCCCGAATTCCAACCCCCGATTCTACCTTCTTCCTCCCGCTCTAGGGTGAATGTTGTCAGTTCTTCAAGAAGGCAAGTTGAGGATTCCCCCATTGTTGAAGGAGAAGCCCTAGAGAAATTTAAATCCTCTATATTTGATCTTATTAGGATGGAAGATGACGTTCATATGAGGGCTGAACTACACTTTGCTAATGCCGTGTGCGGAAAATTTCTAGGTCAAGCTCCTCCATTAGAAGTTGTCAAGACGACTCTACTGAACAAGTGGAGAGAATGGGGATAAATAAAGATTTTTTATCTCCCCAATGGCTATTTTGTTATTAGATGTCCTGACGAGAATGCTTTGCAAAATATTTTATTCGAAGGTCCGTGGACGATTAATACACCAGTGTTGCAGCTTACCCCATGGCGGCCATTTTTTCAACGAACTGCGGAGAAACTTTTGACAACGGCTGTATGGGTCCAACTGCATTGTTTGCCTCTGGAGCTGTGGAAAGCAGAAGCACTCAAATACATAGTGGGACATTTTGGTAAGCTTTTAAAAATTAATGAACAAACCCGCTTTTCTCGTATCGGCGTTGAGCTTGATCTTTCACAGCCCTTAAAGAGAGGCTTTGGGTTGGCAATGAAGGGAGAAAAGTATTTGTTCTAATCCAATATGAAAGGTTGCTTACTTTTTGTTACTCTTGTGGTATGATAGGCCATGGCTAAGCTAATTATGTATAGATGAGAGCTTCTCCACCTTCTGGGTGTAAGGAGGCGGGAGTTTCCAATTTAGTTTCAATAACATCCCGGGGATTGAATTAGGGTGACAAAGAAGTAGAGTTTGATCCACATATTTCTACGAGAGAAGAGGGGTTTCTCTCGGTTCGGATCAAGAGCAAGATATTGATTTTGATTATGGAGCCTGGATGGTAGTTGCCCGTAAACGTCGAGGTAGGGGGCGCGGTGGTGCCGCGAGTTGGATCCCGAGACGGCGCATGTGTCTTCTTAGCAGACGGCGGGCAAAGCTGATGGCTTCGATGCTGGCCACGTGGATCACCTTAACGGCCATCTTTTAGCATATCCTAGGGCTACTTCACGTGGGGGGAGAAGTGGAAGCAATTATCGAGGGAGAGGGGGCTTTAAGGACCCTTCTTTTCGTCTTTTGGGTATGGGGTATCCTGATGAGTTGGATCCCAACGTTCTTCCAGGAGATACAACTATTTCACTTCCTAGGGCGAGGGATGGGGGGGAGTTGGACGATCCATCTTATAGGCTGGAAAGAGGGTAACAGAACTTAGAGTCGGTTGCCAGTCCCTTGAGACTCTAAGTTATGTTCCCCTCTATTTTCAATGATCATGAGCAAATGGTGAACTTTCTTAGCCAGGATAGAGGCAAAACTCCAGTAGTTGTTGGTGAGTCTTCTGTATTTCATATTGGTAGCTCTCGGTTATTAGTGTCTCAATCCAAAGGCAAAGAAAAAATCGTTGAAGAAATTATAATGCAACATAACTCCATTGCAGAAAAAGTGGCTTTAGCCCTGAGGAATTCCTCAATAGAGCCTGCTAGTGAAGATCCCTCGATGAACCTCGACTCCGGGCAAGAATTTGAAGATGAATACTTAGATGATCTTCCAAATTTTATGACTCTTGATCAGGGCTATGGGGGTCCTCGGAAAGATCACCTATCTCGCAAAGCGGCCACTGAGAAAGATGGCTCTTACAAAAAAGGAAGATTCAATTTATCGTCCATCTAAATCGGTAACAGTTTTCCTGTGTTTCCCTTCTGTGGTTTTGTTTAATTTAAGTTTGTTGACCTTTTTATCTTTCATTAATTTTGATGATTACTCCTCTTTTTTGTTGGAATTGTAGGGGGGTTTCTAATTGGAATATCTTCAATCGTGTCAAGGATTTAATCAGAGTTCATAAACTTGTTCTTTTTTGCCTAGTAGAAACTCGTGCTGATTCTATAAGGGTTCATAGATTTTGCTCCAAGATGGGTCATGCTTGGAGTTGGGGTGCTATTCCGGCAGCGAGGTTTCTCTAGTGGCATCCTTGTTTTTTTGGCTCGGAATTGTGGGTCTAGTCACTCTTTTGGCTCATTTGTCCGAGCCCTACACCTAGTAATATCCTCTAAGTCTCCCGAGTGTTGGGTTCTTGCTTGTTGTTTACAATAGTCAATTAATCCAAGCTCAGAAGAGACTTTGGAAAGTGTTATCTGCTCTCTCTCTTCTTAATTTGCCTTGGCTTATTGATGGTGATTTTAATGCCATTAGAAATGATCATGAACATAGAGGTGGCACTTTTAGTTCTTATGATTGAAAAGCATTTTTTTTTAATAATTTCATTAATGCAAATGCTCTTTTAGATATTGATTATGTCGGCTTGGCCTATACCTGGTGTAATAATCAATCGGCATAGCTTGTAGATGGGCCAGACTTGATCGTTACTTGGCCAACATTAATTTGATCTTTTTGTTTCGCTCTTTAGTGGGTTCCCCGCAAGTGCACAGGGTCGTCAAGTAATAAACCACTCGTGCATGCACGAGTGGGTCGTATTCCCAAGGGCCCGAGAATCTATCCTTACTTCCTTCTCGCAATGTTGTCTGGCCGATCAAACTCGAGAGTAAAGGATGAAAATGCAAATAATTGAAACAAAAGCAGTTCAAAGTGCTAAATAACCGGGACGATAAACGGGAGAAATCATGGTGAGAAAGCGGTCACGGCCGAGGATCCCCTCAAGGGCTACTAAAGTGTACGGGATGTTGAACTAACATGCAAGTGGTTAGTTGGACTGAGAAAACCCTAGATTAGGTCAACCCGATGGTCACGGCAATTGACCCCTAATCCGGTACGAGTATTGGATACGGAATCAATCCCGTCCAAATCCTCCTACGATTGCAAAGGACAAGGTGGTTTTCTCAAGTTAAGGTAGAAATACAAGAGAGTACTTAACCCTAGAATTGGAGGGGTACAAATATCCGGTGATCACGGGGTATTTATATGTATTTCCCTTCCAAGTTTGGTGAGTCTAACACTAGGGCAATGGTCATGCAACATAGTATTGCCTAGGTAAAGATACACAGATTTCTCATGCATATCCTAACATTCAAGAACACCAAATAAGGATCACAAACAAGCCAACAAGCATTAATTAAAACAAAGCATCCTAAAATACACAAGTTCACCCCCAAGGTTCACCTACATCCGGGGATCTTGGGGTTTAGTTGTTCATAATCTCAAAATACACAATCAAAAACATGAAAGCAACTAAATAAGGCATGATTAACTCCCTCAAAGATGGAAATAGAGTTCCGAAGACGCCACTCAAGAGGTGGCTTCTCTTGTCTTCAACCTTCCTCCAACAAGCCCTAGAAGTAGATCTTGCTCAAAAACGCACTCTCCTCGCCGATCTCGCCGTGAAAACGCCCTCCAAGCCTTCCTCCAAGGCGGATTTGAAGATGGTGGTGTGGAGCTTCAAAGAGAAGGCCAAAAGTTCCTCAAAGATAACCTTCAAAACCCTTAAAAAGGGTGACATCGCGACGCCATACAAGCTACCTTGCGGGCACAAGGTTGCCCGCAAGGCTCCCAGAAACTTTCCCAGATTTTTCATCTCAGGTGGTACAGTACCCCTGCTACAGTAACCCTGCTACAATGATGAAGCCCAAAAACACCGTATTTGGTGTTGATTTCTTCATAATTACGTCATTGAGCTCATTTTGGCTTATTCAGGGCCTGTAACACAAATAAAACCAATTTAAGCACAAAAATAGGCGTCGGCTTAACAAAAAGATAACAAAATAATACTCACAAATACGAATAAAATACATATATTTAGACGTTTATCACTCTCTTACTGCATCTCATTTATCTCGTATCCCTTCAGATCATTCGCAAATTCTTATGACAATCGGGCATTCTTACAACTCTAAGAGCAAGGTTTTTAGATTTGACAACTTCTGGTAAGAATATCCTCATTGCCTTCATATAATAGGTACAACTCTAAATTGTTTTCCAAAATCCTCTCCACTACACCATTTTCTCATTTGTTAGCGCTCTTTAGGAAATTTCTTATCAACTGGAGGGTTAAGCTGAATTCTCTAGATAAGGTTATTGAGGATACTACATTGATATTACAGGAATTAGAGGCTCAGTCTCTAATCAATCCAGTTAATCCCAATATTTTCTCTAGCATTAGAAGCCTTCATAATAGATATCATGCTCTGCTTAGGTAAATTGCTTCATAATAGATATCCCAATATTTTCTTCCCTACTTGGTTTAATCAATCTCTCTTTGGCTAAAAGAATTAGTTGCTTTCTTTCTTTCTTTCTTTCTTTCAAAATGGGTCAGTTTCCTTTCATTTACTTAGGTATTTCTATCACTCCGAGTAAACTCCCTATCAGATATTTTACCTCTTTAATTACTAAAGCTTCTCAGAGGACAGCTTTCTGGAAAACTCAACATATATCCCAGGCTGGGAAGATCATTCTCATCAATTCTTCTCTTATAACTCTTCCTAGCTATCATTTGGCTGCTTATCCTATTCCAGATTCTGTCCTAGATTCTATTTCTAAAATGGCAAGGAACTATTTTTGGTTAAAGGAAGGCAATAGTAGTGGCATTCCCTTGGTGGCTTGGAATACAATTACACCTAGCAAATCTGAGGGGGGCCTTGGTATAAGAAATCTTTGGTTTGTTAAGCTTTCTTTGATGACTAAGAATGCACTGGCTTATCTTAACAATCAAGAAGGACTTTAGATTTCTTTGCTCAATTTAAAGTATGGCAAGTTTTCTCCATGGATTGAAAATATTCCCCCTAAGTGTTCTTGGTTTTATCGTTTACTTTGCAAAACTATTTTCGAAATTAAAACTAATATTGGTCTGCAAGTCTTAAATCCCAACCTTATTTCTGTCTCTATGGATCCTTGGTGTTATGATATGCCTTTTAACCTGAAGCGGACGGTTTTAAATATGAATGCTGACTAGAAGAATATTGATCTTGTTGATTTTATTTTAAACTCTTCCGGGAATCTTAATGCTCTGAAACTTTTATTGGGTGATCATGATCACATTTTAGATACTATTTTAAATAAAAAGTTGAATGTTGTTGATGGTAATGTTTGGAGTTGGTCTCCTGATGCAAATTCTTGTAAACTTGCTTCTTCTGTATACACTTATTATAATAGCAAGGGTATGAGCTCTATATGGAATGGTTGAAGGGATCTCTGGGTTTTGGCAATTCAAAATTTAGATAATGATTGGAATCGAGTGGATTTGATTTACAATATTAAGAGTTTACTTCAGGATGTTTCAAATCCCCTAGTGATTTCTATTTCTAGGGACTGGAATGTAATTGCTGATCTTCTTGCTTCTAAAGGAAAATTAGTTCCTATTTTATCTTTATTTCATCCCGGTTTAGTCAAGTCTAATTGGCTAATGAGAGCCATCAAAAGACAGGTCTTTCCTTTCATTAGTTTTGTTGTTTATTTATTGCTTTTTCCGGTTGTGGCTTTGTAGCCCTTTAGGCCTTGAGTGTAGTTTGTTATTCTATTCTTTTCAATAAAGTTGTAGTCCTTGTGGCTTTTTTTTTTAAAAAAAAAAAAAAAAAATAGTTGTACTTAAAAATAGCATACCTAAGTGAAAATTTTACAAATGTTTTCAAGGCTACCAGTTCGTAGTCGCGTGGTTTTAATTTGTTAAAGAGATAAGCCTCAAACAAGGGGACAATGTGAAATGTGGAAAAGATAAAAAGCTCCCAGTCTCACCCATTGATGGCAGTTAAAAGTAAGCAAATATTTTTTTTGCTTACGTACACGTGGCTGCCTGTGGGGCCTTGTGCACATGTGCGCACAAGGACCACCACAGTTTATGCTCACAACTCTCAGATGTCCACCCACTGTATATTCAAACTTTCGACACTTGTCAAGTGTCCTCACAGGGGACCCGAATGCCAATTGATTTGAAGACCATCGATAATAGTAAGCAAACTTTGAACATAAACCTATTAGAGAAGCAATAAGGCATGAGAAATTTGTTAATGAATAAAAATTAATGTTGCATCTGGCACTTACTTCATTGATGTAAATACAATCTCTATTATAGTATCACCATTTCATTGAATCCTTCCTATGTAATAGCTAGTTTTACATAACACATTCAAATAAATCCAAAAACTTTTATAAATTAGTAAATGAAAAATTTACAAGTCATGTAATTTTACGAGGATGAGAATCATAAAATTGTACTTCATAAGAATATCATAAAAATGGCAATAACTAAGTATAAGAAAACCTAATTGAACCTAAAACAATAAATTCAATGGCTTGATCCAATGATACTAAATTGTTAGGTAAAACATAAAGATACTAAATATTTCTAAAATATGGATTTCTAAAAATAAGCTAAGTTTCTAAATCACATCTAAAAGTAAATGATACCATCATTAACGTTAGCAATTCATAAACCTCCATGTCTTGCTGTTAGGGAAGAAACAATTGTAGTTATCTTTTCTGAACTAAGATGGATAATCAAATTTAAATAAATAAATTTACACACCAGTCTTCATTTCTTTTTGGTACAAAGGTTGGTGGGCTTTCTAAAAGCAACTTCAAGTTTGAAGCATTGATTTTGATTTAAGTAGAACTAAGAAATTAAATAATTCACCAGAAGTGAATAAAAAACTTGGTAATTAATTTGAAAAAAAAACATTATCAGAAACAATAATCATATTTTTTAAAATAACTTTTTAATTTTTCTCTTAAGTGAGGACTTTAATGTTCCTATCGTTGACGAATCAAGATTCCACTTTGCATTACTGGTGCTCTTTATAGAATCAGATTCATAGCATCGGAATTTTAATATTCCACAAATTTGAAATTATAAAAATTAATTAATCTTGTATTTCTTAGTACAAAACTAAAGTAAAAATAGTTGTTTTAATTCTATAATACAAAAAAAAAAAAGAAAAATTCAACCAATAAGCACCACTCACACTACCAGATAACTGCACTAATGTAACAATTTCCTTATAGCTGTTATAAAATCTCTACAATAAATTATCTATGACAATGGTTTTGCAGTGATTTGTACAAGTACGGCATATGTTGAACTAATTAATGCAGCAGTTTAAAACTGTTGCATTTTCATTGTAAGTCATTAATTCTCAATAACCACAATATATTCATCTTTTTATTGTAGCTGTTTTGATGGGTCACTACATATTATCTGTCCTTGCAACGACTAATAACCATTGATATGTTTTTAACTTTGCATATTAAGATAAAGTCAAACAATTTTATTGTATGCAGGGGCTGCTAAACTGCTACATTAGGTCTTATGCACCAACTTCAAGACCTTTTGTACCAATTCTCAACCCTTACAAATGAGCTTTTATGATTTTCACCGTAGTTAAAAAAATTAACAATAATCATCATAACCATATTTTGTTGCAAACCGATGACAATTCCAACTAATTCAATGGATTTTGCTAAGATTTTATAACAAAAATGTGATTAATTAGATGATTAGGATCGTGATTTTAACAACATTTAAAATTCTCATTTTATTTATAAAGAATTTGTATATATATATTTTTTTAATTTAGGTTGTTTGAAGGTATTTTAATGTTCAAATAAAATGTGACACCTTTAGTATAAAAAATAAAAAATAAAAAAATTTATGTAAGAGTTGGAGACTTGTCTGGCAAAAATGGAGCTTCATAAGCAATATAACATATAAGGTTTTTCACATATATTTAGCTAATATATAAACGTATTTTAAGTAACAATTATTTTTCAAAAAATATAAAAATTAAAAAAAAAACTATTTATCTGATATATATAAAATTTTAGTCACATAAATAGTTATATCAACAATATGTTTTTAAAAAGTATTATAATTATTTATAAATTTAAATCATTTATTATTTTTCTAGATCATTTTATACAAAATATATTTTTTTGTAAAACATAAATTTAGAAACAGACTAAGAATGAATACTATTTTCTTTCTAATTTTGAAAAAAAAATGGTATTCTGTTTCTAATCCATTTCTAGTTTATAAATAAATTTTCAAGTTGGTTTAAATTAGATTGTATTTAGCATAGCACAACTTCATTTTCTAAATTTAACTGTTTTGAATCCAGCAAATATGAGCCATTTTTGCCTTTGCTTTTGCCCTTTTTTGACTGATGGAACTCAATTTTAATGGCACCTATATCAGGACTTATATATTAGGACCACTTACTTTGGTTTCTGTTTTCTTTGAAGACCTTAGAGGAGGATTGTTTGCTTACCATTTTAGATCTTCTTTTACAATGTTTTTAAAACCGGACCGAAGAGCGAACCGGTCTCATATTTGGGTCACGGGTCAGTCGGTCCGATCGGATGACCCATTTCGGTCGGACCGGATGACGTCATATATATATATATATATGTAACATACATGAACAATAGCATTGGTTGAACTTTTGGTTTCCTGTTTCAATATAAACATAACAAAACATAACAACAACATAATAAGAAAGCATATGAAAAAATATATATTCTAATAAATGTTTTAAGAAGAAGAGAAAGGGTTCAAAGGTGATCAAATTAGCAATGGAAGTGCACCAATAACTCTGAACAATGTTGTTCAAACAATGTTGTTCATGTCCATCATAACATGGAGTCCTTTGTGCTTGGGAGGACTAGAACATTATTAGAAGACATTAAGTATGAAAAACCTATAGAAGAAGTATTTGTTGCTGATACTGGTAAAAACTTTGGAGATGACCCATGTTGGACCCAATTTAAGATCTATTTATTAAAATAAATTTAACAGGTTCATATTATGAGAAAATTTAACAAGCTTCTTTTTCACTTCAATATTGTATCTCAACTATTATCAGAGATTCAGATATCAAAATCACAAATATCTTCCACTTCTCAAATAACACAAAAATTAGTTAAAAAAAAAAAGAAAAAGAAAAAACAATATAGCTTGCATAGTTGCACTCAAGTGGAAAACAAAGAAAAATGAAAAGATGAAAAACTCAAAAACCTGGATGCGAGAAGGTCCCAAGTCTCCAACTCCAACAAAATCAAGAAAACCAAAGAATAGATGAGAGGATCCGCTGGACAATTCTTGGCGAGTCTTCTCTGGAGCTCCCGTTCCTCTCAGTGTTTCATAACAGTTCCTCCCTCCCCTTGCCATGGCAAGTGGGGGGAAACCTCCCACTAATACTCAACCTCAAACTCCGGCTCGCTCCTGGGCTCAGGTAGCGTCGAACCTTGCCAAAACTATTGAAAATTCACCCCTTTACAACCCTCATCTTCTTTCCAAACTAAAAGAGTCCACGTCCCAGTTTGTTCGCCTGGATGAAGACACCATGTCGCGCGCCCGTATGAGATTCCAGCATGCCCTCTACGGCAAACTCTTCGGAAAACCCCCCTTTTTGAGCAAGTTAAAATGTCTTTGTTGGAGAAATGGTCTGGCTTTGGCGATATACACATCTCCGACCTCCCTAACGGTTACTTACTAATCCGATGTGCTTCCAACTCTATCGTGCAGCAGCTTCTTACTGAAGGTCCCTGGTCCATCAATGGAGTAATACTGCAACTTTCACCATGGAAACCGTTCTTCGAGCCGACGTCGGCGAAGCTATCCACGGCGGCCATCTGGGTCCAACTTCATAATCTACCAGTTGAGTTCTGGGAAGGTGAGTCTTTGGAGAATATCACGGCACATTTGGGACGTATTCTCAAAATAGATGATCTCACTCTGTCGTTGACTCGAACTAAGTTCGCCCGTATCTGTATTGAGATTGATCTTTCTCAACCACTTGCTAAAGGGTTCTGGCTTGGTGATGAACATCAAAGGATATTCGTCGTTATCTTGTATGAAAGGCTTCCCACTTTCTGTTACAATTGTGGTCTCGTTGGACATGGATCCAACGCATGTACCCGTCCGAAGGTATCCAGAACTGTTCATGCCTCTCCGCCCTCCGGTGCTCACCGAGAGCAGGTGGTCAGAAAGAATCAGACTATGGATACCGGAGATGGATTCATGGAGGAGGATCAGAACCCGACTGACCCACAATTGCAGAAATCGACACCGTCAGAGACACCGGATCATGACTTTGGTTCTTTCATGCTTGTCCCCCGCCGGCGAGGTCGCGGCGGAGGTCGCGGGTCTGGCAATCGTGCCAGCTCCGTGACTGCTGACGTGGCAGCCGTGGGACCCAACAAGCTTGACAGGTCAAATGCGATTTCTCAGTCGACACGTGGCGAACCGTCCCGTAGAGGCCGCGGAGGTCATCATGTCTCTTGGAACTCTCACGCCGAATCCATTAATGGAGAGTTGAGTCCCAATAGCACAACTCACAAGGCGATGAATCCAACCGTTGAACAGTCGTTCCTATCTAATCCGAGCAATCTGGCAAAATCCAACGGTCAGATAGAAAGCGTAGCCCATACGCAAGCTCGTGACCTGACATCACTTGCTCTCGTCCCTGTTCGTTCTAAGGAAAAAGGAAAAGCGCCCATTTCCCACCGGACGATGTCGCCTCCACCAACGCTCCGTCGCTCCCACAGCCCCCAGGGAAGTTCGAAGGATCATGATAAGGCGAGTTCACATCAGATAGTGGTGGACTTGTCTCTCGTTGCTCGCAAACAGTGCCATCTGAGGCGAAGGAGGCTTCGGGTGAGTCTGATGATTCCACGTATATTGATAGTGGCAATGAAATGGAAGTATTTGAAGAACCAGATGATTCGATGACTCTGGACCAGTACCAAGAGGAAGCATGTAGAGAGACTCTCGTTCGTAAAAGTTCCCACCTTATTGCCTCTTCTTCCAAAAAAGGAAGAACTGAGAAGCGCGCGAACTGACGTTTTCGTTGTTCTTAGACGTTTCAATCCCTTCGTTCCTCTCTCTCAGGAAGTCTCTTTCATTTTTTTCCTCTCAATTATATTTTCCATGAACACACTTAATATTCTCTGTTGGAATTGCAGGGGCATCTCGACGCGAGATACCTCTGATCGACTTTTCAACCTTATCAAGAGGTATAAACCGGTTCTCATTTGCATAGTGGAAACAAGAGCCAACGATGATCGCTTGAATAAAGCTTGTGCAAGACTCCCAAAATCTTGGAAATGGGCAGCAATTTTGGCTGAGGGTTACTCTGGAGGTATCTTTGTTGCTTGGAATCCTGTTATCGGCCAGGTTTCACCTCTCTCTCGTATCTCGTAGGGCTTTACATCTCATTATTACCAACGATCTCTCTAAAACTTGGATTATTTCGATTGTTTATAACTCCTCTCGGATTTTCTCTCAGAGATTTCTTTGGAAAGAACTTTCTAATATTTCCTCTTTTCAACTGCCTTGGCTTATCGCGGGAGATTTTAATTCCATTGTCTCTCGCAATGAGTGTCAGGGTGGTTCTTTTGCGTATTATGATCGTAAAGCTCAAAGTTTCCGAACTTTTATCGAGGACAACCATCTCATTGATTTACATTTTTCCGGCCCGAAGTTCACTTGGTGTAATAACCAAAAGGGCTCTGCCCGTCGTTGGGCAAGATTGGATAGATGTCTGGTTAATTTACATTGGATTTCCGGTTTTCCTCATTATTCTCTCGTCTCACCTTTCCCGTATTTGTTCCGATCACAATCCCCTCCTTCTTCGCATTCAAAATCATTCTTACGTTCGAAAGAGTTTTTTTCGTTTTGAAAACTACTGGCTTGACTATATTCAGTGTCATGATGCTATTAAGTTGGCTTGGGATTTCTCTCCTCATGGAAACCCCTTAAATGCTTTTACCCATTTTTTGTCCCGCTCTCATCGATATCTGCACTCTTGGCGCTCTTCTGGTTTAAATTCTATCGAACAACGACTTTTCGGTATTGAAAATGATATTGCCTCTCTAGAGTTATCGGATGATTTAACCTCGGATTGTGCTCAACTTCTTTCTAATCTTTATGAAAACTTTAACTCTCTTCAACGTCAAAACTCTATAAAGTGGGCTCAACGAGCTCGTATGTCTTGGGTTGCCGATGGGGATCAAAATACAAAATTCTTTCATAATTCTGTTCGGATTCGCAAGCATTACAACATCATCTCTCAAATTTCAGATCTTGAAGGTAATGTTTTCTGCACTCCTGAAAGTATTCAAAAAGCTTTTGTTTCTTATTACTCGTGATTATGGCAGAATAATTCTGATTGCACACATGATTTTATTTTAAATGCTCTGCCAAATGACCTACCTTGTATTTCTGATCCTGATGGTATTTCGCTTACTCGTAATGTTTCTCGAGATGAAATTTATTTTACTGTTCTAGATCTCCCCTTAGGTAAAAGCCCAGGCCCGGATGGTTTTAATACAGAATTTTATCGTTTTTTTTGGAATACGATCGGAGATCACCTGGTTTCTGCTATTCAGTACTTCTTTGAATATTCTACTCTCCCTTCTGCTTGGGGTAAAACTTTCATAGCTCTTATCCCTAAGAAAAACAATCCTACTCTTGTCTCTGATTATAGGCCAATCTCGCTTTGCAACGTCTGTTTTAAAATCATTTCTAAAATTCTTGTTAATCGTCTTAAACCTGTTTTGTCGCATCTTGTGGGTTTTGAGCAAGCTGGTTTCATTTTTGACCGCTGCTCCTTTGATAATATTATTGCTATCCAAGAAGTTGCTCATTCAATCGAAAATGATATTAATGGCCCCCCTAGGATGTTAATTAAAATTGATGCTGAGAAAGCCTATGACTCTTTGAGCTGGAATGCAATTCTTGCAACCTTAACCAAAATGAATTTCCCTAACCGTTGGATCTCCTGGATCAGAGCATGTATCTCTTCCAGTGATTTCTCAATCCTTATTAATGGTCAGTCGTCACCCTGGTTCCCTGCCTCTAGAGGTGTCCGCCAAGGTGACCCCATCTCCTCTTATTTGTTTATTCTTGTTTCTCAAATTCTTACTTCTTTCCTTAATTTTAATCTTAGACAGGGTATGATCCCAGGTTTTGACTCTCGTTTGGTTAAGAATTTTAATCACTTAATGTATGCAGATGACTTAATTCTCATTACGCACGCCACCAGAAGAGCTGCCAGAAATATCAACTTGTGTTTAAATATTTATGGCACTCTTACTGGTCAAAAGCCTAATTTAGCTAAATCTGCTCTGTACTTCCCTTCCTGGTTTAATTCCCGGGTCAGCAAAAGTATCTCCTCTATTCTCAATTTTAAGACTGCTTCCTTCCCCTTCGTTTATCTAGGAGTTCATATCACTCCTAAGAACCTAGCTAAATCTGTTTTTAACTCCATGATTGATAAAGTCAGGAGTTTGTGTTCTCAATGGAGTCACTCTAAACTCTCCCCTGCAGCCAAAGAAATTCTTATAAACTCTTCTTTACTTTCTCAACCTATCTATTACCTCTCAGTTTACCCTATTCATGACTCTGTGCTTCATGAGATCACCAAACTGGTTAGGGCATTCTATTGGAAGAAGGATGGCAATGGAAAGGGCATTCATGCTATATCTTGGTCGACTGTTATGACTTCTAAACCTGAGGGGGGCCTTAATATCAGAAATTTGATAAACACTAAGCACTCTCTTATGGCCAAGAACTTTTTTAGATACCTGAATAAGGATTTGGTTCTTTGGGTTAATATTCTCCATTTAAAATATGGTGATAGGAACTTTTGGAAAGACCCGGCTCCTGCTAAGTGTTCCGGCTTTTTTAAAGGTATTTACAATACTGCTAATAAGATTAAGGATCTCTGTCGCATCAGCTGTGTTAACACTACCAGTGCTTCCTTTCTCTTTGACCCTTGGTGCTCAGATATACCGTTAGCTTGGTATCCTACTTTCATAAATACTACTATTGATCTTGATTCTCTCCAGCTTTCAGATTTTTGTTTGAATGATCGGTGGAATTTACATAGTCTCCATGAGCTTTTTGGGTCCAGCTTTACACATTTTTCCACTAGACTGAGTCATATTAATAACAGTGAGCATAATCACTGGATTTGGACTCCTAGGTCTAAAAGTAACAGACTATCTTCTAGTGTTTATCATACTCTCAATCAGACCTTGCACCTTTCTGCTCCTTGGGAGGGCTGGAAAGAGGTTTGGTCTTTGAGGGTCGCTCCGAAGATAAAACATTTTATGTGGCTAGTTCTCAATGGCAGGATTTGTACCTCGGACTATCTGAATTATATCAATCTGGGTCCTAATAATGCTTGTGTTTTCTGTGGACTTGAAAATGAAACAGCTGATCATCTCTTTGCCTTTTGTAACAAGTCCAATATTGTTTGGGGTTTTATCAGCTCTATGTCCCATAAAGACTTTATTTTTATGAGTGGGATTTGCTCCGGCGATTGGCTAGTCAATCAGCATTTTAATAAGTTTCAGAAAGCTATAATAGCCACGACTGTATGGCATCTGTGGAAGGCTCGCTGTGAAGTTATTTTTAGGCAGAATCATCCAAATTGGAAGTCCATTGCTTGTAAAGCTCTTGGATTCACCAAGGAGTTCTATCAGGCCAAGGAAGCTCATGTTGGAAAAAGACTTTTGGTTAATAACTTTTCTAATGGCACAACTCTACTCTTTGTTTCCAATACTTGGAACACTCAGCAGCAGAGTTGTGGCGTTGGATTCTACATCGCTAAGACTGACTATAAGGTTTCTCTTGTAGGCTGCTCCCCCTCTTCAGATGAGACTGATTGCTTGGTAGCTGTCAAAGCCCTCCTCATTGCTCTGCAAGCCTCTCATGCCATTGGTGAACATATTGATCATATTTTCATTGATAATTTTGACTTGATTAAATCCCTCACTAGGAGTAATTGCAACTGGGACTGGAGGCTTCACGGTTGGTTTTCTGAAGTTGATCAATACTTATCCATGCTTGGAAGGCCAGAGCTCCATTGCATCTCTCGGAATTGGAACAGGCCTGCCAACGATCTTGCCTCTTATGGCAGGAATTTACACTCTCTCAATCTCTTCCTTGAGGGCCGAGATCTCCCTCGGTGGCTCATGAAGATCTTTAACCAATTTGACTTTAAGTTTAATTAATTGCTGCTGTTTGAATTCCTTGCATTGTGGTGTTGTTACTTTTTTGTTTTTGTAATTTCTTCTTCTTTTCAATAATATAGCCCTTTGGGTTCCTTTTCCAAAAAAAAAAAAAAAAAGAATAGATGAGAGAAATCCTAGATATGAGGATTTTAATGCTTCATTTCCTATTTTTTCAGCCAAATCGGGAATTCTTATTCAAGGCACTGTATAGGTGTGTGGGTATGGAGAAAGAGAAGTGAAAAAGAAAAACCCGTGATTTATGAATTATGAATGTCATGAAGACATTGAAGAGGTTAAAACTTAAAAGTAAAGAGAAAGGAAAGAGTTTTTTATTTTTGTTTTAAAACCGGGTTTTGACCGGTTCCGGTCAAACGGCGGGTCCACCGGTTTTGGTGGGTTTGACCGGTTCAATTGTCGGTCAACAATTATTATAAACCCGGACCGGACTACAGCCCGGTTTCTGTTTCGACCGGTCGAACCAGCCAGTCCGGTCCGGTTTTAAAAACCTTGTTCTTTTAGTATCATCCAAATATGCTCACTCCATCAGATACTCCCGTACTAATTTATTGTATAATTGGTTGAATTCTTTAACAACTAGAAAAATCTAGAACCCGTTCTTGTTAAAGCTAGTTGGTTTTCTTCTTAGAATAGATTTTTGATTTTTATTGAAATATATAGTTACTCATTTGCAAAATGTCTTTTTGTTTTGGCCAATGTCTACAAGTGCCATAGTTGAAATTTTAGCCATGCATTCACAACCATTTTATCATCTTCTATATATGCTCCATGGTGGATGTTTTCCAATTGTTGTTCATGAAGATTTTAATCTAGAACGATATCCTTCATCTTTCATTATTTGGAGTAGGGATTTGAGACTCAGAAAAGAAACTGTTTATGTTGCATTTTGGTGATCAATACGAGAGGCTTTATCAAAATTTTGAGTTTGCTTATATAAATGAGAAGGCCACTCATTTCTACGTGGGAAAGTTGATTTATCATACTCGGATTAAAAAAAAATTGATCCTAGATACAAGGATAAAAAAATAAAAAAATTGGTTGATCTTGGACATTTGAAGAAAGTAAGAAAAATTTTATGGAGGGTATTGAAAATTTTGTGTATTTGGTAGAAAAAAGAGCACATAAAATCTTGTGAATCGAGAAAATTATTTAAATTTGAATTATGTGAAGGTGAAGAAGTATTTCAATTTGTAAGTGGGAGATTGAGAGAAAATGAAGTAGTGGAGAAAAGAGAATGGAGAAGTGGTGGAAGATTAAAAGAGAATGTGTGTGTACTTATTGAAGTTTAAATTTAAAATAATAAATAATAAAGACCGATGCAATGAAACAAGGTCTATTTAGTTTTTGTAAAAAAAGTACAGGCCATATTATTAAAACAAATTTAAAAGAGCCCACTTTTTTAGCTGTTGGTGGTCATTGAAAGCTCCACAGCCACCAAATTCTCCTAATGAGTAGCGCTACCGGCCTTAAAAGCTCAATAAGATCTTTGTTGCTTTGCGTTAAAGATGCCATAGGCTTAAAAGTGTATTCATTGGTTTCTATATTCCTTAAGTCTTATCTTAATAATTTCAAATGTAAATTCAAATTTTATGACAATGAATAAATCTTTTTAAATATTAAACACTCAAAATAAGCTTTTTTTTTTAACAAGCTCGTTCCGATACTAATGTTTATAACTAACTGGATTTTTGTATCTAATTAGATGGTATTTCAATTTTTCGTACCAATTTTTTTATTTATAACCTTAACATCATACTTCAAGAATATTCAGTGTAATGTTACTTTTATATTATTTATGTAAATTTGAATTTTACTTTATATATATATAGACATTATATTCTTCTATATTCTTTTACATATGTACATTATCAATGAATTGCCATCTCAATGCCTAATCAACAAAATTTTCTATATTTACTATTTCTTTAATTCTCAATAACATTGACATTGTATCGATGCCATATAAGCATCCACAAAGAAAAAGGATAGAACTAAAAATAATAAATCGAATGTGTTTAGCAAAATTCAAATTTATTGCTTTTACATATAGAATTTTTTGTATATAATTACAAATCAAATGAAAAGCTTTAGAGATAAATGATGTTGTTCATCTTCAAGGTTTTAGTTTCTATCATTTTTATAATTATATAATATCTCTGACCCTTGGAATGCTCATCCATAGATTTCGCCATCCTTATCTGCTAAATTCACATGCTTGTAACTCTATAAAAATCATGTGAATCAACAAGGCCAAGACTGTGTAAGATGTATGATTTACACTATACAAATGAGAAAAAAGGGCTAATGTGACTATTAATTTCATACCCTAAAATGAATTAAAAAACACTAACAAAAAAAAACAAACTTTCATTTAAAATAGATCAAGGTTTTATTTCATAAATTTTCTTTTGCATTTTTAATCAAATTGTTGACGTTGCAAGAAAGTAAATACTGAAATATTGTATAATTTACCAAATTATACGAGATACCTAAATTAACAAAGTTTTATTACAAGAGACCACTCACTATGGACAATATAAAAGAAGAGGAAGCAAATGTATGATAGTACTTTTTGTGATTATTTATTTATATATACTTTATTTTTCATGTTGTATCAGAGCAAATGTGATCCTTATATGGTCAAGATATTGTTCTAGTTATCTGCCTTAATTTTGGATACAATATGATCAAGACTAATCACTATCAATAGATTGTAATTATTGTAATAAAAGAAAGTGCATAAGTTGTGACTTTTGAGAAAAAAATACATATAAACTAGCGTATATATTTAGTTGTAATAATCAATATGTGTAAATGTCATTAACTAATTAAAGTAGTTTCTTTTGTCATAAACCGAAAGTAATTTTTTTGTAATTGTTTATATGAATAGTTGGCATAAGACAGAGTCATTTGTTTAGAAAAAAACTATTCTTTAGTTGGAAATATATATAGAATGCTACGATAAAATAATATCAAACTTTTGTTTTTATTTTTATGTCAACTCTCTCATAAAACATATAACATTTGTCAGAAAATTTTGAAAGTTACTGTCTGAAGTCTAATAGGTTTGTTTAATCATAGGGTGCTTTGTTGGAAACCATTTAGGAAGCAATTCAAAGTGAGGCCAAATAACACATTAAAGATAATGTCTATGTAACTTTTCAAAGTTGGATGTTTCTATTGATTTGAAGTAATGCTACCATAAGTTTCACTAATAATCACTTCTTTAATGGTCATTGGATAATTTTTTATTACGGAGGACAACTATTTCTTATATTTAGTCTTTGTTTTTTAGAATGGGGGTGGAGGTGGACTTCTCTGCCCTTTCTAAATAAGATAAAAAGATGATTTAATAAATTTTCCCTAGTCTTGCCAAATGTAGAGGCTTAGATGATTTATTAATATTGGTTTCAATTTATTGTTTTGTCAATGTTCCCCATATCCACATCATTTAAATATCATCAATATATATACTGGGGGTATTATTATTAGCATCCACATTTTTAGCTACTTTTAAACTAATTTAAACTAAACTTAGATGGCTTTTATGCCTCTACTGAATATTAGTTCATGATAAAGATTATTGTCCTTTTGGTGTAGATTGAATTTTTATCATTTAGTGTTAGTATACCATGCATATTGGCTTTGTTGTGCTATGTAAATGTGCCAACTATTTCAAAGTTTGAAATGATGAAGAAGCTTCCTCTTTCTCTTTTTACTGTAAAATGTATTTGGGATATGTTTTAGTTATGAAATTAATACTTAGGGTGTGTTTTGATAACCCAATATTATGCCATAATCCGTACATTATGACATAATATAATATTTTCACAGAATTATGCCATAATGGCTGTTTGGGTATCTAATTTACACTACAAAATTATACTATAATGTGAGAATTATGGTATAAAAAAATATTCCACTCAGAGTGGAATACTTTTTTATGTTGAAGTGCGTGGTTTGGCCTTGTGTGTTATTCTCGTTCTCTCTCTCTCTCTTTCTCTCTCTCTCTCTTTTTCTCAAACGAGGCCGGCGGAGATCTTTGGTTTCTAGGGTTTGAATAGGACGGGACGCAGGCCAACACCGGAGCACCCAAGGCCAATGTCAGAGTCGGAGGCTGACGCCAAAGATCAACTCTCCTTTTTTATTCTATCTCAATTCTCGGTTTTTTCCTTTTTGAATGATGTTTTTCTTTGTTTTTCTATTTTTGGATGTATGAGATTCACATATCCATGATTTTGCAAAGCTTCTTATAAGCGAAGAATGTGAGAGAATGTAAAGAAAAATGTAATCTTTGGTAAGGATTGTGAGAGAAGAATGTGGTTAGGCTTTGTTCTTTGCTTATTTTGTTCAAGATTGCATCTCATTATGATTATTGAAATTTTTATTGAATTAGTTTGTTCAAGATTGAGTTTCTTGAAAGTTGAGGTAATTGGTGTTATGGTTGTATGAGAAATGGAAGTTTCTAGAAATAAAATTTAATTTATTCTTCCGTGATTGCAAAATTTCTTTGGATGTGAATATTAGTATTGTTTGGATAGAAGGATTTCTGACAAGATAAGTAGAAGAGAATTGTATCTAGGTTAAGGATGAAGACACAAAGTGAACTAGATATTTTTGAATGGCTATCCTTATGTAGGTTTTGCTGGCTTGTTTGAATTCAGGGTTTTGTGCATTTTTATTCATCAGAATTCTATTATTAAATTGATTTTGAAGTTCCATGGTTCTCTTTGTCAAGTGTTTAATATTCCTTATTTGATTTTATTTGATTTTGAAATGGCAAATAGAGAATACTGAGAACTCATAAGAGAAATGCATAACTTTTTAGTATTTCTGTCAAATTAATGATATCTTGGATATGATTGTAAACTTGAGTGCTACATAATCATGCATCTTATCAAACTAATTCAGAGCAAATAGCCAAAATGAAATGATCAGTTACATAATACTTGATTTGTTTTCTCATGCTTGTAAACTTGTTGTAAGTCTATGACATCAATGAGGAAGATAAAATTAAACTAATTAAATGACAACTACAATCCAACCTGACAGCATGCTCTGCCTGTCATGACATTAGTTTGCATAGGCCATATGCCATCAATGTGCGCTAGGCTCGCTCATCACATGATTGATTGATCATCAAATGTTTAGGTACTTATCAAAAATATAATTCATGAACTCAAACTTGTTTAATATATTCAAATTCATTTATAATGACTACTTAAATCATGAAACATCTGTCATTGCAAACTTGTTTTGAACCATTAAATCATGCTCTACCTGTCATGAACTCAAATTAAATATGCTTGTCTGTTGCTATGACTATGAATATGAGCTTTTATGATGTGTGAATATTTGGTGTTTGGAAGATGAAAAATGCAGATATAGAGTTTTGGCATATCAAAATATCAACATTTCATATGGCAAGTGAAGGTAAAAATAAAAGTTGGGCAAAGTGGAATGAAATTCACAAGGCTCACCTAGTAAGGTTATTAGGTAAGTACAATATTCCCATGTACCATTCACAAAATAGATGAAACAAAGAAGCATGGAACAAAATGGTACGCAACAAGATAAGAAAGTTTTCCATTCCAAGCATCACCAAAAACCAAATTAATGCATTAGAACAAGACCTGAAAAAACCTACAAGCTTATAAATAGTTTTTCTGAATTAAGTGGCTTTATATGGGACTATGAAAGACACATTGTATCGGCTCCTGATGATGTTTGGGCACCGCTACTAGAGGTATACACATAAATAATGAATGTTGTTTTCATTAATTACTTTCATCTAATTTGGAGCAAAATAAACAGAGGAATCGAGATGCGAGGAAATGGTATTAAAGACAGTTTCCATATTTCATGGCATTGCTAGAGGTTTATGAGGGTAAGTATATATTTTCAATATTTGATTTTTATAAATTTTTACATTTACTAACATATTATATATTTGTTATGCAGGGAGATACGCTGAAGGTACTCTCATGGTATAAAAGATTATGAAGATATTTCTAAATCACCAGTGCTCTCCACAACCCAAAGTGTTTTTATTCCGAACAATCCACTCCAATCATCACCTATACACGAGATAGAGGATGATGATAACATGCAAGTGAAACTTCCTTGTCCTCAAACATGGAATCCTCAAACTCAAAGTTCAAGCAATGTAGAGAAGTGGGGAATAGGAGATGAAGATGGACATAGAAGAAAAGGGAGCGGAAAAAGAAAAAAGCCCCAAGATTCATCATTAAATATGGAACAATACATAGCATTTCGAGAGCGTGAGAATAAAAAATACCTCCGTGTTCTCAAGGCCACTCAAGTAGTAGAGAAGCATACAATAGAAGATTGCATTAAGGTGTTTAATAGGGTGGCATTTTTACAAAGGAAGAAATATTCAAAGCCACTCAAATTTTCATTAAAGATAAGAGTTATTATGAACTCTTCTTATGTCTTCAGGAAGATCATAGAGTTCCATGGTTGAAGATGATGTTCACGAAATTGAGTAATAGACAATGAGTGTGACATTGTTATGTGAACCATGGATGAACTTGTTAAAATATCCTTTTGGCTTGACATTGTTATATGTTTTCTTGACATTGTTATTATTCAAGAACTTCCTTGTATTTGCCAATTTTCAGATTTTTTTTTTCTTTAATCTTGTGTAAATCAACTAGGTTATGTTCAATATTCACTAGTAGGTAATTAGAAAATGTGAAAGAAGGGATTGGTGACAATTACTTTGAGGATTGTAAAGTGATATTGATTTGGACTTATATAATGGTTTTTTTTACTAATTCATTAAAAATAAATATAGCCAATAGGTTTTTTTACTAATACATTAAAAATCAACAAACCTACGTTCTAGCTCGGCGATAGCTACGATAATCATTATACATTTGCATTGCTATTTCATCTTTTTTACAAGCACTTGCATTTCCCTCAGAGTTCATGGTATCAACATCCTCGCCATATGAGTCATCTCCATTACGAACAATATTTTCTTCGGCTTCATCGTCAAATTCCTCAACAACATCTACACCGTTATGTATACGGATGAAGTTATGCAACATACAAGCAGCAACTATTATATCAGTTTGAGAGTCGATTGGGTGAAAAGTTGCTACTTTAAGTATCGGAAATCTCATTTTCAAAATGCCAATGATGCATTCAACATGATTTCTTAATGAAGCATGTCGCAAATTAAATAGTTCTTTATAATTGCTCGGTTTAGATTGCGCTCGTCCTTGCTCCAAGCAAATGGTAACGGACACCTCCGTATGGAGCAATAAAATTTGGGGTATTAGCATATCCCGCATCTACAAGATAATAGTTACCCCTTGAGACTTCAAAACCTTGTTCGATCGAACATTAGAGAATCCTAGCATCGGAAGCAAAACCTTCCCAACCAGCTTGTACATATACAAAATGAAGATCAAAATCATATGAGACCATAACATTCTGCGATAGTGTTTGCTTCTTGTTTTTGTAAGAATCTTGTTTATCTAAAAAAATCATGATAGGAATATGTGTTTCATCGATGGCATCAACACAATTCTAAAAAATAAACAAACGTATAACATTTATAATGACTAAAATAAATTTACAATTAAATTAATAATATATAGCTTTACCTACCTTGAAATACGGGAAATATTTTTCTGTTATTCTGAATAACCGGCTATGTGATTATTGATGGAGGTTCTATGTATTTACGAGCAAGTTGATTAACAGTTTTAATTACTTTACTAAAATAACGACTAACAGTTTCTATAGAATGTTGAAATCGCTCTTGCACATCATGGTTATTGTCATTATGAGCAAGGGTGTACATAAACATTGCTAGTTGTTCATCGATTGTTGGTCGTTTTGAGTTGCAGAGGAAAGATTTTTTCTCTTAAACGACCAACCAGTGCTTGAAATATATAAGGCTTCATACGGAAATTTCTTTTGCAACGTTCCTAATGATCTTCAAGAATTTCTTCTACATATGTAGTACCTGTAAGAATGGGTGTGTGATGTTCTTTATCTTTGGAAGTCATTTGGACATTTTCTTGACCAAATATTGAGCAATAATAGATCATCTTCTTCATTTTTTTCCCTCCAAAGATTTAAGGAGTCCATGTTGAAACAATAGTTAGAACTATGAAGATTTTCAACTAAAACAAAAGAAAGAGTATGTGTAGTTGCAAAGGAGTCATGTTGTGTATAAATAGAGGAAATTTATAACGGCTATAATCATAACGGCTATATTTACAACGACTATTTTCTAACGGCTATTTTTCAAATTTTAATTATCAATGATTATAATCCAACAACTATGTTATTATGTAATAATTGTTTATTATGCTAACTAAACACTCATTTTGTAAGAATAAAATATGTAGTAATTTATGCAATAATGTTTTAGTTTGTTAACCAAATACCGATTCTCGTAAAAATAAAATATGTCATAATTTATGTAATAATCACTTGCACTCCCTTCAAAATAAAATTATGCCATATTTTTATATTTTATAACCAAACAAGCCATCAATTTTAAGCTATGGACGAGCTTCTTGTAATTTTCAACTAAAGGATGAGATGGGGAGTTGTGAAGGTCTATTATTCCTTGTTGCACAAATTGATGAATAATAAGTGATATAAATATTTACCCCTCATAATATTTTTCTCATGAGTATATGATAAAAGAAATTGGTAAAATGTGCAAAAGATTATTTGAAGGTCTTCCTCCAGGAAAGAGTAAGAATTGGCACTCTAAACTCTATGACAAAGGACTATTATTATGGGCCACATGATAACAAAAGAAAATTTGCAATAATAGAAACCAATTTTCTTCTTATTATTGATATGGATTCTTTTATATGGACTTTTGTATGGCTTTTTATTTTGTGATGTTATTAATATGGTTGAAGACAATTTCTTTTCTTTTTTTTTTTTTTTTTAATTTGATCTCTTGAGACAGCAATGACAACAATAGAAGTTCTGAAATAGAAATAAATTTTATGAGCTCCCATTGAATGGTAGATTTTGTTATCACTATTGTGTTGATTCTCATTATTTGATTGATTTGAATAATCAGTTCATGAGCAGGTTTTGCTTTCCTGGTTTTGATTTTTGTTTGATTAACCATAGTCATTTGATTGGCCATGTTTGGCAAAATAGTTTCTAAAGAATATTTGTGACAAAAATAATTGGTTTGGAAGCTTATTATATATGGTATGAGTGCCCAAAGAGTGGCCCAGAATTTAGTTTAAATAAAAAATAGTTATAGGTCATTTTGAGGATGATGATGCATTGTATCTGTTACAAGTAATAGATTCAGCAGTGGTTTATGTTGTATTATTATTGCATTATTATTGCTTCACAAGAAAACAACAAAGAATTTATAAAGAATCATCATCTGAAAGGTTAGAAATAAGGGAAGGTATCTATTTGTCTAGGTTGATAAAAGGGAACAATAAGACTAATTTTGACAAGATTCTTATGAATAAGTTTACTTTTTTTCAATTTATACTCAATATTATGTCAGAAAATGGCTTTTGCATGATGTATTATTACACATGAATGTGGAAGAGCGACTATTGATGTTGTTGAACACCATAGGACACAACTAGCGCAACTTTGATATTGTGCATAATTTCTTAAGGTCGTGGGAGGTCGTCAGTAAGGACTTCAATCATCATGTGTTATTTGCATAGGTGAATTACGATATCAATATGTGCAACCACCAAGTACATAACTCTAACCGTATATAATAACAAGGAGTAAGCTATACCCTTACGACAAGGTTTTTGTTTTTTTTTGGTTAGATGTAAAATAAATATATTTTGCTAAGATTAATTCTAATATAAACTATTGAATGTTAGGATTACTTGGGCCTTGGATAGGACACATATTCATGCTTCTATCCTGGCATCTGCAGTTTGTGAAAGGAAACCTTCCCTTATACAAAATATCTTTCCAACTATTGGATTTAACTTGCATTTTACTTATATTCTCATTAGTTGAAAAGGATTAGCACATGATTCTCTATAATTCTTTATAATGCATTTGCAAGACCTAATGGGTTAAACTTATACATTCTTGAAGTATATATCTTCTTTGTTTTACTGATAAAAAGGCTAATGAATAACCTAAATGTAATGGTTGAACTTATCAAATCAATTTTATCTCTTATAATTATGAAAGTATTTCTTGGTTGATGTCGAATATGCCACATGCGTAATCTAGTCTTATACCCCTTTGTAGGGTGTTAGGTATCACCTAAAGGAGTTTGGTTCTTAGACACCTACAAACTCTAGCGAACTTTTTAACTTATCACATTCATCTACACATACCTCAATTAGTACTTGCTCGATTCGAATAATATTGTATTCTGCTTGAATGGATTTACTACTTGTCCTGTTATGCCAAATCAACAGTTGCCATAGGTTGTTGTGCATCTTTATTATCATATAATGAAGGGATACGATGCATCGGAAAGTAGCCAAACATCATTTACTATAAGGAACACATCAATGATAGCAAGACAAAAGAGGTGAACACCAAGTGAAATCTGTTATTTCATCATATTTATGGCCAACCAAGTTGAGCAAGGACTAGAAGTAGATAAGGGGTTTAAGCTACGAGCATTTCATGCCACTATTTGAGCAATAAAAGAATTATTCGGGCGCCAATTACAAAGACCAACATGGATAACTGTAAGGGTTGATGACCTCATACTTGGTCATTGGGCGAACATTTCAACATAGGCCAAGCCACGAGGGCGCACAGCTGCGTGGATTGGGTAGAGCGTGGCTAGCACGAGTCATGTGTTGTCTCGTGACCAAGAGCTGGTGGAATATCCCGTATGATCATGTGCTGAGACCGTGAGGCGCGCGCGCGCTGGACCGTGGGCGTGTGCATGACCGATGAGCACGTGGGGCAAGCGGGCCCATACCAGGAGTTAAGTGTTGCAGACTTAGATTATTTAGAGTGTGAATCTCTAACAAGTCTAGGCGGGGAGAAACACTTGATCATACCGAGAGCTGATTCCGGATTTACCGAGGGATTTACGAGGCGTGTGCAAGTGGGCACGTGGGCGGGAGCGTGGCCGAGCCGGGGGCGAGGATGTCATGTGGTATTACCGCGCGTGACCAGTACTGCTGCGCTCTGTGACCAAGGGTGGCTGGTTAAAACTACACTAACGTCAAAGGACATTACAAGCAAAGTGAAAGTCCGGGACTTCACGTCAGGCCTGTATTGGGCATAGGGCTCAATTAACCTTGGAGAATTGGGGTACCTCTTATATTAGAATCTATTGTGTCTTTGGGAGGAGACAAGGCCTCTTCATGTTGGCTTTTGGCTATGGTTGTAAACTTTTCTCAATCTAATAGAATTTATGTTTTTCTCTCTCTAAAATGGGTTTCTTTTGTCGTGTTTCTCGTACCGTGGATGATTTTTGGTTTTACTCGCTTCTATTCATATGTTGTGCTTGTGATGTGAACAGGAGTTGACTACTATTGTTCTTGCAAGAAAGGCTGACCTGTTGCTTGGTGCGTGTCAGGTGCCGCATGGCCAAAGATGATCAGTTGAGGCCGTGACAGTTGGTAACAGAGCCCGAGTTTTGGTGTGAAGTGCAGCGTGAGAAGACGTACAAGTGAAGACAATGAAGGTGGCGACTAGTAAGAAGGATCGTTTGGATCGTCTTGAGGAGATAGCGAGTGGATGGAGAACGTTATCGGGAGTGTTGACGATCAGCTCGAGAAGTTGTCGAAGATGGTTGAAGACCTCGCTGGTAGATGGAGAGTAAGCTAGTTGATGGTTGAAGTCTTGAAGACGAAGATAGAGTCGTTGGAGACCGAAGTCACCCACCTCAAGGAAGTTACCATCTCACCAGTCGCCGTGTGGGAGGCGCCCACGTGAGTGAAGGTCCCTGAAACTTCCTTATTTGATGGTGCATTGAGTGCCAAGGCACTGGAGAACTTTGGGACATGGATCAATATTTCAAAGTTGCAAGGGTACTGGGCCATCAAAAGTTCCGTTGGTGCACATGTATCTTACTGGTGATACGAAGCTATGGTGGCGCACTCGACAACAAGAAGATGCTCGCACGGGTCGGACCACTTCGAACTCATGGGTGGAGTTGAAGAAGGAGTTCCTGGAGCAATTCTTGCTTGGGAACACTGCTTGGGTGGCTCGTTCTAATCTGAAGAAGCTACGGCAGACAGGTACGGTCCGAGAGTACGTGAAGGAGTTTTCATCATGGATGCTGGATATTAGGGACACGTCCGAGGATGACAAGCTGTTCAACTTCCTTACAGGACTATAGAGTTGGGCCCAAATCAAGATAAGGAGGCAAAGTGCGAAGGATCTCGCCTCGGGGATTATCGCAGTAGAAGCACTAGTGGACTTGCGGATCTTACCTAGAGGAGAAGGTGAAAAGTCGAAGTCCAGACCAAAGGATAAGAAGCCGGTGGAGAGAAAGGCCAGAGATGGGTTTCAGAGGAGGAAACCTAACAATAGCTAGGCCAAATGGAATAGATCAAAAGCTGATGGGAAAGCAGCAAGTGGTTCAGGCAGTAGAGCAGGAGGATGCTTTATCTGTACCGAACCACATTTGGCGAAGGATTGGCCTAAACGCGAGAAGTTGGTCGTGTTTTAGAATGAAACAGAAAGTGATTCTGAGGGCCGAGCAAGAGTGAGTCCTTTATAATTGTTGCGTGCTTTGAAGGCCGTCAAGGGTGATGGTGCTGCAAATCCCTTATCTATGTGGAGCTGACCATGGATGGAAAAGCCATGCAAGGAATGGTGTACACAGGGTCAACTCATACGTTCATCAGAAATGATATAGCTACTCGGTTGGGATTGAGCGTTGGAGTGCATACGAGCCAAGTAAAAACTATCAACTCTCAGGCATAGGCGGTGACTGGGAAGATCTCTGGCATGACCATTCATATGGGTGGATGGCAGGGGAAGATTGACTTGCTGGCTGTCGCGATGGATGATTTTGAGTTGATTCTGGGGATGGAGTTCCTAAAGTCCATTAAAGCCGTTGTTGTTCCACATTTGGGTGTCTACTCATAATGGATGAGAAGAACCCATGCTTTATAGCTGGAATAACTATAAATGAGAGAAAAAGGAAGGGGATGATGCTTTTTGCGCACCAGGTGGTGTAAAGGTTGAAACATGGAGAACCCACTTATGTAGCTGCTTTGTTGGAAGTGGAGGACGATTTGGTGGGTGATCTACCCCAAACTGTTGCTGGAGTCTTGAAGGAGTTTCAAGATGTGATACCGCCGAAACTACCCTGCGAACTCCCACCCCGGCAGGCGATAGATCACCAAATCGAGTTGATACGAGGCTGTAATCCCCCTACTCGGGCTCCCTATCGTATGTCTCCTTTGGAGTTAGCTGAGCTGAGGAGACAACTCACAGAGCTTCTTAGTAGTGGCTTCATTCAGCTATCAAAGGCTCCATATGGTGCACCGGTGTTGTTCCAGAAGAAGTAGGATGACTCTCTTCGTCTGTGCGTGAACTACCGGGCGTTGAACAAGATCACGGTGAAGAACCAGTATCCAATTCCTCTCATTCAGGACTTGTTCGATCGGTTGGCCAAAGCAACATACTTTTCCAAGCTGGATATGCTTTCGGGGTACTGGTAAGTGAGGATTGTAGACAGAGATGAGTCCAAGACGGCGTGTGTCTCACGTTATGGGTCGTTTGAGTTCCTTGTAATGCCTTTTGGCTTGATCAATGTTCCGGCGATATTTTGCCACTTAATGAATCAAGTGTTTTCGAACTACATTGATGAGTTTGTGGTGGTATACTTTGATGATGTTGTGGTTTATAATGAATCCTTGGATGATCATCTTGTTCACTTGAAGCAGGTACTATCAAGAGCGAGGGAGCATCATTGTATGTGAAGTCGGAGAAATGTCATTTCGCTCAACGAGAGATCAAGTTCCTTGCGTACATCATTTCTTGGGATGAAGTCCGAATGGATCGGGCTAAGGTGGCGGCGATTTTGGATGGCCTACACCGTCCAAGGTACCGGAGTTATGATATTTCCTCGGCCTAGCCAACTACTATCACCGATTCATTCAAGGATATTCAAGAAAAGTCGTGCCGCTCATAGATTTGCTTGAAGAAGGAGCGAGGCATGGGGTTGGACCGAGAGGCAACAGTCGCTTTTGATAAGATTAAGAGTGCAATTGCAAGTGAACCAGTCTTGGCATTACCCAACTTCGAATAACCTTTTGAGGTGCACACCGATGCGATAGACAAGGCCGTTGGTCGTGTCCTTGTTCGGAATGAGCATCCGGTGGTGTTGGAGAGTTGGAAGGCTGAAAGACGCGGAGCGGCGCTATTTAGTGCACGAGCGGGAGATGCTCGCGATTGTTCATTTCCTACAGGTATGGAGAGTGTACCTTCTAAGCACCAAGTTTCTTGTTAAAACAGACAACATTGCCAATACATTCTTTGCTACTCAAAAAAAGCTATCGGCTAGACAAGCTCGTTGGCAAGAGTTCTTGCAGGAATATGACTTTGAATGGCAGCACAAGCCGGGGAGACACAACTAGGTGGCTAATGCGTTGAGTCGCAAACAGATGATTGAGTACGTAGTTGCGCTGACACAAGTGGAGAATGACTTGCAAAGTCGTATTGAGGAGATAGCAAAGACGGACAGTCAGCATGTGAAGCTGATGAAAGATGTCTAAGACGGAGTCATGTGCAAGTATTGGGTGGAGGATGGGCTTATCTATGCCAAAGGCAACTGACTCTATGTGCCAAAAAGAGGGAAGATTCGGCAGGAGCTCCTCAAGGAACATCATGATGTTCCATGGGCGGGACATCCCAGTCATGAGCGAATGAAGACCTTGCTCACAAGACATTACTATTGGCTGTATATGAGCAAAGAAGAGTCGGGCTGCGCCAACTATTAGCAAGGAGTTCAGCAAGGTGGCTGAGCGGATCCTAGGCCGAAGTCTAGAAGGGCAAAGCAAGAAGAATCGCAGCGTGTTCTTTCTTGTCCAATGGAAGGACTTGCCTATGTCGGAGGCAAGCTGGGAGTGTAATACTACTCTTTAGCAGTTCGAGGAGTTGGTGCAAGACTTCTTGAGTTCAAGACCGACGAGGACGTTGGGTTCAACCAGTGAAGGTGGTTTGTAAGGGCTGATGACCTTACACTTGGTCATTGGGTAAATATTTCAACATAGGCCAAGCCACGAGGGCGCACAACTGTGTGGATTAGATAGAGCGTGGCTAGCGCCAGTCATGTGTTGTGTCGTGACCAAGAGTAGGTGGAATATCTCGCATGATCATGTGCTAAGACAGTGAGGCGCGCGCACACTGAACCGTAGGCGTGCGTGTAACCTATGAGCGCGTGGGGCAGACGCGCCCATACCAGGAGTCAAGTGTTACAGACTTAGATTATTTAGAGTGTGAATATCTAGTAAGTCTAGGCGAGGCGGAACACTTGATCATACCGAGAGCTGATTCCAGATTTGCCGAGGGATTTAAGCAGGCGTATGCAAGTGGCATGTGGGCGAGAGCGTGGTCGAGCCAGGGGCGAGGATGTCACGCGGTATTACCGCACATGACCGGTATTGCTGTACGCTGTGACCAAGAGTGGATGGTTAAAGTTACAGTAATGTCGGAGGACACTACAAGCTAAGTGGAAGTCCGGGACTTCACGCCAGATCTGTATTGAGCATGGGGCTCAATTAAACTTGGGGAATTGGGGTAGCTCTTGTATTAGGGTCTATTGTGTCTTTAGGAGGAGACAATGCCTCTTGGTGTTGGTTTTTGGTCATTGTTGTAAACATTTTTCAATATAAGAGAGTTTATGTTTTTCTCTCTCTATAATGAGTTTCTTGTGTCGTGTTTCTTGTACCGTGGATGATTTCCGGTTTTACTCACTTCTATTCGTATGTTGTGCTTGTGATGTGAATAGGAGTTAACTACTGTTGTTCTTGCAAAGAAGGTTGATCCGTCGCTTGGTGTGTGTCAGGTGACCATGGCCAAAAGTGATCGGTTGAGACCGTGATAATAACTATCTTAGGACAATATGGAGTAGATGGGCAAGAATAAAAAAAAAAATTCAAAGAAATGAGTGGCATGGATTAGGATAATAACCTAAAATGATTGTTAGAAGTGAGGTGAAGCATAGAGATTATTTTAAGAACTTATTATATTAAATATTCAAATGTTAATTAATGATTTTAATAGTCATTTATTGACAAAGAAGTCAACATATAACATGAGTCATATTTTGAACAAACAGACTGAGGATTATGTCCTAGTGGAAGTTGTATGTGGCAATGATCCAACTAGTGGTGGCATGCCATCCAATTTTAAAATATTATTGGCAGAAACATGGACTTCAACATTGTACTTGTTCATATTTGGTGTATAGAACAGCAATGTCTTTATTCTGCTTTTTGTAATATGTTGCATTGTTGTGGAATAACCCAACTATTTAGGTTTCCTTTTTCCTCCTAGCATTTATTGACTACTCTTTTAGTTCATGAGAAAGCATGATCATATTTCTGGTGGCTTACTCAAGTGGTCATCATATTGTGAGGTTGTAATCAGGATTTGGAATTGTCCATATGACAAATGATGAAATAGGCATAACTTGATGTATTGAAATGAAATCTAAGAAAATGAACCAGCATATAGAGTTTTTCACTAGATTATGATAGTTGCATATTGAGTACATATTCCTTAGGTTTGATGCAAAACAATTAAGTTGTAAATGAACTAATCAATCTAGAAGAGAGAAAAAAAAAATGAACATAGGTTGGATTAGTGATGAATTAGAATTAAGTTAAAATTTAATAGATATTATCTCTAAGATGAAAGGGTTAAATTTAAATATTAATACTTGTAAATACTAGTTTAATGGACATAGGATTGTCTGTACTCTATAGGCTGGTTCAATTTTTTTTTTAGAGATTTATGGTTATTTGCTACTCAACATTTTTTAATACTAGAATCCAAAGAAATAATGTAAATGGATTAAATTAATTTTGCAAATGATTTTTTATGGTTATATATTATATTAATTTAATATATTCTTAATTGCTTAATTTATAATTAATAAAATGTAATTGAATAATTTGTGATTCACAAAAATAATAGTCATCTGAGATGGGATAACCTCTCTTTTTGGTTTTTGCATTTTCCAAAAACATTGAACTCACATATTTTTCAAATTCAAATATACAAATCCTTCCACCCCAAACACAAAATTCTATAATCCATCCATTCTATAATCAAATACTAGATTTGGCTCTCTTGTAATTTTTAAAAACAAAAAATTACAAATAAATTGTAGCTGAAAATCCATTATTATACAAATTCATGGACCGCTATGGACCTATGGTGCTTTATCTAAGTACTATTGTAGTGGCTATACAATAGTACTTATAAATCATGAAACATTCAATTTTATTTTTTATGAAACAATAGAGCCAATGGAAAGGACATTTTTTCTAATAAACCCAAAATGTTTTTGGTGATTGCATTGACTGCTTTTTCCCTGAGTCTCTGTATTGTTTTTAATCATGAACTAGAAAAAATATGCTTTTGTCTTTTTTTTTTAGGGGAACTACAAACCTAGTGTTTCAGGCTCCTAGCTCCTAAGCATATGATAAAACCAAACGTGCTTGTGTCCCTTGCACAGTTATTACTTTAAGATTTTGTTGTGTTGTGTGTTTTTACATACAACTTCACTGGCTCCTTCATCCCTGTCATATATTGCAGGATCACCATCAATGCTAAATAGGTGTATGACTTTTCTACTCTTCTTATTTAGATCTTGTTTTTTTTTGTCAAATTATTCCAACAGTAGAGAAACAAATAGATTTTGATACACACATACATACCTACATGTATTGGAAGAGCTCATTGTTGCTTGGTATCTTGTAAGATTTCAAGACCCTCACTCCTTTCACTTGGAAAGTTTTTGATATTTTAGTATATACGTTATTTTTGGTAAAAGGTATTGAGAAAATTTCTGTTTGCATTATTGTATATTCAAGATAATTTTGGTAAAACGATATTAGCTTTTATACCCCTATACGACCACATACAAAGCCCTACATAATAACCCTGGAAGTCATTCTTACATGACGCTCTGACAAAGCCTAATTAAACAAAATCTATTTTTTTCTTTTTTTTTTAATAAAAAATATCCTCAAAAGCTTTTCTCTTCCCCAGCCATGCAATTTGTTTTAAAAAAAAAATCTTACATATAATTTTTTCTTTATATAAGAGAATATGAAAAATTACTCACTTTTACAAGACCATGCAAGCAAATTTGACTATATAATTCTTAATAGTTGAGTTGCCTACATTCAATTTGAGCATGTATCATTGTGATAGCTTTGTGCAATCTTACATAAAAACATGGTAGAAAAACCATGTCCCACATCCTCAACAAGGCAAAATCTTAACATACCAGGGATTATTACGACACGACACAATCGAGATAAATATGAGGATTATAGCCAAAATTTTTATGAAGCAATATAATAAAACATAGCAATGGCAATTTAGTATATGATATGTAAAGTAGGAAATAACCTTAGGAATCTAAGTTGTTAAATGATAGTTCCTTGAGTTGGTGGGAATCAACAGCAGATGGGGCCTTGGTGAGAGCACATTGGGCTGTAGTAGTTTTAGGGAAGGCAATAACATCCCTGATGGAATTTGCACCAGCCAGAAGCATCACCAACCGGTCCAGGCCGTACGCTATTCCACCTGCCCAAAATTATGAAAGAAAAATATTTGTTGGATTTTGACACTAGTCAAATGATCCTATTAAACGTTAAACATTGAAAAACTAAACTAAGAAATCAGAATATATACTGAAACCAAAAGGCTGGAAGCAGAGGTACAAAGAGGACTCAATTCAAGCTTGTTTGGTAACTTGAAAATTTCAGTAGCAAGAAACCAAGTGTCAGAGGTGAACCTGGAATAAGCAACGCAGATTCTATACTAGTGTGTGTGTGTGTGTGTGTGTGAGAGAGAGAGAGAGAGTGCCCACACCGAGCGTGTGAATATTTACCCCAGTTAAAAGATACATCAACTGAAAAGCATGCATAAGGTCATATCTGACGAAATTGATATGACTGACTTTTCTACTGGATCAGGCTTCTGCTGAAAGCAGAATCCTAACAAGCTCGAAGGAAATGCTTGAAGATAACAATGTAGCATGAAAGGAAAAAATTACACAAGATATAACTTTTTGCTTCTAGAACATTAGACAAATCCGACTATCATCATTGCTGATGCTATCTGATTGTGGCATCAGACAGGAACAGTGGCATCACCTCTATCAAAGGTGAATGATTTCAATACAAGGGGTTAGAAACCATAGTGTGAAAGCACATCAAATGAATTTGTGCATCCTACCAAGGTAGATAAAATGTACTCTCCTACTACAAGCCTGGAAATTCAATTTAAAAAAGAAAAAACTACCGCAAACAAAATATCAGGCTTGCTTATGGCTTAAACACACATTTCCAAGAACAAAACAAAGAGGGTACAGTTGGCTTACCATGCGGAGGTGCACCCATATCTAGGGATTCCAGAAGGTATCCAAATTTCTCTTCAGCCTGCATAAAAGAATATATAATTATGAAAGAGATTTATCTTGAATTAATTGTCTGCAACCGCTACACTAGTCCATTTGCAACCGCTACACTCTAGATAGAAGCCTATGCACCAAAAAAAAAAAAAAAAAGAGCGAGAGAGGTAATAGTTTATCAGTACTGGATTTAGGAAATGAAGCGATTGAGGCACAATGATGAATCCCCAAAACTTTACTCGCTGCTTAATGCAGAACTTCATATAGATAGATAGATAGATAAACTCATGCTGAATTATATCACTTTTCTTTCTTGGTATGAAATGTTGAGAACATAATTTCAAACAAGAAGAAATTTATCTTCTTCAAATTTTCAAACACACATCAAAGTATGTGTCATAAAGCATGCTGACAATGAGTTAAGGTTTACTAAACTAAAAAATCTTGCATGAATAACTCTCTAAACCTTCAAATTCACAAAGCAGTAAGTTAAGAAAATAAAACACAGGTTTGTTATAGGCAAATCAAGCACACATAGCTTATTACTTGTTGTAGTATGGACTATACTCCAAGGTACAAAGGACAGTTCCATTTTATTGTCAAATCTAATGGTAATTGCATATTGAGATTATTAATAGAAGAAGGCACTATTATAGTATTATCTTCTTTCATAACGTTATGACTTCTTCAAGTATAACTCAAAGAGTTGAAGATTAATATAATTAAATAAAGAGATGCACATTTGTGGCATCAAATCAAATGACAATTTTACCAGTGCTTAAGAAAAAACAATGAAAAAGAAGACCATGTTACTTGTACTGGAAAAGAAAAAGCCAAATGCACAAGTTACATCTCTCCATGATTCCTAATGGCACAAGAAAGAATGAAAGCCAATGCAGCTTTCCGAGGAGAGCGTCACATATAGAGTATATGTATTAAACCGCAACATAATCCAAAATGCAAAAGTTTGCTTCCTCTGCGGGCAGTTTTGATATCGATTCTAGCTTGAATCAATTAACAGTTAAAAACAAGAATATTATAGCTTGAGCAAACACCTGCTTAGGAGAGACACCAATAGTTGCAAGAACCTTTTCTTGAACTTCACGTTTATGAATCCTCAAACTCCCACCACCAATCTGCCATATAAAATTGTATAAACCACTCAAAACAAGTCAAGAACAAATGGAGTAAAAAAAAAAAAACTTAACTTATAAACACATGTGGATGTGACAATTGTAGAAAGGAGTGAGAAGAATAAACAATCAATAAAAGGCATGCTCTTCCAATATGAACAAACTGCAGCGAAAGACTTGGTGAAGATAAGGTTCATCTTGCCTTTTGTTTAGTGAAAAAAATACTGAGAAGGATACTAATCACGTGTTTCAAAAAACATGAAAGACCATCTTAGTGGTAATAAACTTTGATGGAAACAAGAAGTTATTCATATCAATTTCAATTTCAATTTCAATAACTACAAGTTTTGCATCATATTTTTTCAATGTTGTTACCATATAAGTGCAACATCATATTCATTACAATCGTACGATTGTTCTAAATCTCAGTAATGCTGCAAAATGGTAGGCATTTCCAAGGAACAAAGGAGCACCAACAGTGATCGTATTGGGGAAAGCCTACTAAAATAGTGAACCAGCAGAACTGACAAGAGCCTCTAAACACAAAGCTGAGGCTGGAAATACAGTGTCAACTGAACACACCAATTATAGTCAGAATATTAGGCCAACAAAAATGAAGTGATACATTGAGGTTGCATGTGGGCGACACCACCCTGTATACCCCGATTTGGTATACAACAAAAGAATGAATATACTTAAAGCGGATAATAGTTGATATGGGTTACTTAATTATAATAATTTAAGTGAATATTCACATTCAAAATATTTAATAAATGAGTAAATTGATTTATTAGTTAATATAATTCAGTATTTTATACATTAATATCATTTATTTGTCTTACGTATAAGAAAGCTACCTCAATTCCATTGTAGACCAAGTCATACGCTAAAGCACGAGCTGAAGGGAGATCATCCAGATCTTCAGGATTTGGTGCAGTAAAAGGATGGTGAAGGGCCTGCACAAAAAAGTCAATCAATTAACAAATCCCACTTCATTTAATAAACACATTTCAATGTAAAGTCACCAATAAGAATAATTTAACAAACAGTTCTACATATACGACAGTTAAAAAGCACCAAATAATAGAATGACTACCATTCTCAAAGCAAGTCAAAATATTAGAAATAATTACACAGTAATAGCATAAACAAATGGCAATGCCTAAACATATTTATGAATTGCAAGATAACCAAAAGGCAATAGAATGTAGTTAGTAGTCTCCACTTAGCTGAGGTTGGAAATGATTGCAGACACAACAGAGATAAAATTATTGAAATTGTTAATTGGACAGGCCTGAACAATGAAAAGAATTGCAGAAAGAAAGTAATTCTTAACCATTTTCAAATGTGCCCACTTATGAAGAACAGAAAAGATTGCAGATTTAACTATGACTAATTCCTCAAAAGGCTGGCTGGACAGATATTCATAAGATCTAAATTGAACAACTAAAGTTTCCAGATAAAATATCAATTATGATGTCAACTTAAAGTTCTAGCTTATAATGCTCAAAAGAACTTCCTTTCCAAGCCTCGAGGACGGTTAAAGCCACTTGCAAAATATTGGTCTCAATAACAACTACCTAGTTTTACAGGTTCCCTTTGGGCACCAATGTAATAACTGATCTGACAAAGGGCCAAACTCTAAGATATCATCAAGACCTTGCATTCCAAAACTATAATATATCACTAGCACTCATATTTGGAACCTTCACAAAAGAAAATGAACTTTTGAAAGATCTCAATTTTTTTATACAGAGTCAAACTATAAGGCGCACTGGACCCAAATTCAGACTGCCTGCAAATTTGTTTGACTAGAATAAAACCCCTCAATTGCAGCATAACTAAAAAGGTTTCAGAATCTCTTCATTGGGAAAAAAGAAAAACAGAAAAAAAATCAACTTTGTCATAGACTACAAAAGAAAGTAACTAACCTCAAGCCTTTGTTCTGAACTATTCCACTCAAACATGGGGAAGTCTGTTATCCAAAGAATTGAATGCGCCAACTGAAAATTGAAAAATAAAAAAAATAAAAAAATTATGGCCAACAAAAGAAATTGCAAAACTCACTCAGATAATTTTGAAAAGCTCCAGATTTAAGTCATATGATTACATGGTAAATAATATATGTATATATATATGATACCAGGAACATCAAAGATATAGCACAGAAAAAAACACACACTGAATAACCAAAGAATTACAAGTAATATGCAGACATCATATTTGAAATAAAATCCAACATTATATCCTAGGTTCTGCATTCCACACTAGGCACAACCTAATATGTTTAGCAGACAAACAGCCTAACAAGAGAAATACATAGACATCCATTTTAACGCCTACATCTGCAGCCTAAGTTACAATTGTTATATCCCACTTAACCAAGGATACCCTGGTTCATCCTTCATGATATCATCTTTTTCTTCATACACATGAAGAGGAAAACAAAAAATGTCATCTGCTATACTCCCTTTCAAAGCTCATTCTTGTGGTGGGGCCTTTTCTACCAGAAAATACAACCCGCAAAAGCAAATTCATCACATGACAGAAGGAGATGAAAATCTCTATCATGCATTGTTTAGTTTTGAAATACAAACAAAGCCACATAAGAACTCTAAATAATTATCTTCAGGGGCCAGGACTATTTGATTAGAGTAAAATAAGGGCAATCACCATACATTGACTTTCCTGATACAGAATGAGTTGCTTATAATGAAAAACTATTTATTAAGCTCCTTTTAAATATTGAGATCTTAAGTAGTTTTTAACCCACCATATATGCGAAACAGAATAACTTTGAAACCAAAAACAAAAATTGATGGCATACTCAACTCCTCACCTTATTAACCAATCCTAACACACGAGCAACAGATGTCCTAAGCCTGTCAAGAATTTTATTAACAGCCATAGGTTGGCCCACTGCAAATAAAATAAGATCATTCGATTTTGCAGAGCAGATTCTCAGCAATCGTTCTCTATTTGATGGTAGAAGACTTGACACTAAAGCAGGAATTCCTTCAAGCTCCCCTACATTGAATTAGCAATAGTGCACCATTCATCATTAAGGGCATGTGAAAGGGCCTTATAAGATAATCGAAGGGTTATAGCTCCATTACCATTTTCAATGACCTTAAGGAATGGTAAACCCTTTGCACCAGCTCTGATTGCTTCATTATAAATCTCACCCTTCTTAAGGGTAGTATTGGAAAACTTTTCTGCACCAGCAGGCACACATAGTGCTTTAATGACGCCACCGATATCTAAGGCATCAGCAAAAACTTTGAAACTACATCCTGAAAAGATATCACTAACCTGCCAATTCAGTAAGATAGATGTTCATTCAGAGAGCAGAAACAATACAATCCCAATTCTAGACATAGAGCATTTATAAAACTGTATTGAAGCAAAAATTAAGAACAAAAGCACTAGGTATCAAGCAAAATGGCAAAAAACATATACTTCAAAAATAAAAAGGAGTTTATACAGCAAAACTTTTTACTAAATATAATCATTTGTATCTAGTTCACCATGTCCAACATGTCCAAAATTGGAAAATCTTGGACTTCATTCTGCCAAAAGAAAAAAATGTAAGATATGTAACAAGTTTCTCATTGCAAACATTGTATAAGTACTAATGATGTAAACATACGCTATATGCTGGAACTAAAATATACAAGCATGAAATAATGACAATACCAAGAAATTAAAACAATCATAAATATAAATAGAGACAAGTCGGTATACGATAACCAAACTTCAATTTGCGTTATTTTAAAAAAACAGAACTCACATCTGTCAGCTCCAAATCAAAACGAAGATCTGGACGATCGGTACCATATTTATTCATTGATTCTGCATATGAGAGTCTTGGAAAAGGATTTGGCAAATGAATACCAACTACCTCTTGAAAGATCTAACAAACACAGTATACAAAGCATCAGACTATCAAATAAATTAAAACATCATAATATATTTACAGAATAATGAACATCAAAGTCTGCAATTTTGCAGCTTCAAGAAATACTAACATATCTCACTAAGTTCTCATTAAGCCTCAGCATTTCTTCCAGAGGTGTAAAAGCCATTTCCATATCCAACTGTGTGAATTCAGGTTGCCTATCTGCTCTTAGGTCTTCATCACGAAAACACCTGTAAAAGAAAAACCCAATAGTGGAACATATATCATATGGCTAAGTTTAAGTAAATGAATTGACCCAAAACCCAAACCATATCAGATTTTGAATGTAGTATGTACACAAAAAAGGGGACATCAATATTGTGATAGTAAACAACCATCCTTGATGCAATTACAAGCAATGCTACCAATGTGGGCATTCTAACCCAGCCAAACATTGGATAGTGTGCAGAGCTTCAATGCTAACAATACATTAATTTAGATGACCACAAAAGAATTTATGCAAAACTATGAAGTCCAACTTTTACACAACACTGACACACCCAAATGCACATGCACTACACATGCACACCCACTGACACATGACAAAACCAACAGCATATAAATGAATAGGTAAATTAATCACCTCGCAATCTGATAATACTTTTCAAAACCAGAGACCATCAACATTTGCTTAAACAGCTGGGGACTTTGAGGCAAAGCATAAAAGGATCCTGGCTTCAAAACATGTGGAAGAAAATAAGGGATAATAAATCGATACAATAAAAGGAAAAAAAACCCTTCAAGTTGCCAATGTAATCCAATTGTGCACAATAGTCAAAGCACACACAAAGCCCCACCCCCACCCCTTTCAGTTGGAAAACATGCTTGAAAGAACAAACCATAAGACTATTATCATGAAATGAAATCCTTACGAATGCTTTTCTCAAAATCATTTCTAATAAAAGCATGTAAGCATTACATACTGAGGATCTCAAGGTTTGTACAGATAGGATAAGATTTTTTATACTTGCTAGTTGTTAAATTTACAATTTTTTTTTTTTTTTTGAAAGATGTATGGATTCCAAAAAAAAAATTGAAACAGGAGTTTAAATCTTTTTCCCAATATCTGGTGTCTAGCAAGTTGTACGTCCTTAAGAGGAATATTACACCCTCAGTTCCCAATGTCTGACTGTGATATCCAAATATACACACATATCACCACGAAGAATATCAACTACTGTCAACTGAACTTCCAACCCATTTTCTAAAGTACAAAAACATGTTACAATGTTATACCATCTAGCAAGTGGAATTATTGAGACTGCTCACACCTTCAGGTCAAAATAAGAGGCATTGATCATTTAAACTTTGTACAATTAAAGGAGTACAACAAGATTTAAAAATAAACACGCGCTCACGCTCACCCACACCTCCTCCTAAACTCAGTCAACAAATACATTACCAAACTTTGAGGGGAACTTGCTGACGTCAGCCTCCAATGAATGTTCTTATCAAATACTGTTAGATAGCCATTAAGTAATGAGCCTTAATGCTACTACAGATAGCACGTGTACGTGGATAGGACTTACTCCTCCTAGTTGGGCAAATCGCCAGGAATGAAGATGTACTAAAAATCGTAGAAAATACATAATACAGACAAATAAATTAATAATAAATCATTTTCCAACATAAATAATTAATATAAAGAAATATCACTCAATAGAAAAAAATAGAAATACCAGCAGAATAAAAAAAATACAAATAAATATATTTCCAAATATTTAAATAAATAATTATTAACAAAAAATACATAGTTATACGGGTGTGAGAGCCTACATGATCTAGGAATACAGTGTTTAACTTCCACCCTTACACCGCAGTTCAGGGTCCTAACGTCGGATCCACCTGAGCTCCGACCAAGAAGAAGAGGTCATTGAGAAAAGAAACAAAGTGATGAAGGAAAGGAACCATAATATATTGCAGCCAAGCCCTTTCCTTATCTTGATTTAAAGAAACTCTTGACATGCTCAATTACGCAGCCCAATAATGCTCCAACAATCAACCGACCATATCCGAAAATTAAGGGTGCATGTGAAAGTTCTGAGATGTAAATGATTCCTTAACCCTAATTAATTAGCCTAAATAGCTAAGACATGGCTTAATACTGAAGACATCAGTCAAATAAGGGGTGAACATTACAGTCCTTCCCCCTTAGAGAGAATTTAGTCCTCTAAACTCGCATCAAGAGTCACTAAACAACTCTCAGTAACGCTCACTTAAATCAGTCTCTCGTTCCCAAGTAGCTTCACTGCCATAGTGGTTACTCTGTCTAACCTTGATCAATGGAATAACTCGACTCACACGCTGTTGTTCCTTGTGGTCAAGGATGTCCACTGGTTGTTCTTCGTAAGACAGGTTCTTCTGAAGCTCTATTGGCTCATGTTGAATGGCATGCGATGGATCAGACAGCTACTTTCGTAACATGGAGACATGAAAAATATTGTGGACCTGAACTAAGTTTGGATGTAGGGCTAAACAGTAAACCACAACCCCAACTCGCCCCACAACCTCAAAAGTCACAAATATAGCAAGGATTAAGTTTCCCACATTTTCTAAATTTCACCGCACCTTTCATAGGTGATACTCTCAAGAAGACTGCATCGCCCACCTGAAACTCTAGGTTTGAGCGGCGTTTGTCTGCATAGGTTTTTTTGGTGGTTTTGAGCAGCTTTTAGTCGTTCCCTGATCAGTTTCACTTTCTCCTCCGCTATCTGCATCATCTCTGAACCTAACAGTTTCCGCTCTCCTACAGCATCCCAACCCACAAGGGATTGACACTTCCACCCGTAGAAAGCCTCGTACGGTGCCATCTGAATACTCGCTTGATAACTGTTGTTATAAGCAAACTCTGCCAAAGGCAAATAGCGGTCCCAAACATGAGAAAAGTCAAGGACGCATGCTTAAAGCATGTCCTCCAGAGTCTATATAGTCCTCTCAGATTGACCGTCTGTCTGAGGAGGTAACAATGTCCTAAATGTCAGTTTGGTGCCCAGTTCTGACTGTAAACTCCTCCAGAATCTCGAGATGAATCTAGAATCCCGATTAGATGTGATCGATACCGGTATGCTGTACAGTCAAACAATTTTTCCCATGTACAACTCAGTTAGCTTCTCAAGACCCATCCCAGTTCTCAAAAGCAGGAAGTGCGCCGACTTGGTTGGTCGGTCGACAATCACCCACACTGACTCATGCTTTCGCCGAATCCGAGGTAAGCCAATTACAAAGTCCATCGTGATATAGCTCATTGTCTTACCTGTCAGTAGGTGAAGGCAGAGCATCAGAGACCATCAGGATACCTTCAACCGTTACCGATACCAGAGTGGAAGAGGGAGCATATCACGATGGACTTCGTAACTGGCTTACCTCGGACTCGGCGAAAGCATAAGTCAGTGTGGGTGATTGCCGACCGACTAACCAAGTCAACGCACTTCCTATCTTTGAGACATAGGATGGGTCTCGAGAAGCGAGATGAGTTGTACCTGGGAGAAATTATCCGACCGCACGGCATACCGGTATCGATCACATCTAATCGGAATTCTAGATTCATTTCAAGATTCTGGAGGAGCTTACAGTCAGAACTGGGTACCAAACTGACATTCAGGACATTGTTACCTCCTTAAACAGACGGTCAGTCTAAGAGGACTATACAGACTCTGGAGGACATGCTTTAAGCATGCGTCCTTGACTTTTCTCATGTTTGGGACCGCTATTTGCCTCTGGCAGAGTTTGCTTATAACAACAGTTATCAGGCGAGTATTCAGATGGCACCGTACGAGGCTTTCTACAGGTGGAAGTGTCAATCCCTTGTGGGTTGGGATGCTGTAGGAGAGCGGAAACTGTTAGGTTCAGAGATGATGCAGATAGCGGAGGAGAAAGTGAAACTGATCAGGGAACGACTAAAAGCTGCTCAAAACCACCAAAAAAACCTATGCAGACAAACGCCGCTCAAACCTAGAGTTTCAGGTGGGCGATGCAGTCTTCTTGAGAGTATCACCTATGAAAGGTGCGGTGAAATTTAGAAAATGTGGGAAACTTAATCCTTGCTATATTTGTGCCTTTTGAGGTTGTGGGGCGAGTTGGGGTTGTGGTTTACTGTTTAGCCCTACATCCAAACTTAGTTCAGGTCCACAATATTTTTCATGTCTCCATGTTACGAAAGTAGCTGTCTGATCCATCGCATGCCATTCAACATGAGCCAATAGAGCTTCAGAAGAACCTGTCTTACGAAGAACAACCAGTGGACATCCTTGACCACAAGGAACAACAGCGTGTGAGTCGAGTTATTCCATTGATCAAGGTTAGACAGAGTAACCACTATGGCAGTGAAGCTACTTGGAAACGAGAGACTGATTTAAGTGAGCGTTACTGAGAGTTGTTTAGTGACTCTTGATGCGAGTTTAGAGGACTAAATTCTCTCTAAGGGGGAAGGACTGTAATGTTCACCCCTTATTTGACTGATGTCTTCAGTATTAAGCCATGTCTTAGCTATTTAGGCTAATTAATTAGGGTTAAGGAATCATTTACATCTCAGAACTTTCACATGCACCCTTAATTTTCGGATATGGTCGGCTGATTGTTGGAGCATTATTGGGTTGCGTAATTGAGCATGTCAAGAGTTTCTTTAAATCAAGATAAGGAAAGAGCTTGGCTACAATATATTATGGTTCCTTTCCTTCATCACTTTGTTTATTTTCTCAATGACCTCTTCTTCTTGGTCGGAGCTCAGGTGGATCCGACGTTAGGACCCTGAACTGCGGTGTAAGGGTGGAAGTTAAACACTGTATTCCTAGATCATGTAGGCTCTCACACCCGTATAACTATGTATTTTTTGTTAATAATTATTTATTTAAATATTTGGAAATATATTTATTTGTATTTTTTTTATTCTGCTGGTATTTCTATTTTTTTCTATTGAGTGATATTTCTTTATATTAATTATTTATGTTGGAAAATGATTTATTATTAATTTATTTGTCTGTATTATGTATTTTCTACGATTTTTAGTACATCTTCATTCCTGGCGATTTGCCCAACTAGGAGGAGTAAGTCCTATCCACGTACACGTGCTATCTATAGTAGCACTACCGGGCATGCATGTTCACATGTACAAGGAATTTATGCAAAGAATATCAAACGTGATAAACAAGAGCATAAATGAATATTGTAACTAAAGCGGTCATAGATAAGCTTAATTACCTGAACACGTGATGGCACAAGATAATCCCGAGCACCCTCAGGTGTGGACCTAGATAAAATTGGAGTCTCAATCTACCTTACAATCATAATTAACTTGAGGTCAAGATGAAGCAACATGAATTGAAAAGAGCCAGCCCACAGTACACTAGTCTCCAATGAAGACAAAAAAAATAAAAATTAAACTGTAAGGGAAAATTGAAAGGCATAAATTATTAAGGAAATATGCCTCAGCTTTTCGCTGCTATGAACCATGCAGTCATTCAGGAGATTACAAAGACGATCACAATAGGTTAGTACATATAAACATAGGCAAGAGTAGTGAGCTACTGAACATGTTGCACATCAAATTCATCAAGCATTAAAAGAAGTGATGAGTGAGAGTGTGCAACTTTCTGAATTAGCTGGCAACCAGCTAATGAGGATAATATACATAGCATAATGTGTAATGTTAGTGCGAAGGCTTAATAGAAAGGCAGGCCTCAACAAAAGAAAATGAAGCAAACTAGTGCAACAAAACCAAAGAACCCAACCAAATGCATTATACATCAAAGTAATATACCAACAGGATGGACTAATATCAATTTGAAGGCCATCCAAAAAAGCATATTTGGTTGCATCAGGTTGGTGCAAATATGCATAAGAGTTTAAATGATCAGCTTTACCAGATTCTTACTGTTTAAGTGGACACATAGTGTGTGTTTTTTTAAAAAAAAAATTTTTTAGGTGAAGTCCCAGCAATTTGGAGAAGAAAATAACTTAATTTACTAAAAGTAAACATGCTGATAGTGGGCATTTCATTCATAAACTGCTATCATAATCCAACAAATAGCTCTTCTTCATGACTAGGGAAACCTGGTATGGCCTGTGTATCAATGGCACTACAACAGAGTTACAAGTAGCCCAACCTAGTTATATCAGGAACACATATTGCAAGTAGTTTGAGAAAGACAGGAACGAAATATAAATATGAATGTCAAGTAAATGATACCTCCACAAAGTCATGCACATCCTCCAGATAACGTCGGATGAGCTTAACCACCTTATGCCGCAATCTAAGATTGGACTGCATTTGTTGCCGGCGTAAATCAAGGAATCGATATCTAGTAACATTTCCAAACACAAATTTCATTAGAAAAAAAGGATTAGATGGTGCATAACATGCAATAAACAAACCACAATGTTGATATAGTAACTTAGAATATGGAGTACTCCGCGGGCAGAAGCAAGCCAGGTCAAAAATAAAAACAGTGAAACATTTAGACAAAATAATGCTAAAGCATATCAGCACAAAGATAACAGAGCATCTTGTTTACTAGAGCTCAAAATGAACAGGATAAAGAACAACATGAGATTAATAAATGAGGAAAAACGCAGCACCACCAGAATTAGACAAAAGGGTAACAGAATGTCCATCTACAAGAGCTCAAATGGAATGGGATAGAAAAGGGCCTGGTATTAATAGAAAGGGGGAAAAACAGCACCATATGTAGACTAAAGACCAGTCATCATTCTCGTATACAACCTTATAGGTTAGGACAGAAGATGATTTTCTCCTTTTAAATTTTCCCAGTTTGGAGATGAAGCTCAACTTATCAACTTAATATATGCATATCAGGTTTCAGTCAAGAATCAAGAATAACTTATATACACCAACAGTTCATGATTATGACTTGATTGACAACCAATAATTACCTCATTAATGTTCCACGTTAACCAATCAGGGTAGGCACCTTAATAGAAGACATCATAAATTCAATGATAAATAATCTCTTGAGCAGGTTGAGGGCAAGAAAAATTAAAACAAATGAAATACCTCAAACGAATCTCCTCCGAAATAATATCTTTTACATCATCAGCAGTGGTAACGGGAAAAGGCAATGCACAATTTACCGGATTTAACACCAAAATATGTTCTGCAGAAACCTGGGAGGTTAACAATAAGATGATACCTTGATCAGATTGTTGTCAATCAAAATCAAAAGACTCATACTCCATTGAGGAAAACATTTTCCATCATAACAATAATAAAAACAACAAGTGAGTTCAAAAGTTCAGATTGAATACACATGACATTCATTTCAATAACTTCCACACTGAACATGAGAGTGCATGAGCATATCAACCAGATAATAGTACAGTATGCCGTAGGAACAGTTTGATATCACCACAAAAATAGGATCGACTAGTTCATTATGAATTGTTCATGATATTTGTAAAACACTAGTTTCTCAATACATTTACAATATTTTTTTTGTTAAAAGCTCTACAAAAAATCCAAGGACAGAGTAATTTATAGATAAGCTGTAATCATAGATCAAACTGCAATAAGGTATGATTGCAAGAGAAATAGTAGCAGATTTGCAATAAATGCAAATATAAAATATCACAAAAAAAATACATTGACCTAAAAAGTAAAAACACTTGATATGAACAGGCATCACTTCTGCACATTATATAAAAAGCTATTTCAGCATGCATTAGGTGTAGGTTCAATTTCCAACCACAGAAAGATCAAAGATTAAAATCGGCCTTCCACAACCTAAACCCTCACCCTACAAAACTCAGAATTGAAAATGCCAGCTTCTGGCAAATAGATACTTTGGAACTAAACTTTTGACGCAAGAGAACGAAAGCCAGATGACTACTACCTCTATATCTCCCGTTTTCATCTTCCTGTTAACGGATTCTCTCGGGCGAGAGCCAACGATCCCCTCAACTGCGATCACATACTCAACCCTCACCTTATTTGCAACTGCGTACGCATCCGGAAACTCATCTGGAAGCGTTGTAATCTTGTATAAATCCAAAACAGAAAAGAAACACATTAAGAATAGCAAGAGGCACAAGGGAAGAGAGAAAACCCAAATTCAAAGAACAGGCAAACGGAACAAACCTGAACGATCCCAGACCGATCCCTAAGGTTGAGAAAGGTAAGACCACCATGAACTCTATGAAGAGCAACCCATCCGCAGAGCTGAACGCGCTTCCCGACATCGTCAGGACCCAGATCACCACAGAACGCGGTTCTCGAAACCCACTGCAACGAAGATAGAGCTCCGGAGCGTGAATCCGGAGCTGAAGTTTCAATCGGAGATTGAGATAGAGAAGCAGCGGGAGATGCGGATGACGGAGAGGAGGATGAGGAGAAGGAGGCGACAGGGATAGTGGAGAAGAGGCGTCGGCTTGAGAGCTTGGGAGAGAGGCGGGCGAATCGAAGCAGACGAGGAGCGAGGAGCGGCGAGGAGCGAAGAATGGAAGCCATGAACGAAAGAGGAGAAAGCTTGGAGCGATCAGCTTATCTTCTGAGCGATTTGGTGGTTGTGCGGATCCTGCTAATAACGGGTCGGATCCCCAACGATGACTTTTGGATCCGATATCAGCCAATTAATCAACGAAAGAGGTGGGCACGGGCCGGTTAACCGGCCCGGTGGGCCCGACCCACCGGGTTGCGGTACACCGGCCCCGACCCAGCAGGGGTTTGGAACCCGCCGGGCCGGGTTGGCCCGTCGGACCCGGCGGGTCCGGGTCAGACAGAGCTAGGCCCGGAATCGGTCAGGCTCCCTATTGACCCTGCGGGCCGTGCGGACCCGCCAGCTGACCCGGCGAGTTTGACCCACCGGGCTGGTTTAGGCCCGCCAGGCCTGTTTATGCCCATCTATAAAAAAATGAAAAAATCCTTAAAAATTCTAGAAAATTCTGAAAAAATAACGGAAAGTTAAATTAATTACCAAAAAAATATAAATTAATTTTAAAATTTAAAAATACACTAAATTCAAAAAGCAGACTGAGGAGGGTTGAGACAGGGCGAGGTCTCCTCATCGATCTTGCTGTCGAGGACCACTACTCCCGGTCTTTCCTGCTCATGAGTCATCACCATCTTGCCCTCACGGACACGCTTTTTGCGCATCTCGGACCTCCAGGCATTTGCATGCATAGTCCGTCGATTCTTCAGCGGGAAAACGGACTCTCTATTTCCTCTTTCATTAACGAGCACGAGCCCACTTCTCTCTGGAAACGATGGGTTCCACTGCCGCGACAGGAACACTCGTCGCGGCTCTGACCTAAAGGTATCAAAGACGGTTCTTGGTTAAGCAAGGAGTCGTTCATACCTTCTAAACGCCAGATTGCCTCCTATAATCGTTCCAGCTGCTCGTCGATGTGGTCCAACCTTTCATCCGTCATTTTGCTTGCTTTTCAGACGCTCTTAGCTCGAAGATGGGCTCTCTTCAATGTGTCTACATATATTTATAAAAAAAACAAGTCCATAAAAACTACGACTTCTCTACAAGTTATAATTTCATTAATTTTTTAAATAATCTCATGCAAATATTTATAAAAAAACAAATCTACAAAAAACTACAAATAATAATTTCATGCATTTTTGGAAAAGCTACAAGTTTAACTAATAATTAAAATAAATATAAAAAATATAACTACTAATTTCATTCAATGCTACAAGAATAATTTCATGCAAGTATTTAAAAAAACAAATCTACAAAAAACTACAAATAATAATTTCATGCATTTTTTGAAAAACTACAAGTTTAAACTAATAATTAAAATTAATATAAAAAATATAACTAATAATTTCATTTAAGTCTACAAAAATAATTTCATGCAAATAGATATAAAAAAACAAATCTACAAAAAACTAAAAATAATTTCGTGCAAAATAAAATAAATAAATAAAATATCTACAAGTAATAATTAAATTTAATATAACAAGAATAAAGCTAATAATTTCATGCAAAATAAAATAAATGAATAAACAAGTCTAAACTACAACTAATTTTTTCATGGAAATAAATAACTACAACTAATTATTTCATGCAATTTTTTTAAACTAATAATTTAAATAGATAAATAATGACCAACCTTGTTAATTGGAGACCTTCAAAAATAAAGAGAATAATAGATAATCCAAATTTGTTTGAAGGCTCCAAGCTTCCAAGACCCCAAGATGGCAAGATCCAAATAATTAGTTCAAAAGGATGATCCCAACGAGGTGATTTCAGAATGGGAGCTTCCATAAGTCTTTGTCTCAGTTCTTCAAATGCAGTTCGACACTTAGTGTTAAAGTTGAACTGAGCATCCTTCTCCAGCAGCTTGGTCATGGGTGATGCAATCTTTGAAAAATCTCGAATAAAACGTCGATAGAAACCCACATGCCCCAAGAAACTTTTGATGTCCTTCACAGTGGTCGGGGTTGGTAGTTTTTTAATTGTTGAGAGTTTAGCCTTGTCCAATTCAATCCCAGATTTCGAAATTTTTTGCCCGAGGACAATTGCTTCTTGAACCATAAAATGACACTTCTCCCAACTAAATACAAGATTGGTTTCCTCACACCAAGTCAAGATCTTTTCCAAGTTGGCCAACACAGTCGTCAAATGAATCGCCAAAAACGGAAAAATCATCCATGAAAACTTGCATGATATCCTCAACGAAATCGTCAAATATGGACATCATGCAACGTTGGAATGTTGCTGGGGCATTGCAGAGTTGAAAAGGCAAGCGACAATAGGCAAAAGTGCTGTAGGGGCATGTAAAAGTGGTTTTCTATTGATCTTCAGGTGCTATTGGAATCTGTAGGTAACCTGACATTCCGTCCAAAAAACAGTAATAAGCATGCCCTGCTAATCTCTCTAACATTTGATCGATGAATGGAATAGGGAAATGATCTTTTCTCGTGGCCTTGTTCAGTTTTCGGTAGTTGATGCAGACCCTCCATCCACTGACCGTACGGGTAGGTATTATTTCATGCTTATCCTTTTGGACCACTGTCATACCTCTTTTTTTTGGGACCACTTGCACCAGGCTGACCCAAGGGTTGTCTGAAATAAGATAAATGACCCCTGCATCCAACAGTTTCTTGACCTCGGCCTTGACCACTTCCTGCATGTTCGGGTTTAATCGTCTCTGTGGTTGTACCTTAGGTTTTACGTCATCTTCCATGAGAATCTTGTGGGTACAAAACGAAGGGTTTATCCCCCGGATGTCTGAAATCGTCTAAGCAAAAGTTCGCTTGTGCATCGTGAGTACTTGGAGTAGCCTTTCCCTTTGATCCGCCTCTAATGTCGCCGAAATTATCACGGGGTATTGTTTGTCTTCCCCCAAATAAGCATACTCTAAATGCCCAGGTAGTTTTTTAACTCGAGCCCATTGCCTTATTTTCCTGTGGGATGAGAATGAAATCCCCCTCCGTCCTTAGCTTTTCATGATCCACTGCGCTCTCTTTGCCTTTAAAATTTCCAAACTTTCTGGGGCAATCTTCCCGTCCTGTAAGTCTACATAAGGATACTTCGTGGTTGGTGGCCCGGCATCTCGGATAGGACCCCAATTCACTGCCATGACTTCTTCACCGCGATGTTGTTCATAATGTTCGCAGCCCAATGCCCCACTTTCCATAGCTTGGTTTCCAGACCAAAACTGGGATCTTTCACTATATGCATTCACTGCCTCTTCTAAATTGATATTCTGCTGATCTCCATGTGGTGTGTTAGTGCCAGCTTCCCCTGTGAGGTTTAAGACTAACTCTACCAACTGCCCCCCAGCGTGGTTGTCACCCCATTCTGTAGCGAACGATAGACTATGCGGTTCCCTTAGCGCACAGAGTAACTCCTCCATCTTGACGCAATTATCTCCTCAACCTTTCTATAAAATGTCCGTTCAATGTCTGGATTAGGGCTTGCTCGCTAGGATGAAATTCCCCGGGTCACGCACTACACCTGCGTGCAACAAAGTGAAAATATTAGAATTGAAGATTCAGCTCTCAAACAAGAAAAGCAAAAATATAAGAAAAGAAATAAAACAGAAAATTGAAGAAAGTAAATGACTAGATTACTAAGACTACAAGAATTCCTAGAAGTTGCTAGTCCCCAGCAACGGCGCCAAAAACTTGATACGCCCCTTGCGTATTCGCAAGTACATAGGCCGTATAAGTAGTAAGTGTACCCTCAGGTCAGCTAGTCGGATCCAGAGGGACTAGTATATCTCCTAGTACTATCTCGCTACTTAATATCTAACCAGAAGAAGAATGGTTGGATGACTCTGGCTTAAAGACAAAGGTGAAACAGGGAAAGAGAGATGGAGGGGGAACTTAGGAGTTTTCGATATGAAGGCCGGGGTCCCGGGTCGCTGTCTTGATAATGTTCAAAACTATGATTCTACAGGATCTATCAGGCGTATTCAATCGATCTATGTTCAAGAATCTTGTTGCCCTAATGAGGTTAACGCAGTAGTGAAGAAGAGGTAAAGCCTATTCCCAACTTCTTGTATCAATCGAGAATGATATACAAGCTAAATAGAAATCAAGAACTCAACCAATCAATCACTCATCAACCAACATTCAAGTAAATAACCAAAGATCTAACAATTAGATATTGAAATAACCATAAATGCTGCATTAAATGAATATAGTTTAACAAGCCAAAACACCAACCTGAGGCACCCTAGAAGGTTTAGCCCCTCATTAGTTCAACAACCAAACAAGTAGCAAAAAGAACAACTACAATCAAAGACAAGGACTCCCTCTTCGCTTGCATTCTCCTTGCAATCTGCGGTACTGATGTTGATAGGCTTGCCTCCGATTCGGCCTACAATTCATGCATTCCTCCCTTCTGATGATGGAAATGGCTGTACAAACTTCTCCCTTCGCTTCCCTTCTTTGCTTCCCAGCCAAAAGTCCTCAAACCCTAACTTTCAGGGCTTTTTAACATTCTCCCAATGTGAACACGGCCGTGCTTAGGCCGTGTTCCAAACCGTGCAGATTACTTTCAAATAAAAATTCTGAAACTCAGCAACCTGTAATCTGCAGGGGGTTCAACACGGGAATGTTGCGGCCATGTTGCGAGTTGCATGACCGTGCTCAGAGACCCTAAGACGTGCTGACTCTGGCTGAATTCTTCTGTGAATTGCACACCTTGGGAGCACGGCGTGTTGAGGCCGTGTTTGGCTTGATGAGATTTCCTTTAAGTCCCTTAGCTACCAAAATCGCTCGGAATTGTTCGTTATTGCTTCAGGACCTCGATATCTGCACAGAAAAGTAAAAATACCTTAAATAGCACTGAAATGGGAGAATTAATATCAACATACCAACGAACCGACGGGTATAAAATGGGAAATATATCTATATGAAATGCACTCATCAGATGGCACTAGCTGTGGATGAGAGTAGAATTACAAATTTGTATGTCAAAGTGACTGGGTAGATGTTGCTAGTATTGGTGGTGGAGGTGTAGGACATGATAGTGTTTCCCTAGAAGGAAATGTACATGAAGAGGTAGAAGAAGATGTGGAATCAGAGGGTGCTTTGGAAGAAAATGAAGAAGAGAGTGGATTTATTGATTCTGACAATAATGTTTATACTGATGGAGAAAAATGTGAAGTTGGAGTGGTGGACAATGCAATGCAGAGAACTGAGATAGATGTACCAAAGGAGATTAAAAAAGAGGGAAATAGTGAGGAAAATGATGTAGAGTCGGAGTAGCTGTGTCTGATGAATTATAATTCTTTTTTTCAAAAAAAGAGGATGAATTAGACCCTGCTAGGGGAGTTCGATGAACACATTGACATTAAGGATCCCCAGCTTAAAATTAGTATGAAGTTTAGAAGTTTAAAACAGTTCAAAGAGGTAGTTAAAAATTATGTCATTAAGAATAGATGTGTTATGACTTCCAAGCCCAATAACAAGAAGTGATGCAAGGCATATTGCAAGAAAAGTTATCCTTTTTATCTATGGGTGTCACCAATGATCAAAGACGATAACACTTTCCGAATAAAGGCTGGACATTTGACATATGAGTGTACATGAGATCATAACATAAGATTGTGAATGCTCAGTGGATAGCATAGCACTACTTGGAGCAATTTAGGGCATATCCTTCTTGGAAGCTTGCTGGCCTCATACAAACGGTTAAAACCAATCAAGAGGTTGATTTTAGTAGAAGGCTTGTACGGCTAAAAGCATTGCAGCAAGGTAATCTTTAGTTGATTTTAATGGTATGCATTGTAAGAAATATAAAACTATCTAGGTGATTGAATTTTTACCCTTTGTCTTTTTATCATTTTTTTTTTGGGTGCATGCATTTTTATATGGACTCTAGGATCCTTGATGGTGATAATCACACTCAAATGACAAGATTATATGACTATATGCTTGAGTTGATGAGAACACACCCAGGGCCAACAATTAAATTCAAATGCAGTGAAGGTGTGTTCCAATCCATGTATATATGTTTGTCACCACTTAGAGTAGGTTCCTAGCATGCTATAAACCCATAATATTTGGGATAAATATAAATGATTGTATATGTCTAATAACTTGGGCTACTGTAGACAAGGAGAATTGTGAGAACTAGATCTAATTCCTAGAGTTGCTTGCTAAGGACTTGTAGATAAATAACAGTCATGGATGGGCATTCATGAGTGACAAGCAAAAATTAAGTTTTCTTAACAATTCTAAATTTCCATCCAATGTTTGTTTCTATTATTTTTGGATACAAATATATAGCAGACCTAACATTGTTATTATCACGTGTTTTTCCTTTGTTCTCTCCAAGTTGTTTATAGTTTATTTTTACTTTTTTTTATGGTGATGGTAATGGTATATCTAAAATCTAAACATGTAGGGTCGTCAAGTAATACTCTGTGTGTGACACAGGGTCATATTCCACAGGGCCAAGGAGCTCTATTACTTCCCTTTCATCTATTTTCCAGCCTATAATTCATAGTGAGAGAAGCTAAAAAAATAAAGTAACTAATTTCAGTCCGGGTTACTAGCACCTGCAATTTGGCAAACAAGGGAGAGTCAAGATGAGAAGGGAGTGTTCCGGCAAGGAATCCTCCTAGAGTTGTCATTTAGACCTAAACTAGGATGCTTTAAAGATATATTGATGATGGTTTAGACCTAGAGATCTCTTGAAAAGACTAACCCCAAATCCCTTGGCGATTAACCCCTAATCCTATATGAGTGTTGATTGGAATCCCTTCCGGAACAACTCCTCCTACGATCGCATTACACTCTAGGAGATCTCTAACTAGGAGTAAACCTAATGTCGGCTTAAACCTAATGCTGGAGGGTTACCAACACCCGAATCCCTCGGTGTATTGATACATGAATCCCCTTTCAACCTATGTATGATCTAGTACAAGCGCGCATTCCGTGTCAACAAGCACAATTCAAGAATGAGCTATGGAGGTCTCCATATGTAGCTCGAGGCAATACAAAGCACAAAAGATTGAATCTAAAACAACCATCAAATTAAGAAGCAATAACATCTAAAGTTTTAACAAAATAACCCTAGGGTTTAACCAAGCCTACACACCACAATAAGTTAGCCCCTCATGATAAGGGACACTTATACAACAATCAAGAAAGATAAATACATAAAAGAAGCATAAAAAACTCCCTCTAAAGTCGATATCTTCTTGAATGAATGAAGCTTCAAGATGTTCTTGATGATGCCGGCAGATCTCTCCACAAATAGCTCATTTGATGGCTTAGGGCTTCATTCTTGCTCCTTCTCCTTGTTTGCCTCCCTCTTGGTGATGGTAGGCGTTAGATCCCCAAAAAATCGCCGCCGAACAATGGCCGAAAGGCCTCAAAATGATGGAGTGGCTACGACCAAAATGGCCCAAAGAGAAGCTCTCTTTCTAGCCCTAAAAGTGTCCTTTTATACCCCCAAATCTATGCGGCCCGCAAGAAGCTCAATTGGGCTCATTTTGGGGTCAAACCCGAGCCTTGCATGTGAATTATGGCCCGCAAAGGGGTCGATTTGCCATTGGCCAAGAATTTTAAAGATTTTTCTTGCGGTATTCTTGCGGCCGTGAAGGTCTCTTGAGGGGTGCTACAGTACGTTGCTGCAGTGTCGCACCTCAAAACTTTTTCCTTTTTTGCCAAAATCATGTCTTCGAATTCCCCATGGCTTCTCCACGCCCTACAAAACAAATAATACAGGATTAAGCACAAAACGGGTATCAATTCTCTAAAAAATTGCATGCTAAGTGTATACATAGGAAAATAACTACATTTAGGCACTTATAAAATGTCCTAAAGGATATGTCCGCAGAAGCTCATGGCTTTTTGCAAAACATTAGCCCTGACCATTGGAGCATATCATACTTTAGAACTGAGTTTAAGTGTGATATGTTATTAAACAACTTGTGTGAGTGCTTTAATAGCCAGATTCTACATGCCAGGACAAAGGCATAATTACTATGAATGAAATGATTAGGACTCAACTAATGACTAGATCCAAAAGAAAAGAGATGTTATGCAAAGATGTACAATCGAACACTATCCCAAGATTCTAACAAAGTTAGAGAAGTGAAAACACCTTAGTTGGGGTTGTAAAATAACATGATCTGGGGTGATAAATATCAAGTGCTAGGCCATGATGGGCAATTCATCATAGATGACAAAGAGAGAACATGTACATGTAGGAGGTAGCAGTTAGCTTAGGTTCCATGTTGCCATGCTTTTCAAATCTCTATTACAATAAAAACAAACCTGAAGACTTCCTATATGAGTGCTATAAGAAATCAACCTTTCTTGCAACATATAGTCACCTTTTAAGCCCAACCCAAGATAGCAATTGTTGTCCCAAGAGTGACCAACCTTAGATGATACCACCAGATCTGCAAATAAGAACAGGTGCAGGAAACCATTGCTTAGAAGGGGAGATGCAGATGAGGAAAACATTGGCTTCACAATAGCAAAGTTAGCAGGAAGGGTATTACTATAAGATGCAGCATTTGTGGGACTTTATATCACGCTCCGTCCTAGGGGACCGGCATGCAACAATCGCCACGATAACCCGAGGAAAGACATCCACGCCACTCAACTCTCGAGTCATCGCAAGACGAACAAACATCTGAGTGGAACAACTCTGAACAGAGATTACAAGTCTAAAACATTTAAGGCATGGAGCACAACAATAACGCAGAAGAAGCAATCAAACCAAAGCTTAAATACAGGGTTCAATGAAACATATAGTTTAAGGCCAATTCCTCGTTGGTGAGATTTAGTCTTACAATACTAATAATGGCAATGATTTTGATTTTGTCTGTGAATTTTTCAAATGCTTATGTAATCTATTATTGTGTAGTTAAATTTATTATGCTCTTTTATATCTCTTATACATATTTCTTTTTTGATGTTCTTTGACTTGGTATTATTTTAAGTGTTATCACTAATATAGTCCCTTTATTTTTATTAACCAATCCTTTTAATCCTTCTAATATAATTTGAGCTTTTTGCTTCTTTTGTTTTTTTAATTTTGGAACATTGAGTCCCTTTTGCTAATGGAGTTAAATTTATTGTTAAATACTGTTGATGTGGTTTTATTACATTAAAATATTATTTTAAATTATATTAGAGGGACTAAAAATGTCTATTAATAAAAATAGAGGGACTATTTTAGTGATTCCACTATTATTTCATATATAATAATTTTGCTCATTGTCATAAGTATTCGACGTATGACGTGATAATATAGTTGATTAAATTGCTTTTTTGTATTTTGAATTATGTTTATATATAATATTGATTTAATAGACCCCAAAATTATAAAAAACTCCTAAGCTGAGCGAGGGAATTTGCCTAGCAATTAACTATAATTAAGTTAAATAATTGTCTTAGATATTATTTACATTCAACGGCATAAAATAAATGTTTTATCAAGTACATATGTTTACTAATCCTCATAGTTGAGTTAATACGTTTCAACAGATTTCATTTATCTTAATTTCAGAATTTTATCATATTTAACATTTAAAGACATCTCTTACTTTGAGTTAGATAAAATTTCAAATCAATTCAATTTTGCTATCATTGATATCACAATATATTCTCAGATGACTTATACATATTTTTAAGAAATTTATACCCTAGAATATTTTTGGATGAGTTTTGCATGTATACTCTTGTACTACATATACAATAATTAATGAAATATCTTTTGAGTACTATTCTCTTCAAAGTCAATATAAGAAACTTGCATCAATGACCAATTTCATCTTTGGTTAAACCTCTCAAAACATGATTTATAATCACAAAAAGTAACTCCATTTCACAGCAAAAATAATTACTATACCAAAAACAATAAAAAGATGTAAGCCAAAGGTATAAAAATAAATAAATAAATAAATAACTGGCCTTGAATACATGTAAAGAGGACACCAAAACATTAAATAAATGCGCGCGCGCACACATACACATCTATTCACTGTAAATGCCCTGAAAAATAATAGTGAAATTACAAATTATAAGGCAGAGATGAGACAGATATCGCGAAAGAGTATTCTTTAATTAGTAATTGATATCAAAACAAAAAAACTCTGTTCTTAAACATGTCTCATCGCATTTCTACAATTAATATCTTTCTCACATGAGAACAAGGGCACACTTCTTGGACATATTTCTATCCATGTTCAATAAATGTACATATGTTTGAAGGTGATGTAATTGTGAACAAATGTGACATTATTGTTCTAACTTCATCGATGCATTACCATTTCAATGTAACGGCTAATTCTAGTAGAGCTTCTACCTGGCTAATTGTTCGTTGTTTTTCCTGGTGTTTCAAGCTCATTGCAACTGCTTCCGCATCAAACCCATCTGGGAGCTGGACACTGTTCTGTTCAGCTCGAACTTCTTGTAGTAGTTCATCAACTTCTCTAATAAAGTCGGCTCGTAATATCAGGTCATCATCCTCCCGTGGAAGACTGATGCGGCCTTGATGCTGGTGGAATTGAGGGCATCATCAGAATGAGAAGTTAAATTCTAGGAATCAAAAGTCGTACAACGCAAGTGAATAGGACAGACAAAACAAAAGCTAAGGCAAGTGAAATATAAAACAAGTGCTTTCAAATACCCGCTTTAACGCCATTTGCAATGTTTTGTGTAGGTTACATGGAGATTGGTTTTAGTCAAGTAAAAGTGTCATAAGCTCAGGCTTCAGTTTTGAAATTTTTGATATCATATGGATAGCATAGTAATAGAAAAATAGAACATGTTCGAACTGGTACCAGGTTTTTCATGATTGTGATTTTTTAAAACTAGTGCAGACAGTTTATCTAACATCATTAAAAATAGACAGTTTATCAGACAGTTTATCTAAGAATAATGATAAATGTAGATAATTGAAACATACCGCAGCAACATCAAAACCAGACGGGACGAGCATACTGAATGGATCCTCATAAGGAAAGGTGTCAACCATGCGCTTTCTACATTTCTTTAACCACCCAACATCATCAAACCCATCATGAAGGTTTAAGAGATCATTTAGCAATTTCATTGCAGGTGTAGCTTCCCTCTTCAAAATTTCCGTCTAGAAATATAAAATGTGTTGACATCATCATGTTTGTGACAGAACAATGAACTATTTATAGAGTAAACAACCAAAAGGTAGGCTGAGATGTCACAGCTTCAAGCATAAAATATTTGGGACAATTAACCTAGATTAAACAACACAAGGGAATTGCAGAAGTTTATGAAATAAATGAAATAATTGGAAAGTCTAAAGACAAGAACACAATTATCATATGCACAAAAATGAACTAGACTAGAACATAATGTACATTGAATTGATAGAAATAAGGAGAAAGTTTGAAAAGAGCATCTTGCAATAATGTATGAAGAATATTTCAATTTATGTAATCCATCAAATCAGAAAAGCTCTGCTTTTATGTAATGACCCACCCAGCCAAGATGATCAAGTGTCAAGAACAGTACAAACAAAAAAATAAAACAAAATTATTCTTACTTAAGTCAAAAGTATGTTCAACACATATAAAAATCTTTCCGGCAAACCAATTTAGGGAAAAAGTTCCCTTAAACACACACTCTTAACTCACCAACCAAACACAACTTATAACACTTTGCCCTATTAAAAGTCTCTAACTTCAGGTCTATCAAATGTTTTCATTATAAGGTTAATTGAACAAATATAGGTTAGAGAACAATGGTTTTGTGTGCCTATCATATTATGCGGATATTTATACTATTGTTTACCAATAATCACAATGAAAGGTTGAACTTAGTGTCACCTTTTCCTAAACCATTACGAATAAATGCAAACCCACACAGGCCTCCTATTGTGACCAATCCACACAAAGCAAAATTTATCTACCAAAATACAATTAAAAAAAAATACCTCTATCCTCCTATATAAGAGGTCCAAGCTCGTAATGACATCCTTTTCTTCCTGAAACCAAATAAGTTTGAGAAGTAATAAGTCTCTGTAACAGTTAAGTAATCAAGTTCTTGGGAGGAAAAAAAAGCAGGATTGCAACAGCAGCATTGACAAGATAGCCAGTGAATTACTAGATAAAACTTTCCAAAAATGTGGATCATTGTAGTTATTAAGATTTCTCTGTTCATATTATTGTTGGTTGCAATGGTTGTACCTTAAATCATCATAAGAAATCAAAACAAACAAACACAAATATTAGGCTTGTAATCATGAAGTTAGAAAAACCATAGACAAAGGGCATTTAAAAGGAAAAAAAACTGATTTTAACGATCCAAGAGGCAAAGAAATACCATTTGATCCTAGATGATTCATATTAATAGCAGATACAAAATCATAAAATGTAGGGGACAAAACAAACTAAAAAAAATTGAATCCCAGAAATGATATTCACAGTTACAAGAAATATGTACCTCTTGGACATTTTAGAGAGAGAGAGAGAGAGAGCACAATTAGAAGGCCGGTCCACATTAATAATCATAAACAAAACAAATCTTAACTCCAGAATGGATTTATATTGCCAAGATACTGAGGAAGAATAAGTGGGCATTTGTGACGAAAAAAGAGGTCATTCACAAGAAGTGTATCAAGTTGACTACAACATTTTAAGTGTGTGTTAGTTTATAAGTCCAGAAATGAATAAAACAAACTATATTTTAATAAAATTAATTTTGGGAATCTTTCTGTACACCTTCTGGACTATTAAGGACTAACTTGCAATCTACTAAATAATGCCCTTAACATATGAGAGCACACAATTTGAAGCGGACAAATCACACAAGAAGAACATACAATAAAAAAAAAAAGAAGAAAAAAAACAGGAGTATCAATCATCAAATGTCTCAACAAAAGAAAGTTCTAGAAAATCATACATCTCTGCGAGCAAGATCAAGCCGGTTCCATATAACCATTAGAACAAGTTCCGTAAGTTCACCTTTCTCAGCAGCCTCCTCAATTTTCTACACACAAAGGTTGATTAACTTTAATGCATACTTGACAATAAAAAGTAAGAAAAGATTGTCTTAGAATATTTCTACAGCATTAACAAAATTCCACCATTAATTTAAGTTTTCTTGAAAAAGAAAATAGCACAAGTAAAAAACCATGACCAACTAATTCATGTTCAATCAAATGAAACAGCACTGTAATGGTGAATCTACCTATTCATAACCACTAGGATGAAATAATAAGACAAAATAGGAAAAAAGAAAAGCTGCACAAATTTTTCTATGATAAGCCAAGTTCTATTGATCTATCAATCAAGATTTTTTTGGATCAGGTATATAACAAATACCTGTTCAACTTCTTCAGCAGACCTGATAAAGCTAGAGACTAGCCTTCTTGCTTTGCAAACTTCTTCCTCAGGGTACCCCTTAAGGCGTGTGCCTATTTCAAGATATTCATCGTCCTTCATTCGTTCTTTCTCTTCTTCCTTTTCACGATAAGCATGCCACTCAGCAGTCTTCTTTCTTTGTTGAGCTTGCCATTCCTAGCATTTGCATATTTAAAGGAGGAATCATTTAAAGGACCTAAAACATGAGTGTGTGTGTGTGTGTGTGTGTAAAGAGACATTCACAACAGTATTTTACAGATTTTTAATTTATACAATGAAAATGTAAATTCGTGCACCAAAAGTCACTTGTAATTTGGAAGTATCAATTGTTATTCCAAGAAGTTTCTTAAATTGAGTACGTAAAATTATATGTTATTGGCCTTTGCCACATGGAGAAATGTTGGAATGCTGAACTTTATATATCTAAATGTAACTGAATCAATCATAGCAATAGCAAATATTATGCATAAAGCTTTGTATTTTGATATAAAATTTGAAGCTCACACAGACCCAAATTCAAATTAGCAGAGCATGAAATTGAATCTACAGCTTTACGAACCAGATGGCTTCAATGTGTTTTTCAAGGTTTCATTCATGGTGGATAATAAATATATCAAAAAAGATAAACAGCATAAGTGCTTAAACTGTGTCAACCATGGTCATATTAAAAGCCATGAAGACATCTTGGGTTACCAAAATTGACGCAAGCAACGTATAATAATTCAACTTCTTTCTAACAGTCATCATAGCAGTTAAATTTTCTATTATATTGTCAATCCATAATACATTGGTGGCAATTCCAGGGTATTAGTAATAATCGCTTGGTTTAACAAGTCGAAAAACAAACCTAAAGCATAACAGAGATTATGCTAGATAGTAGATAGGATCAAACCCCAACTGTAAATTATGCCACTCTAAAAAGACTTGAGTTCCTTACAATCTTGAGGAAAGCTTGAAATCCAATCAGGGAAGATAAAGATTAGATTTTAAGGTCATAGAAAACCTTAGCCTGGACATGCCTGCTATGAAATGAAATATAGTATACACATCTACAAATTAAGTGCAGTTAATTGATTGACAGAGCAAATGCAATATGATGTTCAGACTTGATCACATGAAGAATAGCTGCTCATTATGCAGCCCAGCATGCACGTGCAGCATTTCATTCAGCAGAGCATACCGATGCCAAACGTGAATTTTCGAAGCATTTCAAATAAACAGTGACATATATTTAAACTAGAGCTTGTACAAATAAATCCAATCATCAGATCCCTATTGCCATCAATTAATAGTAAGAAATTCATGCATGTTCCATGAAATGCCAAAGATACTTCCAGATCCCTCCTTACACTAAATCACATAAATTAAGCTAACCAACGAACATCATCCAGCAAGTCCGGAAGCTGCCATAGACTAATTAGTGCTAAAACAACTCTTGAAAACAAGGTAAAGGAGAAGAATTAGGGAAACAAGAACACCAGCAAGACTTGCAAAAGCCAGTGGACAAGCTTGACAAGCAAGAAGAAACATCAAGACCACAACTTTCACAAAGAAATCACGCCACAAGACTCATATCCATACCAATTAATACGAAACAAGTCCAACATCCGCAACAATCGGTACATGTTCGATGAAATGCCAAAAAGAGAGAGAAGGAGAGAACCCACATCATCATAGAACTCCTTGGGTAGCGCAGCGGCTTGGTCATCATCACCGATGACGAATTCCTCCTCATTCTTCTGCAACGCTGGAGGAATTCCGATAATCAATCAAGCCGGAACCTCAGAGGAAAGCTTGAGAAACAAGCGAAGAAGAGAGAAGAAGGGCTACGGAGCAATGGAGGAACAACAACCTAGGCATGGAGGGCGCTTGGATTTGAATGCCGGAAAGGAGGGAAGAGCTCGGCGCCGGTGGGGTCTTGGTCGCAAGAGCGAAGAGGGAGATGGGAAGCGCGTAGGCACGCACAAGGCCACGGCGTCCATCGTTCACTCGGGCGTTTTCTTTTTTTGGAGTCTTTCTCCTCTGCCTGTATAGGGTTTTGGTAGAAACTTTAGTGTTACTCCCTATTGCGAATGGCGCCGATTCGGAGGGCTCAACGGCTACGAGCACCAAGACCATCCGAAGGAGCACACGCGGAAATCAAGGGAAACGGCACATCAAGTGTAACGATTATGTTATAGATTGAAATTACGTTGTAATTAGTAATGGGATGATGGTTTTGCGGTAATTGCTTGTAATTTGGAGGTTAAGTAATTTCGGTAATTGCTTGTAATTTACAGCAGGCGGCTTTCACCTATGCGAGAGAAATGTTTTTACAGAGACCGTCTGGAAATGGCGCCAATACCTCTTGGGCCGGTGTTTCACCGTTCAAACTGATCATTAGAGTCTTTGTGCCTTGCTTCACCAGACCATCCAAACTCCGGAGCAACATCGGTGGTTATATAAATTGGTGGGTTTAGATTTTGATATTGAATACTGATTGGGAATCCTAAATGGTCTGGCCAACTCCTTGTCAAGAATCAACCGAGTTTCATGTCATGCCCTGTTCGCTGAGACACAACCGCAGACCATCTTATGGGACGCAATTCGCAAGGCGTATGCTTCACATCCTGAAACCGTGGAATTGATGACCTCCGTCACTAATGATCCGGGGCAACACACGGAATTTGCAATCGGGGGCGGTGTTATGTTCTTCAAGGGGAAAATATGGATTCCATATGATTTTGCTCTTGAACCACTCTTATTAGATGAATTCCACACCACCCAACTGGTGGACATGCAAGGGTGCAGTGAACCCTGTCGCGCCTAGCCAGCGTTTTCTTCTGGTCGGAGCTTCGCCGAGCGGTGCAGGAATATGTCTCCAAGTGTGTGATATGTTAGGCCACTAAACCTTTTAATCGTGCGTCGTAAGGGCTATTACAACCCTTGCCAATACCGGGAAAGATATGGCACTTCCTATCAATGGATTTCATTACTGGTTTGCCGCCGTCCTATGGAAAGACAACGACCATGGTCTTCATCAACTGGTTGTCAAAATACACGCACTTCTCTATTTTGGGTCCTAGTTTTACAGCGTCGCAGGTAGCTGAACTTATGGTGAAGGATGTCGTCAAGATACATGGTGTATCGGCCCAAATTATCTCTGATCGAGACCCAGTTTTTATATCCAATTTCTGGCGTGAACTGTTCCGAATGCAAGGCACTGTGTTGGCGATGAGCAGTGCGTACCACCCGCAAACTGATGGCCAGACCGAAGTTCTCAATCGGTATTTGGAAAACTACTTACGATGCTTTGCAGGGGATAATCCCAAGCAGTGGTTGCGCTTCTTGCCATGGGCAGAGTGGCACTATAATACGGCTTGACACTCGGCGATCAAGATGTCCCCTTTTGAAGCGGTGTTCGGTTGGTCACCACCCTTGTTACAAGATTACTTGAAGGGTACTTCTACAGTGGCCGCGGTGGATGAGTTGCTGTCAGACCGGGCAGTGATCCTCTCTACCTTGAAGGAGAATCTGCAACGGGCGCAACAACGAATGGTGAATCAAGCCGATGTGCAATTCAACCCAAATAATTGGGTTATGTTGAAGTTGCAGCCGTACCAGCAGTCATCATTGGCATGCCGTATTTCTCACAATCTTTCCCGCTGGTTTTATGGATTGTTTCAAATCGCTGATCGAGTGGGTGCGGTCGTATATCGGTTGAAGTTACCAGCTTCGGCTAAGCTGCACAATGTATTCCATGTGTCCAAATTAAAAAGTTCATAAGTGATCCTTTAACTACTCAACACCCATTGCGTGTGGAGTTTTTAAATCAGCACCCATTACTGGAGCCCAAATGTATTCTCAAAGATCGGGAGGCTCTTAAGGCTTGTTTTCTGAGATATTAGTCCAATGGGCAAATCAATATGAGGAAGATGTGACATGGGATCATTTGGTTGCGTTCAAGGAGACTTTCCCTGAATTTATCCTTGAGGACAAGGATCTTTCAAAAGGGGGAGCAATTGTTGTGAATGGCGCTGATTCGGAGGGCTTAACGGCTACGAGAACCAAGACCATCAGAAGGAGCACACGCGGAAATCAAGGGAAACTGCACATCAAGTTTAATGATTATGCTATGGATTGAAATTACGTTGTAATTAGTAATGGGATGATGGTTTTGCGGTAATTGCTTGTAATTTGGAGGTTAAGTAATTACACTAGGTTGTGATGCATCCATACGTTGTCCTGGCATATTTAAAATGCCAGTTGGAGGTTTGTTTCAAGTTGTTCCCCATTGCTGTAATAATTTGGCTATAAGGCTGATGGGGAATGAGAAGAGAAGCAGCTTTGACCAGAATTCTTCTTTTCTATTCCTCTTCTCCTCTATTTCCTTCTCTTTTCCTCTCCTGAATTCTTAGTCTTGTCTGAATTAAATCTGCAACTCTGTGATTGTGCATCAGTCCCTGACCTACAAAACCCAAGAAAAGTGCTATTTGCTCCCCGAAATATATAACAACGTTTATGTTATGTTTCCCATTGCTGTGGCCATGCAAAGAGATCATATTGATATTTCAACTATGGGCAATGACCGATCAAAAAGTAAAAGAAGAGAAAAACGGGAAGCAAATTGCGATATGTGGCTAATGAGGAATAGGGTTGAAGGCATCCATGCCTCGGTTGAAGAGAATGCCCAGAAGGAGAGGTATCCAAGAAGAAGGGTTGAAGGCCTGAATCTCCTTGATGGGGAGGAGAGAGACATAGTGAGATCTAAGGTTTTCTGAGTTCTGATGATCAAATTGTGGCTCTCTAGTCAATAATTTCCTTGTTATCTGTATTATTATAGCTTCTATGAAACTTTCAGACTTCTATTTGGTTTTATGATTGATTTCATTTCTTGTTTGAGTTGGATGAACTCTTTATTTTCCATTATTGAGAATCGATAACTCATGTTGAATTTGATTAATGTCGTGTGCTTATTGATGAGCTTTTAATACAAATTTCTTTTAGCTTGTGGTGACATTTGATGGATGTAGGCCCATTGGGTTAGCCCACACCTTTACGCATGCAAACCTAAGCCCACATATTATTTTTACTCTTGTTTAGTACTACATAAAAAAAAGAGACCTTTTCATCACCTTATATATGCTTCTTGTCATAATCTAAATGTACTAACTTTTAAGAGAGAATTAAGCTTGGTTTTACACCACACACAAGTCGGGGTAAATTTTTTGATAGGCCACCCAACTTTGGACAATTATCAAAAAAGTGTCCCAACTTCAATTTGAATCAAAAAGGTTACCCATCTTTAATTGTCTTTCACCGGGAGGGTACCCGTGGAATTCCGGCAACTAACTGGTGAAGTGGACTTCGGGATTCCACCATTAGCGCTGACATGGCAGCCTCCACCGATGACTAGCCGCTCCATGTCATTTGAGTCCGCCACGTCAGCAATACATTTCCACGTCAGCAATTTCTGCCACGGCAGCCTCCACAATAACCGAGCCAATTAACACTTTCCTCAAAGAAGATGGGATGATGTGGATTGGTATTGCTGACGTGGCGGACTCAAATGACGTGGAGCGGCTAGTCATCGGTGGAGGCTGCCATGCGAACACTGATGGTGGAATTCCGGCGTCCACGTCACCAGTTAGTTGCTGGAATTCCACTGGTACCCTCCCGGTGAAATACAATTAAAGATGGGTAACCTTTTTGATTAAAATTGAAGTTGGGACACCTTTTTGATAATTGTCCAAAGTTGGGTGGCGCCTGATATTTCTAACCTTTGTTTTGAATTTATGATAAATTGCATGCTCTAGAATAAATTCTGCATACAAATGGTACCAAATTAAATTTCTACATATTAATTTTTTGAGAAATTAATTTTCTACTCACAAATTTTCAGATATTATTTTCCTGCATATTTAATTTTTTAAAAATTGAATTTCTGCATATAATTTTCAGAATTTCTGCATTTTAATTCCTAAAAATTTTTCCTATACATTAATTTGACAGAAATTACTTTTCTGCACATTAATTTTTTAGAAATTATTTTTCTCCTCATTATTTTTTTAAGAAACTAAATTTCTGTAAATTAATTTCCATAAATTATTTTCCTACACATTAATTTGACAAAAACATTTTTCCTGCACATTATTTTTCAGAAATTGAATTTCTGCAAATTAATTTTCAGAAATTATTTTTCTGAAACAGAATTGTTCCACATTAAATTTTCAACAATTGTATTTCTACCCATTGAATTTTTGCATACTAAATTTTTGAATAAATATCTTCTGCACATTAAATTTCTACATATAGAATTTCAGCATATCATATTTTTGCTATTTAAATTACTGCATATTAAATTCTTGCACTTTAAATTTCTGCAAGCTTGATTTTATATCTTTAAATTTTTGCTTGTTGAAGTTTCACTTATCTAAATTTTTGCACATTTATTGTTGTGTTTCCAAATTTTCTAGCAAATTTACAAGTTGTGTTAATTTATGTATTTCTGTATTTGTTGGAAAAACCTGAAAACTTGCTTATGCCACATTAGTAGCCCTGACCCTAATTATCGTACACTACGCACACCATGGATGCATAATCTGATACCTCTTGTAGACCTGTCAAGTTTGATGGAAATGAGAATTTTCGGAGGTTGAAAAACCAAGCTGAATTTTGGTTGTACACCTTAGCATTGTACTTAGCTCTTTCCTTAGCCCCTAATTTTAATTCTTTTGATCCTGGTCCAAATGGACTTCGTCATTTATCTATCTCCTCATTTGACCAAACCTCTAGTTCTTCAGGTCCTAGTAAGACTGACTCCTAAAGAAATAAATTTTCATTATCGCCATAGAATTCTTAGCATTCTTTCTGATCGTATTTATGACAAATATTTTGACTATAAGATTGCTAAGGATATTTGGTATGCCGTAGAAAAAGAGTATGACCCGGACAATGCGACTAGAATTAGTCACTTGAGTATTGAGTTTGAGAACTACAAGATGGTAGATAGGGTAGATATGGGAGAACACATCCATACCTTTCAGGACTACGTTAGTGCCATATAGAAGTGTGAAACTGCTTACAATGAGAGCCGCATAGTGTCTATTCCCTTGAGCAAGCTACTGCCTTCTTGGTCAGGGTCTGCAAATGGACTTAGACACAAGATTGATTCCCTTGATCTCATGGGAGTTTATGACATCATTAGAATTGAGGAGGCAAACTGAACCTTTTTTAAAAGTGTTGATCCACACAAGGGCAAAGTTTACCTAGTTGAACATAGCCATAGCCCTAAGAGCTCTCACTCCAACCCTAAAGGTCGCCAGTTTTCACCTAGAGGGAAATCCTTTAAGGCAAAGGGCAAGCATTTCTATTCACATACTCAAAACTTTCAGTAACCTAAACTTTCTGCCAAGGTTGTCAGACCCGACCCGGGCATTGACCCGGCCAAGCCCAGGGTTCAGGGGTCGATGGGTTCGACCGGGTCGAACCGGGGTTGAACCGGGGTCAATAATAAAATATTAAAAAAATATATAATAATAATAATAAATAATGAAAAAAATGTAATATTAAAAACCATAATCATAATATAAAAATACACAACTACTTATATTTTATATCTAAGTTCATTCCATACTCATATCAATTATCAAGCACTCATCAACCTAACAAATAATCTAAAATACATACTCAAGGGCCCAAGGCAACTATCATAAAAAAATAACAAGCACACATCAACCTAAGAAAATAACCAAAAAACCACACTCAAAAGCAACCATCATCAAAATATAACAAGCATATATCAACCTAACAAAATAATAAAAAATACACATTCAAAGCAACCATCATCAAAATATAATATGCACACATCAACCTAACAAAATAATCAAAAATAGCAAAACACATACTCAAAGCAACCATCATAAAAAATAACAAGTACATAAGTTAAACCTTAATTTCATACGCAAACAAACACATACCAATCAATATTCAAAGATAACAACGAAAGATAATAAAATAGTCACAAATACATAATCAAAAGATAACAATTACCAAAGTATTTAAATACAAATAACATCAATCCTACATAAAGTTTAATTCTACACTCAAAACAAGCACATACAAAATATAACAAAATAGTCACAAATACATAAGCAAAAAATGTACCCAAGTATTCAAATAGATAAACACAACTAACATGAGTTAGGTCCATGGAACTTGGATCAAAACTCAAATTAATATCATCATTTCCATCAAATCTTTGTTCAAAGCTTGCATCACCACTAACATGACCACCAACATGACCACCAATATCACCAAAATCTTGCAAATTTACTTCTTCTTGGATATCCACGTCATCTAATAAACAAAATAAAAGTCATTTTTATTAAAAAGCACGTTATTAACTATACATTTAATATTAAAACTTTTGCTAACCTTGAACATGACGATCATCAAATATAGGTATAGCATCATCTCCATAAACAATATCATCCACGATTTCTTCATAATCAAGTTTGGGAGGACATTCATCTTATAATACCCAAAAATCCGTCTTATCGATACAATCATAATCAACCGGATCAAAGCTTCTTTTTTTGTATTGATGTCTATGTGAAATCACTGAAATGTGAATTTTAAAATATAAGAAATAAATTTACATAACTAAAATAACAAATTATAAATGAGAACTTGTAAATTGTAATACCTTTGTCGTAAACGCAAGTTATAAGTCACATACACAAGGTCATTTAACCTTTGATGCTCCAATTTATTCCTTATCTTAGTGTGGATGCGCTCAAAGAGACTCCAATTACGCTCACATCCTGATGAAGAAGCAGTTTGACTAAGGAGTCAAATAGCCATTTTTTGCAAGTGAGTCACACTATGTCCAAATAATTTCCACCATTCATCTACAAAAAGTATGAAAAATTTAAAACACATTAGCAAATAACAAGATATAAGTTACATTATAATTTGGAATGTAGAACTACCCTGGTTGCATATTTTTAGTTGCTAGCAACGCCGATTCACGACTAAAACTCCCTAATAGATCTCGATATATTTTGATCTCCTTCATTGCCTTCTCACTATTGCTACATATGCTTCTTTGCTCTAACAAATCAAGCAGGCCTTGCATTACTTCTGGAGTTTCCACAAATGTGCTTTCATCATATAAAAATGCGGAATTGAGGAAATAGGCGGCCGCATGAATATTGCGCCGAAAATGCTTATCCCATCTTTCATCAACATTCTTCATGTAAGGATCATACAACCTTTACTTGTCTCTAAAGATAGACATGATTCCTTTACGAATTCTAAACATCCCCTCATAAACATAACCAAGAGAGGGTTTTTCATCGGCATCCACAACACGAAGTAGCTTAATTATTGGAGCCGCTATTTTCACCATCAACAAGCAATCTTCCCAAAATTTGTTGTCCAAAATAATAGAACTAACCAATTTACCCATGGTGGATTTGGACAATGTATGACAAGTATAGTATTTGTCTGTCACCAAAGCAGGCAAATCATGTTTGTGATCATAAATGCTTTTTAGAGTAATAAAAACAATAGCGAAACGAGTTGCTCCCGGGCGAACAATTTCTTTCCAACCCAACCTTTTTCTTAACCAACTCAACAAATAAATATGGTTGTATATAAAAATGGTTACTTTAGAAGCCCATGAGGCAAGGTCAACCATATGATCCATCTTCCCAATATCTTTCAAGATCAAATTTAGGCAATGTGCGGCACAAGGAGACCAATAAATGTGATTATACTTTTCATGCAATAGTCTTCCTGTAATGATAACAAAATATATCAAACTAGGTTAGAAAGAAGCATGGTTAAGTAAATAATATATAAATCTATAGCTAATAAAGTAGCAAGCAATCTAAAATATTTAAAATCACATACCTGCAACAACATAATTACTAGCATTATCCGTCACCAAATGTACAACATTTGAAGGCCCAACCCATTCCACAATCTCTGAAAATAAATTCATCAGATTTGTGGCATCCTTAATGATATCCGAAGCATAAATAGATTTTATGAAGGATATGCCATTAGGACAATACACCAAGAAATTGATCAAAGTTCTTTGTCTTTGATCACTCCAACCATCAGCCATAATCGTGTATCCAGAATTAGCCCAATTGCTTCTAAAGCTATCAACAAGCAACTGACATTCCTTTTTACAATTCTTTAGTAAATGAATCCTCATATCATTATAGGATGACCCTTTATATCCAGATCCAATCCCAGCAATGGCATCCAACACTGCCTGAAAATAAGGTGACTTCAATGCATTAAATGGAATACATGAGTCATAAAACCACCTTGCAAAAGCCATATGTGCCTTTTGAATTGCTTTCTTGTTAGCAAATGCACTCTTGATTCCCAGTTGAGACTCCCGCGTTGTCCTTGGAACCACCAAGTTTTCAATGGAATCCTTGGCCTTGCTTTTTCCCAAATATTTTTCTATTGTTGTTGCTTTTTGTTGTGACTTCATTGGAGGATTAAACTCTTGAACATCATCTTCTTCAACTTCTTCATATGCATCATCAAATGAATCCTTCTCCTTTTGTTTTGATGAAGTAAGAAATTCCGCCATTTGCTTGCGAACATCATCGGAAACTTTTTTACAAGCCGCAATATTTCCTCGGATGCAAGCTAGGTGATACTTCATTCAATTAATTCCACCACCTTAATATTGTGATCCACAATAAAGGCATGAGAAAATCGTTTTTAATTGTGCATTGTTAGAGACATTAAAATGGTCCCAAGCAGGATCAATCTTCAAACGAACATTTCCACTTGAGCAACTAGATGATTGTGTATTGCCGGCCTCAGGATCCTACACATAGCAAAATAAACCAACATGTGTTGTCTATTTATAGTGTCATCTCTATTGTGATGCATATTTATGAAATATGTAATCTTCAATATTTATCTTGCACATGATGTACTCATAAATTTCTACAAGGAAATTAAACAATGAAAAATAAAAATGTTACCAACTTACCATATGTAGTGAGCAAAATTAGAGTAACAAAAGGCTCTTTGTAGATGTTCACCCTTTTCTAGAACCTACAAAGATGATATCTTAGAAATGTGAGGAAAAGCCAAATTATAGAAAAATAATCAATGTACCTAAAGACAATTCCCACTTTATAATCTCTATGCAATCAAATAAGCAAGTCTAATATTTGCTCGGTGACACATTGCTTCCATCGTTTGCGGGAGTCCGAGGGCGCGAGCGCCTCGGCGGGGGTCTCCCATGCCATATATCTAATTACATTATCATGCCATATCCTCATCATGTATTATGCATCTTCTATTCATAGTTCATACTGATAATTCAATATCTAACTATTCTATTGGCAAGTAATTGATTCACTAATCCTTTAAAAAAAATCTTTACTTACCAGGCAAGTTGACAAACTGAGCAACACTTGTGAGTTTTAACTTCTAACCAGGCAAGCTTCTTCTCAAAAAATAACAAGACAAAACATAAAAATTATGAGTATCTTATCAGGATTTTCAAAGCATGGTACAAGATTACAAATCATTTCAAAAACCTCTCAAACTGTCAACATAATATAAACATACCTTATGACTTTGTGTGTTTGAAAGGATGGTGGGGAGCATCACCGGAGTATCACAGGAGTTTGATGAGTCGGGCTAAAGAGAAGGCAGCTAGATGGAGGATTACTAAACTCACTGAAGTCTTTTGTGCTTTAACTCTTTTGAAGCTATCAACATTACAAAAATCAGGAAAAACTCAAAAAAGAACCCAAATAAGCCCTAACATCATGACCGGGTTGACCCGGCTGAGTCAACCGGTTCACGGTTGAACCGGCCGGGTCACCGGGTTAACACCGGGTTTGCATATACCCGGTTCAAAGGGGTTGCCCGGACCGGCCACATGGCCGGTTCCCGGTTTTTCTGGTTCTTAATCTTCTGACAAAAATTTTAAACACTGCTTTGTTTGTGGTAGGACAAACCATGTTGCTCGTGATTGCTTCTTCCGCAAGACTGAACCTTTTAAGAAAAACTTTGGTCCACCCAAATCGTAAGTAAATGTACTTGAAATGGGTGAACCTTCTCAGGAGTTTCTTTTAGGTCAATTTCCTTTATTCCTTTTGTTAATTTGACTTATCAAAACCTAGAGTGGTTCCTTGATTCTGGTGCTAACGTCCATTTCTGTACTGAACGTTTCTGGTTATCCACTTATCAGGTCTTAAGTGAAGGATGTGTGACTCTTGGAAATGGATCAGTAACACATGTACGAGGGAGAGGACGGATTAATTTGAAGATGACATCAGGAAAAGTTCTCACCCTACTGGATGTTCAGCACGTATTTGACATTAGGAAAAATCTAATTAGTGGTTCGCTTTTGATTCAGTTTGGCTATAAAATTGTACTTGAGTCAAACCATCTTAAAATTTCTAGATTAATCTTTTTGTTGGCAAAGGTTTTGTATCTGGTGATCTGTTCAAACTCAATGCATGTGAACCTTCCGATTTATCTCTCAATAAAAGTTCTAATTATTGTTCTTCTTCTTCTGTTGTCTTGAATGTTGAATCCTGTGATATTTGGGATGGAAGATTGGGTCATGTAAATCTTGGAACCATTAGACGGATGATGAACCTTGAAATGATTCCCAAATCCAAGATTGATCAAAGGTCTAAGTGTTAGATCTGTGTCCAAGCCAAATTACCTAAGAAACCTTTCCATCACATCAACTAGCACTCTGTTCTTCTTGATTTGATCCACAGTGACATTTGTGATTCTTGTAAAAATCCTACCAGAATGGAAAACCGTTACTTCATTACCTTTATTGATGATTATTCTAGATTTTGCCTTATCTACTTGATCAAATCCAAAGATAAAGCCCTTAGCAAGTTCATAATTTTCAAAGCCGAAGCTGAAAACTAGTTAGGCAAGACCATTATGGTTCTTAGATCTGATAGAGGTGGAGAGTATACTGATACGCCCTTGCGTATCCGCAAGTGCAAGGGTCATACAAGTAGTATAATTTACCCAATAGGATCGGGTAGTCGAATCCTCAGGGACTGGTATAGCTTTCAATACTCTCTCTCTGGTTAATATCTAATCGACCACAATTGGGGTTGGAAGAAACTAAAGTCTAGAACGAAGGTAAAGAGAAGGAGGAGAACACCGAGAGAATTCCAAATAAGTTGCTCAATTAGGGGTAGGGCCCCCAGGTTAATTCCTTGGTGTCGATTGTACTCAAATACTCGCACGATTTATCAGGCATGTCTCAAAATTCCTATGCTTAAAGAGCCTTGCTGCAGCTATAGTGAAGATAAGAGACAAGGAGTTGAGGGCACTACGCGGTCTAAATTCCTCTAAGGGACAATCACAAACTGGATTGAGCTAAGGAACCAACAGGCATCACGAAACACTTAAGCTACGCAAATCAACCAACATATCAAGCATACAACATAAGGTTTAGCATAAATAATAAAGACTCCATAAATATTGCAATAAATGTGTTCAAGTACAATCAACTATCAAGTTTTTAACCCAGGGCACTCTAGGAGATTAGCCCCTCATGGGTTCAACCAACAAGATGATACCAAAGAAAACAAATACAAAAGAGATCAAAGACTCCCTATTTGCTTGTATCCTTGTTGAGATCCGAGGTCTTGATGATGATGAGAATACACCCCTGAAATTGGCCTATAATTCACGTTTAAGTCCTTCCTTGATGGTGATGAGATCTGTACAATAACTCTCTCCTTCGCCTCGCGCCGTTCCCAGCCAAAAAGTCCCATTTCACCTAACTTTCAGTGCTTAAAACTTAAGTTTCGACCCAAGCATGGGCGTGCTTAGGCCGTGTTTCAGACCGTGTAGATTACGAGAAAATAAATGGATTCAGCGAGTCTGCAATTTTCATTAGGCTGTGAAGTGCACGGGCTGGAACACGCCCGTGCTGAAGCCGTGCTCTGGTTTGCATGCCCGTGCTCATGGCAACCTGACAGTGCTTCCTTATTCTTCCAAACTCCTGTGATTTTCACGGTTGCGAGCACACTCGTGCTTAGGCCGTGCTTACCTTGACGAACTATCCCTTAGGTCCTTTCATCATGAATTCTTCTTCAAATCACTTCTAATTGATCTAGGACCTAAATATCTTCACAATAAAGTCAAAATACCTCAAATAGCACTGAACTAGAAAAATAATGACACAAGGACAATTAAATAACGGGTATAACGTGCGTAATATATATATATATAATGCACCCATCATATACTTCTAATGCTATGTCTTCATTTTGTGAACGAAATGGGATTGTGCATGAGTTTACTGCTCGTTATACTCCTGAGTCTAACTGTGTTGCTGAAAGGAAAAACATGACATTAATGGATATGGTAAATGCCATGCTATTAGGTTATGGTATACCAGAGAATTTGTGGGGGGAAGCTTTGCTCTAAGCTTGCTTTTATCTTGAATAGGATTCCTTTTAAGGACCGTAGGACAACAGCCTATGAACTTTGGAACGGAAGAGCTCCACAGCTCAACTACTTCAAAGTGTGGGAGTGTCTTGCTAAGGTAAGAATCCTTGATCTTAGAACTAGGAAGATAGGCCCTAAAACCTTTGATGCTGTATTTGTAGGGTATACTCTTGACAGCAATGTTGGAAAATTTCTGGTTATTAACTTAGAAGTGAGTGAAATAGCTAGAAATACCATCATTGAAGCTAGAGATGCAGTTTACTTTGAGAATTTCTTCACTTTGAGATCAACTCTTAGTCCCACAACCTCTGTACCTCTTTCCTCCAGCTTCACTTCTTGGTTAGTTCCTATTCCTGTACAAGAACCTAGAAGAAGTAAGAGAGGAAGAGTTGAAAGGAACCTAGGTGTTGATTTTTTTACTTTCATAGTTGAGGATACCCCTACCACTTTTCAGGAGGCTATGGCTTCTGCTTATTTAGTTTTTTGGAGAGAAGCTATAGATGATGAGTATCACTCAATCATGAGTAACAACACTTGGAAACTTACTTCCTTACATCCGGGGAGTAAAACTTTGGGTTGTAAATGGGTCTTCGGGAAAAAGCTAAGACCTGATGGATCCATTGAAAAGTTCAAAGCTAGGTTAGTTGCAAAAGGGTTCAAACAGAAAGAAGGACTTGATTACTTTGAAACCTATTCCCCTGTGGCCAGCACCACTACCATTAGGATTCTTATAGCACTTGCATATGCTTTCAGTCTTGAAATCCATCAAATGGATATAAAGAATGCCTTTCTGAATGGTGATTTAGAGGAAGAAATTTACATGGAGTAACTTGAAGGATTTGTTATCCCTAGATAAGAGCACAAGGTTTGCAGACTTGTGAAATCTCTTTATGGACTTAAGCAAGCCCCTAAGTAGTGGCATGCTAAGTTTGACTCTACAATCACCCCTTATGAGTTTGTTGTAAACAACTATGATATGTGTATTTACTATAAATTAGTAGATGGCAAATGTGTTATTGTATGCTTGTGTGTTGATGATCTGTTCATATTTGCTTATGATATTGATCTTGTTTGTGATGTCAAAAACTTTTTGAGCAGTATGTTTGATATGAAAGACCTAGGAGAAGCTAATGTTATCGTAGGGATCAACCTTACTAGAACAGTATATGGCATCACCTTATCCCAGTCTCATTATACTGAGAAAGTGTTGGAGAAATATAGATATTAGGACCGCAAATCTGTCGCTACATCTTATGACCCTAGTGTGCATCTTAAGAAAAACAAAGGCAAACCTGTGAACCAAGATTTCTACTCTCAGATTATAGGATCAGTGATGTATCTATCCAACAGAACCAGACCTGACATTGAATATTCAGTATCTAGATTGAGCAGATACACTAGTAATCCAAATCAAGATCCGACAGCGTCTGGAGAACCCAACTTTGTAGTCCTCAGCTAGGCGAAAAATAAGCTTAGGACTAGGGGATTTTTTTGGGTCTTGTCTTTGTAGTTGTTAGTTTTGTTTGCAATAATTCTATTCTATGTGAGTGAGATTGTACTCTTGTTTCAGATTATTAAGTGTGATTTATTGTGCATCTATAGGGTTGTTAAAGATCATACTTGAATTACTTATCCTTTCTATTAGTTATCTGTATTTCTGTAATATTTTTGCTTCCTTATTGAATCTTGGTGAAAAAAAAAATTGACTTGATTTGAAATCTGAGGTCTTGCACCGGTAAGGCCCAGCCATGTTGGATGCGGTCGGTCTATCAGCAGGCCCTGCTTTGGGGCTGGGGCGTGACACATATTCTGTAAATGTACTAAGTTGTCAAACAAGGATAGTCCATTCCACAAGTACTTGTTCAACATGATGGCTTATCCTTAATTGATAACGCTTACGAGAATTCATTGTAGCTTCAATCCTAAGTTTCTCATATGACCTTGTCCTTCTGAATGAGATAAGAGATGTTATTGATACGTCAACAGTGGGTAACAACCGATTAATGAATAAAAGAAGAGAAATGGTAAAATATATTGTGACATGTAGCAATCGAGGAATGGGGAAAAGCAAATCAGTATTCAGAGAAGGGATGGTGACACTTGTCGATGCAACATTTGGGAGAGGAAAGTGAATCCACACTACAAAGGGTACATTTTGTTGAACAAAGTGAATATTCTTGTGAATATCCTCCCTGAAGACTCATTCGACTTAGTTTGAATGTCATGTGACACTATAGCCTTCTACACATTCTTCTTGTTAACAAGTTAGTGGCTAAAATTCAGGACGTGTAACAACTCCTTGAGGAGTTATCACTTGTAACTGTCAAAATCACACTTATATAAGGAAGATATGCCTGTATGGCTCTATGTGGGTGAAAACATTAATTTCTTCATGGTATCAGAGCCTTTTACCTCTTAAATCTTCATCATGGCATCCTCCACAAACACAGTAGTTTCAACATCTTCACAAAATCCCACTGTTGGTCTTCTCCCAACACCATCTTTCAGTCATGCCATCAGTGTTAAATTAAACCGAGAGAATTACCTTCTATGGAAGGCACAGATGATTCCTTATCTCAAAGGGCAATCCCTACTTCAGTTTGTTGATGGTTTATATCTGTGTCCAAAGAATACCATTACTTTCTCAACTGAAGAAGGGGCAACACAAGAGTCTAATCCAGAGTATCATGCATGGTGCCAGCATGATCAACATCTGCTGAGTGCAATTCTATCCTCTCTGTCTGAAAAAGTTTTGGCGCATGTACTATTTCTCTCAACTTCCGCTGATGTATGGAATGTACTGGACAAGATGTTTTCTTCAAGATCGAGAGCAAGAATCATCCAGATTCGTCTCCAACTAGCTAATATGCAAAAAAAAGAATCAATAGTGTCTGATTATTTTCGCCGGGTCAAGAATTTAGTGGACACTCTCTCAGCTATCGGACAACCTCTCCAGGATGAAGAGGTAATTTCATATATTTTGGCAGGTCTAGTATTGTCTCTAGAAATCAAGGTGGAAATTCAAGAGGGAGAGGCCATGGCAGAGGTGGTAGAGGAACACCTCAAAGAATTAACAACAATTCTAGCAACCGTGGAGGAAGAGGCAATTATCAAGGATCAAGACCCAAATGTCAAGTTTGTGGCAAGGATGGACACTCAGCTCTCAAGTGTTATCATCGCTTTGACCACTCGTATCAAGCGGAGGACGCAAATTTTGTTGGAGTAGCTACTACAGCTTCATACCAAGTTGATCCAAACTGGTACATGGACTCAGGAGCAATAGATCATATCACAAGTGATCTTGATCGACTTACAATCAAGGATAAATATGGAAGAGGAGGCCAGGTTCAAGTTGGCAATGGTTCAGGTTTGCATATTTCTCATGTTGGTCACTCTAGTATTCACACTCCACAAACTACTCTTTTGTTAAACAATGTGCTTCATGTTCCTAAGATTTCCAAACATCTTGTGTTTGTCCATAAATTCACTAAAGATAATAATGTTTTCTTGGAACTTGACCCCTACCATTTTTTTGTAAAGGAACAAGCAACGAAGAGAAAAGTTTATCAAGGCAAATGTGAAGGAGGGTTGTATCCACTCAAGTTTAGTTACAATGTCCCAAAGACAGCCTCCTTAGGAAATAAAAGCTCTCAAGACCTTTGGCACCAAAGACTTGGTCATCCCTCAAAATCAGTTTTCAGTTTGTTCTTCAGCAAAATAATCTTCCTTTCCTTAAGAATAATAATGACAATGTTTGTAATGCATCTCAATTAGCTAAAAGTCATCAACTTCCCTACTCTAAGTCTACTCATGTGTCTGTAGTTCCTCTCCAACTTATCTTGTCAGATGTTTGGGGACCAGTTTTCAATCCTCTAATGGTTCAAAGTACTATGTAAGCTTCATTGATGACTATACAAAATTCACTTTGATCTATCTTTTAAACAACAAATCTAATGTTTACACCACATTTATTAGATTCAAAAATCATGTTGAAAGACTTCTTGGCAAGGAAATTAAAAGTGTTCAAACTGACTGGGGAGGCGAATATAAAAAACTTCATAAGTTCTTTAATCAAATTGGCATTCAACATAAAATCTCTTGTCCTCACACACATCAACAAAATGGTTCAGCAGAAAGAAAACATAGACACATTGTAGAAGTTAGGTTAGCCCTTTTATCTCAAGCCTCTCTACCAATTAAATTCTGGGGTGAAGCTTTCCAGACATTGTGCTATATCATAAATAGAATACCTAGTCGTGTGATCGATAACAAAACTCCTTTAGAACAACTTCTTGGTCAGAAACCCAATTACTCTCTTCTTAAAGTCTTTGGTTGCGCTTGTTGGCCAAATCTGAGACCCTACAATGCCCACAAACTTTCATTTAGATTAATACAATGTGTCTTTATTGGCTACAATTCTCATCATAAAGGATGCAAATGCCTTCACATTGAAAGTGGTAAAGTTTATATTTCCAGAGATGTAATCTTTGATGAAAATGTGCTTCCCTTCACTGCAAAACAGCCCACTACTAAACAACAATCTGATTCCTTAACTCTTTACCTTATGCTATCAATACTAACACTCTTTCTGAAACTCAACAACACCAAAATACTGTTTCTTATCATTTATCTGACCCATCTATTAGCAATGATCAACAAGAGAATTATGAACAAAACTTTGTCCAGTCTGACTTTTCTCTTGTAGATACTTCAGAATTTTTAGCTCCTGTTATAGCTTCTGATACAGATTCTGAGCAACAAACAGAATTTCAGACTGCACAAACACCAAGACACTTAATGAGAACCAGACTAAAAGACAACATCAGAAAACCCAAGGTTTTCAGTGATGGCACTGTTTATTCCAGACATGCACTTATGGCATCTTTTGAACCTTCCACTCATACTGAAGCTCTTCAAGTGCCCTGTTGTAGGCATGCCATGGAAATTGAATTTGAAGCCCTTACACAGAATCAAATATGGGATATGGTTCCTCAGAAGAAGGGTCTCAACCTTATTGATTGCAGATGGATTTTCAAACTCAAAAGGAAAGCAGATGATTCTATTAATAGATACAAAGCTAGATTAGTGGCAAAAGGGTTCAAACAAAGGCATGGAGTGGATTATGATGACACATTTAGTCCTGTTGTCAAGTTTTCAACAGTTAGACTAATTCTGTCTCTAGCAGTGTCAAGGAACTGGATAATGACACAGATTGATATCCAAAATGCTTTTTTACATGGTTTTATGGAAGAAGTATATTTGAGGCAGCCTCCAGGTTTTGAAAGTAGGACACAACTCATCATGTGTGTAAACTGAAGAAAGCTCTCTACGGACTCAAATAAGCACCCAGAGCTTGGTTTTCAAGGTTGAGTGCTAAACTGCAAGAATTAGGCTTCTCTTCCTCCACGACAGACACTTCTCTCTTCATATACAATAAGCATGAAATCACTGTGTATATGCTGGTGTATGTAAATGACATCATTATAGTCAGTTCATCAGATGTTATGGTCAAAACCTTGATTGATAAGTTAAAACTGTTATTTCCTGTCAAGGATCTTGGTGAACTAAGTTATTTTTTGGGAATCAGTGTCAACAAAACACAGAAGGGAATAGTTTTGAATCAAGGAAAGTATATTTATGAACTACTTTAGAAGGCACACATGTTTGATTGCAAGCCCTGTCTTATACCCATGTCAGTCTCTGAGAAGATATCTAGAATCACTGGTACTCCTTTGCCAGATACAGAGATTGCTAGGTACAGAAGCATTGTTGGTGCTCTTCAGTACCTAATCTTAACCAGACAAGACACCTCCTTTTCTGTGAACAAAGTATGCCAGTACATGCACTGTCCTACAGAGACTCACTGGTGTGCAGTAAAAAGAATTTTAAGATACCTCAAACACACTCTTAACTATGGGCTAGAAATTAACAAATCTTCCTCAACTTTGATAAGTGCTTTTACTGATTCTGATTGGGCGGATGTGCAGATGATAGAAGATCTACAGGAGGCTATGCAATCTTCTTTGGAGCAAATCTTGTATCTTGGAGCTCTAAGAAACAACCTACAGTATCAAGGTCAAGCACTGAAGCTGAATACAAGGCTCTTGCAAATGCAGCTGCTGAAATAATCTGGTTCCAGTCACTGTTGAAGGAATTGGATATATTTCAGTCAAGGCCACCAGTACTTTGGTGTGATAATATTGGTGCAACATATCTTTCTGCCAACCCCGTTTTTCATGCTAGAACAAAACACATTGAAGTAGATTTTCATTTTGTAAGAGAAAGAGTTGCTCAAAAACTTTTGGATGTTCGATTCATATCCTCTCAAGATCAGCTGGCAGACATTCTAACCAAGCCTTTTTCAGTCCAAGTTTTTCATTCACTTTGCAACAATCTCAATCTGGTATCTACACCATTGAGATTGAAGGGGACTGTTGAACAAAGTGAATATTCTTGTGAATATCCTCCCTGAAGACTCATTCAACTTAGTTTGAATGTCATGTGACACTATAGCCTTCTACACGTTCTTCTTGTTAACAAGTTAGTGGCTAAAATTCAGGACGTGTAACAACTCCTTGAGGAGTTATCACTTGTAACCGTCAAAATCACACTTATATAAGGAAGATATGTCTGTATGGCTCTGTGTGGGTGAAAACATTAATTTCTTCAATGAGAGGCTGGAAAGGTGCTTTAAATGGAGGGAAAAGCCCAGAATGAGTCGTATCAAAGAAGAAAATTTGAAAAATCTCCATTTCTTATCGCAGAGCGAGCGTTTTGGCAAGTGCCTCTCATTCCCTCTACTCTCCCGGGCTGTTTCGACGCTTATAGTCTCCCCCAGCTTGCCATGGCAAGTGGGGGAGGGAAGCAGCCAGTCACAGCCCCAAACCAGGCAGCTCGAGCTGACCCTCGAAATGGATCATCAAAGCCTACGAACAGGACCTGGGTGAAGATTGTGTCAGAAGAGACGACGCAAAAAACGTTCGGAAACGAAGTTATCAACACTAAGGAAAACTTGGATCGGCTTAAAAACCTCAAGCACAAGCGGTTCAAGCTGGACGGAGATTTTTACATGAGGCTTCAGGACCGAATGCAGGGGACGCTCTTTGGGAAATTCCTGGGGAGATCGTTGCCCCTTGATCAAGTTAGATTGGAGCTCAACAGGCAGTGGAAAGAACTAGGTAAATTTACAGTCTCTGATCTACCTAATGGGTTTTATTATATTCGATGCCAGACGGCGGAGATGGCCGACAAGCTTCTTTGGGACGGGCCTTGGACAATCAATGGCATGGTACTTCAACTTATGCCGTGGCGTGAGAATTTTCAACCGGCGTTCGAACGTTTGGATACGGCGCGGTATGGGTTAAGCTGCATCACCTACCAATGGAGTATTGGGAAGAAGAAACTTTGGAGAATCTGGGTTCACTCCTGGGTCGAGTCCTAAGAATCGATGACCACACGGCGAACGTGAACAGACCTTCGATGAATTTAGGTCGAGCAGAGTATGCCAGATTGTGCATTGAACTTGACCTTACGAAGCCTCTACAGAGGGGTCTGTGGGTCGGAGAAGGTATGGACGAAGCTTTAGTAGCGATCTTATATGAGCGAATCCCATCTTTTTGCTATAAGTGCGGAAGGATCAACCATACAACCAATACATGCTCCTCGTTAACGCAAGAGATTGGCGAGCTTGAAGGTGAGACTGCATCCAAGGATAAGGAAGATGATGATAAGCTACATAATATGCAAGTTGATGAGGAGCATCCTGTTCAAGACGACGAGCACAATTTTCAGACAGGGAGGAAGGGGGAGTCATCTGTTCAAACGGAACTGGGCGATGAATTCGGCACTTGGCTAATAGTGGGGCCCCGCCGTGGAAGGGGAAGGAGCTCTGGGCGGGGGGTTGCTCGAATCTCGACCGTGGACCAAAACGGAAGGACTGACGGAAGGACCGGATCTCGTAGCCACGTGGTGGAGCCTTCCGTTGACCATGGCTCATGTGGAGGCGAAAGGCTCATGCGTGGTGAAACGAAAGGGTCACACTTGCTTTGTGAGACCTCCTATCCCGAGACTCACACGGATTTCCACACATTAAAAAAGACTCCAAACCCTACAAACCCTCAAAACCCTTCAAGCTCCGCCGCCGTCGTCCTGTCACCTCCCAACGGATCCCTTGGCTTAGACTTGCAACCCTGTCGCCAGATGCCCGTTGGTGATTCCCCTGTTTTCGAACGGGAGGATAACGAGGGAGGTGAACCAAGTGACTGTCATGCTCTCACATCATCAGTAATCATAACGTCGGTGAATCAGGGACAAATGGAAACCTGGGGAAATACAAGTTCTGTAGATTCCCATAGCCGACTTGTTGATAGGGTCTCCCATGCCTTGCAGACAGCGGCACAAAATCTTTCTCGGTGCACGGTCAGAGGAGGTTCAAGAGGGCAACGAGACCCATGAAATCTTCAACCACGATATGCCATTGGTTCAAGTCCAGAAGGATGCGAAAATAGAAGCTTTAGCTCGGAGAGAGAAGATGAAGTCATCTACCTGTACCAAGAAAGGGAGGGTGGAAGGCTTGTCGGAGGACCCAGGGGGAGCATGATTTTCTTTAACCCTTTTCTTGCATGTTTGTTTTTTCCTTTAATTTATCATGAGCTTGGATCACTTACGAATTTTATGTTGGAATTGCAGAGGAACTACCAAACTGGAGAAAGTTCACAGATTAAAAATGCTTATGAGTTCTCTTAAACCCATTATCGTTTGCCTTGTGGAAACGCGAGCTAACGTCGATCGTTCCCTTCATTTTTGCAGAAAGTTTTCCAAAGGATTGGAATGGGCTGCCATTCCAGCCTCCGGTCTTTCAGGAGGGATAATTACCCTCTGGAAAAGAGAGGTTGGGCATGTCACTCCTATTGCCTATAATATTCATACTTTACATCTTGCCATTTCTAATTCTTATCTTAAGGATTGGGTTTTAACTGTCGTTTATAACTCTCAAGCGGTGCAAACTCAAAAATATGTTTGGCATGTTCTGTCTTCTATTGCTTTTCTTGAGCTTCCGTGGATTTTGATGGGAGACTTCAATGCTGTTTTAGATCCTTCTGAGCATAAGGGCGGCCGTTCAGACTATTATAATGTCAAATCTAGATATTTTAGAGATTTTGTCTCAGAAAACCATCTTATTGACCTAGGTTTCCAGGGCACTCCTTTTAGTTGGTGTAATAATCAGATGGGACTAGCCAGGCGCTGGGCCCGTTTAGATCGATTTCTTGCTAATAGCGACTGGTTATCTCGTTTTGATTCTTATCACAATAAACATCTTTCTAGAACTACGTCTGATCATGCCCCTATGTTTCTTGATTGTAAATATTTTTCGGCTGCCCATAAGAAGAAAATCTTTCGCTTTGAAAATTTCTGGTTTGATTATGCGGGGTGTCATCAAAATGTTTTCAAAGCCTGGAATTATAATAGTACTTGTTCGCCTATGCTTGCTTTTAGTCACTTGATTGCTCGTACTAGAAAGAATGTTTTGAGCTGGAAAAATTCTGATCTTACTCCTTTGGACACTGCAATTACTGATATTGAGAATGAAATTTTGATGCTTGAGAGTGCTGAAAGCACCCATTCCATTCTGAAGTTATTAATGCCCTCCTTAGGACCCTCTATAATAAGCACACTGCTCTCCTTAAGCAGAATGCTATTAAGTGGGCTCAACGGGCTAAACTTCTTTGGATTAGGAATGGGGACTTCAACACTAAGTTCTTTCATACTCATGCTAAGATTAGAACTCATAGGAACAGAATTACTGGTATTACCGACAATAGTGGCAGTACTCATACTGATTTCCATAACATGGCTGCTACTTTTTTGGATTTTTATGACAGATTGTGGTCCTCTTCCAATAATTTTTCCATTAGTGATTTAGTTAATAGATTGCCCAATCATTTGCCTAGCCTTAATGATGAGGATAGGGCTCTTCTTATGAAACCCATTTCCATGACCGAAATCTTCAAAACTCTCAAATCCATGCCGAGAGGCAAGAGCCCTGGCCCTGATGGGCTGAATGTTGAGTTTTATCTTTTCTATTGGGATTTAGTTCAAGGGCCTATGTTTGAAGCCATTAGATACTTCTTTCAGACTGCTAAGATGCCTAATTCCTGGGGGAAAGCCTTTATTGTCCTTATTCCTAAGAAAGACACTCCTAGAAAAGTCAGTGAATATAGGCCCATTTCCCTGTGTAATGTTTGTTATAAAGTCATTTCTAAAATTTTTACCAACAGACTCAAATTGGTTATTAGTAAACTTATTGGCCCGGAACAAACTGGATTCCTGGCTGGCAAGTCTACTATTGATAACATTATTGCCATGCAAGAGGTTGCCCATTCTTTAGAGCATGATTTTCAGTCCACCTTAGGATGTTAATCAAAATTGATATAGAAAAGGCTTATGATGCCTTAGAGTGGAATGCTATCCTTGCCACCCTCAGATTAATGAAATTCCCTGAAGCCTGGATTGCTTGGGTCCAGAGCTGTCTTGCTTCTGCTTCTTTCTCTATCTTGATTAATGGTCAACCTACTGAGTGGTTTGATAGTCACTAGGGGGTGAGACAAGGGGATCCACTATCCCCATTTCTGTTTCTACTGGTCTCCCAAAACCTGCCCTGTGTCCTTAATTATGCCATGAGACAAAACCAAATTCCTGGCTTTGATCCTAGGCTAACCCTTAATTTTAATCATTTGATGTTTGCGGATGACCTTATAGTAGTTACCAAAGCCTCTAGAAATGCTGCTAGAAATTGTAAATTGTGCTTTGATCTTTACAAACATCTCACCGGGCAGCAAGTCAATCTCCAAAAGTCTGAGATCTTCTTTTCTAGTTTGTGTAATAAAAGGCTCAGAAATAGCATTGAATCCATCCTTAACATGAAAGGTGGTGTTTTTCCTTTTAAGTACCTGGGGGCCCTTATCTCCCCCAATAGACTGAAAGTGCATCATTTTCAACACCTAATTGAGAGAACCAAACAAGCTCTGAACTCTTGGAATGCTAAAGCTATTTCCTTAGCTGGTAGGGCTGTTCTGGTCAACACCTCACTCATGTCCATTCCAGTTTATTCTCTTTCGTATTACCCTATCCCGGATTCAACTCTGGACTCAATTTCCAAGTTAGCTAGGAATTTCTTATAGGGCAATGGTAATGTTGGTGGCAGCCACCACTCTATAAGTTGGAGCACTACTACACTTTCAAAAACTGAGGGTGGACTGGGAATTAGGAACCTTAAGAATGCTAAAATCTCTCTTATGGCTAAAAATGTTTTCACACTCCTTAATAAGGAGAACAAATTCTGGGTCCAAATTGCAAGCTTAAAATATGGGGACTTTAATATTTGGGAAAACTACTTTCATGGTAAGACTTCCTAGTTTTATAGAGAGTTGTTTAAACATGCTAGGAAGATCAGGCCTAACATTGTCATTAAGTCTTGTAATCCTGGTATTACCGATTGGATAAGCCATCCTTAGATTTTTGAAATTCCCATATCCATGAAGCCAACATACATTGATATGAACATGATCAGTCTTAATCTCAGTGTCAAGGACTTTATTAGTGACAATACCTTGGGCAGATATAACATCGAAAGAGTCTTTGGAAGCCTTATTGATTGGAGTCTAGCTATTGATATAAACTTCAATGACAATGCCTTAAACTATTGGATCTAGGGTAAGAGGGAATCAGGTGGTAAAATTGCCGGCCAAATCTATAACTTCCTTAATAGGGACATTGTAGATGATGAGGAGAGCTGGATTGGGTGGCAAAGAATGTGGAAATTGCCGATTGCTCCAAAAGTTAAAACCTTCCTTTGGAGAGCTTTTCATGCCAAAATCCCAACATATGATTATCTTTACTCTATCAATATTGGTCCTAGAACCCTTTGGCCATTATGCAACCTTGTCTATGAGACCTTAGAACATCTGGTTAATGATTGTCGGATGATCAAAGAGTGCTGGCAATTAGTCAATGATCATACAGGGATCAACTGTGGCACATTGGGCAATCTATTGGAGGGCAATGGCTCATGATGAATTGGAATGGTGATAGATTCAACAGGCAGCTGATTCAAAGCTTGATTGCTACTATGATGTGGAGTATGTGGAAGGCTCGGTGTGAGCTTGTTTTCAATCGCAGGAAGCTTCAGGCATCACAGATTTTTACTCAAGCCTTGCAACTAACTCAAAATTTTCTCGGAGAAATTAAAAGAAATATCAGGGAGTACCTGCAGAATTCTGTACTTGGTTTCCAGTTAAACGTGTTTTCTGATGCTTCCTGGATTAGTAACTCTGAAATTGGTGGTGCAGGTTTTATCATAATAAAAGGGAGTAACAGAGTTATTCTAGCTGGAGCAAGGCCGGTGAGTGCAAATTCAAGCGTACAAGCCGAATTAATAACAATTCAATTAGCCTTGGAGCACTGTAGCAGACTTGGAGCAAAGCCGAACAGACTATGCACTGATTGCATCATGGCGATAGAAAGACTGAAGGATGATGGATCGGAGTGGAGCGATGATCAAGAGATTCAGGAAATTAAGAGACTGACCCATCAGGATAGTGGGCCCGAAATCGTTTACTGTCCGAGAGAACTAAATATGGTGGCGGATGCTCTGGCTGACTTCGGAAGGAAGAACCCTCAATTGTCCTTATTCCATAGCGGGAATGACCATCCTAGGTGGCTTGAAGAAATAGTCAGAATAGCTGGCTTTAGTTTTTAATTGTTATGCTTTATTTTTGTTCAAACTCTTTTAGAGTTCATCTCAACAAAAAAAAAAAAAGAAAATTTGAAGGCCTGAGTCTCGTCGATGGATAAGAGGGAGACACAGTGAGATCTTGGGCTTCAGAAGTCCTCATGATCAAATTGTGGCATTCTATTCAGTAATTTCGTTGTTAGTCATATTACTTTAGCTTATATGATGCTTTCAGACTTGTGTTTGGTTTTATGATCATTGTTGTGTGCTTCATTGATGAGCTTAATTTTAATACAAAATTGTTTTAGCTTGGGATGATCTTTTCTTTTCATTACAATTGTTTTAGCTTATTTGTATAATGGACTAGTTTTAGTCTTAATTAGATTGAGTTACCACCAAAGATGAGGAAAGAAACAAATTGAAAAATTGTAGTTTGATCAATTTATAGAAGTGGTGCTTTTCTTAGTTAAGGAAAATAGATTTTTATTTTTTAAGAATGTTGTTAAACTGATAATTGAATATGTTGAGTTATAAAAAATGGAAAAGGAATTTTGACCATGGACATATTTGATCCCTCAAAATTGAGACATTTATCTTTAAACTGAAAAATATTCTAAATTTGTCAAATTTTTATTGTTGAATTTTGCCAAAGCCATTTTTTTTCTCTTATATTAATGTTTAGCCATAGTATATAGAAAATAGCATAATTCTAGTTTTTTATTCATTTTTAAATTAAAAGACAAAATAGGCCGATTTTGAGTTCAATGTCCTTATTGATTACAGAGTTTCTTTTGAAGATTATATTAACCTTTTTATTAAAGAGTTTTTTATTCATTTTTATCAATTCTATCAAATTGATAAAAATGGATCGCCCATTTACGGCCAATATGCCAAAAAGAAGGATGTTGTGTAAATCTTAGTAATAAAATTGACTTTGAAAAGAAAACATTATAAATAACATACAACATATTTGTTGGGTATCGGATATGTCTTAGTTTCTTAAAAATTATATATATATATATATATGAGATCAATAAAGGAGAATTATTTATTGCATTTTATAAAAAACTTAGTAACCACAAACTATATTCTGTTTTGGAATGAGAACAAAAATAGGAGATGAAAGAAGATGGATAACATAAAGACTAAAAGTGGTTAGGTAGCCAAACAACAAATCCACCACCATGCAAAAAAGAAAAGAAAACAAAACAAAAAAAAAAAACAACAACAACATTTGCAGGAAAAAAAGTAGAGACACAAATAATCAAAGTAGAGGTGATACCACATGTAAAAGAAACATTAGGGGGCCGTTTGGTTAGCGGTAATGTGAAAACATTACCCGGAATCGGTACCATGATAATGTGAATAGTAATGTGAGATTACCAATAGTAAAATATTACCAGATGAGGTGGTAATCTGATTACCACCAAAATAGGTAGTAATCCAGATTACCTGGTTGGTGGTAATCTGGAAATTTTGTTTTTTCCAATTATACCCCCACTTATTTAATCTAATTTCATATTATACTTATTATCAAAACCCTAGTTTTGTTCCATTTTTATTAAAATATTTATAACATAATATATATATATATATATATATAATTTAATTATTTATTTATCTAAATAATTTAATTAAAAAATTTTAAAATTTTATATGTAGAGGTATTTGGGTAAATTTATTTAATATATAATTATTTAATTATATATATAATTAAATTATTTATTTATCTAAATACTTTAAATTAAAATTTTCAAAATTTTATATATAGGGGTATTTAGGTAAATTTATTTAATATTTAATTATTTAATTATATATATAATTATAATAATTATATATTAAATAAATTTACCTAAACACCCCTATATATAAAATTTTGAAAATTTTAATTTAAAGTAGTTAGATAAATAAATAATAATAATAATAATATATATATATATATATAATTATATATTATAATTTAATTATTTATTTATCTAAATATTTTAAATTAAAATTTTTAAAATCTTATATGTAGGGGTATTTACGTAAATTTGACATATTATTGCGGTGATTACTATGACTAACCAAACATGGTAATGAAAGATTACTAGTAATATAAATTCTCAACCAAACACAGTAATCTCACATTACCACAACATTCCCGGGCATATAACATTTCTGACACCATTACCATGGTAATCTCATTACTGTGGTAATATATCATTACTGCGAACCAAACAACCCTAGGTGTTTTTGACTTGTTTCATATCTCTAAAGTAGTTTTGTGTATAATAGAGGAAGAGTTGAGGTTGGGCATGATCATAAATAGTGTCCTAGACCACCACCATGCAAAAAAAAAAAAAAAAAAGCAACAACAATAACAACATTAGCAACCAAAAAAAAAAAAAAAAGGACAAAAAGCTCCCAAATGATAATCAAAGTAGAGGTCATAGCCAAAGGGCTTGTAGCCCAGCGGTACCTCGGGTCCCCTCGTGGGAGGAGATGCGAGTTCAATCCCCCGAACTGCGCTCCCCCGTTCCAAGAGGGTGAAGACGTTGTAGGCAATCCCCCCGCCACGCGTACGCCCCTGAGAGTTGGCGCTTGTCGCCCTATCTCAAAAAAAAAAAAAGTAGAGGTCATAGCACATGTAAAGCAAAGAGGAGCTAGTTTTAGACCTATTTGATAGCTCTAAAAGTACTTTTGTGTTATAAAATATATAATAATGGATGTCACTGTAGCAAAACTGGAACTGTAGCAGCCGCCAAACTTTCACTATTCCACCTACCAAAATGTTCTTGACCGTCGGATTGAATCAATCCCGACCGTCCATCCATTTCTTGAAATACTATAAATACCCCTTTATTCTTGTATCTTATTTCATGGAAATATATATATACTTTTATATTGAAGATGAATTATTAGTTGCTTTTACAATACGTTATCAGCACGAATCTGCTCCTAATCTTGTTTTGCATTATCATTTCACTTTAATGTAGTTTTAACAAATTTTATGTTTTATAATTTTGGTCTAATTCGTTGTTATATTTGTTTCAATATAGTGTTTGATTTGTAATGGCAAATATTGCAAGAAATGAATTCGAGCCTCTTCATATTGCCGGAAGCAATTATATATCATGGAGCCTCGATGCTAAGTTACACTTGAAGGCAAAGAACCTGAGCAAAACAATTGAGGCTGATAATGATGAGCCCAATGATAGTAAGGCAAAAGCCTTGATATTCATAAGGCATCATCTTGATGATAGCCTGAAAAATGAATATTTAACTGTTGAGGATCCACAGGAATTGTGGATTTCTTTGAAAGAGAGATTTGAACATCTCAGAATGGTATATTTACCAAAAGCACGCCATAACTGGACAAATCTCAGGTTCCAAGATTTTAAAAGTGTGCAAGAATATAATTCCGAGCTCTTTAAAATAGTCTCGGTGTTACGCCTCTGTGGAGAAACAATAACAGACGATATGATGCTCGAGAAAACATTTACTACATTTCATCCTCGAGATTTAACTTTACAACAGCAATACAGAGGCAATACTTTTACAAAATTTTCTGAATTAATTTCTTGTCTCCTGGTGACGGAGCAAAATAATCAGTTGCTAATGCAAAATTATCAATCTCGACCATCTGGATCAGCACCACTGCCTGAAATTAATTATGTGCAAAGAAAATGGCATGGTCGTGGTAACGGTAATAAAAACCGTGGTGGACGAGGAAATCGTGGTGGTCGTGGAAGACGTGGTCGTGATGGGGGCCGAAATTACTTCAGACCACGTGATGGTAAGGTTGATGTTCATCAACAAAAACCACAAGACCACAATATGGGATCAGAAATAAAAAGGGACACATGCTATCGTTGTGGCCTGGAAGGTCATTGGTCGAGAATCTGCAGGACCCCAAAGCATTTTGTCCATCTTTACCAGGAATCACTCAAAAATAAAAAGGGAAAGATCCTGAGACAAATTTTGCCGATAACACCACAATGAACTCCACCGGAAATGATCCTACTACTAGTATAAATAATGTAGAAAATACATATCTAGATGTATCTGATTTTCTAGTAGACTAAATTTTGTTTATGCTTTACATTATAATAAAGTTATGTTTTTCTTTTATTGTTCTAGAATAATGATTGCGGGACAACGCAAACTATTTTTGACAAGAAATATATATTTTATCTCTTTATCAATGAAGAAAGCATATATAACCACAATAGCTGGGTTATCAGATCTGATTGAAGGAACAGGAAGAGCAGCACTTGTGTTGCCAAATGGGACACTGTTGGAAATTAAAAATGCTCTATATTCTCCTATGTCAAGGAGAAACCTTCTTAGCTTTAAAGATATACGTCTCAATGAATATCATTTAGAGACGATTGATAAAGAAGGAAAAGAATATCTGAATATTACTCAAGTTGTTTCATGCGAAAAACGTGTACTTGAAAGTTTTCCCTGTATATCTTCGGGATTATATTTTACACGTATTAAAGTGATGGAATCACATGTTGTATTAACCCGGAAGGTTAATGACCCGGAAATATTCAAAATATGGCATGAAAGACTTGGACATCCGGGTGCTATTATGATGCGCCGGATTATTACTAGTTCTCATGGACACCCACTGAAGGATTATAAAATCCTGACAAATGATGAATATGCATGCTCATCATGCTCAATGGGAAAGCTGATAATTAGACCTTCTATAACGAAGGTGACTAATGAATCTCCTAAATTTTTAGAAAGAATACAAGGAAATATCTGTGGACCAATACATCCATCGTGTGGACCATTTAGGTATTTTATGGTATTAATCGATGCATCGACTAAATGGTCTCACGTTTCGCTTTTGTCTACAAGAAATGTAGTTTTTGCGAGATTATTAGCTCAAATTATCAGGCTGAAGGCACAATTTTCAGATTATCCAATAAAGACAATTCGTCTTGATAATGCTGGTGAATTTACATCAAAATCATTTTATGATTATTGTATGGCAGTTGGAATACAGGTTGAGCATTATATAGCTCATGTACATACCCAAAATGGGTTGGCGGAGTCATTGATTAAAAGGCTCCAGATTATTGCTCGTCCAATGTTATTAAGGACGAAACTGCCTACAAGTGCGTGGGGTCATGCTATTTTGCATGCTTCAGCATTAATTCGGATCCGACCCACTGCAAGTAATTTATATTCACCACAACAACTTGTCATGGGAATAGAGCCTGATATTTCACATATAAGAGTATTTGGTTGTGCAGTATATGTGCTAATAGCACCACCAAATCGTACAAAAATGGGTCCACAACGCAGACTTGGTATATATGTTGGTTACGACTCTCCCTCGATCATACGATATTTAGAGCCACTAACGGGAGATGTATTTACTGCAAGATTTGCATATTGCCATTTTGATGAATCTATCTTCCCTGTATTAGGAGGAAGAATAATTAATCAAAATGAGCCGAAAGAAATTGATTGGAATGTATCACAGTTAAATACATATGATCCTCGCACGAGTGAGTGTGAAATTGAAATTCAAAGGATCATTAAATTGCAGAATATTGCAAATGAAATACCTGATGCATTCGCTGATACTATAAGAGTAACCAAGTCATATATACCAGCTGCCAATGCTCCTGCAAGAATTGAGATTCCTAAAATCCCATTGCAAGAGAAACAAACATATGATAAACCACGTCAAAAACGTGGAAGACCAATTGGCGCCAAAGATTCAACTCTAAGAAAAAGGAGACAGAAAAATAAAACAATTGGAGAGGGGGATCTCCCACGTGAGATGGGAGAGGAGAATGTGAAACCCTCAGACTATGAAAATGAAGCAATGGGAAAGGATATTCCTGCAAATACTGAAAATTCAATTCACTATACAGATGATCATAAAATAATAAATCGGTCTGAAATTAAAGTAAATGATGTTTTCATTTACAATGTGGCTACAGATATAGAAATGAATACAGATAATGATCCTGAGCCACTATCTATAAACGAATGTCGACAAAGAAATGATTGGCCAAAATGGAAAGAAGCTATCCAGGCTGAACTAAATTCCCTTTCAAAACGTGAGGTGTTTGGGCCGATAGTAATTACACCAAAGGGAATAAAATTAGTCGGTTATAAATGGGTGTTTGTGTGAAAAAAAAAATGAAAAAAAATGACATTGTAAGATACAAAGCAAGACTGGTTGCTCAAGGTTTTTCCCAAATGCCTGGTGTTGACTATGAGGAGACATATTCTCCCGTAATGGATGGAATTACTTTCCGCTTTTTAATTGCCATGGCAGCAAGTAATAAACTAGATATGCAATTGATGGATGTTGTTACAGCATATCTATATGGATTACTTGAAAATGATATTTATATGAAAATCCCTGAAGGATATAAAACTGCGGAAGTTACATCCAGCAAGAAGTTACAATCTATTAAATTATAGAGATCCCTTTATGGATTAAAACAATCTGGACGGATGTGGTATAACCGTCTGAGTGATTATCTTATAAAAGAAGGATATCAAAATGATAATATATGCCCGTGTGTTTTTATTAAAAGCTCTACTAACGGGTTTGTTGTCATAGCAGTATATGTGGATGATTTAAATCTTGTAGGTACTCATGATGAAATTGCCAAAGCAGCATCATGTCTAAGAAAAGAATTTGAAATGAAAGATCTGGGGAAGACCAGATTTTGTCTTGGCATACAGATTGAACATTTACTGGATGGAATATTTATCCATTAGTCAACCTATACTGAAAAGGTACTGAAGAGATTTAATATGGATAAAGCCTATCCATTGAGTACTCCAATGGTCGTCCGAACGCTCGACACCCAGAAAGATCCATTTCGTCCACCAGATGAAGGGGAGATGATTCTTGGCCCAGAAACTTCTTATCTTAGTGCAATTGGTGCATTAATGTATCTTGCAAATAATACAAGACCTGATATAGGTTTTGCCGTAAATCTTCTAGCAAGATACAGCTCTACACCAACAAAAAGACATTGGAAAGGATTGAAGGATGTTTTGCGCTACTTACGAGGAACTACAGATTTGGGCCTATTTTATCCACAACAGACTACATCCAATCTTCAAGGTTTTGCTGACGCCGGGTACCTATCAGATCCTCACAGCGGAAGATCTCAAACCGGGAACATATTTTCTTATAATGGTACGGCTATATCATGGCGTTCTACAAAACAAACGCTTACAGCTACTTCATCAAATCATGTTGAAATTCTGGCTCTTCATGAAGCAAGCCGGGAATGCCAATGGTTGCGATCTATGATCGGACATATACAGTCATCATGCAAACTACCATCAATTACAACAAATGCTACAGTAATTTATGAAGACAACAGTGCTTGTATATCCCAGATTCAAGGGGGATATATTAAAGGAGACAGAACAAAGCATATCTCTCCAAAATTTTTCTACACCCATGATCTACAAAAAGAAGGTGTCATAGAAGTTCAAAAGATTCAATCTAGTGAGAATCAAGCCGATTTATTTACAAAATCGCTTCCCAAATGCATACATCAACGGCTTGTTGACAAAATAGGTATGAGAAGATTTCGAGATATACAGTAATTTATTTGAGGGGGAGACTGTACTTTTTTTCCCTTCGCCACGGTTTTTATCCCAAATGGGTTTTTCCGAGGCAAGGTTTTTAATGAGATAGTAACCCTCAAATTTACCAAGGATTATGTACTCTTTTTCCTTGACTAGGTTTTTATCCCACTGGGTTTTTCCTAGTAAGGTTTTAATGATGCATATCCTTTTGGTCGTAGGCATCCAAGGGGGAGTGTTATAAAATATATAATAATGGATGCCTACTGTAGCAAAAACGACACTGTAGCAAAACTGGAACTGTAGCAGTCGCCCACGAGAATAATGTAGCAGCCGCCAGTACTGTAGCAACCGCCAAACTTTCACTATTCCACCTACCAAAATGTTCTGGACCGTCGGATTGAATCAATCCCGACCGTCCATCCATTTCTTGAAATACTATAAATACCCCCTTATTCTTGTATTATGAAAAAGTGAGAGAAGAAGGAATAAGAAATTGAGGAGGCTGAAGTGTGGGTATTCATCAGATATCTCTTTCTCTCTTTTTATCTTATTTCATGGAAATATATATATACTTTTATATTGAAGATGAATTATTAGTTGCTTTTACAATATTTTGTTTATAATTGAGGAAAAAATAAACAAAGTTCAGGTTGCGCTTGATGATAAATAGAGGCTTCCACCTTATTCCTCTTCAACTTGTAAGCCTATAATTGCCACATGTGTATGGCTCCATTTAGGGCCCCTGTGACAAGCATTCGATCACCGGTTGGATTTGGTTCATGGGATACCCTAAATGGAGAATTTTCATTATGGTGGTAAGTTTTTGGGCTTCCAAAAATTATTTTTTTCCATTCCCCAATACAACTGTATGAATGCTTTCACCAATAGTAAACCACAAATCAACATCATGGAGAACATCATATTATTTAAATACCTTTTAAATGAGGTTTTCATAGCTAAAATGTAGCTCCCTCTTTCCTTGTAGTAGTGAGATATACAAATTGGAACTTTGAGGGCTGCCATTATCAGCAAAAAACAAAACGCGAAATAGTATCTCTCTATTCGAATGCCATAATAAAACTTTTAGTTAATCATACGTTTTCTCATTGAACTTCACAATTTGTGGTGCTAAGCAAGAATGGCTTAGTCATGGACCCATCAAGCAGAAATTGCCATTAGTGTATAGCTCCATTTAGTATACCTATCACGAGCATTAAATCACTTGTTGGAGTTAGTTCAAGGGATCTTATTTTTCTAACTTGTCAACTGGAATGGGGTCTAAGGTTCAAAATTAAATATATTGACTTATGGACAATTGCATACCCAAGGCATCAAATTCTTCACCAAGATTAAATGCATCGGTATATTTGATGCTGCTCAAATGATCCCACATTGATAGTAAAATTGGTAGAAACAGCTAAAGTGCCCATTGATAACAATGAAGGGCATACTTCACGATAAGAGTTTTTTTTAATCTTGTGTTTATGTAGATATTATAATGATAAGAATTACTGCATTTTGGCTATATTATTTTGAAAACCCTTCTTTGCTATGTATACATATTTGGGAACCCTTCCCATTATATCTAATATCAAATAAATTGATAGTAGGACCTACAAATCCTCATGATAATCCATATCCATCAGGAGACTGTGCTTTGTTGATTAATGCAGACTGAGATTTACAGTTCCTATGCTTCCATCTAGAAGAATAAATGCCTCTTCTCTTGACCGGAAGTCAAACATACACTACACCACAAAAGGGTTTTAGAGGCGTTTTTCAAAACCTACAGAGGCGGTGATGCCATGTCACCCATATGGCCATGCACCATTCTGTTGACTGTGCAAATTCCGGTAGCCACGTCAGCAAAAAGGTTATGCTCACTCGCTAGTAACCTCCCGGAGAAACAAAATCGAAAGTTAGTAACATTTTTTATACAAATTAAAACATGATGACCTTAATGAAAACAGTCCATAACTTAGTGGCCTACAAAAAATTTAATCTTATGTTAATGTATATACATTTTTGGGAAGGTCCTTTCCTGTTATATTTGATATCAACTAAATGGATCGCATGACCTATATATGCTTACAATAAATGGCATCCATCATGAGATCGTGATTGCTAATTAGTATGGACTAAGATACCTTGTTCCTTTGCTTCCGTCTGAAAGAATGAATCCTTTTTTTCTCTTGACTGGATGTCAAACAGACAACACTGGCAACCATGATCACTTATTTATACCATATATAATTTGATATCACAATTATTTAGCAATGCACTCATACAATTACTATTTGATGCTTAAATTCACAACCAATAATACAAAATCTTCTTTTGCTATAAATTAGCAACTCCCTTCACAGTAGTGGAGGAATGTTCATCCTGGTGCTGAGTTTTGGGCTTTAAAAGATCATTTTTCCCATTCCACAGTACCACCACAAGATCACTTTCACTTGTAGTAAACATAAATCAACACCATGAAGGAACATCATATTGTTTGTAACACCCTTTAAATAAGTTTATATATAGCTCAAAAAATAACATACCATGTCCTTTTAGCAATTAGATCTATAATTAAAATTTGAGTGCTATGACTATTAGCATAAAAAGCACAAAATATCAAATCTCTATTCTAATGCTATAAAAAATCTTTCGGTCATTTGTTCTTTTTTCTACAACTTCTCAATCTGTGGTAATAAGCAAAAGTGCCCAAGTCTGGGACCCTATAATTGCGACAAGTGTACAACTCCATTTAGTACACCGGTTACGAGCATTTGATCACTAGTTGGAGTTAGTTCAAGGGATCTCATTATTGACTTGGGTTATTGGTGATAGGTGCAAAGTTAAATTGAGCTGGCTGATGGAGAATTGCTTACACTAGGCATCAAGTTTATCTTGAAAATTTAAATATATCAGGTACATTTAATGTCAATCAAAACATCTCAAGTAGATAGTAAAATTGGCTGAAACAAACAAAATGCTCATTGATAACAAGAAGAAGGGCATACGTTATGATAAGAGTTACTGTATTTTGTGCATGTGGATATTCTAATGGGAGGACATCAAAAATAGAAATAAAATGTATTCGTGCTATATTACTTTGAAACCCTTCTGTTAATATGTATACATGTTTGAGCTTGTCATTTCGCATAATATCTAATATCAAATAAATAGATAACAAGGCCTACAGATCCTCATGATAAATCGCCTCTATTATGAGATCATGCTTGGTTGATAAATGCATATTAAAGATTCAATATTCCTTAACTTCCGCCAAAAGAACTAATCTCTCTTTCTCTTGACAGAATGTCAAATAGACAACGCAACCAATGATGATCACTTGTTTGTACCATATATATATAATTTGACTTCACATGGATGTGGCAATACATAAATACATTTGTAATCCATTTAATGCTTAAATTCACTTCTATGATCTAATACATGCTTAACTATTTCTTTAAATTAGCCAATAATAGAATATCTTCTTTTGCTATAAACTAGCAACTCCTTCACAATATAGGATCATCTTCAGCTTGGTGGTAAGTTTCTGGACTTCCAAAAATCATTTTTCCTATTCTACAATAAAACTTCATGATCACTTCTACCGATAGCAAAACAAAAATCAACACTATAGAAGAACATCATACTATTTGTAATACCCTTCAAATGAGGTTTTCATAGCTAGACATGAAACCCACTCTTTCCTTGTAGCAACGATATCTACAAATTGAAATTTGAGGGCTATCACCATTAGCACAAAAGCATGAGGTTGCATACCTCTATTCGGATGCCACAATAAATCATTTAGTCATTTGTTCCATTTTTCTAAAACTTCACAATCTACAACTTGTTTTGAAACTAACTCTCGAATAAAATGATATTTCACATCAATATGTTTGGTTCTTCCATGCATCACAGGATTTTTGGCTATTGCCAAACAAGACTTATTATCACAATTGATTATAATAGGATCTGTTTGATGAACTCCACAATCCTGCAGTAATTTGATCAACCATATACCTTGACAACATGCTGAACATAAAGCAACATACTCAGCTTCAGTAGAGGATAAGGTTACAATATCTTGCTTCTTTGAATTCCATGAATTAGCAGCACCACCAAAAAGAAAAACCATTCCTGAAGTACTCCTATCTTTCATGTCTCCACCCCAATCACTGTCAGAATACCCAATTAAGCAACTGTCACAATTCCTTTTGAACATGATACCCAAATCTATTAAACCAGCTAAATACCTCAGGACATGTTTTGCTGCTCCAAATGCATTCTTTGAAGGATTATGTATGAATCTACTCAGAAAGCTTACTGAAAATACCACATCAGGCATTGTATGAGTCACATACATTAATTTTTCAATTAATCACACCTTCTTTCTAATCTCCAACCAATTTATAATCTGAATTTAAAGGAGTAAGAATAGGTTTGCAGGACTGCATCTGAAAAGAGTTCAATAAATCTTGTACATATTTCTTCTGGCACACATGAATACCATCTTGATTCTGTCTGATTTCAAGTCCTAGAAAATAGGACATCAATCCCACATCACTCATTTCAAAAACCCTCTGCATATTTTGTTTAAATTCTGTTACCATTGCTGCTGAATTCCCCATATAAATGAAGTCATCAACATAAATGCAAACCAGTAAAATATTCCCATTCTCAGCTACCTTTGAATAAAGAGTATGCTCACTGTCATTCCTAACAAAACCCTGCTTTAAAAAAAAAAAGTCTATCTTCTCATACCATGCTCTCGGAGCCTGCTTCAAGCCATATAATGCTTTGTGTAGTTTGTAAACTGAAGTTTCTCTGCCTGAAATTTCAAAACCCTGTGGCTGTTGAACATAAACCTCTTCCTTTAATTCTCCATTTAAAAAGGCTGATTTCACATCAAGTTGATATATCAACCAGTTTTTCATAGCAGCAATAGCTAATAAAAGCCTTATCACCTCCATTCTAGCAATAGGAGCAAAGACTTCTTCATAATCTACACCATACTCTTGTACATATCCCTTTGCAACCAATCTAGCTTTGTATTTTTGAATTTCACCATTGGGTGTGTATTTAGTTCTATACACCCATTTAACACCTATTGCTTGCCTTCCTTCAGGTAAATCACACAAGCTCCAAGTGTGATTTTTTTTCAATTGCTTGAATTTCTTCTGTCATAGCATCTCTCTAATTGATTAATTTAACAGCCTCTTCATAAGTACTAGGATCTGTCACTGCCAATGCAAAAGAGCAATTTTCATATAGCTCTTTTAAAGTTCTCACTTTCTGAATAGGGGATTCATCTACACTGTCACTTTCATGTCCTGCACCATTACCATTTCTTTCTTCAATTGAATCTGAACTACTTGATTTTCCTATCTGTTCTGTTGATACATTATCATTTTTCTGCACCCAGACTTCTCTTGTTGAACTTTGCTGCCCTTCTGACCATTTCCAAACCTCAGTCTTAATAAATTTTACATCCCTGCTAACTATCATTTTCTCATTTTCAGGTATGTATACTCTATAAGCTTTAGCATTAGAACAATAGCCAATAAAAATCCCTTTTACTGCCCTTTCATCTAATTTTTGTAAAGTTTGAGCAGGAACATGTATATATACCACACAGCCAAACATTTTCAAATGTGAAACCTGAGGTACTACACCAAACCAAACTTCATGTGGAGTTTTTCCAGGCACTGCATAAGTTGGAGAAATGTTTGAAATATATGTTGTTGTCATTACTACATCTGCCCAAAAATTATTTGGCAATTGACTAGACTTTAACATGCTTCTAGCCTTCTCAACAATAGTTCTATTTTTTTTCTCTGCAATCCCATTTTGCTGAGGTGTATATGGGGCTGTTAACTCATGCTTAATGCCTTTATGTTCACAAAATTCCTGAAATTCTCTAGACATAAATTCTCCACCTCTATCTGTCCTAAGAATTTTTAATTTATGTCCAGACTGTCTTTCAACATTAGAGATAAATTTCTGGAAATGATGAAATACTTCATGCTTGAACTTCAGTATAAACACCCAGCTCATCCTTGAAAAATCATCTACAAATAATAAGCAGTACTTACCTCCACTAAGTGATTCAGTTTGCATTGGTCTACAAACATCAGCATGGACTAATTGAAGCTTGTATTTAGCCCTCCATGATTTTCCTGTCTGAAATGGGAGTCTTGGCATCTTCCCATACACAAAATCTTCACAATAATTTATTCTTCTAATCTCAGGTAATCCTCTCACCATGCCTTTATGTGCTAAAGCTTGCAAGCCTTGAAAATTCAAATGCCCATATCTTCTATGCCACAACACTGCCAAATCTTCATTTTTCAATACCAAATTTATCACTTCATTACTAGAGAATTCAACTGGAAACAAATTGTTGCCATTCTTCTGTATTCTCAGCAAAACATCACTAGATGCCGCTACATGAATCACACATTCTTGCTTACTGAAATTCACATTATATCCTTCTTCATTAAGGTGGCTCACACTTAATAAATCGTGAGCTAATGAGGGCACATACTGAACACCATGTATCAATTTTGTTTCTCCACCATACACTGGCGCCAGAACTGAGCCAATTCCCATAACATTCACCTCTTTGTTATCACCTAGCCTCACTTTATGCTGTACTGCTTCATTTAAATTATAAAATAACTCCTTTCTACCAGTCATGTAGCTAGAAGTGTCACTATAAAACAGCCAAACAGATGAACTATCAGCTTCATTTCCTGTGTGTACCATGCACAAACTACCATAATCACCATTAGTATTTGAATTACTAGGATTACTAGAACTTGCACCTTCATCAAAATTTCTATTTTGTAAAGCATTTTGTGAAGCCCAACAATGAGATTGGTAATGTCCAAACTTCTTACACTTAAAACATTGAACATTCTGCAGATTGCCTCTTGAAAACCTTTGTGGAAATTGCCTTTGCCCTCTCTGAAACCTGCCAAAGCCCCTGAAATTACCTCTGCCTTGATCATACACTGGTTGCTGTCTCTAAAACACTTGCCTTTGTTCAATACCTCTAGCAAAATCTCTTCCTCTAGCTCTGAAACCTCTAGTTCTTCCCCTTGTTCCAAACCTTCCACCTCTTGCATCACCATGAACCACAAAAGCCCTGTCTTCATGCTTTTCTGAAAATTGATTGAATCTTGCCTCATGAGCTTGCAAATATCCACTGAATTCATCTAGAGACACTTTAGTCATGTCTCTTGCTTCTTCAATGGAAGTCACCACATGAATGAACCTTGATGAGAGACTTCTTGTCACTTTTAAAACAACTTCTTCATCCTTAAGTTCAGTACCCATACCTCTAATTTGATTCACCACAGATAGAACTCTTGTAAGATAATTCTGAATTGTCTCATCCTCTTTCATTTGCAAAAGATCAAACTTTTGCCTTAATGTTTGTTTTCTAACACCCACCATCCTTGAAGTACCTTGATTTTCATTCTTGATTTGATCCCAAGCCTCTTTAACTGAATCAAATCTGACTATTCTATGAAGAATAGTCTCATCTACCACTTGTTGTAACAAGAACAAGGCTTTTGCATCATCTTCAACCTCTTTTTCACTTGCCATCTTCTTATCAATTCCATCCTCGACAAACATCCATAACCCTTGTGACCTAAAAAAGGTTTTCATACAGTAACACCAGTGCTCATACCCTTCACCTCTAAACACTGGAAGTAAAGCATGAGAAATTTCAGTATTTGACTTTGAACTTGAACTAGCTGCCATGTTCTAAGCTTGAATTAATCAGTCTTCTATTCATCAACCAACCAACAACTCTCGTAGCTCTAATACCACTGATAAGAACAGGATCGATTCTTCAACACTTTAGGATCAGCTTTGTAGAAGGAATCAAATCCAAAAACCTTTTGTAGAAGTCTTGAAAATTCAGTAAAGTAAGCTACTTGCAAAGAAAATTTCAGAAAAACAGCAGAACTTCTTTTCTCAAATAAACGTTTGTATAACTGCTTTCATACTCTGAAGATACACTCAGATCAATCTTCAAACATTAAGGAACAAGTTTGCAATACACTTTCAGAGCTAAAAACCATCACAAACATTAGGAAAAATTATACAAACTCATAGTCTCTCAAGAACAAGAAGAACAACAACAAAAACCATTAGTTTTATTACATAACTACTTAACTAACTAGGTGATTCATCTGCTACGTGTAAGTAGCTGTTTAACTCAACCGCTTAACATATCAACCATTCATTTTGCCTCGAACTTATCTTAACTTCTAGATGATTAAATCCTGGCCGTCTGTCAACCCTTCAGTGACTTCTACTAAGTCACTGATAGTTGCCTCGAACTTACATCTTTTTCTAGATGAGCTGATCTCCACCGTTGCCTCCATATTCACATCTTCCCACCTTCAGATAACTAACAAAACGAGATTTTAAATCCTCTGAAACACAGCAACTTCAGAATTCCTCATCAGCTTCAAGCCTTCAACCTTCCAGCTTGCTCATTAATCAAAGAAACCTTTTTTTTTTTTTCAATTCTGCAAACTTTATCACACAAATTTGAACTTCAATCACATGATTCTCAACAGCTTCCCCTTGATTGAAGACTAAACAACTAACTTGATCTTCAAGGCCTTAAAATATGTATCACTAATATTTTATTTTAGATAATCATTATTGAAAATTTTTTACTTAATTAACTAATATGAAACCGTTATTTTCCCATAGCAAATAGAATACGTGAAATATGATCATGATATGAATGTCTAAAACCACTTATTTTTAACACCAACACTAAAAATACTTGTTCATTTTAAGAGCAAAATGAATGTCATTATTTTAAAGGGCTAAAACAAATATTGACATCCAAAATAACTCTTAATAATGTATTAGCAAATGGTCAAAATAATGCTTTTGTGAAAGTTGATTATTAATATTAGAAATAACAAGAATCATAATTGAATAAACATATCAAGAATTGAATAACCATCGTCTATCTTAGAAAGCTAAAGATCTCAAACACCCATAGAAGGCATACATATTGCACACCAATAGTAATATGTTTTGCATACAAGTGTTGATACAAAAGGAAAAGATCTCAAACACCCATAGAAGGCATCACATTGCACACAAACAATAATATGTTTTGAGTACAAGTGTTGCTATAAAAGTAAAAGATCTCACACACCCATAGAAGGCTTCCATATCACACACAAATAGTAACATGTCTTGAATAAATTCTCCTTATGTAAGATACTTGGAGAACTATTCTAACATGTTATGATGAGCTTCTTCGACATTCTTCACAATAGCTTCAACATTCACATCATATCCATACTGCACACAAATAGTAATATGTTTTGAATACATGTTCTTTATTTAAGATACTTGGAAAACCATTCTAACATGTTATGGTGAGCTTCTTCGGCATTCTTCACAGCAGCTTCATCATTCACATCATATCTCACAGTCCATCCGTGTGCAACACCGGGGAAGATCTTCACAAAGCTATCTACCTGTTAAACAATATGATAACCATATCAACACCTACAAAGTGTGTTAGAAAAACATTGAAATAGCATCACAGATTTACCATGCATTCCAACTTGAATAGGTTTGATAGAGTACTATTAATGAAATCATTTGTAACATGACATATATATATATATAAAAGTGTCATTGGCAAGAAGCAAATTTATCATGCATTCCATAGACTTACCTTTGTTTTCTTTGTAAACAATATATTTTACGCATAAGAGCATGTTTTCTTGCTTACCATTACTCACATGCTTTTTTGTTTAATCAGACTAGGCTTTGAGAATGCACTAAGAGACAATGACAATATAGATGATAAAATAAATGATAAAACATACCAAAACATTGGAAAATTTATGTCAGTATATCCTTTCAGCAATGACTAGCAGAATTATGCCATCATAAACCCCAATTGAATTTCTAGAATTTCTACTATAGCTACATGACATAAAGTGAGGCCTTTGATTGTTGGAGTATATCCTTTAAAATGGATCAGAACATGAAGACCTATCATCTAATGCGCATTGAAAAAAGTCCTCGAGAATATTCTCGAAGAAGAAGATTATCTGACCAAGTTCAACTATCCGTATTATAAGCATCCAAGAAACCACTCTATTCTAATCTTTTAAAGGTGAGGCCTTTGATTGTTGGAGTATCAAGATGAAGACCTTATTTTTTTCTCAAGAAATTTGAGATTCGGTGGAAGAGGTTTAGAAAAACATTCAACAATAAAAATTGTCCAATTAAGAAAAAAAACTTGGAGCATGACATGAAGAAATTCAGACAATAAGGAGACTCAGAGATCTTTCCAAGAATCATTGGAGCTACCATAGCTAAAAAAGCATGGAACATGTTTCAAAAGATGTTCTAGGTAATAATGACAAGCTATGACTATTAAAATCCAATCACCAAGGATAGATTTTGAAAATTTGAAGATGAAGGAAGAAGAACGTATGCAAATATACTTTTCTAGGCTCATAGAGTTAGTAAACTAAATGGTGACTCTCTATGAAAATATCAAGAACAAAAGAATGGCACAAAAACCTTGATTGCCTGCCTCAAAATTATGATCCTACTATTGTTGTAACAGAAAATATGAAGATTTGTATACTGAGAATTCATGAGTGAATGGATTCTTTTAAGTCACATGAGCAAAAACTGAATAAGCATTCAGAAAAATCTCTTGAAAGTGTCTTACAAGTCAAGATTAATTTGATCATAAGAAATTCTCAAAGAGAATCTCTAATTCATGACCAGAATATAGACAAATGTTCTTGAAGTGGAAGACAAGCAAGAGGAATATAGACGAGGAAAAATAATTCCGAAAAAAAAAAAAAAAGAACATGATGACGCGATTAAACCAAATACTTAATATGTAAGCAAAGCAACCATATTGGCAAATATTTTTGGTTCAAAGACAAGCCCCAATGTTTCAATTGAAAAAATTTGACGATTTACAAAAACAAGTGAAGGCATAATGCCAGTCATCAAGCATGCTTTTCTGAATGAAAAGAAAAAAAAACATGATGGAAATGCTAACATATTCTATATATATATGTCAAGCAGACTGTGAGTAAGAAATTGCTTATGGTATCTTCATAGTGACTGTAACAATCATATGACTAGCGACAACCAAGATATCTTTGTCAAGGTTAATCGATCTAACAAGTCTCGAATCAAGATGGGAAATGGTTCTCTTGCCCAAGCAAAGGGCAAAGTTACTATAGCCTGACATCAAAGCTAGACATCATGTATATATATATGTTGTCAGTTTTTTTTATCTCAATTTATGCATAAGCAAAGCAAGTTTCATTTAGCGCATCAACAGAACTTGTGATTTTGAATTATGCATGAAAGAAATGAAGAAGTCAAGCTAGTTGGTTTCTGCAATACTGCCTAAGCAGGAAGTATAGATGATATGAGAAACACTTATGGCTATGTTGTTTTCACTTGGTTAGTTGATATTCTCATAGGCATCCAAGAAGGTTAAAAAACGCTGCATCTCAATCAAAAGCAGAATATATATAAAGTAGGCAGCATGGCAACATCACAAGCAATTTGAGTAAGAAGAATTTTGGAAGATATTGAAGCTAAACAAAATGAAACCAATACATTATTTTGTGAAAAAAAAAATCATAATCTTTATGACAACGAATCCGGTATCTCATAATCACACTAAATACATTGAACTCAAACATCTTCATCAGAGAAACAGCTGGAAATGATGAAATTACACTCAAATATTTGATCATTTCTTACTCAAACATCTTTATCTTTATCATATTCTTACTCAACAAATATGTCATCGTTAAAAAGTATTAGCCAATTTTTTTTTAGCTCTAATTCTCTTCATTTTCTACTTTAGACTGACATTCATCCCCTAAGGACAGTTTAAGTTTTAACAAGGGCCACATTAAAGGGGAATAATGTGGTGAAATTTTTATAAATGCCTTGGCATTTTCATTAGATAATATGTATGACCAAGACATCTCGTGGTAATTATAACTCCAAGATGATTTTATTAAAGCAGCTTTATTGTTTCCTGTTAATTAAAAAAATCCTTGATTTCTTCATTAAAACCAATTATATTACAGCTCTAAGATTTAATAGGGGCAATCATGGGCAATGTTTTTATGCAAAAACAGAGCATATGGTCATTTACTAAAGATTAATTATATATAGGGGTGATTTTGCTTCAATATGGCAAGTAAAATAAAATTAACATAAGGCGTCATAGATATTTCTAAAAAGTCAGAAGATGGCAAGTAATTTTGCTATTTAAAGCGGGGGAAGTTAAAGCCTTCTTTATCTTTATTTCATATTTTTACTCATATGCAAATTAAAATGTTCTCGTACAAAAATTGGATCATTAGCCAATTATTTCTTGAGCTCAAAAAAAAAAGTATGAACTAGGAAAATAAATCATAGAGCAGTTTTAGTTAATGAAAAATGAAAGATACTTACCTCATGCTTAGTGGATAAAATCTTCTCAAACTCTTTCAGGAGGGAAGGTGGAGAGGTATGATCAATCTCAGCTCCAAGCACAGCAAGAGGCACCTTAATATCTAAAAAATCATAAGCTTTACATGAATTTGTAACATATGATGGAAGTTAAAAACCAAAGAAAACAATTGCTTCATAGTTCACATCTTTTCTCTTCAAATATAGAGTACGCCTATTTACTAAACTTTATTGGAAAGATTGCTAAGACACCCCCATGAAGACAGGAAATTGGTATATCTACTCTTAAACAATAAGGTTGCATATATAGCTCTTGCAACCTTAGATTTGTCTGTATATGACCCTCTGATCAAGATAAAATCTAAGTTTTAAACAACAGATATTGACTCTCTCCTTTCTCTTCAACTCCCTTCCTGTTCACTAGATATATATATATATATATATATGCACAAACCTACCTGTGCAAAGAAAAACTATTTTATAATTTATTGGATGATTTCTTGTTTTTGTGGCAGAACATTAAATTAATGTGCCTCACATATGACTAATTAAAATGGTAATAAAGGAGATACAAACCTTTAATATCCTCTGCAGTGACAAAAGAAGGATGCAGCATCACAGCAACTTTTATGTCTTCAGTTTTTGCTAATTCTGCCGCAACCTTGGCTAAGAATATACACAAAACCTTATTTAATTTGAACACATTTTCTCGAATAGTTTCAACAACATTATAATATTCATAATACTAGAATACTACTCATGCCAAGGAATGAGAAATGCTTCTCTTATTGAGCAATCAATCTTCATAATTAAAGATTAAAAGAATCATACCACCCCAGCAAACTCCACCTACACCAAGAGCAGATATCCCTCTACTTTTCAAAGCTTCAACAATAGGTTTCACTTCTTCAAATCCTTTAGCCTATAAAAAGCATTAGTTTAGAAATCAAGATTATAGAAGTCCTCTTTATAAACTTTTGAACTTTTAATGAGTTTAACTGTTGCTAATGAGAAAACTTTCTTTTGCTAAAGGAATTGTAAACATTGTTTTTTTCTATTTATCTTTGTTTCTTAATTCCTTTCAAATTGATTCCAAAACTCTTACAGATTTACCAAACTCTTGTTTAAGCTCACTAGATCCTTCCTAGATATAATTTTCCCATCTCAACATATATCACAAGATGTTGAACTTGTTACATTCCCTAAGAATAGAATTGTATAATAAACGATGTGCAGATAGATTTTACATGTGGACAGATGCAAGCATGGATGGAATCGTTAGCATTTATTCAACAATGATATAATAAAGTGTGATGAAGAATTGAATGACAAGATTTAAACCAAGAAAATATTGAAGAATAATTCAGACATGAAGATGTGGTGATGCGCAACTAAATTAATATGATCCAGTTCAAAACATAAATATCAATTAATGATTTTTACTTTTTTTTTTTTTCAAAATTATACTTAAAAAAGGGACTTGCGGGTGAAAATAAATAGGAAAAAATTGCATACTGCGCTATGAGCTTGTAACCAAGTTGGGAGAGGAACTTTATCTGGATCATAAGAATCACCATGGAAAAAGTCAGGGACTACCACAAAATACCCAGCAGCAGCAACTTTATCAGCCAAATTCCTTAGAAAGCAACAAGGAAATAATGTTTTAGAAATGGTGAGTATATATGAAAGGAGAATCTAAGTATACCTAGGAAATGGTGAGTCAAAAAATGTACAAATTAGTTAACCAAGTAATCACATGCCATAGATGCAGCTATATATCCTGCAAAATAATTAACAAACAAGAAAATGGCTCACTATGCCTAGGAAACACTAATGAGTTTTTACAGAAGGATGATGTTCTTATTTTTTGTATGTGCATGGAAAGCATCAGTGAAGCATTCATAATATTAATGACGCTAAATAAGAGTGGACCTATTTAACCAGCAAGTTGCCTAGTCTAGTGAAACCAGCAAGAGTGGAGGTTCAGCTAGGCCCAACCAAATTCAAGCAAGAAGTTTAAAAGAAATGTAATTAATAAGTAGAAAATATTCAAAAGTAAAATATTTAACTACACTCGGAGCAATGGTAAGATAAAGCATCAGTATTTACTTCAACATATATAGTACTCATGCAGTAGTATTTTATCTGCTAAATATCCCCCACTAACCTTTAACCAGACAATTTGACTAAGTTGACCAACTTTTCAATCGAATTAATTGGGTCAACCAATTTGACATACATTTTTCCAGTTTATTTATATCTGAACCAGCAAGACCACTCAATTTCGTCTTATCAAGTTAGACCATGCAGCTAGGGTTGGTTTTTTGCAATACTTGATCATACTAGATTTATATAAGAACAAGGTTTGCAACTCTAGGGGGATAAAACCCTATGAAAGACAGATGTTGTGTGGGAGATAAAGCAGCTGGTTGATAGTATCACCACAGAAATGTTGTGATAAACTTTCATAGATAGGAAAGCAATAGATGGGAATGTTGTAATAAAGTTTATTTCTTGGTAGAATGATAGAAACTCTCTTACACATTGTATTTTAATAGAGTAAAGTATGAAAACCGATAATGTACACAAGAATACATACACCACACATGATATATATGTATGTGAACCTAATAAAAATTAAAATACAAAACCCATCAAGATAGACAAAGTTGAGATAACTTTACCAAAATAAAGTGAAAGGGGTACATGGTGTTTGGTAACATGATAGGACATACCTTAAATTTGGTGCTTCAAAACCTGACAGAGAAAGCACGATATGTTAGAGAGTATCCATTGAACATCTAAAGTTAAAAAAAAAAAAAAAAAAATAGCATGTTAATTCTAATACAGCATTGAAAAAGTAGCTACCTGACATGACAGAGGCTTTAAAAGCGAGTAAAATTGAAACCGTGAAAGTAGCTCATATCAAAAGAATTAAATACTACCGATGTAACATTATCTGGTCTACATCTCTTGATATGTAATCATCAATTTTATAAAAATGATCAAGTCAATAAAAAAAAAAAAATGTGACACCAAAATGTTAGTATAAGCTTTACTTGAAAAGCCAAAACCAATTTTAATTGTGCTAGATTAGCTGCATCATCCCACCAAACAGTAAATTCGGCAAAAGCTACCATTTTTGTTATATAATAATACATAAGGTGTTAGTAAAGAGAACAACACGTTATAAAGACTCCTCTAGACTGGGCACAAACTGTCATTTGCTATGGCCCGGCCTAGAATTGGCCTAGGCAAATTCGCGGGGCAATTGATCTAACGGGCCATGCTAGTATCCTGTAATCGACCCTAGTTATGGGTTTGGGTTCTTCTCCCAGCACATAGCTCGGCCTATTGGTCTTGTCAAGCCATACGAGTCAGCTGGACAAGTTAGGCTCACCAGGTTTTTATTTTTTAATAATGTTTAAGTTTTAAAAAAATATTGCAACAATACACATAAATCCATCACCTCTCCTCCATCGAAGGCAACTCAACCACTTGAACTATGATTCGTTTTATGATATATATATATATATATATATATATATAAATTTTAATTTGTTTCCTTTACACAAATGTGAAACGCATTGTTTATTAGACTGTTTTTGCTATCTTTTTGTAACAAAAGGTTGTCTTTTAATTTTCTAATCTATTTATAGACCTCTTTATCCAATTATACATATACATTAATTTTTTTTAAAATTCCAACCCTCTAATTCTAACGCTCCAAGCTTCACTATATTTTTTCTTTAATCACAAACTCAGAACTCTGTAGTCCTTTCAATCTCTAATTAATAAGATTAGTTTCACATTTAAATTATTTGTTTGCTATTAATTCTTATTATTATTATTTATAAGTTTGTTATTAATTTTTAATAGTAATTATGTTCAATGATTTTAGTTGTAGGCAAATAATTTAGTGTTAGTTTAATTATTTCGTTTATTATTCTCACGTTATGTATAATTTCTTAAGGATATTTGATTTTTTTTAATCTTACATTTACTGAGTGATATTTTAATTATTTTAATTGTTATTCAATTTTTAAGTTTTATATTTCTTATAAAGTTATATTTCTTTGGCTATATTTAATTTTGTTAATTTTATATTTATTGATACCTTAAATATTTTATTTGTAATTTATTTTTTAAATACATCCTGGCACAATAGAATTGTTTTCTTATTTTTTTTTTTTTTAGTATTATTCTAGCTATTTTGTTTTTCGGTTGATATTTCATATAATTGCATTGTTTGATTCTTTTAATTTTAAATTAGTGTTACTTTATTTATTTTGTTTGTACTCTAATTTATAGATTTTTTTAGCTATAAATCCTTATGATAATATGACAGTTTGATTTTCTAAATTTTTCATTTTTTTTTTCTTTAGTTATTTTTTAAATTTTCCAATATTTTATAACATTATTTAATTATTTTAATTTTGAATTTTATGTTATTTTATTTATCTTAGTTGTTATTTTTATTATATTTTGTGGCATATTACTGATTTAAGTTTTATTTAATTTTTCTTATAATAATATCAGAATCATGCTAAAGAATAAGTTAGTGAAATCTCCGATCTAATATATAAGAGATCTATGAGTTTTGTTTACTCTTACACCTAAAAAGATATATATATATATATATATATATATATATATATATATATATATATATAAGTAACCTAATTCAACTAGTGACCAATTAAGTGCAACCCGTTTGTTATTTTTTAAATTTATAAAAAATGAAAAATTAAAAAACCCAGCTGTCCGACTCATGAACTGGTGGGTTTAGGCCCGAGCCACTAGTTTGGATGGTGATCTAAGCTATATCCAGGTCACCCTAAGACAATCCATGACCTGTAGAGTCCACCGGACTAACTTAGTCCTGCGGACGTCTACTTTAGACTGGATTAGTTACCGGTCAGGCCCATCCAATTGGATTAACCGACTCGTGCACATCCCTTATCTCCACCAACCTGGTTTCAACATCAGAAGTTCATCGTTGTCAGAAGTTAGCATTTTTTATTTTTCTTACTATTTATTTCCAAAAAAAATACAAAAAATAGTTTGATTTAGGAGACTTAGACCACTGGAAGAATTATATTATTCCGTTTGTAATTATTATTTCCAGCTGGACTGACACAATTGAGTTCCCCCAAAAAAGGGCATAGGCGAGAGAGAAGAAGCTTCCAACAAAATGATGAGATTGTCAACGGTCTTTGGGTCAATTGACATTTGGGTCCCCCGTGAGGACGCTTCGCAAGTGACGAGAGTTCAAATCCTCGGGGGTGAGGGTGCATGTCTGTGGGTGGTACCAGCGCCTATGTGTGCGCGGTCCCACAGGCCGCAGTCGAGGCATACTCATGCCCCTGTCTTAATTTAGTGGGCCCATTAAGAGTTGCGTTTTTTCTTGACAAAAACAAAATGATGAGATTGTGTCCTTCTCATGTTAGCCAAAGATAATGCAAGCGAAAAAATAAGCCAAAAATTCAACAACAATTCCAATCCAAATCAGTAAAGCAGTGCAATCGCAGAAGGGTACAATATTTTCTCAAACAGTAACAGCATCCAAAAGAGCAAGCATTAAAAGAACACCAAAATCAAAATGGAACAAGAAAAAAAAAAAACCCCAGATCAACATAGCCGAAACTCAAGAAGAAGAAGAAGAAGAAGAAGAAGAAGAAGAAGGATTAAGATGGCAAACCATAAACATCGGAGAAGAGGAGCACAGCGAGTTTGGATTCCGGGTCGCCGGCAGTGTAGGCCTGGAGGCCTCCGAGGTTCTCGACGACGGCGCCATGGCCGGAGGAGGGGTTCAACGTGGGTGGATTATCACAGCACTGGGATTGGGACTGAGTGTTTGCCATCGTTCTTTCCTCCGATGCTGCTCATCATCACTCCCCGGACGTATATATAATATATTTGTGCTGAGTAACCTCAAAATACTTGTTTTTTTTAATATTTTTAATTCCGACCCAAGATGCAACTATATAAAAAGATATTATAGTAATTTTATAGTTTTTTTTCCATATATAAGCGAATCAAATGAAGAACAAAAAATAAAATAAAATTTTTGTGTTATTTTTTTAAATGTCAAACAGAGTACAACACTAGCATTTGTATTATATTGTATTCCTATGTTGTAACCTTATGCGAGTTTGACGGGCCTATAGAAATTTTTTAGTACAATCATTAGCACTGTGTTATTGCTGCTGCCAATAAACAAATTTTTTATCCTGATTGCAGAAAATGTTTTATATAAAACATGGACAAACACAGGTTAAGAACATACACATAAGAGTAAAATTAATCCCTCAATATATTTATGTATTAACTTCATATGTTATACTGTAAAAATGACCCTTCAGCAAAGAAGGACAATGTACCAAAGAGACATGTCTCAATAAACCAAAAAGGTTTTGGTTTGTGGAAAATTTTATAAATAAACCTATCTAGTTATTTTTAATCAAAATAAATATTTTAAAAATTATAGAAATTAATTTGTGATAATAATTTATTAATATTGATAATTTAAAAAATAAATACTTAAAATTTTTGGGGAGAAAACAAAATATTTGGGATTGGTGGAGGGGGATTGGTTGGATGTAACACACCAACCAAATATTCGAATGGCCCAGCGTAGGCGGCCTATTTGGCATTGTTTACCTAATTAGAAATATTTATAGTTTTAGCCTCTGTTTAAACCTTTAATTATTATAGTTGTTAATTCAACATATTGTGATAGTCTCAATTATTAGCTGTCACATGAATTTTGGGAACCAAATTGCATATTATCAAGTTCAAAAGTCTCTCTCTCTCTATATATATATAATTATCCGATTATAAAAAAAATTACTGTTTAACCCTCGCGAATTTCCAAACTTTCTAAAAACCCCCTCCAACTTTTGCACACTCCGGACAGCCCCTTCGTTATATTTACTTCCCGTCTACCCCCTGCCCGTCACTTTAAATGTGTCCTTGGTATGAAATTCTATCTTTTCCCTTGGAAATGGTAGGAAAAAAACCCGCCCGATCACATCACTTCATGTCCGCCCTTAATGCACACAATTGTGGGTTTTTTTCCCTTTCATGCTGGCTTTTTGTGAATGAGAGTTTAGAAGGCGAAATACATCTTCTTCTTCTTCTTCTTCTTCTTCTTCTTTTTCTTTTTCTTTTTCGCATCTGAGGTCTGCCCGTTCGCCGGTATTATAGAGAGTTTTTGTGCTATTGCCAGATACAACGGGGATGGACGAGTGCTCATGTTCACGGCGCTGACTACTTGGGAGTCAGTGTTAGCTGAGATATGTCAGAGATGGGGTCTCGATACTTCCCGTGTGAGGGTGAAGTTTATCACACCCGATGGACATAATACGGTTTGCCCGATAGAGAACGAGGTCGACTTCCAGAGCATGTGTCATGTTTTCTCCATCTTAAAAGGCGGTGTAGTTGATCTTATTGTCGAGACGGATGGCGCGTCATTGCATCCTACAAAAAATGAGCTCTTCTCGTGGTAATGTGGTAGTCCCAGAAAGTTATGTAGTTGTATATGTTAGGTATTGGTTAGTAATTATCTTCTCTGTTTAAGTTAGACACGTTACCTTTTAATTTTGGAGTTCACCGTGTAAGTTCTCACGTTACTGTTTAACTATTTACTATATCGTTTACATTATGGAGTCTCTGTTTAACTATCGCTTTTAACGTTTATAATTGTATATTTACCGTTTAACAAAATGAAGTTTATGCTTAAATTCTGATCGTTTTCGTTTGAACTGAAGTGTTAGCAGGAATTCGGAATCTGGGAGCGCTTCTGTTCCACCTCATAGCGACCCTGACAGTCTTGCATGAGTACCTTCCTCGTCAGAACAACCTGAAATGCTGTCGTTGGATGTCGGACAACGTTTTCAAGGCGTTGAACATTTCAGAGACGCAATTCAAAATTTTGCCATCAAACAGAACTTTGACTTCAAATTTGTAAAGAACGAAAAACACCGGGTCACTATGGAATGTGCTGCCAGTGGTTGTGAATGGCGCGTTAACGTATCAAAGGAATGTAACAGAAATACATTCAGAATCAAGACACTAGACCCATCACACACTTGCGGCGGTGGAATTGGCTTGTCGTCACACCCGAAAGCGTCCAAAAAATGGGTAAACGCATGAGTGATCCAGAAGCTCAAGGACCGGCCCTTGTACAAGGCCATCGACATTCAGAAGGACATGTTGCGGGAGCATGGTGTCCACATTCCATACAAGCAGGCTTGGTTGGGAAAAGAACATGCCTGGGCGACCCTCGACGGCAGCGATGTCTCCAGCTATGACTGGTTGCTTTGGTATGTCGATAAGGTGGTTGAGACAAACCCCGGCAGCATTGTGTTTGTGGATAGAGACGGTGAGCGGTTTAAGCGTGCGTTCTTCTCTTTCAGCGCGTGCATTTTGGGATTCAAGCGGGCATGCAGGCCGCTGCTGTTTCTTGATGGTACCCACCTCCTGGGAAAGTACCGGGGTACTCTGTTGGGTGCCACAGGAAAAGATGGGAACGATGGATTCTTAAGCGTTGCTTTCGCTATTGTCGACAATGAGACCGACGCCAACTGGACGTGGTTCATTTCCAAGTTAGGTGATGCTTTATACGACGACGGAGATTAAGAAGAGATAATTACATTCGTGTCGGACAGGTCACAGGACCTTGTCAATGCAATTGCTAGAGTCTTCCCTTCATCCCCACATGCGTACTGCCTTCGACACTTGGAGGCCAATTTTATGAAAGCCAATGTCAGACTTGGAAAGGCGTTGAGGGAGGAGTGCTGGTCTATATACTTTCGTATTGCGTGGGCATCGACGGCTAAAGAATTCGATGACACCGTCAATGAACTGCAGGTCGCATCACCCGAAGCCTATCAGTGGTTGATTCATAAGTCGGACATGGCACATTGGTCGAATTATCTGTTCAAAGGCGAACACTGGGGAGAGATGTATTCGAATGTCGCGGAGTCGTTCAACGCTTGGATAAAAAAAGCTCGTCATTTGCCAGTGACGAAAATGGTCGACGCGATAAGGTAGACGACTGTTCTTCACATATACCGCTTAAACGTTTGCTTTATCATTTAACGCACATTGTCTGTATTTAAGATACCCCATAAGCGTATCAATATCATTGTCTGCGTTTAACTTTCTGGATTACCATTTAATTTTTTAAAATACTGTTTAACAATATGGCTTTCTGTTTAAGTATCAATATATTCACTTTAATTTCTTCAAAATTTATGATCTTCATTGTGCAGGTTCAAGTTGATGCGCATGTTATGCACTCGCCGTGAGCAAGCAAACAAAGGGGAGACCTACTTATGCCCGGACATACATTCGAAGGTTGAGGCGCTTGTTGAGGACAGCCGAAGTCTTCACATTGGTCGCTGTGTCGATGACTGTTACGAAGTTATTGACCAGTGCAGCGACTCTGTAAATGTTGCCACTCGAGCTTGCTTATGTCGCAGATGGGAAGTTTTTGGTATCCCGTGCAAACACCCTTGCGCTGCAATAATGCAGACGGACACCAATGTCCATCGTTTTATAAGCGGCTACTTCATCGTCGACACTTACAAGCTGGCGTATAAGGAAGCCATATTCCCCATACCCGACAATGAGCGGCCTACGGATGAAAATCGCGATCTACGTTTGCGGCCGCCTGTGACGAGAAGGCAACCTGGGCGTCCTAGACGAAGGAGGATCGAGTTCCAAGCATGTGAGGTCCGCGAGTTACATTGCAGCCATTGCCACGCGTTTGGGCACAATCGAAGATCCTGCAATGAAACCGTCGCCAACTAACAGCATTGTGAAGGAATAATTAATGAACGGAAAGACATTTGTTTCAGTGTAAACGTATATATTTAAACAGGGGCATATATATTTAAACGGAGGTTCCCAATGTTAAACGGTAACTATTGTGTTTAACTGGTAACACACATATTTAAATGGAGACGCCGTAAATCAAACGGGAATCATATTTTCTAAACGGTGACGCAAATATTTAAAAAGATAGTACTTTATTTTACATATGATAACCGAAACTTAAACGATTATTTGATCATTAACAACTTCATTTTGGGATTCATTCATATTTCACTTTATTCACGGAATGTGAAAATGCAAACATATTCGTTTATTCGGATAGTGCTTGATAGATATTGCAAGTGATCCCTGTTTTTAAACATGGAGAGCTTCATTATCTAGTTCGGTATGTTAATTACTACTTAATTATCAGAAGCCATATTTTATTACATGTGAGGACTGTTTACAAACGGAATTCTCATTTCTTTTGAATTTATCGCGTAAGAAGTAGTTCTCCTGATTAAAAATTGCACGGTTTCGTTTGAACTGAAGTGTTGGCAGGCCTACGGAATACTGTAATGAAATTATGTTCGAGTAGGCGTCGTAGGCGAATAATTCTTGAAGGGAACAAATAATGTTTGCTTGTTTACTTTTTATATTTAAACATGTGACTTAGAAATTTAATTATCGTTCTTTGTAACTTGGATGGGGTCACCGAATGTTAAACGAAACTTGTATTGTCTACGTGTGTGACAACTGATGTTAAATGGATAAGCGGTTTGTTATGCTGAGAAGCGTTATATTAAAGAGATTCCCTGATATTTAAAAAATACAGTTAACATTTTAACAATTTATGTCAGTTACACAAGAGTACAACCGTTGGACTAACACAGGTACGTGGTCATGCTGTGGCCATGTCATTGGAAAAGAATAAGTTGAATTTAAATTAATGGCGGGAAGAAAACTTAGGTGCAGTCCTCCCTCTGTGGAACTGTATTACTACTTACTCACGTTAATTTCATTTTTGAATTCGAAACGTCAGATGTCACCTCATCGATAACTGTTACCGTCCTCATCGATGCCCGATGGCAATTGATTTTATTAATTTCATCGTGGAATTTGATAACTGTTACCGCCCGCATCGCAAACCGATGGCAATTGAATTTATATTCAAACATTTAGATTTCTATTTAAACAAGACGCTGAGACGGAGTTAAACATCTAGACATATCCAGAACGAAGACAATGTATAAGTCTCTCCTCAATGAGCTATTCCAAAAGAAGTGATTGCCCTCGCCCGAGTACTCCACCATCAAGGAAGGTCCGACCAAAGCCCTGTCTTTCTGACGACGGTGTCGGTCGGTGGTACCTCCTTCTCCAGTGTTGAGCTTACGACAAGTTCCAAGCAGGCCCAAAACCTTGCTGCTGAGTTCGCGTTTAAGCAGCTATGTCCCCCGTCCAGTGGGAAGGACAGAGCTGCTCCGTCCCCTGCTATGTCCCCCTCCGCTCCCGCTCTGTCGCCTGTTATGCCTGCCGAGGTGTCCCCTGCTATGTCGCCCGCTGTGCCTTCCTTCTCTCCACAACACTCCAGCAACGACGAGTTGGAGTGGTTCTTCGAGGACTTCCTCCACGAGCTAGCAGCAAAGGAAGCATTTGCTGCTGCAAAGCTAGACGTAATCAAAAAATGAAGGGCCCATGTCGAGAAGCTGCTCCAAGCTATGAAGGGTGCGAAAATGGATGAGTAATAGTTGTACTCCCGTTCGTGTTCATTTTGAAAAATAAGAAACCTTGTTTTGTGTTATTTTTATTAATGATGTCTGTTAAATGCAACATTCTTATCTTCGTTTGAAAATTTACGTATTTCGGCTGCAACTCAGTAATTTTAAGTAAAAAAACAATATTTTAACAAGAGACAACTAACGTTAAATGGAGATTCAGAAACGTAAGCGGAGAATGTTATTTATATAGTGTAACTCAAACTTTCAACACAGAGATAAATGGATACAATGTCTACCACATAGAGAATATGTACATTCAACATAGTCAAAGAAAGTTAAATGAAGACTCTAGTATCAAACGTTGTCACATATAATTAAATGGGAAGAGGAGGCTTTGACGAGAGAACCTGACGTTAAATGTGGCTTATTGTCAAGCATTGACATTTAAACAGAGAAAGCCAAAGTTAAATAGAGACTAGTAACCTTGGATATGGTCACTGTACGTTGGGCAGAGAAAATGAAAGTTACACCGATACGTCTAGTAGTTAAACGGAGATGGCTTGTTTTAAACAGGAACGCCGGATGTTAAACGGTACTCCTAAGCATTAAAGCGTAAGCGAATGTTTCAATAGCGACAACGTCGTTTATGCAGATGTACTTAATTTAATAACAAAAGCAACGTTACGATCGCAATCCAAGCAAAGAATGCGAAGTATAAAGACATACAGAAGGTGAACGAAAGACAGTATATTTACATTGGAAATTTTGCCACCTTAGTCGCGAACACTGAGTTGAATATAAATAAAAATCAGTAATCAAAGACAAATTTATTCGTTAACTCTGGTTGGAAGTTATGGGGTTTCAGTTGAAGTTTGGTTAATGTTATGCAACTTCGTTCGAGGGAGAAATGTGGCTTATTGTCAAGCGTTGATATTTAAACAGAGAAATCCAAAGTTAAATAGAGACTAGTAACCTTGGATATGGTCACTGTACGTTGGACAGACAAAATGAAAGTTACACGGGTACGTCTAGTAGTTAAACGGAGACGGATTGTTTTAAACAGGAACGCCTGATGTTAAATGGTACGCCTAAGCATTAAAGCGTAAGCGAATGTTTCAATGGCAACAATATTTATGCAGATGTACTTAATTTAATAACGAAACCGTATACACGGAGATCCATATTATTTAACGTTAAGATAATATTTTGAAAGAATGAATTGATTTGGAAAGAATAACGAACAATAGTAAATGTACATTGACATGTCTACCATATCGATGGCAAAGAATGAATTGAATTTAAACAATAACGACAAAACTTCTTTACATTTGTTAAAGAATTCTACTTCCCCGAAGGTGGAGGCATCCCTTTTTGTTGGATGCCGGCCTCGCGCCCTTCATTAAGTATGAAGGCAGTGTACTTCAATCTCAGGTAAGAGACTTCCACATGCGTTACGTGTAGCTTCTCGCCCTGGAGTAATTGCTCTATAAACTCCATGACGTATACGGCGCAGTCGACACTTCCTTTTTTTTTGACGCAGTGTTGCATCGTCGTGAACAAGCGGGTAATGTTTGGTCACCCTCTCTCCGTACTCCATTTCGAAACAGGTGTCGAATATTTTCCGCTATCGAGGTGTACAAATTGAGGTTAGAATAACAACCATCTATGAAACTCTATGGAACGATACATTCAGATCGCAAAGAACTTACCATTGCAACCGCGTCTTTGTCGTACTCTTCACTTTGGCATGAAGTATAATGCCTGTACTCCTGGTTGTTATTGTCGAGCACCACGACATGGAAGTGGTCATTCATGATTATGGGAAGGATGGCAATGTCGATGTTATGAACGACTTTGGTGGCATCTCCGATAATAGCTAAAGTCGTCTCATGTGCATCTTCTTGCTTTGACATAAACAATGCCAGAGGTCTTGTGACTTTTGTAGGGATATGGTACTCTGGTCAGTGACTTTTGTATTATGCACACGAAGGCGTCCATCACATCATCTGTCACCATCTCCTTCCCGTCGAGTAGTACGAACAGGTTGGCCCGTGTGGTGCTGACATAGTCATTCCTCCATACGACGGCCCTGCGGTTAAACGACAACATGTGTGATTAAAACAGAACACTAAATCTTGAACGAAAGACAGTATACTCTTAAACGGTAATCTATATAGTTAAACAGTAATGCGGAAAGTTAAATGGTAAAGCACAATAGTAAACGACAACCCAAACACTTACACGAGAAAGAAAAAATATAACTGGCAACATCTGTATGTAAACAAAAACATAAAAACTAACACACTTACGAGTCCATGGGAAGTTGAGGAAGATCTTGATCAACTCCTACTCGAATACGCCGAGGCGCGATTGACCAGAGTATTTTTTCTTCTTCGGAACGAAGTCTTTCCGAACTTCTTCATATTGCTGGTTGGCAAGGATCATCGCTTTCTTTTTGTCTTCGGTGACGTTCCCTTACCCCTGGTCAACAGCTTTGTGAGGTTCATCCTTAGATGCTTTTTGTTGTTGTGGGATCGCGCCTGCATTGGATGCGGCACTGTCGGCCGCCCGTTCCTCAGTGTGCAGGACTTCCTTCACAATAGAGGCAACGGTCTTCTCAACTGCGGCCAATGCAACATCATCTTGGGAAGACACATCCTCGGCTGGTTCTTCTTCTTCAGGGATTGTGGCCACCACCCTCGATGCGCCGCCGTCGGCCGCCGGCTCTACCGGGACGGGGATTTCGGAGGCATCCTCAAACGCGGCGGTGGCAATGGCCTCGACGATCTTCTCAACCTCGGCGAGCACGTCAACATCGGCGACGGACACAACAATAACATCAGCTGCCGATGGTGCTACCATTATCTCATCGTCGGCCGGTGGTGAAACGAGAGGCTTTATTGCTTTCGCCTTTTTCGCAAGTCTCTTCAAACGTGGCCGTCTTGGAATGGCCATCTCGATAAAGTCGTCATCACCCAATTCGGACGCCTCCTCCACCCCGGACCCTTTCTTTATTTGGCCAGACGGTGCAGTCGATTGAAACCGTGCCTCCAATGCCTCAACCCGAGCGACAAGCTGGGGGAAAGCGTTCATCATCACCTGACACGCCTGCAAAAACGCGGAAGTGATTTCATCTTCTACTGCCGTGGAAGGGTTGCCACGGTCGGGGGGGGGGAGGGGGTGTGGCGATCGGGGGGACTGACGTTGTCGCGGCCGGAGCGTTTGGTGTTGCCGTCGGGCGGGGTAGGGAAGGGCTTACCTGATGCCGAGGATTGCGTGTAAGGCTGGAAGTGGGGGAACGGCGTCATCGAGCATGCACGAAAGAGGCTGCCCTTTCCTCTTGCCTTCGTGCAAGTGGTTCTGGCGCAATAACATCCCTCCGCCGGTTGGCCCGAAGAAATATCTCCTCCTCATCATTTGCAGGGACCAGCTCAGGAAACTAAAATACATAAACAAAACAATCTCAGTCAAATCATTCAATTTAATCAAAAACATGCGTATTTAAACATTTGACATGGTCACGTAAACGGTATAACACATATTTAAACAGAGAATAAAAATGTTAAACGCAGATACCTAAAGTTAAACACATCTACTCATTGGTTAAATGGGAAAGACTATAATTAAACATTAACTTCTCATTCTACACATTGTTCATGATTTATTACATCTTTTCCTTCGAGAGCTGCCCAACTGTTTTCTATCGTCGCATGCTTCCGGTAAGTACTTTCACCGTAGCACAGCACACTTGGGGTCTTGCCGAAACGGACTTTTTTTTTCCAGTTTCGGTCAGCTCGTAAAACCAGATGCATAGCGCGATGGAGCAACCCTTAATGAACCCGTGTTTACCTTCCCCCCGACGCATTTGGCTTGCACTCGTGCTGCAGCTTGTGGGGCGTCCTCCATAAGCCATTTGTGCGTCGCCAGCGCCCATGCGTAACGCCCCATGCCTGGTAGATCGTCGACATAATCAACGATCCAATTGGGCACTGAGGATGAGGTAGTCAGGAAGAGGACTGTCCCCATGAGGTACACCATCAACAGTTTCACAAAATCTTCCTCCTCCCCCCTCTGTCCCATAAACCGCTGGAGAGTGGCCTTGATGGACTCTCGGTGTCTCTCGTAGCTTTTCGATAAATACCTTCCCTCAAATGCTGACTGTGTTTTCTTCTTCTTAAACTGGACCACGTCTCCGTCGCAACGCAGACCCATAATAAGAGCTACATCCTCAGGCCTGAAGCTCAGCAGGCTCGCCCCGATCCTGAATTTATTGTTGTGGCCATCGTACCTCTGCAGAAGCGAATCCAAAACGATCCTGAATTTACAGCTTCCACCTCAGTGAATGCCGTGAACGGTGTCCTTTGGATGATCTCCCAATGTCAAGACGTCATGTCGACTTTCAATTCGGCTAATGTCCCCACCATCGGTGTCAAGTAGCATCTGCCATTGACTAGGCTTACTGCCATAATCACAAGACTGCAACAATGACAACATTTGTTAAGCGGAGACATCGACTGTTAAAAAGAGATATAAGATGTTAAGCGGAAAGCTCAATTATTAAAGAGAGATATGAATAGTTAAACAGAGACCTAAGTTTTTAAACAAGAACCCATTTGTTACATGGAAACCTCATTTCACAAACTGCAACCATATGAAATGAAAAGGGAAACGCACGTTGTAAACATTACACAAATAAAAACAATCTAAAACTCTTTCGATGATCGTGGACACAGCCGAAAATGTAAGACAAACCAAAACCCTTGCCGACAAATCTGCCTGCAGACTAGAAAAACCCCAGCCGAGAAATTCCCCCGCATACTTCAGTGTCTTCCGATAAAAACAATACCACCAAATAAAACCGACGAATATCTCTGTGTAACAGACTTGTTTAAATTAAACCCTAGCTTAAAACACAACTTCTTCAATACCTTGAACTGCAAACTGATGAAAGTGCCGAACGCTTGCCACGAGTGATTCAGAGTTTTGAGAACTGAAGTTGCTGATGATGTCCACGCAGAGACAACTTCGGAAATGGAAAAGCGGATGAGGCACGTTCGAGAAGAAAGGCGTATACGAACGTGTCTTGGGATCACCCTAAAGGAAACTACCCTACCTTTCAAAAGTTCCAATGTAACGACTTCCCATGCAAGAAAGTGTAATTTCGTTCATAAAATTGAAACATAACTCCGTTAACATCCGTTGAAAACTTTGGGGTGTTGGAAAACACTGACTTTAAAAATAAGGGGTTTTTAGGTATTGAGAAATTAACGGGGTGTTTTTGACCATATTGCGAACTTATGGAGTTATTTTGGCAATTTCCACAAAAAAATAACACACTTGACTCTTATACAAAAATCAAGAATTGGACTGCTTTCTATTGCATGGTTGAAATATAAATAAAGTGGGTGTTGCGACGGATACATATGGATAAACAAAATTATATCTTAAATTACAAATTCAATATAAACCAATATATAACAATTAACTAGTTATAATTTAACATAAATTAATATACAGTGAAAAAAATTATTTTATAGAATTATCTTATTTATTACCTCAACTTAATTGCGAACTAAACTATAATTTATGGTCCAAAAGATCAATTTGTAAATATCCAAAATTTTAGTGCTATATAAAAATTTTGCTATAATAATATAGAATTTAGGATTTTTTTTAAAAGCAAAATTCTAATACTCATATCGAGATATCTATACATACATATTATCCCCCAAATATCTTCCCATTCTAAACTTTGTTTGGGGACATTTGTCTGGTTTTATTGGTTGGTTTTTTTTTATTTTTTATTTTTTATTTTTTGTAGAAAAGTTATAGTCTACCAACATTTAACCTCATATGAAATAGCAAGAGTGTGACATTCAAAGATCTCGAGGTCAAAATTCGTTGGAAGCAATGGTGGGAACAGGTTACAGATTGTAGATACGTGTTCACAGCCAAAACCACTCATATGTGGTTGTGGACATGCTGGCTCAATGGTTAATTATCATTCCATGACCACGCTCCTAATGTTTATAGGGTCACTTTCGTCAAAAAAAAAAAGGTTTTCCTTTTCCTTCGGTGATGATTCCATCTCTTCCACCAAGCCACCACCATCACCCCCAAATTCTATTCCTTTTCCTTGTTCTTTTTCTACTTTTTCGGTTATGATCTTACCCCTAGCCACTATCATCTCCATCTTTTCTCTACTTGTCACGCCCCGGCTCCAAAGCAGGGCCCGCTGATAGACTGGCCGTATCCAACGGGGCTGGGCCCCACCGAGTGCAAAGCCTATGATCTCAGATCTAGTCAAAGTCAACATCAACAGACAAAACAGAGAACAGTAATACAGAAATGTGGACCAAATAACAGTAAATAGAAATAATTCAAGTATTGACTTTAACAGCCCTACAAAAACACCAAAATGCTGCACTTAACAGTTTCAATCTAGACTACAAACAGAATATAATCCTCACTCAAACAGGCAACAGCTACGAGGTGTACAACCTTAACATTTAGTTATTTAGAAGAAAACAACTACAAAAAATAAACCCAAGCACACCCCGATCCTAAGCTAATTTGTCACCTAAAAAAGGAAATCACAGAGTACATGAGCAGTACGGCTCAGTAGGATCGCAAAATAAGAAAAATTTACGAGATAACTGCAAAAATAATAATATAACATACAGAAATACAGAAAATAATCATAATACCAAAATAATTAGAATACAAAAAATGCATAAAAACTAAAAAAGTACATCTCCATGACCAATAAACAGAATCAACATCTCGAACTAGATCTTCGACTGTGAAGTCGGAGCAGACCGAATATCAACAGCCGAAGCTGGATCTTCGACCGCAGTCGGAACGGACACGCATGTCCAGTAGCGCTACTACAAAAAACATGTGCACATGACTAGGACTTACTCCTCTTAGTTGGGCAATTTGCCAGAATTTGACATGTACAAAATCCACAGTCAATACAGAGTACATACTAGTAAAATACCGAATAATTCAATTCGGAACATAATTAATTTAAATAAATAAATAAATAGGAAGCACAGAATAATAATAAAAACACCAAAAGAAATAACACAATAATTTCAAGAATAAATAAATTTTTAAATAATTACATAATTAACCATACACTAGAAATACAGAGTTATACAGGTGCGATAGCCTACCTGGTTCCGAGCTACAAAGTTGGGTTCACCAAATCCAGCGAATTAAGACTCGATACAGGATCTGCCCAACAAAATAAGCTATACTTAACTTACAAGTTTTAGGCCAGGCCAAAAGTTACAACTAAAACCCATGGTCTGAAGAGGTCACACTAAGCAATCAACAACTCTAAAACATAAAACTAAAAATTTTGAGAACTTCTAATATAACAAAACAATTAAAAACCAAGAGGATGAATCAAGAAATATGATAATTGTTTTTTAAACATTCAATCACTTCAACCACAACATTAATGTACTAATACAAAATAAAATAAAAGAAACAAGCATCCAAAACCAAGCCTAATCAACGTGGACTTAGTCAAACAATCTCCCTAATCACCAAATAATAATAATAAAAATTCAAGATTTCAAGGCCAACCAAAGCTTCAGAACATCACTAAAATGCATAATTATAAAATGTTATGCTTACACAAAAGTGCTTATAATTATAAATGGATTACACCATGGTTGTAAGCTCACAATATCAAGTTTACAAACATGAATACATATATCTAGATAATTTAAATCATGAATGCATGTTTGCGGGTTTAAATATATATACCTATATGTGTATATATCCATGAACTACACCAAAGCTAGATACTTATAAAATTTTCAAACCAAGATATACATTTTAGACAAGAAGATGTTCTTGAATAAAGCATTCAAAATAAAAATAAACATTCAAATAACAAATTCAACACACTAACAACTCAAAACATTCTAACAGAACAAGACGTGAGAATAACCAAGGATTAGGAAATAACTTGGGATTTAAGCATGCATGAACAACCACAAATGTTGCAGTCTAAACCAAGCTTAGGAAAAGGTCCAATTTCAAGCTTCAGTTTCTACGATCAACCAAGAAGCTAACCTTAAAACTCAACGATGAACTAACTGTAGAACTTTGTCCTTTCTCATCGCTGGCGACGCTAAGATACTGCGATTAGGTGATTTTTTTCATAACTGTTAATCTTCAATCGCCGAAACTCCAAGAGAAAAGGGTTGGATTGATTTGAAGGAGAAGAATGCTTTGAAGAGGAAGCTGGTCTTCAATTATTTCAACTTCAATCATGCCTTCACTAGTCCATGATTATGTTTTAATCAGATCCACAATTTCTGATAATGATGCCAAACATGTGGGGGAGGATTTGTCGGGTATCAAAGGCTTCAGTCAACTTGGTCAATATGGGGTCAAATATTACACTACTAGCCATTACCACCAGCTGACTAAACAATGTCCACAAACGGAAAATGTGACTCCGACGGCTCAAAAAGGCCATGAGCACCTAATCAAACCCATCAACACACGAAGAACCTTGAAAACAGCATGGCGGCTATGGAAACACAATCTCCTCTACCTCGACAACGGCACAACGGTTGAGGCGGTGCAATTTCTTCCACCTCATCAACAAGTGTCTATTTTCTATTAGTTTTTTTTTTAACCTAAATCTGTTTTTTTTTTTTTTTTTTTTTCATTTTTTCCATGCTTTTAAATTTGTTTATTTGTTTATTTATTTTTTTAGGAGTTGGTGTTGATGTTCCTCACCCTGTAGCATATATATAAAAAGATGGTGACTTCAGTGGCATATATATACGAAGAGGCCATAAGCACATAATCAAATCCGCAACACAACCTCCTCCACTGGCATATTGTTAAGGAGCACAAATTGCATTTTCTTTTTCATTTTTTAGGAAATTTAGTAGAAAAAAAATATGTGCATGAATAATTTAGTTAAATAATTATTGTAGTTTTAAAATCAGTTATTTACTAAAAAAAGAAATGTTAGTTTTGCCACTTAAACTATTTTATTCTAATTCAATTAAAATTTTAAACTTATTATAACTTTCCAAAATTAAACGAGGCTTGGGCAACCTTCATCGGGAACACATATATCGGCATATGTGAGGTAGGTGATTTTAGATTTTATTTGGGATAGCTTCATATGATAAATCTTGTTTCGCTTAATGTTTAGTTCTTATTATGGTGCATAGTTTGTAATAGGGATTATTTTTTTGGAGTTTGACATTAACTAAGTACCTGCAAAATTTCAGATTTTATACACTTGTAGATAGCAAGATACAACCATATTAGTGTAGTTGTGTAAAATAATTATCCTTGCTGAATTTGAAGATTGACTAGCATAATATATAATTTTAGAGGTTGAATCAAGCAAAGTAAAACATAAGAAAGTTGTAGGGTTCAATGTTAGATAACTTCCATAAAATTTCAGATTTTATACATATGTAGTTTATGAGATACATCTATATTACGGTAGATATATCAGATAGTATTCTATGCAAAACTTGAAGATTGATTGACATTTTTCATGGTTTGAGATTCAATTAGCTAAGGTGCAAAATAAGAAACTATTCATTTTTGGATTAAGTATCTATTCTTAAAATGTCATGTTATTTAAGAATATATTCTGAGAGATATCTATGTTAAAAAGGTCGTATTTAATTTTACTGGTTTGCAGAAATAAATTGACATTCAAATTAATGCTATAAATTTAATAGTATTCTAATCAATGTGAATTTTAAATATGTCATAGCCGCATTTGTTTAGTTATCTCAGAATAAGAATTTTGTGATTTGGAGAATGATAGACAAAATTATGCCGGTTTTTGTTTTCAATGGTCATGTTGGAATAGTTCATATCTCGTTTAGATTTGATAATTGATATTATACCCTTCAAATAATAGGAATTTAGAAAATAGAACAATAACTTGACCCTTTTTTGCATTTATACCCTTTTGAAATCTATTTTTACAATATCCTTGCTTATTAGCATTAACTTGGGTGGTGTCATTGAAATTTTTGTTGCCTACTCTTCACATTTTGTGAATTTATATTTTAGTGATTTAATAGGTTTTTTTTTTTCAAATTTAAGACCTGCCCAAAAGTCTTGAATTAGTGTCAGAATCGGATTTCTCGCGCTAGTCAAGTAAGTAAACCTTATTTAAATTATAGTATAATTAAGTATATATAATTTTCCTCACTTGCTAAATTACTAGTTTTATTATTTCTTATATTATTTTTAATAATTATATTTTTCGGAACAATTTTATTTATTAAACTTTTGATTATTATAATCTTTTAAATTATTAAGTATTTACTAAATTTTTGGTTAATTATTTATTCATTTAGTTTTTCTATAAACTATGTAGGTTACATAGTCTGAGTTATATAAATCAGTCAATTATTATTTACTTTACAATACATATGTTAAGTTATTTGATTTGGAAAAAATTAATTTATTTTGATATACGAAAGGCGGGATTATGCGAATGTTAACATTTTTTCTTGGTAGATTATTCTGTGTTCTCTCAGTCTGAACCTTGATATTCTCTTGTTCGTGTGTTTTTTTTTTTTTTTTTTTTTTATCATGAGTAAGATTACTTGGTGGCAGCTTAGCAAAGTCGTTGAGCAAGTTACTCTCTTGTTTTAAATAGTTAATAAACCCTCCTTTCTTGTGGACTTGAAATTTTATGTTTTTGAATAATTATTGTTCCAAAATTTGTTTGTAACACTTTTGTAATTCATATGTTATGGCTTCTTTTGCTTTACGAAATCTATATTTGTTAAATGTTACTTTTCAGGAGACATGTTTTGAGGCCATACATACCTCTTTGGTCTCGGCCTTGTAAATATACAGCAATTTGTGGACACTTCGGACTCCAGGGCGTGATAAATATTTGTATACATACACACAGAAATATATCATTTTTAAAACAGATTTTTGGTCTTAAAAAAAAGGTAGTAATTTAAATGAGTACCGTATCTGATTTTAATATATGATAAAATTTAATGGCTTGATATAGATTATCGATTAAGACTGGAAGACGTACGGGTGCGGCATGTTCTAATCAAATTGGGTATTAAAAAGATATTTCTGCTCCACATCATTTTTAAAACACATTGGCAGTTTTCCTAAAAATTAGTGGTTAAATTGAGTATTTATTTTTAATTTAATATATAATAAAATTTAATAATTCGGTGTAGACTATCAATTAAAACTGAAAGATGGTGAACAATACTATCTTGGGAAGAGAAATAAAATTAGTCTGTAAAAAAAAAAAAAGGAAAAAACAACCATTTTAAATAAAAAATTACGGCACCTCCAATACCTGTGTGTACCCAAAATGCGCACGTATTATTATTATATATAAAATTTAAAAAAAATTCTCACATGCAGACATATATTACAAGTTGTTAAAATAAAACACACAAGAAACTAGCATTCCATGATGTATAATGATCAGTTGTGATTAACTTTGATTTTGTAGGTGAGGGGAACCCAAAATTTCATTTTGTGATTCCCTGGCACACAGCAAACAAAATCATTGATTTTTTTTTCTCATATATAATTGGTGTTGTTTCTTTAGATGCAAAGCCAATTAACTAGGCCCCATTGTTGATATATGTATCACAAGATGTTGAAACAAAAAAGCGAAAAACAGTGAGGTTCCTGATAGAATGGTTGCTATGAGGATAATTCCAATATTGGTTGGGTGGGACTCTTGTATGCCCTTAATTTGAATATAAATCAAATCACAATGGATGTGTTCTAGACTATCTTTGCAAACATACACAGAGCCAAGACTATGGATGTTTTGTCATTGCACTACCTACCACAATTAAATTATTAGTTGGGTTTATAAAATAAGATGAGATCCTTGGCCAAAGATTGTGAGATCAAGGAGATCACGCATTTGAGCGGTAAGATAATTTCTACACCTCGTATTCATTTTCGTTAGCTACTTAGGCTAATAAAATAAATGGATAGCATGACCTATATATGCTTACAATAAGAGACCGTTTAGTTTACAGTAATAATCTATTACCACGGTAAAGAGATTACTGTAGTAATGAGATCAAGAATGTTATATGTCCGGGATTATTGTGGTAATATGGGATTACTATATTTGGTTGAGAACTTAGACTATTGATAATCTTTCATTACCATATTTAGTTAGTCACTGTAATCACCCCAGTAATATGTCAAATTTACCCAAATACACCAACATATAATATTTTGAAAATTTTAATTTAAAGAATTTAGATAAATAAAAATTAAATTATAATATCAAAAATTATTTATTTCACATATTTTTGTAAATACCTTTGTATTTAAAATTTTGAATAAATTTAATCTAATTTCAACATTTGTTGGTTTGGATGCTAATAGCTATATCATAATAAACTACATAAAGAAGGCATTAGATAGAGATGCCAATGAGCACCGGCCCCGATAGAGAACCCGATTCCCTGCCCTATTGGGGCCGGTGTCAGAAATGTTTTTCGTTGGTTAAGGCCCCACCGGGGCCTGAGAATATCCTCCCCGCTCCTGCCCCGAAATATTAAATATTTAATATATATATATATGGAATAAAAGCCTATTTGATAATATAAAAACATTAAGAATAGTTTTACATATAACTAATAAGTATGGCGGCGCGGCAACATGGAGGTGAGGCGGCAAGGATGGTGACGGTTTGGATAGTGTCTGCAAATGGGAGAATAAAAATTAGGATTTTGATAATGAGTATAATAAAGACTTAGATTAAATGAGTGGGGGCATAATTGGAAAGAAAATATTATATATTGCCACCAACCTAGTAATCTAGATGGACACCTATTTTGGTGGTAATCAGATTACCACCTTATTTGGTAATATTTTACAATTGGTAATCTCACATTACCATCAACACTACCATTGCTACAGTTACCAAACATGGTAATATGAACATATTATCGCCAGATTCCTGGTAATGTTTTCACATTACCGCGAACCAAACGGCCCCTAAATGCCATCTGTAAGGATCGGTACCCTTACACTTGATCATTAGGAGTACAACGTAACATAGGCCAAGACATGAGGGTGCACTGCCGCGTGGATTGGGTAGCGCATGGAGAGCACGAGACATATGTTGTGTCGTGACCAAGAGCGAGTGATATATCCCGCACGATCATGTGTTGAACCGTGAGGCGCGTGTGCAATAGACCGTGGGCGTGCGTGTGGCGGATGATCGCATGGGACAGGCGCACCCATACCAAAAGTCAAGTGTTGCAGACTTAGATTACTTTAGAGAGTTGATCTTTAGCAAGTCTAGGCGGGACCGGACACTTGATCATACTAAGAGACCTAGGTGCTGATTTCGGAATTGCCGAGGGTTTATACAGGCGTATGCAAGTGGGCACACGGGCGGGAGCGTGGTCGAGCCAGGGGCGAGGATGGCACGCGGTATTACCTCGTGTGACTAGTACTGATGCGGGCTGTCACCAAAAGTGGCTGGTTAAAGCTACAGTAATGTAGGAGGACCCTGCAGGCTAAGTGGAAGTCCGAGACTTCTTGCCAGACCTGTATTGGGAAAGGGGCTCAATTAACCTTGGGGATTTGGGGTAGCTCTTGTAATAGGGCCTATTATGTCTTTGGGAACGGAAAAGACCTCTTGGTGAGGATATTTGGCCATGATAGTAAACTTTTCTCAAATCTAAGAGAGTTTATGTTTTTCTCTCTCTAAAATTATTTTTTTGTCTTCTTCTCCTACCGTGGATGTTTTCCGGTTTTGCTTTCTTTTCTTATGTGTTGTGCTTGTGTTGCGAACATGTGTTATTTCACTGTTGTTCTAGCAAAGAAGGCTGACTAACCACTTGGTACGTGTCAGGTACCGCACGGCCGAAGGTGATCGGTTGAGGTCGTGACAACATCCATCATGAGATCCTGTGTGGCCGATTAGTACGAACAAAGATACATTGTTCCTTTGCTTTCGTCTGAAAGAATGAATTATTTTTCTCTTGCTGGATGTCAAACAGATGACGCTAGCAACCATTATCACTTGTTTCTACCAAGCATAATTTGATGTCACAATTATTTAGCAACACACTCATACATTGGTATACCATTTGATGCTTAAATTCACATTTATCATCTAATATACCAAAAGCAACTATCCTTTAATCTAAACCAACCAATAATACAAAATCTTCTTATGCAATAAATTAGCAACTCCCTTCACAGTAGGAGAATGTTAGGTAAATGTTTGGGTGAGTCACCGAAGTTTGGCCTTTTTTCACTTTGGGTACTGTATTTTGATTTGTATCTTTTAGTCACCAGAGATAGATTTTTAAACATTGGGAGGTCACTGTTCTTTCACCATATGGCCGTCGGAAAACCGCGTCATTGCCGATTGAAAAGTTTCCAACACTGCCACCTTGGATGCTTTCCATGTCAACCATCTTCATCCTCCTCCTCCTCCTCTCCACCATCCTCATCCTAACCAGTCAAGCACCTCCATAAGCATAGTGTTCACCATCTTAGGCCGCAGCCATTATAGCTTCAACATCTTCTCCACACCTCTCCCTCTCTCCTCCCCTCCTTTCTCCCTCTAACTCACCGACGGCATTTCCGTCAACTTCGACGACTTCTTCCTCCCTGACTCTTTCCTCCTTTTCATCTCCGAACAGGAGAACATCAACAGCCCTAATCCTGATTTCTTCTCTCTTTTCCTCTTCGATGGTTTCTTCCCTTCCTTTTCTCCGTCCGGAGATCGGAATGCTTACGTTGGGCTTCTTGGCTTGTTTGTTGTCAACTCTAACGGCTCTGCTCCGCCGGTGAAGGTTTTTGATGGCAATGTCTTTCCTACTGCCTAGGATTGGAAGAAACCAAGTGTGATTTACACTAGTTACTGTGGAAAGAGGTTTGGAGATGGCTCACATGGAAAGCATCCAACGTGGTAGTGTTGGAAGCTTTCCAATCGACAATGACGTGGTTTTCCGGCTGCCACATGGTTAAAGAACACCGGAAAATCAAGCAGTGACCTCCCGAAGTTTAAAAATCCATCTTTAGTGACTAAAAGGATACAAACTAAAGTGCAGTACCCAAAATGAAGAAAGGCCAAACTTGGGTGATCCACCCAAAATTTACCTAGAGAATGCTCATCCTGGTACTGTGTTTTGGAATTTAAAAATTCATTTTTCCCATTCCACAATATGACCACAAGATCACTTCCACTTGTAGTAAACATAAATCAACACCATGAAGGAACATCACATTGTTTGTAATACCCTTTAAATAAGTTTATAGCTAAAAAAAATAACACACAATGTCCTTCTAGCAATTAGATCTATAATTGAAACTTGAGAGCTATGACTATTAGCATAAAAAGCACAAAATATCATGTCTCTATTCTAATGCTATAAAAAATCTTCCCGTCATTTGTTCTGTTTTCTACAACTTCACAATTTGTTGTACCAAGCAAAAGAGCCCAAGTCTTGGACCCATCAACCTATAATTGCCTCAAGTGTACAACTCCATTTAGTATACCTGTTACAAGCATTTGATCACTAGTTGGAGTTAGTTCAAGGGATCTCATTGTTGACTTGGGTTTATTGGTGAAAAGTGCACAATTAAAATGAGTTGGCTGATGGAGAACTGTTTATGATGATTTCAGGATCGAATCTTCAACTTCTCATGAACATAATTGTAATAGAAATTCATAACTGAAACTCACTCAATTCAACTTGAAAAATTCAGGAAGATCAACTACTTTCACTGATTTCAGACACATGAACAGGACAACACATTGCAGCAACCTCAATTACTTTCAGCTTCTAATAATGAACATGCATACTCTTGAACACTTACAGAACAACTTTGTTACTCACAAGAGGGGCTAATTCTCACTAAGTTTTTCAGGAAAAATAATAGAACATCACTACTTCTTAACAGAATAAAAACTTCTCAAAAACAGAACAACAACAGCAACATACTTACATACACAAGCATATAACTTATACTAAACTAACTGAAACTCATGAGTCATAAGCCAGGTGTAAGCTTGTACAAAGCTTAGCCGCTTAATACTTCCCCCATCCATCATGCCTTGAACTTACACTGATCAGTGATGATCAAATCTTGACCATCGAAACCCTGCTTATCAAAACCACACTGCCTCTGCCTAGAACTTGATCCATTACTTGATGAAGCAATCGCCACCGTTGATGCTTTGAATCATAATTTCCCTCTTTTGAACCAACGAACTAACTGACATTTGAAAAACTCTAAAGAACAAACAATCCTCTCTGCATAAGCTTTACTCTTCACAAGCTACTGAAGTAAATCACACATCCTGAACTATGAACCTTTGCACCAAATCTGCATCTTCAATCACCACATCTCAACAGTTTACACTAGGCATCAATTTTTCCTATAAAATTTAAATATATCAAGTACATATAATGTCGATCAAAACATTTGAAGTCGATAGTAAATTGACAGAAACAACCAAAGTGCTCATTGATAACAAGAAGAAGGGCAGACTTTATGATAAGAGTTTTTGCATCTTGTGCATGTAGATATTCTAATGTGAGGACATCGAAAGTAGAAATAAAATGGATTTGTGTTGTATTACTTTAATGTGTATAAATGTTTGAGACTGTCCTTTTGCATTATATCTAATACCAAACAAATAGATAGCAAGACCTAGAGATCCTCATGATAAATCACATCTACTACGAGATCATGCTTGGTTAACAAGTGCATATTAATTAAAGACTCATTATTCCTTAACTTCCCCCTGAAGGAATGAATCTCCCTTTCTCTTGATAGGAAATCAAATAAACAACACAACCAACCATGATCACTTGTTTGTACCATATATAATTTGACTTCACATGAATGTAGCAATACTTAAATGCATTTGTAATTGATTTAATTCTTAAATTCACATCTATCATCTAATAAATCCCTAACTATCCTTTTTTCTCTAAATTTACCAATAATAGAGAGGCTTCTTATGCTATAAACTAGCAACTCCTCCACAGTAGGATCATCTTTAGCTTGGTGGTAAGTTTTTGGACTTCCAAAAATCCTTTTCCCCATTTTACAATACAGCTTCATGATTACTTCTATTGATAGCAAAACAAAAAATCAACATTATAGAGGAACATCATACTGTTTGTAATACCCTTCAAATGAGGTTTTCATAGCTAGAAATGTAACCCACTCTTTCCTTGTGGCAACGATATCTACAAATTGAAATTTAAGGACTATCACCATTAGCACAAAAGCATGAGGTAGCATATCTCTACTTGGATGTCATAATAAATCTTTTAGTCATTTGTTCCATTTTTCTAGAACTTCACAATCTACTAAGCAATACAGACCTAGTCTTGGACTCATCTGTCTAGAATTGCCACAAATGAGCAACTCCATTTAGTACATCTATCATGAGCATTTGATCACTTGTTGGAGTTAGTTCAAGGGATGCCATTTTTATTATATTGTTGGTTAAAGGTACAAAATTAAATAAACTCTCGTAGATAAGCAATTGTGTACTCTGGGGATCAAGCTCCTTGTGCTCCTTTTGTTTTATCTTCTACTTGATCTTGATCTTCTTTGAGCATTGAAACTATTTGTCTACTACATGACTCAAGTTTGGAATCCTCTGCACTAAGTAAGGCCCGAGCTTTAGTATTTGTCTGATCAACAAAAAATCCTTAGCCAACCATGAGAGTTTGGGAGGAGTGATCAAGTGAAAGGATGATATATATGTTGCGAACAAGATGATATATGTGACAAGAGCTGGAGCCATTCCCTATAATTGGGCTACCAACTTGAATCACATATGAAGATGATTGATGATGTCGCTTTAGATGTGCTACAGGTAGTCTCTTCTCTGCATCTTCCAACTCCATTTGGTAGAAAGAAACCTCCTTTATGAGATGTTGGACCTCTGAGCTATGATGATTGATCAGTAGCAATTCAAGATCCTCCTCTTCCCCAAAAGTATCCTATGAAACTTCCTTAAGGTTCGGTTTTTTTTATTGTGATCTTGAGTTCATTCTTAAAGCCTATGGGAGAAGCCCTCACAAATGCAATAAACTATCAATATTGGAGACTACATGCATAAATGTGGAAAAGAAATATATATTGTCCATCGTTTGTCAATCTTAAGTAAGGCACAATATGAGAGCATACACATATGCCAATACAATCCCCATTTTTGTTATGAAATGTTATACATGATAATTTTAAAACTTTATATAATAAAATATATTTTCTACATTATATACTATTAATAAATTATCAATGTTCATTGATTAATTAAAAAGTGATTATCATCTCCACTGATAGCAAAAATAAAAAGATGCAAATTGAGTGAAAAGAGAAAGGATTCTTGGTCATTATTTTGTTAATTTAAGGCCTAAACCAACTAATTCTATCTTCAATGACCTTAAAATATGTATCACTAATATTTTATTTTAGATAATCGTTATAAAAGAATTTTTCTTAATTTTTTTTTTTTTTGAAATAACGTGGATAAACCACAGATTTATTGATAAAGAAAAACGGAGGAAAACATAGAAGTCTTTTCACCAGAAGTGAGAAGAAAGAAGTACAAAAAAAGGGAAAACCAAAAGAAAAGGAAGACAAAGATACTGGGCAAACGGAAGACACCGTCTGGCGTCTCAGGTCTGCCTATATAACTGATGGGACCTACTCCTGAGCGAGGTCAAAATCAAAGTTACCAGCTTGATCTGCAGTCCGTGCGCTGAGGAAATTAAGAGAGCGCTTAATTTTCCGAGAAGCTTCATTAAGGTGCTGCTGTTGACTGTCAGAGGCTGTTAAAAACCAAGAGCAAAGCATGTTAGCAGCTTTAAAAATGATTCTAAAAAAAGGTAGAGCTTTTGATTGGAAAATATGAAAATTTCTTTCGATCCAGATATTCCACAGGATTGCTTTAGAGGTGAGATCCCAAAGAGATCGAAGATTAGGAGGAAGAGAGGGTAACCAAGATGTCTAGATAGAAGGAATTTACTCTGGTAAGGAGTTTGTTTCTAGGACTTGGAAAAAAAATACCAGATTCGATTTGAGAAAACACAATCAAGAAAAAGATGATTCAGAGTCTCAGAGGTGTTATGGCAGAGGACACAGGTGTCTGTTGAGATATGAGAGTTGCACCCTTTCTTGAAAAGATTTGTAAGGGTAAGAATTTTATCCTCACCAGCGAGCCAGCAAAAAAGAGTTATTTTGCTAGGACAACAGATTTTCCAAAAAGAAGAGTAAAGCCAGCTACGTATTCCACCATCAATGAGGAATTTGTAGAATGATCTAACTGTGAAATTTTCGCTTTTTTCTAGAGCCCATGTGTGAAGATCTTCAAGGTTACTGGAGCAATCAGGAATAATTTCTAGAATGGGGGAGATCAAATCTAAAGAAGCTGAATGAAAGAGAATCTCTGGATTGTTCATATGAAGTTGAAAAAGTCTTAACTTTATCCAAGGAAAGAAGCAATCGGTAAAGAGAGTTGGCCAAATGTCTTTTAGTTGTTGTCTATTATGCTAGCGGTCAAACCAAAGGAAAGTATTTGAACCATTTCTTATAGTTTTGTTTATGCAGGAACGAAAGGGAATTAGAGTGGAATTCACTCCTGCCCAAAAGAAAGACTTATTTCGCGGTGGAGAATGATATAAAATTTCTCTTGGATCTCTAATTGAGTAGTTTGCTTGGATAATTTTAGCCCAACTGTTGTTAGGATTGCAGGATAATTTCCACCACCACTTTCCAAGTAAAGCTTTGTTAAAATCCTGAAGATTGAGAATTCCCCAACCTCCCATGTCTCGGGGTCTGGTGATCCTATTCCAGGCGACCAATCTGATTCCTTTGGGTCCCAATTCGGGGCCTTTCCATAGGAAGTCTCTTCTAATTTGATCAATATCTTTGATCACCCAGGCGGGGAGTTTGAAAACCGACATCCAGTAGACTGGGATAGTTGAAAGTACTGAATTAACAAGGGTTAGACGACCTCCTAAGGATAAATACTTTGCTTTCCAGGAGGTGAGTCTAGAGCGAACCGTACTAATCATCTTTGTCCAGTCTAGACGCCTTGGTTTTCGTCCAGAGAGAGGAATCCCTAAGTAAATAATTGGAAGGCAATTCCTGGAGCAGTTTAAGATTTCAGAAGAAGAAAGATGAGGTTGAAAGCCATAATGTGTAGAATACAGACAACTTTTCGAGAAATTAATTGATAGGCCCGAGGATCCCTCAAAGAGATAAAGGATTAGTTTAATAATTTGGAGATCTTCTTGCCCTCCTGCTATAAAGATTAATAAATCATTCGCATGGTGAAAGTGATAGATGCTAACCGACTGGTCCAGAGGAACACCCACTAACACTTTAGATCTAAGTGCATGAGTAAACATAGCACTCAGAACATCTGCAGCTAGGGCGAAGAGTAAAGGGGAAAGTGGGTCTCTTTGTCTCAATCCTCTTTTACATCTGATGTAACCCTGGGTAGATCCATTAATGATGAATTGAGCTTTGGCTGTGCTAAGGATTGTATGAACCCAAGAAATCCATTTAGGTCCAAATCCTCTTGCCGCTAGAACCTCAAGAAGGAAATTCCAGTCTAGAGAGTCAAAAGCTTTAGCAAAGTCCACTTTAAAGACATGTCCAAGAAGTTTCCGTTTTTGCAAATTAAAAATTACTTCTTGGGCACCGACAATGTTGTCCGCGATTCACCTTCCTTTAATAAATCCAGATTGAGAGTCATCCACCAGGATACTTATCACGGTGCTAAGCCGAGTGGCTAGGATCTTTGAAATAATTTTACAAGTGGAATTAATAAGACTTATGGGACGGTAATCCGAGACATGTTCTGGAGCACTACTTTTTGCAATAAGAGCAATGTTAATCCAATTTAGGCTTTCAAAGTTAATAGTGCCCTCATAAAAGTCTTCGCAGAGTTTGACCAAAGAGCTGTGGATAAAGGTCCAGTGTTTTTGATAGAAGAAAATTAGGAAACCATCTGGACCTGGCGCTTTATCTGCGTTTAAATTAAAGACTGCTTGTTTTATCTCTTCAATAGTGAAGGGAGATTCAAGATGAGTGAGATCTATTCTTTCCTTAAAGTCAAAGAGAAGCTGCCAGTCAAAGAGGAATCTATTTGAAATTGTTGTACCAAAGAGGGAGTGAAAGTGATCATTAAAGATCTTACCAATTTGTTTAATTCCATCAATCCGTTGGTCATTCTGAAGTATGTGAGGAATGAAATTTTTGTTGCTCCTTCCATTTGCTACTTGGTGAAAGTATTTTGTATTTGAGTCTCCTTCTCTTAGCCAAGTGATTCTAGATCGTTGTTTCCAGTAAATTTCTTCTTGATTTAGAGTAGAATAGAGTTCAGATCGAATTTGGGATAGTCGATTGGATTCTTCCTCAGAAAGAGATCTACTTTCACTTATGATATCCAGAGAATTTAATTCTGAGAGCAAATTAATCTTAAGAAGTTTTGAAGCACCAAAGGTATTTTTGGACCAAGATCGAAGGTTGGCTTTCAAATGAGCTAATTTTTTGGAAATTATAAAGGCTCCGCAGCCACTGGGATTGGAATCCGTCCACCAATCTTGAATTAGATTTTCGAGTTGTGGACTGGAGTACCAGAATTTCTCGAATCTGAAAATTCGCGTTTGCTGAAGATGATTACCAAAATCCAGGCAAATAGGAGAGTGATCAGATCCAAATCTTGGGAGGACATATTGGATAGATCTAGGGAATAAGGAGAACCAATTCTGGGAAAGAAGAAATCGGTCTAGGCGAATCCAGATAGGATCAGATTGGCCATTAGTCCAGGTAAATTTTCTCCCACTGATTGGAGGATCAATAAGATCCAGATCACTTAAGAGATTTTGAGAAGTGGAAATTTCACGTGGATTTATAATACCATTGTTTTTATCCTCTAATGTAAATACAGTATTGAAATCTCCACAAATTACCCAAGGAGTAGGAATGAGATTTCTGAGCAAACGAAGTTCATCCCAGAAGACAGATCTGATGGAAGAAGAATTTGGGCTATAAACACTAGTACACGCCCAGTTGAAATTGTTTAATCGATTAACAAATCCAACTGAAACAGAGAAGGATCCTTTGTGAATTAAAGTTCCAATAACTTGGGAGCTGTCCCAGGTAATGATAATACCTCCAGCAGAACCTTGCGCCGGCAAGTAATCAAAAGTGTCAAAACGTTTACCTCCTATCAATCTCCAGTAAGAGCTATGAAGATCTTGTAGTTTGGATTCTTGGATGCAAACAATATCAACTTGAGAATTTAAAAAGACATCTTTGACTAAGTGGCATTTTGAGGGCCTGCCTAGACCCCTAACATTCCAGCTTAAGATTTTCATGAGAAAATCGAAAAAGTCTAGAAATTGGATCTCGAAGGAGATCCTGACTAATATGAAAATGTTATTTTCCCATAGCAAATAGAAAACGTGAAATATAACAATGGTATGAATGTGTAAAATGACTTATTTTTGACTCCAAAACTAAACAAACTCGTTCATTTTAAGAGGAAAAATGACTGCCATTATTTTAAAGGGCTAAAACAAATATTGACATCTACAATAAATCTCAATTATGTATTAGCAAATGGTCAAAATAATGTTTTTGCAAAAGTTGATTATTAATGATAGACAAAACAATAATAATAATAATAATAATAATAATGATTCAATAAACATACCATTTGATATACAATGAAAAATATTATTAAATTGATAGAAAAGTAATATTTCTGTGTTTGTTTGGTGGGTGAAGACATTTTTAGAATCTTTTAAGTATAATGATTGAAATGTCCCTGCATAATGTACATTAATAAAGTAGGACAACAAATAGTGAAGACAAGAATACATATCTTTCTTGAGGAACCACACATGATGTCTACGTATGTGAACCAAGTACAAATTAAAATATAAACCCCATTTATTTAACAAATTGATGAAGAACTTAATTATTCCACTTTTTATCAATTAATATTACAAATTTTTTTTATCAAACATATTTTTCAAATTAACAATAAGCTCAAATCATTAAAAAAAAAAAATGATCAACTTAATTGGATTCACACTTGAATTCAAATTCAAAACCAAGGTTAAAGAGTGGCTATTCTCATAGGTGAGTACAAAATCTATCAAACTGATGAACTGATGACCATATTTTCCGTAAAAAAGATATTGCATAATATAACAAAATCATAGGAACAAGGAAATTTTGAAAGACAAGGAAAATTATCAGCATAGTTAAAGTTTAGATAACTTTGCCAAAATAAAGTGAAGTGGGTACATGGTGTTTGGTGTGTTAGGGCATACCTTAAATTTGGTGCTTCAAAACCTGATAGAGAAAGCACACGATGTTAGAGAGTATTCATTGAACATCTAAAGTTTGAAAAAAGTAACACGTCAATTACCAATACAATATTTAAAAGGTAGCTAATTAACATAGGCTTTAAAAGTAAACAAAACTGAAACAGTATAAGTAGCTCATATCAAAAGAATGGAATACTACTAATACAAGATTATGTGGTCCACATCTCTTGACATGTAATCATCAATTTTATAGGATGATCAAGTCAACAAAGAAAATGTGAGACCAAAATCTTAGCACAAGTTTTACTTGAAAATCCAAAGCCAATTTTTACTGTGCCGAATAAGTTGCATCATCCCACCAAACTGTAAAATTAGGCAAAATTTGACATTTTTATTATATAATACATAAAGCACTATGAAAGAGAACACGTTCTAGAATCTCCACTAGACAGCGGGACATGCTAACTGTCATTTGGCCTGGCCCAGCTTAGAATTTCCCCTGGCAAATCCGTATGGCAGTTGATCTGGCTGGCTATACCAGTAACATAAATGGCCCTTACTTTAACGGACCCGATTACGGGTTAGGGTTCCTCCCCAACACATGGCCATGCCGGTTTGGCATGTCGAGCCCTTCAGGTCAGCTAGGAAGGTTAGGCTTGTCTGGTTTTTATTTTTTGATAACATTTCAAGTTTTGAAAATATATTGCAACAATATGCATAAACCCATGACCTCTCCTCTAGCCAAGGGCAACTCAAGCACTTGAACTATGATTCGTTTTATGATATATATATATATATACTTTTTAAATTGTTGGTTTTGTTTTACACAAATATAAAACTCGTTTTTTATTAGACTGTTTACTTTCTTGTTTTTTTTATTTATCTTTTAATTTGTACCATCTATTTATACACAACTTTCTTCAATTATACACTTAACATTAATCTTTCTCAAATTGTAACCAATTAATTCTACCACTCAATGCTTGTAAGCATTAAATTTTGTTTTTAATCGCAAACTCATAACACTATAGTCCCTCCAATCTCTAATTAATAAAATTAGTTCAACATGTAAATTATTTGTTTGTTATTAATTATTCTTATTATTATTTATAATTTTGTTATATAATTTTTATTAGTAATTATAGTCAATGATTTTAATTGTAGGCAAATAATTTAGTGCCAGTTTATTTATTTTGTTTATTATTTTGACTTTCTTTATAACATTTTACAGATGTTTAATTTTTTTTTAATCTTACATTTAGTAAGTGATATTTTAATTATTTTAATTGTTATTCAAAGTTTTTGGTTTTTGCTTTTCTTATGTAATGATATTTCTTTGGGCATATTTAATTTTTTTAATTCTATATTTAATGATACCTTAAATATTTTATTTGTAATTTAATTTTTATTACATACATCTTGGCACAATAGAATTGTTTCTATTTTTTTATTTAATATTCTTCTAGATATTTTTTTTTCCTTTAATATTTCATATAATTGCATTGTTTGATTCTTTTATTATTAAATTAGTTACTTTATTTATTTTGTTTGTACTCTAATTTATAGTTTTTTTATTTTTTACTACAAACCCTTATGATAATATCACTGTTTGATATTCTCACTTTTTCATTTTGCTTTTCTTTAGTTAGTTTTTAAATTTTCCAATAATTTTTAACATTATTTAATTTTTTAATTTATATTTTATGTTATTTCATTTATTTTAGTTGTTAATGTTTTTGTAAATTTTTGTTATATTTCTTTGTCCTTGCTTTTTTTTAATTATTTTTGTATACAGTGATTATTTACTTTTTTTCTTTGCTATATATTTTTTTGTTTTAATTCTTTAGCATTGTTTAATTTTTTTAATTTTGCATGTAATTGTATATTACCTATTTTATTTTTTATTTTATTTTTTTAATAATAATATCATACTCCAATACTAACGATTAAGTAAGTGGGGGAAATCTCCGATCCAATGTAAACGAACTATACGAATTTTGTTTCTTCTTACACCTAAAAAGATATGCAGGTAACTTAATTCAATTGGTGAACTAATTGCGTCTAACTTGTTTATTATTTTTAAATTTATATAAATTGTTGTGAGTTTTTAAAATTGTTTTAGTTTATTAGGAATTATTTTTAATTATTTTCATTTTTTTTAAACCATGTTCATGATTTTGTTTTTTATTTGTTTTTATTAATATTACAACAAAAGTAAGACAAGTCAGTTGGTTAGAGTGATTGTTTGTGCTAGTTTTAAATTTAATAACAATAAATATTTTTAAAATACGGAAAATGAAAAAAACTACCCGGCCTACCCATGAAGTGGTGGGTTTTGGGGCGGGACACCAGTTTATGGGGGTGTTTGGATGGCTTTATTTTTAGCCCAGAAGTGTTTTTTTATAAGTTAAGCACTTCTGGGTTTTAAAAAACATGTTTGTTTGGGCTTTTAGGTAGAAGCAGAAGCTGTGAAAAAAAACTAAAACTCAGCTTTTTTCATAAGCTGTCCCATAGGTGCTTCTCAGAAAAACACTTCCGAGAAGCAATTTTGAGATTACCAAATTACCCAAATAACCTTCACAAATAACACATTTCCTTCATTATATTTCCCTCATTATTATATAACTAATATTATAATTATTTGTAAACATTAATAATGTAATGACAACTTAATAATAATTATTATGTAATTACTATAATAATAATTATTATTAAAATATATTTAATATTAATATTATAGTTATAATTATAAGTGTAATTACATTTGTAAACATTAATAACTTAATGACAATGATAATAACAATTATTACGTAATTACTATTATATTATAATTTTAATTTTAATTATATTTGTAAACATTAATAATTTAATGACAACGATAATAATAATTATTACGTGATTACTATTATAATTATAATAATAATAATTATTATTATTATTTTATAATTAATATTAATATTAATATTATAATTGTAATTGTAATTGTATTTGTAAACATTAATAACTTAATCACAACGATAATAATAATAATTATTACGTGATTTCTATTATAATTATAATAATAATTATTACTATATAATTAATATTAATATTATAATTATAATTATAATTGTAATTATATTTGTAAACATTAATAACTTATTGACAACGATAATAATAATTATTACGTGATTAGTATTATAATTATTATAATAATAGTTCTTATTATATAATTAATATTAATATTATAATTATTATTTATAATTGTAATTATATTTATAAACATTAATAACGTAATAACAACGATAATAATAATTATTACGTGATTACTATTATAATTATTATAATAATAGTTCTTATTATATAATTAATATTAATATTATAATTATTATTATAATTGTAATTATATTTGTAAACATTAATAACTTAATGACAATGATAATAATAATTATTACTTGATTACTATTATAATTATTATAATAATAGTTCTTATTATATAATTAATATTAATATTATAATTATAATTGTAATTGTAATTATATTTGTAAACATTAATAACTTAATGACAACGATAATAATAATTATTACGTGATTACTATTAAAATTAGAATTATAATTATATTTCTAAATATTAATAACTTAACGACAACGATAATAACAATTATTACGTAATTACTATAATAATAATAATAATTATATAATTAATATTAATATTATAACTATAGTTATAATTGTAATTATAATTATAATCATTATTATTATCAAAATATTAATCATTATCATAATTAATATGAGTATATAATGGTAATTGAATGTAAAGTCAATCAATGTCCATTTTAGTCATTTGTCACATCCAAAAGTGCTTTTACAAATCCATATCCAAACAAATTTATATATATAAAAGCACTTCTGTATTAACCTATCCAAACATAAAAAATAAAAAACCACTTAACTTACTCTGAAAATCAATTTTTTTAAAAGTGCTTCTCCAAAACTTAAAAAAAAAACACTTTTTTTAAAAGCTAATCCAAACAAGCCCTATGTGGTGATCTAAGCTGGGTCAAGGACAACCTAATGCAACCCCTGACCTGTAGAGTCCATCGAACTTAGCGCTGAGAGTCTCTACTTTGGACCGGGTCAGTTAAAGGGCGAGCCCATCGGCTCTAATTAATTGGTCCGTGCCGACCGCTAGTCTCCACTGACCTGATATCAACACTAGAGGTTTGTGGTGCTCAGAAGCTAAGATTTTAAAATTTTCCTTACAATTTACCTTCCAAAAATACTAAAAACAGGTTGATTTCAGTAGACTGAGGCAATTGAAAGAATTATATTATAATGTTTATAATTTTTCTTATAATAATATCAGAATTTGATGCCAATGAATAAGTAAGTGGGCGGAATCTAAGATCCACTGTGAAAACAACTGTATAAGTTTTCTTTCCTTTTTTACCTAAAAAGATATGTAAGTAACCTAATTCAATTATGTGACTTGTTGCGAGTTTTTATGTTGTTTTAGTTCGTTAGGAATTATTTTTAATTAGCTTCATTTTTTTTAAGAAGAAAGACCTAGTTCATGGTTTTGTTTTTTTAATTTGTTTTTATTAATATTACAACAAAAGTATGGCATGTTGGTTGGTTAGAACGATTGTTTGCGCTAGTTTTAAATTTAAAACTAGGTCCCAGTCAGCCTAAGGCAACCCGTGACATGTCGGGTCCACCGGACTAACTTAATCCAGTGGGTCTCTATTTTGGACCTTGTCAGTTACTGGGCAAGCCTATCGGATCAGATTAACTGGCACGTGACCACCTCTAGTTTCCACCAACTTGATTTCAACAGTAAAAGGTCTAGGCGCTCACAAATTAAAAATTTTAATTTTTCTTACTATTTATTTTTTAAAGATACTAAAAACAGTTTGATTTATGTAGGCTTAGACAATTGAAATATTTATATTATTTCGTTTATAATTATTCTGGGGATGGCAATGGGGTGGGGCCACCCCGTCCCCTCCCCCTCCAACCATATGTAATATATTAAATAAAAAATAGTACAACTTATATAACAATAATTTCGTTTTATAAATAAAATTTTTTTCCATTCCATTCGGGCATATCAGATCAGACACCACGGATCGGGTACTTTTTTCTTTTTTTTTTTGCCATCCCAACACAATTGAGTTCCCAAAAAAAACAAAAGGATTGAAGAGAGAGATAAGAAGACGACGAAGCTTCCTGTTAGGTGAACAAAATCACATTCATTTCATTAATCAATAATGACAACATACAAGGTATATATAGATACACAGGTATACAAATAAGGTAGCTATACAGATATAGAAATACAGCTGTATACATAGCTGTATTTCCTAACACCCCCTCCCCCACAAACTCACGGGGCATCAGACATCGAGAGTTTGGACAAGAGAAAATCATGGTGTGCCCGTGTCTGAGATTTAGTAAACAAATCCGCAAGCTGACGCTCAGAAGTAATAAACTGGGGGGCCAGAATGCCTTTGTTGTACTGATCACGCAAGAAGAAAGCGTCAACACCAATATGCTTGGAGAGGGAGTGTTTGACAGGATTCAAAGTGATCTGAATGGCACCGGTGTTGTCACAATGTAGAGGAGTAGGAACATGCGAGACAACACCCAGATCATGCAAAAGCCAACGCAACCAAACAATCTCCTCAGCAGTGGTAGCCATGGCGCGAAGCTCCGCTTCGGTACTAGACCGAGAAACACCTATTTGCTTCTTGGACTTCCAGGCAATGAGAGAAGAGCCCAAGAACAAACAGAAACCAGTAACAGAACGACGATCAGACGGATCACTAGCCCAAGTAGCATCAGAATAGGAACGAAGCTCCAAAGAACTATGTTGAGAGAAAAGAAGGCCTCGAGACGGAGTCGCCCGAAGATAGCGCAAAAGCCTCAAAAGATGGGCATAGTGAACAGAAGTAGGTGCACTAACAAACTGACTCAAGACATCCACAGCATAAGCAATGTCTGGTCGAGTAAGGGTAAGATAGACCAGGCTCCCAACCAAGTGACGATAGCGTGTCTGATCAGATAAGGGAGTCCCCTCATCAGCACGCAACTGAAGATGTAGCTCCATAGGAGTAGTCACAACACAATAGTCAGAGAGAGCTGCCCATGCTAGGATATCAGATGTGTAACGCTGCTGAGACAACTGAAAACCAGTAGAAGTAGATGTGACCTCAATGCCCAAAAAATAGCTCAATCGACCAAGATCAGTCATCTGGAAATGTTGCTGAAGGTGATGCTTAACAAAAACCACATGAGCAGGATCATCACCAGTGATTATCATATCATCCACATAAAGCAACAACAAAGTCCGACAACGAGCGGAAAAGTGCACAAACAAAGCGGGATCATGCGGACTAGGCTGAAAACCAGCAGCAATCACAGCAGTACTGAAACGCTCAAACCAGGCCCGAGGAGCCTGTTTGAGACAATAGAGAGCACGTCGTAGGCGACATACCAAACCAGAAGGAGAAGAAAAACCAGGGGGAGGAAGCATATAAACCTCTTGCTGGAGATCGCCGTGAAGAAAAGTATTCTTCACATCAAGCTGAAAAAGAGACCACCGTCGAACAGCAGCTATAGCAATAAGAGCTCGAACGGTAGTCATATGAGCCACGGGAGCAAAAGTCTCATCATAATCACGTCCCTGCTCCTGCTGAAAACCACGAGCCACAAGACGAGCCTTGTACCGTTCTACAGAACCGTCAGAGCGAGTCTTAACTTTATAGACCCACTTGCAGGTAATGGGAACAACACCAGAAGGAAGGGGAACCAAATCCCATGTAGAGGTGCGCTCGAGCGCCTCCAACTCAGCGGACATAGCAGCCTGCCACTCAGGCATTCGGACAGCCTCTTGGTAAGAAGCTGGCTCTGGAGGGCCACTGGAGGGAGGAATAGGGAGGTCAAGAAGCTGAGAGGCTAGACTAAGGCGGTCAAGGGGTTGACGATCGCGAAGAGGATAGCGACGTGCAGGGGGATCATCTGAAGGGGATACATCGGAGGAAGCCATTGGCGTCGGGGGTGACTGCTCAGGAAGAAGAGGGGCGGAAATGGGAACCGGGACAGGAACCTGGACAGGAGGCTCAGCAGGCAACGGAGAAACAGATGGAGGTGGTGATAGAGGAGGTGGTGAGGACACAATGAGAAACTGAACATCGGTCGATGTAGTAGAGGAGTGAGAAGAAGAGGACTTAGAAGGAACAAAGAAAGGACGATCCTCAACAAATGAGACATCACGCGAGATACGGAGGCGACGTGCAACAGGATCATAACACCGATAGCCTTTGTGCTAAGGACTATAACCAAGGAAGACACAAGGAATAGACTGAGCAGAAAGTTTAGTCCTCTCTCGGGGCAAAAGAAGGACATAACACAAGCAACCAAAAACACGAAGATAAGAATAACGGGGTGGACTGGAGAAAAGACACTCCCCTGGACTACGACCCTGAAGAAAGGAAGAGGGTTGAAGATTTATGAGGTAAACAGCAGTAGAGACAGCCTCAGCCCAGAAGTGAGGGGGGACATGAGAAGCAATGAGAAGAGTACGAGCGGTCTCAAGAATATGACGATGTTTTCTTTCTACAGTGCCATTCTGAGCATGGGCACCAGGACAAGAAAGCTGAGGAAGAGTGCCATGGAGGCGAGAAGCTCACGAAACTTATGAGAAAGATACTCCCCACCTGAATCGGAACGGAAAGTACGAATGGTGGTGGAAAACTGGGTTCGCACCACACTAGAGAAATCAACATAAACCTTATAAAACTCGGAACGAGAACGCATAAAATAAATCCAAGTGTAACGTGAAAAATCATCAACAAAAATAACATAATAACGATGTCCACCTTTGGAGACAAACGGGGCAGGGCCCCAAACATCCGAATGAACTAATTCAAACGGAGAAACAGACCTAGACACACTCGAAGGATAAGGGAGTTGTAGCTGTTTGCCAAGCTTACAACCCGAACAAGAATGAGAGCTATCAACTAAGATACGACCCAAAACACCTTGATGAATAAGAGAAGACAGACGAGAACCACTAGGATGGCCAAGATGATGATGCCACTGATGGAAGCGAAAAGAAGAAAAACAATGAACAGGTGCAGCTCCAATGAGGGTCCCTGTAAGACGATCCTGCACACGGCAACCAAACTCATCAAAAATAACAAGATAGCCAAGAGAAGCAAGCTGGCTAGCAAAAATAAGATTCATTGAGAGCTGGGGTACAAAAGCAAGTATCGCGCTCCCAGCTTGCCTCTGACATAGGCAAGTCCTTCCATTGGACAAGGAAGAACACCCTGCGGTTCTTCTTGCTTTGGCCTTCTACTCTTCGGTCTAGGATCCGCTCAGCCACCCTGCTGAACTCCTTGCGAATAGTCGGCGGAGCCCGACTCTTCTTCGCCCTCGATGGATCCGTGGGGTCCTCGTGGCATGGCTTCAGGAAACTCACATGAAAAGTTGGATGGAGTTTCAGCCGATCGGGGAGATCCAAACGATATGCCACGTTGCCCTGCCGCTGGACAATAAGGAAAGGCCCATCATACCTTGTGATTAAGCCTTTGTGTACATCCTTCCGATGTAACTTCTTCCACACCTGTGGCGTGAGCTTCAACCAAACCTTGTCCCCTACTTGGAACTCCAATGGACGTCTCCCTTGATCTGCATACTTCTTCATCCGGCGAGCCGCCTTGGTGAGGCTATCCCGAGCACTCTCCAACATCTCTTGCTGATCAATAGCAAAATGATACGCGGCAGGACATTTCCCTCCTGTCCTCCTCTTCGCCACCTCTGAAGGAGTAATAGGTTGGTATCCGTATGCAAGCTCAAATGGACTCTTCTCCGTTGATGAAGACTGATGAAGATTGTAGCTAAACTGCGCCACATCAAGCAGACTTAGCCAATTCTTCCGCGAAGCCGAAACATAGCGCCGGAGATACTCTTCCAACAGAGCATTGATCCTCTCCGTCTGTCCATCCATTTGCGGATGATTCACTGTTGAAAACTTCAACTCTGTGCCCAACAACCCGAACAACGCCGTCCAGAACTGCCCAGTAAAGCGAGCATCTCGATCGCTTATGATGTCTTCCGGTACCCCAAAGTGCTTCACCACATGCTTCAGGAACAGCTCAGCAGGCACTTCTGCTGAACACACTACCGGTGCGGGTATGAATACCGCATACTTTGTGAATCGGTCAACGACCACCATCACTGTCGACATCTCTTCCACCTTAGGAAATCCGGAGATAAAGTCCATGGAAATTGACGCCCATGGCCTTTCCGGAATACTCAACGGCTGGAGAAGACCGGCCTCCCATCTTCTTTCCGACTTGTCTTGTTGGCATACGAAACACGTATTCACATATGCTTCGATGTCTTCGCCCATATCCGGCCAATAATAATGTCTTCGCCCATATGCTTCGAAGTTGGGTAATGCTAAGACTGGTTCACTTGCAATTGCACTCTTGATATTGTCAAATGCAGCCTGTTGCCTCTCCGCCCAGCCCCACGGCTGGTCCTTCTTCAAAAAATCGGTGAGCGGCACGACCTTCCTTGAATATCCCTCGATAAACCGGCGATAGTAGTTGGCTAAGCCGAGGAAAGATCGTAACTCCGGTACCTTGGACAGTGCAGGCCAGTCCAAAATCGCCGCCACCTTATCCCGATCCATTCGGACTTCATCCCGAGAAATGATGTGCCCAAGGAACTTAATTTCCTGCTGAGCGAAATGACATTTCTCTAGCTTCACATATAGCTGATGCTCCCTCAATCTTGATAGTACCTGCTTCAGATGAACAAGGTGATCCTCCATGGATTCACTATAAATGACAACATCATCCAAGTACACCACCACAAACTCATCGATGTAATCGGAAAACACCTGATTCATTAAGTGGCAAAAAGTTGCCGGATCATTAGTCAAGCAAAATGGCATTACAAGGAATTCAAACGAACTATAGCGTGTCACACACGCCGTTTTGGACTCGTCTCCCTCTGCAATCCTGACTTGCCAGTACCCCGAGCGCAGATCCAGCTTGGAAAAATATGTTGCCTTCGCCAAGCGATCGAACAACTCCTGTATGAGAGGAATTAGGTACTTGTTCTTAACCGTGATATTGTTCAAAGCCCATCCTGCTTCTTTCGGAACAATACCGGTACACCATACGGAGCCTTTGACGGCTGAATGAAGCCACTATCAAGAAGCTCGGTCAGTTGTCTCCTCAGTTCCGCCAACTCCAACGGAGACATACGGTAGGGAGCCCGGGCAGGGGGTTTGCAGCCCGGCATTAACTCAATCTAGTTCCGGCGGCATCACGTCTTGAAACTCCGTCAAGACTTCAGCCACTATTGAGGGTAGATCACTCACCATATCATCCTGCATTTCCAATAGAGCAGCAACATATGTGGGCTCTCCATGTTTGAGCCCTTGCACCACCTGGTGCGTAGAAAGCATCGGTTCCTTCCCTTTCTTCTCCTTTGTAGCCACTCCCGCTACAAAGCATGGGTTCTTCTCATCCATAATAAGAAGACCACCCAAATGTGGAACAACGGCGGCCTTCGCAGATTTGAGGAACTCCATCCCCAGTATCAGCTCAAAATCATCTAATGTGACCGCCAGCAGATCAATCTTCCCTTGCCATCCGCCCATGTGAACGGTTACGCCAGAGATCTTCCCAGTCACCGCCAGTGCCTGAGAGTTGACTGCTTTCACTCGGCTCGTGTGCGTCCCTACGCTCAGTCCCAACCAAGTAGCCACATCCTTCCTGATGAATGTGTGAGTTGCGCCTGTGTCCACCATCCCTGTTATGGTCTTCCCATTCAAGGTCAGTTCCACATAGATCAGAGAATTCACCGCCCCGTCACCCTTGACAGTCTTCAAGGCACCCAACAGTTGTAAAGGACTCACTCTTGCTGGGTCCTCCGAATCGCTTTCTGGTTCATTTCTAAACGCTGCCAACTTCACGCGCTTAGGGCAATCCTTTGCCATATGTGGTCCTTTGCAGATGACGCATCCACTCATCTTGCCTGAACCACTAGCTGCTTTCCCATCATCCCTGGGTCTATTCTCTCAACTGGCTTCTTGTCTTTGGATTTGAACTTCGCCTTCTCACCTTCTCCACCGGGTAAGGTTCGCAAGTCCACCAGTGCTTCAGCTACAATGATCGCGGAGGTGAGGTCCTTCGCGCCCTGCCTCCGTACCTCGATCGGGGCCCAACTCTGGAGTCCCGTAAGGAAGTTAAACAACTTGTCCTCCTCGGACATGTCCCTGATATCCAGCATCAAGGATGAAAACTCCTTCACGTACTCCCGGATAGTGCCTGTCTGCCGTAGCATCTTCAGATTTGTACGAGCTACCCAAGCAGTGTTGCCAGGCAAGAATTGCTCCCGCAATTCCTTCTTCAACTCGACCTACGAGTTCGAACTTATCCGACCCGCTTGAGCATCTTCTTGCTGACGAGTTCGCCACCATAGCTTTGCATCGCTAGTAAGGTACATCCCGACCAATGGGACTTGCTCATGGCCCGGTACCCTTGCAGCCTTAAAGTACAGATCTATGTCCCAAAGAAAGTTCTCCAGTGTCTTGGCACTCCGCGGGCCATCAAATGGGGAAGGTTCGGGGACCTTCTCTCTCGTGGGCGCCTCCCACGAGACCGGTGAAGCGCTAGCTTCCTTGAGTTGGCCGACCTCGGCCTCCAGCGACTTTACCTTCGTCTTCAAGATTTCAATAGTCATCTGGCACTCGCGGTATCCGACCCCAAGATCTTCCACCGTCTTCAACAGGTTCTCGAGCTGATCGTCGACACTGCCGACGACGTTCTCTAACCGTTCGGACGTCTCCTCAAGGCGATCCAAACGATCCTTCTTGCTAGTCGCCATCTCCACCGTCTTCATGTTCGTGTCTTCTCGCGCCTCGCTTCAAGCCACAAACTCGTAGCTCTGATACCAGCTGTCACGGCCTCAACCGTCACTTTCGGCCGTGCGGCACCTGACACGCACCATAGCGACAGGTCAGCCCTTCCTTGCAAGAACAGTTAGTGAATCGTGTTAGCATTACAAAGCATAGTGAAAATAAGACGAAGCGAGCAAATCCGGAAAACCCCTCGGTACGAGAAATACGACACAAGGAAACCCATTTTGAGAGAGAAAAACATAAAACTCTCTTAGATTGAGAAATTTTTACAACCATGGTCAAAACCAACAACAAGTGACCTTGTCTTCTCCCAAAGTCACATTTGACCCTATTACAAGAGCTACCCCAAATCCCAAGGTTGATTGAGCCCCATGCCCAATATCGGTCTGGCGTGAATTCCCTGACTTCACTTAGCTTGCAGGGTCCTCTGACTCGACTGTAGCTTTAACTAGCCACCCTTGGTCACAGCGCGCAGCAGTACCAGTCACGCGCGGTCATACCGCATGCGATCCTCGCCCCTGGCTCGGCAACGCTCCCGGCCACGTGCCTACTTGCATACGCCTGCTTAGAACCTTGTCAGATCCGGAATCAACTCTCGGTCACCCGGCCTGATCAAGTGTCCCGCCCCCCCTAGACTTGGTATGGGCGCGCCTATCCCACGCGCTCATCGGTCACGCGCACGCCCACGATCCAGCGCGGGCGCGCCTCACGGTCTCAGCCAATGATCATGCGGGGTATTTCACCCGCCCTTGGTCCCGACACAATACAAGCGCCGCACCACCTGCGCGCGCCACCAAATCCACGCAGCTGTGCGCCCTCGTGGCTTGGTCTATGTGATAATGTATACCCGCTGACCAAGTATAAGGTCATCAACCCTTACATCAAGAATAAAGTAATAAAAATTGACTTCCTCTGATCGAGCGAGATAGTTAGTTGACATTTCCATGTTGTATTGAGGTCAGTCATTCTCTATCATTCTGTCCTTTTGAAGAAACTAGTACCTGTACCACAAAATTCAAATGACTTTAGATGGAAGTGGTTTAAGGTAATAAACTAGTCCTATATCATTCATCGATATTCGGTAACTAAGAATGTATTTTTGATTAATGCAGAATCATCTCGGGGCACTAGATGGGATGTATATACGTGTCAATATACCCAAAGTTGATCATCCACGATATAGATCAAGAAAAGGAAAAATAACTACTATTGTCCTTGCTGTCAAGACATGCAGTTTATATATGTCTTGTCCGGGTGGGAAGGGTTAGCGCATGATGGCCGGGTCCTTAGGGATGCTGTAACAAAGCCTAACGGATTCAAAGTTCCAGATAGTGAAAAAGAATTATTTTCTAATTGTTTTCCAAGTCCTAACAATACATTTGCTGTAAACCTTTTACTAACGATAAATGTTGTCTATTGAATAGGTTTTACTACTTAGTGGACGCCAGGTACGCAAATTACCCTGGATTTCTCGTGCCCTTTCGAGGATAATGCTATCACTTAAGTTCTTGGTCTGATGGCCATCAGCCACTTACACCCGAAGAAATTTTCAAGATGAAATATGCTAGTGTATGAAACGTGATTGAGAGGGCATTTGATCTACTAAAAAACCGTTGGAAAATTTTATCAAGTCCAAGCTTTTATAACATTGTCACCCAAAGGCGTATAATTAATGCTTGTTGTCTACTACATAACTTTATTAGAAGAGAGATGGCAGAAGACCCTGCAAAAGATGATGTTGGTAATCCAACGTTAGAAGAAAACACACAAGATGATGCAGAAACTATTACGAGCATCAATCTGGCGGACGAGTGGACACGATTTAGGTATGACATGGCCCTGGACATGTTTAACACTTGGTGGTCAACTTGATTGTGTTTAAACAAAAGACATTGCAATTATTTGATGGTTTACCGATTTAATTATGGTATGTGAATATCATTTTGCATTTGATTCACATGTCTTTCAGATGTTTATTGAAACTTATTCTTAATATTTATGTTGCTAACTTATTTGATGTTGCTAACTTATCTTTCAGATGTTTGAGTGCTAAGGGTGTTTTCATTTCACTTGTTAACATGCAATTATGAAGATTGCATTTATTTTGTATGTAGTATGGAATCATATTCACAACCAAGGGGTCTGGGGCAAAACAAACGTTACTGGACCGTGGAAGAAGACAAAGCCCTTATCGATGTTTTAGTTGAGTTATCTAATAATCCAGTATAGCGGGCAGAGAATGGGTTTAGAAATGGTTACCTTGGCCAATTGGAAAGGATTGTGAAAGAAAAGATTCCAACGAGCACTTTAAAGGCTTTTGCGAATATCGAGTCTCAAGTGAAATTATTTAGAAGCAGGACTACTGCAATTGCCGATATTCTACAAATTAGTGGCTTTCATTAGAACCACGTGCGATGCACTATCGAATGTGAAAAAAGTGCATATGATGAGTATGTCAAGGTATGTATCATTGCGTTGCTTAATTATAAAATGAACTGTACATAATATTGTATTATTAACTTTCTTCTATTTCAATGTAGAACCATCAGGAAGCAACTGGTATGTATGGAAAAGCTTTTCCTTTCTTCAATGACCTGGTTGCAGTCGTCGCATGAGATAGAGCTCAAGGAAGTGCAAGAGGAGATATCGGGGATGATGTAGCCCAGTATTCACATGAGAACATCACCTTGGATGAGGACACAGGCTTCTTTCATATGGCAAGTGATGATTTCAACATGTCTATAGACGAACCCATTCCGACCCCATCATCTATAGGATCGGAGACAAGCACCTCAAGAGGACGTCGAAAAAGGAAAATCCCGTGGATTCATTAGTAGAGAAAATATCTGAAAATTTTTAAATTTTGTGGAAATTATTGGTCCAAGATTAAAGACACTAACGAAGGAAACAATTACTGCCTCAAGTAATTTTTGAAATGGAAGGTCTTTCTGATGATGAAGCGATGTTCATCCTACATGTAGTTTTGTTGCTCTATTTAGTTTTTCTTCCATGCCTTGTCTTTTAAATGGCTTATGACAATGCCGCAATTTATTTTGTAGGTTTTGCCCAAGGATGATGACCAATTGAAAATGTTTTTGAAATTGCCCGATGACAAGAAGTTGCATTTTTGTCGTGTGTTGCTGTCAAGATTGTCATTTAGCCCACCTAATGTGTAATCTTGTTACTTTGTTTTAATTTGATCGGATGGTTCTCAATATTTTGGAGATTGTATGCCACACGATATGAAATGTTATGCATTTCGTAGTGAAAACAGTATATTGACTGAATGTTTAGTTAATGTTTAAATTGTGCACTTCATATTGGCAGGTATTTAATTTCGTTAGTTGTTATAGTCGAGATAATTGCTTGATATTATTGTAGTTGTTTTGATTGTAGTACTTCTTTTTTAGTGCATGTTGTTGTTGATAATTATTTTCATAAGAAATCTGGATGGGAATAGGCATTTGTGTTATTGTGTGTGGTGATAATTATCTACTATACACACACATATATAAAAACTTCAATTAGCAGGTGATTGGTTGATGTTAACCATTGGCAAGTAATATACGTATATATTAAATTGGGAAGTAATTTCAAACTCTAATAATTGGTAATTAAATACTTATATTAAGTAATTAATTGTTAAAAAATATAATTATCACACCTCATTATTATATATATAATAATATTTATCTCCATAAAGGCCATAATAGTCATTTTATCATATTTGTTTTTCATTTTTCCCATTCCCAATAAACTACTTATTCAATCCTTTCAACCAAATATAGTTTTCATTCCCATACTTTTTCCAATTCTCCTCATTTTCATTACTTCTCCACTCCTCTCCTTTCCATTTCTTGCAACCAAAAGCCACTATATTCTTGCATGCTTATAATTATAATTAATTATACAAAAAAAAGTAAGATAGAATTATTGGTACGAGGTTAATGCCTATTTGTTGGATGGGACCCTGCTTCGAACTTCGAGCACAACACCCTCTTCAGTGCCTACCAGCTCAGGTACGAAGTTGGCTAGGTCCTTCAGCTCTATCTCATACTTTGTCACAAATCTGTCACCATGGATCAACCTCATGAATTTCTGTCGCTTCTGATCTCTGCGGAATATGGTGTAGTACTCCTTGTCAAATTCCCACAGAAAGTCTGACCAAGTCAACAAGGCATAGGATCGGCTCTTCAAACTCTCCCACCAAACTCTGGCTCTGCTCTCAAGCAATGTAGTGGTAACCTTCAGTCTGAACTCAGTTTGTGGACGATACAAAAAGGAATGCTTCAATTTTACACCCAACATCTTGAACAATTCCTTCCAAAAATTGCTCATAAAAACTATGTCTCGGTCGCTAACTATTGAAACAAGAAGCCCATGTAACCTGTATACATTCTCCAAAAATTGTTGCAGCACTACTACTATTGTGTAAGGATGTGATAAAGGAATAAAATGAGCATATTTAGTGAGCATATCGACCACCATAAATATCACATCCTTGCCCTTGGATTTAGAAAGACATTTAATGAAATCCATAGTAATATTAGCAAAGATTGATTGTAAATTGGTTGAGGTTGTAATAAACTAGACTGCCACATTTTCATGTTTATATCTTTGGAATACATCACATTGCCTTACATAATCTCTTACAAACTTCCATAACCCCCTCCAATAAAATACAATAGCAATTTTGTAATATGTAGTATGAATCCCAGAGTGACCTCACACTGCACTGTTATGATAATGCTGCAAAAGTTATTCCCTAACACCAGAATTCCTGTCCACAACCAATTTCCCCTTCCTCAACAAATAGTCATGAGACCAACTATAATGTGACGCTGGTCCACCATTCTTTTAAACTTCCACAATTTTAGGAAGTTTTCTATCATTTTGCAATGAAGATTTAATAGCTCCCAATAAATATGTAGAATACAACTTGTATCCTAATATTATAAGTGTATACCATGGAAAGAGCATATGCAAGTGTATTAGTTTTCCCATGCTTGTATTGAATTTCAAAATCATAAGCCATAAGCTTTGATAACCATATAAATTGACTAGGAGTAGATAGTTTTTTACCAAATAAGCACTTTAAAGGTTGATGATCAAGATTTATTATGAAGTGTCTGCCCATCAAGTGTTGATCCCATTTCTTTACTGCACATAAAATTGCATACATCGCCCTTTCATACATTGGCAAAGCCTGGTGTTTAATAGACAAAAGCTTACTAATAAATGCCAAGGGATGCCCATTCTTCAATAATACTACTCCAATAACCTTACCAGATGCATCAGTCCCCACAATCAATACTTGCTAAAAATTTGGTAACACTAATACTAGTGTTGTAATCAATTTAAATCTTCAAAGGCCTTTTGAGCCTTATCATTCCACTGGAAAGCTTCATTCTTCTTAAGAAGGAAGGTCAAAAGATATGCCTACGGAACATAATTTTTAATAAACTTTCTATTGTAACCAGACAACCCAAGGAAACCACGCAATTGTTTGAGAGTAGATGGAACTGGCCATTCCCATATAGCTTGTATTTTCTTTGGGTCTATAATCACCCCTTGAGAAGAAATTATGTGACCTAGGTATTCAACTGACTTCTCAGCAAAAGTACATTTGCGAAGTTTAACAAACAAGCTGTGTTTCTTCAGTAGCTGGAAAACTTGGTTGAGATGTTGTGCATGTAGATTCAAATTGCTACTGTAAATCAATATATCATCAAAGAATACCAATACAAATCTCCTAAGATAAGCTTTTAATACTTCATTCATTAAACTCTGAAAAGTAGATAGGGCCTTTGTAAGGCCAAATGGCATTACAGTGAATTCATAATGGCCGAAATGAGTTCTAAAAGCTGTCATGGGTATATCATTAGGGTACATTCTTATTTGGTGGTAACCTGATCTTAATCCAGCTTACTGAACATTGAAGCTCCATGCAACTTATCCAACAATTCTTCAATAACTAGAATTGGGAATTTATCTTTAATAGTGAACTTGTTGAGTCTTCTATAGTCAATGCACATCCTCCGTGAATTATGAATTATCTTTCTTCTTGATTAACACTATGGGTGAAGAAAATGGTGAATTACTAGCTTGAATAATTCCCACATCCAACATCTCTTGAGTTAGTTTTTCAATAATGTCCTTCTGCAGCATTCCATATCTGTAAGGTCTAATGCACATAGGTTGAGCCCCATCCATGAACCTGATTTTATGGTCATGATGTCTGTGTGGTTTAACACCTTAGACCCAATGAACATCTCAACATAATCTCTAACTACCTCAGAAATCTTAGTAGGTAAATGACTAAGTCTCCGAGCTAAATCATTCCCCTTAACATGAGTTGGATTTTCAAAATTTTCCATGGTAATGGCAAAACACTGTGTCAAGGATAATTGAGAATCCTTAACTAAAATTTTCAACATTTTCTCCACATTAACCATCTAAAGTTGATCTATAGTTTCACCGTTCAAAATAATTTCCTTCTTAGCTAGCAAGAATATCATTATGAGCTATTTGAAATTCCAAATTATTTCACTTAATTCAGTAAGCCATTGTATGCCCAACACCATGTCATAATTGTCTAGTGGCAATATAAGAAACTTAGCCTTGAATTTAGCCCCTTGCATACTCCATTGGAAAGACTCACACACCTTATTGCACAACAATTCATTGCCATTAGTTGTTGTAACCTTGAACTCAAAAATAGGCTCCAAAATGCATCCTAATTGTTTAGCTATTTTGTTGTCCATGAAATTATGTTAACTTCCAAAATTAATCAACAAAAATAATGTTCTTGTGCCTACATGCCCCTTATTCTCATGGTCTAATAACTATGAGTGCTATTTAATGGATGAAGGTATAATTGTTGAGTCTCTAAACACTTCAACACCATGATTTCTCCCCATCTTCACAGTCTTCTACCATATCATCCCAATCATATCCACTGTAAGCATGTAAAATTGCCTCTTTTTACACTTATGGCCAGGCACAAACTTCTCTTCACATCCAAAACATAGATCTTTTTGCCTTCTTTCCTCCATCTCTCAACTATATAGTCTTCTAAATTGCCTATGATTAGGATTGGAAGTACTAGTACCTGGCAATGCTAACAATCCAAACTGAGGCACTTTAGAATTCATGAATGTTCTAGCCACCACACCATGCTACCCTTTATTCATTTCTCGCTGAGAACCAATGGTAACATCCATAGATGATCTCTTGGACCATAAAAGCTCTTGAACTTTTGCAAGAGCATATGCTAACCATAAAGAGGTAGGATTAAAGAACCTCATTGATATTTCTAATACCTTTTTCAAACCTCCCAAAAAATGGCTAAGAGCCTATGTTTCACTCAACTCAGTCTTGCTTAACTTAAGATTAAACTCTTCCTAATATTGTTGAACAGTTCCCACTTGTGTCAGTTTCGTGATCTCTGCCAAGGGATCAACGAACGCCTCCTCTCCAAATCTAGCTGTAAGTACTTTAAGAAATTTCCCTCCAAGAAACTAACCTTCGAACTCCATTAGTCTTCAAGAAAGATTTGTGCCAATTCAGAACCTTCCCCTCTAAAAATGTATGGAAGCTATCTTAACTTTAGATGCTTCCATTGTTGAATCTACCTCCAAAAATTGCACGATCTTGTAAACCCAATTACTAAGCTCAACTCTGTTAAAGCTAGGAAACTCCAACTTCGTATAGAGATTAGAGTTTAAAGAGCTCATACCTAGACCAAGAATCCCCCCGTCATCACCTTGAACATGCTACTGAACTTGTGAAACCCTTTCTAAATTCTGCATCGCCAGTCTAGTGATCTTGATTTTTAGGTGCTCTAAGGCCGTATTAGTATGCTCCCTCACCTCTTTAATAGCTTTCACATGCCTTCCATTAGCTTCTTTGATTAAATTCTAAAGAGCTTTAAGATCTTGTTTCCTATTGTTGTTTGCAATGATTTTAGAGCCAAAATCAGAGTCTCCCAATACCAATGATGAGAAGGTAAGAAGAGCTAAAGGAAGGAAGGAGAGAGAAGAAGAAGAGAATCAAGAACAAAATCAAGTTTCATTACTGGATTTCTTCAACCCATCTACATTGTATTGTTTCGTTTTATTACAATATAAAAGACCCATATTTGTTTTTAACACTAGGTCCTACAATGTAAAGGATTGAATGGGTGAAATTGTCTTCATATTAAGTACGCTTCCTCTTGCCTCCATGTGTACGCTGTTGGGATCCCTCCTCATTTGGGACCATAGCTATTTGGGTTCTTGCTGAACTTAAGTTGACTCATTATATTGGGTGGTGCCTTATTGGGCCCATGAGCACAAGCCCATGTAGTGGGTCTTGTATGATGAGAAAACCATGAGAAACTAGGGGCCTCATGAAGCCTTTGATATAATCCATCTCGTGCACTCTGTTTCTTTTGAGTGAAGACATAGAAAGTAAGAGAGTGGGAGAAGAAGGGCTTTAGGGTTAGTTTTCAAGAGTTGGGGCTCTCTTGAATGCCTTGTATATCCTCTAGTGAGCTAGATAAGAACCATTGTATTCCCACCATAAGATTATAGTGAAGATTGCTCGGAGTTGCCCCGTGGTTTTTCCTTCCATGGGAGGGTTTCCACGTAATTCTTGTGTGTTGTGTGTGGTTCTTTGGATTGTTTTATATTTCTCTTTCTCTTGCAATTTCATAGCTCTTTGTTCTCTATTGGTGTTACACAAAGAGGGAAAGTTTAGCTTGTTTCCTCTGGAGAAGTGGTATCAGAGCTATTGTGCACGCCAAGTGTTCGACGATTGTCTTGTGTGAGGCATGGAGGTTAATACAAGTAGAATGATTAGTCTCAATGGAGGTAATTGGCAACTATGGAAAGGGAAGATGGAGGACCTTCTTTATTGCAAGAAATGGTATGCCCCTATCAAGGGTGAAGGCTCCAAACCGAAGGACATGAAAGATGACGATTGGGAGATCTTGAACCAACAAGTTGTTGGTTACATTCGGCAATGGGTAGATGATAGTGTCTACCATCATATAGCAAATAAGACTTTGGCCCAAGCCCTATGGAAGAAATTGGAGGAACTATATGAGAGGAAAACCGCCGGAAACAAGGCTCTCTTGATCCGAAAATTAGTGAACTTGAAGTTCAAGAATGGAAGTGCCATCGCCGAGCATCTCAACGAAATGCAAAGCATCATCAACCAACTTGCTACTATGAAGATGGTGATAGATGATGAGCTCCAAGCTTTGTTGTTACTTAGCTCTCTACCGGAGAGTTGGGAGACCTTGGTGATCTCACTTAGCAATTCGGCACCGGATGGGATCTTGACTATGAGTCAAGTCACTAGTAGCTTGTTGAATGAAGAGACAAGAAGATTGGCTTCGGAATCATCTACTCCTCAAGCCCTTCCTATCGAAAGGAGAGGTAGATCCAACTTTCGTGAGCATGGGAACTACTCTAATTCTAGGAGCAAGTCCAAGTCAAGGAAAGATATGAAATGTCATCATTGTCAAAAGAAGGGTCACTTCATCAAAGAGTGCCGCATTCTTAAGAGAGAGCAAAGGGAGGAAAAGGCCAAGAATGATAGCAAAGAAAGTATTGTAACTCTTAGTGGTGATGTTAGCATTGTGTCTTCCATCGAAGAGGTGAATTGTGCTATCTCTTCTCCTTCGCTGCATAACATCGAATGGGTTGTGGACAACGGAGCTTCTTTTCATGCTACACCGGATAGAAGCATGTTCTCATCTTACAAATCGGGTGACTTAGGCATTGTGAAGATGGGAAATACCGAGTCTTCTAAAATTGTTGGAAAGGGAGATTTATGTGTTGAAACCAATATGGGCATGAAGCTAATGTTGAAGGATGTGCGGCATATTCCCGATCTCCGGTTGAATCTCATCTCACTGGGATGTTTGGATGATGATGGCTATTGTTCAAAATTTGGTAAAGGGTCGTGGAAGCTTACCAATGGCACTCTAATTGTGGCTAAAGGGAAGAAGGGTGCGGATTCTCTCTACCGAACCCGGTTGTATGTTTCCAGTGGCGAAGTGAATGCCACCATGGATGAAACTACTTCCTATCTATGGCATAGAAGGCTTGGCCACATGAGTGAGAAGGGAATGCAAATCCTAGCCGAGAAGCAAATTCTTCCCAACTTCAAAGGTACGTCTTTGACCCCTTGTGAGCATTGTTTATTCGGAAAGCATCATAGAGTTTCTTTCTCTAGCACACAAGTCAAGAAGGATAGAAAGATCCTTGATTTAGTTTATTCCGATGTTTGTGGTCCTTTGGAAGTTAAATCTCTTGGTGGGAGTTTGTATTTCCTTATCTTTATTGATGATGCATCTAGAAAAGTTTGGGTCTATATGTTGAAATCAAAAGATGAAGTATTTAACTACTTTCAAAACTTTCATGCTATGGTTGAAAGGGAAACCGGGAAGCTCTTGAAGTGTCTTCGAACCAATAATGGAGGAGAGTACACTTCAAATGAATTCAAGACTTATTGTGCAAAGCATGGCATTCGGCATGAAAGGACGGTTCCCCGTACCCCACAACACAATGGTGTAGCCGAGAGGATAAACCGAACCATTGTGGAGAGAGTTTGTTGTATGCTCTCTATGTCCAAGTTGTCCAAACCATTTTGGGGTGAGGCGGTTCGTATGGCCGTCTACTTGATCAATCGGGCTCCCTCATTTCCTTTGGATGGTGATATACCAGAAAGAGTTTGGACCGGAAAAGATGTCTCTTATTCACATTTGAAAGTGTTTGGATGCAAGGCACTTGTACACATTCCAAAAGAAGAAAGATCCAAATTGGATGGGAAAGCTTCTCCATGTATCTTTATTGGGCATGCCGATGAAGAGTTTGGGTACAAGTTGTGGGATCCGGAAAGGAAGAAGGTTATCCGAAGCCGAGATGTGGTATTGTTTGAAGACCAAATCTTCAAGAGCAATGGAAATTCTGAGTCTCCACCGGTTGATGGTGATGAATCTCATACTACATCGGTTCCTCCTCCTATGGTGCATGATGATTACGGGGGAGAAGATGAAGATGGAGAAGATGAAGATGGTATTCATCATGATGGTGATGGTTATATGCAAGAAAATGAATATGAGCCTCCTATGCATGAAGAATCTCAAAGTGTGTTGAGAAGAACCCCCTGGCAACGCATTCCATCTTCAAAATATTCTTCTTCGCAGTATGTTTTGGTCACCGATGGGGGTGAACCGGAGAGCTATGATGAAGCCCAAGTTATGGAGAAGAAGGATATATTGAGAAGGTGCTTGAAAGGTTCAATATGTCCACTGCCAAACCGGTTAGTTCTCCACTTGGTGCTCATTTCAAGCCTAGTGTGAAGCAAAACTCTTCAAGTGAGAAGGATGCGGAGCACATGAGAAGAGTTCCATATGCCTCGGCCGTCGGAAGCTTAATGTATGCAATGATTTGTACAAGGCCGGACATTGCCCATGCGGTTGGTGTAGTGAGTCGGTTTCTTTCAAATCCGGGAAAGGAACATTGGGAGGCGGTCAAATGGATTCTTAAGTATCTTCAAGGTACTTCTAATCTATGTTTGTGCTTCAGAAATGGCAAATCCGCATTGGTTGGTTACACAGATGCGGATATGGCCGGTGATGTTGATCGTCGGAAATCTACTTCGGGTTATTTGCTAACTTTTGCCGGTGGATCTATATCATGGCAAACCAAGTTGCAAAAATGTGTGGCTTTGCCAACCACGGAGGCGGAGTACATCACCGTTACGGAGGCTTGCAAAGAGATGCTATTGATGAAGAGGTTTCTTGAGGAACTTGGCATAAAGCAAGAAAGGTATGTTGTCTATTGTGATAGTCAAAGTGCCATCCACTTGAGCAAGAATGCAACCTTCCATTCTAGGATCAAACACATTGAAGTGCGTTATCATTGGATTCGGGATGTTTTACATGATCGCTTGCTTGAGCTTGAGAAGATCAATACCAAGAAGAAAGCTTCCGATATGATGACTAAAGCATTACCAAGGGACAAGCATGAATTGTGTAGTAGCATGGCCGGGTTGGATGATAGGAACATCCCTTTCATGAGTCGGTAGGGGGAGATTTGTTGGGGTCCCTCCTCATTTGGGACCATAGCTATTTGGGTTCTTGCTGAACTTAAGTTGACTCATTATATTGGGTGGTGCCTTATTGGGCCCATGAGCACAAGCCCATGTGGTGGGTCTTGTATGATAAGAAAACCATGAGAAACTAGGGGTCTCATGAAGCCTTTGATATAATCCATCTCGTGCACTCTGTTTCTTTTAAGTGAAGACATAGAAAGTAAGAGAGTGGGAGAAGAAGTGCTTTAGGGCTAGTTTTCAAGAGTTGGGGCTCTCTTGAATGCCTTGTATATCCTCTAGTGAGCTAGAGAAGAACCATTGTATTCCCACCATAAGATTATAGTGGAGATTGCTCGGAGTTGCCCCATGGTTTTTCCTTCCATGGGAGGGTTTCAACGTAATTCTTGTGTGTTGTGTGTGGTTCTTTGGATTGTTTTATATTTCTCTTTCTCTTGCAATTTCATAGCTCTTTGTTCTCTATTGGTGTTACACAAAGAGGGAAAGTTTAGTTTGTTTCCTCTGGAGAAGTGGGGTATCAGGGCCACCTAACAACCTTTCAAATAACTTGGAAAGTTGTTTTTATTCTCTCAAAAAACTCGCATTTTCTCTATAGCCCGAGTTTACACATCCTAGGGCTTTTATTAAGCTCTAGAAAAAAAAAAATATTGAATGTTGGTGTAGGAGATGGATACCGACGGAATTTGTGCATAATTGAGTGGACTTTAAGGTTGTTTACTATTTATTTTGATATATATATATATATATATATATATATATTCAATTTAAGTGAAGCAATAACAAGGATAAATCGAGATTTGAGAACAAGGTTCACTTTATTTTTTCTTTTATCTTAGAAATGGGTTAATTTAATTAAGTGCAGATATTTTCATAAAAAGAATATTTTTAAATTTTAATTAGATTTATTTGAATTATTTACATTATTTGGATTTATTCAAATCAAAACATATATATATATTATAATATTTATATATGATGATACTATATATATAATAACATTCGTTAACACAAATTATTATTATTTTATATAATATATTAATAATAGATAAACATAATATATTCTAAATCAATAGGAGATTAATTGAACATAATAATAAATTTATATTATGATAGTTTATAATTGATATAATATATTTTCTTAACTTATACATCAGATATAAACAATGGTTATGAGATCCTTTAAATATTAAAGAGAAAATAGAAGTAAAGGGTCAGTAAAAACAAAGAGCACCGGCCTCATTCAAGATGGGAACAAGCTCATCAAAGATATGGATGGCTATAAGACGATCTAAACCTCTGATCCGGTTCCCCTTAATAAGCACAGCTAGAAACACCACCACAGCCAGCTTCCTAACATCTCAGTAATTTTCAAACATCAATGGTAGCTCCCTTGGTCACCCTTCACAAATCTCACACGCCACTAACCACTAGGTTCATCCTCAACCCTTGCAACAATCTCAGGCTTTCCTTGGATGAGGTGAAGAAAGTTTTATAAAGTAGAGTAAATTAGAGTAAAGTAAGGTAAAATAAAGTAGAATAAAGTTTTAAGTTATACATTGTTTGGATAGAAGGTAAGGTAAATGGAGTTTATTAAATCTTTGTAGTGTTTCGATTGAAGATAATAGAAGATAAAATTATATATGAATATTACTAAAATGCATTTGAAGCTATAAATTGTATTTTGTGCTAATTTTACACATATAATACTATTTATGCTAATTTATGCTAAGAGAATATGTTTTTAATAATATAAATTCAGAAAGAGTATTTTGGTCAAAGAAAATATTAAATCAAAACCTACTTTATGCTAAAGGGACATGTTTGTAATAATATAAATTCAACAAGGATATTTTGGTCAAAAAAAATTTTCAACCCTCCAAAACCCTCTCATTTGGAGGGTTGAAAAATGAGGATAAATGGAGGTTTTTCAACCATCCATTTAACCCCCAAATACCTTACCCTTCATTTATCATGGATCCAAACATGGGTTACTATATAACCCTACCCCCAAAAACCTCCAAAAATCTCCTCCCAAGCATACCCTCACATAAGTTATGTAACATCCTCTTCAGCTAATGAGCATCACCGCACTTCTCTCCACCATTCCTTTCGCTCCTACCTCCATCACTAGACCCCTTCATAGTGCCAGTTGCCAGGCACGCCTCAACGCTAACTATGTTACCATTTCCCTGTCTTTCCTACTATAGAACTTCGAATTGCTCTTCAAAATGTAAATTTATGATACATACCCATACCAATATTGATTTTTGGATTTGGTGTTCTCCCGATATTTTTATATCTTTTTATACTACATAATTAATACGCCAACCTATCATAAATTACTGTGTAATAGTAACAAATGGCCTACATTGTAACCTATTAATGTTAGCATTCGTCAATAGATTACTATAATAAAAATCAACATGCCGCGTATATAGGTTACTAATAATATTAATGCTACTTATAATACTAAGGCCAAACCTATATTGTTAACATATTCATAGCAATATAGTAACCTATTAATAGCATTACAATTCAAAACCATATGTAAACAGATGTTAAAATTGTTCTCTTAATACCCATATTATGCTATAAGTAATAGATTACCAATTAATATGCATGTTGCAAAACTATCAGGATAACATCATGACTTATAGGTTCCCATATTTTCTAGTGGAAAAGACAATATGAGGAAAAAACATTAACAGGATCATATGGATGTAACGATTACAATACTCCTCCAACCACATGCAATACTTGGCCTCTTCATTATATGAACTTGTTTATTACTAAACATAAATATTACTTTATTAAGAATATTTACCTGATACATATAAAATATCCTACATAATAGTATTACATGTCCAAACACCCTAAATAATAATCAATTAAACATAAACACACCTCATAAACAAAAGTTTGGTTGCAAGCTATATATTGAACACACAAGTGTTGATATAAAAGCAAAAGATCTCAAACAACCATAGAAGGCATCCATATTGCAAGCAAATAATATTATGTTTTGAATAAATGTTCCTCATTTAAGATAATTGGAGAACCATCCTAACATGTTCTGGTGAGCTTCTTCGGCATTCTTCACCGCAATTTCATCATTCACATCGTATCTCACAGTCCATCCATGCGCAACACCAGGGAAGATCTTCACAAAGCTATCTACCTGTTAAACAATATGATAACCACATCAACACCAACAAAGTGTTCAAGAAAACCTAGAAATAGCATCTCGAACTAATCATGCACTAGTGCATAGGGTACTATTAATGAAAGCACTTGTAACATGGCATATACATTGGACTGTCATTGGCAAGAGGCAAAGTAATATTTCTCGCTTCATACTGACTAGTGAAAAGGATGAATATATATATATATATATACACCCTTTTGGCAATATATGATGACCAGTGTTAATTATGTGCCAACTTCTAAAGCTAATTCAGAGCTCATGTCAATTGACTTCACATTTGCAACATCAGTTTCTTTTCCTCTTTCACTGGGAAATTATCAATAAACTAATCTTCTCAGTAAACAGTATAAGTAACGTTATCATAAGAGCCTGTTTTCCTGTTTGACCATTAATCTCATGCTGCATCATTTAATCATGCTTTGAGAATGCAGTTGAGGCAATGACAATAAAGATCATGTGCACCTGATTCCAAATGTTACATCAGAAATATACATAATAAAAGCATATCAAAACATTGGCAAATTTATGTCAGTATATCCTTTCAGCTGTGACCAGAACTGCCATCCCACCATAGACCCAATTGCATTTCTAGAATTTCTTCTGAAGCTATATGACATGAAATGAATTTGCATTCATAACTCTCACAGCTTAGGAGCAAGATTCAAAACTCAAGATCGCAGGGTTCATTCCACAGACCAGGAACCTTTATGCACTTGCTTACTTGATTGTTCATTAGTATGACTAAATTACTTATGCACTAGGAAATTTGTCAATGTCTCCCCTCCAATAATTCTTCATCCAAGTAAGTTTGCACTTTCTTCAAATTTAATTCACATAAATTATACCATGTTTTTGTCTTCAACTTAGCTGACTAGTAACATCTTTTACTCAATTTTCATATTTAATTGTGTTTGTGATCTTGTGGGACTTGAACTGCATCTTAACACATGCAAAAAAATATCTTGATCATTACATATGTCTGTTAGTTTTAGGCTTTTTTATTGAAATTAATGGATTGGGTTGAGATATTTGACCAAGCTTATAAAACATGTCTTAATTAACTAAAATGCGAGCAAACAATTTTGTATGCATAAATGTAACAAGCATTAGGGATAGCACTTACAGAGGCAGGTTTAGGTTATGACTTTTGCATTAAGCATGTGTGATACTAAAGGTTATATATAGGAGTGATCTGTAATGGATAAAAAAATAGAGAAGAAAAAATTAATAAAGCTTCTTCATCTCCATTATCATCTCCCTCTCCATTGATATCTCCAAAGTATCATTCTTCTTGAAAAATTAGCTGATCAATTAGAGTTTAAAACCATTAATTCCCTTTAAAGTAGGATCAGAACTTCAAGATCTATTATCAAATGGGTGGTGAAGCAACAAAAAAAAAGGGGATAATGAGGAAAACAACTCAAGAAGGTCCTTGAAGATCAAAGAAAAGGATTATCATGAAAAGTTCAATTATCTGTATTAGAAGAATCCAACAACCTCTATTCTAGTTGTTGATGGTGAGAGCTTTGTTCATTGGAGCATCAAGATGAAGGCCTTATTTGAGATTCAGTGGGCAATGGTATTGAAGAACACTCAACTTGATCAATTTCGTCCAATGAAGGGGAAAAAATGGAGCATGACATAAAATAAAAGGCAAAAGATCTTTCCTTCATACAACAATAAGTATTAGAGATCATTCCAAGAAACATTGGAGCTATCACAGGCAAAAAAAGTATGGGACATGTCCCATGCTTCAAAAGAAGCTCTAGGTAATCATGACAAGTTACAAACTATTAAACTCTAATCAGCAAGGAGAGATTTTGAAAATTTGCAGAAGAAAGAACGAGAATGTATGACAGATTACTTTCCTAAGCTCATGGAGTCAGTAAACTAGATGGAGACTCTTGGCGAAAAAATCAAGAACAAATGAATGGCATAAAAAATCTTAATTACCCTGCCTAAAAATATGATCTTATTGTTGTTGCAATTGAAAAGATCTGCATACTTTGGCATTCATAAGCGAACAGATTATCTTGATTCACATAAGCAAAAGATTGAATAGGCATTCAAAAAAGTCTCTTGAAGGTGTCTTTCAATTCAACCTTAATTTGACAATAGAAAATTCTAAAGGGGAAGAGAATATTTAATTCATGATCAAAACAGAGGCAAAATATTCTAAAGGGGAAGAGAAGCAAGAGGAATCTGGAAGAGGAAAAAATAATTTCGAAAGAAAAGGAAAAGTTGCCATGAATCAAACCAACTACTTTATATGTAAAGAATGTGCACCATTGTTGGTTCAAAGTCATGGCCCAATGTTTCAATTTAAAAAAATTGACCATCTTCAAAAAAATTGCAACTATAATGCTGGCCATCAAGCAAACTTTTCTGAAGAACAAAGAAAAGGTGATGAAAATGCTAACATGTTCTATGCATGTCAAGCAGACTTTGAGCAAGATAATTATGTATTGTACCTTTGACAGTGATTGCAACAATCATATGACTGGCGACTACCAAGATATCTTTGTCAAGGTTAATGCATCTAACAACTCTCAAGTGAAGATGAGAAATGGCTCTCTTGTCCAAGCAAAGGGTAGGGGTACAATAGCAAGACATCAAAGCCGGGCTTCACATATGCTCTCAGTTTGTCTCAATTTATGAATATGCCAAACAAGATTTACCTTGGAGCTGCTAATAAAATGCTGAGGCACATCAAGGAAACTTGGAATTTTAAATTATGTAGGAAAGGAATGACGATGGGGTGCAATAGTGCCTAGGCAGGAAGTATAGATGATATGAGAAACACCACTCGTTATGTGTCTTCCCTTTCTCTTATATTCTTATGGGAAGTGGAAAATAAGTTGCACTATGTTCAGCAAAAGCATAATATATGGTCAGCAGCATGGTAACATCATGAGCAACTTGTCCTAGAAGAATATTGGAAGATATTGGAGCTAAACAAAATGAAACCAGTACATTATTTTGTGAAAACAAATCAGTAATTTTTATGGAAAAAATCCGATGTATCACAATCACACTAAGCACATTGAAATCAAGCAGCTGAAACTGAAGAAAATCACTTCAAATATGTAGGTAATGAAAATTAAGTGGCAGACATCTTCAACAGAGCATTGCCACGAAACAAGTTTGTTTACTTCACATAAATCATGGAAGTTCAAGAACAAGCCATTGGAGGGGAGTGGTGAAAATAATGGCGTGGCTTTGAGATATTTGACCAAGCTTATGAAACATACCATAATTCCCTAAGATGGGTGCTAAGACTTTTGTGTCAAGCATTAACGTAACCACCATTAAGCTCAATATTTTGGGGCCTTACGCTATGATTTATGCATTAAGCATGTGTCATATTGAAGATTATATATAGCAGTGATCTGAAATGATAATGATATAAGGAAAAATGGAAGAAGAAACTCAAAAAGCTTCTTCCTCTTTATCATCATCATCATCAACTGATATGTCCTCTTGAAATATTAGCCAATCTTCTTACGCTAAAATCACATTCCATCTCCTAAAGGAATTTTTATGTTTTAACGAGGGCCTATAACATATGTAAATGACCTTTTCGCCCTTTTCATTATATAGAATTACCTTTATCATATGTGTACCATTAAATATTGTATATAATATGAGAATACACCTCCTGTTAATTAAAACCCCATGATCATTCCAACCCAAGCATTTAATAGCATACATTATGAAGGATTTTATATGCAAAAAGGAGGGCCGAAAGTCATCTACATATATTGTTTATAACATCAACTTTTGCTTCAATTACCTCAAGTAAAATAAAGTTAACAGAAGTGATCGTAGCTATCTCTGAAAAGGGGGGAAATGGCAAGTAATTTTGCCATTTTTTGGAGGGTGGCAAGTTAAAGACCTTGATTTTAGCAAGTCTATTTCTTTTCATGTTTATGTTCATAATTATACTAATTCAGATATACTCTTGCAAAAATCTTGGCCGATAACAATAGGATCTCTAAATTACCATTAAAGTGATACAATAAAAGGTTGACCTAGGAAAATAAATTATGGAGCAGCTTTAGATAACAAAAAATGAAACAGAATTACCTCAGATTTAGTGGATAAAATCTTCTCAAACTCCTTCAAGAGAGAAGGCGGAGAGGTGCGATCAATCTCAGCTCCAAGCACAGCAAGAGGCACCTTAATCTCTGAGAAATCATAAGCTTTACATTAATTTCAAACATATAATATAAGTCGAAAATCAAAGGCAACAATGGCCTCACAGTTCACATCTTTTCTCCTCAAATATAGAGTGTGTCTATTTACTAAGCATTATAGGAAAAATTACTAAAACACTCCCACAAAAAAAGCAAATTGGCATATCTAACCTAAAGTAATAAGATTGCATATATAGTTCCCGAAATGTTGGATTTACGTGTATAAGGCCCTGTGATCAAGTTTAAATCTAATTTTTATAAAACAACAGATATTCACCCCCTTCACTTTCTCCTTTTTGTTTAACTCTCCTCTCTTTGACCACAAAAATATATATACTCAAATCTACTTGGCAAATACATAATATTATTTTTTTTATTTATTGGGGTATGCATATGATTTCTTGTTTTTGTGGCCCAGCATGAAAACTTTAATGTGCCTAACATATGCATAATTAAGAATTGAAAATACAAGAGATGCATACCTTTAATATCATCCACAGTGACAAAAGAAGGATGCAACATCACAGCAGCTTTTATGTCTTCAGATTTTGCTAATTCTGCCACAACCTTGGCTGAGGAAATACGCTTAGTTAGACATTATTCAATTTTAACACATTTTCTAGAATAGTTTCAACAATATTCTGATATTCATGATACTCGAATAATACGCATGCCATGGAACAAGAAATGCTTCTCTTATTGAGTCAGCACTCTTCATAATTAAAGAGGAAAAGAATCATACCACCCCAGCAAAATCCAGCTGCACCAATTGCTGATATACCTGTACTTTTCAGAGCTTCAACAATGGGTTTTGCTTCTTCAAATCCTTTGGCCTGTAAAAGCATTAGTTTAGAAACCAAGATTATAAAAGTCCTCTTTATAACTTCTGAACTTTTAATGAGTTCAACTGTTGTAGATGAGAATCTTCCCCTGCTAAAGGAAATCGTAAACAGCTCTTCTCTATTCATCATTTTTTCTTTATTCCTTCCAAATGGATTCCAAAACTCAAACAGATTTAACAAACTCTTATTGAAGTTCACTAGATCCTTCCTAGATAGAATTTTTCCAGCTCATCATCATGTCTCAAAAAATGCTGAACTTGTGACATTCCTAAGGAATAGAATTGCTATAGCAAAAGATGTGCAGATAGATTTTACACGCAGACAGATCCAAGAATTGGTGTATTCATTAGCATTCATTCAACAATAGTAAACTGTGATGAAGACTGACTGCATTTAAACCAAGAAAATATTGAAGAATAATTTACACATAAAAGATGTGGTGATGGGCACAAGTAAATAAATATGGTCCAATTTAAGAACATGAAAGTCAATAAATGATTTTTTTTTTCAAAATTATACTTAAAAAGAGACTGCCGGGCCAAACCTTGAGGAAATTAAATAATCAAGTTAATGAAAATAAATAGGAAAATATTACATACTGCGCCATGAGCTTGTAACCAACTTGGGAGAGGAACTTTCTCAGGAACGTAAGGATCACCATGGAAAAAATCAGGGACCACCACAAAATACCCAGCAGTAGCAACTTTATCAGCCAGTTTCCTTTGAAAGCAATATGGAAATAAGGCTTTAGGAATGGTGAGTATTAAAGGAGAATACATCATTGGTCAAAATGTACAAATTAGTTAATCAAGTAATCACATGCCATAGATGCAAAATAAGAAAAAAGAAAATAAATCATTATGTCGGGGAAACACCAATGAATCTTTTGCACAAGAATTATAATCTTATTCTCTGTTAACTTTTGAATGTATACCAAGACCTGTATGCATGGCAAGCATCAATGAAGAATGCATAATATGCATGTGTATGATCGCGATGCGTTGGGAAGGGAAAAAAAAGTTGATACACAATAGGAACCAATCAAAAGATTCAAAACATATTACTGAGAGTGAACCAACCAGCAAGTTGCCTAGTCTAGCGACATTAAGAGCGGAACTTCAACCAGGCGAGAGCAAGTTCGCACAAGAAGTTTGTAAGAAACGCACCCGCACTGAATTCAACTTAGTAATCAATAATATTTTATCTACTAAATATGTGCACTCACCTATAACCAGCTAAATTGACTTATTTGACCAATTTTGAAATCGAATAAGTTGGATTAGCCAATTTGACATACATTTTCAGTTTATTTAAATCTGAACCAACAAAACCACTGAATCCAGTCTGATCAACTTGGATCAGCTAATTAGGTTTGCTTTTAACTTGATTAGATTAAATTTGTATCAAGAACAAGGAAGCCAGATGCAATTCTAGGAATAAAACTCTATAAAAGACAAATATTCTGTGGGAGATAAAGCAGTCGGTAAGTTCTTACTAGATAGGACTGCACCCACAATCCTTTATAACTATCTAGGAGGATAGAGCATACCCTAAATTATATGGAATGCCACAAATATAATGGATTAAAGTATGAAAGTGGACAGTGAACAAAAAAAAAACAAAGTCCTGGAGGAACTTCACATGATATATATATGTATGTATGTGACCCTATAGTAAAAGTTAAAATGCAAAACCCATTTATTTCGCAAATTGATGATGAACATGATTATTCCCTTTTTTGTCAACTAATATTACAAATATCATACTTGTTTTGATTGCCCCCTAACATATTTTATAAACAGCAAATTAATGCACAAAAATCAGATGAACTTAATTTCATGCACACTGGTATTCAGATTCAAAATCAGGGTTAAAGAGTGACAGTGCTCATAGGCACCTTCGAGTACAAAATGTATCAAATCAATGACCATGCTTTCCGAAAAGGAAATGTATAATGTAACAAAATTACAGAAAAAGGAAATTATGAAAGAAAAAGAAAATTATGAAGAAAAATAAAGTGGAGATGACTTTGCTAAAATAAAGTGAAGTGCGTACATGGGATTTTGTAACAAGACAGGACATACCTTAAATTTGGTGCTTCAAAACCTGTCAGAAAAGCAAGCTATGTTAGACATTATCCATTGAACATTTAAAGTTTGAAAACGTAGCAAGTCATCATATAAAAAGTAGCTAACCAACAGAGGTTTTTAAAGTAAGCAAAACCTAAACCGTAAAAATAGCTCATATCAAAAGAATGGAATAGTGCCAACACCAGATTCTGCGGTCCCATCTCTTGACATGTAATCATCAATTTTATAAAGATGATCAATTCAACAAAGAAAATAACACCAAAATCTTAGCAAAAGTTTGACTTGAGAAGCCAAAACCAATTTCCACTGTAGCCGACCACCAAGTTGTTGGGGTTGGACCAACCCAACATGGGTCCATTCTGATGTGTGGGTCACATAGGTAAGTAACTTAACTTACTTATTTTTCACATATAAAATGAAAAAAAATAAATTAGTTCAAATAAGAAAGAAAAAAGGGAAGAGGTTTTCGGTAGTCTTTTTTAATCCTCTTGCTCAAGAGAAGATGTGACCTAGAGGTTTGGCTTCCATTGGTGTTCCTTTGGTAACTTCTTCCTTATTTTCTCTTGTATTCCATCTTTCATAATGATGTAATGTGTGAACTAAGAGTGTGTTACTCTTAATGGTGTATGTGATCCTCTAGTGTATTAGCGAAGCTTGTAATCCCATTATTGTTGTTATAGTGGAAGATTGTAGGACATTTTGTCCGGGTGGTTTTTCCCTTCGCCTTGAGGGATTTTCCACATTTTTTTTTATGCCCTTCATACGTTTGATGAATTACCACTATGAGTGGTCTCACTTGTTTTAGGTGAACTTTGTTTGTACAAAGGAAGTAATCGAGATACACGGTGTGTCTAGACAAGAAGTGGTATCAGAGCCAGGTTGGCGGTGTTTTCTCCTTTTGTGTGGAGCAAGATGGAAAATAACAATGGGAGGATGATTAGCTTGAATGGGAACAAATTGCAAATATGGAAATTAAAGATGGAGGATCTCTTATACTCCAAGGACCTTTATGACCCAATCGAAGGAAAAAAACCAGAAGACATGTCCGAATATGACTGGAAGAAAGAGAACCAGAAAGCCATAGCTTGCATTAGACAATGGCTTGATGATGTGGTTTTTCATCATGTGTCTAATGAGATTAGTGCGGAGAGCTTGTAGAAGAAACTACATGACTTGTATGAGAGGAAGATGGCGGGGAACAAAGCATTTCTCATAAGGAAGCTTGTGAACTTCAAGTATAAAAATCGTGGCACAATTGGGGGCATTTGAATGAAATGCAAAGTATTGTGAATCAATTAGCATCAATGGAAATGGTCTTGGATGATGAGTTGCAAGCCTTATTGTTGCTAAGCTCTTTATCGGAGAGCTGGGAAACTCTTGTTGTCTCTCTTAGCAATTCTTCACTAAATGGAAAGTTGACAATGAGCCAAGTCACAAGTAGCTTGTTCAATGAAGAGGTTAGAAGAAAGTCGTCATTGGAGGTCTCAACATCATCCCAAGCTTTGGTTTCCAAGGAGAAGCGAGGAAGATCAAAGAGTAGAGGGTTCAAGAAGAATGAAAATGGTGGAGGGAGATCCAAGTCTAGGAATGGCTTGAAGTGCTTCTACTGCAACAAGGTCGGTCACATGAAGAGGGAGTGTAGAAAGTTCAAGAATGAACAAAAGAACAAAGAGCAAAAGGGCCAAGAAGCACATGATGCTAATGTGGTCGACAAAAATGATGGTTTGGTGATTGTCTTTGCCAATACAAACGATTGCTTTAGCACTACTTGTGATGCAAGTTGGGTGATTGATTCCGGAGCTTCATTCCATGCAACTCCTTGTAGGGATTTCTTTACTACATATGAGTCAAAAGACTTAGGGGTGGTAAAAATGGGCAATAATGGCACATCCAAAATTGTCGGCAAAGGAGATGTGTGCATTGTTACTAGTGTGGGTCAAAAGTTAGTTCTCAAAGATGTGAGACACATTCCGGAATTGAGATTGAATTTGATATCCACCGGTATGCTTGATGATGAAGGGTTTGAATCACATTTTTCTCAAGGTGTATGGAAGCTTACCAAGGGATCTCTTGTTGTGGCAAAAGATGTGAAAACTTGTACTCTTTACAAGACGGAGGTTAACCTAGTTAAAGGTGAAGTGAATGCTACTCTTGAAGATTCCACTATCAACTTATGGCACCGGCGGCTGGGCCACATGAGTGAGAAGGGGTTAGAAGTCTTGAAGAAGAATTTGTTTTCAAAAATCAAAGGTTCGCCACTTAGTCCTTGTGATCATTGTTTGAAGGGAAAGCAACATCATGTCTCTTTTGGGAGTACTAGTACCTGGAGAACTAATATTCTTGAACTAGTTCATTCGGATGTTTGTGGGCCACTGGAGGTGAAGTCACTTGGAGGCTCCTTATACTTCCGTCACTTTCATTGATGATGTTTCTAAGAAGGCTTGGGCTTATGGCATAAAAAATAAAATTGATGCGTTTGAAATCTTTAAAAGATTTCATGCTATGGTTGAAAAGTAAACCGGCAAGCTTCTCAAGTGTCTTAGAAGTAACAATGGTAGAGAATATTGTTCTTGGGAGTTCAAGGATTATTGTAGTAAGCATAGTATAAGACATGAGAAGACCGTTCCTTACACTCCTCAACACAATGGAGTGGCGGAGAGGATGAACCGTACTATATCGGAGAAGATTCGGAGTATGTTGTCTTCGGCAAAGCTACCTAAATGTTATTGGGGTGAGGCTATGAGCACTGCTTGCTACTTGATTAATCGATCCCCCGCTTATGCATTAGATTGTGAAACACCGGGGATGGTGTGGAGTGGTAAAGATGCTTCTTATCCACACTTGAGGGTGTTTGGTTGTAAGGCCTTTGTACATGTGCCCAAGGAACAAAGGTCTAAGCTTGACATGAAATCCATCGAGTGCATTTTCTTGGGTTATGGTGATGATGAGTTTGGATACTCACTTTGGGATCCTAAAAATTGAAAGCTCATAAGGAGTAGAGATGTTGTCTTTTGAGAAGATCAAACTTTGGAAGATTTTGGGAAGGATGAAACTCCAAAGCAACCAACTTTTGAAGACCTTGAAGAGATTCAAGATGTATCATCTTCAACTCATGGTAATGAGGTAATCCAAGATGAAGGCCAAGACAATGATGAGTTTCCTCCACATGTTAATGAAGATGCATATGAAAGTACTCATGAGAATATGGATCATGACAATGATGATAAACTTGATGATGAAGTCATTGAATATGATGATGCTCAAGATGGGCAAGCTTCACATGAGGGGGAGCCAACAACCTTGAGGAGATCGGATCGGCCTAGGAAACCATCTACAAAGTATCCATCATCGGAGTATGTTACCACTGAGAATGATGAACCGGAGAGCTTTCGAGAAGCACAAACTCATATGCAAAAGGAGAAGTGGATAAAAGCTATGCAAGAAGAAATGAAATCTTTGCATGAAAATCACACGTATGAGTTGGTGGAACTTCCTAAAGGGAAGAAAGCATTGATGAACAAATGGGTCTACCAAATAAAACTTAAACAACATTCCTTTCAACCAAGGTACAAAGCAAGGTTGGTTGTGAAAGGCTTTGGGCAAAAGAAAGGCATAGATTTTGATGAAATTTTTTCTCCAGTGGTGAAGATGTCTTAAATTCGAGTTGTGTTGGGATTAACCGTAAGCATGGACTTGGAGGTTGAGCAACTTGATGTGAAGACTGTTTTTCTACATGGTGACTTGGAAGAAATAATTTACATGGAGCACGGAAGGGTTTAAAGTCAAAGGAAAAGAGCACATGGTTTGCAAGTTAAAGAAAAGTTTATATGGCCTCAAACAAGCCCCAAGGCAATCGTACAAGAAATTTGACTCATTCATGGAGAGTCATGGGTACAAACGAACATCTTCGGACCATTGTGTATTCATCAAGAGGTATGATGATGGTGACTTGATTATTCTATTGCTCTATATGGATGACATGTCGATTGTTGGACATGATAGTAACAAGATTGCTAAATTGAAGAATTCTTTGAGTAAGTCTTTTGCTATGAAGGACTTAGGACCGGCAAAGCAAATCTTGGGTATGTCCATAAGGCGTGATTAGAGAGCTAAGAAGCTATGGCTATCACAAAAGAAGTCCATTGAGAAAATACTTGATCGTTTCAACATGAAGGATGCAAAGCCGGTGAATACTCCACTTGAAAGTCATTTCAAATTAAAACAAAGCAACCCAAGTGAAAATGAGAAGAAAGAAATGAAGATTATCCCGTATGCATCGGCGGTAGGAAGCTTGATGTATGCTATGATTTGCACAAAACCGAATATAGCATATGCCATTGGAGTGGTTTGTAGACACCTTGCTAATCCAAGCAAGGAGCATTGGAAAGCGGTCAAGTGGATCTTTCGTTATTTGAGAGGCACTTCTAGGACATGTTTATGTTTTGGAAGTGGTAAGCCCGTATTGGAAGGATATACAGATGCGGATATGGCTGAAGATCTTGATACAAGAAAGCCAACATCGGGTTTTTTATTACTTTTGCAGGGGAAGCCGTATCTTGGCAATCAAAGTTGCAAAAGTGTGTTGCATTGTCTACAACCGAAGCAGAGTACATTGCAATTACCGAAGCATGCAAGGAAATGTTATGGATGAAAAGGTTCTTAAATGAATTGGGGCTCAAACAAGAGAGGTATGTTATCCATTGTGACAGTTAAAGCGCAATCCATTTGAGCAAGAATTCAAGTTTTCATTCAAAAAGCAAGCACATTGATGTAAGGTATCATTGGATAAGAGATGCCTTGGAAAACAAACTCTAGAGCTAGCAAAGGTCCATACGGAGGAGAACATCTCGGATATGTTGACTAAACCCGTACCGAAAGACAAGCATGAGTATTGTAGGAGTTGGGCCGGAATGGAAGGAGCTAGTTTTCTCCTAGTGCAAGGAAAGCCACATGAGTCGGTAGGGGGAGATTTATTGGGGTTGGACCAACCCAACATGGGTCCCTTCTCATGTGTGGGTCACATGGGTAAGTAACTTACCTTACTTACCTTTCACATATAAAATGAAAAAAAATAAATTAGTTCAAATAAGAAAGAAAAAAAGGGAGAGGTTTTCGGTGGTCGTTTTTAATCCTCCTGCTCAAAAGAAGGTGTGACCTAGAGGTTTGGCTTCCATTGGTGTTCCTTTGGTAACTTCTACCTTATTTTCTCTTGTATTCCATCTTTCATGATGATGCAATGTGTGAACTAAGAGTGTGTTACTCTTAATAGTGTATGTGATTCTCTAATGTATTAGAGAAGCTTGTAATCCCATTATTGTTGTTATAGTGGAAGATTGTAGGACATTTTGTCCGGGTGGTTTTTCCCTCCGCCTTGAGGGGTTTTCCCCATTTTTTTTTATGCCCTTCATGTGTTTGATGAATTACCCCTATGAGTGGTCTCACTTGTTTTAGGTGAATTTTGTTTGCACAAAGGAAGTAATCGAGATACACGGTGTGTCTCGACAAGACAAGTTTCATTGTGGCAGACTAGCTGCACATCCCACCAAACAGTAAATTGGGCAAAGCCAACATTTTGTTATATAACTCATAAGGCGCTAGCTGAGAGATTGCATTCTATAGTCTCCCCCAACCTGATTTCAATGCAAAAAGTTCGCGATGCTCAGAAGTTCTTCCTATTAATTTTGGAAAAATAGTAAAAAAAAAAACTGTTTGATTTCAGTAGACTCAGGCTATCCAAAGAATTGCATTGTTCCGTTTTTATTTCTAGCTAGGCTGACACTACTGAGAGGAAAAAAGAAAAGCAGAGTAAAATCCTTCTACAAATCCGCAAAGAAAGTTCCTTGCCAAACCATAACATCAAGAATTCTCAACTGTTACATGTGATCAATCGCCACTTAACAAGCTTCCAACAAAATTATGACGTTCACTTCTCATTTGAGCCAATAATATGTAAAGGGAAAAAAAACCAAAATGTCAACAATAATTCCAATCCAATTAAATAAACCAGTGAAATTGCACAAGCATACAACATCTCATCAAACAAACAATAAACATGAAAAGAAGACAAATCAACAGAACCCAAACTCGATAAGAAGAAGAACAATAGCACGGATAAAGAGGGCAAACCGAAAACATCGGAGACGAGGAGCACAGCGTGTTTGGATTCCTGGGAGCCGGCAGTGTAGGCCTTGAGGCCTCCGAGGCTCTCGATGACGGAGCCATGGCCGGAGGAGGGGTTCAATGTGGGTGGATTCTCGCAGCACTGGGCTTGGGATTGAGGGTTTGCCATCGCTCTTTCCTGCAATACTTCGGTGTCATCCCTCCCACTCAGACATTTATATCCAAATTTTTCTTTTTCAGTTGCGCAATCGCTGACGTCAATGAGCAAATATTCCGGATAACGTTATGACTGAAGAAGGCTTGAAGGAGTATTTTCTTAAAAACTTAACTAATTCAGTTATTATTTTTAACCAAATAAATATTTTAAAAATTAAACAAATTTATGGTGGTAGTTGATTAATATTAATAATCCTAAAAATTAATATTTCAATTTTGGAAAAAGATAAAAAATGTTTGTGATGTATAGAAACTTGAGGCAATCGGGTAACCCACCAAGAATATTTAGATTAGAAAGATGATAATTTGTTTTTAGTGTGCCAATCATAATTATTTTTTGAAGTACAAGAGTTTTTTAGAGTGGGTTCACATCCCAAATAATAGGCTTGATTGGAAAAATTATCTATTTTTTGTAATTTCAGGATATCTATTTTAGATGTTGTAGTTTTGGCCTCTATTATTGTTAAAATTTATCAAATAAAAAGTCAAAATAAATGTCTTTATTTGATATAAAAAAGAGAGAATATGGTCCGCACTTTAAAACCATAATGAGGTTTAAACTGATAAATATTTTTTTCTTTTATCAAATATTGACAAACCACATGTCAAGAATATACACACCTATGGAGTTACTATCTCAACACTTTTATACTTTTATTCTTAATGAGCTGATGTTCGAATCTATTTTTTTAGTAAAACATGAACATCCTATACATGAATCTAGTACCAATAAACTAAGAGTTTGTTGGCTAGTGATATATCCATATATTATTTAGTTTTTAGATTAGGAGAAGTGACATAAAAGGTCAAAGTGAAAGTAAAATAACATATAAAGAAATAATTATATTACATTCTTAAAAAAAAAAAAATGAGGAATTGCAGTAGCATTATGGGGATAACTTAAAAAAATCATTTATATAAGGAGAAAATTTATAAAAAAAAATGGGATATAAATAAAATATATGCTGAAATAAAAATTATAAATTCTTCTGACATAATTAGAAGAAAACAATTACAATATATTCTGGAAGATCAAGAAGAATTTTAAAAGTAAATAACTAAATAATTAGATTTAAGATTAACAAGAATAAGTATTATTAGTCCAAATTTTTTTAGTAAGAAAAAGAGTGGAACAAGTAAGAGGAAAATCTAGATTAATATTACATTATAGAGAATTAAATAAGAAAATCATTTTTATTGGATATTATATTTCCAGTAAAGAAGTATTAATTATTAAAATAAGAGATGCAAAACATTTTGGCAGTGGATTTTGGCAGATTGAGTTAAATGAAGAGTCAAAGGCGTTATCAGCATTCAATGCTTTGCAATGACACTATGAATGGATAGAAAATTGGAAAATATATTTTGAAAAATATTATGACAAATATAAGTTTATCTTAATGGCATCTTAATATATTCTCCCCCTATAGAACAACATATACAAGATATAAAAGATTTTTTACTAATAGCTCAGTAGCATTTATTAGTATTAATTAAAAAAAACAGCAATATTACAAAATAAAATAAATCTTTTAGGGCTTGAAATTGAATTTGGAAAAATAAAATTACAATCTCATATATTAGAAGAAATAAAAGATTTCCCAGAACAAATAGAAGATAAAGATTTGTCTGAATATCAAAATGAGGAAATCAATTTATAAAATGATTGGCTAAATTAAGAGCACTTTGCAGAAAAATTAAAGAAAGGAGAAATATTTATATGGAGTGAAGAAGATGTTCATCTCTTATAAAAAATAAAATATAGAGTAAACCAATTATTCCATTAGAATTACCGCAATTAGCTGATATGCGAATATTAGAAGTAGATGCCATCAAAGTAAAAAAGATACAATAAAGTATATGATGTTGGATACAAGTCAAGAAGTTTTAGTAAAGCTCAACAAAAATATCATACCAATGATAGAGATGTATTGGCTATCATCAAAGGAATAGAGAAATTTGGAATACATTTAATATCACATAAATTTATTATTCGAATAAATACTAAGAATTTTCAATAATATATTTAGAAAAATTGGAAGGATCCTTCTATCCTTAAAATAGGATGGTTAATAATATTGCTCAAGTATAATTTTGAAGTTGAATATATTAAATGCTATAAAAATCATTTTTCAATGCACTAACTAGAGAATTTGTTGCAGGATGAATATCGAAACTCAACATCTAAATATGCTACTTGGAATAGAAATTCTTGATAAAAAGAAAGTTCAAGTACGTTGTGAAAAGAATGAGTCCAATAACAAGCAGGAGGAAAATAACAAACTCAACAACAACATGAAGACATTATATTGGAGTATTATAAATGGATGCAAAAACTGTATGTTTCAATTGATGATAAATGATGGGGAATATTCCATGAATTTTAAGCCTATTGTAGAATACTATAATGAATGTTTTGTCTATAGGAATGCCAATTATAGAATTATTTGCCTTCCGTCTTATTAGTAATATTTATCATGATGAGACATATTGTGTTCTACAATATCTTCCCTTGGAGATTAAAACGCCATTTCAAAGAAGAATTCTCAATGAAAGTATTGTGATGATATCCATTTTGTTAGTAGCATAGCGGAATTCCACCCTTGGTATCCTACTAAGCATCTTATAGTGATTGGTTATAGTAAAAAAGGATTCAAAGTAGGAATTTCTACAAATGTGGCATATGAAGAATATGACGATTACACCATCAAGAATATGTAACACTGGAGAATTATTGACAACAAGAAATACATATGGGGTATTTGCAGACAAGATGCTGATTATCGAATATTAATGTATCAACAATCATTAGAAGCTTCCTAAAAGATTATTTTGATGAAGACATCATGGAAGAAGATATACAAAAAAAAAAAAAAAAAAAAAAAAAAGAGGATAAAAGGCAAATAGAGGAGTTGATAAAGAAGATAAAGTAAAAGATAAGAAAAGAAAAAAAAAAAAAGACAAAGATTGTAAGATCCTAGGGGGTAATGGGCCTGGCTGATTACCTTTGGGAGGTCAATAGTGACCCCCCCAGGGTAATGGTTACCTAGTTTAAAAATTACCCAAACACCACCATGAAAATCAGGGGGTAATGGTTCCCCCATCCAAACGCAGCCCAAGAGATAAGATGAAAGAACAAAAAGATAAAAGGAGAACTCAATAATGCCTTTAATAATGCCTTGAAGGTTCCTCTTTGAAGTTCATAAAGCTTGTTACATTAAAGATCTTCAGGACTATTAAAGCAACTTTTGTTTTTTTCATTGCAACAAACTTTGCTATTAATAATATTTTCTTACTTTTATATCTTTTATTTTGGTTTATTAGGTTTATTTTTATTCTACTTTTGTTAAACTAGCTCTGGAAAGAATTACACTTTAGTGCAAGGAATGAACTATGTCTGTGGTGATTAACGATTAAGCTTAACAAAGCACCGGCTTCAGTTGTCATTGTATAGACTTGGGAACAAGAGAAATGCACCAGTTCCATTTGTTTAGTGGTTTTTAAATTGCACAAAGAACTATGGCACTTCCAAAGGCTAGTTTAATGATTTAGGATATTAATAAGAATGTAAAATTTATACCATTTGTACGTACTTAGTTATGACGCACTAGTATATGCAAATAAATTTTTTTTTTTTGAAAAAAGTATATGCAAATAATTAATTAAATTGGATACTATATACCTACTCAATTAATTATTAAAAATAAAAGCGAACCACACAAATTTATTTGATACTCAAACTATTACAAAAGTAAAATGGATAATATATAAAAAATTGATTATAAACAAGAGATATAACACAAAATAAAGAATTAATCATCAAATTATGATTAATAATCAGCAAAGAGCAACTTGGTATCCAAAATAAAATTGAATTAAATAAAATCATTGAAAAAATCCACGAAATGAAAATACAATAAAAAACATATATTATTTCTAAAACATTCTTATGAATAAAACGCTATATTCGAAACAATACAAGAAAATAAAAGAATGGAAGAAATAACATTATTAGGACAAATATTGAAAGCCTCTAAAAAAATAAAATTAAGAGAATTACAAATATTAAATGATAAAATAAAAATTGAAGATAAAATTGAAAATCTAAGATGTATATTAAACAATATTCAATTAAATACAAAAGTAGAAAAACCCACCGGAAAAAGAAAAATATAAACTCCTCGTCATATATTTATCAATAAATGCTTAACCAATGCAGAGTTCAGCCCAAACCTCAAAATTTGGTATCAAAGTTAGTAGTCAATGAAGAAATACCATAAAAAAAATTTAAAAGAGGATTAAAAAATTAATAAACTGTGAACATTATATAGGATATTGCCGATATTATCATAAAGATTATTGTGAGTATATGCATTATATAAAAGAAATATGGAAAAACTAAGAAAATAAAATAGTTACAAAACATTTAGAAAGACAAAAGATATATATATATATATATATATATATACCAGGAACTAGTGGAATATTAAAAAACAAAACACAGAATTTGAACAAAGAGAGCAAAAAGAAGAAGAAGGATCAGCAGTAACAGAAGAACCAAAAGGAAAATTTAAGTTAGGAAAAGAGATAGCTTGACCCACATATGAACATATATATCGATTAATTCTAGTACACCAAAATGTGTTCCACATAATCATAAAATGGAAGCCATACATTTTTTAGGAACATATTTAGATTTTAATTGTGTAATTGATAGAGAAGAAGCTATAGATTATTGGCATATTAATGTGAGTTTAGCAATACAATTGCAAGGATTAGATATAGATAAAGCTTATACATATATAGGACATGCATGAACAAATATAGCTAGAGATTTTATAGACTCATTTAGAACAATAGATGAAGAATCTATCAAATAAGGAAATAATCTAGAAAAAATGTAGAGTAAAAATTTTAGAAACTTTTGTTAATGTTCTAAAACGTGAATTTGTAGGATTTGCCTATTATTAATACAGAAGAAGAAATAGATAGAAAATATTAATTACATATACAAGATTTACAAATTTGTAACATGTAATATTTTGATAATTCTAATTGTATGAATTTCAAGAATATAATTATAAATTATCTCTTGTAACAAGAAAAAATATTTACATATATATTTCTAAAAACTACCTTATCCTATAAATGAAGAATTATTAAGAAACTATGCAACATGAAAAGAAGACAAACAAATATAGCATAGTTTAGGAACTCGAATAAAATATGCATATGTATAGTTTTTGCAGAGGCAAAAGTAATAAGAAAAGTTAAAAAATTTGAATTAATTGACATCATGAAAAATGGGTGGAAAATAAAATTTTTTCATGGAAAACTTTTCCGTGGAAAATGAACAAATAGACATTTGATTGGCATTATTTTTTAGCTAGAAAATAAAAAACGTTTTATGGAAAATTCTTATTTTGTTGTTTGATTGCTACATTTTCCATGGAAAATGTAACATTTTTCATAGAAAAAACCTCATTTGTTGTTTGATTGCATCAATTTGTCCTGAAAAATGTCACATTTTTCATGGAAAATTTTCTCTATGAAATTGTATTTTTGTCTGCCGAAGATGCTATTAATCCTAATAAATCATTTTTTTTAAGATTTTGTAATAGATATATAATTATTTTTTGAAAATATAAACATATTTAAGATGTAGTATATATATTAATTTGAGCAAGATTTTCATACTCACAATAAAAAAAAATTTTTTTTAATTTTTTTATTCAGCTTCCTAATGAAGCTTTGAACCATTGTTAGAACTCTACATTTGCATATTTTTTTCTTTTTTTATAGAGAAACAATTATATATTTTATGTTACAAATAGACTCAAATTGAAAAATATAAACGTTAAGCCTTGTATTTTTGGCTACCTAAATTGCTATTTAATCCCAATCAATCATTTTAATAAAAAAAATGATTAATCAAGAAAAAAATATTCCTACTTTAAAAACCCAATCATACTAAACCATTCAAACAACGTAATATATACCTAAAAACATTGATTTAGTAAACCACAAATTTTAAAATCATCTTTACAAATATGTCTATTGCTCCAAATACAACTAAAAAATTCATAGTAAAGTAACCATAATTCTTCGGTTTAATCAAAACACAATCCATGACATAGATCACTTGCCGAGCTTGTGATTGACCCAAGTATGCAAAAACGCTTCATCATTAATCCTAAAGAAGAAACGAGCCTCTTTTTCATCATGCACAAATATTTGCATGAGCGCCACCACATCATTATCCGCAAGACCCAATCTTCGGACTTTGTCTAGGATGACTTGCACATCAGTATAACTTTCACTTGCTTGCTTCTCAAACGCATTAGCCATTTTTTGTGAGGATTAAGCAATAATTGTGAGTGCCGCGGCGGCATCATCCATAGGTCTTTGGCGTTTACGTTTAGCTCTCTTTTGCGCTACTTCACTAGATGCATTGGGTGTGTTCGACTAAGTTGGGTGTGCTTCCTCCATGTCATCTTCATCTCCTACGCCAACCCCCACTGGGTCGTTGATTTCATCTTCATTCATTTGTACAAAGTCATTCCCCGTGACAGCTCGATCTCCAGTTGCGTTGTCATTGCCAAAAATTGTAGCTAAGTCATAATAGCGAGGACATAATTTGCCCTTCAAATTTTTTGCATTTGGATTATCCTAAAAAGCCATGAGAAACAAAAGTTAATCAAAATTGATAAAAGTGAGCTACTAAATATAAAATAGTAACAATTCCTATGCAATGAGGAAGCTAGTGACACGATTGTGATACATCTGAAGGTCAAGCTCAATCCTTTTCATTTACAGGAAGTACTGATTTTGGATGTAGCTTGACGTAAAAACCATATCAGAAGTTAATGCAGTTAATTGAGCAGACAGTGTTCTACAAATGCTTCAGGCTCCATGAATGCAAAAAGAAAAAAAGAAAAAAAAATGAAGTTATGTTGAGGAAATTAGTGGTACCTATGCTGAACTCTAAATGCACAAGTGAACTGTCTACCCAATTAACTGTGATATGTGCGTAATAATAAAGGAAGCAGTGTATATTAAACTATAGAGACACAAACAAGCTGAAATACATGGAATTGGATCCTTTGAAAACACAATCTGCACCATTTGTTCTGATCTATATACATTTCAGATAGTAAGAGTCATAGAGCCAAATATGATAAACAAATGGTTCTAGACATACCAAAACTTACAGTTTGAATCATGATAGGTGGATCGAACATAGCCTAAATGTTTTTGAGGAGGTTACATGTAAATTTGCAATACAGATTATGACGATTTCAAAGACTATAATAAAGAGAAATCACTAATGTTTGGAATGGATATTTCATATATTAATCTTCTAAAAAATAAAAATTGCAAGAAATCTCCCGCATTAGAGAATAAAAATAAGAATTTTATATGGCCTACACGTACTTTTGCAATCGATATTTACTTTGTCTTCAAAGAATATAGTGAGGGAAAAATACCAATTTTTTAATTGAATATTTTTATGCATAGATATGTAATATATATAAATAATAACAATCTTTCTCTCAAATTATCAATAAAAAGATTTTATAGAGTTTTACATGAAAATTTGTTATTGTGATTTTAGTAATATCCAAAGACTATCGTAAGGAGAAATCTCAAAATTTTTGATTGGGGATTTTGTATATACAACCTTGGAAAAAATATAAATTGTAAAAAATTCTTCTCCATGCAGAAAATAAAAGTAAAAAACTTTTATATGGGTAAGTGTTATTTTTTAATTGATATTTGTGCCATTTTAAAAGACTATAAAAATCTTTCTAATTGTTATTCTTGTTTTATGTTTTAATTGATATTTTTCAAATGATTGCGTGCAACCCTAAGCTGCGGGCAGGGCGGCTGGCCGGGCGCCCGCGCCTGGCATCCTCTCAGCATTGCCTTTAGGCGAGTGCGCTACCGTGGGCGGGAGTGCTTCCGCGCATGGCGCCGTAGCCACGCGGGCGCGGCCGTGGCGCCTCGACGCCGGCGTTGGGTTATGGCCGGGCTGCTTTTCCTCTGTGCACGTTGGGTGGCCACCGCGGGGATTTTGGTCCCCAGAAAAGCACTAGTTTCGCGAAATGAGGTTAAGAGCCCCCTCTCAAAAAAAAGGGGGGCTCACAGAGACCCTTTGTACCCCCGGGGTTGCCTCGGCTAGGGGGGATGTTTTGCAGGTATATTAGGGGGTTGTGGGTGCAAGGCGCATGGCGCGCACCCTCGCCCGGGTTTCAAAAAGAAAGGGAAAAGAGAGGGAAGATCCCCATGTTATTGCGGCTGTGGCAAAATTGTTCTGGCAGGACAGGAATGTGTTTCCTACGTTCATCGCCTAGGTGAGACCCTACTAAAAGAAATGGTGGTTGCTCATCAATATGTCTTGCTTTGAAAGTACAAGCATAAGCATTAGTGGAGCATACACAATAAAAAGGAAAACACAAAGCAAAATGCTGAAAGCACATAATAAAAAAGGTCAGTTTAGTAGGGGACTCCCCTTGCTAACTGAACACAAGTACAAAAGTAGAACAAACTGAACTGAAAAGAAAAACAAATGTTGAGAAATAGACATAAAAAAAGGGCCAGAAACAATCGCTCGCAGTGCTGGAATCGGAGTCCGGAATGTTGCTGATTAAATAGAAAAATCACCCGAAATGCGCACAGTCGCGCCGAACATGCCCTAAGCAAGGCCGTGTTACCCCTGTGCTTGACAAAATAACGGAAGAGTTTGGGTAACACAACCATATTGGTCCCGTGTTCAAGATCGTGTTGTTTCACAGGTGTCTAAACTCGGAAGAACACAGCACGACTGTGCTCGGGACACGAGCAACGTGCTGAAATGGAACACGGCTGAAGCACAGGCGTGCTTCGGTCGTGTTGCCTGGAGAGACTAATGAATTTACCTTCCTGTAAAGTGCATGGCCGTAAGGCATGACCATGCTTTACCCGTGTTGAACTTGAGAATGCCCTTTAGGCCTCATTTCCCTGAATTTCTCAACTTGAAAGCACGAACGCTAGAATGCCGATTTACAGTAGAAACCCCAGCAACCCAGTAACCCAAGAAAGAATGCATGACCCTAAAAAAAAATAACCACAAAACCAACAAGAAACACACAAAGAGAAACAAACACAAACACAAAAACACTAAACTGCTCAGGTTGCCTCCCGAAAAGCGTTGTTTAACGTCACGAGCTTGACGTACCTGTGCCTGCCCCACGAGGGTTCAAATACATACCTTCCCTTCTGGAAGCCTACAACATAATCATCAATGTACGAGGTTAATGAATTAATTAGATATGTCTCACCCATACTAAATAAAACACAAGGGGCGTGTGTTGTAGTGGTGGTTGCCTGCTTCTTTCTAACAGCGACTTTCTTCCACCATGTCCGAGCCTAAGACGGCTTCCTCTCCATGGGGAGTCGGGTCAAATCATTGGTCTGAGGTACCTCAACAGTAACTCTTTCTTTCCTTGATGCAACAGCTTCATCTAGGGGCTCCTCCCCAAGTAACTCCATAAGTTCATCCTTCAGTAAAGTTTCCTGCATGAAATCATCAACAACATTATCAATAACATCCAAAACATAACACGTGTCATCGAAGTTCATTGGGTGCCACATCGCGTCCTTTAAGCGGAACACCACTTCTTCATCTCCAACTCTTAATGCCATTCAACCATCCTTAACGTCAATGATTGCTTGTGAGGTTGCGAGGAATAGTTGGCCCAAGATCAAGGGTACCTCTGCTCGATCATCCAGGTCTAAAATCACAAAGTCCATTGGAAAGATAAACTTGTCAACTTTTACTAGCACATCTTTAATAATACCCATGGGCTGGTGAGTGGAACGATCTACAAGTTAGAGTGTTATTTGAGTGGGCTTTAGTTCCCCAAGTCCCAATTTTTGGAAAAGTAGGGTATTAAATTTATGCTTGCCCCCAAATCAGCAAGAGCTTTCTCATCCATCATTCCCCTAATAGTGCACGGGATGATAAATCCCTCTGGATCCTTTTCGTTTTTAGGGATCTTGTTGGAGATGATGGCGGAGTACTCTTCGCCCTATGTGACAGTCAAAACTGCTTCTAACTTCCTCTTGTTTGTCAATAACTCCTTGAGTAACTTAGCATACCTGGGCATCTGGGCAAGGGCCTCCACAAAAGGAACGTTGATGTGTAGAGTTTTAAACATCTCGAGGAACTTCTTAAATTGTGTATCCTACTGATCCTTCTTCAACTTGGCGGGGTAGGATAAGGTGGGTCTATATTCTGCCACTGAGACCTTTTTTTAACCCTTCTATGTCTTCTTCAAACTCTGACCAGAAATTTGGTCTTCCTCAACCACTACCACATCAGGTGCCTGTAACTCTTCGTCTTCTTGCTCTTGGACAAGTGGTGATGGCAGCTCCTTTCCACTTCTCAACGTTACTGCCTTGAGTGACTCCCAAGGGTTGACTTCAATATTACTTGGTAACGAACCCTGGGCAACTCAGCAAGGATCTTGGCAATCTGAGCCACTTGATGTTCCACGTTCTGCAGAGATGCCTGCTGATTGCGCATTAACTCTTTATGGCCTGAGAGCCGAACATCGGTGGACTGAATATACCTCTCCAAAAGGGTCTCAAGTGTCAGGCCCTTGTTCTCATGAGGAGGGGCTCTAGGAAATTGTGACTGTGGCTGCTGTTGCTGTTGTTGTGGTGGCGGTGGATGCTGTTATCCCTGTGTCAGTTAGCTGTATGAAAAATTTGGGTGGTTCCTCCACCCGGGGTTATAGGTGTTGCTATAAGGATTGTTCTGGTACCGCTGATTCTGCCCAATGAAATCTATCTGCTTAGCACTCTGAACCCCCTCAGAAAAGCAATTAGGTCCAGCTTGGTTTCCCCAACTGTCGCAACTCATAACCAGACTCGAAGGCTGCACTTGCATAGTATCGAGCCTCTTAGAGATGGCTTCCACTTGTGCTGCTAGAGTGGTGAGTGCATCTACCTCATAAATGGCCGTTGTCTTGACTGGTTTGTTCCTTTCCAAACTCCACTGGCACCCATTTGAGGCCATGTCCTCAATTAAATTCTGTGCATCTTCAAGTCCTTTACTGCACAACGAATCTCCAGCTGCCGCATCAAGCATTTGTTTAGTGGCAATGTTTAGACCATTGTAAAAAAACTGTATCTGCATCCACTCAATGATTCCGTGCTGCGGGCATTTCCTCAACAAATCCTTGTACCTCTCCCACGTGTCATACAAAGTTTCAGATTCCAATTGGCGAAACGAAGAGATATCACTCCTGAGCTTGGTAATTTTTGTAGGAGGAAAATAACGAGTCAAAAACGTTTCAGCCAATTGGGCCCAACTTGTGATAGACCCCGCTGGCAAAGAACTTAGTCACTACTTGGCCTTTCCTCGCACTGAAAAGGGGAACAATCTAAGGTGCACCGCATCCTCGGACACATTGTTGGCCTTGAATGTATCACAAATCTCTAAGAAGTTTGACAAATAGGCATAAGGGTCTTCATCTTGAAACCCATCAAATTGGCACATTTGTTGCTCCATCTGGATGAAGTTGGGCTTAAATTCGAAATTATTTGCCGCAATAGAGGGACAAACAATACTTGATCCGGATCCCTCTAAATTAGGCCATGCATAGTCTGATATACTTCTTTGATTACCTGCCATGGCTTCTTCCTGGTCCACTTCTATACTGATCTCAACGGACCCGGATTTCCTCAAACTGATTTGCCTCAATCTCGTATGAAATGTGTGCACAAGATCCGGATCGGGGCTTGCCAATTGGGACGGACTCCCCTGGGTCATGCACTTAACGTTCACAAAAAAGAAAAGAGATTAACAACAATTAACAACCAGGAGATCTGCATACAATCAAGTAAATAGTAGAAAGGAGCACGATCAAGAAATAAGAAGAGTAAACTAAACAAACAACCATGAAAAGGTAAAACAAGAAAATAAATGATTAGATTACTAAGACTAAGAGATTTCTTAAAATTTGCCAGTCCCCGGCAACGGCGCCAAAAACTTGATATGCCGCTTGCATATCCGCAAGTGCACGGGTCGTACAAGTAGTATAATGTACCCAATAGGATCAGGTAATTGAATCCTCAGGGACTGGTATAGCTTTCGATACTCTCTCTCTAACTAATATTTAATAGACCACAATTGAGGTTGGAAGAAACTAAAGTCTAGTACGAAGGTAAAGAGAAGGAAGAGAAAACCAAGAGAATTCTAATAAGTTGCACAATTAGGGGTAAGGCCCTGGGTCAATCCCTTGATGTCGATTGTACTCAAATACTTGCACGATTTATCAGGTATGTCTCCGGATTCCTATGCTCAAAGAGCCTTGCTGCAGCTATGGTGGAGATAAGAGACAAGGAGTTAAGGGCACTACAAGGTATAAAATTCCTCAAAGGGACAATTACAAAAGGGATTGAGCTAAGGAACCAACAAGCGTCAAGAAACACTCAAGCTACACAAATCAACCAATAAATCAAGCATACAGCATAAGGTTTAGCATAAACAATAAAGACTCCATAAATATTGCAATGAATGTGTTCAAGTACAATCAACTACTAAGTTTTTAACCCAGGGCACCCAAGGAGATCAGCCTCTTATGGGTTCGACCAACAAGATGATACCAAAGAAAATAAATACAAAGAGATCAAAGACTCTCTATTTGCTTGCATCCTTGTTGAGATCCGTGGTCTTGATGATGATGAGAATGTACGCCCGAAATTGGCCTATAATTCGCGCTTAAGTCCTTCCTTGACGGTGGTGAGATCTATACACTGATTCTCTTCTTCGCCTCCGCCGTGCAGCAAGTCGTGCAGTTTACACGCAATTAGAATTTCTGAATTTTCTCCAGGCTGTAAAGTGCACGAGCTGCAACATGCCCGTACTTAGGCCGTGCTTCCGTCTGCACGATCGTGCTCTGAGAGCCGTGACCGTGCTTATGATTTCTTGAATCTTGCACGGCTGGGGAGCACGGTTGTGCTTAGGTAGTGTTTGCCTTGACGAACTCCCATTTAGGTCCGTTTGATATGAATATTCTTCAAAAACACTTGTTATTGTTCCAAGACCTAAATAACCGCACAATGAGTTAAAAATACCTCAAATAGCACTAGTGATGGCAACGGGTCGGGTGCGGTTTTACCATACCCGAACCCGAACCCGAACCCGCTACCCCGCCACCATACCCGAACCAGTACCCGAACCCGACGGATTTTTAGAACCCCATCCCACACCCGAACCCGATGGGTATCGGGTACCCGCGGGTATACCCGACCCGAAATAACCTATTTAAAAATATTTAAAATAAATTAAAAAAATTAAGTAGAAATTAAAATAAGCATTCAAACCAACACACAATATACAAATTCAACCTAAAATACACATTCAAATCATAGGTTGTTTTTTTTTCAAATAACCATCATTCAAGTAGAAATTAAAATAACCATTCAAAACAACACAAAATATATAAATTCAACATAAAATAAACATTCAAATTATATATTTTTTTTTGTTCAAATGATCATTCAAAAATTAACGAGTGTGGATGCACACCATTTCAAGTATAATAACATTGACTCAAAATATAAAGAGAGCCAAGTTGAGATATAGAATAATTACTTTGATAAACATGAACATAAGATCAAGCCATTCCAGATTCACAATTATCGAAACCCTAAAAACAAAAAAAGAGGATCAAGGTGAAATCCCCAAATTAATTAGTGGCAAACATCTACACATCAATGGATAACAAAGAAGTATTAGAGAAATTAGGGAAGAATTAAAGAAAAAAATCCTACCTTTTGAAACGCGCGGCGGCTGGCGAGTCGGTGGCTTCTTCCTCTCTCCTCTCTTTTTCTATCTAGATGGGATGAGCATTGATGATGGTCAATCATATAGTTACCTTTCTACAAATCGGCCCCCCAACTTTAACAAAATTTTTGCTTCTTATTTAATATGGTCTTGAAAATTTAAAAGAAGATAAATAAATATTAGGGACTTTTTTATAATATATCATCGGGTCGGGTTTAGGTACGGGTTCGGGTCGGGTATCAGAATTCCCATACCCGACCCGCACCCGTTTTATACTTATCGGGTTTACCCGAACCCGACCCAAAACCCGGCCAAACCAGGTATTACCCGTCAAACTCAGGTCGGGTCGGGTTTGGTTATTTTTGCCATCCCTAAATAGCACTGAACTAGGAAGATAGTGACTCGAGAACAAGAAAATAGTGGGTATAAAAACAGGTAAAATATATATATATATATATATATAATGCACTCATCAATGCTGTTAATGGTGATCACATGTGGCATATGCTAGCTCAGATGCCAACTCTAAGAAAAGATGTGCTAGGTAATATGCTAGGTGTGACGGCTGTTAAGAGCATATGTTTAGGTGACTAAATTGTAACAAAACTAAAGGTAAAAGACGAAATTATAACTTTTTTAAAGTTGAGTGGGTGAAATATAAACATATGAAAAAGTAGGATACCCTTTAGGTTGTTTACCCTATAATTTTTAATGGTGGCACAAATTAAATCTTTCAAGAAATATAAAATTATATGTTTATTTAGTCATTTGTGTGTTCAAACTATTTACAAGTAAGCTCTCTTTATTAGATATTTATATGGGTGAATAACAAGAATATGACGGATATTTTAGGATGATTGTATTAAAGATAAGAATATATTTATAGTCAATAGCATCCTCTCCATTTACATAACTTGGCAGGAAGCACTCCACATTTTAATTATGAGCTATAATTTCATAGTTATACAACATAATACATTGGGTTGTCTTGTAAATGCATAATATAAGCATTGTAATCTAAATTATATAAATGTGAATGTCCGTCGAATCCCGAATTGCACCACCTATATCCGAATCATGTCAATTATGGTTCGGTTCTTCCTTTTTTTGACTCCATTTTGTCGGGGGGAATAAGGTGCTGTTAAAGGCCTCCAAATACCATGAGTTTTGCAAAAATTTTCAAACTCTCTAGATGCAAATTCGCCTTCACAATATGATAGGAGCACCTTAATAGTGTAGCCGGTTTGGTTCTCCACCAATGCTTTAAACTCCTTGAATGCTTGGAGTGCCTCCTATTTTTCTTTCAAGATATACACCCATGTTTTCCTGAAAAAGTCATCAATAAATGTTAGAAAGTGACGACGACCTCCATATGAGGTTGGAGTGATTGGACTACATATGTCAAAGTAAATAAGTTGAAGTGGCCTTCTTGCTTAGTTGAATGACTCCTTCGGAAAGCCCTTCCTTGGGTGTTTGCCTAGAACACACCTTTGAATTGAATCCTCCACCTAGGTTAGACCTCAAGGCTTTAACAGAAAGCTCATGTTGTCTTTCAACTAAGGTTTTGAAAGATTTGAAGCATTCAAAAGCCTGAGCTTTGTTATGAAGAAAGTACACCCTGCTATACCTCGTACAGTCATCAGTGAAGAGTAAGAAATAGATGTTACCTCCTTTTGACTGTGTTTGCATGGGTCCTCAGAGATCTACGTGGATGACCTCGAGTGGCGCAGTTGTACAGTTTGTAGCCTCTTCAGGGAACGGACATCTTATCTGTTTCCCTTGGGTGCAATCTACCCACTGGCCTCCATGTGTTATGGCTAACAGTTCATGTACAAGTCTCTTCCTCAACAACAGCTACAACGTGGAAGAGCACATGTGTCTATATCTTTGATGCTAGAAATCAACAACTCCCAACTTTTTCACTGTAACAAACGCTGATCCAACTTCATCTACCGAAAGAGGAAAGAGTTGGTGTTTTGACATCTGAATTTGCGCAGTGTTGCACCAGCTTGTTTGTCTTTCATCACACACAATCGATTATCAAAGAAGAGAGTGCATCCAGAGTGCAACAATTGCCCTACACTTGGATGATTGTGAGCTAGTTTAGGCACATACTGAACGTTATTCAGTTCTTTTGTGCTGTTGTTGTTGGTTTTAAAAGCTATTGTCCCAATTCCAGCCACCTTTAGTACATTATTGTCTCCCAGCTTCACAGTTTAGTTGATATCTTCATCCAGAGATTTAAAGAGTCTTTTGTTGCTCTTCATGTGATTTGAGTATCCGCTGTTAAGCAATCATGTGTTCTCTAGCTCATCACACGATCATCTCCTAGCCATGAATAGCTGAGTTACCTGCTTAGCTTCAGCTTCTTTAGCAACGTTTTCTGCTTTGACTTTGAACCAACATTGGGCTTTAACATACCCGAACTTCTTACAGTTATGACACTGTATACTAGATTTCTTCGTCCACTCGAATTAAGATCCTCTTTTAGAGCTCCTTACACGTCCTCTGCCCCTCAACCGGCCTCTAAAATGACCTCCTCCTTTCCCTCTACTGGTAGTAGCAAGCCCTTCTCCTCCTCGAGCACCTGGCTTCACATGAAAGGCCTTCTCTTCCTCTCGGCCTAAAGACAAAGCTAAGATAGATTCATGTGCCTTTAAGGATCCACTTAATTCTTCTAATGTGAGGGAGTTGAGGTTCTTTGCTTCTATAATAGAAGTTACAACATGTTGAAACTTTGGAGCCAAGCTTCTTAGGATCTTGGAAACTACTGCCTTTTCTGAGACGTCTTCTTCTAACATCCTAATTTGGAAGACAACATCCAGAAATTTGGTGACATTGTTTTGCACACTCTCTCCTTGATGCTTCATCCTCATCTCCGCAAGCTCTTGTTGAAGAGCATGCACCTTCAAGGAGATGATCTCAGAATTCCCTTGAAATTCTCTTTTCAAGATGCCCCAAGCCTCGGATGTAGAAGCAGCCATTATCTGGATGAATATCCTTTCATCCAATGCCTATTAAATGAGATAGAAGGCCTTTGCATCCCTTTCGACCACATCGTTATATCGGGTCTCATCCTTCTCTTTGGTGAGCCCTTTCTCCACAAAGGTCTAGAGCTTCCTCAACCAGAACATCATCTTCATCTTCAAGCTTCACCGATCATAGTTATCACCTTTGAACACCTAAACTTTTGCTTGTGAGTTATGTGAGGAGAAATAACAGGTAGCCATCACTGCTGTAGATCAATGGGCTATAAATCTCTGATACCACTATAGGGAAATAGCTAAAAATATGGACGCTGGTCAAAGGAGAAATGAAGGTATTGTTGGGTGGTATAAGCTGAGGTTTCTCAACTTCAAGATGAAACAGTGAAGCAAGCTCTTGTTGACTGGAAGAAGATAATATTGGACTTGCTTGTCTAACATTCAAAAAATAACATTACATATATAGATCTCCAATGAGTTGAAACTAGCTCTGCTGAAGCTTCAACCCATGTGAGAAAAGCCAATACATAGTACAAAGGTAAGTAGCTAAACTAAAAGGAAAAAGTCAACACTTGAGCTACATGTAGCTCCATACACATAGCTCACAGTCTGCCACCTTCTTTTGAATTGATCTCATCAGCAAACCCTCCACATGAAGTTTTGCACTCTCACAGGAACCAACAAATGCCATATCTAATACCACATTAGAGATTCTAGTAGTTTGTGAGTACTTACATGTTGTCCAAGCCTGACCTTATAAATACACTTAATAGAACATGCCCCATCTGAAGAGAATTGCCAGCCCACCTGATCCTCCAATGGTCTCATGGGCGGTAGAATTTGAGAGATAGCTTGTACATCTCTCTCTTCAAGATTTCTTGGATAAAATTAAATCCCACTCCTTCTCAGGGAGGTAGATGATGCAATCCTGTGGATGGTAGGTTTGGGGTTTGATTGAGAGGCCATTGGAAAGAGAAAGAAGGAGGGGACAGGATGCAAAGAAAAACAAGGAAAGAAAAGGGTTTCTGGGGGGCCCAGGTCGCCCCGCCCCCACCATGCCATGTTTTTTGTTTTATCTTCTCAATACCATAACTGCCCCACTGATTTTTGCACTCATCTGGCCCTGCCCCGCCCCACTTTTACCGGAGTTTCCATAAAAATTTCTTTTTTTCACTAGTTTTAGTTTATTTATATTAGTAATTACAAAATATGTAATATTACATTAAATAAAAATGGTATAATTTATATAACAACAATTTTGATTTATAAATTGAAAATTTTTAAAACTATATGTATATATTAATATATAAGGTCATATATGTAAAGTTTTTGACGGGGAAGGTGGGGCAGGGCAAGATAAACCGGATTCTCTCCGCCCCACCAACCTCCCAAAAAATCCCTTCCTAATTCCCTGATTTTCAACAAAGAAAAGGGCCCCGTTCAAGGCAAATCGGGTAAGAAACCAATGGTCAAGTAAGTTTTTGCAGTCCCTAGTTAGCCTTCTTTTTATTCATTAAAAGGTTCTTAAAGCCTGACATCATAACAACCTCAACAAACCTCACCCATTGGTTATACAGTCTCCACTACTCATTGATTGCCTTTACATTAGTTAATGATTAATCCCCACTCTCATGCAATAATTTCATGATGAAATCCCTAAACCTAGTGTCATTTGTCAATTGCCTGTGTGTGTGCTCGGATCTCCTCATATTATAGTCAGCTTTTCCTCGAACCTAGTATTATGTCATTTGTACCTGTTTGACCTAGTCAACCAGGTGAACTTTGACAATAGCCTCCCCTTCTTCATTAACCTTGCCCTTAAGGTTAAACTTGGGAGTATTTTCCTTGAGGTCTTCCAATTCCCAGGTCGCATCAAAAGCTGCTTGATGTTCCCTCTGCACCAGATATTGAATCATTGGTTTTCCTTGCACAAGTATCTTCCTTGTTCGAAGGATGGCTATAGGGTAAAAGACTGGTTGTTGTTCTTTGAAGGTTTTTGGTAGTGGAAGTTGTTGGACGAGGGGATCACCCAAGAGCCGTTTAAACCTTGAAACATGAAATACATCGTGGAGTTGTGCAATAGGAGGTTGTGCTAAACAATAGGCTAGGACACTCATTTTGAATGGTCCGAAAAAAAGGCTGGAGAGTTTGTGACTATGCTGACCATGTGGAGATATTTGGCAAAAGGGTTGCAGCTTTAAGAACACCTAATCTCCAAGCTAGATTTCCACATCTCTTCTTTTGATATCTGCTTGATTTGTTCATGTGTAGTTGCGCTTTGGCTAAGTTCTCCTTTAGCGTACGAAGTATATGAGTACACTAAAATAGTATCTTGTCTACAACCGCCACCCGAGAAGAACCCTCCATGTAATCCAGCAACATGGGTGGGGCGCCCTTATATTGCTTCATAAGGTGTCATTCCTATAGAAGAATGAAAAGCAGAGTTATATTGCCATTCTACCCAAGGTACATAACATAGCCATTGCCGGGGTTGTTCACTGATGAAGCTTCGTAAATAATCCTCCAAACAACATTTCAAGACCTATTTTTGGTCATTAGACTGTGGGTGATAGGCGCTACTCATCGCCAAGTGGGCTCCCTGTAGTTGAAAAGCTCGTGCCAAAATAGATCACGATTAGAGATCAGGGATGTCGGAACTCCATGGAGAAGTACCACCTCTTTGGCAAAGATCTCGGCTACCTGTGCTGCTGTGAAATATGGTGCGAGGCCGATGAAGTGCTGTTGTTTTGACAATCGATCCACGATGACCAAAACCACTGTTTTGCTTGTTGATGGGGGCAAGTGGGTTATGAAATCTAGGGATGTTGATTCCCATACCTTCCCCAGAATTGGCAGCGATTTCAGAAGGCCCTATGGTGTTGAATTGAATGGCTTTATAGTCTTGAAAACTACACATTGTCGCACGAAGTCACAGACTTGTTTCAGTGTCGGCCAAAACAATGCCTGCATGACCTCCCACAAGGATATTGTGGGATTCTATTATCAATGAGTGTTGTAATGTTGGGTCCAGTGGGATAAAACTTGACCTTTGAAGAACAGGATGCCCTCGTGGATATCGTATTTTGAGTGGGTTGCTGGGTGATTTGTGATAGCTTATAGAAGGTTTGCAGCTTCTTTATTTGTCTTATAAAGATGACTGACTATGTCCATAATTGTCGGCTGTGCCTTGGATGCAGATAGGGAATATTGCATGGGAACTGTATCTTCATACATCCCTAATAGAGCATCTGCTTGCTTGTTGTTAGTCCTTGGTTCATATATAATATCAAATTCATAACCAGCAGCTTCATGATCCACCTGTGTTGCTCAGGAATCTACATCTTTTGATATATATACAATAAAATTAGCAGGTATTGTCACCAACACCGTATACTTTCTATGATGGTGAACATCTCGTTGGTGTATATAGAAGAAAGAGAGCATTGTCGGAGATAACTCTCTGTTGTATTATGCTATTGAGTAACCCTTTTGTAGAAGCACTTGTCTAATTCTTGTTGAAGAAGTATTGCCTTCAACTATTTTATGACCTGAGTAGCTGGTGGTGACCAAACAAAAGCATTTTTACACAACAATTCAGTCAATAGAGCTGAGATTGTTGCATAATCACTAACAAATCGATGATAGTAACCTGATATTCCCAAGAACCCTCGGAGGCTACGAATGGTACTCCGAAGCAGCCATTTCTAGATGTCTTGGATTCTAGCCTGGTCCACTTCCACTCCGTCTCCATTGATGCGAAGGCCAAAATATCTAATGCTTAAACACCCAAATTCCCATTTACTTCTCTTAGCTAACAACTTGTGAGACCGGAATATAGAGAAATCTGTTGCAGATGTTGCAAGTGAGCGCCCCAGTCGATGCTATAAATCAACACATCGTTAAAAAGACCAGTGCATATCTCCTCAACACAGGCCCAAAAACAAATTGCATCTGCGCCTGACATGAATGCGGTGTGTTCAAGAGCCCGAAAGGAATTACGAGAAATTCGTAATGTCCTTCGTGTATTCGAAACACAATCTTTGCAATGTATGGAGGATATATACGCACCTGATGGTACATGGATCTAAGATCTAGTTTGGAGAAGACTCGTGAACCTATGAGCTCATACAATTACTCCACGGTCAGAATAGGAAATCGATCCTTCACTGTCACAACATTCAGTGTTCTGTAGTCAACACAAAATTGCCACGTCTCATCCTTCTTCTTGACTAAAATGACCGGTGAAGAGAAAGAACTGGTGCTAGGGCTTATTACTCCATCTTTAAGAACTCTCATCTTCTAGAAATGAGGATATCTATAAGGGTGGATGTTGATCAAAGTAGTGCCCGGTAGCAGTGGAATCTTGTGGTCAAACTCATGCACTAGTGGGAGTCTTGCAGGGAAGATGAAAATATTCTCATACCTGGTCAGCAGATTTTGTAGGTTGTTAATGAATAGTGATGGTGCACTACTGGTGATATTGGCAGTCCCATTTGTTGACCAGTCATTTGCTACCTCAGCTATTGAAATAGAAAGGTGGATAAATTGTTCCACAACATGGCTACGAGTGTGCTGTTTCAGTGACATAGGCATAGCTCCTTGCATGCTAGGACGTTGAAGACCATGTAGACAAACTTTGGTTCCCCTACTCGAGAATTCCATCCATAGCTATTGGTAGTCAAAAGCAATCTGGCCTAAGCTAGATAACCAATGAACCCCAAGAACTATAACGACCAAAGACTGGCAATAAGAGTAGATCAACAAGAAATGTCACTTCCTCTAATTGCAAAGGTATCTAATGGCATTCACCCTAGAATGTGAGAGCCTCGTTGTTTCTGGTGGTCGTGAGGAAATAAAACACTGCGGTGGTTAAGGCTCTGGCGGTGTTGCATTTGTCTTCAAGGAGCTTGGCCATTCCCATGGCCTCGTGAAAAGAGGATGGTCATAACAAGTATAGATGACGTTGTATGTCTTCCTATAACCTAGAAAAGAAATAGTTCAGCAGGCTATTCGGATTGAGTCCATTAATTCAAGTAGAAAGACATTCAAACTTAGATAAATACACTACAACTGTCGATCGCTGCTTTAGTTTAAAGAGCTGGGCTTCATGGTTAATGAAGGTCAAAGAGCCAAAGCAGAGCTTGACTTGCCGAGTGAAATCCTTCCACGATGATAGCTGCTGTGTTGAGTAAAGCCATTGGTACCACTACAATGCCTCACCAGCCATATGGAACATTGCAATGTCTATCTTATACTCTAGCAAAACTTGGTGAAAGGTGAAGAAGTGCTTGATTTGGAATGTCCAAGATAGGACGCCTTCTCCGGAGAATAGTGGAACCTTTAATTTTGGAAGCACGTAGGTATTAGTGAAGTTGATTGCGGTAACTGGGAGGAGCTAAGGTATTGTTGTTGTGAGTAGAGGGAGGTGAAAGTAAGAGAGGTGGTGCTAGATTCGGCCTTTCTAACCTAGTGAGTTTCACCATCAGTTATACCATCACTAATTGCTGAGCCAAGAGAGAGTTTTGCACTATCTCAAAGAGCTCGGCATGTTGGCTCACAGATGAAGGGATGACCTCCATCTTGTTCGCAATAACATCATGATGCTTGTTGATTAACACTAGTTGCTCCTCTATTGCCCAAGATCGCATTCAGATTCCATCTATCATAAACGAAAAGCACACCAATCTTAATGAAAACACTAGATGATGCGATCCTGAGGATGGATGGCGTTGGGGTCTGATTCAGAGGACGTTGGAAAAAGAAAGGAAAAGGAAAGAAAGGGGGACATGGAGAAAAGGTACAGAGAAAAACAAGGAGAAAAGAGGAAGAAAAAGAGGGAGAGAAAGAAAGTGGAAGGATGCTATTCATTAGCCTCCTCTCCATTCATTGAAGGGCTCTTAAAGCCTGACATGATAACAACCTCAACAAACCTCACTTATTGGTTAGACAGCCTTCACTACCCATTGATTCCCTTTACATTAGTTAATGATTAACCCCGACTTTCATGTAATAATTATATTATGAAACTCCTAAACCTAGTGCCACTTGTCAATTGCCGATGTGTGCACTAGGACCTTCTCTGATTATAGTCAACTTTTGCCCGGAACATGAACCACACAAAGCTTGAACTGTTTAGCTTTTCATGCGGCAAGAAATGATCTTCTGTAGTGCACAGTTTTGATAAACACCTCTTCTTGTGGTACACAAAGATAACCTTCAAATGTGGAGGGAATTGTTTTTATGTCAAGAGCAACATATCCCCTATGGACCATATTTTCTGAAAACAAATCAAGGACTATCTGTTTTATTCTTAATGGGAGCTCCATTGGTATTATTTGTTCTCCTTCAGTGATTACCAATTTATGCACGGCCATATTCAAACATCTTTTTAATTGTTAGATCAATAGTACAATTCTTGTTGATTCTTGCCAAACTAAGAGATCAATAGTTGCTTGAATTATGGAGAATCTAATGTCACAGTTGCAAAATTCAGAAATAGAACGTTGCATGCCTAATATCTTTTTATCACATAGCTCATTCTTTGTGGCCAAATCACATGGTTTCGGGCTAGTTCTTCAAGAGTTTAAGCCAAGTTCTCATATTTTGGTTGCCTATGGCCATACATTATTCCCAAAATCACTGTTTGAACTGGTTCTACGACTGCAGGGAACCAATCTTTATTTTCTTTCTAGTGTTTTAGCCATTTAGCTTTCCCATTATTTCTTTATTAGCTGATTTTCTTCTTTTAATCTTGAAATCTCTTTTTGGGCTTTTTAGAGTTGTTATTCAAGGTCTTTGACTGCTCTTATTAATATATCTGAAGTATGTTAAAGCTCTAACAAGGTATCAAGAGATTTTGGGCATAAAGATGGTTCACCAAGAGTTATTCTAAAGTTTTTGGAGTGGGAGTAGTTTGCGAACCGAGTAGGATGGCCAGAAATGATGGATTTATATTGTTTGGCCTATCCAAGTAGATATGCTCATTTTTATCTAAAGTTAAGATGGAAGGCAGGTGGAATGAGAGTGGACTATTTAGTGGACTATTGGAAGATTAATGTCTTTATCTATGCGAGCCATTTCCAAATTAAACAAAGAATTATTAGAGAGAAAACAGCTGATTCATTTATATAGGGTAAAGTTACATGGTTCCCACAGTGGTAAAAATTCAGAGGAACTTGTAGCTTTGTAATCCCCGTTTTTACTATAGTGAATGGTCAAACCATGAGTTTAATCACTAATTAATGGCTAATTATGATCCTAAGGGGGTTCTTCCTTTAGATTTCTAGAAATTTTATTGGCCAAACCATTACCAATTCATTTAATATGCTCAAACCTGATTTTATATGCTGAATTAATCATTCTATCTTTAAAAACTAACCATCTTCTTTGACTAATTCGTTTGCTATTTTTATTTTCATAAAATTTTACTATCGTTTGATAATCTGTACTTACTAATATGTCTTTTTTATTTAATAGAAATAATCGGAAACTATCTAAAGCATGTTCAACATAGAGTACAATTTGGCATAATTAATTTCAAAGAGGAGACACAGGGCAAACAATTTGGTTGGAATGGATTAAGCACAAAAGCTTTTATCAATACTTTTTGGTAGAACAGATAAAATTCTTTGTATATTAATCTTCACAGGATTACAGGTATATATAAATGTACAAGTATATAAAGATAGCCACTACTATATAAGGATCGATATAATCAATCTAAAGGATCCTATGCCAATTGTAAAATATCATGTACATATTTGGGAGATATGAAAGATCCAATAGATATTCTCTAATAAGAAAATAATCAATCTAAGGGATCCTATGCCAATTGTAAAATATCATGTACATATTTGGGAGATATGGAAGATCCAATGGATATTCTCTAATAAGAAAATAATCAATCTAAGGGATCCTATACCAATTGTAAAATATCATGTACATATTTGGGAGATATGGAAGATATCATGGATATTCTCTAATACGCCCACACAAGCTAAAGTTGGCAAGTGACTCGTAGCTTGGACTGAAGAGACTCAAACCGAGACTTGGTTAATGGTTTAGTCATAATATCCACAAGTTGATCTTAACTGGTGATGAATTGAATCTGAAGGTTGCAATGAGCTACCTTATCATGAACAAAGTGAAAATCTATCTCAACAATTTCGTTTGAGCATGGAACACAAGGTTTGCGGAGAAGTAGGTGGCACCAAGGTTATCACACCAAAGGATTGGAGGAGATGAGAGAAGTAGGCTTAGTTCTGAGAAAAGGGACTGGAGCCACATGAGCTCAGTAAAGGTATCTGCAAGCGCCTTGTATTCTGCTTCGATGGAAGATCAAGAGATTGTTTGTTGCTTACGAGAACTCCATGAGATAAGGTTATTTTCTAAGAAAATTGCGAAGCCTCATGTGGACTTACAATCATTAGGACAACTAGCCCAATTAGCATCATAGAATGCCTGAAGATGGGTGATAGAACCACGGGTGAAAAATAAACCATAACCAAAGGTCCCCTTGAGATATCGAAGGATACGCTTCACCGCAGACCACTGGGTCTCTATGGGTTAATGCATTAATTGGTTACACTAAAGCTAAGAAAGAATAACAGGACCAAGCATAGCAGGGCCAAGGGAAGTCTGAGGAGAGAAGTGCATGGAAAAGGACCTGAGGGGCTAGTTGCAAAGCCAAAACCACCAAAGGGTAGCCCAAAGGTTTAGCTGAGGGAAATAGTGCCTTCTCCGAGGCCACTAGACATCTAGGGAAATGAACCTTTGAAAGGTTGTATCCCGGAGACATGAGCAATTGGCGGAGCAATGTAGTTCTCGTCAATAAACTCATGGTCGCGAAGGAGAGCTTGAAGCTCAGAGAAAGAAACAAGCTTAGGATAAGCATTCAAGGTGGTGGTGAGATCTTTGAATTCACAGCAGAGACCTTTGAAGATATAGAGGTTTAGGTCCTCCACAGAAAGAGGGCGTACGGCAACAACTAGAGAATTGGAAATGTTCTTAGCTTTGTTGAGATAGGTGATGATAGAGGGATTGCCTTGTTCAAGTTTATGGAGGTCTTTGTGGAGTTGGAGGATACTGGTGTTAAAGGGAGAGACATAAGCAGTTTTAAGGTTGTCCAAATAGAGGCAGAGGTTTTGATGCCAACTATGGTAGAGAAAACATCTTTTGAGAAAGAGGAAAGGAAAATTGTCACAATGTGTTTATCAATTTATTTCTAGGAAACAAAGGCATGATTCAATTGTGTGGTAGAGTTGTTAGGAAAGGAAAGGTAATCTGGGAACGAAGGGATTGATCCATCAATGAAGCCCATTATGTTTTGACTTTCTAGAAATGGTGTGATTTGGGTGTGCCAATAAAGATAATTGTGAGGCTTGAGTTTAATGTTTAGATAGTGATGAGAGTTTTGGAACATGGAAGGGAGATTTTTGGTTGGGGGAAATTGATAGAACTGGTGACATGGGTAGGGATGGGAGATAATGTGGTGGGAGGAGAAGACATCATGATTTCAAAGAAGCTACTGGAGATCTGAACCAAGAACAGTGCGCTATCGAAGCTTGCTAGAAATTAGAAAAGAAAAGCCAATGGCTACAATGGCTCTAATACCATGTTAGAACAAGTAAAATTATCTGTGTATCATTTTTCATAGAATTACATGTATATATAGATGAACAAGTATATAAAGATAGCCACCACTATATAAGAAAATATTCAATCTAAGGGATCCTATGCCAATTATAAAATATCATATACGTATTTGGGAGATATGTAAGATCCCATAGATATACCCTAATACTTCTTTCTAAGTGTGGAAGATAGACTTCTGATTCCATCCTTGAAGTCTACTCCAAGTTTTATCAAAAAATATTAAGAAAGACTACTCTTTTCCTTTGACAAATTATTAAAGAAAGGCCAAGATAACCCCTTTGTTAGTTTGTTTTGCCTAGCTATTCTACTATTCACACTTTTGAATGATGTAAATGTACATGTTGAATAATGTGAAAGGTGCTTAATTTAGCATAGTGCTTATCACATCAATTTAAAGGGAATAAATGAATAAATATAATAAGTTCAAAAGTTGAAACGCTTATATTTTTATTCGATAGACAAAAACACCTTAATTTAAGAGCCTCAACTAAACTAAAGTATATCATCCAACTTTTAGATGAGGAGAACTTACCCAAAAAAACACGAGTGGTGATCCCACGGACTCGGTTCCGTGGGATCACCGATGGAACAGAGACGTGGCATCACCACCACCGTTCGATTGGAATCTACATTAATGTTTTTTTTAAATTATAATATATTGTTAAGGGTAATGAGGTAAATTTACCTATTACCTTTCTTCTCTCAATGTCCCGTCATTCCTCTTTCCCATCTTGTTTTCTCTTCTCCCCAGTTCACTCCGCCGTTGAAGAAGCCGAGAAACTCCGCCGTTGATGCCACGTCTCGGTTCCGTCGGTGATCACACGGAACCGAGTCTGTGGGACCAGCCTTTCATGAGGTAGAACAGTTCGAGAGCGGTGTCGGGGCGGCCGGCGTCGGAGTAGGTGCGGAGGAGGAGGTCGAGGGAGGAGGGAAAGAGGAGGGCGAGAAGGAGGCTAGGTGGAGAAGATAGGTGGAAACGGTGAAGACGTCGAGGCATTCGGTGGCCGGTTCCGGCGGCGGCGCGGTAGAGAGGTAGCGGGGTATGAGAGTACGGGGACTGTAGTTCTCATAGCATTATACATCTGGGTGCAATTTAGACTTACTGCTAGTTGTGGATGATATGGGTTTTATATCAATTGGAACCCATTTTAAAATAGATCAAATCGATTGAAGAAAAATAACACCTCTTGGCTAATTTGTTAGGCATCTTGTAAACTGATAATAATGTCATTAACTTATGCAGTAAGATAGTTCTATCCGGATTTCTATATATGTGAGATACTTAGAATGGATGTAATGCATATTGGAAGAATGATAAAGTCCACCATTAATTAAACCTTCTACTCCTTCTAATGCAGGTTTTTGATACATATGGAATTGGAGCAAGACGGACCTTCTTTACTCCGAATCTGATTAAAGAACTCAACTTGAAGGTAATCACTTGCGACTAATGGTTTTGTATGCCAAAATGTTTCAGTGTGTCCATATATCACAACTGAATAGGTGAAGTTAATGGTAATGGACTGAACCTTGTTTTTGTTTATACTTCAATTGTACTCATGCATATGATAAATTTCCTTTTCCTTACAGGTGGGGAAATTATCAACTGGCAATTCATTAGATATGACTCCACAAGATGAAGCATCAATTCTGGCAAATGATGCTACTGTCAAAGATATGGAGGTAACATTCTAATTTTCTTTTTGTAACAGTTGTAGTTAGAAGTTCCTTTGATTAGGATGGCATATGTGAGTATGCATGAGCATAAGTTAGAAGTCCAATCTATTGGCTTTAGGGTTTTGTGTTTATGATTATATGAAGAGAAGAAATAACCAGCTTGTGTATGAATTTTTTTAAAATGTGTTGTTTACCTTGTTTACTATCAATTGCCAATGTCATACACACTCATTGTCTATTTATCTAGTAAAGCACACTCATTGTTTATTTATCTAGTAAAGCAATTAATAGTCTAGTAGTATCAATGAAGCATATGGATCCGAAGTTTCGAATGTATATACTTGTGACGAATCTTCTGCATCCATTCATCCTCATTCTGCTGCCTTGTGTGGCCAGGTGATTTGAGATTGCCTTTGCTAATTCGTTCACATGGCTTCATGCTAACATTTTTCCCTAGTTTTTGCAGAAGAGGAGCACCTTTTACAGGGATAGAGCTGCTGAGAGGAGAAGGCTGCATGCTGGTTTTGGCATAGGCCTTGGAGAGAAGAGCATCATGTCCAACAGAAGATTTTCAGAAGCTCAATCATCCACAGAATTTTCTGATGATGTTGATGCGGCAGCTGAAGAATCAAACACTCCTTTTGGGGAAGCAAGCTACACAAGAAGGATCCTGAAGAGCATGGGCTGGAAAGAAGTAAGTTCTGGGTTTCGACAAACATTTTTTGCCCTGTCATAAGTTATCAAGCATATACTATGATATATTTTGAACCATGCCCCTTTTGTTTACATTTGTACTTAAACAGGAAGAAGCGTTAGGAAGCAGCACTAAGGGTATCATAGAACCTGTACAAGCTATTGGCAATAGAGGCTTTGCAGGGCTGCGGTGGAGTCAGACTCGTCAGGCAAACTGAACCATTTCAATTGAACATTCAATAAGAACTGCAATTCCATACATAATACCAGATGCCTGGTTGGGTTCAGGGTGCAAAGGATATCCATGGCATCTGTTCTAACACTGAAATCCTGGCAATAGCGTCAGCTATAATGTAAAACAATCATGGTGATTAAGCAATGAATGGCTACTGGTTTGTACTAAGACCATTGCCTGTTACACAAACACCTGCATACATTATGCTCATTCGCCGTGTAGTCAACAATGTCAGTGGCAATGTGAACAAGATTTTAAAGAGCTGCTTTCTTAAAATACAGCCAAATGCCAAACAATTGGTTTAACTCAAAATTGCAGCGATGAGCGAAGTAGATTCACAGAGTGGCCAACTAAAACAATGAAAAATGTTTGCCACATTAACTACGGGGCCTTGAATGTTCATTTTCTTGATATGAAGCCTAACAAAAGCAATGTTTGTGAGGGTGCATGAGAATGCAGGTTAAATATAAGGAGGGGTTGAACAACAGCCCTCAAACTTCCTCATGCGTCCCTGTGTCAGCTCCAGCTTTTATACTTGTTTCATCATCTTCAATCTGAGCTTCACCTTCTCCATTTTCCTTCTCGGTTAACTCTTTCTGGCAGAGCATCTCCTTGAGCTTTCTTAGTTCATATTCTTTTGCTTCTAGTTTATCTTTCAAAATGAAAACCTAAAATGTGGCATCCATGAATGCGTCAGAAAACCAAATATGTGAAAAATAGCCATTACATTTAGTAAGGCCTCGTGACAGATTTTTGTACAAAGAATTTACCATTTCATTTGATCTATCTACGTCATTTGTTAGACCCTCCATATGCTTATATAGTGCTGCAAAGAGAAGAAAAAAAAATCGAACTAGTCAGAGATGCACATCAAGAAGTATCGTCTCCTTCAACGTTTCTCAAAAAGGATCAGTCCTCATCCCAACACTAGGACTATTAATGGCAAATAGCAATTAATAATCACATCAGCTTACATAACTTGAAGAGCAACCTTTGCCCTTTTGTTTCCTCAGTACTTGTACTGATATCAGAAATAGGTAAAACAGATATAGAAATCGGGCACCAAAAGGTCCTAAACAACGGGAATCTTCATATAATTTTACATATTTTGTCATAAAAGAATAACTGCTACTACTTTTGGGAGATAGAATATGAAAGAATCCAACTACATGAGTACAATTGAAGTATGAACAAAAACAAGGTTCAGTCCATTACCATTAACATCACCTATTCAGTTGTGATATATGGACACACTGAAACATTTTGGCATACAAAACCATTAGTCGCAAGTGATTACCTTCAAGTTGAGTTCTTGCTCCAATTCCATATGTATCAAAAACCTGCATTAGTAGGAGTAGAAGGTTTAATTAATGGTGGACTTTATCATTCTTCCAATATGCATTATATCCATTCTAAGTATCTCACATATATAGAAATCCGGATAGAACTATCTTACTGCATAAGTTAATGACATTATTATCAGTTTACAAGATGCCTAACAAATTAGCCAAGAGGTGTTCTTTTTCTTCAATCGATTTGATCTATTTTAAAATGGGTTCCAATTGATATAAAACCCATATCATCCACAACTAGCAGCAAGTCTAAATTGCACCCAGATGTATAATGCTATGAGAACTACAGTCCCCGTACTCTCATACCCCGCTACCTCTCTACCGCGCCGCCGCCGGCGGCGGCCACCGAATGCCTCGACGTCTCCACTGTTTCCACCTATCTTCTCCGCCTGGCCTCCTTCTCGCCCTCCTCTTTCCCTCTCTCCAACACTCCCCCTCCTCCCTCGACCTCCTCCTCCGCACCTACTCCGACGCCGGCCGTCCCGACACCACTCTCGAACTGTTCTACCTCATGAAAGGCTGGTCCCACAGACTCGGTTCCGTGTGATCACCGACGGAACCGAGACGTGGCATCAACGGCGGAGTTTCTCGGCGGCTTCAACGGCGGAGTGAACTGGCGAGAAAAGAAAACAAGATGGGAAAGAGGAATGACGGGACATTGAGAGAAGAAAGGTAATAGGTAAATTTACCTCATTACCCTTAACAATATATTATAATTTTAACAAAACATTAATCTAGATTCCAATCGAACTGCGGTGGTGATGCCACGTCTCGGTTCAGTCGGTGATCCCACGGAACCGAGTCCATGGGATCACCACTCAAAAAACACACACATGAACAAAAAACCGAAAAGTTAAAGTGGTATTTTCAGAAAAATAAAAAGATCAAAAGTAATAAAATATAAATACAGGGCTACATGGTATTTCTGGGAAAAATGTGATTTTCATTTTTATTAAACACCAATCAAACACCGAAAAGTTTAATAGTTAATTCTATGAATAATATATTATTATTATTATTATTATTATTATTATTATTATTATTATTATTATTATTATTAATAGAAGTGAAATACTTCGAGAGAACTTATTTAATAATTGATAGAGTTGATTGAGTGCATCAAATGCTAATATGGTTTCTTTATATGGATTGTTGATGTTAATGTAGACATATTTTTTCTTACAAATATCTGAGTGGGTAACTTATGGAACACATGAGGTACAATATAAATAGACTTATATGATTCATTAGTCATCTCAACTCCACATGATACATATTCATTTCTTTCCCAAAAGAGCTAAAAGAGCTAAGCTAATAATAACACTAAAGAAATGCGACTCAATCAATAAGGAGCTATAAACCAAAATCAAAAATAAAAGTTGGACTTATAAACTACCTTGACAAGCAACCTTAAAAGCTCCATCCTCATGAAAAAGAGATAGCACCGGATTCAAAAAGACAAATCTTACCAAACGATCTGGAAGCAAGTTGAATTCTTTAGGAATTTAACTCAACTTGAGGGTAATCAGTTCAACATATTTTTAATGCTTTCAATGGTGTTCTACAACCTCCAAATCACTCTATGACCTCCATTGTTATGCTCTCTAGCAAACTCCCGCAGTCTGTTAGAATATTTCTCTCTTTGCATATCTCCAAGGTTTTAAGCATGGCAAATGCCTCAGCATGAAGATTAGGCTCAAATGATGTTGAGTAATACTTTGCCAACATGTTAAACTTCCAATCTGTTCGCAGAACAAATCCTAAACCACTAATTAATTCCATGAAGCATCACACAGTAAGGAAATGCTACACAGAGAGTGAGAAAGAACAAGACTCTCTGATAATACTTGAACTTTTTGTAGCAACCCTTGGTTTTAGTCCCACATCGCTTAATAGAGGGAATGCCCATACGTATATATATATGTGGGGTTAGCCACACCCTATCAGACTAGTCTTTTAAGGTTATGGGTCCCCCACTATGTGCAACATTGGTGCTTTTATTGAGAGGATGGTGTAAATTGAGTGAGGGGTTGACCAGCAGAGAGTTCTGACCAATAGAGGATTTTGATAGGGTGTGGGCTACCGTCCATATATATGCACACGGGCGCTTTCTCTATTAGATGATATGGGACTAAACTAAGGGTTGCAACACTTTTCTCATGCAATCAGCCAAGCTTCTGATGACCTTATGAGGAATGTTCTTACATTGAGGCTTGATATTAATGAAACTAAAGTTGCATCTTGCTCCGCACAAAGCCCAAGCACATGCCCCTAGAAGAGATTTCAATGTCTTGTCCCTTACTATGGTATTAAAAAACTCAAGTAGCCAACTTCCAATAGAAAAAGTTTTCAAATCATATATAGGGAAATACCTGCAAAGAGTCAACAACACTCTATCATGAAGTAGACTTGGTGCATCTCCATAGAAGATACTTAGTTGTCTCCAAACATAGACCATAAAACATACAAGGCCGAAGAATGCCAACCTTTAAACTATATCGGAATGCAAATATTGAGAGTTTACCATGATCGAAATAGTTTTCAAGAAAGAGCTTGACTCTTGGCATAACTTTAAGCTTCCACAACACTCTTTAACCACTCCGGTTATCATCAAGATCACAACTCTTATTAAGATGGCAGTAAATCGCCCTAGCAATCTTACTATCAGCCGCAACAAGATGTCAAACTTGGTCACTTGCTTCCTCTCTATAATTTTCATATTCATCATGCTACTTCTATCAATTGGTCCCCTAAAAGCTCGTAAATTGCATCTAAATTAATATGATTGTCAAGAGCAAAATCGAAAATAATAAACTTCTCAAGAGGTAAATGCATATTGATAATTATAGGCTTCAAATTCAATGGAATATCAAAATCCATAGGTCTTTCTAGTAATTAGTATATGATGGATTAAAGGCATTAATCCATATGTTTGGTCTTATCGTTTTAGTTGTGTGACACAAAGCTTCATAAAATCTAGAGTTAGGAACTTTAACCAGATCCCAAGTTTTAAAGAAGCCATACTTCACTTCAAGAATTTCTACCGAGTGTCTTTTTGTCCCCATTCAATAGGGAAAAAAATATTTTGGGCATTAAGGCAACTTTAATATTCCTTAGATTTTGAATATCCAAACCACTCTCAGTCTTATCAAATGTAATACAATGCCAAGCTACTAAGTGGGAGCCATCTCTATTGCCACCATTGGACTATGGAAGATTCCCACTAGTCTTAGATATTTTATCAAGGGCAGTATTAGGAATAACATTCGAAGATATGAGATAATAGGGATAGATAGAAAAGCACTATAATGATGTCTATCTTGCCAGCAAATGAAAGACTAGTATGGTTCAAAGAACTCAAAGTCCTATAAAATCTATTAAGAAGAAAATGATATTGACTTTAAAGGAAAACAACTAATTCTCATCCCAAAAATTTTGCAAACAGTTGCAATAATTTTTTCATTAAGCTAGGAAGACACATGGATGACAGACATACCAAAATTAGTGCATTGACCTGTGAGATTCCTGTATATATTTAAGCACATAAGACAATATTCAACAAGAGCCCTAGATGCTTTATCAGTAATAATGAGATCATCAATAGAAAGCAAATAGTTAAAGTTGTTACTGAGTTTGCTATCAAACCTAGCAATACAACTTTGCCACATAGCAAAATTCATTAAAGATGATAAATTCCGAGAAACAATAATAAACAAGCATGGAGAAATGGGAACACCGTGCCTAAACCCCTAGAAGTCCTAATCCAATTTGTAGGCTTTCCATTGAGTCAAAAGAAAAAACTAGAAGAAGAAGCATAAGCTTTTATATACTTAATCCAAATATCAGAAAAATTCGTTCTCCTCAAAGTGGCAAGAATAGCAGTTCACTCAAGTGTGTCATAGACTTTTTCATTATCTATTTTGATCAACATTCTGAGACAACTTTGGATGTCCTTCTCTAAAGTATAGGCAACATCTTGAATGGCAATAATATAGTCCACTAAAGACCTTATAACGAAAAATTCGAATTGCTCACACCCCATAAGGTGCTAAATAACTATTTTAGAAATGATTTTGTAGTGCACATTTGCATAAAGAGATAGATCTATGGTTAGATACTACTTTAGGAGAGTTAATTTTAGGAATTAGCACAATATATGCCTTGTGATAAGTACTAAAATTAAATTATATTTTAATAAATTTAGCTTTAATTTCTTAGTTAATTATGCATCTTTCCTCATATCTTTAATTGAATTTTACTCTTCTATTTCAAGTTGTTGAGGTTCAATTGTTCTATGCAGATAAGTGAAGTTCGGTTTTTATTGGAGGAGGAAGAAAAGAAAAAAGCTACTGGACAATGAAAAAAACAAAGCAAGATCTAGCAAGAAACGCTGGTGACCCATGAAAGCTACCACACCCATGGATCGTAGTGCAGAAATTCAAATGACTCAAAACCCTAGAAGAGACATGACCCACCCGTGCTAGCTAACATGGCCATAAATCTTTGCTGTGATCTCAACCTTATAATTTAACACTCCTCCAAATAAGGTCAATTAAAGATTTTTCTGGGGGATCATCTGGCAAGAGCAAAAGGAAATAATTTTCTCCGAGACTTCTAAAAATTGAAGAGGATGATAGAAAGAGATAGATCAAAGATCAAGTAAGGGTTTCCATCGGCCGACAAGAAAACCAACAAATCTTTTGTGAAGGATATAGAGTTTACTCTTCTTCTTTCTTTTATTCTTGTTTGTCTAATGATTATTTTGAATTTAATGGGTTGTAAATCAAATATGAGCGAGTAAATTTCATTGTTCTAAGATTGGGTTAGCCCAATTTTGTGATTTTTAATAATTGTAAATGCGTTGGATACTATACTTGGATGATTTTGGACATTGAAGGAAGAACTGAAAGATGAACTAAGATGTTGAAAACCATAAATTCGAACATGAAGCCCTAATTAAGATTTCTTGAGAAATTATGGGTACCATCACAAAGCGTAAAGAGTCTAATTAGCTTTAACAACCATGAAAGTTGGAATTAATCTAGTTAGATGCACAATTATATTCTGAAAAGAAATAATGAACACCTTAGGATATTTCACCTTAAAAAATAATTACATTTAATGGAAGAGATAGTACAATGTCTTTTACCTAACATTTTGGTGAACCGTAATTCTCGAAGCCCTTGAATTCTAAATTTAATTCTCAAACCATCGTTTGCTCACTTTTATTACTTTTTAGCTTTTATTTGTCTCATTCATTTTAATTTTTCTAAGTCAAACATTGATCTTTCTAGAAAATTTATATTTGCAAGAAACTGGTACTCAACAATATAGTCCTCGAGGAGTGATATTTGCAAGAAACTGACTTGCGCAACAAAATGGGAGATGAGTGGATGAACGATAGCATGATTGTCTATATTGAGAAAGAGGTTTTTGCAACTATCGACAATGAGACAATTCTACAATGTTTTCACAAAATGCAAACTCGTCGTATACAGTTACCTCCTCTGAGTAGCATACGTCACACAGATGGTAGTTCTAGCTCGAGTGTGCATAGATAAACGTTTTATGTTTTATGTAATTGTTTTAATTAAATGTCACAATGTCGCACTATTTTGTATCAAAAACAATTGCTATGTGGACAATTTTTTTTTTTTTTTTACATTTTACCTTCAGCCCCCTCTATCAATTAATCCTGGTTCCGTCCTTGGTCTCATCCCTTTTCCCTTTTTCTTCTCTTTTTGTATCCCCCTTCGCAAGAGATAGGTTGCTGTCTTGCAGGGAATTTGCTAGAAGTCTGGTAACAAAAGAAAGATGAAAAAAGGACGGGTAATGATAACGAATACCTTTTTTTATTTTAAGAGAACTTGAAGTGACACGAGAGAGCTGATAATAAGCTTCGAATAGAGGGAGAAAGAGAGAGAAAAGGCACGATTAAGGATTCAATGGGGAAAGGCACTGCTCGAAGAGAAAGAGAGGCGCGACGTAGTGATGAAGGCTTTCGGAGATGAATAGGAAAGTTGGGCCTTAGCCTAATAAAAAAAATGATTTGCTTAATAAAAAGCATATATATCTCAGCTAACATAGTTTTATTAAGTTGATAAAAAAAATAATTAAAATACTGGTTTTAAAAACTTAACATTTACCTAGAATTTTATGTAAATATTGGTTTAATAAAAATTTAACAAATGAAAAGCATATATAGCCTAGCTTTTGTTAATGAATTTTTAATATTAACAGTAAAAATCATACAATACAAACAAAAAAGTTCAATCTAATTAACAAAAAAAAAATTACAAAAATTATAAAAAATAAATAAAAATACAAAAGAAAAAACTCACAGGGCTGGAGGATTGAGGATTGATGGTGAAGAACGGAGGATTAGTGGATGGACAGTTATCCAAAGAAACTCTGAAATATTCGTTGCAATTTTGTTGCAAAATTAATTGCAAATCGGTTTCAAATTACTCCCACTATTTTTGTAACACATAATTTCACTGTCACAAAATTCATCACAAATTTCTCATTCCGTCACAAAGCTTTGATAAATCTGTTGCAAGATGCATCCATTGCAAAATCATAATTTTTTTTTTTCTATATTAGTGAAACCTCTTGAGTGACTCACTGGTGTCAAGGAAAAAAAAAATCTTTAGCATTAGGTGAAAATTTATCAAGGTTATTGGTAAACCATTATGAATGACATCCACAGATAAATTAGATTGGGAATTTCATAGATTGCAGTAAAAGTTAGAAGAACTCCATATCACAAAACAAGGAGTATCCATCATGCTAGAAATTTTGTTAGAGTGGAAAGAACTTAATGTTCAGATCCCCACTCTTTCCCAAATAGTTATTAATTCACTGACAATATTTATGTTAGTTTTCCATGGTGCACACACTCAAATAGCTATTGATTAACTAAGAATATTTAGATTAATTTGGCATTAATTTTTATTAACCACTATTTACCACATGATAATATTAAAATAGAAAAAGTCTAACATGGGTATATCATCTTAACACACACTATATGACGTACCTAAGAACTTTAATTATTTGAAAATATTTATATTAGATTTTGCCATTAACTCTTGCTAACTAATGAATACCAATAGTGAACTATGCTTACCGATAAATCTGCACTATTTATATACCATCTTAATATCATATGACACATACCCAATTGTATGTGCAATACACCATGTTAAGTAAAATTTTTTCATTTTCAATTCTAGTTTAATTTAAAGCTAACAAAAAAGAATCCATAATTTCATTGATCTATAATTTTCACTCCACATAGCACTTATATGATATTTTGGCGCAAATCACCAAAGTACACACAAGAAATTCCCCCAACCATTGATTTAACGATCAATAGTTACGTTAATTTACCAACGGGCATACAAAAAATCACTCAAATAGCAATTAATTATCCAGCAATATTTATATGAGTTTGACATTAATTTTTATATTACCCAAATAACCAATGTATACCACATGAAAATACAAAAATAAAATTTCCACTATTAACATATCACCCCCACACTAAGAATGACACATCTAAATATTTGATAGAATTTACCATGTTATACAGAACTTTCCTATTTCTAATAGCAATAATGATCATGTTTCACTGAGAGTGATCATGTTTCATACTAATGCAGTGATTCTTTCCCGGATTTCGGAGCATGGAGCGGTCGTTCCCTTGTTTGAAAACATGGAGTTCACAAAGAATTGTTCTAGTGATATCACGGAGGTAACCAAAATTAATGTGCAATTGATGAATGATAAATTTGAAACTTATAATTTGTTTTTAAAAATTTTTAAATATAATGATGTAGCAACTAGTCCGCCATGTTTATTAAATCAATAATCTTAATAAACATACATTGAGATACCATCTAAAAAGGGTTGTTTGTTTTTTCTTTTTATTATAAGTATTTAAATGATGTCTATTATAAATCCAATTACATGTTACAAATTTGCTTCAAAAGACCACTAAATAGCCAACACATAAACGTGATCTGAAATCAGTGTAGTGACTGAAATACCCCTCAATGGGAATCCCAGGCACGCGACTATGAGCTCCTAGTGATGTAGCTTTGAGATTAAAGGCAATCTCATGGCTGAACAATTAGTTAGGGTTATGTGCGATTGATGAATTAAAAAAAATTAAATTCTTTCATTGCATACATCAAAATTGATGCCTTACCTGATGTTGATGCAAGATGAGCTTGTGACCCATGAAGCCTTTAACCTTACATCAAAATCAACAGTGATGCATCAGTCACAAAGACAAACGCTGGTTGTGGTTACATTATGCGCGACGAAGAAGGCTGTGTGATCTTCGGTGAAACAGTTAATTGTAACGAGTTAAAGGCAGTGGCCGAAGCAGAATTGATTGCAATTTACTTGGGTTGTTCAAGAGCTGAACAATTCGGCATGAAGTTTGTGTGGCTAGAATCAGATTCACTTGTGGCAGTGAATTTGATTAACAATGTTTGGAGAACACCATCAAAGGAGTACAAGGGTATTTTGAGCCAAATTTATGCTGTTTTATCATCTTTTGAAGGATGGATTGTGTCACATGTATGGAGGGAGGCAAACAGAGTTGCAGATACGCTTGCCAAAATGGGATCTTCTGGGAGTGAATTTATTTTTGTTGATGATGTGCATGCTGGAATTTTAGAAATTGTTGCTGAGGATGCAATGGGGAGATTGTACACTAGAGTTAAAAATTTGAGGAATTAATCATGTACATTGAATTTATCTTTTTCGGATAAAAACAATAACTCAATGAGTTAATGTGTCAAAAAAATGGAAATACAAATTTACCACGGTATAATTAATTATTAATTTGTTTGAATTGAAGCAGTGGCGTGTGATTTGTGGTAAGATTGAATTCTCTTTGTTAAGTGATAAGCAACGCTATGTTTTCAGAAATACATGCAGACCATTTAATGATTTTTTTTTAACTTCTATAGAATTTCATGGTGTTTTGTTTTTTAACTTTTTAGTGGATTGTTGTGGTTTACTGATTTTATTAACCACAAAAATACATGCTATTTTTTTCAAAGAAAAAAAATCAGACTAAAGAAAAGGCAAAAAAAGATTTTATTTTACGGACTTCATAAACCCATAATACATCCATATTTGGTATTTGCAATAGATATTTTATAGGAAATGCAAATAATTCAGTTAATAACTGTAACAGTAAGTCCTCTTGTCAAATTCCTGCAAAATTCAACATTACTTGGTTATCTCTGTTGTGCCTCATTGAGATAATTTTTCAAAAGGTCAAAAGCTCCATGTGGAATTGGCGTGCCTTTTTGATAGGGAACTCCCTCAAATTCTACTATGCTATAAAAGCCGCATATCCAGACATTCAACCCGTTTCCAATTGTGATGGTTCTGGCCTACAAAATTCTGTCAACTCATCCCAATCAACAAATACTAGTCTTACTTCCAAGAATTTGATGAACAACAATTATGTCAAGTAACCAAATAAGGTATGCAACATACCCCTCTTTTTTCTTATATATAGAAAAATTAAATCTGCATGATTTCATACCCAAATTAAATCCACATAGAGAAAATATTGTGGCTTCATTTTCTCAAAACGTCATAGTTACAATTTTGTAATTGATTTTCCTTGTATAATGTAGGTGGTGCACCTTCAAAATGCACTCACAAACATGAAAAAGGTGTGACTGAAAAGGATTGTTGTTAACTTGTAAAATATGGACAAATAATTTAGTTATCACAGTGTCAATATCCCGTTCATCAAATGATTGCATTTAATTGTATACTGTAAAAACTACAAAACATAAAATATGCTTAGTTTTGCTCTATGAAATGCTTCCCGTGTGGAACTAGTATTCTTGCAAGTCATATCAAATTCCATTGTATTCAAGTAGCTATAAGAAACATACATTTACCCGAAAAAACACAGGTTCTAATAGATTGTGGTTAGCCACAAATGAAAGCAAATGAGCAAACTCTAGGAATTGGCATGCCAATGCTAACATACAAAGACTATCCGGCTGCCCCCAATGGAGGAGAAACCAATATGACACCATCTCCTCTTACACAAAGAAAAAGGTATTGTTCGTCTTGTTGTCTGCAAGATTGACAGTGATATTAGCAATCTACGAAACAACAACAACAACAACAACAACAACAACAACAACAACAACAACAACAATAATACTTGCAATAGTAAACAAAAATTAAAGTTAATTTATGGTAGTTCCACTGAATTACACCATTTACGTGCAATGCGAATGAACATAAGAATAGACAAGGATTCAACACATGCAACAGCTATTTAAAAAAAATAAACAAGAAAAAATTGGTAAGCAATGTTGAAAATTTGGAGCATTGAGCCTGAAAAAAAAACAAAAAAACGTTCATATGCATATGAGCAATGTAGAGAAAATTAAGGGGAAGTGAAAATCACTAACCCGAACAATCTCTTCATAACTTTCATCATCAATTTCAACAGTGGTGATTATTTCTTCAACATCCAAAGAATTAGATTCAAATGTTGATCATAAGCTATAGGAACAACATAAACTCCACTAGGAATGGAAGAGACATGAAACTAAAACTATTATAAGTAGAGGTGTCTGGCAAGTAAATGAGGCGGGGGACTTCTCCTAGGACACCACTAACCAAAATTGTATTGAGAGGACAGTCAGATCCCTAAAAGGTCCTAGGCTCTCATGGATCACTTGTTTTTAGAATCATCACAGTTGACAATAGATTTGAATGTGCTCTTATTTCCTTCCAATCAAATATTCCAAAGAATGGACATAAAGAATATGTCCCAAGTTGCTTTTTTGCAAGACCCAGAGATTTAAGTCTCTATATATGAGAAAAGATGGTGCATTGTTTCAATGGTCACATGACAAATAAGCACAATTTACAAATAAGCAGAGTGACCCGACATTGCCGACCACCATCATCGAAAAACCGTAAAAGGATTTAAAAGAGACACCTCCCTATGGATCGAGGCTCGATGGTTTAGTACCCCCGCTATCAACCGAACAATCCCATCAGAAGAAGGTGGTCATTATCTTTGATAGCCAGAGTGATACAGGCCCTAAAGGCAGGAGGACAAATCAAGATACCATTCTGAAAGAAATTGATCCTTGTAGTTTTTTTTTTCAATACAGATTCCAAGAAGATCCATTAGATAGTAGTTATAATGAATGAATTTGGAACATTATCAATTCATGTCAATTAAGATCTTCTGCCACCATGTTTTTTTTTACAGGAGTTATATAAGCTAATGAAACAAAAATGAACTCAAAACATCAACAGGAACAATAAAAGGGAAATTCCAACTTGGCCAACGGTCTCATCCAACCATAAAGGCATCTCCAATTCTTGCAGATAAAGAGTCAGACCAGCACTTGTCCTTCCATACTTAGCAAGCTCATCCACAACACCATTGAGTTCTCCAGGATTTCATTCCATTACCAAGAAAGGAATCTTATGTTAAAGAAAGCAGAGATTGAAGAAGAAGAATTTAGTGGATTTTGAGGCGTGTAAGAACACTGTCTTTTAGGAATTTATCGCCCTCAAGTCTGCACCAGGTTTAGCAATAATTCCCTCAGGATACAACAAAATCCCAAGATCAAACTTTGCAGAAAAAGTAATAATCTTCTTTGAGAACACTTTTGTATTTAAAAAGGATGAAGAGTTGTGAACCAACAGGTGAATTTGATTAGTTGTCAACCCACGCTACATTGGACCTTTTGAAATAGTGGGGCTAGTTGGAACTGTCACTTATCGCTTAGCCCTACCGCCAGATCTAGCTCAGGTCCATAATGTCTTCCATGTCTCCATGTTGAGGAAGCATTTGTCTGATCCTTCGCACGTCATTCTGCATGAACCAATGGAGCTTCAGAAGAATCTGTCTTACAAAGAGCAACCAATGGAGATTCTTTACAACGGAGAACAACAGCGGGGGAGTCAAGTGATCCTCTTGATCAAGGTTAGGTGGAGCAATCACTCCAGTGATGAAGCTGCTTGGGAGCGTGAGGACGACTTGGCGGAGCGCTACCTAGAGTTGTTTTCTGACTCTTAATGTGAGTTTAGGGGACTAAACTCCTTTTAAGGGAGGGAGATTATAACATTTTGAACTTTGGATTCCCAGACAGCCTTGCCCCCACCCTTTTTTTTTATTATTTTATTCGCTGAATTATTGGATTGCTGAATGCTTCACATGTGTTTTGTCTGTGTTTGTGTGTGTGAGAGAACGGGGTAGAGAGCGAGAGCATTGAAAAGCCCTGCCTTAGCTTAACCATCATCATCTTCTGGTCCTCTTCCTCAGCAACCTTTGAAGATCGTTGATAGTTCTCGTGGCTTGCCGGCGACCTCTAGTGCGGGTGTTGGTATGAGCTGGTAATTTTGAGACTCTCAATCGCTTAGGGTTCAAACTGTAGTGGTAAGCCTTTGATAGAACTTGTTGATATGTAGGAATTTGATTTCTTTGCATCTGATTTGTCGATCTCTTCACCAATGCTTTATTTTTTTCTTTTCTTGAAATTCTGGAGGATTGTTTTGTTGTCTTTTGATCCCATTTTTGGAGTTTGTTTGAATAGGATGCGATGGATCTGGTAGGTTAAAATATGTTTTTCTTGGAACTCTGATATTACTCAATTTCATGTGAAAAACATGGGGTTTAGTTTACCCTGATTTTTCTTGATCTTTGGACTTTCAACTCTATTTTTTATAATTTTGAAAGGCAGTGATGATTCACCCTAGAATTCTCGTGTTCTTATGGTCGCGCACCAATGTTGTGGTATTTAATAATCTCCTATCAGTATGGTACTCATGCATATGAAGATTTATAAGTCTGTCTCTCATACTGTCAACTTAATCTTTTGTATTATTGTGCATCTTAGAAACCAACATTTAGGTTGTGTTCGGATCATGGAAATTTGAAGTGTGAAAATATGTCATAGAGCAATTGTCCTATTTGTTTGAAGAGATGTTCATAATTGGATACATTAAAGCATTTTATTATATGCCTGTTAACCAGAACCCTTTGCAAGGGTGTTCTTGATAAAGAAGCTTGGAGCTTGAGTAGCATTTTTTGAGTGTTTGTGTGAATTCAGGTAAATTTAAGTGAATGGTTGTGAGTTGGTGGTCCTAGCTTGCAGCTCAGCTATTTTTTCGTCTTGTGAATAGGTTTGCAGTCTAAACAACGGAATTCGAGCTTTGTGGTTGGTTTTAGCGAACCCTTAATTTGCGGGATTTAGTAAATACACCTTTGTAGCTCGGAACCAGGTAGGCTCTCGCACCCGTATAATATAACTCTGTATTTTTGGTGGATGGTTATGTATTTAATTAATTGTTTTCTTTTAATTAATTATGATGTTCTTACATTATTTATGTTAGTATTATGTTTATTACTCTGTATTTGTTATTTATTTAATTATTTAAGTTAATTATTTTGCAAAGTGATTTATTTGGTATTTTCTCTGTCTATATTCTGCATTTCTGCAGTTTTAGTACATCTTCAATTACTGGCAAATTGCCCAGCTAGGAGGAGTAAGTCCTAGCGATGTGCACATGTTTTCTATAGTAGCACTGCCATCCGACTACTGTCGAAGATCCGGTTTCGGCTGTTGATATTCTGTCTGTTCTGTTCCGAATTCACAGTCGAAGATCTAGCCTCGAGCTGTTGATTCTGTTATTAGTCAGGGAGATGTACATGTCTGTTTTTGCGTATTTTCTGTATATTTGATTATTTTTGTATTCTAAGCATTTCCTGTATTTCTGTCTGGATTATAATTATTCTGCAATATCTATATTACCTGTTATTTCTGTGATTCTATTGAGCCTAGTGTGGCTCATACACTCTACGATTTTCTCTTTCGCAGGAGAAGATTAAGCCTAGGATTGGGGGTTTATCTTGGAGTCGTATTCCTGTCTTTGATTGTAGACCTTATAGAGAATTTTCTTGTGTGAGTAAGACTTGTATCCAGACTGTATTTCTGGTTCACAAACTGTATGTGTGGCACTGTATTTTTGTAGGGATGCTAAAACCCATACCTATATTAACTCTGTTACTATTGTTCTATTCATAGTTCTGTATTATTGCTTCTTGTTTAACTCATTAGGGTTGACTTTGACTAGGTCAAATTTAAGGCCTTGAACCCAGTGGAGCCAGCCTTGTTGGATATGGCTGATCTGTCAGGGGACCCACCTGTGGGGCTGGGACGTGATACCATGTGACTCTTATTTATTATATATATATTCAATAAAAATTGACATTTATAGCATGCGAGACAAGGGATTTTAATGAAAGTTGGAAAACATATTTTAATAGTGACAAAATAATTTATTCTTTCTAATGAACTCTTTTTTTTTATAACGTGGGGTGGTATCTGTTAAAAGAATTGCCTCTATCAAGCTGAAAAAAGGGGTACTGTCTTCGCATCATTTTGGTATGGTGGAGAGAGTGGAGGATTTTCATCCTAACATTGATTAGGGTTTCTATTGTGCTCAATCGTTTTGCCAAATTCGGGAAATGGAGCATCCTCAGAGGTGCAACAGAGCGTTCGATGAGAACACACTGGCCATACTTGATTCACCGAGAGTTAAGGAAGCTTGTGGTGTTGACGACGACAGTATTGCCCCCTTTGTCACCCAATTTTGCCTTGTGTGTTTCTCTTTTGGAAATCTTCACTAATTCTTGATTCTTCTATTTTAGGGCATTCTTTCTTGGAAGATGTTCGCAGTGCTTATCTTGTTCCTAATTCCCCTCCAACTCCTTCATCGTCAGGGACGGAACCAAGGGGGGGCTAGCAGGGGCTTCAACCCCCCCTTGTAGATTTGTACATTTCTTTTTGACTAACCTTGATCCTCAATTAAAATCAATTGATGAAACTTCTGATAATATTCTTTCATTTGCCTGCTTCACTCTGTTCCTGAATATGTTGAAGTGTTTCTTGTCTCCCCAAAAATCGTTTTAGATCAGGTGATTGCCCTATCTCATCTTTATGCATTATGAATATGCTGACCTTTTTTGGGTGCAATTTTCTTATAAACCATTTGATCAGCCTTTTCTTTGAGAAGCAGTTTCAAGTATGGTTCTTGTTCATATTCATCTGATGATTCATTAGGAAAATCAAGTTGAGCTAATAAAGAATTCATACGTTAGGACCTTCAACATATTTGTAGCAAAATATGTCAATCATATTAATCTGCTGATTAATTTGGTCAATAACAAAAATTAAAATCACAAATCAATAATAACATAACACGTACAATTAATGAATTTACAGGAACAACATCTTATAATAACAAATGTTTTCATGATTATCTTTTTCGTCACTATCTTTGCCAATTTTTTGATCCTCTTCCATTCCCAACACAAACCAAACAATCGTGGCTGCGAAGTACTCCAAACCACTGGCAGGTGAAAGAAGCTTGGAATGGCAGACACGATAGATATTGGCCGCGCTGTGGTTGATGCAAAATAATCAACTAAATACGCTAATCAAAATTTTTTTTTTTTTTGCGTTGTTAACCAGGTTTATATGGGATGGCGATGTGGTTCAGGGAATAGATTAATTAGGAATCTATGGATCATTTCAAAGCTAGTGAATGTAATCACAGCAGCTGGGGTGGTGCGGAGCAGCTTTGTTGCGCAACCACGATAAAAGCCAGCAACTCCCTCTTTCTGGAACACTTTCTTTACACAATCGACAACACCTTCGTATTGGACTTCTGAATGAAATCCCTATTCTTGAAGCCTTGATCGAACAACCTGCAATTGACGTATGCGGTCCAAACAATATAAAAAAAAAGTGTCCAATTTAGATTGGAAAATTAAGTGCGGCTAATAGCAAATCAAGTGGGAATAATGCACAAATCAAAAAGAAATGCACAAATGTTTTTGGCATTTTGGCCTCCCCCCTCCCCAATCCCCATTAATAAGTTCTGGCTCCGTCCCTGTTCATGGTAATGATTTTTTTGACTTAATTTCTTTAGTTTTGGTCACTTGAAGTGGTATTGTTATTGATCTGAAATAAAATGTGAACAAATTTCTTATTTGCCAGTGTTTGAGGGTGTTTGACTTTTTTTTATTGGTATTAATTTAGTTAGATATGTTTTGTTTTCAGCGAAGGAAAATTTGTAATGCAACCTTCCACATCTTAAGAGAAAGTAAGTCTCTGGAACAAGGTATGTTGATCTTCATTGATAAACCCTGCTTCTGATTTTAAACCGCGCAAGTAAAACATTGAATGATTACTTTTTGTAGAGATACCTGAGAGTGTCAACTAATGGTGTTGGTGAGCTTGTTGTTGATAAAGAGGTGATAAAATATTGGCCCAAGTCTTGAAAAACATGTTTCATTTTATGCTCACGGCTTTAGTGTCTTTGTGGAAGACTTGACTCCTTTGTTTTTCATTTGTAGGCATGGCCACCTTTACTAACGGTTTGGAAGCTATCCACAATGAGGTGGAATGTGCTTTGGCAAATTCCAAATTTTTTATTGACTCCTCGGTGAGTTTGACCCTTGAGATTATACCCATTATGACTAGCATTCAACAGTATGCCAAGCTAATATAGGGTAGTTATTTTTCTTCTTACTTAGGACCAACTTAATATAGACAAACATTCATTACTCATTCTTGGTCCTTGCAGCTTTGAGTTAACCCATTTTGTTGGAAGGCGCATGAACCACTGCCTGAATTGAGAATGTTAAAATGGATATGCTTCTTCTTATATTGGCGGTATTGCTTAATTGATTTATCTAAATATTTTTTTGTAAAGAAAAGTCATTGGGAAAAAAACGTTTTGCACAAGTCTTGCAACAATACTTCGATTGCTTATACAGAGAACAGTGAAATTTTGATGCAGAGCATCCTAGAATGTCTTCAATACCTGGACATATGCCTTGCACCAATACTTTCATATTGAAGTTCTACTTTCACATTCTCTAGTTAAAATTGTGGTGTGAGTGGGAATGTTCAGAAAATGACATTCTATGCTTATTTATTTAGCTAATTTTATTATTTCGTTATTGTTTATGGATCACTGGAGCCTTTTTATATCCGCCGAAAGAGACAAAGGTGCAGGAGCTTTGAGTCGACGGACATAGCTGGGAGACGAGCAAAGGATATCCCACCCTTGCTAGTGTAGGCATCAGCAGTGGCAGTTATAACGAGCGGCGACAACCAAAAACAACAGCAACAATAGCCGTAACCAACGGCGGTGACGACAACAATGGGCAACAACAGCTACGTCTCTTCTGTTTCATAGGGAAGAGAAGATGGAAACCTTTCTCCTCCTTTCTTCCGATCTTCTTATTTTTATCTCCTTCCTTCCTTCCTCCTTTATATTATCTTTATCTGATTTGATCTTTTATTTTATTAAATTATTTTTTATCTAATTCGATTTTTTATTTGATTCAATTGCTTTTTTTTTATATTTTTGTATTTTGCTTCATGATTTGCTAGTCTTGAGATTTGAATATTTTAAATTGCTTCAAAAGCTGTGCTCTTGGTTGATCCTAAGATTTGTATATTTTTTTATTGCATCGAGATCTATGCTCTCCAATGATCTTGGAATTTGAATTTTCAAATTGACTTGAGATCAATGCTCCGGCTAATTTTGTAATTTGAATATTTTACATTGACTTGAGATCTGTGCTCTTGGCTAATCTTGGAATTTGAAAAAATTTTAGATTACCTTGAAATCTGTGCTCTAGGCTGATTATGAGATTTGTGTATTTTAAATCGTTTCGAGATCTGTGCTCTCAGTTGATATTCGAATATTTTAGATCACAAACGAGCAATAACAAGCAGCGATGACCACAAACGACGACGACAACAACAGTGACTAGCGGCGGTTACGGCAACGATGAAATACCTTTCTTCTCTTTCATATATATATATAGCATAGGGAAGAGAAGATGAAACCTTTCCACTCCTTTCTTCCGATCTTCTTATTTTTATCACTCCTTCCTTCCTCCTTTCTTCTTTTATTATTATTTTTATTTGATTTTTTTATTATATTATATTATTTTTTTATCTAATTCGATTGTTTTTTTTATATTTTTTGTATTTTGCTTAGTGATTTGTATTCATGGCTAATCTAAATATTTGAATATTTTAGATCGTTTCAAGATCTGTGCTCTCGGCTGATCATGAGATTTATATATTTTTTATCACCTCGAGATATGTGCTCTCGGCTAATCCTGAGATTTGTATATTTTTTATCGTCTCGAGATCTGTGCTCTCGGAATTTGAATTTTTAGATTAACTTGATATCTATACTCTCGAGATATTTGAATATTTTAGATCACAAACTAGTGATGACGGGAGGCTACGAACCACAAGCAACGATGGACACCAGTGGCTACCCCTCTTCTCTTTCATATATATATATATATATATACACACACACACATGAAGAGAAGATGAAAACCTTTCCCGACCTTTCTTCCGATCTTATTTTTATCTCTCCTTCCTTCCTCATTTCTTCTTTTATTATTATTTTATTATTTGTTGTATTATTATTATTATCTTTATATTATCTTTATCTGATTTGATTTTGTTAATTTAAATTTTAAATTTTTTATTTTGTTTTATTATATTTGTTTATCTGATTTGATTTTTTTATATTATTTTTTTATCTAATTTGATTTTTTTTATAATTTTTGCATTTTGCTTCGTGATTTGTATTCATGGTTAATTTTGAGATTTGAATATTTTAGATCGTATCAAGATCTGTGTTCTTGGCTGATCCTAAGATTTATATATTTTTTATAGTCTCGAGATCTGTGCTCTCAGTTGATTATGAGATTTGTGTATTTTTTTTATCGCCTCGAGATGTGTGTCCTCGATTTATTATGAGATTTGTGTATTTTAGATCGACTTGAGATCTGTGTTGTTAGTTGATATTTGAATATTTTGGATCGCGATCTATATATCCAAATAATATCCATTTTGTTTATCTTAACCCAATATTATCCTAATTCCATTCTTATTAAAATGAGGACATGTATTTAATTTAGTTTTTTTTATATAAGCAGTAATAATTCACCGTTCTCAACCATCACAAAACAAAGGCATACCTAAGGCGCGCAAAACTATTCTTGCTCAATTGCCAAAACATACAAGTTACTTTTCTTTTATTTTTTTTTCCCTTGAATATAAACCATGTTTATGAATTTGCACATGTTCCAATCATATACTGCACGTTGATTCCAAATGCCATTCAATTGTTTTAATTCTTTGCTAATTAAAGTGAAGCATAAGTAAAGAAGCTATACACTCAAACCAAGTACATTTAAGGAATAATTAGCTTTTAGTCATACAAATAGAGTTAATATAAATTATTGCGTATATCTTGCAGTTTGTTAAAATTAAATAAAAAAAAAAAAGGTAAAACTTAGCATTCATGAACTCAAAATTGGAATCAAGACAAGATTACGGGTACTGATAAATTGGGATTACGCAATAAATTCACATGTTTTCAAGTAATTTTTTTTTATTATTTCACAATTTCTTTTATAATTTATATATATATATATTAAAGCATGGAGTGTGAAAACTTTCTCCCCCTCTTTAGATGCTCCTCCATTTGGACTATATTGTTATATAAATACATATGCTTTGCAGTTTGCATGACGCACTCCCCACACGCTCATCATGCATGCAATTTAATTTGTACTTTTGCAAGTTTCAAATGATCATGTTAGAGTTTATCATATGTGCACATTCAAAGTTTCAAACTTTGTTCCTTTAGTGCCCATTCATTCATTAGTTAATCAACTATCATGAGCCATGAATGCTAGATAAGTATTAATTAGCTAATGTTCACAAATATGATTAACCAATAATTATATAATGTGCCCCATATACAACCAAATTTTCTATAAAAAAAGCGTCATATATAAATCACACGATGTGCACACGTCTCTATATACATAAATCAACTTTCAATGTTATTTAAATAAATATAAAATTTAAGTAGATGTTGGCTTTATATATATATATATATACACACATATTCCGATTTTACAGAAAGATCCAGAAAAATATTTATTCCGATTTTTTTAAATAAAAAAATAAATTTTCATAAAATCTATTATTTCAAAAAAATCTAATATTTTTAAAAATATTTTTTAAATTTATTATTTTATTATTATTATTTTAAATTTTATTATTATTATTTTTCAAAAATATATATATGTTGCAATTTTTATCTCTAACATGTCCTCACTAAATATCTTTAAAACAATCTATATAATTATTATATAAAATAGAAAGTAGCCATGCATGGACTATTAACACTTTCTAATTTTATCATCATCTTCTTCAAGTTGTTTCTTGTGAGTTAAATGACATCAACAACAAGTATATTTTATTTTATGCTAAACCAAATTGTCTTCTTCCATTTGAATATTAAACCTTCATAAATAATCAATCTAATTTAATGTTTGTCTATTTATGAATCTTTTCAAAACTAACCACAATAATGATCGATGTTTCACTGATAGTGATCATGTTTCATACTAATGTAGTGATTCTTTCCCGGATTTCGGAGCATGGAGCAGTCGTTCCCTTGTTTGAAAACATGGAGTTCACAAAGAATTCTTCTACTGATATCACCGAGGTAACCAAAATTAATGTGCAATTGATGAATGATAAATTTGAACCTTATAATTTGTTTTTAAAAATTTTTAAATATAATGATATAGCAACTAGTCCGCCATGTTTATTAAATCAATAATCTTAATAAACATACATTGAGATACCATCTAAAAAGGGTGGTTTGTTTTTTCTTTTTATTATAAGTATTTAAATGATGTCTATTATAAATCCAATTACATGTTGCAAATTTGCTTCAAAAGACCACTAAATAGCCAACACCTAAACGTGATCTGAAATCAGTGTAGTGACTGAAATACCCCTCAATGGGAATCTCAGGCACGCGACTATGAGCTCCTAGTGCTGTAGCTTTGAGATTAAAGGCAATCTCATGGCTGAACAATTAGTTAGGGTTATGTGCGATTGATGAATTAAAAAAAAATTAAATTCTTTCATTGCATACATCAAAAGTAATGCCTTACCTGATGTTGACGCAGGATGAGATTGTGACCCATGAAGTCTATCAATTCACATGGAAAAAACCAAGTCTTCCTTACATCAAAATCAACAGTGATGCATCAGTCACAAAGACAAACGCCGGTTGTGGTTACATTATGCGCGATGAAGAAGGTTGTGTGATCTTCTGTGAAACAGTTAATTTTAACGAGTTAAAGGCAGTGGCTGAAGCAGAATTGATTGCAATTTACTTGGGTTGTTCAAGAGCTAAACAATTCGGCATGAAGTTTGTGTGGCTAGAATCAGATTCACTTGTGGCAGTGAATTTGATTAACAATGTTTGGAGAACACCATCAAAGGAGTACAAGGGTATTTTGAGCCAAATTTATGCTGTTTTATCATATTTTGAAGAATGGATTGTATCACATGTATGGAGGGAAGCAAACAGAGTTGCAGATACGCTTGCCAAAATGGGATCTTCTGGGAGTGAATGTATTTTTGTTGATGATGTGCCTGCTGGAATTTTAAAAATTGTTGCTGAGGATGCAATGGGGAGATTGTACACTAGAGTTAAAAATATGAGGAATTAATCATGTACATTGAATTTTTCTTTTTTGAATAAAAACAATAACTCAATGAGTTAATGTGCAAAAAAATGGAAATACAAATTTACACGATATAATTAATTATTGATTTGTTTGAATTGAAGCAGTGGCGTGTGATTTGTGGTAAGATTGAATTCTCTTTGTTAAGTGATAAGCAACGCTATGTTTTCAAAAATACATGCAGACCATTTAATGAATTTTTTTTAACTTCTATAGATTTTCATGGTGTTTTCTTTTTAACTTTTTAGTGGATTGTTGTGGTTTACTGATTTTATTAACCATAAACCCATAATACATCCATATTTGGTATTTGCAATATATATTTTATAGGAAATGCAAATAATTCAGTTCATAACTGTAACAGTAAGTCCTCTTGTCAGCTTTATATTCAGACTTTGAATTGAAGAAAAAATTGTGCTGAAAGAAGAACAGAAGAACTCAAACTGTATTCGTCTTTCATAACAACCAAAAGGAAATGAAAAACACAGAAACTTGAGAATACGCGAACCAACTTTGTTAAAGCTTGTTAAAAGGTACCTGTAAAACACAGCATGATACAAATGCTTTGCTCTCGGAACTTTCATAGTGAAATTATAACAAACTTACATACCAATCGACACATTCCGCAAAATAACTAATGCATAGAGGGAGCACTTCAATTCAAAATTACAAGACAATCAAAGAAAAAATACAAGATCATGAGCTATATATCCATGTCACAATGCGGGAACTCTCCGGCCCAAACCATCGTTGACTGCTTTCTGAATAAGTGGATGTGTCAACTCGACGAAAACTTCAGTGTCCAATGTTTCAATATACGGCCAGATCTGCAAATAATGCTCTCTTGAAAGTTAGTTACCAAGTTCCCAATTTAAATTCAAGCAACCGAAAGATATACTAACCTCCGTTACGTATTGCCTAGAAAAGGCCTTCAGATAACCTAAGGTCGTGAGACACCACTGCTCCCGTTCGCCAATGTTATAGGGCTTGGTTGCTTTTTCTCCATTAGATCGACTGTCAGAGAAGCGTAATTTAGTATAATGAGCTCCAAGGAACACTGACTAGACATGGGCAAAAGGTCATGGTTGATTATGGTTTTTCTTTGTATGTGTACTTCAGAAATACCTCTACTTGTTTATCTCACAAACAAAATATTGTAATTGTATCTATGTATACCAAGGAAAACCTTAAAAATTTGCTCTTCCTCCCCGTCAAATAAATTGACTGTTTGGATATAAGAATGATAAAAATATTAAAATCATAAAAGAAAAAAAAAATAGTCAAGTACATATTTAAAAAACGGAATCTACACTGCTTTAAATTATTGAGAGTCGTTTAGGAATTCAAAGAAACAATAGTATTTTCCCATTTTGAGTAAAACTAATTTTATCTGGAGTTGGTCAATTGGAGGGGTATACACAAATTTCTCAGGTTGTGCAGAACATAATGACAAATATAATATTTTGGCCGTTAACTAGATAATTAACACTATTCCCACAAGTACAATAACCCAAAAAAAAAAAAACCCAAATCTTATATAGACATAAATCACCTGGCTTTGGCTTTTCCAATTTCGCTGTCCACGTCCATCGTGGTTGGTTCATCAGTGTCAACAGCCATGGAATCAACATGAGCATCCCGTAAATTAGGGATTTTTCCATCATCAGCAACAGGAGGCAATCGATCAGTCAGCACATCCACGAAATTCTTGTACAGTGTCATGAACAATGCCTGCAGGCACCATGAATAAAAGTTGAAAAAAGCTTGAACTCAGAATATTACAGTGACGCAATTGATACAAGGATTACAAATGCAGTTGAAGTAACAGAGTGGTTGAGGTAAAACTTGCATTATATATTAATCAATCAGTATCACACTGACGATCATGAGAATTGCGACAACATATCTAATGTGGCATATCCCTCATGTATTATAATGCTTGAAAGCTGTGCACAGAAATAATTCAAAAGACAGAGTTACGGTAAAATGAGACCCAAAGTCCATTAATGAAAAGGTCCTCAAGAAAATACGAAATCATCTGTTTTTCAGAGTTTCCTTGATTGAATGAATCCAAAACAGATAAATTTAGCTTTGAATATGATGGTTTCTGCTAGCTGAGAAAGGGGAATATAAAAAAAAAACAAACAAACAAAATCAAAGACAGAAAAGGTTTCACATGAAAAGAACAGTTCAACTTTGAGGAAATACCTAAGAAATGGAAAAGAAGCTGAAACTAAAAATTGTGATGTTGTGTTATAACATGAAGATAGCACTCCGAGAAATTTTAATTCATATTGATGCCTCAACATATTTGGAAAAACAGTGCTAGTGATACATTGTATACCTTATTTTCCTCAAGAGCTCTTATAAGAAGGGCTTCCTTAGCTTCCAAAGACTCCTTGAGCGATGACACCTCATCAGTTGCCCTATCAACATATCCTTTAAGGCGCTTAAGCCTTCCCGGTTTTTCAGCCGGCACCTGTTGACCATCCACAACTTCAAGCTTTGCTTCAGCAGCCTCCAACTCTTCCTTTGTTTTGCTAACAGTGTCCTCTGCTAAAAAAATACCTTTCTCGAGTGATGAGATTTCTTTTCTCAAATCACAGATACGATTGTAAGTTTTGTTGATTGCATTTCTCAGAACCTATAAGAATGGCAGCTATTAGTTAACAGTCATAAGAGCTTAAAATTGATTAATGAACGAATTCAAACAATCATTTCTTATACAGAACAATTCATAAAAAACAGTTAAATTTGTGCTAGATGAAGTGTCACACATGTAGGCCACAACGAGACAGGAAGACTGCACACATGAAGGTATGCACACAAACACCCAATCATAAGAAAACTATCAACAATTAAAAGCTCAAAATTACAACATCATGTTTAATGCAGGCTTTCACATTTGAGTAGCTTATGGTACACCTGGAATTTATTTAAATCTCTTCGCACCTGTAGTAGCCCTAAAATACCACTGAAATTACCAGTGGAATTTCAAAAGTCATCAATGACAACAACTTTTCCCATTCATTTTCATCATTTCATTGTACAAAATTTACCAATAAAAATTTTGCAGCGATTTTGGTATTAATTCTAGTGCCCTTCAGTGACTAAAAGGTTTGAAACAATCGGAAATGAAAACAAGAAAAAAAACATAATAAGAAAGGTATTTTCAAATAATAACAACCAAATCGTTCATTGCACATGCCATCAAAGCCACAACGGACTTAACATGCTCACCAAAGAGCAAAAAAAGGAAAATACAACAATAGATCTCCAATAATGGATAATGTTGCTATCAAATCCTAGGAATTTTAATAATCACCAGCATAAAAACAGGAAACTTGCATATCAATCTGACTCAAAAAAGCTACCCACTAAACATTGGTAGAGCCCATATAATACAAAGTGAAAACACATACCTCCCATGGACGATCTGACGTATGGAACTGCTCAATATTAGATGAAGAGAATACCCAGTTTACAATGGACAGATTGGAAACTAGTCGATATCCCATCATTCTGTCAATGGCTATAGCAGTCATCTGCGTGTTGTTTTTCCAGTAGGAGCCCACTTCATCTAATAACAAAACTTGGCCATCCCTCGCTGGACATAACTTAGCAATCACTTGGCCATACCTTTCCAAGACAGTGATTAGATGAGTAAAACTTTTGGAACCAATATCCATAAGAGTCTGAATGATGACCTCGATTGCAATTTTAGAACCATGAACAGGAATGACTGTTTCCTCTATCCATGACATTATTTCTCTCACTGTTTTCCTTCCCTTAACCATGCTGCATAACTCTGCTGAGATTTTGTGGCCCTCTGTCTTTTCTTCTCCATCAATGATATTGTATTTGAAGCTAGTTCCTTCCTTAGGGGGGAGTAACTCCTCTAGCAATGGTGCATTTTCAATGCTCTAAAAAGAATAATAATAGAAGATTACTAATAGAAGTATACAACTACTACATAATTAGATTGATTGATGTATCTCTCACACAATCAAATAAAAAGAAGGTAAGACACATGCACCAGACAGGTATGATAACCACTTCACAGCCCATGTAAGACCTTAAGATCCATGATTCTCACACATCAAGTAAATAAGAATTAGCAATTTAGGAAAGGCAGTTACCTGTTTTATTTTGTCCCAGTACGATAACCGAACTTCCCTTTCCAAAACTTCTTGAACAAAAACCCGCTGTGGGGCCCATCTAGGAAGCTCTTGGACATGAGCCCATTCTTCCCAGGGCCAAATGTACTGAAAATTTCCTCTGTCAACATCAAAATATCAAATCAGGTGATTGATGAAATCTCCAAATGATATGAGGATGAAGATATTGAAATTTAAAGATTGTATAACATTGAGCATCTTGTAATAGATTGACAATTTCTAGAAAAATCTGCCTCAATCTTTCATGCCATAACAGAAATGAGAAGACCAGAAGAACAGCGTATGATGTAAATCATCAAAAACTAAGAAATCTAATGAAAACATGGCAGTGAATTATTATGGATGTCATAAATTGCTTTAAACCAGGCATGTAACTAGCCACAGTTTGAAGCTTCTATTTGCACCGTGTGGAACACTGCTGTCCAAACAATAAAGTGCTTGATGTCTGTCCATAAGTGTGGAAGAGCTAGTCTAAAGGCAATGGCTGCAAAAACTTGAAAGCATAAAACTAGTGGAACAAATATTAGTATAAAAACATCAAATCATCAAACAAAAAATCAGAGCCATGCCAAAGCTCAAGTTGAAGGAGATAAAAAAGAGAGCTTTACAACAGTGGCAGTACTCACAAATGATGAGAAAACCATAGAATAAGCCTTGTGCGGCACTCCATATCCATATCAGCAATCCTGTCAAACAAAACCCGAACTGCTCCAGCTACTACGGCCGGGAATGCCCCAGGCAGTGCCTAGAAAGGGAAACAAAAAATAAGAAATTTTGGAGGGCCATCCATTTATTAATCATACAACCAGTACTCTTCAATAATCATACAACCAATGCTACCATGTCTAAAAATGAAACCATTGCAGAAGAGAACCACAGAAATGATTTTGACAAATACATGTAATTGAGCATTTAATGCTGGCATCCATCCCCTTCAAAAGTAGATGCCAGTAGATGCCACTATCTTCCTGTACAGGCTACTATTAAACACTTATTATTATGCAAGAAAGAATGCTCTGTTCAACAATCCATAATCGAAAGATATGCTCACAAAGATCTTTCCTATGCAATTTTTTTTCTAGAGCCTAAAACCAGATGGTATCTGCATCTATTACCCTCTTGGTGCTCTTTTATATTAAACCATAAATTTCCATTGAAATGAGATGTACAAAGGAAAAGCACAACTTTATGGAAATTTGGGAACTAAAATTTACGAATTTGTTAGTTTAAATGGAGCACATGGTACGCTGACACTGCACGAGAAATTTTGCATTCAATGCTTTATTGCAAATGCCTAAGAGAACTATGGAATGCTAGTACATGTATAATATGTTAATCGATATGCTTATATAAATATAGAGCAGTAAATGGCCATGCTTCATCAGGTTGAGGCAACTCGACTCAGTTGAAAATTGAGTAGCTCAATGTTGAAATTGGCTCCAAAAAGTTTGCTCAGCTAGGGTCAATTTAGTTCAAGATTAACATCGAATTAATTTTTTTGAGAAATCCCATCTGACTGTAATTGGTTTCAAAACTAAAACTTCATTTATAGCTTAATTTGTTTTTCTTTTAAAGATAAACAATACAAATTATAAGATAATATTATATATATATATATATATATATAAGTATTTAAATATTTTGAGCTATCAAGCTAATCCGATCAACCCCAGCCAGGCTCCAGCCCAACTTAATTAATCTTGAGATCAAAAGCCAAGCTCAAAAGTTCCAAAGAAGCTCAAGCTTTTCCTAAGCCAGGTTCAAGCTACCGACAAATAGCTTGATCTGTTGGTAACCCTATATATATATATATAATTTAAAGTATTTAATGCTATTACCCTGCCACTGGATATGGTAAACTACTAACAATGTTAAAATCCTAATAATGAAATAATTGCACGGTTACCTTGCAAAGATCAATGATCACCAAGGTGTAGTATAATGGCTTAAATGGAGGTTGAGGCAGTAACAATAGCTGAAAGAAAACAGAAAATGGTAGATGAATGTATTAAACATGATCTAGATGCAAGCAGAGAAAATAAATAAGCAAATGAAACAAATGCTAGAGGTAGAATTAGAATCCGTTCAACAGAAGCATGAAAGCAAGAGGTTTAAAGTTAATACTGCATTTCCCACCAAAGTAGTGTTCTAGATAAGACAATATAATACACAACAGAAAAATAAAAGAATATTACAAGAAACCAAGTGTAAAGTCAGCAAACTGAACATTTATACAAGGGTAACATCTTTAGTCAGATAAAAAAAAAAGAAATAAAAATAGTAGCACAGGAATTCTCTAAAGGAAACCAGATAGTCACAACTATAAAAGTCAAACATTAAAGTGATCGTAACTTTCTAAGAAGAAAAACTTTTGCCGTTCCATATACTCTTCCAAAGTAAATACCAGGGGAAAGCATGTATTCCATGGATGGGGATATCTATGGATAAAATATCCATGGATAGGAATATCCATGTTTAAGTGTTTGGTTGGAGGGATTTAAGTAAAGATAAGATTTAATAAATAATTTTTAAAATATTTTTAAATTATTTAATTAAATTCAATTATAGTGGATGATTAGAGAAATTTATTTTTTAAATATTTTTACTAAGTATTTGACTTAAATAACGGATATTAAATCACGGGATGAGTGGCATCCCACCGATTTGGTGGGACGCCGCTCATCCAATTTTCAGGGATGGGGGACATCCCGATCCAGGCCCATCCAGGCAACCAAACAACGTGGCTCTGGATATTCCATCCCCATCCCAGGATATCCAGGCTTCCAAACACTACCTTAGTTTTATCATAGGTCACCTCAAAGTGCTACGCTATCTAACAAAACACTAAAAGAGTTGATTGCATGTGCAATTGCCAATTAAGCAATAGTTTAGAAACAACCAACGCCATCAATTAGGCATTCACAGGCTTTTGTTATTGCAAATCTTGAACACGAACCAGATTTAGTACAAGAATGGTAATAGATATGTCCAATCAAAATCTCAAAGACAACAAGAACAAGAAAAGAAATGCAAATGTGCAATCAGAAATTCATTTTCATGTTTGAATTTCTTAACTGAGAAGAAAATGCGGTAAATACACAAGATGAATTTTATAGTCCTTCACTAATCATGGACACAGGTAATAATTGATATCACAAGAAATGCCCATAGAAGTTTTCCCCTGTTAAGTTTTAAAATGATATCATCTAAGCATTTCTTTTAAAAGCAAACTATAAAATTGAAATCATGCTGACAGCACATGTCCAAAAACTCACACCGCACATAAATCACTAGGAACACCCAGTTAAACATATAAAATTGGTAGGTTATGAGAAAGAGTTAGACAAGGTCCAACAATCAACAATATATACTTCATCCTAGGAGATCAACCAGAGCTTTTTGATTGATTAATTAGTCATGGTCACAAAGTGCTCAATACAAAATAGGGTTAAAATAAATAACAAATGGCATACTAAAGAGATAGGGGATTATATAAGATGGCAAGAAGGCCTTCAGCCAAAAAGAGCGTAGCGACATGGATTATTGGTTCAAATGCTAGCAATTAATTCAAATGATAATATTGTAGGTTTGTGAGAAATTGCTCCAGCAAAAATAAAAGGTAAGCCTCTTGACGAAGAAAAAATGCAACAGTCATTTCAAGGTTCTAAAGTCCAGAGAGTTAAAACAAATTAATTGCTAGAACACATCAAACTGCAGCTACAGAACATTAATTAGCACCAAAGAGTACCAGTGATTCCCTATTCATGGTGTTGTTAAATGGGCAATAATACATACAACAGGATTCAAGTAGTAATCAACTGTTAAACATCTAATAAAAAATGAGCACGGAGATCACTGAATTCCAAAATAGCAAATAACTAAGAGACTTATATTTTTGGCAAGGACAAGAATAATTCATTTAAGCACTGGTGGGGAAAAAAGTAAAAAGGATCAAGAAAAGAATAATGAGTTTCAAGCAAAGGCATGATTAAACCTCAATCAATGCTACCAAAAGCAAAAATATACATTTCAATAAAAATTATAATATGGCCAATCACAGCATAACACATTTAGAGATGGGCAACATATTTGCTTCAAAGTTCAAAGATCTGACATGATTATCAGAGGGTAAAATAATAAAAGATTAACACAAATAGAGGATCAAGCAACAAAACAATAGCAGGTGATAACATAAATGCTTGTCGTTTAAGCTAATTAAGAGTTAAAGCTGGATACCACCAACCAATTGCCATTCCTAATTAGAACATGCGAAAGTAACTGAGGTAAATAAACAAACATCAGAGAGAAAGTACATCAGAGACTTGAGAACAGATTTATATTAAACTTTCAGAGACTTGACCAGGATACATGGAACCTATAAGGAATGGAAGTCAACAAACAAAAGCTAATTAAAAAGCCATTAGTCCTACTATGTGGTCAGCTCCATGAATCCTTCCTTTCCACATTGCTCTATCAAGGGCCAAAAGACAACATCCAGGGCAAGTGCATAACATTATTATAACAAAAACAACGAACTTGGCAGGAACCACAAAAATAAAATGAAGACAAAATGGTTGACAGACAAAGGGTGACAACAGAAAACTTATCATGAAGATATTTAGAGCAGCCAAGATGCATTTTTCTAAGATGTGCTCAGTGAATTTACAAAAAGAATCTTTCAATTTCTGGTTTGACAGGATGAATCCAGCCATCTTTGTTGGATGGATCAGTAGCCATACAGCATAACACAAAACATTTTATAGTGGAAACATGCCTTCAAATGTTACTGGATGTTTCAGCTGCGATCAGGACTAAAGCAAATTTGACCAATATTTGGATTTTATTCAATTTTAATTAAATAATCTACTCAATGAATAACTATTTGCACAGAGGAAAATTTAGGCCAAGAAAAAGGTAAAACAAAATATACAAATTTACAATAAATAATCAGCATCATGCTCCATAATAGAATGATAAGATACAAATATTCGACTATCCTATAACAACTTAGTAATTGATATGACTTTTAACATGAAAAATACTTACTTTAAAATGATAAAATACAATATTCGACTATCCTATAACTTAGAAATTGATATGATCTTTTAAACATGAAAAAAGCTCATTCCCTGGTTCACCCATCCCTATATATCCTTTACAAATGAAAGCTAAACTACTTCTGCTTTTAAATCCTGACATTAAGTGAAGAATATGAAGCACAAAAAACAGATAATTTAACAAACATTCAGCTGTTACTGATGTGTGTGTGAAATAACAGAACTTGGTAATGTCTGCCAGACTGTGGAAGTGTCAGATGTTTGATTAACTTTACTCTTAACTTCAAATAGCAATTCTGTTAACATTTAAAGATGAAACAAGAAAATAAAAATAATAAGGATTTGCTTTCCTACGATGAGAAAGTTGATAAATATTTAAGTCGTCATCATCCGTTATGCTACATTTTGCTTCATATGGCAAAATATGCCCTAGCAGCAGGAGGACAAACAAAATTGTAATTAAAAAAGGATGGGGGACAATGAAATCCAACAGAAAATCGCTAACCGCATGACTTATAATGGGTAAAACATATGCAAACCTACAAAATATCTTTTGAATGCAATGAGTGGGCTATCCTCTCCTCACTACACATTCCTTATTTCATTAGTTTACATGGTGTGTCCAATCACCTATTCACCTAAAGGTATCCCCAATTCTTCAAGTACACAAAAATCTACATTCAGTTACTTTAGAAGAATTAACCTTTGCGCCAAGAAAAGAACAGAATATCCCCGCACTTACTGCAACAATTCAAAAAGTTACCTGGGAAAATACAGTCTCTGCCATCAAATATTCATAGCGGAATGGAACAGGTAGACCAACCATGTATGCAGCACATTCTTTGCGGCTATCTTTCCATTAAACAAATGATATATTAGAGTTCAAGTAAACATAAAAATTACACCAGAAAAAAAAATTAAAAGCATAAGAAAAAAGAAAAAGCTAAATGAACATTTCATGCTTAAAGGAACCAAGCTATCAAATGAAGAGGGATCTATCCATAACCATCAATAAGTTCAAAAAAAAAAGATGTCTAATAAATGCCAATGATGCAAAACAAATAATAGTTCAAAGCTGACAAACAGGAATCAACTAGAAAATGGCATGACTTACATTGTATCAGAAAATGGCCTCAACAATAAAGAAAATAACTTTAAACCTGAATTGTAACAATATAATATGTTGCATGCACGCGAGGCAAAAAACATTTTAGGTTAGTGCACATGATGATAGGTTCAAAATTCGAATCCATAAGCAGCAAGCTACTTCCAGTCCTACATGGTCATAGCATAAGGACAATTCTGTACTAACGAAAGAAATAAAAAACCCTAGGCAAAAAAAATAAATAAATAAATAATTCTGAACTCTTAAATGAGGTACTTTAGCCATAGTTCTAATTCCAAAACAAATAAAATTATAATTTCTTTGTTATAGCAAATTATCAAAAGAAAAAAAAAGTTAACAGAAGGACAAGTTGTACAGACCATCCATTAAAGAATAGAAGAACATCAAGCAAATATTCCTCAACAACAAAGCGATCTATTGGTTGCATAATCTGCAATAAATAAATAAATAACGTAAGTAATAAAAAAATTACAAGAAATCTTAGCATCAGAGCTAATCCTATGGCTATGGAACCAGAAATGGAACATAACTATCAGCACATAATTCTTCTGCACATCAAGACTGTCATGATAAATGGCATCAAAAGCATTTGAATATCATGGAGACACAGCAAATTTAGTCCTTGTACTGAAAACTTAAAACACTGTTATACAAGCATTAAATATCTCTATCATATGTTAATTAGATTCCTGGAAGGACGTAATCACCGAAATAGCAGTAACCAATAGATGTATCAATGTTTCTTTCCTTACTAATGAAACTTAATGGCAAAATAGGTCAGTCTGCATACAATATTTCCAGGATTTCGGAAAAAAGTAAAAACTTCTCTCATTCCTAAAGTTGTCACGTAAGCTATGAATTGATACAAACGTATGACAAGCTTGAAACAAAGAAGCACACGAATCTTTGTGAAAACTAACTCTCCCCTACCATTGTATTAAAATCACAGCACCAGCAACAAATAGCAACCCCATCTACTTATAGAAACAAAACATTAAGGGTAAAGGCGAGCAGGAAGCAGAAACAATCACAAGGTACTGATAGCTAGTTAGGTATAGAAGTTGATTTGGGCTCCCGCTTACACAAGCATTCCACTTTTTACAGGAATGCATTTGGCAGAACTATTTATTTCACAAACTAAATTTGCTTCACAATCCTCTAAAGAGCAGTTAAAGGAAAGATAGAGCAAATGGGAATGCTTGAAAATGTGAATGAGTTTGACAAAACTTTATTGCATAAACATTCAAACTAGCATTAAACAAAAGCTTCATGATCCACCTTCCTAAATCTCATAACCCAAGCAACTTCCTGTTTACTTAAATGTCTTCCCTAAGGACATATGCTATCACCTAATCACAATAAGTTGCAGAGTGATGGGCCTGAAAGTCAACAGTTTTCTATTTGGCAACAAGTTGATGTATCAAGACGATGCAGAAGCTGTACACTTAATTCAATAATTAGAAAATTCCATGCAAATGATATCAGCATAAAGCAAAAGTTTTACATATACTTATAAATGTCTAACAATCAGAAAGGTAGAAACAGCCAAAGTAACACCAAATGACAAATGTAGAATTGTTTATAAGGATTTCTTTGAGCAAAAACTTTTATCTGAATGAAAAATATTTGATCAACTGCATCATAAATTAAAATAGGAAACAATTTTTTAGTTTCTTTCCGTAAATAATGAGATCATTATGAAGCAATTCTTTCCATAAATGATCAAAATTAATCCACAAGCATACCTCAGCTTTATTTGGAGGGAATATATTAAGCCTGCGAAGCCTTTGAGGATACTTCAACTTAGCTTCGTGATTTGAAGAAGGGGAAGATGAAAATGCAGGCAGCTCAGGACAACATATAGGAGAGATATTATGAGACTTTCCAGCTACCAATTGAGCTTCAAAGGACAGGTGAGGCCTGGGCACTAAAGGGGCATATCATGATAATGTGAAAGTGATTTGGTACCAACCCACAATAATTAAAACTTTGCCAAACAGTTATTTCAAGAATGTAGGAAATGCATGGAAAGCATTATAAGCAGGCAAACAATCAACAGATTTACAATAGAATTCAGCATTAATGATAACAGAACTCAACGAGTAAAATATGATCATACCACTCACCAATTTCAAAAATAAGAATGGAAGAATTGACTAGTAATATGACAAAGAAAAACTTTTGGCAACATCTTTCAAGCCCATATAAAGATGCGAAGCGCATTGCAATGCAACCTCAATTTCTCACTAGAAAATTCCATAAATAACAAAGGTGCTTACTAAACTGAACACAGAAGAGCAAATACATTTCAACATCATTTGCAATAATCTCATGAGAGAAGTTTGTGTGAACTGCTATATTAAATACCTCATGGAACAATTGGCATCTCCATAAAAATATACGAGGACTAATTCACAAAAGTTGTGATATGCATTAGTGTTGGAATAAAGAATGTAAGCTTCAGACAAATAGCAGTCAATTTTTACATCAAATTCTACAAAACTCCACACCATTAACAAGATGGAATGATGTTATACAATATACATTAAACAAAACAAATCATTACTCTCCACCATAGTGTTAGAATTTGCTTTCAGTTTTTATTTCTATCATAATAAAAAACTTTAAAATCTACACAGTTGCTTCAGCAATGTCGGTCAAAGTCTGGATATATTTCTCAAATAAAATCAAAGAATAAAATTCCATAAGAATTATTTTTAGAATACACCTTTAACTCTTCAAATTTATTATTGTTAGTACTACTTATTAGTTATACAAGTGTATCATCAGTAGAGTAGGCCTCATGCGCCCTCTTACACAGGAGAGAATGCCCTTTATCTCCTGTCAAAATTTAATATCTTCGAACACATGCTTACCAGTTTGCTAGTATAGTTCAGCTTGGTTGGCATGCACCATTATAGAAGAGAAATGTGAGGCTCTAGGTTATGCCATTTGTACTCTTATTTTAACACTGAAAAGTGACTATACAAAGGACATCACCTCAGGTACCAACTCAGCCTCACAATTTCACTGAAATTGCAATCTAAAGATGATGATATTGCATAATTCCTCAAGCAAAATTCTTAGCAATGAGTCTATTGTGAAATGACAAAAAATATAGGAAATTAATTATTCCTTTTCTTGACAGCTGATATGTATGGAATAAAGGAGAAAAATCTAGGGTTTCAAAGGAAATTTGAGTAAAAGACTAGTTTTCTTGATAAAGATCTGGAATTGCTTTTGTGTGGGTTATTAGCTACTAAAGATCAAAATTAAAACTTTTCTTTGTGCTTTCTTGTAGAGTTGATGACATGGAATTAAGTTTTTATTTTATTTTATGTTATTTTCTTGTTTATTTATTTATTTATTTATTTTGACATATTCTCACATCTATCCTCTTAAGTTATTAACAAAACCTAAGATATGTTTCATGGCTTGTGTTATTTTTTATAACCATTATAATTCTCTATACTTCTTAAATCTACGTTAATCCAACAGCCTTCCGGATAGATTTAGTAGTTTGACGCCACTGAACACCACATAAATCAACAACTGAGAAGCAAAGTACATACTAAAAGAGGCAGTAAAAAGATTGAGGTGACTCATGTAGATGTTAGAAATACTATAACCAAACACACGATTCAAATTTGTTTCAAGTTACAAGGTGGTGTTTCTTTTAATATTTTAGTAACCTATGAACCATAGAATTGTAACTTCAAAGCATGTGTGGGTGATGAAAACCTATGGAGAGAAAGAGGATACTAAAAATTTTAAAAATTAAAAATTAATAAAATAAATATCAGTCAAGTTGAACTCAATTTTGCTGCGTAACCTACTGTGAAGCCTGATTGCAGATATGGATGACTGTGAACTCTAAATTTCAGCTTAACTAGGGAGACTTAGCTGAAATAATTAGCAGAATCTTGCTCATCAAGCAAAAGCCATCTTTGAGAACCTGTTTGAAAACTCAAATACCGGGTATTGCCATTAACTTTATCAACTTTGTTTGTAAAACTTATCACATACTATTTTGCAAATTTTAATTTTTCAGTGTAGCCCACTTGATAATGCAAAAAAAAGGCCATTTTAAGTATTTTTCATTGTTTCCTCACTTGAGCTATGATAATTTACACTCCGATGATAAGAGTTTCAGATCAAAGATGATAAGCATACTAAATGGCTTATCAAGGTCCTCTGAATGGACAAATAGGTGTTGCACTCCAAAGTATTTGATCACTAGGTCAACACTAAGAAATGCATCAACCTGCTCTCAAGGTTCTTCTTGACAATTAATATTAAATATACACTCTAAATGACAACATTGGTGTTGGCCATTCATAAACAATCCAATATGAACTGTGCATGGCTCATCTTCCAAGACCAAATAAATATCAGTTCTATCCAACAAACATATTCGTTAAACCATCATTATGATAAACACAGACATAAGCACAGAGGTCCAGCTAGGTATTATCAGATTGATACAACCAAATTGCTGAAGAAACTTACAACTGAGTAAACTATAACATTGTATTATTTTAAATAGCAGCAACTCATGGTCAAAATAGACAACATCTGAACCTTTGTGTTCACCAATATGACCAAATACAAGCAGAAACAAAAAGGAAAGAAGATGCAACCCAGTTTGATAAAATAAGGAATACAATGATAAATATAATGGATGAACTTACCAAAGCAAAAAAAAAAAAAAAGAAATTAAAAATGCATACCACTATCAGCTTTCCAACCATTTTTGGAGAGAGTCTGTATACGGTCCCATAAATCTTCCAAAAAATCCTAACAAGTAGCAAGAGTTCAATGACAAATGCATGATTAGAAGCACAGAACATCAATCAAGATTTAGCGAGTGCAATATCACCCTTCCCAACTTATAAATTAAAAAATAATAATAATAAGAGATAAAATTTATGCAATGTAAATGATTATCATGTGTTTATCTTAGTTTAGTTGACCTCATCATAGTTCTAGTTTGTTTCATATTATCATTATCGGGTTAGTTGGATACTTTGTTAGTGCTTATTTTATTTTGGCTTTGTACCTATACGTGTGCGTGTAGGTGTTTGTGTGCTTCTAAGTCTCAGAAATCGTCCAATGCGGTAAGATTTTGATTCTTCGACATGGTTGTTGAGCCAGTGCGTCTATCAATCCCACTACACCATTCATGTTGATTATCTCTTTCTATTACCATCTGCATAGTCAATCTAAAACCTACTACTGTGTACATCTTGAATATTAAAAATAATATTTCAATTTCATGAATATTATGTCATGAGAAACAAAAAAGTCTTTGAAATGGTCTTAACAAACAAACCATTCAACTAAAAATTCATACTATTTTCAAAATTAATAAAAATATATAAGTTACAACAAAAAAGCTCTATTCAATTAGAGATTCCCTGACCCTAAATTAAATATTAACTACTAAGTTGAATATTATATTATATAGTAGATAATAGACTGGAAATGAAAACTCCTTTCCCAACATTATAAAGGAAAATAAACTAGAAACAAGGGATGGGAAAGCAAAATGATTCAAAAAACAGAAGACAGCAACAAAACCCATCCTTCATTCCTATGTTGCCGGTCTAGCAAACAAGACTCCAGCCCACGCTAGGTATAGATATGGTAAAATATAAACATCTTATGTCACTATGCAGAACGGTTTCACCCTTCAAATACGTGACAGCTCACCAACAAAAATCCTTATAACCAACCCAGACAGGGCTATTCAACCTCCCAAATGGGTAAGGGATCAGTAAAACAGTACGTTCATCTCCTGAACCTTAGTTACTCCCTTGCCATTCTTATTCCACACATTTCCCATGCTTGACTCATTGGGCTATACCTTCTTCACTTCCCTAAAACAGGCCTGATCACGCTAATCTTTATGCCCCTTGCTAGCAACAAAGAGGTTATTCCATTAAATGTGAAAAAGGGTTTTACTAGAATGAAACTTTATTGCTTAATTCTTAACCTATATGTTATATTAAAAAAAGGCCCTATTTGGGTAAGGAGAGATGAGAATGCATGGATCTTACACTTACACCGCAGTTCTAAAGGCTATCATGTAGCAAATTTTCCTGTGTCATTATTTTTCTTCAAATAGGATCACATTCAATTTAAAAAAAAAAAACACTAGATGAAAGCAAAGTAATATTACTTATTAGTTTACAGTTATGGTGCTTCCAAAGATTGTGTATAGTGATCTTTAGCTGTAATTTGAAAAATAATAGCATTATACAAATAGTATCTCCTAAGCAAGAAAGAAAGTGCATCACAAAAACAATTACTTAAAATTCCAAGGGTTGAGGATCCTAGTAACATTAAGAATGCCGAGGGATCAAGTCTTGAGAAATAAAAATATTATCAGATAACAGTTTCCACCAGCAAGCTATCCACTCAAAGTCAAAATACTACAATAAAAATCAGTTTTAACAACAAAATAAATGTCTTGTAAATCTGTATGAGAGACTAAGGCAAGAAGCTAGTTGCATTACAGATATAAGATAAACCAACTTACAGAAAAAAGAAAGTTTACCTTGTCGTCAGGAGGCTTAGCTTCATCCAACTCAAAAACTCTGAAACCAGCATCACTGGAATGCCTTCTCATGCTTAGATAAGATTCAACACGGACCATAACACTATCAACTTCATCAGGAACTTGCTGTAAATCAATGTCAAAAGTTATGTTGGAAAAACTAGCAAGAATAAGTTTGTGTTTAAAAGACATAGAAACAAGCATGTCCAGAAGAACAAATGGAAATTTGTTTTTATATCGCTTTGAATTCAGTAGGCAACAAGGTAAAAAGAAGTCCTGCATAAAACAGCTTTTGTAAATATGGTTGATGTATAAGGAAAACAAACTTGAAACTGGATGTCATGCTAGCAACTGTTCAATTAAACGAAAATACAGGTGACAGAAAATTAATCAGGCACATTATTATGTTATTGTCACATATTATACATGTTATTTTAAGTGCAAACTCTCTCCAAGACATGCCACGAGATACAATAATAACTGAGGCCATCAACTACAGCATGGGAAACAGGTGTTTTGCCACCAAAGAAAAATGCATGCATACACATCTAAATGCACATTTATATGCATACATATTAATAAATGGTTGGGTACACTAGCATTCAAATTAAACGAACAACCTTAGAAACAAGAAACATAAGGATTTGCTAAGTATATATGTGAATTTTAAAACCAACACAGAAACATACTACTAAGGCATACATTTTGATTCAGCTCTACAAGTTTATACAAACCAATTCACAACACAATTTCATGACAAAAAAGAATCACCATGCATACATACACCTAACTTATACATCCAAGACATTTCTAAAAAACATAATCTCAGTAAACATACGACCAACCACCACCCATGCTACTGGAATGCCTAGAGGAAAGAAATGATGTCACCTCAGATAGTTCTGCACCTCCCCACGGTAAGCAAGATAAGATACATGTGACATAAAAGTCTGCACATGATTGCCAAGGATTTTCACCCTCGTCATCAATGACCTTGGAAGCAAATGATAGCAGTTTCTCGAAAACCTCAATAATAGAACCAGGTGGAAGAACTTTGCTGCACATCTACATAAAAGGAATAGGAAAATATGTGACCACAAAATGACTGGTAGAAAAATAGCTAATAAGGAAAGATAAGACGCAGATTAAACAGATTGGCCATCAAATGGAAGAAACTTGGACTCAAAGTTCAACAAAAAAAAAAAAGAATACCTGGACTGTACTAAAAGAGAAATAAGAATAGGCTACCGGACACGTGTCCAAGAGGAAACTCAACAAATTAATATCAAACTTGATTTAGAACATAAAACATGCATATTTATTTCACGAATATAAAGCATATTTTATTGACCAACAAAGTGAACACAGAAACAGTAAGACACACCAAATGAGAAATATTAAAAAGGCAAGTGATGATAACATTTGCAAAAGAATTAAGAAAAATATGCATAGTTTATTTAAAGAACATCTAGAAAAAAATGGAGACAGGTGGTTTTTATAGAAGAATTACCCTTGTATTTGACTAGCTTATGCATCCAATCAATCACAAAAAGCACTTGTCATTTGATTAGTTATTTTACACATATAAATCAAGCGATGCAAAACCCATAAAAATGAAAAAGAAGCCAGAACATTACAGAAACAAAAATTAAAAGTATAAAGGAAAAGTGAACGACTTCATAAAGCATGTTGTTTAACCCACCAGCCCTGTCAGGAAGCGCATAATTATACGAATTCTGTCACAATTTCCCGAAAACAAGGCATCCTGAAATGTTCGTGGCAAAAGGATTAGTGATTTAATTTCCAATTAAAAATATATCAAAAACATCATCTTGACAACAGATACCGAAGTTACATGCTTCATCCTAACAATGCACATTGAACTTTACCACAGGTTAAATTTGCATATTATGCACCATTTCACAACAAAACAAGCTGAAAATGTATGTCAAGCAAGAAACAAAATACATAATTATGACAGAAAACAAAATGAGTTATATATATATAACTTATCAATGGAATTTCAAATCTTGCAGACAATGAAACCCTAATATTTGGAACCATGGAATATAAAAAATTAAAATTAAAATGCAGAGTGCTTGTTTCATGAAATCAAAGGAAAATTGTAATGCAGCAACAAGTCACCTGTAAGCTGGTTTGACTTGCATCAACTACTCTTTTAGCAAAGTCCTCATCTTCCAGGTTTATTAAGCCAATCTGCATATTTTACAAATGTGCCAGTGAACACCAGATTTCACTTACACTAATATAAAAAGTATAACTTATCCAGTAATAATACAGATTTAGAGAGGGAAAAAAAAGAGGAAAATCAAAAGTTACAGGAACAAAATCAACTGACATGGGTAATTACGCGATCAAGATTACAGTCACCAGGGTTTTATTAGACTTTGCTCCAATATATAATTGGACACAATGCAATCCAATAAATTCCCAAGTTTTACAAACATATTTAATTGAATTGCATAAGCATAGTTTCTAAATTAACAATTTAATCCCAAGTGACCGAAGAATGACATATTCTCCAGTAAGAAATAACCACAAATCCGCCAATGGGGTGTTTGGTAGGTTAGATAAAAACTTAATTAGGTCGGACATAACGAAAACATTAAACAAACCACTACCAACTACCAACTTAGTAACTTATCAGTCATAGCAGCAAGATCACATTTACACAAAAAATGTTAATCATCATCTATAGAATAAAAACAATAACATATAAATTCTTGAACAAATGATATATCGAAGTTGGAATAAATGCACATGGTGGAAAAATATATAGGCATTAAAGGCATACCAATACAGCATAGAAGGGAATCTTATGTGGCAATTGCTCAGCACATTCCAGAAGGAGCTGCAGTGATCAAGAGAAAATAAAAATAAATTCGTAAGACATTCTACAAGGACAAATGATTTACACAGACTTTTTACTATCACTATGAACAACTATCAAACCTTAGTTGGAACTCTGAAGGGCAAATGCAAATAAATTGCATCTAAAACAGCTAATATCAATATCATAACACTGTCATAGTTGGAACTCTCGAAATATATGATCACACTGGTACAAATAATAAAATGATGCTCCGTAGCAGACAGTTATAAGACTTACAAATCAGTCTTAATAAGCAAGTCATCAATAATCATTTAACATTCCAGAGTACAAAACGTTACAATCTTACATTCCCATGTTGACAAGAAATTAGACAGCAACCATCCAAAAAGGACCATTTTTTATTACATAATGCCATTCAATTAAAGTCACATAACAACGCGGTGTTATGCAAATATATAATGAGATTCAGCTAGGACTAAGCTCAATTATCCACTGACAGTGTTCTGGGCCTACTTTTTTAATAAATACAACCGGTCAGAATAAAAATTTCAAGTCTCAGAATTTTTTGGTTACTTTTCCAAAGTAGATAAAACCACATATCAGTGCACACGTATGCAGTACTGCATAATGTTCATGCATTCATAACACAAGATAAATGGAAAGTCATAGAAATATTTACATAAAGCACGAGAAAGCAACATAGACAAACTATAGACTATAATCTATACATCACACGCTAAATACCTGTCATTTGTTATCAATAATTCTATAAAAGAGCAAATGTCAACATAACCTTTAAAATATCTTCTTTTGAATGCTCCATCTCTCTCCAAATTACACCATAGCATGTATCCTGAAGTATAAGAAATATCAAAATTAGTAAACCTGTGTGTGTGTGTGTTACATTGTGCTGCAAGAAATACCCTTCCATGGTTACCAACACTCCCCAAATGCGTTCTTCTTGAAAAATGTTGTACTACAAATTTAAATTAAGAATTAGATATTATTAAAGAGCATATATAATTGGATGAAGAACACAGAATTATGGAGTTTTAGAGTATTAATTATCCTTTATGCAACCACTTAAAATCTATAACGAAAATAGTAGTCCTTAACCATCAATAGGAATGTTCCAAAGGCTTGACCCAACCTAAAAGCTTAAACTGACAGGAAGAGCAGCTCTTGCTTATATAATCAGGACAACATTTATTTTATTACAGAAATAGTGATAGTATACCTGATAAGGAATAGAAAATTCAGTTCAGAAATGATAGTTCCTCATACAGCATAATGGAGGTTGGCCTCATATAGACCATGTAAACAAAAAACTCTAGAAAGAAATAACTATGAGTAAATTTAGCATTAATAAAGATTGAAATTTTTGTAAACTGGAGAGAAAACTTTCAAGGAGGGAATTTAAGTTTAAAAGAAAAAGGAATAATTCAGCATATATATAGAAAATCAGTTAATCAAGAACCAAATGCCTCAACCCATGTAAGTTTGATAAGAAAAAGGGAGAGTAGTACATTTCTATCAATATAATTCTGCTTCAAGTTTATGTTTAACGAAGCATTAAGAAACTAAATACAGAACACCAACATGAGAAACGAAGTTCTACTCAATGCCCGGAGAATTCAACCCTGAACATCACACAAAACTCTAACTTTTCCATGTGAAAACAATGACACCCGATAAAACGGAAATCCTAACCAAGCAAGAAGAAGAAGAAGAAGAAGAAGAACAACAACAACAACAACAACAAAGATTTGACCAGGGACAAACAGTAAAACCCTCATAATGAGATTCATTACAAGATAAACCCATGAGTCCCTAACATCTTCCTAATCAAAGCTAAAATCTCTTTCTTTGAACGATTAGGATTTGAAGAGGAGGGAAAAAGAGAGAATAACACTACTCACAACGTGCTCTTTGTAGTCCGTGGAGCTACCATACTCCGCGCATTTGTCGCCGATCCGCAGGAGGAGCGACCGCCAGCCGCTGCTGCCGCCCATCGCTGCCCGTAAGAGAATCGGAGAATTCGTCCCAGAACAAGGGCTTAGAAGAAGAGATCGAAACAAGGAGCTGCAACTATTGAAAGCTAGAATTTGGATTTGTCCAGGGTTTTAGGTTTTGGCACAGGCCTTTCTCTCCTCTAGGGTTTGGATGTCCTAGAAACATGGCAGTGAATTTTGCATATAGCCCGCTATTAATGATTTAATACGTGGATTATAGAAACAAATAAAGATAGAATTGCGGTTTTTTTACATTGTAATTTTTTTAAATAACAATTTACACATTTCGTGGATTATTTACATAAGTGTGCAAATGTGTAAAACCAGCATAATTAGGCGTCTTTGGTTCAAAAACCATTTGTTGAAATGGTGAAAGTTTAGAAGTACCACTTTTATGGAATTGAATATTTTAACTGTAATTCTTCATTTCAGTGTGTTTCGTTGTACTGCAAACCATCACTTCCAATAGCACTTCCTGTGTTTGAATGATAAAAATGATAATTTAGAAGACCTCACTTCATCATTTTTTTGGTGTTTGGTAACACTGAAAGGGGCATATAATCACCGCTTCGAGATAATGGTAAAGTTACCGCTTTGCAACATCCCATGCACAAGTTCTCCCTATTTGAATATATTGATTTAATTTTGTGTTAACAATTTAATTAGTTAATTAACTTATTAACAAATGAATTAATTAGTTTATAAATCCAGTTGATGAATAATTTGATTAATTACTGAATTAATTACTTCTAATGAGTAACATGTTCAGTTGCATACAAAATTATCTATTGGTTTTTATGTATCAGGGTTGCTTTACATTACCATGGTTACATATGACAAGGATGATAATTTTAATATACATACATAAAAAACAGAAATGACCAAGTATACTTTTCATAATGAACAACTTGAGTAAACATGTTGATAAAGAATAAATTGGGTCTGCATTTTTAAAATATTCAAGTGAAGGTGTCATACATTTATTTGATGGTTCTAGAGAAATACAAGTTCTCATGTTTTAGAAATTGACAAAAATATATCTACAATTACATGATGCAATTGGGCATGACAAAACAAGAAAAAATCCATAGAATCACATAATGTACAATTTGGGTTTGTAATCTCAAGATTTACAACAAACTTTCAAGTTGACACTATCATGTCGACGGTGAACACCAGTGAAGTGGACTTCCTGCCTTGAGTTCACCTGGAGGATTTTCCTAAATTACAATAGATCCACAAACCAAAAAATAATTACAAGTGTGACTGATATGCATTACAAAAATTAAACAACTTACCACATAATGTGAAGCCAAACTCTATCTCCTTGTTTTTGCCAAAGATCCACATGGACATTTGAATGACTCAGTTGGCTGGTCACTTTCATCGACATTCGACTCTCAATAAAAAAAATCGCTGCCTTGTGGAGGGAAGAACCCAAACACACAGAAAACACCACAATACAAACTTTGCAAGTCTCTCTTAAAAAAATAAAAGCTTAAAAAAATAAAAGCTGATTGCTTACAAGTGGGCTGCAATAGTGGCACTATGCACCAAAATGCCTCGCCCGACATGTACACAATCTACACCAACCATCCACGGAGTAGAAAAGGGGACATCATACTATGGGAGAGTACACGAAATACAAATTAATGAAACCTGCAAAATTACCAGTAAAATATACCAAAGATTGACAGAAAACAATTTCACTTCCAATGTGACAACCAAAAAAGCTTATGAATCCTCTCAAACAAATGGCACCAACCATTGAAACAACCAAGAAAGTATGTTATCGATGGTGACATACTAGTCAATGTAGAATGCCTACAACCCTATCATGATATCACAACACAAGGTTGCAGTGGTTACCCGTTGCTTACAAATATACAAGAAACCATTTACGAGCTGTTGGTATGCATGGTAGGCAAGATGAAGGTGGAATATAAAAAGGAAGGACATTGAGAGGAATGCAATATTATGTTGACAAGCACTAGGCCATCCAAGCTGCCTCGCCATGGTTGTTCTTTGAGTGATAGGATGCAGAGATAGACACAGGGTTTTTTAACAAGGATTGGGGCACAATAAAACTACTGCCAATGGCAATCATCATTACCCAAAATACGAAGAGAAATCATGTATGACAAAGTAATGGAGACCAGCCCCAAAGAATATAGTTGAAAAGTAATGCAAAAAACAAGATTGAGTTTCATGTGAACACACAAAACACACGGAAAAGCCATAGAATTCCAAGAAACTATTGCATGAGGAGCGAATACAAAACCATCATCTCCAAAGCTAACATAATGCAAGCAACTCGCATACGTAAAACAACTGGATGAAAATGTATAGTACAACTGATCTGCAACAAAGATCAGCACAAATATGAACCCTTCACTTGCAATGCTTTACAAATTAAAATACAAAAACATGGGTATAAACACTGAAAAATGAGATGCCCAAAAAATTCTAATCGACTTTTACAATCTAAATAAAAACTGGACAAAACATTCAATCATAGGCAGGGTTATACATTTGATTAAAAAAAAGATAAACTGCATGGCTAGTCACCCACCTATGTATTCATTTTTATTTTAGTCACCCACCTAAAAAAAGTTACGATTTGGTCACTTACGTTCATATTTATATTTTTTTAAGTCACCAGACCAGACAGCGTTAATGGGGAGCTGACGTGGCCTGCCATGTCCCATGCGCTTGGCACGTCAGCACCCAAGTGGACACCCGCCCCCTGCTTGCCTTCTTCTTCCTACGAACATCCTATGCAAAGCTAATACCCTAATTTTACAAATTATCAGTGGAGACCGTTTCACTTGTTTTGGACACCGTTTTACTTACGATTTGGACACCATTTTACTTACTATTTGGACACCGTTTTACTTATTTTACAAGTTCATCAATCAGTGGAGACTAGGTTGCCAAAGTTAATACCCTAATTTGTCAGAGACTTAATTCAACATAGGACATTAGGAGATTGAAATGAACATATCATAGAGAGAATTCAACACCAACACAACCACACCACCACATAGTTAGGTCAATCACAATATTCCTGTAAATTTTGATTTACTCATTGACTACAAAAGAAAAATAAGTCACAATATTTCATATTTCTCTCCCTCCATCGAGATTTATTTTCATGAAGGACCTTGATCGAAGCTAAGGTCTTCTTCCTCACACTCGACCAAACGACAATTCTCCCAGACTTCGTCTTCCCTGTTGTCATCCTCTCTTTCGTCATTCCGGGCTATTTGTCATTTGGCGGGAATAACTGAACAAGGCCAGGCTTTGCAGAGGATGTTCGGAGGAAGAAGAAGGAAAGCAGGGGCGGGTGTCCACCTGGGTGTTGGCGTGGCCAACCGCGTGGGACGTGGCAGGCCACGTCAGCTCCCCGTTAACACCGTTTGGCTCGGTGGCTTGAAAAAACATAAGTACAAACGTAAGTGACTAAATCGTAACTTTTTTTATGTGGGTGACTAAAATAAAAACGAGTACATAAGTGGGTGACTATCTATGTAGTTTACCCTAAAAAAATGACATGAAGGAAATGGATAAAGGGAAAGCAAGATATAAATAAGCACAACAAACAACTAGATGAAAATGTGGAATACAACAAAGCTGCAACAAAGATTAGCACAAATATGACACCTTGAAAATTAGTGTTTTACAAACTAAAATACAAAAGACTGGGTATAAACCCCAAAAGACAGGATGATCAAAAAATTGCAATCAACATTTACAATCTAAATAAAAACTGGAAAAAACCCTAATCATAGGTAGGAACCATACATTAATTTAAAAAAAAAAACAAAAAAGAAATGGATAAAGGGAAAACGTGATATAAATAAGCACACAATAAACAACTGCATGAAAATGTGGACTACTACAGATTTGCAACAAAGGTCAGCACAAATATGACACCTTCACTTGCAATGCTTTACAAATTAAAATACAAAAACCCAGGTATAAACTTCAAAAAATTGGATGATTAAAAAATTCCAATCAACTTTTACAAATGAAATAAAAACTAGACAAAAACTCCGATCAGAGGTAGGATTATACTTTTGATTAAAAAAATAACTGGAAGGAAATGGATAAAGGGAAAGCAACATATAAATAAGCACAACAAACAACTGGATGAAAATATGAAATACAACAGATATGCAACAAAGATTAGCACAATTATGGCACCTTCAAAATCAATGTTTACAAATTAAAATACAAAAAACTGGGTATAAACACCGATAAACTAGATGATAAAAAATTTCCAATCAGCTTTTACCAAAACAAAAAATAAATTGTACAAAAAATCCAAACATAGGGAAGGTTATACATTGGATAAAGAAAAACACGATATAAATAAGCACAACAAACAACTGGATGAAAATGTGAACCACAACAGATCTACAACACAGATCATCACAAATAGGACACCTTGAAAGTCAATGTTTTACAAATTAAAATGCAAAAGACTAAGTATAAACACCAAAAAACTGGATGATCAATAAATTCCAACGAACTTTTACCAAAAAAATACTGAACAAAAATTCCAATCATAGGCATAATCATACATTGGATTAAAAAAACAAGGACATGGATAAACGAAAAGTATGATATAAATAAGCACAACAAACAACTGGATGGAACTGTGAACTACAACAGATCTTCAACAAAGATCATCACAAATATGCCACCTTGAACATCAAAGGTTAAATTAAAAAGTACTGAAAATTGGGTATAAACACCGAAAACCTGGATGATAAAAAAATTCCATTCAACTATTACAAAAAAAAAAAAACTAGAGAAAAATTCCAATCATAGGCAGGAAACCACATTGGGAAAAAAAACATTAAACAAATGGATAAAGGGAAAGCATGATATAAATGCGCATGATAGAAATAAAAAAAATACTTCACATGAATCCAGGAGGGTAACCCCAGAGTTTTAGGACGGGAGCTGAAAATCAAAACATAGGTCAAGTAAGAAAATCTTAGAAATGCAAGAAGACAAAGATCACCATAAATCCAAATGACTTCCAGGAAATCAATACAAGTGGGCAAGAAAGCAAGAATATTAAGAAAACCACATAGTTTGAGCAACCCTCAGTCAAAACAAAATTACTAGAACATATTAATGCATGAGAAAATCAAAAACATTTCAAGAACTCCACAAAGGATACAACTCGGGCCATATCAATAGAGGAAGATGACAATGCCGAAGAAATTAAAAAAGGAAAATATAATATCTACACTAGCGACCCACGGCAAAACAAAATTCATAACCAAATCCCTGTATAGATAAATCCAAAATTCACCCAAATACTGGAGAAGACAACAAACAACTGGATGATAGTGCGAACAACAGCAGATTTGCAAAAACAAATTCATTATAAACTATCACCCCTTCACAATCCAAGATTAAATAAAGAAAATGGAATGATCAACACTCAACGGAAACTAGAAAGCATACTACAACTGTGGAGAATAGAGATCTACAGCTAAAAAGTAACATTCTTAAGGATTTGGGGAAAAGTCTACAAATTAGTTGAGAAAGTTGTGTATAAGTATAAAGAATTGAAACAAGAAAACCCATAACCAAGTGAATCAGGGGGAAGAAGTAGATCGCCGAATAGCACGGAAACATCCTGGGGAAACCCCTGTTCAAAGCCACAAGAGGTGAAGCATGGTGGTCTTTTCCACAAAAAACATTGGCGAAGGGAAAGAAAGAAGAGTCAAGAGGCTGGGGTGACTGGGGATGGGGTTTCAAAGGCGAGGATTCATCGATGAGGACGCGAGAGCGGCAGTGGTGAAGAGGAAACCTTAGATGGAAGAGTTGAGAGTGTGGAGTCATGACAATTGGGGTAATCGTAAGTCGTGTGTGTAAGGTGCAAGCGCTGACCTGAAATGGGAGTGGTGACTTTAGGGTTTTTTGCACTAAAGTCAAATGCTAAAGTGGAAGGGGTTGGGAAGTTATCACATCACTACTTCGAGGCTAAGTTCGATGAACCAAATATGCTGAAGTGGGCCGAAACTCCCCATCTCAGTCACTTTAGGGCTGAGGTCAGTAAACCAAACACACCCTCAGTGATGCAATTAGAAAATCGTTAATGCTTTAGTGTGTTTCGTGCTTTTATTTACCATTTCTCTTTTGCTTCTAATTTTATAACCAGCTTTTTACAATTCTTTATAAAACGTTTTTATACTTTAGATCTCGAGGTGACCTAAAAATTATTCAAATCCCTAGATTGGCCAAGAGCACTGATCTCGAGGCAATCTAAATAATAAAAGAATATATATTCAATTTCTGAGATTATAAAAAAAAATCTCGAGGCATCTCAAGATTATCCTTGAGTACGCATCACGAGGAAAATATTAAAAAAAATCAATCAATAAATAACAAGTAAAAAAAATAATAATAATTAAAATATATATATATATAAATAAAAAAGGATGTGGATAAGGATTATATATATATATATAAGTAAATCAGAAGATGTGGATAAGAATTCTCTTTTATCTCTTGATGAACAGTATGATCCACTAACTTTTTTTTAAAAAAAAATAATTAATTAAAAGAGATATAAAAGAAGGGTGAGTGGAAAGAAAGAGGGGAATTTTGGGGAGAGAGAAAACGAGAGAGGGATTCAGAGAGAGAAAGAAAAAAAGAGAGAAGAAAGGAATTCAGAGAGGAATTCAGAGAGAAAGAAAAAGAGAGAAGGAGAATCAAGAGAAAAACTGTTTTCATATTGTTTTCTTCTTTTTTTTCTGATATATATATAAAGGTTGCCCGTCGCCGCTCGTCACCGCTCGATCGTCTATCGTTTGTCGCCGACGCCATGCGAGGGTGGAATATCCCTCCATGGTTGTCAATACAAATATATATATATATGGAAAAGAAGAAGCAAGAAAAACATCTGAGAAAGAGAAAGAGAAAGAGAGACAGAGAGATCTCCAGCGAGATGGATTCGGATTACGGCGTGTCGAGAGTGCTCTCGGATCAACAAAGGCAGCGCTCTCTTTACCAGCCAGAGCTCCCTCATTGTCTTCAGGGAACAACTGTTAGACTAGAGTTAGGTGATGGAACGACCCCTGCTGATCCAGTTGGTACCCATGTGATCAGCCGGGCCTTTCCACACACTTTTGGCCAGCCTTTGGCTCATTTTTTGAGAGCAACAGCCAATGTTCCTGATGCACAAATCATAACAGAGCATCCTCCGATCAGGGTTGGTGTTGTGTTTTGTGGGAGGCAGTCTCCAGGAGGTCATAATGTGATTTGGGGTCTTCATGCTGCTATTAAGTGTCACAATCCCAACAGCATTCTAGTTGGCTTCCTTGGTGGCACTGACGGTTTATTTGCACAAAAAACTTTGGAAATCATAGATGAGGTTCTTGCCACATATAAAAATCAAGGTGGTTATGATTTGCTTGGCCGGACAAAGGATCAAATTAGAACAACTGAGCAAGTAAATGCTGCGTTGGCAACATGCCAAAACTTGAAGTTGGATGGCCTTGTTATCATTGGAGGAGTCACATCAAACACAGATGCCGCTCAACTTGCTAAGACTTTTGCTGAGTCTAAATGCTCGACAAAGGTGGTTGGTGTTCCTGTCACCTTGAATGGTGATCTTAAGAATCAGTTCGTTGAAACAAATGTTGGTTTTGATACAATTTGCAAGGTTAATTCGCAACTCATTAGTAATGTTTGCACTGATGCTCTATCTGCGGAGAAGTATTACTATTTTATTCGTCTGATGGGTCACAGGGCGTCTCATGTGGCTTTGGAGTGCACTCTCCAGTCACATCAAAATTTGGTGAGACAGATAATGCTGGAATTAAAAAGCATAATATTGCAGGGAGAATTACAATCATAGAAGACACTGCTTGGACACTTTGGCAAAAAATTAAAATAAAATAAAATAAAATAAAATAAATAAATAAATATGTGCTGATGATAAAAGTTAGCCTTTCAAAGATATTAAGATCAAACACATATGCCCTGGGATGATAAAACAATATATTTATTTCCAAGCAGCAACATGTCGAATGATATTCCATCTTAAATTGGCAATGAGACAGTGAGATACGTATCTTAAAGTTGCAACAAAGCATATGACATGTTGAATGAGAAATGTGACGTGGCAATGAGTCAGGCAAATGCGGTGACGAGGGACAGACAACAATATACATATATATTTTATGACAGCAACGAAACATGCAATGCGGTGACGAGGGACAGGCAACAATATATATATATATATATAAGTGATGTAATAAATACAAATATACATATATATATGTATATATATATATATATATATGAAATAAAAAAAATAATAAATAAATAATTTTTTTTTACAATTTGCATTATGTGTATGAAATATTTTGCCTTTACTTGTACTCGAAGCCCTTAATCGGAGGTTCTCAAGATTTTAATCTGGGGTAATTAATAATAGAGGCTTGCCTCTATTAGGAATGGAAGAGTCCACAAAATAAAAATAATAATAATAAATAAAAAAATATATTAAAAATATAATAATAACATAATAAAAATAAATTATTTGTGATTCGATATATGGCCTGGTGTCTCTTCACCGACACGACATCAGGGTGCGTATTTTCGATCCCACAGCAATTAAAGTGGTTATGCAAGATGTAACAAGAAAAAAAGCCTATGTGGCAGATTACAAAGTATAATGATCCTCATATATGCTCATTGGCAATGATTTTCGAAGATCATTACAAGTTGAATTCTAGCATGATTTCTTTGCATGCATATACAACCTTTGTTCAAAGAAAAGTCCAGTATCAATGTATCTATTACTGTTTTGATAGCAAAGATCACAAATCGATATGGCTATATTCGACGAATAGAAAAGTATGGATTATCAAGAAAAACATATTCTTCCAATCGCATTTACCTTCAAAGAAAGAAAGACGTTAGATGTGTGATGCTTTTCTTAAAGCATTTACACACGAATGTGACACAACAAGAAGGAATATATTTTATTTTTTATCGTCACGAGGTTATCAAAGAGTATTTTGAGCAATTAGCCACCTGATGAATTCTTCTCATGTTTACCATGTTCATTGCGTTAGGCATATCATTGCAAACTTCATGTGCCATTTCAGAAATAAAAAAATAAAACTGATAGTTGTTAATGCTGGTAAATTATAAAACTCACACACACACACACACACACACACACAGAGATATATATATATATATATATATATATATATATATATATATATATTGTGTTATCTTACTTTCCTTATAATGGTGATTCGAAAACTACTCATGATTTTAACTACTAGTATAGCTTGGTGCAGAAATATGATGTAGAGGCGATGAGGTGACCAGATAATGTACTGCAGGAGAAGGGGGGCTTAAGCCTTTGATGATAAGGTCAAAGGTATGGGCATATGACTGCGAATTTTGTTAAATGTATTAATTCAGTATTAAAGGGGATAAAGAATCTTCTATAATCGCTTTAGTTGAATTAACATATTTTTTTACTAGTTGAGTTGTTTGTGAGAAAGGTGCATAAGCACAAGCTCAGAAATGGCCAAACATTCTCAGAAGCACTATAGAAGATAATTCAAAAAATCAACATTCAATAGGTAGCATTTATGTTTGTCCATTTGATTATGAAGAAAATTCTTTTATGGTAGACGAAATGGCTCGACAATAGCATGACAGTGTGGCTAATAGTTACCACATTAATTGAGTGCACAATGGTGCGACTGTGGTGAGTTTAAATGCTTCATTTCCCTTGTCGCCATGTTAATTACAGTGTGTGCTTCTATTCATTGGCAAGAATAGGTGGATAATGTTCATAGGCTGGAGACTATTTTTAATTTATGTTGTAAAGAGTTTCAAGTTGTGTCCGATGAGAAATATTGGAAATCATATAATGATCAACATCTTTGTCCTCACATTTCAATGCGAAGACCTTTGAAAGGGTGCCTCAAATCCAGGAGGACTTAAATGGACATAAGGGAAAAATGGTCAGTTGAAACATTGTGGTTTATGTTGAAATGAAGGTCATAGTCATCAAAATCGGCCAATATACCTAGTCCAAATAGTTAGTCTTAATGTGCAATTGTTGTAATCTTCTTATAATGTATGTTATTATTTTCATCCATTTACGGTTATTTTATATAACGTTAATAGGAAAAGAAAATTTGGCATAAGTATCATTAAACATCATTAAAATGAAAATGAATTATTTTTATCTAGAAATTTAAAGAAAAATAAGTAAACACTATATAATTATTAACAACTTAGTTTAGAAGCCAATTTCATAACAAAAACACATTGACATAAACATTAACAGTAGTTAACAAATACATATGGAAACTAAGTGTTCTAATAACAACATAGTTGTAGTTACTTCTTAATAACAAAAAAAAACATAGCAAGTAATACAATAGTCTATTGTTGGTTGTTCCGCCTCTTTTTAAGACATTGAGTTGGGTGAATATCTCTGTTCGGTAGTCCCCATGGTCTATGTCATCTTTGTGGTTTAGCAGGTGGATCGTCATCAAATGAATCTCCTGAGTCTTACATGGCTAAAAGTAAAGCATTCAGGTTTGTAGCAAAATAGATTAGCGTCGAGATGATTATCAAACTTCTTGAAAAATATTTCTCAACAGATTAGATCTACCTCTTTCCCTTAGTATATGAGGTTGATGCTTAAATAGATTCCGCATGAAGTCCATCCATGGAGCCATTGAGTATGTATAGGGTCGAATGAAGCAATTCTTGGTTGATAAGATCTTTGGCTGATGACAATATCAACTTATGATGGACGTGGTTGGCAAACTTCATTATGTTGTTGATGCAAACTAGGTGCATCTTCACCCCAATAACCAGAACCACACCTATGATGTGTCTTGCTGGTGGAGGACTCTGTGGTGGAATATTAACATCGACACTAGGAAATGAGCGAAGTAAAGCTAGAAGAACATCTAATCTTCTGCGAGGATCTAATAGGTCAGGGTCTAATGATAAAAAGATTATAATATTGGTGTGGTGGTATACTTGCATAATATGGCCCCGATATTGTGTTTCCCCCAGTTGGAACATATAGATTAAGACAACGTGATGCTTTTTCTCTCCAGTATCTAATCCACCTTCCATGTGTTATCACCCAAGTGATGTTGGCTCTGCCACAAAGGTCATGATCATAAGTTGGTCCCTTATTGGCTGAAGCTTGTGGGATACTTTGTGCGAATCCAAATTGTCTTATTACTCTATTTGTTTGGTGTCGCTTAACAACTCCAAAATAAACAAATGATGTAAACGCAGTCCACAATAACCTGTGTGCATAAATTTCAACTAAAACCTCTCAATTATGCCATCCATATCATATGGCCTGCATATGAACTATTTAAAAAATATTTTGAAAGGTAAGCAGTGATCATGAATGTACAAAATAATATATAAGATTATTTACATTTTTTTTTATAAATTACATGTTGCATCTCTAATCAATCGATAGCTATCTATACACTCTAATGTTTTGGTTATTACGGCATCTGTCATCGGCCACTTCAATGTGTGTCCATTTGACAAGAAGAATGAATTAGCATACAATTTAGATAATTGGCTAAAAAAATGAATATCCACTAAAAGTTGGTCTTACCTATGGGCTAGAGGAAATGACTTGTTAAATTGTGTTCTTGAGATATGTTATAAATTCTATACCATGCCCACAATTGAAATAGTATCATAGATCCAATAATATTCTTTATATCCTTGTTGCATGTACGGTTGTTGGGCATGGTAATCCCCATCTGTATCTTCCGGCTTCTGTGAAGTCCCGCAAAAGTGGTAACTACTTCAAATGAACTCTATTTTGTGACATATCCGACATTAGAACACAACCAATGAGCCTTAGTATATAAGCACAAGTATACCACCCAATTTGTTGTTGGCTTGCATCATATGGTAACACACCAAATATTTTTTGGAGCAGAGTAAAGGTTATTGTTTGGCATGTCTTTTACTTATGAGGTAGGACGACACAGAGAAACTACTCACAAAGATAAATTCCTAAGCAAGGTATTTGCCCAGTGACCTCATTGCCATTAATGGGTAAATTCAATAAGGGTAAATTACAAGATTTGTCACTAAACTATCCACCAGTTCCTATTTTGGTCACTAAACAAAAAAAATTTCTATTTTGGTCACTAATCTTTTAAATCGCTTTCAATTTGGTCACTGTCGCCAACGCCGTTAACGGCGATCTGACGTGGCTTAGCCATGTCAGCGAACTTAGCCACGTCAGCACCTGTCTTGCTTATTTAAAAGGGTAAATTACAAAATTAGTCACTAAACTATTTACTAGTTCCTATTTTGGTCACTAAACAAAAAAAATTTCTATTTTGGTCACTATAATTTATTCTCCAATAGGGGTCCCCAGAAAAGTTTCTGCTAATTGAATTTGATCTCTCTCCAACTCACACAAGTACAATTAATTTAGTGCTAATCAACATTGCAGCTCTATAATCCAGTACCCAACCTTGCAAATCGACACCATCTATGTCTAAAAACAACAGAAACCAATGACTACAAATTGCACAACTCTCACACAATTAATGCTTAATCCTTGTTTATTTTGCTTCGCAGATTCAATGAACAACTTGCACCTCCCTGAGAACACACACACAAATACTTAAAAATTAATTCTTTGGCTAAACAAAAACAAGGAAAAAAACACAATACATGCAGCATGTCATTATGTACAATAAGCAACACAGAATGTCATTATATTTTAATAATACACAGAATTTTGCAGATGATACAAAATAACCAACACATAATTTTGCAGATGATACAGAATAACCAACACAGATCTGCAGATAAACTAGTAATTCTGCAGATGATACAAAATAAGCAACAAAGTCATCTAGTAATAACATAATGACATTCAAAATTCTGCAGATAATCTGGTAATTCTGCAGATGATACAAAATAAGAAACATAGTAATCTGGTAACAATATCATGACATAATGATATTCAGAATGGTAATATACAGAATTCCGAAGATGACATTCATTTAAAACTGCCTATTCCGAAGATGGCAATTTGTAGTCATTGGTTTCTGTTGTTTTTAGACATAGATGGTATCGATTTGCAAGGTTGGGTACTGGATTATAGAGCTGCAATGTTGATTAGCACTAAATTAATTGTACTTGTGTGAGTTGGAGAGAGATCAAATTCAATTAGCAGAGACTTTTCTGGGGACCCCTATTGGAGAATAAATTATATGACCAAAATAGAAATTTTTTTTGTTTAGTGACCAAAATAGGAACTAGTAAATAGTTTAGTGACTAATATTGTAATTTACCCTTTTAAATAAGCAAGACAGTTGCTGACGTGGCTAAGTTCGCTGACATGGCTAAGCCACGTCAGATCGCCGTTAACGGCGTTGGCGACAGTGACCAAATTGAAAGCAATTTAAAAGATTAGTGACCAAAATAGAAATTTTTTTTGTTTAGAGACCAAAATAGGAACTGGTGGATAGTTTAGTGACTAATCTCGTAATTTACCCATTCAATAATAATGCCACATCCTTGAGTGTAACTGTTGTTTCACTGCAAATCAAATGAAATGTGTGTGTTTTTAACCATCATCCTTCCACTAATACACTGAGAAGACCAAAATCAATCCAAAAATGACAACTTTGGGTTGCATGCCAGACCCAACTTCTCTTAAAATGCCCGTGATTTAAGTAGGTGGCTTAGAAATAGAAATATGTCTACTCGTAATATAACAACTATTAATTTATAAATTATTATGTTAATAAAATAAATGTTCCTAAGCAAACATAGTTGTATATTACCTCATTAATTTAACATAATAACATTACAGACAATATAAATATATCTAAAATAAATACATGAAATATTTATTAAAGCAAAGACCTTCTCGGATAAAATTAAAAAGATGTGCTCAATTTGATTTGGTAATAATGTTATTTAGAAAATGGATAAAATAGGAGACAAAAAAGAAGATAATGAGATACTAAAAGATAGAAAAATTGAGAGGAAACCCATATTTTGTCCATACGCGATAAGAGAGACTGTGACCACTAGACTAGCAAAATCATACGCATTCTCTCTTACTGTGGGAAATATGATATCATACTCCTAAGAAAATTCTAAACCAAAGACTTGATCATCTAAATAACAGGAATTATGGCTATCAAACCAATGGGACCATATGTGTTTTTTGTTATGGTGATACTTTGGAATGGTATTTGAATAAAAAAAATTAAATGATAATACTGTAGGAGATAAATATCCATTACCAGATAAAGAAGCTTTTTTTAAATAAAATTAAAAATACATTTATTAACAGTAAATTTGATTTGTAAACCGGATTTTGATAGATAAAGATGGTTGAAGAAAGTAGAAAATGGACGGCTTTCGTAACACACAATGAGCATTATGAATAGATTGTTCTGCTATTCAAAATGTAAAATGTTCCATAGATATTTCAAAGAAAAATGGCTAATATCTTTAGAAATGATGAGTTAATAGTAATTTATATAGATGACATTTCAGTATTTAGTAAAAGTTTAAGTGACCATATTGTAAACTTATTAATCTTTTTGGAAAGTGTTAGCAAAATAGCTTAGCTCTATCCGAAAAAAGATGAAAATAGGATGTGAAAAATAGAGTTTCTGGGAGTAGTAATAGGATAAGGACAAATAGAATTACAAAAGCATATCTCATCAGGCATCTTGGAAATTCCAGAAAGATTAGAAGGTCTTAAATAGATATAATCTTTCTTAGGAAAAATAAATTATTTGAGAAACTTTATACCCAACCTAAGCCAGTCAGTATGGGCTTTGTAAAATAAAACTAAACAAACTAGAGATTGGAGATTTAACAATGAAGATATAAAATTAGTTCAAAAGATCAAAGAAATAGTAAGAAAAATTAAGCAATTAGAGATAGCACCGCCAAATGCCTATTTCATTATTAAATCTAATGGAAGAATAGGAAGATGGAGTGCAGTGCTAAAGTTTAGACCAAGTAAAGAAACCTCAATCAAAGAAGAAAAGTCAATAGATATGATAGCGGTACATAAAATATAAGTATTTCAAGCACTAATGCTGAAATCTTCCCGTCTATTAAAGCCATCGAGAAATTTGAATTGATCATGACTTCCTATAAAGAGTTTATTCTTAGAACATATTGTCAGGCTATTGCAGCATTTTGTCATTAAAAAAATCAGAAAATAAGTTATTAACAAATATATGGTTAACATTTATAAATTACATAGTACTACAAGCATAACAAAATGTCACTACAACAAATTTGATAATTGTTGACACATCCGTTAGCGTCACTACATCTAAACTTCGCGCCACGTATGCTATATGGTGACATTACAAATGGCGCCACACCGATCGTCACTTTTGCACCGTCGCTAACGATATATTATGACGGTTTACTATTATCGTCACCAAATTCAAAATGATCTGTGACAACTGATATTAACATCATAATACAGTTATGTTTTTGTGACGCTCCGTGCCGTCACACAATAGATTAGAAAATGCCACACATAATCATCGATCGACACAAAATATGGTTTTAATGTTCAACTATGAATGACAATAATTACCTCGTCACACTAATAGATGACCTAGTAGCTTGTCACTTAATCATAAAAAAATATCGTCACTAGATTGATGATCGTCACACAATAAGTTATTATCAAATTATCAAATATATGTAATAAAGCATCTATCTTTAGATAGTGTTATGCTGTAAAGACTGCCCTTCAAGCATTTACTTTAAGTAGTGCCGGTACTAGGATAGGTATTGTAATGCCATCGACGCTTATGGTTTGAAGCTTATGGCTTTGGCTTGCTGGCTCTCTATATAAGAAGCCTTACCCCTTTGTATATGGATCATCGAAGTTATCAATAAACTTTGTTTTCATAAATTTAGCTGTGTTCCTGCTTTCTCTAACTCTTAGTTTTCTAGTTTATCAAGATATATTAGAAGTCCAAGAATTGAAGAACTTGAAAAGCATCCCGAGACACAGTAGAATGAACATATTTCAAGTGTTCTTGTTTATGTTCTTTTAATAATTTTCTGAAAAGAATTAGTACTTAGAAAAGCTTAAAATAATGCCGCTTTTGATCCCTAAAAGCCCTTCTTTAAACCGTTCGACTCATAGCAAGATGAGAAAGAATACCAAGACCTATTCAAACAGATAGAAGAAAAAAAAATTTAGATGAATTCGTAATGAATGCGGAGTCTAGAGCAAGCAATAATAACCACACAAATTTACCAAGCACATTCAGTACTGGAAATAATCTAGTAACATTAACAACTATTAAGCAAACCAGTAGAAGAATCAACCATTGTAAACACTTTCTGACTATGAATTCAATCTTAATTAATTTAGAACAAGATTATTCAATCTTAATTAATTTCGAACAAGATTATAGAAAATGTAGAGGCAGACCGAATCCATTAGAGATAGTAATTAAGGACAATACTAAATTATTTGACACCTATCTTGTAAAAGCTTTTGAGCACAGTACACCTGCAAAAATGGATAGACTTTATAGATAGATATGAATCAAATGCATTCAATGCTATAAAAAGGAATTTCTTCATATACTAGACAATATAAGAGCGGAAAGCTTTTAATCAACCGTTAATAATTGAACACTCCTTAAGAAGTGTTTAATCGCGGTTGTACTTTTGGTGGCTAGGAAATGCTCAATGGTGGGGCCCATATTTTTATTTTATTTTTTTTATAAATCACTCTTTCTATTGAAGCCCTTCAAGGTTTCTCAATTTTTTAAATGATAAATTCTTTTTTTAATGTTTTGCAAAAATATTTTTTATTTTTTTAAACTTAAATATTTTCAGAAATTATTCATGTTTGTAAATATTTTTAATTTAAGAAATTCTCTGCAACTCTTAATTTGTATTAAATTGTTTTCCTTTGTCAATTTGAAAAAAAAAAATATTTAATTTTTTATCAACCAAGAATTAAGTAATCTTTAATAAATTAACAATATTTATATCTATAAAAGTTATATATTTGTTGAAATATATACATTTTATTAAATAATGAGAAAATTTCGTTTGACATATATATTTGTTATAAAATATATACTGTGAATAATTGAAATGATCGATGAAATAATTATGGATCCCATATTATTGTATAATCATTATGGTAAATAATCTAAAGAGTAAGAGTTTAATGGATTAATGAGATAGCATTTGCACCAACTATTAGATGGTCATTTTAGTGAAATAATTTCCAATGGGCGATACACTAGCAATCAGAGATTTAGAAAGACTTGAAATGAGTTATTTTTGTGAAAGTTTTTATGTAGCCAAACATAGTTGTCGTAATGTAGCCTTCAGCTTTTATGGCAATCCTTATACGTTTATAAAGTATACACTGAAAACAATAAAGCTTTTAACTTTTACTCACAATCTTATTTAAATAACACCACTATTTAAACCAAAATAAAAACGTAGAAAATTTTAGACTATAAAAATTCTAACCATAAAACATAAGATGGTAAAAATTATGACCATAAAATCTATAATTGTCAGGAGATATGATAGTCAGCAGCAGTCAAAAGTTATTATGGTCAAAGCAGCAATGTTAAAAAATAAAATGTTATAATATTAAAATCTGCAATTGTAAGAAATCATGACAGTCAAATATGCAACCATCAGAAATCTGTGATAGTAAAAAGTGACAATAGTTAAATCTACAATTGTTAGAAATCATGACAATTGAATCTACAATTGTCAAAACTTATGATGGTCAAACTTACAACCGTAAAAAATTATGATGGTCAAATCTGTAATAGTAAAAAATCACAATAGTCAAATTTGCAATTGTCAGAAATCATAATAATCAAACCTGTAACAATTAGAAATTATTACAATTTGTAATAGTAGAAAGTCAATGATCAAATTTGCAATTGTCAGAAATTATGATCGTCATCTGCAACCATAAAAAATTATGATAGTCAAATATGCAATTGTAAAAAGTCACAATGACCAAATCTTTCATTGATAGAAATTAGGACTGCCAAACCTACAATTGTCAGAAATGATAAAGGTTAAATCTATAATAGTAAAAGTGATAATGGTAAAATATACATCTATAAAAAATTATGACAATTAAATCTGCAACTGTAAAAAATGATAATGGTAAAACTTGCAACTGTCATAAGTTATGATAATAAATTGTGAAATAGTAAAAAATCACAATGGTGAAATCTGCATATGTTTGAAATTAGGACAGCCAAATCTGTAACCGTCAGAAATTATGTCAATTATATGCAATCGTCAAAAGTTTAATAATAAAAAATTATCACGGTCAAAATTATAATGATTGAAATTTTAACCAGCAAAAAACTTTCTCATCAAAATACCTGAAATTCTCACCTATATAAACTCTGTCATTATATTTGAATTTTACTCTATTTACTCTGTTTAAATTACTCTATTTACAATGCATTTCTTTTATTAAAAAATGGTAGAGAGATCACTTGTTCTAGTTTATTGCAATGGTTCTATTACTACAAGTGAAGATAGTGCTATATATTTCTTGAATAATCAATTTTGTTTTCATGTGGAAAATGATATTCTCTTTAGAATGTTTAAAGAGAATCATTGAAGAAAACATAGAAGCAAAAAATAGTGAAAGAGTTATATGTATCAAATGCAGATTTCCTATTTCTCTAGGTCATGAGAAGATTTCCTATCAATCATTTAAGTTGGGCAACAACTGTGATGCTCTAATGATGTTTGATTACCACCAAAGAGCTCAATGTTACTACTTTCACCGATGGTTCCTCTCAACAACACATGAACAAAGATAACAACGTTCAACATATTATGGGATCAGAGAGGACTACATCTGCGTGGCTAGGTAATGAAACTGAAACGACCTCAATAGAATGCAGCGTATGGGATGACCTACCATGCAATGTTGGCTTCACTTCCCCCACAACTATTAAATGCATCAACAGACTACTTAACTGCAATGCAACCACATACAAAATCAAGTGACAAACATTAAGATGCCGGAACAACTCTTTTCATGATATTCATAGAAATGAAGTTGGCGAATATAATAGTTCTAGTGAGGATTAGTATAATAGTGATAACTACACAACGAATAGTAAAGTAAGCATTTAAAATTTTCGTTTAGAAGATTGAGATTTGGAAAATATCCCAAGACAAAGCGCAGAATTTATGATGGCACCATTTGAGCCTTCAGTATATGAGGACAATAAATTTGGAAGCAATGTATGCACCAGAGTTCATGGCCTATAAAAAATATAAAATAATTAATTTTAAAATGAATAATAAGAATGAAAAATAAATGTGATGACATGAAATCTAAACATTAAATTTAGTATGTTTCAACATTGAAAGATAAAATATGATGTATGACTATACATAACATTTGGTTAAATTTGCTTATAATGAAATAATTAGCAATGAGAATTAATAAAGAGAATCTACCAAATATTTTATTGGCAACAAATTAAGCATGGAATTTAGTATGTTTAGAAACTTAAAAATAAAATAACATGCATGAAGATGAAGAAGATACACGATGTGAAATTAGGCATTCTATCAAACACAATTCTTGGCATTCTGTCAAAACTTTGTTAGTATTCTATTATGAACTTTGTTAGCCATTATATTAAATACTCTCTTAGGCATTTTATCAAACACTTTGCTGTTATTTTATCAAACACGTTCTCTAAGGCATTCATTTTATCATAATCTATCTTGTAACAATACATCATAATATAAGAAGTACTAATTCATAAACCATTAAACAAATAAAATAACATGTTCACAAATAACCATACTTACATACATTCTCATCAATCTAACATAATAATATTATACGTAATTTAAATTTATCTAAAATAATTACATGAAATATTTATCAACAAAAATATTATTTTTGATAAATTTGAAAAAATGTGCTCATTTTGATTTCGTAATAATGCCATTTAATAAAAAAAGGATAAAGAAAACAAGAAGAGAGGAAGATAGCAAGATATGGTCAGGGTAAATATGATAAGTTATGTTACTTATATAGGTTGCGAGAAAAAAATTGTAATCAGAAAGTTTTAGAGATTGAAAAGTTAAAAGTTTTATATAAAAAATAAAAAAAAGAAATGGATGAGAAATTTCAAAAAAAAAAAGTAAAAGTTTTATAGGTTTCACGCATTTTCACTTTTTACCAAATCGCACAGGATGCGTAGAAGCATAAAATGTAATATTTTAAAAAAAACCTCAGGCTTTTTCAGCCGATTAATAGTGATAAAATTTAAAATGTAGATTAATAAATATATTTATTCCTATAATTAAATATTTATAAAATGATCGCACAAGTGATCCCAAGCAGACAAGTGCAGACGTCCAGTGAAAGTGTCATTAGAAACAGCATGGCCACAAACCACGCAGCAGTGCGAAAAATGTGACAAAAAAGTATATGAACTAAGAAAACAGCTTGAAGTACACTAGCATCTGTGTTTTCCGATCGGTGGACCAGAACTGTATTACAAAGACAAAACAAGCCGCTCGACATAAGTTGGATGCAATATTTTCAATGAGTGAAAGCCGTAAACTGAAATACACATTCAAATAAAATTTCCCTGCAGAGGTATATCACTCGATAGATGCGCATCAAGCTGCCGTTGATCCATGTTCTTCGCTGTTGTTAGGAGGATCAGAATCAGCGGCCACCGCAGAACTACTTTCAGATTTTCCGCTTACATTATCTTCTTGCATATCCATGTCGGAGTTCACGGCCTCCTCATCGGCTTCAGCTTCAACCATCTCTTCATCAACATCACCTGCCAAAGTTTCTACACCGTTTGGGGTTGGTCTGGAGTGATGAACTTGGGGCTCATTCGGGGTCGGACTCGAATGATGAACTTGGGGCTCACTGTTACACTTTTTAGATTCTGCAGATTTCTGCAGCAACTCCGTGGGGTAAGGTTCCACACTCCTTGTTATCGTAGATGTTACCAACAAATTCTGTGAACAATTTCATGTTCATATAAGAAATTACTGAATTGCTGAAAACATAAACAAGAACCAACATTTGCCAAGTTTGCAAAGAAATATAAGGTTATTTATAGAACAACATACTTAAAAAGTCACAATTTTATTTTGCAAGGAGACAAGCTGGTTGGATAAAATCATGTGCAAGAATATCTTGAACCAAATATATGGTAAAGGGCACAACCTAAATTTTGAATGAGGAAATAATTTTTACTCACCACCAACCTTCCCAGCTGAATAACATCAAAGCTAACATTTGTGCTAAAGAAGTCCATCAAAATCTAGAAACGGGAGCACCATATATGTATATAATTCCCGAGCCTGCTAAATGGCACAAGTTGTAAGCCTGTAAACATGTATTTGTAGTCTAAGACTGGGAGAAGGGTAGAAGTCCCAATAGACATACTCCATTTTTGACTAATTTTGAGACTTAAACAATGTTTCTTCATTTCAGCAATAACACAACCACAAATTTGTATGCTACAGGTAAATGTCTTGAAATCATTAGCAATCATTTCTTTGTGATATCTGAACAGTGAAGGAAATTGATAATCTCAACATCAGACCGGAAACTTACACCAACAATTCAGTTTCCAAAAACTTCAAACCACTCATTACCTTCAACAGCTGTCAGGCATAACTTAAAAGTGCCTATGCCACAGAGGCCTCTTTAAGGTAGTGTTTGTTTGGAGGGTTTTGAAATTATATGTAATTTGAATTACTAAGTTTTTGAAAATCCAGTGTTTGGTTCACAGGATTTTAAAAGTTTATGTAACTCAGATTACATTCAATAAGGGATTTGATTTTATTGTCAAATTGGCCGTAAAACAAAATTCATTGTCATTTTGTTTCATCACATGCATGAACAACTAAAGAAAAACAAATATTATCAAACATTAATGGATAATGGGAAACTTATAAATTATAATAATAAGTTTAATAATTAATTCAATAATAAAATTAATAGTTAAACTAATAAGTACAATAATTAAAACTATTAAATAAAAATCTCAGAAATGCTTTTTATGTGGGGTTAATAATTAAATTCAAAATTTTAAAATATAATAAAATTTTAATAAATATACTAATAAATTTAAATTTAATAGTTAAACTAATTATTATGTACTTAAAATTATTAAATAATATTACATTTTATAATATAATATTTTCAGATACATCCAACCAAATACTAGATTTGACTTTACTGAATTTTAAAATCCAGGTATTTTCAGTTACACTGTAATTAGAAATCCATTGTATTTAAAATTACATCCAACCAAACGCCACCTAAAAGAATTGTATGTGAACTATCAAGTTCAGTAACAAACAAGCCCGGTAAACATAGAGGAAATAAGGAATTTGACATCTGACTAGCCATAAAGATGATATGTTGGAGTATGTCAACCTCCACCTTAGAAGATGCAAAAAATAGGATCCATTTTCCGAAGGGAAGAATTTTCATTGATCCAAAATGGTTTCTTAAATTATATGCTATGCGCGGAAATCAAGATGGCAGCAAAAGAGCATCAGCTTATAGAATTTTCATTGATCCAAGATGGTTTCTTAAATTATATGCTATGTAGTATGTACTAGTCACAAATGAAGAAAATATTTGCTTGATAAATCTACCAGAATTACTGTGTAGCTGAGGAAACCTGTAAATAAATAGTTCTGCAAACAAACCTTCTCCAGAGCTAGAGCAAGCTTTGAGAGTGTTTTATACGTGCTTTGAGGAGACACAAGTATCTGTTAAATGACATGAAATCCAATCTCTTAGCATAATCCAGATTACCAGCATTATAATCTAACAGAATGACAAACATGATGATTAGAAATGAAAGTGAAATCACCTCACAGACCCTTTGCAATGTAAATGGAGGACCATCTGAAAAGCTGAAAAGAGCTGCAAGACATATCATAATGAATAATCGTTTTTCTTATATGATTACGATTGCAAAATTAACTAATCTATCAGAATAGTTAATGCCATAAAAAAAGTAATTAAATGGGTTTAATGAGTACTGGCCTTATTACTTTGTAATTGCATGGTTAAAGCAAATAATTGTGTGATAATGCCACCAAACATCTATGTCCTTAAAGATATTCTAGTTGTTGATAAAAGGAAAGATTAAATCTCAAAAAGGCAAAAGATAAATTGAATAGAATTGTTTGTTAGAGATTAATTAAAGTTGGAAAAGACAAACTAGAATGGACAGAATAATTGACCAAGTGAGTGGAATTAATCAGTTTAGAAGCTTTGAATGTGCAAACCCAGAAAAATCAGATAAATGCCCTTATCTTCATCCTCTCTCCCTCAATTGTTTTCTCTAATTATTTACTCTTCCTCCACCTTCCTACCTTTTGTATTTCTTTGTTTATCTACTCTCTCATGTGAGACAGATGGAAGAAGAGACAAGAGACATTCCATCCTCTATCCCTTAGGTCTCTCATCTCTCCCTTGATTTCTTGTTCACAAGAGATAATAAGAGGAGAAAGAAGTAGATGTTGAAGATGATGTTGCAGAAAGAGATGTGGGAGAGAGAAGTAGAAGAAAACATGTCTTTTCTACAAAAATTCTGCTCTAATCTTGACTGCAGTGGTATTATGCACAAAGCCAATAAATATGGGGTATCCATGCAATTTCAATATTTTGTTTTGGGGTTATACTTACAATTCCATCTTTTCCTAGGAGTATACAAGCAACTACCTCAACAATTTGAGTGTTTGTTAATTGTTAATGATTTCCAACTCTTTCCCTATCTCTCTTTATCGCACATCCATCATAGCAAACGGATGATACACTCAATCCACCAGACTTTTACTCAGAAATTGACTGTTTATTTCATGTCAAAGGAGGACTGCAATCTTAAAAACTAAAACAGCTGCTCACTTTTAGGTCATTTCACTTTTAGATATATAATCTGTAGAGGTGCTGCAACCTAGTGCCATAATTCACACCCATTAGTTTACCCGCTTACATTGATGATTTAAATGCACAACAACTAGTTCCAAATGATGCATGCACCCGAGAGATTCACAGGATGACATAAAAAAGCATGTTGCAGATGCATCAACGGTGAGGGTTTATTACAAAAATAGTCAAGAACACCACAAGCATGCAAGATGCAGTTCATGCATAGGCACATAAGTGGCAGAGAGATCTCAACCTTATGGCCTCTATATAAGGAAGGAACCTATATTTGTTTTCATATGTAGTTGAGAGTTAAAAGAACCTACAAAATGACTTATAAGATTATGTTTAATAAATTACCTTCCTCTAGCCTTGTTGCTAACTCTGCATAAGTTTCACCTGACAAAGAACTTGGCTGTGACCCATCACCACCAACCATTTGGGATTCAGGATATTCCTCCAAAGCCTTGGAAAAATAATTTCACAGACTCTAATTAAAATAGAATCACATCAATGCAAATTTTCATTGTTTACATATTAGTAATTAAACCAAAGAATCCCAGATCATAATAATGACAAACATACAATCACACATAGGCTAACCTCCCAATACCTGCTTTAGCTGTGACGAAAGCAAGCTTCTCAGCACTTCCCACTCATGCCTGGATTAGAAAGTCAATTACACATCACTACACAGTAAGAAAGTTTTCAATAGGCAATCCAAATCTTGATCACATTACAAATAGAAGATAATGGAAAATAATAAAATGACGATATTAAACTATAAATACATGCAATTTCGCAACTTTATGTCTGCCCCACCAAATTGCATTCATAGCATAAAACCATAAAAGGAGGGGAACAAAAGGAGGAGAAAATTCTGTTAAAAGACTAAATTGCAGGAAGATTCACAAATTCTATTATAGAAAGAAGCTGCACCTTTTATTATGTGAAGCTGCATCATTAGTTTTCAAACATATTTGTATTCACCCTGTTTAACAAACATATTCACTTTAATCATTTGTTTATTCTCCAATTTTATTTGAAACTAGATAATAATGAATAATTATTTTAATTAAAAATCAATAATAATACTGAGAAAAGAATTTACACTATCACCAGTACTTGTCATTAGGCCAATTCAAGATGAAATATATAATAATGAAAAGCATCAAATATGTATGGCTGAAAAAAATATATCACTAATGGTAACTCAGTTTCCTTTGAGTTCTTAAAAGTACGATTTTAAGATTCCTTTTAACCACAATAATCATAATCAAATAAATGCTAAAAGAACCTAGCCTTTCAACCACAATCAAGCGGAAATCTCTTGTGGGGAAACTTAGACATGCTGGCAAATAAATCGGTCGCAACCCCTCCATCCAGAAAGAAAAAGCTTCTAACTTACATCTCAATTAAATGATTTATTTTTGTTAACATATGCATGTGAGATTGTGAAGTTCAAGAACAATCAGAAGGAACGAATATAAGAGAAGATGATCATATATCAAGCTAAAAAAATGCTAATACGATTACTTATCACAGGAACACTATTTTTTCCAAAAAAAAAAAAATCAATTTCCTAGAGAAGTTTCAAAAGGAAATAACCAAAGGAAAGCCTACCAGAATTTTCCAGTGGCAGCAATGACCCCTATTATGTGTTTAGATTCTTCAGCACTGATGTCATACTTTGGCTCCATGCTCCTACAATGGCATTCATAGTACAATACCTTGTTAAAGCAGCATCCCAAATTCTACTTTAAACAATAAATGTGACAAGAAATTAGGACAATTTACTTGAAATAATTCCTACAAAATTGATTCCAGCCAAATGCATGATAACCAAAACAAAAGGTGGATATAAAGATAAATTCAAAATAACTTAACAACAAGATTTTAACAAAGTAATGAGAGAGTAAAACAAACATCAAGCCTTATCCCAAGCAATTCCAGGCAGCTTTCTAGTCACTCTCCTATGCATTAACCCTCCATTATTACCTTAAATTTTTAACACAACCCATCTAGACAACCTCATAAATGCACAACTCTGTGCTTAAAGTTTTTTCTATTTCTTTGATCAGCATTCAAGATGCACAAAGCATTAGATCTAGCAGCCACCTTACACCGGATGTGAACCTACATCCACAGAACTATGCTTCTACAATGTTTAATTTCATCTTACATCACCCCACTTACATTTGCCTAGATATTTGATCCATCACGAAAAGCTAGCAATATTTGATGAAAGAGGAGGACTCTTATACACATCAAGATCTAATCACATTTTCAGAGGCCAGGCCTCACAATCATGGACTGCAGCCATTGCAAAGCATTGTCAATGCCTCTTTTGTTGACTAGCCCAGAAAATGACCACTAAAACATCCCTTTGGCCAGTAGCTTCCATTTCATTAATCTCAAAAGTCCAACCTTAGGGGAAGCAATATGCCAAAGCAACTTCAACATTTGTGACACATTGTGAAAGTCAGTAGAATTTTCTTCAGCCTTATATTTGACTGCATTGGAGATGGATCCCAACTTGAAATTCTCTTTGTACATTGGTAAATCACAGCTTGGCCTGCAAGATATATCACACAGCAACATGCAGCCCATCACAAAAGTATTACCTTGTCCTGGATGGTCCCTGAGGCCAAATTGTCGTCTTCCTTAAGAGATGCTAAATGAGTTACTATCTACTCAACTCTATCCAAGCACAAAGTTATGTATCTATCCAGAGCTTATTCTCTCTCAGATTACTAAAGACTCAAACCATCAAATCAGATCCTGCTCCTCAATGAGTGTATACTTTTGGCACCAAAAAAAAAAAACAAAAAAGAAAGAATATTCAAAGTACACCTTCACACTTGGGGAAAAAATTTAAAAAAAAAATGCAGAATTCTCAATTTGCTCACTGCAAATAGGCAGGAGAGATTTAGCACACGTACTTACAGCTGAAAGTGAGCCAGACTTGACACAGCTGGAGCCCAGCTTGAACTTGGCTAGAAGTTGAGCTCGAAATTAGCCCAATCATCTTTTGCGCAAGTTCAACTCAATTTTAATTTCAAGAGATCAAAAGCAACCTTGGCTTTGAGTTGCACTTGGTAAGTAACAAACTTGTTAATAACTTGAACAATAAACAATATAAGTTATATAATATTTTCAAATAAAAGTTACATTTCATAAGATTCCTACTGCATCAAACTAAACAATAAATTTCTATCACTAACAGCTTAACTTGATTATCCATATAATGTATAATAATATGATGACAAATATAATAAATTACATAAAAAAATATTATATCATATTTTGGGATGTATCGAGAGTCTCTGGTCAACCTCAGGTTTAAAATAATTTCGAGCTCAACTACCGAGCTCAAGAAGTCAAGCTTGGCCAGATTACTCAAAATCTCAAGCCACGCTCGAGCAACTTACGAACAACTCGATCAATTGGCAGCCCTATCCCCCTATACCATCTTTGGGACACCACTCCTGAGGAAGACATTAATCTATTCTTTAAGTATGCACACATGAGGTGGCTCTGGAATCAGTGTCACAACAGGTGTGGCATGAGATGCCCATCCTCAGTTCTCCTCCATTTTTGTATTGAAAACTTTACAACAAGAAGCATTGGCTATAGTTAAGCCTCAGTCCTTTTCCAAATTCATTTTAGGCTAGCTACTTAGTTTTGTTCTGTTGGAGAGATCGTGCTTATCATAAAAAGTCAGACGTATCAAAGCTGGCCTTAGCCCTTACGGACAATGATTTCCTTCAAATTTTTCAAACACAGCAGCCTTAACTTGGAGATCACATGCAATGAGAATTGGTCCTCTGTTTCAATGGAATTGTTCGTACTTTGTTCTCCTACATAAAAATTTGTTAGGTTCTCATAACAACCCAGCTATTTTATGCATCCCTCATTCTGTCAGCATGAATCAGGCTCCGCCCTTGAAACTTTTCCCTAAAGGCAGTATGTCTCCTTTGCCACCCATCAACTCCACCCATTGAACATATGGTAATAGAAAGTTTACTTGTCTCCTCATAAACACTGAGTCGTATTATAACAATAACCATGTCATCTATACTGGTATTGATCATAAGAATTCTCCAAATATAAATAGATGATATATAGTTAAAAAAAATCTTTATCCTTTTCATGAATCTTTCCACTACCATCAAAGCAAAGAATGGAACAAAGTCTTATAGATCAACTTGAAGCCATTACCATATTCCTAATCTAACATTATCCTCATTCTACTTTACCATCACAAGTTCAATACCATGAATAATACCACAACTCATAAAATAAACAACTAAGCATAAATTAGAAATAACAATATCTCACAAAAGCCAAAGCAAAAGCAGAACAAGTAATACTGGACAATCATTAAATCTAAGTTGCCCATCAAGAATGAATAAATATAAACTAAAACAATTAATCTTATGGCATCTGTGATCTGATAAATATTCCAACTTTTGACTCAACATCTAAGTTAAACAAATTATTATGAAGAAATGGTCTTTCATTGTCATTCACAAACATTCCCAACATCTAAGTCAAAACAAATTATTATGAAGAATTGGTTTTTCATTGTCATTCACAAACATTAACAGGGTATAGGCGCTTCTGGTGGTTCTCAAATCAAAATGTCTATATTTATGATGAGCATGCTTACTCATGATTTGGAAGATCTGAAGGTGCTTGTTCTGCACTATGGTCAGCATCAACAGAGGAAAATGTTGAGGATGGTGAGTTCTCAACCACAGAATTATCCACGACAGCTTCCATTTTGCAACGCAATTAAGAAATTACAATAACCTGAAAGGTAGAGAGAAAAAAAATGCCCAGAAAAAATGCAGAACCATGGAAACAACTGAAGCAACCACATATAGCATAGCAAAAGAACTTGCTATCAAGGGTATAATATAGTATGTACCCCTATGGGGTATCACAATGGAAAAGAAGGTAACTATATGCTATTTGCAACCAAGGTAAAATGCTGCAAAAGAAAGTGGATGGAAAGAGTTGTACACCACAAAAAATGCACTTCAAGAAAGAAAGATGAGAAATTTATCTATAAAGTGAAATCTTTAAGAAAACCAACATCAGAAATGCAATATTAACTAGGAAGAGGAAATCAATATATCTTAAGATACTTCGCTTGACTTCAATTAACAGAAAATCTTAACATGAGTGATTTACACTACTAACAAAGTCTTAGACAAAAACATACGTCATTTACATATATATTAATCCCAACTAAGAAATTATACAGAGACTTCAAGAAATATTAATCACAACTCCTACAAACTCTTAGTGGTTTGAATTTGACAACTAGATAATAATGAATATATGGATTTATTAATAAATACAGTTGATAATAATTTTTTTGATAAGATATAGAAGTCGATAAGCACATTTTATATTTAATAATAGTATCCTCCTCTTTTTCTCTCCTTTTCCTTTTCCCCATATAATTTCTCATCCCATAAAAATTCGAAAAGGAACTCTTGAAAATACCAAATGAACCTTCATAAAATAAATTCTCATTTATTAAATTTGATTTAAATTATCCACATGTCACCCCATATTGATATTTTCAATACACACTCATCTTACAATTTTTTTCTTTTATTAATGCCACATCATCCTCTCTATTTATTTATTTACTTATTTCATCTATTTTACAGTTACATCATGTTATTATCATCCAACCCATTACATTTAAGAAGCTTTATTTGAAATATCAATTTAGAGCTAAAATTTTAATTTTAAGTTATGAAAGTTTGACATAATTAATATTAATAAAAATTAACCATTTTAAAATCAAAAACTATTTTTAAAAATTATAATAATTTAGGAAGCAAGTTTTGTTTCTATCTTTTTCCCTTTCTCTTGTAACCTTTGATCCTTTGCCTAAGGAAGAATTTTCAGCTTATTAATATTAATATATTTTAAACTTTAAATTATTAAATATATTTATTTAAATAATTAAATGCTTATAAAATGATTGCACACTATATAGTGGATCCGAAAAAAACAAGTGCAGATGTCCAATGAAATCTAAAAAGGGGGGTAACTACTATAAGCACAGACTTCATAAAATCCAAAATTTACAGCTTCACAGACGTGTTCGCACAAGCAATTTGGCATAAAATCGAATCACTTCAAACACCAAAAACAACACTTACTTTTCCTATAGAATTGAGACCTGTAGTTGAAAATTGAGAGTTATCACCATCAACACAATAAGCACATAATAGACAAACTCTGTATGGGTGTCATGCTAGATCTTTTGACCATTTTCTTTTTCTAGAATTTCACAAATTGTGGTGCTAAGCAATTGTACACTAGGCTTGGGTTTGCAAGTACATAACTCAAAAAAAAACTTACGAGAATATAACAAAAAAAAATGCAACCCACATTGAAAAATGACAAAAACATGTTACAAGAGTTTTTCCACCTTATAGTTTTTTTATTTAAAAAAAACCATATAATATATTGCGCATGGATCTGAGTCCTATAACATCATTGCCTCCAACCTTCAAGCATAATCACGAAAACGCACACACTATCCTTACATGCATGGATACAAAAAAAATGAACCCAAATGTAATAATCCTACTAAAAGAAAGATAATCAACAATAAGGTCTTGTTCGTCAATGAAGTAAATAAAATGAATTTGGTGTTTTGATAAGAACAATCTTAGGATATCCTTTTCACATCCAAATACAATATTAACTATGAATGATTTCACTGCCTTGACATCTTCGTACCTTGAAGGATGAAATACATTTCATGGCTAATTCTAGCTTGATTGTTACAGTGAACACTTCAATTTTAAAATTAAAATTAACTCTTTTTTTTTTAGGAATACAAAAAGCATGTCATCTTAACGGAATTTTGTCAACTCATTTTATATACTTCATTGCTAAACAAAGTCATATTGTTGATTGCCTTTCTTTTATTAGGATTATTACATCTAGGTTCAATTTTATGTATCCATGCATGTAAGGATTGTAAGGATTGTGTGTGGCTCTTTTGTGGAAGTAATGATGCTATAGAACTCAAATCCATGTGTACTGTATCATATGGTTTTTTTCTAAAGAAACTGCAAGATAAAAAAACTCTTATAGCATGTTTTTGTCATTCCTTCCACGTTGATTGCATTTTTTTATTATATTCTAGTAACTTTTATTGAATTGTATACTTGCAAACTCAAGCCTAGCGCATTCTTGCTTAGTACCACATATTGTGAAATCCCAGAAAAAAATGGCCAGAAGATCTAGCATGGCACCCAGACAGAGAAGTGCTATTTTGCACTTATTGTGCTGATGGTGGCAACCCTTAAGTTTCAACTTTAGATCTCAACGCTACAGGGAAAGTAATTGTTTTTTTTTTAATGTTTGAAGTCATTCTATTTTATGCCAAATTGCTTGAGTGTGTGTCCACCTGTTTGTCTGGCTGAAAATTTTAGATTTCATGAAGTCTGTGCCTGTAGTGATATGATACAGGAACATCAAAGCACTCATTTTTTAATAGTAGCTAAGTAATTTAGGTTGTTTAGGAATTGTAGACAAACTCTAAGTGGCATCAATCACAGGAAATCTAAGAAAAAGAAACAATGTTTTAGGTTAGGTTTTAAGGCTTTTCTGTCAAGAAGGAAAGCATAAATGTCCTTAACGCGGGTCTCCTCAAGAACTTAGTGTTCTTAAACTTGAAAATTTCTTGAGAATTAATCTTAAATTGGGTGTTTCGAGTTGTATATTGGATTGCCTTGAACTTAATTGATGCCTGACTTTGAATGCAATTGGCATGCTTGACGTGGTGATTCTCCTAAGCTCTTACTCATCCGTTTGGTCCCCTTGTTTGAGTTCTTTGATCCTAGATGTATCGATAGCTTTTAGTTGCTACCAGTTCAAGGGCAGGCTATCAAGATGTCATTGACGACAAGGCCTTGTTCAAGTCTTTTTCTTTCCTTACAAGAACTATATGATACGCTGTCACAATCTAGCACATTCACATACAAATCTGTGGGAAAATAGAAATCTAAACACGATACAGAAAGAAAGACAGTTTGGGTAATGGAGATTGAATCATACAAGTGTCTTCCGCTTTCTTTAGTATTTCTTGCCTCTTTTTTTTTAAGGGTTTTAGCTTGTATAACTTCGAATCTAAGATTTTAGGAATCGTCCATGGATCAAGACGATCCGAAACTGTAAGTTTTACTTCAAACAATAAAAGCAGTGAATCAGGGGGAAAAGATTGAAACTTTTGACGATTTGAGAGGAATCTGTACACTTTTCCCTTCTCGATCTAAACTATTTTCGAGAGAAAATACAAACCGATTGCATCAACAAGAGAACTTAAAGAGAAACCCCTTGACATCAAGAGGCCATCAAATCAAACAAGAAACAAATCACAACAGAAATACGAGATGAACAGTACCTAAACTTCGAAAGCCGGCGTTCGAAGGTCGGCAGAGGCGGCGAGCACGGCTCCGACGGCGACAATGGGCGAGATGTGGACGGCCTGCGTTAAATGAGGAAGTCGTGGATAAAAATAATGTTTTTGTTTTAAAGAAAAAATGTAATTAAATAATAATAACTTTTAGGGAAAATTAATTATAAGTCCCTGTACGTTTGCAAACATCCCGATCAGTCCCTCTGACATTTGAATATCCCTGTTCATCCTTCCTTTTTAAATTACCTTCCCTTTCAGTCCCTCCGTCCAACTCCGTCAATAGCTTTTTTACATAATACCAACTTTGCCCCTTCATTTTGGTGGGAAAGGTCCCGCCCTGTCTTGTCATCATTTTTGAAAATGTTCAGCCAAAAGGGAAAAGCAGGCTTTTCAGCCAGCTTTTCTCTTATAATGTGTGCTTCTGTTAAGAAGGGTTCTATCCTTCGTCTTCTTCCCCGTCGTCTGCCAGAGTTTCTCTCTCTCCCACCAGTGTTCGAACGGGTGTACTTGTTCATATTGAAGGCTGTGATGAGAGGATGTTTTTTTCTTTTTCATTTTTGTTAGCGCTGAAGGTATGAATATTTGTGTGTCTGTAATGCATGGCAGTTTGAAGGTTTCGTGCATCGCGACTCAATGGACACCTATTGCGCAATAGCCAGATACAAGGGCGAGGGTCGAGTGTTGCAATTCACTTTGTTAAGTTCATGGGAGTCGGTGCTGCAGGAGATATGTGAAAGATGGAGCCTCGAAATCGAGAGTGTTCGTGTGAAGTTTGTCACCCCAAATGCACATCGCACGGTCTGCCCCATAGAATGCGAGATTGATTTTCAGCGAATGTGTCGCGTTCACCATATGTTCCATTGCCATGCAGTCGATCTTATAGTCACATCAACCGACGATGACGATGCCGTCGAAGATGCCCCGGGCTCCTCCTTACTTTCGTAAACACTGCACCTTTTTTTGTGCATTCAAATGAAGCGATTACGTGCTACTTCCGCGGAGTGTTTGGAGTTTCCATTTAGCCTGTGTAGTTATCGTTTATATTTGTGCGTTTGTGTTTACCTTTTGGCGATTCTGTTTACTTTTAGGAGTTCCTGTTTATTGTTTGGAGTTTTTGTTTACTATTATCCGTTTACGTTTACTTTTAGAAGTTTCTGTTTACTTCCGGGAGTTCCGGTTTATTTTTTGGAGTTCTTGTTTACCATTGTAAGTTTCCGTTTACGTTTGGGCTTTCTCGTTTACTATTACGTTTGCATTTGGGATTCTCCATTAACCTGTCGCCGTTTACGTTATCCTTGTGTGCACCAGGAGCAGGGATTCAATTTCGGAAAGCCTACCGGTTAGCCGGCACATAATGTCGTCCCAACCGAATGCGTCGGGTGCCCTATCTATGGCTGAAGATCAACCTGCCGGTGCACGTCTCGAAGTCGGGCAACGCTTTTGCGATGGTGATCATTTCAAAGACACGCTGCGAAGTGTCGCCATTAACCGGAACTTTAACTTCATCTTCGTCAAGAACGATAAGCAGAGGGTAACTGTCCAATGTGCATCCGCTGGTTGCCAATGGCGTGTCCACGCATCGAAGCTTGGGAACCAAGAGACGTTTATGATCAAGACAATGTGCTCAGCACATAGATGCGGCGGAGGTATCGGCACCACCTCTCACCCGAAAGCTTCTAAAAAATGGGTAAGCGCGCAGGTCATGCAGAGGCTGAAGGATCGCCCTCTCTACAGGGCCGTCGATATTCAACGTGATATAATGCGCGAGCATGGCGTTCACTTGTCTTACAAGCAAGCTTGGTTGGGGAAAGAGGTCGCCCGGGGTGTTCTCCACGGTAGTGAAGTCGCGAGCTACAACCTCCTCAGATGGTATGCCAGGAAAGTTTTAGAGACGAATCCTGGGAGCGTGGTTACAGTGGACCATGAGGGCGATCGTTTTACACGGGCCTTTTTTGCATTTAACGCGTGCGTTGTGGGTTTCCAGAGTGGTTGCAGGCCCTTGCCCTTCATCGACGGGACGCACTTGCTAGGGAAATACGGAGGCACCTTGCTTGGTGCAACGGAGAAGGATGCCAACGACGGTTTCTTTCACGTTGCATTCGCCATTGTTGACAACGAGACGGATGCGAACTAGACTTGGTTTCTTTCCAAGCTTGGTGATGTGTTGTATGGGGACGATCACTACACGAAGATCATAACATTTATTTCAGATAGGTCGAAGGGTCTCATTAACGCAGTCGGTAAGGCTTTCCCCTCATCCCCGCATGCGTACTGCCTCAGGCACCTGGAGGCAAATTTTATGAAGGCAAACGTCGGCGTCGGGAAGGCATTAAAAGAGTTATGCTGGTCCATTATTGTTAGGATTGCATTTGCGTGCACGGAGAGGGAGTTCAATGACGCGATGGACGACCTTCTCAACGCATCCCCACATACTCATATGTGGCTAATCCAGAAATCCGACATCACGCATTGGGCGAATTACATGTTCAAGGGCGAAAGATGGGGGGAGATGTATTCAAACGTCGCAGAATCGTTCAATGCATGGATTAAGGAGGCAAGACATCTTCCTGTGACGAATATGGTTGATTCCATCCGGTAATAATTCGTCTAGATCCCTCCGTTCGGTTTACTTGTTAGCGTTTCCGTTTACTTCCACTAGCTCTCGCTTAGTTCTCCTATTTCCAGTTTACTTCTGTGAGTTTCGGTTTAGTTTGTCGGCTTTCCACGTAGTTGTTGTTGTTTCTGTTTACATTTACGGGTTTTCGTTTAGATGGCCAATTTCCCATTTACTTATGTGAGACATGGTTTACTTTTTCTAGTTTCCGTTTACGTATCCTTGTTCCCATTTACGTGTGTGGGTTTCCGTTTACTTTTTGACGTTCCCGTTTACGTTTTTGACTTTTAGATTTTTCATTGCTTTTGTTATTATTCTTGTTTACCTTTCGTCGACGACGTCCGGTTGACTAACTACCCTCTTACACCAGCTTCAAGCTCATGAACATGCTGTGTAATCGGCGTGAACAATCTCGGCGGTGGGAGACCTATCTGTGCCCTGACATACACAGCAAGATCGAAGAAGTGGTGGAACAAAGTCGTACACTACTTGTTGGGAGATCAACAGGCGACTGCTTCGAAGTAGTCGAACGGAATAGATTCTCCGTCAACCTGTCCGCAAGGACGTGCTCGTGCCGACGGTGGCAGATATACGGGATCCCGTGTAAGCACGCCTGCGCGGCTATAATGCAAACCGATGCAAACGTCCACAGATATGTTGACAGTTACTTCAACGCTGACACGTACCGTACGTCTTACTCGGAAGCAATTTTCCCTGTCCCCGACAATGACAGACCAATAGATGACTGTCGTCCGTTGGCCATCCGGCCACCACTCACGAAGAGGCAACCAGGGCGCCCAAAAAGGAAAAGAATCGAATCGCAACACACTTCTGTACGTGAGTTCAAGTGCAGCAGGTGTAGCGAGGTTGGTCACAATCGGCGGTCGTGCAGCGCACCCATCGCGGATTGAGACCCCCCCTTACCCCCCTTACATAATCGACACTTTGATGTAATCAGAAAAGACGAGCTGCAAAAGGAAACTCATGAATATAAACCGAGACCCTTTGATGTAAACAAAAACACTAAAATGTAAATGGAAACCTTTTGATGTAGACACTAAAATGTAACCCGGAACTCTTCGATGTAAATGGAAACCCTGGATTTTAAACAGAAACGACATTGTGTAAAGGAGAACACCGGGATACAAACGGAAAGTGAGATTTTTTCAGAGGTTTTTTCTCCTCTCATTAACTCCAATGAGTGTTAAGAAACTCAAGTGAGCTTTTTTACCAACCCTTGTCAACTTCAATGAATCTCAAGAGATTTCAATATGAGTTATAGAGAATGTACAGGAGGGAATTTTTTTTATCAATTTTCATCAACTGCAATGAGTGTCAAGAAACCTTAAAGTGTCGAGAAACCTTTTGATGTAGACACGGAAATGTAACCCGGAACTCTTCGATTTAAACGGAAACCCTGTATTGTAAACGAAAACGACATTGTGTAAAGGAGAACACTGGGATACAAACGGAAAGTACCGTTACGAAACAGAAAGTAAACGGATACAATGAAATGTAAACGGAGACGCTGAAATGTAAACCGAAACTCTACGATGTAAACGGAAACCCTGTATTGTAAATAGAAACGGCACTGTGTAAAGGAAAACACTGGGATGTAATTGAAAATATATTTACATTCGCAATATATGTACAGCAAATAAACACACTTGTATGAACGAATATCAATTACATCATCTCTGTTTGCCATCTTCTTTCCCCCTTGCAATGCCGTCCATGACGATACGGGCTGCGTACTGCAGACGCAGAAGTGGCACGTCGGAGTGAGGCAGACTAAGACTCTCCCCGTTGAGGAGTTGTTCGATGAACCGCATTGTGTAAAGGCAGCAGTCCACGCTGTCGGGTTTCTGCTGTGGGCAATCGCGGACTTGCACAAGAGGGTAACTCGCCGTCCCGGTGTCGCCTACCTCAACATCCAGACAGCGGTCGAATAGCTCCCTCTGTTCGTGGCGCGTAAAAACGTGTGAGTGTCGTCCGACGTTTTTTAAAAAAAAGGAAACAAATACAGACAAGAGAAGGAGACGTAAGACCCTACCATGGCCTTCGCGTCGGCGTCGTATGTGCGGCTCTGCGCAGAGGTGTAGTGCAGATATTGCTTCACCTCTTTATCGAGTACAATGAGGTGGAAATGTGTGTTGGATATTATGGGGAGTAGAATAATTTCCACCTCGTTGAAATTTGCGGTGCCCGCCCCGACCAACGTAAGCGCCACCTCGGCACTATGTTCCGTCTGTGACATGAGAAGCGCCAGCAGTCGGGTGACAGCACCTCGTCTTTTGTAGGGGGAGGGCGTTCGCTTGCATGATTCCATGATCATGACACACCAAACGTCCAGCACATCATCAGGCACGACGGCCCCCTCCACCAAGGTGTACAAGTGGTCTCTGGTCGTGAAGGAGAGGTCGTTCTTCCAGACGATGGTCCTAAACGAGGCATCGCGAGTATTAGAGGGCAACACTAAAAAGTAAACGGGAAGGAGAAAAGGTAAACGGTAACGCATGTAATGTAAACAAAAACGCACAAAATGTAAACGACACCTCCGTATTCTAAACGGTAAAACTAAAACGTAAATGAAAACGCCAAAACCTAAACGGAAACATATATAATCTAAACCGGAACCTAGAAACATAAACGGAAACATGTAAACAATACACGGAAACTATACACGGTAAAGGAAAACATCCGAAAGTAAGCTGGGAACAATATATTATATAAACCACAATGCATAGAAGGAAACGAAAACGCATTGCACTCACCTGTCAATTATACAATTGAGGTACATTCCCATTGCCGCCTGCTCCACCTGACTCAGGCGATGAAATGCAGTCGGCCGTTTATTTTTGGGGATAAAGGCAGTCTTGACGGAGTCTGACCCTTGTTTCTCAATGACTGCCACTGTGTCAACGTCGACAATAAGCTGACACGGTTTCTTGCTGGGAGTGTCTTCCTCAGCCGCTGGGGGGGGATGTCGTGGACCTTCTTCCACAATGGCGCCCGCACTGACGTCTGCGCGCGCCGTCGGGGGCCGCGGTGGGGATGTCTCTTCCGATGGGGCGAGCTGCGGTGAATAAACCTCTTCCGCCTCAGAGGTCTGCGGTGGAGCCGCCTCTACCGCAGTGGGGAGATCAGCTGGGGGTTCCTCTGTGGCGGTAGCCGCACCTTCGTCAGGGGTGGTTGACCGCCGTTGAGCCTCCTCTTCCGCCGTGGGGGGTGGGGTTGGAGCCTGCGCGGCAGCGGTGGACGGAGTCGCATTTTCTTCGTCCATGCCGTCCACAAAGGAGGATGGCCTCTCGGCGTTGTCGGATGTCACCGCCGGTCTCTCAACATCTAAGGCCGGGATAACGATCTTACCTTTTATATCGATCAAAGACGCTATGATGCTGTCGACGTCGACCGCATCGGAGCCATCATTGCCAGATGAGGTCACCGGTGGACTTCGTCTGAAGTCCAGCTTCGGTCCGCCCTTACGGCCGAGTCTCTTCGTCCTCGGGCCGGTGGGCACCAAAGAGGTCGTCTTCTGGCTTGCAACAGTTATGGCGCTCTTCGGGATGCCAACGGGCTGCTGTTCTCCTCGCCGGGAGACACGCCTAGAAACGCGTCGAGTGGCGACCTTCTTTACCGGGTGTGCGATTACCGGAGATGGCATCGAACCGGACTCCGGTGTGGGATTTCCCGAAGATGGTGCAACGATGCCAAGACGTCGTTCGATCACATCCACCCGGGAAGCCAGACGCTGGACGTCCCGCGACAATGTCTCGACGGCCCGCTGTAGCCGGGTGGCTACATCGTCTTCAATTGCCATCGAGGGGGACACCCATTCCACGCGACGAACACGAGTGCGACGGGGGGAGCTACTACGTCGATCCGGTGACCGACCACGTTTTGTTGGACGCACAACCGGTGGCTTGGCTGGCACCAAAGCCAATGTTTGTTGTCCGGGATCGTCGACGGTCAGCTCGGAAAACTGTCAACAAGAGAGTAGAAAATTCAGAAAGATAAATGGGAACATAAAAGATAAACATGAACAATAAAATCATACACGGGAACGTCTGATCGTAAACAACAACACTTAAAAAGTAAACGGGAACTCCAAAATGTAAATGGAAACCCACAAAAGGTAAACAATAACTTCGGCTTCTAATCATGAACTTTATCAGGTAAACGGGAACCTAGAATCCTACACGGGAACCTGTGAAAGTAAATAGAAACTCTATAACCTAAACGGAAACGTTAAAATATAAAGGAAATCTCGCCATTATAAACAGAGACTTCATACCTCTTTCTCATCGATGGATGAGAGTAACTTTCCCAGCGACGCTTGTTTCCTAAAACTTCCCTCCCCGTAACACAAAATCCGGGGAGTCTTCCCAACCCGGGCCCTCTGCCCTGTTCCAGTGACCTCGTAAAACCAGAGGATGAGGGCGATAGTGCACCCGCGCATGTATCCCGTTTCAATATGCTCCCCCCTAGCTCTTGACTGCACGCGGGCGGCCGTCTTGGGGAGGTCTTCCATGATCCACCTGTGAGTGGCCTCCGCCCACGCGTACCTGTGTAGCGAGGAGAGGTTGGAAGCATAGTCGACCAGCCATGGCGGGACTGACATGGTGGTGTTCGGGAACAACACCGTCCCCATGAGGTAGACCACCAGCAGCTTCACAAAGTTGACCTCCTCCCCCTTTGTCCGGACCATTCTCAGAAGAGACGCCTTCATAGCATCTCGGGTCCTTTCGAAGCCCTTGGGCATGCATTTCTCTTCGAAATCAGATGGTGTTATGTTTTTCTTGAACCGCACCAGATCCCCGTCTGCCCGGAGTCCCATGATAATGGCAACATCTTCCGGTCGGAAGCTCACCAGGCTCACCCCTACTCTGAACATTTTCGTCACGTTGTCGTATCGCTGCAATATGGCATCAAGAAACCCCCTCTCCTACAGCAACGCCTCCACCTCCATGAGATGGCCGAATGGTGTCCTCCTCACTATCTCCAGCTGCCGTCGTGACATGCGCTGTCTCAGTTGTGCCAGAGTATCCACGACGGGCGCAAGGTAGCATCTGCCGTTCACTGGGTTGGACGCCATATCTGCGTTACATACAACAGCGCTCAGCCAAAAATGCCTGAAATCTAAAGAGAAACCTTAAACTGTAAACGAAAACTCCGCAATATAAACAGCAACCGCTCCTCCAACACTGAACCACCGTTACAAAGCACAAAACCCTCAACTACAACCGACGGGAAGGGAATAAAACCATACTAATCTTACCAGATAATAGTGTGTCGGGATTAACTGCAATCGGATGTTCGTTGCGCCGCCGGTCTGGGAGCTACAGGGTTCGTTCTGTCTGTCGCTTTGGTATGAGAGAAAGTGAAAAGAAGCCGAACAGAACATCATAAACCTTGGAATGTCTCGGAACACGCACCGCCGTACTCGCGCCCATAATCGCGTTAATGTAGGGGTATAACCGTCACTCCATTGAAGCTTTAACGGCGTTATCCCATGCAGGGACCAGGATGGAAATCATCCAAAAAAGGAGGAATGTTTTGTTCATACTGAAAAGTGCAGGGTTGGTCTGTGAATATATGAAATTTAGAGGGTCTTTTTGTTCATTATCTGTAACTTTTATTTATAAATAAAACTCTGAACCGAAAAAGTTTATATATATAAAATTATAATATTATAAAATTAAAAATTAAATTCATATATAAAAATATTAAGAGAAACTTATGAAGTAAAATGCTGTGATTAATTGGCAACATGAAAAATGAGTGAAAAAGAAAAAATTTTCCATAGAAAAATTTTCCGTGGAAAAAGAAAAAATAGCCGCTTGATTTGCATTATTTTCTAGCTAGAAAAACAAAAATTTCCTATGAAAAATTCTTATTTTAGGCTATGTTTGATTGCCCAAATTTTCAATGGAAAAGTTTTTCATTGATGTTGTCACGTAACCTTATTTTCTCTCAAGGAAAAGTTTTTCCACCCTCAACCCTAGGAAAACTTTTCCAGGAAAAATAAAAAGGGTTATATGAAAATACAAGTAATCAAACAACAAAATCAGAATTTTTCATAGAAAATTTTTGATTTTCTAACTAGAAAATAATGTCAATTAAATGTCTATTTATTCGTTTTCCATGGAAAATTTTTTCATGAAAATTTTTTTTTTCCCACCCATTTTCCATGTTGCCAATCAAACACAGCCTTATTGTTTGATTGCTTTTTTTCACATAACCCCTTACGTTTTCCCTGAAAAACTTTTCTTAGGATGGAGGCAGGAAAAATTTTCCACTGATTTGAAACAAAATAGGGTCGCGTGATAGAAAAAAACAACAATAATAGATGCGTATACTTCTAAACAGAAAAAACAACAAAGTGAAAAAACTAAGTTCTAAAGATTCTTTGACTTCATATATAATATTAGTTTTTTTTTGGAAAGAACTAAGCATGATTAGAGGAGCAATAATAGATGCGTATACTTCTTATTGGCATCCGTTGTTTGAAATTTCTCATAACAATTAATGTCTTTTGACTAACAATTTACCCAATGATCAAGGGAAAACATCTATGGTATGTAAAGTATATTATAAATTGATACAATAAAGAAATTACTTACTTTAGACGGTGAGATTTAGGTACTTAGGGGGTGTTTGTTTGACTTCGTTTGGGACCGAAGTGGCGGAAGTGGGGACTTCCAAGCCACTTCTGGGTGTTTGGCTAACTGAATTTGGGACTGAACTCAGTGATGTGACACTTCCAAACCCCACCCAGTTACCCATTCAACTTCAGCCATTTTTTTGGCGAAGTCGATTTCACCCCCATCTCGCCCCTGTTCACCGAAGTGTCCCGTCATCCTTTATGGTCACCCACTTCTATCTTTAGGTTTACCTTTCTCCTGATTTCTCCTCCATCGTAGCCATCGTCTGAGAAGCTCGCCATCGCCTCTCTTCGGTGAAACTGCTCCCCAGCGAGGAAAGTTTTTCTCACACCGCGAGTGGTTTGTTTGGTTTGGTTTTTTCTTTTTTTTTTCTTTTTCTTTTTTTTTTGCAGTTGGTTGTGATTATTTTAAAAGATTTCATGGCTGCGTGTGGTGTTTGATTCTTTTGTTTTTACTTCTTCAACAGGTGTGTGCTTAGATCTGGTTCTCCAGACCTAGGTTTCCATCTACCCTCTCTTCTCCTCCAAAGTCGCCACTGTCTCAAGTTCACCATCACCTCACTTCTTTGTTAGTGCTCTCTAACGAAAGCTATTGTGAGTATTTCCAACCGATAGCTATTGTGCGTGGTCTGTGCTGTTTTTTCTATTTTTTCCAATTTTTTATTCTGGCTGCATATGATTTTGTATTTTTTTCTTTTAATTTATTCGGCGTCTGACTTATCCTTTGGTGTTTGCTTCTTCGGCTTTTATTCCTTTGACAATGGTGGTCTTAGATCTGGTCGCTCCCCTTTTCTCTCTGGGAACCCCCGATGTGATTTAATGGTTGATTTTTCCATTTGTTCTTCATTCGATCCGTTGCCCTAGCATTTTTTTTTCAAATTCATCGTTTATATCCCGTTTATGTGTGTTTTTTTTTTAATGTGTTGCTTACACCTGCCTGCACTAGTATGTTTATCAAGGTTTCCCCAATTTCTACAGTGCTTATAGATCTCTTGTGCTATAGAAAAGGTTTTGAAAGGGTTTCTATGTTTTTTCCCTTTTGTTGTTGTTATTCACTCACCATATGATGTGCTATATTTTTCTTATATGTTGCCTATACCTGCCTGCACTAGTATGTTTACATAAGTTTCCCCAATTTCTGCAGTGATTATTTAGATCTCTTGTGCTATATAAAGGGTTTTGATTGTTGTCTTTGTTATTGCACACCACTCACTATTTTTGGTTTGCTTTTTGTTTTAATGTGTTCAGAACTTTGCATTGCTTTGCTTTTTTTTACATACATGTTGAGGGCTTGCTGCTGTAACCCCAACTTCATGGTATGATTTTTGCTAAAGTATGCATTCCTATTTGATGCTGCCTACACATGCTCTGTCTATTATTTACCCAATTTTTGCAGTTGGTTATTGGCATCTCTTGTGCCTTATAAAGGGTTTATATCTTTTTTTCCTTTGTTGATGCTATTCACTCACCATATGATGTGCTGTATTTTTTTATATATTGCCTATCCCTACCTGCACTAGTATGTTTACCAAGTTTCTCCAATTTCTGCAGTGATTATTTAAATCTCTTGTGCTATAGAAAGGGTTTTCATTGTTATCTTTGTTATTGCACACAACTCATTATTTTTGGTTTGCCTTTTTTTAAATGTGTCCAGATATTTGCTTTGATTTGGTTCTTTTTTTCATACATGATGAGGGCTTACTGCTGTAACCCCAACTTCATACTATGATTTTTGCTCACCTATGCATTCCTATTTGATGCTGCCTGCACATAACCTATCTATTATTTGCCCAATTGTTGCAGTTGGTTATTGGCATCTCTTGTGCCTTATAAAGGGTTTCTATCTTTTTTTTTTCTTAGTTGTTGTTACTCACTCACCACATGATGTGTTGCATTTTTCTTATATGTTACCTACACCTGCATGCACAAGTGTGTTTTATTTAGGTTTCCACATTTTCTGCAGTGATTTTTTAGAACTCTTGTGCTATAGAAAGGGTTTTCATTGTTATCTTTGTTATTGCACACCACTCACTATTTTGGTTTGCCTTTTTTTTAAATGTGTTGAGATCTTTGCTTTGATTTTTTTTTCATACATAATGAGGGCTTGCTGCTGTAACCCCAACTTCTTGCTATGATTTTCGCTCAAATATGCATTCCTATTTGATGATGCCTGCACATAATCTATCTATTATTTGCCCAATTGCTGCAGTTGGTTATTGGCAACTCTTGTGCCTTATAAAGGGTTTCTATCTTTTTTTCCCTTAGTTGTTGTTATTCACTCACCACATGATGTGTTGCATTTTTCTTATATGTTGCCTACACCTGCATGCACAAGTATGTTTTATTTAGGTTTCCCCATTTTCTGCAGTGATTTTTTAGAACTCTTGTGCTATAGAAAGGGTTTTCATTGTTATCTTTGTTATTGCACACCACTCACTATTTTGGTTTGCCTTTTTTTAAAGGTATAATTCTCCAATTAGTCCCTGTAAGTAGGTCCAGTTGCCACTTTGATCCCTATATTTCGATTTGTCCCTAGAAAGTCCCTCTATTTTTCAATTTGAGCAATTTCAGTCTGCATCTTAACAGACGTTGGTCTCTCCGTCGATTTATGCTGATGTGGCTTTATTATATAATAAAATATTATGAAATAAAACTAAAAATGCCACCGTGGACATTTAACTAATAAACAACCCACTAAACTTATCGGATCCGGGTCCAACCCGGATCCGATAAGCTTTAACACCTTCATCCTCCTTTCGTTCTCCTTCTCCTCCATCCCTTATACCAGGTCCTGCAAGCTTATCTGTTGTTGTGATGCGTTCATCTCTATGTCCCCATGACAAGGGGCTTTGATGTTAATCTTAAAAGAGGAAACAGGAACTTAAAGGTTGAGTTCCGTTGTACCTGTACTGAAATTAGTAACTCATTTAAGAAGTTATTGTAAAACTTTACTAAAGTATCCAGTACTTGACCCTGGAATAACTATCTTGCATTTTCAACTTTTAGTTGAAGAACTAAGCTTTGAATTTTGGTACCAGGACTCTGGCAAAATCACTGCAAATGGTGTTTGTTCCTTATTTAATTGCAAGACTGTTGAAGATCTGTCATTAAGGCACAACGTGAGAGTTCAAGCCAGACACCCATGTTAAATACCAACCTTTATGATATAGATATTGGAACCCTTATGTGGATTTATTCATGACGCAGGGCCAAGGCATTAAGAGGAACTTTATTGTCTATGCTGCTTCACAGGTAGAGTCAAATTATCTCTAGATAACCTCACAACCAAGACGTCTGTTCTGATCTTGATTAGTGTTCAACAACTGCAGCTTCCACTGCCCCGTAAACTGGCTTTGGATTTGTGTGACGCTTGCGATGGCGGGTTTGAGAGCCCAAGTGTAAGTACTTCACACCAAACATCGAAACCGATGGCCATTCAATGCTCACATGCATTTGATATTCTGCTGCAGCATGCTGAGAGGTTCTTCCTAAGCAATGTGAGAATTAGTTGCTGCAAGTCTCAGAGGTGTGGGTTTGAGTTTATGGAAAAGAAGGCTTTCAAGCCAGTGCACAAGAAGACCATAGTTTTGGAGTGGAATCATAAAGAGCTAAGAACCACTCTAGTTAAAGAAAGAATATAAAGCGTAACATACCAAAGAGATGGAATGCCATGTGGGCAACGCGCGAGTGATCTTATCCATGGCGAAACAAGCCAAACTGTACTTTCACGTATTGGTATGCAATTAAGCCTTATTTATTATTGACCAAACAATGGTGTCCATGCAAAGCAAAAAAAACAAGTTTGTTGTGATGCAAGAAACTCCAACATGCCTAGAATGATTACAGATGCTTTCTTGTCATGTGAAAAGACAAAAAAATCATAAATGACCCTTTACATGAAAAACTAAAATGCAGTAAATAATAACAATAATATTCCACGCTTGGAAATCTAATTATGAACGGTTTTGGCTAATCATCATACTTCTAAGAAAACTCTCTTTCCGTTTTCCATTATGCGTTCTTTGGCTGTGGGCGAGTTATCCAAATCGCACGCAACCGCAGGAGATGGAAAATAGCGGAGGAGGTGCGGTGGAGGGGAGTCGCGCCGTAGTGTGCATCGGCAACATCCATGGCTACTTCTCGAAGCTCCAAGCGCTCTGGTCCAACCTTGAGCTTCATCTCGGTCCCTCTGCCTTCGCCTCAGCCCTCGTCATTTTCCTCGGAGATTACTGCAACTGAGGCCCGCAAACCCTAGAGGTCCTCGACTTCCTCATCTCCTTGTACAAGGGATGGAGGAAAAGGAGGACGAAAGGAGGATGAAGGTGTTAAAGCTTATCGGATCCAGGTTGGACCCGAATCCAATAAGCTTAGTGGGTTGTTTATTAGTTAAATGTCTACGGTGGCATTTTTAGTTTTATTTCATAATATTTTATTATATAATAAAGCCACGTCAGCATATATAGACGGAGAGACCAACGTCTATTAAGATGAGGGCTGAAATTGCTCAAATTAAAAATAGAGGGACTTCCTGAGGAGAAATTGAAATAGAAGGATCAAAGTGGCAAGTGGACCTACTTACAGGGACTAATTGGAGAATTAAACCTTTTTTAAATGTGTTGAGATCTTTGCTTTGATTTTTTTTTTCATACATCATGAGGGCTTGCTGCTGTAACCCCAACTCCATGGTATGACTTTTGCTCACCTATGCATTCCTATTTGATGATGCCTGCACATAATCTATCTATTATTTGCCCAATTGTTGCAGTTGGTTATTGGTGTCTCTTGTGCCTTATAAAGTGTTTCTTTCTTTTTTTTTTCCTTTGTAGTTGTTATTCAATCACCATATGATGTGCTGTATTTTTTTCTTATGTTGCCTATCCCTGCCTGCACTAGTATGTTTTATTAAGGTGTCCCTAAATTCTGCAGTGATTATTTAGTCCTCTTGCTCTATAGAAATAGTTTTTATTGTTATCTTTGTTATTGCACACCACTCACTATTTTGGTTTGCCTTTTTTTGAATGTGTTCAGATCTTTGATTTGATTTGTTTTTTTTTTCTTTTGCATACATGATGAGGGTTTGCTGCTGTAACCCCAACTCCATGCTATGATTTTTGCTCACCTATGCATTCCTATTTGATGCTGTCTGCACATAATCTATCTATTATTTGCCCAATTGCTACAGTTGGTTATTGGCATCTCTTGTGCCTTATAAAGGGTTTCTATCTTTTTTTTTCCTTAGTTGTTGTTATTCACTCACCATATGATGTGTTGCATTTTTCTTATATGTTGCCTACACCTACCTGCACAAGTATGTTTTATTTATGTTTCCCCATTTTCTGCAGTGATTATTTAGACCTCCTGTGCTATAGAAAGGGTTTTCATTGTTCTCTTTGTTATTGCACGCCACTCACTATTTTGGTTTGCCTTTTTTTAAATGTGTTCAGATCTTTGCTTTGATTTGTTTTTTTTTCATACATGATGAGGGCTTTCAGATCTTTGCTTTAGTCCTCTTGTTCTATACATATAGTTTTTATTGTATATATGTTTAAGGCTTCCGGCTATCACCCCATCTGTATGATATTGTATTTAATCAAGTTACGGGCTGTTATGATAGTATCCTCCGTAGCCTAGCTACCATTTGAACGAGTCGATAGGTGTCTGTTGTGTTTCGTATTTCGCCCCATCCTCCATGACCATAACCTAATCATTGATCGTGTAGATGGACAACTGGGCAATTAATGCTAGCGTGAGACCTTTGGTAGTAGCCTTCAAAACTATTGTTGTCATCGTCGCCTATTTATTTGAAGAAACTCACATAACTAGGTGCACAAGGCATAGAGAGCCCTCCTTGTTTCGAGATCTAACCAGGAAGAAACATATGGAGCGTATTTTGAGGAGTGGTCGTGACTACTGTGTCAGCTACCTTTGAATGGACGTAGGCCCATTTCTCCATCTCGCATCCATAATGCGAGACAAGCATCTACTTGTAGATACCAAACATATGGCCATAGAAGAATAATTAGCAATTTTCTTGCACATAGTGGGTCATAACATGAAGAACCGCACTGTGCGCATTGAGTTCCTTCGGTTTGGAGAAACTATCAGCCGTTACTTTAACAACGTCCTACGGGCCATATGTGCAGTTTGTGACGACTTCGTGCATCCTCCCACCAACGCTTGCCATCCGGAAATTGAGAGCAACCCAAATTGGTACCCTTATTTCAAAGTAAGCTTGCATCTAATTAAATACATGGATTCTGACAAATTACATGAAAGAATTAATACTATTCTCCGAAGTGGTAACTATACACCCACTTCACCTTTTATCAAACACCATGAACTGCCGAAGTGGTAACTTCCAGATTTAACTTCAACCAACCAAACACTGGAAGTGGTCACTTACATGACACTTCCAGCACCAACCAAACACACAGAAGTCTGCACTTCCAACTAAACTACACACTTCCACTGAAGTATCACTTCCAGGAAGTCATCACTTCAGAAAATCACTTCCGAACCAAACACCCCATTATCATCGAAGATATCATAACAATTAATGTCTTTTGACTAACTTTCTCACGCACCACCACAAACATATCATAAGCATATATTCATATTCTATATATTGGATGGACCCAAGCCTAAAGAGTTGACTTCGGCAAGTTTGAAGATTGTATCCAAGGGCCTAAAGCAAGGTTTAATAGAAAATATCCATCAAAATATATATATATATATATATATATATATATATATATATATACATATATATATATTCAAGTCTTAAATGATATTGTTTCAGGTTTCAAGTATGGATGCGTTTGAAAGAAGATAATAGAAATTTGTGGTAGAATAAAATTGATTTGATATTGAGATACGAAATATTAAATAATTGGAAAGGATAAACGATTAGTGCTTGCCTAAATTTGGTAGGTCCTTTGGTTTACAGATTGATGTTGTGTTGTGATCATATTTGCATTTGTCCATATAGACGACGATATAGTGGTGACACCTATATATATGGGTGACAATAAGGTGTCAAGGTATAATGTCCATATGGGTGACAATAGGGTGTTAAGGTACAGTGTCCATATGGGTGACAATAACAGTAACTAAGATTAATAAAATTTCAAGGTACATCCATATAGACAACGATAGCGCATGCGGAGGGAGAGATATGGTCATTAGACCATTGGACATTACTTACGATCACATGTATATTTTGTCATTGTGCTTTGAAAACCACATATCATATATTCTTCCAGTGTGATTTCTTTGTTCATATATAGAATCATTTGTCCATATAGACGACGATATAGTGGTGACACCTATATATATGGGTGACAATAAAGTGTCAAGGTACAATGTCCATATGGGTGACAATAGGGTGTTAAGGTACAGTGTCCATATGGGTGACAATAACAGTAACTAAGATTAATAAAATTTCAAGGTACATCCACATAGACAACGATAGGGCATGCGGAGGGAGAGATATGGCCATTAGACCATTGGACATTACTTACAATCACATGTATATTTTGTCATTGTGCTTTGAAAACCACATATCATATATTCTTCCAGTGTGCTATAATAAAGGTCTAGACCTCTTCGATCTCTAATCTCCATTCCCAACAACATGAGATAAGGAGGATCCTTATTTTGGTCGTTTTCTAGAATATTTGGTTAGAAAGGAATAAGTATACTGTTTTTAGTACCCCATCATATTTTTTATAGTACCACCACATTTTGTCTAGCTCTTTTAACCACGGGATTTCAAGAGTATGGCATGACACAATAAAATACATAATTATCATATCCAATCAACTACACTTTGATATAAAAACAACAAAAGTGGTAGAATGAAAATAAAATTGCTGGAAATGTTTGAATGAAGGGAGTTCTTTGTTCACATATAAAATGTACAGAATAGTGAGTTTCACGAAAACTAATTTCAATACTTCTAGGGGCTTTTTGGGTCCAGGATTGGGAATGGAAATGAGTGAGGGAGCAATGGAAATAAAGGGAGTGGAGGAGGATTAAAAATAAAAGATATGTTTAGTTGGTGAGGTATGGGAGGGTAGTTCCTTGGGAATGGGAAAAGTAAAAGAAAAAAAATTAAGTAACTTGACTTTTATACCCTTGAAACAAGTAAATAATATTTTATATAAAATAAAATGTTAAGTTAAGTAACGATTATTTTTAATTATAAAATATTTTGAATATCATTATTTTTAATTTTATAATTAAATAACTGACTTAAATATTTTCACTTTTAATTATTATTTATTATTAAAATTATCTATTTAATTATTATTTGATTTATATTATTATTTTAATTATTAATTATTATTATTTGAATAAAATTATTATTTTAATTGTGAGTTGTTATTATTTTACTTTAATTATTATTTATTATTAAAAATATCTATTTAATTATTATTTGATTTATATTATTACTGTAATTATTAATTATTATTATTTGAATAAAAGTATTATTTTAATTGTTAGTTATTATTATTTTACATTAATTATTATTTATTATTAAAATTATCTATTTAATTATTATTTGAGTTATATTATTATTTTAATTAATTATTATTATTATTTGAATAAAATTATTATTTTAATTGTTAGTTGGTATTATTTTACTTTAATTATTATTTATTATTAAAATTATCGATTTAATTATTATTTGATTTATATTATTATTGTAATTATTAATTATTATTATTTGAATAAAATTGTTATTTTAATTGTTAGTTATTATTATTTTACTTTAATTATTATTTATTATTAAAATTATCTATTTAATTATTATTTGAGTTATATTATTATTTTAATTGTTAATTATTATTATTTGAATAAAATTATTATTTTAATTGTTAGTTATTATTATTTTACTTTAATTATTATTTATTATTAAAATTATCTATTTAATTATTATTTGAGTTATATTATTATTTTAATTTTTAATTATTATTATTTGAATAAAATTTTTATTTTAATTGTTAGTTATTATTATTTTACTTTAATTATTATTTATTATTAAAATTATATATTTAATTATTATTTGAGTTATATTATTATTTTAATTGTTAATTATTATTATTTGAATAAAATTGTTATTTTAATTGTTAGTTATTATTATCTATTTAATTATTATTTAATATTAAAATTACATATTTAATTATTTTGTTAATTAATTATAGTTTTACTTAATAAATAAATGGCAAATTAATAATTTACCATCAATGAGTGGAGAAGGAATGAGCAATCCTCCCAAAATCCCCGCTCATCCCCGCTCATCCCTTATCCAATCCCCTCTCACTCCCATTGATGACCATCCAAACAAAGGAGTGGAATGAGAGAGTAATGACTCCCATTCCACTCCTTACAAACAAACACCCCCCTAGTTTTTTTTACCTATTCTTATAAATTTACCATTTTTATAATTGACATAATAGATTTATTATTTAAAATACATTTAATCATTTCATTACCGAGTAGTGATGGACACATGCTAGTTATCGGTTTTTGATATATCCATAATCAGTCCGGCTCACAATACCGATCCGCTGGGTCAGATTAACTTGAAAAATCTGGCAATTCACTAGTTAAGACAGGATGACCCGAGACCCAATCATGTTGGTCCCATAATCCACCGGGTCCAAACTGAGCCTGCCCAAACTATGATATTCTAAATTTTTTTCTGATTTTCAATTTTTTAAAATGAATTGAGAGTTATTAGTGGCATTGGAAGCATTAAAAAAACCAAGCAAATAACCTAACCACATGGACCACAATTTTTTAAGGTATTGTTATTAAACACAATTAGATAAGAAGAAATCTTAAATTGAAACCAAATTTAAAAAAAAAAATTAAAAATTAAAAATAATTTTCATAAATCATAAAAATGTGAGAAAATTTAAAATAATTTAAAATAACTTAAAAAAATAATAGATTTGCACTTAATTCAATTACTTATTGAGTTTCATTATCTTCTATATCTTCTTGAGTTTGAAAAAATCCAGCCCACATAATTATTTTTTTAGATTAGAATTACCATCCAATTATTTTATTCATCATCATTGTGGTTTGTCTAAATCTTAACTTTAATCTTGAACCCTACGATGTTGTTATTTTTTTTCTCAACATATTCTTGGTGAAAAAAAGTTAATAACTTGAGAGCATTCTATCTTTACTTTTTATCACAGAATTTAAGCATGCTTCCAATCATCCATGTAAACTTGTATTTAAATACTTAATATAGATAATTAAAAATTTGTCATATCTAGAATATTTTCACTTGCATTAAATGCCTAATCACATCATATTGCAGGAATAAGACAGAAAAATATTTTTTCAACTAATTTAAAAAATATGGTACAAGCTTTCAGTATCTCACTAATATTTATGTTCACGTTCTCAATGAATTTGAAAGTGGGGCTATGCATTATAAATGTATATATTACTTTGCATAAACAGTCACCAAGATGAGATTGGGAAGAAAGTAAAGTTTTTTTATGCCCAAGAGCTCAAGGGGTCAAAACCCATTTCTTAAAAAATAAAAACCCAAACTCCCTGTTGAAATTAAAAAAAAAAAAAGAAAACGGCAAAGTTGGGTCAATCAAACGGGTTGAATGACCCGAGAGACCCAGCGAACCAACATGTTGAGCCACCTGCTTGAAAACTTAATCCCAACGGGCAACTAGGCCGGCCTAGCCCATTGAGTTAGATAGTGTTTGGAAGCCTGGATATCCTGGGATGGGGATCGGATATCCAGAGCCATATTGTTTGGTTGCCTGGATGAAGATGGCCCCCATCCCTGAAAATTGGATGAGCGGCCGCTCATCCTGTGATTTAATATCCGTTATTTAAATCAAATACTTAGTTAAAATATTTAAAAAAATAAATTTATCTAATCATCCACTATAATTGAATTTAATTAAACAATTTAAATATATTTTAAAAATTATTTATTAATCTTATCTTTACTTAAATCCCTCCGACCAAACACTTAAATATGAATATTCCTATCCATGGATATTTCATCCATAGATATCCTCCATCCATAAAATACAATATCCCACTATCCAAACACTACCTTAGTTGACCCGATAGATTTGAATTGACTGGTTTTGAGTCAAGCCAAAAGTCGCTTTGTGCCTCATCTATTAGTGATCATTTTATCTAGCAAAAATAAACAATAGTAGTGTACAACTCTAAATACAGACAGAAACCAACAAACATGCTTTGAAAATCCATATAAAGCAAAATTAAAAATGGAAGAAAATGCACCTAGTGCAGTCAAAAGAAACCAACTCCAATTATATTGATATAATTGACAAGCATCAAAACATGTTCAAGAGTATTCAACAATTTCTACTGAGACAAGATATTAAGAATGCCCTTAAATTGAGCAGAGAGCATTACATCCCAAACTTCGACATGTGAGGTTGTACATTACATTGCAAAAGCTCAAGCTCCGCGGGCTTCTCTTCTTGTGGCGTCATGTAGAATATCAATGTCTACACCATCTGGTGGAAGTTGGACATATCGAACCACTGACCCTCTGATGAAGCAGTTCCTTACCGATAACTGCAGCCAAAAAATAGCTTCTAGAGTTGATAAGAGATTTCAGGGGGCAATAGTTACAGATTTAAAGGCAAAACTCAAAAGAGAAGCAAAAACAAAAAAGAATATACACGACCAATGCCATCGAGTTCTTATCGTGATAATGGCAAGAAGAAGGTTCATAAACATGTTGCTGCATGACAACTATGCCAATTTTAAAAAACAAGTACGTTGGCCATACAAAGCATCTAGTGATGAACAATTTCAAATTTCATAATCACAAATGAAGTGTTTGAATATCTATCATTAGATGACGAAATTATGCCAAAAATGAATTCGAAATGTAGTGATATTTGTCACGCAAAAGTAAAATATTCAAAGACGATATGACTATTAAGATCAGTTATCCGACTATTTTAGCCATGCTTTTAGTCACAGCTATTTCCTGCAATAACTTATTTAAGTTCTCACGCTCAAGCATTGTGGCAGAACCAAGATTTGCTCCTCAAGGGGCTTAGCATATGGTTGTATGAACTAGGGGAATCTTGGGGTTCTACAAACTTGGTTCCATCTATGTTTCCACTCCTTTATTCCTATCCCTGAAAACCTGAAAGGAGAACTAGACCAAACAATGGATTTTGGAGAACTTAGCATCTTCTGATACAATATAGATTAATTTGTCTTTCTCAATAGTTGTATTCTCCTTAATGATAAATGATAATCCATACCCAAGATTTGGAAAGATATCTACTAATGTCTTGGATTCAGTTGTCATACGCAAAAGCTTAGCATACAATATCATGTGCTATCACGCGTAATTGGAATCAAGAAAACAGGTAGGCACACCACTATGACAAAGAAACGCAACTTGGTGAAGACCGCTGTTAATCAGAACCATCCAAAACAGAAATTAGAACTTTCCAGGGCATAATTGAAGGCTTGGAGAATAAATAATGTGGACTGCAACTTTACGCATTAATAATTAATGAAGATTGATGATATCATGCAGACTCCAGAAGAAAACAAAGAAAAGTATATGCAATGCCTCATAGCTAGTTGTTTTAGAAACCATAAGATTGTGATGTCAGAGTATACCATTTCTCACCTGGTCTGTGATAACAAGATAAATCAAGATACATCTTACATTAAATAATTAATTATCAATATCCTTAATACATGACACCATAAACCATAAAAAGCCACAAAGAAATTCATAATTTCAGGATGCAGAAAGTTGGCACTCACAAGTAGCTAAGGCACAACCACAAAAAAAAAAGAAAAAAAAAATCTTATTATGTTAAAAGTGCAAAAGAAGTTAGAAAATATCTACTGTGCCACATTTATGTGTACAAGACAATGTTATGTTAAAGCAAATGCCATCGGGACACAATAAGTTCAGCCAGATCATGGTTCAACATTAACATTATACACATAAATTCTCACATGTTTTCAACAAGGGACTAAACAAAATAAAATTTTCATGAGACTTGACTCATAACATAAATGCCTTTAAACATCAGCAAACAAACACATTCTGATGGATGCAGTAACAAATCAAATATATATGAATTAACATATAAAGCGGTCCTGTAGATCAAAATGCCATATTAATAAGAAAATGTAGACTGATTTCACATAGATAAGGCCAGCCTGTTAGAGTTTGAAAGGGAGTCCCAGAGGTCTTAAACGATGGAAGAAGGTCAGTGCAAGGTAGCAGGTTGAAGTGCAAGCGATGGGCGGGCACTTAGCTTAGGATAGACATATGATCATATGATATATAAAACCCTAAAAGGTGATACTCAGTAAAATTGTAAATGATTTTATGGGTAATGAGAAAAGTAGATGCATTAAGATCAAGAACCAAAAAAAAACCCAAATACCAACTGCCACTGATATACTTCATCAAAAGTATGGGTTAACAGATTCAGATATCTGCTATGTAATCATCTAGCTCTTATTTGAACATGCATGTCTCTTTAATCTAAAAAAACATGTCAAAATTGAAATCCCAAACTATTTGAACCATGAAATTTGATACATGAAAACCTAAGACACCCCCAAACGCTCAAATTTCAAAAGTTCCCATCAAATTAATCAACTACTAAAATCCTTAACACTTGATTGAAAACTTCACGAATTCCTCAGGTTTAGGATAAGGCAAATCTGGTTCCAATCCCAAAATCCTCTCCTATTCAAACTAGTTAATAACCTACAACAGACTAAGAATGAATTCCTCAAGTTCAGTAAAAAAAAAGTGGACTACCACCTTAAGTATACCACTTCACAATGCAAAGGCTTTTGCAGTATTTCGGAAAACAATCTGGAAGCTAAGATCAAGCTCCACACTTATCAAAAGTATTGTCACTAGCCTTAAAATCTCTAAACACACAGCACGTAAACCCTAAACCAAAACCTTCCAAATATCAGACCATGTGGACATAACAAGTGCTGGAACCGTAACTATACCAATTCACAACGCAAAAGCTCAACAGTTAGTTTGCAGAATTTCGGAAAACAAAACAATCTGGAAGCTAGGATCAAGCTCATCACTTATTGAAATCATGGTCTCTAACCCTAGAATTTCTAAATACACAGCAGATAAACCCTAAACCAAAACCCTCCAAATCAGAATAACTATCCAAGTTACGACCTTTGCAGTCTCAAAGCATACAAATACTTAAAAATCAACCAAACAAACAAGAATTTTAGTCAAGAAAAACAAGAGAGAACTCAAGAAACAAAATGTCGGGGAAAAAACCAGGAAAGGTACCATGTGAGGATACTTGTCCTGGTCGACGACTCGAGTATTCTCAAGCTTGATGTTGAGGTACTGATCGACGGAATGGAGGGTACCTCTGATTGCCAAGTCGTTCTTCAGCTCCACAGTGACCTCCTTCCCCACCAGCTCCTTGAAATACGAGAAAAAAAGCTGCAAAAAACCAGAGAAACACAAAGATTGATCGAAGAGAAACAACCAAGAAAGGAGCCATAAACCAATTACGAGATCTCGAAGAAAAACTACCATCTTTCCTTCTCTTCTACTTCAACACTTCGAAGTTCACGGATTTGGAGTTTGGCCGCGGGGAAGGATCTGGGATTTGGGTTTTAGCGTTTTAGGTCTGGTATAATTTCAATTCAGTCCTCTTGTAGAAAGTTGATTATGTTTGGAATTTATGTCTGGGCCCTTGTGTTTGGTAAGATATTATTTAAACAAAACACTTGTTAAATATTGACTCCTTATATTTTGTTAAAATAATTTATTCATAAAACAATATGCAAACATGAGTTAATTACAAATGGCTTATAGTTCAACATTATCATGGAGGGTACTTTCGTAGCTTAACATAAAGATTAGAGTGACATTTGTATATAAGAGAATGTTCATTATACTGTGCTTACAACAACTGATATCTTGCTAAATTAATTCGGATGCTATTTTTTTATTTTAGTTTTAAGAAAAAGAGTTAGTAGAACCATGAGATTTCAGATTTATTTAAAACAACTGATTTTTATTAAACAAATTTTTTATAATGAAAAAATAATAGAAAGCCAAAGACCTCTAGGTTCAGCAGCAAAAGGTCCCTTGTGTGTAGAGAAAACCTTAGGTCGATCACTCAGAAGCGTGTATAAGAAATTAACTCTAAACTTTCGCTAGGTGAGACCATAATGTGAGTTAACGGATTAATTCCGCGGCTATACGTGCATTTCCCTTTAACTAGACTGATCAACCAGTATGATACTAATGCGGTTGACCAAGTGAACATTGAGACTATTAACTCTACCACGTTTGTGCTGGGCCATTTTACCCGGTGTGACTTTCAAATGTCATCGGCAGCTGAAAGAATGAGATACAGAAAGACCTTGGAAAAAACAGAATGATCACCCGAAGAAAAACTCAATTAGCAATATCCAAATATCAATATTTTGTTAATTTAAATAAGATATATAGCAATAAATTTGGTGTAGATCTTGAATAAACTCAATAAAACCTAACTATTGATGTAATTTATATTGATGTTACCTCTAACCAGCATTTTAAATATTGATGTACTTTAAAATTTAATATAAATTAATCCGTTGATGAAAAAGAATTACATGTAGACTAATTCAAAAAAATCATCAATATATCATTTTTATAAGTATCCTACTCCACATCAATTACACTCTAAATGTGAGATTAATCCATCATAGCTCTCAAGATGTAACATTAGATATCAAATGTCATACTTTTGAAATTACAGTGAATATATATATATATATATATATATACTTATTCACATATTAGTTATGCAATAAAAATTATCTGCACAAATACTGTTGCCCTTTTAATTTTGTTAACATGCTTTAACAAACTGAGCTTTTCCCATAACTGAATGTGTAAGTTTCACAGGATGGTTCTGAATACCATATTTGTGGAAATGCCGTCTCTAAATTAATAAGGTCACACAAACAAGCTCTTAGTTTTAATGTACGGAAATCCTGAATCATCCTTCGGCAAAATTCGGCTGAGAAGAATTAAATTGGAAGAACAGTTGCAACAATTTTGTTGGACCGCGAAAATGTTGTATCTTTCAATTTGATGGATCAAGGTTCCTGCATTCCAAGACGGCAAAGTGGGTTGTTCTTTATAACATCAAAGTCGACCTGCAAGCCATGCCAGTACGTTAGGCCTCGAGTTTTTGTGCTTTGATTTTGGCATAATCTAAAACCTTACCTTGTGTCCGAAGAGATCCCGGATGTTGTCAATTCCATAGAGAATCATCGTTGGCCTAGTTAACAAGAAAAGACAATTGTTTGGTATAATTCACAATTCACAAACCACAAAATACATGCAACACTTGAGCATCTTAAGTAAATGATAGTATGGCATTTTAAACAAAAAAAAAAAAACTTTACAGGCTTTTAAGCAAAAAAAGATAACTTAACACATCTTAATCAGTTCACATGGATTTTCTTTTGTATGTTTGTAGCTTGAATTTGTACACATGCAGAGCATGTTGCCTGATTTAAAAAAAAAAATGATTTGCTTGAATAAACTCGAGGATGTTTAACAGAAGTACTGTGAAATAGTGCATTTACCTTTCAAGAGAAAGACCCCACGCAATAACATTGACATCTTCTGGGAGACCCATAGGCAACAACATTTCAGGTCTAAACATGCCAGAGTTTCCAACCTCCACCCATTTCTTTAAGCCATCATGATAACTGAATAAAATAAACCAACCAGCTGATGAGAAATTTCAGACAAATTAAAACTAAATTTCATATTGATTAAGGTTTGTTACCTGAAAATTTCCATGCTAGGTTCTGTATACGGATTGTAAGCAGGTTTGAACCGTAGTTTCGACATCCCTAAAGATAAATTTCTTATTTGAGAAATTAAATGGAATACACTACTGAAGACAGAAAGTCAATGCAAGAATACAGTGCAAACATAAAGAAGCCCACCAGGAATCTGAGTAAGTTACATGATTAGAAAAGTTTGTTACCACCAAAACAAGGAACCATAAGGTCATACCAAGGCGGGAAAAAAAGTCCTCCAGAACTCCAAGCAAATCACCAAGGGTAAGTCCCCGATCACATATAAGACCTGAAATTAAAGAGGATATTAAATAGCCAGGGAAAAGCAACACAATTTGTTGTAAATCCATATTACTCTTGCAATTTTCAGTAAATAAAATAATCAATATAGATGAGTAAATACCTTCAATCTGATGGAACTCAGCAAGATGAGTTCGGTCTACAGCCTCATTACGAAAGACCCGATCGATTGAGAAGTACCTCTTTGGAACAAAAGGTTTCTGAACATACAACAAATAAACCACACCTCAAGGAGAAAGTACGTGTAGCAACCAGACTCAAAAAATAAAGCGTAAAGCACTAAAGTCTTGCAAGTAATATTGCTTCCAACCCTTTTTTTTTAATACAAGGGTTTATCACATTTTAACTGTATTAATATATTGCCCAAACATATTAGTACAGGAAGATGACTCCAAAGACAACTTTTAAGAAATACTATGGTTCTAAATGATGAAACTTTTTGCATCACAAAACAAATTGAAAAATGGGGCATTCTGACCATAAATTATATCAAGAATGAGTGGTGATGAAGAAGTTTATTATGAACTAATCATTGATTGGATAGGGAGACTCATGAGAAAATATACAAAGGGTCATAGTTTGTAACCATGATTTGAAAACATGCAGTTCCTATGACAAACTTTCCTTGGTTGTCAATTGATCTTTCTATTGAAGCAAAAAAGAATTTCAATCAAAGAACCCTTTTTAGCATCTTATGATATGTTATCTAAAGTCGAAGCATCTTCTCCTGATAATCTAATTCATCATCAGACCCAAAGAAAAGGTTTTGAATTATTCTATCCACTACCAAATATTATTTTTATACTCTTTTAAGCTTTCAATGAAGAAAAGCTAAAGCACCAGAGAATTTCACGAGAAAAAAGACGAGAGAATAACTGACCACCTTATTGTTCGTCCTCAAAATTTAGAACTATCTTGCTCGGTGATGCAAACAATATAACTCCAAATTATTCTCATAATTAATTAGTTGATCATATGCATTATAAAATATAATGGTATATTATGAGCATGAAAGATATCCTAGAAGGAGCAAGAGAAGAGAAAAGAAAAGGAGAGATTACGAAGAGGGGATGACGAGAGAAAGGAGGTTATAATTTATTATCGACAAGGAAGCAATGCCGTCAGCACCTGTTGAGCAAGCTTGTAAAGCATTCTTGTTGAAACTGCAGTAGTGTGAGTTCGAAGTAGATTTTTCTCAGCTTCCTCCCGTTTCCAATCATACTCATAACTGTGAGGAACAATACTTTTAGTCAGTCTTGAAATTTATTTGCAATATTACTTAGACACCTTGATCAAAATATTTTACCATGCAAAACCCTAAAAAAAAGAAGAAAAAAAAAGCGGGAAAGGAAAATTGGATGATCTGAGATACTCCAACTACAGCTTGTAACACTATCATCTCTAATTTTTCTTGGCATTCAGTTGCAATCAAAAGAGAAAATAAGTGCACCATTGTGCCAAGTAAGGTATTGTCAAAGTCCTCTAAGTTTAGGACAAATAGTGAGACAAGTCATATACACTATATGCTAAACAGATATTCACATATACAAACAATTTGAAAAGGCATGCCACAATATATACTATTAGTATTTGCCACTGGGGGCGCTTTTCGACATTACAACTTCAGATATGTATCAAATGTCCAGCTATATTGCTACTATGAATATTTAAAATATTATTTAGCATCATACCCTTTGGATCCATAACCACCCGATTGGTGAACTTGCTTGACTCTCTCCAGATAATCTTCTGGGAGTTGTTTTGTAGTAGAAGGAACTATAAAAGCAGCCAGAAAAATTAGATATTACCATGAAACAAATACACAGACAGTGAAAATGAGAGCATGATTAGTGAAATAAACCTTTGAGAAAGAATGTGTCATGCGAATCACGGGCAGGATGTTGTTGTGGCTGGAACAAGGCATCGAAATTCCAAAAGCTACAGAAACAAGCATAAAAAAATGTAATAGGTGCTCAAATATGAATTCTAACAACTAACTACTTATTAGATTTATTGAGACGAGAGTACAGTGATTTACATTAATTACAAGTTAAAATGTGAAAATATATAGTTGAAGTCCCACAAAACTAAAACTAAACATTAGCATTCATCCACATGTTTCACACATACTCAATCCTAATGCGTCAGGTACCTCAAAGGGTCGACCTGGACCTATAGTTTTCTTCAAAGACCCGCTTTTGACCTATAGGTTCATTGAAATATATCAAAATTTACAATTTAGCAACTTTCATATAGGAATTTACTATTCAAAAGCAGATGCCAACTGCAACAAGCTGACAAACAAAATAATAGATAGACCTTTGATGGCAAGCTATACTTTGTTTTTCAAGATCCGGTTCCCCCCAGTGTAAAGAAGCACAAAGCAGGAAAAATTCAAAACAGGTAAAAGTATGGAAACTTAGATATTATAACATTAGATGACAGCTCCAATGTGCCAATAGACAAATTTAGTAAGAAAGTTCTGACAGATAATAAACCACCAAAAACTACTAAGGAAAACAGAATTTAGGCCCTGTTTAACTGCATAATAAAATTTTTCATAGGAAATTTATTCTATAGTATTCGAAAATGATTTTTGTGGAATTTATTTCAGTAAAAATTCCTACGAAATGGTGTTTGGATATGCACAGGAAAATTTTTCCATAGGAATTTAATTTTGAAGACAAAATTAGCTATTATGATTCCACAGCCCGAAAAACAAAGGGAAAAAAAATTTAGTTCCCACCTCTTTATAAAATTACTATGGAATCATGATTCCATAGTAATTTTATACTGTAAAAAGAATGTCCAAACAACATTTATTATAATTTCCTACATAATATTAAATTCCATATAAACTACCACCATTCGTATGGAATTTAGTGATACCCAAACAGGGCCTTATGGATGTTTATGTTCAGTATTAAGAAGTTGCACGATAGGTCATAATACAGATGGACAAGTGAGAAGGTTTCTTTAATGGTGTCCTCCCACTGACTCACTAACAAGTATGTTAAAGGATCCAATGCAACATTTGACTTACACTGAAATACTTTACACACAAGCCTCAATGCATTTATCCTAACTTAACTCATGTACCAAGAGTATTTCCACGTATTATCCCATTGCAAGAACAAATGATATATATGTGTGCATAAATTAGTTACCCCCTAAGCTAGTTATATCCCACAGAACAGGATTTCATTTGATTCAGAATATTAAAACTAAGAACCACAGAAACTAGTAAACAAATAAATTGAAAAGTATAGAAAACAAAGAAGTATAACCTGCTTTCAACATAATTATTTGTTGGCATCTCCTCAAAACTGCAACAAGAGAATGATCTCAATATTAGTATTAAACTTCTATTTGCAAAAGGAATTGTCTTGAAGATTATTCATCTGGATTACCCCATCTGAAGGAAGATATTTTGGATTTCCTCTTTCACCTGGAAACAATAAGTTCTATGACATTAATGAAACAAAAAAATGCAAATAATTACAGCAACAGTAATAATAATAGTAATAATAATAAACAAAAGTTCAGGTGGTGACCAATATGATCAAAAAGCTTGCTGGGTAGATAAAGCATAAAAGTGACAAACTAGAGACATCCAAGGAATAACACAAATGGGGATATTGTGTAATTAGAATAATATTGGCTTAAAAATCCTTTTTCCCTTTCAAGCAGCTCATTCTAACAAATAAGACATTTTCATGTTGATGAGAAATCATTTCACCCATTATTCAAGATCCTTACATTAGCTATTATATTTCCACATAGAACACACATGGCAGGCTAACCATCGCCACCTTGATTATCATCTTCATCGACAAAATTACATGAATCATCAGCATAACAGTCAAAGTAAGATTCTTGCCCCTGATTACTCTGTAAGTATGTGGCATTTCACTTAGTTAATGATGCATGCACATGAAACCCATAGTGCAAGAAGCATTCCGCCAACAAACAACTGAAAATGCAGATAAAATCATTATGTCCCAGACAATACATCCACAACAACTATGACATATATGGACAAACCACAATACAGTTCTAAGTTAGGTAAATGTTTGCCAAATAATGAAGAAAGTTTTTAACTCTTCAATGCTGTGTATCACTATCCATTCTGAAACTTACAAGAAAGCTAAATCAAGAGATCTAGGAATAAAAAAATCTTTGGTAGTGTAAGTACCAGAGAGAAAGAGATGCATATGCATACATATAAGTGACTCAGAAATAGGAAACGTGTTAAATTTAGGAAGGAGTCTATCATACCTCGAGCAAAGGTTGAATATAACCAATTTGAATTGGTTGAACTTGAGCACTCAGATTGTACTCTTTAAATTTTAACTGTTTCCAATCACCTCTAAAAATAAGATATCAATCAAAGATACATCAGTACAGAATCCACTGAAGATGATTACAAGAGCGTACTAAACTTAATGATGCAAGCTATATGAAAATTCATCTAACTCATGCTAGTACATATGCATTTGCATGTTTATGGATGAGATAAAATACACATATAATGATGAAAACAACATATAGCCTCAATGACAAAGTTAAGAAGTAAACGAGGCACTTGCAGAAATGACTGTTGATAAGGGAATTGGTTCAAAAGTTACCTCCCACATATAATCAACCTCTAAAATGCATTATAGGAGCCTCCAATAAACCCTAGTTTGTAACTATTAATTAGCAGACATGAGACACTAGGACTTTTAGGTTCAAGCTTTCATATTTAAAAATGCTGCAAAACCAAAATTAATAGCATGAGGGAAATGTGCCCCTCATGATGGACCTTTTTGAAGACCATGAAAACCAATACTGGAATTAATTATAGCTGGTTAGCACAACAAATGCTTAAAGTAAGATAATCATTTGTGATCTTAGTGCTTATCTGCATTAACCTAACTAATTCCACAACTCAATAAACCAAGATGTAAATCCGACAATGACCATCACAGGCAAAGGAAAAGCATTTGCTGATGCAAATAACCGTATCAGCTGGTCTTCAGTGTTTACCACACCTAATCCTCAAGGAGTTTTAGTTAAAGGTAGAAATTGCTGCAGAATGCAGTAATGAGGGTATGACGATGTAAGATGAACATGAAATGGAAAGTAAATGATGAATCCAAGCAGCCCTGTCGGCACTATTACAACCCAAAGATGCATACATGAGTATGCATGGCATTTTGTTTTCCTAGTTTAGTGAGAGTAAAAGCTAACGGTTTTAATTATTGTCAGTTGGGTTATTACAAATGAGCTATTGCATGACTTCAGTTCAATCTGTGCATTCCAAACTATCAAAAAATATGTCATGGAACAAATTTTAATCTGAAAGAGACAGTAAAATTAACTGCTAAAAGGTACAGAACCAACACAATGATAAGATACTGGAAAGAATCATGAATATCTCCACATCTCATCCAATATAATGGAACTTTCATTAACAAGAGTGAATTTTTAACTGAACCACCTTAGTATATGTTCTCGAGTTAAATCAGTTGCAGCTTTTTCTCTAACAAGTACATACTCAGGGCCTTTACTTATTGAGTAACCCCTCCAAGTCCTGTGTGATGAAAATGAAAGATACAAACAAATTACAGCTGTTTTCCAGACAATGGAAAACACTTGAGGAAAGGAAACACACATAAAGGGAGAGAAAAAAATATTATGGAAGGTCTATCTATTTATACAACCTGTATGCACACTGACAAACAGGAATCAGCTGAAAAACCAAGAAGAAGAAAAAAATTAAACACAAAGGATCATAAACACATTACTGTAGAATAATAAGCTTCCTCCTTTTCAGAGCATCAACATCTTTCTCATCAACAGCCTGGCATGACAAAAAAACATTAGTACTGCAGAAAACAGGTCAATAACTATAATCATGAAATAAGGGTTGCTGAATTACCAGATAATATTCCATGGCATCTTACAGAGTCCAGTAAGATGATTAAAAGTGAATACTAAAACAATAGTTTCAATTGCACAATGACACTGATCCGAATATTAATGGCAAAAAATTACACTTTTATAACTAAGCAATATAATTAGCATATATAAAACAATGCCTACTAAATTCATTACCAAAACAAATTGTGAACTTAGAAATAATTCAAAATGAAAAATAGCAAAGTGATTATCAAGGATGAAAGGGACCTCGCCAGCTTCAATTTTTTTGAGCAAATCTTTGACCTTATCTTCCACATCATTAATCTGTATAAAAGAGGGAAATCAATCCAAAGTTGAAAAAAAAAAATTTTGAATAAGATTACCAAACTAGCATGCTCAAGTTATTTTCATAGAAAAGATAACTATAACATATATTGTTTGAAGCAGTTTATTATAATTTGCACTCGATATAACCACTATATTCAGCAGCAAACAAACAAAAGGTGACTATAAGAATACTGAAAGCAAAAATAAATTACATTATTATAGAATGGCAGTGACGGCAGTTTCACATCATTGAAAAATACCTTTCGAGAAACATATACAACTATTTCCGGCTTCGTGCTCCCAGGGACTTCCCTCTTCTCCTTCCTCATGGTAACCCATTTGCTCACAACTGCCGCAGATGGCCCCACCTTATACACAGTTGGATCTAATTTTTTCTAAACCACTCCTCAAGAATTAGTGACAACCCATCCAAATCCAGTCTCACAACTATTCAAAGAAACAAAATTTAAAACTTGAAATCAGCAAGCAAATATCTCACAAACCTCGAGGTCCTTCATGAGGATTTCACCCTCAGAGGGCAAAGCCCGAAAGAATTGCACCTCCGGCGATCCAGAATCAACATAAGACTTACCCTCATCAGTGAGCGCCCACCTCTCCTCCTTAATCTCCTACAGAATTGAAAATTCAACAATCCATTAGGGTTTAAGGGAAGCAAACGGACCAGAAAGGATTTCCAGGAGGTCAAGAAAGGGATACCTTCGCTTCGATGGTTCGGGAGCCGCAGAGGCTCTTTATGACGTTCTCCACGACCCCATGATCGAAGCCGGAGGAGGCAGCGAATTGCTGCGAGTCAGGTATCTCATCATTGCTCTGGAGGTGCTCGAGAATGGCGTTCTCCGCCGCCTTCGCGGGATCCATTGCAGTGGTCAGAAGCCGCGGTCTCCGGTGGGAAGGGCGATAGCCTAACCCCTGCCATCGTGATGGACTTATATCGTCTTCTTGGGATGGGAAAACTTGAGGTTTTATACTTAAACCCCTTGTATTTGTGATAATTAAAACATACTCTTTTAAGCTTTGAAATACGTACACCATAGTGCCATACCAAAATTCTAAATTCTCACATAAACCCATGAGCTTAAAATAATATCAGTTGACCCTTGGGGGTGGGGAGCTTGGTTTCAAGGATTAAAATGGGAATCACTGTCGGTGGCTCTAAGGTATTACTTGGATGGAGGTTTTTGGATGTAAATTAAAGAAAGAGTTTTTAAAAACCCATGTTTGGATAAGGGGTTTTAGGGAGAGGTAAAGATTGGGAGGGGTTAGTGGAGGTTTTAAAATCTCCATTTTTCTCAAATTTCTCAACCCTCCAAATTGAAGGGTTGGAAATGTTTTAGAGTTAATGTTTTTTTGACCAAAATGCCTTTATGGGTTTCACATAATTCTACACTTTATTAAATTTATATTTTTCATTAAAATAAAGAAGCCTTCATTCTACTAATAATAAAGTGTAATCTCTTTGTCGTTGAATTATAATTAATAATAATAATTAAAAATTTGGGAAATATTACTTAATTATTAATTTAAAATTGGGAAACATTACTTAATTATAATTTAAAAAATAATTAATTTTTTTTAATAATAATAAATAAATAATGATAAAAAATGGGGAAATATTACTTAATTATAATTACTTAATTATAATTTTAAAAAATAATTAAATTTTTTTTAATAATAATAAATAAATAATGATAAAAAAAGGGAAATATTACTAAATTATTAATTTAAAATTGAGAAATATTACTTAATTATTAATGATAGTGTTTAATCTCTTTCTCGCTTAATTATAATTAATAATAATAATAATAATAAAGAAATATAGAATTTTATAAATGAGAAATATTACTTAATCTATTAATGATATTTTTTAATTAATTTTATTATTGAAAATGAAATATAATAACATTGTTTTTCTTTGTTTATTAATCACAAGGGTAATTTAGTAATATACTACGTAATTTTACCTCCACTAACCTCCCAACTAAGAACAAAGATTTCAAAACCTCCAATTACATTACCTTCTATTCAAGCAAAGTATGGTTCAAAACATTCTTCTACCTTCCTGTATCTTATCTTACCTTATTTTATAAAACCCTCCAATACTTCCATCCAAGCAGAGCCTAAACTTTTGTGTGGATGTGTATCCATAGGAGTGAGAGAGGTACAAGTAAGGATAGGAGTGAGAGAGGTACAAGTAAGGATCAAAGTTTTTTTTATATAATTCAAATATCTCGATAGGTTTCATTTTATTTCTATTTCAAAAGCTTAGATTATTATACTATTTTCATTATTTTTTAATATTTTATTGTTGAAGCCTCTCTAGTGTTTTAGTGAAGGAATTCATCTTTAGTATGAGAATTGTGTCTATCCTTGATGAGTCTAGTTTTCAATTCGTAAGAGCTTTCAAGGTAAGTTTCTTATCTAATGTTCTCCTATTTGTTCATAAATTTTTTTAATGGTGTGTTTGGTTGGATGTATTTGTAATTATATTATATTTCTACTTACAATGTAACTGGAAATTTATGGATTTGAAAATACAGTAATGCAAAATCTGGTGTTTGGTTGAATGTAACTGAAAATACTGTATTACAGAATTCTGTGTTTGTTTAGAGGGATTTGTAAATCTGTATTATGAAATCCGGTGTTTGGTTTGATGTATTAGAAGACGTGGGCACCCATGGTGAGATCACCCCCAAACCCACGAGCTTAAATTAATTTTAATTATTATAATCAACATAAGCATTAAAGTTTTAATTAAATTAATTTCTAAATTATTGATATATTTCTTAAATATATTATCAAAGAGTACTTCTCCGAATATATTTTACTTGTTTTGTTAAATTTTAATTAAATAATTTTGCGTTAAATAAAATTTAATTATGGATGTTAAATATGTTTTGAATAAATTGTGTTAATTAAATGAGTTCATACTCAAAATTTAATTAACTAAATTTTTGCATTTCATAAAACCTCCTTAAATATTTTTTGCAAAAGTGAATGATTTTTATAAATACAACACAAATTTATAATATTGATTCATAAATCTATTAAGTTTAGAAATATACAAGAGGCATATTACAGCAGGACGCATAAATTCGACCAAGAAAGGCAGAAGAAAGTTAAAATACCAAACAACAGCATATTAATATTCCCATTTGAGAGGCTAATACACAAGTAAAGCCAATTAAATGAAAGAGACAAATATGCATGTTCCTGAAAAACATCATCAAGTGCAGACATGTATGAATCATCCCTTGACTCGAGCCTTAGATAAAAGGTCACAAAGCATATCCGTCACTTTTGACATTACAGAAACAATTATCAGCTTTCTTTCGAAGGATCATCAAGGGATATATCTCGCAACACTCGAATCCTTTGAGCAAGTGCCCACACATGTCCCACCAAATTTATGGACGGACCACATGGCACATTTGGGAAGGCCATCTTGTACACTTTGGTCGAATGAAACACCTATTAAAGGAAATCTAAACAATTATCAACTTTCTTTCAGAAGGATTATGTACTTGTAATCAATGTAGTCAAATCGAGATTCGAATCGTGAATCGAAATTCTAAATTTGCGAATCGAGAATCGTGAATCGAATCGAATCGTAAGATTTGGTTCAATATTTCAAAATCATAATATATATTATGCATTTATGATTCAAAAAAATAAACAAGTAAATTATAAGTCATGCATTAAACATAAATTAAAAACAAAATAGTTCAAAACACTTATCTACCAACCAAGTTAATATTTTAAAACTAAATAAAGCTTAAAGCCTTAAACTTAGTTGCTCAAACTATCAAATTATAAGTTTCATATTCATGATTCCATATCAACACTCATTCAAATTTGTAGCCCTTCATAGTCATCTCCATCATTATCTTCATCATCATCTTCTACCATAACATTTTCTTGCTCCTCTTCCTCTGTATTAGCTTCTTCATCATCTTCTGCCTCCTCTGCCTCCTCTTCATCTAGAAGAACTTTTCCTTTTCTTTTTCTATCAAATTTAAGTTTCTTGGTCCTATATAAGATACATTATACATTATATAAAGTTATAAACTATAAAGCATTAGAATTCAATATTTTAAATAATGAATGTTTATGCATTTAGAGACTAGAGAGTGAGTTATTTACCTCGTTTTCTTTTGTTATTTGATCCAAGCCCTTCATCATCTTCAAAACATTCATTCATATCCATCCATGAATTGTCTTGGGGTAAACAAGCGTCCTCTACTTCGGTGATCCACTCATCATCCGACTCCATATCACTCAAACAAATTGGATCATATGTCTCCCCTTTTTTCTCCCTTTTTTCTTGTCTTAATTCAAGTTGAATGTTGTATTTGACAAAAACAAGAGCATTTAATCTTTGTTGCTCCAAACGATTTCTCTTTTTGGAATGCACATGCTCAAATGTACTCCAATTTCTTTCGCATCCAGTGGCACTACATGTAAGACTTAGAACCCGAATGGCAAGATTTTGAAGCTCTTTGCATTCTTCCCCCATAACTTTCCCACCATAAAGCTAAAATATATAAGATAAGTAATTAGATTTCTTTTTTTTGGGCATAACTAAAACTATAAAAAAAAGTTTCACAATGCATCTACAAAATTAAAAAACATTACCAGGTTGTTTCTTTTCTCTTGTTAAAATAGCCATGCTCATGCCAAATAATCCCTCAGCATTCTTAAACTTCTCTAATTGTTGATCAATTTTGATTCTTGTTTCAAGATCTGGATACATTTTCTCTATTGTCTTGTACAATCCCATTTTCACTTCCATGTCCGCATTGAAAGAATCACTATATTGGAACCTATAAAATTATAAAATTCAATGCAATGCAAGTAAAAATTGGCCAAAAGAGAAAATGAAAATTAACCAAAATATTTTGTAAACTTACTTGGGATTGAGAAAATAGCCCGCCGCGTGAAGTGGCCTATGGAGTTGCAAATCCCATCTTATGTCTATAATATGCCAAATGCGTTCATATCTTGCATTTGACAATTGAAATTTTGTGCAATTTGTTCTTTTGCTCTATCCATAGCTTCATATACGTAACCCATTGCGGGTTTTGCATCACCATCCACAAGTCTTAAAACTTTAATGAGAGGACTTGCACACTTCAAACAATATTTGATAGATTTCCAAAACTTGTCATCCAATAATAAGATCGCTTCAACTTTTTTTGCCTCCATCTTAGAAGAATAAGAACATCTAGCCCACTCTTCCGATGCAAACATTGCCCTAAGAGCAAGTTTAGAGTCATCCATACTTTTCAAAGTGAGAAATGATGTAGCAAATCTTGTAACCCCGGGCCTCTTCAATTCTTTCTTCTTGGAGTACTTTCTAAACATGCTGAGAACCTAAACATGTCGATAGATGTAAACACACACTTCCTTTGCTTTTTTTATAGCATCTCTAAAAATTGGCAGTTCACCCATGTCATGCAAAATCATATTAATGCAATGTGCAGCACAATGAGACCAAAATAATTTTGTCCTATTCTGCATTAATAAATCACCAGCAGCTACATAGGATGAAGCACTGTCAGTCACCACTTGGACAACATTTTCCTCCACAATAGAATCAAGCAATTCAAACAACTTCTGGGCATCTTTTACTACATCTGAGGTATCAACAGATTTAAGGAAAACAGTTCCATTAGGTTATTAACTAAAAAATTAGTAAGAGATCTATTTTTCCGATCACTCCATCCATGGGACATCAAAGTACATTCTGTTTTTTTCCACTCTTTTTTATACTTCTCCATCATTGAGTTCACATTATCAACTTCCTTTTTCAAAAATGTAACTCTAGCTTCATGATATGAAGGAAGTTTTAATCCTCTCCCATATTCACCAACCATCTCCATCATTGAAGAAAATAGTGGGCCTTTTACCAAATTAAATGGTAAAGCATGGCCATACAAAAATCTGCAAATGCTCTGGACAACCGGTTCTCTTTTTTTAACCATTGCATTAATAGTTTGTTGCTTGACTCCCTTCTCTTTGATGATAAAGGTATTCATAATAGCTTTTCCTTTTCCTTTTCCTCCTGCACATTGAACATCTTCTTCCACTTGTTCTTGAAAGCATTCATTCCCATCTAAAATTTTTTGATTTTCCATTTCATTTAAAAGCTTGGTAAAATTTTCTCTCACATTATTTGGACATTGTTTGCAAGGAGCAACATTATCATGAGTACCGGCTAAGTGATGCTTCATTCGAATTATCCCTCCCCACTTTTGAAGTCCACAATAATTACATTTCAAATGCATTCTATTGTCTCCAATTCTAGAGCAATGTTCCCAAGTCGGATCAATTTTCTTAGTTTGAGATCCTTTTCTAAGCGTGGAAGACATTTTCATGTATTAAACAAACCTATATATTTAAAAAAAACATTAGTTAATTTAAAAATAGTTCATATTTAAAAATTAATAAATAATCACATAAATATTAAATTATGTTAAAGATTACATTTTTAATTAAAAATTTTTCTTTCCATAAAAAGATTTTTAAGATAACAAATTAATTGGATATTAAAATCATAAAATAAAGCATTATCTTTTAATTAATCTTTAAATTACTTTTTCAATAACAAATTTAAAGAATAAGACTAAATTTAAAGAACCTTTAAAATTATTAAAATATTTGACGCCATACATAATAAGAAAGAATTAAAAAAAAAAAAGAGAACGGCAAGAAAGATGATGAGAAGGTGAAAAATATCTTTGGTGGGGATCTTGGAATAAAACAAAAATTTCTTCTTCCTTCTACGCTTCTTTCTCTTTTTGTTCTATCTTTTGCTTTGATTTTCTTTTTTAAAATTTTGGAATGTGAATCGTCAGGCTGGTCGGGCTCTTCGTTTGTTATAGGGGCATGTTTCTCATTTTCTTTTCTTTTTTTTAAATTCAAAACTTGTCAAGATAATAGAAGATAATAGAATCGTTGATCTTCCCGATTCATATCGATTCAAACGATTCTGGACCGATTCAAACGATTCATTCACGATTCGGGATTAATTTCGATTCTTATATAAGATTCGAACCGTTATATATGAAAAACGATATGAATCGTACGATTCATATCGCGAATCGTACGATTCTAACTACTATGCTTGTAATAGCAGCAGAGATCTGGGTACATGATATGCCCTTACTTGTAATCTTTGAAGCTGAAGCAATTCTACAATGTAGAAGAGAGAAAAAACAATGAATAAATGTTTTCCAATTAAACAAGACTTATTTAAGCATACTCCAACAAAGGTATCTAATATCAAATGCTTCCCTGACAACAGGATCAAGCTGCATTCACACTAAAATTGTCACACAACTTGAATAGGCATGGAAAAGCTCAATAGTCTATTATATACCGCAAGATAATAACATCAGTCATAATACCATTGATCAAGCAATCAAGTTTTGTAATTCCTGAAGAATAACCAAAACATGAATGTAAGCTAAGAAAATAAATACATATCTTGTGAGAAGAATACTTTAAGCACAACAGATCCACCCAGGATACTAATGTGAGCATATATAGTGAGTTTACACCAAGCACAAGGAAGTCAAAGTGACTATATTTTCATATGCCAATTTTCACTTATGAGCTAAGAAAGGGGGAAAAAATTCAAAGCCAATCCCCACCATCTGCTGATTGGGATAAGGCAATAAAATAGTAAAGCAGGTAAAGAAGAAACCAAAAGGCACAGAACTCATACAGAAAACAAAGAAACTACATCATCTAGCAATGAAGAGCTAACTTCTCCAATTCCACTTATCACTGATCAATCATTTAATAAAGCACACAAATCTAGCACTGGAAATAATCCAACAAGCAACAAGATTTAGGAATACACAATCCCAAGCTACATCAGAATCCATAAAAAAGAATAAGATTCAACAAAAAGCAAAAATTCCATCCCATCTCACGAGATACAAGACATGCATACTCTTTCAAATCATAACTATTCCGAATAAAAAACACAAATTTCATCAAAAATAAGCAAAAAAAAAACACACCTTCAAACTCAAGTCCACCAAGGATACAAGAAATTCAGGGAAAAATTAATTAAGGAAAAAAAAGAAAAGAGGAGGGATTTTGAGTTCATACTTGGAGAATGAAGAAGATTACGAGGGCGGAGAGGAGCAGAATCCCTAGATCTCTCTTTCTCGTCTCTCTTCCGGGCCGGAATTTGAAGGGTTTCGATAGCAGCCAAGTGTAAGGGTTGATGACCTTACACTTGGTTAGCGGGCATATAGTATCACATAGGCCAAGCCACGAGGGCGCACAGCTCCGTGGATTTGGTAGCGCGTGCGGTTAGCGCGACGCGTGTGTTGTGTCGGGACCAAGGGCGGGTGGAATATCCCGCATGATTATAGACTGAGACCGTGAGGCGCGCACGCTAGACCGTGGGCGTGCGCGTGACCGATGAGCGCGTGGGGCAAGGCGCGCCCATACCAAGAGTCAAGTGTCGCAGGACTTCATCATGTAGAGTGTTGGATCTCTAGCAAGTCTAGGCGGGGCGGGGCACTTGATCAGGCCGGGTGACCGAGAGCTGATTCCGGATCTGACAAGGTTTTTACGCAGGCGTATGCAAGTGGGCATGTGGTCGGGAGCGTTGCCGAGCCAGGGGCGAGGATGGCACGCGGTATTACCGCGGGTGACCGGTACTGCTGCGCGCTGTGACCAAGGGTGGCTGGTTAAAGCTACTGTCGAGTCAGATGACACTGCAAGCTAAGTGAAGTCAGGGAATTAACGCCAGACATGTATTGGGCATGGGGCTCAATCAACCTTGGATTAGGGGTAGCTCTTGTATTAGGGTCAAATGAGTCTTTGGGAGAAGACAATGCCACTTGGTGTTGGTTTTGACCATGGTTGTAAACATTTCTCAATCTAAGAGAGTTTTTTGTTTTTCTCTCTCAAAATGGGTTTCATGTGTCGTGTTTCTCGTACCGAGGGGTTTTCCGGTTTTGCTCGCTTCTTATTATTTTCGTTATGCTTTGTACTGCAAACAGAAATTCACTAACTGTTCTTGCAAGGAAGGCTGACCTGTCGCTATGGTGCATGTCAGGTGCCGCACGACCGAAGATGATCGGTTGAGGCTGTGACAGCTGGTATCAGAGCTATGAGTTGTGGCTTGAAGCGAAGCGCGAGAAGACACACAAGTGAAGACGGTGGAGATGGCGACTAGCAAGAAGGATCGTTTGGATCGCTTTGAGGAGACAGCCGAGCGGTTGGAGAACGTCGTCGGGAGTGTCGATGAGCAGCTCGAGAGCCTGTCGAAGATGGTGGAAGATCTTGCGAGTGGATATCGCGAGAGCCAGTTGACTATTGAAGTTCTGAAGACGACTATTGAAGTCTTGAAGGTGAGAGTACAGACCCTGGAGGCCGAGGTTGGCCAAGTCAAGGAAGCTAGCGCTTCACCGGTCTAGTGGGAGGCGCCCATGAGAGTGAAGGTCCTCGAACCTTCCCCATTTGATGGCGCACGGAATGCCAAGACACTGGAAAACTTTCTTTGGGACATGGATCAGTACTTTAAGGCTGCAAGGGTACCGGGCCATGAGCAAGTTCCGTTGGTCGGGATGTACCTTACTGGCGATGCAAAGCTATAGTGGCGAACTCGTCAGCAAGAAGACGCTCAGGTGGGTCGGACAAGTTCGAACTCATGGGTCGAGTTGAAGAAGGAATTGCGGGAGCAATTCTTGCCTGGAAACACTGCTTGGGTAGCTCGTTCAAATCGGAAGAAGCTACTGCAGACAGGCACTGTCCGGGAGTACGTGAAGGAGTTTTTATCCTTGATGCTGGATATCAGGGACATGTTCGAGGAGGACAAGTTGTTTAACTTCCTTACGGGACTCCAGAGTTGGGCCCAGGTCGAGGTATCAGCTGTATGTGAAGCTGGAGAAATGTCATTTCGCTCAGCAGAAAATTAAGTTCCTTGGGCACGTCATTTCTCGGGGTGAAGTCCGAATGGATCGGGCTAAGGTGGTGGCGATTTTGGACTGGCTCGCACCGTCCAAGGTGCCGGAGTTACGAACTTTCCTCGGCTTAGCCAACTACTATCGCCGGTTTATCAAGGGATATTCAAAGAAGGTCGTGCCGCTCACCGATTTGTTGAAGAAGGACCACTGGGGGGCCGGGTCGAGAGGTAGCAGGCTGTTTTTGATAAGATCAAGAGTGCAATTGCAAGTGAACCGACCTTAGCATTGCCCAACTTCGAAGAACCTTTTGAGGTGCACACCGATGCGTCGACAAGGCCGTTGGCGGTGTCCTTGTTCGAACGGGCATCCAAGTGGCGTTCAAGAGTTGGAAGCCGAAAGACGTGGAGCGACGCTATTCGGCGCATGAGCGGGAGATGCTCGCCGTTGTTCATTGCTTACAGGTATTGAGAGTGTACCTTCTGGGCACCAAATTTCTTATCAAAACAGATAATATTGCCAATACATTCTTTGCTACTCAAAAGTAGTTGTCGGCTAGACAAGCTCGTTGGCAAGAGTTCTTGCAGGAATATGACTTTTAATGGCAGCACAAACCGGGGAGACACAACCAGGTGGCTGATGCCTTGAGTCGTAAGCAGATGGTTGAGTACGTGGTTGCGTTGGCGCAAGTGGAGAATGACTTGCAAAGTCGTATTGTGGAGATAGCAAAGGCGGACAGTCAGTATGGGAAGCTGATAAAAAATGTCAAAGACGGAGTCGTGCGCAAATACTGGGTAGAGAATGGGCTTCTCTACGCCAAAGGCAACAGACTTTATGTGCTGAAAGGAGAGAAGATTCGGCAGGAGCTCATTAGAGAGCATCATGATGTTCCATGGGCGGGACATCCCGGTCGTGAGCGAATGAAGGCCTTGCTCACAAGACATTATTATTGGCCGGATATGGGCGAAGACATTGAAGCAAATGTGAAGACGTGTTTCGTGTGCCGACAATACAAGTCGGAAAGAAGACAAGAGGCCGGTCTTCTCTAGCCGTTGAGTATTCCGGAAAGGCCATGGGCGTCAATTTCCATGGACTTTATTACCGGATTTCCTAAGGTGGAAAGGATGTCGACAGTGATGGTGGTCGTGGACCGATTCACAAAGTATGTGGTATTCATACCCGCACCGGTAGTGTGTTCGGCAGAGGTGGCTGCTGAGCTGTTCCTGAAGCATGTGGTGAAGCACTTTGGGGTACCGAAAGACATCGTAAGCGATCGAGATGCTTGCTTTACTCGGGCGGTTCTAGACGACGTTGTTCTCGGTTGTTGGGCACAGAGTTGAAGTTTTCAACGGCGAATCATCCGCAGACGGAGAGGATCAATGCTCTGTTGGAAGAGTATCTCCGGCACTATGTTTTGGCTTCGCGAGAAGAATTGGCTAACTCGCTTGATGTGGCGCAGCTTTAGCTACAATCTTCATCGATCTTCATTGACGGAAAAGAGTCCGTTTGAGCTTGCATACATATACCAACCTATTACTCTTTCGGAGGCGGTGAAGAGGAGGACGGGGAAGGAAATGTCCTCGCCGCGTATCATTTTGCTATTGATCGACAAGAGATGATGGAGAGTGCTCGGGATAGCCTCGCCAAGGCGGCTCGCCGGATGAAGAAGTATGCGAGATCAAGGGAGACGTCCTTTGGAGTTCCAATTAAGGGACAAGGTTTGGTTGAAGCTCACTCCACAGGTGTGGAAGAAGTTACATCGGAAGGATGTACACAAAGGCTTAATCGCGAGGTATGATGGGCCTTTCATTATTGTCCAGCGGCTGGGCAACGTGGCATATCGTTTGGATCTCCCCGATCGGCTGAAACTCCATCCAACTTTTCATGTGAGTTTCTTGAATCCATGCCACGAGGACCCCACGGATCCATCGAGGGCGAAGAAGAGTCAGTCTCAGCCGACTATTCGCTAGGAGTTCAGAAGGATGACTAAGCGGATCCTAGACCGAAGAGTAGAAGGCCAAAGCAAGAAGAACCGCAGGGTGTTCTTTCTTGTCCAATGGAAGGACTTGCCTATGTCGGAGGCAAGCTGGGAGCGTGATACTACTCTTTGGCAGTTCGAGGAGTTGGTGGAAGACTTCTTGAGTTCAAGACCGACGAGGACGTCGGGTTCAACTAGTGGGGGTGGTTTGTAAGGGTTGATGACCTTAAACTTGATCAGCGGGCATACAGTATCACATAGGCCAAGCCACGAGGGCGCACAGCTGCGCGGATTTGGTAGCACGTTCGGTTAGCGCGACGCGTGTGTTGTGTTAGGACCAAGGGCGGGTGGAATATCCCGCATGATCATAGGCTGAGACCGTGAGGCGCGCGCGCGCTAGACCATGGGCGTGCGTGTGACCGATGAGCGCGTGGGGCAAGGCGCGCCCATACCAAGAGTCAAGTGTCGCAGGACTTCATCATGTAGAGTGTTGGATCTCTAGCAAGTCTAGGCGGGGCGGGGCACTTGATCAGGCCGGGTGACCGAGAGCTGATTCCGGATTTGACAAGGTTTTACGCAAGCGTATGCAAGTTGGCACGTGGTCGGGGGCGTTGCCGAGCCAGGGGCGAGGATGGCACGCGGTATTACCGCGTGTGACCGGTACTGCTGCGCGCTGTGACCAAGGGTGGCTGGTTAAAGCTACAGTGGAGTTAGATGACACTGCAAGCTAAGTGAAGTCAGGGAATTCACGCCAAACCTGTATTGGGCATGGGGCTCAATCAACCTTGGATTAGGGGTAGCTCTTGTATTAGTGTCAAATGAGTCTTTAGGAGAAGACAATGCCACTTGGTGTTAGTTTTGGCCTTGGTTGTAAACATTTCTCAATCTAACATAGTTTTATGTTTTTCTCTCTCAAAATGGGTTTCATGTGTCCTGTTTCTCGTACCGAGGGGTTTTTCGGTTTTGCCCGCTTCTTATTATTTTCGTTGTGCTTTGTTCTGCAAACAGGAATTCACTAACTGTTCTTATAAGGAAAGTTGACCTGTCGCTATGGTGCATGTCAGGTGCCGCACGGCCGAAGGTGATCGGTTGAGGCCGTGGCACCAAGCATGACCAACAGCGAGTCCAGATGGCTTGTTCTTGCCCGTTTGAGTAGAGAACGACAAACGCTGCGTTGGTTTTGTTTTACGTTGTATTTTGTTTTACGCCCAATTTGGGCGTAAAACCAAATATACCCAAAAAATACTGTTTTGTAAAATCAATTACATCAGATTTTATAAATACATCCAAACAAACAATGGATTTCATAAAATGGGTGTATTTGGATTTCATAAAGTGAATTTGTTTGATAGTGTTTTATTAAATTTTGATTTGTGAGAAGCTTAAACTTGGCATCCGAAAAGCCAAATGTTTAATTTTTCTATGAAACATTGCATTTTGTATTATTTATTATGTGAAAAATTGTATTTTTCCGGGGAAGTTGGCTTTTTCTTTTGATTTCGTTTGATATGAAGGCTGTTAAGTATATTATGCTTGTGAAGAAGAAAGATTTCTTCTGTACCAAAAATTTTTAATTAGTTCTAAGATAGAACTTGGTATTGGCATTGGTATTAACTCTATCTTCAAATCCAGCGCGCTTTGGTTTTCCAATGTAACATAGGCAACATTTTGCAATAACAGTATATTGCTTATTATGATAATTTGGTTTGAACTTAGATTGAACCCACAACGAAAACTTTTCTTTGTTCTTTTGTGGAAAGAATTTGAATATTACTGACATGTTTTACTTACATTCCAACTACTCCAGTGATCCACCGTATGATTTTCAATTATGGAATTCAACATAGGGGGTGTTTGGTTACAAGGATTAGAATATGAATTATTACTTACATTGTGTAAACCTTTGTTTGGGTACGGAGTAATGAGAGTAAAAGAGGTATGATGAAGGAGTGATGAGTTTATGGAGAAAAATTCACAATCACTAGAATTTTAAGAGGAATGTGATTCATGAACAATGAAATGACAATACTATTCTTATTTTAAAAAAAAATTTGGATCAACTTGAGGTTAGCTAATTAATTGTTTATTATAATATTAATAACAAATTTGGACATTAATCAATATCAATGGCTAAAAAATATAATTATTATGGTTCATAATTTATTTATTTAAAAATATATTTAAACTGGTAATTAGTTATTTATTATAGTTAATTAATTGCTAATTAATGATATTAACAAAAATTATAAGATGATTTGGTGACCTATTAAAGTTAAATATTTATTTATACCAAGTAATTTACTTTAATACTTAAATATTTTAAAAAATATAATTGTCACAAAGTATATAATAATAATAATAATAATAATAATAATAATAATAATAATTTGCATAAGTGTATAATAGTCATTTTATCATTTTTTTTTCATTTTTTCTCATCTCAATAAACCACCTCTCCAATATTTCTAACCAAACATAGTTTCAATCATATTCTTTTTCCAATCCCCTCCATAATTTTTGTTTTATGAATTGAAGATGTAAACAAATGGGAGTGAAGGGCAAAGAAAGAGATCAGATTGAAAGAAGTCTGATGATTTATCATTCACAGGATCAAGGTTCTCTTGCCTTCCATTCTTGTGTTAAAAATATATTAGGGTACAATTTGTCAACATGCCACCTCTTCTATTTGATTTCACAATACTGTAAAACAATCCTTGCAATCATTTCAGCAACCAAGTAATCCAATCAGTGATTTATGTATTGTGATCTATTTGATATGTTAGCATGAGAATGCTGAGTTTGTTTCTGTCATGTGTAACCCATGGCCATGTGAGGTCAAGTTGTGTATATTCTAATTTATTAATTTTTAGAATGTAGACTTTGTTTTTTTTTTTTTTTATGTATATATAACCCCTATCCAAAGGAAATTAAGGTGTGTTGTTTGATTTCCATCTCTCGAAGAAATAATTGGTAATGGTTGAAAATTGTGAATAGAGAAATGTTTGAGGCCATGTTTGCTAAATTTATGAACAACTTGAAATAGTAAAAAGTCAAGGATGTATCTACAAAAATTAGTCAAAAAATGTAGAATTTGTTGCAAAAAATCATAAATAGTGGATGACTAATGTAGCAGTCGACATTATTGTAGCAAGCTGCTATTGCAGTATCCGCCCACGTGGCACCGTAGCAACTCCCATGATTTTACTAATCTCGACCTCCCATTCAGTTCTTGAAAGCTATAAATACCCTTTTATTATTGTATTATGAAGATATAGTGAAGAAGAAAAATAAAAGTGTGGATATTTGGTATATATTCTCTTTCTTTTATCCAAATTATATATTATGGAAATATATATACACTTTTATATTGAGTATGAATTATTAGATTTTTTTACAATACATAATCAGTACGAATCTACTTTTAATGTTGTTATACATTATCATCTATCTTTAAATTAGTTTTAAAAAATTTATCTTTTTTCTTTATAATTTTCTTCTAATCATTTATTATGTTTTTTATAGTGTTTTGATTTTTAATGACAAATATTGCAAGAAAAGAATTCGAGGTTCTCCATATTGCCGGAAGCAACTATATCTCTTAGAGCCTTGATGCTAAAGTGACATTTGAAAGCACAGAACTTGAGCAAAATCATCGAGGCTTATAATGATGAGCCTAATGATAATAACGCAAAAGCCTTAAAATTTATAATGCATCACCATGATAACGCCCTGAAAAATAAATAATTAACTATCGAGGATCCACACGAATTGTGGGGTCTTCTCGAAAGAGAGATTTGAATATCATAATGGTATATTTGCTAAAAGCACACAACAATTGGACAAATCTAAAGTTCCAAGACTTTAAAAGTGGGCATAAATATAATTCCGAGCTGTTTAAAATAGTCTCAGTGTTACGTCTTTGTGGAGAAATAATAACATAAGATATGATGCCCGAGAAAACTTTTATTACATTTCATCCTCAAGACTTAATATTACAACAACAATACAGAGGCAAAACTTTTACAAAATTCTCTAAGATGTCTTCTTGTGGTGGAGCAAAATAATGAGTTATTGCTGCAAAACTATGAATTTTGACTATTCGGATCAGCACCACTTTCTGAAATTAATTATGAGCAATGAAAATGACGTGGTTGTGGTGACAGTTTTAAAAATGTATAATTCTCCAATTAGTCCCTGTAAGTAGGTCCAGTTGCCACTTTGATCCCTCTATTTCAATTTGTCCTCAAGAAGTCCTCTATTTTTCAATTTGAGCAATTTTAGTCCGCATCTTAACCGACGTTGGTCTCTCCATCTATTTATGCTGGCGTGGCTTTATTATATAATAAAATATTATGAAATAAAACTAAAAATGCCACAATGGACATTTAACTAATAAACAACCGAACTAAGCTTATCGGATTCGGGTCCAACCCGGATACGATAAGCTTTACCATAAAATTTTGCACCTTTCGTCCTCCTTTTCCTCCATCCCTTATACCAGGTCCTGCAAGCCCCACCGTTGTGGCCCCAACCACCGCCAAGAGCCAGGAGCACAGTAACAGCATGTGTTTATAATTTCTAAAACTTGTAATGCGCAAGTGGTTATTAAACCATGCTAAACCAACAGGAAGGCTACAACCATGAGAAGAAGCTCACACTAGCATCATGGAAAGAGACCCAAGAAGTTTGAAGCCTTTTCTTTCAGATGAATTCAATATACTCAGTGATTAGTTACAGTAGTTAGGCTATTTTTTTGTAATTGGAAGCATGTTTAGTTACGAAGGTTGCAATTTTGTTTTGAGAATTGTCCTAGCACAGCACATGTTTACTGAAATGCCAAGTCATTAGATTCTCCATCTCTTCTCCTCCTTAATTCATAAATTCATGCTACAGTGTCTTGTGGATGATGTATTTATTTTATAATTGGATTCTCAATTTATTTATCACAATGCTCCTATAAACCAAATTTTCTTGTGGGTAATTGGGTTGAACAATTGCAAATGGTAACTAAATTGAATCCCTGTAACAAAATTAAACCATCCCATTCCAAAACTGATAACAAAATTCACCTCATTCTAAATGTCTCAACAAATACAATCAAGTAAGACAATAAATTATAACTGCATTCAGTTTTAAAAACCAGATGAAACGTTCATTCACATCACAAGGTTATTGCTAAAGTTCTAATTGCTTTCAACTAGTACATTGACAACATATACTTCATGCTGAAGTTTACAAAAATCAACAGAGTACATTTTCTTTGGTAACAAGTTTCACAAAAACAAGCAAAGAGCTTTGATTACACAAAAATGAAGCCATGCCATTCAGAAATATTAACAAAAAAACAGAAGGGTTTTAAAATAGGTGGTCAAATTGCTAGAGTGTTCAAGATGCTGCATCATTAGTATTGCTTTGTTGGGTTGAGATATCTGGACAAATTTCTACTGTAACAGTATGCTGACTCTAATTTTCCCTTCTCTGTGTCTTTTCCTTCTCTTGATTGGGTATAGCATTCTTTTTGTCCTGGTGAATATGTTAAAGAGTATATGTTAATAAACCATGTACAGACAGTAATTAGTTGAATTGAAAATTAGACCAAAGCTCACAATAATTTGGTTGGATGTGCTGAAAGAAGTAGAATCACAAGCTTCTCTTCCAATAATTACTCCACCAGTTTGAGCACTCTGCATCACATAAAAAATAAACTTCATCCCGGCTCCTGGCGGTGGTCGGGGCCACTGCGGTGGGGCTTGCAGGACCTGGTATAAGGGATGGGGATGAAGGACATGATGTAAGTAATGAAAACTAAATAATAATGATGATGATGATGATAGCATAAGTTGCTTTTGTTTTATTTCTGAATTATATTTGTATATATTATGATATAACAACACTTGTGCAACAAGCATGAGCGGGATGGATCGCAAAGATGCCTCAAGTTATAGAGGTTTGCTCGATCATTTGATACATGTGGTTTTACCTAGAGATCAAAGGAGTCGGTGCACTCATGATGAGCGCGATGATAGTTTACCTTCGACAGCATGCAATGCTCCAACACCAATTACTTCTGCATCTATTGCCGCCTCCATTCTAGTTATATGTTGACCATGGTTATGCCGGATCATCATCATCTTCTACTTCTATTCCTTGTGCTAGTGGAGGGATTACTCCCAATGGCAAGCCTACTATGCTTGCTAGAGATACCCTAGCATCATCCATGGATTGTTTACCACTTGTTATTGATAGGTCATGGAGACCATGCATAAAGCTAGTGAATGGACTGTAAGTATTAAAATTACTATTTTTTATGTATAATTGTTCGTGATGAGCTACTTAATTTTTTCATTGTCTTTCATTGGTTGCATCCTTCAAGATATTTGTGCTAAAAAAATCACATTCATCTTTAAGGAGAGAATGGACGATAATGGATAATGTTGGAAAAATGTCTCTGAGACAAGGGACTTCTATTAGAATGAATTTCAGGTACTTGAATTAATAGTACTTAATGTGAACTTCAAATCTTATTTATTTGTTGTACATTTCACTAATGTTGTTACTTAGTTTGTTCTTAAATTTAAAATCTTTGGTGAATTTGTGAATCTTTATTACCATTGTGAGTATTGGTAAAATAAATAATTGATCCGGTTTGTGGGACTAAATAAATTGAAAGTCAATTTGTTTATTGAATTATTAATTGTATAGTTTCAATTTCGCTAAACAAAACTTTTTTTAAGTATTTTACTATAATTATAACTAGGAATACATTAATAGTTCTAATAATGATTTTAATTCCACTAACTTAGAACTTTTTGTTATGATTTTAATTCATTTTTCCTCGTTATAGGTTTTTTCATCTACAACTCATCAATATATAGTAGTATTGCTTAGTATGTTCTTAAATTTGTAATCTTTTCTGAATTTGTATTTAAATTTGTAATAATGAATTTATACATTCTTCTTATGAATTTGATATTGATGTGGGACTAAATAAATCGAAAGTTATTTTTTATTAAATCATTAATTATACTGTCAATTTCACTAACTTAGAACTTTTCTTTTAATATTTAACTATAATTATAATCAACAATACAATGATAGTTCCAATAATGATATTAATTCCACTAACCTAGAACTTTTTGCATGATTATTATTTTAATTCATTTCTCCTTAGTATAGGGTTTTTTTCATCTACATCTTACAAATATTGTTGCTTAATTTGTACTCATATTTGTGATGTTTAGAGAATTTGAAAATCCTTATCATAATTGTTAGGATGTTAGAAAAATAAATAATTGATGTTGCATATGGGCTAAATAAATTGAAAAGCCAATTTTTTTATTGAATTATTAATTATATCGTGCCAACTTCAATAAGCTAAAGCTTTCCTATTTTTGTTAGTATTTCACTATAATTATAAATAGCAATGCAATATTAGTTCCACTTACCTAGGATTGCACGTGCTTGATTTTAAGTGTAGACCTTTATTGAATTATTAATTATATTGTTGTCATTTGTTATCAAGATAGTATGGCAACATAAAGTTGCGGTATGATATAGAACATCAATGTGTAGTTTAAGAAAGGGGAAAGAAAAGTTCATCGATGTATTTAACTTTGCATGGGAAATATGGAACAAGGCATGGAACTCTCTAGAATTTAAAACTCAAAGTGAGAAAGCTATTGCAAACTGACTCAATGAGACTGCAAGACCTTAATTTGGTATATCTTGATACACAGGAGGCTCCATTTCTCATACGTCTTATTCGGATGGACTGGAAAGATAATTATATCAATATATATAAATGTGTTTCTAAAGTGCAAGATTTAGTTTATCCCTAATTATAACCTAATTAAATTAAGTGAATGTTTACAAATTAGTAATATTTGCTTGTAGCTCAGCTATATTCGTCTTGTAAATAAGTTTGCAGTCTGAACAACGGAATTAGAGCTTAACGGTTGTTTTTAGCGAGCCCTTAATTTGCGGGAGTTATTGAACCTAACGTCGTAACTCCGGAACCAGGTAGGCTCTCACACCGTATAACATAACTTTGTATTCTTGTGGATGGTTATATAATTATTTTATTATTTTATTTGATTTATTTATGATGTTCTTACATTATTATGATGTTATTATATTCATTATTCTGTATTGGTTAATTATTTAATAATTTAAGTTAATTATTTTCGCGAAGTGAATTATTTGGTATTTTTCTCTGTCTATACTCTGTATTTCTGCGATTTTAGTACATCTCCAATTACTGGCAAATTGCCCAGCTATGAGGAGTAAGTCCTAGCCATGTGCACATGTCTTCTGTAGTAGCGCTACCATCCGATGCGGTCGAAGATCCGAGCTTCGGACGTTGATATTCTTTCGCTTTGTCCCGACTTCACAGTCGAAGATCCAACCTCGGGGTGTTGATTCTGTTATTAGTCAGGGAGATGTACACGTCTTTTTCGCGTATTTTTTGTATTTCCGATTATTTATCGTATTCGAGCATTTTTCGTATTTCCCGTGATTATATTTATTCCGCAATATCCGTATTACCTTTATTTCGTGATCCTACTAGGCCTTGTGGCTCATACACTCTGCGATTTCTTCTCTCGTAGGGAAAAGATTAAGCTTAGGATCGGGGTCATCTTGGAGTCGCATTTCTATCTTTGGTTGTAGATCTTTAGATAATCTTCCAATGTGAGTGAGACTTGTATCCTGTTATATTTTGGGTTCCAAACTGTATGTGTGGTACTGTATCCTGAAGGAATGTTAAAGCCCATACTGTATGAACCTCGTTATTGTTGTTATATTCGTAGTCTTGTATTATTTTTCTGTGTTGTCTCGTTGGGGTTGACTCGACTAGGTTGGACATCCGGGCCTTGCCCGGTGGGGCCCGGCTTCTATCGGGAATGCGGCCGGTTGTCGGTGGACCGTGTATTGGGGCGGGGCGTGACAGATTAAAGTGGTATCAGAGCCTACAGTTAGATGTCACCCCTTCTGATTTAAAACTCTGTCAATCTTTGAAAGTCTTTTTTCTGAGAGTGGGATTGGGTAGTGTAGCTTGTACTCAAGTTCTGACTGTTATCTGTGTCTCAACAATCATGCCTTGGGGTAAAGGGCGACCACGCAGAAGGCCTGCAAGCCCACCCCCAGAGCCCATTCAAGAGGAGCAAGAGGCCCCTAATCAGTCAGAGGGGGAAGTACAATAAGAAGAGCAGCCATATCCCACTTCTTTGATCGACATCATGAGGGAAATGATGTTGATGATGCGTGCTAACCCTCCGAAGAGTCGGTCTTCCCGGAGTAGCTCAGGGGCACTCTAGAGGGGGAGTACGGTTCACGACCGTATAGTAGACCCCTAGGTTCATCATCTGGTTCGAGGCAGAGGATCTTCTAACAGTGTAGCTCGGGAGGTTCGGTGCCCTACATGTGGAGGGCACCATTCACGAGCAGAGTGCAGACGCGCGGCCGGCGCATGCTATAGATGTGGTAGTCGAGAGCATTTCGTGGCCCGGCTGTTCACAGAGGTGGGCTCGACTGCCCGCGAGGTGCCCTACACCTGGGCCACGAAATGCTCTCGACTACCACATCTATAGCATGCGCCGCCGCGCGTCTCGCACTCGCCCGTGAATGGCGCCCCCCACATGTAGGGCACCGAACCTCCCGAGCTACACCGCTAGAAGATCCCCCGCCTCCCGTAACCTGATGATGAACCTAGGGGTCTACTATACGGCCGTGGCCGGGCTGCACTCCCCTCTAGAGTGCCCCGAGCTACTCCCCGAAGACCGACTCCTTCGGAGGGTTATGGCCCCGTGTGGTCGCCGGTTCGCGCCCGCGCGGGTCCCGTGTATCCCGCCAAGTGATCTCTAAGTCCTTGGCGATGTCGACTATCTCCGCATAGGTTAACCTCGGTAAATGGTACCACAGCTTCTCCGAATGTGGGTCTTTAGACCATCCACAAAACAACGGGACCTCGCTTCTTTCGTCCCGACACCATGGACGAAACAAACCGCGAGTAGTCGGTCAAACTCGCCCGTACTCTTCTACACTCATTGATCCTTGCTTCGGATTAAGAAACCGCCTCTCCATCCGAGCTCGACGACTCAAAGGAAAGTACTTGGCGTAGAAGGCTTCCTTGAATTGATTCCGAGTCCCGAAAGAACTCTCTCCCTTAAGACGCTAGCCGTTCTTAAACCACCGTGCTGCACCGTCCCGCAGCAAGATGAAAGTGGCCAACCTAACATTGTCTTCATCGTGGCTCGAATGGCTCGAAAAGTCCTTTCCATCTCGACCGATCCAAGAACCCGCTACTGTCGGATCAGCGGTCCCTGCGAACGGTGGCGGTGCGTGTCGTCCAAACTCAGCCAATAAATCATGACCACCTGCAGAAGTGTGCTGCTGACGCTGAGCACGCATCATCAACATCATTTCCCTAATGATGTCGAGCAAAGAAGTGGGATATGGCTGCTCTTCTTATTGTACTTCCCCCTCTGACTGATTAGGGGCCTCTTGCTCCTCTTGAATGGGCTCTGGGGGTGGGCTTGCAGGCCTTCTGCGTGGTCGCCCTTTACCCCAAGACATGATTGTTGAGACACAGATAACAGTCAGAACTTGAGTACAAGCTACACTACCCAATCCCACTCTCAGAAAAAAGACTTTCAAAGATTGACAGAGTTTTAAATCAGAAGGGGTGACATCTAACTGTAGGCTCTGATACCACTTTAATCTGTCACGCCCCAGCCCCACAGCCGGGTCCACTGACAGACCGGCCGCATTCCTGATAGAGCTGGGCCCCACTGGGTGCAAGGCCCGTATGTCCAACCTAGTCGAGTCAACCCCAACGGACAACACACGCAGGTAATAATACATAGACTACGAATATAACAACAATAATGTAGTTCATACAGTGTATGGGCTTTAACATTCCTTCAGGATACAAGTACCACACATACAATTTGTGAACCCAAAATATAACAGATACAAGTCTCACTCACATTGGAAGATTATCTAAAGATCTACAACCAAAGATAGAAATGCGACTCCAAGATGACCCCGATCCTAAGCTTAATCTTTTCCTACGAGAGAAGAAATCGCAGAGTGTATGAGCCACAAGGCCTAGTAGGATCACGTAAATAACAGGTAATACGATATTGCAGAATAAATATAATCCAGCATGTAAATACGTAAAATGCTCGAATACGTAAATAATCGTAAATACAAAAATACGCGAAAACAGTACGTGTACATCTCCCCGACTAATAATGTAATCAACACCCCGAGACCGGATCTTCGACCGTGAAGTTGGGGAAGCAATGCATGAATATCAACGGCCGAAGCCGGATCTTCGACCGCGCAATGATGGTAGCGCTACTACGTAAGACATGTGCACATGACTAGAACTTACTCCTCCTAGCCGGGCAATTTGCCAAGAATTGGAGATGTACTAAAATCGCAGTAAATACGAGTATAGACAGGAGAAAAATATCAAATAATTCACTTCGCAAAAATAATTAACTTAAATTATTAAATAATTAACCAATACAGAATAATAAATATAATAACATCATAATAATGTAAGAACATCATAAATAAATCAAATAAAATAATTAAATAATTATATAGCCATTCACAAAAATACACAGTTATGTTATACGGGTGCGAGAGCCTACCTGGTTCCGAGTTACGACGTTAGGTTCAATAACTCCCGCAAATTAAGGGCTCGCTAAAAACAAACGTTAAGTTCTAAGTCCGTTGTTCGGACCGCAAACCTATTTACAAAACGAATATAGCTGAGCTACTAGCAAAGATTACTAACTTGTAAACATTCATTTAATTTAACCTCTTTTTTTTTACCCGAATTCCCACCAATAACCAACTAATACCCATGCTCCAAGCTTCTGTAACAAAAACACCCATGCAAAGGATTATGATCAGCAGGTATACAATAAGTACACTTCAAAACATCCATTTATGAACATCTCATCCAACAAATAGGGCAATTTCTCTAAGACATACTTTCACACTTCAAAATGTTCATGCTCTAAATACAACCTAAATGTTGGTTTCTAAGATGCATAGCAACGTCAAAACCCACATAATTCAATTCAGCTAAAAGCATATCAATTCACTTTAATACAAGCACATAAACAGGCAAGGTTGAGAGCTCAGCCTTATAAAAACATACTTTAAATCATTTTCCAAGCTGCTCTGAAAACACTAATTTTAATTACATCAACTGATCAATGAAGGAAGCAATTAACAAGAAGGTTTGGTGGTAAAACTGCAGAGAAGTAAGCAAGTCATGCTAATTATTTGACAAAAACGGGGCAAACTCAAATGTTGTAAACTAAGCAAAACTCAGAGACATCAAAAGAACATCCATGCAGAAAAGACTCATTTAACTGACTGGCATTCATTGCAACCAAAATTAAGTGGAAAACATAACATTATCCTCTACCTAAAACAATTAATTCAAAAACAAAACTAAAAGAAAACAAGAACTGGTTTACTACCTTGAGAGCTTCTCATAATCCAACCTTACAACCTCTACACTCTCACCAACACAAGCTCTGGGAGTTCACTAGCAAGTCAAGAAAAGCTAACGGTGGTTTTCAAAGTCCGCTGAAGAAGAGAACCAGAAGGTGAGAGCTCTTCAATCATTTCTCTCCCTCTCTTTCTCTCACATGTTTAAAATAAAACTCAGCAAAATGCCAAAGAATGGGACCAATAGTCAAACATGTGGGGGTAGGATTGTAGGAAGCATTGGTATCCAATGCCTCAATAATACAGATGTCACACTATATATGGCTTATCTTATGCTTGTGTTAACTGTGATGGTGTGGTTGTTCATGTGATGGAGTTTCTAAATAAAATATGTTTGTGTTTGTGTTTATATATATATATATATATATATATATATATATATATGCAAATGCTTTGAGTGTTTGTGTTTTTGCAAGCTTCATGAGTTGGATGGGATTCATATTTAAGAAATTTATTTTTAAAGAAAAAGATCCTTGAAAAATTACTTTAGAAAGAGAAATGGAAAGCGAGTCATATCTTTGATGTATTTAGTATGATGGAATGGATCCATCTCCACCAAATTTAGGAAGAGAACTATAGCATGTATTTGAGTGCAACTAGAGATAGAGAAAAAGAAAAAGCAACACCGACCATGAAATGAACAGATAGACTTGTCCATTAATGGATAGATGTTTATTTTTTTTCTCTTTTGTCATTTAGTTATAATATAAATAAAGAAATTTTAAACAAAATAAAATTTATAATGTATTTTAAAAGAAAAAGGTTGAATAAACTAGTGGAAACTTGTGGCTATTGATCAAAATAACTTGTACATATTTTACAATTTTCTATATTAAAATCGTCTATATATATATATATATATATATATATATATAATATTATAAAATTATGTAACTCTTATTAATAAATTTCCTCCCATGAACACAACCTTTAAAAAGTTATGTATAAACCCATTTTAACATTAATTAATTTATACACCATCATCTAGTTTTTCCTTTCCGGGGGAAAGACAAATTTTATGAACATGTAATTTTTTTTTTATAAAATAGATAAATCACAATTCATTAACATCAAAAACTACTCTTATTAATAAATTTACTTGAATAAACACAACTTCTAATTATATGGCATGATTTGATGAAATATTTTAGGTAGAATACCCTAATTGATCCCTTTATTTGTCACAACCGTTCTTTTTAGTCCTTTTACTTTAATTTGGCCCGATTAGTCCCCTACTATCAATTTGAGGCAAATCAAGTCCAAAGAGTAACGGACGTTAGGTTGTCCGTCCGAGTTTGTTGATGTGGCTTTATAATGGATTGGTAGCATACCCTAATTGGTCCTTTTATGTGTACCCTAATTGGTCCCTTTATTTGTCACAATATGTCATTTTACTCTCTTTACTTTTAATTTGGCCCCGATTAGTCCCTCCATTATAAAACCATATTAGCAAACCTGAATCAAATAAACTAATCGGGACCAAATTAAAGTAAAAAGACTAAAATGGCGGTATGACCAATATAGGGTATTCTACCGATATTTTATGATTCTCCAAATTTTATATTCACTTAATAAAAATTAAAAAAAAATTATTTTTATGACTTAATAGAAAATTATATAAATTTATTTGACGAATGAATCTGTCTTCATTTAAGAATATGAAAACTTGTCCTTTTCGATACAAATAGCGCTTCCATCATTTGGTAGTGTGACAATATCAAATATATTTTATTTATTCAAAATTGAACATACAAGAATATGACAAGTTACCGTACCATTTTAGAGAAAACTTATGCATAAAAAATTTTTTAGAAAATTTTTTACACATGTATTTTTCAAACTGTTTGCTCATTATATTAAACACTAAAAAAATTCAAGGGTAATTCTCACTTAGATACAAAATATATCATGAAAAAATTTTAAATGAAATAATATGTAAAAATATAAATCAAAATTAATATATATATATATATATATATATATATATATATATATATATATATATATATATATATATTATATACATTTAAGTGTATGAATAAAAACAAATAATATCAGCAACTTGGGTTACAGAGGGTGAGCACTGGTTAGGACTTTGATTGTGAAAATATGATTATCCATTTTCATTATAAATTACATTGTTCTACCTGGGTGATGTGATTACCTTTTGTTTTTAATATATTTTACTGTTAGGATTTTTAGAGTATCATCAATATTATTACCATTTCGAAAGTGGTGATATTTTCATAGGTCATATTATTGTCATATTAATGCATGATGTTTGGAAATACTTTCACATTAGTGTCAATTAAATAGTCCCTAAAAATAGTGTTATATTTCTGCAAATAATATAGATGCCAAGTTAACATTCATATTAAGATTTATGTTATTCGATTCACTTTAGTATTCATATAATTCATTCGTTTTTAAATCCTAAACTCTATAAAATGCTATAAAACCTTAAACCCAAAATATTATAAAATTTTAAACCTAAAACGAAAAAATTATAAACATAATCAAACCCTAAACCCTTAAACTCTAAATCGCAGACCGGAAACCCATAAGTTTGGATCATCTTGTGTTCTATAACTGGTTTTATTTGTAAAATTCTTTATATTTTAAAATAAATTAAAAATATATTAAAGAAAGAATTTAAAAATTAAACTGAAAAAAGTTAAAGTAGTTGATGACACAAATGACATGTTAAAAACATAGAAATTAGGCTGCGTTTGATTGACAACATGGAAAATGGGTGGAAAAGAAAATTTTTCCATGGAAAAGTTTTCTATGGAAAAATTTTCCATGGAAAACGAACAAATACACGTTTGATTGGCATTATTTTCTAGCCAGAAAATCAAAAACTTTTCATGAAAAATTTTGATTTTGTTGTTTGATTGCTTGTATTTTCCATGGAAAATATAACATTTTTCATGGAAAAAAGCCACATTTGTTGTTTGATTGTATCAATTTTCCATGGAAAATTTTCTCCATGAAAATATTTTTGCCTACCTAAAATGCTATTTAATTCCAATAAATCATTGTTTAAGATTTTGTAATAGATATTTTTTGTGTACACAAGAATTCAATCTCAAAATTAATTCAAATTTTTTTCGATCTCTTTCTTTCCTATTGAAACCCTAAAAACAAAAAAACGAGGGTTAAGGTGAAATCGATAACTCGCAAACATAAACTCATCCATGGACAGTGAAGAAGATGAAAAATTATCAAGAAATTGGGGAAGAATTGATAAAAAGAAAAAAAAAGAAGCAAACATCTCCGCCGACTTTTCTCTCCCTCTCGCGATGATGATCTAGCTTGCAATTTGCATATCACCCCCTAAATTAATTAAAAATCCTAGCTCTTTAATTTTTCAAAAAACCCCCTCTATTTTTCATGGAAAATTTTTCCTATGGTTGAGGTAGGAAAAATTTTCCCTTGTTTTGAGGGAAAATAGAGTCACGTGACCACCTCCATGGAAAAATTTTCCATGGAAAATTTAGGCAATCAAACAGCCTTTTTTTGTGGAAAATGGCCCATGAAAAATTTTTCTATGGAAAATTTAGGCAATCAAACGCACCCTTAGTGATTGAAGAGGGCTAAAATATGATGTGGTGCAGCATTTTCATCTAGTCTTTCGCATTTATTTATTTTTTTGAATTTTGCTTAAAAGAAGGCATTTTTTCTATTTTTATTTTCTAAATCTAAAAGAATGATTTTTTTTTTTTGCAGCAGCGGTCATGTATGCATCGATTATCTATTTTGTGGTGAAAATATTGATAGAACTAACATTGGATTCACCCTAGAGACATTTATTCTCATATAAAGAATTGACTATTCAAATCCCTCACAAGAGACATTTATTATTCTCATATAAAGAGTTGACTATTCAAAACCCACACAAGATATATTGAGCAAGAGCTCACTATCATGCATGGGTGGTATGGAGTTTCATATGTAAAGAATGTCATAGGACTTTGGTGTCGAAGTGAGCTTGCAACTCAATTTCTCTATAGCCAAATGAAGGTGCATACCTAGATGTTCAATTCTCAGCTGCGTGCACGTCCTTACTCAAACACCAAAATAATAATAATAATAGTAATAATAATAATAATAATATTGAAAGAAGGTGCAAATGGCAACAATTATTAGGAAAAAAGAAAAATTGAAATTTTGTTACAACGGCAAATTTAAGCAATCTACAGGGCTAAAATGTAAGTTTACCTTTTTTTTTTTTTTCTATAAGAAAAATTTTTTTATTGCCAGATCGAGAAAATAAAGGCCATAGCTTTTTTAGGGTTTGGGAATTGGAGAAGAAGAGATGCATCTGTGGCCATCGCCGAGGATTCGAGAGGCCTTTAACCATGCCTATTTGATCAAGCTTGAGTGGAATCTCCAGCGCATGAAGCAGCACCCACTCTCTGAATCGGAAAGGGAGGACAAGAGCAACCATCCCCTTCTCTCTCCATCCCCACAGTCAAAGCCCATGTCCATCCTTCAAGACCTCTCCATTATCTTTTGTTGCGGAGGTGATCCTTTTCCTCTTTCTTGCCTTGTTTTTTTTTTTTTCTTAGCCCTGATATGAAAATCGACTCCAAATTTTTTACTTTTGATCTATCTACTTGTTGTATATGTTTGTATGTTTACTAGCTCATAATCGTTGCTCTGGTATTGTTTCAAATTCAATCTCCATCATTTTATGTTGCTGAAGTGATCCTTCTCTCTGTTATGCGGTACTTTCTAGCCCTGATTAGAAATTCTTGACTTTTGACGTTGTGTCTACTTCTTAGTAGTGTTATCTTTGTTATTGTGATAATGTGTGCTTTTACATGATTGGAATGGCATCTATGTGTTGTATTTGTTCAAAATTTCAATCTTCTTGCTCTGAGAATTCTCCATAATCTTCTGTTGCGGAGGTGATCATTCTTCTCTTTCTTGCTGTATTTTCTTGCCATCTTTTGGAAATGGAGTGAAGTTCTTGGCTTTTGATCTGGTTTTTACTTTTAGTAGAATCAAAGCACGATACTTGCTGCAAAAATGTCTGCTTGTTTGTTGGTGTGAATTTGAAAATTGATGCTTTCATCTGATTGAATATCATCTTTGTCATGTATTGTTTCAAAAGTCAAAAACTGTGAGAAATTAGGAGTGCTGTTTTGCTTGCTCTTATGGTTTTAGGAATTTTGTGAAATATATAAATTCAATCAATTTTAAATACAACTAGTGGGAGGTTAGTTATTCACAATCTTGTTGACATTGTAGTAGGAAGATTGGTTGTGGATTATGAAAATCACTAGAGGGGGAAAAAATCTATTAGTTGAATATGCATGTGGAATTACGTTTTCGATGAGTGTTTCGAGTATTAGACACTGATAACAAATTTCTGTGGCATATTGTTTGAGTTGAATAATTGTGTCTTTCCCCTGTTATTTGGAAGATGCTGACTAGAACAAGGTTGGTGTAATTATTTATCTGACCATTTTTAAACTAATACTTAATACCCTAATATGCCACTATGGCGTTGTAGCTTTTTTTGATATCATCTATCTTTGATCTCAGCACAAACATTATTGTGGTAGGAATATTTACCAGGAATGGAATAGTTTACCTGATTAAAGATGTACACCATCTACGCAATTTGCTTTATCTCTGGGAGTGCTAGGTAAATTAAGATTGGGCATGTCATTTTGTTCATTTCCAAGAAATTTAAGTCTGAAGTAACCTGTTTCTATTTTTTTCATTAGCCAAACCTAATGGTAATATGTTCTTGAAACAAGAGAAAAGCTGATAGGGAGGCTGCCTTTCAAAAGAGAATGTATGATTTTACAGGACAATGCATTTATCTGTATCAGACAAGCATCATCTTAATGATAGTGAGGGATAAGCTCTAAAATTTAATTCGCTGCATGATATGCAGCAAGCATGATGGATAATTTAACTTCATGAAAATAAAGTTACTGCCTGTGTCTACTGAAAATTTAAAGCAGCTTTATTCGCATGTGGTATATTTATAGCAATAAGCGTCACTTACTTTTTACCAATAAGGCCATGTTTTATAATTAAAATAATGAATAATAAAATATAATCAACAGTTAGTGTACTTTAGTTTATAACTCTCAACAGACTTCGGTCATTTGTCAGTTGTTTTGGATTGGTTAATTATGTGGTGGCATCTAATAAATTTTTCTCTTTCTATGTCACTCCTTTGCTTCTATTTTTAATTCTGAGTATCTGTGTAATGATGATGTGGTCCTTTTCCCAATTTCAGGTTGTTTTGATGAGAAGTGACTTAGTAGTTAAAAGGACCTCCTGCCACATAACCAATCGGTGTCTGCGTGGAATAAATTGGCCCAGCTAAGTTGTAGCTTTGTTATATTTGATTATTGATCATTCCAAGGAAGCTTAACTTGTAAATAGATAAGATTTGGTTTGACTGATTCAGGTGATAGTGCTTTATGTTTATTTGAAATGACAAATAAGTTTGGAATGTAGAAACTTGTACATATGACATACCTTTCTTTCAGGGAATATTAGGTTTTTTTCATTGTTCTGTGACGTACTTGTGTGATTTGCTATTTTATAATTTCTTTGTGCATTAGCATAGTCAAAACTTCTATCACAGAACCAGAGTTAATTGGTATATTTTGGTATATAACAAGATGAGCACGAGATTGTTTGAGGCTTTGTAAATTGACTGGCTTTTGCTTCATTGTAGTGTGAAAATTCATCTTGTCGATTTTGGTCAGGTCTAAACTTGAGTAGAATGTTACCTATTAAATTCACAGGATGTATGCTCAGGAAATGAGGAACATCTTAATGGGAAAATTGACATGTGAAGCATTCAATCTGGTTTGCCAAGGTGGAGATGGAAAATTCTTGTATTGTTTGAAGTCTTGCTATCTTTTTATGTATAGTTGATTGAGGAGCTTAATACTCTTTTTCATTGTTGTTTTCTCTTGTTATGATAGCTTGATACTTCTGAAACATTGTGTGCTCTCCTCTTTGCCCAAATAATGTTCATCCAATTGCACTAGTTAAATGTGAACTCTTCTTTATATATAAAGTCATTTTTGTTCATTTTCAAAAATATTCAATATGATTTCTTTATATGTATATATTTTGCATTTTCATCTTTGTATTGTCTAGTGGTGAATGTAGATGTTGTTTGACATATGATCTAAGGCATATTTTTTTATTTACTAAATTATTCATTTATTAAGTTGATTAGATTTCATAGTTTGTATGAAGACCATATTGAATATTTTGGATTTATTTTGTCAGAGGAAAAGAAGTCGACATCCCTGCATGAAACTGGTGCTTTAGTGTTGAATGATTTGACAGTTGTAGAAAGTAAAAAAGATTAATGGGGTTACAGGGGGAAAGCTCTTTGTTGGTCTTTTGCATTTTTCTTTTTCCTTTCTTTTTTTTTTTATATATTGATCTTGGTCACTCTAATTTGTTCTATTCAAGTTTCTCATTCCCAAGCTCAAGTTCTGTAGCTCAAAAGATTTTGGTTCAAGTTAGCTCAATTTAGTTTGAAATTGAAATCAAATTGATTGATTGATTTTTTAGATTTCAAATGTGTTTTAGTTCAAAACTGAAACCACAATTATAACTTGATTTTTGTTGTTATTGGTAAAAATTAAATTATGTAATATCTTTACTGTAATGGTATATTATATGATGATATTATATATTATAAACATTATACGAGGAAGGGACCTATATGTTCTTGTGAATATTAGATATGGTCAATGAGAGTTATGAAGAAGTCAACCACCGTTCTTGTCCTGGGTTATTTAATTTTTTATAATTAATTATTTTTTATGAAATGATTTTTTTTTTTTACTCATCTCTTTCCTCTATTATCCTTTTCTCTGTTTTTTTAATCGGCGAGTTTGTCTTGTGCTCTCTCGATCTCACCAAAGCTTGTTGGGGTAAGGATAAGTCTACCTTTTTTTTTTTTCAAGAAGAAACGAAACCCCTAATGGGCCCGAAAAAAGGGGCGTGCGCAAGGATAAGTCTACCTTGGTGACAAAGAGCTTGCTTATGACTTGGGCAAACCCCCACTCGGTGAGCCCTAACGAGGTTGGGCAAGTTCACCAAACCTTTGATGAAGTTATTTGTAGTCAAGATAGCTTTTTTGACCAAGGAGGCTTGCCCATGGGCTGGGGTATAGCTTACGAGGTTGAGTAATCTCGCTTAGTCCGCGACAAGACATGTAGGGGCTCATTGGCATTGAGATAAGCTTTCGAGGCTTGGCTCGATGGGCCTCGGATGGGCCAGGTGAAGATTGCTTCTCTAACCAAAACGGATCTTGCCTAAGGCCGGGCAAGTCCACAAGGTTGGGTAAGCTTTAATCAATTCTCCGCAAGGCATGTTTGGGCTTCTCAGGGCCAAGATGAGCTTCCCAAGCCAAGAAGGCTTATTTGTGGTTTGGGTAGGTCCATAAGGTTGGGCAAGCTTGCTTACGTGGGGGCTCCCTGAGGTTGTAATGAGCTTCGTCTGGTTATGGAGATTCTTTATGGTCAGGGCAAGCTCACTGCCCTTGTAAGGCGCCTTATATCTCCCCATGCAGAAGCGAGCTTGCGGAACCTGACAAGCTTACCGTTTGCTTGGTGAGCTACACTAGGGCTTGATGGGGTCCATACGAGCTTTCTCGACCATGGGAAACTTAGTCAAGCTCATCGGGGCAAGACAAGCTTGCCTATCCACAAGATGCTTGTTAGTGGTCGAGGAAGCTCATCCTAATGGCAAGTGGATTGAGGTGAGACCGTCCTGGTTTCATGAATCCCTGTTGCTCGGCCTCGCTTTAGCTAGGTTGGGCAGGGTGGGCTTGTCTTGACACAGCCCAAGCACCTTGTTGTTAAGCGAGCTCGCCCGACGCTAGCGAGCTTAGTCCTCCATGAGTTATAAGAAAATAAAAAAAAAACAAATACATCAGGGGTAAAATAGTAAATTCAAAACATAGAGAGGTATAATTATTTTCTTAAAATTCTAGGGTTTGTCTGGTGGGGGCGAATTTATAGGGGCCTAGATGTCCTTTTAAAACTTAACAAGGCTCTTGATGTCATTTTTCCAAATTATAATCTTTTATATATTGCAAGCTATCGAGTGCTGTTTTGGGTCACACCCGCTCAGCTAAAAATTTCAGCTAACTTAAAAAAAGAAAAAATACACTCAACCTCTAGCTCGGTTTGAAAGCTAAAAATTACAAAACCAAATTTGAGCTGCTCATGAGTAACTTTATCGGCTGACTTCCGTAGACTGCACTGCATATAATTTATGAGATAAATGCAACATTTAACATTGGCATCTGTTAATGTGTTATTCAGAAATAAAAGAATTCAGAACTGACTACTGGAGACAATTTGGAGGGGGAATAAAAACAGACAGTAAATCTCAGGGTCAACTACCCTTACATTTCAAATGATTAAAGACTTCATGGTAATCTCATACCAAAAAGTCACAACCTGTTTCATCCCCAGATCATAACATGAAATCAGTGTGTGTATTCAACCTCATCCCAATTCTATGGACACCCACCACGTGGTTCGAAAAATACACATTATATGTCGATATCGGTCCTGAATAATATACAATCCTCCAAACATTGACATTGACTGAACGATTCATTAATGAGCATTGACAAACAACAACATATAATGCCTCCTTTTAAAAATATCTTTTGATGCATTTTATCACCAAACTGAAATCTAAGGCCTCTCGCAAGCACACAATTTGCACCTAATGTTAAAAAAGATGTTTCTTGGATCCCATCATAGATATCCAATTGAATAGTCAATTAGTCCTACAAAATGAGAGGGTTCATAGAAGTTACGATGAGAACTAAATGCATGCAGAAACAACTGATGGAGAATTGAACTGGTCCATGGAAGCACAAAATATAATGAAGACTTTCAGTTGGAAGCGATAAGCAAAGCGAAAATGACATTAAAAATATGAAATGTCTTGTTGTGTCACAAACAAAACTTGCGGTTCAAGATCATTTACTTGGCAATGAAATCCAGCTGCTTCATTGAATTTTCCTTCCAATTAGGCATTGCAGCACAGCACGCTTCTCTTGTGGATGACAAAGGTTGAAGATTTCAGCAATTTCAGATATAATTCAGCATGAGTCCGGACATGAGTCAGGTTTGTTATCAGTCTTGCTTGTTATGGCACAAACAAAACTTGCAGTCCAATCTCAAATGCTTCATAGAATTCTTATCCAACACAGACATTTTCTTTACATCACCCGGCATTATTCATTGTGAAATTGTCAATAACATAGCTGATAAACTACAAGGAGTAGAATCAGGACAACGAAGAAGAAGAAAGCAATATGACGATAAAAAAAAAGCAGTCAAATGAAGGAGATGACAGCATCCGTCTGCAGATCATCCCACAACCAAGTGCAGACAGTAGCAAGTTCAATGACTCCGGCGGCTCGTTCTTTGAACCTGGAACAGACGGCAGCAATAGGAGCAATCCAACACCAACTGTGTCAAGAGAAACTGAGAGCCCTTACAGGAATTACTGGGACAAAACTCCCGAGAAGAAGCTGACTCTCTTTGCTCTTCGTATGGCAATCCTTGAAAAAGCAGCCAGTGGGTTGGGAGCTCTCGGATTCATATGGGCAACTGTAGTTCTCCTGGGCGGATTTGCTTCCGCTATGGAGAAGAAAGATTTCTGGTTTGTCACTCTGATCCTAATTACTGAGGGTACCAGAATTTTCAGCCGAAGTCATGAGCTTGAGTGGCAGCATCAAACAACATGGACAATCGCCGATGCTGGAAAGCACAGTCTCCGAGCAATTGCATCCAGTTCCCGGTTATTCATTCGAGTAATCAAAGCCATCTTTCAGCAATTCTCAACAATCAAATCAGAAAATCAACTACAGAAACATATCACTAATGATATCCAAACGATCACCCAAACTCCTGTTCTTCCTCGTACTAGACAACAAACATGGATATCTTCTGATGTTACAAAGATGTTGTATAGTAATTGGGTCTTCTTATCCAAAAATATCAGCAGGGCATTGTACTGGCTTCAGCTTCTATCTGCGGTCGCTTGTATGACTCTCTCATTGATGCGTCTGATTCAACAAGACTATGGAGAGGACCAGCCTGGAACTGAGAATCGGAAACCGGCACTCAATCTCTTTTATGGCTTAGCATTGGCTGAAGCTCTCATGTTCTTGCTAGAAAAAGCATACTGGGAATGGAAGATCAGCGTCTGCAAGTTGCTTGAACAAGTTAACCGAGATTGCGATTTTGGAACCACGGATATAGGTATAGTGCCAATCAAGCGATTCTTCTACGATGCATATTCGAGTTGCATCAATGGTAGTGTTTTTGATGGCTTGAAGATGGACCTTTTCTCTTTTGCTGGGGAGCTCTTGGATTCAGATTTCCATGATGAGCAGCTCATAGGCCTTCAGATACTACAGAAGTTTGCAGACAGTAACCGATTTTCAAGCGACACACTTCGAAAGATAGGGACTTCAACTTCAATGATGGAGAGGCTAGTTGATATGTTGAGTTGGAAGAACCCAGCTAAAGAGAAGATCAGAAGGTCGGCAGCTGAGATCGTGTCAAAGCTTGCTGGGAAGAAGCAGAATGCGCTTCGTGTCGCTGGAATTCCAGCCTCGATGGAGTGTGTCTCTTCCCTGTTATACACCGGCCGGAAATTTGACAACAAGCCTTACGAAATCTGGGAAAGGGACATTGTTGCAGATCAAATAAACTATGAGTTCTCTGCCTTCAATTTGTTGGGCTTACTGATACTGAAAAAGCTTGCCAATGATCACGGGAATTGCTGGAAAATCGGGAACACCAGAGGCCTCCTAGCAAAGATTATAGACTTTACAAGCACCGGAGAGCGACTCCTGAGAAATGACCAGGTGACAGAATCTCAGATCAAAGCAGTGAAGAGATCTCTGCAGGTTGTAAGGAAGCTGGTGAGCACAACTGGTGAGACAGGGAAGATGCTTCGACGGGAGATATCAAACATTGTTTTCACAGTGAGCAACATAAGAGACATCCTGCACTATGGAGAGAATCATATGTCTTTGCAAATGCAAGGAATCGAGATACTAACTAGTTTGGCAATGGACCAGGATGCGAGAGAGAAGATTGGAAGTACTGGGGGAATAATCAGATTGCTTCTTTCAATCTTTTTCAAGCCAAGGTTAACAGAGAAAGAAAATAAATTGAGTGTGGAAGCTGGCGAAACACTAGCATTACTAACATTAGTGAGCATGCAGAATAGCAAACGTGTTCTGATGGAGAGCGGTGTCGTAGATCAGTTAATTGACTCGCTAACAGACCCGGTACTCCAAATTAATTCATCCAGGATACTGAGGAACTTGTGTGCTTATTCGGGATCAGAAAACTTCTTCGACCTGAGGAGAGTGACTGTCGCTGCACCAACTGTAAGTCTTTTTCTGAAAGTTTTTACAGCAGAAAAAGTAATCATCAGTTATTATTTCTTTTTACACTAGAATGAAAGCATTGACACAATTATCATATGAAGAAGAGAAACAAAAAAGTTTTAGGTCTAGGAATCAGAACTATTGCAATGAAAATTATGGTTCTCTCTCTTCTACAAATACCATCATATAATAGAATGTAGATCAAGTAAAACTTAGATCTCTTAATTTACAAGCAAGAGTTCTAATTTGAGGTAAAAGGCCTGAAACATACCCAAGACGTTACTGTCTTTATTTGAATATATAGGACATCTTCTTAAGCTAAACTAAATTTTAGAATTTAATTTGTCACAAATGCCAAGAGGCATAAATTCTGAATGACAGTATGCGTATGCAAGCCCAATTATTCAATGCGAAAAATTTAGACCATAACAGCTAAGATAACTAGGCTTGTCGATCATTTCAATCATTATATTGAAAAACAATCACAGAATCTCTGTAATTTCTATAATATATAAAAGCAGTAACATGGCTGCTCATTACTTATAAAAAATGATGCATGGACTCGATTCTATAAATAGTAAACTCTAGAAAACAAATATAAGTTGTGTATTTTCTTTTCTCTTTTCTGCAGGTGCTGCGCTCTATCATGGTGGAAGAAGGAAAACTCCTCCAGGAATCTGTTGGGCTCACAACACAGATCTTCAGATTCATGACTCCCGAAGAACACGATAAAGAACTAAAAAGGGCTTGTATTAGCACAACAAACTTTGCAAAGAAGCTATTAGAGATACTGGAAAAATATGATACCCCATGTGTCAAGGTTCCGAGGATAAGGAGATTTGTTGTAGAGCTGGTAATTTGGTTGATGAGATCACATGAGAAATACAAACAGTTATTCAAGACATTTGAAATGGACAGAGCTATCAAGAATGTTGCTGAAACCACATCTGAATTAGAATGCTTCCCTGTCTTTTCTGGTAGCATTGGGCTCAACAGACATGTTATAAGTTTATCTTCTCTTGTGGTTACGGCTTTAGAGCTGCTGGTAGAATATGAGAAGTAAGATATGCCAGTGAAAGAATCAAAGAGTTTGAAATTGATGCACGCCATATAAATAAGGTGCTAAAACAATGGCACAGAAGCTGATAGGGAACCAAGAAATCTGAAATCATTTTTAAGAGCCGAGTTTTAGAATATATATATATATATATAGACAAATTTGTATATATTGTTCATTTGTGATCATCCTGGCGCTTCCTATTGTTTGGATTTTGTGAGAAAAAACCTGTGTAGTTTGATGAGGGTTCTATATACAATGTTCATATTGACAAGTATTTTGTCTATAATAATTGTAACCTTCTTCTGCAGAATTATGGTTATTGCTCACAGAAAAAGGAAGAACAATAAATAACCAAACCATAGGGTTAATTGGAGAGTGCATGTATTGTGATCCTTTTAAAATTTTGCAAAAAGAAGAGCCAACTAGAAAAGGATTAATGCAGTTTGATTGCATTAGGAAGTAGTGATGGAAGTATGTTTAGCAATAACCCCAAAAGAAATATCTGCTATTCTTTAGTCAATATAATATGCATATGTTGAGATTTTGGATGAAACACAAATGATAGCTTTAAAATAATTAGAAAAATCTATTACAATAACTAATGTGTACTCGACAATCACTAGATGGTCTAGTGGTAAGTCATTCAAATGGTGGGTGAGTGATGGGGGGTTTGAGTCCCCCAAGCCACATATGCAAATATTGTAAAGAATATTATCATAGTATTGTTCCCCCACTATTCACTAGGTTACTCCATTTTTGTCTGCCCCTTTACTACTCCCCTCATGCAGCTTTATAGTTAGGAAATGAAGAATTACAAGACTTTAAAATAGGAAAATCCCACAAATACAAGAAAAATATAAGTCAGATGAACACTGTGTTAGATATGACACTCAAATGAAAAATCTTAGCTTAAAGTAGGAATTCGAGGAATATATATTATTATGCATGTTGATTGCCGGATATAGTAAAACATAGTGTTTTGGCACTTTTTCATAAGTTGTTTCCTGTAGAGCCCTGTAAAGAACTTCAAAAAGACAAGTTTTTCTTTCTGAGAGAGATTGAGCTACACAGTAGCTAAGAGAAACAGAATACAACAACAAGCATCAGAATTCAAAACCAATACTACTAGTGGCTTCCATCAGCCAGTTAGGGAGTTCCAATCCTCTGAAGTATAGTGATAACTATGGATTCCTTTTTCCATTTGCTGGCAAAGAATCAGCAACGACATTATCTTCTCGATCATTCACCTCTGGTTCCAGTCCTAGCCAACAATCCAGCAGGCTTCGAATGTTGCACATAAGCTCTTCCATTCTCCATGTAATCTGTCCATCTCTTCTTTGGAGGCACATGACCAGATTAAGGTAGTCCGTGGAGGCTTTGTCTAGCATTAGATTGCGACATTTGCATTGCTCTAGCGCAAGCTTCATGCCATAAGCTTCAGCCTGAAGACTCGTTTCAGCAGTTCTGCCCATGGACCCTGTAATGATAATTGTTTTGAAATTAGCTATAATTAAGAAACCAAGGCCACTCCACCCTTCAGCATCAGTCCACGATGCATTAGAAAAAATTGAAAGTGAAACAGGGTGAGGTAAAGGCAACTCCTTGAAGTTGGAGGAGGTCTACAAACATTGAGCCCCATTTGTTGCATCCGAGCTAAAAGGATTTTCTTTACATCTTGGAGAGTGTTTCTAAAGATTCTATTACATCTAGCTTGCCAAATAGCCCACAAACAAGATGCAATAAGGCTTCTAGCAAAGGGTAACCTTGCGGCACAATTAAGATTATTCAACAAATAGTTTCTGAATAGAGGGTTACAAAAGTTTATAGCATTCATACACAATGATCAGCTACAATTACCCATCAACTCTGTGCCTCTCTACAAGCTCAAAATAAATGGTTAGTTGTTTCAACATGAAGTTCACAAAAAAGCACAGAGATTGGGCTGGCCAATATTTAAACGAAACATAAAAGCATAAATAGGAATTTTTCAATGCATGAGTTTCCAGATAAAAAATTTAACCCTAGGAGAAGTCTGCAGTCTCCATATCGCAATCCATCCATCCCAATGTTTAGTTGGAATCTCCTCATGATTCAAATTTTTATAAATTGTTGAAACAAGCTTACCAGTCACCGACGTTGGCATCCACACCCATTGTAGGGGAATTCAACACCAAATTTGAGCTTGGCTAACCAATGCCAGTCTACTTGGCCACCAAATAGCTCATAAATAGAAGCATAAGTTAAAGAAGTTCCATTCATTAAATCATATATAGAAATGCTTTCCAAAGGGCAATTAATGTTAATGAAAGTTGGTTTAAGAGCTAACGGAATATCAAAGCACCTACGTCCTCAGGAGCCCGCTGGATCAACTGTGGATATATTGGCGTCACAGGTTTCTATGGCAGTAATTCAAAAATGCAGCAGTAATCAGCAATGACCACAATGAGAATCTAAACCGTCAACATAACAAAAGTTGGAGAAGCAAGGATCTACATAAACCAATTAGTGAAAACTATTGATTATAGATTCTATCAGTTCAAAAGTAGAATGCTAACTTTAATAGAGTGGGCAGTTAATTAACATAGATAATATAACCGACTACAAGTCATTTCTAACAAAAAATTCACTTGCTTCATAGGATTCAATAAACATAAAAATTGCACATCAATTCCTTTGATAAAAATACTCAATCATAAATGTTGATCAATGAGAAAATGCACAAAAATCACAATAACTATTGTGAATGTCATACAATTCTATCAAACAAATTGACATTCATCTTCACCTTAAAGCATTTCCATTTTTCCTGGCAAACGTCATCAACTAAATTTACAATTCACAGTAATAGCTAGCAATGCATTCCAAATTAGCATAAAAAGCAAAGAGATTTCTTCAAGAATAAAACCAACCCATATTCAAGTACCTGATAGTCTTCATAGTGGATTTAATCAAATCCTTCACCTCCTCAATGATCAGACTCATTAGATGTACATAATCACAATCAAGATGGTCAAGCCTACGCTCCACGCTCCCCAAATCACATGCTCCTACTCCAAAAAACATTGACATATCGAAAGAGGGCAAACCAAAAACTAAAGCATGGCTACCAAGAATAGGCCAGTTATTCGATGGATTTGCTCACTCTAGTTGGCAGCCGTGATCTCGGCGACGGTGCCGGTGGCGGTGGCCGTGGTTGTCGTTGGTGATGGTGTCGGCGACGCTGTGAGGTCCCGAATGGTGGGATTTAGGTTTAGGGTTAGAGAAATGCTACCCGATAGGTCGTAGACGAAGTTCAGTTGTCGGCCGTGGTCGTCGGAGACGGTGCCGGTGGCGTCGTCGTCGTCGGTGACAGTGATCATAGTCAGCGATGGTTTCGCTCGTACTAAATCTGTCCGAATGGTGGGATAATGCTCTAGCTAGAGGAGAGATTTTTCTTTTGTTTAACATATTTAGTTGATGACGTGGATGTTCCATGTCATTCGGACCACTTATTCGGTCAGTGTAGCACTTCTCTTGTTCTACATTTTTTTTTAATGAGAAATGCTATATTGACCGAATAACTCGTCCGAATGACGTGGAACATCCACGTCATCGTCTCACCACATGTTAAATCTCACAAACAAAAGAAATCCCACAATTCGGACGACCACTATCCCACCATTTGGACGAGGGTTTAGTACGAGCGAATCGGTCACCGCCGACGACGACGCCACCGGCACTGTCGCCGGCGACCACGGCCGACAACGGAACTTCGTCTACGACCTATCGGGTAGCATATCGAGCTCGAATAACACTTCATGGACTGAAAGCAAGAGTGATATATGTTATGACTATGGTGGGATGGAATCAGGAAGTCACTCTCAGACTCTTGGAAGGTTATATGCTTGGGAGAAGAAGCTGTATGAAGAAGTGAAGGTACCTTCTCTTTATCACTATTTGAATATCATCCCGGTTGAGAACTTCTTGATAGTGATAAGTTCTTTGGATCTTGTGTTGTTCTCTGAAAATTTAAATTTTCCTGAGGCCAGATATCAGTGTGCTTGCTATCTAAATATCTTGCAATTTGGGTTAGTGTGGCCATGCTCTGTTTGCATGGATTAGTTTTATGTTTCATAGCATTACAAATGAGGTTTTAAACTGATCAAATAAAAGTCACAAAGTTACTTAGTATAATATTTAAGTGCATGTGATTAGGGGTATGTTTACTGTCTTTGGTTTTATTCATGTGAAGATTTAAAAATTACTTATTGATTTAAGATGTAATCAGACCCAATATTCCCAACAGTCCTTTTGCAGAGGTTTTGTCTGTATCATGCAAAAAATTATGTTTCTCATCTTAGTATGTAACTTTCAGGACGGAGAAAGTACCAGACAGGTTTATGAGCGCAAATGTGCACAACTAAGGAACCAGGACGCCCGTGGAGCTGATCCACGGGCTGTCGACAAAACTCGAGCTGCTGTTAAAGACTTGTACACAAGGATCTGGGTTTCATTACGTTCTGCTGACACAATATCCACAAGAATACAGAAACTGAGAGATGAAGAGTTGCATCCACAACTGATTGAGTTGATGCAAGGGTAAGCCAACTGATATCATGCATTTCAGGAAACTCAAGCATAAGACGCTATAATTTGTGTTCATGGACTTCTAAGAGGCCAAGAAGAGGCCAGTTATTCGATAGATTTGCTCACTGTTGTTGGCAGCCGTGATCTCGGCGATTGTGCCGGTGGCCGTGGTTGTCTTCGGCGACGGTGTCGGCGGCGCTGCGAGGTCCCGAATGGTGGGATTTAGGTCTAGGGCTAGAGAAATGCTACCCGATAGGTCGTAGACGAAGTTCCGTTGTCGGCCGTGGTCGTCGGCGACGGTGCCGGTGGCGTCGTCGTTCGTCCCAATGGTGGGATAGTGGTCGTCCGAATTGTGGGATTTCTTTTGTTTGTGAGATTTAACATACGGTGAGATGATGACGTGGATGTTCCACGTCATTCAGACGAGTTATTCGGACCAGTTATTCGGTCAGTATAGCATTTCTCTTTTTTTATTCATAATCTATGTTGTATACCCTTAGCAGTCTGACAGTGCTTCTTTTAAAAGATTATATATTTATATTCCCATGTAAAATGAAAAAAAGCAGATAAATAAAAAAATGAGGGTTTCAAGCTAAACATGATACCTCTATTGTCAGTTTACTGCATTTTTAAATTTGAATAATGTTGTAAAGACAAAAATAGAAAACCAGAACCATCTTCCAAACAAACACATCAAGCATATACCAACTACTAATTTTCACATTCAAACAGCTATTGATATAATTTTTCAATCAAGGACTCTAAACATGTCCAAATAAGCGATAAATGATCACCTTTGTTGTCAGAAAGAATTTTGCTAATTAGCAGAGACCGAAAACATTGTGACCTAAAAAATTATACAGCATACATGAAGATATCACATTACATATACTAAGCATGAAACAAGAAAAATAAAAATCATGTTGTTCTTCCTTCATGGTTTTAGTCCCTGGAGCCAAATGTCGATCAACATTCTTGTAATTCCAAGAGCTTGCGAATTTATGAAGATAGCTGTAAAATTAGGGCGTCAATCAGATGATCACATACAAAGCGAGCATAAAAGGAAGCAGAAATCTATAGTGTATCCACCTTTAATTATCTTCAGTAAGTTGGAACAAAGGAATGGTAATTCTTCGATGAATGTAGATATCAGTTCTTCACTTTGTGGTTAGACTTCTGATAACCAAATGTAGTGCTCACCAAAACCTGAATGTGGTTAGACTTTCAATGATCTTAGTTGGGCAGATATGCAACTTACCATGAGCACTGTGATTTTCGTATTAGATGAAGGTGCGGTCTAAAAGCATGGCAGCACATATCAGACCAAAGAGGCAAAAAAGGGACAAGAAATTGACAATTCCATTTGAAGAATCATGAAAGAAGTAAATTTTGTGTTTGTCACTGTCGCCCGAAAGCCTCTGGCTATCATCGCCTGTCAGAAAGCTTCTGAAAGTCAGAAGACCTAACCATAAATAAAGCTGTACCAACATATGAAGGAAACTGGATTTTCCGTGCAATAGAATGAAGAGAGGATTATAGTTGAGCTAACATGGCAATGATACATCACAATGATTTTAGAATCCAAAGCAGAAGAAATGAAAATAAAAAGCAGGGCGATGGTTGGACATAGTTGCCTTAGGTTCCACATGTATTAGTGCAGGTTAGCATAACCATTAACTATGATTTCAAACTCAAAAAGCAATGAAAACTAGCAATTACAGGATATAAAAGCAGGTTCAAACTTACAATAACCTTTTCTTTTATAAGTTTGCCATATATTTATGTCATCAACCAATTTCAAGGACAGGTATGCTAGTTTTTTATTTTGAGTTTATAACACATTTTTATAATGGATGTAATGAAGGATTATATTGAACATGCTAATTACCTGCGTGGTAAAATGGAATTCACGTGCTGACCCACATTTACAATCAAGACCATGCTAACAATAACTAGCAATTTTATATTGTTTTCCAAATAGAAGGAGACAAAGTGATTTTAAAATATATTGATTATTACATTTGACTGTCAAGTTGGATGAAAAGACCTTGTAGCTTTACAACTTCATAAAGTATTTACTAAGCAATATTATCTGCAAATGGTATGGATATTTTCATTATTTCATGTTAAAATTATTCAACAATAAGGTAGGACAATATATGAAATTGTGATCGACAGGAGTGTATGTCAACAGCCTAATTGTACCACAAAACAAATCCCGCAAAGGCAAAGATACAATTCAATGAAATTTGAAATAAATCAGATATAAAGAACTATGGACCAAAAATGAACCTTAGAAATCTGCTCAGCATGACTAAAAATGTTCTTGAAGATCCTATGAACATACATGAAGAATACTGCAAAAGTCAACAAAATACACAAAATATATAAGTATGGTCTTTCTGCAACATTAAAGGTCAAATCTTCTATATTTCTTTCTTGCGAAATACGATGAGGTCGCCAAATAAAATGGTCAGTATGGCATGTGAACATGAGTGGGTAAATATTTTATACACAAGCAGGATTGAGACAATTTGAATTGGCCATGCCAAAAATGAAGGGAAAACAAGAATAGATATAATAATGATAAGAAATGATAAAAAAGAAATGAAGTTAGTATAAAAATCAAGTGCTTAAAATCGAAATATTAAAGTATGTGCTTTTGTGAAAGTGAAGATAGCCTATTTTCTTCCAAACATTTTGTCCATGGCTTAACAAATTTCTGATTCCTGAACTCAAGTTTATGTAATACTCTGTAAGGACAACTGAAAAGACAATAGTGAGAACCAATTGCAATGGCATTAAAAATTCAACGAAATTAAAGCAAGCAAAGGAGATAATGGAGTTTATCACAAACCACAGTTAGCATGTGCCAGCTTTGTAACAGTAACTGAAAACGTGTATGGCCTTATGCAAGCTCAATAATGTCAGATGTTCCTTAGATATGTTTAACTATAAATAACCAGCCTAGCTCTCATGGGCATATGCACATAAATAATCTAATATTAGTAATAATATCTCTAACAGCATCCCCCGACTGGCGTGGTGAATCAGAATAGTCTGCTGCCAACCAGCCTAGCCTAGCACACCAAGCCCTCCAAGAGGCAAATTCTCTACCTGCCTTGAAAGATGCCACTTAAGCAACAGAACCTAAAGCAGCTACTTCGACCGTCCGTCTTGTTTGAAGGCTTCGGTAAGAAAAAAAAAAGCAGCTGTTGGGAAGGGGGAGTTCGGGTAGCTCGTTAGTCAAGGCAAGCGTTGAAAGAACCAAGGGCTCTTTGACCGGTGTTCCAACGGTCGGGCTGTTCACTCTTTAAACCAGTATGTGAGCTGGGGGGGTCAGAACATCATGAGAAAAATTGGTCTATATCCACTATCCAGTGCTGGCATTAGAGAATGCCGTGAATCCTCTTGAAAGAGTGGGGTGCCCTCAAGAACACAGACACAGGTGGTGCAGTGATCAAAGATCATCACAGACCTATGCATGTCCACCATGGACCAGCGGCAGCTAACCTACCTCTCGTGTAGGGCTCCAATGCCAACAGGAGAACAAGACAGATCATTGGCAGAGGGAAAAGAAAGATGTCAATGATAAATGGATTCATTCATAAGGTCAACACCATACCATCATCAACTATTTGCCTAGAAGCTTCTATAATATCTTGAACCTGTAATAAAATATATATTCATAGTTATTCTCTCTGATACTTAAACATTGCTTTACCTATAATTTTCCCTTCGTCAAAAGGAGATGAAGCAAAACCTGAATGCATAATGCTCTGAGCTACCCCTTATGCATTTAAAGGAAAAAAAAGATGGGAAGAAAGTCATCACCAATTTTTTTTTTATCTTTACCACACCAATGACCAATCATTCAAGATTTTTGACAGATACCTCAAAGATATAATCTTCAATTTGTTTGAACATGGCCATACTATGTGGGTGGGTGAATGCCTTATCCAGACCATATTACATAATACGAATCCTTTTGAACCAGTTTCAAGCAATGATCTAAATAAATGAAGACTCTAATATGTAGAAAGTTGAGGTTTGAAAAATGGACTATGATTCTAAGATGCAGACAGCTCACACGTCATGAAAAGAAGAGGGGGAAAAAGAAGTATGGTGTCTTTTTCACAGGAAATGCAGAAGAAACCCATGATTAGAGTATTGGAGAAAGAGGTAGTTAAAGCTTAGATAACGAGATCAAAGTCATGCATACATGTTCTTGGTAGAAAAATAACAGTACCATACAAAAAAAAGTTGAGATTTCTTTAATGTGCTCAAAGAATACTTCACCATGGCTTACATTTTTTTGTGCACAAAGAAATGCTAATATATGATATTAGAGCAATTCCAACGCTGTCACTCAATCTTAGAGCAACTATAAATTAAAAACCGTACGGCAGACCTATTTTTGTAGCGCCTTTAATAATTCTCAATCTCATTCTCACTCCTAAGTCCTAATCATAAATCATATAGTACAGTTGGTTCCACTGCCGATCTAAATCGAGATTCCTCTCCATGGATTACATCAACGCAAAACAAATCATTTTGGAGACAAATAACTAAGGAAATCAATCAGTTTATATATCAACATCAAAGGACAATTTTTTTAAAAGTATAGTACCTTCACATAAAATTTAAGATGATAAAATTATGTCTAATTAGCTTCTATGTTATCTAGCACTAATGTTTACTATTTGATACTTACCATCCAACGATTCCATCATGGTCAACTGTTTCCAGTTTATCCGGCGAGCTACAATCCCTAATGCAGCATTACGGACCTAACAATTATCACAACCAGAGAGAAAATTAGAGGAAGCTGAAGAAAGAAATGAGTCTACAGAATAAGAATACAATAAATTTTTACTCTTTTACATCAGAAATCTCAGTAGATTTAATACAAATTGCAAAAGATTAAAAACAGAGGAAGCTATTATAATATCCATAGATTTGGTCAACTTAGGTATATCACCTCAATATAAACAACATAAAACTTGCCTCATCAAAGACCAAATTTATAAACCTCAGCGACAGTAGTAGAGTCAGTATTATCTCAGCAACTGGAACACCAAGAATTGTGAATGGAACCATAAACCACTGCAGTGCAGAGGAAAGTTGCTCCGGAGTCGTGGTTATTAGGCACAGACTTGCGCTTTGAAAGATCTTCCAAAAATGAAATAACAAAAGATTCTCTGTTCAGTTTTCATCGCACATTTTGTAAATAAAAAGAACATGTTTTAAACTGACATCTAAACTACAATTCAAGTTGAGTCAGCAAAGATTGGAAGAAAATCTAAAGGAGAAATACCAAACTTAAGAATATCAACCTGCCATACAGTCAAGAAACAGAGAACATGGTCCAATAGGAATCAGCATGTGATCAATTCGTTAAATCATCAAACGAAGGTTGCGAATAAATGTAAGCAAAAATAACTTCTTACATTGAAACAGAAGAAATGATGGGAAATATCAAACCAATATATCCATGTAGATTAAGATGGAATTGCAATTATAGCCCTAATTCACATCAAGGTATATGCAGAAGAGAGTAAACTGGATGGAATTATCATTGGTGGTGAGACAACAGAAACTATGCGAACTTAGAATAGCTGAGCATTCCTCTTACAGGCACAACATTTTAGAAGACACACTCATGAAACAAATGGAAAAAGGTCACAGCTAAGGTCTCTGATGATATAGGTGCAACTCACGAAGGAAGAGAAAAGGGAAAAGAATACTTACTGAAGCAGTCAACACTCAACACATTGTGCCACGAGAGGAAGAAACAATTACAAATCAAAATCATGTAAGAGAATAGTCTCAAAAAGGAAACATACTGTGAATGATAGACATGCAGACGTACTAGCTAATGACAAGCCTTTCCTCGTTAATTGCAGTGGTCCAAGCTTCATAATCAAATATGAATAGCCACTTAATGATGAAGGAATATCAGGCAGTCCTATCAATGATGGAGGAGGAGATCTTGATTGAAGAAGTGGTGGCACACTGTCTGTTCCAAAACCCAGCATCACAAACAAAATAACTGAAAGGAGAGCTACTCTGCCAAGTTGATCCTACAAAAATTAAACAGCAAGTTTAGCAACACAGCAAAAGCAAAAAAATTGAATATTGCTCATATCATACCATATGGGTATTCTAGGAAATTGAAGCAAAAAGGAAATTATCTGATAGATGGAAACCAAAAGTTGACAGTGATCATCATATAATCATGTGTCCTGCAAACAAGATGAGGCCACCATGTAGTAAAGACCAATCATAAATGTACGAGTAATTGATTAACTCTTACACTTCAACTTGGTATGGAGTCCCTGGTCAGCAAGACTCACTAAAATGTTTCTGTTTCATGTTAGGCGAACTATCTTATCACATGGGCAGCACTGTGGTTTATGATCTCCAAATGTAGCAGAAGAAGACAAAAAGCAATTACGGAGAACAAAATGAAGCAAAAACTAAAATGTAAATAATACATGGAAGGAACTTGTATATTTTTGTCCTATGAAGTGAGTGAAGTTAATTTATGAAGATGATCATGCTTAAAGATACTTTCTTCAAGGGATATGCAGTTACTAGAACTGCACATAAGTTGCACACAATCTCTTAAATAGCAGTACGTCATACTAGAACAAGATCACACGAAAGCCAAGTAAAATGCTCATTGAGCTTACCATCCAAATTTGAGTCGGAAGAACTGAAATTGACAAGATCGAGAGGCAGCCAACCAGTCCAAAGCGTATGTAGATATTTGACCTTGCCGGTAAAATTACAAGAGCCAAAAGCCATATCTGTTGATTACGACACCATCAACAAGAAGAGCATAACAACACGATGACCATCAATGAACATTAAACATGCATATGTATACATAGACACATAAAAAATACATGGTATGGTGAAAATAACGAAAAAAGTTTAAACACAGCAAAAGATACAATTTTGAACACAAAATCTAGCAAAAGACCTAGTGTAAAACAGCAATGACCAAGGACATAGTCCACAAAACTGAAATGCAGACTATTTCCCAACCGGTTAACCAATTCTACAATCGAGTAAAATCAATCAAATGCCAAAAGCACCGATCATACTCTAAAAAAAAAGGACAGAGAAAAAAAAGGGGGAAATCAATTAAAAAAAGACAAAATAGAAGGAAAAAAATTACTTTTCCCTAAATTGGTTACAAGCCAGCAAACAAATTCAATCTGAAACCAAAATAAAGGCCAAAAAATTCAAAACAAAGCAATTAAGAAAGGAAAAAAAAGCCAACCAATTTGATTCTCGGATCGACAGAATGGAGGAAGGTGCGAGGAGACTCGATGAACTGGCAAATTGGGCTGGAGGTGGCACCGGCTATCAGCCTGAGGATCCGCTCGGGATAGATACCGCCATGGCGGAGCCAAGATTCCCATCCTTTCGAAGGTGTTCCCTCGTTATGCGGCTGCTGCGCCGCAAAGCAATTCAATGGAGCCCTCTTCTTCACTCCAATGGCGACAAGCTTCGAAAATCTGGAGAAGATCAGAGGAGAACAATCGAAGATGGAGGAATGCGAGAAGAGAAGGGTATTTCGGTTAGGGTTCGGGGAAGAGAAGAAGGAAGAATAGAGAAGAGTAGAGGAAGACATGGCGGGTGAGAGCTGAGAGAGGTTGGGTTTGAGGTCTTTTATATCATTATTTTATTTATTTATTTATTTATTTATTTATTAATATAAAACTTTCATGTGTTTAAAAATAATTATTTATTTATTAAAAATAATTAATTGCGAATTACTACTTGGTTTATACGCATTGGATTGTCCTATTTATTCAAATGAAAAGCATGGGTCTTGTAAATATACTGGTACTAGATATTCAAACTCATTAACTAAGATCTTGTTGATAAAAAATACAATATTATAAATAATTTTTTTTATTTAATTTGTAGTTTATATTTCAGAATATATGTTTTTAGGTATTAATAATATTATTTACTGTTTTGGCAGTTTAGGATTCAGAAACTGTGACGAGAAGTGTGATAATTTTCTTTTGGGAAATAATTAAAAACATTTTATATATTTTATTATAATTAAATAGTCCGTGTGACTTTTTTGTTTATTTTTTATTTTTGAAATTTTTTTACCTTTTGCTCTCTACATTTTAATAAAATTTCACTGGTGTATTACATTATGACAACGTACGTGTGAGTAAGATGAAGACAATTGTTTCACTTAAATTTAATTTAGACTCAAAAATAAATTTTTTAAAATCAGGATGAAAGATTTTTTAAGGAATTAAAAAAGTTGGAGGGATCTGCAATAACTTTCGTTTAGTTGTTTTCGAACTCACATTTTATTTGTACTTTAAGAAAATATCTATAATTAAAACCATGTGATGACTACTGAGAAAACAGAATTCACATACTATCCTATGTTAGCTCCATATTAAAAGTGAGTGCCACATACTGACATAAAAATTAAAAACTTGTTTTAAAAAATATTAGTAATCCATCCATATTTTCTATGAACCTCAGCATGAAATGCCACGACCTCAGCATGAAATTGGCATTTCATCTTGAGTCATTACTTATTCTAAAAACATAAATTTGAAACCATAATTGGAAATTTCAGAATTTCAGATATATATATACAATTTAATAAAACAATTAATAATTCATCCGTTATATATATATATATATATATATATATAAGGGAAAAGTTATATTATATGGTGATTATTATATGATCTGCAGTATCAGTGAAAAATAAGAGCTAAGAAAATTAAATACATCGTCCAGACAATATTTTAAAAACTTCAGTGGACTATTAATATAATACTCACACTTTAGAAGAAAATACATAATATAAATTTTAATATAAATACAGTGATAAGGTACACAAATTTGATAACGGTACACAAATTTCTCATAAAACAAAATTCATTTCCTCACTATCAGCAAATAACGTAAATATCTGAGTTCTATCCACATTTTACTGTTTTGTTCTGGCTGCCAAAGTACACATTTATGGGAAACAAGTACAGAGTTTGAAAAAGACTAAAAACATCGCCGGGTCTCTTGGACTAACAATATCAGCCTGATGAAGAGATTAGAAGCTTCATTTTCCAGAAAAAATCCATCTGAAGAACCAAATCTTTATGCAGAACTGGAATGGGTTAGCACGGTGATCTCATTGTCATCAGCCTTCTTATCTGGGGGTGTCGCCTTTTGTTCTTCCTTCTTTTGAGCTCGAATGAGTGCACGACGAGCGCGTGGCCGCATTTCACGAACAGTCCGAGGAGGCATCACATATGGCTCGAGAGGACGATCTGTAAATGGATGCTCATTCCCAGCGAATATTCTTAATTTACGGTCCCGGTCCTATGTACATGAAAACTATGTCATTAGTTTTGTTTCATTTCAAGTATCAAGAAAGCTTGAAGAGTTGCTGGACTCTCAATTCCATCATCAAAAAGCAAAAACTTGGCATAAAAATAATTCAAATAATATAAGAGGGGTCATGAATTACAAGAAATAATTTTGTTCAATTTGATAATTATTCTTGAATGTTAGTTGTCAAAATTTTAAATATGGATTCTTGTACAAACAAATAGATTACTTAGCATATGTCGGCAAAACAGCTCTTTCCTCAAATTAAATGGCAAGCATGCAGAGTTGATATTTGACAAGAAAACAATTAGTAAAAAGTAACAACCAAAATCAAAGCAAACAGCAAGCTAATTAATATGGACACATTTAAAAGTGAAGATTTTAAGAAGTACTTGCTTTCCATTCATAGGAATATTAAAATTGAACATAATTCATAATGCATCTTGATACAATAGATTCAACACAATTTTCACTTGCAAGTATTTGAGGAGAAACAGTGGTAGTTTGCCATGAACTATTCAAATTCAGCCCAGATACAAAACAAGAAAAACGAAAACTGTTATCAATGCCACATCATCTTCTACATAAGGATTTGCAGCATGCTCATTCTAATCTTAAAGGGGTAATAGTATTCACAACATATCTTTGAAAGCTTTATATTGTAATTAACAAAAACTGATGTATATGTCATATCATGGCTCAATTTGTTCCACTTCATATTATCACACAATTCTAAGAGCTTGGAGACTTCTCGCAAAAATGAGAAGCATTTGACAATATAGTTGACTGGGACAAGAAAAATATGTCAGCATCACCTTACCTAATTCCTTCCACAAAGTATCACCCTTCAAGCTCTAATTTCGTTGCCTCGGCGGGGTCAGCAAAGTCCCCTAACAGTTATTTCTCTAAAATCTTTAATTTGCCTTTTGTGTCTTGGCCATGAATAAAGCATATCATGTAAAATAGCCAAAATTGCTATAGTAGTATTATTCATATTCATGGTTATCACTGTACTTACTATATGTTTATTATCCTAGTTTAGTTCAAAAGGTTAATAATGTCATTTTGGGGTTATAACCATGAATTTGTCTTTATGAGAGTGTGGGAGAGGCTTCTATGTGAAATTCGAGGGCTACTTCTGAGCTTCTAACTCTATATTTTCCTACATTTGTTTAATTTGTTTACACCTAACCAGAATAAGTCTCAAACCCCATTTAAATGAACTTCTTTAGAACATTAATGGAGATCAACATCATAAACTTGCAAGAAGGATCAAAATGAACCAAACTGTTGATCAAGAATGATTTCCTTCCAAAGTTCAAATCATATCATTTCCACTTGGTCCCATTGACAGTAATACAGAATCACAGATAACATTATAAAATTACAATATTTTATACAACTTGAAAAAAATTCTTAAACATAAACTTTTAGTAAGCTGCAAAATAAAGCCATTTCTACATCTGCAATAAGGAAATCTTACATTATTTCTAGAAAATAATATAAAATGCCTACCAGTTTTTTTTCCCAATCTTTCCCTCTTGCGTACCACTTAGCTGCCATGCCAAGGTCATCACTAAATAGTCTATATTGTACACATTTTATCAGTCCGAACATGAAAGTAAGTTGAATTTCATCATTAGCAGAAGTCATAGTGTGATAATAATGTTGATAAAACAGAGCATTTTAGATTCTGGTCATTCAGGAATTCTTCATTTAGATCAGATTCTAAACAATAAGTATGCTGGCTTACTTGGTAAGTAGTTCCCTTGTACAAACTTTTGAATGAATGTTGTATAGAATTATGAGCATCAAAAGCTAGGATAAGCTCAAATTCAAGGGTAGAAAAACAAAGCGTTTATGGGTTTGCATGGCCCACATGCAGCTTAAACACTTCATCAAGTGTGGGCTCAATTTCTTAAATTAAATTTTAAGCCAAGCAAACACTAAGTAATTTGCCCACACAGGCCCAACCATTTCCAATGCTACAAGCCCATTGTTTTGTGAAGTCTTATTATTAATATAACAAAAATGCAAAATGTTGTGATCAATAATTTTATTTATTTATTTTTCTTGCACTCAGGTAGCACAATTTAATTCTATTTTTCCTCTACAATCATCAAAACCACAAGAAAAACCAATTATAGAAACAGGAAGAAAATAATGTTTAAGTTTGAGAAGAAAAAATAAGATGAAAATCTAGATGTAATTAAAAAAAAAGGACGCATTCATTTGGAAGGAATGACGTTTGCCGCTACATGACAACAAAAAAAAAACATTGTAAAGCTTTAAGAAGCAACACTTACGTCACGCAACTTGTTATTAGGAAGCATTCGCAGAACAGCTTTGCGAATCACTTCAGTCGGGTCCTTAGCTAGTTGGTCCTTCAAGCTTCTCTCCTTTAGATGGCCAACATACCTATACAAAGCCAATACATATCATATCACCATTAAATAATAACATACTTTCAATTGGAAATGGTACAACAGATGAAAACAAAAATATGGCAATAAGCTTTCACCCAGTATGCCAACGGTAGAATTTATCAGTCAATTTCCTCCCAGTAACACAAACATCTTTAGCATTAAGAACAACACACATATCCCCATCATCACGATTAGGAGTGTATGTCGGCTTATCCTTGCCTTGTACCACAACAGCTATTTGAGAAGCTAGTCTTCCAAGGACCTAGGAGAAATGTGTGCTCATAGCCAATCAGAGCCTTCCCAACAAATGCAACTACAAGCTCAAAAATGAGGACAAGATGCAAACGAAATGATAACAAAGGAGTTCTCACCTGCCCCTTCGCATCAAACACTCTCCACCGCAGCCCCTCAAGATTGATTCTCCTAATTCCAGCCAGTGCTTTCTGAACAATGGATGGTGTGAACTACTCAATCAGAATTCAAAACATCATCTAGATTAAAAAAGATTTAAGATTCGTGAAGGAATACCTTCAAATTCCCTTTGAATGGATGGGTTACAGCTGAAGTAGCCGCCATGCTTACCACCTTTCTTTTCTTCTACTATGCAATTCAAAAAATTAATTTGTGAGGGAAAAAAAGGCAAATACATACTTGAAAAGGCACTGGAACTCAAGATTTGTCAACTCAGACAAGTCCTGTTGTCTACTTTTTCTATTTTCTACAATCTCAGATAATTACAGAAAAAAAATCATAACAATCACAGGAAAATTTTGGAAATTATCTAAACTTTATAAACACATTGGATCATAAAAATAGAACTTCAAGAACAACAATAACATACAAATTTCCAAACATTATAAGAGAACAACGTCGACACATGGAAATTGTTTCGAAAGGGCAACAAAATTAGGATAAGGCACCAGAATGCAAGATCAGCCAACTCAGAAAAGTCATTTTGATTATCATTATTATTTTCTAAAATTTCAGAAGTAAAAAACCAAAGCAAAAACATCTAAAAACTAAGAAAAGTTCCAGAAATTTTTGAAAAATTACAAAATTTCCAAACTTTAGAAGAGCAACAACAAGGATCAAGCAATAACCAATTTAAAATCTTAATAATTGCAATCAAATGAAGAATGACCTGGAATGACCCAAGATTTACTAAAATAAGAGAATAAACACAGAAAAAGAGAGATAAACATAGAATATATCAGAAAAACAGAGAAAACGAATCGTGAAAAACAGATAAGAAATTGCAATATAAATCAAAGAAACAAAATAAATAAGAAGATTGAAAGCAAAACCTAGCGAGAAGGAAATCGACGAGGCTCGAATGGGATCAGTTGAGCAGAGGGAGAGAGCTGGGGAGGAACAAGGGTTTTACAAAGAGCTTTGCTTTTGCATATACACCCTCAAACAATATCATAATTATATCTAATTCCATAAAGTTAAACACTTACATGTAGGTCCCTCTAAAGTTTTTAAAACGTTTTACATTTTAAAAAACTTTATTTTTTAATCTATAAACTCTTTACCCTCTTTTCTCAGCTTGCATGCCATTTTATTTTATTTTTAAATCTTATTTTAATTTTGAAAGAGTTTCACTTACCACCTAGTTAAAAATAGCGAAAAAAATGTTTCATTATTTCATATTGTAATTTAAAATAAAATAAAATTTTCCGAATTTGTTTATATTAAATATTTTTATAATGTATAATAAATAATGGTTTTATTAAAATTAAAAGGATATATATATATATATATATATATATATATAACAATATTGTATTAAAAAAGGTCAAAACAATAATTATTTTATGCAGCCCATTTACACATATACATGTGTGATTGGAGGGGAACTTAAAAAAAATTATAGAACTTTTGAAATAATTTTTAGTTATAATTGTAAGCAAAGAACAGATTTTTTATGATAATTTTTATCTTTCTCTTCTCCTCGATATCTCACCATCATCCTGCTTTTTATCTCCATTAACACAACTTCATCTTTGGCTCAGGCGTCGGAGGCCATGTCCTATGACTATTTTTCCCGGTACATCATCATCATCTGTGACACTGTTAACAGCTAAACTAGATTGGTAGAATGTAAATAATGCAACAATAAAGAAGCAGAAGGTGAAGTTCAGCAAGGGAAAAGAAACAGTGAAAGGAAGAAGAAGGAGAGGAAATTCCATTAAGTACCTAGGGGTTATTACAACAGTTACACACATCTTAAAAGGGTAGAGTAGTCATTTCACTGACTTAGAGGGAGAGAGAATTACATAAGTTGCCCATTGGGTTATTAGTCGTTACACTAGGTCAAGTGGGCAAAAGAGCAAAAGCAATGTGTCTGATGGCGTGGCAAACGCAGGCTGGCAAGTCAAACTGAGTAGATGATGTGTTGGCATCTGAGGTGGCGATGGAATGGGTATAAGCAGATCGGGAAAGGGTTGAGAAGCGTCTGAAGATAGTACTAACTTTCCCTTTCTCGCTCTTCTTCTCCACTTGTAATCATCCTTCACTAGAGCTAGAGTTTGGGAATTCTCTGGGCTTCGGCCCCTGGATTCCATTGAACTTTCTGTAATTTTGGTTTCTCGGGCTTATAAAGGAGTGTTTTGATGGGGTGTGGTGTTGGATTACCTTGTGCTGTGTTATGTGTGATTTTTGACAGGAACAGGTTCGCACCGTGCTTTTGAATTTCCATGGGTTTTCCACTATCGGATCAGAATGCATGAAGAGGACATTGGGAAAACAACCTTCCGCACACATGAAGGGCACTATGAATTTTTGGTGATGCCTTTTGGCTTAACAAATGCCCCTTCAACATTACAAGGTCTCATGAATCAGGTATTCAACCCATTCCTCATAAAATTTGTGCTTATATTTTTTTATGACAATCTAGTATGTAGCAAAATAGGAAGGGGGTGGTGGGGGCGCATCTGCAAAAAGTTTTTGAGACATTGAAGGCTCCCCAGCTATATGTAAAGAAAAGTAAATGTCTCTTTGTAGCTGTGTGGGATCGAAAATACGCACCCTGGTATCGTGTCGGTGAAGAGACACCAGGCCATATATCGAATCACAAATAATTTATTTTTATTATTTATTATTATTATTATATTTTTAATATATATATATATATATATATATATTATTTTTATTTTTTAAGTTGTGGACTCTTCCATTCCTAATAGAGGCAAGCCTCTATTATTAATTACCCCAGATTAAAATCTTGGGAACCTCCGATTAAGGGCTTTGAGTACAAGTAAAGGGCAAAATATTTCATACACATAATGCAAATCGTAAAAAAAAATTATTTATTTATTTATTATTTTTTTTATTTCATATATATATACATATATATGTATATTTGTATTTATTACATCACTTATATATATATATATATATATATATTGTTGCCTGTCCCTCGTCACCGCATTGCATGTTTCGTTGCTGTCATAAAATATATATGTATAGTGTGGCCTGTCTCTCGTCCCCGCATTTGCCTGACTCATTGCAACGTCACATTTCTCATTCAACACGTCATATGCTTTGTTGCCACCTTGAAATATATACATATATAGTCGCTTTGAATTCGCATATTTCCAGGTAATTCACCGGAAGAGCTGTGGGTTAAAGAAATTTCAGCACATATGCCTTTTGTCTCTGGAGTAAATAGTTGATTGACGGCATGACCTATACTGCGATGCTTCATGCTTGTAGCAGTGCTTGCATGGTTGATGAGGGGAAGATTTTCTTTGATCAAATAAGCAGTCCTCAGGCTGAGTATTTTGCAGGATGCTTTGATAAAGCACAAAATTTCATTGAGAAGCATCATATTGGATCCCATGCAGAAATTCAAAGAGCACTTCTGAATGGATGTAAAATTCACCGCAATGTGAAACTGGGCAAGGGCCCCGTCTTAGCTGAAGGATCCGACTGGGCCAGACACAGGAGGGCTCTCAATCCTGCTTTCCACATTGACAAACTCAAGATGATGACCAAAACTATGGCTGACTGTGTTCTGAGCATGCTCCATGAATGGAGCATTGGAAGCAAGGGAGAAGTAGAGATGAGCCGGCAATTTCAAGAGCTCACTGCTAATATCATCTCCCACACTGTTTCCGGGACCAGCAACAGCATCCATGGCAAAGCAATCTTTCTGGCTCAGAAGGAGCTTCTATCACTGACGTTGGTGGATTTAAATATCTTCCTACCAAGAGAAATCTCAAGAAGTGGAAGCTTCTGGGATTGATGCTCCACTTCTCTATGACTGGTAAGAACTCTCGCCTGAGCATTGATGAGATCGTAGACGAGTGCAAGACCTTCTACTTTGCTGGGCATGAGACCACCTCGCATCTACTCACTTGGGTCATGTTCTTGCTCAGCATCAGCCCCGAATGGCAACGAGAGGCTCCAGAGAAGAAGTCCCGAGCGAACACTTGGACCATGTTCTTGCTCGGTATCAACTCCGAATGGAAACAGAGGCTCGAGAGAAGAAGTCCCGAGCGAATGTGGGGTGGAGATCCCCCGGCGCCGACATGCTCAACGAGTTCAAACTGGTATGTGTATGCATGGAATCATAATCATTTTTAACTCATGACCCCATGCTTTTCCGACTTTGGTTTCTATTTGCTTTTAAATATTTCCTTTTTTTTCTCTTTTGACCTCATTTGCTTGTAGTTTTTTTTTTTTTTGGTTCTCTGTTTTCCCCTCTTGTTTAGTCCTTTAATTTTCAATAAAAAGCCTTCGGCTTCCAATCACTCTACGGAATAATGGTCAACCCATCGGTCCGAATTTTGCATGAAAACCGTGAAATTAGTTTCCATACGGATGAGAGAAGCTAGCATTTTAACTCTTTTAACAGCACAACAAATAAAATGGTGCCTTTAAAAATAGCATGTGATATCACAAGCATTCCCAATTTGAAGAGAATACCTTTCTCAACTATTTTGTGAACATAACCAGATAAAAGATTCAACAGCACAAGCACCAAGATTGGAAACAAATATAGTTTCAATAATAAGTATTGAATTTCTGAAAGCTGATGTAGAAGAAATAATGACTAAAATATTCAGTATAAAAGTACTAGGTCACATGCTTGATCAATGGTAAATCACTCAATCCCATCTTTTCCCTTCTGTTCTGTGACGTCGGCAAAACCCTCGGATCGACGACCAAATCCAAGATGAAGATTTCAAGGAAATCGTTTACCGATCGTCGATGGCCGGAGAAGAGATCGACCATGGAGGGATATTCCACCCTCGCATGGCGTCGGTGTCTGTAGTGAATGATCGACGACGGCGGTGACGGCAACGGCAACGGCAACGACAGTGACGACGGCGTGACAGCGAAGACCTTCTTCATCTCTCTTTTTTTTTATATCATTATTTTTTATTATATATATATATATCTATATATATATATATATATATGCAGAGGATTAAAGCAAGAAAACCTTCTTCTTCTTCTGATTCTCCTTCTACCTTTCTTTCTTTCTTTTTTCTTTCTTTCCTCCCCCTCTGAATCCTTCTCTCTCGTTTTCTCTCTCCCCAAAAATCCTCCCCTTTTTCTTTTCACTCACCCTTCTTTTATATCTCTTTTAATTCATTAATTAAATTTTTTTTTTAAAGTTAGTGATTCATGAAGAGATAAACAAGACTTCTTATCCACATCTTTTGATTTACTTATATATATATATATATATATATATATATATAATCCTTATCCACATCCTTTTTTTTTATTTACTTTTATATATATATATATATATAATTATTTTTTTTTACTTGTTATTTATTGATTGATTTTTTTTAATATCTGCCTCGTGATGCGCACTCAAGGATAATCTTGAGATGTCTCGAGATTTTTTTGTTTTGTAAATAATCCCAGAAATTGAATATATATTCTTTTATTATTTAGATTGCCTAGAGATCTGTACTCTTGGCTAATATAGGGATTTGAATAATTTTTAGATCACCTCGAGATCTGTGCTCTTGACTAATCTTGTAATTTAAATATTTTAGATTGCCTTGATATCTGTGCTCTTGGCTAATCTTGCAATTTAAATATTTTAAATCGCCTCGAGATCCTTGCTCTTGGCTGATCTTGTAATTTAAATATTTTAAATCATCTCGAGATCTGTGCTCTTGGCTAATCTTGTAATTTAAATATTTTAGATTGCCTTGAGATCTGTGCTCTTGGCTAATCTTGCAATTTAAATATTTGAAATCGCCTCGAGATCCGTGCTCTTAGCTGATCTTGTAATTTAAATATTTTAGATCACCTCGAGATCTGTGCTCTTGGCTAATCTTGTAATTTAAAGATTTTAGATTGCCTTGAGATCTGTGCTCTTGGCTAATCTTGTAATTTAAATATTTTAGATCGCCTCGAGATCTGTGCTCTTGGCTAATCTTGCAATTTAAATATTTTAGATCGCTTCGAGATCTGTGCTCTTGGCTGATCTAGGGATATATATATCCAAATAATATCCATTTTATTTATTTTAATATTACATCGTAATTACATTAAAATTTGGACATATGTAATTAAGATAAACCTATTTTTATTAGAATATTGGATTTTTTTTTTTTAAATAAACTCATTTTGATTAAAATCAGGATATCATAAAATTTTATATAAACAAGCTGCTCATGTGGACTACTTGGGACATGTTATTACCAGTGAAGGGGTGTCCATGGATTAGCAGAAACTGGAAGCCATTGCCAATTGGCCTACCCCCAAGTCATTGAAGGAACTGAGGGGATTCTTGGGATTAACAGAGTACTACATAAGGTTTATCAAGGGATATGACATCATCACCAAGCCACTCACAGAATTATTAAAGAAGAATATTTCCATTGGAAGGAAGAGAGCACTTAGGATTTTTACAGTGGAATTTGTAATAAAAACAATGGCTATGATGAGGGGGTGGGTGTTGTGCTGATGCAGGCTGGGGGACCAGTGGCCTACATGAGTAAGGCCCTTTTAGGGAGACATAGTGTGACAGTCAACCCGTTTTGACCACCATGATTAACCCTAACCCTTGATTTGTTTAACCGCTTTAGTCAAACCATCACTACAGGATTTCCGGATCTGGTCGGGGTTTGAGAGAGTGGTCTTCTTCTTCTTTAAAGCTTGAGGTTTCAGAAGAGGGGAAGCTGGCCTTCCCGTTATCTTCACCATTTCCTTCTTCTTCTTCTCCTTCAAACCAGCCCAAGCTTTTCTCTTGGAAGTTTAGACATTTGAAGAAGGCAGCTGCGAAGACTTTAGCCAGACTTCTCGGCACCGCCGAAGACGTGGAAGGACGAGGTTCGGCCGTTTGTTCATCGTCGAGGTTCAAGGTTAGTTCTTAGGTTCGGAGAAGCTGAAGCTTGGAGTTTACTTGGTGATTTAGTCTTGGATTGAGCATGCTTGTCACTTGTGAGTTGTGTTGAGGTTGTAGGAATGGTCTGCCTTATTTTTATGAGCATGAATCTTGTTTTCAGCCTGTTTATTTTGAAGTTGATGATTGTCATGGTATGTATGCTTTTTAGGGGAATTATGTAATTACTTTGAGATTAGTTTTTAACCTTGATGCTATAATTTCTTTTGAGTTTAATCATCCTGAATTTATGTTAATAGTTTGTAATTTGTATTTTATAGTGCCATGCGTTTTGTATCTTTGATTGTTTGAATTTAATTCCATGTTTGGGTGAAACTTTAGTTGTAGTTGTTAATTATGATGGTATTGTTTAATTGAGATGGGATGTGGTGCTTTGTGATTAGAAGGCTGTGAATTGAATTTCATGGTTTGTAAAACCCTTACTTTTGAAAGTTATTATTATTATTATCATTATCATGGAGCTTGTCTAAGTTCAACTTTGATTTGAAATTAGGAAGAATACCATGTTACTCTTTTAGTTGTTAATGTTCTAGTTTTAGCTTGGAAGTGTTTGCGGCTTTTGTGATTTAGTATGCACTTGGCTGAATTGTTTTTGTAAGTAGCTTTTGTTATGTATTTGCGTGAATACGGGTAAATTATCTGTTTGGTTGCGAGTTGGTGGTCTTAATTTGTAGCTCAGTTGTATTTTTTTCGTCTTGTGAATAGGTTCGCGGTCTAATCAGCGGAATTAGAGCTTGTGGTTGGTTTTAGCGAACCCTTAATTCGTAGGATTTAGTAATTACACATTCGTAGCTCGGAACCGGTGTAGGTTCTCGCCCTGTATACTATAACTCTGTATATTTGGTGGATGGTTATAAAATTGTTTAATTATTGCATTTTATTTATTTATTATGTTTATTATGTTGTATTTGTTATTATTTAATTTTTTTAAGATAATTACTTGGCAAAGAGTTTTATTTCGTATTGTACTGTCTGTACTCCGTATTTTCTGCTGTTTTTGGTACATCTCCATTCCTAGCAAATTACCCAGCTAGGAGGAGTAAGTCCTAGCCATGTGCACATGTCTTCTGTAGTAGCGCTACCATCCGACTGCGGTCGAAGATCCGGTTTCTGCAATTGATATTCTGTTATGTTCCGACTTCACAGTCGAAGATGCAGCTGTGGTTGTTGATTATGTTATTAGTCAGGGAGATGTACACGTCTGTTTTTGCGTATTTTTCGTATTTCGATTATTTCGTATTCGAGCATTTTACCGCACTTCGCCCGAATTATATTTATTTCGCAATATCCGGATTACTCGTATATCCGTGATCCCTCTTGGACCCCGAGGCTCATACACCTCGCGAATTTCTCTCTCGCAAGAAAAGATTAAACTTAGGACCGGGGGTTTGTCTGGGAATCGACTTCCTGTCGTTGGTTGAGGATCTTTTAGAGAATTTTCTGTGTGAGTGAGATTTGTATTATGTTTGTCTTTTCGGTCCGCAAACTATTTGTGTGGTATTGTTTCATGTAGGGCTGTTAAAGCCCGTACCAGTATGAATTCTGTATTACTTTTATATTCATAGTCCTGTATTATTTGCTATCTGTGTTGCCTGTTGGGGTTGACTCTGATTAGGTTGGTCATCTGAGGCCTTGCACCCAGTGGGGCCCAGCTCCATCGGGATGCGGCCAATCTGTCAGTGGGCCCGGTTGTGGGGCTGGGACGTGACACATAGGTTGTTGTCAACATATGAGAAAAAGATATTAGCCATAGTAATGGATGTGCAAAAATGGAGACCCTGTTTAGTAGGGAGACATTTTAAAATTAAGAGAGATCATCATAGCCTCAAATTTCTGATATAGTAAAGAATCATCACACCTAGTCAGCAGAAATGGCTGGCTAAGCTTATGGGGTATGATTTTAAAGTATTATATAAAGGGGGTGTAGAGAATTCAGCTGTTGATGCTTTATCCAGAAACCAACATTGCTAGCTATATCCACTACCAATTAAGAAATTTGGGAGGGAGTCAAAGATAGTTGGCAGAAGGACCCTGAAATAGTTCAACTCATTCATCAATTGCAGAACAGTGAGAAGGGTGTAGGACAATACTCCTGGGCCCATGATCAATTAAAAAGAAAAAGGCAAGTTGAGTTTGGTTCTCACCTCTCTTTACTTTGAAGTCAGTGCCACGGGATTGCGCCTTGTTTTTGTTAATACAGGGACCCACCACCCTAACTTCTCCATAACTGCAGTTAGAGGGAAGGTTTGGTAAGGGTATATAAGGCTAGAGGGACTCAGTCCCGCAGGCGATGTGGGACTATGGACCTGTGTTAACCACTGCGTCCCTAACAGTTTTCATGTATCCTTTCTATTGTTTCTATTTAGTTAACTTGCTCTGCAAATTATATATGGAACTTCTGATAACAATTAACAGGATATGTTGATAGTTGTTAGGTTGGCTAGGAATCCTTTAGATGCATCACTAGGTCCTCTTGCAGGGGTGCACCAGGAGCTCTTCTAGTTTATGATATCACCATATCACCTTTTATCTTCCATCTTCATTTATCTTCTTGATGTTGGAATAGACTCCATTGCTAATTATTTTTTTTGAGATAGGGCGACAAGCGCCAACTCTCAGGAGCGTACGCGTGGCGGGGGGATTGCCACAACGTCCTCACCCTCTTGGAACGGGGGGGCCCCGGGGGGGATTGAACTCGCGTCTCCCCCCACGAGGGGACCCGAGGTACTGCTGGGCTACAAGCCCTTTGGTCTCCATTGCTAATTATGCCAATTATGTTTATTGTTTTCTAAAGGAGAGATATATTTAATCACCTAGCAAACTGGCTTAAGGATGCTTGACAGCATGCAAACCTAAACATGAATAATGTTGATTGGTAACAAGTATGATCTTTCTCACAGGATAGCAGTTAGTAAAGAAGAAGACAAACAGTTTCCAAAGGATTATGGTTTAATATTTTTAAAGGCCTCTGATAAAACTGCCCAAAATGTGAAGGAGGTATTTTTCTCATCATTTAATTATTTGACTATTTTCCTCCAAATCTATTTGAAAATTGAAGTTCTATGTATCCAGTTGTTTCTTATTTCTGATTTGTGACTGCAAATTTTAGGCTTTCATAGGCGCTTCTGCCAAGATCCAAGGTGTATTTGATGTATCACAAGAGGTTAGTAAAATTGAAGACTTAAAAATATCTACAGTAAAATATTGGTTTACCATCGAGCATTGTTCATGTTTTGGCAATTTATGTCATATACTTCCTAGTGATCTTCTTCATGCTTCTAGCAACTTACAGGTTTCCCTAACAAATGAAATCCAATTCAGCCCTGATCAGATTAAGGCTCCAAATATAGTTGCTGGTTTTCATAAATGCAAGTTGTCTAATAAATAACTGCATCCATCCAAGAGAACAACTCTTGGATACATTTATAATTTGTAATGGTGTTACCGACTAAATGCTTCACCTTAGTTTGGATGAGAGAGCCATGCCAACATGCTCTCTTTGTTGGAATTACTCACTAATTTCTTATCTTTAGCTTGCTTCCAAGATGAACATTGTGTTGAAGCTAGTCCCATTGTGCCTTGAAAACATCTTATACCATTACTAGTGATGTCGACAATATCTATTATTTATAGAAACATTCTCAAATGCTGAGTTTTTGTTGCATTCTCGAAAATTTACCCAGGAAGACGGGAAAGTAGTTGATATTGTTAGATGTATATATATACATACGTATTCATTCATATATACTCATACATCTACAGTATCATATATGTACATCTCTTTATTTATATGTACTCACCTTCATTATGTGAATGACAAGCAGTGAGGTTTTACACTCAATCTCTCTATCTAACATGGTATCAGACGACTAATCCTTTCCAACTCCGGCCATCTCCGCCCATCTCTCCGGCTCTTCCCCATCCTCTTAACTCTTGTTCTGTGACTTTCGAAACCTCCTCCAGCCGACACAACCGACAACCCAGCCGACACAACGCCACCAGCCCACCACCCAGCCATCTCGACCGCCAGTCCACCAGCCTTCTACCGCCAGCTCTCCACCCCGCCCCTCTTGCTACTCACCCCCGGCGCCCCGCCAACTCCGGCCCCTCACCAACCTCTCTCTCCGGCTCTCCTCCAAGCCAGTCTGCGCTGTTCACTCCCAGTCCCTTGCCACCAGCCCGCCTTAAGCTCTCCACGAGCCTTGAGCTCTCTCCGGCCCCTCACCACCACCGGTCCGCTGCTCACTCCGGCCCCTCACCACCAGCCTTGAGCTCTCCAATCAAGCCCCGCCTTAAGCTCTCCGCCAGCTCTTCTTCAAATCCCACTTCACTCAAACCTCAACAGCACTCAACCTCCGCCGGTCGTGCTCCGGCGAACCTCGGACTGCGTGCTCTTGACATGGCCCAAGTTCCCATGTTTTCTAGCTTCTTTTCTGGCTTTTTGACTCTCTTTGTATGCTGTCTGGAATCTTATATTGATTCCAGACAAGCATATCTTATATATATATATATATATATAAACACATATTAAAAAAAAATGGTTGCTTCTGGTTTTAGTGCTATTCCAGAAGCTCGTCATCGCAATCTCCAATCTTCTGATATAATTCTTGACGGCACCAACTACATTCCCTGGCGTCTTACAATTAAACGGATTCTCGACGGTATCCGTGTTCTAGGACATCTTGATGGCACTTCTACTGTTCATGTTCCTCCTGCAGTTCCTGACACTCCCAACTCATCCCTAGAGGCACCTGCTCTTCTTACGACCTTTGCACAGAAGTTAGAAAAATGGGCAACTGATGACTCTACCGCCAAGATGGTTATCTGCCAAACTGTTACACTTGAGATTCATACCCAGATAGTCGATCTTCCCACCGCCCGTGACATGTGGGACTATCTGGAACATCGATATTGTGGATCCAGTCAGGCACAGCTATACGCTTTGTATCAGGCACTTGGTACTCTCCAGCAGGGAGAAGATACTGTTGATTTCTTCTACAGCAGGTATTGTGGTATATGGCGACAGATTGATGCTCTCACTCCTTCCTGTTGCACCACTCATGCTGCTCAGATATTAGCTTGTACTAAGTTCTGTGCCCGTCGTCGTCTTCATGACGAAACTAGACGGATGTATGAGTTCATTATGCGTCTTCGACCTGAGTTTGAGTCGACACACGCACAGCTCCTCCATGCTCCCTCTGCCTATACTTTGGATGATGCTTTTGCTTTTGTCCGTGCTGAGGAGACTCGTATTCGTACTTCCATTCCAGGGGGGCAGTACTCTTGTTGCCTCTCGCCCAACCTCGATTCTTCCTACACCGCCTTCTTCTTCTGTTTCCTCTCGAACCCATGTTCGGCCGAGACGCCCAGTGATCTGTCACTACTGTGGTATTCCGGGCCATCTTGAGCGTGACTGTAGGAAGAAGCAGCGTGGTTTTCCTCGTGCGATCACTCCTTCACCAACTCCACCTCTTCTTCCCACACCTCCACATCCTCAGGTACACTCTGTTCAGTCCTCTTCTACTCTTTTATCGCCTACAGATCAGTAGATTTTGGCGATGTTTCGACAATTTCAGCAGTCTCATTTAGCAGATTCCTCTGGTTATGCACGCTCTGCTCAGGTTTCGCCCCTTGCTCCAGGTATATACTGTCCTCTATGGCTTCTTGACTCTGGTGCTTCTTTTTATATGACTCATGATGCCACACATCTGCATAATTCTTGTTCTCTTTCTCCTATCACTCATGTTCGTATAGCTGACGGTACACTTCTTCCTGTTTCTTCTACTGGTCATCTCTCATCTCGTACTTTTTCCATCCCTTCTGTCTCCCATGTCCCTCACTCGTCCATAAATCTTATGTCGTTGGACGGATCACCGATTATGATTGTCAAGTTATTTTTGACCGTACCTCTTGTCGTGTGCAGGATCTCAGTGGGACTGTCATTGGAACTGGTCGCCGTCATAAAGGAGTATATGCATTGGATTCTCTTCATCTTCCTTCTTCCGTCGATCGGGTATCTTATTGTAACACTGCTATTCTTCCTTATCATATGTGCCATCATCGTCTTGGTCATATGTGTCCATCACGCATGTCCTCTCTTCTTCGTAATGGTGTTTTAGGAGCTGTCTCTCCTTTTTCTGATGTAGTTTGTGTCGGCTGTAAGCTAGGTAAACAACTACAACGCCCTTATCCGTTGAGTCAATCTAAAACTACTGCTCATTTTCAACTTATTCATTCTGATGTTTGGGGTCCTGCCCCTTTTGTGTCAAAAGGAGGAAATCGCTATTATGTTATTTTTACTGATGACTACACTCACTTTACTTGGTTATATTTTATGCATAATCGTAGTCAATTATTATCCATTTATCGCTCATTCACCACTATGGTTCACACCCATTTTTCTACCTCTATCAAGACTTTTCGGTCTGATTCTGGCTGTGAATACACTTCTCAGGCCTTTCGTAATTTCTTGGCCTCTGAGGGCACCTTACCCCAATTATCTTATCCCGGAGCACATTCCCAAAATGGGGTTGCTGAACGTAAACATCGTAACATTTTAGAGACCACCCGTGCTCTCTTACTTGGTGCTTTTCTTCCTCCTCATTTCTGGGCTGACGCAGTTAATACTGTCGTTTATCTTATTAACCTCCAGCCCTCCTCTCATCTTTAGCATCGTAGCCCTGGTGAATGTCTTTATGGCACTCCTCCCCGCTATGATCACCTTCGTGTTTTTGGTTGTCGGTGTTTTGTCTTGCTTTCTCCTAGAGAGCGGACAAAACTCACTGCTCAGTCTATTCCTTGTGTTTTCTTGGGATACAGCCTTGAACATAAAGGTTATCGCTGTTACGATCCCGTCACTCGTCGTATTCGCATCTCTCGTGATGTTACTTTTGATGAGTCCACACCCTTCTATGCTCCTTCTCCTTCTCCTGCGTCTCTCTCTAATACAGTTCCTCTGTCTTTCCTTTTTCCTTCCTCTTCTACTGAGGATACTCCTTCCACTTCTTCCCCCTGCCCTCTTCCTCTTTCTCCTGCGACTCTCTCTCCTTCTCTTCCTCTTCCTCCTCTAGATTCCCCATCTGAAGTATCTTCTCTCGATTCTTCCTCCCTTCCTCCTCCTCATCCGCCTGTCCGTTTCTCTTATCAGCGTCGACAACCTGTTGCATCTCCTACTCAGCCGGCCTATTCCAATGACATTCCTACTATTGATTCTACATCCGAGGTACCTTCTCACCTTTATTCTTTACGTGATCGCTCCTCTTTACATCGTTCTGATCGTTATACTTCTACTAGCACCAGTGTCTCACTTATTCATGAGCCAGGAACTTACAAGGAGGCAGCTCAGTTACCTGAATGGCAGCATGCCATGGCCGAGGAACTTGATGTTTTATCTCGGACTCACACTTGGGATCTAGTTCCTCTTCCTTCTCATGCTGTTCCCATTACCTGTCGCTGGATCTACCGGGTGAAAACCCGTTTTAATGGGTCTATTGAGCGCTACAAAGCACGTCTGGTTGCTCGTGGTTTTCAGCAGGAACACGGTAGTGATTATGAGTAGACTTTTGCTCTAGTGGCTCATATGCACACCGTTCGTACTTTGATTGTTGTTGCTGCAGTTCGTGGATGGTCTCTTCATCAGCTTGATGTGAAGAATGCTTTTCTTCACGGGGACTTAAAGGAGGAAGTATACATGACTCCTCCACCTAGTCTTCAGGTTCCTCCAGGATATGTTCGTCGTTTACGTTGTGCTCTTTATGGTCTCAAACAGGCCCCCCGAGCCTGGTTTGAGAAATTTAGCACCGTCATTGAGGCTGCTGGTTTCACTGCCAGCATTCATGATCCGGCAGTCTTTGTTCATACCTCTCCACGCGGATGTACTATTCTTCTTCTATATGTCGACGATATGATTCTCACTGGGGATGACTCTGCTCACATTACTTTTGTAAAACAGAAATTGCGTTACACTTTCTTGATGACTGATTTAGGTCCCCTTCGTTACTTTCTGGGTATTGAGATAACTTCTAATTCTGATGGTTATCGTCTTTCTCAGCAGCGTTACACTCTTGATCTCCTTGCCCGTTCTGGTTTAACAGATACTCGTACTGCTGCTACACCGATGGAGTTACATTTACAGCTACGAGCTTCTGATGGCGTTCCCTTATCTGATCCTTCACGCTACCGACATTTGGTTGGCATTCTGGTCTACTTAACAGTCACTCGTCCTGATATTGCTCACGCAGTTCATATCCTCAGTCAGTTCGTTGCAGCTCCTACTTCTACTCATTATGCTCATCTTCTTCGGGTCTTACGCTATCTTCATGGTACTGCCTCTCGTAGTTTGTTCTATTCTCGTCTATCCACACTTCAGTTACATGCTTTTTCTGATGCCACTTGGGCCAGTTCTCCTGATGATCGTGTCTCTATTACTGGTTATTGTGTTTTTCTTGGCCCTTCTCTTATTGTCTAGAAGACCAAGAAACAGGCGACTGTTGCTAAGTCTAGTGCGAAGGCGGAGGTTCGTGCCTTGGCTTCTACTGTTCAGGAGGTTCTCTGGCTTCGTTCTATCCTTCAGGATTTTGATGTATTGATTTCTACTCCCACTCCTATTCACTGTGACAGTACTGGTGCCCTTCAGATTGCTACTGATCCGGTCAAGCATGAGCTGACCAAACACATCGGTGTCGATGCTCATTTCACCCGATGTCATGTACGCACTCAGTCTGTGTCTCTTCACTATGTTCCCACAGAAGTCCAGGTGACAGATTTCTTCACCAAGTCACAGACACGTGATCAACATCTCTTTCTGTTATCCAAACTCAAGAGATATGATTCGACTTGAGTTTGAGGGGGGGGTGTTAGATGTATATATATACATACGTATTCATTCATATATACTCATACATCTACAGTATCGTATATGTACATCTCTTTATCTATATGTACTCATCTTCATTATGTGAATGACAAGCAGTGAGGTTTTACACTAAATCTCTCTATCTAACAGATATCAATGCAACATCTACCATTTTGGAGCCCGACAAAAGCACAAAGGGAGGATTATGTCTACCTTATAAAGATAGGTTGACATTCAGGCCCCCCTTGGCTAAAGTTGACTTTGGGTGTGTTTACATTAATCGATCTTTTCATGTTTTCTTTCATTTGTTGTTGTTGTTTGCTTGTTTTTATTATTATTATTATTATTATTATTATTATTATTATTATTATTATTATTATTATTATTATTTTAACTTTCACTGATAGTGAATCAGCCTTGAGATGACCCATCTAAAACTATAAGAAGCAACAACAAAATCATCATATGTTGTCAATCACCATATCACATTAACTGTAATCTAATTAGGTGGAAGTACCAATGATCGGAATGTAGATAGTCATTAGGAAAAAATTATAACTATCTGCAGCTAGGCTATTTGGTGTCCAAGGAGTAGTTCATTTTTTTTTCCTGCAAAACAATACTATCTCAGTATTCTATCCAACTCTTCTTCCTTTACAAGACCAAGATTCTCCTAATTTAGCCCAATTTATCTGATCTAAGTTTGGTTATTTTACAATATCTTGTTCTTTGTGAGACATTATGATTGCCTTTTTAGTAGAACTTGATGTGTCTATTTTTCTTCTTATTGATGCAATTATTCATTTTCTTGTGCCATGTTTTTCATTTTTGTTATTCCAATCTAATCATTTCCCTTGCTTCAAGTGCCATTTTTATTTTTACATATCATTCATGTCTTGACTATCATGTATTGAAATCTCCTTTGTAATTGCGAAATGTTTACAATGTTTGGTTGTGATACGCTTATAACTGATTTCTAATTTTAGGGGTCCCTTTATTTCTTTCCAAATGCTTAGTGAATGATCTATTTTTTTTAAAATAGGTTTGGATGAACTTGCTATTGTGAAAAGAGGATCAAATGATGAGTGGAATTATAATGTCCATAGCGAAAAACAAAATTTCTCTTTCTAGTTCAGTTGATAAATATAATACAAGATGTTTGGTTCTTCAGGATCAGAAGAATCCACTAAGGTCTCAGAAAGAAGGTGCAAAGTCATGCATCTTGTAATTACCGTGGAGCCAAAATTGAAGAAAAATTAATTACATCAAGATTGTTTTTTGACATGACTTATGTTTTTTGCTTTGACCACTTATATCTTCATGCTTGCTTGCAAGGCGCAGTAAACATTATTGCTAAATCACCAATGCTGAACAACTACTGACATAGAGATACCAAGCGTTGGATTATTTCTACTAATTCCCATTATTGATATTAGAAATTGATTATTTATAGGCTTTAATAGAACATAATATGGATTTCTATGGTTTAGATGATTTATAGCAACATGTATGTTGAAGCCTCATCAATTGATTCATCCATTTACTAATTGTAATGTAAATCAAATCAATACAATTTGTGAATATTGCTTATGCTCTTATTACTTCAATGTTAAAATTGCCTTTTGACTTCAGTTTATTACTCTAATATTAAGATCTAGTATTGTTAGGATAATAAATAAAAGAAGTGTATCTCTACTGTCATGGTGCATTTGTGTAGAATAATTGTCGTTGCCTTGATCTTTTCCCTTCTATTAATATCTGTATGATACATACATGAGAAATGAATATGCAGTGTAACTGAGCAAGAACAATTTGGAATTACTAGTATTACCATAAGGTTTGTTTGTAAATCTTGATAAATTTAATTGGTGTTTATTAACATTTACTTCTCTGATTAAGTGATCTTGTCATATATGTGATGATATATATATATATATATATCCATTATATTCAGTCCATAAAATGGTTAACAATCATTTCATTATTCTTGTTTCAAAATCTTCTATGGCTCATAAAGGCAAAGACCATCATTCTACTTCCAACAAAAAGGCTAAAAATGCTTCTCCACAAAAAGACATATATTATTGACTTATATATTCTTCTTTTCATTATCATGCATTAATTAGTGAGTATTATATGATACACAAATGAGATTATCTTATTTTTCTTCTCACTTTTGTGAGTTATTTTTAGTGAACATTATATGCTATGGCCTAGCTGTAAGCAAATTTCAGGTGATGAACTGCTTTCGGAATTAAATACTATAGATTCGATGGAATTTCTGGCATGCTTGGAACCATGATAAGCAGCTTGGTTTTGTTTCTTTTTTGTTATGAAAGAACTGATTTATCAATTATGCAACTTGAGTAAATATCAACAAAAACAATGGTGTGCAATGAAAGACATTACTTGATTGCTCTCTGGTAAGCAGTCCTTGATTTGGTTTTGACCTTGTTAGAAGACAATTGATTATGAATTATTCAACTTAGTTAAGTATCCGAGGAAGAAAAAAAAAATACAATTTATTTAACACTCATTCTGCAGGTAGTGTCTCCATGACAAATTGATTAGATCTACCAGTTAGCATGGGAGAATTTATTTCCACCTGGTATATCTCCTGTGCTAGCTGGGGCATCACCAGATGCACGGTTAGTGTCTCCATGGTTTTTTTTTTTGTCAAGAAGAACGAAACTCCTAATGGGCCAGTTAAATTAAGACAGGCATGCACACGCCTCGACTATGGCCTGTGGAACCATCCACAGTTCATGCTCACAGCTCTCAGACATGCACCCTCGCCCCAAAGATTCGAACTCTCGCCACTTGTGAGGCATCCTCATAGGGGACCCAAGTGCCAATTGACCCAAAGGCCGTTGACAGTGTCTCCATGGTTGGGTGGAAATACACCTTGCTCTACAGGTAGTGCATTGTAATTTGCTTATAGAATTAGTTTATAGGTTTTGCTGACACAACACATCAACACACTACTTCTCTCATTAATCTTTCTTTGGTTACAGCTTTAATGTGGGATCATGTTGCTCTTCTCCAATGCCAATATGTGTGTCTTGCTCCTCTAGAAAAGCTTCTGAATTTACTAGTGGCCGAAGAATCTCTTCTTGAGTTACGAAGTGGAAGGTAATAATTTGTGAAATCTGTTCTTTTTTGACTTCTCATTGTAGTTTTTAGGGAGCTTGTCATAGGAATCACCTTTAGATAGATATGTAATAATTCTATGTTTGAATTTTGAACTTTGACTCTTATTTGATTTTGAATTTGTTTACTAAATAGAGGAACAATGTTGGGAGGGGGTTATATCACTAATTTGTTTACAAATTTTGAACTTTCAAAGGTTCAAAGTCAAATCCCATAAAATGATCTCATTTATCTTTTCAGGACATATGCCAGAAGAATGAAAAATAAACAAAGAAGAAAATTGATGAGAAATATGAACTCTTCATGATTTTGAAATGTAGCTCAAAAGGAAATTCTTGGTTGCGAGAAGAGTTTTCTTCTATTATTTTGATGAACAGTCTGAGGCCCTATGTATGGTGATCTGTTAAACGAAATTTGTTATGACTTTCAGTCGAAAAGAAAAAGCTTTAAAATTCTTATTCAAGAAGACTTTTTTTCATTATATTTCTCTATGTTGAAATAATTCAGCAAAATTGGCTGAATTACTTACCTGCATTTTGCAAATTATCATTCATCCTATATCGTGTGACAAACTTTCTAGAGGGTGGAATCACAGTTATTCGAAATATCTCTTGCACTAGTAATCAAGCTCCATGTTGTTAATTCCTTATTGAATGTGAACCAAAACCTCGAGTGATTAACGAATAAATGCCTCTACTTTCTTATATGTTGTTTTTGTTAAGATAGGAACTCACCACCCTAATTTCTCCATAACCGCAGTTACAGTGAAGGGTTAGTAGTGGTATATCAATTAGAGAGAAGAGCATCTCACAGGTGATGTGAGATTAAGTGTGGCCATACAGCCCGGACAGTTCTTCATTCCAACACCCCCCTGGACCCACGGTGGCCATACAGCCCGGACCGTGGTCCAAGATCCTAGCCATAGCTCTGATACAAGGTCCTAGCCACATCACCGTGGGTCCTTATCTACCATGGTATCAGAGCCTAGGTATTCGGGGTTGTGCAATGGCTAGGATCTTGGGTGCCACATACGCTGTGGGCCCAGGAGGGTGTTGGGATGCAGTGGTTAACTTGGTTCATAGTCCCACATCACCTATGGGATGCTCTTCCCTTTAGTTCATATACCCTTACCAAACCTTTCTCTCAACACGTGTTATGGAAAAGTTAGGGTGGTGGGTCCCTATCTAACGGTTTTACTATTTGCATCTTTGTTAGGAGGCCTCGTAAATATGATGCTTAGATCTTTTAATACCCCCTATGTTTTTGCAATAAATGCTAGAGTTCATAGTCTCGAGTCTCTGGCGCATGGGCTTTGTTTTTGGACCGCGATATCTTTTGCAATAAAATTATTTCAGTAAAAGAAGTTAGAGATCAACTTAAGAACATTGTTAGTGTCTGACCCACGGGTCGTGGCATCACCGACACTACCTCCTCGACAACCCGAGGGTAAGGTAGGGTCCACCCTAACCTCGGATCGCCATAACGGCTATCCTGTGGCTTGGTATGACTTGATAGCAAGAATACTGTCAAATGATAATACAATAAAACAGGGTACACCGCTGAACAACACTTGAACAAATAGGAATATCTATCACAAGCCAAGGTACACACTAATACTTGACGATCAACATTAACAAGAAACAAGTAAGCCAAAGACAATACAGAATACAAGAGAGTACAATACAAGTGGATCCCACCTATATGCACAAATAACTAGGTGATGTAACATACTTAAAAAGAGATGCAAACAAAAATCTGGTGCAAACCCTAGCTTAACCAGCCGTCCACACTGTTGTTGAGCCCTAACACTTGGAAAAGAAGGGAGATGGGTGAGTAACTACATTACTCAGTGAGGGTAATTGCATGGAATACACGTATATACATACAAGATATACACTGCAAATCCACAATTTATATAAGTATGAAATACAAAATATAAAATTTACCATATCCCAGTATAACATGTCCAAATGGTACGAAAGACATATCATAACAAATAATCGTTCTCGCAGAGTTTATATAAAATACAAAATACGGACTATGAAATATAAAATTTACAATATTCTAATAGTTGTGCTTGCACTAAAATCATTTCATGTTATTGACTAAAGTAACATATTCAACTAGTATGAAATACATATAACAACCTACATTCATTACCGCACAGGCTATATAAAGTATGGAATACAAAATATAAATAGTGCTTAGGAAATAATAAGCACGAGTAATCATCCTTATTCAAAATACAATATGATAATAAACATTTCAACCGAATATGAAAAACATGTGTCGGTCCACAGCCTTGTTCTCGTAATATAGTAATTTATCAGAGTCTATCAAAGTAAAACCGAGAACAAGTAACCAGCCTCAAAACCTTCCATCCTTTGCCGTGGCCGTGGCTAAGTCTGGAAACACCGAAGGTCGCGCTCTCTGGCGTTGGCCACTGAGACCCCGTGTGGTGACCCCGACTCTCAGTCAACACTGCCAAGACCAAGATCCCTACGTGCCTAACACATGGTTGAAACAACTGCATACGAGTTGCCACTCCCCTCGACAGACGGTTTGTGGGCCCGCCTTACCAGTAAGTAATCAGGGTAACATCCCTATGCCACCAACATAACCACCGCATTGACCGTTCCACCTGAAGGCTTATGACCAGTACACCCCCTATAGGCGAAAACCATCTGCCGTCTGAAGATGAAAACAATAATATATCTAATGGTTGGAAATCCATATACCGCTTATAAGCGAATACAATAATTTGCTCGGAGACTGCACACAATATAACTAAACTAATTTTTTAAAAGATACAACGAAATCATACCAACACAGCCTAAAGGCTAAAACCAATAAAACCTGTTCGAAGGTCCGAAAACAATATAAACAATTACTGGTCCATTGGCTATAAATCAATATAACAAATTCATTTCTGCAAATACAATATATCGTTTCTCACATATTTTCTAGAAAACCTTCAAGAAACCCAATTCATAGCAATTGGTAGTTTTCGAAAACCAATAAATCGAGGAAAATACCAAAAAGGAAACAAATATTCAAAATACAGGATTTTCAACAAGATAAATGTAAGTATAAGCAATATGTATAAAACAAGTAAACCATGCATATCAATTGTTCCCACTCACAAACATGGATGACCACAAGTCCAGCGCTATCCCTCCTCCGGTTCTTTGCCCTTGCCTGAGATCTCACCTCCTGGGACAAGTTAAACCAACAACCAATTGGAAATTAGAGGCATTCCAAGAAATACAAAATAGAACATTCTGCCTAAGCATGCCATAAAACCCCTAGAGTACGCACATCGACCCCTAATTGAACCCAAACAAACCCACAAGCTAACCTCACTCATCTACTCCTCACAGGGGTAGATAAAACTAAGAGTCTTTCCACTAATCCTTGGCCCTATACAAGCCCTAATACACCAACGAAGGTTTGACTTCGAATTTTTTTCTACAAAGAAGAGAAATAACAAGCGATTCAAGTCTCTTGTTACTCCTACCCTCTTCCAAGGCTAAGATTCTCTAGAAAGTTTTTGATTTAATTCGAGAAATCCAACCCAAATGCTAGACAAGGGCGTACCCTTAAATTGAAGAAACGGGCTCCAATCGACGATTCTGACTTGGTGAAACAGTAGATCATTGTCTAAAACTCTCCTCCTAATCTCCACAATGAAAAAGATAGAGAAGTTTTAAGGGAAAACCAGTCGACAACCAAAGCAGAAGTGGAAGAAAACAAAACAATATATATATATAATTCAGAGTCTTCCACGCGTCCCCCACAGCATCCACGCGTCTGAGAAACAAAAGTTTCCATTGCCACTCATCAAAATATATATATATATATATATCGAAGTGCCTCAAATTTTAAAATATTTTCGATCGACTAAAAAAACACAAACATGAAAATAAACCCGTTCTCACAGTTAGCCCAAGAAATTTCAACATTGTAGAATAACATGATTCATGACATTTTGTGACGTTTGCCATCTTCATTATGAAATATCTAATAACTCTGCATTTCATTCTTCCATGTGTAGAATGTACTATCGATTAAGTTCTTCACTTAAATTGTTAATACTTTTAAGTGAAATATCACTTTGTAATGATTTGCTTCTTGTATCAGTATGATTATTGATTTTTATTTTTGTTTTCCTTTCAAGACAATAGGGTTGGTAAGAACAATTTGATATTTGAACAGATATACAACATTACAGGTGAGATGCGTCAGGAAATTGATTGATATTTATTTTTTTTTATTTTTAAATGTAGCGGTTTTATTTATTTAAAGCATTATGCAATGAATGATAGTTTCTAATAAATGGTTTGTGATAGAGTGAAACTTGTAACTCTTTCCCCACAACTTTGATATATCTTCTTTTCCCATATGGTAAGCACATCAACATGCATTTAAATTTTGCATATGTAGGAGTCATATTTAATTTTTAATTAAGCAAAAAAAAAAAATTCAAGATTGGTTTTATTTTTTAAAAGTAACCTTTTTTAATGATCTATGTAATATTCAGCATCACTGAAAAATGATTTTGAATATATTAATTTCATTGAATGTCTTGTTTTTTGTAACACCATGAATTTCTTGAGAAATATTGAAATTTTATTTTTATGGTATCATTGCAATTTAAGTACGTAGAGACTTAAGTTGAACTTTTCTGTTTACAAGCCAAAATGAAAATCACAAGGACTGATGTGAGATTTTATGAAAGACCATGAGCTTATAAACAAATGAAAGGATTGGATTTAAAACTAAGGGGTTAAGCTTTTCTCTCAACTAGTGTAAAGGCCCATGCTTACAGTATGGGATTCAATATATAAAGCAAATTTGGCTTTAAATTGTATATAGAAATTATTTTATTTATTCGTAATCTTTATATTTGCTAATAGATTAAACAATTTTTAATAATAAAAATTGATAGGTTTTAGATATTTAAAAGGCATACAAATTGTTAATAATTTCTATTATATAGAAGACATATTAGTAAGTTTGAAATAAAAATGTAAAAATCAAATACTTGATAAAGATTTATTCATATATGAATTAATAATAACATAATTTAATTTTCTTTTATATTCTCATCCTTTGGGAATGACTATTTGTAATTAACTTGGTATTTTGAGTTTTGGTTACTATACTATCTTGATATGGCAGAATAACCGAGTTATGAACATTCCTTATGCATTAATTCTCATTTGTAGTGTATTTTGGACCTACAGAAGAACAACATATTAATCTTGGTTTTTGATAAAAAATAAAAATGAAGATGTTATTTTAGATTAAATAAAAATCATAATGCAATAACAACTCCTACATAGCTTAATCTAGTGTTAAATTCAATTCTAAATAAAAAATAATAGTAAATAATTCTGTTTGGTATTTCATTTTATACGAATTAATAGATATGCAGGTATCATAGGTATATCAAACATATTTCTTTTTTATTTTTGAAAATTATAAATACATATAATTGTTTATATGATTTTCTATGTATAAAACATTGCTACCATTTACCTCTAGCTGCTCGTCCAATTTCTTTTGTACTTCATTCAGAAAGCTCAAAACTTAGTGATTGATATTTCTTTTTATTTGAATAAATACAGGTCAAAATCCATGCATAATCCATCGGTTTTATTTGAGAATGTAATAGGTGAATCATAATGCAATGAATGTTATGAGGAAGCAGATAGATATAGTGAATCGTTTTGACACAAGTTGAATAAAAAATGTGGTAAGGATTAAAGTGAATGTTACACTTCATTGCATTATTTTTGGATTTCAATGGTGTAGCTTTGAAAACAATATACATTCTTCTTTAAATTTGTGGTGGTCAACGCCTCTAATCATCTTGGTTAGGTATTAATCAGGTGATTAATGTCACATGGTGACAACTTGAGCTAGGGGCCAAACTCCTTCATTCCGGGATTTTTGGATCTGGTCTGAGGCAATGCTTTGGCCTTCTTCTTTTAACCTTAGAAGCTACTTCAGAGGAGAAGGAGCTGCTCCCTTCCTTTCCCAATTTCTTCACTTTCATCTTCTTCTTCTTTGAGTCTTGTGAGTTGTAGGGGTCACCAACATCCGGAAGTGCGGAGGAGATGCCGGGAGGTCACCGTAGAAAAAAAAAAAAAAGGCTGGTTGCTTTTAGCCTCTCTTGTGATTTTTTTGGATCCAAATGTTGTGTTTTGGGAGTGTTTTAAAGTTCTTAATTTAATGGTTAGAGCTATTATTGTATTATGGATTCCTGCAGGATGTTTACTTGATGAGGATATTATGGGTTATTTTTTCAGTGAAATTTTAGTTTGTTGTGCATGTTTATGGTGGTTTTAATTTGTTGTTCAAGGGCCTCTAAATCTTTGGTTAGCAAGTCTCTAATAGTTAACCTCCAATATTTACCCAATCTCATGTGAACGCCTGGGGTTAAGTTTACCATGTTTTTCTTGACTTTTGGTCTCTCAATTCTAGTTTGATGTTTTTTTTTAAAGAAGTGATGATTCTCCCATGTTCTAGTATTTATTAATCCTCCAGCTTTTAATGTTCTCAGTCTTGCCGGTTTATGTGCTTTTATTGAAGTGATCTAATATGTACTTGGTTGAATTGAATTCTGTGGGTTTTGACTTTGCTGCTCATTTTAGAAACCAACATTTAAGTTGTGTTCGAATCATCGAAATTTTGGAAGTGTGAAAGTATGTCTTAGAACAACTGCCCTATTTGTTTGAAGAGATGCTCATATTTGGATGCATTAAAGCATTTGTATATACATGGTAACCAGGACCCTTTGCAAGGGTGCTCTTGACAAAGAAGCTTGAGCTTGGGTAGCATTTATTAAGTGTTTGTGTGAATTCTGGTAAAATTTAAGTGTGTGGTTGCGAGTGGGTGGTCCTAGCTTGTAGCTTAGTTATTTTTTCCCGTCTTGTGAATAGGTTTGCAGTCTAAACATTGGAATTAGAGCTCTGTGATTGGCTTTAGCTAACCCTTAATTCGCGGGATTTAGTAAATACACTTTCGTAGCTCGGAACCAGGTAGGTTATCGCACCCGTATAATATAACTCTGTATTTTTCTTTGTGGATGCTTATGTCATTAATTAATTGTTTGCTTTAGTTATTTATGATGTTCTTACATTATTTATGTTGGTATTATATTTATTATTCGGTATTTGTTACTTATTTTAATTATTTAAGTTAATTATGTTGCGAAATAATTTCTTGGTATTTTCTCTACCTATACTCTATATTTCTGCAGTTTTAGTACATCTCCAATTACTAGCAAATTGCCTAGGTAGGAGGAGTAAGTCCTAGCCATGTGCACATACTTTCTGTAGTAGCGCTACCATCCGACTGCGGTCGAAGATCCGGCTTCGGCCGTTGATATTCTGTCTATTCTGTTCCGACTTCACAGTCGAAGATCCAGTCTCAAGCTGTTGATTCTGTTATTAGTCAGGGAGATGTACACGTCTATTTTTATATATTTTCTATATTTCTGATTATTTTTGTATTCTGAGCATTTTTTGTATTTCTGTATGGGTTATAATTATTCTGCAATATCTGTATTACCTGTATTTCTGCAATCCTACTGGGCCCTTGTGGCTCATGCACTCTGCGATTTCTTCTTTCGCAGGAGAAGATTAAGCATAGGATCAGTGATTGATCTTGGAGTCGAATTACTGTCTTGGTTGTAGATCTTATAGAGAAATTTCCTGTGTGAGTAGGACTTGTATTCTGTCTGTATTTTCTGTTCACAAACTGTATGTGTGGCACTGTATTCTGTAGGGCTGCTAAAGCCCATACCTGTATTAACTCTGTTACTGTTGTATTCGTAGTTCTGTATTAATGCTTCATGTGCTATCTGTTGGAGTTGACTCTGACTAGATTTGAGATCTGAGGCTTTGTACCCAGTGGGGCCCAGCTCCATCGGATGCGGCTGGTCTGTTAACAGGCCCGGCTTTGGGTTGGGGCGTGACAAAATTGGCGCTACCTAGCACTTAGAATTTTCAACCGTCTCTTTCTTTTACTTGAAGCTTCTGTCTTATTAACTCTAGGTACAAAAGCAAGTTTTCTCTTACAATGGGGCTTAGGTATTAAAAAATACTATACAAGTCACTTGGAGATTTTAACACTACAAATTCAAGTATACACATCATAAATTAAGTAGGGAAAAAATGAATGTTAATAGAGTAAATAATAAATTTGTACATGCAAGCAACTAAAGAACCAAGACTATCTCAGCTTGAGAATTACAAGAACAACATAAAACTACAAGAATCTCACACATTTTCACCAAAAAAACATTCTTTGAGAATTACACAATAATAAAGAAGGATGGACAGAAGGCGATCTTAGATAGATTAAAGTTTATGGAAACTTGAGGGATTATGTAGCACCTTTGATCTAGAAGATCAATAACAGAGCAATGTTGGGGAACAATACCATAGTAGTTTATGATATGGTACCATGTTTTACTAGAATAGCCACAAATAGCGAACAGATACACATATATAGATGGTGTGTTTGGCCTCTTCTTCCTTATTGTTGATAATGGTCCTCCAAGCATGATTTTTAATGTAGTCAACGGTCTTTGGGTCAATTGGCATTTGGGTCCCCCATGAGAGCGCCTCGCAAGTGGCGAGAGTTCGAATCTTTGGGGTGAGGATGCATGTCTGAGAGCTGTGAGCACGAACTGTGGGTGGTCCCAGCGTCCACATGTGCGCGGGCCCCACAGGCCGTAGTCGAGGCGTGTGCACGCCCCTGTCTTAGTTTAGCGGGCTCATTAGGGGTTTCGTTCTTCTTGAAAAAAAACATGACTTTTAATGGAGTGCATCTACATCTTTAGTCAGAGACATCAATGATTGCTTTGTGGGCTCTTCTAAAAATAAAATTAAATTTGCTTTGGATTTTTAAAATTTTTAATAAATCAATAAAATATATTGTTAAATCTTTGTTGAATTAGCTAAAGAACTTTGCATGGCCATTGGATGAGCGTTGTTAACGAGAATGCATAATGTAATGATGAGGGGAAAATAGATGGAGAACAGAGATGTGATGTGTGTTAGTGACGTAGAGTTTTTGAGTTAAGAAAAAAATTGTGGGTGATTCTTCCACAATGGACTCTGATAAGTGAGATTTCGAGTAAGTGTTTACAAATGACAAAGACATTATTTTGAGAAAAAAGATTTCATTTTTCCCCCTATCACATATGCCTCTTTGTCATTTACATAATTAATGCTAACACTCAATTATTTATTAAGAATGTGAAGATCTAGTTTTAGACTCATCCTAATTCACTTATATCTCATGTTTGTAATATATGCATCATTAAAAAGACATTATGAATTTTACAAATGCACTTTATAATTTTTAATTTTTGTTAGTTATTAATTTCACTTGTACCATACAAATAGTACCATCAGAAAAGCATAGTAAAAAGGTAGAATACCCTAATTGGTCCCTTTATTTGTCACAATCTGCCCTTTTAATCCTTTTACTTTAATTTGGCCCCGATTAGTTTCTCTACTGTCAATTTGAGGCAAATTAAGTCCAAATGCTAACCGACGTTAGGTTGTCCGTCTGAGTTTGCTGATGTAGCTTTATAATGGATTGGTAGAATACCCTAATTGGTCCCTTTATGTGTCACAGTCTACCCTAATTGGTCCCTTTATTTGTCACAATATGCCCGTTTAGTCCCTTTATTTTAATTTGGCCCCTATTAGTCCCTCCATTATGAAACCACGTTAGCAAACTCAGACGGACGAACTAACGTCGGTCAGTTGTTGGACTTGATTTGTCTCAAATTAACAGTAGAGGGATGAATCGGGGCCAAATTAAAGTAAAAGAACTAAAAGGGCAGATTGTGACAAATAAAAGGACCAATTAGGGTATTCTACCTAGTAAAAACTAATAGACCCTTATTCTCAAGAATAGATTTAAATCATATATTAATATGTATATCATTTGGTTCAATTAAGGTAGACGTTTAATCAATTAAAAGAAGGTTTGTTATTAATAAAATGCATGTTTTTTTTTTCCTTAGGGAAGATGAGTTAAGTAAGTTAAGTCAAGCAAGGCTTTTAAATATTAAATAGAAGAAAAGGTATATTCCTTTAAATGTTTTGAGATACATGCAAGCTTTTCTTTTCCTCAAGGTTACATTTTGTTTGAATTCTAGCTTTCCACCTTATACATCCCGGATAAATTGTGCATTGGAATCTATGCAAGATACGCTCATGTAACTATCTATGACATGATGAAATTATATATAGGCTTGCACTCTGTAATATAATCATTTTGTCAAAATAATCATTGTTGTAATGTTCGTTAAGTTAATTATTGACTTAAAAATGGTGATTGTGCTTACACCAACTTAGGATTTCTAGGCCCATTATTGTAGCAAGAATAACCATCAAGTGACTTATTAAGTCCTTTGCTGCAGATATTGCATGTGTAGTAAAGCTAATAATGAGGTCAACGGCCTTTGGGTCAATTGGCACTTGGGTCCCCTATGAGGACGCCTCGCAAGTAGCGAGAGTTCGAATCCTTGGGGTGACGGTGCATGTCTGAGAGCTGTGAGCACGAATTGTGGATGGTCCCAGCGCCCACGTGTGCGCGGGCCCTACAGGCCGCAGTCGAGAAGTGTGCACGCTTCTGTCTTAATTTAGTGGGCCCATTAGGGGTTTCGTTCTTCTTGACAAAAAAAAAAAACTAATAATGAGAAGTGTCAATTTTTTCAACACTTATATCACATTTGAACATAGTCATCTGCAAGTACAAAAAATGAAAAAGAATCATGGCTTCAGTTTCAAAACAATAATTATAGATATATGTAATCCGTGACTTGGAAAATATAACTTCAAAGTATGTCTCGTTTTACTTACACTAATTATTGCATGGTCAAAATTTAATAGCTAATAATTTGTTGCATACATAAATTGTTCAATTCTTTCTTGAAATGTGGCTCTTGGTTTTGCATTGGAAGAATTTGTTGGACTTGTTGTTTCTGAGATTCCTTGCCTATTTTATACCATAATAGACGTTTGTTATTTAATAAACTAAATTGAACTTCATTTGTTTTAGTTTTGTCGCTATTCATAAATTGTTTTACTGTTCTTTAATAGCTCTTGTCTCAGGCATGTATAGATTTACATAGATTCTTGTTATTGAAGTATTAGCTAAATATATAATTTATGTTTTCATATAAAATGTTAGTAACTATTGTTTATTTATTTTAGTATAGTTATAAATTTCTTCTTCGCTTTTAGGCTTACTTTGGTATGTTTTAACAACAATGCCAACAATAAGGAATACAAGTCTTGACTATATTTGTAGTAGCTCATCATCTTTTAATGGAGGAAAGCGGGATTGCCATATAGTTATTTTAAATTCCTCAATACTTTTTTTTGTTTTTGGAAAATTGCAAGCATTGGAAACATTAAATAAGTATATGTGCATTAAACAAAAAAATAATTATAATATAAATTTGTTTCCTTTTGCTTAGCTTAGCTCTTTGACGAAGACATCACTTTTCAAATCTATTTTGTCAAATTTATCAATCGAATAGTTGTAATTGGTTCTATAGAAATCAAAGAACTAATTGCATCTGCACTGCCATAAAATGATTAGTTTTTGTTAGTAAAACAATTGCAAAATATGTAGTGCATGCATCATTGGTAAGATATATTGTCAATTATATAAAATTCAAATAGGCCAAAAAATTTTACCTATGAAATAATTTTCAGAAATTGTGTAAGATGCCCTTCATTGAGATCTAAAAATTAAAAGTAATATCTTGGGTAAGGTGTAGGATGATTGGGGATTAGATTTAATAATGGGTTGGATGTATAGAAGATACAAAATTCTCTCATAGTTATAAGTTTTTGATAGTTATTTTAGTAACTCGGAACCTAATACACTACTCATTCAATCAATTTATCTCGAAAGTTTGTGTAATCATTTTCAAAAAGGTGTACCACCTTTAATTTGTATCAAAAAGGTGTCCCAATCATTTTCTCTCATTTGGGCGTGAATCGCATCAACATGACAAACGTATTCTTGTAGTTAGTTTGTTAATTCAAAAACAAAAATTGATTTAAATAACATTCAAAAATATTGAATTGGATATCAAATACATTTTGCCTTTATTGTTAAGAATGAAACACCAAAGAATTTTTCTGAAGTTAGAATATAACAAACCCCAATTCTGATTTTAATTGTTTGATTTTAGCAAGGCTGCTTAAGTTGTGATATTTCTTTTAAACCTATTAGTAAAGATCTGGAAAATAAAAAAATGACAAAAAAAAAAAACAAACTCTTACCTGTGTTGTCGCCCTTTTTTTGTTTTTTCAGACATCTACAATTTTTTTTTCTTTTTCAATTTCCATAGATTTTGTAAGTCATTTTTTTATATAATTTTCAATATATTCTACTCTTACTCTTTGTTGTTCTTGTATTTGTTGTTGCTACTTCTATTAATTATCTTACCTATCATCCTAATCTTACTGCTCATTTTTGTTGATTTTTCAATCACCTTGATCTTTTTAAAGTTCTTTTCAAAGATTTTAGGGTTAAGGTTCGAAGTTTAGGGTTTAAGTTGTTGTCTCTATTTTCTTGTTGCTTTATCATTCAATGCATCGTATCTTTATCTTTGGAGGATGATACACGTGCCTTTATTTCTATGTTTTTAAAGAGAATAAAAAGAATCGCGTTGATTATTCCCATCACCCTAACCTTGTAGTTCTTATTGTAGATTTTAGGGTTTATAGTTCAGGCCATTATTTACTTATTTATTTTTGGATCTTTTAATATCACTCTAACCCTATTTTTGGAGAATGATACAGTTGTTGTGTTATTTTATTTTTAATAAATAAAAAGATAACGAGGAAGTTACAATTATGAAAGAATTAAATTCAGTGCATTAAAAAGTATATGCAATACTATAATAGCATTCCCGGCAAAGTAAGATTGCAATATTTGTTATGCTTTATGAAAGTTAACATTAATGTATAGATAAAGTTAACTCAACTGTTTGGTATAAGCACACTTTCCATGCAAAGTTATTTTAATTCTCAAATGTGCCCTTTGCTCCTGTGAGTCCTATTGAAAATGAAGATCAATTCACTGATTCTTTTTTCACCTCGAAGCCAAAATACAGAGAAATCAACACTTGCCCAGCATCACCTCCATCATCCATGATCTTTGACTTACAATCATGGCAAAGAACAAAGAGATTAAAAAGAAGAAGAATCAGAGATGAAGATGAAGACCATGAGAGGAAAGTTTGAGAAAAGAGAAGCATTGATATATTTCATTGAAACTGACAATTAGAATGAAGTAATACAATGTTCTTAGCTTTTAAACTAGTGTATTAACAATGTACAGCACCAAAGGGCTTGTAGCCCAGAGGTACCTCGGGTCCTCTTGTAGAAGGAGACGCCAGTTCAATCCCCCCGAACCGCGCTCTCCCGTTCCAAGAGAGTGAGGACATTGTAGGCAATCCCCCGCCACTCATACTCCCCTGAGAGTTATCTCTTTTGAAATAGAGAAGAAACTCCACCATCAACTTGGGCTTCTCTTACTTTCTCTTCTGAATCAGAGCAACATGAATAACTTGCTTCTCTTCCCTTTTTTATTAAATAACTTTGACTTCCAACGTTCCAGGCTTTTAAATTTGGATATTTGTATAAAATGATCTAGACAACCACCTGGATATTTGTATAAAAAGATCTAGATAACCACCTGATTATCCAAACCGCTTAAATTAAATATTAAATCAATCATTTACTTCTACACAAGAAGCACATATCAAATTTCAATATCAAAACAAAATTAAACAAAATCAAAGGCACTAAAAAGATAACCTAAAAAACAATCCGAAAAGCTATAGCGCTTATCAATAAGATCTAGTTGATTGATTAAAAGAATATTCAATGGAAATCTCTTGTTGAAGAAGTTGGGGATAGAAAATTTGGGGCTGTGGTTGTTGGAAGAAATTAAAAAAAAAAAAGACATTTTTTTTATAAAAAAAAAAGGATTAATAAGAGAATTTTGTATTCCTTACACTTTCATAACTCAACCTATAATCATTTTCACACTTTGAATCACATTCCCTCTGAAAAAGAAAAATGTTGAAAGAGAAAACGATATGGTTCATATACAAACCAAACATGTGAAAGTGTTTTATGGATTTTACTTTTTCTGTAAAATATTAATTTTTCTATTGCCAAACAACCCTTATATAAAAAAAATTCTATTATAAAAATTCAATTTCTAATATGCTATATATATATAGAGTAGAAGGGTGTATGTGCCAAATAAATAAATAAAAATTTTAAAGGTATGCATTACACCTCATTTAGTTTTATTAAATTATGAAATATTTTATTAATAAAAATATAAAAAAAAACAATTATTTTATGCAACACTATATTTACTCATGTGCCTGAGATTGAAGAACTTAAAATTTTTAAAGAAATTTTAAAATAATTTTTAGTTATAATAGTAAGCGAATAAGAAATCTTTATAGTATACAAGTAAATATTTTTTAGGATATATATATAAGAGGATTTTTTTAATTATAAAAATTCTATTTATAATATGGTATATATAGGAAAACATTTTTTAATGAGATAATTAAAACAATTTTTAATAAGATAAGGACGTAATTTTAAAAATACTTCAACCAGGGGCTTTATGATAATTTTGTAGTGGATCGGCGATCCTTTGATTTCTAAAACCCCAAGCTAGGGTTTTGGAAAGACATCCACCACGATGGACAGGGCTGCATCGATGCTCTTCGCGGGCATTCACTTCGATCGGAAGCGATTCGCGAGCGATATTGAGAGATTCAAGGTACTCTTCTCTTCCTTCTTTGATTTTTTTTCTTTGTTTTTTTTTAATTATTTATCTGAATATTGTTTCTTGTTCAGGAGAAAGACGCGGAACTAGATATCCAAATTGAAACCGCATCACAACCAATTGAATCTGCAGGAATTGAGAATGTGAGGAAGAGGAAGAGAAAAGCTAAAACTTTTGGTATCTTTTACTGGTTAATGTATTGAAATCATAAAAAATTTCTCTTTTATGGTTATTTGTTTATATATTTATTGGTTTCTTCTTTTTGTTGTTTTCTATCAGAGGCTGTGGAGAGCTTCAGTGTTTTCAAGGCCTCAGAACCAGTGCATGTTGTGGAAGTTGATTCTTCTGACCAGAAGAAAGAAGTGGAAAAGGAGATTGAGGTTGTTGCCCTTTTTTTTCCTCCTCAAGTAATTTTTTTCTTTGGTTTTTGATAATTTTTTTTCCTTTGTGATTTCAGCAAGCTGCTCTTCTGCGGAAGAAGCATGGAATTCATATTTCTGGGCATAATGTTCCAGCTCCGCTTCGGAGTTTTGAAGAACTGAGTTCCAGGTCTTTTCATTAATGATATAAACTGTTTTTTCCTTAAACATGTGGTTTTGCCTCCTTGTCTTCGTATACTTGAAATATGTTGCTGTTTACCTTTGCTGTCTTCTTCCCTTGTGGCTCAAAATTTTTGTTAATTATGTGGAAGGTATGGCTGTAAACCATTCTGGTTGCGTAATTTATCAGAACTAGGGTTTAAAGAACCTACACCGATCCAAAGGCAGGCTATTCCAATACTACTTTCAGTATGTGTCTTGACAATCATCTGTTTGTAAATTTTTTTTATTAAGGTTTTATATTATTTTATTTATTATGATTATTATTATGATTATGATTATTATTATGAACTTGGGTATGCAGGGAAGGGAGTGCTTTGCTTGTGCACCTACAGGCTCTGGCAAAACATTAGCTTTTCTATGTCCAATTCTAATGAAAATTAAGGTAGAATTGATGTTTTATCCCCTTTTCAAGATTTTTTTGAGTGGTTATTATGATTGATTTTTTCCCTATGATTAGCCAGGATCTGGAGATGGCATAAAAGCAGTTGTCATATGCCCAACGAGAGAATTAGCTGCACAAACTACTAGGGAGTGCAAAAAACTCACTAAAGGAAGAAAATTTTATGTTAAATTGATGACCAAGGAGCTTGCAAGGACCGGTGTTTTTGAGAAAATGCCTTGTAGTATTCTTGTTTCAACTCCGCTACGTCTAGATTTTGCTATGCGCAAAAGAAAGCTTGACCTGAGTAGGTATGTACTGAAGGTGTATATCTTAAGAGGGTTTTAGGCTCTAGAAATCATGTTTTTTTTATATGTAAAATAACGTTTTCGAAGCTCTGCCTTTATTGTCTCTTGCTTACATGTAAACGGGACTTATAGTCATCTTGTTTCTTGCAATAGTTTTGAAATTGTTTCTCATGACATATGGTCATTATTGTGCATAATATAGTCTGCTCTTGTCCTGAGTAGTTGTTTTTGCATTGCCCGTGTTTTTGTATCATTGTCTGTATTTTCTTCATTATTTTATTTTGGTAAAATTTTAATATCAGCGTTAGCAACTTAGGGAACACAGTCTCAAAGGCATGAAAATTTTTACTTGGAAGCTATGGCTTCATGAGACGTTTGATGGTTCTATTGGGACTGAAGATAGCAGATGAAGGGCTAGAGATGTGTGGACACGTAAAAAAGAACATGAACATGCAATTTGAAGGGTTGGACCACTGTGTATAGTATAACTTTGAGTCTCCAATCCAACATGCGGATACCAGTTCTAGTTACTTTTGCCTGTACATGGGGACATTTTCACCAGCATAATTTAGCAAGGTTATACAAGCTAGTCTTGTGGTTGTCATCATTAAAAGTCAGAAATGGCTAGGTTATGACAAAATGTTGCACATGTAAGCCAATAAGCTGCCACATCATCCCTTAATTGGGTTCCTGCCACCTAGAATGGAAAGGTCAAACTGAGCGATCCCTGCCCAGTTGGAGGGCCAAAATGAACTTTTTTTTTGGCATAAGACTATAAGAGAACAATATGAAAAATCATGTCAAGCGTGTCTTTAACTCTTTAATTTACACTAAATGAAAGTCTAATGTCCTTGATCCATAAAAGAGAAAACAGAAAAGTCTCAAACTTCTAGAGTAAGAGAAATTAGGATGTCATAACTATGCTTTAGAATTCACCACATAAGGAATGAGTTGTCTTGACCTATTATGATACATTTCTTGCCAGGCAAAAACTTTTGAAAAATATTTTGCAGATGTGTGTCATTACTTAATATATGGTTAATATATGGTGATAATGGTAATGCAACCCTAGAAGTCCTTATGCCTGCATCATAGATTTGGCTGATTTATAGTTGGCGTGTGATTCTGTATACGCATATAGGTTTAGGTTTTAAAAATAGCCTTGTTTCAAATAACTAGCTTATATCATGAACAGGGCTTAAATGTCCTGTGACATCATTATTTGATCATTAAAAAAACCAATTTAAGATCTAATTTTAGTCACGGAGCTTTATTATATTGTTCTTTTCTGAATAATGATGACAATGTCAAAATTATGAGTATGGATTTTTTAAGACTTCCTTTTTAATCTTTTATGTTTCAACTCCTCTAAAGCTTCATAACTCTTTATAATCAAATTATATTATTCCTAAAAAAATATTGATCGAGTCCTTTAGAATTTGATTGTTTTGATTACATAAACTTATGTGGGGAAATGAATTTGAAGGAAATGTTTCAACCTTTTTGTGATATTTTGCATCTGTTTCTGGCTCAAGCTTGGATTCCAATGAATTTGGTGCCCCAGCTTCCAAAGCGACCTAGGCCCTAAGATGTGTGCACCCTTGTCTGGTCTGGTCTGGGATCTGACAGGAATAGGTCTATGTCAAAGTTTGAAACACCTTATCAATAGCCACATCTTTGATAGAGAGGACCACCATAGGGCTTTTAGTGGCTAAGGTCTTTATTAATAAGTTTAAATGCAAAATATATGTTATCCTGTTGACATTGATTATATTTCTACAGATGGATAATGAGGGTGATATGTGTACAGGGTGGAATACCTCGTCTTGGATGAATCTGATAAGCTATTTGAGCTTGGTTTCGTAGAGCAAATTGATTCTGTTGTTAAAGCTTGTTCAAATCCTTCTATAATCCGTTCTCTGTTCAGCGCTACCTTGCCTGACTCTGTTGAAGAACTTGCACGGTCAATAATGCATGATGCTGTTAGAGTCATTGTGGGCCGAAAGTGAGTTATTCAATTAAAATTTATTCTATCATCAAATTCTGCACTGCAAGTTACTCATAAATATTGTTGAATATGTGGATAGGAATTCCGCTTCAGAATTGATTAAGCAAAAGCTGATTTTTGCTGGGAGTGAAGAAGGAAAGCTTCTTGCTCTACGGCAAAGCTTTGCAGAGGTTTGCTACCTATTTAATTTTACAAATACTTTTGACTTGTTACTCTGAGAAAAGAAAATTAATATAATTTTGACCAAAAAAAAACATGCAACATATCTAACTAAAAGCTGTAAATTTGGGCTTACTTGTTGAACATTTCCGCTTGTTGATTCGAACTCTTTTAATAATACCCCTTGTGTTTGAATGAAGATGCGCTGAGATACCTCTTTCAATTTAGAAACAAGAGGCCATTGACTGTCATTTCAAATTGCTGACATTCAAATTATTTCTGCCAATTTTGATAATATTTGCTTTGTGTATGTTGATTTTGTAAACTCTAGTTATCTGCGAACATCTTAAATGCTCAATATTGGTTGGGCTATGATTTATAGACAAGACCATTGGCCATCAATTTTGATTGTTGACAGTTATGGTTTCAGCTCACTTCAAGCATGTTTTTCTGAACCTGTATTAATTTTTATGTTCTAGTTGTGTTTTAATGAGTCCCTGACCTCAATTAGATCAAAGGCATTTGCATCATCAAGTGTGTAGTTTGTCCATGGAAAATTTTTGAAATATGCTATGTATTTCATCTGTGTATGCCCCTTTTTTATTTTCTTCATCCTTTCATCTTTGTGGCTCTTACAAATTCCTAATGTTCCTTCATCATAGAGTCTTAATCCTCCAGTATTAGTGTTTGTTCAAAGCAAAGAAAGAGCAAAAGAACTCTATAAAGAATTGGCATTTGATGATATAAAAGCCGATGTTATTCACGCTGATCTTTCTCAAGAGCAGGTAAGCCATATACCATTGTTTCTCTGTATATGATATATCTGTTTTTGTCATATCTTTTCCACTTGAACAAGCACTCCAACTTCAAATTTGCATCATATGATGTTGTGCCAATTCTTTCTGTGAGAACCATTATTCGGACATTGAGATTTCTCCTCTTTCCTAATAAGAATCTTGTGTTTTTTCTTTTCCTTCTCCTTCAGCGGGAAAACGCTGTTGATAACTTCAGAGCAGGCAAGACTTGGGTTTTGATAGCAACTGATGTCATTTCCCGGGGTATGGATTTTAAAGGTGTGAACTGTGTGATCAACTATGATTTTCCCGAATCTGCTGCTGCATACATTCATCGGATAGGTACAAAAAGTCATACCTTACTCCTAAACTCTCCAATAAAACAGTTCTTTTCTTTCTTTGTTTTTAGCCACTCATAAGCTCATCTCAGAAGCTGATAGATCAAAATCCTAATTCCTTTTGATTCATATTATGACAATTTCGAAGATATCTGACAAACAAACCTCTCTCCTACAAAACCTATCAAAAGTTTGGTGGCAAAGAAAGAATTTCATTGGCTTTCAAGACAATGTTTTGCTGAGCATTCACATTATCGTACTCTTTGCCACAGGCCGGTCGGGAAGAGCTGGGAGACACGGTGAAGCTATAACATTATACACCGAAGAAGATAAACCATTTCTAAGAAACATAGCAAATGTTATGGTGACTTCAGGTTGTGATGTTCCATCTTGGATACTCTCACTGCCGAAACTTCGACGGAAAAAGCATAGGCCACAAAGGGATTCGATATCAACCGCACCCGATGATAACGAAGAATAGAAACCGGAGAATTTGTTTGCTTTCCTTTGACTCTGTCATTTAAGGAATGAGTTAACATGGAAAACTTTGTCCTTCTTTTGTTGTGTGTACTTTGCTATAAATTAACGTTTAAGGTGTTGAAAGACTTGTATTCTTGTTTATAGGTGACTTTTATGAACCTTCCGAACAATGAATAGATGATTTATATGAGTTCATATATTTGTTAAAATAGAGTACCACAAAATAAATAAATAAATAATTAATTAATTAATTAAAATAAAAGGTAGAGAAGACTTGTTTCCTTGTGTTTGGTCGGAAGAAAATAGAGTTTGTTAATAAGCATTCCTAAGAATTGCAGTAGTTTAGAAATAGTTATGAGATAATTTTATTTACTTAATTACCTTAAATACATGTTCATAATTGATTGTTTTGGTTGGAAGAAAAAAAAAATGAAAATGTAAATAAATGAAACAATTCCTTAACATGAAGAGTAGAATTTTTTTGAGATAAATGATACTCTTTTTTTTACTTGTTGCAGTTATTGATGTTTAAAATGTCATTTTTAAAATTATGTATAAAAACTTAATTCTAAAATGGAACTTAAAAAATTTATATTACAAAACTGATCATATTTTTGGTCATATAGTGGCCATAAAAACCACATATGTTTTTAAATTTTAGCCACACAGAAGTGTGTCATAATTTATGATATTTCGCTACTAAATTTTTAGTCTATTGATATGAAATCTCTATATAGAGTATTTGTGTTTTGTAGAAGAGAAGGATTTGAACCGCAAATCACCATGTACGTGATGTATTAACTTTATGTTTGTGCATATTCTTAGTGCATGACTCATCCATATTCATTTAAAAAAAACGATATTTTTATATACATCATAATTCTTTAAACCAAAGCAATTAAGTATATACCACCTTCCACTTTAATAATGGATTAGTAGTCAATTTTTTTTTAAACCTAGTGACATGGGGCAATAACATATTATCCAAATAATTTAAAAACTATTTTACTATATATATATATATATATATAAGAAGAAAATAAGGAGAGAAATACAATAAGACAACAAAGAAATTGATATGAAAGAATGCCACAATTAAAGAATAACAAGAGCAAGATAAACATACCCACAAACACAACATTCTATATATATATATATATAATTAAACTCCTCCAGAGTGGTAGGCTGGGTTATTTGTAGCAGAGACTCCTGCATGAATGGCTCCTATGCAAATAAGTTGTGTGCCACTTAATATTATCATCAATGTCTCCATTGCCCTCTGACATTAACCAATATAAATATATATTCATATTTGATTTCTCATTTAGATATAAATCATATAATAATTAAAAATAATAATTCTCAAATTTTGAAAAAATCAAATAATTTTAAATAATGAATAGGATCTTACCAAGCTTGCAGGTCTATGACCAATGCTAATTTCCTTGCATGCCAACCTACAAAATTCAATAAAAAAGATTAGCATATCCAAACTTATTTCATATTAAACAATTGGATGCTCTGGTTTATTTTTATAGTTTATTTAATTAAATATGTATAATTATTAATTAATACTTAATAGGATATTAATAAAAATAAATTCAAATTAATTTCAATATCTCAAATTGATATTTTGTTTTTTTAAAGGAAAGTTATCCAAAAAAAAAAGGTGAATTTGTCATTCAAAAGAATGAATTTAGCCTTTGAGAATGTGTGTATGTATGTATGTATGCATGTATGCATGTATGTATAATTTTTTAAAATGTTTTATGGGCTATAAATATGATTTTTATGAGAATATATACATAATTGCTCACATTCATAAAAAAAATATATCTAAGTTCTCTAAATTTAAAAATTTTAAATTCAAATTCTACAATTGAAAAGGACCAAATTATCCTTTTTTTCACTCTTCCAGCATACATGGAGACAAGACATATATTGAAGGGTAGTATGGTCTTTTACAACTATTTTTTTTATTTGATTTCTAGTTTCAAATGATACGTAAGTGAATAAATAAAATAATTTTAAATGAGTCTATAAGCAAACATAAATTGTACTATATTTAAATAAGTAAATGATGATAATTAGTCAAAGTTGATACACTGTATTGAATAGTTCAACTTGATATTGTTTATAATAACATTTATTTATTTATTTATTATTCTTATAAAGGTGTTTTTTTTATTTTTTTATTTTTTTTTTCGAAAACATTAGATTTTAATTAATAAATTATTTTTTTTTTTTTAGAAAAATATTTTTTTAAAAAAAAGAAGTACCCCATTGCAAGGAGAGTGAGAGCCCAAGAAGTGAGAGAGGAACCAGCGGCAGATAACAAGCTTGATGGCTTCCATTCCAACACATCATAAAGCCCTGAAAATGATGATGATATTCCAACAAGACCAGCCAAAAATGACAAAATTACGAAAAAACCAGTTGCCAAATTCCCTATTGGGTAATATATTGGGAATATCCTTGCTGGTATTGAAAGCCCCTTCACTGTCCAAAAATAAAGAAAAATAAAAAAAATTAAGATGTCATCATAATTGTAGTTACTAATATATCCTTGTAAAATGATATTTATTGTTATCATTCTCAACATAAATTAATTAAATATTGGTAAAATGATGAAATTATCCTCGTCGGCTTCTCTTTGGAAGTGGGAAAAAAAAATCAAGGTTTAATGTGTCTTGTTTATAAAATTTTAAGTTGATTTTTTGACAAAGATATATAAGCAAATAAAAAAGTTACATAAGGTTATACATTATAAAGATACCTTGACGATTGCCGATTTTTTTTAATAGGGGCATACATGTAATTTTCTATTCAATTAACTAGTTTTGAAAAATAAATTTGCATCTTATTTTTTTTTTTTGCGACCACATATATAAACATCCTACATCTTCAAGCTATAAATTCTTGTTTCCAAGCAAACCAAAGCACAATAATGGCATTTTGGACATTTCATATATTTCAATTACTTATTTTTCAAAATGCAAATATGTAGACCCTCACCAAATCCTTATTGCACATATACCCTTGTGCATATATATATATATATCACTTAAAAAAAAATATTTCAATTATTAATTATTGCATATATCCTCCGTATATATAATTTAGCACATGTTTCCCCAATACACACTTAGTTTTTTAAAATCTAAAGATGTTTAATGGCAACAGTTTGGATCATGGTCTAACTGTTGCTATTTGTGGAGGTCCTGTAAAAAGATTACTGTAAGGGCTGCTACATTCTTACATACTATTACTTATTATGATATATTGTTTACCACAGTTAGGTATTATATAGGAATGGACAATGACAGTTAGATTTGTATTTTGCAGCCATTTTAGAAGGGTATAATAATACCTTAATTAGTCTCTTTATTTTTTTCACTCTACCTTTTTAGTCCATCTATTCCAATTTAATCCTAAATGTCCCTCTATTTTTTAATTTTGGTCAATCAGATCCAAGCCGAAACTGCGTCACATACCCCGTTAGTTTTGTCTGACGTAGATTTTTTCTAAATATTATATTATGGTATAATACATCTAATCAGTCCTTCTACTTTTCTCACTCTACTTTTTAGTCATTCTACTCCGTTTTTCGAAAAAAAATACAAACGGATATGTGACGACGTTTTCGGTTTGGACCTGATTGACCCAAATTAAAAAGTAGAGGGACTTTCATGATTAAATTAGAGTAAAAAAACTAAAAAGGTAGAATAAAAAAAGTAAAATCTAAATAAATTCCTCTGTGTGTGTTCAAAATTGACCATATAATTTTATAGAAGTATATATATATATATATATATATATATATATATATAATTTATTTAAAAATAAAAGAAAAGATAAAAGAAGAAGAAGATGATGATAGAAAATGAGTACCTGCTTCAGGAGTTTCATCGATGCCATAATTAAGAGCCCAAGCTGCAAGAGCCAAGACAGCGGCATACATGACTAGGTTAACAACAAGGATAAAACATGTCAAGGGTTTGGTACCCTCTGAACTCATTTTCAATGCTTCCTATTTTCACTTCAATTTCAAACGAAGATATATATATATATATATATATATATATATATATATATATATATATATACAGAGAAGAGGTGATTTTTAGCTCAAACAAAACATTGGAATCACTTCTTGTTCTAATAACAAGGAAAGAATCATCATCACTTTTTTTAATAATAAAATGACCAAAAAATGAAGAAGATACCATGCTTGTGTAGAAGGATGTAACTTTCCCTTGGGTGGAGTAATGTTTGTTCTCATTTAATTCCTACTTTATCAATATTAATTTAATTAAAAAAAGTTGTGAGCGTCTTTATTTTTTTTTAATTTAGCTATATATTCAATTGACCACAAACTGTAATAGGGGAGTGATAATATTAATTTCTATGCAAAAAAAATAAAATTAATTGAAGAAGATGTGTGAAATGATAAAAATAGTATTTTGGTTATTTTATACTTATTCAAAATTTGCAAAATATTATAATTAATAAACCCAAGTAATAAACCCAAACAAGAAATTTTTAAATTTTCAAGTTAAGAATAAGTGTTCTTTAGTATCAATAAATACAATCTATGTAGTTAATTAAATTTTTATTAAAAGTATGTTTGGTGGAATAACTTTTGGCAGTTTGGTTGACAACCCAAGCTTAGAATTTCTTGTTTGGAAATATTATTATAAACTTAATTAGGGTCTAGAGTTTGGGAGAGGTCATCTTTCCTGTTTTAAAAATCAGGGAATACCCTTATTTTATACACCATATTGCACTATACTGCACTATACATTATTATATATATATATATAACACATAGTACCCTAAACCCTAACTCTAATGCGTATAAAATATTATTTTTATATTGTATAAATAATGCTCAAACTAAGGATTTGCCTGGTTTCAGAACGATACAAGTTTAACTAGAGTTTGGGATTTAATTTAAAGGTAAAGATTTTGGACTCATTGAAGGTAAGAAAATTTAGATATATTTTCAAAATTTATATTTAACACTATTGTTATTAAAAATAATTTATACATAATAACATTATAATTTGAAGAAAAAAAAATGTAATGCTTAAAAGTAGACTAGGTAAAAGTTTGATATATTGAAATATATTGTCAAATAATGTTTTTTTTTTGCAAAATTCTCACACCATCTATCACATGCCAAGAATTGGAATCATTAGTCAATCTCCACATTAATTCTTGTTTAACTGCATATCTAAGATAAACGATTGTGATAAACAACGAAGAACAGCAGCAAATTCTATTCCATTCATGGCAACAACTGTAATTAAACATGGAATAAATCCAAGACAAGAAGCAGAAATTCACAGAAAAAAAAAGAAAATCATCCTGGAGTTACTAAACTCCACCAACAAACAATAACATCGACGACAATGTTGTTGTGTACAAATTCAGGAAGTGCCCATGAAGAAGAGAAATTTCGGCTTTTTTTTCATCAAACTTGTAGCTGCAACTTCTTTGCAGCCAAAGCCTCGGCCTCTAAGGTCGGCTCCCAAAGAATAGTCGTCTCCGCCAGCAATGAGGTCACCACATAAGGGTCCATGTTCGATGCCGGGCGACGATCTTCCAAGTAACCTTCAAAAAAGATAGAGAAAGAACTCACAAAGATTGAATTAACCAAGCTTTGATACCATATTAGATACAAACCGAACACGTATCGCTCACTGTATACCTTTGCCTCGCTTCTCAGTGTCACGCCCCACACGAATTGAGCATCCGCGATTTGCTACTCCCTGATAATCATATGACAAAAAAAGTTCAGTTGGAACAGAATAATGAATTCTTCGATGGGATTTCATTAGGGTGTACCCAAGAAAATGTGTCGATGCTGGCAGTCTCATGTTTTCCGGTCAATCTCCTTTCATTTCCTTCTCCATATGCGCTAATGTGTTCTTTGTGGCGAAGGGATAAGTTGAGAATAGCCTTCTTAATCACATCAAAGCCGCCGTCTTCACGCATGCTCTTGGTACTGCATGACGACATTTTTCAATCGGGCGTATTTGCATGCATCGGGGAAAAATCAGTAAAAGAAAAGCAATATTGTGCCAGTATTATGTTAATAAGCCCTAATTGAAATAATATCCGTAAACTTATGCCGATGTATTTTTTTTTTTCCCTGATCAACTGATTTTAGTTTTCCTATGTTAGCACAATATCTTTCTTTGTTTTCTTCTAATGTTCTTGAATTCAGTTCAAAGATGCAATGTGCTTTGTTTATCTATCGATTGCCATCTCATTTTCCAAAACCATGCGTCTTCGAGTCAGTTACAAGATTGACCGAAAATAATAACAACAATCCAGAATACCTGAAGTTGGTATGACATCCAGCACCATTCCAGTCACCCTATGCATGATTACAAGTACAAAACATTGGTACTTTCAGTTGATGCAGAAACATTATTCAAATGTTGGATACCCATACCTCTATCGGTTTTGGATCGAGGGAGAGCACAACCCCAGCTTGTTCAGTGATTCTCTGTAAAGGAAGACGATTCAAAATACCAAATCATTTAGAGTGGAGATAAATAACAAATCTAAAATACCAATTACTGGGTTACTGAAAAGAAATGAAGAGATGATATTTCGGCATCAAGTTTGGTGTTATGTGCATATTTTTGGTTCTAAGCTTTTGATGTGTCCATGTCGAATGTCAAAATGGGGAAAAAAAAATTGTGATGAACAGAGGGATTAAAACAAAAATAATTTTTTAACCTGCATTTGTGAAAATAAAGCTTTTGTTGTGTTCATCTCAATAAATCAAAGAGTTAACGAAGCAAGGAATCAATGAATTACCTCAAGAAGATATCTCGAACACCATATATGGTCTCCAGCATCAATTCCTACACTTGGTCCAACTTGATACTCCCACTGCAGAACGTATATAAGATGCATGAATATAACTGAAAAAAGTTCAACTATGTTAATGGTAAAATATCTGGTCAATAATCAATTTCACATAATGCATAAAAACAGACGAAAAACACGATCTGATATAAAATATGGGAAAAGACAGTTTACCAAAACTTCATTCGGTTTTTCAATTATTTATTTGTCTAAAAGTCTCTATACAAATCGAAGTAAAGCTTGAAAATGAAAATTGAAAAGAGAAATGAAAACTGAAATGGATGGGATAGGAATGCGGAGAAAGGAAAAGAAAATTTAACCTGCCCAGGCATAACTTCTCCATTAGTTCCGCTTATGTCGATTCCAGCATACAAACAGGCCTTATAGTGAGCATCTGAAATGTCGCGTCCAAATGACTTGTCCGCCCCTGCTGCACAGTAGTATGGACCCTGGAATTGTTCGAGGAAATAATCTTGAGTGGAAAGAAATAGACAATTTTACACCATATACTTTCTTGTTCTCTTAACCATATAGAAAGTATTGACAAAAACAATTAAGCAGCTATTTTCAAGAAAAGACAGATTTTGATCAAGGACAAGGCTGAGTAAACAAAAGATATATAATATTTTTGAATGTTGCGACAAAATCACAATAGATCACACAAGTGCAATATAATAGATAATTTCATACAATACACATTTTTGGTTTCTTAACTATAGAGAGTAATTTTAGGGTTAGAACTAACAATATATTCACCTCTATAAAAAAAAATGCAAATATCTTCAACCAAAGAGAATTTTTGAAGATAGACAAGGTTCTTAAAAACAAAAGGCAACTACTTTATTCTACTTTGTACTTAGATATCATATTTCATCCATAAATAGATTAACATTATCCACTAAACCACATCACACACTTTAACTTTGACTAAGAAGCATGCAATATATATATACATATGAAACAAACCTGAGGACCAGGATATCCTCCGACAGGCCAGCCAAGAGGCCATTTTACATTTGGTTGTAGTAAAGTGTACTCCTGCTCAATGCCATACCTGCAAGGTTTAAATCAACTAACATTAATAATCTTCTATTTAAGTCTATAATTTTGGTAATTTGCAAGATTACCGAGTTAATTTTCATTATGCATTTATCCAACAGCTTCATATACACTCTTTTTAATTAAAAAAGATGACATTAAGTATGAAAGACGCAATCTAGTTGTACTTGACAAGCTCAATGATTAAATGATTAATTACCATGGGACTTCATCAGTAACTTTCTTCTCATTGAAGATCTGAGCAGCCCGGTGGCGCTTGTTGGTAGGAATAGGTTCTCCGCTTGGAGTGTAGGTATCACAGATTACCTTCGCAATATACAAAACAATGAGCATCTTTGACATCATGCATCAAATGAATGTGAAATTCACATATAGAACATACGATTTACAGTTTAGATACACTAACCAGAATATTGTTTCCTCCCCGAAAGGGATCCTTAAAAATAGCTTGCGGGCTGCAGCAGATATAAATGTTTCGCATAAGAAATTAAAATTGATTTTTACTAAGAAAATCAATTGAATCTTGATCTCTTACTATAGAATGACTTCACTATCTTCTCCGGGAGCTTGTCCAGTGCTCGAACCATCATAATTCCACTTGGGAAGCTCTGATGGATGCTCCACAGGCTTTGGGATTGTCTGCGTAAGTCCAAATTCAAAGAATTTATTCATCTTAAAGGAAGACAAACAAGGAAGGCATCCAATGCATGAGATCCTAATTTAAAGGTATATTTCTCATACCCGTGATTTGCTGCGGATGTCAATGCCAGTTCCTCCAATCCTAACAAGAATGTTTTATCTCAGTAATATATCAAACTCCTTAAGCTATTTAAAAATAAATGAAGCTATTCTTCCATTACTTAGCATTGCCAAACTTCTAGTTCATCCATAAGTTCAAAGGAGAAAAATAGAACGCTTTCAGTCTTTTAGCTTGAATATCCAAAAGGAAATTTCCCCGACTAAAAGCATGTACTTGTCTCATTTTAATTTCCGACATTTCTTTTCATGAAGAGAAGAATTCCATTCTTCAATAACCTCAAGCTTAGAAAAACACAAAATTGACATTCAATCATTTTTTTTCCTTTTGATTTCTGAATATAATCGAAGCAAGAACAGCACAGGATGGTAACATACCAAATGTACTCTGCAATGATTTTATCAGTGAAAGGGGTGATGTCCATATTGAGCAGGTCCTCTAGCCTTGACACAGTCCCGTTGCTGTTCTCCGACTTCACAGCAAACACCCGGAAACTAGAGAGCCCCCTCTTGGTCTTGGGCTTTTGACTATTCAACAGGAGAGATTTCCACATCTTTGTTGGCATCAATGACCTAGGTTGTGTGAGGTTGCACGGAACTCTCATTTGAGAACATTGCATGGAAGGCACCAGCATCTGCGCCATCTTCTCCGACTATCCTTCTTCAAATCTATGTCAAAACCAGCAAGATTAAGAAGATCCAATCCACAATATGAGAAATGCGCAAATTTAAGCGCTTGAAAAACAATAATGTCAATATGTGATAGAAGAAAATGAAAATCATCAAAGAAGTAACTTGGTGATTGACAATCCATCAATTATAAATCACTAGAAAATGCAACAAAGATCAATACTCACAAACTTAACATCACATGAAGAAACTTGACAACAGGTCATCAGAATCAAAGCAGCAACCATGCAATATAAATCCAATTCACCAAATACATGCAGAAACACACACACAAAATGAACAATGAATGTCACGTGATCAATGGAGTAACTTTGTAACATATATCAACAACACATCAAGAAAACAGTGACAGAATGCTAGTCAATTCCTAAACAACATTTCTCAACACATGACCCCTTAATTAAAGAAACACTCACAAATTGGAACAATGAACATCACATGGTCAAAGAAAACACCTTTGCAAGATAGATCCAAACATTTACATTCAAAACAAGGATACATCCACAGCATCTGTAAATCCATTAACAATATTTGTCTACTCATACCCCACATTAAACAACATCAAATACATTGAAACATCAAAAATCAGAAATGAAATGCATATACCTAAAAGAAGAGACACAGAGAGAGAGAAGTACTCTCTTTTCTCTGATCTCTATATATACTGAAATGGGTACTAGTGGAGTGTGGGTGAGTAGAAAAGCATAGAATAATGGAACTTGGCTTTCTATTAGGAGATAGGGCTAGGAATTTTGGGTGGAGGAGGTTTGCCCTTCTGCAGCAGTCTCACAAGGATCACTGGTTTTTTTTTTGTTCTTGAAGATAAAAAAGATTATTTTTTAAATAAAATAAATAAATGAAGATAATAATTAAAATAAAAAATGGACATTTGTTGGGTTGTTGATAAAGTTGACACTGGACCAAAAGTTTGTTGTGAATGAAACTCAAGAACAAAATTAGGGTTTGTGGTAACATCATCATGTTTTTGTTTGTTTTATGAAATGATTTTGGTTTTAATAAGATACAAATTGTTTATTTGAGGAAAATTAGGGTTTTGATCGGGTACAGCCGTACAGGCTGTTAATGGGTGCCACCGTGCCAGGCCATTTTTGTCAGATAAGATAGGGCCAAGATTATCTGTTATGCGGAAATGAAGGGCTGCAGGTACAAACTTCCTAACGTTTAATGGTTTATATATACATATATATATATATATATATATATATGTCCTTTTGATTAAAATAAACTTTTTATTTTTAATTAATTTTTTTAAAGCTAAAAGTCTCACTATTTTTTAATTTTTAAATTTTATATTTTTAATAAACCAATAGCACCATTAGTTTTTTAATATTAAAAATTTATTTTTTAAAAACTGCGGTCCCAGGGTTTTAAAATTAAAAACAAATTACATTCAAACCCTTATCATTCCCATTATTTTTTCTTATAACTTATTTAGTGGGAGTTATTGGTATAAATTATTGATGATATATGGCACCTACTCTTTTCATGAAAGCTATTGGATGAAATTGATTTTAACCATCAATTTGTGTTTTTCTTATAACTTAATAGGAGTTGTTTGGGATGAATTATTGGTGGCATGTGGCACCTACCCATTTAATGAGAGCCAAATGAAATTGATCTTAACCATCTAGGTGGAGGCCTATATAAACCCTCCAAATCCCTTTTATAAAATTAAACAAGCATTTCTGTAAGAAATAAAAAAATATATGAGAAAATTTCTTCTTTAAAATTTTTGTCATTCTAGTTTCTTTATTTTCTTGTAAAGTTATTTTATTTCTTTTACATTCCAGCTAGCAAAATTCATATTATTGTCATATTGAACGAAAGAGACGACTTTGGTTGAGAGAAACACCGATTATTATAAAAAAATATTAAAATTATTTATTTAAATTATTGTCATTTGGTTATAATTAATGAAAGTAAAAATAGTAAAGTAGAAGTGTAAAAAAAATAAATTATAAGAAAATTAATGGAAAAGATAAGGGGTTGAATGTAATTTTCTTTTAATTTAAATAACCCCAGGACCTGCAATTTAAAAAAAAAAAATTTTAATATTAAAAACTTATGGGCCCTTGGTTTATCAAAAATATAAAATTTAAATATTAAAAATTAGTGGGACCTTTTACTTTTAAAAACATTATTAAAAAAATTGAAAATGAGCATTTCCGTAAATACGGAAATGTGTATTTTAGTAATTAATTAAAAAAACATTATCTTAATAAAAAAGCCTATATATATATTATTTTATTGGGTATAAATGTGCCAACATTTTTTTTGACTGAATAATTAAAAAACAAATTAACTTTTTTAGAGAAAATTGAGTATATATGCCTCAAATATTTTAGGGTAAACAACCAAAATAGTCCCTTACCTTTAGGTGTGTTTCTATTTCGGTCCCCCAGTTTTAAAAAGTTACATTTTAATCCCTTTCCTTTACTTTTTGTTACAATTCAGTCACCCACGGCTACGCCGTTAACGGCAATCTCACGTGGACATCTCATAATCCAGATCGGACACCAGCAAAGATGCCAAGTCAGCTCCTCTTTCCCAGTAAACAACTAAAATAGTCCCTTACCTTTAGATGTGGTTCTATTTCGGTCTCCCAGTTTTAAAAATTTAGTGGTAAAACTTGCAATTGTGTCCTGTGTACACATTTTAAAATTTAGAAGATTACTATTGTATGTTCAACCCCCAGATGATAAAGAAAATGTAAAATCTGCAAAATTATATTTTTTTTTTTTCATTTCATTCGAGTTGTGCTTGTGAATTGTCTGCTAAAATAATTATATAATTTAAGCACTCACACTTGAAACAAAATTTAAAAGGATAAATATGCAAAAGGCAATCTGAAATTGCATTTGCAAACATTCATCTTCAAAACTACAAAACAAATGCAAATCGATAATGTATACATCATTACATATTGATATGGGTTCTAAGAGAAAAAAAACTAGTTTTGTTAAATTTGACACAATTTGCACATTTTCCCCAATAACAATAGTCAGCAGTACACAGCTTTCTCTTATCTTGATTTTGAACATTTTCAAGGAATTGGGGTAATTTTCTTTTTTTTCCTCTCGCTCCATTTCCATCTTTGGCCTTTCCTCTCATGTACCTTGATGGCACCTGTCTTGCTTGTTGTTTTTGTTGGTGCCTAACTGGATTTGCACAAATTGGATCACCTTCCTCCTAAGTAAAGCAAGGAAACTATTTTTCACACATAATCAAAAGTGGTAGATTATAAACTTATAATGGCTATATTGTACCTACCTGTGTTGTTACAGGTTCTTCATGTGATGTTGGAGCTTCATTACCTGTATTGCTGTTACCATGCCATTTTAAGATTAATATTTTGTTATAAAGTGTGAGCATTCAAAAGAAATTAATCAATGTATAATTGACTTTTACCTGTGTTGTTGTACCTTCCATTTGAGATATTCCACTAGTTCCAGTTAATGCACCCTGAAAAAATTAAAAACCAACATTCACTATAAAAGCTAATGTCTTCAACAAGTCAAACAAACATTACTAGACTATAAAAGCAATTAAACATGACATGATTTACCCGTGATTGTGTTGTTGCAACTTCAAATTGACAATCTCCATTATTTGCAACACCCTGAACAAACTAAAAATCATATTTTAAAATTTAAGGTAAGATCTTCTTCAAGATCTCAAAGAGGATATCATTTGAAGAAATTAAATGCACAATTCAATTGTACCTGTGATTCTAAACCTTCTCCTTCATTTGTTACAATGTTATTGTCACCCTGAAATTCAATTTGTTGTCAAGTTTAGGGACTTGAATTAAACATTGCAAGTGGAAGATCAGCTCATGGTTTAAGTTTAAATATAACATAACTTAATTTTACCTCATGATAGTCAGAATCACTACTATTGGTTTCCATTCCTTCCTCATAGTCATCTTTATTCAATTCTTCAGCCTCAACATGTGAACCAATAGTTCCAAAATCTGGAACAATATATTCATTTACTGTGTCACCCTCACTCGTTATGCCTGCAAAAGCTCATTACCTACCAATCTTCAAATTATATTGTATGTACATATACATCATGGAAAATCATGTATAATGAAAAGGTAAACAAATGAATACATAAATGAATGAAGAAATCCACAAACGAATACATATATCAGTAAATTCATTAATGAATACATGGATAACCTTCAAAACAAAAATTGCATTAGTATCTCACAACTAATCTTAACACACATCCACACACAACCTGCATTTGCATTTCACAAAAATAAAGAAATTACTACATGCATGAATAAATATAGAAATAGCCAAACAAGTAAAATGGTAATAGATGAAGGGTTAATGTTAACATCTTTAATCCAATGTAAAACCTTCAAAACATTTTCATACTCATACCAGACAATGTAAGTGTATAACAATACCAATGATTTCAAGTCAAACTATAAGAGAAAAATCCCTAACTCCAAAATTAATGCAAGTGTATATCAATGTGATACAAAAGACAAAAGAAATGCACAATCCCTAACTCCAAAATCCCAGTAAATATATCTTTCTCCTTATCACCAAAAATACTAACAAAATGGTAATGAGAAGAAATGGACAATCTACCTATCAAAATGGTAATAGACCATTTTCCAAGCTGACCATGGTATATATAAAAAAAAAAACTACTTCTTTACCCCTAACAAAGTTCACAACAAGAAATGGAAAAGTAATGAGAAGAGATTCACCTTCCTCTGTCGTCGGTGTTCTTCTTCTTTGGCGTAATGGCGTGGCGACCACTTGAGTGTTAAGCAAGGTTTCAAATTCGGGTGTTGAAGAAGAGAAAGGGAAAGTGGGGGATGAAATGGGAAAAAGGTGTTGACTTGGCATCCTTGTTGGCGTCCACGTGAGATTGCCGTTAACGGCGTAGCCGTGGGTGACTGAATTGTAACAAAAAGTAAAGGAAAGGGACTAAAACGTAACTTTTTAAAACTGGGGACCGAAATAGAAACACACCCAAAGGTAAGGGACTATTTTGGTTGTTTACCCAATATTTTATAATTACATATTTACTCACAAAAAAAACATAATTGTATATATACTCCTAAAAAATATAGATAATTACATATATGCCCCTATCGTTAGATTCTGTTAATTAATTAACTTTATTAATTATAGTTATAATCTTGATTAAAATATATAAAATGTCTAAAATAAACTTTACCAATAATACCTAATCTCTCCGCTATTTCTCATCTCTCTTTCTTAAAAAAAACTTTTCAATTGTATATATGAAAAAAGTATAATGGTCACAGATGATTTTTCAACTAATTTGAATCCGAGGGGTATATACATAATTATATGTATTATTCAGGGGTATGTATGTAATTATCTTTTATTCAAGAGTAAATATGCAATTTCAAAATTATTCAAGGGTACATCTACAAAAGACCCATCTTTTTATATAGCGAAAATTACACCCCTCGCGAATTTTCAAACTTCCTAAAAACCCCCTCCAACTTTTGCACACCCCGGACAGCCCCTCCGTTATAGTTTATTTCCCGTCCACCCCCTTCCCGTCACTTTAAATGTGTCATTCGCATGAAATTCCATATTTGCCCTTGGAAATGGTGGGAAAAAACCCGCCCGATCACATCACGTCATGTCCGCCCTTAATGCACACAATTGTGGGTTTTTTTTCCCTTCATGTTGGCTTTTTGTGAAAAAGAGTTTAGAAGGTCAATTACATCTTCTTCTTCTTATCTTTCGCATCTGAGGTCTGCCCATTCTCCGGTATTATGGAGAGTTTTTGTGCTATTGCTAGATACAACGGGGAGGGACGAGTGCTCATGTTCACGGCGCTGACTACTTGGAAGGTTGTGTTAGCTGAGATATGTCAGAGATGGGGTCTCGATACTTCCCGTGTGAGGGTGAAGTTTGTCACACCCGATGAACATAATACGGTTTGCCCGATAGAGAACGAGGTCGACTTCCAGCGCATGTGTCATGTTTTCTCCATCTTAAAAGGCGGTGTAGTTGATCTTGTTGTCGAGACGGATGGCGTGTCATCGCATCCTACTGAAAATGAGATCCTCTCGTGGTAATGTGGTAGTCCCAGACAGTTATGTAGTAGTATATGTTAGGTATTGGTTAGTAATTCTCTTCTCTGTTTAAGTTAGAGACGTTACCGTTTAATTTTGGGGTTCACCGTGTAAGTTCTCACGTTACTGTTTAACTATTTACTATACCGTTTACATTATGGAGTTTCTGTTTAACTGTCGCTTGTAAAGTTTACAATTTTATATTTACCATTTAACAAAATGAAGTTTATGCTTAAATCCTGATCATTTTCGTTTGAACTGAAGTGTTGGCAGGAATTCGGAATCTGGGAGCGCTTCTGTTCCACCTCATAGCGACCTTGATGGTCTTGCATGCGTACCTTACTCGTCAAAACAACCTGAAATGCTGTTGTTGGACGTCGGACAACGTTTTGAAGGCGTTGAACATTTCAAAGACGCACTTCGAAATTTTGCCATCAAACGGAACTTTGACTTCAAATTTGTAAAGAACGAAAAACACCGGGTCACTGTGGAATGCGCTGCCAGTGGTTGTGAATGGCGCGTGTACGCATCAAAGGAATATAACAGAAATACATTCAGAATCAAGACAATGAACCCGTCACACACTTGCGGCGATGGAATTAGCTCGGCGTCACACCCGAAAGCGTCCAAACAATGGGTAAGCGCATGAGTGATCCAGAAGCTCAAGGACCGGCCCTTGTACAAGGCCATCGACCTTCAAAAGGACATGTTGCAGGAGCATGGTGTCCACATTCCATACAAGCAGGCTTGGTTGGGAAAAGAACATGCCCGGGTGACCCTCGACGGTAGCGATGTCTCCAGCTACGACTTGTTGCTTTGGTACGTCGATAAGGTGGTTGAGGCGAACCCCGGCAGCATTGCGTTTGTGGATAGAGACGGTGATCGGTTTAAGCGTGCGTTCTTCTCTTTCAGCGCGTGCATTTTGGGATTCAAGCGGGCATGCAAGCCGCTGCTGTTTCTCGATGGTACCCACCTCCTGGGAAAGTACCGGGGTACTCTGTTGGGTGCCACAGGTAAAGATGGGAACAATGGCTTCTTCCACGTCGCCTTCGCTATTGTCGACAACGAGACCGACACCAACTGGACGTGGTTCATTTCCAAGTTAGGTGATGCTTTATACGACGAGGGCGATTACAAGGAGATAATTACATTCGTGTCGGACAGGTCAAAGGGCCTTGTCAACGCGATTGCTAGAGTCTTCCCTTCATCCCCACATACGTACTGCCTTCGACACTTGGAGGCCAATTTTATGAAAACCAATGTCAGACATGGGAAGGCATTGAGGGAATAGTGGTGGTCTATATACTTTCCTATTGCGTGTGCATCGACGGCTAAAGAATTCGATGACACCGTCAATGAACTGCAGGCTGCATCACCCGAAGCCTATCAGTGGTTGATTCATAAGTCGGACATAGCACATTGGTCGAATTATCTGTTCAAAGGCGAACGCTGGGGGGAGATGTATTCAATGCTTGGATCAAAGAAGCTCGTCATTTGCAGGTGACGAAAATGGTCGACGCGATATGGTAGTCGACTTTTTTTTCGTTTATACCGCTTAAAATTTTGCTTTATCATTTAACACACATTGTCTATATTTAAAATACCACATAAGTGTTTCAATATAATTGTCTTCGTGTAACTTTCGGGAGTAACGTTTAATTTTTGATAATACCGTTTAACGATTTGGATTTCTGTTTAAGTATCAAAATATTCACTTCAATTTCTTCAAAATTTATGATCTTCGTTGTGCAGGTTCAAGTTGATGCGCATGTTATGCACTCGTCGTGAGCAAGCGAACAAATTGGAGACTTACTTATGCCCGGACATACATTCGAAGGTTGAGGCGCTTGTTGCGGACAGCTTCGTCGCTGTGTCGATGACTGTTACGAAGTTATTGACCAGTGCAGCAACTCTGTAAATCTTGCCACCCGAGTTTGCTCATGTCGCAGATGGCAAGTTTTTGATATCCCGTGCAAACACGCTTACGCTGCAATAATGCAGACGGACACCAACGTCCATCGTTTTATAAGCGGCTACTTCACCATCAACACTTACAAGCTAGCGTATAAGGAAGCCATATTCCCCATACCCGACAATGAGCGGCCTACGGATGAAAATCACGATCTGCGTTTGCGGCCGCCTGTAACGAGAAGGCAGCCTAGGCTTCCTAGACGAAGCAGGATCGAGTCCCAAGCATTTGAGGTCCGCGAGTTACATTACAGCCGTTGCCACGCGTCCGGGCATAATCGAAGATCCTGCAATAAAACCGTCGTCGACTAACAGCATTGTGAAGGAATAATTTATGAAGGGAAAGACATTTGTCTCAGTGTAAATGTTTGCTATTTAAAGAGGGGCGTATATAGTTAAACGGAGGCTCCTGATGTTAAACGGTAAGTGTTGATCTTAACTGGTAACACACATATTTAAACAGAGACACCGTAAATCAAACGGGATTCATACTTTTTAAACAGTGACGTAAATATTTAAAAAGATAGTACTTTATTTTTCATAGGATAACTGAAACTTAAATGATTATTTGAACATAGACCACTTCATTTTGGAATTCATTCATATCTCACCTTATTCGCGGAATGTGAAAATGGAAACATAGTCGTTTATCCGGACAGTGCTTCATAGGTATTGCAAGTGACCCCTGTTTATAAACATGGAGAGTTTCATTATCTAGTTCGGAATGTTAATTACTATTTAATTAGCAGAAGACTTATTTTATTACATGTGCATACTGTTTACAAACGGAGTTCTCATTTCTTTTGAAGTTATCGCGTAAGAAGTAGTTCTCCCGATTAAAAAGCGCACGGTTTCGTTTGAACTGAAGTGTTGGCAGCCATTCGGAATCTTGTAATGAAATCGCGTAAGAATAATTCTTAAATGGAATAAATAAGTTTTGCGTGTTTACTTTTTTTATTTAAATAGGCGAATTAGCATTTTAATTCTCGTTCTTTGTAACTTGGATGGGGTCACCGAATGTTAAACGTAAACGGGTATTATATATGGGTGAGACAACTGAGGTTAAATGGATACGCGGTTCGTTAGGCAGAGACGCGTGATGTTAAATTTAGTTCGTGATATTTAAGCAATACAGTTGACATTTAACCAATTTAACTCAGTTACACAAGAGTACAGCCGTTGGACTAACACATCTACGTAATCATGCTGTGGCCATGTCATTGAAAAAGAATAATTTGAATTTGACTTAATGGCGGGGAGAAAACTTATGTGGAGTACTCCCTTCGTTGAACTGTATTACTACTTACTCACGTTAATTTGATTTTTGAATTCGAAACCTCAGATGTCACCTTATCGATAACTGTTACCGCCCTCATCGATAATTTGATCTCTTTAATTCATTGCGGAATTTGATTACTGTAAAGCCGCATCAATGACCACTGGCAATTGAATTCAAACACCAACCACTGAGATTTCTATTTAAACAAGACACTGAGACGGATTTAAACATCCAGATATATCCAAGCCTAAGAGAATGTATAAGTCTCTCCTCAATAAGCTCTCCCAGAAGAGGCGTCTGCCCTGGCCCGAGTACTCCACCGTCAGGGAAGGCCCCGACCACAGCCCCGTCTTTCTCACGACGGTGTCGGACGGCGGTACCTCCTTCTCTAGTGCTGAGCCTGGGACAACTTCCAAGCAGGCCCAAAACCTTGCTGCCGAGAGCGCGTTAAAGCAGCTGTGCCCCCATTCAGTGGGGAGGAAAGAGATGCTCCGTCCCCCGATTTGTCCCCCGATGCTCCCGCGGCGCCACCCGCCGCTGCCGTTGCTGCCGCCTGTACTCCAGCAGGGCCTTCATCCCATCCACACCACTCCAGCAACGACGAATTGAAGTGGTTCTTCGAAGACTTCCTCCATGAGCTAGCTGCGAAGGAAATGTTTGCTGCTGCAAAACTGGAAGGTATCAAGAAGAGAAGGCCCCACGTCGCGAAGCTGCTCCAAGATATGAAGGGGGCAAAAGGGACGAATAATAGTTTTACCCTCTCTTAGTTTTCGTTTTGAAAAACAATAACTCCTGTTTTGTGTTATTTTCGGAAGTGAAAATTCTCTGCTAAATGCAAAGTTGTTATTTTCTTAATGATGTCTGTTAACTGCAACCATATTTCATAATTTTAAGCAGAGATACAATATTTTAACGAGACACGCCTAATGTTAAATGAAGACTCTGAAACGTATACAGATGTACTTAATTTTATAACGAAACGCTCGTTACAATTATGGTCATAGTATGTTGGCCAGGAAAAGCGACAATTAAACGGGTATGACTAGTACTTAAACAGAGACGGCTGGCCTTAAACGGTAACTCCCGAGGTTAAACGGGGAACCTTATAATTCAAACGTAAATATATGTTTCAATAGCGGCATCGTCGCCTAAGCATATGTACTTAATTTTACAACGAAACTGTGAAAGGAAACTGTAAGACAATATTTTGAAAGAATGAATTGCATTTGAAAGAATAGCAACCAATACTAAATTTACATTGATATATATGCCATGTCGATGGCAAAGAATGAATTGAATTTAAACAACAAAGACAAAACTGCTTTACATTTGTTAAAGAATGGCCGTGATAAAGATAAAGAATTCTACTTCACCGAACATGGAGCCATCCCTTTTTGTTGGATGCCGGCCGCGCGCCCTTCCTTAAGTATGAGGGCAATGTACTTCAATCTCAGATAAGATAGTTCTATACGCATTATGTGTAGCTTCTCGCCCTGGAGTAATTGCTCTATAAACTCCATGACATACACGGCGCAGTCGACACTTCCTTTTTTTTGTCAACGTCTCTCCATACTCCATTTCGAGACAGGTGTCAAATAGTTCCCGCTGTCGAGGTGTACAACTTGAGGTTAGAATAATAACCATCTATGAAACTCTATGGATCGATACATTCAGTTCGCAAAGAACTTACCATTGCAACCGCGTCTTTGTCGTACTCTTCACTTTGGCATAAGGTGTAATGTATGTACTCTTGCTTGTTATTGTCAAGCACCACGACATGAAAGTGGTCATTCATGATTATGGGAAGGATGACAATGCCAACGTGTTGAACGACTTTGGTGGCATCTCCGATCATAGCCAAAGTCGTCTCGTGTGCGTCTTCCTGCTTTGACATAAACAATGCTAGTGGTCTTATAATGGAGGCGCGCTTCTTGTAGGGATATGGTACTTTGGTAAGTGACTTTTGTATTATGCACACGAAGGCGTCCATCATATCATCCGTTACCATCTCCTTCCTGTCGAGTAGTACGAATAGGTTGGCCCGTGGGGTGCTGACATAATCATTCCTCCATACGACGGCCCTGCGGTTGAACGGCAACAGGTGTAATTAAAACAGAACACTGAATCATACGCGGTAACCGTATAATCTTAAACGGTATTGTGTACAGTTAAACAGTAACGCGAAAAGTTAAATGATAAAGCACGATCGTAAACTGTAATTATATACTCTTAAACGCAAAAGCCAAAACCTAAATGGGAACATCTGTATGTAAACAAAAACATAAAAAAATAACACACTTACGTGTCCATGGGGAAGTTGAGGAAGATCTTGATCAACTCCTACTCGAATATGCCGAGGCGCTATTGACCAGTGTATTTTTTCTTCTTCGGAATGAAGTCCTTCCAAACTTCTTTATATTGCTGGTTGGCAAGGATCATAGCTTTCGTTTTGTTTTCGGTGGCGTTCCCTTGCCCCTCGTCAACAGCTTTGGGTTCATCCTTAGATGCTTTTTGCTGTTGCGGGATCGTGCCTACATTGGATGCGGCACTGTCGGCCGCCCGTTCCTCCGTGTGCAGGATTTCCTTTACAATAGAGGCAACGGTCTTCTCAACCGCGGCCGACGTAACATCTTCAAGGGGAGACACACCCTCGGCAGGTTCATCTTCTTCACGGATTGTGGCCACCACCCTCGATGCACCACCGTCGGCCGCCGACTCCACCGGGACAGGGATTTCGGAGGCATCCTCAAGCGCGGCGGTGGCAACGGCGTCGACGATCTTCTCCACCTCCGCGGTACGTCAACGTCGGCGACGGACACAACAACAGCATCAGCCGCCGATGGTGCTGCCATTATTTCGTCGTTAGCAGGTGGTGAACAGAGAGGCTTTATTACTTTCGCTTTTTTCACAAGCCTCTTCAAACGTTGCCGTCTTGGAATGGCCATCCCGATAAAGTCCTCGTCATCCAATTCCGACGCCCCCTCCGCCCCAGACCCTTCCTTTATTTGGCCAGACGGTGCAGTCGATTGAAACCGTGCCTCTAATGCCTCAGCCCGAGCGACAAGCTGGGGGAAAGCGTTCATCATCACCTGACACACCTGTAAAAACGCGGAAGTGATTTCGTCGCCTATTGCCATGGAGGGGCTGTGGCGATCGGGGGAAATGACGTTGTCGCCGCCGGAGCATGGGGTGTTGCCGTTGGGCGGGGTAGTGGAGGCCTTACTCAACGCCGAGGATTGCGTGTTGGGCTGGAAGTGGGGGAACGGCGTCGTCGAGCAAGCACCGAAGAGGCTGCCCTCTCCTCTTGCCTTCGGGCAAGTGGTTCCGGCGCAATAGCATCCAGCCGCCGGCTGGCCCGAACAAATATCTCCTCCTCAGCATTCGTAGGGACAAGCTCCGGAAACTAACATACGTAAACAAAACAATGTCAGTCAAATCATTCAATTGAATCAAAAACAGGCGTATTTAAACATTTAACATGTTCACGTAAACGGTATAGCACATAGTTAAACAGAGGCTAACAATATTAAACGCAGACACCTAAAGTTAAACACAACTACACAGTTGTTAAATGGGAACGACTATAATTAAACATTAACTACTCATTCTACACACATTGTTCATGATTTAGTACCTCTTTTCCTTCGAGAGCTGCCCAACTGGTTTCTATCGTCGCATGTTTCGGGTAAGTACTTTCACCGTAGCACAGCACCCTTGGGGTCTTGCCGAAACGGACTTTTTTTCCGGTTTCGGTCCGCTCGTAAAACCAGATGCACAGCGTGATGGAGCAACCCTTAATGTACCCCGTGTTTACCTTCCCCCCCGCGGATCTGGCTTGCACTCAAGTTGCAGCGTGTGGAACGTCCTCCATAAGCCATTTGTGCGTCGCCTGCGCCCATGCGTAACGCCCGATGCCTGGTAGATCGTCGACATAATCGACGCTCCAATTGGGCACCAAGGATGAGGTAGTCGGAAAGAGGACTGTCCCCATGAGGTACACCATCAAGAGTTTCGCGAAATCTTTCTCTTCCCCACTCTGTCCCACAAGCCGCTGGAGAGTGGCCTTGATGGACTCTCGGTGTCTCTCGTAGCTTTTTGATAAATGCCTTCCCTCGAATGCTGACTGTGTTTTCTTCTTCTTAAACTGGACCGCGTCTCCGTCGCAACGCAGACCCAGAATTAGAGCCATATCCTCAGGCCTGAAGCTCAGCAGGCTCCCTCCGATCCTGAATTTATTGGTGCGGCCATCGTACCTCTGCAGAAGTGAATCCAGAATGGCCCTCTCCTGGAATACAGCTTCCACCTCAGTGAATGCCGCGAACGGTGTCCTTTGGATGATCTCCCAATGTCGAGAGGTCATATGGACTTTCAATTCGGGCAATGTCCCCACCACCGATGTCAAGTAGCATCTGCCGTTGACTAGGTTTACCGCCATAATCACAAGACTGCAACAATGACAACATTTGTTAAGCGGAGACATCAATTGTTAAACAGAGATATAAGATGTTAAGTGGAAAGCTCAATTATTAAACAGAGATATGAACCGTTAAACAGAGAGCAAAGGGTTTAAACAAGAACCCATTTCTTACGCGGAAACCTCATTTTACAAACTGTAACCGTATGAAATAAAAGAGGAAACGCACGTTGTAAACATTGCACAAATAAAAACAACCTAAAACTCTTTCGATGATCGTGGACACAGCCGAAAATGTAAGACAAACCAAAGCCCTAGCCGACAAATCTGTTTGCAGACTAGAAAAACCCCAGCCGAGAAATTCCCCCGCATACTTCAGTGTCTTCCGATAAAAACAGAACCACAAAACAAAACCGACGAATATCTCTGTGTAACAAAAAGGTTCAAATAAAACCCTTACTTAAAACACAACTTCTTCAATACCTTGAATTGCAAACTGATGAAAGTGTCAAATGCTTGCCACGAGTGATTCAGTGTTTTGAGAACTGAAGTTGCGGATGATGTCCACGCAGAGACAATTTCGGAAATGAAAAAGCCGATGAGGCGCGTTCGAGAAGAAAGGCGTATACGGACGTGTCTTGGGATCACCCTATGGGAAACTGCCCCACCTTTCAAAAGTTCCAGTGTAACAACTTCCCATTCAAGAAAGGGTAATTTCGTCCATAAAATTCAAACATAACTCCGTTAACGTCCGTTGCAAACTTTGGGAGGTTGGAAAACATTGACTTTAAAAGGAAGGGATTTTTAGGTATTGAGAAATTAATATGGTGTTTTTGGCCATATCGCTAACTTATGGGATTTTTTTGGCAATTTCCACTTTTATATATCCAAAAAACCTCAAAATGCCATCGCTATTATTTTATTTTTAGCATTTTAAAATAGCTAAAGGGAATTAACTCTACTGACATTTGTAGAAAATTCAAACTCTTAAGCATAAATTTTATTGAAAACAACCGTCATAGAAGGTATTAAGTTATAAAATATGAGTTTATAGTCTAAATCTCTTGTGAAAAAGCACCAACTGGATGATCAATTCCACTTCAATTTAAAAAAGTAGAGATATTCTATTTTTGAATTGTTTATATATATATATACATCCGTATTCCATGAATCTCAAACTTTATTGCCAAATAGTTAAAAATAATAGTTTTTAATCCTTTTATAAATACAAAATAGAAAAATTCTAAAATACCTTCACTGCTATGTAATTGAATTAATATTTTAAAAAGTAGAGATGGTGCTCGGTGCTTTACTAAGAGAATATTTTAGGCTGTGTTTGATTGCCCTTTTGTTCCCTGAAAAAAAAATTTATTGGTAATTTTCCAGCTAAATAGGCTGTTTGTTTGTCAAAATTTTCAATAAAAAAGTTTTTCACAAACTCTATTATGTGACCCTATTTTCCTTCAAATTAGTGGAAAATTTTTCACGGAAAATTTTTCCACTGAAAAATTTTTCATGAAAAAAAGTTTTTTCCCACCCATTTTCCATGTTGCCAATCACACACAGTTTTAATGAAATTAAATTAATAAGAAAAGAGTTAATAGAAAAGTGGTTACCGAAAATAGCATTTTTTTGTAATTATTAAAAAATTTAATTAAATTGATAGAAAAAATAATATTTTTATGAGAAACTATTTTTTAAAAAAATTTTAAATGGAAATGCTCTTTTATATTATTCTACTTATTAAACTGACACACTAATTATTTTTAATATTAAAAATAAAATTAGTGTTGAATAGGGAACTTAAAGTTTTAGTGTTGAATAGCATCACAGTGATTGAGTACTTAAGAAGGAAAAAAACACTTATTTTTAACATTAAAATAAGTGATTTTTCGATAGTGGGTTATGATCTCCTCAAGCGAAACAACCCTTTATAAATTTTATAAATAGATAATTATTTAATTATAATTTATTTATCAATTATTATAATAGGATATTAATATTACCACATGTCTGTTATTAATGATAAAAACGTAAATTTTAAAATATTAAATTTTTATTATTTTAGTTTAAATAAACAAGTCATCAACTCATTCAAAAGTATTTGCACTAAATCATTTTCAAAAAAAGAAAAAAAAGAAATTATTCCCTTAAACACAAGCGATAAATAGGATAACTTTAGTATACTAATAATAGTTAACATTGGCTATTGGTTATGATGCTGTCCCCTCATTAAAAGGGAAAAGCAACAATCACTGTCATTAAACTGATAAATTAATTATGATGCTGATTAACCATCACTAAAAATCACTAATAACTAAATTTAAAATCATTTCAAATGCTAAATATACATACCTCGTGTGGAATTACATTTATTATATGTGCCAACTAAATCTGTTTATGCGCTTGGCTTGGCTTGGCTTGGCTTGGCTTGGCTTGGCTTAGCTTATGTGTGTGTGTGTATAGAGGGCTTCTTTAACCTCTATGTTTTCCCAAAATTTGAGTAATTGTGCGGATATTTCTCAATCAAACAAAGAGAAAGAGAGAGCCAATAGCAGTTTAATCTATTGATATCATATCTCGCCCTACTAAAAAAATAGATTCAAATTACACTACAAAGCTATAGAGTTATGAAAGGCATAAGTGTTAATGATGTTGAATATGTGACTATAAACAAAAAGACGAATTCATTTGTTTTTTAACATATTTGTGAAGATTTTCTACCGAGATAAAGAGAATGCAAAAAAGGAATGCCTATTTTAGTAGCGTTGATGGATATAGTCCTCCAATGAATCAAGTGAAGCCTTTGAATCAATGTAGTTTCATTTTTTTTTTCTATTAGCATTCTTATTTTGATATATGAGATTTATCTTAATCATTATTATAACTATTTTGGATGGTTTAAATTTTGTGGTGCTAGTTGTAGGTACAAAGGAAGGTGGTTATTGAGTTTCCATATGGAGGATCTAGGACATAAAGGTGGAATGCATATTACAAATGCTTCATGTCTTTCAATCAACTATTATTCTTTATTATTGTATGTAGCTATAGACGGAACTAAACTTGAAAGAAATTAAAGTCTAGTGTTCATCTGTGTAAACCGACCATTTCTTGCTACCATTTGAATCTTTATATTGATCATATATTACTCATTTATATTTTTGTGATTACCATATGAAGTTCTCAATAAGCTTCTCTAATCTTTTGGATTGGCTTGCATCTTAGTTCAGCACATTCTCATAATTAGGTTACGTATCCTATTAGGGTGATCAACAAACAAAATGAGGGTCAACAGGACCAATGAAAAGAATTGAAGAATGGGGACAAGGGTCGTTGAAGCGAACGTGAGAGGAGGATAAGCACCAAGTTTTGCGGGTACATCACACCAATCAACAATCCAGATATGAAGAACAGTGAGAATGAAGGGGAAAGGGGGAGAGCAAGTAGTGAAGATTAAGACCCTCGTTTCTCTCAAATGTGAGAGTAGGGTGGAGCTGTGGAGCTTCTGAATTTGCTTTGGGTTATCTGTAAGTTGTTGTGTAATTTGCTCTTTAGTAAAGTGCAACGTTTGTAAGCTTATTAGGTATGTTAGTCTTAATCTTCTCCTTGAACTGCTTAAGTACTTTGTTGCTTTAATTAGCCTTGCTTGATGATTGTGTACTGCAACTTTGGTTGGTGAATTACAGTTTGATTTGTGTGGATTGTAAGGTAATCATAACAAATTGGTGCTTTCGTTCAACCCTATGGCGGAGAATACACGGATGAAGGAGCTACAAGCAAAAGTGAAAACACAGTTCACACTCATGGACAATAATGAGAAGTAATTTAAATCAATTGAGCAATCTCTAGGCAATCTTCCATTCATCCAACAATCCTTAGCTGGTATTTCTCATATGATTAAAGCTCAACAAATCCAGACACCTACAAGTAATAATGCAAGTCAACCTCAAGGGATGGAAGCCTGTCTTCTAGTGGTTGAACATCATAATGCTGCACCTTATTCAGTGACATCAGTGAAATTAGATTTTTCCCATTTTGCTTGCTAGAATGCGTTGCAGTGGCTATTCTAGGCAGAGTAATTCTTTGATTATTATGTCATTCCATATGTGCATTGCCTGAAAATAGCAGCTCTACATTTTGATGGTCAGGTTGTCCCATGGTTCAGATGCTTCAGAAAGCAGGAAAACTTACTTCATGGTAGTCTTTAACAAAATCCTTGGAAAGCAAATATGGCCCATCGGCCTTTGAATGTCTCCGATATGCGTATTTCACTTAACTCAAGAAGAGTATGTGGCACAATACTATGATTTGTTTACAGCATTGGCTAGCAGAGTTGAAGGAGTGCTTGCTTTGTCCTTTTGGATTGCTTAGTTGGTGAATTTAAAAAGGAACTCCAAGCTGAGATAATTCTTTGGCAACCTAATAAAGTAGTTTCCTTAGCCAAAATTATTTGAGGTGAAACAGAATTGGGGAAAGAAAAGTACTTATGGCAAGGGGCTATATAACCCAGATACCAAATATAAAGCGTTGCCAAGTTCACTGCTTACTACTATGAATACACTTTCAAGTGGGAATTCAACACAAGGAGTGTTTGCTGCTAGCTCTTCTAACACTTTTATAGGGTTTAATCACTTGTTTACTCCTTTTACTTTTCTCTCTCTTCCCTTTTTATTCCTCCACTGGGAAATGATCGAATTGGAACCCTCTACTTCAACTGTCAGGAAATCAAGTCCATTTCCATTTGGCATTTGACAGATCTGTTAAATCCCAGTGACATGGATTACCTGAGGTTTAAATATTAAAAAAAATAATAAAAAAACAATTAAAATATCATTTGATTATCGGATTCGGGTGCCCACCCGGGTCCAAGAATCAAATCCAGATGAGACAAAACCCACCTTTTCTTTTCCTGAGTTGGAAACCCAAATCTCATCTCCCATCGTCCCACTTCACCGGTCGGCGGCCCGACGAAATTTTTTTTGAAGTATAATTTGTCTATGTTTTTAGTTCTTCATTTGCAATGTATGAAATGAAATAATTTTATATGGTTAATCAACCAACATTTTGTTTCTCTTCGTAGGAACTAGAAACATAGCATGAAATACTTTGAACCATTTAGAATTCTCCAACGTATCGACACAACAGCTTACCGGTTGGAACTTCCTGTGGATGCAAAACTTCATTATGTTTTCCATGTATCTCTTCTTAAGAAGTACCTGGGTGATCCATAGTCTTCTTCTATTCCTCTTCCACTTCTTACCTCCGCATAGGGACTTATAATTATGCCAGCAAGCATTCTACAAAGTTGTTCCATTCTACGGCAAAGACACCGAGTGTTGCAAGCTTTAATTTAGTGGCATAGATTGGATTCAGGAGACCATTGTGAGAGGATTTTTCTTAGCTTTAGCAACAATAACCACAGCTCGACCTTGAGGACAAAGTGTCTATCCATGGAAGGGGGAGGGTATTGTTACGTGTCCTATTAGGGTGGTCAACAATCGAAATGAGGATTAATAGGACCAGTGAAAGGAATTGAAGAATGGGGACAAGCGTCGCTGAAGCGAACTAGAGAAGAGGATAAGCACCATGCTTCGCGGGTACATCACACCAACTAACAATCCATATATGAAGAACAGTGAGAATGAAGGGAAAATAGGGAGAGCAAGTAGTGAAGGTTGAGGCCCTAGTGTCTCTCAAACGTGAGAGCAAGGTGGAGCTGTGGAGTTTCTAAATTTGCTTTGGATTATTTATGAGTTCTTGTGTAATTTGCTCTTTGCTTAAGTGCCATGTTTGTAAGCTTATCAGGTGCGATTGTCTTAATCTATTCATTGAACTGCTTAAGTACTTTGTTACTGTAATTGCCCTTGCTTGATGATTGTGAACTGCAACTTTGGTTGGTGAATTACTGCTTGTTCAGTGTGGATTATGAGGTAATCATAACAGATTAGTGCATTAAGTTCAAGCCTTCGCATGGTCATCATGGTTCTTTTCTTGAACAACAAACTCTCAAACTAGATAAATGCATTGACACAATGGTGAGAGAGGCAATGCAAAAGGGACTTGTTGGAGGACAAACGAGGAGGCTCACAATAGGTGAATTCCAGTGATGTATATTTAGATTATAAAAAAAAGATAGAACTTAAAATTATGGTATCACTATTACCTTGAGAATTTTGGAGGATTGAAACAATAGCAATCCACTTTTGAACAGATGAGAGACTTGTTGGACCAATAAGGGCTTTAGCACCGTTTATTAGTGATATTAATTGATCTAGACAGCTCCACAACTTTCCAGATTATTAATTACCTAAGCTAGGTGATTTGGATTCTTGGGATATACCATTGATAGCTCTATTTCAGTATGCTTAAGCGATTTTAACTTTTGTTTTTAATAAAATTTTATACAAGACTAATACTACTTTCTTTTATCAGTACTTAAGAGAGAAACTATGAATTTTTATATACATGGTGTATAGACTTTATGTTTACAAAATTTGGGCTGTGCTTATAGATGCTGTGTCGGAATATCACAATTGTGAATGTTAATTTTTAATTTTGTGTAAGAATTATAACTAAAAATTAAAAAATTATTGTATTTTAGGTTGTTAAAAATAGAACTTTATTTGCATTTCAAATTGCAATGTTGATTTGTATTAGATGCACAAAATAAAATTAGCTTAAAAATTTGGAGTTATATAATAAAATATTAATTTAATAATTATTCAAAAATTTAAAAGATATATACACACAAGTTTTTTTTGGTCATTGAATATGCAATAAATTTTATTGAAGGATTTTTTTCATGACTACATCCAGATGCATCCATTTTATTTAAGTTTAAACAACGCATTAAGCGAGAGTCGTATCTTTTGACTTCTCCGGAGTCAAATATGTTAACCACATTGCTTTTTCACTGTATAAATAATAAAAAAAATTATAAGTGCTTGTCTGGTTCAGTTCACTTTTATATAGGGCTTGTTTGGATTGGCTTTTAAAAAAAGTGCTTTTTTAAAGTTTTGGGGAAGCACTTTTAAAAAAAGTGCTTTTCAGAGTAAGTTAAGTGCTTTTTTATTTTTTATGTTTGGATAGGTTAATACAGAAGTGCTTTTATATGTGTGAATTTGTTTGGATGTAGATTTCTAAAAGCACTTTTGGATGTGACAAATGACTAAAATGGGCATTGATTGACTTTACATTTAATTATCATTATATATTCATATTAATGATGATAATGACTAATGTTATGATAATAATAATGATTATAATTATAATTACAATTATAACTATAGTTATAATATTAATATTAATTATATAATAATAATAATTATTATAATTATAATAGTAATTACGTAATAATTGTTATTATCGTTGTCATTAAGTTATTAATATTTAGAATTATAATTATAATTATAATTATAATAGTAATCACGTAATAATTATTATTATCGTTGTAATTAAGTTATTAATGTTTAGAAATATAATTACAATTATAATTATAATTATAATATTAATATTAATTATATAATAAGAACTATTATTATAATAATTATAATAGTAATCACGTAATAATAATTATTATCGTTGTCATTAAGTTATTAATGTTTACAGATATAATTACAATTATAATTATAATATTAATATTAATTATATAATAATAATTATTATAATTATAATAGAAATCACGTAATAATTATTATTATTATCGTTGTCATTAAGTTATTAATGTTTACAAATATAATTACAAATATAATTACAATTATAGTTATAATTATAATATTAATATTAATTATATAATAATAATTGTTATTATAATAATTATAATAGTAATCACGTAATAATTATTATTATTGTTGTCATTAAATTATTAATATTTACAAATATAATTAACATTATAATTATAATTATAATTATTATTGTTATAATTATAATAGTAATTACGTAATAATTGTTATTATCATTGTCATTAAGTTATTAATGTTTACAAATGTAATTAAAATTATAATTATAACTATAATATTAATATTAAATATATTATAATAATAATTATTATTATTATAGTAATTATGTAATAATTATTATTAAGTTTTCATTAAGTTATTAATGTTTACAAATAATTATAATATTAGTTATATAATAATGAAGGAAATGTAATGAAGGAAATGTATTATTTGGGAAGGTTATTTGGGTAATTTGGCAATCTCAAAATAGCTTCTCAGAAGTGCTTTTCTGAGAAGCACCTATGGGGCAGCTTCTGAAAAAAGCTGAATTTTAGCTTTTTCCACAGCTTCTGCTTCTACCTAAAAGCCCAAACAAACATGTTTTTTAAAACCCAGAAGTGCTTAACTTATAAAAAAGCACTTCTGGGCTAAAAATAAGCCCATCCAAACACCCCCATAATCAGGGGAATTTTTTATAGGTCGCAAGGAGTATATAGAACAATTAACAATTCACAGGGACCTTTAAGTAATTATGTACATTAAATTTTTATTATTTGCAAAGACAAATTTTAAACTTGTACGGAAGCTTGCGATCCCAGAAATAACCAACATTCAAAAGCAATCCATCCCTTTCAGCGGGAGGGTAATTTTGTCATTTAATTAAAATCAACACCGGCCTTCCAGAAGGATCCGGACTATCAAGCCGGCGAAAAACCATCTAACGGTCATGATCACCCTCCATTTCACATATCGAAGTCAATCACTTGATCTCCGTACATATGCCTCGAGATCTAAAATGAGACAATCTCGATGCAAACCTTGGACCCGCATTGACCTCTCTGGACTCACGTGCGTTCCCGCATGTCTCGCACGTGCACAGGCCTTTCTTTTTCTCCCTTCGGAGATCTCTCCGTGGTGCCTTCTTTTGACGAGAGAAAGACACCAAATGAAAACGCGAGCGAGAGATAGAGAGAGAGAGAGCGAGAGAGAGAGGGCTTTGATCCGGGTTTTCGTTTGGCTTCTGGAATTGGAAATCAAAGGTTCTGAATTCGTTGATTTTTTCTATTAGGGATCTGATTTTGCCCTTCCGGAGATGGAGCAGCTCGTCAATTTCATCATTCGACCACCGAGGTATGGGTTCTATGCCTGTTTGTTACCATTTTGTTTTAGGTTTTGATTTTTTCTGCGTTTTTTGTTGTTATTGTTGTTGTTTTGAATAGGATGATTAAGGGATGGTTCTTGTTTCGGTATTGGAATTGTGGATTTTTGGATGTGGTTCTAGTGGTTAATGAGATTATGAGATAAATAATGAAAAGAGAGATTGAATCCATCGTAAGTGATAGTGGAAATTTCTGTAGATGGAAATGTGATTTTTTTTTGGGTAGGTGCTGGTGAAGGTCCTGAAACAACGTTAATGGGGAGCCAACTAGGTTACAGTTACTATTTTGTGGTTTTCTGGACGTGATTCTAGTGGCAAGTAAGAGTTTGAGAAAGATAATGGCAAGAGGGCTTGGATCTGTGAAGAAATAATGAAATTTTCCTATGTGGAATGTAATTGGTTTTGTTGAAGGTTATGTGACAAACTTAACTGGTAGCTAACAGGGTCATAGCTTGATTATATGTTCTTCTTTTGGGGTTTCCTAGCTCCAGGTCTTTCACTCTGTTCGTTACACATGTAGCCATGTTTTGACTACTGTTTCAAGCATCATGACAAGTGGCTCTACAAACTGGCATGGGTCATTATGTGGCAGTAGAACTATTGAAACCATTTCTGAAGTATAGCTCTTGATTTTTTGACACCTTGCTAATGGAAACATTTAGAAATCCTTTTGAAAATTATGTGATTTGAACGTTTTGAGATCACAAATACATATTACACTTTAATGATTATCATTAATTTGTTCAGTTACAGATAGAAATTTGGCAATGTGTTTTATTCTTAGTGATTAGGGCAATTTGTTAGATGTGCTGTGCTGCATTTGCAGAACAACTTGCGCTGGTTAATCATTGGCATAGTGTGCGGTGCAGAAATAATACTTGAATACTGATTCTTGATACCTCTATCCTTATTCATGCAAACCAGAATATTTCATTTGGTTGTTGCCTTTGATTTCAGCACTGGAGGATTCAATATTGCTCCTTTCTTTTGTTTTTGAACCTTGATTATCTTAAAGGCCTAACAATTTGCATCTTTTTTGAAATGTAGAGCTGATTATAGCCCGAAGAATGATTTGTTGGAGGACGAATTTATGCTGAAGGGGCGTTGGTTTAACAGGAAGGATTTGGTGGTAATGCACTGTTGACAGTATGGAATGATTTCAGACTTTCTTCTCTTCTGCCTATGTGTTTTATTTGTTCTGGCTAGTGCATTGTTTCTGTCTTGTTTGATAAAAGATTTGTGATATCATTTTTAGTTATTTATTTATTTTTGGATGATATTGTTTGATTCATGCTGCCTTGCAGACAAAATTATAAGGGGTTTGTTATTATGCCATTTGCCGGGAATCATTGTTTGGATAGATCTGATTGAGGCTTCCTTGTGGCTAGGGTAGTCGTAACATGTTTCATGTCGTTTACTTTTGTAACTTGCTAGTATTCTATTTTGGCAATGTATTGGACTCGTTTTGTGTTGTTATACTTTCTACATATAAGTAGGCTGATGGTTGTATCTGTTACAATATGATAAGTATGTCATATCTGCCAGTTACCTTTTTCTTAATGTTACTTTAATGATATTGAGGCCCTTACCACTCTTGGAATTGTTGTAGATTGTTAACAGTCGAGGACACAGGCTTCAGTGCAGTCATTATATGCCCGTCACTATTCCAGAAGGAAATGCACTTCCTTGCGTTATATATTGTCATGGAAACAGGTGACTCAATAATGATACTGCAGTTTTAAACTTACTTATATTTTCCCAAATTGTTGCTAGTAGCCTAGTACAGCTACATCCCACTTGAATTATTATATTTTCAGGGGTGGTTTATTACTGGAATTATTTTGTACATGTTGGACCTGACATGCTTGTAATATTCTTCTTTTCGCTAAAATTTTATGTTTGTTTATCCAGTGGATGCAGGGCTGATGCTAGTGAAGCTGCTATAATATTGCTTCCATCAAACATCACAGTTTTCACCCTTGACTTTTCGGGGTCTGGACTCTCTGAGGGAGAACATGTCACCCTTGGGTGGTATGAAGTAAGTGTTGGCTATTTATAAAACTTGCGTTAGATTTAGGAATTGGGTATGCTTTGATGTTAAGCTATCTGGTTACAGTTATCGTGTATGAACTTTTGGCCATCAATTATCAATCATTGTCTCTGATTATCTAATTGCTACTTAAGAAAATTGTTTGTCAGATACCCTTGGTACACATAAAGGCTTATTATTATATGAAACATCAAACAAATTGGCCATCTTCCAGTGACTGATTGTTTTATTATCTGCTCATAAAAAATAAGGCTGCTTATAAGACTTATGTCCTTGTGTTCCTGAAACATGTACAGGAGCTCGATTTGAATTAAGAAACAATGAGGTCATTACCAACTTCCTTATGAAATTTACATTACTAGGAAAACAACTCTCTGTGACTAACTATGAAACAACAAGCTCTTATTTTTTTTGTGATTATTGAGTTGGATGGATCAATGTGTTGCATGTGATTAGTCCCTTTGCTGAACACTCTATACCTTAGCTCAACTGACTTTATTAATTTGTTAATCTAGCTTGTGATTTACAAGTGTTAGTCTAAAGGTATTAGAGAAGTGATAATAGAGTATGTGAATTTTCCTGTCATCCAGGTTAGATATCTTGGCATAGAAAGGATTAACCTCAACTCTTAATACTGTATTTTGTCAGTTAGTTAATATTACTTGTGAAATTGTGATGGAATTTTGTTGAGGTTCCTTGTCCAGTTATTTAATTAGGCGCTTCAGATGACAAATTATGAACTTTATATTAGTTTGCTGTGCAGTGTTTTAATGTAGTTGCAACAAATATGGAAATAGTCCCGACTATAGATATTATGCATTCACTAAATACTATATTTAGTCTTTGGAGCATTATCATAATAGCCATTTTTGCTAATTCTGGATAGCACAAATATACTGAACTTTCATGATTTGAATAAACACACATCCAATGTTTTATATAGAAAGTGTTATAATGTTCTTCATCTATGTGATCTATTGTTCAGCATCTTCAAATTTGTCTTTCAAGTTTGAGCTGTCTGGTATTATTTAGGTGTCATCTTTGTTTTATCAAAATAAAATTTTGAAGAATTTTTTTCCATTATGGCCATGAGAGTGCTACCAATGCCTTAAGAAAAACTACTGCTATTATTTCTTTAACAGTTTAATTATATGGGCAATTATCATTAAAATGATATGTTTGTTACTACGTGAAGGTATTTTTTCAATCTGGATTAGTTTGTATGATACAATTTGCTGTCCATAATCTTATGGGGGATGGAATATGTTGAAATGTAATACTGTCATGATAGACAATCTATCAATTACTGCCTCCCAGCTGATAGCACTATTTTTCTGTTTTTGTTTTCCAGAATGATGATCTCAGGACTGTTGTCAATCATTTGAGATCTGATGGAAGTGTCTCAGACATTGGATTGTGGGGGCGCTCGATGGGTGCTGTTACAAGGTTTTCGCATGTCCTTGTTTTGGCTCATTGTATGCACCTGGCCTTAGGCCTCAAGTGATGTGTGCGCGCACATGGATGCATGCAATTGTGCAAGGTTTTTTATGGTAATTAGGCAAGCAATGTGGAGTTGAATGCCAAGCTACTGCATGGAGATCTAGCATTGAAAGTTTTATCTTGACACAAAAGTCTAAAATCCCTCCTACGAATAATATAAATTCTATTCTCTTAGCATACACCAACATTAGATAAATCTACAATTTCATAAATTTAATAAACTATAGTAACTTGGACATGACTTGGCCGATCATCACACATGCAGAGTTGTGAACACTTTGCTGTGGAAATTATGATCTTTGGTAAACTTCAGATTCAAAATTTAGTAAGAAAATAAATTTGAATATGTTTTAATGGTGATTTTCTGAAAAAGAATCAATTGGTTAGTCAACCAGGACTTTGTTAAGGTGGTTAGATAGTAGCTAGCTAGACATCTTGAACGTCATATGGATAATTTGCCTTATCTTGATAAACCTGCAAGTGGTTGAGGTACTTGAAATGCTTACCAATAATGATGGTTCGTATGTTGATTTTTGTCTCATGTTTCCTTGCAAAATACTTTTGAGCTGCTTTTCCCTAGCTAGCTCCATCATCTCTTGAAGGTAGATTCATAAAAAAAGAGTAACAAGAAAATCTCCTTCACATTCTTTAACATGCGACGTATTTGTTTTGACTTATTACTATTATTATTTGTTTTACCTTCCTTTGCTTTAAATTTAGTATAAGAAATGCCGTCCTCTTTCTGCGTTTTGATTACTTGAATTATTTAAGACAACCGTGCCTTTGAATTATTGGTAAATGCTCAACTTGGCATTTTATATTGATTCTGTTTGTAGGGGTTGCAAGAAATTTAGAATTAACTTGAGGTTCTTGCTCTCTGCTTTCTTGGATATCTCCATTTTCTGGCCACCCTAGCAGGCTTATTGCTTTTGTGACAAGATGTTGTTGCCAGAATTCTTACTAATAGTCAATCATGGGACACAAGCGAACAAATTGTATATTTTAGATGTCACTAGAAGTCACGAAGGCATAGTAGTACTTCATCCTGGAATGAATCGATTGATGTGGACCATAGTTGTAGAGAGCTTGAAACGGATTGTGAATTGAGGCTTCTGTGTCAGATGTATTCTTGTGCATATTGGATTGTATTTGAATCTGAATCAAGTGGCACTTTTGTTTCTTTAGCAGATGTACTTAAAGCCTGTGGCTTTTCTATGAGGATCAACCTCATCCTTATTATGTAAGGAAGTTATACATTGAAGTTACTTGAGATGACAGAGCAAAATCTGAGTGGTGGAGTTTGCATTTAAAATATATTTTGTCCTAGCATTTTTTACATGTTTGCATTACCAGAGTAAATGAAGTGCAGTAAAATAATTATGTATATTTTGTTATGTCTTGGCACAAATTGTTCGATTTATTTTGGTTTCATGTGCTGCTTGTTGGTTACAGCTTGATGTATGCCGCCAAAGATCCATCTGTTGCTGGAATGGTTCTTGATAGTCCATTTTCTATTTTGGTGGACTTCTTGATGGAACTTGTGGGCACCTACAAATACCCTTTGCCAAAATTTACTGTAAGGCATAACCTTTTTCGATGTTTAACTTGACGGGGTCTTGCATTGATTGTCTATCTTTTGTTTAATCAAGTATTATGCTCTATAAAATGCGCAGCTTTGCAATAGAAAGTTAAGTGCTACATGCAGCAAAATGGGTACTAGGCTGCTAAGTTTTAATCATTTTCCAATCATCTTATTCTATTCTGTTATGTAGTATGAGAGATAAATGTTACCCACCAGGAGGTTTATTTTACCACATTTGTTAGGAATATTGATAACATGATGAGGATGAGGTTATAATTATTTTGTAGGTCAACCTTTTCTCTGTGATGGTGTGTGAATTACAAAATTGTAGATGATAAAATTGCCGTCATTAATATTTGAGACAACTTATAATTTTTTTTACTAATGACTTGTAATTCATGGAAGGTAGCCAACATTAAGTGAGTTTGTTGGATTGCTAGAAGTATAGAAATGTATTGTGGTTGTGTACATTTATGGTTATTTATTAAATAAGTTGATTTGAATGTTTGTTTTTGATTTAGCCAAAAATCGAGAATTGACAATTTGTGAATTTAGTTTGCTTAACTTTCAAACTAAAATTTCCTAGACTGAAGGGCTATGAAAGGAACTCTGACAATTTAGGGATGGAAATGTATATGAGATAAAATATGAGTAGTCCCTCATGTACTAATATGTATTAGTGTTTTTGAACCCCTCTTTGAAAGAAAGCGGATTTTATTTTATTTGCATATAACTCTAACCTCTGAAGTTGTGAACAGAGCAGCAGGTCTTGGAGAAGGAATTAAATCCTGTCTAGAGGGCAATTTATTCGAATGAGTCCGTCTAAAGTGTATAAACTTATTCTTAACACATTCAACATAAGATATGAAAAAAATAACCCAAAATAGAAACAACTAATTGATCAATGATTACTGCACTGATATAGCTAAGTCATGACTTCAAAATATTCTTGCTCTCTAATGAGAAGTTCAACTCATGACTTAGTTCTAGCTTCAATTACTTGTGGTGTGGTAGAATTTGTTTTGCAGTTTCTTTATTTGTGTCAAATCTGATTCTTATCATTTTATTTTAGATGAAACTCGCTATTCAGCACATGCGTAAGGTTATCAAAAAGAAGGCTAAGTTTGATATTATGGATCTTGACACCATTCAGGTTCTTCTTCCAACTTCAACATTTTTTGATGTAAAATTAGATTTACTTACATTCGAATTACCTTTTATCCTGTATGATTTAGAAAGCAAGGAATCATTATTCTTTTGGTGTCCTTGCAATTATATCCATTTTCTTACACATTAGTTGAAGGGCAAGTTTATACACAACTCCTGATATTAGAATGAAGCTTGAGATGTGATTGCGTAGTGACTGTGGCCCTTGTCCCACTTAGTGCTCATCCATCGTTAGCTTGTTGAAGCAAAATAAATATTAAATCACAGGATCACAAAGTATTTCAGCATAGTGAACATCATTTCTTGCTTCTTTAAACTGAAATGTGCCCTGTATAGATGGTTACATATGCTTCCATATTTTAGGCATCATCATTGGTACATCATAATGACTAATCTCGTGTGTGTTATTTTTCTCTTCATGCAAGTGATTCTTTTTTTTCTCTTTTCTTTTCTTTCCTTCCTCTTTTTTCCCTATACAGCTATTCTAAATAACTCTAAACTAAGCTTTCTGCCTAGGTTTCTTGGCATGTGATTTATCTGTTGCTTAGGAAACTTAACTAGCATAGTTTTTTTTTTCAATATCAATCTTGTTAATAAGTTCCATACCTGATCTCTTGCATACAAAATCTAATAATAATTGAGGTTTGAGTTATCATCAAAAGATGATTCCAGTTGAAATCATCTTTATAATATCTGGTTGAGATGTAACTCAGTTCAATTTCCAGATTTTAACTCCAGCACTCTGTGATGCATTGTTATATCCTGGTGCATTTTACTTATTTCACAGCACAAGTCTTATTAAACTTCTCGTATATTCTTTTTCTGTCAAAGTTGATATTAGCTCTTGCTTCATCTGTTGTTGTTTTGGTAGTTCACTAAATGGTTGACTTTGTTCTCACCTTGCAACTTGCTAGTGAAAAAGATAAATTTGCAATTTTCTTTTGGTTCTGGAATAAATTTGATGTTTCCAATTTGGGCTGAGTTTGATATTGACAAATTATCGTCTGATTCGGATGTGTCCATTTTTTGGATTATCATCCATAGAATTTTGTTTTGGCCTTATGCCAATAAAAATATAAAACCTCAATGTCATCTTGACTAGGGAATAAATCTTGATAACTTCGAGTGGGATTAACTTGGGTTGCTTTTTTCCTGCCAAAAATAAATTCAAATTTGAAAAAATCATACTCCAGCTCATCCTGATTTATTCCAATGACAGCCAAACACCACCTAGCTTCTCATTGGTGCTTGTAGTTGTTGGTTGTGATATCATATATTTATGTCTATCTCCTATGATTTTTATGGTGGGTGAGGACATTAAGGAGAAATTAATGGACTTGTAACCTTCAAAATTAACTACCAGGAACAAGGCCCATCCATTTGGGTGCTCTGGAGCTGGTCGGTATCTTTTCTTTTGAATGGAAGTGGGAGGCGGGTTGGGTGCAAGCCTTTCTTGTTTGTGGTAGGTTGATAGTGGCAAACTATAAGGCTTCCTTTCTTTGTTTGAGTCTTTATGCTAATCAGTGGTATGAGGGAGGTGTTATTTTTCTTCATTGCTCTCTGCACTGATGGATGGTATAAGAAAGGATATCTTAAATGCACTTCTCTGTGGAGCTATTTGTTAGTCTGTGAGGATGCAATAATCATGAAATATTGTATCTCTTAACTGATTACAGACAGATCAGTGGTCATTGGATGAGAGCAGGTCTGTAAAAGGAGAACAATGAAACGGGCATTTGAATCTTAATATGGGCTTACATTTATGAACAGTATCTATAGACTAACTATAGAGTCTTCCTAGGAACTTTGTGCAAAATGATAGAAATTAATTGGTCGTATAAAGGGCACAGTGAACTTGGAAAAGTTATATGAATTTATATTGACATGAATGATCTCCCAATTGACTACCAAAGCCTCAAATCAGTTTTGAGGCATAATAGCACAATGCCTTGTCAACATGCTTGTTGTATTGATATAATCATGTGCTACTTATAGGTCAGAGCATAGTGTTCCATTATATGATCACAGGCGCCAGTTTGAGGACCCAACTGACTTTGTACCAATTATATACACCAGTCAGTGGTGTTAAAGTTTTTCCTAATCCTTCTTCTGTTTATGTCTTGACTCATAGGCTGGTTGTATTGTGTTATAGGCCCCCCCTCTCTTTCTCTTTCTCTCTCTCTCTCTCTCTCTCTCTCTCTCTCTCTAAGAGGGCACGGGCATAATTTTTAATTATGCTCTTTTGTTTATGCTATTTATTTATTTTAAAACTGATTCAAGGGCCTCATTATACCCTGATACCCTGACCAGTAGATTGCTTTATCTTGGACATGGAGTTTTTGGTTATCTTTCATTGTTTGATTCAATTTTCTCATTACTATGTAAACTAATATCAAACATCAATTTTCTCATGGTCCATAGGTGGCAAATTGTTGTTTTGTCCCAGTTTTGCTTGGACATGCTACTGATGATGACTTCATAAGGCCACATCATTCTGACCGGATATTTGAGTCTTATGCGGTAAGTCTTCGCCTCTTGTTTGTGAGTGAGTGCAACATTGCAGTGTCTATTATCATAACAGCTTGATTATTTTCCCATAAGGGCTTTTTTTAGTTGCCTCATTATGCACCTTGCTTGACAGAATATTTATTTCATTATGGGTCTGTTAATGACTGCATCTTAATGTGTACTTTCTTAGTATAAATTCTTGTTTTCAGATGACTAGAACCTTTAAAATGGAGCTGTTTCTTGACTAAAATACTCAGTTCCATGTGGCAGGTGGAAAATTTATTTTCATCGACACCTGGTATAAATTTTAACTATATAAGGTTACTTAGGCTCTGTTTGGATGAGATGAAAAAAGGTTTTGTAAAGTAGGGTAGAGTAGAGTAAAGTAAGGTAAAGTAAGGTAGAAGGAGGTTTTAAGTTATACCTTGTTTGGATTGAAGGTAAAGTAAATGGAGGTTATGAAAGCTTGTAGTGTTTGGATGGAAGGTAATGGGAGGTAACGTTATAGATGGATATTACTAAAATGCCCTTGAAGCTATAAATTGTATTTATGTTAATTTTACACATATAATACTATTTTTGTAAATTAAATGCTTTTATTCGTTAATTTATAATATTTTACTATTTTATGCAAATTTACACATATAATACTATTTTTATAAATTAAATGCTAATTTTACACATATAATACTATTTTGTAAATTAAATGTTTTTTTTCGTTAATTTACAATATTTTACTATTTTATGCAAATTTACACATATAATACTATTTTTGTAAATTAAATATTTTTATTCGCTAATTTACAATATTTTACTATTTTATGCAAATTTACACTTATAATATTATTTTTGTAAATTAAATATTTTTATTAGGTAATTTATAATATTTTATTATTTTATGCTAAGAGATATGTTTGTAATAATATAAATTTAGAAGGGGTAGTTTGGTCAAAGAAAATACTCAACCCTCCAAAACCCCCCAATTTGGATGGTTGAAAAAGGAGGGTAAATGGAGAGTTGGAGGTTTTTCAACCCTCTATTTAACCCCCAAATACCCTACCCTCCATTTACCTTCTATCCAAACATGGGTTATGAAATAACCCTACCTCCAAATACCTCCAAAAACCATCTCCCAAACAGGCCCTTAAAGGCATGACATCCTGTTTGTACAACACTAATGAATATAGTCAACTGCAATGTCATTCACCTGTAGTACATATTGTAAGACCAAATTTAGTTTAGGTTGGGTTTGGGCCATAGTAGGCTGTCAATGAAGCTTAACTTGCAAATTTGCAACACGGTTAACCTCTTAAGCATTGAATTTACTTTATGTATTTCCAGTTTTCAAAGAGACTGTAAATAATTTAATTTTGCATATGGAGGGGAGATAAAAGGAGAGCGCCAAAGAAGGTTATAGCATGTGAAAAATATTGATGTTGGACCAACTGGGGTTATCCTTTGTTTTTTTCCTCATTCCCAAATATAAATTATATCATCTCAAATTGTGTTGTGATAATTGGCATGCAAAATGTGTGTCATTGTCTCATTGCCACTTGTTCGCTTCCATACCAGAAACCGCTTCAAGTCTGTGTATGTTATCTGTTAGATAAAGTTGACCCAAATATCTTTCTATTTTACTTGCAGGTAACACATGATATACTAGCTTTGGAGTTTACCTTGAGCTACTGACTTTAACATTTACTCCATCTATAAATGTAGGGGGACAAGAATGTCATCAAATTTGATGGAGATCACAATTCCCCTCGTCCACAGTTCTACTTTGATTCTATCACCATATTTTTCCACAATGTGCTGAGCCCCCCATCCGATGTCTTTGACGAGTGTCACTATCATGCAATGCACGAGTTCTTTGACAAGGTTGTATGAGCTTTCGTGAGAAATCCATCTGCTAAAAGATATATGGTTGGTTCTGATTAGCCCATGATTGTTCGTGATGCAGGATAGTTGGGCCACAGTGCATGAAGTGGAGTACAGCAGTTGCAATGGCACTGAACCGTCTTCCGGTGAGATTGAGAAATGATGTACCTAGTCTTATCTTCGTTTTTGTTTTTCAATAGAATTATTGAGTAATGACTTTCAGAACCTGCAGCAAGGACAGAAGATGCTATCAATGAATTACGTTCTAAAAGACCTATGAGTCGGACAGAGGTTAGTGGTACTTCTTACCAATAATTAACAGTTTGCTAAAGTTTCAGTCTTAGAGAGTGGACAACAGGATAAATTTTAACTCTACTTTTTTGTGTATTTCTTATGTTGAATGAGGACCATAAACAAAGTGCACTTGAGATCTTTGGTGTTTAGTTTAACACTATTAACTGTAACTAGAATATCCATGAAGATTGAAGTTTCAGATGTCTCAAGGCACACCCAAGCAAGTTACTTTTGCATAGGCTATATTATTTCTCAACAGTTATTTTGTGCATGGATGCATGTGGAATTTATGGGTGATTGTGTATGGAATATATATTTTTCAAGTTTTAGTAACTTAAACAATCTTAATCTTCTTTTTTTTCACTAGTTTCTTGTTTTCGATAGCCTGCAATGCTACCAAAAAATTGATTGATGTTCATTTTTTTGTTCATCCTCTTGAGGCATGGGCCATTGTCGATCAGCCATGGACTACTATAGTTTTCAAGATTTATGAGATAAGTTTTCCCTTCACTATGAATGTATTGTCAAAATTTTCCATTGAGCTAGTCTCAAATAGGGGTGTAGTTTTTGATATATTTCTAATATTTTTAATGTAGTCTGTTGGAGAATCCATAGAATATCTGTGTGGCCTGTTATGCACTGTAAGTCTTCTTAGAGGGTTTATGTTCAATAAAACCTGTTGCTGATCCCACTTGCTTCAAGATGATGCTGCCAGTTTATAATATTTAAATATATATATCAACGTACACTTAATATTGGATCATTATCCAAGGATAGCAAGTTTTGGGCCTATAATTCTTTTATGATTTCTGCAAGTCTTAACAGCCATGAAATAGTGTTCATCATTTCCCACTTCTGGAGATCTTGCAGAACAAATTACTAGCTAGGAAATTGATCTATTGGTTTTTGTGCTCACTCTGAGGCTTTGTTTTTTGGTTGCTGTTCCAATCCTTACTGAACAAGTTGGCCCTTGGAATAACATTAAAATTGTTGATGCACACCTGAATATCATTTTGAAAGCCGTTTTTTTTTTTCTCAACTCTGCAGGTTCCTCCAGATATTTCACAAGGAAAGCAATTTGGAGAGGTATCCCCTTTGCTTATTTTCATTAATTTTGCTATGCCTTATTCTGGAATTTATATCTTCTGATTTATTATTATTATCATTTTTTTTTTGCTCATGACATTATGCAACATTGCAACTGTTGCCTATTTGTGCCTGGTTACTTCAAGCTGACTAATTAGATTTTTTTTTCTTTAATCACTACCAATACTTTTATACTTGTTTATTTTTAGATGCCCACCTTCATGCAGAAACTCGTGAGTGTCCATTCTAAATGAGAGGCTGTTTTAGGTCCTGTAGTTCCAGAATTTGAACCACACTTAAATTATTGCTGCAATGTATACTTTTGAGTTATTTCCTTTCAATTGAAAAGCTCCACGAATCAACTGTTCTGTTAGTTCCTCTCTTGTTGCTGAGGAATCTTACTGAAACTGACTTTTAACTATCATCTTCTAAACATTTTTTAATTCTCGCTTTTTTAATTGTTACCAGCCTAGCCACCGAGATGGAACCAAAACAGATGATGAGTACACCGAGTATTCATTTGATGGCCTTGATGGCTTATCAGATGTACCGTCCAGCATTGAAAATGAGGACAGGGTGAGCTTGTAACATATTTTCAATCCGTTACTCAAATATTTGTCAACAAATTTCACTTGGTATCCTTATTTCACCAAGTTTGTGATTCACCATATATTCCACAGATTCTTATATGGGAGCCATCATACAGTCCCTAAAGGAAATGGAAGCTTTGCACCCTCAAGAAGAAATGCAGCCCAAAACCAAGCACTCACTTGTCCAATCAAACACAACAGCCGAATCTTCCACTGCAGAGTCTAGCATACAATCTGAGGCAACAGGAAGCTCCATCTCTCCAAGCACTGACTCAGTGTCATCCGTAGATCTTGCAAAATCGGCTCCGATATCATACTCTAGTGATCCAGCAGCTAAAGAAAACTCCTCAGGTCATCAGAGCACACCAAACAGCAACTGCAGCTCAGTGGATCACAACTTCTCGTCTCAAGATGTGGAGAAGGGTCCTTCATTGAATATATTAGATGCATTGGCGCAAAGATGGCGTCTCAGCTTCTCTTTAAGAACTGATGAATCCTCAAGGGGTGTTGACCTTTACTGAATCTCATGCTCCTGATTGTCAAGAGTTGTGATTGCATTGTTTGTGCAGAACTGTGCATATAGCTTTCCTCCCCCTTCCAATGTCTTTGGTGGCAGTTAGAATATAATCTTTTCTGTTGCAGTTACAGTAATTCATTGATTACAATGCACAATGTTTGTTTTTGCGCTTGGGAGCAAATTTCATTGATTTGTGTGTAGAGTCACTTGATTATCTCTTTTGTTGGTGACATTCAGAGATGATATGTAGCCTATGTTGAATGCCTCTGTGGTTGTTTTGGTTGTGTAATTTCGGCGTTGAAGTATATATTGTGCAGGAATTAGAAAAAAAATAAATGAGATTATTTCATAGAAAAATATTATTAAGGGATCCTGCCAACAATTTTTTCTCTATTGGTATTGGGTTAGTTTTAGCTCATGTAGAGTAAGAGGTTTTCCTCTATTGGTTTTGGGTTAATTTTAGCTCACGTAGGGTAAGAGTATGGACTGGATGAGATATTAGCATCTTGTGCTTGCAAGATTTTTACATGATTTGTTCATTTTGTCCCAATATATATATATATATATATATATATATATATATATAGCTGAGGAGCTCCTAAGTTCAACATTTAACCGATTGAAGGGCCCTCTGGATGTGCTAAACGAGGGCATTTATGGAACAACAAATGATGTGTTAGGGTTTTTTTTTCATGAATATATTTTTTTTACATAAATTTACATATTTGTGAAGGAAAACCCACGTATAAATTGATCTAAAACATCAAAGTTACAGCCCATTTTGTGCTTAACCCAATTTAACAACATATATTTTAATTATCAATTATATATATATATATATATATATATATATATATATATATATATATATATATATATATATATATATATATATATATATATATATATATACTATAATTAATATTATTTAACATTAACATTGATCCAATTAAATTTTTTGTAAATTTTCCATTATATTTTTCAAAATTGTATTGATAATAACTAGCAAGGCACCCGTGCTAACATTGTGGGTACCTGTAAACATATAAATCAATATTCGTTTTATAAATTTGGGTTACTAAGTTTGGAAAGAGTTTAAAAGTCATATGATAAGAATGATTCTCTTGTTCTTTAATTTAATTACATTTTCACTCGATTAATGATGTTACATTATTACTCTAAATATTATTTATCAATCATAATAAATAACAATACTAAAGTTGAATATTCTCATATATTTTTATGCTAATAATGAGTAAATGTAATTGAAGTGAAGATACTTTAATTTTAATTTTTTTTTTTTTTGAATTCTCGCTAATCTAATATTCAAGACGGTGTGTGGAAAAACCATAAGAATGAATTATAATTAGAGTTAAGGAAGTTAACCTTAATCTTTGGATTTATGTGTGTTTAGGAAGATCGAAGTATGTATACATTAAATTCTTTTATTAATTTTAAAAATTATTGGTGTAAAACTAATAATACAATATTGCATTACAAATTCAAAAGAAACAAATACCAAGTCAATATTATACAGAGGTCTTGGTTTATATAAATAATATACCTTACTGTTGCACAAACCTTATATTGTAGGTTTTAACTATCAAAAAGCAATTGCTTCTTATAGTGTCTAGCATCATGATTTTGAATAATATAATAAATAAAATAGCTAAGATATATGATACCAAGTTTTTATTTATTAATAATCTACAAAAGTTATTTATAAACAGAATATGTTGTAGTTTATTGTTTCTATCCTCCAACAAAAACAAAGCCATTATCATATATAACCAATATTATATATTTAAAGTATTTTTCATTTTCAGTGTCCCTATATAATCATGTAATAATTTTTATATTTCCGGATGAACATAAAATTTCATCAACAAAAATGAGTATCATATATTTTTTAAAAATAATATCTAACTCATTAATCATCTATATTTTAAGGACGTAATGGTAAGTTTGAGACTGAAATAAAGGTCACACTTAATAATGACTTGCATATATAAATAAATAAAAACATAATCTAGCTTTCTCTTGCATTCAGCCATGGGGCATTTTCAAGGAAAGGATATGTTGGGATATGAACTACACATCATCTAAGGATCTAAAGATATATATATATATATATATATATATATATATATATATATATATATATATAAAGTGATGCGGACGTACACAAATTTCATTAATAATTGGGTACATATTAGTATATCTAATTTACGGCCATAACGATAGTGATCTAATGGATAAGATATTAATTATCCAAATTAGATATGTGAATTTATATAATAATATGTAAACAATTACTATAGGTAAAATTCTCAAGTTTATGATGGCAAATTTGTCATTAGCCATACATATTTTCTTATGAATAAGGTGTGATCTTTGACTAATGCATCTGAAGAATGCAAATTTAAAATTAGAGTATCTCTAAATTAGGGTTCTCATTTCCCTTCTGCATTCATTCGAGGATCTACGCAATCTGATTGTGCACATCAATGGATTCAACTTCAAGTATACTTTCACTATTCTCTTTTATTCCTAAATAATTTCCAACAAGATGATCTAAGCTCTTATTACAAGAAAACACCAATTTACCTATGGAATCAATCGAACCACGATTTACTCGAGAGATTACCCACGATCGAGTTCCGGTTAATACGCTTATGGGTAAAACATTACCTAAAGAATTTTCCATCCATAGGTAAATTACCCAGATGAAACTCAAAGTAAATAATTCTTGGGATCTAATAAAGAATCGAGATTACTCATTGAGCAACCAAGAATTACCGACAAATAGATCCCTGGGAAATCGCTAGGTAATTATTTTTAAATTTACCTAGTAAATCTAGTGTGGGTAATTATTAGGTAGAAGACATTAAATTTGCTAGATAATCCCTGTGTAATCTCTAGATAAATTTCTCATAAAATAAAAAATTCCATGGGTAATTACGGGGTAAATCTCTTGTTAATAATATGCAATGTCTAGATAATCCTTAGATAATTCTAATATTAAAATTAAAACATGCTTGGATATTTCATTAGTAATTCATTGAACCTATCCATCTAATCACTACATTAAAGATAACAATTTCTCACATTATAAATATCTATATTCTAATTGATTCCAAGGTAGCAGATGTGAATATAATGTTGCACAACAAGAAAGGAGTCATTCAGTTACTTTAAACACAACCTTGCAAAGGCTCATAAGCGGATGGAGGTACAAGTTAATATAATAAGCACCAAAATGAGTGTTCACTTCTGATTGGAGATAGTGTTTATATAAAATTACAACTCTATCATCAAAACTCAGTGGTATTTAGAGAGGTTCCTAAGATGAGAGCTAAATATTTTGGCCCCTACAGGGAATTGGAAAAATTAAGAGAAGTGACTTATAAATGGGGATTGTCTCCGAATTCAACTAAACATTCTGTATTCCATGCATCTTATTAGTTGAGAAAGCATTGGCAGGTGAGTAGGTGGCAGCTGAATTGCCTTTTTTCCTTCTTTATTCCTTCAAAGTTCATGATAAAACCACAAGCTATATTGGATAGGCGAATGGTAAAAAAGGGAAATGTTGCATTAACTCAATATTTGATACATTGGAACAATTCCTCTCTTTCAGAAGCTACTTGGGAAATTACTTAAGAGATTCAATCTCGCTTTCCATATTTTTCTTAGAGGACAAGAAAATAAAAAGACGGGAATATTGATGCGTAATAAAAGAGAAGGCAATGAAATGAATGGCCAGAGTTTCCGAGAAGAGAAGTGGTCCAACGAGATTCAAGTAACAATTAAAATGGTTAGATGATGTGGCAAACATGTGTAAAATGGTGGAAAGGGGTTATTTGCTTAAGGGCGTGTTCATTTCGGCGTAAGTGGAAGGAAGTCAGGAAGTGAAGAAAGTGACACTTCCCTGAAGTGATGGAAAATGGTGGAAGTGATATGACTTCTACTACTTTCTGTGTTCATTTTGCAGAAAGTCTTTCTTCCATTAAGTGCTCATTTTTTCATTAATGGTGTTCATTTCGCTGTAAGTGGTGTCACTTCTGAAGAATCTTTGGAAGTGGGGGGAAGTGAGCTCACTCCCCCACTTTGGTGTAAAAAATGCAGAAGTGAATTATAACTAAAATTCACTTCAGTCTGAAGTGGAGGAAGTGGCCACTTCCCCACTTCAGAGGAAAAGAACATCAGAAGTGGAGGAAGTCAGTCCACTTCCCCCCACTTACACCCAAATGAACACGCCCTTAGTTTAACTGATGAAAGATCACGATCATAAATTCTCAAAACACCAAGGAAGCCACCCAATAAAATAAAATATTAACTATTGATGACCGTGATAAATGACATGGTTTTATTGTGTACACAAGTTTTTTTTTTTTACATCACCAATTGTTAGTATAAATTATTTGAGATGCTCAAAATCAATTTCATTTTGTACTAGTGAGTCACTGTAATTTTCAAAATTGGTCATGTTTTCTCTTGTAGATGTCTGCAATATCTGAAGCAAAATGACTCAAGCTTGAAGATTTCAATTGGCTCTGCCAATAATAGCCTTGAGTTTCTACGTCCCAAAAGAGAGTGATCTCGGTGACCTTATGCCCAATATTGACCCTACTAATCCATTTGTTTGATCACTTACTCCTTAATGGGGTAATTATATATCTCTCTAGTCTCGTCTTAGGCTTCATCATCTTCTACCTTTGTGTGTGTGTGTGTGTGCTCTTTCAATTTTTGCTCAAATCTTGTAGTTATGTCCTTCTTTGTATCTTTCTCCTCTGATCATTCTTTTATCATTTTCCTTTTCTTAATCAAATTATGGTTTATCTATTTAAAAAAAACCAGTAGGATAATAGGAGTACAGGAGGTTTTTTCATTGAAACAAACACACTATTTGTATCAAATTTAAATAATAGTAATATTAGATTCAATTTGTTGCAATTATCAATAATTATGTTTCATTTTAACCATTTAGTTAGTGTTTTGAGTTTGATTTAATTTTTCTAATAGAAGGATAATTTAGTCAATTCCCAGATAAATATAAAAAACAACGCAATGATTTGAAGGTCCCTCTAAATTCTGATTCACCCAAAATATGCATTTCTAATGGAGTGTTTTTCAGAGGCGTGAAATCACCCAAATGAAAAGAAAAGTATATCCTATAATGTTTATTTCATGAAAATGGATAGCTAAATCATATTTCATTGTTTGACTTTCATAAATTATTTTAGAAAAATAAGATTTTATGTCAACTTCAATTAAAATATTGAAGTATTTTTTCTCAGTAAATTTAAACTCTTTTTTAATCATATCCTTTTAAAAACCTATTATATATATACATATATAGGGAATTCATCCTCTACGCACGTCCCTAGAATTCAAGTCCTAGGGACGCCCCACAGCAGCCGTTAGATTGACATCTAACGGCTGCCTTCTGTTTAATCATTAAGAAACACAAAAAACAAAACAGAGGCTCTATGTTGCTTCAATCTGGAAGGGGCTTCAACCGAGAGGGACTTTGAGAAAAAATACGCTTTAATCCGCCGTGCATAGGAGATGAGATTAATGCCGGACCTTGGTTTGTGAAGATACACGGGAGTTGCTAGGTTTTGCCATTGGTGAGATTTATTTTGTTATGATTTGATGATTTTAAATTAGATTTGGTGGTTTTTATGGATTTTGTGAGGGAATTTGAGTTAGGCGTGTGGTTTTAATTTGCTTACATTAGGTTAGTGAAGTTTTGTCCACTGGTTTGTTTGATCGCAATTTTCCTACTGACCTCTTTCTGGTTCAGGAATCATTTATTCAGAGGTTAATTTTCTTTGCTCATTGATGTTCTATGTTCTTTATCTTAATATCAGACTCGAAATTTCCAATTTTTTTGTGTTGCGATTGATTCATTTAATCTTATTAGGTTAAGAGAAAGAATTCAATGGCTGTACATGTCGTCTTGAAGGGACCAAGTGTGGTCAAGGAGATATGCATTGGCTTAACTCTTGGCCTCTTTGCTGGCAATATCTGGAAAATGCATCATTGGAACAAGAAGAGGAAAACCCAGGCCTTCTACGACATGCTGGAAAAGGGCCAGATCAGCGTCATCGCTTTCGAGGAGTACAAGACTTCCACATTATTTTCTATATGATAAATTGGTCACAAACCTTATCTGATTCTAGTTTCCCCTCTTGTTGTTGCTTCCTGGAATAAATCTAATTAGTGTGGATTTTGTACAAAGAGCATGTCACTCTCTTTTGTTTCACTAAGAAGTACATGATGAACTTCTCTTGTTGTTTTTAAGTGACTTAATATGGTTTTATTTTCTTTTTTTATTTTTTTTGAATTTTGTATCTCTCAATGTATCTAATCAACCTAAGAAAAACCATATTCAGGATTTGCTTAAAGATCTTCTTTGGCATACATTTTCAATGTTCAAATTTGTTTAGAAGCTATCAAATTCTGCAGCTATATGCTATTCAATTTACTCTAGTTCTCAGTTAATTCACATTTCACTTTCAATAGTGAAATGTACATATTATTTTTAGTGTTAAAAATAATATTCGCGGCGAACAGAGGAGGCGACAAGCCTGAAAAGAAGGGAAAGACTGAGCTGTAAAGCAAGAAGCTTCGTACAAATTTGAATCTTATAAAAGCACACTAGACTTTAAGATCACCATCCAAGCCCTTTTTCCTTCTTTATATAACTTCTCTCTGTACTTGTTGTTATACTCATCTAACTCCTTTTCTCCAGTTTCTTTTGGCTGATCAAATGATAGAACATAGCCTTGCATTATAGTTTAATTTATTTCTGAAAGTTGATATATAAATATATGTTATTATTATTATTAGTAGTACTTTTCTTGTTGTTTGGTTAACGTAATGCTGCATTCAGATTTGTCTTTGACAAAATGAGCATTGAACTGATGCTTCCAAGAAACAAACACCATGCCTTCTGATAAACAAAGATGATAATCCCCTATATTTTTATAGATTCTGGAGCACTGTGCTTGTTTGTTTGCTGCATATGCATTAACTGCAGATATGTATTCAGGTTTTGCAAATAGCATGCATGCAAACAATAACATAGAAATTCTTTTTCTTAGATAAAAGTTGTTTTGCAAACTAAGAAATCAACTAATAAATGTACTTTTACCATCATAACTTTGTCTAAATACTCATCCAAGTAGTGATCAATTTACAACAAAAAAACTTCAAATGATTTCAATTGACAGCAAAGTGGAGTGCTTGAATGAAGACATTAACTCACATTAACTCACACAGAAACCTCCATTCTTGGCTCAAAGGAGAAGGTAGACACAAATTCAACCGGTCTCCAGTTCGCGTAACACTTGAGAAGTTCAATCCACTCATTGATCACAACATCATACATAACATAGCAACTCAATTTGCTTGAATTAATACATACGAAAATGCTATCAATGCAACCCACACAGTTTATGTCAGCCTTCTTTCCATAGAATTCATGAGACATCCATGGTGGCAATGCCACAATATGTCGCCATGCTCGATCTCCCTTGCAGAACCTCTACACTCTTACACTAGCATTTTCTAAGAACTCCTACAAGATAACGATCAACATTTCTCCATTGCAATCAACCACATCAATGAAGTACTCAGAATGAACTAGCAGCAATCTTGGGTAATCGAAGAAGCACTTCTGAGTAACATCACAAGTTATCACAAAACCAGTATGTCCAAGATACTAAACAACTAGATGAAAACTATAAGCAAATTTAAACGGTTAGTGCAACAAAAGGAAAACATACCACTGTAAACAAAGATATATACATCCAAGGAACGATTCATGGCAAAACACGGAAAATACTCCTTGTTGCTCAGAGTGAACCTACATTCACAAATAATAGGTTTCATTAATTAGTAACTTATAAAAAGTGATTGAAATACATAATAAATTGATACAACTCCTAAAAAAAAACTATTTACTCAATGTGCATGTAGTCATGTAATGACCATTTCCCCCACATCTACTACAAGTCCTTTTTTTCTTAGTTGATAATTGAAGGTCGATGCTAGACTCAATCCTTGTATTCACTCTTGGTCGACCTTTGCTCTTGATAGGTTTTGGATCAAGAAAACTAATGTTTGATCCACAAACATTATCTTCACTTGAGAAGACAGGGTAAGAAGATGAACCAATAATCCCTCGATTTTCCTCATTTTGCCCGGTGCACGATTTATGCTCTTGAGCACTAGACATTTCAGCAACCATATCAAAAATGTCATTGAGCGTAAGCATAATTTTCTTATACATCTCAAGGGATGATATAAGTTGTGCGATACGGAAACACATATTCTATGCATTCCACTTCATTAAGGGTGTATAGCCATTCTTGCATGTCTCAACCATCATAACACTTGACTTATATATCTGGCATCCATAGTCCAACGACGTAGAATATATCTTTGGAACCTCTTTGGTTTTTAAATATTTTCAATATATCGTGACATAACACACCTTCTCTCTCAAACTTCTTGCAAGAGCAAGTAGCAGACGATTCCCCATCTTCACTGTAATTTTTGCTAAACACAACAATCTGATTACAAATTATATATTTAGCATTTTCAGACCCATCTCGATCCCGTTCAGCAAGCATACTATCGCTTTCTCGCAATTCTACTTGGAAGATATTAAATATAGCTCTTGTATACACATCTCTTGCATGCTTTTCAATTGGATGACCTGTGTAATAGCTAGCCATAGAGTTTAATGTCTTGAAGTCCTCGTTTTCTTCATCATTTTGTCTAGCAAACAAAGCTTTATCATACTGCATAACAAACTCATCTAACGGAGTTTGGGCATTAACAAAGCCATCAAAAAATGAGTTGATACTTTCACTACGTTGTGTAGAGGTCATTCTAGCTGTGAATGTATGTTGCCAATATAGAGATACCCATTTCTTTTGAATTTTATACATGTTACTCAGCCAATGTTTATCATTAATGTTGTATGTTGCTTAAGTTCACCCCATCTATCTTCAAAAGCTTCAATTGATTCACTACGATACAACCAATTATTGTAGTCCCCAATGAAGCCCTCTTTGCTCTTCGAATCTATTAAATACTTCATTGAATTTCTTCCAATATGCCAAGAGCAAAGTCGATGGCCAGAATTTGGAAAAACTTTTGCAATGGCCTTTCCCATAGCCAAGTCTTGATCTGTAATTATGGTTTGTGGATGTTTCCCTAGCATACATTTCAACCATGTTTGGAATACCCACAAAAAACTTTCTTCTTTTTCATCTGCGATTAGAGCACAACCAAACAATATAGATTGCATATGATGGTTGACGCCAACAAAAGGAGCAAAGGGGAAACCAAATCTATTAGTCTTGTAAGTAGTATAAAAAACAACAACATCTTCGAATTCTAAGTATACCAGTCTAGATCTTTCATCTGCCCAAAAGACGCATCTAGTCTGACCAAACTCATCAAGCTCCATATCAAAGAAGAAAAAAATCATCATTGAGTATTTTTTCTTTGAAAATCTTAACAATAGCCATGCATTCTTGCCCAATATTGTTGCTTCGAACTCCCCTCAAATGATTGGAACAATCAGTTCATGTAATTAGTGAAGATCCTATATTTGAAAGTGTTTTATTTAATATTTGACTCATTTGGCTTTGTCCCACTCTACTCTTATGCAATGCCTCCATTAAACTTCTACATGTCTCACTAATATAGCGGTGAGACCGCATCTTCATCACCTTAGATGGAGTTCTTTGTAAAAAATGGTTATGTACATCATCAAACGTCTTTATGATCCATAGTCCACTTTTCTTTTTTGACACTACTACCCGAGCTTGGCAATTTGTCCTTGTATCTCTACGTCTTTGAATAATTTTTCCTAGTTGTCTTTTGTTTGTCATACATTTAGCCCCTTCCTTATCACAAACAAAGTGTCGACAGGTAATTACTTGAGAACTTGATGAACGATACACATGACCCTTTCTTACCCCAAAACCCTTGGACTTTGCATAATCCAAATAATATTGAAATGCTTCATCGTCATCTTTGAACTCCATGCCAACAAATGGGATTCTTGCCTCCAGTATATCTTGTGACGGTGGACTCATTGCCATTTCTTGCCCATCTTGTATTGCCAAGTCATCTCCATCTTCAACTTGTTGGCTATCAATCTCTTGTGTCACATGGCCACAACCTTCTTCATTTAACCCGCATAACTCATACTCATTTATATCAATTTCAATTTTCTCAAATATGGAATTATCATTATTGCATATTTCATTGGTGATATTCGCCATGATGTTCTATGAAGAAAATTACAATTAATTAGAATATATCAAAACTTATACCCAAAAAAAATTTATTTCTAAAAGACGAAGAAATACAACCACAATTATTGATTCTTTTTTTAGTATATGCACACAAAATAAAAAATAGCAATGAGACAACAAACTAATTTGAGAAGTTCGTTTGTTTATTGAATTGTCAGCCTTATGATCGAACTTTGAGTCCTTAAATTTTTTAAATCTTGAAGTTCTGAATTATAGGTTTTTGCAGGGAGTACTCTATTGTTCAAACATGACAATTTTCTACCAAATTGTTTTCTTAATGCATGCTTTCTGATCTTTACCATCTATGACAAATCTTATTTTGTTTCTTCTTTCTACTAAGCTTATCTGGTTCGCACTTGTTGTTAAGGGCATAAATCCAATTTAACTCTTGGATTTTTCATAATCAGATGTGTGACTAAGACAAGGCATGAGAGTTGAGTGTCTAGTCTAATGAAGTCTTCTACCAGCAAGCTTAATGAAGACCTAATATGTGAATTCAGCCACATGTCAAAGTGCGTGAATACATAAGCACAAGCATGCATAATTACATGTAATTATGTGAATACATACATAAATTAGAAATGCCATGACTCAACCAAGCATGTAGCTCATTCCAGTATCAGCTCCAAAATCCAGTATGCATTTTCAAAACAAAAAACATCCAATGCAACCCAAAGAAACTCGGTTTTAAAAAAAAAAACCTCATCTTTTCAGAAAAAATAAAAAAATAAATTATAGCCATCTCACTCTCAAATTAGGAACGGCTAACTCAAATTCCCTCACAAAATCCATAAAAACCACCAAATCTAATTTAAAATCATCAAATCATAACAAAATAAATCTCACAAATGGCAAAACTTAGCAGCTCCGGTGTATCTTCACAAACGGATTGAAGAGCTTAACTTCTCAACTAGCGAGCTCCGGCATTCTTCTCATCTCCTACACACTGCGGATTGAAGTGTCCATCTTCTCAAAGTCCCTCAAAGTCCCTCTCGGTTGAAGCCTCTTCCAGATTGAAGCAACCTAGGGCCTCTGTTTTGTTTTTTGTTTTTTTTAATGATTAAACAGAAGGCAACCGTTAGATATCAATCTAACGGTTGCTGTGGGGTGTCCCTAGGGATTGAATTCTAGGGACGTGAGTAGAGGATGAATTCCCACACACACACACACACACACACACACACATATATATATATATATATATATAGTTATGCCAAAACTATCTTGTTGGATTAGGGATTTCAACGGGCAGGAATTTACAGGGGAATACAATTCCAGCCCTCGCTTGGAATTTCCACTCCCATCCCCGTTCCCACGGGGATTTTTCTGGTTCAGGGATTTCCCTGACCCTGATTATTAAATTAAAATATTAATTTATTATAAAATTAAAAATGCAATATAATTAATATAAGTTTAGGATTTTATTTAATTTTTATAGTAATGTTAATTTAATAATAATTTACTAATTAAATAAATAAATGGGTTTACGTTCCATTTTTATTTAGCTATTTATAACAATAATATATATATATATATATATATATATATATATATATATATATATATAAAATTTAAATTAAATATTTAATATTTTGGGGCAGGGACAAGGTGAGAAGAATATTCCCCGGCCCAGGCCTCAACCCCAGAAAAAAATCTCCGACCCAAACCTTGACGGGATGGGGAATCGGGTTCCTCATTGGGGCCGAAGCTCATTGACATCCCTATGTTCGATAATTAATGGCATTACTTCGGATTCCTTAGGGGAGGGAAAGTCTGCGGGACTTCAAAACCCATGTTGATGTATTAAATTTGTTGGAGTTTAGACTCGCTGTTTGGATCTTAATAACCCAAAACAATGACGAATGAGGTATTAACGCCAAAGGCTTCCGTTGATTAACCAGGGGTTTATCTCCTTTGCCAAATAAAAAAAAAGATAAATTAAAAAATAAATTTGGTTATCATCCCATTAACTTTAATGCATACCTTCCATCATTTTTTTTACCAAGGCAACAAGCACGGCACCACAAGAGGACTGTTAAAAGAGAGAAATATAGTTGTACACCAGTTATAATAGCTTGATTGGTCTCTAAAAATTCATTAACTCAGTCAGACGGCACATTAGTCAAGTATGTACATCAAAAAAATTTTCCGGAACCATACTAAAAACATCATGTAAACTTCAATCCTTCTATTGGAAAAAAAACATTATTGGTACCATCCATAAAAGTTCATGTATCAAATTACATAAATACCCCTACATAATATAGTTGAAATGATCAAAATATCCCTTCCATCCTCTTCGACTACACACAAGCCACTCCAACCACTATTTAGATTTACATTATTCCACATTTATTAAAAACATAAAAATAATATAATAGATTTTAAAGGCTCCTTTAAAAAAAAAAACTATTTCAGTATAAATTCATGTTAAGAATGTTATTAAAGTGGGAAATTACAATGCTACCCCCCTGAAACCTGAACTTTGGCCGTCATCATATCAACAGTGAGTTTTTTATAAAGTATAAATTAAAAAGCATTTTTAAGAATACCTTTGAAATTTTACCTAATTACTTATATACCGTTTAATAAAACTAAATTGTATATCCTTATAATTTAATTTGTTGGTATAAACTGCCCCCATACAATATTGTAGATTTTAATTATATAAATATATTGCTCTTATAAAAATAAAAATAAAACTTTATTTAAATTTCTACCTGCAATGTTGATTTATCCACGTACAACCTAAAATTAGCTTAAATTTTTGGAGTTATATAAGTAAAAATACTAATTTAATAATTATTCAAAAATTTAAAAGATATATATACACAGGTTTTTGGTCATTGAATATGTAATAAATTTTAAATTTTAAGAGCGTATAAAAGGCAGATAGATATATTGTAAATAAAGAATTTGGTTTTAATGAGGGTGTGTGTGTATATGTATATATATGTATATATATATATAAACAAACACCCAACATCTTAGACCTTAATCCTAATCCTAACCCCTATAAAATATGGCTTTTCCACTGTATAAATAATAAAAAACCAGTTACTTGCCTGGTTCAGTTCACTTTTATATATAATTAGGGGAATTGTTTTAGGGTTCATAAGGAGTAGATAGAACAATAAAGGCTCAGGGACATTTAAGTAATTAAGTACATTAAGTTTTTATTATTTTCCAAAGAGAAATTCTAAGCTTGTACGGAAGCTTGCAAATTCCAGATATAACCAACAAACAAACGCAATCCATTTCTTTCAGTAGGAGGGTAATTTCGTGATGTACTTAAAAATCAACGCCGGCCTTCGAGAAGGATCCGAGGACTATCAAGCCGGCGAAAACCCATCCAACGGTCATGATCACCCTCCACTTCACATAACGAAGTCAATCACTTGAGCCCCGTACATCTGCCTCGAGATCTTAAATCCTAACAATCTCGATGCAAACCTTGGACCTGCATTGACCTCTCTTGACTCACGTGCGTTCCCTCACGTCTCGCACGTGCAAAGGCCTTTCCTTTTCTCCCTTCGGAGACGTCTCCGTGGTGTCTTCTTTTGACGAGAGAAAGACACCAAACGAAAACGCGAGAGAGCGAGCGCGAGAGAGAGAGAGGTGTCTTTGATCCGAGTTTTCGTTTGGTTTCTGGAGTTGGAAATCAAAGGTTCTGAATTCGTTGATTTGTTCTATTAGGGATCTGATTTTTCCCTTCCGGAGATGGAGCAGCTCGTCAATTTCATCATTCGACCACCGAGGTATGGGTTTTATGCCTGTTTGTTGCCTTTTTGTTTTAGGTTTTGATTTTTGGTGGGTTTTTTTTGTTGTTATTGTTATTGCTTTGAATAGGATGATTAAGGGATGGTTCTTGTTTCGGTATTGGAGTTGTGGTTTTTTGGATGTGGTTCTAGTGGTTAATGAGATTATGAGATAAATAATGAAAAGAGAGATTGAATTCATCGTAAGTGATAGTGGAAATTTGTGTAGATGGAAATGTGATTTTTTTTGGGTAGGTGCTGGTGAAGGTCCTGAAACAACATTAATTGGGAGCCAACTAGGGCACAGTTATTATTTTGTGGTTTTCTGGACGTGATTCTAGTGGCAAGTAAGAGTTTGAGAAAGATAATGGCAAGAGGGCTTGGATTTGTGAAGAAATAATGAAAATTTTCCTATGTGGAATGTAATTGGTTTTGTTGAAGGTTATGTGACAAACTTAACTGGTAGCTAACAGGGTCATATCTTGATTCTATGCTCTTCTTTTGGGGTTTCCTAGCTCCAGGTCTTTCACTCTGTTCGTTACACATGTAGCCATGTTTGACTACTGTTTCAAGCATCATGACATGTGGCTCTACAAACTGGCATGGGTCATTATGTGGCAGTAGAACTATTGAAACCATTTCTGAAGTATAACTCTTGATTTTTTGACACCTTGCTAATGGAAACATTTAGAAATGCTTTTGAAAATTGTGTGATTTGAACGTTTTGAGATCACAAATAGGTATTACACTTTAAGGATTATCATTATTTTGTTCAGTTGCAGATAGAAATTTGGCAATGTGTTTTATTCTTAGTGATTAGGGCAATTTGTTAGATGTGCTGTGCTGCATTTGCAGAACAACTCGTGCTGGTTAATCATTGGCATAGTGTGTGGTATAGAAATAATACTTGAATACTGATTCTTGGTGCCTCTATCCTTATTCATGCAAACCAGAATATTTCATTTGGTTGTTGCCTTTGATTTCAGCACTGTAGGTTTCAATATTGCTCCTTTTTTTTTTTGTTTTTGAAGCTTGATTATCTTGAAGGCATAACAATTTGCATCTCTTTGAAACGTAGAGCTGATTATAGCCCGAAGAATGATTTGTTGGAGGACGAATTTATGCTGAAGAAGCGTTCGTTTCACAGGAAGGATTTGGTGGTAACGCACTGTTCATAGAATGATTTCAGATTTTCTTCTTTTCTGCCTATGTGTTTTATTTGTTCTGGCTAGTGCATTGTTTCTGTCTTGTTTGATACAAGATTTGTGATATTTTGTTTATTTATTTATTTTTGGATGATATTGTTTGATTCATGCTGCCTTGCAGACAAATTATAAGGTGTTTGTTAATATGCCATTTGCCGGGAATCGTTGTTTAGATAGATCTGATTGAGACTTCCTTGTAGCTAGGGTAATCGTAACATGTTTTGTGTCGTTTACTTTTGTAACTTGCTAGTATTCTATTTTGGCAATGTAGCGGACTCGTTTTGTGTTCTTATACTTATTCCATATAAGTAGGCTGATGGTTGTGTCTGTTACAAAATGATAAGTATGCCACATCTGCCAGTTACTTTTTTCTTAATGTTACTTCAATGATATTGAGGACCTTACCACTCTTGGAATTGTTGTAGATTGTTAACAGTCGAGGACACAAGCTTCAGTGCAGTCATTATATGCCCGTCATTATTCCAGAAGGAAAGGCACTTCCTTGCGTTATATATTGTCATGGAAATAGGTGACTGAATAATGATACTGCAGGTTTAAACTTACTTATATTTTGCCAAATTGTTGCTAGTACAGCTACATCCCACTTGAATTATTATATTTTCAGGGGTGGTTTATTACTGGAATTATTTTGTACATGTTGGACCTGACATGCTTGTAATATTCTTCTGTTCACTAAAATTTTATGTCTGTTTATCCAGTGGATGCAGGGCTGATGCTAGTGAAGCTGCTATAATATTGCTTCCATCAAACATCACAGTTTTCACCCTTGACTTTTCGGGGTCTGGACTCTCTGAGGGAGAACATGTCACCCTTGGGTGGTATGAAGTAAGTGTTGTGGCTATTTATAAAACTTGTGTTAGATTTAGGAATTGGGTATGCTTTGATGTTAAGCTATCTGGTTACAGTTATCGTGTATGAACTTTTGGCCATTAACCATCAATCGTTTTCTCTGATTATGTAATTGCTACTTAAGAAAATTATTTGTCAGATACCCTTAGTACACATAAAGGCTTATTTATCATGTGAAACATCAAACAAATTGGCCATCTTCCAGTGACTGATTGTTTTATTATCTGCTCATCAAAGATAGGGCTGCTTATAAGACTTATGTCCTTGTGTTCCTGAAATATGTACAGGAGCTCAAAATTTGAATTAAGAAACAATCATGTCATTGCCAACTTCCTTATGAAATTTACATTACTAGGAAAACATCTCTCTGTGACTAACTATGAAACAACAAGCTCTTATTTTGTTGTGATGATTGAGTTGGATGGATCAATGTGTTGCATATGATTAGTCCTTTGCTGAACACTCTATACCTTAGCTCAACTGACTTTATAAATTTGTTAATCTAGCTTGTGATTTACAAGTGTTAGTCTAAAGGTATTAGAGAAGTGAATATAGATTATGTGAATTTTCCTGTCATCGATGTTAGATATCTTGGCATAGAAAAGATTAACCTCAACTCTTAATACTGTATTTTGTCAGTTAGTAAACATTACTTGTGAAATTTTGATGGAATTTTGTTGAGGTTCCTTGCCCAGTTGTTTAATTAGGCCCTTCAGATGACAAATTATGAACTTTATATTGGTTTGCTGTGCAGTGTTTTAATGTAGTTGCAACAAATATGGACATAGTCCTGACGATACATATTATGCATTCACTAAATTCTATATTTAGTCTTTGGAGCATTATCATAATAGCCATTTTTGCTAATTCTGGGTAGCACAAATTTACTGAACTTTCGTGATATAAATAAACACACATCCAATGTTTTATGTAGAAAGTCTCATAATGTTCTTCATCTATGTGATCTATTGTTCAGCATCTTGAAATTTTATTCTATTAGGGCCATGAGAGTGCTACCAATGCCTTAAGAAAAACTACTGCTGTTATTTCTTTAACAGTTTAATTGTATGGGCAATTTTCATCAAAATGAAATTTGTGCTACTATGTGAAGGTATTTTTTCAATCTGGATTAGTTTGTATGATACAATTTGCTGTCCATGATCTTACGGTGGATGGAATATGTTGAATGAAAACCTTTGTTATACCCTAGATAAAATTCTTAGATGTAATACTGTCATGATATAGAATCTATCAATTACTGCCTCCCAGCTGATAGCACTATTTTTCTGTTTTTGTTTTCCAGAAAGATGATCTCAGGGCTGTTGTCAATCATTTGAGATCTGATGGAAATGTCTCATACATTGGATTGTGGGGGCGCTCAATGGGTGCTGTTACAAGGTTTTCGCATGTCCTTGTTTTGGCTCATTGTATGCACCTGGCCTTAGGCCTCAAGTGATGTGTGTGTGCCCATGCATGCATGCAATTGTGCAAGGTTTTTATGGTAATTAGGCAAGCAATCTGGAGTTGAATGCCAAGCTACTGCCTGGAGATCTAGCATTGAAAGTTTTATTTTTGACAGAAAAGTCTAAAATCCCTCCTACTAATAATATAAATTCTATCCACTTAGCATACAACAACATTAGAGAAGTCAACAATTTCATAAATTTAATAAACTATAGTAACTGGGACTTGACTTGGCTGATCATCAAACATACAGAGTTGTGAACACTTTGCTGTGGAAATTAGGATCTTTGGTAAACTTCAGAATCATAATTTAGTAATAAAATAAATTTGAATATGTTTTAATGGTGATTTTCTGAAAAAGAATCAATTGGTTAGTCAACCAGGACTTTGTTAAGGTGGTTAGATAGTAGCTAGCTAGACATCTTGAACGTCATATGGATAATTTGCCTTATCTTGATAAACCTGCAAGTGGTTGAGGTACTTGAAATGCTTACCAATAATGATGGTTCGTATGTTGATTTTTGTCTCATGTTTCCTTGCAAAACACTTTTGAGCTGCTTTTCCCTAGCTAGCTCCATCATCTCTTGAAGGTAGATTCACAAAAAAGAGTAACAAGAAAATCTCCTTCACATTCTTTAACATGCGACGTATTTGTTTTGACTTATTACTATTATTATTTGTTTTACCTTCCTTTGCTTTAAATTTGGTATAAGAAATGCCGTCCTCTTTCTGTATTTTGATTACTTGAATTATTTAAGACAACCATGCCTTTGAATTATTGGTAAATGCTTAATTTGGCATTTTATCTTGATTCTGTTTGCAGGGGTTGCAAGAAATTTAGAATTAACTTGCAGTTCTTGCTCTCTGCTTTCTTGGATATCTCGATTTTCTGGTCACCCTAGCAGGCTTATTGCTTTTGTGACAAGATGTTGCTAGAATTCTGACTAATAGTCAATCATGGGACACAAGTGAACAATTTGTATATTGTAGATGTCACTAGAAATCAGAAAGGCATAGTAGTACATCATCCGGGAATGACTCGATTGATGGACCATAGTTGTAGAGACCTTGAAATGGATTGTGAATTGAGGCTTCTGTGTCGGATGTATTCTTGTGCGTATTGGATTGTATTTGAATCTGAATTGAGTGGCACATTTATTTCTTTATCAGATGTACTTAAAGCCTGTGGCTTTTCTATGAGGATCAACCTCATCCTTATTATATAAAGAAGTTATATATTGAAGTTACTTGAGATGACAGAGCAAAATCTGAGTGGTGGGGTTTGCATTTAAAATATATTTTGTCATAGCATTTTTTACGTATTTGCATTATTAGAGTAAATGAAGTGCAGTAAAATAATGATGTATATTTTGTTATGTCTTGGGACAAATTGTTTTATTTTTTTTTGGTTTCATGTGCTGCTTGTTGGTTACAGCTTGATGTATGCCGCCGAAGATCCATCTGTTGCTGGAATGGTTCTTGATAGTCCATTTTCTATTTTGGTGGACTTGATGATGGAACTTGTGGACACCTACAAATACCCTTTGCCAAAATTTACTGTAAGGCATAACCTTTTTCGATATTTAACTTGGACGGGGTCTTGCATTGATTGTCTATCTTTTGTTTAATCAAGTATTATACTCTATAAAATGTGCGGCTTTGTAATAGGAAGTTAAGTGCTACATGCAGCAAAATGGATACTAGGCTGCTAAGTTTTAATCCTTTTCCAATCAACTTAATCTTATTCTATTCTATTATGGAGCATGAGATATAACTGTTATCCACCAAGAGGTTTATTTTACCACATTTGTTAGGAAGATTGACAACATGATGAGGATGAGGTTACAATTATTTTGTGGGTCAACCTTTTCTCTGTGGTGGTGTGGGAATTACGAAAGTGTAGATGATAAAATTGCCGTCATTAATATTTGAGACAACTTATAATATTTGTACTAATGACTTGTAATTCATGGAAGGTAGCTAACATTAAGTGAGATGGTTAGATTGCTAGAAGTATAGAAATGTATTGTGGTTGTGTACATTTAAGGTTATTTATTAAATAAGTTGATTTGAATGTTTGTTTTTGATTTAGCAAAAAATCGAGAATTGACAATTTGTGAATTTAGTTAGCTGAACTTTCAAACTAAAATTTCCCAGACTGAATGGCTATGAATGGAACTTTGACAATTTAGGGATGGAACTGTATATGAGATAAAATATGAGTAGTCCCTCATGTACTAATATGTATTGGTGTTTTTGAGCCCCTCTTTGAAAGAAAGCGGATTTTATTTTATTTGGATATAACTCTAACCTCTGAAGTTGTGAACTGAGCAGCAGGTCTTGGATTGAAGGATTTAAATCCTGTCTAGAGGGCAATTTATTTGAATGAGTCCATCTAAAGTGTATAAACTTATTCTTAACACATTCAACATAAGATATGAAAAAAAATAACCCAAAATAGAAACAACTAATTGATCAATGATTACTGCACCGATATAGCTAAGGCATGACTTCAAAATATTCTAGCTCTCTAATGGGAAGTTCAACTCATGACTTAGTTCTAACTTCAATTACTTGTGGTGTGGTAGAACTTGTTTTGCAGTTCCTTTATTTGTGTCAAATCTGACGCTATCATTTTATTTTAGGTGAAACTCGCTATTCAGCACATGCGCAAGGTTATCAAAAAGAAGGCTAATTTTGACATTATGGATCTTGACACCATTCAGGTTCTTCTGCCAACTTCAACATTTTTTGATGTAAAATTAGATTTACTTACATTCAAATTTCCTTTTATCCTGTATGATTTAGAAAGCAAGGAATCATTATTCTTTTGGTGTCCTTGCAATTATATGGATTTTCTTACACATTAGTTGAAGGGCAAGTTTATACACAACTCCTGATGTTAGAATGAAGCTTGAGATGTGATTGCGTAGTGACTGTGGCCCTTGTCCCACTTAGTGCTCATCCATCGTTAGCTTGTTGAAGCAAAATAAATATTAAATCACAGGATCACAAAGTATTTCAGCATAGTGAACATCTATTTCTTGCTTCTTTAAACTGAAATGTGCCCTGTATAGATGGTTACATATGCTTCCATATTTTAGGCATCATCATTGGTACATCATAATGACTAATCTCGTGCGTGTGTTATTTTTCTCTTCATGCTAGTGATTCTTTTTTTTCTCTTTTCTTTTCTTTCCTTCCTTTTTTTTCCCTATACAGCTATTCTAAACAACTCTAAACTAAGTTTTCTGCCTGGGTTTCTTGGCATGTGATTTATCTGTTGCTTAGGAAACTTAACTAGCGTAGTTTTTTTTTCAATGTCAATCTTGTTAATAAGTTCCTTACCTGATCTCTTGCATACAAAATCTAATAATAATTGAGGTTTGAGTTATCATCAAAAGATGATTCCAGTTGAAATCATCTTTATAATATCTGGTTGAGATGTAACTCAGTTCAATTTCCAGATTTTAACTCCAGCACTCTGTGATGCATTGTTATATCCTGGTGCATTTTACTTATTTCACAGCACGAGTCTTATTAAACTGCTCGTATATTCTTTTTCTGTCAAAGTTTGATATTAGCTCTTGCTTCATCTGTTGTTGTTTTTGGTAGTTCACTAAATGGTTGACTTTGTTCTCACCTTGCAACTTGCTAGTGAAAAAGATAAATTTGCAATTTTCTTTTGGTTCTGGAATAAATTTGATGTTTCCAATTTGGGCTGAGTTTCATATTGACAAATTATCGTCTGATTCGGATGTGTCCATTTTGTGGATTATCATCCATAGAATTTTGTTTTGGCCTTATGCCAATAAAAATATAAAACCTCAATGTCATCTTGACTAGGGAATAAATCTTGATAACTTCGAGTGGGATTAACGTGGGTTGCTTTTTTCCTGCCAAAAATAAATTCAAATTTGAAAAAATCATACTCCAGCTCATCCTGATTTATTCCAATGACAACCAAACACCACCTAGCTTCTCATTGGTGCTTGTAGTTGTTGGTTGTGATATCATATATTTATGTCTATCTCCTATAATTTTTATGGTGGGTGAGGAAATTAAGGAGAAATTAATGGACTTGTAACCTTCAAGATTAACTACCAGGAACAAGGCCCATCGATTTGGGTGCTCTGGAGCAGGTCGGTATCTTTTCTTTTGAATGGAAGTAGGACGCGGGTTGGGCGCAAGCCTTTCTTGTTTGTGGTAGGTTGATAGTGGCAAACTATAAGGCTTCCTTTCTTTGTTTGAGTCTTTATGCTAATCAGTGTTATGAGGGAGGTATTATTTTTCTTCATTGCTCTCTGCACCGATGGATGGTATAAGAAAGGATATCTTAAATGCAATTCTCTGTGGAGCTATTTGTTAGTCTGTGACGATGCAATAATCATGAAATATTGTATCTCTTAACTGATTACAGACAGATCAGTGGTCATTGGATGAGAGCAGGTCTGTAAAAGGAGAACAATGAAACGGGCATTTGAAATCTTAATATGGGCTTACATTTATGAACAGTATCTATAGACTAACTATAGAGTTTTCCTAGGAACTTTGTGCAAAATGATAGAAATCAATTGGTCGTATAAAGGGCACAGTGAACTTGGAAAAGTTATATGAATTTATATTGACATGAATGATCTCCCAATTGACTACCAAAGCCTCAAATCAGTTTTCAGGCATAATAGCACAGTGCCTTGTCAACATGCTTGTTGTATTGATATAATCATGTGCTACTTATAGGTCAGAGCATAGTGTTCCATTATATGATCACAGGCGCCAGTTTGAGGACCCAACTGACTTTGTACCAATTATATACACCAGTCAGTGGTGTTAAAGTTTTCCTAATCCTTCTTCTGTTTATGTCTTGACTCATAGGCTGGTTGTATTGTGTTATAGGCCCCCCCTCTCTCTCTCTCTCTCTCTCTCTCTAAGAGGGCACGGGCATAATTTTTAATTATGCTCTTTTGTTTATGCTATTTATTTATTTATTTATTTTAAAACTGATTCATGGGCCTCATTATACCCTGATACCCTGACCAGTAGATTGCTTTATCTTGGACATGGAGTTTTTGGTTATCTTTCATTGTTTGATTCAATTTTCTCATTGCTATGTAAACTAATATCAAACATCAATTTTCTCATTGCTATGTAAACTAATATCAAACATCAATTTTCTCATGGTCCATAGGTGGCAAAATGTTGTTTTGTCCCAGTTTTGCTTGGACATGCTACTGATGATGACTTCATAAGGCCACATCATTCTGACCGGATATTTGAGTCTTATGCGGTAAGTCTTCGCCTCTTGTTTGTGAGTGGGTGCAACATTGCAATGTCTATTATCATAACAGCTTGATTATTTTCCCATAAGGGCTTTTTTTCGTTGCCTCATTATGCACCTTGCTTGACAGAATATTTATTTCATTATGGGTCTGTTAATGACTGCATCTTAATGTGTACTTTCTTAGTATAAATTCTTGTTGTTTTCAGATGACTAGAACCTTTAAAATGGAGCTGTTTCTTGACTAAAATACTCAGTTCCATGTGGCAGGTGGAAAATTTATTTTCATCGACACCTGGTATAAATTTTAACTATATAAGGTTACTTAAAGGCATGACATCCTGTTTGTACAACACTAATGAATATAGTCAACTGCAATGCCATTCACCTGCAGTACATATTGTAAGACCAAATTTAGTTTAGGTTGGGTTTGGGCCATAGTAGGCTGTTAATGAAGCTTAACTTGCAAATTTGCAACACGGTTAACCTCTTAAGTATTGAATTTACTTTATGTATTTCCAGTTTTCAAAGAGACTGTAAATAATTTAATTTTGCATATGGAGGGGAGATAAAAGGCGAGCGCCAATGAAGGTTATAGCATGTGAAAAGTATTGATGTTGGACCAACTGGGGTTATCCTCTGTTTTTTTCCTCATTCCCAAATATAAATTATATCATCTCAAATTGTGTTGTGATAATTGGAATGCAAAATGTGTGTCATTGTCTCATTGCCACTTGTTCGCTTCCATACCAGAAACCACTTCAAGTTTGTGTATGATGTGTTAGATAAAGTTGACCCAAATATCTTTTCTATTTTACTTGCAGGTAACACATGATATGTTAGCTTTGGAGTTTACCTTGAGCTACTGACTTTAACATTTACTCAATCTATAAATGTAGGGGGACAAGAATGTCATCAAATTTGATGGAGATCACAATTCCCCTCGTCCACAGTTCTACTTTGATTCTATCACCATATTTTTCCACAATGTACTGAACCCCCCATCAGATGTCTTTGATGAACGTGACTATCATGCAATGCACGAGTTCTTTGACAAGGTAGGACAAGGTTGTATGAGCTTTCGTGAGAAATCCATCTGATAAAAGATATATGGTTGGTTCTGATTAGCCCATGATTGTTCCTGATGCAGGAGAGTTGGGCCACAGTGCATGAAGTGGAGTACAGCAGTTGCAATGGATCTGAACCGTCTTCCGGTGAGATTGGGAAATGATGTACCTAGTCTTATCTTCTTTTTTGTTTTTCAGTAGAATTATTGATTAATGGCTTTCAGAACCTGCAACAAGGACAGAAGATGCTATCAAACAATTACGTTCTAAAAGACCTATGAGTCGGACAGAGGTCAGTGGTACTTCTTATCAACAATTAACAGTTTGCTAAAGTTTCATTCTTAGAGAGTAGACAACCGGATAAATTTTAACTCTTCTTTTTTGTGTATTTCTTATGTTGAATGAGGACCATAATTAAAGTGCACTTGAGATCTTTGGGGTTTAGTTTAACACTATTATCTGTAACTAGAATATCCATGAAGATTGAAGTTTCAGATGTCTCAAGGCACACCCAAGACAAGTTACTTTTGCATAGGCTATATTATTTCTCTACAGTTATTTTGTATATGGATGCATGTGGAACTTTTGGGTGATTGTGTATGGAATGTATATTTTTCAAGTTTTAGTAACTTAAAACATCTTAATCTTCTTTTTTTTTCACTAGGTTCTTTTTTTCGTTAGCCTGCAATGCTACCGAAAAATTGATTAAAGTTCATTTTTATGTTCATCCTCTTGAGGCATGGACCATTGTTGGTCAGCCATGGACTACTATAGTTTTCAAAATTTATGAGATAAGTTTTACCTTCACTATGAATGTATTGTCAAAATTTTCCATTGAGCTAGTCAAAAATAGGTGTAGTTTTTGATATATTTCTAATATTTTTAATGTAGTCTGTTTGAGGATCCATATAATATCTGTGTGGCCTGTTATGCACTGTAAGTCTTCTTAGAGGGTTATGTTCAATAAAACCTGTTGCTAATCCCACTATCTTTAAGATGATGTTCCCAGTTTATAATATTTAAATATATATTAACGTACACTTAATATTGGAACATTATCCAAGGATAGCAAGTTTTTGGCCTATTATTTTTTTATGATTTCTGCAAGTCTTAACAGCCATGAAATAGTGTTCATCATTTCCCACTTCTGGAGATCTTGCAGCACAAATTAGTAGCTAGGAAATTGATCTATTGGTTTTTGTGCTCACGCTGAGGCTTCGTTTTTTGCTTGCTGTTCCAATCCTTTCTGAACAAGTTGGCCCTTGGAATAACATTAAATTATTGATGCGCATCTGAATATTATTATGAAAGCCGTTTTTGTTTGCTCAACTCTGCAGGTTCCTCCAGATATCTCACAAGGAAAGCAATTTGGAGAGGTATCCCCTTTGCTTATTTTCATTAATTTTGCTATGCCTTATTCTGGAATTTATATCTTCTGATTTATTATTATTATTATTATCATTATTATTTTGTTCATGACCTTATGCAACATTGCAACTGTTGCCTATTTGTGCCTTGTTACTTCAAGCTGACTGGTTAGATTTTCTTTTTCTTTAATCACTACCTATACTTTTATACTTGTTTATTCTTAGATGCCCACCTCCATGCAGAAACTCGTGAGCATCCATTCTAAATGAGAAGCTGTCTTAGGCCCTGTAGTTCCAGAATTTGAACCACACTTAAATTATTGCAGCAATGTATACTTTTGAGTTATTTCCTTTTCAATCGAAAAGCTCCACGAATCAACTGTTCTGTTAGTTCCTCTCTTGTCGCTGAGGAATCTTACTGAAATGACTTTTAACTATCATCTTCTAAGCATTTTCTAATGTTTGCTTTTCTAATTGTTACCAGCCTAGCCACCGAGATGGAATCAAAACAGATGATGAGTACACCGAGTATTCATTTGATGGACTTGATGGCTTATCAGATGTACCATCCAGCATTGAAGAAGAGGACAGGGTGAGCTTGTAACATATTTTCAATCCAATAGTCAAATATTTGTCAATGGAGTTCACTTGGTATCCTTATTTCACCAAGCTTGTAATTCACCATATATTCCGCAGATGCTTATGGAAGCCATCATGCAGTCCCTAAAGGAAATGGAAGCTTTGCACCCTCGAGAAGAAATGCAGCCCAAAGCCGAGCAATTACTTGTCCAATCAAACACAGCATCCGAATTGTTCACTGCAGAGTCTAGCAGACAATCTGAGGCAACAGGAAGCATCATCTCTCCTAGCACCGACTCAGAGTCATCTGTAGATCTAGCAAAGTCTGCTCCGATATCATCATCTAGTGATCCAGCAGCTAATGAAAACTCCTCAGGTCATCAGAGCACACCAAACAGCAACTGCAGCTCAGTGGATCACAACTTCTCGTCTGAAGATGCTAACACCGAAGGTGGCACGCAAGCAAGGTTGGTGGTGGAGAAGGGTCCTTCATTGAATATATTGGATGGATTGGCGCAAAGATGGCGTCTCAGCTTCTTTAAGAACAACCGATGAATCCTCAAGGGGTGTTTACCTTTACTGAAACTCAAGCTCCTGATTGTCAAGAGTTGTGAATGCATTGTTTGTACAGAACTGTGCATATAGCTTTCCTCCCCCTTCCAATGTGTTTGGTGGCAGTTAGATTATAAATCTTTTCTGTTGCAGTTGCAGCAATTCATTGATTACAATGCACAATGTTTGTTTTTGCGCTTGGAATCAAATATCATTGATATGTGTGTAGGGTCACTTGATTATCTATTTTGTTGGTGGCATCAGAGATGATATGCAGCCTATGTTGCATGCTTTGTGGGTTTTTTGGTCCTTCGTGTAAATTCGGCGTTGAAGTATATATTGTGCAGGAATTAGAAAAATAAATAAACTAGATTATTCCATAGAAAATATTATTAGGGTATCTGGCCGATGACTTTCTCTTTTGGTACTGGGCAAGATCTTTACATGATTTGTTCATTTTTCTCCTAAAAATAAACATATACATGTAGCGGCTTGCCTAGATCTCGTATTTCCCACGTAGCTCGTCGTATTCCTAAGTTCAACATTTATTAATCCATTGGAGGGCCTTCTGGACGTGCTAAACAAGATGAGGGCATTTATGGAATAACAAATGATGTGTTAGGCTATTTTTTTCCATGAATATATATTTTTTAATATAAATTTACATATTTGTGAAGGAAAAACCACGTATAGATGGATCTAAAGCATCAAATTTACAGGCCATTTTGTGCATAATCCAGTTTAACAACATATATTTAATTATCAATAATGTATATATATATATATATATATATATATATAATATTATTTAATATTAACTTTGATCCAATTAATTTTTTGCAAATCTTCCAATATATTTTTCAAAATTGTGTTAATAATGTTAATAACTAGCAGGGCAGCCCTCGCTTACATTGTGGGTACCTGTAAATATATCAATCAATATTTGTTTTATAAATTTGGTTTATTAAATTTTGAAAAGAGTTTAGAATCCTATAATAAGAATGATTCTCTAAATATTACATTTTCACTCTATAATAAGAATTATTACTCTAAATATTATTTATCAAGCATAACAAATAATAATACTAAAGTTGAATATTCTCATATATATTTTTGTTAGTGATGAGTAAAAGTAATTAAAGTGAATATATTTTAAATTAAAATATTTTTCTTCAATTCTGGTTAATATAATATTAGAGACAGCGTTTGTAATTAGAGCTAATGAGGTTAACCTTAATCTTTGGATTTATGTGTGTTTAGGAAGATCGAAGTATGTATACATTAAATTTTTTTATTAATTTTAAAACTTAATGGTGTAAAACTAATAATACAATAATGCATTACAGATTCAAAAGAAACAAATATCAAGTTGATGAACAAACTTCTAGAATAATCCACATCAAATCAATATTATATAGAGGTCTTGGTTTATATAAATAATATAGCTTACGGTTGCACAAACCTTATACTGTAGGTTTTAACTATCAAAAAACAATTGTTTCTTATAGTGTCTAGCATCATGATTTTGACTAATATAATAAATAAAATAGCTAAGATATATGGTACCAAGTTTTTATTTTTTTGGTTAATAATCTACAAAAGTTATTTATAGACAGAATATGTTGTAGTTTATTGTTTTTATCCTCGAACAAAAACAAAGCCATTATCATATATAACCAATATTATATATTTAAAGTATTTTTCATTTTCAGTTTTCCTATATAATCATGCAGTAATTTTTATATTTGCGTATGAATAAAAAAAATTCATTAATAATTAAAAATGAGCTTCATATATTTTTTAAAAGTAATATCGAACTTGTTTGAGACTGTTAATAATTAATCACTTACATATATAAATAAATAAAAACATAATCTAGCTTTCTCTTGCATTCAGATAGATCACCATAAAAGTTTTATTTGCATCCAACTCAGCATCAGTGTGCTTAATTCAGTAGTGCTAAGGTTGCAAGATTGTGCTATGATACCTCTTCATACTATCAAGAGAGGACCTTTTTGCTTAATTCAGTAGTCCTTGAATCATTCACTTGGTTCACATTTTCCTTTAAGCTTAAAAGTGTTGAGCTGAAGTTTGTAAGCTAAGTTTTTATGACCTCTAAATTTGTGGTGTTGTTTATGTGAAAAATGAGAATTTAATTTTTGTGCTTGGTGCAGTATTATTTGAAAATATTTTGTTTGTGGCTTGATTCTCCTATTGCATTGTTTTTTGGACCATATAGTTAATCATGTTTTTTAAGAATATTGAATCAAAGTTTGATTTCAAATCATAGAATTCGCAAAAAAAAAAAAAAAAAAAAAAAAATCAACATAGGAAGACACATAAACGAAACAAATGTCAAAATATCATAAAATATAGTGGCAAAAGAATATTGAAATCAATAGATGATAATAAATCCTTGTGCCTCAATAGCTTAATCGTGTATAATGATCTAAATTACAAAGATAATAGTCGATGATGTTTTGAATTAGTATATATATATACGAGAGCACACAACATTATGAAAGTTACCTCAAGATATTCATTCAAGTTTCTTGTCTATCCTTATGATATCTTAGACGCTTTATCCGTTGATATTAATTCTTTCATAGAATATCATATAATATTATTTAAGTTAAATAAATCAAATAACAAAAGCAATGTGAAGCATGCGTGATTAATGATATGAAATGTTCAGCCGTCTAATGTCTGAGCATTGTGAGCTACGTGCATGGACTGCATGTGGCTCACGTACGTTGTGTCTTATCAAATTGCTTTTGCTGTCTATGTTTTGTTAGCCAGTACTCTAATTAATTAACCACATGTTGTTGTTGTTTGTTAATTCTCTTCAAGCAAAGCTATCCTATCTTAGTTTGAAACCTCCTTTGCTTCATATATGAACCAGTGAATCCAAAGTTTAAGTTCTCTTTTTATTATCTGTTCCTAAGCTTTCTTCTCCTTCATCATACACACGTACACCAACCTTTTTACAACAATTATTAATGCACTTTTCATCATCTTTTCCTTTGAAAATTCAATATTTTAATCACAATGCAATGCATGTTGTTAGTAAGAACATATATATTGTATAAAGTTGTAACATAGGCGCGCCAAATAAATAACACAGTAACTATTGAAGGAAATCTTCCCGTTCAATTACATTCTTTTGCGTCAACGGCCTTTGGGTCAATTGGCACTTGGGTCCCCCATGAGGACGCCTCGCAAGTGCCTATAGTTCGAATCCTTGGGGTGAGGGTGCATGTCTGAGAGCTGTGAGCACGAACTGTGGGTGGTTTCAGCGTTCACGTGTGCGCGGGCCCCACAGACCGCAGTCGACGCGTGTGCACACCTCTATCTTATTTTAGCGGGCTCATTAGGGGTTTCGTTCTTCTTGACAAAAAAAAAAAAAAAAAAAAAAATTACATTCTTTTGCGGTTGTTAAAGCAAATTTATGACCGCTTGGATCTTCTTTAATTTTTCCTTTCTACTTTACATTCCCTTAAAATTTCTAATTTTGCTCCATATCATTTTGTTGCATGTAGCCTCTATTTTATTGATAACTGATAATAAAGCAACCTCTCTTTCACGATGAGATCTTGGCATTAGAAAACCTAATGCTAAGTTAAGTTACCTTATTATCAACACATAGAAGAAACTCATACAATGAATAATATAAAACAGAACTACAATTATGAAATTAAGAGATATTTATGTCTTAATCCATAGAGGAAACACATATTGAAGGTGGTTAATTAGGAGAGAGAGAAGAAGTAGAGATTGAGAAAATAAAAGCGAGACTAATATATATATGTATCACAAAATCCAAAGTTTTATTACAGAAAAGTTCATTTATATATTAATTTTCATATAAAGAAATGATGACTTATGCTGTGGGCTATGACGAAGCATGTATATTGTATTTTTTAATCACCAAGTTGCTTTCATCATTATTGTTAATTGTAGGTCTCCTCGTTTATTACTATTACTATTACTATTACTATTACGATGTCTTTAATACCATCCTATCTGAATTTTGACAATTTCATATTTTTATTTTATTTTCTGATATATGTTTTGAAGTACAATTTGTGATCCTATAAATTAAGTTTAAAAAAATATGCAATTAAGTGTTTTAATGTCAACAAAATGTCATATGTTCAACATATATTAAAATTACAAATGTCTAGAGACATGATTGTGAGAAAAAGACAAACGATGTAGATTATTATTGGCTTCTAATATATTTCTTGATGTTCTTTTGTTTCCATGTGAATACCATATGCATATTTTATATCATTAGTGCCTGAATTGGGAATGAGGGTCCATCTTGTTCCTTGACCTTGCTATAAGGAATTAATGAAGTTGAATAATGGCTATTGTTTATGTTGGCACTGTTTGTAAGCAAGGAAAGTTCATTAGCTTTTAGATAAACATTATTGGATGAGTTTATTATTATATAACGATGGATGTTTTCTTTTTATTTGTCTCTATGAGTGTCAACTTCTGTTTTCTTGATGATTGATTTATTGATTAATGACTTAATTAGTGTGCTTTTCTACTCTTTCTTATGTTGCATTGTTAGAGTCTTTCTCCTTTTTCAAATAAGGTACCAATTTAAAAGGAATCCAATGAACACATTATTGTTTTTTTTGTTTTTAATTTATGTTTAAGTTCATTGAGTGAATGGATACAAATAGTGCGAATTTTTTAAAATAGTAAATAAGCTAAGTATATGAACTTTGTAATAATTGCAATGGCAACAAACTTGGAAAAATAGATTATTTTCCATACTTACTCTTCAATCATGTGTTGTCAAACTTATCACTTTATCCTCTTCACATGTCAACATGAGTACAACACTACATATTTTACTATCACAGCAAATCACAGTCACATAAACAAATTGACTTAGGCCAAAGCACCTTAATTCAAATGCCACAATACAAAAGTGTGGGGATTTCTTGGAAATCTTTTTGCTTGGGTTTTAGAGAGTAAGAGTTTGAAGAAATTGCAATTCAAGAAAGAGTTTCCTTTTGTAAAGACTCTCAAAAATAGATGCCTTTCAACACCAAAAAAGATAGAGAAAGTATATATGTTGAGTTTGGTCAGTCATCTGGTGTGGAAACTGCTGATAGGATGAAGTAAGTAAGTGGATGCTGAGGTGGAAAGCAAGTGAATGGTTTGGTCAGCACCGAATCAAGCAGTAAAGAGCCGATTGGTTGTCTACATTTTCCCCAACCTAGAAGAACTTTATGTTCTATCTGGATGGACCCGGTTGGCTGCATGGTTTCTTTTTATATATTTATTGCTTTCTGGAACTTTGTATTAAGTTGGACGTTAGTGTGTGTTGTGAGTATAAGCTCTCTGTTTTCTCTTTCACTATGAATTTTGAACGTCAACTGGTCATCATCTCTTTCTCTCTTACATTATTATCTCAAACTAAAACTCAACAGTGGTATCAGAGCCCGGGTGAAGAGGCTTTGGATTCATGGCTGAAGGGTGTTATGCCATGGAGGTGTCGTCTACGTCCATTCCTCTCTTCAGGGGTGAAAGCTACAATTTATGGAGTCTGAAAATGAAGACCTTATTCAGGTCTAAGGGACTGTGGGAGCTGGTCGAAGATGGCATCGGGAAGGAGGAAGATGAAGAGAAGATGACTGAAAAGCGAAAGCTTGATGCTCAGGCCTTATATCTTATCCAGCAGTCGCTGGATGAGAAAATTCTCATCCGAATTGCAGAGGCGTCCACTGCACAGCAGGCATGGAAGATCCTGAAAACAGAGTATCAAGGAAGCTCGAAGATAGTCACTGTAAATCGATACTCACTTCGGCAGGACCTGGACAACATGAAAATGAAAAATGGGGAAAAGGTGCAGGATTATATCAGTAGGGTTCTTGATATAATCTATAAAATTCGGATGATGGGAGACAAATACACGGAGCAGGATGCAGTATTCAAGATAATGCGGAGCTTAAATGGTAAATTCACACATGTTGTTTCTTCCATTCTGGAAGGGAATGACATGGAAGTTATGACCGTTGATCAGTTGTCAGGGTCTTTGAAGAGTCATGAGGCGATACTGGCACTGTCAGCCGGTGTAGAGGAAGAAAAGGCTCTGCAAGCCGAATTGAACACTCACCATACTGGAGAGAGCAGCAATCCACGAGGAAGAGGACGACCTTTCTCCAGAGGACGCTTCAGAGGTAGAGGAAGAGGGAGAAACCTCGATAGAGCGAGCTTGCAATGCCATATATGTAAGAAATATGGTCATTTGAAGGCTCAGTGCTGGTATAGGGGCGATGAAGCCAATGTAACTGAAGAAGAGCCACTTGCTGATGAGGAGAAGCTGTTTATGGCTTCTGGAGGATCAAGTGTTGAAACTTCATCAGTGTGGTTAATTGATAGCGGATGTTCAAACCACATGAGTGGCATCAAGGAACTCTTTCAGAGTCTGGATCATAATGTTCAACGAGTGGTGAGGCTTGGTGATGGAAAAACACTCAGAGTTGCGGGAGTGGGAACGGTCAAGCTTCAAACCAGTAATGGCAAGGTCAAGCTTATACAAAATGTTCAGTTCGTGCCACAATTAGCACACAATCTTTTGAGTGTCGGTCAGCTTCTTGCTGATGGATATACAGTAAACTTTGCCAGGCGAGAGTGCAATATAGGAGATGAAGATGGTAACTCTGTGCTCATAAGAGTTCCCATGACATCCCATAGGCTCTTCCCACTTGAAGCAGGAGAGATAGGTCTGGCTCAGATGGCTCTACAACAACCAGAGTTGTCTGACCTCTGGCACAGAAGGTTTGGACATCTCAATCATCACAGTCTGCAAAAGATGGCCAAGAAGAGAATGATCACAGGCTTACCCTCAACTCTGACGACAGAAGCATGTGAAGGGTGCTTGCAAGGAAAGCAGGTCAAGCACTCGTTTCCAAAAGGAAAAGCCAGAAGAGCCAAACAAGCACTGGAACTCATCCATGGTGATCTAGTAGGGCCTATGCAAACACAGTCCACAGGAGGTAACAGATATTTTTTCTTATTAACAGATGACTTCTCACGCTTCAGCTGGGTGTATTTTCTCCACTCAAAATCAGAAGCTCTGCAACACTTCAAGAACTTCAAAATCCAGGTGGAGAAGCAATTCTCTCTACCAGTTAAGGCCCTCAGGACAGATCGAGGGGGTGAATTCACCTCAAAAGGGTTTGCTGCTTACTGTGAAGACAATGGAATACTACGGCAGCTCACTGCACCATATACACCCCAGCAGAACGGGGTAGCCGAGAGGAAGAACAGAACGGTGATCGAAATGGCTCGCACGATGATGCTGGAGATGGGAGTGCCAACAGAGTACTGGGCTGAAGCTGTTGGAACGGCCGTATATCTGCTGAACAGAGCACTCACTCGTGCTGTTGAAGACCAGACCCCTTATGAGAGGCTTACAGGAGAAAAGCCAGCAGTCGATCATCTCAGGGTCTTTGGCTGTGTGGCATACGTGCTTAGAGAAAGTCATGCATGTGGAAAGTTCGACGCAAAGGGTGAAAAGTGTGTCCTCTTGGGCTACAGCAAAGAGTCCAAGGCCTACAGACTTCTGCATCCTAACACGAAGAAAGTCACTGTGAGTATGAACGTGGAGTTTTGTGAAGATATCAAATGGAAATGGGACAACGAAGCTGAGACACCTACAACCATTACAATACAGGAGACCTTCAGTAGTGACTCAATTAAGAATAGTGAGTCACTTCAAGAGGAGTGTGTTGAAGAAGTGAATAATCCGGATGATGAAACAACTCCTCAAAGGTATAGAACCTTAACAGACATATACAATACATGTTCTTTTGCACTTACAGCTGCAGATCCAACAACTTATGAAGCTGCAAAGGAGAGCAAAGAATGGCGTGATGCCATGACTGAGGAGATAAATTCGATCATCAAGAACAACACCTGGGAGCTCACTACTCTTCCCACGGGAAAGAAACCGGTTGGTCTAAAGTGGGTGTTCAAAACAAAGTTGAATGCTGATGGAACCTTGCTCAAACACAAAGCCCGACTGGTAGCGAAGGGATATACACAGAAGGAAGGTGTAGATTTCTCAGAAGTATTCTCCCCCGTGGCCAGACTTGAAACTGTGAGGATCTTCCTTGCAATCGGAGCTCAAAGACGGTGGCCTATTCAACAACTAGATGTTAAGTCAGCATTCCTCAACGGTGAACTCAATGAAGAAGTGTTTGTCAATCAACCACAAGGTTTCTCTGTTCCAGGTCAGGAGGGGAAGGTTTACAAGCTCAAGAAGGCCTTGTATGGACTTAAACAAGCCCCACGGGCTTGGTATAGCAAGATACACATGCATTTCATTGGCTTAGGGTTTACCAGGAGTGAAAATGAACCTACATTATACAAACAACAAGTGAAGAATCAAGGGACCTTAATACTGTGTCTATATGTAGATGATATCATATATATGAGCAATTCATCTGTCATGCTGGAGAAGTTTAAGAAGGAGATGATGCAGTCATTTGAGATGACTGATTTAGGTTTGTTAAAATACTTTCTGGGCTTGGAGGTTTCACAGAAGGAAGGATTCACTAATGTGTGTCAAAGAAGATATGCAGAAAATTTGTTAAAGGAGTGTGGAATGCTGGGGTGCAAGAGTCTGTCTACACCCATGAACTCCAACGAGAAGTTGAGACATTGTGACAATTCAAACGTTGCAAACACAACAAGATATCAAAGGATGATTGGAGGTTTGCTGTATCTAACACATACACGACCAGACATTCAATTCGCAGTGGGGGTTGTATCTAGATTTATGCAGAATCCTACAGATCATCACATGGGCGCAGTGAAACGAATTTTGCATTATATCTCTGGAACAATACATTATGGGTTATGCTACAAAGAAAATACAGAAGCTAAACTAACAAGTTACACAGATAGCGACTTTGGAGGATGTCCAGATGATAGGAAGAGTACAACTGGTTGGGTGTTTTGCATGGGAACTACAGCTATCTCCTGGAACTCAAAAAAGCAGGACATTGTGGCTCTATCCAGTACAGAAGCCGAGTACATAGCTGCAGCATCAGCAGCCTGTCAAGCAGTGTGGCTACGCAGGATCATGGAAGACTTTGATCAGAAGCAAGAAGAAGCTACTCAGATGTTCTGTGACAACAGGTCAGCAATTTTGTTGGTCAAGCATCCAGCGCAGCACGGGAGGACAAAGCACATCGACACAAAGTTTCACTTCATTAGAGAGCTTGCCTCAGTGGGAACAATTCAGATGGTGCACTGTGGAACAGATGAACAGCTAGCTGATATTCTGACTAAATCGCTCACAGCTTATAAGCATGAGAAGTTCAGAAGAGAACTTGGAATGACTGATCAAAGGGAGGATGTTGAGTTTGGTCAGTCATCTGGTGTGGAAACTGCTGATAGGATGAAGTAAGTAAGTGGATGCTGAGGTGGAAAGCAAGTGAATGGTTTGGTCAGCACCGAATCAAGCAGTAAAGAGACGATTGGTTGTCTACATTTTCCCCAACCTAGAAGAACTTTATGTTCTATCTGGATGGACCCGGTTGGCTGCATGGTTTCTTTTTATATATTTATTGCTTTCTGGAACTTTGTATTAAGTTGGACGTTAGTGTGTGTTGTGAGTATAAGCTCTCTGTTTTCTCTTTCACTATGAATTTTGAACGTCAACTGGTCATCATCTCTTTCTCTCTTACATTATTATCTCAAACTAAAACTCAACAATATATGCATACCCAATTAGATGCTTTTTCTACTTTAAAATAATACCTTGTATGTGTAGTATTTTTTTTTTATTATCCTTTAGAATTTTTTTATTCATGTGACATTTTTGGGGTTTGTCCTTTTCTCCATCCATTTGTGCTATGGTTTTTTCAAATGTAGATATTGACTTAATATATTTTTAATAAGAAGATGAGATTTGATTTGGTTTTCTAAATTGGAATGCCTTGAATGATCTCGCATGATATTGGATAGATTGTTCAGACTCGCTCATTCTTTGTCATTTTGATTTTCAGCTCCTCCAACTCCTCAGTAATTTTAGCAAGTCTTTCTTGCAAGCTTTAATTAGTATCTTTCAAATCCTCTAATTCATATGTAGTTTCATATAATTTCCCATCACTCATATCTTTAATGACAATATTATAAAAATTTTGAAGATGCCTTATAATCAGCAAAGTAGCTTCATTTTTAGCTTCTTTCTTTTATATGCCTTGAGTCCATATTGTTCAAGCTTTCCAAATTTGTTTTCAATTGTACCTTTAGCGGAGGTAATCCTAATTTTTTAAATATTTTCTTAAGCATTACTTCAAATTCGGCAATCACAACAACTTGTCTTCGTTTTCTATTTATTAGGTTTTTATCTATTGTGATATCTTGAAGAGAAATGAATTTCTCTAGTCTCCTGACAATGAATCCAATTACCACAATCTTCTAAGCAATTATAGATAAGGTAAACAACACAAATGGTCACCAAGCATTTTGTGTCCTTTTATTTTGGTCACGTACCTAAAAAAGTTTTGATTCGATCACTTGATGTTTTTACTTATTGTTTTAAGTTGGAGATCACCACTCTCCATCCCGCGGGACCGGCACGTGATAACTGCCGCGATAACCGAGGGACACCCACGCCACTCAACCATCGAGTCGCTTTAAGGCTAACAAAGACATAGGAGGTAGGGATGGCAATAGGGTGGGCGCCACCGCCCCGCCCCTGCCCTGCTCACCACATAGCTTCCCCTACCCCCTCCCCGCCCCGCCCTTGTCCCGCCTCGCCCGCTTTTTTTTTTTTTTTTTTTAACATTCTCAATACTGTAATTGTCTCATCAATTTTTGCACTCGCCTCGCCTAGCCCCATTTTTACTAAAGTTGCCATAAAAAATAAAAAATTCACTATTTTTAGTTCATTCATATTAATAATAGCAAAATATGCAATACTACATTAAATAAAAATGTTGCCATTTATATAACAACATAATAACACCATTATTCACCTCAAATTCTGAAAAAATATTAAAGGTCAAATAAAAATATTAAAATCCTAGTCCAAGTTCAACATTCCACAACTTACTACTAAAAATACAAAAACCATAACCATACAAAAGCAACCTTTGTTCAAAGTTCAAAGATGCTTCTTATATAATAACATTACATAGTCCAACATTCCATTACATGCTAATAAACACAATTAAGTCAAATAAAAACATACCATTACTAATAAAAACCTGAAAAACATAACCATACAAAAGCAACTTGTTTTAAAGTTCAAACATGTCAACTTTCCCAAGCAAGTAAGTTAAATAAAAACATAGTCCAATTTCCAGTACTTATGAAATAATATTAAATAAGAAACATCTTGAGATTCTCTCCCTTTATCAATCCTATAAAGAAGGTAAGCAAAAAAGAGAAAAATATGTTAATAAGAATTCTATAAAGATATATAAATAATATTGTTATGTACAACATAATTTACTAAGTCAAAAGCCATGAAATTGATATCATCTTCCTCCATACAAGTTGAAGAAGTTTGTGATAAATTTGGATCTAGTAAAAAAAAATAAGATACAAATCAAATTTGTAATAAAAGGTGAGACAAAAATACTTATTAAGTTACTTTCTAATTAATTGACCAACCAATTTTGGGCATAAGTTAAAGTTTCCATCATAGTTGGATGAAGTCAATTACAAGATGCACTAAACAATCTACCACCCGTACTAAATGTAGATTCTGAAGCCACTGTTGAGACAGGGATAACATATAAATATTTAGCAATAATTTGCATCATTGGATACATGACACTGACAGTTCTCCACCATTGCAATATATCAAAAGTTTGAGATCATGGTGTAAAACATCTTTTTCCAAATAAAAATCAAATTCTGACATCTTTTGAGTACTTGTACTCTTTCTCCTTATAAGAAATTCATCACATCCATCTACAACAATATTTTTCTGAACCAAGGCAGAAGATGGCGGAGTGTTTTTTCCAACTCCAAAGTCTAAAGATTTTGTTTGATATTCAGAAAGTAAGTTATAACTAATATGATCAATTCTATCATTTTCAACATCACAAACATCTCCATATATTTTGGAAAAGTGATATTCCAAAATGCATTTCTTGTATCTTGGATTAAACACTTTAGCTATCTCCATGAAGCCATGAACTGCACTCCAATATTTATCAAAATTTTCCAACATCCTTGTAGCCATCAATGCAACAACCGCATTAGAATCATAAAGCCATTTAGTTAACTCAAGTTTGATCTCACAAATCTTTGAAAAATAAATGTTTGCCATTGGATACTTTGTGCCTGAAAACATATCAGTTACTTGATAAAAGAGTCACAATTTTTCAACAATTATCTTGCCATATCCCAATTTGCCTATGTTGGTGAAATCTTGCATATTGACTCTCTTTGTCTTGCATGGTTAAACACATCTCCACAAGCAAGGAATGAATTAATCATTAAATATGTTGAATTTCATCTTGTTTTGCAATCAAGGCACAATTTTTTTGAAGTTGGACATGTAATTGTCGAGCACACTCTTTGAACTTCTCTATTCGTTTTGGAATAGCTGTCCAAAAAAGAACACTTTCATGAATTCTATCAACACTATCTCCAATCACATCCAACCCATCCTTGACAATCAAGTTCAAAATATGCGCACAACATTGCATATGAAAAAATTCACCACAAAGTAGAAGTGATCTCGTTTAAAGCCGATCAAGTAATATATTGACAACACTATCATTGATAGAATGATTATTTAAAGTGATTGTAGATAATTTTCCATCAATTTTCCAATCTAATAGTGTTTTCATTAACTTCGCGGTAATTACTTCTTTTGTATGTGGAGCCGGGACATAACAAAACCTAAACATATATCAAGCCAATATTCATATAAATAACTTAAAATAATTAAAGGCATGCTAGAAAAATAAAAAATAAAATTCTAAACTATAGCATAAAAATTATCAATTTATAAATAAAATCAAACCTTAGGATCCGTTCTTGTAAAACCCAAGAGTCATCAATGAAGTGAGCCGTAAGGGCCATGTATCCTTTCTTTTGGTGATCAACTATCCACATATCAGTTGTAATTGCAACTCAATTCTATTTAATATCCTTTCTTTTGGCTTGCTTTCGGCTTGCTTGCATTGTCATTGCAACTAAATTCTTTTGGTGATTAGTTGTAAGTGCAACTAAATAATGGTTGAAGTTGAAAACAATGATAATAGTTGAAACAATGATAATTGGTATTCATGCATGATTATCACTCGAGCAAGGTCAATTCTTGCCAAAGCTTGGTTAAAGGCATAATTGCTAAGTGTCGTTCCATCCACTTATTTTGCTTTGATAATAGAAGTTGTTATTTAAGGTCTTTGAGTGTTCGTTTTGGGCATCTTCTAAGGTGATCATGCAAATGACTGGTTCCATTTTTAGACTTCCCATCAAACATTCTCTTGCAATAATTACAGCTTCCCACTCTCCATGAATATTTTTGTTTTGTGAAGTATTCCCACACCACCGATTTTAATCTTTTGGGATTATAAGTGGTATCATCATCATCATTCATTGAAGATGTTGGACAAATTAGAGTAGCATTTGATGTTGGAGTTGAGATAGAAAATCCATGATTTTCATTCACCGATGATGGAATAAGAGTTGATCTTGCATCCTCAGCTTGAAATAAAGGTGTTGATGATTCATGTTCATTTTCGATGGGATTGGCTATATGTTGGCTATCCATAACAAATTTGATTTAAAAAAAACTTGAACAAAAACAAATTAATGTGGCTAGTTGTATTAAATCTTTAAGAAAATTGAAAACCAATCAAACTATAATTCAAACTAAAACAAAGAAAATATCATAGCTTAAACAATACAACAAAATTAAAATATAAGATAGCCATTCTTGGCAAAAAAAATTATAAGATCTTAAAAAAATACAACATTAAAAAATTAATCACACTTGCTACACCATTAAAAAAATATAAATAAGAGAGGGCCCATTGAATGCAAAACTCACTGATTTTCCACTGTAGTTCCAACGATAAAGGATTAGGAGAAGGTGGTGTTTTCGGCGATGGCTGCGAAGAGGTTGATGAGTTTTGGTGATGAGGTGGTGTAGATGAGGAAGATGGTGGTGGAGTTGGTAAGGTCCGCAAAGATAGCGGTGGCGGAGGAGACATGATCTCAGCTGTTAGACTTAGGCCGGTTAGGGTTGAGAGCAAAATAGTAGAGATTATAAATCGACAGTGAAGATGATTTTGTAGAAGATCTTATGACTGAGAGGGTGTAGTCTAAGTTGTAGTTTTAATTCAAGGATTTTTTTATTAAACCTTATAATATATACTATTTATTAATAAGTTAAAGTTATAGTAAATGATATTTCTGAAGTATTATATTTTTGTAATTAAATCATGTATTCAAGATGCATAACTATCATAATTAAGTGAATATAGTCTGATTTATTTTGATTTATAAATTAAAATAATTTAAAATTATATGTATATATTAATATATAGGGGTATATATGTAAATTTTTAAAGGGGCGGGGTGGGGAGGGGCAAGGTAAAACCGAAACCACCCCGGCCTGACCCCCTCACCAAAAATCCCCATCCTGCCCCGCTCCATTTCTTGATCTCCAACAAAAAAAACCTCCTTGTTCGTGCACAAAGATAGCACAAAGAAAGCTACCAACCAAAATCTGAATATAGGGTTCAATAAAATATTCTTGTCATAATTACAACAAAGTTTCAAAATAGTTAGACAAAACTACAAACCTTGCATAAAAAGTGACAAATACACTAGTGGATCCACGTCCTTATACAATGCAATATATTTAAGAAGAAACATACATAAAACATGGATTGAGATGGCTAGCTGGAATGATGCTCAGCACTGCGGTCCGCCACAACGCCACTACAAGCTAGAGCCTGGAAGAGGGGGATAGGGTGAGTAACCAGAGTCATTTAGTGAATGGGTCAGCATAATTCTATATAATACAAAATACTCGATAAAGCGAAAAGACCAACTTTTTGTAGTAATACATCTAGATTAGAACATTGAAGTGTATATATATAACACATATACACATGTATAAAAGAACCATATATAACATAGAAAAACCACTTTTCTCAATTCAGGTCTCAATATTCAAAGCTCATGAATAGCATAATACAAGTTTTAAAATCATAAAACATGCTCATCATCAAATAAATTTTGCTTTATATAAAAACATATTTTCTTAAAACATAAAGTTTTCACCAAACTAATTTACTTCCAAAGAATATACCAGTGTTCGCGTCTCAAAAATCTGATTTACAAAATGACATTTTTCAAAATACAAATTTGCATCTTGAGCAAGCAAATACGGTCTAGAAGCCTCTTTAAACTCTAGCCGTGACTTTTGCTAAGTTCAGAGCAATCAAGGCACTCATGTCCTTGACGTTGACCCACCAGGGCCATAAGGTGACTCCGGACTCCCAATGTTAATCCAATCATAGGTCTATATGCCACCTGAAGTGGACAAATAAACTAAGTCCACTACGCTGTCTCTAAAGATTGGCCCGTGGGAACACCCCACTACAGCAGGTGGGTTTCAACTCCATCACCAACAAAACCTCAAGAAGTGTATCATCAATGATATTCATATAAATCATTTCATAGTGTCCTTGTCCAGGACAAATATTCACATATAGATCATAAACATCATTATCTTATAAACCCAAGCTAAAGCTATAACATGTACAAAAAATTCAACAATTCATTTCAACGCGATGTACCAATATAGTCATAAGTGTTTTCATCAAATATTAAGAGTTTCATTTATAAATCAGAAAACATAGAACTTCTTCTAAAACAATCAAACTATCATTTTGACATGATAAAACCAAGGATTTTATTAAATCAAACCATAAATATATTTAGATAGTATTCTACAAGAAATGTGCAATCATAACCCACTCACAACTTTGAAGATTGACTCCTCAACGGCGCTACTCCTCTGCCAGCTCATTGCCTCCAACCGAGCTCTTACTACCTAACACCAACACATGCCACAAGGGCTCAGAAACAAGAGAAAACGTAATAAAAAAGCATGCACGAGCTTCTCCAAGCTACATGCCATGAAAACCTTGACAAGGCTTGGGTGTAACCTAAACTTGAGCTCTAAGAGCTCCAAAGAATCTCGATGGAGATAAACTCCCAAAATAACCATGAAAATAAAGGTTTTGTAAAAAATTTCTCGGTGCTATAATAGTACGCTATAGTAGCCCGATTTCAAGAATAATGGAAAATCAAGGCCTTAACAATATAGAGGGGTAGATCTTCACATCCATTTCATTGAACAAGAAAGAGTGAAGGAAACCAAACAAACCACTCAACAAATTATCATCATCAAACTAATGTTCGATGTTCACAAACCTAGATCTAACATGCTCATTCAAAACCAAAATAAAACAAGGAGAAAGATGAGGGAGAAGAAAAGCTCACCTTCAAAATATCTTTAACAAGGAGTAGAGATGGAGGTCAAGTAAATGTTCCTTCTTCTCATCCAAAGTAATGGGAACAAAGAGAAAAATAAGAAGAAGAAAAATAAGAAGAGATTTTTTGAAAATTAGGGCTTAAGTTCAAGAGTTTAAATACCTCTAGAAGTACATAGTCAAGAACACAGCCGTGTAAATCCTAGCCTTGACATGTATCTCTCTAAATGGAGTGAAAATCACTCATCATGAGAGTTACACGGGCAAGTATACGAGCGTGTATCTCATCCCCTGCCCTTGTACTTCCTCAGAACTCACATTTGTACTGTTTTTTCAGCCCAAAACGACCAAAAACACACAAACTCATGACATAACTATTCTAGAACAGTTTAGACGACAACGCACACGCTGAAGAGCTGAAACACCACAGAGATCATATTCTTTTCTTGATGACATACTCATTGAACTTATGAAGAGTGCACTTGAGAAATATGTTAGTCCTTAATGAGGATTACAATTGTGAAATCAATAAGTCTTTATTGATGATTGATGAAAAGGAATTAATTTGTTTTAGTCCTTTTGATGATAGAATCTTGAATGTAATATTATCGATGGATGAAATCCATGTGTTAAGATTTGGTGAATTGTTCTAGGAAATTTGAATGATTCCATTGTTTGGATTATTCGTCTAGTTTAATGATAGTTCTCTTATCATTTGAAATTATGTGTTATGAGTGTAATTTGGGCAACAAGCCATATTTGTTTGTGACTAGTTATCCTTACATATTCAAAGTTATGAGCAATGTATTTCAAAAGTATACTCAATATTCTCTTTTGACACTATTGGTATTTACTCCAAAGAAATGGTTTTGAAAGTATTTATATTACATAATATGGCAAATGGATTTCAAAAAGGCTTTCACATCCTTTTGTTGTGATTTGTTAATTTGGACGGGGTCTTCATGGCTGGGCATTTATTTTTGTTAATTTGAATCGACTGGTTTCCATATTTATCTTACACTTGGTATTGTGATTTCAAACATACTTGATGTTTATGCACCATGTGACTTCATTAAATGTCTTTTGAAACTATATTATTGAGCTTTGATAACGATGTATACATGTATGTTATGTAAATATTGGTAATGACAGGCTAAAGCCCGGCTCTTGCAATAGAGGTCCCTACGATCCAGACTATGAGAGGTGCCATGATTGACCTGTTGTATTTGAACTTATTCAAGGGTGCATAGAGAGCCTGAATGAGTAGTGGGTGGGTATTCCCACTGGAGCGAGAATATCAGAGTCACTGCAAGAAGTCCCAAAAGGCGATGCCAATGTGGGTCTATTTTATAAACTCAAAATAAGACCTTCACAGACCGAAAACTATGCAGCAACATCAGCTAGTTTGGGATAGTTTTTGGAAGAACCAAAATTATGATATGGGATATTGAGATTTGAATTACACATTTATTCGATGAAATTTATACATTGATAGTAAGTATTTTATCACATGCATTTGATCATGGGTTATATTGTAACTTATAATTTGCTCTCTATCGATGCTTATTTATGATGATTACTTGCTAAGCCTAGCAATCTTTATTGTCTTGAAAATTATGACTTTTATTTACATTTTAAAATACTGAATGATTTCATATAAAATCTATCGCACAACCCTAAAATGTGTGTGTGAGCTATGTATAAGTTTTAAAGGTTTGGATTGAAATATGTTGTATTACATATTAGTTCCCTTACATTATATTTTGATCTTTATGTTGTGAGGTCAAGTCTTGTGCATGTGCTACATTATCATTTTCCGCTTTTTTTGCTAATTCATTGTGGACTATGCAACCCCACTTACTGACAATCACCCTTCTTTTATCTCTCTCTACGTGGAGTAGTGTGCGAGGCGATGGGTGGCGCTATTGCTAAGCCTTGGTGGGTACCATGTCAGTTTTATTTTTACATATTGTGGTTGTTATTTCCTTTTATTGTATAGGCTGGTTCCACTAGAGGGCCATATTGTATGTTGAGCACTCTTTCGATTCCAAAGCTTTGGAAGTATGCATGCTTGCTTATTCTTAGGGTTTTCTATTATTTTTGTAGTCATGTGCGATGATACCAGAAGTATAAACCTTGCAGTAGCTCAAGGCTAGGTGGGGACCACATCTCCTTGGGTTATCACGGTGATTGTGACATGCCTGACTACAGGTCAAGACAAGACAGTGGAGCATCGATATCAACTGTAGGAAAGACTTGAAGTGGAGCTGGTAGAACATTACCTCTTCTGGGAGGGTCTAAGAGGTCATGATATGATGATAAAAAGACGTTAGTACATCGGTGATATACCAGTCATAATATGAGGTGATATTGTGTTTCTCCTGTTGGAACATTAAGATGACGACAACGTGATGCTCTCTCTGTCCCTCTCTCTCTCTCTCTCTCTAATATCCAGTCCATCTAGCATGTATTATCCCCCAATTTGTGTCTGCTCTACCACAAAGGTTAGACCATGAGTTCGTCAATTGTCGATTGAAGCTTATGGAATACCTTAAGTGAATCCAAATTATCTTGTTACTCGATTGATTTATTGACACTCAATAACTTCAAAACATATCAATGATCTAAATACAATCCACAAAAACCTATCAGTATAAATTTCAAACAGAACCTTTCCAATTATCTTGTCAATATCATACGGTTTCCAATGGTAAGCAGTGATTAATAATGTATGCAACTATATTATGACTATTTGCAAAATTATATATATATATATATAATTTACCTTTGATAGTTCCATTCGATTGATTAAATATTTATATACCCCAACGTTATGGTTGTCATTACGTTTGTCATCATCCACAAGAATGTGTGTCCACCTAAAAAAAAGAATGAACTAGAAAACAGTTTAGGTACTTCAATGAAAAATGAATAATTATTAAAAATCATTCTAACGGCTGGATAAAGGAAATAATACATTGGATTGAGTTATTAGAGATCTGTTAATAATTCTTTACCATGCCCATGGCTGAAGTAATATCATGGATCCACTAATATTTTTCATATCCTTGTTGTTGCACGACATAAGAACCTATATAGGGTTGCTAGGCATATCGATCCCCAACTATATCTTTTAGCTTTGGAAAAATACCGAAAAATGGTAACCATGCCAAATGAATCCTATGTTGTGATATATTTGGAATTAGGACACCACCAATGAGCTTTAGTATATAACATGAGGACAACACTTAATTTGTTGTTGGCTTGCATCATGTGGTAAGCACCAAATGTTTCTTGAAGCCAAGTAAAGGTTACCGTTTGGCCTTTCCTTTACTCTGGAGACGAGACAACACCAAGCAACTCCTCACATAGAGCAATTTCCAAGCCAGATGTTTGTCCATCAACGTCGTTGCCATTAATAGGTAAACCCAATAACAATACCACATCTTCTAGTGCAATTATTATTTCACAATAAGTCAAGTGGAATGTGTGTTTCTAGTCGCTATCTCTCCACTAATGTATTCATAAGACCATAATTAATCCGAAAATAACAAACTTGAGCCACATGCCAAAACCCAGTTTGTCCTAAAATGCCTTGATTTGAGTAGGTGGTGCATGAATAGAAATATGTTTGCACTAATGATTTGAGTAGGTGGTGCATGAATAAAATAATTAATTTAAAATAGATAACCAAAATAAAAAATAAAATATGATGACGGGGAATCTAAACATTAAATTTAGTATGTTTAAAAATTAAAAAAATAAAATTAGATGGATGCATATAAAATAGCCTTTGATGGAATTTGTTTATAATGAAATAATTAATAATAAGAATTAATATAGAGCACCTATCATATAATTTGTTGGCAATAAATTAAGCATTGAATTTAGCATATTTAAAAATTAAAAACTAAAATGAGATGCATGAAGATAGAAAAGATATAAGGTGATAGAAAAAATATAGGTGTGAAACTAGGCATTAAAATAAACACAATTCTTGCATTCTATCATAAATTTTGTAGCATTATATCAAAACCTTTGTTAGCATTTTATTATAAACTCCTTTTAAATAATTTTATCAAATTCTTTCTTTATGCATTTTATCAAACATTTTATTGGCATTCTATCAAACATTTTTTCTCAGGCATCTGATCAACCACTTTGTTAACATTCTACAAATTTCTATTTTAGACATTCTATCATAATCTATTTTATAATAATACTTTATACTATAACAAGTACTAATTTATAAATCATCAAACAAATAAAATAATAATGTTTACAAACAAACATACTTTTATACTTAATCATCAATCTAACTTACTCACATCATATGTAATATAAACTTAGCTAAAATAATTATAAAAAATATTTATAATTAAAAAATATTTTATCAAATAAAATTGAAGATATGTGCTTATTTTAATTATATAGTAATGCTATCCAAAAATGAATGATAAAACTGAAGGAAGAGAAGAGGCTAGAAAAAGAGGGAGATGAAGATGGGGTGAGAATGTGGGGTAAATTTTTGGGTTGGTCACCAAACTATGGTGGGTTTTCAATTTGGGTACCGAATTTCAATTTGTATCATTTCGGTTACTAGAGATCGATTTGTTTACACTGGGAGGTCACTGGTGGGTTTCTCGGTGAGATTTGATGACATGGCAGCTGGAAGCTCCACGTATGCGTTTTCTGGAACGATGACTAGATAGCCACGTGTGATGTTGTCCACGTAATCCGAGTAACCATCCAACTCAGCAGAGGATCTCGCCACGTCAGCCCATCTCTTTCCCTTTTCCCTTCTCGATTTCCTTTCACCTTTCCAGGCGAGACCGAGAGAGAGGACCGACTGTGGCTGTCATCACCGCCATTGCGTTCTACAACTGGAGCAGGGAAAGCTGGAGGCTCGGCCATCGAAGGTGAAGAAGGAGCGCAGTGGAGGGCTAGTTGGAGATCTTAGATTGTGTAGGTTGGCAGACAATTGGCGGATAAGAGAACCGGAGGATGAAGCACCGAGTTTCTGTAAGTTTCTTCTACTCTAGGACTCCGTCAAGATGAACTACTCTAGGACTCTGTCAAGATGAACTATGCATAGGGGGTAATGGGTCAAAAAGAGGAATTTAGGGTTCCAGGGTACAGTATTGATTTTTTCCGCTCGTTCTTTAAGTTTTAGTGCAATTATGCAATATGCTGCATTTCAATACGAAATTTAGGTTTTTGAGGTGGCTTATGTTTCATGTGATTGCATTTGTAAATTTGGTGGTATGGGTCCAATAGTGGTCCCAAATGTTACAAAGACAAAATAAAAAAGAACAATGATGTGGTCCTCCTGTGGTTATTGTAATGTCATACTGGGAGTGACCCATTGAACGTTTTTATTTTTATGTTTTAATGAACCCTAACTACACTATCCTTGTTCTGTCTGAGATTGAATTAAACGGTTTGTTTTTTTATAGTAAGCTGCCAGTGTAGACTAAGCTTTTGCTAGTTGAGTTTACTCCTTGTTATTATTCCCAATATAAAAAAAAAGGCTTAATGCTCTTTTGTCAGTTGAGTTTTATTTTTAATGTATTCATACTATCATAGTGTAAGAAATCAACTATTTATTGCATGCTTCTTAGTCTCCCAAGTAAAACAAAGATTGCAATTATTAATTCAACTGTTGTGAATCAAAGCATAACTAAAAATAACAACAATTCGATGATTGCAAAACTAAAAAATGAGGAAGCTAGAGTAACAAACCTGGACTAATTAACTCCCAATCTCTTGATGCTTGAAGCTCAATAGTAAATACCTGTTAGAGTTCCACGCCTTCATCCTCAATACAAATTTAGAGAGAAGATATTCAAAATCAGTGAGAGAATAGTTATCAAACACAAAAAATAAATTAAAACCAAATAAACAACACATACACCTGCATCATTGATACTGTTATGTTTCCTCTTTGTGTATCTTATTTAGTATGGAAAAAACCTTGTTAGGGTTTCATAGTTTAGCTGCATTAATTGGCTCTCTATTCCTTAGTCATGTTCATCAGTATCACGAGCATGTCAAACTTTCAAGAACTTTCTATTATTTATACAAGTACAAGTGTCATCGTTGTATGTATGCTTGAATTACAAGGGTTGAATGTCATGTCCCAAGAAGAATACACTTGTCCTTGTTCTATCCGTGATTGAATGAAAAGGTTTGATTTTTGATGACAAACGCCTCTGTAGAGCATGCTTTTGCAAAGAAAAAAACACCACTCAACTAAATTGTAGAGACTACTTCTTATTATTCCTAGTAGGGAAAAAAAAGCCATAATGCTCTTTTGTCGACTGAGTTTTATTTTTAATGTATTCATACTAACATAGTGTGAAAACTCAACTTTTTGTTGCACACTTCAGAGTCTCCTAGGTAAACCAAAGATTATAATGATTAGTTTAACTGGTGTGAGTCAATGCATAACTAAAATTAAGAACATTTAACTGATTGTGACATTTAACTGATTCTAACATTTAACTGCACACTGTCATTATTGTGCTTATGCTTGAATTACAAGGTTTGCTTCTTTGAAGGTAACCTGCCTGTGTACTTTTTTTTTTTTTTTTTTTGATGTCATGTAAGATTATTAGTTTCTCCATGGATGTAGACACCTTGTTCATACATCTAAAACTTGTTCCCAAATACACAATAGTGATGGGGTACTTAACTTAGCAAGTGTAATTTTTTTCAGTGCCCACAGCTGAGTATTTCACAATTCAAATGTATTACGGAGTTGATCCAATAGAGAAATGGAGTGAATATAGGGTTGCGGGATTCATTGACTACTGCACTATAGATTTTATATCTAGAATTGAACTTATAGGCATGGCCAAAGGGCTACATTTGCATGCAGATGACTGTTCCTTTTGGTTTAAGGAGTCTGTTCATGGAGATTTTGGGATTGTGGAAATTAAAAATGATTTAGATGCAGTGGGGATGGCAATGGCTGTGGAGGAATGCAGAATAACAAATGTGTATGTGAGGTTGAGCAAGGTACATGACAGTAGAGGTGGTGGTGAACATGTAGGTCACACTGGTGTGCCAGTGAGTGACATGGAAGAAGAAGATTTAGAGGGAGAGGTTGAACCAGAAGAACCCTTTAAAGAAGATGAAGAACTGAGTGGACTAAATGACTCTGACAACAACATCAATAGTGATGGAGAAGGTGAAGTAGGAGTGATGACCAATGGTAATCAAGTAAATGTTCCAATTGTGGAGAATGAGAGTAGGAAATAATTAGACATATTTTCTGGAGATCGGGGTGGTGTAGAATCTGATTATACAAAGTCAGATGAGTTACAGTCCTGTTCCTCAATAGATGAGGAAGAATTAGACCCTGTTAGGCCTAAGTATGCTGAGTTCAATGAACAAGCAGACATGAAGAACCCCCAATTAAAAATTGGTATGAAGTTTAGATCTTTTAAATAGTTTAAAGAGGAAGTTAGAAACTACGCCATTAAAAATAGGTGTGTCATGAATTTCAAACCCAACAACAAGACGAGGTGTAAGGCATATTGCAAGAAGGGTTGTCCCTTCTACCTGTGGGCCTCACCAATGGTTAAGGACAAGACCACCATCCAAATAAAGGCTGGACACTTGAAGCATGAGTGCACAAGGGACCATAACAGAAGACATGTCAGTGCTCAGTGGATAGCAGAACAATACCTTGAACAATTTAGGGCATACCCCTCTTGGAGACTTGCTGGCATAATACAGGCTGTGAAAACAAATCAAGAGGTTGATATCAGTAGACTGAGGGCTTGGCGGGCAAAAACCATTGCAGCAAGGTATGTTGTAGATATTACTAACTTTTAATTGTCTGCTGTGAACAATCCCTAATTTGAATTCGTAAATTCTGAGAATTTGCAGGATTCTTGATGGTGATGAGCACACCCAAATGGCAAGACTGTATGACTATAGGCTGGAGTTGATTAGAACACACCCAGGGTCAACAATTAAGTTCAAATGCAACGAAGGTGTCTTCCAATCAATGTATGTGTGCTTATCACCCCTCAGGTCAGGATTTCTAACTGGTTGCAGACCCATTGTTTCTGTGGATGGATGTTTCCTCAAAGGACTATATGGAGGGCAGCTACTATCAGCTGTGGGAATAGATGCAAATGATTGCATCTACCCAGTAGCTTGGGTTGTGGTGGAGAAGGAGAACTGTGAGAGCTAGTTGTGGTTCCTAGAGCTGCTAGCTGAGGATTTGCAGATAAACAACACACATGGGTGGGCATTCATGAGTGATAGGCAAAAAGTAAGTATGCTACCATTTCTCTAATTGTTTAAATGATTTCATTCGACAATTATATATTTTGTTCTGACCATGTTGTGTGCCAATGTTGTTTGTTCTGGTTTTTTAATGGTGGTCATGGTGGTGTCCCAAATACTTAACCCTATAGGGCCTACAGAATGCAATCCAACAGCTATTCCCTAATAGTGAACATAGGTTTTGTGTGAGGCATATCCACACAAATTTTAGGAAGCAATTCAGAGGGAAAGCCCTTAAGGACCAGTTGTGGAATTGTGCAAGATCTAGTTACATTCCTGCCTTCCACTTAGCCATGGATGTCCTTAAGGGTATGTCTGAAGAGGCTCACACATTCTTGAATAACATTAGCCCTGAACACTGGAGTAGATCACATTTTAGAACTGAATTTAAGTGTGACATGCTACTAAATAACCTATGTGAATGCTTTAATAGCCAGATATTGGTAGCTAGAACAAAGGGCATAATCAGTATGAATGAAATTATTAGAACCCAATTGATGACTAGAATACAAAGAAAACGAGATGCCATGGAAAAATGCCCCACAGAGCATTGTCCAAAAATCCTGAGTAAGTTGGAAAAATGTAAGCAACTAAGTTGGGGGTGTAGGACAACATGGTCTGGAGGTGACAAGTATTAGGTGGTAGGCCATGATGGGCAATTCATTGTAGACAACAAACAGAGGACATACACATGTAGGAGGTGGCAACTAAGTGAAATTCCATGTTGTCATGCTATCTTAGCCCTCTACTATAACAAATGCAAACCCGAGGACTTCTTAGATGACTGCTACAAAAAAACAACATTCCTTACAACATATAGTCACCTTTTAAGCCCAACACAAGACAACAATTGTTGGCCGAAAAGTGATCAACCACAGGTCAAACCACCAGAGCCTGCAAATAAGAACAGAGGCAGGAAGCCATTGCTCAGGAGAAGAGAAGCATATGAGGAAAACACTGGATTTACAAAAGGCAAAGTAAGCAGGAAGGGTATCACCATAACATGCAGCATATGTGGGACTGTTGGGCACAACAAAAGATACCATGGATTGCAGGTAAGTCATATGTTTTTTCTAATTCCTATTTGAAGTTAAACTGGTCATACACAATTTAATCTTGAAAATCAGGGGACCAACAAAAAAGCACCTGCTCAGATGGAGTCAGTGCATAACACTACAACTGTAAGTGACTCAGTACAACAATGTTCAGGGCTTTATGCTGCTGCAATTTGTAGTGAATTGATCACAGTAAATACTGTCCTTCTATTTTGTAGTGAATCAATCAAATTTAATACTATGTTTTTTTTTTGTAGGTGGTGACCAGGAAGAAAACCCTATGGCTGAAATTGACCCTGAAGTATTACAAGAACACTTCAAAGAGGTATTCCACAATTTAATCCTAATTGCTTTATGCCACACATTACATTTCATCTAAACCTAACTGCTATTAATTTGTTTAACAATAGACTGATATGTTAAGGAGAGACAGTGAGGCTACCTCCTCATCTATGGGTGAGAGGGTTGCAGATGATCTAATGGCACAGGTGAGCAGTGAATTAACATAGCTATAATTTTTCATTCTGTTCAGTAACTCCTATTTTCATAAGTAGGTTATTCACATACCAGTTGAAGTCATCCCAAGGCCAACAGCTAGGGATGAGGGTTTTATGCCAGCTGGGGATGTCCCATTAACATTAGGGTCACAGGTATTGTACTAAATTGTAGCTGATCACTTGTATGCTTTAGTTTAGTAACAATGTTAATAATCCTTTGAAAATCTGTGTCCACATATTGGATACGAACATGGTTGTTGAATTGCATTCCATACCTTCAGAGGAAGTGAGGGATGCTACATTGAGGTCACAAAAAAAACCCAGTAAGAAGAGGAAGCAGGCATCATCCATCCAAAAGCCAAGCAAGAAAACAATTTCCTGCAAGACCCCCCCAGTTCAGAGTACAAGATATCCAAGGAGACAAATCACAAGGTACCCAAGGAGAAGCAGATGACAGGAGCAAAGTAGGTGGTGCTGCGAAGAAGAGAAAGGCATGGCTCCCACCAGGTGTTGGAGGTAGTGGCACAGATGGATCATATGGAAGGCCATCTTAGTTCTTGTGGTTGCACCATTGTTTTGTTTGTGTGACTTAAAGCTCCAGACTACTACTTTATTATTTTTGGCTTGTTTGAACTGCTGTAATTTTTTTTTTGTTCAATTTTGGTATATGTGATGTGAAGGAAAACAATTACTTCCATGTTGTCAAACTGGTTGAAATGTACTGAACTCATTTTGTTGAATGATAAGATTCAGGTTTTTTGTTTTTCTCTTCCACCATTTGCATATGATGCCAATGTGAATTTGTCAAGTGTCAGAGCTTTGTTAACCTGATCAGCATTTGAGTTTTTTTTTTTGTCTGATAAAGCAGTTCATCTTGAGTTTCTCCTGGACCTTTTTCAGTAGGTATTACTTCCAGTTCTTATTCATCTTTCAGTTCCGTTTTCCTGAATAGGTGTAATGTGTAATCTGTAATGTGTAATGTGTAATGTGTAATGTTTACTCGTATTCAAAGGACCATTAAAACATAAGGATGTATATTCATAGATCATATTCTAGAAGATTATGGTGTTTGAATGCATTTCAGTAATCAAATAATAATGTTTTAAATAATCTTTGGAAGATTGTTACTAATCTCTGGGAGATTGTTTTAAAAAATTATCAGTAATGAAATTGAGAATTTTAAGGATCTTTTTTTCATCACCTATCCTGCTAAATTATAATGTCTATCCTAATAAAATCTGCATTAATTTGCAAACTAATATCAGGTGCTTGAAATGAAGGTTAATTCCGTTTCTGTATTCTATTTAATCTACAAATGTGATGTGTTTCATCCAAAATATAGATAAGAACATAGAGATTAAATGAAGAGCTTAAATCAACAGTCCAAGTTCTCCAACTAGCCCTCTACTGCGCTCCTTCTTCACCTTCGATGGCCGAGCCCGCAGCTTTCCCTGCTTCGGCTATAGTACGCGATGGCAGTGATGACAGCCACAGTCGGCCCTCTCTCTCGGTCTCGCCTGGAAGGGTGAAAGGAAAATGGGAAGGGAAAAGAGAAAGGGACTGGCTGACGTGGCGAGATCCTCTGCTGAGTTGGATGCTTACTTGGATTATGTGGACAACATCACACGTGGCTATCTAGTCATCGTTCCAGAAGACGCACACGTGGAGCTTCCGGCTGCCATGTCATCAAATCTCACCGGGAAACCCACCATTGACCTCCCGGTGTAAACAAATCGATCTCCGGTAACTGAAATGATACAAATTGAAATTCGGTACCCAAATTGAAAAACCACCATAGTTTGGTGACCAACCCAAAAATTTACCCTGAGAATGTGACGTGGTGTTATTGAAATAGGATTTGAAAAAAAAAGTTATAATTAAAAAATGTTTTATAGACTAAAGTCTAAAAATGTTGTATCAAAAAAAAAAAAAAAAAAAAAAAACTGGGCAGAAAATCCATGAAAACAGTGGTTGCCTCAACATAAAAACAGATATAATATCGAAGTGGATTAATTAAAAAATAAAATTCAAAGCAAAACCAATTAATCGAATCTATTAGCACTCGAATCCTTGTGATATAAGTACTTGTAAAATACCTGATTTTTTATTTAGAATGTACCATATGTCACTTTCTAAGATGATAAGAGGATAAAATTAACATTTGAATCTATTAACACTTGGATTTTTTTAAAGTTTTTTGCAATTGACAAAAAATTAATTTTACGGGAAAAACACATGAATATTTTTACCGTGCACATTTCATTTCTAATGTGGTGCAGTTATTGTGGTATTTCTCAAAAAAAATCTGTGAAATCTAAAAGCCCAAATTAATTTACGGTTGACAATACTGATGGGCCACACTGTCAAAAACCCAACTTTATCCTTACGGATGACACACGTGTTAGAGTAACGTGCAAACATTCTTGGAAAAACCAAACCAAGCCAAGCCAACCACCATCTCCTTCACCAGAACCCTCTTCTTCTACTAAAAGCCACTCTCCAACCTCCATGGATCCTCATTCTCCTCCTCTTCCCCCTCTCCTCCGCCTCCATCTCCATCTTTATCTCCGTCTCTATCCATGGCCTCGTCTCCATCCTTGATCCTCTTCTCCTTCTTTCTCCTCATTGTTTTTTTCCCCTTCTCCTTCTCCATTGAGTTCAACTACCCCGCTGTCTTCAACTTCGGGGACTCTAACTCTGACACTGGAGTCCGCATTGCCGCCGGCCTTGAAGAAATTAACCCTCCTTATGGTGAGACCTACTTCCTCCGACCCTCTGGGCGCTTCTCTGATGGCCGCCTCGTCATCGACTTTCTCAGTGAGTTCTTGTGACCCTCTCTGTCATTTGTTCATTCGTTTGGTTTTTAGGTTTTTTTTTTATCGGAAATTTCTTTTCTTGATCATGGAGCTTTGATTTGGTTGTTGTGTCCTGCCGATGGTTGTGAGTTTGGAATAATTTTGATTTTGGCTTCTTGCTTTTGGTTTTTTACCCTTTTTTTTATTTGGATATTTGAGATTATCTCCGGTGTTTCATACATAAATTAGGTTACAAAATTGTGGTTGTTGATATGGTAGGTGGAAGATAGTTTTCTTAGTTTGTTGTTAGTTGTGCTGGGACTAATGGTAAATGTTTCTACTCCAAGTCATTTAACTCCATCTTTCTGAATGCTAACCATAATATATATATGTAGTTTTTATTTGAAGAAAAAGTATGCAATGACATCTTTATAGCAGTGTTATTATGGCTGCTATCTTTTGCGTTGCTTGAGTAAAACTTATATGGTATGAATGATAGAATTCATAATGAAAGTATCCATTTACCATTGGTTCAATTGAAGGATAGTGAACGCTATATATCCACATAAAGCAAATTCTAGAACTTCGGTGCTACTTGACCTGGGTTTGCAGAGAAACTTAGAATTGTTGAGGGAAATAATCATGAAATTGGTGTTGTAATGTTAAGGAATTTTTAATGTGTAATTTATTTTTTTTATCTATTTTGGGAAGTGCAATGTATTGACCTTGTGAAACTATGTTACTGGGCTTGCGCTATGCTTTTGTTATTATGATCCTATCATAGAAGATGCCATTGCTTTATCTTTAAATGTAATGGATGATTAATTTAAGCACCCTGAAAGTTGCATAAAGAATGATTGAAGTTGTAACAACATTGCAGTCACCATGATGGACCTGATGAGTGTTTGGTTAAGCCATTGTCACTTTTTTCTGCACAGTGAATGGCTTGCTTCCTTTTAATATGAGTTATGAACAACTGTCTACTTTTGTATGTTCTACTTCTAATGCAACACTTTATGACCAACTATTATGTGCAGTGGATGAAATGGACATGCCATTTCTTAGTGCCTACTTGGATTCTGTTGGTGCACCATCTTTTCAAAAAGGATGCAACTTTGCTGCCGCGGGGTCTACAATACTTCCTGCATCACCTACATCTGTCAGTCCATTCTCTTTTGGGATTCAAATATCTCAGTTCTTACGGTTCAAAGCTCGTGTTACTGAGTTGCTTGCTAAAGGTATTCTTATGTCCTCTTTTAGAGATTATCTATCTGCAAGAAAAGTTACATAAAAATTTAAACAGATCCTTATTTGGGAAATGTTGTAAACGATGGACTGATATCTAGTTTAAAATCGCTAGCCATTGTGACAATTGTTAAAGTGAGATGAATAATTTGATGAGGAAAGAAATGGGGAGGAACTTTGCTAGTGGTGGGTTTTATGCACGCCTAATTTTTTTTTTTTGTGAAAGTTTTTTCAAACCTTAATTTTAAGATCTGAAGTGTATAACGTATACAAGCATTTATACCAACATTGAAAAAGTTTTCGTTGTTTGGCCTGGACACATCAATATGAACCTTGCCATCATAAAGTATGAATTGACATGTAAGGCGTACCTAGTTTGCTCAAAGTTGAGTAAGTGGCATATTGATTCATTTAGTAAAACCCTTTGGGTTTGAGAAGCCTTCAATTGGACCCTTGATGAGATTTGAACATTGCATTAGGGCTTTGGATGTTCCAATGATTAAAATGTCTACATTAAGTCATTTTTGGATAGTCTTGATATTTATCATATAAATATTATTATTAGTAGTACCTAATTTATCTAGCATTATCATTGTTATTTTGTCAAAATAGACACAATCATAGAGAGCAATGTGATGTTTTAGTGACAATGGGAAGACTTCTAAATCTGAATTTTGTAAAAGCATCCTCTCTCTTATCCAATTGTCAATTTGCTTGAAAACTTTAATTCTTGACATGCAGTTTTGATGCCCAACTGACTTGGAGGTGTATGTCACATGATCAAAAGATTATCCATTGTTCTTAATTATTATTTTCTATAGATAAGAAAGAGTTATCTTATTGTTTATATTCTTCATCAATTGTAACTGATATTCTTTCTTTGTATCTTGCAGGAAACAAATTCAAGAAATACATACCTCAACTAGATTCTTTTAACCAGGGCCTTTACATGTTTGATATAGGTCAGAATGATCTAGCTGGTGCATTTTACTCTAAAACAGATGACCAAGTTATCGCATCCATCCCAATAATCTTGCTGGAATTTGAAACTGGAATAAGGGTTAGTGAAATTACCTTTGAATCCAACATGTTTTGTTGTTGAATTATTGAATTATATATTAGATGCAGGAACTTGACTGATCTAGGTATTCCAAAATGACCTACCATTGCTTTTCTTTTCTGTTCACATTTAAAATATCCAGCTATAAAACAAGCTACTTCTATTTTCTCTTCCGGTTGACGTCATTAAGCCACTACTTATTTTGAGCAATTCAGTGGTTTTCCTACCTAATTGGTGCATTTTCTACCATAATTGGTTTTTAGAGTCCAACAATGGGATGTTTGTTCTTGTGCCTTGAATTTTACTGGTGGTATTATTTATATGACTATAAAAACTTCTATCCCTACTCTATTTTCAGAAATTGTATGAACAAGGAGCAAGGAGATTCTGGATTCACAATACTGGCCCTCTTGGGTGCTTACCTCAAAATGTAGCTTTTTTTGGTAAAGATCCATCAAAGCTTGATGAGCTTGGCTGTGTGAGCTCTCACAATCGAGCTGCAAAGCTTTTCAATTTGCAGCTTCATGCACTCTGTACGAAATTGCAGGCTGAATTTTCCAATGCAAGAGTCACGTTTGTGGATGTTTACTCCATAAAATCTGACCTCATTGCGAATTATTCTCGATATGGTGAGCATAACCATGCTTTTTCTTTTTTGTTGTTTAACTTGTATGGACCTTGGCCTACCCGTCCATTTTTTAAAACCCGCGTATGATTTTAGTCTTTGAGAACAATGATAACTTATACCCCCACTTCTCATGATGTGGTTTTCTTAGGATTCAACCATCCAGTAGTGGCATGCCAGGCGTCTAGATTGATACGTGCAACTTTTGCACCTTCATGCTATTGAGAACCACAAATGCACATGGAAAGATCGTTTACTTGCATTTTGAACCTTCATGATGTGTATTGTTGTGATGTTTTTAGTATTCAAGCATACAATAGCAGCATGTTTAAATGGATGACATATTTAGCATGTGCATTCATGCTTTGAGGAACCACAAAATAGTGTTTTTTTTTTTCTTTTAATTTTTGTGTGCTTGTGTGTGTGTGTATATATACTGATTTTGGATTGGAGCATTTAATAGCAGCATGTCTTGCTTAGATTGAGGCATTTAACATTTGCACTTTCATGCTTTTAAGAACAGCATATAGTTTATTCGCATCATAAATCATTTTTATGTGTATTTTCCTATTGTCCTTAAGATTTGAGCATCCGATAGCAGCATATTGTGCTTAGATCAATGACACATTTAACATCTACATTGTCATGCTTTAAAGAAACCACAAATGTTTTTTTTCCTAATGATAATATATTTACATCATAAATCATCCTGACATGTGTTGTTCCACTGTTCATAGGATTCGAGCATCCGATCACAGCATGTTGCGGTTACGGCGGCCCGCCGTTAAACTACGACGGCCGTGTGGGCTGCGGACAAACAAAAACCTTGAATGGTAACACAGTAACAGCAAATGTATGCAATGACACTACTGAGTACATCAATTGGGATGGAATTCACTACACTGAAGCTGCAAATCTTCATGTCTCAGCTCAAATTCTCACTGGCAAATACTCAGATCCACCCTTTGCAGATAAGATGCCATTTCTTCTCAAGCTTAAGTTTTAATTTATCGTTGTAACTACTCATTTGTTATTATAGTATAATGCTTGACGATAAAATATACATAATTGTTTGGCCAAACTAAGTATGGAAATTAATAAATGTGTATTATATCTAAATTGTTTTTTTTTTTTTACTGTTTTATCTTCACTGGTTTGTGCTTTAATTTTTAATTAAATCCAATTAATTGTTTTACAACGAAATTTATGGAGTGCATTTGTAAAATTTTCATTTTCTGTACCTGATGAAGGATTAACAAAGGGCAAAGAGGGGTTTTCACTGCAATTAAGTCTCAAATAAGTAAGGATGTCAATAGGGCGGGATTCACTGGGGGACAATTTCCGGCCTCTGGCCCGAATTTCTATTCCCATCCCCGACTCCGGCATGAACCTGAATACGGAGAATTTTTTCTCATCCCTTCCCAGCATGGATTTTTTGGGTTCAGTGATTTTTCGGTCTGATTAATAAATTGAAATCTTAATTTATGTGCTCTCCAACGGATTTTATAACCAATTAAAGTAAAACATTGTAAATAGAAGTTAATTTATCTCTTAACTCTTCATTTAGTGATTTAATAAGTTATTTGAAAATTTTAAAAAAATTCAGAAAGTGCAATATAGTTAATATAAGTTTAGGATTTTATTTAATTTTTATATTAAAGTTCATTTAATTATAATAATTTGCTAATTAAATAAACAAATGGGCTTATATATATATATATATATATATATATATATATATATATATATATATATATAACATAAAATATTTTGGGGTCGGGGCAGAGCATGGAGGAATATTTCATGGCCCCGACTCGACCCCACGGGAAATTTTTTTCGGCCCCGACCTCGACCTCGGTTCGATGGGGCGGGGAATCGGATTCCCGGTCGGAGTCGGGGCTCATTGACATCCCTACAAAGAAGTCCTTAAATCTATTATTAAATTATTCTAGATTTAAATTATGGCACATCTTCCAAAACTATTTAAGTTAATTTTCCGCATGCAATATCATGAAAATTATTCATGAGTTAATAATTTTGATGGGAAAATAAGGGTGGTTTTGTGAGTGTGTTTTCATTTTTCTGGGTCCATAGATTTATTCATTATTTCATCATTCAAATTGATATGTAAATAACATATATTTTTTGGAATATATATATATATATATATATATATATATATATATATATATATATATATATATATATATATATATCGACTTCAAAAAAATTATAATAAAAATTTTAATAAGTGTGAATACGTAGATCTGAAAACTACATTAATTTATTAACTAAAAAGTTAATATTTCATACTATTTAGATGAGCAGGTTTTATATTTTGGATTTTTTAGGTACAACCAAAAATGGGCTCATTTAACACAAATTATAGAATTTACAATTTCTTTCTCCCTATCAAAGGAAAACAAAAATACCACAAGATGAAAAGCACTATCTAAATATGGAATAAGACACATAACTTACACCAATCATATGATAAAAGGATCCAATTAATCACATTTTAAATATGGGTGAAGCCGGTAAAATTTAACTTTTTACCTATTTTTTATTTATAATTATAGATCATTGAATAAGAGATCAAGTTGAAAATTCTAAGATATATGAAGAAGAGATAACTTAGTGGTCAGATAAATAGAAGCACTAGTGCCAATATACTCAGTATATCTATCGGTCTTACATTATTGAGCAAATGTGCTAATTGAGAACTCACGGCCATGCTTGACCCTTTGCATAGGTTATTTTTTTTTTTTAAATTATATTGAAAATTTTTATATATTATTATTTTATATAAGCAAACAGTATTATTAGGAATCTTAACTAATTTTAAAATATTAAATTGATCTTATTGGATTGATATTGATATAGGATAATATAGAATTATATTAATTTTATTTTATCATGAAGGTTGGCCCCCATGATTTTTTTGAAAAAATCAATACGAAAAACTTTTATTTATGATTATTATTAATATAATTTTTTTAAAAAAAATATGAAATTTTGATTTATTTTATAATCTATTTTTTTTTTTTTTTTATTATATAATTTGTTAATTTTATTTTATAATCTACTTGAGAAGCTACACAGATATTTGGATAAAGAAGTATTAATAACCTTTAATAGAATGAGCAGGTTTTGCTTGGAGATAAACAAAGACTAGAAAAGAGGGGTTTTATGTAGATGAATATAATTCCCTCATTTTTTAAAAGGTTATTTTCTTACACAAGAATGCCAATTATATATCAATAGAGTATGTAATGCATACACTCAATGAGTAGAATTAGAATTTGATCACATATGTTTAGAAACAAGTTCTTCTTCACAAGTGCTTTGTGCCACACATCTAGCTTGTTTAATGTTAAACAAATCTCATTAAAGTTACATTTCTTTTTCTCATCAAGGGTAGGAACAGACCACAAATTGTTTTTTTTTTTTTTTTTTTTTTTGGTAGCGGTGCGAAAGTTTTTTTAGAGTAGACCAAAATTTTTTTGAAGGGCATATAATAGATTTTCATAAATATTTTTCTAAAAATATACTTATTTTTATAATATATATACTGAATTTATAAAAGAATTCAAGTTGCCGAACAATAATGTGCTCATATATTTTCCCAAAACTATAATTTTGCTCTGCCCTTGATAAAGGGAAGCCAAATCCATATGCTTGATACACACATGTCCAGAGGACAATAAGTAAATCAACATATTAGGCTTTTATTTATATTAAACAGTACAATTTTTTTTTATTATAAGACATAATATTCATAGAGTATTAAAAGCATTATTAAGAAGAACTGCCAGTATTGTCCTCTGGTTTCATCTGTTTTTTAGGAAAAAGATTAGGGTGGATGTTAGGTAGAACACCACCCTCGGCTATTGTAACCGATTCCAACAACTTACTTAATTCTTTATCATGTTTTATCACAAGTTGTCTATGCCTCGGCGAGATCTCTTTGCTTTTAAAATCTTTTGCTGCGTCCCCAGCTAACTCTAAAACCTATAGAGAAACTACATCAAAAAGCATATTAATAAAAGAAAAAAAACTTCAACTCTAGTTAGAAATGAAGTAAATACCTCAACAGTAAGATATTCTAGGACGGCAGTAAGATAAATAGAAGCACTATCACCGATATGCTCTGCATATCTACAAGTCTTGAGGTATTTAGCAACTTTGCTAACAGAAAACTCAAGACCAGTCCTTTTAGAATAGGAGATGGTACCTTTGGGCTTCTCACAACCGCTGTTCCTGATTTCTACTGGATCTGAAGCCATAGAGATATTTGAATGAAAAAGCACTAATCTTAAAAAAAAAAAAAAAAAAGAGTTATTTTGAAAGGGGAGAAAGTAAGGAGAGATGAAAACTCTTAATAGCCAGATTAGGTTTTAGGTTTTATGTGGAGATAAACAAAGAGGAGAATGAGAGGTTTTATATAAAGGAAGGTTGCTATTTCCAAGTTTCTTCTTATTGACCTGGGAAGATGTTGGAGAATCTGATGGTCTGGACCAATGTCTGTTCTTCATGACACGTCAGAATAAATATGTGAGCGGTGTATGGTTTTTCTTATTACTGGTATGGCTTTTAAAATTTATAAAATTATTAAATCTTATGTTTGTAAAATTTTTACTTGCCAAACCCTAGAAAATTGTGAAATTGCTTTCTATTTGATGTTATTGACTTCATAATGTTGCATACAACTTCTGTGATTATAGCATGCATCGAATATATATATATATATATATATATGAGAATCTTGAACCTGCGAAAGTCTCCAATGTATTAATTTATTAATATATCATTCATATCGATGTATAAATGATAATTACTTTTTGAAAGATTTCTTTTGATTAAGTTTAATGAGAAATCCCTATGTACATGCAACATGTTGTAGTCTATTTGGGAGCTATATAATAAATAAATAAATACATATATAAATAAATAAAATTAAAATTTGCAAAATATCATTGAAAAGGTAGAGCTTAAATTCATCTAATAAATCCACCAAAATTAATTGAAAAGATAAAAAGAAACTAATTTTCAATATTAATAGGTTAAAATCAAATTTTAAATATATTTAAATAATGAAATCTCTAAAAAAAATAAACTGCATATTAGTTATAAAGGCATTGGATGATCTAAAACTATTTAAACTTCTGTTAACAGAATCTAACGGGAGGGGCATATCCGCAATTATTAATATTTTTCAGAGGTATATATATATATATATAATTATGTTTTTTCTGAGGGTAAATATGCAATTATAGAATTTTTGAAAGGTATATTCTCAATTTTCCCAAACTATAAACATCTAGATACATTTAAATGAAAAAATATTAAAATCAGTAAAAATAAAATTCAGGGATTCATGCATTAATTCACTAAAAGGTATTATACAAATTGATAAAAACATGATTTATGTCTTTTGAGTGATTTAAAATTAATTTTACTGAGTAATCCGTATGTACCCACATCTTCTTATAGGCTATTTGAAAGACATATAATAAATTAGTAAATAGATAAATAGTCAAAATTGCAAAATAGTTATTCAAAAGGCAGAGCTTAGATTCATCAAACAAATTAGCCAAAATTCAAATGAAAAGATGAAAGAAATTACTTTTCTAAATTTTTATTAATATTAGTATTTTAAAATTTATTTTTAAACATATTTATATAACTAACTAAAACGAGTAAACGATTATACAAGGCATTTAATTACAGGGCATTGAACTTATCTTAAATTGATTTCAAACATATTTAAACATTGACAAATCTCTCATAATAATAATAATAATAATTATAATTATTATTATTATTATTGTTATTTTGTTTTTCTAGATATATTATGATTCAGTAGATTATTCACATACATAAAAAAGATTGTTCGTTCACATAAAAAAACCATTCTTTTTTTTTTTTTTTTTTTTTTTGTAGCGGTGCAAAAGTTTTTTTTTTAGAGTAGACCAAAATATTTTTTGAATGGCATATAATAGATTTTCCTAAAAATATATTTATTTTTATAATATATATACTAAATTTATAAAAGAATTCAAGTTGCCGAACAATAATGTGCTCATATATTTTCCCAAAATTATAATTTTGCTCTGACCTTGATAAAGGGTGCCAAATCCATATGCTTCATACACACATATCCAGAGGACAATAACTAAATCGACATATTGGCTTTTATTTATATTAAACAATACACTTTTTTTTATATAATACATAATATTCATAGAGGATCAAAAGCATTAAGATGAACTGCCAATATTATCCTTTGTTTTCATCTGTTTTTTAGGAAAAAGATTTGGGTGGATGTTAGGTAAAACACCACCCTCCGCTATTGTAACTGATTTCAACAACTTGCTTAACTCTTTATCATGTTTTATCGCAAGTTGTATATGCCGCGGGGAGATCTCTTTGCTTTTAAAATCTTTTGCTGTGTCCCCAGCTAACTCTAAAACCTATAGAGAAATCAAATCAAAAAGGATATTGATAAAAGAAAAAAAAACTTCAACTCCAGTTAGAAATGAAATAAATATACCTCAACAGTAAGATATTCAAGGATGGCAGTAAGATAAACAGAAGCACTATCACTGATATGCTCTTTGCTAACAGAAAACTCAAGACCAACCCTTTTAGAACAGGAGATGGTACTCTTGGGCTTCTCACAACCGCTATTCCTAATTTCTGCTTGATCTGAAGCCATAGAGATATTTGAAATGAAAAAACACTAACCTTAAAAAGAAAAAAAAAAAAAAGAGTTATTTTGAAAGGGGAGAAAGTAAGTTGAGATGAAAACCCTTAATAGAGAGAGTAGGTTTTAGATTTTGTGGAGATAAACGAAGAGCAGAAAGGAGAGGGTTTATAGAAATGAAGGTTACTATTTCCAAGGTCCTTCTTATTGGTCTGGGAAGATGTTGAAGAATCTGATGGTCTGGACCAATATCAGTTCGTCATGACACGTCAGGATAAATCTGTGAGCGGTATATGGTTTTTCTTTTTACCAATATACCTTTTCAAATTTGCAAAATTATTACATCTTATGTTTGTGAAATTTTTACTTGCCAAACCTTAGAAAATTATGAAATTGCTTTCATGTGATGCTATTAACTTCATAATGTTGTATATAACTTTTGTGATTATATTCTTAAAGGATACACCGAATATATATATATATATATATATATATATATATATATATATATATATATATAGGAGAACGAGGGCCCTCCACAAATCTTGAATCTGCGAAAGTCTCCAATGTATTAATTTATTAATATATTTTTCATATCGATGTATAAATGATATTTACTTTTTAAAAGATTTATTTTAATTAAGTTTAATGAGTAATTCATTTGTACCCGCAACATGCTGTAGTCTATTTGGAAGCTATATAATAAATAAAATTAAAATTTGCAAAATATCATTCAAAAGCTAACTCTTAGAATCATCTAATATATTAACAAAAATTAATTGATAATATAAAAACGAAGCTAATTTTCAATATTAATAGGTTAAAATTAATTTTTAAATTTATATTCAAATAACTAAATCCCTAAAAAAATTAAATTGCGTATTGGTTATAGTGGCATTGGATTATCTAAAAATATCATGAAACTATTTAAACTTTAGCAAATCCCTTATCCACTCAAGAAAATAATTTTGTTATATACTTAGCATTTACAAAAATTAAATAAATATGATTCGCTTTTTTTTCTCTACAAATATAATAATCTCAAACTTAATTATCAACTCAATCTTATTTTGTAGGATTTATAATTTTAAACAAATGGTAGGAAAGATTTCATTATACTAGGCACTGGGATTATTACTTGTGTATTCAAAATATTGCCAACACTAAGGACTATTTTATTTATTTAATTTTGAATTTCATGGACAGTAGGATAGATTGATAACAGGTTTACTTTTTAGATTGAGAAAAAACATTAGGCTGTGTTTCATTGCACTTTTTTTTCCTGTAAAAATTTTTTACGGGTCATTTTCCAGCTGATTTTTAAACTGTTTGTTTGCCAAAATTTTCCATGGAAAATATTGTCATATGACCTTATTTTCCATCAAAATAAGGGAAAACTTTTCCTACCTCCACCATGGGAAAAATTTTCCATGAAAAATATAAGGGGTTATATGAAAAAATAACATGAGAGGGCTAATGTTTTCATTTTACAAGGAAAAATTTTGATTTTCTAGCTAGAATATAATGCCAATCAAACCGCTATTTTTCATTTTCCATGGAAAATTTTTTTTCCCCACCCATTTTCAATGTTGCCAATCAAACACAGACTTAGAAGAAGATTATGGTAAATCTCACATGTTTTGGACCAATGCTACTCTTATGTTTCAATTTTGTTTATATTTTTTATTAAAATAATATATTTTTATTGTGCAATGATGCACCATATATAGCATGTGAAGGAAGCTATATATATATATATATATATATATATATATATATGTTATGAAGGTAACATGTTTGTAAGATCTAAATTTTTACCTTGCTAATATTAATGAATATATAGATTAAAAAAAACTTGAGTTTTTAATATTGTTACTCTGGAGTTGTCATAGTTTAATTTTTACTTATAAAATCACATAATATTTTTGCCATAGTTTAATTTTACCTATAAAAATAATGTAATATTTTTGCACTTTTAAAACTCACCGATGATTCTTTTGTTTTTGAATTAAAATCATATTAGATTACGAGTACTATAACTTTATATTTATCTTGCTTGTGAAAAACAAAAATCAAATTAATTATAAGGGTAATTATTTTTTAACTTTTTAATGTAGAGCATGTAATACTATTTAAAAAAATTTATAATAAGTGCGAAAATGCTCAATTGAAAACTGCATTATAAAATTATAAAACTAAGAGCACAACCATCTTATTAAAAGATTTTTAATGTTTATCATGAGTCTAAAGCACTTGTACCCAATTAGTAGTAAGTAAAAAAATAAACCAAAATAGTAAAATTTTGATTTTCATATATGTAGCTAAATCTTTTTAAAATACCAAAAATGAAACTCGTTTCTAATTAATAGGAGTCAACCAGTCCAATAATTAAAGCTTGCCAAACTGATAACTTATCCTTATATTGGTTGTTCTATTCTAACAATACTATTAATAAAAATGTATTAAGTAGAGTTCAATCATGGAGCACACTGTAAATGTAATCACAGGTATAGTGAAATCAAAGAAAGTAATTTATAAAATACGTGTTGTGTATCCAACCTTTTTAAAGAAGCCATGCAAAAAGTTTAACACTTATGCGCATGTCGTATGTCGTAGAAGGAGAACGATTTTTGGCGGAGCCTTTAGCGCCTAATTAAGCACTTGTCTGTGATGTCTAGACGGTGTAACTCTAAAGCTTAAACACAAACTAGTGCACCTAGACTAGACGTTGGGTCTCTATTTTTGAAAAGTTTTAGGGATGTGATTAAAGATAGAAGATTTTTTTTTATTTTTTTTTTGTCAAGAAGAACGAAACCCCTAATGGATCCGCTAAACTAATACAGGGGCGTGCGCATGCCTCGACTGCGGCCTGTGGGGCCGCGCACACATGAGCGCTGGTATCACCCACAGTTCGTGCTTACAATTCTCAGACATGCACTCTCACCCAGAGGATTCGAACTCTCGCCACTTACGAAGCGTCCTCACGGGGGACCCAAATGCCAATCGACCCAAAGGCCGTTGATTAAAGATAAAAAATTGAGGGTTGCGGTATAGAGCATGTGAAGACTTGAGAGAAGAAGCTTGAGAATTTCTTGTTTCGGCATAGAAAGAAACGTATTTGGAGTGAGAAGAACAAGATAAAGGTACTATTAATAGCTTCGTCTTGAATATTGCAAGAATGAAAAAGAGGTCATTAGCAAATTGTTTTTCCTTTGACTGTGAATTGTTGTTGCTTAAACAAGTAATTATTCTTGTATTGAGTTTCAATTTACAAAGATCTCAAGCTCACATAGTTGCTTGAGGGTGAGAAGATTTGTGGATTTATTTCTCATAGAAAGTATTGAAATTATCTAATTTTATGGTTTTTACCCTAAGATTAAAGGGTTTTTCCAACAAAATCTAGTATTACTAGATCAATGCTCATTATTTTAGTGATTAGATCTAGTTTGCTGCTTGTTAAGGTGTTAATGGGTGTGTATAATTATATATTGTATTATCCAAATAGTGATATAGGTCCTCAACAATGTGGATGACAAGATCAAATGTTTTAACTCATATTCATTAGAAAGAAGGAATAGAACAAATGTTTGAATATGAGCTTAAAAGTGAGATAGGAGGAAAGAAAACCAAGGAACTAACATTTCATAATTTTTTATGTTATTTGCACAACAAAATGTTTCAACAATAAGATATATTAGAATTAAGATTTAAAAATTCACATGAGCATTGGTATTAAACCAAAAAAGTATTAAAATTTGTTTTCTCATATTAAACCTATCTCTATTGTCATTGCCAACAAAGCTTTCCATTATCCAAAGATTTGGTCATCCTTTTAAATAAACAACATTATCTAAATCAATAAATGATATTAATGTGTTGTATATGGGTTTTTTTTTTTTGTATCAAGATAATTTTTTAAAATTTGTGAAATTATTAAATCCCTAATGGACCTAATGGTTGTGCAGATTATGGATTCATGTATGAATTGATTAATTCCTTTTGACAAAAATTTTAAACATGTGGATATTTTTAAATGAAAATATTTAAAATTAGCAAAACAATTATGGATTCATGTATGAATTGATTGATGTTGTTAATTAGTTCTGGTGGGGTGCTGTGGAATAACATTTATCTCATAGAAATACATACACAACAAATCAAACACTCAAGAAGAAAAAAGAAACATACACAATTGGTGGCCAAGCGGGAAATAAAATCCACTAAAAAAGAGGAATAAACATGAGTACAACACACTCATTCATCTCGCAAAAATATATAAAAACCCTCTCTAGATTGCCTGATGACCACTCTCTCACATATTCACTTGGGTCTCTCACTTCAGTGGCTTATCCTAAATATAATTAGAACATGATCTTTTATATAGACGTCTTCATATCACAAATATAACTCACTCCGTTTTGGTATCTCCGTGGCTTTCTAACTTGGACACTTTTCAAACTTAGATGCTGCACCTCCGGTTGCGGACCGATCTCACAATGTGTTTTAACTACTGATTCTAACGTGAAAACTAGCATCCAACCCTCATGGCTGTCAAGTTCAAGTCAATGCAGTTAGATCATTCCGAGCTCAATCTACTAGCAACTAGCTCACCTCCTCACGTCATCTCAACAATACCCTCTTCAAGGATTGTGCCCCACATGGCGCATCTCTAACTGGCCAAAAATAGTCTTCCAATCTTTAGATTTTCTTGCCAAAGGTGATCTTCATTTATCCAAATTTGGTCTTCATAATCTTTAAACTTGATCTTCATTAATTCAAGTTTGATTCTTCAATCTTTTTGTTACTAAACTTGATCTCTTTTTATCCAAGTTTAGTTTTTTATAATCTTCCAAACTTGATCTTCATTCATCCAAGCTTGGGCTTCAAGTTTCTCCATATATAATTGTCTCTTCAATTAGATCGGCTCATAAATAACTCCAATCTATTTTTCCAACTCTGAAATTTAAATAAATTGCCTTACTAAATATGATCTTGAGAATCTTGTTTGCTTGCCCTTGCATTCTTAGTTTGTGTTTTCAATTAGCTTCACACCAAAGTAGGCTTCAAATGATCTTGGCATCCAAATAATTGATCACTATTATTGATTCACATACCAAAAATAGATTGTAACACATGTTACATTTTCTCCCTATGATTTTCATTTCAATAGAAATCCTCCAAGTTGATGTTTTTTTGTCAAATATAGCTCCTTCAAAGACATCTTCAGGTTTTTTAGGTTTTCATAACTCTGTCATTTTTTGGTACATCACCATGGTTACTGTAAAGGTTGATGACCTTACACTTGGTCATTGGGAGAACATTTCAACATAGGCCAAACCACGAGGGGTGAAGCCGTGACGGTTACTATGTCATCATCCTATGTGTATATTCATGATTTTTATTTTTTTTTAATAATTTAAAATTTATTTTAGTGAGCAATCCATGCGTACCCACAACTTAATGTGGTCGGTTTGATTTCTACATAATAACTTGAGGAAATATTAATCAAAGTCGGAGCTTAGATTTATCTAATAAGTTAAGCAAATTTAAATGAAAAGATGAAAAGGAAAATTAACTTTCTAAATGCTCATTGCTATTAACATTTTAAAAATTAGTTTTTAAATATTTTTTATTTAAATAATTAATCTCGTACACGATCTGTATTAGGTATTTGCTTATGGGTGGCATTGTATCTAAAATTGATCTTAAAAAAAAATATTTTAACTTTGACAGATCTTTCATGCATTAAAAAATTAATTTACTCATTTATTTAGCATTTACACAATTAAATAAATATGATTCGTCATGTTTCTTGATAAATATAATAATCTCAAACTTAATTATCAGTTAAAATTAATTTCATAGGATTAATGTGTGGGATTAATTATTAATTCATATATGCCTTTTTATTCAAAATATTGCCAAATCATGTAACTTTCATTCTTTATTTTTCTTTGGTACTTTCAAATGTTATAATTATCAATACAAAGAATTGGTAGTATATTTATTTGTCACATTTTTTTAATAAAAACTTCCGAAAAACTGTGAGAATAACTGTCAAAATATTTGATCAATGTTACAATATTTTGGATCAAATGCTTCAATTTTTTTAATTTAAAAAATGTGTTATCAGTTAATCCATAGTGTGCCAAGCTATGTATTTTGTGCACAATATGCTAGTAGGATTGAAATTTTCACCTAGTTAATATTAACAAACATACAAAGTTACCAAATTATGTAATATATTTGTATTTGTAAAAAAATGAAGGCATTCTTTATGTTGAAACGTATATTGGAAATTATGTTTTTAACGATATCAGATTATTAGCGTGGTTGTTACTAAAGCAGCGTGAGAAGTTCTGTAGTGGTACTATTCACACAATGTTTTGGGTCCAAGTATTGTTTACTATATCAAGATCAATTTCCTAGGTTACATAGTAGAGGAGTTTTCAAGTCATTTATGGTGTATTCCATAAGGTCGGTAAGTCAGTGAAGCTAGTACATCTCTCAACCTCCTTGTCCCTTAATTGTGCTTATTGCTTTGGTTAAAAAAAACAAAAACTTATGTTATGGTTGACCATTGTTTTGAATTTTGTGGGATTTATGATGCATTATGTAAAATAGTTTGAAATTATGTTGAGTTTACATCTTCTTAGTTTTTTAGATATTATTTTTATTTTGTTTTTACACATTTTTTTTATATTATACACTAGATTATTTAATAAGAAATAAATACCTTTGTTCTAATGTATATATATATATATATATATATATATTTTTTTTTTTTTATTTGTGTGCAATATTTCTTCTTATGTTTAAGACAAATGTTGATTATAATTTTTTTAATCACTAGATCATGATTTTAATTAGAAGTTATTTCAATAATATAATATAGATAACAATAAAAATACTAATTAAAACTGAGATTTGAAAGTTCACATAACCAAGAGTATCAAATAAAAAAAAATTTATTATTATTATGTTCATAGACATCAAAAGGATTGCTTTTACATTAATCCTATGGCATGTTTTTACTATTTACAAAACTTCTGCAAATCCAAATATTCGGTCAATTGTTTAAGCAAAGAGCATCACTTTATCAATAAACGATAGGACTTCCCTCATTTTCAAAAAGTTACTTCATTAATCAATGGAGTATAGAATACATACACTTAATGGACAAAATTTGATCCCATATAGAATACATACACTTAATGCTTTCAAAATCTCCTTACAAACATTGGATTTCTTCATGATATACACCAAAAATATCATATGCTTGGCATACACATACTAAGGAGAGACACTAACTAAATCAACACGTAGGCTTTCATTTTTTGATACCTTCAAATGGCCAACTAAATTAAAAGCCAAAAAAATTATCAATAGCTATAAGTCTACCGTTGATATTAAATATTATAGATTTTCTTTTTTTGACAATACACGTACAATATTAAGAAAGAATCAAAAGCACGAGATGAACTGCCAACATTGGTTTCATTTGGGTGGAAGTTAGGCAAAACACCACCACCCTCAGTTATTGTGACTTATTGCAATAACTTGCTTAACTTCTTATCATGTTTCATCGCAAGTTGTATATGTCTCGGTAAGATCTCTTTGCTTTTGAAATCCTTTGTTGTGTTCTTCGTAACTCTAAATCTATAAAAAAAAACCCACACCAAAAACCATAAAAGAAGAAAAAGTTAAACTCTTATTAGAAATGGAGTAAATGCCTCAACAGCAAGATATTCAAAAATGGCAATAAGATAAACAAAAAAACTAGTTTTGATATGTTTTTCAGATACCTGCCGCCCTTAAGATATTGGGTAACCTTGCTAATTGGGAACTCAAGACTAGTTCTCTTCAAGTGAGAAATGATTTTAGTATCTTTGGGTTCGCCATGACTACTCCTTTGAATTTCTGCTTGAAAAGCCATAGAGATGTTTGGATGAAGAAGCAATAACTATAGAAAAAAGTGTTTTTCTTAATAGGGTAGAAATTAGAAGAGATTGACACCTTTGATGGAAAGAACAAGTTTGTGTGGAGATAAACAAGAAGGAGAAAGGAGAGGGATTATATAAAAGAATGGTCACTATTTCCAAGGTCACTCCTATTGGCCAAGTAAGATGTTTGTGAATTTGATGGTTTGGACCAATGCGTGATTCTTATGACACGCCACAATCAATCTGTGGGTGGTAGATATTACTTTCCTTATATATATATATATATATATATATATATATATGTATAAAGTTTACCCTCTTCAAAACTCTTTGACCAATATTTGGAATTTTTTTATTGGTTGATATTTGTTTATTTGTTTTTATTCTTTGGGTAAACTACTTGGTTGGTCATTAAACAGTTTATGTTTTCCTATTTTGGTTTTTGAACTACAAAAACTTTTGCTTGAATCACTAATGATAGTTTTTCTTTCAATTGGGTCACTCGCATCAATATCATCATCCTAATGTTGACATGTATCACCACCTCATTTGCTGTGTGTCAATCTTCTAATTTTGTAAGTTCCTCTCACTCGACTTGTTGATGTGGAATTCCACATTAACCAACATTTTTTTTTTACGCCATTATCTCTTTTTCTTGCAACTTGAGTGAGAGTGACTTATTAAGTTAGCAAAAGCTAACATGTGGCAAGTGAGGTGGCAGTCCATGTCAGTATAAAGGAAATACACAAGTGATCAAATTGGAAGAAAACACCAATATTAGTGACCTATTTAAAATTATTGGTAGTTCAACAACTAAAATATAACAATATGAAAATCATGAGTGATCAAATTGGAAAAAAACACTAATGTTAGTAACCCATTTGAAATTTTCAATAGTTAAATACCTAAAATAAAAAAAATATGAAAAGTTTAATTATCGAAAACGTAGTTTATCTTTTTTGTGCTTTGTATGGGTTGCACGAGGCATTAGAGATGGCCATTTTGAACCGAAACCGTGGAACCGAACCGTCAAAAACGAACCGGAACCGGCAAAACCGTAACCGTCAAAAAACCGGAACCGGAACCTTCATATAAGGTTCGGTTCCGGTTTTAGAATTTGAAAACCGTGGAACCGGTAGTTTGAACCGCCGGTTCTATATATATATATATATATATATATATATGTTTTTATTTTATTAATATCATTAATAACTTATTAATTAAGTAATTACATGGTAAACAACTCCTTGCAGTTCCCGCCTCAACCTTGAACAAACATTTAGTAATGGAGGCAACATTTTAGATGAAAAACGATCAATGTTAGGTCCAGAATCATTGAAAGCACAAACTTGCTTTACTGACTAGGAAAGAGCTAGACTACAAAGTCAAGATAACCTTATATACTCATCATCATCAGACGAGTGGGTAAATGATAACTCTGGTGCAACAACAGCGGCTTCTAGTTCCAACTCCTAGGACGATGATGCAAGCAATTAGACATTATGAAAATATGAGAAATATGTATAATAAAAATAAAAAAACTACGTGGATTTTAATTCCTCTAGAGGATAAGTAGGTAACCTCATATAATTAAGTTGAAGCCCTTTATTTATTTATTTCTTCCCATATTGTACTTTTATTGCAAAATATTGTTTTGAATTATTAATATTTTTATTTTTTTTAATAAAACTATTCTATTAAATTAATTCTTGTATTTTTGTGTTCATTTAATTTGAAATATTGAATTATTTAGTTTAACAAAAAAAACCTGAACCGTTTGAACCGCTAAACCGGGACTGTGGAACTGAACCGCCAAAACCAGAACTAGAACCGGAATCAAACCGGAACCTCTAAGAACCTTGCCTAGGCGGTTCGGTTCTGGTTCAAGATTTTTTTGAACCGGAACCGGTGGTTCCTGAACCGTTTCTCTCACCCTCTCACAACATACTTTTGGTGTTTGGTTTTTTTGGATTTTTTTAGGTGTTTTTTTAAGTGACATACTATATATATATATATATATATATATATATATATATATATATATATATATATATATATATATATATATATTAAGATATACTGTATCAACACTTATTATTTTATATTTTTAAAGTTTTCTTTTGTTCTTTTTATAAAAGATCTAATATACGTTTAATAAATATGATATATATAATACCTGTATATATAATATAAGTTTCTTTATTAGGTGATTTTAATTATTTTTTTTAACGATTTTTTTTTTAAATTTTGAAAATTCATATTTAATGAAGCCCGTAGTGTAAGCTTGGACATTCATGCTAGTATTTTATAAATGACTTAATTTGATGCAATAAAGTTTGAGGGTGAATTATTTTATTAAGATAAATTAATCGACATGATATTAAAAAAACAGTATTTCAATTTTTTTTCAACAATTTTTTTTACGTAAGTTTAAAATAAATTGAAATTGTAATATATATGATTTTATGGGGTGCTTATCTTAAAATATTCAATTTTTAAAGGGAAAATTACTGTTCACCCTCGGGAATTTCAAAACTGGACAAAACCACCTCTTACTTTTGCACACCCCGGACAGCCCCTCCGTTATAGTTTGGTTCCTTTCTACCCCCGTCAGTCACATGAAATGGGTCCGTGTTATGAAAATCCATTTTTACCCCTGCAAATGGTGGGAAAAAACCCTGCCTGGTCACATCATGTCATGTCCGAATTTTATGCATACATTTGTGAGTTTTTCCCCCTTATGGTTTATTGTTCTCATAGAAAGTTTAGAACATATTTTTGTTCTTGCTCTCCTTTTCCTTCTGCTCATTTGGTTTTTCGATTTGAATTCTTCCGGTCACCCGATATTATGGACAGCTTTTGTGCCATTGCTAGATACAACGGGGAGGGACGAGTGCTGACGTTCACCACATCGACTGAATGGGAGTCAGTGTTAGCTGAGATATGTGAGCGCTGGGGTCTCGATGTTTCTCGCGTGAGGGTGAAGTTCATAACACCCGATGGACATAATACGGTTTGCCCAATAGAGAACGAGGTCGACTTCCAGCGCATGTGTCATGTGTTCTCCATCCTCCAAGGCGGTGTAGTCGATATGGTTGTCGAGACGGATAACGTGCCATCGCAGCCTACTGAAAACGAGTTATTGTCGTGGTAATGCGTTGCTCTCAAACAATTATGCAGTTGTATGTCAGTTATTGTTTAATAATTCCATTATCTGTATGAAACAATGAATTCTCCGTTTAAATTTGGAGTCTCCGGTTAATTTATTATGTTTCTATTTAAGCGTGTGATATACCGTTTGCATTATTGCATCTCTGTTTAACTTTTTCTGTTAATGTTTAAATATTAACTTTATCATTTAAACCTGTGGAGTTTATGCTTAAATCCTGATCGTTTGCGTTTGAACTGAAGTGTTGGCAGGAATTCGGAATCTGGGAGCGCTTCTGTCCCACCACATGGCGACCCGGATGGTGTCGCATGCCTACCTTCCTCGTTAGATCAACATGAAGTGTTGTCGTTGGACGTTGGACAACGTTTTGATGGCGTTGAACATTTCCGAGATACACTTCGCAATTTTGCCATCAGTCGGAATTTTGATTTCAAATTCGTGAAGAACGAAAAACACCGGGTCACTGTGGAATGCGCTGCCGGTGGACGTCAATGGCGCGTTCACGCATCAAAAGAATATAGTAGAAATACCTTCATAATCAAGACAATGGACCCGTCCCACACTTGCGGTTGTGGAATTGGCTCGGCGTCACACCCGTAAGCGTCCAAAAAAAAATGGGTCAGCGCACGAGTGATTCAGAAGCTCAAGGACCGGCCATTGTACAAGGCCATCGACATTCAGAAAGACATGTTGCGGGAGCATGGTGTCCACATTCCATACAAGCAGGCTTGGTTGGGAAAAGAATATGCCCGGGTAACCCTTGACGGCAGCGATGTCTCCAGCTATGACTTGTTGCTTTGGTACATTGATAAGGTGGTTGAGATGAACCCCGGCAGCATTGCGTTTGTGGATAGAGAGGTTTAGCGGTTTAAGCGTGCGTTCTTCTCTTTCAGCGCGTACATTTTGGGATTCAAGCGGGCATGCAGGCCACTGCTGTTTCTTGATGGTACCCACCTCCTGGGAAAGTACCGAGGTACTCTGTTGGGTGCGACAGGTAAAGATGGGAACAATGGCTTCTTCCACGTCGCCTTCGCTATTGTCGACAACAAGACCGACGCCAACTGGACGTGGTTCATTTCCAAGTTAGGTGATGCTTTATACGACGACGGCGATTACGATGAGATAATTACATTCGTGTCGGACAGGTCAAAGGGCCTTGTCAACGCGATTGCCAGAGTCTTCCCTTCATTCCCACATGCGTACTGCCTTTGGCACTTGGGAAGGCATTGAGGGAGGAGTGCTGGTCCATATGCTTTCGTATCGCGTAGGCATCGACGGCCAAAGAATTCGATGACACCGTAAATGAACTGCGGGCCGCATCACCCGAAGCCTATCAGTGGTTGATTCACAAGTCGGATGTGTCACACTGGTCGAATTATCTGTTCAAAGGTGACCGTTGGGGCGAGATGTATTCAAATGTAGCTGAGTCGTTCAATGCGTGGATCAAAGAAGCTCGACACCTACCGGTGACGAAAATGGTCGACGCTATAAGGTATTCGAATTTTAAATTACATGTAACGCTTAAGATTTCCCTTTACCATTTAATGATTGTTATCTTTGTTTAAAATGCACTGTCTACATTTTGATATCGTCGTCTGTGTTTAACATTCACGGTCACCGTTTAGTCTGGTAGAATCCTGTGTAAGCTAACGAATGTAAATATCATTGTCTCGGTTTAAATACCATTGTCTATGTTTTTCTTCTTCGATCTTTAGTTTATTATTCTTCTGATTACGCCGATGTGGTTGTGTTTAAATATTCCTATATTCACGTAAATTTCTTTAAGATTTCTGATACTCGTTGTGCAGGTTCAAGTTGATGCGCATGTTATGCACTCGCCGTGAGCAAGCGAACAAATGGGAGACTTTCTTATGCCCGGACATACATTCAAAGGTTGAGACGCTTGTTCAGGATAGCCGAAGTCTTCACGTTGCTCGCTGTGTCGCTGATCGTTACGAAGTGATTGACCAGTGCAGTAACTCTGTAGACCTTACTAGTATAACTTGCTCATGTCGTAGATGGAAAGCTTATGGCATCCCGTGCAAACACGCTTGCACTGCAATAATGCAGACGGACAGCAATGTTCATCGTTTTATTAGCGATCACTTCACTGTCGACACTTACAAGCTGGCGTATAAGAAAGCTATATTTTCCATACCCAACAATGAGAGGCCCACGGACAATAATCGGGATCTGCTTTTGCGGCCGCCTGTAACGAGAAGGCAACCTGGGCGTCCTAGACGAAGGAGGATCGAGTCGCAAACGTTTGATGTCCACGAGTTACATTGCAGCCGCTGCCATGTGTCCAGTCACAATCGTAGAACTTGCAATGAAACTGTCGCCGAATAGGCTTCGTAAAAGGATAATCTTTAAAGATCACAAATTTATTTGGTTATAAAGCCCTGATATTTAAATAGAGAATAAACGAATTTCGTTATCTGCATTGAATATTTAATCGAAAAAACCTAATGTTAAAGGGTGACACATTTAAACAGTCACACACTGAATCAAGCGTACGCAGTGAATGCTAAAGGGCTAATCTTGGTAATAAACGGTAACAAATAAATTTAAACAGCCACATTGCTCGTTGTCATTCTTTGGTATTTCAACTTTGGGAACGAATGTAAAACAGTGATGCATAAACTTAAGCGATGGCCGTTATAGTTAAACAAATAAGGCGGGGAGTTGTACACATCTTGCGTGAAATGTTTAATGGAGACGTTGTATGGTATAATTAAATTAGAGTGACCATTCAGTGCGAATGCGGATTTATTACTATTTAGTACAATTAAATTTGAATCGAAATTCCACACGTAAGCTTTAATGCACGGAGGACGTTAGGCGAACATGCGACCCCTAGACTTCTATTTAAACAATAAATGGAAACTAGAGGCACATCCACATATTACACACAGAGAAAGAAGTATGTGCAAGTCCCTTCTCAACGAGCTCTGCCAGGGAACACGCCGGTCGGCGCCGGAGTACTCAACCGCCAGACAGGGCCCCGATCACATCCCCGCCTTCGTGGCCACGGTGGCGGTGGATGGGCCCACTTACTACAGTCCTTACCCTGCGAAAACAGCGAAGGACGCCCAGAACTCTGTCCTCCATACAGTGACCTCTGTCCCCCATACCCTGGGAGGATGAATACGCCTCCCACTGCTGCCGTCTTCATTGCCGGGCCTTCCACCGCAGTGCCTTCAGATGCAGTGCCTTCACTCGCCCGCGAGCACTCCAACAGCGAAGAGTTGGAGTGCTTTCTGGAAGACATGCTCATCGAGCTTGACGAGAAGAAAGCAGTCCTCTCTGTAAAACTCAACCGAATAAGAACCCGCCAGGGCCAAGTCGAGAAGCTGCTCCAGGGCCTGAAGGCTAAATGAAGGTGGACGTGGGCATTTTTGGTAAATAATGTTTGTTTCAGTTTGTAGATGTATAATTTAGTATGTCTACACTGGTTGTAATAGAACTATGTTTGAATGAAAAATTTTTGAAGGGAAAGACATTTGTTACGCTGTAATGTTTTGATCTTTAAATCGAGACGTGTATATTTCAATATCGGCACTAAATTATACACATGTACGTTTGTAAAGGGGTGACGACAATATTTAAAAAGCGCGAGTGCTTGTAAACAGTGAAAATAGTATTTACACAGAGTCCGCGATGTGTAAACAAGACAATCCAAACATAAACACCGAATGTTAAAGGGAGACGCATGGTAATAAACTGGGACACGTATTGTTAAACTAAGAGAACGCTCGTTCTCGATCGTGGATAGTTAGACGCGGGGATCGATTGTTAAACGGTAACGCGTAGGGGCAAGTGATGACGGTTATATTTAAACAATAACGAGGAGTTTCGCACAGTGAGCATTATAGATTAAAGACCGTCATTGATATTTACAAACTAGAATGAAAACTATAACGTTTACATTGGAAAATTCTGAAACGTCGCGTGGGCATAAATAGAATTGAATTTAACTTAATTACGATATAACATAATCAGGGCAACCGTACAATGTGAATTTATTATTAATTACTCGAATTTAATGTTGAAGTGTGAATCGGTCAAGCGTGAACGTAACCGATGCCATTTACTAGACGCTTTACTATATTCCATTTATTTCACCGAAAACCAATGCCTTTTTTATAGAAAGAGTTATGGTTGTATGTAAACATCAAGCCGGAACAAGATACACATGTAGATATTATCCACATCCCACAACATTGTTTAAGTCACGTCTAGCAGAGTTTTGCCAGAAGACACGACGCCCCTCGCTGGAGTACGCCACTCTCCGAGAAGGCCCGACGACAACCCCGTCTTTCTGGCTACGGTGACGGTCGACGGGGCCCCTTTCTCCGGTGCTTCCTCTGCTGAAAGTGCCGAGCAGGCGCAGAACATTGCTGCCGAGGTGGCGTTAAAGCAGCTGTGTCCTTCGTGCAGTGTGGAGATTACCAAGTCCCTGGTTGCTGGCGATGACGTATCCGATGCAGGTACTTCATACCGTAAGACTTATCAGTTGAGTGTTAAAAAAAGGCCAGCTCCCATACGTAATCCTTGAACTCTCCATTGCAGGGGCTTCACGACGCTTCGGGGACTACACCAGCGGTGAAGAGTTGGAGTGGATTTTCGAACACCTGGTACGCGCACTAAACGCAAAACTTGAAGGAATAAAAGATCGAAAGGCACGTGTACAAAAGCTGCTCCAAGATTTGAATGACAAGAAGAGGGCGGAGTGAAAGATTATGTTCGAGTTGCTGTTAATTTGTAAATTCAGTCATCTAAATGGAGTCGTCTATATTTAAATTGAGTCGTCTGAATTCAAACATAGTCATTCATATTTACACAGAGTAATCTATATTTAAACAGATAACAGTAATTGGTAAAGGTTATTACTAACCGCTTGTATCAAAAACCAATATCAATTACTTTCACAATTAATTCTGAAAACTAAAATCAGTGTGATGTCTATTTAAACTTTATGTCATTTCCGTGGTGATAAGCTTAAGTTATGGATACTTGTTTACCAAATATTGTCACGTGGAATGAAATACCAAACGGAGCCTCGTACAGTTACACGGGGACTCCTAAACATAAACTGCACGAACTATAATTAAACAGAGACAACGCAGTTTAAACGGATACTACATCATTTTGGCAGGCGTGTATATTTCAGCGTTTACACCGACTGTTAACCAGAGACAATTACCATCAACGCACAGCTAATATGTTTAAGTTAAGATAATAAATTAAACTAGCTTATTTGATTGTCAGTGACTGGTACGTAACAATAGCAACATGAAATTTGTTACCTGTCCAAAATAGTTAAACGAATGGTTCGCTAGTTAAACGGAAAGTCTTAATGTTAACGTGCGACACCCGAAGTTAAACAGAGGGAAGACATTTTGAATAATACATGCATTCGACGGACTCTAGTGAGTTAGCATTTGGAAAGTGTGCATTGATTAACCCGTCAGTGTAATTTACAGTTATGTGTTACAATTAAATTTGGTTTTGGAATTTAAACGTGAAATTTATTGGCGTCAGACTCGAGAAATAGTTCAAACGTCCGATGAATACATTTGTACTTAAAGAAGAATCGGAAACAAGAGACGCACCCAGATATTACACGCAAACCCAATAAAATGTATGTGCCAATTCTCAACTCGTATTGCCAGAAGACGCACCGTTCCACGCCGGTGTACTCTACCACCATGGAAGGCCCCCAGGGCACCCCTGCTTTCGTGGCCACGGTCACGGTGGATGGGACCATTTTTTCCAGCCGTAGACCCGAGAGAACCGAGGAGGCAGCACAGAACATTGCTGCCCTGGCGGCGTTCTATGAGCTGTGTCCTTCGCATCTTAGGACGAGGGGTACGTCTCCCGCTGATGCCGATGGTGTGACAACTGGAGGTGCTGCATATCGTACGGTTTATCTATGCGTGTTTGGAAATATTTCTCTAAATCGTTCAGGTCTTCACTGTAGGGCCGATGACCTATCCCTGGGACTGGTTTCTGGAAGAATTGGTCCGGGATCTGACGGAAAAAGTGACATCTCTCTCCGCAGAACTCGATCGAGTGGTATTCCATAAGAGGGATGTGGAGAGGCTGCTCCGATACACCAAAGTGTATAAAATGACGGAATGACGGTTATTGTCCTGTTTAGTGTTGTTTTCAGTTATCAAATAAGAACTTTGCTTAATTATGGGACGTTCTCTCATTCCGAAATTCTACGTTCATTGTTACTCTTCGATAAATGTTAAACGTGGAGGACGCATGTTAAACAGACACGCTGAAAGTTAAACGGCAATCCATATATCTTAAGCAAATGCTAACCCATTCGTACACATGACATGCACGGTTTAATTGGAAACAGTCAACAGTAAACAATATCACGAAACTTTACGTGGTGAATCGTTATCTTAAACAGGAACGATAATATTAAACCTGTAACGACAAAGATAAACAGAGAATGCTTTTTTTGACCTGATAGAACTATATTTTAAACGGAGACAGCAACACGTAATGGGTGACATACTTTAACAAAAAAATCCGTCCCATAGCGCAATTGATGAAGACATTTAAAAAGTTACATACAATAGGGTCTCTAATATTTAAAAACAAACAGCGCAAGTACAATAGGGTCTCTTACCTTTAACAACGGCAGCCATATGTTAAACAAGGACATAGAGAGTTAACTGGAGTATGTGATCAACCAGATACCCCTGGTATTAACTGGGAACGGTGAATTGTGATATTAAACGGGAACTGTAATATTAAACACGTAATGACAAAAGATAAACAGAGAATGCCTTTCTTACCTGATAATTCCCTATTTTAAACGAAGACAACCACACCTAATGGCTGACATACTTTAACAAAAACAATTCGGTGCTTACGGGTCCATAACACATTTGATGAAGACATTTAAAAAGTTATGTAGAATACGATCTCTTCCTTTAAAAACAGTCAACGCAAGTAGAATAGGGTCTCTTACCTTTAACAACAGCCCCCATATGTTCAACAGGGACATAGAGAGTTAAACACCCACCATTAATATCTAAACGGTGAGTATGTTAACAACCAGGTACCCCTGGTGTTAAACGGGGACGGTATACATTGCACGGAGATCCGTATTGTTAAAGTGGAATACAATGTTTTAATAGTCACAGCGTCATTTTTTACAGATGTACTTCATTTTATAAAGCAGCGATGACCCTCAAAAGGTACTATGGAATGTAAAGCAAAAAATCATTGAATCTGAAACAATAACGAACAATACTAAATGTACATTGAAATTACTGATATGTCGCTGGCAAAGAATGAATTGAATTGAAAACAATATCGACAAAACTGTTTTACATTTCATAAATAATGCCGGTGCTTAAGAATCTTACTTCCCCACAGCTGGAGGCATCCCTGGTTGCTTGATGCCAGATGCGCGTCCTTCCTTAAGTATGTGGGCAGCGCACTTTAATCTCAGATAGGGGGCGTCCGTCTGCGGTATCCGTAGCTTTTCACCGCAGAGTAATAGCTCGATAAACCGCATCACGTAGACGGCGCAGTCGACACTGCCCCTTTTTTGTCGTGGTGTTTCATCATCGTGAACAAGCGGGTACTGTGCGGTCACAGTCATGCCGTACTCCATTTCGAGACAGGTGTCAAATAGTTCCCGCTGTCGAAGTGTACAACTCGAGGTTAGAATAGCAAGCATCTATGGCACCCTGACAATCGAAATCTATATCGCAGAGAACTTACCATTGCTATCGCGTCTCTATCGTACTCTTCACTTTGGCATGAAGTGTAATGCCTGTACTCTTTCTTGTTATTGTCGAGCACCACGACGTGGAAGTGACCATTCAAGATTATGGGAAGGATGATGATGTCAACGTCATTGACAACTTTGGTGGCATCTCCGATCATAGCTAAAGCCGTCTCATGTGCGTCTTCCACCTTTGACATAAACAATGCCAGCGGTCAAGTGATGGAGGCACGCTTCTTATGAGGATATGGTATTCTGGTAAGTGTGTTTTGTACGATGCACACGAAGGCGTCCAACACATCATCTGTCACCATCTATTTCCCGTCGATCAGTACGAATAGGTTGGCCAGGGTGGTGCTTACATAATCATTCTTCCAGACGACGGAACTGCGGTTAAACGACAACAGATGTGATTGATTAATAACACATAGAAGTTAAGTGGGAACAACCCATACGTAAATGATAACATATATTGTTAAACAGTAACATGGTAAGTTAAACGGTAAATCACTAGTTTAAATAGCAACTGCTATAATTAAACGGAAACGCAACGACGTAAATGGGATGATCTATATATAAACACTAACATCTACACTATCATACTTAGACTTCCATGGGGAAGTTGAGGAAGATCTTGAATCAACTCCTTCTCGAATAAGTCGAGGCGCGATAGACCAGCATATTTTTTCTTCGCCGGAATGAAGTGTTTCCGAACTTCTTGATATTGCTGGTTGGCAAGGGTCACCGCTTTCATTTTGTTGGGAAGGCGCGATAGACCCCGTCAACAGCTTTATTGGGATCGTCCTTAGATGCTTATTACTGTTGCGGGATCGCGCCTACACTGAATGCGGCACTGTCGGCCGGCCGTTTTTCCGCGGGCAGGAGTTCCTTCACAATAGAGGCAACGGTCTTCCCAACCGCGGCCAAAGCAACCTCCACACCCTCGGATGGTTCTTATTCTTCAGGGATAGTGGCCACCACCCTCGATGCGACATTGTCGGCCGCGGCCGCCGGCTCCACCGGGACGGGGATTTCGGAGACTTCCTCGGACGCAGCATTGCCAATGGCGTCGACGATCTCCTCCACCGCGACGGTCACGTCATCAACTGTAACGGTCTCCACAACAGCATCAGCCGCCGATGGTGCTGCCTTTCTTTCATCATTGGCCTGTGGTGGACACAGAGAGGGTATTATTGTCTTCGCCTTTTGTGCAAGCCTCTTCGAACGTTGCCTCTTCACACGTGGCCGTCTTGGAATGGCCTTCCCGACGAAGTCGTCGTCGCCAAATTCCGACGCCTCCTCCGCCCCGGACACTTCATGTATTTGTCCCGACGGTGCAGCCGATTGAAACCTTGCCTCCAATGCCTCAACCCGAGCGACAAGCTGGGGGAAAGCGTTCATCATCACCTGGCACGCCTGCAAAAAGGCTGTAGTGACGTCGTCGCCTAATGTCGTCGGTGGGGCTGTCGCGGTCGGGGGGACTGTCGTTGTCCGACCGGGGCGGGTGTTGCCATTGGGCGGGGTAGGTGAGGGCCTATCCGACGCCGAGGGTCGCGTGTTGGGCTGGAAGTGGGGGAACGACGTCGTCGAGAACGGACGGGAGTGGCTGGCCTCTCCTCTTGCTGTCGTGCAAGTGGTTCCCGCGCAACAGCATCCCTCCGCCAGTTGGCCCGAACAAAAGTCTCCTCCTCAGCATTCGCCGGGACCAGCTCAGGAAACTAACATATATAAAGAAAACAATCTCAGTCAAATCATTCAATTTAATTCAAAACAAACGTATTTAAACTTTTGACATATATACGTAAACGATGTGGCACACATTGAAACGGAGTATAACAAGGTTAAACGAAGTCACCAAGCGTTAAACACAAACTACAGTTCCTAAACGGTGACGACTATAATTAAACATTAACTGCTCTTTTTAAACACATTGTTCCTGATTTATTACCTCTTTTCCTTCGAGAGCTGACCAACTGGTCTCTATCGTGGCATGCTTCCGGTAAGTACTTTCACAGTAGCACAGTACCCTTGGGGTCTTGCCGAAACGGACTTTCTTGCCGGTTCCGGTCACCTCGTAAAACCAGATGGTCAGCGCGATCGAGCAACCCTTAATGTACCCCGTGTTTACCTTCCCCCCCTCGCATCTAGCTTGCACTCGAGCGGCAGCTTGTGGAACGTCCTCCATAAGCCATTTGTGCGTCGCCTGCGCCCATGCGTACCGCCCCATGCCAGGTAGATCGTCGACATAATCAACGATCCAAGTGGGCACCGAGCATGACGTATTCGGGAAGAGGATTGTCCCCATGAGGTACGCCATCAAGAGTTTCACAAAATCCTCCTCTTCTCCCCTTTGTCCAACAAGACGCTGAAGAGTGCTCCTCATAGCGTCTCTGTGTCTCTCATAGCTTTTCGATAAATACCTCCCCTCGAATGCTGACTGTGTTTTCTTCTTTTTAAACAGGACCGCGTCTCCGTCGCAGCGCAGACCCAGAACAATAGCCACATCCTCAGGCCTGAAGCTCAGCAGGCTCGCCCCGATCCTGAATTTATTGGTGCGGCCATCGTACCTCTGCAGAAGCGAATCAAGAAGGGCCCTCTCTTGGAATACAGCTTCCACCTTAGTGAATACCGCAAACAGTGTCCTTTGGATGATCTCCCAATATTGGGAAGTCATGTGGACTTTCAATTCGGCCAACGTCTCCACCACCGTTGTCAAGTAGCATCTCCCGTTGACTAGGTTTACCGCATAATCACAAGACTGCAACAATGACAACACTTGTTAAACAGATACCTCAACTGTTACACAGAGACAAAAGGTTTTACACGGAAGGCTCAATGCTTAAACAGAGATATGCACCGTTAAATTGAGACAAAAGGTTTTAAACAACAACTCATTTCTTACACGAAAACCTCATTTTACAAACTGCAACCATAACAAATGGAAGGGGAAACACACATTGTAAGCATTACACAAATAAAAACAACCGAAAACTCTTTCAATGATCGTGGGCACAGCCGAAAACCCTAAACCCTAAACCAAAACCCTGACCGAGAAATCTGCCTGCAGACTAGAAAAAACCCCAGCCGAGAAATCCCCCCGCATGCTTCAGTGTCTTCCGATAAAAACAGATCCACGCAAAACAAAACAGACGAATATCTCTGTGTAACAGAGTAGTTCAAATAAAAGCCTTACTTAAAACACAACTTCTGCAATACCTTGAGCTGCAAACTGATGAAAGTGCCGGATACTTGCGCACGAGTGATTCAGGTGGACTGAAGTTACAGAGGATGTCAAAGCAGAGAGAGAGCTTCGGAGAGGGAAAAGCTGAAGAAAGTTAAGCAGAGAAAAAAAGCGAAGACGGCTCTCTTGGGATTCCCATACAAAAAACACTCCACTTCCTCTCTAACCGGCGAAATGATTGCACCACGACTTCCCATGCAAGGTAGGGGTAATTCCGTCCGTGAAATTGAAAAATAGCTCCGTTAACCACCGTTTCATTCTTTGGGGTTTTAAAAATCATTGTGTTTAAAAGGAAGGGGTTTTTAGGGATTTGAAAATTAACGGGGTGTTTTTGGCCATTTTGCAAACTTATGGATTTTTTTTTTGGCAATTTCCAGATTTTTAAATTGGTGTGCCTACAAATTTTTCAATTTCAATAAAATTAAGGATCTTCCCGTAAATTCTTTCAAACAAAAAAAAATTTAAACACCTAGATGTATTTGAATAAAAATGTTCTAAATTATTAAAAGATTTAGGGATTCATGCATTAATTCATTACTGTACAAATAGATATATCAATTTTTTTTTTTTTTGAAAGATTTGAAATTAATTTTTGCGAGTAATCCATTTATACAAGCAACTTGTTGTAGTCCATATGAAAGCTATATTAAAATTAGTAAATAAATAAATATAAATTAAATTTTCCAAAATAGGATTGTTAATTAAAAGACAGAGGTTAGATTCATGTGATAAATTAATCAAATTTAAATAAGAATATGAAAAGTTTAATTTTTCCTAATGTTTATTAATATTAATATTTTAAAATTGATATTTAAACATATTTACATAAATAATTAAATCTAGTAGTAAAAAATTATATTTATATTGGATATTTGGTTATGGGGGAGTTGCACTTATTTGAAATTGATGTAAAAAATATTTAGACTTGAAGAACAAAACTCTGATGCATCAAAAAAAATTAATCTACTAATTTTTTAGCATTGAGTTAATCTCAAACTTAATTTTTTATCTCAAAATTAATTAAAAAAATTTAATTATCACATAAACGTTATTAAATGGCTTAATTTTTTAACTTAAAAAAAATAATTATTATTTAATTATCACTTAAACTTTATTAAATGGATTAATTTTTTTTAACAGATGATAGATAAGATTTCATCATATAAAAGCGTGGGATTAATTATTATTGCCAAATTGAGTTACTTTCATTTTCTTATTTTTGATTTTGTTTACTTTAAAATATATTAGGATGTTTACATAATGCATCTATTTCTCACAATTTTGAATGAAACTATATGAAAAAAATTGAGAATTATTTTCAAATTAAAATTTGATAAATGTTACCCTGTTTTTGTTTTTATCAATTTTATAGTTATGTTCCAATTTTATTATTTTTTGTTTTAAAAAAATATTTTTTTCATTTTATACATAGCATGCTAAGCTACATATTATGTGCCCAATATGCAAGTAGGATTGAATTTTCTTTTAAATAATTAATAATAACAAATTATACAATATAGTTGCGTTTCCAAAAAGATTAAGTCATTCTTTATGATACAAAGTGTATTGCAAATTATTTTTATTTGTGACACATTATGAATGTGATCTAACTAAATGTGAAACCTTTATTTTGTTGGGATTGGGATATAGATAAAATATTTCCATTAGTAATTCTAGTGATAAGTAAATGTTAATTAAAAAATTTATAAGAAGTATGTATATGTAAAATTAAAAAGTATATCACAATTAACTATAAAATATTGTCATTAAATTAGTTAATTAACTATAAATAAACATTTTATTGTTTCTGCTGTTTTTTTTTTGGTTGAGGATTTATTGAATTCGTTGGGATCTATATGATAACATTAGCCAAAATCATTTGAAATTATATTGAGTTTATCATTATTTGTTTTTTTTTTCTTGATATATTGCGGTTTATATTTGTTTTTATGAATTGTTTATTACTAAATAAAAAATAAATATTTTTCCCCCAATTTGTTTACTGTTGATACCTTCAAATGGCAAATTAAAATTACAGGCCAAAAAACTGATAATACAAAATATTCAGAAAAAAAATCAAAAAACACATCAAAAGCACTAAGATGCACAACTAGCATCTTCCTTTGGTTTCGTTTGTTTTTTTTGGAAAAAGATTCGGGTGGATGTTGGGCAAAACACCACCCTCAGCGATTATAACTGATTCCAATAATTTACTTAACTCCTTATCATGTTTTATAGCAAGTTGTATGTGCCTGGGTAAGATTTCTGTGCTTTTGAAATCCTTCGCTGCATCCCCGGCTAGTTCTAAAACCTATAAAGAAAATCACATAAAAAATCAGATAGGTAAAATAAAACTTTAACCCTAGCTACAAATGGAGTAAATACCTCAACAGCAAGATACTCTAGGACGGCAGCAAGATAAATTGAAGCACTAGCACTGATATGCTCCGCATATCTGCCGATTTTAAGGTATTGAGCAACCTTATTAACCGGGAATTCAAGACCAGCCCTTTTAGAACGGGAAGTTAATTTTTTACCCTTGGACTTGCCACGGTTGTTACTCGTCATTTCTCCTTGCAATGCCATACAGATGCACTAACCCTACAAAGAAAACCACTGGGAAGAAGTAAGAAGAGATAAACTCTTGATTGTGAGAGTAAGTTTTGTGTCTAGATAAACAAGGAAGAGGAAAAAAGAGGTATATATAGAGAAAATGTTACTATTTCCAATGCCCGGAAGATGTTCATGAATCTGATGGTCTGGACCAATGGTTGTTCGCTCATGACACATCAGGATAAAGCTATGGGCCGTACATGGTTTTTCTTTTTCTCTTATTAATATGCTTTTTAAAATTTACGGAGTTATTAAATTGTTTATGTTTATATAATTATTTTTACTTGCCAACCCACAGAAAATAGCGAATTTACTTTCATGACAAAAAAATGTTATGAACTTATAATGTTTCATAGAATTTTGTGTTTATGCCCTTAGGGAGAACACATTATATATATATATATATATATATATATATATATATAAGTTATCACCATCAATAATGTTTTATGTTTAAAATAATAGTTTCTAAAAGGTAGTATGTCTTTATGCTTTTTTATTTAACATCTCTTTTTTACTGAGTGTATATAAAACTTTAGCTAAATCAAAATATATGAAAATCTTAATAAAATTATAAATAATCAATATTTGCATAAAATAAATAAATGATTTGATGGGGTACATATATAAAACCATCCACTTTTTAATTTAGTGTGCCAAAATTTCAATAAAAGTCATGATCATCCAATGTATTAATTTATTAATGTATTATTCATATTGATGTATAAATGATATTTATATTTTGAAAGCTTAATTTTAATTAATTTTAATAAGTAATCCCTGTGTATACCTGCAACTTGTTGTAGTCTATTTGGAAGCTATATAACAAATAAATCAATACATACATAAATAAATAAAATTAAAATATACAAAAATATATCATTCAAAAGCTAGAGTTTAGATTAATCTAATAAATTAACAAAAACATGAAAAGAATACTTTTCAATATTAGTACGTTGAAATTAATTTCTAAATATACTTATTTAAATAATAAAATTTATTAAAAAAAAAAAATTGCATATTGGTTATCATGGCACTGGCTTGTCTAAAATTGTCATCAACCCATTAAAACTTTAGCATAATAAAGATAATAGCATAAGATAAACTATCATATTTTTCTCTAATCCTTTGTTCCGTGAGACGAGACGATAGAATATAATAGTCTCATCCTATCGACCCATTTTATCCCTATTGACTATATGATAATGAATTCTATGGGAAGGTCTGAACGAGAACGGATAAGATATAGGATATGATAAGAATTTAAAACACATGAAATGGATGAGAAAACTTTATGCAAAAAACACATTAATAAAACACATAAAATGAATAGTTTAATTTAATTTTACCTAGAGAAAGTCATAATATTTTGGTGCTTTTAAAACACATTGATAATGTTTTTGTTTTTGAATTAAAGTCATATTAGATTACAAGTATTATAACGTTTATGTGAGTAATTGTTTTTTAATGTAGAGCATGTCTATGCAAAATAATTGAGAACTGCATTATAATTAATACATATGTATGTATCTCAATTAAATTAATTAACTCAATGATAAAATTTTATGCATTCTTGATGCAAAGATTGTTAAGAAAGAAGCCCCAATCATATCAAATTATGAATGAGGAGCAAAAAGGTATGAGAAAACTTTCTTTTTTAAAAGTCATTTGAGCCTCACAAATTATGAAATGTAGGAGATTCACTTGGTCTTAGTGTGTAGGCCCTGCAGCTTTTTTTTTTTTTTTTTTTTTTTGTCAAAAAGAACGAAACCCCTAATAGGCCCGCTAAACTAAGACAGGGGCGTGCGCATGCCTCGACTACGGTTTGTGGGGCCGTGCACACATGGGCGCTGGTACCACCCACAGTTCGTGCTCACAATTCTCAGACATGCACCCTCACCCCGAGGATTCGAACTCTCGCCACTTGCGAAGCGTCCTCACGGGGGACCCAAATGCCAATTGACCCAAAGGCCGTTGACATAGGAAATTCAACACTAGCCCAATTCCAAGCCTATCTTTTAAAATGTTAATTTAGGGATGTGATTAAAGATAAAATATTACGGGTAGCGGCATAGAGTGTGTGAAGGCTTGAGTTGAGAAGCTTGCTTTGGCATAAAAAGAAAGCTTAGGAGATAGGAGGAGAATAACAAGAGAAACTACTACGAAGATCTTCTTCTTGAACCTTGCAATATCAACCAATATTGCAAGGATGAAAAATAGGTCATTAGCAAATTGTTTTCCCTTTGAGTGTGGATTAATTGTTGTTGCTTAAAGAAATAATTTTTCTTGTATATATTTGAGTTTCAATTTGCAAGTTCTTAAGCTCGATCACATAGTTGCATAAGAGTGACAAGATTTGTATTGACTTATATTTCTCATAGAAAGTATTGAAATTAACTAGTCTTGTGTTCCCCTAACACTAATGGATTTTTTTTCCAACAAGATTTAGTGTTATTTGATCAGCGTCCATTATTTTGGTGATTAGATCTAGTTTGTTGCTTGTTAAGGTGTTAGTGGGTGTGTGTGTGTATATAATTGTGTTGCATTATCCAAATACTGGTGTAGCCCTCATATCAACAATGTGAATGACAAGATCAAAAGTTTTAACTCATCTTCATTAAAATGAAAGAATAGAACAAATGTAGGTATACAAGCTTAAAAGTGGGATAGGAGGAGAGAAAAGCAAGGAACTAACATTCTTAGATGATTTTATACTACAAATTCATAATTTTTTTATGTTATTTTCACAACAAAATATCACAACAATACGATGCATTATAATTAAGTTTTATTAAATGTTCACATGAGCACGAGTATCCAACAAAGATTTCAATTATCCAATATTTGGGCAACCTTTTAAATAAGTAAAATTCTTTAAGTCAACAAATGATATTAATTCCCTCCTTTTCTTTTTTAGAAAGTTATGTTTTTTCCATAAACGTATGAATGATATGTCAGCACAACAATGAATACACTTTAATCTTAGGCTGTGTTTGATTGCACTTTTTTTCGGTGGAAAAATTTTTCACGGGTCATTTTCCAGGTAAATAGACTGTTTGTTTGCCCAAATTTTTCATAGAAAATTTTTCCTCTTATGTTGTCACATGACCATATTTTTCATCAAAAAAGGGAAAACTTTTTCTACCTCCACCATGGGAAAAGTTTTCCATGGAAAATGTAAGGGGTTATGTGAAAAAATAACATGGGAGGCCTAATTTTTTTATTTTACAACGAAAATTTTGATTTTCTAGCTAGAAAATAATGCGGCTATTTTTCATTTTACACGGTTCCACCCATTTTTCATGTTGCCAATCAAACAGATGTTTGAAAATAATTCTACATGAGTATTGGACCACATATATGGTGTTTTTAATGCTAATCAAATCTCTTCTTCTAAAGATATATTAAAAAAAAATAACAATACAAAAAAAAAATAAAGTAATTAAAATAAAAAAAATTCAAATACTAACCAATACTCCTTTGACCTCAAAAACATTTTCTATTTACATACTCTAATGGTCATATTGATCATCAAAATGTGGGATGGCTTCCAAACTTGCCAAAAATAGTCTTCAAAGATTTTCAAATCTTCTTACCAAACTTGATCTTCATTAATCCAAGCTTGGTGTTCACAATCTTCAACTTTTTCTTTATTCATCCAAGTTTAATTCTTCAATATTCATGTTACTAAACTTGATCTCCTTTAATCCTATTTTAGTTCTTCATGATCTTCTAAACTTCATCTTCATTCATGCAAGTTTGGTCTTCAAGTTTCTAAATATATAATTGCATCTGCAATCAAATCCGCCCATAAGTAGCTTCAAGTTTTTTCTCCAAATCTGAATTTTAAATTGCCTTGTTAAATATATATATGATCTTGAGAATCTTGTTTTCTAGCTTCTGCATTCATAGGTTGCATCTTCATTTAGCTTCACACCAAATTAAGATTTAGATATTCTTGGCTTCCAAGTAATTAATCTTCATTATTAATTCATTTGTCAAAAATAAATTGTATCATTTCTCATATTTTTATCCACATGATCATTGATTGGACTTAAGGAGAAATCATCCAAGCTGATGCTTTTGCCGAAAAAATCCCCTCCAAAGATATCTTCAAGTTCTTCATGTCTTCATAACTTCATGTCGTCTTTTTCCACATCATCATTGTTACTACGTTATCATCTTACATACCAAATGATGCCAATTGTAGAACCTAACTCTAAGAGATGTACTATACACATAGATATAAACATGATTTTTAAACTAATATTTTTTTTTGAAAGATTTAAAGTTAACTTTAACTAGCAATCTGTGTGCACCCACAATTTGTTGTAGTCCATTTTAAAGCGAAATAATAACTTGAGGAATAAATAAAAAAAATAAAAACTAAAATTTACTAAATATTAATCAAAGGCAGAGCTTAGATGTATCTAATAAATTAAGCAAATTTAAATGAAAAGATAAAAAAGCAAATTAATTTTCTAAATGTTCATTGCTATAAACATATTAAAATTAATTTTAAACATTTTGTCTATAAATAACTAATCTCGTACAAAAAACTATATTGGGTGTTTGGATATGGAGCATTGAGCTTATCTAAAATTGATCTAAAAAATATTTTTACTTTGGCAAATCTCTTCTGCATTAAAAAATTAATTTACTCATTTATTTAGCATTTAAATAGTTTAATAAATATGATTCCTCCTTTTTTTTGTTAAATATAATAATCTCAAAATTAATTATCAATTAAACTTCATTTCATGGGATTAATGTGTGGGCTTAATTATTAATTCATATATGCCTTTTATTCAAAATATTGCCAAATCATGAAATTATCATTCTTTATTTTTCTTTTTAACTTTCAAATATTATAGATATTTATTTTTCACAATTATTTAATGAAACCCTCAGAAAAAGAAAAAGTGAGAATAGCTTTCAAAATAAGATTTTGATAAATGTTACGCTGTTTTAGATCAATACTATGGTTATGTTTCAATTTTATTTTTTATTTTAAAAATATGTTTCCATTTAATCCATAGAATGTGCACGATATGCTAATAGGATTGAAATTTTCACCCAATTAATATTGACAAATATACAAGCCTATTAAATTATGTCATGTATTTGTATTTGTAAAAACTTAAGGCATTCTTTATGTTGAATAATATATTAAAAATTGTTTTTCTTGGTTATTACGAATTATGAGCGTGACTGTTATTAAAGCAATGTGTGGGTAATTATTGTAGGGGTATTGTTCACACAATATTTTTGGTCGAAGTATTATTTACTGGGTCCAGGTGGGTCCCTATGGGCAGTAGTATATCCTTCGTCTCCCACGTAACATAGTATGGGAGCTTTTCATATCACCTATGATGTATCCTAGTAGGCCAATAAACCACTGAAAGTAGTGCATCTCAATACCTGCTTATCCCTAAATTGTGCTTGCTTCTTTTGTCACAAACAAAATATATGCACCCAATAAATCATTGTTGCCCATTGTTTTGAATTTTATGTAGTTTATGATGCATTGGATAATATAATTTGAAATTATATCAAGTTTACAGTTTCCTTGTTTTTCTAGGTATTCTTTTTGCTTTTGCTTTCACACATTCCTTATTTTTACTATGTGGTAGATTATTCAATAAGAAATTAAATACCTTTGTTCCAATGTATATCTGTTTAATTTGTGTGCAATTTTTCTTCTTAATTTTAAGACAAATGTTGATTATAATTTCTTTTTTCTCACTAGATCATGATTTTAAAAGTTACTTCAACATTATAATATAGATAATAATAAAAACACTTACTAAAACTGAGATTTGAAAGTTCACATAACCAGGAATATCAAATAAAGAAACATTATTATTGCATTCATAGAGATCAAAAAGATTGTTCTGTCAAAGCATGCGAAAATAAAATAAAGTTACGATATTAACTAGTTGATTCGATAAATGTCCTATATTTAATTCTAATTATAATTAAGGTTTGAAGAATACCTTTCGATATTTCAAATCCTTTTTTTGATATGCCAAATTTGTTCCTCGGATCATCCTAGATCTTTCTAGCTTAAAACAAAAGTCCCACGCCTCTAGACCACACACCGAATTCCAGTAATAACGGTAATGTTAGAGAAAAAAAAAGATTGGAGAACTATTCTCACAAGAGAGTAAAATTATTTTCCACACCCCATTGGGTTAGAGATAAGTCATATTTTTAGAGACTTCACAAAATATGATAAACATCATCTAGTTATGGAGTCTTAATAGAAATACGAGTCATAAAGTAATTAAAACAACTTTTGTCTTCAAGTTTTTGTAATTTCAATTAATTATTTGATGCAATCAAACTTTGATTACAATTCAAACTTAAGACAAAAATCTAATCCAATCTATAATTATACCTCATCCAATGAAATAAAATTATAAATTAACAATTTTACCCCTATACTAAAAAATATTTTGAATTTCTATAAGCATGACTCTCTAGGTTTGTCTCGATTGTTAATAGGAGGATACCAAAAGATATGGTGACACCTATTCATCCCAGTGGCCTCACGTTGTAGTCCAAGCGGACATGAATGAATAAATCATTATGAACATTTCCGACTATAATTACCATATGTGTATAAACCCTTCTTCTTGTATTCCAACCTAGTGAGAATCATGGATAATGTTAAACTTACAAAACTCAATCATAAGCTAATAACCATAGCAGAGTATAATTACCAAACTCCTCTTGGTGTCCCACACGATTAGTTTGATTGCTTTGGCCAAGGTCTTCTAATCTTACTTACACGTGACCGCATAGGGTACTAACTCATTTACTTCCTAGAGAATGAATTACTTCCTTGTGATTACTCACAATTGCTACCTGTCTGTCATAGCTGCATTTTGATGTTGGCCCTACTAAAGGGTGTGTTTGGTAGGTGGGAAAGTGATTATTTTTCTTGGAATTTGTTTCTAAGGAAAGAATTTCCAATGTTTGGTTGGCCTTTTTCATTGGAAAATTAGATTGCGATGGGAAACTCATTCCCTCAAACCAATGAAAAACAATTCCATCAAATTATGGATGGAAAATCAGTTTCCCTTGTGAAATGAATGTGGTTTTATTGTATAATGACAACTATACCCTTGACTTTATCTTGATCATTATCTAAACCCTTGTGACGGCTGTGCATCTCTTTCTCCTCTCCGATCCGATCGTTGCCTCCTTGACCCCTTGGCTGTCACTGCGGATCTCGGCCTCTCTCTAGAAATTGTATGTGATTTTGTTTTATGGTTGTGTCAATCTTGGTTTATGAATGATTGGTGGTTGTTATGATTTTGTTAGTAAGATTTGATTTGTTTTGTTGTTGTGATATATGGTTGATGGTGTTGACTGGTTGTTGTGTTCTGTTAGTAAGCTAAACATTTTGATCTTTTGCAGTATATTGAAAATAAAATCTGCATGTGTGAAATCCACTTTTTCAATCTCAGCCTTAGATTAGTATTTTAATCTTTTAATATTATTTTTTAAATTTCAAAAGTTTGTTATCCCTAACATCCAGATCCTATCCCTAGTAACCTCTAATTCGATTGTGAGGAAAAAAAAACTCTGAGACCTAGCCTCGCTTCTTCCTCTTGTTTTCGGGAGGTGCCGACAGCGGGGAAGGATTTCACCGTCAATTGTTTCTTGGAGGTAGGCATCTTTCTCGGATCTAGGGTTTGATTATTTGTTGTTTGATGGGAAAGGCATGGTTTCCGAATAGATTTGTTATGCTTGTGTGATGTAGTGTTAGTGGTTTTATTCTTGAAAAATCCCTATACTCTTCTTTTGGGAACTTGTTTTTTACTGAGCAAATTGGAAAAATCAATTGACCGAGCATGCTCTAAATTCATCCGTTCTAGCAGGACTGGATTCTCTCTGTTTTAGAAAGATTCAATAATTATTATTTGTCTATTGCTTACTAGTACAATTTATAGATTTGGGTTGGAAAACGTTGACATGTCACCTTCAAAAGGTCTGTTTAATACTCTTTGTTAACCTAATGTGTACTGTGCTGTTATCCGATTTGAGATCAATCTATCATTAAAAAGGAAGTTTAAACATCTATGTGAAAAAAAAAAATTGATGGCCATCTCACAGAGGTGACGAAGGCTCATTTGTTTTGTGCGCAACAACGGGATAGTGAATCAAATAGAGCAAATAGCATTCTGAATTAATGAAACCTGCTTGGTGCCCAAACTTTCTGTCAAACGAAATATTAAAACCAAAATTTCCTATTTTATATAGTTATAGGGGGTTTCAGAGATATTGAAAAGAATACCAAATATTTCTATATTTGGTAATATATTCCTTTTGCACCAGTTTAGCTATCTACTGCTTTCAAATTTCAATCTAAAGATCAAGATATTGGTTACCATATATGCAGTTTGGTAGGTGTTAGGAACTAAAATTATATTTGTTTTGGTGGTGTATCCTGTGCTTTCTTCTTCATTAGTTAAACTTGTCAATAGTTGCCTCAATGTTGATTAATTGAAGCTTATAGTTTTCCTAAACATTTTACAAAGCACCATTTTGTATTAGTCTTAACATTGCTTTGCCGTAATGATTTTCTTTAAAGTAGTATTTTCATAACATAACATATATTCTTTGTGTGGATCAAGTGGGTCCTATAAAAGAAGATAAATACATTGTGTCCCCGGGGTTTGCTTGCATAGTTAGTGTTTAAAGCTTTGATCAGGATTAATCAATGGTTAATATTTGTACTTAAAGTTTTGAATTTAAGGCAAGTATTATGTTCATGTTTTAGAGTCTTCGCTCAAATCTTGATTTTGAGTGTCCGAGGGGGGTCCTATAGCTTGGGGATAATTTCCAGGTAAGTAAACCACATATATACCTTATATTTGTATTTATATAAAATTTATTTCTGAAATTATTTATATAATTATTTAATTATTTTGGGTTTTATTGTGAAATAAATTTTCACGATATTATATTTAATTGTTTTGGGTTACTATGTTATGCATATTATTATTTTCAAATTATTGATTATTTATGCACTTATTTATTTATTTATTATTTATTTATTCAATTGATTTGAATATTTTATATAATTATGTATTTATTCAATTATTGAATAATTATTGTTGACAATGATTTTAGAACCAACATATTTTGACATAGTAAATTATAGTCCCCAACTAACTTTGCAACAACCCTGTCATTGGGGGGTTAAACATTGACCATGTCGACATGTATTTCTGATTATGATAAGAAACTATAGTTTCGCACAGTACCGTCGGTGGAGAATAACGGCCTCTGATAATCTGGCTCGGGTCACCGATTGTAAATAAATGAATTCTGATAATCTAGCTCGGGTCGCCGAGGGTAAATAAATGAATTCTGTGTTTTGTTTTTGGCATTAGTTATTTGGGGGACATATATATATCTGTTCATTGAAAACTTTGTTTGCCTGAAATGTTCTGATGTCTGGGTTTCATTTTGTTGATATTTATTGCATAACGTTACTTTAAGTACGTTTTTGAAACCATCGAGTTTTTGTGATTCCTATACTACTATTGGCTTTTAGCGGTTGCTTACTAGGCTATTTAGCTCATAAATTGTTGTTCTATTTCTTTTCAAATCAAGAGTAGGTGTGTGGTGGCTACCTTAGCAGAGACTGTTGAGTGAGCACTAGGTGGCTAGCAAGAGATTAGTTTCTGTTTAATAGATCTGTCATATGTCAAGACCTTTAGTGTTCTTTGAATTTGGGTTGTAAACTGATTATTTTTCGTTTCCCTATGTATTCGGCTTTGTTTGGAATTTAGTGTTGTTTTAATTTATATTTGAGAGACAGGTATTGAGGCCTTGTATGCCCACTTGGTCTCGGCCTTGTGGGCATACGGCCGTTTGTCGACGCATCGAATCCGGTGAGCCGGGTTCGGGGCGTGACAGCATGAGTAACACACTGTCAATAATGTATGATTTGAGGTTACAGATAAGAAACATAGCTTCTAAAATCTCAACCTCCAAACCATGTGCCTTGTCTCAAACATAAATAAGTTTGAGTTTCAAATTGTTGGCATGAAAACAAAACAAACATATCATTCCAATTTCTGCATAAGCGGCAAACTTGCAGCAAAAACATTATTTATTATTTTCATATTCAAAACATATTATTATTTATTATTAGAATAATTATTTGAATATTTAATATTTAATATATTTTATATAAGCCATATTAGTAAACTACAAGGGCATTTCTGTCATTATGCCAATAGATTCCTAAGGATATCTTTCAATACCAAACATGGAAATATTACTTTCCCATCAATTTAATCAAACTTTCCAATGCATGCCAAACAAAGAAATGTTATTTTCCCATCAATTACTTTCCTATCAATCAAATTCCATCAAAATATTCCAATAGTAATGCACCAAACGCCCCCAAAGGGTAAACTTAGTTTAACTACTCTAATAACACACTGAACGTCGCAAGCACATTATGACCATGAAACTTCAAGTAAAAAGTACACTCATAACATCATAATCCACAATTTCAATCATTGACAGACACAAAGTAAAACCCAGGTAATTGAATTGTAACGAGTTATGTACAAATACACCAATCCCACCAATGTATCTATGACATATGTTCCCACTATACAATAGTGTTTGACTAACACTTTTTGTCAAAACATATGTCATGCAAATTATTAATCTTAAACATCTAATTAAAAATTTTTTGATTTGCAAACTATTGAAGTGGACAAGTACCAAACTCTTCCAGCGCCCTTTTCGTTATCCTATAGAGGTTTAAGTTGGCACACATGGACTATATTGTTCAAAACTTATTAAAATGACAACACAAGTTTTATATGAAAATCAAAATAAATGTCTATTATTAATACTGAAACGTGTATAATATAAATGAAATGCCCTAATACAAATAGCCCCGTTGGCATTTAAGGGCATACACCCCAACAAGGTATTCCCTCATTTTCATATAGTTACTTCATTACACAAGAATGGCAACCATATATCAATGGAGTATAGAATACATGCACGCAATGGATAAAATTTGATCCCATATGTTCAGAAACAACTTGTACACAAAAGTATTCTACCACACATGTGGCTTGTTTAATACTTACCAAATCTCCTTACAACATTCATTTTCTTCATGATATATACAAAAAATTCCTTAGCTAACACCATCCATAAAAGTTATGGTTTCTTTTTTTCATCTAAAGGAAGCCAGATATCATATGCTTGATATACACATACTAAAGAGAGACACTAACTAAATCAACAATAAAGTCTACCATTGATATTGAATATTATTCTCTATTTGACAATTCGCAATATTAAGAAGGAATTAAAAGCACTAGATGAACTGCCAGCATCAACCATTGTTTTCATTTGGGTGGAAGTTAGGTAGAACACCGCCTTCAGCTATTGTGACTGATTTCAACAACTTGCTTAACACCTGATCATGTTTTATGATAAGTTGTATATGTCTTGGCAAGATTTGTGTGCTTTTGAAATCTTTTGCTGCATCCCAGCTAATTCTAAAACCTATAAAAAAATCACATAAAAAATCATACAAAAAAAAAAATAAAACTTTAACCCTAGCTACAAATGGAGAAAATACTTCAACAACAAGGTACTCTAGGACGACAGTAAGATAAATAGAAGCACCAGCACCAATATGCTCTGCATATCTTCCGGCCTTAAGGTATTGAGCAACCTTTTTAACTAGGAATTCAAGATTAGCCCTATTAGGTCGGGAAATGGAATTTTTACTTTTGGGCTTGCCACAATTGTTACTATTCATTTATGCTTGCGATGCCATAGAGATGGACTAACCCTAGAAAAAAATTTGTTATCTTTAATGGGAAGGAAGTAAGGAGAGATGAAACTCTTGATAGAGAGAGTAGGCATTGTGTCGAGATAAACAAAGAGGAGAAATGAGGGGGCTTATATAGAGGAGATGTTACTATTTCCAATGTTGCTTTTATTGGCCAGCAAAGATGTTTATGAATCTAATGGTCTGGACCAATGGTTGTTTTCTCAAGACACGTCAGGATAAACCTGTGGACAGTACATGGTTTTTCTTTCTCTTTTACCAATATGTCTTTTAAAATTTACGGTGTTTTTAAATTCTTTGTGTTTATATAATGTTTTTACTTGCCAACCCACATAAAGTAGCAAAATCACTTTCATGGCTAAAAATGTTATCAACTTATAATGTTCTATAGAATTTTTGTGATTATGGCCTAAGAGAATACATTGAATATATGTATATATTATAAATAATTTTGATGCAACAAAATCACCACAAGAATTATTTTACATTCGATAGTTATCACCACCAAAATCTTTTATATTTGAAGTAGTAGTTTCTAAAAATAAGTAGTATTTCTTTTTGCATTTTTATTCAAAATCTCTTTTTTACGGAGTGTATATAAAACTTTACCTAAATCAAAATATATGAAAATCTTAGTAAAATTATATATAATCAATATTTGCATAAAATAAATAAATGATTTTATGGGGCACATATGTAAAACCATTCAATATTTGCATATTTCAGTAAAATTAATGATCATCCAATGTTTTAATTTACTAATGTATAATTCATATCGATGTATAAACGATATTTTTATTTTTGAAAGCTTTATTTTAATTAATTTTAATGAGTAATCCCTGTATTCCTGCAACTTTTTGAAGTCTATTCGGAAGCTATATAAAAAATAAATCAATACATAAATAAATAAATAAAAATAAAAATTTGCATAACATATCTTCCAAATGCTAGATTTTAAATTTATCTAATAAATAAACCAAAATATCAAAAAGAATAATTTTCAATATTAAACTTTAGCAAACCTCTTATGCAATCAAACTAATTTAGGGCCTAGTTGGTGGACATGATAAGGACAATAGCATAGGATAAACTATCATATCTTTCTCTAATCGTTTGTTTCATGAGCTGGTAGAATACAATAGCTTTATCCTATTAACCAATTTTATTCCTATTGATCACATCATTTTGATTCCTTAGGGAAATGTCCAGATGAAAACAGGTAGGATTTGATAAGAAATTAAATATGTCCATAAAGGGCTATCATGTGAATTCATGTACAATCATATCATTTTGTGCCATTATCGTGTCCACGTCAAACATAAATAGGATAACAAAATCCTATCCGAAGGCTTGTCTGGTTAGCATCAAACATAAGATGGAATATGAACTTATCATGCTTATATACTGTCTTACTCCTATCCAGTCCTCATATCGTATCCGTCCCTATCATATCCTGTCAACTAAACCGACCCCTAGTTATCTATTTAGCATTTACAAAATTCAAATAAATGTGATTCCTTATTTTTGTTTTTCCTAGAAATATAATAATCTTAGACTTAATTATCAATTCATTCTTGTTTTATATGATTAATGATATCAAAGATTACATCATACTATCTATGGGATTATTTATTTGAGTATTCAAAATATTGCCAACACAAAGGACATTTTTATCTTTTTATTTTTTTTAAAACTTTTATAAGAAGATTATGGCAAATCCTACATCTTTTGGACCAATGTAATGAATTATGTTTCATTATTGTTTTTATTTTCTCATGATGCACCATATATAGCATGTGAAGCAATATATATTATACAGGCAACATGTTAGTAACACAAATATTTTTACTAATTGATAATTTGTTTTTGAATTAATGTCCTATTAGATTACAAGTTCAATAACATTTATATGAATTTTGCTTGCAAAAATCACAAGTCAAATTATTTTTTAATGTAGAGCATGTATATGTGAAATTTATTTTCTTGCCCTATAATTGTGATAGTATAATTTTACCTATAAAATCACATAATATTGTGGTACTTCTAAAACTTACTGATAATTTTTTTTCGCATTAGAGTCATATTAGATTATGAGTACTATAACTTTTATATGAATCTTGCTTTGAAAAAACACAAGTCTGATTAATTATAAGGGTAATTATTTTTTTTTAAATGTAGAGCATGTATATGCAAAATCCATTTTCTTACCATATAAAAAATTATTTATGTTAATAATTTTATTATGAACTTAATACTAATTAAAAGAATTATAATGAGTGCGAATATGCTAAATTGAAAACTGCATTATAAGAAGCTTCAATCATATATAATTATGAATGAGGAAGAATAATGGATGAGAAGACTTTCTTTGTAAGTCATTTGAGCCTCATGAATTATAAAATGTAGGAGATTCACTTGGAGAAGACAAAGCAATTGATTAGTGTTGAAACAGAGACCGTACACATTGAAGCAGAGTTTATTGCTTTCATTAATACCTTGTTTGATTGCAAAATAAAAAAATTTGGCATAATTTTATTACGTAGGAAATGCAAGTGATTATTACAGAAATTATGATATATTTTATTCTTACAAAATGAGTGTTTAATTAACAAAATAAAAACATATTACATAAATATTTCACACATTTTATAATGAGAAAAGCCACACATTTCAAAATAAAAAAATATATATTCCATTCTGAGTGGAATATTTTTTTATGCCATAATTTCTACATTATAGCATACTTTTGTAGTGTAAAATAGATACCCAAAAAGCCATTATGGCATAATTATGTGAAAATATTATATTATACTATAATGTATGGATTATGGCATAATATTGGGTTATCCGAACATGACCTAATAATTTGAGAAATGTTGACACTAATATAGCATGAGGAGGATCAAGCTCCCTTTTTTATTATGTCCATTACCTTCTTCTCTCAAAATTTCTAAGAAAACTATGATGCTTGAAGAGACAATATTACCTTTGAGAACATGAAGTGCAATCTAGATGAGTTGTTCAATAAGGAAATTATCAATCTAAAAGTTCTAATATGGAGAGATCTACTACATCTAAGTCAAAGCATAAGGATAAAATCTACAACTATTCCAAAAAGAAAAATATATGTAGATTCCTATAAGTTGTAGATCAAGGACTAAAAGATAAAGATAGGTTGTTAGCATTACACATGATTAAAAATCATTAATAGATGAAACCATACAACATAAGTAAATTAAGGAATATAAAAATTAGATGATTTACAAATGAATCTATATAAAATAAGTGAAGGCCACACTAAAGTTAGATGGTTTGTCATAAAACTAGAGAAAAGGATGATAAAGTATGGCAAGTTTGGAAGTCTGGATATTCTATAATAGTTGCCAAAGTTGCAAAAAGATACCATGATTATTTCATTAAAAATATATGTGTAAGCAAGGATAGTTTCTTGGTGTATTATGTCCAAAATGAACAAACAAGCAAATGAACAGGAAAAAAAAAATCTTTATTGTTAGTCTTGAATACATAGAATCAATTAGCAGTAAGTCCAAATCGGCCAAAACAGTGAAATTAAATCAATAAGAAAAAGTCTCAAATGAAATTTGGTTTTGTATATATGTAGCTAAATCTTTTTATAATGCGCAAAATGCAAGTCATTGCTAATAATTAATAGCGATCAACAAGTCCAATAATAAAAGCTAGTCAAAGTGGTAACTTAATCTTATATTGGTGGTTCTATTCTAGTAATACTATTAACAAAAGTGCAGTGAGTAGAGTTGAATCATGGAGCACACGGTAAATGCGACTGCAATTTCAATGAAAATAATTGATCAAATATGTGTTGTGCATGTAGCCTTATTAAAAAAGACATGCAGAAAATTCAACACCTAGATAGGCGCAATGTCGTAGCGTCTAGGATCGAGCAAATCAAGCAGGAGAATAATTTCTGGCATAGCCTTCAGCATCTTGGCTCTCTCATTTTTTTTTTTTGTCAAGAAGAACGAAACTCTTAATGGGCCCGCTAAACTAAGACAGGGGCGTGCGCATGCCCCGACTGCGGCCTGTGGGACCGCGCACACATGGGCGCTGGTACCACCCACAGTTCGTGCTCACAATTCTCAGACATGCACCATCACCCCGAGGATTCGAACTCTCGCCACTTGCGAAGCGTCCTCACGGGGGACCCAAATGCCAATTGACCCAAAAGCCGTTGACTTAGCTCTCTCATTTGTGGCACCTAAGCAGTGTAACTCTGAAGCTTAAAGGAAAACTTGAGCGCCTAGCTAGGCACTCCAGCTTTGAATAAAATAGCAACCAACCCAATCTTTTAGAAGGGTTGAAGTAATGATTAAAGATAGAAAATTGAGAGTTGTAGCATAGAGCTTGCGAAGGTTGAGAAAAGAAGCTTGAGAAGTTTTCTTTGCCATCAAAAGAGGCTTAGGCGCTAGGAGAAGAAAAACATGAGAAAAGTATATATCATCAAGATCTTCTTCTTGAATCTTGCAACACCAACTAATTATATTGCAAGGGTGAAAATTACATCATTAGCAAATTGGTTTTCCTTTTGAGTGTTGCAGCATAGAAGAAGATTGAGGGTTGCAGGAAGGCTTGAGAGAAGAAGCCTGAGAAGCTTGTTTTGGCATCAAACAATGCTTAGGAGCTAGGAGGGGAAGAACAAGAGTAAGGTACCACCAAGATCTTCTTCTTGAATTTTGCAATATAAATCAATATATTGTTTTCGCTTTGAGTGTGAATTGTTGTTACTTAAAGAAGTAATTATTCTTGTTTTGAGTTTCAATTTGCAAGATCTTAAGCTCAAATAGTTGATTAAGGGTGAGAATATTTGTATTGACTTATTTCTCATCGAAAGTATTGAAATTAACTAGTCTTATGGTTTTTTCTCTAACATTAAAGGGGTTTTCCAACAAGATCTAGTATTACAATACACTCACTCATCTCACAAAGGTATACAAGAACTCTCTCCACATTATGCGATGACCACTCTCTCACCCATTCACTTGTGTCTTTCACTTAATTTGGTTGCTTAGCCTAAATCTCAAAGTAGGGTTTCTTATATAGATGTCTTCATGTCCCAAATATAGCGCAATCCTCTTTTGGAATCTCCGCAGCTTTCTAACATGGTCACCTTCCAAATTTTGATGTTGCATCTCCAGCTGCACCTCCACATTTCAATGTATGGTCAGGAATTTGAAGCCCTTCCTAGCATGATGAATAGCATAAATAGTGGCATGCCTGTTGAGCATCAGGAAACCTGAACAATGACAAGAAGAGAAAGCACACACACAAAAAGACACAAAAATTTTACGTAGTTTAGTATTGAAGACCTACGTCCACAGCCGTACTAATCTCAATCTCTTTCACTCATAAATTAGGGTTTTACAATTACAGAGATATTTATAAGAAAAGATAAAAAGTAATCAAAATTCTCATATGGGTCTTGGGCAGCGCTGCCCCCTTGACCCCCGTCGAAGCGCTCACGCCCTCAGACTCCCTCAAACAATGTGGTCATGTATCGTTAGGGCATATATCAAACTCCATATACCCAACAATCTCCCACTTTGAGATTGATTACATCAACAACACTCACAGACATGAAAACCAAAATTTGTAATGATCAACTTCTACTAATGTGGCACTTTCTCATCAATCAACTTCGAAGGTCAACAAAGCTTCAACTTTTTTGTAATAACCACTTTGGTCAATATATCTATAAGATTATTTGAACCAAGGATCTTCATCAAGGACAAGACACCACCATTAATCAATTCTCTAATAAAATGATACCTCAGCTGAATATGTTTTGTCCTAACATGAAACATGGGATTTTTCGCAAGGTGAATAGCACTTTGATTATCACTATAAAGAACACTGTCAACCTATTTCTTGCCCAACTCCTCAAGAAAGTTCTTCAACCAAACTATTTCTTTTCCGGCCTCTGAGATGGCCATGTACTCTACTTCTGTGGTTGAAAGAGCAATGCCCTTTTGAAGTCGAGACATCCAACTCACAGCTGTGCCATCCATTGTGAAAATATACCCTGCGGTGTTTTTTCTTATATCCAAACAACTACCCAAGTCTGCATCAGAAAATCTTTCCAAAATAACATCTCATTTTCTGTAACACAAGGCAACTTTGGAAATACCTTTTAGGTAGCATGATAGTCACTTAACTGCTTCCCAATGCACTCTTCCTAGATTAGACATGAACATGCTAACAACTCCCACTGCATTAACAATATCTGGCCCCGTGCATACCATAATATACATAACACTATCAACTGTAGATGCATATCTAACTTTAGTCATACATTTCCTGTCTTCATCCATTTGAGGTGACTGCTTCTTCATGAGATTGAAGTGACTTCACAAAGATGTACTTCTGATCTTAGTATCATGGAGATTGAACTTTTCCAACACCCTTTTAATATACTTCTCTTGGGATAATTTAAGTGTACCTTCAAATCTATCCCTGTTGATGCTCATACCAAGGATTTGTTTTAAAACACCCAAGTCCTTTATCTCAAATACTTCACACATCTACCTTTTCAATTTGTTGATGTCACTCATGTCAACTTTTGCAATTAATATGTTATTAACGTACAATAATAATATGATGTAAGATGAATTAAATTTTTTCAAATAGCAACAATGATCTAATGCATATCTCTTGTACCCACTCCTTCTCATAAAGCTATCGAATATCAAGTACTACTGTCTTGGAACTTGTTTCAAGCCATATAAGTTTTACTTGCAAACCAAGTTTTATTTCCCCAATACTTGAGAACCTTTTGGCTGTGTCACGTAAATCAAGATCATCATGCAAGAAAGTAGTCTTAACATTTAGCTGTTCTAGATATAAGTCCTCTGTAGCCAAAATATTTAGCACAAATCTGATAGTAGTAATCTTGACCATGGGAGATAAAATCTCATTGTAGTTAATGTCTCTTTTTCGCTAAGATTCCCATCGAGGTGCTTGTGCCGTCGGACTCCCGCAAGCAACACGGTCATGTATCATTATAACATGCATCATATTCCAAGAGTAAAATTTTTGGTAGGCCACCAAACTTTGGTCAATTATCAAAAAGGTGTCCCAACTTCAATTTGAATCAAAAAGGTTGCCTATCTTTAATTTTCTTTCACCGGGAGGCTACCCGAGTGATTCCGACAACTGAGTGGTGACGTGGAGACCGGAATTCCTCCATCAACGCTGAGATGGCAATCGCACCGCGTGACTCACCGATACAAGTCATGTTAGTCCACCACGTCAGTAAAGCCTTTCCACGTGGAATGACACGTGTCACGAAAGTCCCTTACATCCCATTCAAAAGCTTTGCTGACGTGGCGGACTAAAATGACATGTATCGGTGAGTCACGCGGTGCGATTGCCATGTCAGCGCTGATGGAGGAATTTCGGCCTTCACGTCATCACTGAGTTGCCGCAATCCCTCGGGTAGCCTCCCGGTGAAAGAAAATTAAAGATGGGTAACCTTTTTTATTCAAATTGAAGTTGGGACACCGTTTTGATAATTGACAAAAGTTTGGTGGCCTACCAAAAATTTTACTCTCATATTCCACATACCCAATAGTTAGTAGGTGCATATAATGTGTTGCATTATCCAAATATTGGTATAGACCCTCAACAATGTCATCCGCAAGATGAAATGTTTTAACTCATCTTCAAGCTTAAAAGTGACATAGGAGGATAGAAAACCAAGGAACTAACATTCTTAGATGATTTCATATTACTAGCCCATAATTTGCAAAATACAATTTTACAATAATAAGATATATTAGAATTAAGATTTAAAGGTTCCCATAAGCACGAGTAACAAACAAAGAAATTGTCTAATTTATCTTAATTCTAATGTATCTTATTATGGTCATCATAACCATCAAAACATTCGATTAATATTTTAATGAATATTTTAAAATTAATTTTAAACATTTGATTATATAAAATTGAGCAATTAATAAAGCAAACTACATTTGATTAATAGTTTTTGCAAATTTTTTAATGGTCATTGCTATTAACATTTTAAAATTAATTTTAAAAGTTTTTTATATAAATAATTATTCTCGTACAAAAACTATATTAGGTATTTGGTTATGGGGCATTGAACTTTTCTAAAATTCATCTAAAAACTATTTGGTTATAGGAGTAATTTGTGGGATTAATTATTAATTCATATATACTTTTTTATTCAAAATATTGCAAAATCATGTAACTTTCACGTAATGTTTTGGGTCCAAATATTGTTTACTGGATGGTAGAATATCTTTCTTCTCCCTATTACATAGTAAAAAAGCTTTCGAGTCACATATAATATATCTCAGAAGGTCGATAAGCCACTGAAATTAGTGTATCTCTATACTTGCTTATCAATAGATTGTGCTCATTGCTTTTATAAAAAAAAAAAAAAAAAAAAAAAAAAAAATTTTGAGCTCAATAACTTAACTTATGATTGACCATTGTTTCAAATTTTGTGGGATTTAGGATGCATTATGTAAAATAATTTGAAATTATATTGAGCTTACATTTTCTTAGTTTTTCTAGATATTACTTTTATTTTGTTTTTACACATTCTTTATTTATATTATGCAGCAGATTATTCAATAAGAAATAACTACCTTTGTCCTAATGTATATCTTTTTAATTTAAGTGCAATTTTTCTTCTCACTTTTTAGACAAATGCTAATTGTAATTTTTTTTTTTGGGTCACTAGATCATGATTTTAGCAGTTATTTCAGTAATATAATATGGATAACAATAAAAATGCTTATTAAAACTAAGTTTTGAAGGTTCACATAACCAAGAGTATCAAATAAAGAAACATTATTACTGTGTTCATAAACATCAAAAAGATTGTTCTCTTACATTAATCCTATGGAATGCTATTACTATTTACAAAACTTCTGGCGATCCAAATATTCTCTGAATCTTTCAAGCAAATAGCGTTACTTAATCAATAAACAATAGGTATTCCCCCATTATCAAAAGTTACCTCCTGACACAAGAATGGCAAACATATATCAATGGAGTATAGAATACATACACTTAATGCATAAAATTTGATCCTATATGTTTAGAAACAACTTGTACACAAGAGTACTCTACTACACATGTGGCTTGTTTAATGCTTACCAAATCTCCTTAAACATTCAATTTCTTTGTGATACGTACAAAAATTTCCTTAGCTAACACCATCCATAAAAGTTATGGTTACTTTTTTTTTTTATCAAAGGAAAGCCAAATATCATATACTTGTTATACACATACCAAAAGGAGACACTAACTAAATCAACATATAGGCCATCATTTTTTTTATACCTTCAAATGGACAACTAAATTAAAAGCTAAAAACTTGAACATCAAAAGCACCAGATGAACTGCGAGCATCACTATTGGTTTCATTTGGGTGGAAGTTAGGCAGACAATAACTTGCTTAACTCCTTATTATGTTTTATGGCAAGTTGTATAAGTCTTGCCAAGATTTGTGTGCTTTTGAAATCTTTTGTTGTGCCCTCAGCTAACTCTAAAACCTATAAAGAAAACCACATCAAAAATCATAAAGAAAAAAATATAACTTTAATCGTAGCTACAAATGGAGTAAATACCTCGATAGCAAGGTACTTTAGGATGGCAATAAGATAAATATAAACACTAGCACCAATATGCTCCGCATATTTGCCGACCTTAAGGTATTGAGCAACCTTGTTAACCGAGAATTCAAGACCAACCCTCTTAGATAGGGATATGGAATTGTTACCCTTGAACTTGCTACGACTGTTACTCTTCATTTCTGCTTGAGATACCATAGAGATGCACTAACCCTTGAAAAAACTGATATTTTCAATAGGGATGATGTAAGGAGAGATGAAACTCTTGATAGAGAGAGCAGGCTTTGTGTCAAGATAAACAAAGGGGAGAAAGGAAGAAGTTTATATAAGGAAATGTTACTCTATTTCCAATGTCTTTTTTATTGGCCAGGGAAGATGTTCATGAATCTAATGGTCTCGACCAATGGTTGTTTCCTCATGAGATGTCAGGATAAACCTGTGGACAACACATGGCGTTATATGGTTTTTTTTTTTCTTTTACCAATATGGCTTTTAAAATACATGAAGTTATTAAATTCTTTATGTTTATATAATTTGTTTACTTATAAACACATAGAAAGTAGCGAAATTACTTTCATGTCAAAAAAAACTTATGATGTTCTACAAAATATATATGATTTTGATGCAACAAAATCACAACGCGAATTATTTTATATTACATAAGTTATCACCGTCAATAATGTTATGTATTTAAAATATTAGTTCCTAAAAATAAGTAGTATGTCTTTATGCTTTTTTATTTAACATCCCTTTTTTACTGAGTGTTTATAAAACTTTGATTAAATCAAAATATATGAAAATCTTAATAAAATTATAAATAATCAATATTTTCATAAAATAAATAAATGATTTGATGGGGCAAATATATAAAACCAATCACTATTTACATTGGTGTACCCTCTTTATGATACTTGCCACGTCAGCTGATTATCCCTCCAACTCAGACACACCTTTGGCTTGCCCCTTGCCACCTCAGACCTCCACGTGGCTGTGTTGTCAGCTAATGTGGCAAGTATCTTACGTGGCTGTATTGTCACCTTTGAAATAGGTAGTGACGTGGAGTTTTCGGCGGCCACGTGGACAAATAACACCGGAAAACCCACCAGTGACCTCCCGGAGTAACCAAATTAATCTATGGTGACTGAAAAGATACAAATTGAAGTTTGGTAACTAAAGTGAAAAACGACCAAAGTTTGGTAACCTACCCAAAAAGTCAAAATAGTTTGAAATTATATGAAGTATTATTATTATTGTTGTTGTTGTTATAGTTCATATAAAATATTTACTAATTTATAAAATAATTCAAGTTGTCAAACAATAATTTGCAAAAATGTTTGTCTAAAACCATAATTTCTTTAGGATTATATACAATAATTTCAAAAAACTCAACTCACTAAACAAAAGACTTTTGCAAAAAAAGAATATTATACAAATCAATTTGTGAAAACTTAAGGAGCCAAAGAACAACTTATCACAATTTTGTGAAGTATAAATTTTGTTTATTATGTGCATTAATTTGTAAATATATATTATTTAAAAAAACTAAAAAAACAAAAGAGGGGAAGAGAAAATCAGGGCCTCCCTCTATCTCCACTCCTGATCAAAGAGAAACCAAATACATATGCTTGATACACACATATCCAGATGACACTAACCAAATCAACACAGCTTTCCATTGTTTATACCTTCAAATGGACAACTAAATTGAAAGTCAAAAACTTGATAGGAATAAAATCTATAATTCATATTAAACATTACAATTTTTTTTTTTGTGACAATACACAATAGTCAGAGGAGATCAAAAGCACTAAAATGAATTGCCAACATTATGTTATGAATCGCCTCTCTTTTTAGCAGAAAAGATTGTAAAGAAACTAGTTCTTCACCAGAATTAAGGAATTCAATCAATCAAGATTTAATGATATCAATTCTTTCACTGAATTCAGGATAATATGAAGAATCCTTTATTACCAATCCTTAAGATTGTAATTCTCAAGTCAATTCTTCTACTCAGACCAATCAATTCAATCAAGAACTGAAATTTAAGAAAGATTCAAAACTTCCAAGTCTCCTAATCAATACAGAACATTCACCAAGAACAAGGTATTGAAAAAGAACAAATCACATCAGCACGAATTCAAACACCATAACCCTGACCCAGAAGTTAGCCTCTGAATCCCTTCCCGTCTCCTCTGAGATGAGCCTCCTCCTCTGTTCTATCTTTTTTTTTCCCTCCCCTTTTTCCCTCCTTTTCACCTATTTAAATCCCCAAAGAAAGCCCTTCAAACGAGTGTTGGCGCGCCTTTCTCTCCTTACTTTATCTAATTCAATCTCCACCCTTGGATTAGAAGTTAATCCTTCCATCTGACCGTCCACGTAATCTTCCGACAGACTCCCACCTTCTTCAGTTGTGATTGGCTCGTTCTTTTTCCGAGTTGATCCTTGCACGTGCTTCTTAACTAACAGCCCTTCCTTGCTTTTCCCACTCTTAACCCCTGATTCTTCATTAATTTCAGCATCATTAATATAGCCATCATCTCTGTTAACCAGCTGTCCTCCGCTTATTGGCTTCCAATCTATAACTTTGCCCTGTTTCTTGACTGTCACATGTCCTTCTTCCATTGGATCCTGCAACCCATTATCATGATTTATAACATTTGCCCCTCCATTGAATATGACCTTGTCCTCAAGGTCTTTGAACAATTGAGGATACTGTTGTATTAATACAGCCAAATCCTCTCATGATGTTTTCTGTTGTGACAATCCTAACCACTGAATCAACACTTGATCAATTAATTTGCCTTTTCTTAAAATTTGTCTAAACTGCAGAATTTTCTCTAGCTGTATTACTGACCCATGATCATCAATGACTGGAGGTAATGAAGGAATAGTGTCTAGAAATTGAGAATTGTAAGGTTTGAGAATTGAAATATGAAAAACTGGATGAATCTTAGCTTCTTCTGGCAATGCCAATTGGTATGCAACTTGACCTACTTTCTGTTGAATCTGGAATGGGCAAAAAAATTTCATGCTCAACTTATGATTTTTGCGAAGGAATACTGAAGTCTGTCGATATGGTTGTAATTTTACCAACACCCAATCACCTATCTTAAGCTGCAATTCCCTTCTCTTTTTATCTGCAAACCTTTTCATCATGTCTTGAGCCTTCTTCAAATTAATTTTCAATTGTGATAACAGCTGATCTCTCTGTTGCAAGATACTAGTCACCAATACTGGATCTTCTGCATGAACTTGATAAGAAATCAAGGCAGGAGGTGCTCTCCCATACACCACTTGAAATGGTGTCATTCCTAAACTCGTATGAAATGTTGTATTATATGATAACTCTGCCCAAGGTAACAATTCCACCCATGTCTTTGGATTATCAGCAACAATGCAGCGCAAATAGTGCTCAACACACTTGTTCAAACTCTCAGTTTGCCCATCCGTTTCTGGGTGATATGCTAAAGGCATTGCCAATGTAGTGCCCATTTGAGTAAACAAAGTTTGCCAAAATTTGCTAGTAAAAACTTTACCTCTATCACTAACAATTGTTTTAGGCAACCCATGTAGTTTAAGCACATTTGTAATGAAGGTCTGAGCTATTGATTGACTTGTAAAATCTGCTCTGAGAGGTAGAAAGTGACCATATTTGGACAGTCTATCCACAATGACATAGATCACAGAATAACCTTTGGACAATGGTAGTCCACCATTGAAATCCATTGAAATATCCTCCCAAATTTGGTTAGGAATTGGCAATGGTTGTAGTAAGCCAGCAGGATAAGTAGTTGAATTCTTTGCCCTTTGACAGATATCACAGAACTTAACAAATGTCTTAACTGCTTTCCTCATACCAGGCCAATAAAATTGTGAATTTAACCTTGCAAAAGTTCTTAACTGACCTGCATGTCCTCCAATCAAGGATGAATGAAATTCTTGTAATAAGGTAGTTTGCAACTCTTTATCTTCAGGAACAACTATCTTGTTATGAAACCACAACAAGTTTTGTTTCCAACAGTAACCACGAAAAGTTTTTTGCCCAACTGCAATGTCTTTGATAATAGTCTGAAACTGTTGACTCCTTGATTGTGCAACTTGGATTTTCTCCAATATATAATTTTGTACCAATGATAAAACCATGATAAAGCATCTTGACAGCCCATCAGCCACTACATTTTCCACACCTGGCTTATATTCAATGGTAAAATCAAAACCCAGTAGTTTAGTCAACCATTTATGTTGTTCAGGAGTCTGTATTACTTGAGTATTTAAATGCTTCAAAGCCTACTGGTCAGTTCTAATTACAAATTTATGCCCAATTAAATAGTGCCTGAACTTGGCCACTGCTTTTGTCAATGCATACATCTCTCTGATATAGGCTGATTGAGCCTGCATTCTTGAAGACATCTTATTAGAGAAATAGGCTATAGGGTGCCTATTCTGATCAACACAGCACCAATTCCAGCACCAGAAGCATCTGTTTCTAATATAAAAGGCTGAGAAAAATCAGGAAGAATTAGAACAGGTGCAGAACTAACAGCCTTTTTAAGCTGTGTAAAAGCCTCCATAGTATTGTCTGTCCACAAAAAACTGTCTTTCTTCAACAAATCAGTTAATGGCTTGGCAATTGAAGCATAGTTTCTAATAAATCTTCTATAGTATCCACTCAACCCCAAAAACCCTCTCAATTCCTTCACATTACTAGGAATAGGCCAATCTATAATTGCTTGGACTTTAGAATTGTCCATTGCTACTCCATTAACAGACACCACATGGCCTAAATATTCCACCTGTTGCAACCCAAAGTTGCAATTAGAGAGTTTAGCAAAAAGCCTGTGCTGGTGCAGAGTACTCAATACAACCTCCAAATGTTGTAAATGTTCACTCCAGGACCTGCTGTAAATGAGGATATCATCAAAAAAAACCAAGACATATTTTCTGAAGGCAAACTCAAATATGTGATTCATTAATGCCTGAAAAGTGGCTGGAGCATTAGTTAACCCAAAGGGCATAACTAACCACTGATAATGACCATTATGAGTTCTAAAAGCTGTCTTAAATCTATCCTCAGGCTTCAACAATATCGATGGTAACCGGATCTTAAATCCAGTTTTGAAAAAAATTTTGCACCATACAATTCATCCAATAACTCATCCATTGTAGGAATGGTATAAGCATCTTTAATTGTAATAGCATTCAAAGCCCAATAATCTGTACGAGAATCTCCATGACCCATCTTTCTTTCTTACTAGTAACACGAGAGAGGAAAATGGGCTTGTACTGGGTTCAATTAAACCCTCTTGCAGGCATATCCTTTACCATAGTCTCAATCTCATTCTTTTGACTGTGAGGGTATCTATAAGGCTTAACCTTTATAGGAGCAACTTCGGGTTCTACGGGTATAGAGTGATCAAACTCTCTAGAAGGTGGTAATCCTGCAGGTAAGGCAAAAACCGTATGATATCTCGCATAGTAACTGTTGCAACTCAATAGGTATGTTCACCGGCAATTCCAACATGTCCTTCTTTACTCGGTACTTGTGATGAATTATATCTCGAAGAGGAAACATCATGCCGAGAAACAGTAGATACGGACAATGTATAACAGCAAAGAATTGCCTTGGTTGAACACAGTCTAGTCAACCGGTGAATGGATGCTAGATGAGGCTTCAAATTTCTATCACCTCTTAATGTCATCATTTTATTATTAACCACAAACTGAATATAGAGATTATGGTAATCTGCAATATGAGGTCCTAGAGTAGCCAACCAAGAAGTCCCCAAAATTAAATCAGCACCCATAATTGGCAGCAAGTATGCATCTAATGACAGAATTGCTTGTTAAATAGTAACTTTCAAATTGGGAATTAGACCTTCCACCTATAATGCATCCCCATTACCCACCAACACCTTAAATGTAGAAACAGGTTCAACTGGTAATTGCATAAATTTTGCTACTCTTGGCTGAAGAAAATTTTCATCACTCCCACCATCCAACAACACTTGAATAGGATGCCCATTCATGTATCCTGTGAACCTCAAAGTTCCTGAAATAAGGGTACTGTCCATAGCATGAAGTGACAAACTCTGAAATTCTTGTGTTAATTGCTGATCACTATCTGAAACATTCTCTTCTTTTGATATAGGTACTTCCTGAAGACCCTCATCCCAATGCAGCAACAATAGTCTTCTATTAGCACATTTGTGATGAGGAGAAAATTTCTCATCACAGTTATAACAAAGTCCTTTAAGTATCCTTTCCTGTAACTCAGCATAGGACATCTTCTTGAAATTTTGCACAGGTGCTTTATAGGTACTTATTGATCCTCCAGAATTAGAAGGCCCTGGAAGAGTTGGAAGCTTATTGATAATTGTTGGTGGTGCTAGTAAAGCCATTGGTACTGGCCTTCTTATCACTGCTGAAATATCAGGAGTGTGAGAATTCCTGAATTTAATTGACTGTCCTATACCTCTTCCTACTCCATATTTGTCCTCATATAATTTTGACAAAGTCACAGCCTTAGTAATAGTATCAGGTTGCCAAGGGATCACATCCCTCTACAATTATGTTTTTAATCCACTGATAAAGCAATCTAACAGTGCATCAACAGATATCCCTTCAACTCTGTTAGCTAAAGCTGTAAAGGTTTGATAATAGTCAGTCACCGAACCCTCTTGTAACAACTTGAAAAGGGCATAACGAGGAGATTCAAATACAGAAGGACCATATGTAATCTCAATTGCCTTTGCTAAGGCACTCCAAGTAGAAACAACACCTGATTTCTGTAGCATCTGATACCATGGTACCACAGGCCCATCAAAGTGAATTGCCGCTACTTTCAATCTATAAGAATCAGATATGTCATAATACTCAAAGAATTGCTCCGCCTGAAAGATCCACTGAAGAGCATTGTTACCATCAAAATGAGCTAAATCCATCTTAGCAGCACGCCAAGAAGATGAATTGGATGATTTCAACTCAGCAATAACATACTGGTTTTCTACATTTTGAACAGATTGAGACGATGAAGCTAAAGAATTTTGTGACTGTAAAGTCTCAATACTTTTAGCGATCGAAGTCAACGATTGTTCAATTAAGGACATTCTCTCCTCTTTAGCCCTATCCCTCTCCTCTTTTTGATCTAACACAGTCATTACTATTTCCAATCTAGCTGAAAGCTCCTTAAATTGAGTATTTTCAGCCATGGTTTGAGATCATCAACGAAAGCACCAAAAATGTTATGAATTGCCTCTCTTTTTAGCAGAAAAGATTGTAAATAAACCAGTTCTTCACCAGAATTAAAGAATTCAATCAATCAAGATTCAATGGTATCAATTCTTTCACTTGAATTTAGGATAATATGAAGAATCCTTTATTACCAATCCTTAAGATTGTAATTCTCAAGTCAATTCTTCTACTCAGACCAATCAATTCAATCAAGAACTGAAATTTAAGAAAGATTCAAAACTTCCAAGTCTCCTAATCAATACAGAACATTCACCAAGAACAAGGTATTGAAAAAGAACAAATCACATCAGCACAAATTCAAACACCATAACCCTAACCCAGAAGTTAGCCTCTTGAATCCCTTCCCATCTCCTTTGAGATTAGCCTCCTCCTTTGTTCTATCTTTTTTTTTTCCTCCCTTCTTTCCCTCCTTTTCACCTATTTAAATCCCCATAGAAAGCCCTTCAAACGAGTGTTGGCACGCCTTTCTCTCCTTACTTTATCTGGTTCAATCTCCGCCCTTGGATTAGAAGTTAATCCTTTCATCTGACAGTCCACGTAATCTTCCGACAAACTCCCACCTTCTTCAGTTGTGATTGGCTCGTTCTTTTTCCAAGTTGATCCTTGCATGTGCTTCTTAACTAACAGCCCTTCCTTGCTTTTCCCACTCTTAATTAACTCCTGATTCTTCATTAATTTCAGCATCATTAATATAGCCATCATCTCTGTTAACCAGCTGTCCTCCGCTTATTGGCTTCCATTCTATAACTTTGCCCTATTTCTTGACTGTCACCTGTCCTCCTTCCATTGGATCCTGCAACCCATTATCATGATTTATAACACATTATCCGTTGGTTTCATCTTCTTTTTAGGGAAAATATTTGGATGTATGTTAGGCAAAACACCACCTTCGGCCAACAACTTGCTTAACTCCTTATCATGTTGTATTGCAAGTTGTATATGCCTTGGCAAGATCTCTTCGCTTTTAAAATCCTTTGTTGCGTTCCCAGCTAACTCTAAAACCTATGAAGAGAGCCACATTAAAACCATATAGGAAAAAAAATTTTAACCCTAGCTAGAAATGGTGTAAATACCTCAACGGTAAAATACTCTAGGACAGTAATAAGATAAACACCGATGATACACTCTGCATGCCCGCCGGTTTTAAGGTATTTGGCAACCTTGCTTACTGAAAACTCAAGCCAGCCTTTTTAGAACGGGAGATATATTTAGTATCCTTCGGATTGCCACAACGGCTGCTCCTAATTTCTGCTTGATCAGAAGCCATAGAGATATTTGGACGAAAAGAGGCACTAACCCTAAAAAAGATTTATTTTCAAAAGGGAGGAAGTAAGGGGAGACAGAAGCTTTTGATAGTGAGAGCAGGGTTTAGGTTTTATGTGGAGATAAACAATGAGGAGACATGAGGGGGTTTATATTAAGGAAGGTTACTAGTTCCAAGGTCTCTCTTATTGGCTAGCAGAAAATGTTTGAGAATCTTATGGTCTGGACCAATGTCTATTGGTCATAACACGTCAGGATAAATCTGTAGCTTTTTTTATCTTTTACCAATATATCTAATAAAACTTGCAAAGTTATTTCTAAAGATTTTTATTTGCCAACCCTGACAAAATAGTGAAATTCCTTTCACAAAAAAAAATTTGATATTATGGCTTTATTAAGTTGTATATAAACAATGAGGAGAAAAAAGGAGATTTATATTAAAAAATGTTACTAGTTCCAAGGTCCCTCTTATTGGCTAGAGGAAGATGTTTGAGAATCTTATGATCTGGAAATGTCTGTTCGTCATGACACGTCATAATAAATCTGTTTTTTTTTATCTTTAACCAATATATCTTATAAAATTTGAAAAGTTATCAAAGTCCTATTTTTCTGAAGATTTTTACTTGCCAACCTTTACAAAATAGTGAAATTGTTTTAAAAAAAAAACTGATATTATGACTTTATTATGTTGTATATAAACAATGAGAAGAAAAAAAAGAGTTATTATTAAGGAATGTTACTAGTTCCAAGGTCCCTCTTATTGGCCAGGGGAAGATATTTGAGAATCTTATGATCTGCACCAATGTCTGTTTGCCATTAAATAAATCTGTATATCTTTTTTTTATCTTTAACCAATATATCTTATAAAATTTGAAAAGTTATTAAATTCATATTTTTCTAAAGATTTTTACTTGCCAACCCTTACAAAATAGTGAAATTGCTTTCACCAAAAAAATTGATATTATGACTTTATTATGTTGTATATAAACAATGTGGAGAAAAAAAAAAGGGTTTATATTAAAGAAGGTTACTAGTTCCAAAGTCCCTCTTAATTGTTTGAGAATTTTATGATCTGGAAATGTCTGTTCATCATGACACATCTGTATATCTTTTTTTTTATCTTTAACCAATATATCTTATAAAATTTGAAAAGTTATTAAATTATTATTTTTTTCAAAAGATTTTTACTTGTTAACCTTTACAAAATAGTGAAATTGCTCTCTCAAAAAACATTAATATTACGACTTTAACAATGAGAAGAAAAAAACGGATTTATATTAAGAAATGTTACTGGTTCCAAAGTCCCTCTTATTGATCTGAGTAAGTTGTTTAAGAATCTTATGTTCTGAACCAATGTCTGTTCATCATGACACATCATGATATATATATATATTACCATTTTTTTTTTTATTTGTAGATTACGAACATCCCTAGGGGTGTGTTGGATCACCATCCAATGGGCCATTTTTTTTTTTCCACCCATGCCCACCTCCCCCTCAACATCATCTCATTCTAAATCCACGCCCTGCCCGTCCCTCTCAGCCCTTAATTCTCTCTTTACCTTTCATCATTTGTTGGACGTTCACAAATGATTTTTAATGTATATATATAATTATATTTTACAAATGATTTTGATCAACAAAGTCACAGCTTTTTTTTTCATTAAAACAATGGTTTCTAAAAAAGTGGTGTTTCTTTATGTTTTTTTTATTCAACATCTTCTTTTACTGAGATGTATACAAAAACTTACCTAAATCAAAATATATGAAAATGTTCATAAATTATAAATAATCAATATTTGCATAAATAAATATATGATTTTATGGGGATGCATATAGAAAAAAAAAGCCTGATTTTCAATATTAATAGGTTAAAATTAATTTTTAAATAAATTTATTTAGATAAATAAATCTATAAAAAAATAAATTGCTTGTTGGTTATGGAGGGATTGGATTATCTAAAAATATCTTGAAATTATTTAAAAATCACCAAATCTCTTATGCACTCAAGAAAACAATTTACTTGTCTACTTAGCATTTACAAAAATCAAATAAATATGATTGGGTTTTTTTTATCTCTAGAAATATAATAATCTCAAATTTAATTATCAACTCAATCTTAATTTATCTCCACATTTCAGATTCTATAAATTTGTTCAGCAAACTTCGGTTTTTTTTTCGGATTCTATAAATTATTTCAGAATTTTAAAGAATTTTAACTCCACATATTAATTTTGGATTTGCAATGGTTTGTAATTGTTAAGGCTTCCTTCTCCAACTCTGGATTAACTGTTGCATCTTAGGAAGCAGACGTTAAATATACCCAAACACCAGAATCAGCTATTGGAATTGATACTTGATGACTTTTTTTTATAGAAAATCTCTATTTTAATACATATAATTAAATATTACATGTTAATAATAATAATAATAATAATAATAATGATTTTTTTTATTAGAAGTAGATCATATTTTATTATTTATACTTAATGCCTCATGATAAGTTTTTTAAAGATATATTTATAAAAGAGTAAAACAGTCATTAACCAAAGTTTAAACCATCAAAATTGATTGGTGTGACAGATAAAATAAAATTAGATGTAGGATGGCAACGATTATTCAACTAGTTTATTATTATTAGATGTGGCAAAAAAAAATCTCTTAAATTTCTCTGATAAAATAAAATAATAATAAAAGCCCAAACCCGGTCTGAGCCACAACTCAGATGTGGAGTGGTGTGTGACCCTCCCCTAGTTATTACGGCAATTGTCACGTGCTCGAGTAGGGCCGGGGCGTGACAAAGATCCTGTCCAAAGCTAATTCAAAATCCATGCATGCATGCAAACTATACCAAAGAATCCTAATAAATTAAAACCATCTTTCTAAAATAATCCTATATATATGCTGGATTTTGAACAGATTAATTACCATGCTTCATCATAATTATTTCTCTCTTTTGTCTAAACACATCAACACTACTATAATGTATTAGAAGAAACTTCAACACTACTAGCTTTCTTTTTAAACCAACTTACCTTTCTCTTTTTAAATCACATTGGAAGAGTAAATGGTCAACCACCTCTCTTTCACATTTGCAGAAAGTGCAAGTATCTCAAACCGTTTTACCTCGTTTAAAAGAACATCTTTGGTCTGCAGCCAATAGTGTAAGCCCAGCCAAAGAATGAAAGAACATCTAGGAACATATACACACCTTTATTGTCAGGTATCTGTTAATAAGTATATTAGGTTTGTTTATTAATTGCCTAATTTTATAAAGGTATTATAGTTCTTTTATGTTTCTTTGTTTTATTCTGCCAATATATACTTTTTATTTTACACTCAGTGGTTGGTTGGAGGAAGCTGTTAATATAGTGGACTTAGTTTTTTGAATTTTTCGATTTATTTAAGTTTTGTGTTTGTTTAGCTCGTTAAAGCTCTGATGAAAAAAAACACACACACACACACAGTGTAATTAACATGCTATGATCGGAAGCTCAACATGCTAGGATTCTACTCAATTGTGACAATATGACAGAGCTCAATTACTGCCCCCGAGAACTCAACTTCATCACAGATGCTTTGGCCAGTTATGAGAGAAGGAACTAGGGACCATCTTTGTTCCACTGTAGAACTGACCGTCCCTCAGTGGTTGGTTGGAGGAAGCTGTTAATATAGCGGACTTAGTTTTTTGAATTTTTCGATTTATTTAAGTTTTGTGTTTGTTTAGCTCGTTAAAGCTCTGATGAAAAAAAAACACACACACACAGTGTAAATTAACATGCTATGATCGGAAGCTCAACATGCTAGGATTCTACTCAATTGTGACAATATGACAGAGCTCAATTACTGCCCCCGAGAACTCAACTTCATCACAGATGCTTTGGCCAGTTATGGGAGAAGGAACTAGGGACTATCTTTGTTCCACTGTGGAACTGACCGTCCCTTAGTGGTTGGTTGGAGGAAGCTGTTAATATAGCGGACTTAGTTTTTTGAATTTTTCAATTTATTTAAGTTTTGTGTTTGTTTAGCTCGTTAGAGCTCGGATGAAAAAAAAAACACACACACACACAGTGTAATTAACATGCTATGATCGGAAGCTCAACATGCTAGGATTCTACTCAATTGGGACAATATGACAGAGCTCAATTACTGCCCCCGAGAACTCAACTTCATCACAAATGCTTTGGCCAATTATGAGAGAAGGAACTAGGGACCATCTTTGTTCCACTGTAGAACTGACCGTCCCTCAGTGGTTGGTTGGAGGAAGCTGTTAATATAGCGGACTTAGTTTTTTGAATTTTTCGATTTATTTAAGTTTTGTGTTTGTTTAGCTCGTTAAAGCTCTGATGAAAAAAAAAACACACACACACACAGTGTAATTAACATGCTATGATCGGAAGCTCAACATGCTAGGATTCTACTCAATTGGGACAATATGACAGAGCTCAATTACTGCCCCCGAGAACTCAACTTCATCACAAATGCTTTGGCCAATTATGAGAGAAGGAACTAGGGACCATCTTTGTTCCACTGTAGAACTGACCGTCCCTCAGTGGTTGGTTGGAGGAAGCTGTTAATATAGCGGACTTAGTTTTTTGAATTTTTCGATTTATTTAAGTTTTGTGTTTGTTTAGCTCGTTAAAGCTCTGATGAAAAAAAAAACACACACACACAGTGTAAATTAACATGCTATGATCGGAAGCTCAACATGCTAGGATTCTACTCAATTGTGACAATATGACAGAGCTCAATTCTACCGCCCCGAGAACTCAACTTCATCACAGATGCTTTGGCCAGTTATGGGAGAAGGAACTAGGGACTATCTTTGTTCCACTGTGGAACTGACCGTCCCTTAGTGGTTGGTTGGAGGAAGCTGTTAATATAGCGGACTTAGTTTTTTGAATTTTTCAATTTATTTAAGTTTTGTTTTTGTTTAGCTCGTTAGAGCTCTGATGAAAAAAAAAAACACACACACACACACACAGTGTAATTAACATGCTATGATCGGAAGCTCAACATGCTAGGATTCTACTCAATTGGGACAATATGACAGAGCTCAATTACTGCCTCCGAGAACTCAACTTCATCACAGATGCTTTGGCCAGTTATGGGAGAAGGAACTAGGGACTATCTTTGTTCCACTGTGGAACTGACCGCCCTTCAGTGGTTGGTTGGAGGAAGCTGTTAATATAGCGGGCTTAGTTTTTTTAATTTTTCAATTTATTTAAGTTTTGTGTTTGTTTAGCTCGTTAGAGCTACCCATAACAAAAAAGAAATAATAATAATAATAACAGTGTAATTAACCTGATATAATATTTGACCATTTTTAAAATAATCTTGGATTGCCTGAATAATCTCAATACCAACAATTCTCCAGGCTACTTAAAAAATATGAAAATATAAGTCATATTTGATAAATAATTTTAATGCAATAAAATCTCCTCAGAAAATATCTATTCTTATTGGATAAATTGTTATCACTATTAATAATTAATACTTTAAATCGGTTTCTCAAACAAACAGTATTTGTTTTACAATTTTGTATATATGGAAACATCATCTTTCTTTCAGTTGTACGAGTTAAGCTTTTAAAAATCAAGCTTGATAAAATTATAAAAATCAATATTTACATAAAATAAAAATATTATTTTATGGGGGTGCATATGTATAAAAAATTCACATTTAAATCCGCGTACCTACGAATTCTCTATTCCAATAAAATTCAATAAAATTTTTCTTGCAAAAAAAAAAAAAAACATTTAGATATATTTGAATTAAAAATTTTGAAAAATATTTAAAAAATTATGCGTCCTTGGATTTATTCATTAATTTATCATTCAAATGGATAGGTAAATAATAGGCCTGTTTGATTGTTGCTTTTAAAAGTTGTTTTTTATTTTTATTTTTTAAAAAATAAAAGACTTGTTTTATAATGTGTTTTTAAATTATTTTAAAAAAATTAAAAAAGAATTCTAAAATTTTTTATAATTAAAAACAAAACGAGAAAAGTTGAGAATAACTTTTAAATTTTTTTAATTTTAAGCATTTTTACATCTATGAAAATACAGACAATTAAAGATTAAAAACAATCCCAATTTTATTCCTATCTAAGGTTTTTCTTTTTTTTTTTTGTATCTCTTTTAATGTAATGCTTTACTTCTCTCCTCTTGCCATTAGAATGGGGTTCACAATTAAACATGTAAATATGCATTGCTTCACTCTTTTATAACATTATATTTTTGTTTTAAACCAAATTTAATAAATATGTTAAAAAAAAAAAAAAAAAAAATATTTTATAAAAACAAAAATAAAAAGCAAAGTTTCTTTTTTGTTTAAATTAAAAAACAATCAACCCTTAAATATTTTACAAAAAACATTCCCCAATTAAGGTTTGTTAAGGGACATATAAATATAACAGATGGTGCAACGACTTATTAAATTTTTTTAAAGACTTATTAATCAATAATACACAGCCACAAAATTTGCAGAAAACCCTCCCCTTTCTCCTTGCCCAAAATATTCCTCTATTTAAAGATTTGTTAAAGGACAAATATGGAGTAAATTTTTTTGTAGCCCACCAAACTTTGATCAATTATCAAAAAGGTGTCTCAACTTCAATTTGAATCAAAACGGTTACATATCTTTAATTTTTTTTCACCGGGAGGCTACCCGAGGGATTCAGTGGTGACGTGGCTGCCATGGGTAGATTGCCATGTCAGCGCTAACGGAGGATTTCCGGTCTCCACGTTACCGAAATCCCTCGGGTAGCCTCCCGGTGAAAGAAAATTATAGATGGGTAACCGTTTTGATTCAAATTGAAGTTGGGACACCTTTGTGATAATTGACCAAAGTTTGGTAGCCTACCAAAAATTTTACCTGACAAATATGTATAAAAGTAGGTTCACTGCTTAGAGTGACTTATCGACCCCTACTTATTTACTAAGCCAGACGTCACAATGGATGCACACTCATAAGATTCGCAGGAATTATTTGGACTTAATAAATTCTCAGTTATGTAACTCGTGTCAAATTGATTTCTCTTTTTTATCCTTATCGGATCCGGGTTACTCTTATCGGATCCAGATTTATTGGACACGTAAGCATCCTATTGTGTGGGGCCCACTTTAAAAAAAAAAATTACACACGCCTTGAATCGATCACCTCCTCCACAAGGCTAGGCATCCGATCCCCCCACGCTCCGCACTTTTGCTTTCCTTTCTTTATTTATAAACCCTTGAAAAGCTTTTTAATTACATCATATCCACTCCTCATTTTCTTATTTTTTTTTTCTCTCTGGCTTACTTAAGCATAGCCACTTATTAATACAAAAATTAAATAATTAAAATATAAGGTTTTCTTTGCATATATGCCCCAAAATTACTCATATGCCCTCATAATTTATATATATATATATATATATATATATATATATATATATATATATATATATATATACACATCCCTGGAAAAGGAGATTTTTTTAACACACACACACACACTCTATTTGGCAAGCTTTTTTTTTTTTTCATATTTAGAGTTATAAGTATTTATAAAATAAATCTATACTTTCAAAAATATATTTTTTTAAATAATTTATGTTTATATGTTTAAAAAATTTCGGACCTATTTAAGTGATAAAAAATATTCTCACAAAATAATTTAATAATTTTGCAATAAGTCATAATTTTGGCCAAGTTTTGTACTACTCAAAACTCGGCTAACAACTCTGAAATATAATATAATATGTTATAATATAATATAATATAATATAGTATAATATAATATAATATAATATAATATAATATAAAATAACAAAAAAGTTGCCGAATAAAAAAATTTCAAACTTATTATATAGTTATTTCAATTTATAAAAAAAATCAGTTTATTTGCTTTTTTTATTTTTTGTGGCATTTGCATATAAGCCCTTGGAAGAGTTAAAAATTGCATGCCTGCATATGCCTCAAAATAAGAATAATCTCAAATAACTTTTATTGTTTTAGATCTTTATTTTTTTTAAAATTCATGTGATATATAATGAGAAAATATAGTTGCGCATTTTATATACTTCATTCATCTAAACCATGCGAAATAAAAGTAATTTGAATTATTATTATTATTTATGCCTCATAAATATAATTTTTTTTGTTATGATAAAACACACACACACACACACGCATACACACAAATTTTTTATTATTCCATAATAATATTTTGTTTTCAGTTTATCAAATTAATGAATGCACACTCCAAGTAAAATTAGTTTACAATTACATGTTTTTGTAGGGCTGAATGTGTAAAAAACCAGTTGAAGGGCATTGATGCAAACGTTATTTCGGAGGGGGATTGCAGACATTATAAATTTAGCAGGGGCTTTTCTGCAACTATATTTTCTATTAATAAATCCTCTTTTGTTCAAAACCTTTTTTCGATTCATTTTGCTTTGCTTCTCGTGCAATGGTGGAGCTTTGCTCTTCTTGGTTGGTGTGATCTTGCCCTAGTTTCTCCATCATGGTTCCTTGGGGTGGAGTAGGATGCTGCCTTAGTGCTGCTGCGCTCTACTTCTTGGGAAGGAGAAGCGGCAGGTTTGGTTCCGATTCAATGCGTGTTATTGTTTGAAATTTATCTTGGGATTTATTTATTTTGAGTTTTGGTCCTTCTGTAGGGATGCTGAAGCTCTCGATTCAGTTACTAGGGTCAATCAATTGAAAGATTTGGGTATGTCGGCGTTCTTGTGAGTTCTTGATGTGTTTGATTTCTGTGCGTTCTTAGGTTTCCTTGTGGATTTTCTTTGTTTAATGAGTTTGATAAGTGGTTTCGATTGACTGGATGAGATTTTGTGGATGAAATATTAGCAAAAATCTGTTAACTTTGTTTCATTTCTTATTTTGTGCTCATCGTTGTGAATTCTTGCTGTATTTTGATTCCTATGTGTTCTAGGGTTTTATTGAAGAAATTCTTTGTCCAATGAGTCTGATAAGTGGTTCAAGTTTACAGGATATGAGGTTTGGTGGATGAACTATTATCAAGTATTTCTGAAAATTGTTTCTTGTGTAACTTGCTTGACTTGAAAAATTAGGTATGATTGCAAGCTGGTGGAAAATGTTTTGCTTTTTATTTTTTATGGGACAGGAATTATAAGGTCCGTCATTTTCTTTTGCAAAATCTAGAAGCAGGTTTAAATTGTTAAAATTTTCTGATTCTTGCCATCATGTCTAACTTATATTGACAAAACAGTTTCTTGTTTATATTTCAACATTCTGGTTCCATGAGTATGTGGACCCCATGGTATTATTAACAACAAACCTTTTCGTGGTAATATTTCAACATTCTTGGTGATATTATAATAATGTCTTGGTAAATATAAGGTCCTCATCATGCTGTTCTTGCTGCATGTTTTTTTCATCATTCTGGTTCATTAATGGAAATGATGGGCTTTTACGAGTCTCGTCTTCAAACTTTGCATTTCACCTTTCCAGTGGCTAGAACATGACTCGTGAGTATATGGTCTTCTTTGTCATCTTTCTGCTGCAGCAAGCCTCCTGGATACCGCCTGCAAAGTTTTGCCTTTGGTAGTAAGTGTTTCTGGACGTGTTGGCTCAGATACACCCATTAACTGTGAACATAGTGGTCTGAGAGGTGTAATAGTTGAAGAAACGGTAATTTTCCTTTGAAAAACAATGTTATCATGGCTTGTTCCTAACTAACGAATTCATTTCATCTAAACATGGAAAAGAACTTCAGTGAAAAGAAAATTCTGAACGTTATGTTTAAACATTTTCTTGCAGGCAGAACAGCATTTCCTTAAGCACAATGATGCTGGGTCATGGGTGCAAGACTCTGCTTTGATGCTTTCCATGATGAGAGAAGTTCCTTGGTACCTAGTAAGTAGTTCTCATTATTTTGTCCCCTTTCAAAATTGATCTTTGATGTTGTTTTTTATGCTTTGATTTGTCCAAATCACGCTGTTGTATGGATTAAATTTTACTGAGGAAAATCTGTCCAGTTTTGGTAGTTGAACTGCACCTCAAGTAATGGATTGGATGATTATTACTAGGCTGTTCCAGTATGTTGGTATGACCAATTTCACTAAATAAAATAGCTTTTGAGTGTGAATATGGTGGTTCTATATTATTCTCAAGATTTGATGTATGATGCCATGTTGCCATAAGGTTATTCTACGGTTAATTTACTAGAATACCACTTTTACCTTGTTGGGTTCAACCATATAGGTTTAATATCACAAATGCAATGTTGTCAAGAGTGCAAGGTGCATCCCAGGTGCTAGGGCCCTTGTATTGCCTGGGGGCAAGGCATGAAAAAAGCACTTATATATAAGAAGATTTAACTTTAATATAAGATTATAATGATATTAATTAGACCAAAACATTGTTTTAAGACTAATGTCTTTGAAGTTTGACCAGTTCTTCCTAAAATCTATTCCAAAGATAACTAATTAAAATAATCTAACCTCTACAGCACTTGGTATTGCACCCCCCTCATCATCATCAAATACCAATTTTCTTTTGCATCATCTAACATCTAAAGCTACATCCATCTTGCCTATCAACTATTGATTGCTTTCATCAATGTCTGCTAATGAAATCAGATTAGTAACATCCTTTTCATTATACATTGTTGGTTGTATTTCACATAACCTGGGTCATTCAACCATTTTTCTAGTCTATTCCTCTTCTTTGTGTGTATCTGCATGATTAATTATTTTGTTTAGTTAATATTTATTACAACTTCTAAATTCTTTAGTAAATAACTAAGAAAGAACATATTTAGAGCGTTACTTGGGAAATAGTAATGGACTCTATTTGTAAGAGAATCACTACTTTTTAAGTCATTTATGAAGTTTTAAATGAGGTTTTGACTTTTAAATCATCATAAATTATATTTTAAGTGAAAAAAGAGGTAAACCCAGTAGACTCTTCAATGAGGCATACTTTTTTTGCGCGTTGAGCCTCAGACAAAGGGGAAAAAAGCAAACTCACTCAAAGAATGTAGAGATGGTGTTCCCATTTTGCACTGCACCTTATAGCCTAGGCGGGTTCCTTGGCAACACTGCACAAATGTCCTTTGAACATGGCCTGCTGTTAAAATCAGACTTGGATCCTTAAATTTGCATTATTCTATTTATATGGATGATATGTTGCTTAAAGGTTTTAGTTTCATGCAAGTACCATGATGTTAATTAGAAGATTCTTGTCAGTGATAGTCCGACTGCTTCCTTTAGGAGCAACCACATATGATTTGGTCATTTTGGGACTGCAATGTGTTAGACAGTTGGCATTGTGATGTTAACAAATCGTCAAGTATTTTTTATCTCTCCTTTAGAGCTGTCTCGTTTTCAAGTTTGTGTATTTGAGATTCTATATTGTTTAGAATGGTAGGATGGTGTCAATGATTTAATATTTTGATGTGTATATATATATATATATATATCTCATGAGGTTTGCTCTTTTCTAACCGCAGCATTGATTTGTTGGCAATAATTAACTTTTTCATGCTTTCTTTATTCAATTGCATCAGTCTATTCTTATGAAATTTTCTTTATTCATGGCATGGAAGTTTTGATAATTATGACTTCATACTTAAGGTTCAATTTGGTATTTTAGAGCACAAGGCCTCCAGATAGTATAACAGTTGCATGATATTTAAGCGGGCTTCAGTTTTGTTCTATGTATGTAGGATGATGGTACTGGACGTGTTTATGTTGTGGGTGCTCGAGGTGCTTCTGGCCTTGTTTTAACTGTTGCAACAGAAGTTTTTGAGGAGTCAGGGCGATCTCTAGTGCGTGGAACACTAGATTATCTCCAAGGCCTCAAGGTTTGGTTTTACACAAGCTCTCACAATTAGCACAGATTAGTGTGAATTTTGCTGCTCTTTTATACCTTTTTTAACTTGTAGATGCTTGGAGTAAAGCGCGTAGAAAGGGTTCTTCCCACTGGCACATCCTTGACAGTTGTTGGTGAGGTAATTTGTATATTTAAATAGTCTGTTTTTTCTTTAAGCAAATTCTAAGATTTTTTTGTTACATTGCTAATTGACGGTTGATTGTCTTCAGATTCAGACAAACCTCGTAGCTATTTTTATTTTTATTTATTTTTTATTTATGTGCTTAGGATGAATTGAGTACCTTTTGTTCTTGAAAGTTTCTTACTCATTTATTGATAATATGAACAGGCTGTTAAGGATGATGTTGGCAAACTTCGTATTCAACGGCCCCATAAGGGACCATTTTATGTATCTCCCAAAAATATTGATCAACTCATTCTAAACCTGGGGAAATGGGCTAGGTGATCTCCTCAAACTTTTAGTTCTACTTATTTATTATTCTTGATTTTATGAGCATTATATATTCATTGCTATGGTTTATATTAATTAAGTGGGGTTATGCTAAACAGATGGTATAAGTATGCATCCTTTGGACTTAGTGTATTCGGTATCTATCTATTGGCGAAGCATGCAGTTCAATTTATTTTGGAGCGTAGAAGGCGCTCAGATTTGCGGAAAAGGTGAAATTTTAATTATTTTTAAGGCATTAGTTGGTGATAGAATTCATTGAGGGGTCATAATTGAAGCTCTATCACTGATAAAGTAGGTACAAAATTTTTTTGGGGATTTATGATATATTTTGAGTATGAAAGTCAAAATAAAGATCTGGCCTTTTCTCATCATTCTGTCATCTCAGCAAGACTAGTATTCCTTTTCGTGATATCTGGTCATCAATCCTCCACTTCTCACGTCTGCCCTTGCAGCCAAATGTCATATCAAAATATAACTTAGAAATTGCACGTTGGATTATTGTTAAGGTTCTCAGTGCTCTGTTGCTGTTTATTGTGCATTTTTGTTATGATTGCTGATTAGATCTTATTCTGCTCTTTGTTTTTATATTGTTCTATTATTTCTACATTTTGGTGTACCCAGTAACAATTGTTTGGCAGCTGAACTTATGAATGTGTTAAATTTGTTTGTTTCTTTAGTATGCATTTGTCACTAGCTATTTCTACTTCTAGCCATGTTCAGTTGAAAAGCTTGATGAAAATTTCTTCATATGGTTGACCTTCCTAACTCAGTTTTGACACTTAAGTATTTGTGTCATAATCAGGTTGACGATGTTATATTTGAATATAGCATTTATTTTTTAATAATATAATTTGAATATATTAATTTACAATAAGAAAACATAAATGTGATGCACGTGTTTTAAATTATATATTGTTCTCATGCTATTTAGAATGATGGTATTACTGTATCAATATTTTATTATTTAATAATGAAGTACAATACATATCTGTAATTCTATACTGTATAATGAAGTTACTCCACATGATACATTTATCACCCGCCAACCCAAATTGCTGTCATAAATATGAGTATTCTTCTCTCATAGTTTTTCTAATCCAATCCTATGATGCTATGTCATGGTTATGTACAATTCCTCTATAGCACAATTCCTTTAGTGTTATATATATATCTGATGATGATGGTGATGAACAACTCTTGAAGGGAATAATTCCTGATTCATTTAAGGGCAGATTTGTCTAATATGGTGGAATATTCTCAGAAGTTTTCTTATTTTGGTTTTGTTATTGAATTTTGTGAACATGCAGAGTTTTAGCTGCAGCTGCACAACAGAATGCTGAAGGTATACTGTCAAATAACTTTGTTTCCTGTTGTACGTGGAACATCTGTATTTGTCGCTTATTCCTTGATGTTTTGTACCAGCAGGGCCAAATGGAACAGCTGAAAATGGAGCAGAATGTAAAAGGGACGCTCAAATGCCAGACTTATGTGTTATTTGCACCGAGCAAAGCTATAATACTGTTTTTGTTTCGTAAGTTTTTCTTTTCTTCCATTCAATGTTCACCACACGTGCATCTGCAGATGTTTTTAGTTTCATGACTTTATTTCAATGCTACAATTAGTTCTTACAATCACTTCGGCAAGTTATAAATCAATATTTTTGCACAATTCTTATAGCGCATCATTAATTTGTCTATCAAAAGAACTATTATTTAGTTTCTTGATTCAAATTTGCAGTTAATTTGAAGTGCAAGTCATTTTTTATTTCTCATTTTTTTTAACACAACCTTTGATATATGAGTTGTGTACCTTTGAATGTTAAGGATGAAAAGAAAAGGGGCATCACTTATGGTTATACAGCATGTTTTAATGTTCTTTATCTAAAGTCAACATGGTTGTATTTGCTGTAGTTGCATTTACAATTTCTCCTGTGCCTTTCTCACCTGAAAACTTGGTCTTATATGTTTCTAATGGAAGGATATATTACTATTTTTCAAAATATTGTTGTAAGAGAATCATTAAGCTTAATTCATTTGTATGCTCATGTTTTCATCTACTTTAATTTGTTAATGCTTTCTTTCTGTATTTGCTTTTTACCATCAGATAGCTTGCAATACACTATGCACTTGCATAAATAAACACATTCATACATGGATTACATGAAGAACTAATTACATGCACATTTTTTCTATCTATGAGTCCAGTTAACTGACTCAGATATTATTTTTTTTTTTTTTATCTTTTTGTGAGAATGGAGGTTTTAAGATAAAGGAAATCTTCTTTTATCTTGTCCAATAGTTCTGCTTTGTTTTTTTGATGCATTAAATGAGAAATTATTTGCTTTTAGTGTAGATACTTACACAATTCTATCTTGTATCATGTAGAGAAATAGCCATTTTTCCTTGTAAATGAGTTCACATCAAATTTTTTGCTTTCTTTTTTCACCTAAGTTTGTCCAAAACGTACTGAAGAAGTCCATATGGGATCAGTAAATATCATCTCATCTCCAGTTACAATTTATTTTTCTGTATGCTTGTAAGTTGTGACTGATCATTTGTAGTTTTATGTTTTCTTATTAAAATATTTCTGATTTGAATGTCAAAGAGCTAAATATTGTCAAATCATTTTCACGCAGACTTTATTGTTTTATATATCATTTGACTTATTAGCAAATCACCTTAGGGTTCGATACAACCACATTTTGGATTAGCATCAGCTTAGGCCTGTTAACCTATCTATTTCTTGACATTCATTATTAGTATGGAGCAATTGGAATACTCCTTATAAACATAGTTACTTTGTCCAGGGGATATGTTGTGCCTTATTCTAGGTATAACTAAGTTAATTGTACATATTATATATATATATATATATGTGCACAAAATATCTTTCTTCGAGCTCTGGATGATGGATTCATCATGCACATGAATATGGAAATGCTTTGCCTCATTGTTTTCAAAATGATAAAAGAAGATTATATCATATATCAACTAGAGTAATGTTGTCTAGATGTTAGAAAGCTTTCAGGTTCTTCAAATTTTTCTCTGGGGAATTGGCATGTTTTCTCAAACTTTAGTTTTCACTTCTTTCTCATTCTTTAAACCTACCCAATTGCATGAGTAAAAATTTTCATCAATGAGCAGTGAAGTACTATATTTCATTGTTGGATCAACTCACTTTCTGTGATTTTCCAATGAAATGATAACCTGTAAATGTGTTTTCTGCCAATGATGTCTTGACTTCTAAATCTGCGACGATGCTGAAAGAGCATTTTATTTTTCCAGGTGTGGACATATGTGCTGCTGCGCGAATTGCTCGTCGCGCTTGACCAACTGTCCACTGTGCCGGAGATGGATCACCCAAGCCATTAAAGCTTACCGCCATTGAAAACTTGTAGATGTACAATAAGTTCTCGTCGGTTCACAGGCAAACATGGTGACTCTTGTGATCATCTTACTGCAGCTTGTGTGATCATATTGTGTATATCAATAGATCGGAATTGTTCGTTACTGTGGATTTAACAGAACAGTTTTTATTACTGCTAGTGGCCGCTGATCATCTTGATTGGCTTGGTTTTGTGAAGATAAACTACCTGGTGTTGCAATTGTGTCTATGAATGATATGTTTGGGAAATTTCTAAGAGGAGATTTATATATATGCTATTTTGAGAAAACCCCATGGGAAAATTTTTAAATATATATCAAATGATTTGTTCTAATATGTTGATGTAAGCAATTAATTCGGAAATTTTAAAAACTTTTCAAAATGGAATATGCATCTAATTAATTTTGATATTGATGTATGGAAAATATTTTTTATAATTAGGTGTTTAAGAATATAAAATAATAATATTTAAACTAATTACATAGTTCATTTCATAAAGTTCTAGTTAATTAAAAAAAATTAATAATCATTATATTTGACCTAAACTCGTTTATATTATTAATAATATGTTTTACAATTTTAGAAAATTCCAAAAATATAGTAAAATATGCATAAGAATTTAAACTTCTTATATTATTAATAAACAATGGGAAATTTTTTATTGTCCGTATCACATAAAAACACCACTAATGAACATGGAATACTATTTATTTAAAAAAAACATGGAATACAATTAGTTGCGTGATATGACAATACTTTTAAGATCAATGATTCACATGTATTTTTTATTATAATGTGATATTTATTCAATAGTTTAGTGTGATGTATTTTTTATTATAACCAAAATCTTATTTTGTATCGAAAAACATATATTTTCTTTCCCATTAAAATCTTTATTTTATTTTATTTTAGTTTAGTTTAAACAGTAATCAAAATTGTTTAATTTTTTGATAATTTATGGGCCATTTCTACACTTTATTCCAAATTAAAATACAGAAATATAATAAAAAAGGTGCAAATTTTATTCAAATTCTAAGGGCCTTGCAAAGCTAACATTTTAAGATGATATTTTTAATAGATTTTTTTTTGAAGGCCAATTGTAAATTTTCAATTTCCACAAATGAGTTTAGCAAGTTTCTGTAAAATAATCATAAAAATAAAATAAAAATAAAAAACAACCGATTAAGTTCTAATTAAATCCTTGTAAAACATAAAAATTATGAAAAGATTATATTTGCAATAATGAGATTTTGCAGGGTTACCTATAAAAAAGAAACACCAACACAATGTTCATTAATATTTCGGGATTTTCGTGAATTGATCTCCCCCTATTGTCCCTGATTCGCTTCCAAGGTCCAAGAATGGCGCACTCCGCGAGGAATTCCAAACTAAAGATCGCCGTCATCCACCCCGATCTCGGCATAGGTTCGTCTTCCTTCCTGATCTCATGCCCTAGTTTTGCTAGTTCTAGGGTTTTGGCATGTTAAAATTTGTTCAGATTGTTCCGGTTGGAGTTAATCCAGATTCTTCTTCAGATGATTGTATTTGATTGGTATTATTTTTTAGTGCTTTGTTGTTTTTGAGACGTGAATGATATTGTTGAATCAAATAGTAGTAAGGTTTTGATTTTGAGTTTCCATTAGTTTCATGCACAAGAGGATGAGTTTTAGTTGCAAAGTATTACTTGATGCTTGATTCCTTTTTTTTTTTTTTTAATGTAAAAGAGTAGCAAATGCCAATTTTTTCTGATTTTCTTGATGCATTCTGTGTATATATGAAAGCAAAATTTTTGCTTCGTGGAGTAGCATGTAGTTTTTGTGTGTTCTGTTAGCCATAGTGGTATGTCATTGCTAAAATCTGCACATCATGTAGAGACGGTTTTTATTCATCTAGTAATTTGATTATTATTGTACAAAAATCAAACAGATCTGGTAATGAGTCAGATTGTTTCTTTGATGTTGAGACTTGAGTACCTTTGTACAATCTGGTTTTGTCCTTCATGAAGGAACCTAATTTATCTAAGTTTATGATGACAAAAAGCTGCCTTATTATTGTTGAAAATCATGCAAATGCAAAGGGGGCTATTGATCTTCAGTGCATTAGACTATTAACTGAAGAGAAGTTGTTGTTCATTTGGGAGAAGTGGGACTGCATTTTTATAATTATGCCTATTTGACATGGGTGAGGTCTGGTTTATATTTCCATCAAAATTGGCCTGGCTGTATGGATGGCAGTGGCACAGATAACCATGAAAATAGAAATTCTGAAAGCTGAACCCATTTGTTATTATTTCTTTTACAGCCAAAAATCATCCAAATCCATCATTCCCAATTTTTATCTATCCGATTTTTTTAATATTTAACTATGTGTTTCTCATTTGAGTGAAATTGCAATTTTTATTAGATTGCTTTACTTCATACTGTATGGCTCACTATTATTGATTTGATCATGGACTAGATACACCTTACATATCCTGTTTTATATTTAAAAAAAAAGAAAAAGTTTGAGACCTTCACATGAGAATGCATTGGGTTTGTATTGCTTGCTGTTTTTGAGTTGCCTGCATGAGGATGTCGTTTTGTTCATTTTTGGATGCATCATCTTCTGGAGATATCTGTAATAGTCATTTCCCTCATAAGTATACTTTTCACATTGTCAAATTTAAAAAGCTAACCCAACTTAGCTTGGCGGTGTACACATATTTTTTCTAATTGAAAATCAAATAATATGTCAAGTCCTCTTGCCCATGTATTTCCTCTTAATTGCATTGCACATTATTTTCAGCGATTTTTTCTGCCTGTGTTTTAACACACCAAGGTAGTTACTTCTGATCCTTGTCTTGAAGGTTTAACCAATTTTAAATGACACAAATAATTAAATGGAATGACAACAATACTATAAAAAGCACATGCTGCTCAAGGAGAATGAAGAGTGTTGAATTCCCCTATTAAAGTAATAGCCAATATCTAGCTGTTAATTTTAATGGAAGATTATCAACATTCAATGGAAAGCTATTGTGTACTGCAGCAGTTTAATATATGTAAAATCTTAAGTAAATTTAACGTCCATGTATTTATGCAGGTGGAGCAGAAAGGTTAATTGTTGATGCAGCAGTTGAACTTGCAACTATTGGCCACAAAGTTCATGTTTTTACTGCCCATCATGATAAAAATCGATGTTTTGAGGAAACTGTCTCTGGTGAGGATCTTACAGTTTCAAACTATGAAACCACTGAACTAACAAATAGTGGATTCTCTATATTACTAGAAATTCCCTTGTACAGCAAACTGAAAATTTGCATAACTCCAGTTGGTTGTTTGTGAGAGAATTGGTCAGGACTTTATGACTGTTCATGGTGAAAAGATTTTGTCGCGTGTGCTTAGGTTAATGCAGTTAGGTCATTATTCCTTTCTTTGCTTGAGTTGATGTGCTTCTAAAAGTTGTGAGGTCATGATGCTACGTCTTCTTCTTTCAGGTTCTTTTCCAGTTACAGTATATGGTGATTTTCTACCACGCCATATTTTCTACCGCTTCCATGCTATATGTGCTTATGTTAGGTGCGTGTTTGTTGCACTTTGCGTGCTTTTCATATGGCCAGCATTTGATGCCATCCTGGTAGACCAGGTTTCTGTTGTAATTCCTCTGATGAAGCTAAAGAGGCTGACAAAGGTGATCTCACATATTGTTTAGAATTTTTTTAAAGGTGCTTCTTAAACAGTAGAAATTTTAATGCAATCCATTTCCTCAGATAATATTCTACTGCCATTTCCCTGATCTGTTACTCGCACAACATACGACTATGCTTAGGCGGATATACCGCAAACCAATTGACATGATTGAAGAGACAACTACTGGTACAGTTGATTGTTGTTTCTATTTTTCTTGTTGCTTTTACTAACCATATGTTTTCTCCTACCTGCTTACCTGATGCCTCCTTGGATAATTATCATGTCTGTTTGTAGGTATGGCAGACCTGATCCTGGTTAATAGCAAATTTACTGCTGCTCAGTTTGCGACAACATTCCGTGGCCTGCATTTACGAGGGATCAGACCAGCTGTTCTTTACCCTGCTGTTAATGTGAAACAGTTTGATGGGCCATGTGCTTATAAGTAACGAACAAGCTTGTATATCTCTTAATATCTTTTTATTGTGAATTTAATTTCATAACTTCACAATAACTATCTATATGAGTCTTTCTAATCATGTGTTATGCATTACCTTTTCAGATTGAATTTCCTTTCAATTAATCGCTTTGAAAGAAAGAAGAACCTTGAACTAGCTATTTCATCATTTGCATTGCTTTGCTCTTCCAAAGCTCCTAATCCTGATCAAGGTTTAGCTGAAGCTACCTTGACAGTGGCAGGTGATCATCTCTGTCTTTTCTTGTTTCTATTAGCTGTTTGAGGTTTACTGGGTGTCTTCTATCCCAATCATGACTTTACTACAAAATGACAATAAACAAGAAAACTGGTCCTGGATGCTCAAGCTTGAGCATCAAAATGAATTTCATATTATGGAGATTCCCAGGCCCTAGATTTTGCCTTCGGTTGATAAAGAAAGATATAAAGAATGTATATGCTTTATTATCAAAGTAGCTTTTATTGGGCTATGACCAGAAAAAAATTGGTGTATCTATTTGCCCTTGGGTTGTGCAAGCAATTCACAGAGGTTTTGCTAGTAGAAATTTAATCCTGTATGTTCCTGTGAAGGTAATGATTCTCTTTCCAATGTCAAGACTACATCCTCAGAAAGCTTGATTTCTTCCATGTTCAAAGGCATCAATTGCCAAAACAATGATGTCTGACGTGGTTTAATTTTTAATCAAATTTCCAAAGGAATTATGTTGCATTTGTATCTCACCTTTATTGAAAGATTTGCTCTGAACGAGTATATAATTAAATTAGTGTTGAGTGATAGTTACTGATATTATATTATGGGCACATCATTGTTTTTCCTAATTATGAGAACAATTTAATCAGGGATTAGTTTTCTCAGAAAAGTTTTCCAATGATTAACCTGGTTACATTACCGTTGTAAATTTGTTATAGTGATTGACTATGATATATAGCAATTTCTATACCAAAATATCTAGATGTATTTCAGAGTGTTTAATTTTGTGTTGATTTAGGTGGGTTTGATAGACGTCTCAAGGAAAATGTTGAGTATCTAGAGGAACTCAAAAAGTTGATAGAAAATGAAGGAATTCCTGATCGTGTTAACTTCATTACATCTTGTTCAACATCAGAACGGAATACGCTTCTCTCACAATGTATCTGTGTTCTTTATACTCCAAAGGTAATGAAATCAAGGTATATTAGTAGTATTATGGATGGTGCCACTTAGTGGTTATATACTCCTATCGACCACCAACTCTACAGCTTCAGATTTTAATTCTTTTGCCTTGTTACCAGAAGACTCGCATGAATATGCTAGTTTCTTTTATTTTATAAGATATGAAGAAATTTAGTGATGCTCATGGTAAATTAGTTAAACACAAAATAGAATGTTCATGTTGTGTTATGCCATGGTCTCTCTTCCACATTCAAACAGTGTTGAGGGTCCTTTGAGAAAATAATTTCCATCAGTATTGTTCTAGAAGATTGGTCATCGTTTTTTTTTTGTATGTAACCATTTAGTTGCGACAGTATCTCTCCAATTTGCAGTCTCAGTACCTGCTAATTTTGATTGATGAGTAAATTTCTTTACATGCTGTCCAAGTAGATGTTAATTCAGTACGGATTCTAAGCTTAACTTATCGGTCTTTTCATTGACATATCGATTTTTTTTATTTATTTTTTTCGAGGTTCTGCCATTTAGTGTTTTTCTATAGAAATGGCCATTAATATTCTCATAATTGTCAATGAGAGTTGATATTTTTATCTAGTATATGACTTGATACCATAATTGATTTCTGGCTCGAGTTCATTACGGGTTTATATTATGTCATTCCATCATTGAATTATACCAAGTTCTACAAAGTATGATGGCCTCATTAAACATCATTCCTTGGTGTTGTCCGGAGACTCCGGACTGACCTAATCTATTAATCCAGGATGAACACTTTGGCATTGTACCCTTGGAAGCCATGGCAGCCCAAAAGCCAGTGATCGCATGCAACAGCGGGGGGCCTGTCGAGACAGTTAAGGACAAAGTGACGGGTTTTCTCTGTGATCCCACTCCTCGAGCTTTCTCAAATGCTATGTCCCAGCTGATCACTGACCCTGAATTGGCAGTAAGAATGGGCAAGGAAGCACGGGTGCATGTCGATGAAAAGTTCTCTACGGTGACTTTTGGCAGACAACTGAATTCATTTGTTCTTGATACTCACCACCGGAGAATCGAGTAAATTACAGACTGTTGTCAGATGAATACTCTCATATAAAGTTTAGATTAATTGTTTTCTATCATTTGCCATACATTATTATCTTGTTTGGGTTTGGTGTTAATAAGATCATATACACTCATGGTACTCCTTTGTGTAACTTTTACTGGTTTCTGAATGTGTCTGTTGGGTACATGTATATTTTGTGTTGATTAATTATGGGATCATGAGGGGATTAATCCAATTATCTGAGTGAACATTTCTTTTTATGGCAAAGAAAGTGTGGGGTTGTTTATTCCAAGGTTCTGAATCTCGACCCGGGGATGTGAGCCAGGAAAGATTGCGGGTCATGGGCCAATGGTCGAACCGGGTTGACCTGGTCATAAATATAGTATATATTTGTATGGCACTAATGAATCTCTATGAGGCCAAAGTTATTTTCTTATATCATACCTACAAATTTTAGGAAATACATTACCAAAGTATCTCAAAATCTCAAACACAAGATCAAGTGCAAATTTGCAATGGTGATTGTTTAAAGAAATCAAAGATTGAAAACCTCACCTGATTGGAAGCTTTGATCGAAGAGAAGAGCTTTAGAGGAGTGAGGTTTAGAATAGTCACAATTTGCCCTAAGTGCCTCTTTTACTATCGGTCTAGGGTTTGTCAAGTGTTTTGATGTTGAAACAAATTTCACACATACCCCCTTATATACTTACATATTTAGTTTTAAATTTAAAATATTTAAAATTTAAACAATAAATATATAATAAACCTGGGTTGACCTTGTTCGAGTCGACCGGTTCACCGGGTACTCGACAGGGTCAACTCTTTACCTCAGGTTTTTATATAACCCAGCCTGGTTGAACAAGGTTGAACAGAGCGGGTCAACCCTGGTTTCAAAACATTAGTTTATTCACTCGCTGGTAAAAAATATTAACTCATAAATTAAATTTTAATTATTTTATGACTTAAAGGGATCGTGGGTTCATGATTTTCATTAATAGGAAGTCTTAATGCTAATTACCCTTTACAAATTCATGGAAACTATGATAATGAAAAAAGTGTGAATAAAAGATAAATAACACATTAAAAAAATTAATTTTGTGATTAATTTCCAAAAACATTGCATGAGTACATTACCTCAAATTAGAACAAAGCCCTTTTTAACATTGTTTTTTTTATCTTTCTTCACATAACTTGAATTTGCTTTGATCTAGATTTATCCCAATTCTTCGGTAAAAAATCATGCATGGGCATTTTTGTTTTTTACTTTATTGACTTTGGTTTTTTTTGGGTTTGTATCTTGGATATTACTTGAATCACAAATTGTGATTTCTTCATGTTTATAAATCACGGACTTGATTTCATTTGATATAGATTTTTGAAAACTCTGCCATTTTGTACTTGTGAAGCTTTGAAGTCTTGGATATGTGAAGCTTTTCAAGTCTTTGACTTTTGATGTCTTAAAAGTTTTGAGTTCATTTATTTACTCACTTAAGCTTTTCAAACCTCGACTTTTTTATGTTTTTGAGCTTTGATTTGTGCGTTGCTAGGTCACGATCTTTCACATGATTGGTCACTAACTTGATAGTTTTGAATTGTTTGCGTTTAAAAGTTCTTATGGGTCTCAAGTTAAGTCTTTTATTTGTGAATCACAAACTACCTTGAGCTTATACATTGTCAGGTCATGACTACTGATATGACTGGGTCATTAACTTGAATACTTTGATTTGTTTGCTTTTAAAATTTTTTGGTAGAATCCCCAAAATAGACCCTCTATTTTTTCAAACCGGTCTTTTTAGTCATTCTAATATAATTTGAGCCTTTTTACTCCTTTTATTTTTTAAATTGGGAACATTGAGTCCCTTATGCTAACGGGTTAAATTTGCCGTTAAATGATGCTGATGTGGCTTTATAAATTAAAAAAATATTTTAAAAATATTTTAAAATTAATTTACAAATAAAAAAACTAAACGGGTTCGGATCCGCCAATGATAGCGGATCCAAACCCGTTTAGACTTCATCTCGAAATCCTCCGTACCCGTTTAGTTTTTTTATTTGTAAATTAATTTTAAAATATTTTTAAAATATTTTTTTAATTTATAAAGCCACATCAGCATCATTTAACGGAATATTTAACCCCCGTTAGTATAAGGGACTCAATGTTCCCAATTTAAAAACCTTAGGAGTCACCTCAGTGAACCCACTGAGGTGACTCCTAAGAGGAAATAAGAACTCTTATAAAAATAATAAGCCATCATACATTTCGGATTTCACAAAAGTGGGTGATCTTCAAGAGTAATTTTCATTCACACAATAGAGTCTCAAGAGATAGTGGGAAGAGTTTGGCCATGAGAGACTGTGGTTTTTTAGTAGGCCGAGAAATTTGTGAAAGCATCATCTTTGTACTCTTTTTTTGGCATATTAATCTCTGTTATATCATTTTTGCACATTAGACCTTAAATTCTTCCACTTTTCATATTTTTATGATTTATGCAATTAAACCCTCTAAATTTTACTCTGTATTTTTGACAATTTTTTGCAATGAACCGCCCTAAACTTTTGATTTTGATATTTTTCTGCAAACTTTTCAAACAAAGTCCCAAATTTTCAAATTTATCATATTTTCTATAATTTTTGCATGCGTTGTAAGAATAGGACAAGAGATGAGGTCTATCATTGCATTGAAAAGATCGATGAAAATCAGAGATTCATTCATGATATTAAAAAAGACAAAACTATCCATGCATTTGAGAAATATAAAAATCTGAATTTTTTTTTCTTAATCACATATACATGGTGGTTCAGTCTATTAAAATGATTTTTCATATCATTGAAAAATCAAGTTTTTTTCATTACATGCATAAAGTAGGGGTCATGGGGATTTATGAATAAGCACATGCCTGAGAGAGAAAGGGTGATATATGAGGGCATGCATCCAATAAAAAACACAATCACAGCTGCATCAAATTTATTATTAAACGCGTGAAAGTTATTCTCAAATTTATAGCAATTCCTAATTTTGTATAAATAAAATAATAAATAAACATTAATTACCAAAATGACATCATTCAAAATTTTGTAATTACATATAAAATATTTCAGGGAGGTAAAAGCAAAAAACTCTCGATTCATCGGCACTAATCGCGAGGCACACGTACCGTTCACAAGGGTGACCGCAGAGGTCACGAGCTGCTGACGCGATAGACCCGCGTTTTTTTATTCCTATTTATCTCCTTCTCTTCCAATCCACAACGACGAAGTCGCCGACGAAGACGAAGATGGCGAGCTACGCGAAGGTTGAGAAGGGGGAGCTCGATTTGGAGGCCGGCGGCACGCTCTTCCCCGGCCTCAGCCGTGGCGAGAACGAGCTCCGGTGGGGATTTATTCGCAAAGTCTATGGCATCCTCACCGCGCAGATCGTCCTCACCACCATCGTCTCCGCTGTTACCGTCCTTCACCGCCCCCTCAACGCCCTTCTATCTGATAGTTTTGGCCTTGCCCTTGGCCTGGCCATCCTCCCTCTTGTTTGTATGATTCTTGCCCCTTTTTCTGATTAGATCTTTTATTGGTGTTTGTGTTTTTCTGCTTCATTGTTGTGGATTTGGGGTTTTGGAGTGTGTTCGCATTGGGAATTTGGGTTTTTGGATTAGATCTACCGCTGTTTGCTTATTGGAGATGGGATTTGTTTTTGGTATGCGGTTAATTTTCTACGAGTGTTTCCCTGATGATTTCCTTTTGATAGGAAAGGTTTTTTTCTTTGAGATCTTTAGTGAATTTGCTTTAATGTGGTGAGAGATTACTAAGGATTTGGCAGGATTTCTCTTCTGTTATTCTTTAGGATAAAATTTTCTTGAAACCTAAATGTTCTTCCATTCATTTGCTTTCCATGATTACTCTCAACCAGCGGGTGTTCGTCCATCAAATTATGTTCAAGATTATTTCTAGGGTTTATTCATCTTTAGCACATTGTTTAAAGGATAATATATGTGGGGATACAACTACGAGTTTTTAATGTGGTGCGTGTAGATACTAGGCAAATTTTGCTGAATTTCGAAGAGGGCTTGGTTGTACATCCACAATTTGACCTTCTTTCTTGGAATACTGTCTAATTTGATGATCTTAATTTGATACCATTGGTGATTGATCCCAGTTGATGTTTACTCATGGCTTATGCTTTTATCAGTCATATTTTGTTGTTCATATGACAAACATTAACTCTTTCCTTACATTTCAAATAATTTCTTTGTCTTTCATTGTGTGCTTAATGTCAAAATAAGCAGCTTCTAATTGATAAAATCAATTACCACTGGATTATATATCAACTTTTGCCCAATAATGTATGAACTTGCTTATGAGCTCTAAACCAGCTTCGATTAGCTTATGATGGGTCAGGTCTGGGAGGAGGCATTTTGGTATGTGTTACGTTGTAAGTATGCTTCCCCTCCCTTAACCTGATTCATGCACACCTAAATAATTATGACATGTTGGTCATGCTTGACAGTATATTGGATTTGGATGACATAGTGGGTTTGTTTATGTCCAGTATTGATATCTTAATTTTGAGGTAACAAAAGTTTATGCAAATAATTTTAACGCAGAAGAACTTGTTTTATATTGGTTTAACCTTTCATCCATAAATTGCTGGAGATGCCCCAATTTATCATAATTGAAACATTTTGAGTGTGGGAGGCCTATTAGATATTGTCTATCTCATCTTTGAAGTCCTAGACATTGTAAAAGATATCGTTGACAATTTGTTGGGCAGCCCTTTGATGTTGAGGTCTCTCTATGAAGTTCTAGTTGTTGGCTTATATTTTTCTCAAAAACCACATGAGGTATAATGAGTTGGCACAGTTTCTCGTTAAATTTGAACTTTGGAGCTCTATGAAGCCAGAGTTTGGTTGGTTCTCTTCATTTTGTGTTGATCCTTGTTGTTTGCATGAAATATTTGAATAATGAGCACAATATAATCATGTTATTAGTTTCACGTGCTTGATTTGGTTTGATTTGTTGTGGGTTTCTTTTGCACCAAATAAACTTTGCATTGCTTTACAATCGAGATCATATTCTATGATGATTGCTTTCTTCATATGCTGAAAGTGATTTTTACTGTAATATTTATAGTTAAACTAGCTGCTAATCTTGTGATATCTTGCTATTGTTACGGAAATGGTGTTATGCAGATGCTTCTAATGTTCTCTTCTTTTTGCAAGAGAAGAGGTTTTGTAATCTACTTACATTTTCCTTTGCAGTGCTCATCCCTCTTCATCATTATCAGCAAAAGCATCCTCTGAATTTTGTGTTTCTTGGGCTGTTTACTGTTTGTCTAAGCCTTAGCGTTGGTGTGGCCTGTGCAAATACTGAAGGTTAAGTATCTGGTGTACATTTATGGTTGTCATCCTACTCTCCAGTATATCTTTGAATTGTGGTCAAAGCTCATATATGATGAACTGTTTATAATAATGATGATTTTGCAGGAAGGCTTGTCCTTGAGGCTTTGATTTTAACATCTGGTGTTGTTTTATCATTGACTGGTTATACTTTCTGGGCTTCTAAGAAGGGCAAGGACTTCAGCTTCCTGGGACCGATTCTATTTGCTGGTCTCATGATTCTCCTATTGACAAGTTTTATTCAGGTACACCTTTTCTTATATCAAATAGCAGTCATGCATTAGAAGTTCATGTTTTTCCATGCTTTTGATAGTTTTACCATCTTCCTGAGAGTGATCTTAAACCTGCTTATTGCTTATAACTTACTTTTTATAGGAACATGTTTTTTGGTGCTTTTTTACTTGATTTTTCTTCGTTTATTCTATGGCACTCTTCTAATATCACATATGGGCTGTACTTGTATGCAGTATCAAGACCCAAAAAAATGAACTAGATTAATATTTTGTCTATCCGCCTTGATTGCTTGTGGCTTTGCTTGGTTCTTGACAGGATACCAATACTAATCTGTAATTCTTAACTTGATTAAGTGACCAGTTGTAAATTTTAATAAAAATATAAAAATGCATAGTTTAGCTTTAGATTAAACACAGCTGTTCTTCTTTCCTTTCATCTTAACTCTTAAGACAACAAAATATGCTTCTAAATATTCGCATTGATTTATCTAATGTGATGTGTAATTTAGGAGTTGAATTGCCAAAGAATTATGAATTAGATAAATGGAACATATTTAGTCACGCAAGCAGGCTTCTGTTTCTTGTCACATGTTCTCACATTGAGTTCTCGTCAAATCTTTCTATTTTTTATTTGGCTGGTGTCATGCTCTTTATAGTAATGGTTCATTCACAATCCTCTTTGGCTATTGTAGATCTTCTTCCCGCCTCGGATCTGCATCAGTTGCCATCATTGGTGGTTTTGGGGCTCTCTTATTCTCTGCATACCTTGTCTATGACACAGACAATTTGATTAAGCGCTTCACTTACGACCAGTACATTTGGGCATCCATTGTTCTCTATCTGGACATTCTGAACCTGTTCCTTTCCATCTTGAACATTCTGAGGGGCATGCAGTCTGACGGATAGAGAGTATGAATCTTCATCCGCTTTTCGTTTTCTCTTCTGATCTTTACCGCTGAAGCTGCATAGTGATCATCTCGATGCTTATGCATTTGAAGTAACTGCTGTTTTTATTACTATAATGTTCTGTCTGCGAAGTTCCATCTATGTTTCTCATTAAATAAATAAAACTTGTGAAATATTTAGGTGTCTGAACCTTCCTTTAGTGTGTTAGGATATATGAACATCTTAAAGTTTCTATGACAAGTTCTGAGAAATGGCAATGTATAATAAATTGTATGTTTTTATTTTTATTTTGCGAGAAACTCGTGTAAAGATCTCCCTGATATTAGTGACTCTCTGATCCATGTCTTGACCAAAGTTATGCGATGTCCATGTTATACCTGCTTTTAAGATTATATGGTGCTTTTCTCAAAGGAGAACGTAAGTAATTGTTGGGTATCAATCGTTGGAGAAGAGAAATAAATACAGACCAGAAGAGCCTTTTGTAAAAGGAGGAAGTGAAGAGAGGCATGGGAGAACAATGTTAATTTTTGAAATGAGAAGAGCATTTCTGAAAATGACCTTAAACTTAGGGTATTACATTAGATAATCTAGAAATAGTCCTAATTTCCCTACAATTTTCTTTACACTGGGTTGGTATTTGCTTGAAGATTTCAAGAGATTTATATACAATTTTGAGAAAGTCATGGAAATTTTTTATTGGAGAAATGTGAGGAGGCATCTTGTTGGGGTCAGTCAATTGATTAGCCCTCTGATGTTTTGTTGTTGTCAATTAGTCCCACTTAATGTGTTGAGTGACTTTTTAGACCAGCGATTTGAAGATTATAGTCTTTTGGGTTTGATTTAGGATTGGGAAAATTAAGAATAACAACATTAAACACTGTTTTAAGGATTACCTTTTGTGATGCAAGATAGACCTATTCTAAGCATCAAATTTGGTAAGTTCTTTTATTGATCCCAGTTTAATGTAGAGTCATTTCCTCTCTGCATGGGAATATGATTTATTAGGGAATATGCAAATGAGTTTGTACTGTGACGGTTTATTTATTTGATAAATATGGACACGCCAAGAACTCCAATTTTTAAATTAAGAAAGATTCGAACTCTTAACTTTGACTCGGTAAAAAAATGAAATACCACTCTAGTGCGGCAGACAGACAGTTTATTTATATTCAACTTTTGATGAGTCTGTATGTTTTTATTTATCCACCCACCAATAGATAATAGAAAGTCATACCATATTAGAATCAAAGAAAAGATTAATCTTTCCACTTAATGCGCAATAACACTAGACCAATTCTTTTGCCCACAAAAAAAACCTAATAATTTTATAACTTATAAAATGTTAAAAGCATCAATTTATGCACTATGTACAAGACAATAATGTAACATTTATAAAAACTAACAATTGAAAGATTAAAAAGTTATATATATATATACATCGTTTAAGTCATCTGTGTATGTACATGTGCACTGTTTGCATGATGATTCAACTTCTATAATTTAGATAGATATTGTGGAGTTCAACTTACCTGGTTTGAATATCATGCAAGTCTCTGGTTATATATATATATATTATGAGGTATAGGTTTAGGGTAGGGTGCAGGTTTAGTTGTTTATATGTTTTTTAATTAAATAGGATGGAGGTTTAGTTGTTTATAGTGGATTAAACTAGGGACTTTCCTTGTTTTGAAACCAGGCAAGATGACCTCGATATTGTGTGTGATTATTATGTGGCACTATTTAACATTATCTATGAATGGATTGTAGCTATTTGATACTTCCGACTCCAAATTTAAAATCTAGAGATGTTCTCAAATTATGGATTCTCATTTAGGGGTCGTTTGGTTCGAAAGTGAAAACTGGACTTCAGAGACCACTTCTTGTGTTTGGATGGTTGAAGTAGGTATCTGAAAAATCCTACTTCATCACTTTTCAGTGAGGGAGTAAAGTTACCCCTTCATGCTTTTTACACTTGTTTAATTACATCATATGATTTAATTAAATGATTTAATTATTTTATTACGATGGTAATAAATAATTTATTTATTAAATTAAAAACTTTGCACACCACATAGTTAATTAATACCATGCTATTAAATTAAATTAAATCGGTTAATATATTATGCTTAATTATTAATTAGTGAGAGTAGTGATTTAATTATTTCATTACCATGGTAACAATTATTTTATTTATCATTGAACAATATTATAAAGTGGACTGAAGTGGGAGGCTGAAGTCGTGACTTCGGGATTTTTCCAGCTGAAGTCAAACACTGAAGTTGCCGAACTCAGAAATTGTCACATCATCATTTCCGGGTCTAAATCAGTGAAACAAACACACCGAAGTGGGCTGGAAGTGGTCACCTCGGCCACTTCGGTGCCTATTTCGGTTAAACAAATGGCCCCTTAGAGTGTGGACGAGCATATAGATATATGATGAAAAAAATTACAAAATGAAAAATAAAAAATTTAGAGTGCTGTTGAGATGTGACTTAATTAGAATTTGTTGGAACAAAATAGGGAAAAAAATTGCAAAGCATTGACTTCATCTGAGAGTAAATGAAATGAATGAGATCCACTTTAAAATAAACATATCATGAGAATAGCATCCAAACTTGTCACCTTTTTTTAACCCTTTTCATTGTAGCAATGAGAGGAACAAATGGATGGATGGAGTTGCTTCTCTTGTGCCCAAAAAAGTTGCGGTCGTTATGCAAAGATGGAGATGACTTTCTGTGATTGTGCAGCATAAGCACTTGTATATATATATATATATATATATATATATATATTCTCTTCTTGAAATTACACATATATCCTCATATGTTTTTCCTTTGCAGTCTTTATTTATGTATTTCAGAGTTTTTCAGTATTTTCTGGTCGGTTTGGATGCGCGTCTATAATGAATACGTAGTTTGTATTTTTTTTGAAAATTTTAATAGGTACATGTTTCAATCGATATTTATATAGTTATATTTTTTTTTTAAAGAAATGTTTAGTAGGGGATTCGATGCCAATAAATCAAAAAATTATTGGTTATTTCTTATTTGTTATATTTGTTTGGTGCTTATGTGTATAAAAATGCTTCTATTATACAATTTGATTTTGTTGAATTATATTTTTTCTTTATTATTGATTTGTATTAAATTTTAGTTTTTCAACTATGCTCTTAAGTTTTTCCCCGTTTTAAATTCTTTGTATAAAATATAATATTCTCACATTTTTTAGGAACTTCAATGTAAAATAATTACCCACCTTTGTAGTGAGTAATTAGTAGAACAAATAGTTTTATATTTAGGATAATAGATATTTCAAAAATGCATAAAATTTAGAAAACTCAGTATTCAAAGTTATAGATACATTGTAAATTACCAAAAATGATTAAAAAAGAATAGAAAATTTTTTACTTGTGTATCTCTATAAATTATGTTATTTATTCATATATTTTAATTACAAAAAATAAGACTAAATTATTGCGCACCCTTTTTTCCCATGTCTCTTCAAGACAAAGACCAAAACCAAAACAGAATATGTTGTTTTGACCAAATTTGTTAAATTAAAATTTATCCTTACATAATTTAAGTAAATAGAATTGTTTTATCAAAGTAAACATAATCTTTATAAGAATATATCATCAATGACTATTATTTTCTATATATATGAGCCATTATTTGTGGGCGTTTACAATTCATTTTACGCACAATGACAAACATTATCAATATTGAACAGTGTAAAACAGTGGAAAAAAATATGTACAATATTTTATATAATATTTATATAAATAATAATCATTTGATCATGATCTAATAACTCTTAATCAACATTTCTATTAAATAGTAATATGTATTCATACCTAAATAATTTATTCTTGTATATGTATATGAGAAAATAAGCAGAGCCCCAAACTTTAGGAAAATCCAAATGATATGTCCAATTTCGTTTTATCGCAATTTATTTATGGTTTCATAAATGATTTACTTTTTAATCTAACTGTTATGTAATGCGTCTAAATTTCACATAAAAGACCAAAGATGCCGTCTCCATTGATCTTGAAAATCAAACTTTTAATGATATGAGTGATTACTACGGAGAGTGATATGATTTTCTCTCATTTGTAGTGTTTTTTTTTTCCACTTTAGATTTTTATAATTTTTTTATTAAAATTATAAAAACGAGTCATTTTATATAAACTCACTTCTTTTGGCTTTCAAAATTATTTTGAACTTACAGAAATACACCAACCAAACATTTGAACTCTTAAGTTTTATTCTCACTTTAAAAAAAAATAAATGTAATTAAAAATTTTCCTTTAATGTGTTATGGATATTTACGGAATAACGTGTTAGGTTATTAAAAAGTAAATTAATTAAAAACATTGAAAAGTATATAAAATCGTCAGAGAATCTGTTCAGATAGATAGAATGAAATGTTGCAGAGAACCATAAACTTTTATCTATTTTATTTATTTATTTATTTATTTATTTGAATGAAATTGTGCAAGTGCATGTCTAGGCCATTCCAAGTAGCATCAAATTTAAATTTTTTCTACCGGCTTTGCCCAACCAACAAGTATCACTCTTTGTCTCCCACTTTCTAATTTTTTTATATAATAATAATAATTATTATTATTATTATTATTATTATTATTATTATTATTATTTGTATCTCTTTTCCACAATGTGCATGTGTAGATCAAATATTCCACAACTCCAATCATCCATTCTTTTGGACCCTTCTTTTTTTTTTTTTTTTTTTTTTGACCTTTTTCTTTATATGTTTATCACTGTTCTATGCCGTACCATTATATGCACACCTAGTAGCAACCCAATATCACTGTTTTCTTTAACTAAATCTTTTTTTCTTTCTTTTTTTCACATTATCAATATGCACTATGATTTTTTTATCTATATAATAAGAGAATTTTGGGTAAGTTTAACCCTTAAAGTGGGGATATAAATATATTTAAAAATAAAACTCCATCTGACACATGATTTGTCTATGTTTTATAAAATAAAATATTAAATATTTATTTAATAGATTGATAAAAAATAGATTATTAAAATATCAATTTCTATACTATTATATGTCCTCACATTATGCAAATTTATATAAATATATAATAAGTCATCCATCATTAAATCATTTAAAAAGAGAAAAGTAAATTGATCACAAATTAGATATTTTAAAATTTTAATCGTTACTTTTTCTGTAGCATATATTCCACCAAAATAAAATCTTTAGTGAGATGAATGACTTAACATTTTTTTTTCATTAAGTTTGTCGGTAGATCTTAGTACTGAGAAAGAATCTATTTTTTTTTAAAATTAAAAATAAAAAATAAAATTTAAAGAATATATAATAAAGGTGATATACCATATTTAAAATAAATTTAAAAAATAAAATCTAAAACTCACATGCATATGTGAAACAAAAGGCCTTTTTTTTGCTCTTTTGGATGATTGGGCTATGTATTTCCAAGACAAAAGGAGAATCAAATAAAAAGATCAAAAAAAGAATCAATCAAATAATAAAAAGTATATATATATATATATATATATATATATATATATATATATATATTATATATATGCTAAAAGGTAAAGAAACTTTTTCTAAGGTGACTTAGATGCTGGTCTTCTTTCTGAAGTTTTCCAAAGTTTCACCATGACTCTTTTTTCCTTAAAAAAATTAAATCTTTTTCACTCTCTTTTAAAGCTGTGAAGCTTCTTGGATGCTTCCCTCATTATTTTCATATTATTAAAAATAAAAAACAATTAGTGTAAAAACTCCTATAAAATATTTGAATTCATTTTTTTTTACATTTTTTTAAATTCATGAAATTGTAAAAAAATAATAACAATGTAATGTGTATTAAGAATAATCAACTGAACCATATATATATATATATATATATAAGAATTTACTAATCAAGTTGTATAAAACTAATTAAATGATTAACAACCTCTTGGTCTATTGAAGTTAGGTTGTTTATATAGTGTTTTCATGTCCTTAACCAGAAGACTAGTTAAAGCCTTAACTCATGACTGGTAATAGCACAGGTGAGGTATTAACTTCTGGCATGTGTACATCCCTGATATGTTTTATCTGTTTTATTATAATATAATAATAATAATGATAATAATGATAATAATAGTAATAATCCAATGATCACTGTGGCAATAGTTAGCAATTAAGCCACTTAACTGACATGGAGAAGATTAAAAATTCGACTCTTTTCCAATATAGGATTGAGGCATAATAATAAAACAAAATGTGTGTTTGAATGATTTGTCCACATTATCAAAAAATAAAATAAAATAAAATAAAATAAAAACTAAAAAAATTCAAATATACTTTAAATAGATAAAACATATCAGGGATGTACACAAAACCATTACATAACTAAAACAAAACAAAACCAAACCATTACAAACTTCTTATTTTAAATTAATTTTTTCCCCCAAAAAAAATACCTTGTTTATATTTCAACTAATTGACTTTCATAATGTACTTTGAAACATTACATTTTAAAATATGTACTATATATATATATATATATATAGCTAATGCACACCCTTTGTACAAAATTAGAATAGACATGGCAAGATGATTAGTGGGTTGACTTTGATATTTGGTGAATTAATTAATTAATCTATTGAATCTTGTAAAAAGTCAATCATGATGTTGTCTACAAAGGGCTTGTAGCCCAGCGGTATCTTGGGTCCCCTCGTGGGAGGAGACGTGAGTTCAATCCCCCCGAATCGCGCTCCCCCGTTCCAAGAGGGTGAAGACGTTGTAGGCAATCCCCTCGCCACGCGTACGCCCCTGAGAGTTGGCGCTTGTCGCCCTATCTCAAAAAAAAAAAAAAAAAAAAAAAAATGTTGTCTGCAAACAACATTGATACTATAGAGAAAAAGTTTTTTTGCAATATTACTAGAAAAATAAATATTAGAAATTGCTTTCACCGACTTTACAATTTGGTCCAATTTGGTTGACAAATATATATATTTTTTTGTAAAAGTAATTAGAATAAATTATCTTGGGTTGAAGAACACAACATCTCCATAATTGAAAAGAAAGCAAAAGAAACGGCATCAAGCATGCTTCCCATTCTTTAATCTCATTAAAAAAATAAAAAAAATATTAAGTATTATTAAACTTTATATAGATATTAATATCAGCAATATTTTGGAAGAAAGAGAAGTTTGATTTGAACTCTTATTAATGGTACTTATTAATCAAATTAAGGAGAACACTAGTACTAATTTTGGTCAAATGTAGGTAGGAAGGGATTTTTTTTGTTATTATTATTATTATTATTATTTTATTAATGAATATCATTAAAACCTTATATTTTTAACTTATATATATATATAAGCTTTGTTTGATGGAAATTTGCAGTTGCCGAGGAGTTTATACTAGAAATAAATAAATAGATAAATTAATAAATTAATATTTAAGGATTGATACCAAATCTTTTCAAATGAGGAATGAAGTTGAGTTTTCCATGTTAAACAATAATACTTAATAATTTATCTATTTATGAAAAAATAATAATTAATAAAAGAAAACATAATGAAAAAATAATAATTAACATAATAATTAATAAAAGAAAACACATAATAATTAATAAGAAAACATAGTGAAACATAATGAAAAAATAATAATTAATAAAAGAAAACACATCAAATTCACAAAATATGGAAATTTATTTGGTTTGATGACTATTATAAAATGTTTATTAATTATTAAAAAAAATAACAAAAAAATAATCTTGCACCTCACACCATTGAAAAACTTATAACCTCCATCATTTTTTTTATTGTTTATTAATTTTTAAAAATATCAATGAGTAAACTCATAAGTTCAGTTTTGATATAAAAATAAAGTACTTTATCAACTTATATTCCAAAAATAAAATATTCATTAAATTCTGATAAATAATTTTAACATATTTTATATTAATTAAAAAAACTAATCTAATGTTTGGCAAGGAAAGAGAGAGATTCTTTAATAGATGTATCCAATATAGATAACATCATATACCAAACAAGAACATATAAAAAAAAAGAAAAAGAAAACCTAAATCCATCTATAAATGAAATGTAAGCAATAAAATAAGTTCCATTTGAGCAATGCACAAGCATTAAATAGTAAGAGGTAGTTCATAAACATGCACACACCTCAAAGTATATTCTTATCAATATTCCATAATAAATAAATTCTATAAAATTTAGAGGGAAAGTCTTCTAGAAGAATCTAGAAATGTGTTCATGCGAAAGTACAACATATTTACTATGGATTTCAGTGGAAATTGAGGGAGAAAATGAAAAAGGGAGAGGCAGAGAGAATTTAATAAGAGAGAAGATAAATAGTTGAGTCATCAAATATTTTTTGGTTATACAGTATGAATGAAATATAGTAGTTTATACCCTGATGTAGCTTAGAGGATGCTGCTTGGTTGTTAAATTTGTTTTTTAGATGTGCAAATCTCTTTTAATGGCCTTGATTGATTATGGCACTGTTGATTAACAATCAGACGGCTGATATAAATCTCATTTGACACTATTTTCTAATATAATAACATTGTTGAGTATTGTTCATCCTATTTGATATTATTCATACAAACACTTCATAGTGAATGGATGACCATTCGTAGATGACACAACCTCATATATATATATATATATATATATATATATATATATATATATAAGTCTATGTAAGTTTATATTTAGTTAATTTTTTGGTTTATATAAGTTTTCAAAGTTTTAATTTTCCCAATTAAATCATGTGATTTTTTCTAGTTGATAGCAAACGAGGCCACAAAACTTAATTAAAAAAAATTTCTCTTTAGATGCTATTAAATTTAAAATCTATTAATAAAAAGTAAAAGTACTACTCTCCTTCAACAAGATAGTTGATACTTGATTCTTTCTTCCTATCTAATGGTGAAAAATACAAATCTTATTCCTTGCATATCCATAATTTTTAAAAAAATTAAAATAATTTTTTATTTTATAAAATTTTTAAATGAGAAAAATGGGAATGTTTAAATTTTCTGATCACACTGACTTTTCGTCTAGCCATATTAACCCTAATGTGAAATGTATTGGTGTGAGAATTTTATTTCCCAAACTTGGAAAACATTTGACACAGTGGTAGTAATGGGTCTCTCTAGTTATGGGTGAGAGTTTACAGCTCAACCCCATGCCATTAAGTGAAGATGTATGACCAGACGTTCAATTCTAAATGATGCATACACCCCTAACTTTATATACACGTTTGTCCCATTTGTGTAAAAAAATAAGTATGATGTAGGTTATTTGTTCAGTATACTATTTTTATTAAACTTTAGGTATTTGTTTCTAAAAAATAGTTTTTGAAGACATAAGTTTCTCATCCCACTTCCTTGTTTTGACTTAGGTAAAATTATTGTCAAATTTAAATAAATAAATTGAATACCCCCTATAAAAACAAATTTAAACACCTTTTGTGAAGGCCACTTTACAAAAGGCATATGCGTCTACACCCATACAGGAGTTGAAAGTTGCCTCATATATTTATACTCATATTGGTAAAGTGATTGAACATATATTTTTGGAGAGTTTGTTGAAAGAGGGAACAAAATAAATGTAGTGACATATTTTTCCTTAATTATTGTGTGTATGAAAATACAATTGTTTACTCTATTTATACAAAATCTAGTATCTACAATAAAAGGATAAATAAATGAAAATTGATAGTGGTAGAGAGGGTGCGGGTAATGGGGATGTAAGAGGTGGTGAAGATGATGACTGGGTTAGAAGTGTAGGAGTGGGTATAGATGGAAGAGGAAGGGTAACTCGAGATGGCGAGGGGAAATGAATGTTTGAGAAAGGTATTTTGCGATATGGAAAGTCAACTTCAAGAAATCTAACATGTTGAGATGTATGAACTTTAAAAATGAGAGGATCAAAACAACAATAAATCTTGAATATCCAAGAAGGACACAAAGGGTGGATTTGGGTGTAAGCTTATCAGTTCAAGTAGAACCAAGAAAAAAGAAAGCAAGTGCACCCAAAAACTCGTAAATGGGGTAGATCATTTTTTGTGGTATAGAGGAGTTCATGTGAAGATTTGTTGTGAATAATAGGAAGAATATTAATAAGATAGACAATAGTAGAGAATGCCTCAAACCAAAAGGATTTTGGAAGGAAGACATGGATAGGAAGAGTGACGCCGGTTTCAATGATGTGTCTAATTTTCTTTTGAGCAAACACATTTTGTTAAGGGGAAAAGGACAAGGGATTCGATAGAAAATACCATGAAAGGTGAGATAATGCGCAAAATAACCTTTTGTAAGTTCAAGGGAGCCATCACATTAGAAGAACTTGAGTGTGGTGGAGAAAAGATTTTGGTTTTGAATTGGTGGAAGTGAGAAAGGGCTTGGCATTTGTGAATAAGGGGAAAGATCCGACTCAAGTGGCTATAATCATTAATAAAAACAAGGAAATACCTATGATAAAAAAAAAAGAAAGAGATGGGGAAGAGCCCTAAAGATTACAATGGATAAGTTGAAAGGGGGTGCTGAAAGTTCGAGTAAATAAAGAAAATGGAAGATGAGTGCTTTTTCCTGAAAACATAAAGAAGAAGATTTTATGACATTAGGTTTTGAAAAAATACGGCTAGAAAGTCTTGACATGATAGCTTGTTAAGGGCAGCCAAGCCTTTGATGCCACAAGTTAAGAGAGATATGACGAGCAGAAAAAGCAACATGGTTTCTGAATGTGGAGGGAATTTGTATAGGGTAGAAGGTTATTGTGGATGTTGCCTGTGAAAAGCGGCATCTTGGTGCTGAAATCCTTTACAACATAACTAAAAGAGTGAAATTCGATGAGACATGAGTTATCTTTAATAAATTTGACAACATATAAAAGATTTGCAGCGAGATGAAACACAATAAAAACATCTTTTAGGCGGAGGGGTTGAGTGTGTGTGTGGAGAATTTCAATTTACCAATAGAAAAAATGGAAAGAGTATTACTATTACCAACAGTCACTTGAGTAGAGCCTTGATAAGGGGGAACAGATTCTACCAGTTGCGGTCAGTCGTCATGTTAGACGTAGCACCTGTGTCAGGGGGCCATTTGGGTAGTGAGTTGGGAGTGAAGCCAGAGGTATGGGTGTTGGAATTGAGGTTAAGGGTAAAAAAAGTCTTTTCGAGGTGAGTGGAGGTTTGGTTTCTAGAGTTATTACACGATTCAACATACAGATAATGACAAGTAGTAGAGTAATATGCCCCTATTTGTTTTTGCAAATTTGATATTGTGGAGAATTTTTACGATTAATGAATCGAAATGAGGTGTGAGCAAAAGGTTTATTGGAAATAGGTTGTTGATAATTAGAGGCAAGAAGATAAATAAATGAAAATATCACAATTGCTAATTTTATGTAATTGACATCAATTTAATATGTGATTAATTCTCAAATCATACTAAAGAATATGTGGTTGATTGATTCTCAAAACCTTCCAAAGTATATGTGATTGTTTGATCTTTAAATCATATCGAATTGATTCTCAAATCATGACATAGAATTTGATGTGATGACACCTATTTTTTTCCTTCTCTCTGATAAATTCTCCTCATCTACCTGTTGTCTCATTGCTTTGAGATAATTAGGTTAGCTATTTGCATTTTACTATTTACTATTTTTAGTGTGGGATATTGGATTGGATAGACAATTAAGAGAAGAGACAAAAAAAACAGGAAGAGAAATCAAGAGCAAACATTAAATTTAATAAAAAAAAAAGAATGAGAAGGTATTTAATAAATAATAAAAAAATAGCCAATTATCCTTTGGTCTATTCCTCATCAAGTAATTTATATAAGGTATTTGTGTCATATCGAGAAGACTGGTTTAAATCTAAGTTCATGTAAGATAAAGACACATGTGTATTGAGATATTAACTTTACATCTATATTTTGTCAAAAAAATAAAGAATATACATGCAAACTAACATTCTCCCATGGTGCAAGCCGCCAGGGCTCAGGCCACCTTGCGTTGGCCGCTACACTCAGGCCGCACTGGGCCCACGCAGGCCCCGCTGGCAGCCCTTGTGCTGTCCGCGCTGAGACCCTGCACGCATAGCCCTCGCGCCGGCAGCGTAGAGACCCGTGTGCAGCTCGCTCAGGTTGACCCTGCGCAAAGTGACGTTCGCATGCCGCGTAGGTAGCTCGTGCTCACGGTTGTTCCTCGTGCAACCCACACACTTGCCACACTATTGGTATGCAAATCAACTTTATGGGTTCGAGTTTGGACCCTGGATCCAATTTTTCAAACCCTCCACATTATGTTATTCACAAAAGGAAATAAAATATGTTTAATTTATAACCTATATAAACTTAATAATACATTGTTAAACATGATTAGAGGCCAAAGTTATCATGCAAACATAATATGTATAAATTAAGGTTATAAACACTAATATGATTATATAATAATCGTAGCCTATCATGATGCTAGGTAGAGGTATTATGAGGCTCTGGTACCAACTGTTAGAAATCTAAAGTTCAAAGTTTGGCATACGACATTTAAGCATCGTAAATATGTTGTATGTGAAAACCTGAATACAACATCTAATGTGTAGTATTAATTAAATAATTAATTATAGCGGAAGCATGATCACATACCTCCAGCCAAAGCATATTAAATAGGAGTTGAAGAGACCGAGTTCTGCACTTCCCGATAGCCTTTACATGAGAAAACCAAAACTGCACTTGAAGAAACCAAAGGCTCTTCTAATTTATCCCGTTTTCACTGTCGATGGAGCTGGGTATTTTCAAGAACGATAGATTGGGGACCCATGGTGCTATCCTATATGTAACTCTTACCATCAAAGGATTAACTCCACTTAAAACACTAAGTAGATCATTATCCAAATTACTAAATTAGGATTAACTTAGGATTCTTATGATTAAGTCATCGATCAGTTAATTCAGTTTGTATTCAGATCAGATTAATATCATCATGAATTTATTGTAATAGAATTCAAACTAACACACCATTTTTTCCTGCCATTCAAATTTTTTTTTTTCTATATTTATTGTAAGGTAAAAGTTTCAGAGAAGGCTTTGGATGATTGAGAGAGAGAGAGAGAGAGAGAGAGAGAGAGAGAGAGAGAGAGAGCACAAAACAATGGATGGAAGGGCATGAAAAGGAACCATGTATAAATATCAAATGAGTGCAAAGAATCCTGTTTTTGTAGAAACATGAGATAAAATGCATGCATCATATATATATATATATATATATATATATATATATATATGACCACCAAACTTGGAGCATGCCTGCTTGTTTCTTCTGTATCTTTTTTGCTTTTTTGTATCCACTAGCAATAGTAGCATCACCACCCCCATGCTCCATCACTTCGCTGCTATGTATGGTCTTCTCATTTCTTTCCATTCTCTCTTCCATGCTTTTGTATTATTTTATGATTTTTTTTATGAAGCTTCTTCTATTATAAAGTCTTTGACTAATAAACATTAGGGGGGTGTTTGGTTCGCGGTAATGTGAAAACATTACCGGGAATCTGGTGGTAATCTGGTTAGATTACCATGTCTGGTTACTGTAGCAGTGGTAATGTTAGTGGTAATGTGAGATTATCAATAGTGAAATATTACCAGATAAAGTGGTAATCTGATTACCACCAAAACAGGTGTCCATCCAGATTACCCAGTTGGTGGTAATCTGGAAAATTTTGTTTTTCCAAGTATACCCCCACTTATTTAACCTAATTTTATATTATACTTATTATTAAAACCCTAAGTTTAGTTCCATTTTATTAAAATATTTATAACATATATATATATATATATATATATATATATATATATATATATAATTTAATTATTAATTTATCTAAATAATTTAAATTAAAATTTTTAAAATTTTATATGTAGGGGTATTTGGGTAAATTTATTTAATATATAATTATTTAATTTTATATATATTAATTATTTATTTATCTAAATAATTTAAATTTAAATTTTCAAAATTTTATATATAGGGGTATTTAGTTAAATTTATTTAATATTTAATTATTTAATTATATATATAATTATAATAATTATATATTAAATAAATTTACCTAAACTCCCCTATATATAAAATTTAAAAAATTTTAATTTAAAGTACTTAGATAAATAAATAATAAAAAAAATATATTTTTTAATTATATATATAATTAAATAAATATATATAATTATATATTATAATTTAAGTATTTATTTATCTAAATATTTTAAGTTAAAATTTTCACAATTTTATATATAATGGTATTTAGGTAAATTTCACATATTACTGAGGTGATTACCATAACTAACCAAACATGGTAATGACAGATTATCAGTAATATAACTTCTCAACCAAACACAGTAATCTCACATTACTACAACATTCCTAGTCATATAACATTCCCGAGCTCATTACCACGGTAATCTCATTACCGTGGTAATATATTACCGAGAACCAAACGGCCTCTAGGGGTTAACCGAAGGAGGTTGATCCTAGTGATGAAAACTTAGATTTCTTAAATAAATGGTTGTGAGCTTGAATTTCTATATATATATGTAAAAACACTCAATGGGGTAAATTTGTCTTTTTATAAAGTTCTCGATATCTCACTCTGGCTTAATCTGGAGCCTATGAAACTAGTGCATCAAAGATCAACAATAATAAATAAAAAAAATGTTTGAATTGAATTATAGAAACAGTTTATTCTAAGTATAGAAAAAAAAAAAGACATTTTCAAAAGCTTCTGATTATGTTTGTATATGCTATTTTATAAGACTTGTATAATAACTAATTATTAAAAATTTTAGAAAAAAAAAAATCAATGTCAACTGTCATGATAAAAGTTTCACTCTTATATAAAATAGAAGAATTTTTTTTTACTATAGATTAAAAATTGATTTCTCATACAATAATCTCATAAGAGAAGAAAACTACAATATACATATAAATTGAGAAAAAAAAAATTAAAATAATTTTGGTGCAGGAGAATATTTTCTGTTTGGGGAGTTGGTGTCCTTTTCTCAAGTTAACAGTACTAATAAGAGTGGACTCTGCTTGTAGGGGTCCATTCCATACTTCCTTTCTTTCTCCATCATCATCATCATCATCATCATCATCATCATCTACATGATGTCCACCACCATTTGCAAGAGTATCACAATATTGCTTTTTGTTCATTTCCTCTTCTTTAAAGATTTTCCAAAGTTCTGTTTTCTAGAATGAATATATATATATATATATATATTGAGATAATAATTCTACATTTTTTTTATATAGCTTATTCACATTTGTCGATGCATATGTATACATATATTTTATTTTCTTTTTTTTTAAATTTGAGAAGTTTTGGTTTCTCATTCTCTTTTATATTTAATTTATTTGGTGAACATTTCTTAAGTTTTCTAGAATGTAGATCTAAAGTTTTAGGATTTTTTTTTGGGTGTGAATTAAAATATATACCTTAATAACTGATACTGATAGGTTTTAGTGGGGGTATATCTGCAAATATGATTTTTTTAAATAATGGTATATAAGCAAATACCTACTTTCATAGGGATATATATGCAAATTTCTCTGCAAAAATAATACGCCACTAATAAAACATACCATTAAATATAAACACAGTTATCTCTAGCTTGCCACGTCACTAAACACTAGCAATTAAAAATTTTAAAATTAAAAAAAATCAAAATATGTGGATAATGACACATCGCATGCTTTTTGATTTTTTTAAAAAATAATTTTAGAAAACAAAATGTGAATATACACAAAAGACTTGCGTCATGTATTAAAAATATAAAGAAAATGACTTAATCCAAAATAAGATATTTCTAAAAAATTTGTTGATGGTGATGGTATTTTGAAGTGTAGAGAAGAAAGAATATAGTGCACAAGTTTTCAAGAATTGAGCAACACTTTTTTAAGGCTTAATTCATCTCCACCTAATTCAAACTTTGGATGCAAAATAGATGAGTGACGAATTTTTTTTAGGTATAATGAAGACCCTTGAGTATGGTTTGCACTCTTAAATACCCAAGCAAAGACAACAATGGCTTTTACAAAGTGAAAGTTTGCTTCTATTTTTTGTGCACTCAAAAAACAAATCAAAAGAATTTGTTAAGAGTTTGTTTTTCATTCAATATGCTTGAATAAAAGTATAAAATCATTTTTATAGGAATGAAGTGGTGTTTAGTAAAGATACATACCACTTCAATAATAAGTGTTATTTAAATAAACACACTACTTCAATATACTATTTCTTAAAGATTCTATTTTATTAATAAAACACATCACCTAATTAATAAGACACACCACATTAATGAGATATATTTTTTCAAATAAAATAAAACAATTTTTTATTAATTAATAAAATTACAAATAGCAATATATTATTAGTTGTATTACAAATAGTGTTTATTAGTGTCTTTTGGAGTTTTAACTAACTATAGTGTATGTTGCATTTTAATGAAAGACATACATTGATACCACCTATTCATTTCTAAAATCCTCTCACAAAATTTACCTTTTTAATCCAACAACAACTATTCAAAGATAATACTGATTAAATAAAAGATCCCATAGAATCCTTCAAATATATATATATAATTTTTAAAAAATATTAAATAATGAAGAACTTTTCCCATTAATCATAACTATTTAAGGATAATACTAATTAAAAGAGGTAATTATGCACTAATCCTATGATTTATGATTTATTTATCCGTTAACAATGTGCCTAATCATAGGACAAGTGTTTGGTAAATTCAAGGATTACCATGGAATAATATTAATAAAAAAAATATAATAATAACAAATTGGGACGTTGGGAACCAGTCCTTTTTTATCCTCTTTTTTGTTGGTGCCTAAAAAGTTTCTTTTTCTTTTAAAGGAAAAATAAATAAAAAGCATCATTAAAGTGCTCTCCCTAAGATTCTTTTGTGTGTGTGCGCGCGCGCGGGCATATATATAAAAGCCACTCCTTACATTTAAATATGCCAAAATGTCCTTCCAATAATTCCCTTTTGGGCCCGTTTGGATGGGGGGTTATGGTTACCAAAGAATGGTAATCACTACCCCCATCTATCCAAACCCATGTTTGGTACCCCTAAATCCCAATAGTAAAGGCATCTCATAACCTTTCACAAGTTATTGTCATTACCCTCAAAATTGGGGGTAATGCTTGGATTGCAATAGAAATTGACACCTTTGCCCTTTTATCATCATTTTTTCTTCCAAAACTGCAGTGCAACTCACGACTACTCCCATTGCAACAAACCCATCTTCTTTTCTGAATCTCCCATCGGCGACCGGAGCTTTCGGCGACCGGAACTTTCGATCCGTCTTCAGATCTTCAAGTAATCAACTTATATATTGTTATTATTTAATTATTTCAACAATAAAACCATAACATAAAATAAATCATTTTATTTAAATACTTAATTATAATAAATAAAAAATTAGATATATTACAAATATTTAGTAAACTGTAATGCTATTTAAATGTTATTTTAAAAAAATATCGACTTGCTATATATATATATATATAATGGTAAGGGTATTAGAGTCATTTCAATATGATTTACTATTTCCATTTTTCCTATTCCCAATATTTATTCCTTCCAATCAAACACTTTTTTCATTACCATTCCTATTACCATTCCCATTCCCATTACCATTACCATTACCATTACCAATCCGTGATCCAAACGGGCCATTAATTTATTATGTTTCAAATTTATTCTTTAAATAAATTATTAGCATATTTTTTTTTATCTACTTTTTTTTATATCAGCATCGACAGACTCACCTAAGAAAAAATAAGTTCAATAAATTCATCAACCATGCACACATATCCTCGAAAACTGGTTAGAGTACTTCCAAGATTTTTAAATAATATCATATATAATATATAAATTCATATAGTTTACTGATCAAAATGAATAATTTAAAACAAGTAATAAGATTGACTCTATGGAATTTTAGTTAATTATCACATTCATTTATTAGTTATTTTTAAAAAAATAAATATTTGTAAGAAATTTCAAAGATGGCACATGATTTGGAAAGGTTGCAAATAATTTTTCTGGGATAAATAAATTTTACGATAAAAAAATAATTTACAGTTCCACTTAATTTTTACACTTCATTAATAAGATGTGAAATGAATAACACAAATATAAAGGAAATTCTTGGAATGTGAATCTCCTGGGTGAATCTAGATGTGGGTCCCCACGACGGAATATTCTATTATTCTAGAATCTAAAAAAATATAATAAATAAAAATTTATAAATCTAATGCTTGATTGCTTTCAAAGAAAGATCATGAATCTAATCAAGACCTAATAAAATACTTAACCAAGGAGGAGGGCAAAAAGGTCATTTCATGCCTGATGTTTAACCCTACGGTCACGTCAAACAGACATCTTGCATGTACACTTACGTTACCATGACATCATCCTGTGACTGAGAAACACATTTATTTTATTATTATTATTTTCTTATTATATCATTGAAAAATATCACTAAACTATTTATTTGACCTCCATGAAATTTAGTTATAAGTTCAATAAAACAAAAGACTATTCTTTTTTTTTTGCATAAATTCATTCCCATAAACCATGTTGGTTAATTGAATATAATTTAATTACAATATTATTATTAGTAAAATACTTCCAAAATATAAATAAAAAATAAAATTAAAAAAGTGCTCTAAAATTTTAAATTGATTTACATTTAGTCAAAGTATTTTATATTTTGATGGTATATAAAAAATTGTAGCATTTTTAAAATTTACATAAATAATTAAACTTCATTTCCATATCATTCTTGAATATGCTTAATTCGGCTATATGTTATATTTTAGTTAAATATTAACTAATATATAATTAACAATTTTACAAAAAATGCTAAAATTATTTATCATTTCTAAATAGCTCTACAATATACATATCTGTTCTTTCAAAAATAATTAAAAATGTCAACTTTAAGTCTATTAATTCCAAATTACATAGTTAATACAACCTTTTTTTAGCAGATTTAAAATTTAAAATTTAATTAAAAAATAATAATTTTTTTTTCAAAAAGAAATTCAAATTGTTTGCTTGAATCCAATCACAGTCTATCTAATGAAGTTTCAGTCTACAAAGACCGTCATAGACACAAATTTTGAAATGTTTTAGGAGAATATAAAACCAACCCTAACAATAATATAAAAATTAAATAGTTTTGTTTATGAAAATATCATGCCATTATTATTATTATTATTATTATTATTATTATTATTTGTGTTTCGTTTTCCCGGTATATATTTTTTTAATATAGTCCAATAATGAATAAAAAGAGTTAAAAATAATTTATAAATTTAAAAAATAAATACAAAGACAAAAAATGCATTTGAAAATTGAAAGTACTAACACATCAATTCTAACTGTATATGTTTATATACAAAAATAGAGGTTTTTTCATAAAATACACAGCAACAGATAAAAAGTTTTTATAAATTTTTTAAATTAATTTCTAATTATAAAAGCTATAGTTAAGTAAAAATGTATTTCGGAGATAATAGTAATAAATATTTTTATATAAAAATATATTATTAATTACCCTTTTGGGACATGCAAATTTCGCTTTCATCTAATAATAATAATTTTAAATAATTAATATACATAATAAAAAAGAAGCAAAAAGAAGAAAAGGAGAGGCAATCACTGCCGTTGAAAGGATCAGAGATTCACGGGTGTTTGGGCGGTCAAGATTGATGAGCCCAACAAACCCCTCACTCGTGGGTCCCGTGCAGGGACCAAAAAGGCCAAAGCACCGCTGCGGCGGCCAAGGGGTATTTCCGTCCATCCAAAAAAGAGCCGTTGAAGGTCTGATTTCAAGGAACCAAAAACGACCACGTGCCCCCCGAGATGAAAATGAAAAGCCTTCTTCCACTCACCACCCGGTCGCCACATACTTTCACTTACCTCTCACTCAAACCTCTACCGAACGACATTTTCCTCGGATCCCGTTACCTCCCTTATTATTTCTGTTTTTTTTTAAGGGTGTGCCTGCATACTAAGAATTCATCTTCTTCCAGTCTCTCTTGGTTAAGGGTGTGCTTTCACTTTTTTGATTAATTTTACTATCAATTTAATAATTATCATTTTTCTTTATATATATTATTTAAAGTGTTATAGTATTAAATATGTAGATAAATGTTTTTAATAAATACATGATAAACAGCTCCATCTAAAATAAATCTAGGACATGCACACATATGTTTAATAAATGCTTATATTTTTATTTTAAATAAACTTTAAGTTTTGATGTCAAAATTCTCTATAAATAATTACCCTCAACAAAATATTTAATACTAATAAACCAAAAAACCTCTCGCTGTATAAAAATATTTTTAGGAGAAAGTCATACGTGTACAAGTAATTTTAGGTTAATTGGGGGTATATAGGTAAAAGTAATTAGAATATTTATAATTAATTCCACATAATAGGCCACGTCATCATTTCCTTAGTTTTCTCTCTCTATTCGCCTACTTAAAGACCCCCCCCCCGCCTTCCAGAAAACCTTGAAGCAAAGAGGGGTTTTGGTTTCATTTTTCTCATTTCAAAAGTGGTTTTCTTATTTATTGATTATTTTTAATTTTTAATTTTTATTTTTTTGGGGGAGAAAAGAGAAAAAGGGTCGCCTGGGACACGTGTCGAGTGGAGATGAGTCCTCCGGCGGTGGCGGCGGGAGGATCAGTGGCGGCACCGGCGATGGCGATGGCGGCGGTGGCGGTGCCGGAGGGGTATGCGAGAGAGGCGATCTTGGCGTGGTACAGAGGGGAATTCGCGGCGGCAAACGCGATCATCGACGCGCTGTGCGGCCATCTTGTGGAGATCGCCGACGGCGCGCCTGAGTACGAGGCGGTGTTCGCGGCCATCCATCGTCGGAGGATGAACTGGGTCCCTGTGCTTCACATGCAGAAGTACTACTCCATTGGTGATGTCACGGCCGAGCTCCTCCGCGCCACGGAGACGAAGCGGGCCGTGGTGGAGGTGAATGAGGAGCGCGCTAGGGCTTCGATCGTTGAAGAGGAGCCCTTGAAGGAGGTCGAGGACGAGAGAACCGGATCGATGGCTGAGATCTCTCACCAGGAGCCCGAAGCAGAAGCCACAGCCGCCGTCTCCGTCGTCGTCGCCGCTGATTTGTCCAGAGATTCCAACGTTCTCGGAGACGGTGGTGCTAGCGATGAAGGTGAGCATGATCTGATCTCCTGATTAAAATAATAATAATAATAATAATTTATTAACTAAAATTAAAATTTTAGATTTATTTAAAAAAGTTTGGATCATAGATCTGATTTTGGTCGCATGCCATTGTTTTCCGATTAAATCGGAGCTAACCTTTTTTTTTTTTTTTTTTTTTTTTTCGAATTGGATTTGATTTCAATTTTTGGAAATTAAGAAAAAAAATAAAGTGTTAATTTGGCTGCGGATTGAGAATTGGTTTTCAATTTTGTATTAATTAAATAATTAATTTAATCGATCGTGTCGCACAAAAGTTTTCGGCTTTGATTTGAGCTTTGTCGTGTTCGAGGGTGGTGGTTCACCGTTTGATTTTTGAGAACATCGAGAGAGAGAGAGAGAACGCGCCGGCTAATGCCACGTGTTCTTTTTATCGGATCCGGATCCGTTTAGCGTTCTCAAATCCGGCCCGGTACTTAATTGTCCTTGAAGTGAGCGGCGTTGCGGGAGACTGCCGTCCGCCGCCTGCCGTCTGATCTTGATCAGACGGTCTGTGTTTCTCAGTATTTATGTTGAGAACTTTGATAAATGAACTGGAAATGGGCCCCATTTATGCATTAGTGGGACCCACCCAGATAGGCAAGTGACTTTGTTAATTGTAATTAGAGAGAGTTTTATATTATATGCATTGTTCTAAGGTCACTGTTCAGCGTGGGGAGGTGATGGCTGTAGCTGTGGTCCCTCTAATGGTATAACTTTATAGTTAATTTCGGCATTTTTTTTCCATTTTTATGGGTAATCTAAAAGGAAGTTGCTAACTTGATGATGTTTCATATGTATACATATAGAGATATAATTATATTTATATTGTTTTTGGTGATGTTATTTATCATGTGTGAATTATGATGTACGTCTACCTGCTATTTATGCCAGTGCGCACATGACTTTTGTATTGAGGTGGTAGTTTTAATGATGGTCAATTGTCCAAAGTTTGTAAAGGAACAATCTGCGTGATTTTTTAAGTTTTAGATCTGGACTTGCTGAGTTTATATATATATATATATATATATATATATATCTTTCCATTGGAGTTTATCAAAAGTAAAGTTGATTCTATAGAACCAAGTGGAATTCTAAATTTAGCAAAAAAAATTTCTTTTTTTAATGACATTAGCAATGTTTTATTTATGTATTATTTGAATAAGTTAATGCATGACTGACAACTCGAAGATTCTTACAAGTTGAATTTATAATTTTGATGTTCTTTTTGATATGGCTATAAATATATATAAGGCTCAGGAAGTGCAACTAAAATCGCTAATGTTTTTGGTTTTGTAGGATCCGAAGGTGGTAAAATTTCTCAAGAAAGTAACCAAATATCCATTGATCATGAGGTTTCAATGGTTCGTCCAGAGAGGATCAAGATCTCCAAAGGATTCATGTCCAAGGAAATGGTGAAGGGGCATATGGTGAGTAACTTGTGTAGATGGTTCAGTAAGAATGTCTTCTTTGCTTTGTTTGTGAATGAATTTTCAGTGATTAGTGGTTTACAAATTTGATCAGGTTAATGTTGTGAAAGGTCTTAAACTTTATGAGGACATATTGACAGAGTCAGAACTCTTGAAGCTTTCTGAATTTATAAATGAACTTCGTCTTGCAGGTCGCAAGGGGGAGCTCTCAGGTATGCTCCTCTTTCTGAATTTATCACATGATTTGCTTTCTGTTTTATTTTCCTGAACAGATGCTTAAAAAATGTAGGCTTTATTTGAACTAAATTTGGAAAGAGCTTGATTTTGAATTGTAGTTCAAATATTTGAATTTACTTTTGACCATTGAAAATGCTTGTGGAATGTGAAAGGAGTTTCAACAACCTAACACTGTCATCTTTGACAAACTTGTGGAAGTTTTGATTAAACAGAAAAGTGTAGTCAACTAAGTTTTTCATCTTGACAATTTTACTAGTATTTGTTTAACTTAAAAAGAATGCTTTCTTTTATAAATGCACTTACTATCCTACTGATCAACTTTGGGTGAGTGCTTGCTTTGGTGGCTATGATGGCCGTCCTGCTTTTTCAGGAAAGCGTATTTTTACAATTTTGTCTATTAGAAATCTTAGGGCAAAGACAGTTTTGCCTTTATTTAGTTAAATGGCTATTACTATATTTCTTTTCCAGTGGATTCATTAGATTGCTTCTCTGTAATTTTATCTTATGTAATTATTTGGTCTTATAGCTACTGGGTCTTTGATTTATGAAGCATGTTCCGATACACTGATGTCATAAAGCTTGCATAAAAAAAGTGGTCCTTGTGCAGATAATTATATATTTGTCATACCCTATCGTCAAAGCCGTGAAAACAGACACTTGCTTTTATCATGACTTCAGCTTATTGAATGATCCTTTTCCCATGTAGTGTGTAATCTTTCCTATGATTGCACACATCTTCCCAACCACCACATCACAAATTTAATCCATTTATCTTTGCATGTTAAATTGCCTGTTGCTTCTATTGATTGCAAGAGTTTCATTTCTGCTATCTTATTCATCATTTAATATTTCTCCTTGTACTGGATTTAAACGACGAAGACAAGCTGGCTATTAATTAATCCAGATTCAACTTTAGTAACAATTTTTTATCTAGGAAGTTTACCTGGTCGAACTTACGTCACTTGAGCTAATCATAAATGCTTATTTAACTAAGATCGAGCCGAGAAGGAGAAAATTTTCATACTGGTGGTTGTGAAAGAAATTGAAGAAGAAAACCACCTTAAGCAACCATATTTTTGTCAGATACAGCCAACATATTAGATGTATTAGATGGCGTACCTCTCATTTTAAAAGTTAAAAAATGTGAAAGAAAAGTAATAGACACATCTAGATAGCCAAATGTGGCAGACACATTTATATGACATGCTTAAAAAATAAAGCGTTCAAGTTGCTGAATATTAGATTGTTCTTGTATCTATATAATGAATTGTTAATTCATCCAACACTGCAATTTTATTCATGAATTGGCTTTGATAAGAACGTGATCAAAATGCTCCGTCTCTGAAGAACTTTCTTGTGATTGCAATCTTATGTAAGCATTTCGGTAGGTGATGAGATGGAGAATTGTGTATGTCCAAGGGAAGTATGTGGCATGTGCTTGTGTGTTTGGTATTACTAGCATTGATGGAATTTAGTGATGTAGCACTAAAACAACCATGTTGCTTCTATTCAACCAGAAATTTGCAAATTCTTAAGAATAGAAAACAGTTTTGATGAGGTCTATCAATCGTCTTCCTATTCTTGTTGACAAGTCCCCTATTTAGAAATTGTCATGTTTGACACGAATGTCCACATTGGAGAGCAACAACTATTTGTCTTGAATAAATCATTTGGCATACATGGATTTAATTATGCAATTAAAGAGAAAAAAAATTCCACTTTAAGTGCTTTTGAGCTTATGTACTTGCGCTAAGTATGTGTAACATGTGTTTCCCTAGACCAAATGATCCTCATTCATAATTTTTATCGGTACTCGCCTGTTTTCAAATTTTTCCATATCGGTCTTCCATCACATGGATGCATGTAATTTGAAGCTGCAGAGTCTTTCAGATGAAGTACTAGCACTAATTAACTCTCAATTACTGCATTCAGGGGAAACTTTCATTTTCTTCAACAAGCAAGTGAAAGGGAATAAGAGAGAAATTATTCAGCTTGGCATCCCATTATTTCAGCCAATTAAGCAAGATTCCTCAAGTAAGTTCCAAATTACTGAGTTTATTCCATCTCTTTTCTGTATGAGTTATTCCTGTAGTTTTTGTGGAAATATATGGTGTTTTAAAGAATTAGTAAGGACACCTTTTTTCTCTGTTTACTGGCAACCTAAAAAACGGTCATCATTCCAAAATTTTGTGGATCTTTTTGATAATGCTTAATCTTACCAGATTGCAAGTGATTCTGACTCATCAGTATTATTTCCCCCTCTTTTCAATTAGAGGTCTTCTAACCTCTAGGCCTTTATGTTGATGATTGAAATGAATTCCATCATCGTCTTTTAGGCACTATTGAACCAATTCCCCAAGTTCTGCAAACTGTTATTGACAATCTTGTCCAATGGCGTTTACTACCTGAAGGAAGGAAGCCAAATAGTTGCATTATCAATTTCTTTGATGAGGTATATGCTATTCTATATATATAGTGATATGCATGGTTTCATTTATCCATGAATCTAAATTACACTTCACTTTCAGGATGAATTCTCACAGCCGTACTTCAAACCACCGCATTTGGATAATCCAATCTCTACTCTTCTACTTTCTGACACTACAATGGCTTTTGGCCGTGTGCTTGCATGTGACCACAATGGCAACTACAAGGGCTCCTTCACACTTCCATTGAAGGAAGGGTATGCATTTCATTCAACTACTTCGAATACTTATCTCCGTTATAACTTTCTAAAGACGACAAATATGCAATATGGATTACCATATTTTCAATAATACTAAAGCATTCATGTCAGCAGAGTCTTATAGAACAATTTCCGTGTATTCTAAATTACTAAACTAAATTTTCAGATCACTCTTGGTGATGCGTGGGAACAGCGCAGACATGGCAAGGCATGTAATTTGCCCATCATCAAACCGGAGAGTGACCATCACATTTGTGAAGGTTCGATCTCCGAATAACCAAAATGATACTTCAGTCATGCCTACTACACCGACGAAAGCACTGACTCTCTGGCAACCTGGAGTTGTGCAACAAGAGAAGGCACCAAATGGAGGAGCCACCATTGGCTATGGATCTCAGAGTTTAGTCTCTGCATGGGGAATGACTCTTCGAGCTCCAATGATCATGTTTGCGCCACCAAAGCCAGTGATCATGAGTCCTTCAAGGAAAGTTTCACGTCATGGTACTGGAGTTTTTCTACCATGGACTGTTGGACCCAAGAAATACATTAGGCATCTTCCGCCACGCATTCAGAAGAGGAGACTTCCTGCATTACTACCTTCATCAATGGAGTCTCAGGTGAATAAGATACCTCAGATTCCTACTGTCATGGTGTGAATTTTTTCTGCTGCTTTTCATTTCAGAATAGAGTTTTTACTTTTGTTTATTTTTGCTTTCTTTTCTTTTTTGGTTTGAGTGTTACTGGTTATCCTAGTCAAGTCTCTGCCAAATACATAGATAAGAGATTTTCTTGGGGTGCCCTTGCAATAGCTCTTTGCTCCTTTTTTTATCCTGTGTCTTGCACTGAAATTAAGTTATGCTTCTCTACGAAGAAAAAATGCAAGATTTTTTTTTTTTTTTTGTCAAGAGTAATTTATGTTCTTAGGATAGTTTTAGTTGTTTTTGTCGATGAGGATTGTTGTTAGTTTGGGTGGTGAATGACATTTTCTCTGTGTCATGTTTAAGATTTCAACAGGTATCATTGATTGATCTTGAGCTTATGCATTTGATGAAAAGAGTAGAGTTTGTGTGATATGAAACAGTGAATTGTGTGAAGTTTTGTTTCATATCCTTCTCATTACTGTACTTTTCTGAAACTTTGATTCACTATAACCATTATTGTGTGTAGCAAAAGTTATTTATGTATTTATCAGGAAGTTCAGGGTTCAATTTGCAAAATTTAATATTTCACGGATTAATCACAAACAAAGTTTAAATTATGTGGTTTAAAATATATATTCAAATGCGGTGTTTGATTTTCATGATGCAATGAACCCAATTTATTAGTGAATATCCATCCCGGGGTTTTTTTTCCGAGGGTCGGGACCGGAGAATATCCATCCCGGCACCAAAATATTAAATCTTAATTTAAATATTATATATGTGTCTATATATATATATATATATATATATATATATATATATTCATGTTATATTTTAGGTTATAAATATCTAAATAAAATGTGAACAAAAGCCATACAAAGTTGTGAACAATTTTCTGGTCATTGAATTCTGGTCAATTTGGCAATGTTTTACTTTAATTGGTTATATAATCCGTTGGAGAGCATATAAAATTAATATTTTAATTTAATAATCGAAGTAGAGGAATCCTGAACCTGAAAAATCCTCGTGGGGACGGGGACGGGAAAAAAAGTTTCCCGTATTCGGGTTTGGGGCTGGGGTGGGGATATGAGTAGAAATTTGGAGTGGGGCCGAGGCAAGGGATTGTGTCCCCCAATGAATCCCCGCCCGTTTAACATCCCTATGCCACGATATGGACTAAACTATTCCTACTTATACAATTGCTTTGCAACAATCTTTACCCCTTAGATTGTCCTTGTCCGATCACGGTATCAATTGTTAAAATTGGGAAATCTGATCCTAATTGCGTCGCTCCATTTTACCAAGTCTCTCATTACTATCTAGTTCTATTTTCTTGATCAACTTTTAGTCAAAATAATCTCAGACTTATGTTTAAGACGCCTCAGGTTCGAGTCCATAAAAAAGCACAAGGTATAGGGTCCCCAGTGGGAGATTTGTGTGAGAAGCATTCTCTCTCCTCTCTATGGTTGCATGATAGAGCGGTTTTGAAGTCACATATGGTGCATCTTAAGATGTTGTTAAATCACTGTAACTAGTATACCTCTGTACTTGCATGTTCCTTCACTAAATAATACTTATTGCTTTTGTCAATAAAAAAAAACAAGTAGCCGAATTTTTTAGTAATCTTTCCAACCCTTTATTCTATCTTGAAAGATCCAAAAAATACTTGGGTCAATGAAGGCTTTTGTAAAGATCCTTCTTGTATTGCAATTTGATAACCATTATCTCCCTCATTAAATTTATTGTCTTGCCTTCTCTTATTAGCCAAGTTCTTGTCCACAAATCTGAAAACAAGATTGTTCTCCTATATAAGAAACATGAGGTGGAGGAGAAGGTCTTTGGTAGTAGAGTATTGTTAGACATGTGGAATCTAATGTATGTCTTAACGATACATGATCGCGTCGCTTGCGGGAGTCTGAGGGCGCGAGATCCTTGGCGGGGGTCTCGCTACCCTGTCAGCAAGCAAATGTCAAGGGGTAGTGTCCTTTGCGGGATTCTCCAGAGGCGCTGTCTCTGGAAGAAAAAATTTCCACTCCTCGGACTTTTATATAAGTCAGACTTTTTAGGTAATGTTCAGAATACTTATTCATTATTTCAAACTACTAATCAGTTTAGAAAAAATAGAGCAACTAATGCAACAGAGAAGAAGAAAAACAAATGTGATAAAGCCATGAAATATACACAGTTGCTCATTCTATTAACTACAACCAGAATTGCATTCTTTCCTGATGATTTGGGTAGTTCTTTAGACCCATGTATTTGTGAAATCCATAGAGATCTCAAATTGTATTTGGATTCAGTAAAGGTTGCAATAAAAATAAAATGAGTCTTAATATTCCCTGAATGGCTTCTAATCAGAATAATCATGAAATTTTCTCAATAACTAGTGCACAAGTCCATTTATCTCTCTTGAGTCAATCTTTGAGTAAAAATATAAGGCTTACATGCCCAAGGTCTTTTTTGCAATTTCCTTTTAATTTTTTGCTACTCTTCATCTTTCTCTATGTTTTTGTAAATCATTTTCCATTCTTTAGATTGTATATAACCTATAGCTATCCTTATTGGGGTTTTCTAGACAATGCATTGATTAAGAAATTTGAAGCATGAAGAATAGTCAAATGACTCAAATCCCATTCAAGCATGGAAGTTGGAATTTGCTTGCCATGGATTTATTATAATGTATATGCTATGAATTATTTCTTCACATGCTTATAATGTAGCTACAATATATATATATATAATTTTTTAAATATTTTACGTATTTTTCATCAATCCTAATTAAAAAGCGATTTTAAAAGCTTTCATTCTCGGCTAGAGTCTCAAATAGAGATGGATTGTAGTACATCTTTGGCTCTCTGAAAATTAAAAAATTTCTCACTTCGTGTGTGTATTATGTATATATTTATATTTAAAATGTTTATTATACCTGCAAATTATCTCTCACAAACTTTTTAAGACAATTGGTTTATCACAAAATCTAAAGTTACGACATATAACTTAATAAATTGTAATTTGACTTTTACTCCTTTGCACTAGGCTTAAAAAAGGCAAAGAAAAGTGATGTTTGGGATCCTTTTCCAAACCTAGTCCATTTTGCTTAGACTTATTAATCTTTGTTTGCTATTTTCATTCTATTTGAACTCTCTCAAAACAAAACAAATTTTCGGTTAAGTAAAAAATGTCTCAATATTGAAAAGTCATCGGAACCACTTTATACGAAATAAGAATTTATAAAAGAAAATATAATATAATGTTTTTTCTTTTATCGAATTAAAATTTTTTTTTCTTTCATTTGCAGAGTTTTCTAATAACCATAAAACCCAATATCTCAATGTTAATATCTAATTTTATAAAATTTTTATGATTTAAAATTGAAGTTTTGGCCCTCCACACTCCCTAAGACTTAATAGTCGAAATCCACCACTGATCACAAAATATGATTGTATTAACTTGCTTCAATACCTTACCTTAGCGGACTTGAGAAGAGATGAGATTTGCTTTAAGCAAGGTACCTAATTTTTTGAAGTTAATTTTGTGGTGAGAGTATGGTAAATAGGAATTGAAAAAGAGTTTCATCTAAAGAGGAGATTGTTCTAACACAATGTACCAAAGTATAATAGAAGAGAACAAAAAAATTAAAGATGATAAGAGAATGAAAAAGGGAGGCCTTGAATAGATAGATCACTGTTTCCCCCTTGTATGTCTATTTATAATGAATTTCAACAATTATAAATTTCACACACACACACAGATATATATATATATATATATATATATATATATATATATATATATATTGGTTATTGATATGGCATGCCATATTGAGGATTTACATGATACATCATTTCAAATTGTTTTTTTTTTTGTGCTGTATGTAGACGACAAACATTTGTAGACATGCAATGTAACTGCAAACTTAAAAAATATTTATGCCCTCATCTTGGATGAACTTTGGGGGTTCAATTTTGAGTCATTCTTGAAATAAACACCCTATGCAAAAAACCCAACTCCAATAGACAACAAACCATCGGTGATTTTCCTAATTGTCCCTTGAATGTTATCATATTTCAACTCAAATATTTTAATATATGAACTTGTTTTATGTTGTAATATCAAATACAAATCTTTTAGTTTTGATTGTGAGAAATATCGCAAAATTGTGCAAAATTGTACAAAATATGCAATGACATGTGGAAACAAACTAAAAATTCAACACATTAAACAAAAGATTTGGAACATCAAAAATAACTCTTTTTAAACATATATTTAATTATAATTAATTATATTAGGGTATTTATTAAATCAACTAGTTAATATTGTAATTTTATTTCGTTTCCACATGCCATTGAATATTTTGAATAATTTTAAGATATTTCTAATAGTGGTTCCATAATTAACCTAATTGATTTGATGAATAGTAGGTCAAATCATATATTATATTAATGTATGTAATTTAGAAAAAACATGATAAAATTAGATTTTATGTATGATTTTTATAATTTCTGAATTAAAGTTGCATTAATTTATTTAATTTAAATTTGGAAATAAAAATAAATAAATAAGTAATTGAAAGGCTCAAATTTGAAGTGAAGAGTAAACGCGTACAAGCAAAAAAGGGTGAGAGCAACCGGTACTTATCTTTAAGTAATTAGTGTAATAGTTAGTTTAATAGAAATAGTTAGTTTTTTCCTCGTAAATTATATTATATTTATTTTAAAAAAAAAATTATATATTTTTTATTTCATTATATGATGCATATATAAATATGTTATAGAAAAAAAATTTTGGTAAGACAAGGATTCTCCGATCCCGCGGGAGGAGTGAGTGGGGGAATTTCTCTCCCTGGGGAATTGTGAGACAGGGAATTCCCGCCTCGTGGAAAGTGGGGATGGGGATGGAGATGGGAATCCCATTTCCCGTCTCATCCCACCCTGCCCTACTTACATTCATAATAAAAAACAAACTGGAAAGAGAAAAAAATGACTTGATCACTTATTAATAATTTAATACTATGCACTTTCAATGTAAAATTATATCACACCTCTAGTAGAATAAGAAGCCTAATACTGAAGAAAAGTTTTGCTATCTGACTAGAGAAAACATTAAATTCAAGTCATGCTTTTGATTATGATGTGAAAAACCTAAAGCTAGTGGCATGTAAGATCAGACTTGATAAGCTAGCTTTGCCTATCAATTTCGAAAGGACATCATATGTTGTTCAAACTTTATGCGAAGAAGATATAAAGGGTGTGTTTGGTTCGGAAATGACCACCGAAGTGATGAAAATCTGGAAGTGTAACTTTGATTGAAGTAAAATTTTCATTTGGAAGTTTTTAGTTCAATGTGTTCGATTGAGGGAAGTGTTAAATTATGAATTTTGTTTTTGTCTTTGTTAAGAGTGAAAAAAATAAGGTTTATAAATAAATTATTTATTATATTTGATGTAATGTACTTTTTTTAAATTAAAATCTTAATTTTGTTGTAAAAATTTAAAAATTAAAAAAAATTAAAAAATAAAACAATAAATAATAAAAATAAAATAAATTAGAAAAAAAGGAATAATAAAATATTTATAAAATATACAAAATAGGTGGATGGGATGCCGAAGTACCATGAAAAAAATTTCCGAAATCAAAAAGTGAAATGGGAGATTTTGAAAATGACCACTTCCCCACTTCAGCTTCTACTTCAGTAAACCAAACAAGTGGAAGTGTCACATCAGCTCTCACTTCAGTCACTTCGGTCTCCACTTCGGCGACCAAACATGCCCAAAGTATAAGCACATGACGAAGAAGGCAAACAGGAAAAGATCATGTACTCACTAAAATAAAAAAATATACACTAATGTAAGCAACTAACATGAACAGTGACAATCATACACGCATGATTAAGACTTGGTTGGCCATTTGCAAATAACTTGTTGGGTCCAGCCCATTTGATGGGCTGTAATAAAACTGGGCTCCAAAGCCCAAGTTGAAAAAAAAAAATTCACTGGTGAAGAAAAGAAAATAGTGATTCACTAGTGAAATCAATTAAGAGTGAAGAAAAAAACCAAGAGAAAAAGAAGGAAAGAAGCTGAGATAGGGCAAGACGATCGGATGGCGATACGGCACCGGATCTCACTTAAATTCCGGGTGAAAAATCCTTGCGAGAAGCTCTTCCTATTGATTAGGTTTGATATTTCCTTTGATTCCTATTTGGTGTGTGTTATCCATCCATGATGATGATGCTTGATGAATGTTGATGCCATTGGGCATGTGTGCCTCTAGTTAAATCTAGAGAAGTTTTTGTAATTCTTCATTGACATAGTGAAAACAATTTTAAGTGACTCTGAGGAGTCTCGTGGTTTTTCCCTCGATTTGAAGGATTTTCCACGCTAAATCGTGAGTCTTACTTGTTGTTTGATGATTTTATTGTGTTGTTTAGATCCCAAATTTGTACTAAAAAAAAGGAGGACTTGAGTATAAAAAATTCAGAAACAAAGCTTTGCACGACCATGCTTCATCCTGCACGCCGTGCTCGTGGCAGTGAGACCGTGTTCCGCTCGTGCTTCAGCCCGTGCAAATTACAGGTTTCTAAATTTTTTTGTTGCTACAGTACTTCATTACAATGTTTTTGCTATAGTAATTCTGTTACAGTAGCGCGGATGAACCCTCAAGTTGCACGCTTCTACAATAGCCGTGCTTCGCTGTGCTTCAACCCGTGCAGATTGCATGCTGCAGAAGTTTTCTGAGTGCTACAGTATTTTTGAGGAAATTATCATTTGGTCCCGGGTCCCTCACCAACATAATTGTAGCTTTAGATCCATGGTTAAATGAAGGCAAACCATGACAAAGAAAAAACCAAGTTGAACTCACTTGTTAGTGATCACAGTCATGGCCCAAGCAATTTACTTCGAAGAAGATTGGCAACATTACAACTACTTGTAATTTATGAATGCTTTAAACACAAACCATGTATAGACAATAAAGTAAAGAACATGAAAATATAAATCTGATAAACCATGATCAAGGCACCATAGAGTCACAAATACATGGTTAAAAAGATTTTAAATGAAACGAATACCACCCCAAAATCAGTATTCAATAAGTGCAGGCAAAAATATGAAGCTTTATTGTGGATCAATGAGTTAGTATTTTATGTGCAAGTGAAAAGCCAAGAGAAATCACTCTGGAAGATTTCCAGCAGCACAAACTATGAGCAATCTATGAATTTCTAGCTCTATATATCTAATAATACTACGGCAACTAACTATTATTTGAATGATGCTGCACCGTCAATGAAGAAACATAATGTAAAATGAAAACAAAATGAGTTTATTACCGATGATCAAGGCTTGAAGGGTTCGAAATCTTCTTCGATATCCCAATTCAAGTCATCATCCTCTTGAGCAACACCAAGCCTCTTGCGCAGATCCACCCTGTTGGGGCTGCCACTGAAGCTATTCCATTTCCTATCTTCAGTCCCCAAGATCCTCAATCTGATCCCATTCAAGCTCATCTTCCCCCATAATTGATGGCTGCTTCAATGAGACCGAAAAATCACTATCCTCTCCGGCCTCCCCCTTTGATTTGAGATTCACCTGATCACTAAACTTGGATATTGTTTCATCACTTTTTGATACAACATTTTCCTCCTCTGCTTCAAAGTTTTCAACTTTCGATGATTCCACAAGTTCCTTCTCCTGCAAAGACTCCAATTTCCCAACATTGCCATTATTTACTACCTCGCTTTCTTGCCTTTTCCTATCATCATCAAAGTTCTCAACTTTCAATGATTTCACAAGCTCATTCTGCAGCAAATTCTCCGAATTCCCAGCATCTTGGTCATTCACTGCATCAGAATTTTCCCTTTTCGCATCATCATCATCATCTTCACCATCAACAACTTCCCAGCTTAAATCCTCATCTTCATCTCTCGCGATCACTCTCATCATGAGGTTAAGCCTTGCATCTTCAACCTGCTTGAGCTTATGAACTCTATAGAAGTATCTACTCCAAAAGGTCTCATAATGCACAACACTAGGAACCATCTTCTCAAGAAAGCCCTCCAGAGCACTGCTCTCATCCAGCAACCCCTTCATCTCATCCTTCTTCTCCTCCACCGGAAACCCTTCTTTCCACTCATTGAAATCCTCGAAATCCTCCGGCTCCTCCCTGAACGTCCTCGGATCCGACTGGATTGCGAGAACCCTCGCCTCATACCTTCTGTACCTCTTGCAGGAGACGCCGCTAGGGTTCGATTCCGAAGGAGAGGAATCAGCGCCATCGGAATCGATGGAAAGGAAAGCATCCTTCCCCTGAGAAAGGATCTCGGCGGTGCCACACCAAATCGAGCCACTGAAGTCGTCGATAGCATGGACGATGGTCCCAAGGGATTCCTGGGCGACGAAAGCTCCGGCTGCTAAGGATCCTGGAAGGTCCAAGACGACGCGGGCGGCAGCATTGCGGATCGCGGCGGTTTCCTTCTTGATGTCGCTGCTGAACTCCTCGAGGTCGCGGCGGCAGGCCTGGATCAAGGACTCCGATTTGGCGCTGATCGTCTTAATGAACCCGCCGAATTTCCAAGAGCCAACGGTCTCGTCGGCGATGTCGGTGGCGGCGATCACTTCATTGCGAGGGTGTTGGGTGGAATGAGAAGGGGAGTTCTCCGAATCGGGATCGGGATCGAAGAACACGGATTTGAAGAAATCCATGGAAGAATTTAGGGTTAGGGTTTAGAGGAGGAGCTGTGAAGATGACGAGGGGGACACTGAAGCGGGAGAGACGAGCATTTCAATTTATTCACTTTTTTTTGGAATTTAAATAATTAAAAATTTTATATTTTAATTTATCTGTTGAGCAACAATGGAATATATAAATTCCTACGTAAAATATAAATTAACAAAAATGTTAAAAACTCAAAATATATACATATTTTATATTTGGTCACTAATCACTGGTTTTCTACCCACAAAGAATCAAAGAATCAATTTTGATTAAATACTGAAAGCTTTCTAAAAAAATTGAAATCTTATAACAAATAGTTTTTTCTACACAAAAGGTTTATATTTTATTAATTTTATATTCAATTGCTACAATTGATTTTAGTGAGCAAATAAGGCTAATGATGAGAATTATATTCCACAATAAAGTGAAAAGCTATCATATCGTTGAAACGGTTAGTCAAAGATGGCAACTCACCTAACCTCTCAAGCCACCTAATCTCTCATCTAACCCATCATTAATCTCACTAATCACCCCATGAGCTTCCTATAAATAGAGGAAGCATGAAGGCTTTCAGTGTGCCTCAAATTTGAAGAGTGAGGGTGAGGGTGAGAGTGAGGGTGAAGGTGAGAAAGTGGGAAAAATAATGGGAAAATATTTTAGAGAGTTTGTGTTGCTTTTGTTACAGGAGAGAATTAGTTGGTATTTTCCCTGTTAACAGAAAGCTTGTAGCTTCTCTTTTTACCACTATAGTAAATTCTTCTATCTTGCCCGTGGTTTTTACCCTGATTTGTTTAGGGGTTTTCCACGTAAAATCTGTGTCTATCATCTTTATCTTTTATCTTCAATTACTTATGCTGCGACCCTGCTCCACTCAGTTCCCTTTATTCCGCAACAAGTGGTATCAGAGCTAGGTTTGGGTGTATATATATATCTACTTATTGTATGCTCTGTGGCTGCCACTAATAGTGGATCCTCCACATCAGAAAATAAGTTAGATTATTATTCACCCATTGAAAGAACTGATTACTGCCTGTCAAGCAGTTTATTACAGAAGCAATGGCAGCAAAGTTTGAAATCGAGAAATTCAACGGGAGTAATTTCTCGTTGTGGAAGCTGAAGATGAAAGCTATCCTGAGGAAGGATAATTGCTTAGCGGCTATCAGTGAAAAGCCAGCTGAGGTTAAAGATGATAAGTGGAACGAGATCGACGGGAACGCCATAGCAAATCTTCATCTCGCACTTGCTGATGGAGTTCTATCAAGCATTGAGGAGAAGAAAACGGCGAAGGAGATCTGGGATCACCTCACTAAACTCTATGAGGCCAAGTCACTCCACAACAAGATTTTTCTTAAAAGGAAACTCTATACTTTACGTATGGTGGAATCCACTTCAGTGACGGAGCACCTGAACACCTTAAATACTCTATTTTCCCAACTCACATCATTGGGACATAAAATAGAGGTAGGTGAACGTGCAGAGCTTCTACTCCAAAGCTTGCCAGATTCTTATGATCAACTCATCATCAATTTGACAAATAATGTCCCCACGGACATTCTAGTCTTCGACGACATTGTAGCTGCTATTCTGGAGGAAGAGAGTCGGTGCAAGAATAAGGAAGACAGGTCAACAAATTCACATCAAGCAGAGGCCTTGGTGGTGATGAGAGGAAGATCAATGGAGCGTGGCCCCAGTGGGAGCTACATTAATGGCAGATCAAAGTCAAGGAGTAAGAAAACTTTCAAGTGCTACAATTGTGGCAAAAAAGGTCACTTGAAGAAGGATTGTTGGAGTCTAAATAAGAAAGACTCCAATCCTCAAGGAAATGTTGCAAGCATCTCAAGTGATGGAGAAGCCATGGTATGTGAAGTAGCAACACACACAGGGAAAAGGTTTGCTGATGTTTGGCTTCTAGACTCAGTGGCAACCTTTCATATGACTTCAAGAAAGGAATGGTTTATCACTATGAATCTATTTCTGGAGGTTCTGTGTATAGTTGCAACGATCAAGCTCTGAAGATCGTTGGTATTGGCACCATCAAGTTGAAGATGTATGATGGCATGATCCGGACTATACAAGAAGTCCGACATGTGGAGGGGCTGACGAAGAACTTGTTGTCTATTGGACAACTTGATGATCTTGGGTGCAAGATTGAAGTTCAAAGCAAGATTATGAAAATAATTCGAGGTGCGCTTGTATTAATGAAAGGAGACAAGATAGCTGCAAACTTGTATACGTTGAAAGGAGAGACTCTGCAAGAAGGAGAAGCTTCAGTTGCTGCAAGTAGTCCAAGTGAAAAGCGTGCAATAACATGGCACAAGAAACTCGGGCATATGAGTGAGCAAGGAATGAAGATTCTTGCAGAGAGAAGTCTACTTCAAGGTCTCACAAAGGTAACACTACCCTTTTGTGAGCATTGCATTGTCAGCAAGCAGCATCGACTAAAGTTCAACACATCTAATTCTAGAAGCAAAGACATTCTAGAATTGATTCACTCTGATGTGTGGCAAGCATCAGTTACATCCCTAGGAGGAGCAAATTATTTTGTATCATTTATTGATGATTACTCCAGGAGATGTTGGGTGTATCCTATCAAGAGGAAGGCGGATGTGTTTCAAGTCTTCAAAACTTACAAAGCGCGAGTAGAGCTTGAATCTGGCGAGAAGATCAAATGTTTGAGGACAGATAATGGAGGAGAATACACTGGCAAAGAATTTGATGAATTTTGCAAACAAGAAGGCATCAAAAGGCGGTTCACTACAAGCATACACTCCTCAACAAAATGGAGTGGCGCAGAGCGGATGAATAGAACCCCGTTGGAGAGAACAAGGGCAATGATGGGAGCTGCAGGCCTAGACAAGAAGTTTTGGGCGAAGCGGTCGGCACCGCCCGCTATGTGGTAAATCGGTCTCCATCAACCGCAATAGAGTTGAAGACACCGATAGAGATGTGGACCGGTAAGCCGGTGGACTATTCAAACCTTCATATAATTGGAAGTCCTGTATATGTGATGTATAATGCCCTAGAAACTACAAAGCTGGATCCAAAATCCCGTAAAATGTATGTTCTTGGGATATGCCGATGGAGTAAAGGGGTATCGCCTGTGGGATCCCACCGCCTACAAGGTCGTGATCAAGAGAGATGTTGTCTTCATAGAAGACAAAGGACAAGAGCAAGCAAATGATGAAAGCACGGAGACTACTACCGTACGGGTAGAAAAGGAAGTGAAGCTATACTAGAGCATGAAGAACAAGAACCCATTGAATCAAGTACCGGAAGTTCGGCGGTCAACTCGTTCAAGAAAAATACCAAGGTTGGCACTCGACTATATTATGGAAGGGAATATTGCATATTGCTTTCTCGATCCGAGGATGGAGAACCATCAACGCTTCAAGAAGCACCGAGTAGTTCGGATGCATCTCGGTGGATGGCAAAGCAATGCAAGAAGAAATTGAAGCCCTTCATAAAAATAGGACATGGGAGCTAGTATCATTACCACTAGGAAGGAAAGCTATTGGCAACAAATGGGTCTACAAGATCAAGCGCAATGGTGATGATCAAGTAGACCGCTATCGTGCGCGATTGGTGGTCAAAGGATATGCTCGTAAAGAAGGTATTGACTTCAATGAAATATTTTCACCTCGTGGTTCGACTTACAACAAATCCGAATAGTATTGGCGATATGTGTTGTTTTCGACTTGCATCTTGAGCAGTTGGATGTCAAGACTGCATTTCTTCATGGAGATCTTGAAGAAGAAATTTACATGCTCCAACCGTAAGGATTTGAAGAACAAGGTAAAGAGAACTTGGTTTGCGGAGTTGAACAAATCTCGTACGGGCTAAAGCGAGCGCCAAGATGTTGGTACAAGAGATTTGATTCCTTCATCATGAGCCTTGGATACAACAGACTTAATGCAGACCCTTGTGCATATGTCAAGAGGTTTGGAGAAGAAGATTTTGTCTTCTTGTTGTTGTATGTTGACGACATGTTGGTTGCAGGTCCCAACAAAGATCGTATCAAGGAGTTGAAGGCACAGTTGGCTAGGGAATTTGAAATGAAGGACTTGGGACCAGCAAACAAGATTCTAGGGATGCAAATTCACCGAGACAGAAATAATAAGAAGATTTGGCTTTCACAGAAGAACTATCTGAAGAAGATCTTGCGACGCTTTAACATGCAAGATTGTAAGCCAATTTCTACCCCACTTCTTATTAATTTCAAGTTATCCTCAAGTATGAGTCCTAGTAATGAAGAAGAGAGGATAGAGATGTCTCGAGTACCGTATGCATCAGCAGTGGGAAGCCTAATGTTTGCCATAATCTGTACAAGACCGGACATTGCACATGCAGTGGGAGTGGTAAGTCGGTACATGGTGAATCCTAGTCGAGAGCATTGGAGTACTGTTAAGAGGATTCTCAGATATGTAAAGGGAACCTCAGATGTTGCATTATGTTATGGTGGATCAGATTTTACTATGAATGGGTATGTTGATGCTGACTATGCAGGTGATCTTGATAAAAGCAAATCCACTACAGGATATGTGTTCACACTAGCTGGAGGAGCTGTGAGCTGGGTGTCCAAACTGTAGTCACTCGTTGCTACATCAACGACAGAAGCAGAATATCTAGCAGCTACACAAGCCAGTAAAGAAGCAGTGTGGTTAAAGATGGTGCTGGAAGAACTCCGGTACAAACGAGAAAACATTTCTTTATTTTGTGACAATCAGAGTGCTTTGCATCTTGCAAGGAACCCAGCATTTCATTCCAAGACAAAACATATCAGAGTTCAGTACCACTTCGTTCGTGAGAAAGTTGAAGAAGGAACAGTGGATATGCAGAAGATTCATACAAGTGACAACCTAGCGGATTTTCTGACGAAAGCAATCAACACCGACAAGTTCCAGTGGTGTCGATCCTCTTGTGGTCTGACAGAGACGTAAGCAACATCAAGTGGCAAGATAGAGAGAATGGTGTGAAGATCTGATTGACTATCAATCACATCTTCAAGTGGGAGAAATGTTAGTCAAAGATGGCAACTCACCTAACCTCTCAAGCCACCTAATCTTTCACCTAACCCATCATTAATCTCACTAATCACCCCATGAGCTTCCTATAAATAGAGGAAGCATGAAGGCTTTCAGTGTGCCTCAAATTTGAAGAGTGAGGGTGAGGGTGAGAGTGAGGGTGAGAAAGTGGGAAAAATAGTGGGAAAATATTTTAGAGAGTTTGTGTTGCTTCTGTTACAGGAGAGAATTAGTTGGTATTTTTCTGTTAACAGAAAGCTTGTAGCTCCTCTTTTTACCACTATAGTAAATTCTTCTATCTTGCCCGTGGTTTTTACCCTGATTTGTTTAGGGGTTTTCCACGTAAAATCTGTGTCTATCATCTTTATCTTTTATCTTCAATTACTTATGCTGCGACCCTGCTCCACTCAGTTCCCTTTATTCCGCAACAGAAACATGGAGATGAATCAAGTTGCGCATGTGTTTTTTATTAAAAAAAGCTCACCTATGCGTCAATGGTATGGTCGGCAGCCATTACTTTTTACCGTGACCCCACCCTTGTGTGTAATTAGTGACGCTCATGTGTTGTTATTTATCTCAACCTTAGCCTGTAAAAGAGGAGGGGTTTTGGATGGTAAAAGGTGTGGGTTCTTGTAAGGGGATAACATGAAAATGAGAGAAACATAGGGGGTGTTTGGTTGTTTGGTTTTTTTTTTAAAGAGCATAAAGCTGATTTATTAAAAAGAAAAATAGAGGAGCATATACAAAAACAGTATACAAACAAAGAAGGAAAAAGAAAGCAATAACAGGTAGTATATATTGTAAAGCCGTCTATTTGAAGCACTTTCATTAACCAATTCGGACGAGCTCTGCCCTGATGGAATAGAGAAAGTGAGGGTGATCGAATGCCTTGTTTGGCTAAGCTAGTGCAACTTACACCCCACTTTCTAGGAAGTAAATAGAACTTTGGATTCTGGCTTGAGCAATTGTATGTCTGAGAAGAGTGATTGCTGGGTCAGACATCCAATATTGGTGTTGTGTCTTCGTTAATGATTGCAAAGAGGTTAGGGCAAGTGATAAAAATGTGGGGTGTGTTGAGGCTATTCAAGTAGGAACATTGAATGCTCAGTGTAATGGCTCTGATCTCTGCATCTAGAGGAGAGTTGGTGGTTAGGGGAGACAACCCGCAAAGGCAACAGCTCGTCTGGAGTCTGACACGATAAAACTGGCTCCATTTGTGCGGTCCCTGCAGAAAAAAGCAGCAGAAAATAAAAAAGGGCCATCTAAGAAAGAAAAGTTTGAGAGAAAGAAGTTATTCCCATGTTGTTGTCGAAGTGTGGCCTTGAATTCTTCAGTTAAGGCAATGGCTTTCTTTGGGATAAGATTAAAATCTGGATTATCACTTCTAAAGATAGCATTACACCTGGCTTTCCCGATTAACCAGATGGTGTTAGAAATAACAAATTTAATAAAATGAGGCAAATTCCAACTACTATCATGAAGCCATCTCCTAGAGGTAATCCCAGAAGAGAAAAGAAATATAATAACCAGCATAAGAGCTTACAGAATTCCAAACTAGCTAGATTTTAGTACACCGAGAAAATGGATGCTCTGCAGATTCATTGGTTAGACCACAAAAGACACAAAGGTTAACATGACCAATGTGCAAGATGTGTAAAATATCTGCGGTTTTAACTTTACCTTTTATGAGAAGCCAGATGAAATGTTTGACTCTAGGAGGTACATGTAAGGTCCAGATGACACCCCAACCTTTCCGAAAGTCCTCAACATGACTACTAGCCAAAAAGTGATGATAAACAGTAGAAGAGATCTTGTTACCTGAAGCTTTAGGGAACCAAACCCACAATTGTTTCTCATGAACATTAATGGTACCAAGTCTAATATCATAAAAAAGAATGCAATTACCAAAAAGTCTTTTGAGCATTTAAAGATTCCATTGATTCTCAGTTAGAACATCTGTAATAGAAACTGAAGAGTGATCCAAATTCATGTTCAAGTAGGTGGATTTGAAAGCAAGGGGGATTTCAAAACACCAGGGATTGAGCATGAAAGACGTTAACGCAGGGTTGATATTTTGATCCACAGAAAAGGACCAAGGTGAAAAGAAGTATTACATAAGCTGCGGAAAAACCAGGTGTAGTTAGTAGGGATGTTGTCCCTCCAAATATGGAAACTTCCATAGTTCTGATTTAAAATATCCACCCAAATGCAATCTCGATTATTAAGATAGCTAAAGACATTTTTAGCCATAAGGGAAATTTTGTAAAGTCTCAGGTCTTAAATGGAGAGGCCCCCCTTAGCATGATCGAGTGTAATATCTTTAAAGTTCACCAAAGGAACGCCTTTACTATGGGCACTACTAGACCAAAGAAATTTCCTAGCAATGGTAGAACTCTTGTCAAGAGTTCCATCAGGGATTGGATACACTGAGAGGTAATAGAGAGGAATAGGCAGTGGCTCTATTGATTCTTTCCAGCATGTTACTAAAAACGTAAGCAGCAAAGTTTTTGGGGAAGATGAGAATACCCAGGTAATTGAAGGGAAAAGAACCCACTCTGATAGAAAGAATAGTGCTAATGCGATTAATAAGATGTTTGTTGGTGCCAAGAGGAAAGATAAGTTCTTATTTCAGGCTATTGAAGCATTGGCCAGTAAACTTCCCGTAAATATGCAGACAGAGCTTAATGTTCCTGGCTGTATTTCTAGTGGTAATAAAGATAAGAATTAAATCATCGGCGTACATAAGATGGTTGAAGTTAGACCTAAGGTTAGCATTGAAGCCATAAATCATACCATTACGGAGGGAAAAGTTTAGAAGAGCAGAGAGGTTTTGAGAAACAATGATGAAAAGAAACGACAAAAAGGGATCACCCTGCCTAACACCTCTAGAAGGGAGGATCCAAGAGGTTGGATGGACATTGATGATGATGGAGAACGTGGAAGAACAAAGGCAGCTCTTGATCCAAGAAACCCACTGACTAGGGAAATTCATTTTAGTTAGAGTGGCTAGTATTGCATTCTAGGAGAGTGTATCATAAGCCTTCTCTATACCAATTTTTGCTAACATCCTAGGGGGGGCAAGTAACCTCTCTATTAAAAGAATGAGCTATTTCCTGAAGGGCTATAATATTATCAAAACAATTACAACCGGAAACAAAGCTACATTGCTCTTTACTGATTAAGTGAGGGAGCACAACTTTAAGACGATTAGCCAGAAGCCTTAAAATGATTTTATAGCTAACATTACAGAGAGAAATGGGCCTAAAGTCAAAGACTAGCTTAGGGTTCTGCTTTTTGGGAAATAAAGTAATATAAGTACGGCCCCAAGACTTAGGCATAATAGAGGTTTTAAGAAAATAATTGACAGCCAAATAAAGATGATCACTAATTTCATTCCAGAAGAATTTGTAGAACTCAGTGTTTAGACCGTCTGGCCCTGGGCTCTTACTCGAGGGGAAGGAAAGAAGAGTTTGGTAGATTTCACTTTTAGAAGCTTCTTTGGTAAGTAAAATCCCTTCCTCATGGGAGATACAATGAATATCGTTGGGGAGAGCAGTGAGAATATCAGAAAAAGTGGGCTGAGACTTATCAAGCCACAGATCAGTATAATAACCAACAAAAGCATACTCAATTCCACTTTGATCAAAATAAGTAATACCGGAAGCTGTGATATACAATCACCTAAAGGATCTTTTTAGGGTTTCTTTTCAATATTGTTTTGGTAGAACTTTCACTTTCACAATTGATATACAATGTCTTTTTAGGTTTTAAATATGCATTTTGATTTATATTTGAATCGTTGGATCTTTTCTATCTTTTGAGTTTTAGCAATTTCTTTCGAATTTGTTTATGTTTCCTTATTCAGAAGGTTGTGTAGTTGCTTGAAGAGTTGGTGGAATGAAAATTTTTATTTGTTGGAATGAATCATTAATTTTTGTTAGCAAATCTTCATGAAATTGTTATGGATTTTTGGTTAACTGTTCTAATACAGTATGAGAAAATTGAGAGAACCATATCTGTAGAAGTAAAAAGGGATGGGTGTTTCCTATTTTCAAAAGGGGTGTCTCTTTGATGAAGATTGATTTGGATTGAATTTCTTTTGCTTTGTATGTGATTGTGTGTGGTTGAAGAAAATGCAGCCAACTAGATTTTAAATTTGTGGTTACATTTGATTTATTTTTGCATTGATATTCTCAAACAATCTCATTAGTTTGTTTTAATTTGATCGGATGATTCCAAATCTTTTGAAGTTTGTATGCCACATGTTATGGAATTGTTATGCATTTCGGAGCAACCACAATATGTTGAATGAATGTTTAGTTAATTAATTGCTAATTAATGATATTAAATTTTTTTTGAGATTTGGTGACCTATTAAAGTTAAATATTTGTTCATAACAATTAATTTATTTTAATACGTAAATATTTTTAAAAATGTAATTGTCACAACTCATTACTATATAATAATAATAATATAATAATAATAATAATAATAATAATAATAATAATAATAATGTTTATTAGCGTAAAGGGCATAATAGTCATTTGATCATTTTTTTATCACTTTTCTCATTCCCAAAAAACTACATCTTCAATTATTCCAACTAAGACTCCGTTTGGATTACGAAATAGGAATGTGAATGAAAAAGAAAGGAATAGAAAAGAGAATGTGGGTAGGAATAAAAAGAGAGAATGAAATAAAATTAGTGTTTTGATAGAAGGAATAAACATTGGAAATGAAAAAATAAAAAGGTAGAATGGGGTAAAATGATTTTCATACACTTCATATGAATAAATTAAATTAATATATAAAATAGTGAATTATATTTTACTCCAATTATCATAATTAAATATTTAAATAAAATATTAATTGTAATTATTATATTATAATTAAATATTTAAACTAAATACTTCAGTTTATCTAATATTTATATTAAATTACAAAACATAATATATGGCACAATTTATAACTAAATATTTACATAGATAATTACTCAAATAATTTAATGTTTATAATTACGTAGATATATAAGTATTTTACATACATCACTACTCACTCCAATTAGAATAGTATATATTTAAATTAAATCATTCCTATTAATTATTATTATTAGTATTATTATTAATCTAATGTTGAACATTATTGATCAGCATATTTTATTATTATATATTTAAATTAAATCATTCATTTGGATCACTTTTACATTTAAAAAGTATAATTATTTATTTTATTTTAAAATAAATTATAACAAATATTAATTAGGCTCAAAGAAAATATGACATGTACTCAAAGAATCATGGTTTTCATACATCCTGAAAATGATTATCACACCTGCTCACAAATTGTTTTCATGTCTGCATAAATATTCCTGATATAATCATCACATATTGCATACTTGTTGAACATACAAACTAGAAAAAACAAACATCGTATAATATCACAAACATTACAAATACAAACAAATCCATCAATTAAACATTACAAATAACAAAGCATTGATATAATCCAAACGGAAACATACAAACCAGTAATATGCTAATGTCTTAAAGTTGAACAAAAGATGAGAAAGTCCTTGATACTAGGTAGGTAATATCACATCCTTCCTAGAATTAAATGATAGAAACGCATCTTCTTATCATCTAGTAAGTCCCAAAATATGTTAAGTTGCTCTTCATCTTTCCTTAAAGCCTACAATACCACTAATGCATCATCTTCCGAAAGTCCATCAACATTGAAAATTACATTATTTAGTAATTTCCTTTTTTTCTTGAACTTCTCTATGAGCTGCTTTCTTGAGTGTGTTGGCTTCAACATTGCAGATTGCACATTCAGCCATCGTCTTACATCTTGGTCCAACCATTTCCACAAATTGCTAAAAAGTTTTAGAAATTGTCTCAATATTTTGTTCCTTAGCACCATTTTTCTCTTCGACGTCCAGAACTTGAGGCATTATCATTTGAAACAGTAGGAGATGATGAGTCAATAGGTTCGTCCATGGGCATAAAAAAAATCATCACTTGGAATTTGTGAGAAATCCGTATTCCCATTTAGGCTAATGTTTTCATGTTTGGTTTGCATCATCTCCAAGAGCACCCCTTGCATTACCCTGTGCTGTCTTTTGTGAAAACGGGGGCAAGATCATTAAAGAATGGAAAAGATTTTCCATAAAGACCAGCTGTTTCCTTGTGATTCTACATCACAATGCAAAAGAAAATTAATAATGGAAATACAAAGCAAATTGTCTACATAAGTAACAAACATAGTTATATATATACCTTGACATATTCATTGTAAGCACTTTTTTTACACTCGACGGTACTATTTTCATGGTTCCAAACAAAACCACTAATACATAGTATATCAGTGATCACTGTTGTCTTGCTTCTGAACAGTTTTACCTGAAACTCTATATTTGGCATGGCCTTCAATGTTGTCTGTGGGAGTTTTTCTTTTATCATTTTTTCCAACTGGAACAAGTAGCCAGTTCAAAATTCCATTTTCATCCCGCCACAAGTTGGTTGTAGATAATTCAATTAGAGCTTCAATTAGGGCCTTATCGTCATGTGCGGTACAATAGTGTTTGTTTTGTCCCCTTCCTCTTTTCTGTGATTCTTGATCCATTTTAGAGAAAAAATAAAAGCAATAAAGCACATGTCATACAAGTAGAAAGTTTTAAAGCACATGTCATAATGCTCATATTGTTATCAAGCAATTCAAATTTATTACATAACATAGAAATGTGCAATTCCAAAATATACATTACGCAAAAACAACTAATACATGAAAACATTCATATAAAGTACATAAGTCTCGACCATTACATTTATCTTGCTTGCCATATGTTAAACATGTCATTAGCCATATCAAGCTAAAATTGGGTCCGTTCATCAGTTGGTTCAACATTTATAATGTTATCGATATCATCTTCTGTGCTTTCCTCTACAATTAGATTATCAACTTCATCCTTTGCATGATCTTCCTTCATTTCTATTCTAATAAAATTATGAAGTAAACAACAAGTATTGATATGTCTTTGGGCGGCTATGTTGTAAAAATTAAGGCTGGGCAGAATTTTCCAACAAATTTTTAGGAGCTAAATGTTCTTTCAATCACATTTCTAGCAGTAGTATGCTTCATGTGAAATAACTCTTGAGCTGTAACAGGTTGATGGCCACTACCCCAAGAGCTCAAATGATATCACTGTCCTCGAAAAGGTGCAAGAACACCAGGTGAATTTGTAGAAACCTAATGTGTAGATAAATAGTTGTCATTAGCTTGAACAATAATTTTTTAAGAGCATTTTAAAAGTAATAAGCTCACAATTTATATACCATTTGGAACCTTTAAACCATTGGGCTTTGTAATAGCATTCCTAAGAACTCGACCATCATAAATTGAACCCTCTCAACCAGACAAAACATATATAAATTGCATGTCTTGACTGCATACACCAAGTACATTAGTAGTGATTTCAGATTTTCTTGTTCTATATCTTAGCCAATCAACTTTATGTATATTTACTCAAATGTGTGTTCCGTTTAATGCTCGAAGACAATTGTACATAGGAAAAAATTAAATTTTTATTTACAAAATATATACTGTGACTTTTCAAATGACAAGAAAAAAAAATCAATGCACTTAACTATTACCTTAAACCACTTTCATCTAAAGTCGTTTGAATTTTTAGAGATAGGCTCAAGTTTCTTCAAAAGGATTCCATGGCAAAGGATAATTGATTTTAGTACAGCGTGGAAATGTCTACTAATTGTTTTGGCCGATCTTACAAAATCAAACTTAATTATCCTATTCTTGATATGGTGTGCCATAATGTTTAAAAATATTGCGATCATCTCCTAACCATGACATTTCTTGTGCCACAAAGGCTACCGATGGTGGTAAGTAATTGACATAATCTATGAAAGCTACTACGATCCATGTGTAGTTTATCAATGCACTTAATGTCATTTTCATAAACTACTCTATATAAATACTAGCATTGTTTGTGGCGCCTAACAGAAGATGATTCAATCTGATCGTCAACCATCTGACTTGTATCGTGTTTGTCTAATGTGTATAAAGTGATTATAATGTTTATATCCAAAAAAATGCATGCGTACATTATGTGAAATAGATTGTCTTCTTCAATGTGCTCAATATTCTCATTTACCATATCTAAAATAACAATTAAATCTATGTCAATTACCAGAGTTTGTCAATGATATAATAAGCATAAATGTTGTATCTAGAGGTACAAGCTAGGGCGTGCCGGCCTGAGCCCGGCACGATTTGGGCCGTGCCTGGCTCGACATGGGCAACTCAGTGCTAGGCCAGGCTGGCACGGCCCACATCCCTGGGCCGTGTCAAGCCACACCATGGTGGCCCGCGGCCCCCCATGGGCCGTGCCGGCCTGAGCACGCGGGCCGGCCCAGCACGACCCTCCACAAGTATCCGTTGCGGGCCGGCCCAGCACAGCCTGCCAGATTTTTTTTTATTTTTTTCCCAACTAATTTAAATATTAGAAAATAACATTTGTAGCCCCTTCAACTATAAAATGCCTAGTTTTTAAGGCTGTTTTAGACTTTAAAATATAATTACTTTTTTATCCTTTTCAACAACAATAAACGGTTAGTTTACAAGGGTATTTTGGGAATTAAAAAAATTTTAAAAACCTATAAATACCCTCATGCACTAACATATTTCTCCACACCAAATTACTCATTCTTGTTCTAATCTCTCAAGCATTGAAGACTCCAAGCTCTCTTAGTTCTCAATCTTTTGAAGTTCAAGATTTGAAGTTTGTCAAATTCGGCTCAAGTGTTTCATCAATCCGACAATTCCCCCACCCCACCTTTTCATCAATTAATCAATTCGAAATTTTCAAGAAAACCACGAATTAAATTTACATCATCAAGGTTAAAGTAACCCACCTTTTCATCAAGTCTTCTTCTTCTAGTACTAGTTCTTTGCATGAATTAAATCTTTTTTTAAATAATAATTTTAATTATTTCTTACTACCGAAGAAATTAATAACTTTAATATTTGCTCGTGGTGGAAACAACAAGAACATAATTATCCCATGCTAGCCGCCATGGCACGTGATCTACTAACTCCACCGATGTCTACAGTAGCATCGGAGTCTTGTTTTAATGCAGAAAAAAGGGTACTCGATAATAAGAGGAGCCGCATGAACTAAGCAACAGTGCAAATGTGCATATGTCTGAAGGATTGGTTGAAAGCAGAAGATAGGTTACAAGAACACTAAATACATGAAGAATGTAGTGATACTGGAGAGGGCCTTACACCATCCGAGCGTTTAACTTCAACCCGTGTTGATGAAAAAATAGATTAATCAAGTGAAGTTCGAAGTTTGTAATTTTCTAAATTGTTTTTGAAGTTTGTAATTTTCTAAATTGTTGTCATAGCTTTTAAATAAATGGCAAATGTTTTCCTATATCTATTTGTAATTTATTTTTAGTTTATCTTATTTTTTCTATGTAATTTTATTTTCTAATATTATGTTAAATTTGAAAAAATTATCTTTTTTTTGTATTCATGTAAATTTAATTTTTTTTTGCATATTTTTTAATTATTTTATCTATAGTTTTTATGTGTTGTATATTTTTTACAATCACAAAACTTATTTTTTAAGATATTTAGATTTTTTAAAAAACTTTCTTAATTTTTAGTATTTTTAAAGTATTTGTTTACAAATTTTAAAATATTTTTAAATAATTTAAATAATTTACATTTTAAAGTAAAAAAAAGTGGGTCGGCCGTGCCCCGGGCTGGGCCAACCCCCCCTGTATGGTGGGCCGTGCCGGCCCAGCACGGTTGCAAGCCGGGCCGAGCCAACCCGAGCACGTACAGTGCTCAGGCCGCACCGTGCCCGAGCTATACCGGGCTGGGCCGACCCATCTTGCACCTCTAGTTGTATCGTCAATGAATTTTATGAGATTGCAGAAAAATTTTATGACTATTAATCAACTCTCTCTCTCTCTCTCTCTCTCTCTCTCTCTCTCTCTCTGTGTATAAACATAACATTGTTTTAGTAACAAAACATGAACAAATAATGCAAAAGCACAAATCATGAACAAAACATCATAGCTCATACACAAAAGTAAGTAAAAAATTGAAACATAAATAAGGCAAAAGCCACGTACTGTTGATGAATTAAAAATGAGTTGCAAAGTAAACATCAAACAAAAACATCAATGTAATATATATATATATATATATATATATATATATATATTATGATTAACCTAGAATAGCATGTTCATGTACAACGAAGAAAAGGAACATTTTCAAGCATGGTGGATTATAAGGACCACTTCCAAGTAGTTGGGATTGCTTGCCAAGAGAAAAAAAAAAATAATCTATCTCTCCAAAATTCAGGCAATTAAACACATGAAAAAAGATTTGGAGTTTGATCAATCAAATGGCTTCACAGTTAAGCAATACTGTTTCATTCATGCCATGTTTATGAATCAACAATAGATAGTGCCGGGCCTTGTGTGTGCATTATCAAAACAAAAATTATACAAATTCATGTTTGTCTACACAAAATTGTGACTAAATAACACCGCTATATAATTACGCCTGAAATTGCTTGAGAACCAATGAAACAATATATATGTTGTATGCAAATCCATAGCTGCGTGGACTGTAAGTGGACCATATTTTATCTTCTTTGTATGCAAAACATGTTTATACTTTTGTATGAGCATGCAAGCAAATATCACTTTTAAAGGCAGCATATATGAAAATACACACATTCTATGGAGAGATAAGCAAACAATTTTCTGCTGTTACATCTGAAGCACCACGCCATCAGCCCACCTGCATCTTCTATTAAAACAAAGATGAATGATAATATAAAAGATACACACCAAAACGTCACCCCAAACATTTCTCCAAACCACCAAAGAAATTAAAGAACATGATTCAAAACAATCATGCTACTTTGTTATGGACAATAATCAACATAAAATATATATACATATATATATATTTATGTATATATGTATAGGTGTATGTATATAGATGAATGTCTTTATTTGTATAATGGCATTGAACTAGGAGACGACGTTGGATAGCTGTGAGACCCTTGTGATCTCGTTTATTACTAGATCTCTCTCCTCCTCAAATTGCTCATCTTCACCACCTGGAAAAATCAAAGACAGACGCAACACAACCAATTCGTCTCAATTTAGTTAACTTATTAAGGATATAATGCGATCCTGGGTTATAAAAAAGAGAAGACGAGTTTCCTCGCTTTAAAAATGAAGTGAAGATTCAAATTATTTAGGCCTAGCATATACATAGATGAAGCTTAGGGAATATCAATGACATAGCTGTTCTATTCTAAGTCTTGATTTAGTTATGTCAAATAACAGATTGTTTACTTTAATCAAAGTGTGCATTTAGTTATATAGTCATCATATTCTCACACCATTGTGTTACCTACGTGGATACATTGTTTCTCACATGCATATCAAAATCTTAGTGAAGATCAAGTTAAGGATGTGCTCACTAAGAAAAAATATCTACTTTTCTATGTTTAAAAACATATATTCCATTGAATATAAATACTGATTTAAAATTAGAAAAATAAAAGTTAAAATGTGACCATTACAATAGAAAAGTGGATTAAAAAAAAGGAAGAAACTAAAAAAGGGATAAAGCAAAGGTAGGCATGCAACAATGATACAGAAAGTAGTTCAGTGCACACAACTCAGCAGATACAACAAGCCACATATAGAAAAACATTATGAACATGTAAGATATGGCCAATACCATCACAATGGAGAGATATTCACCTTTGCTTGTTGGCAGATTGTGCAGTTGCCTTAACAAAGCTTCCTGGTTCTTTGACAAGACATCGATGATCTCGGGTGGCTTATTTGGGTTAGCAACAAAAACCTGTTTTAAGGAGAAAAATTATCCAAGCATGATGGACAAGAAATAATCAGATGATCCCAAATGACAAATGCATGAATCCAATAGAGAGCACAGACTAAGTTGCTTATATATTTTAAACATCACTTGATCAGCTGCACCTTTGCAAACATCACAAAATGGGAGAAGAAATGCTTTAAGAAACTAAGCAATAGAAGAACAAATATAAGAAGCATTAGCCAGATGTATTACATGTGTAAATATAAGGAGCATTTTCACCACAAATTTCTTGATTCAAGAGTATGTTCATGGAATAAATTAAATTCAATATTAGAATGATCCAACTCTTTAACAATTGATATAAATCTGCTTATTTCTGAATTTTCTTGTTTTTAAACATTAAGATTGTGATAGAATCAAAATAGAGATTATGTTAGAAAATAAAAAGAATCTTTTGTGCCCATAGGTGGCAGTTCCTTGTTGGATTAGAAGAAAACATAACAAAACCGATACATAATTCTCAAGATATTATAAAGCGCTCAGACCATTTGAACAACATGAAGTACTCAGAATATCCTTAAACCTCATACAGCTTAGTGCATAAACCAAAAGACCATAAAAAATATTGCCTCAAAAGAATACCTTGAACATATGGAATGCAGATATTTGGATATTTTTGCTTGAATCCTGCAATATCATGATTCTGTTAGAGTGGGAAAATGAAACTTGTTTTGGTTAATAGACAAACTCCTATTATTAATCAAACCAATATGATAGCCATATTTGAACAAGAACGGATGGTGAATATATACATATATATAAAACGTGTTTCACGTCATGCCTCTGAGAAGCGTATATGTGTATTCCAAGCTATGCAAACAAGACATTACAGAGCACTTGAAACTTATTTTATAGTAAGTTAAGGGCAGGCCATAGATAAAATTTACTCGTTGACATTTCTTGATGAACCGACACTTTTAATAAGTATGATGTGATAATTGGCATAGCAACACAAAGATAGTTGAGATAAAGGAGTAGGTAAAAGCACCTCCAGTAACGCCATCATAATCTTTAAGTATCGCACTTCTCTAATGTATTGCTTCATTATTTGCGAATTTGGAGGCTCCAAAAGGAATTCCGAAAGGAACTGAATACATAAGATATCCAATAATTCCCATGATTCAAAAAGAATTAAATCTAACAGAAGTAACCAATTCATATTTCTAACCTTCAAAGATTGTCTTCTTGTTACATAGTTCAATGACGTCAGTAATTTTTCATAGAGCTCAAAGAACTGAAATAACATCGTTTAGCAGAAGAGTTACAACAAATATTTAACTAATGACAGTATGGCTTTTCAAAATCTTTCAAATTAGCAAAGTCAAAATCACTATTGAAAACCCACTTGAAAGAATGAAAAAAAAAATGAACTTTACAACAATAGACTTGCAATTCAGTGCCCACAATCTCAAGAGCTGACCTGCTCATAATGGCCACTTAAGAATTGAGAAACTGCAGTTTCATGTCTTGTTAGCAGCTCCTGTCAAACATCTCTTTCTAAGTGCACACCCAAAATAAAGCACAAAAATGAATCTCTTCTGCAATATCCTAATATCAATGAACTTCAGGACAGGAAAAAATAGATGAAGATTGACCTTGAAGGTACAAAGTGCATCAGAAGCAATATCAAAGTTTGGTAGTTCCACATATTTAAAGAACAACTCAAAGCTAGCTGATTCCAGGATATATCTGAAAAAGCACAGGAAGATTTGAATGCATGGAGCATCAAAGCTTATTTGCTATGACCTAACCAAATGAGGGAAGCATATGATAGACACATGAATTCAGTTCACGCGGCATTTAGCAATAGAGAGGCCAACGAGTATATGTGCATACACAATGTATATAGTTCCATATACACCAAGAAAGAGAATGTTACAGCATGGAGGTGCATCCTGAAGTTCAATAATTGCATAGACCTCCAGCACTATCAAGTAAAATACATATAGCATTTTAAAGTAAAGAATTGCACAAAAGTAAGAATCAAAATAGCTAATACCTGCTTTTAGTGTTCTGGCATTAATTCATAAAGTATGAATTGTATTCCATTCCACATCAGGGAATCAATACCAAAGAACAATTTTTTGTGCTTTAGGTTGCTTCAAAGTAGAATGATATCCATACCACAATAATGCAACTACTCGGGCGCTTGTTATGAAGAAAGCATGCATCTTTTTTTATTCTTTATTTTTTAATTTTTGTAAAGGAACTGATGGAAGAAATAATTATGGTGATGGATAAAAAAAGAGAGTAAGTTCCTAAAGAACATTAACTTGCAAATTTATATTCTAGCAGAAATTTCAGATTTAATGTGTTCTCCTTCTCAATCTCTTCTGATAAACCCCTCTTTATCAAGAGACTTCGACAAGCATTGCTAATGCAGACAAATTTCAATCTATCATAACCATCGTCCAATGATTGCAAAAATGGTTTTCAGCGGATGTGCTTCTAAACAAGGCTTGAAATATTTTAATCTAAGGTTATGTTGGCTTCTATGCAATTGTACAAGAAAATTCACCAACTGTTATGGGAATCAATTAATCATTCTAGATATTCCAGAACTTATCTTTCCTGGGATATTGTGACATGATGCAAAATAAAGAAGAACATACATCAAGAATAATCCATGTATTATGTCAAAATATCAAGACCTTCCTCCTTCCTAAGGAATAATGAAAAAAATAATTCAATCTAGCATTTCTAAAGAAAATTAAAAAATTAAACTAGTTCACATGAATTATACTCGATAAAAATTTGAATGAGAACCATATAAACAAACAACAAATTTTATAGCGTACGAATTATGAAAGAGGAACTGGCATATATACACTTTACAAAAGTGGATAAGGTATTAACACCATGGAAATCATATTTTTCTGTATAGCCCACAAATTAACAATATATTTACGTATATAAACTTGGGGTCAAACATTCAACAGAATTTCTTTGAAAATGATGATTTTACCTTCATCCGCTTTATTCCACACCTACCAAATCTCCCCCTCTCAAATGTTGGCTTTTCAGAGCATACATGTAAAGTGATTTTTTTGGCGGATCTAGCCGATTACTTATTTTTGTAGGGTTAAACATGCAAATTCCTTTTAAGAAAATACATAGGCATGTGCACGTATTCTGAAGACTGAAATGGCTGGTAGAGCCGATATGAATTTAAAAAACAAATAAGTATATATGACAAAAGAATAAATGCACATTGCAGCCTATTGTTTTATTATTATTATTTATTTATTTTTTTTGAAAAAGTGGATAAACCACAACTACTTGTGTTTGTTGCCCCCAAGAAAGTTCATTATTATAAAATATATATCATTAATCAAAAGACAAACAATACAAAATTTTGATCAAGTTGACATGGCCATGACTAAAATATTAATATCCAAATTCAAAACAAATATAGTAATAACTACATAGATATGGCCAAAACACCCCAAATTATTTAGAATGGCTGGTTACATCCTAAAACAGGCACTAAGTTTTTCACTTAGAAAAAAGAAATCTTTTTTATCAATTATTAACGGACCATAAAACTATATCATCAAAAAGATCTCATCAGCAAAAAGTGATAAACTATGAATTTCTATGTATCATTCATTACAGAATAAAATGTAGATGCAGAAAGGAATCACAAATTGACCAAATTGAGTGCATCTTACTTGGCAAGGGTTGGATACTTAATGCATTCCCTCAACATGCTACCGCAATTCAAAGCAATTTCTTTGTTATTGTAGCTGTTCCAAAAATGTCATGAGCTGAGCTAAGTTGTATAAGTTGACTTATTACTTTGAGACAAAAACTTAACCTCCTTGAAAGGTGCAATAAAACAGATATTAACATGTGGCATGACATAAAAAATAGTAGTTGATTTTTAATACAATAACAAAAAAAGAAAGCCATGAGATCCATTATGATTGGATTGGAAGAGTGTCAGTCCTTTTTTTTCTTTTCTTTTTTTTTAATAAAAAGTTTGCTCTAATCCCTTTATGGTCCTTCTATTCCACTATAAGAAAAAAATAATTAAACTAAGATTATTTAAGATCACTCATACTAGTTCTCCCAAATGCTAATCCAATGGAAAAACTTGACAACATATGAGGGACATCTAGATTCAAGAATGGGCCGTGGCAGTTTATTCTACTTGTCACTCATAAGTAGACTATATTGACAAAAAGATTTCAATGGCAAGTAAACCATATGACAAAAAAATAGCAAGTAAATTTTAGCCTGGAGAACTTTTGAAGAGTCTTGTAAAAAACAGTCAACCACAAGGTATTGTCGCTTAATTGAAAGATTCATAATGTGGAAATGTGTAGTAAGAATTATAAGTGAAAATAAATGGCAATCAAACAATGAAAACCAGAAGGCAAAAAATTCTTCATAAATTTCTCTCTCCATAAAAAGAAATATGCATGCTTTGTTTACTTGGTCAGCAAGCTCATACCCTAGAACAAGAAAGAGGCAACTAACATCCTCTATCTTTAGATAAATTGAACTTAAAGGTCTTGATCATCTGCAATTGAGTCTCAGCTAATAGTAAACAATCAGCAGGCAGATATATAGACTATTGGAATCATGCCAATGCAGCAATATCTTAAATGGACATTAACTAATAAACGGCAAATCAGACCAGGAAAGCTAATAAATAGTCAATTAGATAACACTAGACCACATCACAACTCTCCCTGAACAAGTAAAGCATGCAGGTATTGCTATCAGCTACCACTCTTAGATGCCAAGGATCACAAAAGCCACAAGAGGCAGCATGGAAGGTTTTATAATCATCCTAACCCTATCATAGGCAGCTCCATTTTCAGTGAAAGGATCTTAAAACCCAAAAGAAACACAATTTGCTTATCCACGTGGCAACTCATTAGCTAATGCATCAAACTAGAGTATTAAAACCATTGAAAGTAATAAAAGTCACACAGATGACAGCCATCACTCACCAAATAACAAGGAAATCCAAGAGCTCTACATGCTTTTCAAGATAATCAATGCAGCAATAAGTAGAACCAACTGTCTGCCCCAACAGAATGCACCAACAATGAACCAAGTCCTTTCTAGCCTGTAATTAAGGGATTTATTTAGTTGACATTTGCGAAGACGACAAACTCCATAACCATTAAGCTGAACTCACATTCCATCCCAGTGTCGGCAAATTTTGAACAAGAAGAGATAGAACATCCTCCTTGCAAATATCAAGAGCCAGTTTTGAAACCTGCTCAGGATTTGGTTCAGCATCCCCATCCCCAGAAAGCACTTGTCTCATCGTAGCTATGTTTTTCTCAACTTCTTCCAGAGCCTGATGCATTCAACTCTAATCAGTCAACTGGTTGAAACAAGAAAATTCTCAATCATTCTCATCAAGCATCAAAAACATCTGAAATCCAATCACAATACCACGAAAACCAACCATCAAAAAAAAAAAAAAAAAAGGTATCCATCTTTCCCATTACATCACAAGAAGATTTAAACAGCAAAACGAAATGAAATCGAGCAATGCCACTAGATCAACCATGAAATTCCACCACGGCGATGACAAGAGTAACAGAGGTCCAATCCCCAAACAACACAACGCTAGCAAAGAGATCACAAAGCCCCGGCCAAATCGAACGCATGAAAACAATGAAAAACGGAGGAATCGGGGACACCGGCAGAAGGGAATGGGTAATGAGGATGGGGGTATACCTTGGCGGCGGTCTTGGTGTCGAGGGCGAGGAGGGACTCACGGAGGGCCTTGGCGAGGTCGAATTGGGAAGTTGATCGAGGAGACCTAGATGAAGACCTGAAGAAGGAGAACGACATTGACACTCTTTCTCTTCTTCCGCTCAACTTTTTTTTCCTTTATTTTTCGGTCGTCCTGTTCTTTCTCCGATGGTTTATAACTTTATATATATATATATATATATATATATATATATATATATATAGCATTTCTTTGATTTGAAGGCTATTATTAACTAATTATTCCTTCGATTCACACATATATATTTATATATACGCGTGATTTTTTTTAATGAAATTAAAATGAGAAATTTCAGGTGGTGTTTATTTTACCTTGTTTTTGTTTCAAATGTTGTTATTTATTAAGTTTAAAATTATTTTTAAATAAAAATTTTTATAAAAATAAATTTGTGAAGGTGTTGATTTTGAGAAAAATCTGACATTAAGGCTGTGTTTGATTGGCAACATGGAAAATGGGTGGAAAAGAAAATTTTTCATAAAAATTTTTCGTAGAAAATGAAAAATAGTCGTTTGATTGGCATTATTTTCTAGCTAGAAAATCCCTTGTAAAATGAAAAAATCAGCTGTCCCATGTTATTTTTTCACATAACCCCTTACATTTTCCATGGAAAATTTTTCCCATGGTGGAGGTAGGAAAAGTTTTTTCTTGTTTTGATGGAAAATAGAGTCATGTGACGACATAAGAGGAAAAATTTTTCATGGAAAATTTAGGCAAACAAACAGTCTATTTAGCTGGAAAATGACTCGTGGAAAATTTTTTCACGGAAAAAAATTGCAATCAAACACAGCCTAAATTTCGAAACACACATAAAATGATAATATAGCGCTTAGTGAGTTTCTTTTGTGCATTTTTGTTTTTTTATAAAATTTATTTAATCTCCTCACTTGTTTGATGTAAATTATAAAGTAAGACAAAGACTACACTTTGGACATCGATAAAAATGTAGTATAGTCCATACTTGTATTGTTTTATATTTGATTTCAATAAATATCACAATTTTTTGTATTATTTTCCATTTAATTTATATAAAATTACTTTGGTATTTTTTATGTTAATCCTATATTTGTTACAACACAAAAGTTTCCTTGAATTCAATATTCACCACTTACTATATAATTAATACAATTCATAATTACTTTTTTTTATTTTTTGAAATATATTAATAAATAATTAATTACTAAAAATATTTAAAGTAAGAAATCAAATTTTCAAAAAATTTTACCAATATTATTTATTCATAAATTACAACCCTATTATTACATTTTTGCTGTAATTAAATATGCAAATGACAATTTAATTATTTTTATTTTTTTGTTACAGTGTAACACGGTATCATTTTTGTGCCATGATTTTTTGAGATACAAAATAATTTATGAAATGGTTTAAATATCTAAATGGTCCCTCTATTATTCGAAATCCGCCCTTTGAGTCCCTCAATTATAATTTCAGCCTTTTCAATCCCTCTATTTTAAAAATCTGGCAATCCAAGTCCACTATGTAACTGCCGTCTCTTTTGCCGTGAGACGTTGCTGACGTGGATTTTTTATATATTAAAAATGATTAAATAAATAAATAAATAAAAAATTTATATTCAACTCATGGATTCGGATCTGATTACAAAAATTACAATAAAAAAATTATTATTATTATTATTATTTTACAAGTTGTTGGCTTGTTTCAAGTGTCCAACATATATGAAAAACAGATTCTATTAAATATCAAGTTTGAATTTTGGTCATTGAAGCTACAATAACTGAATTAACAAGAGTATATGGATTCAGTGATGCCTTTATTTATATATTTACACATACATTTCTTTAACATAATTACACACTGCCCGGCATAAAAATCAGGGTATATATATTCATTGTTGTATATGGATTCACTAGTTCTTCATACAATTCTTTATATATATACAGCTCTTTTTTGCAGGAAATTGCTACTATAGATCTCCCACAAATACAATCCTTCCTTTAATTTAGCACATAGTCCAGGTTAAAGATTCCAAGCTTAATATACAAAGGCAATGCAGGTGGAAGACAAGGGCTTTGAAATCAGAGGTAGACTTGACTTCTCGAAATGGCAAAAATTTCCTGTAAAATTAAGAGGAAAAAAAGTTCAACTCAATGGTTGGGCCTCTAGCATGGTGGAAGCTATTGATTGGGAGAGCTTTACCGGAGTCGGGCAAGGGATCAGGGAGCTTCACTGCCGTCGTCAGGGATCTCTGGAGAAGCTTCACCATTATTAGGTTAAGAAAGGGGAAAGGGTATTGGATATTTAGAAGTGAGTGACAATGATTCACTCTTGGATCCGGATCCTGATTTTGTAAATCAGATCCGAATTCATGAGTTGAATATAATTTTTTTTATTGTTTTTTATTTTTTTAATTATTTTTTAATATATAAAAAATCCACGTCAGCAACGTCTCACGGCAAAAGAGACGCCCGTTACATAGTGGACTATGATTGCCAGATTTTTAAAATAGAGGGATTGAAAAGGCTGAAATTATAATTGAGCAACTCAAAGGGCGGGTTTCGAATAATAGAGGGACCATTTAGATATTTAAACCTTTATGAAATCATGCTACACTTGATTGTATCCTTGTACTGTACTTAAAATTTTTGCATATCAAAGGATTGGGTGTGTGAGAGGTTTTTCTTAAAACAAATATTATGACTTTTTTATTTACGGAACTACGCACTATGGAGGGAGAGGGGGGAGGGCAGTGGACCATTTAAACTGGTAAAGTTGGTCACTCCTCTGTTCTTAGGGGCTGTTTGGTACGGAAGTGATTTTCTGAAGTTGTGAGTTCCTGGAAGTGGCCACTTCGGTGGAAGTGTATAGTTCAGTTGGAAGTGTGGACTTCTGTGTGTTTGGTTGTTGCTGGAAGTGTCATGTCAGTAACTACTTCCAGTGTTTGGTTGGTTGAAGTGAAATCTGGAAGTGGCCACTTCAGCCACTTCATGGTGTTTGGTAAGAGGTGAAGTGGGTGTATGATCACCACTTCGGGAGGGGGTATGGTTACCTCCCTTGTAATATTTATGATTAAAAATTTTAATTATTCAATTAGTGTATATTTATTTATTATATTAATATGATGAAAATTTCATCCTATTTTGTTTATTGAATTTGTAATTTTGTGAATAATTTGTAATTATTCAATAAATGGTTATTTATTTATTACAAAAAACCAAGATATAAATTTTGATCAATTTTGTTTATTAAATTTGAAATTTTGTGATTGCAATTTAATTATTACATAATTGTTTATTTCTGTACTCTTTTAACATGGTCTACATTTCATACAATTATGTTTAAATTTGTAATTGTGCGATTACATTTATTTTGTTAACTTTTGTTTATTAAGTTTTTAATTTCATTATTAAGTTTAATGTTGTTTTTAAGTGTGATGTAAACTTCGTTCGAATTTGTTTTTGCAATTTTGAATTAGGTTATTACGGTGAAATTATACAATAACAAGTGTTTATTTATTTTTCTCGTCCAAAGCGATCTAAATTTTGTTCAGTTTGGTTGCTAAATTTGCATTCAACACACTTCTTTGAAAGGCTTCTTTCACATTTGCAAACACTGCTCCAAGGGACCATTAGATGCTCACACAAGAAATTACCCAAATTTCATCATTACTCAGCCACAAGATTCAATACACAAACACTATAATTACCTCTTTGGTATCATTACAGCCTCTCATTTTAAGATGAACCACATACTTGAGTTTTATAAGAAAACCTTTGTCAAAATAACCACATTCATTTGTCACAGCATACCAGAACCATAGCAAAAAATAAGAGGCAGACATTCATTCATTGTGATAAAATGACATAGCAGTCTGCATACTTGACAGCATTTATACCTTTTTAAACATGTTTGTAGTAACAACACCGACTCGATTATAATTAATTACACGGGAAAAACACCTACAGCCCCAACATCACCAGGGCATCGATTACACAAGTGAAATACACAGTTGCACAACTACAAGTGCAAAAAAAAATCATAACTTGAACTGCTGCAATGAACAAGTTGCGCACCTGCGAAAGTAATCACACAAGATATTTCAGCTAATTTCACCGGCAAAAGTAGAAAACATATGATGATGATTTCAACATCTTCATTCATAAATGCATCAGAAAATAAACCACTCCAAATATTTCAGGTAATACCTGTCATTGATTTCAATGCTCCCAATCGGTTGTATAGTCGGAGAAGAACCCGGCAATTATGGCATGGCTCAGGTGACCATCAACTTGTGAATGCACTTTCATTGGCATTTTAAGGGTCCCCATGTTTTTTCCCATTTTTGTATACACATGAGGTTTACAATGAAAAATACGAACCGTCACACACAATGGGCTGCAATGGTGGCAGACCATGCCTCTGAATTGCCTCGCCACACATGTGCGACAGTAGGCCAAAAAAACAAGACAACGAAATAAAAAACAAGCAACTACAAATCTGAGAACAAAACCACTTGCTTGCTGAAACATGACAAGCAAAACAGAGTCCCCATAAAGAAGCTTCCAAAACCAATGGCAAAAGGGATTTGCACATCAGAGGTGGAACATTTAAGAAATTGCAACAAACAATTTAGAACACATAAGCAGCCATATAAATCAACACTATTTGAGCTCAAAATTCAAAAGGTTACATAAAACAAATCTAAATCACATCAAACTTAATAGAGCATGGAGAAAACCAACAACTAGGTGACATGGAAACCTAGGTGACATGGAGGCATGCATGCTCTGATTGAAAGCCATACAAGAGAATTAAGAAGTACCAGTATAACAAGGTGTCAGGACAACAAGTAACACATAAAAAGTGTGAAGTATGAATTTAGAACAGAAAGCAACCAAATAACTCCAACACATGGTAAATAAAAAAAAAAGTTCCACATCCAATTCATGAATTTAAACAGAACCGGATCAAAACATAACCTTCACATACACTCTTGAAATAGAAGCAAAACAGAACCGGGGCAAAATAAAACATGGTGAGATGCATAATTAAAGGGATTAAAACAGAAGCATAGTTCAAACCATAATCAGAAATTTCAAATTCACGCAAAGGGCAAGCTTATGGCTGCAATGACCCGGTACAGTCCTACCCTGTCATTGCCCCGCCAAAATCACCCCTTCGCCTAAATTAAAACTTATTGGACCATGCCTCAGTGCATTCAGATTGACAAGGCTTTTTTGTACTCATCATCGCCATTTCATCCCACCTGAAAAAGCACAAAAGCATCCAATATACATCAGAAAGTAAAGCCTATAAACATGTATCAACAAACTGTAAAGAAAAGGACCAATGCGACATAAACCACACACGTTGTCACGCTAGTTATACATGCAACATGCTGGTAGAATGCATATGCAAAATAAAGTAAGGTTCTAGGAATAAAGCATGGTTCAAAGATGAACCAAAAGTAGCATGCAAATATTAAGGAGGAAAGTCCTATCTCCAGCATCAGTCTCCACACAGTGGGAGCACCAAACCATGAAGTTCACACCATCCGTGATAAGAACCTGTCAACCCAAATGCGCCTGAGTTCCATATCCTTCACGATGAACCCCTGACCTTCCTTCTCGTGCAGCTGCAAATAATCAAATACTTCGGCAAGTTCAGTTTTCCCGAAACCATCGACTTCCATCACCTTGCGGTACAGGACCTCAGACCAATTTGTTGGGTTTTTAATTGCATCCGCTATTTGCCCGACAACGTTGACGAGTTCATCCATCTTTGTGGATTTTTTAGACACCTTGGTTGCGCGTGGGGTCCTTTGTGTTGATGACGTCGCCGAACTATTACCAACTGGCGGGGTAGGATTGTCGGCATCGTCGTCATCACTAAGATTCAACGCCTGAGCTGACTCAAGATTGTCAATGCTGATATCGTCATTTTCACATCTTTCCCCAAAATCTGAAAAAAGTGACGTTGCATATGACCCTGTCGCCCTGTCCTCTCCGCATATTATCTTCAGTCCCTCGTAGTTCTCTATTGGCTTATTAATGAAAGGTCTTGCACCTGGGTGTGCCTGCATTACGAAATGTTGTACAACAAGTTACGTATCTATCAAGTATTGACAAGTTAACGACGATTTCAATGTTACCTCAATGTACGTTACCGCCACAACGGGATCTAGCAGGATCGTCTTCGATGCATCGTCCCATCCAGCGCCGCTGAGTTCTTTTGCCTTCTTAATTTCGGCATAGCTTGCCTTGAAGGTTCTGTAGTGATTTTCTACATTATCGGGGCTGAACTCCGTATTGAATTTGGCGTTGAGAGCCACCGATGCAAAAGAAAACGCGGCGCGTTTGAAAGACTTATCGCACTTGAGGCCTTTCCTTGCTTGTTCTACAAGCAACGGTATCAGGAAATTATCATGTTCCGACCTCCATCGCTTGTTTGGGGTGCCACGTTTGTTGCTTGCAATCTTGGAATAACCAGTGTCGTTCATACGATCATGCCCCTCCATTTTGCTTAACAATTCCAATGAGTGGGTAAGTGACACAGTTCAATAGAAATGAAACATAAAAAGCAATAGTGAAAGTCATTAGGCATACGAAACCATCATACGGTCGAAAGGGATAAACATATAACTTAAAAAAAACACATCCGAGGGAGAACCGAAAAGAAAGAAACAATGTTTTGCCTGATTTACACTAAAGTATCATAAGCAGCCCACATATCATTCGCTATTGCGTCCCGTAGTTCAGCCCATTGTCTGTTCTCCTCACGTTGTTCCCTCTGTGAACGTCCTTGCGTCGAGACCAATTGTTCTGCCTCTGCGTCTCCTCCGTTCAATATCGCATCGGTTGGGTCGACACCAGCAATGTAGTTATGGAGTATGCAACATGCAAGCACTAACCTTACCTGTGTTTTGAATGGGAAAAAAGGATGCGATGTTAGGACTTTGAACCTATTCTTCAACACGGCAAATGCGCGCTCGACCTTCGAACACAACATGGAATGCCTAAGATTGAATAATTCTTTCGGGTTAGTCGGGGGCCTTCCCGTGTGTTCCTTCAAGTGGTATCTAACGCCTCGATACGGTGCTATGAAACCATTCATAGTCGTAAACCCGGCGTCTACCAAGTAATATTTCCCTACAATAAACAACATGTTTAATTATGCTTCTTATAACGTGAAAACAGTGCATGAAGTTTTTATTCCCACCTTCTATTATTTTTAGACCTTCGGGCTATGGACGTGAGATTGCATCTCTTAAGACTGTAAAATCGTTTGTTGATCCCTCCCAACCCGCTAGAACGTAGGTGAACTTTAGATCGGGGTTCACAACTGCAAGTACATTTTGGGTCGGACCTTTTCGGCCACGGAACCGTGGCAATTCATGCTGAGGGACAGAGGCATCGATGTTTGTCCCATCAAGAAGGCCTACACAATCCTACATGGTAGAAAAATTGGAAGATATTATTAATTCTTTTAAAAAATTTGTCAGAACCCATGTATTAAATTATATGTTAGTTACTTTGAAATAAGGGTACCAGTTTGGGTTAGTCTCAATTTCCGGATGGCAAGCGTTGGTGGGAGGATGCACAAAGTCGTCACGGATTGCACATATCGCCCGAAGGACGTTGTTAAAGTGACAGGTGATAGTTTCCCCAGACCGAAGGAACTCAATGCGCACAGTGCGGTTCTTCGTGTAATGACCCACTATGTGCAAGAATATTGCTAGTTGTTCTTCTATGGCCATATGTTTGGTATCTACAAGTAGATGCTTGTCTCGCAATATTGATGCGAGATGGAGAAATGGGCCTACGTCCATTCGAAGGTAGCTGACACAATAGTCGCGACCACTCCTCAGAATACGCTCCATATGTTTTTTCCTAGTTAGGTCTCGGAACAAGGAGGGCTCCCTACGCCTTGCACACCTTGTTAAGTGACTTTCCTCGATTAAATAGGCGACTATGACAACGACAGTTGTGAAGGCTGCTACCAAAGGTCTCATGCGAGAATTAACTGGCGAGCTATCCATCTACACGATCAATAATTAGGTTATGGTCGCCTAGGACGGGGCGAAATACGAAACACAACAGACACCTATCCACTTGTTCTAATGGTAGCTAGTCTACGGAGAATGCTATCATAACGGCCCGTAACTTGATTAAATATAATATCATGCAAATCGGGTGACATCAGGAAGCCTTAATCAGATATACAACAAAAGGTAATTTCTATACAACACGAGGACTAAATAATCACCGCAGAAAGTCGTTTGGAGAAATCTTAATAAAACATACTTGTGCAGGCATATGCAAAATACAACAAAAGCATGGCTTGAAGTTGGGCAACATCAAATACGATTGCATAGTTGGTTAAAAATCATAGGATGAAGGTAGGGTTACAGCAGCAATGCTTAACATGTATTTAAAAAAAAAAACCCAAGCAAAGCCAAGATCAGAACACATTTAAAAAGGAGCAAACAAAATTTAAAGAGTGGTGCACTATTAACAAAGATAACAAAGATAACAAAGATAACACAGTTAACATGCCTAGCTGTAGTTAATTTCATGATTGAAAAAAGGCAGCAGTTGCTTATGTCAAAATGCATACCAACATACAATTCTTCTACAAACACACTTTCACGGTTCTAGAAGCCATTGTCATCAATAAAGTCACAGTCTCATCCAATAAGCAATTGTTATTTTATATGCCAAGTGCACATGATCAGTACAGCAAGTTAATACACAAAACAACAGAAACATGCAGTCATAGATGGAAATCAGAAAATATTCTATAAAAACAACTTTTGGCTCCATGGTACGTATCCTCCAGGAAGATGTGCAGTAGGATCCCTTTAGGCGAATAAAGAAGTATCCGGACCAGGCCGGGCCTCCCTATTAGCCTTGTAATCCTTGGCTTCCTTGTTGCGGACAATATACCAATGGAGGCGTCTTATATTACATACTACAATGATCAATAGTGACATTGTTTACCATATTTATCAATAGTGATACATGTCAGCAAAAAAAAAAAAATGTGTTGGTAAACACAGCATCAATAAAAAAAAATCACACAATAGAGGGTGAGAGCATGAAGGTATTAAGACATGCCTTAAAAAAAATTCAGCTATTAGCAAAGTGGATGGAGTATACCATGAAAAGAGCAACATTTAAACCCAATTAAACATGATGGAGTGCAGGCATGTGTTGGTAGTCACAGCATGAACCAAAAAAAAAAAAAGTCACACAATAGAGGGTGAGAGCATGAAGGTATTAACACATGCTTTAAAAAAATTCAGCAGGACAGATATAGAGGGTGCAGTACACCATGGGAAGAGCAAAATTTAAACCAATTGAGCATGATAAATAGTTCAGGCAGGTATTAGTAGTGACAGCATCAACAAAAAAAAATCACACAATAGAGGGTGAGAGCATGAAGGTATTAAGACATGCCTTAAAAAAATTCAGGTATTAACAAAGTGGATGGAGTACACCATGAAAAGAGCAAAATTTAAACCCAATTAAGCATGATAAATAGTGCAGGCAGGTATTAGTAGTGACAGCATCAACAAAAAAAAATCACACAATAGAGGGTGAGAGCATGAAGGTATTAAGACATGCCTTAAAAAAATTTAGGTATCAACAAAGTGGATGGAGTACACCATGAAAAGAGCAAAATTTAAACCCAATTAAGCATGATAAATAGTGCAGGCAGGTATTAGTAGTCACAGCTTCAACAAAAAAAAAAAATCACACAATAGAGGGTGAGAGCATGAAGGTATTAAGACATGCCTTAAAAAAATTCAGGTATTAACAAAGTGGATGGAGTACACCATGAAAAGAGCAAAATTTAAACCCAATTAAGCATGATAAATAGCGCAGGCAGGTATTAGTAGTCACATCATCAACAAAAAAAAAATCACACAATAGAGGGTGAGAGCATGAAGGTATTAAGACATGCCTTAAAAAAATTCAGGTATTAACAAAGTGGATGGAGTACACCATGAAAAGAGCAAAATTTAAACCCAATTAAGCATGATAAATAGTGCAGGCAGGTATTAGTAGTCACAGCTTCAACAAAAAAAAAATCACACAATAGAGGGTGAGAGCATGAAGGTATTAAGACATGCCTTAAAAAAATTCAGGTATTAACAAAGTGGATGGAGTACACCATGAAAAGAGCAAAATTTAAACCCAATTAAGCATGATAAATAACGCAGGCAGGTATTAGTAGTTACATCATCAACAAAAAAAAAATCACACAATAGAGGGTGAGAGCATGAAGGTATTAAGACATGCCTTAAAAAAATTCAGGTATTAACAAAGTGGATGGAGTACACCATGAAAAGAGCAAAATTTAAACCCAATTAAGCATGATAAATAGTGCAGGCAGGTATTAGTAGTGACAACATCAACAAAAAAAATCACACAACAGAGGGTGAGAGCATCAACATATTAACATATCCCTTAAAAAAATTCAGCAGGACAAATATAGAGAATGGACTACACCATGTAAAGAGCAAAACAAACCATATGCAATCAGGTTTGAGAATTAACTTTGGAGAAAACCATAAAACTCAGAATGGGGAAAAAATGGAATCAGGTCATGGGTCGGACGAAGAACAAATGGAAAACAAACCTTGTCAAGAAAATCCCAAAATCAAATCTTCCACATCACCACAGAACAAACAAAAAACAGGCGCAAAAAAAAAAAAAAAAAAAAAAAAAAAAAAAAAAAACCTAACCAGATCTAAGCTTCAGAGCAGTACCTCTAAAGGCAGAGGATAGTGAACTTCAGAGCTAAGGTGGGAGAACAAGAGCGAAGCCCACACCTGTGGAAGGAGTACAACGCAAAGAATCAAGGCCAGCGCCGAATAAATTAAAAAGAGAACATATACAACCATATACATCCATGAAATCCTTGAGATTTAGCTTTAAAATTGAAAAAAAAGAGGGAAAATAACAAAAAAAACAACAAACTTTTTTCGCTCGAGATCACTGCCACCCAAGTGAGGGATGATGAACGCAGGACAGTTGCGATGACGGAGGAGGAGAGGAGAGATGGAAGACTAGGTTATGAGATCCAGATCTAACCCCCACCTGTCGAAGAAGTAAAAGCCGAAGAATCAAAACCCACAGCTCAAGTCGAAAACAGAACAAATTGGAAGAAATACATATGAAGTCGTATGCAGCTATGACCAATCTTTCAGATTTCGTAGTTTTAAAGTTGCAAAAAAGGGAAAAAAACAAACCACAGTAGCGTTTGGCCGGTGAGGAGGGAGACAACAAAATCAGGTGCCGGGTTTTGCCATCACGAGGAGAAGGGGTCTTTACAACACCCCACGGGGCCGGCGGAGACACAGGAGTGAAGGGGAGGAACGATCGGCTTGTGGAGACGCGGGGTTGATGGAGCTTCGACGGCAGCCGTAAAACCCTAGAAGAGGTGAGGAGACGAAAGGGCGAAAAAATCACAGGAAAAGGGGTGTTTACAACACCCCACGTGATGCTGCAGGGAAGTGGCGACTTCAGCCACATGTACAAAAGTCCCTGAAGTGTGCACTTTGCACAAATCTCCACCGAAGTGAAATGGGTGAATTCAGCACTGTTTGAGGTGTCACATCACCACTTCAACATATCAGTTCAGCAAAACAAACACCCCGAAGTCACTCGGAAGTCAGCACTTCCGTCACTTCGGGCTCAAAAACGGTGAAACAAACACGCCCTTAGTCTTTTTAGATAAAAATATAAAATTTTGAAGTGATTCTACTAAATATGTTGTAAAGATTGTCATTTACGCATGCATTTACTTTAGATAGTACTTATCTTTAAAGCATCTAATATTAGGAAATCTATTTCTCTGCATGCTATATTGACAAAAAATGATTATCATTTAATTTTTTATAATTAAATACTATTTTACTTTTACATCAAACTATTTCACTATGTTTTATTTTTATTTTATGTTATTATCTTTTCTCCTCTCCTAACACTCCCACCGCCGAGTGTCCAGCAACCCATAGGAAAAAAAAAAGGATAAAAGAGTATTTTTTTATCTTATTTCTCAGGATTTTTAATTAGCCGATGGCTATTTTTATCTATTTAAATGGTACCAAGCATGAAACAGTAAATTTGTTTTTTTATTTTTTTATTTTCTCACACCATTTAATTTTTTTACAAAACTTTTACACTCTAGTCCTTGATTTTTTTTAATTAAAACTATTCATTCTCACAACCCTATTTAAATATCACCCCTCATCACACTCACCTTTCTTCCTCTTTTCCTCTCTTCCTTCCTTTTTGTTTTTCTTTCCTAAATGGTATTTCTATAAAATCAAAATGAGCACATCTTTTTGTTTTTAATTTTATCGGAGAAAGTATTTTTGTAATAAATATTTAATATAATTATTTTAGATAAATTTATATTGTGTATAATACTATTATGTTAGATTGATAATGTAGTACATAACTTTGCTTGTTTGTGAACATGTTATTTTATTAGTTTGATAATTTATGAATTAATAGTTGTTATATTATGAAGTATTATTACAAAATAGATTATGATAGAATGCTTGAAAGAAAGTGTTCGATAGAATGACTTAAAAAAATATATGATAGAATGCTAACCAAGTTTTTTATATAATGCCACAAAGTTATAGATATAATGCCAAGAATATCTTTGATAGAATGTGCTCATCTTCTTCATCTTCATGCCTCTTATTTTATTTTAAATGTCTACACATGCTAAATTCAATCTTAATTTGTTCTCAACAAAATGTTTGGTAGATTCTCTTTTTTAATTCACATTGCTAATTATTTATTGTAAATAAATATCAAAAAATCTTACGCATATCATCTTATTTTTATCTACAAATGTTTAAACATAATAAATTTAATGTCTAATTTTCATGTCATAATATTTTATTTTTTATTTCCATTATCTATTTTCAAATTGATTATTTTATATTTTTACAGCCTGATTGAATTCTAAGGTGTAGACATACTTGAATTCTTGAGCCGTCTACTCAAATTATGGCATTTTAAGATAAGCTAGATTATGGTAATGTAGCTCAAGTTCATCATTTTTGGATTGATCCTTGTCTTATTAGTGCATTAATGGATAGATGACACTTGGAAACATATACATTTCACTTGTTTTGTGGTGAAACAACAATTACACTAAATATGTAAGACTGTTATTGGGCTTACTCATTAATGGCAATGAAGTCATTAGACAGATATATACTTTAAAAATTGCTATCTGGTGTGGAGTTGTCAGTGTTGTCGCACCTCCTAAGAAAAAGGAGAGGTCAAAATAGTAACCTTTATTTGGCTCCAAAAATATTTGATGTGTTACTATATGATGCAAGCCAACAACAAATTGAGTGGTATACTAATGCTTATAGACAAAGGCTCGTTAGCAGTATCCTAGTGCAGAATATGTCACAAAATAAGATTCATTTGGAGTAATTAACATTTTTCCAAACTTCACAGAAGCATGAAAACATAGTTGGAAATCGGTATATGTTTAGCAACAAGGTTATGAAGAATATTAGTGGATCAATGATACTACTTCAATCCTTGGCATGGTGTAATTTTTTCTAATATTTCTCCAAGAACTCAATCCAACATTTTTTCCTCAATCAAACACATTCTTAGCATTTTATCAAAATCTTTGTGTTATATCATAAATTTTATTAGCATTCTATCATACACTTTGGTGTCATTCAATGAATAATCATAACTTTCTTTTAGGCATTCTATCATAATCTACTTCGTAATAATACATATAATATAACAACTACTAATGTATAAATTATCAAACCAATAAAATAACATGTTCATAAACAAGCATAGTTATACACCACCTCATCAATCTAACATAGTAATATTATGTTCAATATAAATTTATCTAAAATAATTACATGAGATATTTATTAAAAAAATATTTTTCCTGATAAAATTGAAAAGATGTGCTTATTTTAATTCCGCAGTAATATTATTTAGAAAAAATGAATTGAATGAGAAGAAGAGAGGAAGATTAATGTGCAAGGCTGAATTGTAGAAAAAATGCAGGGCTTTAATAAATTCAACAACTTTAGTCAGTTAAGTTTGTCAGATGACGTGAAGCACACGTGGAAGCAAGAGAAGCAACACTTAACTAGAATCAATATCAACCATCCAATACTTTACATTGTAAGACCCAGGGTTTTGGTTTAATCTTTTTCATTTTGTAATAAAAGGATAAACTATGGAATGCCTGAAACTAATGAATTCAGAGTATAATCTTGTTCTTCTTGATTTCTCTTCTTCTTCTTCTTCTTCTTCCTGGTTTTCTTCTTCTCCACATCATTAGTATCAGAGACCCAATCTTGGCTATACAAGCATGGCGAACAACAATAAAAAACAAGATTTCAAAGATCTTGAGAATTTAATCGAGAAGCTGATGAAAGGCATGCAAAAGCTATTGAAGAAGTGAGGAAGCAGACCAATTCGCCTTTGGAGGAGCTTAAGATCATGATTATAGGACTGGCGTTGCAAAATTTAGAGAGAGTACCTCAAGTTCAGCAATAGATTACAGGTGATGGTAGGGGAATTCTTGGTCCTGGTATGACTTCTTTAAACTCTAATCTCTACACTAAATTGGAGTTTCTTAGCTTTAATAGAGATGGACTTAGTGATTGGGTTTATAAGGCTGAGCAGTTCTTTGAAGTTGATTCAACAATGGAAGCATCTAAGGTTAAAATTGCTTCTATACATTTTGAGGGGAAGGCTTTGAATTGGTATAGATCTTTCTTGAAAGCTAATGGAGTTGGAAGATTAGTTTCTTGGAAGGAATTTCTAGAAATTCTTACAGCTAGATTTGGAAAAGAGGTGTTTATGGATCCTTTGGCCAAGATCAAGAAATTATCACAAGTGGGAACTATTGAACAATATTTGGAAGCGTTTGATCTTAAATTGAGCAAGATTGAATTGAGTGAAACTCAGGTTGTTAGTCATTTCTTAGGAGGTTTAAAAGAGGAATTGGAAATGGCACTGAGGTTGTTTAATCCTACTTCTTTACAGTCAGCATATATATTGCAAAAGTTCAAGAACTTTTATGGTCCAAGAGATCATCTATGGAGGTTTTTGTTGGTTCTCAGCTAGAAATGAACACGGGACAACATGGTGTGGTGGCTAGAACTTTCATGAATTCTAAAGTCCCTAAATTTGGGGTGTTAGCATTGCCAGGTATTAGTTCTTCTAATGCTAATCATAGGCAATTTAAAAGACTATCTAGTCGAGAGATGGAGGAAAGAAGACAAAAAGGTTTATGTTTTGGTTGTGAAGAGAAATTTGTGCATAGCCATAAGTGTAAGAAGAGACAATTTTATATGCTTACAGTGGATGATGATGTAGTTGAATGAGTAGAAGACTGTGAAGATGAGGGGGAATTCATGGTGTTGAAGAGTTTAGAGAAACAACAATTATCTCTTCATGCATTAAATGACATTCATAGTTATTAGATCATGAGAATCAGGGAGCATGTAGGCACATGAACATTGTCTCTGTTGCTTGATTCAGGGAGTTCACATAACTTCATGGACAACAAGGTAGCTAAGCAACTAGGATGCATTTTGGAGCCTATTCTTGAGTTGAAGGTTACAACAGCTAATGGCAATGAGTTGTTGTGTAATGAGGTATGTAAATGTTTTCAATGGAGCATGCAGGGAGTTAAATTCATGGTTGAATTTCTTATATTGCCATTAGACAATTATGATATGGTGTTTAGCATATAATGGCTTACTGAATTGGGTGATATAATTTGGAATTTCAAGCAACTCAAGATGAAATTCTTGCTATCTAATATGGAAATTGTCTGGAAGGGTGAAACTGTTGATCAACTTCAGATGGTTAATGTGGAGGAAATGCATAAAATTTTAGTTAAGAATTCTCAATTATCCTTGACATAGTGTTTTGCAATTATCATTCAAAATCCTAAGAACTCAATTCATCTTAAAGAGAATGATTTGGCCTGGAGACTTAGTTGTTTACATGCTAAGATTTCTGAGGTAGTTAGTAATTATGTTGAGTTGTTTAATGAGCCTAAGGTGTTGCCACCACACAGACAACATGATCACAGAATCAGATTGATGGATGGAGCTCAACCTATATGCATTAGACCTTACAGATGGAATTTTGCAGAAAACATTTTTGAAAAGTTAACTCAAGAAATGCTGGATGTGGGAATTATTCAAGCTAGCAATTCACCATTTGTCTTCGCCAGTGGGGCTAGTTAAGAAGAAAGATAATTCATGGAGGATGTGCATTGGTTATAGAAGACTCAACAAGTTGACAGTTAAAGATAAATTTCCCATTCCTGTTATTGAAGAATTGTTAGATGAGTTGCATGGAGCTTCAGTGTTTAGTAAACTAGATTTAAGATCTGGTTATCACCAAATAAGAATGTTTCCTGATGATATACCCAAGATAGCTTTTATAACTCATTTAGGCCATTATGAATTCACCGTAATGCCATTTGGCCTTACAAATGCTCCATCCACTTTTTAGAGTTTAATGAATGAAATACTCAAACCTTATCTTAGAAGATTTGTGTTGGTATTCTTTGATGATATATTGATTTAGAACAACAATTTAAATCTACATGCACATCTCAGCCAAGTTTTCCATTTATTGAAGAAACATAGCTTGTTTATTAAACTTAGCAAGTGTACTTTTGCTGAGGAATCAGTTGAATACTTGGGCCACATATTCTTTTCAAGGGGTGATTACAGACCCAAAGAAAATATATGCTATAAAGACATGGCCAGTTCCATCTACTCTCAATCAGCTGCGTGGGTTCCTAGGGCTGTTTGGTTACTATAGGAAGTTTTTTAAGATGCTCAATTGGCATATCCGTTAACCTCCCTCCTCAAGAAGATTGAAATATTTCAATGGAATGATAAGGCTTTCTGAGGACTTAAAAAAAAAGCCTTGATTACAGCTCCAGTACTAGTGTTACCAAATTTTTAGCAAGAATTGATTGTGAAAACTGATGCATCTGGTAAGGGTATTGGTGTAACACCCGACTTCTAACCAAGACTAGATGCTACACCAGCCAGATCAGAATATTGAAACCCTGACCCACAGCTGAAATATATCAAATAAAAACACTATGAACTGAAATTGGAGATCATAAATATAATTAAGACATAAGTCCACACAGTTGGGTTCATACTCAAAATAAGTTACACACTACAGAAAATCAAAGTTAAAGTAGCAAACCTCTCACAAGAAAACAAACACACTAAAAAGGGAAGATAACCAGAGCCATGCTAAGAACTGACTCTCTCTCTCTCTCTCTACTTCCGCGCTAAGGAGCGAACTGGTCCTGACCTATGGGAAAACAATACAAAAGATGGGGAAAGTAAACTACTAATGCTTAGTGAGTACTACCACCCTATTAAAGCCTCAGTCCCTTTGGAAAAGGCCAACTTAGTCTAGTATGCATGTAATCTCAATACTCATAAAGCAAAACAAAGTACGGCAATAATCATTCGCGCAAAATAAACAAATCTGTAAAACATAATTTGCTCATAAGGGCCCACTTATCACTATAGTAATGCACCACTACTTCAATGCTCATGAATGGCCACAGGCTCGAATGGAAAAATTATATATTACCATAGCCTTACGTATTCCTCATTTCGGCTATTTCAAACCCCGTATATTGCAAGGCCTTACGTATACCTCATTTCGGCCTTTACAATATACGCAGTATATAGTAAGCAGTACCTTCTCTGTGATGGGAAAGGTTTTTCAATAAAACTCATTTACAAAAAAAAAATGAGATTGATAGTAAATAAATTCATAAGTAAAATTGTACATCTTCCCTGACAGATTACCATATACAAACTCTGGCTCAATCTCTGAACCCCCACTGTGGCAAACGAGCATGTCTACGTATGGTGCAATCTAGTGATAAATATCAACAATAAAGAAATACATACTTCAAAATTTGGATGCGATTTCGTAACTCTTCCCACATAAATCATCTAAAGAGAATCTTAAATACGAGTACAATATGGAAAATGACACAAATACGCAATATCATTGTCAAAATTCATAAATCATCATAATAACCATGAATTCATGAGAATTATGTATATTGACTCAAATACGGTAAAACATGCATACGTTCCTATGCGTAAGAAAAGGTCCACTCACCTGATGTCCCTAGCTAGCTAGCCTCGCTCGGGCCTTCAGATGTTCCCTCTAGGTCCTTTCCTTTCCCTAGGAACTTAAAGATACACATACCGTTAAAATACCGTAATTTCACAAATAAAAAGGCCCACTAAACTTAGGTTTAACAATAATCTATACGTACTTCTAAAATATAGTATTTCTAATGATCTAGAATATTCATAATTAGGAGGACAAACGGGCGGCATAACATTATAGAATAATTAAGACTAAATAACTAAATCCAAATTTTAGTTCTAATATGTTAACGAATTTTAGGTCACATTAAAAAAATAAATAAATAAACACTTATTTATATAATTAAAACTTATTAACATCACAAATTACAAAGGGGTAAGCATAACCCCCCCTCTGAAGTGGTAACCGTACACCCACTTCACCTCTTACTAAACACCATGAACTGCCAAAGTGGTGACTTCCAGATTTACCTTCAGCCAACCAAACACTGGAAGTGGTCACTGACATGACACTTCCAGCTATAACCAAACACACAGAAGTCCACACTTCCAACTGAACTTCACACTTCCACTGAAGTGATCAGTTCCAGGAACTCACCACTTCAGAAAATCACTTTTGAACCAAACAGCCCCTAAGTATCAAAACTCTCATTTTCAAAATTCCGATGATGTGTTCAACACGATTCCTTAACGAAGCATGTCGCAAGTTAAATAGTTATTTATAATTGGTTGGTCTAGATTGCGCTCGTCCTTACTCTAGCAAATGGTAACAGACACTTTTGTAGGGAGCAATAAAATTCGGGGTATTAGCATATTCTGTATCTACAAGATAATATTTACCTATTGGGACTTCAAACCCTTGTTCAATAGAACATTGGAGAATCCTAACATCAGAAGCAGAACCTTCCCAACCAGCTCGTACATATACAAAATGAAGATCAAAATCACATGCGATCATAACATTCTGCGATAATATTTGCTTCCTGTTTCTGTAAGAATTTTGTTTATCCAAAAAAATCTTGATAGGAATATGTGTTCCATCAATGGCACCAATACAATTCTAAAAAATAAACAAACATGAAACATTTACAATGACTAAAATAAATTTATAATTAAATTAATAATATATAGCTTTACCCACCTTGAAATATGGAAAAAGTTTATGTTATTCTGAATAATCGGCGATGTGATTGTCGATGGAGGTTCAATGTATTCACGAGCAAGGCGACTAAGAGTTTAATTACTTTACTAAAATAACGACTAACGGTTTCTGCAAAATTTTGAAATCGCTCTTGCACATCGCGGTTACTAGCATTATGAGCAGGGTGTACATAAACATTGCTAATTGTTCCTTGACCGTTGTTCGTTTGGAGTTGCAGAGGAGAGATTTGTCTTTTAAACGATCAACCAGTGCTTGAAATATATTAGGCTCCATACGAAATTCTCTTTGGTAACGTTCCTGATGATTTTTAAGAATTTCTTGTACATATGCAGCACATGTAAGAATGGATGTGTGATGTTCTTTAACTTTGGAAGTCATTGGACATTGTCTCGACCAAAGGTTGAACATTAATAGATAGTCTTCTTCATTTTTTCCCCTCCAAAGATTTAAGAAATCCATGTTGAAACAATGGTTAGCTATGAAGATTTTCAACTAAAACAAAAAAAAGAGTATGTGTAATTCCAAAGGAGTTATGTTGTGTATAAATAGAAAAACATTATCACGGCTATAATTATAATGGCTATATTTACAACTACTATTTTCTAACGGCTATTTTTCAAATTTTAATTATGAACTATTATAATCCAACGGTTATTTTTATTATGTAATAATTGTTATTATGCTAACCAAACAATCATTCTGTAATTATAAAATATATAGTAATTTATGCAATAATTTTTTATTTTGCTAACCAAACACTGACTCTGTAAGAAAAAAAATATTTCATAATTTTTGTAATAATCATTTACATTTTCTGCATAATAAAATTATGCCATATTTTTATATTTTGTAACCAAACATACCCTTAATCAATTCAACAACTTTAGTCAGTTAAGTTTGTCAGATGACGTGGAGCACACGTGGAAGCAAGAGAAGCAACACTTAACTTTAATCTCAGCCATCCAATACTTTACATTGTAGGACCCAGGGTATTGGTTTAATCCAAGTTGTTCATTTTGTAATAAAAGGAGAAACTTTAGAATGGCTGAAACTAATGAATTCAGAGTATAATCTTGTTCTTCTTGATTCCTTTTATTGATTTCTTTTCTTCTTCTTTTTTTTCCTGGTTTTCTTCTTATCCACATCAAAGATATGGTAATGGTGAGTGGATAACGGGTAAGTGTGATGAATGATGATATTTACATAAAGTCATGAGAATGAGAAATAATTTAGCTAATGAAAATCCAATGGCTAAAGTGTATAAGTTCCTTGAAAAAAATAAAAGACAGTAAAAAGTTCACTTTTTTTTTGTGCAAAAATAAAATTTTTACCTAAAAAATATCAAAGGTTGCTTTATGAAAGCTCAATTTAAATTTAAACCATGAAGAAAAGTTGGAGGTCAATAAGCGATAGTCAACCCCAACCATTCAATCCATAAGCGCTAGTCACCCCCAACTATTCAATCCATGGGTTTTGTGACTTATTAAGAATTAAGGGCTTGTTTGGGTACCCCTAAATTCCATAGGAATTGTGATAATTCCTATGGAATTTAGTATAATGTAGGAATTTGTAAAAATGATTGTTTAGTTGATCTTTTTACACGAAAAAATTATTATGGAATCATATTTATAGGAAAACATTACTATGATTCATAGTAATTTCTCAAAGTGGTGGGAACCAAAATATTTTTACTTTGTTTCTCGGGGGTGGGCATCACACGAAGGACACGAGCTTCGCGTTTCTCAGGACCAGCGTTTTCAAGGCTCAGGTGTCATCGCCCTTGCCATCGTCTCAGCTCGCCATCGTCTTGCTCAGTGTTCTAAAAATCGGCCTAAGCGGCGCCTTGGCGTTGGAAGTTGGCGGGCCGACCCGCTTTTGCAAAAAAACGGTGAAAAATCGGCGTTGGCTTTCCATATAAAAAACGGACGCCCAGTCACCGCCTAGGCGGGCTGGCGGCGGCCTAGGCGGGTAAGTTGGACTGGGCGGCTTTAATAAAAAAAATTTAAAATTATATGTTTTTAAGTTTAACTTTCTTAGGTTTAGAATCATTACCTTTTTTAGGCGACTAAGTCGTTACGTTACTGTTTAAGTTTTTGTATATATATATATATATATATTAACTTAGTAACCATTAAAAATTTTTTAGTTATTTAATATATTTTAATAGTATATGCGGAATAGAGAGGTATTAATTTTATTTAGAATATACGCTTAATTAATTTGATTTTTAGGAATCAAAAAATTATATTATTTTGTATAAACTATATATATATATATATAATTGTGTACTGTATAGGGTTAAATATGCAAATTTCACAATCTGATAAAGTGCTTTTAACTCATTTTATCTCCAAATCATGGGCCCCACGGTCCACCAACTCCTCTATCCCTTTCGTTTTTTTTTTTTGATAAAAATTTCTCTATCTTTTGACGTTACGTCACAAGACACGAACGGCCAAACGAGCATCCTTTCAAATCAATTCTCTGATTCCTGCGCTTTGGAACTTGGAAGAAGATCGTCGAGCAACACTTGGAGGAACTTGGTGGCAGCCTGTGTACCCCTGGTTTAGAACGAAGCCTTGACGCTGTTGAACAGCTTCTTCTCCACGGTTAGAGGTTTGTACGATGAGGATAAATTTATGTTAAGGGATCAGTGGATTGTATGATGATTGACAATATGAATGTATGATGTAGATTAATAAATGAGACGTAAAATTGGAGGTTTTCTTTGATGTTCTGTTGTAGAGAAAATAATTATATTAAAGCGCTCACCATGTGTTCGATGAAATGCCCAAGTGATGTGCTATGTTAGTTTGGCTTGAGATAAATGGAGATTTTAATCCTAGTTCTATGATGATGTTCATGCTTGTATAACTAATTTCTCAAGAGTATGGTTTCTATGTTATGGAGTTAGAAGGGAGCATGCATGCATTTGTGATGTTTGGTGAAATGTCACTTAGAATCTACAATGCTGATTTCATGTATGATTGTATTGTGAACTAAGATCATGTTATTTTCAGGTGTCTAATGGCTGAGAATGAATCTTCTGGAGCATCTAATTCAATGGCATCTTCAGATAATTCATTGAAGCATAATTCAAGTGATGTGGGGTGGGGGTTTGCGGTATTGGCGGATCCTACTAATCCGGATAAGTTAAAGTGTAAGTTTTCCATGAAAGTGGTTAGTGGTGGAATATATAGAATGAAGCAACACATAGCTAATATCAAGGGAAATGTATCCTCATGTTCAATGTGTACTGAGGAGGGTAAAGCCAAATGCAAAGCGGCAATAGAAGAAGCAAAAAGCAAGAAACAAAATAAACTAGACATGAGTTGGAGAAAAGAGAAAAAGTTTACATTACTCCGATTGATGAAGAAGACTATGAAGATGTTGAAGTTGGAGGGTCAATGAAAAGGCCACGCGTTCGTGGGCCGATAGATAGATTTACATCGTCTATTAATCACCAAGCTTCATTGGGTGTGTCTATGCGGCAACAAAATATTCAAGATGCCGTTGATAAGAATAGAAGACATGATGTGAATCGATTTTTGGCAAGATGGATCTATGAGGCGGGTATTCCTTTCAATGCCATTGATAAGGATAGTTTTATACAATTTGTGGAGACGGTTGGAATTTATGGCAAGGGTTATCGACCTCCAAGCCAATATGAATTAAAGGAGCCACTATTGAAGGAAGAAGTCGAGAGAACTAAAGGTATTATTAGGGACAATGAAAAAGAGTAGGAAAACAATGGTTGCTCAATCATGACCGATGGTTAGTCGGATCGAAAAAGGAGAAGTATTATGAATCTATGTGTCAATTCTAGCAAAGGCACAATTTTCCTTTCTTCTAAGGAAGATTCCGAAGAAGCACACACCGGGCCATATATCTCTCACTATGTCGACAAGTGCATTGAAGAAGTTGAAGCACATAGAGTAGTTCAAGTGGTCACGGACAATGCGTCTAACAATATGGCGGTGGCAACAATATTGGAAGAGAAGAAAAGGCCATCTATATTTTGGACTTCATGTGCCACACACACATTAAACCTCATGCTTCAAGGAATAGGGAACCTACCTAAGTTTAAAGGAGTGATTGAGAAGGCAAAGGCATGTACTATCTTCATCTACTCACATCACAAAACATTAGCATTGATGAGAAAGTATACAAAGAAAAGAGACATAGTAAGGCCGGGAGTCACAAGATTTGCAACTTCTTTTCTATTGTTGCAAAGTTTAATGGAGAAGAAAAACGAGTTGAGGACTATGTTTACTAGTAGTGATTGGGATAAGTGCAAGCATTCCCAATCAACAAAAGTGAGAGCAACTTATTCAACCATTATGAATGTGGGTTTTGGAATGGAGTAGGATTGTGCTTAAAGGTATTTGCTCCTTTAGTTAGGGTGCTTCGCCTTGTTGATGGGGATAAAAAGCCATCAATGGGATTTGTGTATGGAGAGCTTCTTCATGCTAAGGAAGAGATTAAAGGAGCATTGAAGAATCAAGAGGCCCTCTATCGAGGAGTCCTAGAAATTATTGAAACTAAAGCTCATGATAGACTTGATCGTCCATTACATTTGACGGCATACATCTTGAATCTTATTACTCCTATAAAGAGGAAATGATACAAAGCAATTCGCTTGTCATGGATGGGCTATTCGAATGTGTTGAGAAAATTTTCCCCGATTTTGATGCTCAAAATGTGGTGTTGAATGATGAATTGTTGAAGTATAAGAATAAAGAAGGTAGTTTTGGGAGACCGGCGGCCAAGATGGGATGCACTAAAACCATTGACACTTTTGATCCGGGTATGCATATTTACAATTCTTTATTTTCTTTAGCACTAATTGATATATTTTTTTCTAATATTGTTCAATTTGTGCTTTCTTAGTTGGTTGGTGGGGCACTTATGGAAATGGTGTACCAAATTTGCAAAGAATGGCAAGAAGGATCCTCTCATTAACATCAAGTTCATTCGGATGTGAGAGAAATTGAAGCACATTTGAGGGGATACGAACAAAGAAAAAGAATAGACTAGATACAACAAGGTTAAATAATCTAGTCTATGTCCAATTCAATTCCAAGATGAAGGAGAAGAGGGAAAAGGTAATGAAGATGGGAAGAGATGTACTCCTTGCTAATGATGCTAGTAAGGCTCAAGGATGGATTGTAGAGGGTGGTGATGAAGATGTTGAGGAAAAGGGAATGGTTGGGGAAATGGATAGCGGTAGAGGAAGTAATATGAATTTTCAAGTAAGAGAACTTCATGAAGAAGATTTTGTTTCGGATGAGGAAGAAGATGAAGAAGATGTTGAGTTTGAGCCGGACACGGAAGGAGTCTTGGAGGGCTTTCAAGAAGAGATAGATGCCTAAGTTTTATATGTATGTTTTTATGATAAGTTTTTGTTTAGAGTTGTTTGGATTATGGAAGCTCTTGTATTCTTATTTGATTGTTATGCATTAATTTGGTTGTTGCCTTGTTGGTAAATATCTATTTGGGTATTATATAGAATTAAAATTATATTATAAATATATATATATATATTTTAAAAAGGTAAAACCGCCTAGGCCCCACCTAGGCTCTCTGGGCGCTAGAAGGTAACTGACCGCCCGACTAGCACCTACCGTTTTTTGAACATTGGTCTTGCTGTCATCTCGGCTCGGGTGTCATCGCCCTCGCTATCATCTCATCGCGCCTCGTCTCTTCGTCGGCTCACGGCCTCCGCTCCTTTGGTAATGCCCTAATCCATGGAGCAATTTCATGACTCGAAGCCCAAACTGCTTTGTTTTAGATCATGATTTCCTTCATTTTCAACATGAATAGATCCTAGTTTCAGCCATGGTCTAATAAGAAACACTTCTATTTATTTTTTCCCTTGCAGACCAACATTAAAGAAACCGAGAAAAAAAAAGAAAGGGAAATTTGGGACTCTCTCTTTTTCTAAGTATTTCCTTTTGTTTGATTTGGTCGAAGTAGACGCGGCTCAAGACTTGTGCTTGATTCCTTCCCAGAGGCCTGCAGCATTGACGAGATCGCCAAGACTAGAAAAGGTCTCATCTTGTGCTCTTCTTCTATGCATAAATCCTCTTTCTCTTCTTGTTTGGTCTTTGCTTATGGGTTTTGTTTGTCTATAATTTTGGTTCTTTGTTCTTTGGTTCTTTGTTTTGGGAAGTGTAAGAACTGGGATCTGGTTTGGTTTCTTGTTGATTGGTGAAGTGCTCAGTCTTGCATGTAATATGTTTTTTCTCAAGTTGTGATTATGTGGGGTTTCTATATGTTTGATGGTTATATTTTATCCAGAAAAGATCTTGATTGTGCTGAGTTTCTTTGTGATTAGATGTATGATATTGGCAAGGATAGATGTTTTTAGATTGATTGTGAATTTTATGGGTTCTTGTTGAATCATGGATGTTAACTGGTTAAGTATTTGTAGTCTTTCTGGTAATATGTTTTTTCTCAGGTTGTGATTTTGAGGGGTTTCTATGTTTGATGGCTATAATTTGTCAAGAAAGACTCCTGATTGTTTTTTTTATGATTATTGATGCACTTCTTGTATGTTATGAACAAAGATTGATGTTTTTTAGATTGACTGTGAATTTTACCTCTTCTTGTTGAATTAGGATCTTTTTTTAGATCCTAGTTTCTTTCACGTTTGGTCTGAAACATGAATAGATCTATCGAAAATGGCTGAACTCTTCAAACATAAGGCAATCTTCTTGGGGACTAACCAACTCCATTGAGCAATCTTCAAGTTCACAGTTGAGCTTTGGAGCCCTATCAGAAACAATAAAAGTAGTTTGATAATAGAATAGGAAATTTAAGACACTAATTTTATTGCAAACAAAATTGCAAAGATGTAGTTTCAGCTTAGAGACAAGTACATCAAGGATGTAATTTCAGCATATATATTATGGGAAATTATGTTGTTGCATTGTCTATTTCTTTGCTATAATTATATTAGTACAATGGTTTTTGTCGTTCCTCATACTCTAATACTTTTGTTTTCGCACAATTCTTTTGTTGTTGCCGTATGTCACGCCCCAAACCTAGATGGGCACGTGGCAATCGCCACGACAACGAGAAGTGGGTCCCACAACAGCCCCATCTTCATGTTGCCGTAAGGCTTAACGCAAACCTGCTACACAGTTACAAAGCTAGAAGACAAGCTCAACAATAAAGAAAAAAAAATCACAATAGGGTTCCCTTACACTAGGCACCCTAAACACAGAAAGCACAATAACAGTACAAGTCAGGGTTTACACAAACCCAGCAAAAACAAATACAAGAACAACACATAAAGATCAAGTCTAGTGGATCCATAGAATTACATGCACACTACAAACTAACCTAGACAAGGGAAAAAGGACACCACCCTACTGCCTGCTCAGCACAACCAAGTCCAACGTCGCAGTCTGAGAAAGAAGAAGAAAGGAGAGTGGTGAGTAACAGATGTTTCCCAGTGAGTGGTAATAACATAGATATAACAGAGTAATAAAGCATTTCAAGTAGTAAATTTCCATAATAATAATGATGTATAACAGTAATACTAAGTATTCAATATATAAATAGATGACACCAAGAACACAGTTTAAAATGGAGGCTGGCCTAAAACAATTCCCAAGCCAATCGTGGCCGCGATTTGCAATGGGACCACCAAGGTGTTTTTTTTTAAAAAAAACCCTTTTAAAATTTACAGCATTGCCTTTCCTTGGTGTTGGCCACTGAGATCCCCGTGTGGTGACCCCGGGTCTCTCAAATAAAACATAAAGCAAACCCTGTCAATGGCCCTACGCTCCTCTTGATCAGGGTACCAGGGTTAACCACGCCACCTCTTAATAGACTGGCCCGTGGAAACCCCACACTGCAGTGTCGGACTAAGGTCTGTAGTCACCATCAAACCAAATACCACAATATAATTCTTGCCAAATTCCAACTCAAGGAATTCACCTTACAATGTTTAAATACGGACAAGTATATCAATCATATTCCATTTGCATAAGAATACATATACATGTAAGCATGTTTCTTTCAAAGTAAGCGCGTATATCATCAAATTTGTGCTATTAAAACAAATAAGAAAATACTATAATACTCTTATTAAATCTATGCAAGTATAACTTAACCATTCACAACACTAGCCGTCTCGTCTCGAGACGCTCACTGATCGGCAATTTCTTTCCCCTTGGAGAATGTCTCGCCACCTAACAAACAAGTAGAGAATCCAAGAACCAATGAACACAAGAATGAAACTAAAATGCATGCCAATGCAATGTTACATGTCGAACATGTAACTCTTAGGGTTTTTAGGGCAAAACGGCGTCATTTTGGACCCAACGACATCAGAATGAAATAAACCTAACTCCAAAGAGTTCCAGGTAAGAAGGGCTTCGATTTGGGTGAAAGAAATATCATAAAAGGCTCAAAATTTCTGGTGATACAGTAACTTCGGATTGCTACAGTAATTTCAGGCTTTGCTACAGTAACCCGACCCTTATACGAGTGTTTTCACCGAAAATACAACTTCTAACAACAAATTTCCTTCACAAACAACCTCAAGAATGAATAACAAGAGCAATGGCTCCATTTTGAGCCTAAGAATACCCAAATCCATGGAGAATTCAAAATATATATATATTTCCAAAAACAAGGAAATACGGGAGAAATACAAAATAAAAACATTGGGTATAAGGCTTACCGAATTCAGGAGTGAGGGAGGAAGAATTTTAGTATTGAGTTCGCCGGAAAATTTTCTTTTCTAAGGTTTTTGGTCGGCTGAACAAGGGTGAAGAAGAAAGAAAAAAAAAATGAAGAAAGAGAAGAATTCAGACTGAGCTAGGTTTTCACATGAAAATTACGTTTTAGCCCTTAAGAATGATACATCTCACAAATACGCCCCTAGAAGCATCAAGAATAATCCCCGAATTCTAAACTATTATTACCAAAAGGTCATTGAATGCAGTAAACAAATTAAATGACCAATTTGCCCTTCTAAAAAAAAAATAGACAATGGATCCAAATGACGGAATTGCCCCCAATCTTTCACATAAAAGCTACTATGCAACATGCAAAAAAAAATGCCACTATGGCTAAATGACCAAATTTACCCCTAATGCAAGTATAAAAATCTAAAGAGGTCTGAGGTCTAAATCAGGACATGGTACAACACCGTACCTCATCCATATTAAAATAAAAAAGACTTGGAGATGTAAAAATTTTTGCGTTGAAGGGAGATAAGTTTACATGTTGCATAAAGAGTGTTGGCTTTAAATAAAGAAAAATTGTTAAAGGCTAGTTTTTCAAAAACTCCAATAACGGTTAGTTTTTCAAAAACTCCAACGGCTATTTTTTTTAAAAAAAATCTAATGGTTATTTCTTTTTGCAAATTAAATTCCTATAAAAAAAGTTTTCTGTGCATATCCAAACATAGGAATTTTTTCTGTTGTAAATTCTGTAGAAATCATTTTTGAATCTTATGGAATAAATTTTCTATAGAAAACTTTCTTATGCAACCAAACAGACCCTAAAAAAATAATTCTTTTTAAATTCAAATGTTAAGTGCTTTTTTAATTAAAGATTTTTTTTAACCGTTCATCCATCCAATAATTATTTTTTAATTTTAATTTTTTTATCTTTATAATACATCCACATTCTCAAACAAACCCTACATTTTTTAATCTTTTAAATTCTCTCCATATTCCCAATCTCTAAAATATTCAAATGATTTGCAAAATTTAAAAAGTTTTTCATTTTCTTTTTTTCTATCCAAAATTTTCAATATATTCAAAATTCCCAAAATAAAATTTTTAAAAATAATATATTAATTTATTATAATTCCCATATTTTTATTATTTTAAATATGTATTTTTATATAAATTTTTACATATATCATTTAATTATTTCATTAATAACATTTAATGTATAATTAAATAAATATATTTATACTGAAGTATATAATATAAATAATTAAAGAAATGAATGAAATACCATATTACAATATAATTTTTATAGATGATAGTTTTATGGATAAGAATTTAATTAATTGATGAGGTGCCACGAGTATCGAACTCTAACATAATATAGGACTAAAGATACCCTAATATTGAAAATACATATAGATATAATAGTTACATAGACGGCTTACATACGTAGATAAAAGAAAATTATAATATTTAAAAAAACCTGCATGAGAATTAGGGAATTAATTTTTAAAAATTTAAGTATATCTTCAATTGATAATCATTTTTAGAAATAAAATTACATTAATATCCTTGGATACACTTTTAAATATCATACTTTACATATCCTTGTTGCCAAAGTTTAATTTAATAATATTGAGGAAAACACTTTATTCCTCGATCTCTATATTTTTCTTATACATAGAAGAAATGGTGGAGGGCAGTATGGTAATTGTGTAATTTTCTTGGTTGAGTTCTGGGTGAAGGGGGCCTTGTGTTTTCACAGGGGGGGGTGTTTTGGTAAATATGACTCAAAAGAGTGTAAAAACCCTAATTCTCAAAAGAGAAGGCCAGGGCTGAGAAGTGGGGGAGCAAGGTGGCTTCTTTTTTAATTAAAAAAAAAAAAAAACACCTTTCCTGGCGGAGCTCTTGTTGAAGCTGTCAATTTGATCAGTAAAGGGTGTGATATTGTAGTTGCTGCAGATTGAATTTTCATTTGGTTTGTTTTCTTATTTTTGTTTTGATATTCATGCATTAACTATGAATGTTTTGATCTTGTTGGACTCTTTTAAATTGGTGAAAAGAAAATGGATGGTTTGTTTGAGAGCGTAATGCCTTTTTATGGTGTTAATGTTGGGAGAAATAGGAGTACTTTGCTGTTGCAAATGGTACAATTTGACAGTATTATCACTGCTATGCTGGGTTTTCACTCGATTTTTGGAGTTTTTTTCGTACATACCTATGTTGCAATTAGGCTTGTATTGTTGGGCCTTTTAGCTTTTAATCGTTTTGCGTTTTCATCTTTATTGATTCAATGCGTAAAGCAATACTATGAAGCAAGTTAAAATTCATGTTTTTCTTCTATCACTTTAATGGACTTCTTTGATTTATATTCCATTGAGCTGTACGTCATATAGAGTATTATGGGATCTTTTTTGGCATAAACAGTCTGGAAACTCAAACGCCTCTTATTTGATTAATTTAGACTGATTTGGAAGTGTTAGGACATCTGGAGTTGAGGCAAGTGTCCTCCTGCCTTCTATTAATTTTATATAAGACTAGATTTACATGTATGAGGACCTTTTATTTTGTATGTGAACTTGGATCAAACTTATATATATATATATATATATATATATATATATATATATATATTTGATAAACTTCTAGTTAGACACATGCTACTTGAACAACAGACATATATTTCCAATTTTTTTATAGTTATATTAACAAATATTCATCTGTTTAGTTAATTTTTTATTGCTAATTTGTCCTTTAGTTTTTTTTTAAAAGAATTGGTTACCAAAATATGAAAACAATAAAATAGAGCTTGGCAATAGAAATATCTTTCTGGGCTTAAACCCTCATCCATTTTGTTTTCTAGGATTTTTGGAGCTAATTCGCTTCCAGCCTAGCAATGGCTCTGTTGCGATCAAAAGTGATCTGGCATCTTCATCATTCGCTGCATCATCTTGATCTTCCATCCATGTAATCAAATCACCCTCAATCTTTTCTTCATTTATATTTGCTTCAAGAATCAACTCTGATCCAGGGATTCTTCTTCAGTTCCCGAAGTTTTCAATCTTGCATTTGCGCAGCCTATGAAGGTATGTTTGATGCTCATTGTTTCAAGCTTCATTTGTGATCTTACAAGGGTTTTTTTATTCAAGTGTACATTTTTCCTCACAGTTGTGCCATATAACAGTTGTAATGGCTCTGGATCTTATTTGATGAAACATTCAGTTCATGGATTTGGGTACAGGAGCATGGCTGCTTGTTCTTACAGGATGAGTGCGCTTATTGGGAAGCCTGGCAGGGATGAAGCAGTGACCTCTCTAAAGGTAATAGTTGTGCAGCTTGAAGTTTGGGTTTCATTGTTCTCTGATATTTATATTACTCTCAGGTTATTGAATCTGGAATAAATTTGAGTGGGATAAGGTTGATGTCGACAATGAAGGTGCCTAGTGGTGCACGCCAGGTAATGAACGCATGGTCTCTTTTATATGACTTTGTTCTCTTGGGTGCCCTAAAATAAACTAGATCAACTTTTGGATGTTGTGTAGTTCAGTTGCATTTATGAATGTTTTGGTGATATTTGAAGGCACTATGTCTACTGCTGATATGAGCTAACATATGTTTTTTTTTCCATTGGATGTTATGGATGAGGCAATTTTTTTTCTTCAGTCATCATATCTTTTGATAAAAAAAAAGTCATGAAATTAGTACAATCTGCTTGGCATATGTGTGTCATTTGGATGAAGTCCTGGCTTTTTTGTTTTATAGGACGATGCCCGTTTAGGGCTCTCTCAAGGTGGGTGATGAGTATGATAGTACGATTAGACTGTGCAGAAGTTGAAAGAGTGTGTATATGTGGACATGAGTGGTTGAAGGTGATTGCCTGGGATTGCTATTATGTTTTCCTTGGTGATGATGATGGCTTATCATATAAAAAAGAGTCTGTCCTGTTCAATTCTTTTATCGTTGCAAAGTATATTCTTACATCATAGTTATTTACTGTTTTGACAGTTAAATATTGTCAAGGGTAAATGAAGAAATTCAATGAAGGGATTGATAAGACATGTTGGCAGAGAGTGCTCCAATTACCTGACTTATGTTTCTGCAAGCTATTCTGAGTAACCAATGGAAAAAAAATGCAAATTGCTAGAATGATAGTTAAAAAAACAAATGAGCCATTCTTTGAAAGAGAAATGTACATGTTGCTCATCAAGTGGGATTGAATTCTACTTTAGTTTTGTGCTAACAGGATCCCTCAATTTCATTTTCATTAACATTGAATCATACACATTAAGGCGGGAACCAAGCACAATGTGGTATGGATCATTTTCACCTAATGATCCCATTATCAATACGAGAATATTCTCTTTTTGAACTCTCACACATAGGCATAACTCTCATCAATCACATTTTACTTGAAAGACAGTGTGATTGTGCTGCAGATGGCCCTTTTATCTTCAAATTCTTGTTTCTCATGTGCTTTAATAAGCAACCAACTGTAGTCCATTGTGATTCACAAAATGTTCTTATAGTAAATTTATGGCTTATAGTAAATTTATAGCCTTTAAGATTATCCAACAACTGTAAATATTTGGCAGGTACGTGGATTATGACTGGACCATATTGTTCAGCTTACCTTCTATATAAGTGGGGAGATTGAACGTTAAATTTCTAAAGAAGTCAAATACTAAAAGTAAATCGAAAACATCAGGGGGGTAAAATATTTCTACCCATTTTGTTTGTTGTGGACTCTCATGCTGCATATTCTTGGTAGATTGAAATTTGGTTCTTTCCCCTCTTGGCCATCAACTTTCAATTTTGACTGCAGATTTTTATTTTGGATGACATTGCACAGCCATTATAAGTTAAATTTTCTGATTTATGGGATATTAACATATGTGCTTTTTTTTGTTTTTAATAGCTAAGTTGGTACATGATAGGCTACCCCTACTTTAGTTGATAGCAAAAAACATTTGTTATCCTCGTGGCCTTATGTCAGACGCTATATATTTTCTTTACTTTTCTGTATCAATTTGGTTCCTTTCTGCTAGAGTAACTAATAGTCCCACATCAGATAATTGGAAAATATAGATTTGAATACATAAGTTAGGGTCTCTCATATGATCTTAGGAGGTTTGTGTTGATTCAGACCTAGATGATATGTTTGATTTGCATGTAATATGGTATTAGAGCTTGGCTTGTTTGGTTTGTTTGTGACGTGGCTAGTTAAAATAGACTAGTATATGTCAAGAGGGTGTATTAGTGTAACTTAAGCTCTTGAATTGAATTGGGCTTTGATAATACGTTTTCTTTGCATTTAACACTTTTTACGACTTTTTGTCATTGCGTGTCATTATTACTTGACAATTGATTGTATGAATTGATCTTTTCTTTTCTTGATTTTCCTTGTGCAGGTGGCCTTGAAAGTGACTATGTTGAGCCCCGGATTTGTTTATGAGCCTTATGCCCCACGTGAACCAATCCCATTTTGGCGAAGGTTTGTTATCTTAATTTTATGTTTTTCCCTTTTATTTGAGTTCTAATACTTCAAGACTGCTTCTAAAATTTGTAGCTTATCTATTAGATCTCTTTTGGTTGTGTTCATCTTAAACCCTGTTTTTAAATGTTGCAAGAATGTTTTAAAATGTGATTTAGATGGTCATACATTTAAATGTAAAATATTAGCTTTACTTTTATATTAGGAAGATGTGTTATATGTAATGAAATGTTGGAAAATTATCTATATCTTTTTATTGGCTTTGTTCCCGTTTTATGTGCTTTAATTACAACATTACATTTTGACAATAAACAATCACATGGGGAGGGGGATTCTTCTTACTAATTGGAACTTGCAGTTCTTGATTCCATCCAATGTTTTGCACACTTAACTGGAATGTGGAAGTGGGATTGCAATTTTCTTGATGGAATAGAAGGTTTATCAGAGGTGGTGTTTCAAAGTAGTGTTGGGATGAGCAGTAGGAGCCTGTTTTGGAGCAGAAAGGCAAATCTATACTGTGACTGAGACTTGCTTTTCTAGGGTGAGAATTCACTGTCTGATGCAAGAAAACTGCTTTCAGAAAGGCAAAAGTATGGCTAAATTCAGCATAAGAAGTCCTGTCTAAGTTGTCTCATTCCTTTGTATTTGGTATTTCAGTCATGGGCTGTCCTGATTTTCTCTTCATTGTTTCCTTTTCTTTTCTCTTGTTTATTCTTTGTTTTTCTTATTTCTTCATCCTTTCGACTAGATTAAAATGAATTATAACCTCCCTTTGTATTTATAACCTCCTTTCAATTATGTACAAATCCTGTATCTCTTGTCTAATTTTAGCTTCTTATACGCTTCATCAGTGCTATACTCTATATTATCGTCCCCTGCACATCCATTGATGTTACTTTGCAGATATTGTTCATAATCCTTAACTCTTTAAATCCTTTTTGCTTATCATCAAAGACCAACAACAAACTAGCCACAATCAATATCCTTCAATGTGCCAGTATACAGGGCTGTGCTTGGGGAAAGGTTTGCCTGGGCATAATAGGAATGTGCAAAAATCAGTGAGGTCTGTTGCCAATTCAAGAAATGGTGTAGTGCAGGCTAGGGCCTAGTCTTATTTAAATCATCCCTGACTTGTAAGACCCTAGCCTGGCCTAATCCTTGATTTATTTGACCCAGCTCCATACATTTTGGGTTAACTTGAACTGTCCATTAGGCATCTGTAAATAACCATGTTAGGAAAATTTGATCTGATTGTTTCAATTTGATTGCCTCCTTGGTTGGAGTTATAATTTCATAAAGTAATCGTTCATCACAGTGATCTTTGCTATTGTCTTGGATATTATTGATTTGTTTGCTATTTATTAATCAGCATGCCCATCGATTATGTCAAGAAAACAAGGATGGGAAGTTCTGTTTTATATTATAAACACTCAAAAAAATTTAATTATTAGGATTTCTGTTTTGACTTGCTCTTATATTTTTGCAGATGTTAAAAGAATAAATTTGATTCTAAGTTATATCCATTAAAGACCATAGTTAGTTGGAAAGCTGCAAGGTGGGGGATAGTAGATAAGTCAGAATGTTGAGTATACAGAGTGGCAAATTCCCATTGCTTGTCTTTAATTTCAATCATTGCATGTCTAATTAGATCATACCATAACCCTATTAGCCTTGAATTCACCACAATATTTGCTTTGTTGTTTGAATCATATTTGCATATGAATTTGGGACACTATTTGTGATAACATAAAACTCCTCACGACTTATTAACCATCCTTTATGAGCTTTGTCATTGTTTCATATATCTAAACCTGTTATATATCATCTGGAATAACTTAAATTAAGGTAGACAATCATTTTGAGAAGGCCTTTCAATTGATATTCTGATTTTCACCAACCTTTTTGTGCTACTGCGGAATCAACATAAAAGAAAGGCTGCAGCTTATATAAGTGTGCGTTCATTTTGGCGTAAGTGGGGAGAAGTGGGGGGAAGTGGACTGACTTCCCCCACTTCTGATGTTCTTTTCTTTTGAAGTGGGGACATTTCAGACTGAAGTGGGTTTTTGTTAAAACCCATTTCAGTATTTTTTACACCGAAATGAGAGAAGTGAGTCCCCCCACTTCCAAAGACCCTTCAAAAGTGACACCACTTACATCGAAATGAACACCAGAAGTGGGAAAATGAACACTCAATGGAGGAGAGACTTCTTGCAAAATAAACACAGGAAGTGGTGGAAGTCATATCACTTTCACCACTTTCCACCATTTCAGGGAAGTAGCACTTCCCCCACTTCCAGACTTCCTCCCACTTACACCGTAATGAACCCCCCTAAGTGTCGAGAAAGCTCAATTATGGAAGACACTCTTACATCAATAGGAGAATAAGGGTGTCTTTTCAATTGTTAGATGTAATGTATTGGCCTATACCATTTGCCATTTGTATTTTATTCAGACAAGTTCCTGTGGGATTCTTGAACAGGTGATAACGCATTTTGGGAACTCATATACCATTTTTAATACATGTTTTGCTTATAATCAGAATGTGTGGCAATTCAACAATATCGATTGTTTGAGTGCTATTATAAACAAATCTTGAAATTTTAGTTTGCTTCACAGAATTAGGCTACATTTTACATTTGTGTCATGAATCTGTACAGTTTTATCTTCCTTAGCAAATTGACTTTATGAACCTGTTTATTTTTATATAATATTATTTAATTTAGTTAATGAAATCATTCCTCAGATGGTTCACACCAAGCGGGTGGAGAAGAACCAAAGAAGATCTCATTTTGGAGGTATTCCTCATTAACCTAATGATCAGCAATTTCCTTCAATTCTGCAGTTTTGCTTTGTATGATTTTTAAAACATTGTTATGCTTTCTGAACTTGTTTGTTATTAAACTCTTGGAACTATTTAATTGGAAGATGGACATCAGAAATGTGCTGCATTTTTTTGTTTATTGTCGCCAAATCTTTGACTCTGCAATTTTTTAATGTTCTATATTGAATTGGTTTTCTTTGTTGGTTTTCTGTGACTCGGTTTGACTTGCAATGTTTATGATGGAATATTTCATTTATATTTTTACTGTTCAATTTACTTTTCTTTTTTTTGAGACAAGTACTAAAAAAAAAAGGCTTTCAACTGAGCTTAAGGTTATTCTTATCAGCCTCACAGAGGAATTTTATGTGCATTAGGCATCTTTGACTTTGATGGTGCATACCTGTAAGCTTACTGGTTTGTGACCACCCTTTGGTTAAGATGGGGATAGTTCTCTTGATTCATTAGCTAGGGCAACAACCTAGCAAAAGCCTTATTCAGTATATTTCCTGGAATATTTGGATTCACGTATTAGTCAGCATGAGAGAAGCATATATTATTCTAAGTTATAAACAAAAGTGACTAATGATGTTAGTTCTAATTGGATTTATTGTGAATTGACCTGTAAGCGAGTTGCTTGAAAAATGTAAAAATACATGAAGATTGGTGAGCCTGAGGACTTAATGAGTATGACTTTCTATTTAGTGTCAACAGAGATCTGTTCTTGCATAGGTACATTAGTTTTTTTTTTCTGTTTTTCAAATGGGAGACTGGAGCATACAGCAGTAGAAGGAATAATTAAAATTTCTAATGCAGATAAGAATCTTTCTGCCTACCTTAACTCTGAGTATCCTCCTGAAATTGTGGTGGTCTCTGAAGTTGTTTTTTACACAACATCAATTCGATTTAAATGGTGTTGGAATTATGAAAGCTTTCTTCAGTTGAAGTCTTGTTTGGCTTTTTAGAAGCTAATAAAAGGGATAAGATTTCATACTCCATAGTTGTACTCTTATCACTCGTGTAAGTGATCTGTGTTCTAGATGCCCTCATTTTGTTCTAAGAATCACCATTGTGCAATATGTTCATTCCATGCCAACCGCCAAGTATTTGTATTGTGATGATTTGGAATCTGTGTTCCCTAGCACAGAAACTGGTTACTGTACAGATTTATAATCCCTATCATTTTGCGTTGAAAATTTTCTGGTCATTTTAAGTTGCGAGGTTGCAGAAAAAGACCACCATATGTAAATGGAAGCATGTATATGTTCAGTCACTGATATTGAGTTTCTGGAAACCGAACTTCTTTTGTTTATCCCAATTTGAACTTCTTGTCTCATGATGGAATGTTAGAGGATTCTAAACCGATAACTTTATTTGATTTTAATTTGTATATATTGGAAAATAAGCTGATGTTGTTTTTCTCACAATGTGACTCCACTGTATACTCCTGTGATTTTTTTTTATTTCTGTTCTACTGTTGTGCTTCTAGACTTTCTCTTTTAAAAGTTCTTTCTTCATTAATTTGAAGTATTCATTCCATTTTTTTTTTAATTTCTTTTTGGCTGGTTTTCTGAATTTCAATGGTCAAAAATCTTAACAGAAGGTTGCCTGGATGCTCCTAAAATTACTGTTTTAGAATTTAGATCTATGAAAGTTCACTGCTGTAAGAATATATGCACTAGTATTGCCAGCCTGTAAAATTTGGTGCACCAATTTGAGTTGATTTTCCTTTGCACCTTGTTCTTTTATTTATTTATTTTTAAGTTTATCTTGTCATTTAGAGATTTAGGAGAGTATATACCTGAGATGGTGGCTCCTAGATTTGATTAACATGGATGCTAAATTTCTATAATGGTTTCACTTAGTTGGGGGTTGGGAGAAGCGGGTTAGGGTTCTATTGTTTGAATTTGTTTTGGAGGAAAAGCCTTTGTTCAAAGTTAATTAAATTTTGACTTATTTAATATAAATTAAAATAAATATTTTAAAATTGAATCAAATGGACGGATCAGTTTGTTAGCGAAAGAGGATGTCACTGACATGTCCGCAAGAAAGTCACAGGTGGCGGCAAGGGTAAGGGATGTCTTTTATTCTGTTGTCGAAAAGCAGAGCTTAGTTTGTAGTTCCAATTCCATTGATTTTGAATGGACATCATAAAGGAGGTATTTCTATAGGATCCCGAAACCACCAGCCACCCCAACCTAATTAATGATTAATGATGGAAATTTACAGATATTAATAAATTTTAAAATTAATCAATAATTATACATGATTTAAATAATTAAATCTTGTAAAAAAATATTAGTCGAGTTATCCTAACCAAACTTGGTGTGTTTGATTGAAGGGGTTAGGATAACATGGCCTTGGATGTGCCAACAGGGAACTTGGCACCTGTAAAGATATTTGTTGCCTGCTTATTTTTCGGCATGGAAAATGTGCTCATACCAAAAGCCAAACACGCATGTGTGTTTTTTAAAAATATCAATTATTTAACTTAATTATAATAATTTAAAAATTTATTGATTATCTATTATTGAAGATTTAAACAACCAAAATTCTAGTGACAAATACCATGTAATACAATTGGTGTTTTAGAAATTAGTCTCAAATAACAATAGGATTATGTAAATGAATCTTTTAATGAGTTTTTTTTTTTTTTTTTTTTTTTTGCTAGGAACACAATTAACAAATGCTTTCTAATTGACATTCCAAAGTCCTTTTTCTGTTTTTTTTCTGTTTTTCAAGCATTCTGTCTCAGAATCTGACCACAATAATAAAGAAAGCAAATGAGATGAAAGAAAATGAGTACATAGTTAAGCTTGAAGACAAATAATAAAGTTTATGCGGCCACCCTCTTATCTTCCCACTTACCTTTAAATGAGTATGGGTTACCCATTATACCACCTGTGTACTCCAATCCATGGATTGGCCAACCCACTGTCCCCACCATTTGCTAGTTCCACTTAGGATAACCCAGGATATCCCCAAAAGGCCCATAACTCTATACTATGTGACAATAAATATAATGGGATCAAAAAGGAATTAAAGTATCATTGATGGATACCATAGGATAGTTTTTGAATTTGTTGTGAATTTGGTAGTATGTTCCATTTGTTGTCTTTAGAGTCATCCGTAGATGCTTGTCTATCTTGTGTGTATTTTTGTTTCTCTTTCTATATTTAGATGTCCGTATATCTTCTGCTTAATTATACTATTGATGTGTGTTCCATACATAAAGATGTGGTGGCTTGTTTCCAGTTAGAATGGCTATTTTTATATGTGCCAAGTGTATTGTTGGTTGGTTTTTTTTCATCTTGTAGATGAAGAGTGCCTATGCAATTTCCAGGCTAAGAAAAGTGACTGGATATTCAAAAAAAATATTTTATGAGCATGCAGTTAAATTATACCAGGAGGTGAGTGCCCATATTTTCTAAGTTTAAAAATTTTGATGAATGCATGATTAGACAGTTATTCAGTATCTTCCATTATCATTATGATTAACCTAATCCTTGCACATCAACTTGTGATGGTTTAGTTTGATAAGGTTTGGATCTCATGTGATATATTTATTTATATGCGTCCTACTTGGTAATTGGATAGAAGGTCTCATTGATGGACAACTCAGCATCCAGAAGTTCCCTTTGGCATCTCCAGAATCAATTATATGCACACTTTTTTTCATATGAGCATGTGTGTAAATATAATTACGTTTATTGTGGTTTAAACATTAGCTTAGCATGATGGTATACATTGCTTATGCTTAGTTGAATTATTACCTTGAATAAAAGCTGCCTACTCTATATTTTTCAACTTTTTTTGCATAAAATCTGATTTATTTATTATCAACAATTATTATTTCGCAATTTTATGAATGTTACACTATATTTATGTGCCCTGCATGATATCTCATTGTTATTAATAATTTACTGCTATTCTATTGTGTTGAACTGTTTCATGTGTGCTCAGTTTGACTTCTAACTTGTTATCCTTTTTACTTGAGCTTTTGCCTTTGTAACAAATACATATTTTACTTTTCCTATCACAATAATGACAAAATATTAATCCATTCATATTGAGTGACTATTATATGGATTGTAGGTACTTACTATGGTCAATTACACAATTAATTCTCTCCCCCCTGTGCAACAATCTCTCTTATGTGTTTTTTCCTAGCACCTCTAGCTGTCGTTTTTGGTCTCCATTGCATGTTTTGACACCTACTTGAAGCATGTTACCTTTCAATGCTGGGTATTGTATAACTTTGATGTTGCAGTGCCAAACCATTGGTAGATTATTAGATCTTTGTTATATATTGATGTACCACCTAAGGTCCTAAACTGCTGTTTTATTTATTTATTTATTTTTTTGTTAAACTGTTTCTGGTAAGAATTCTGTATCTTTTCTTTTCTTGTATTACCAATACCACATACAAACTACTGATTCTCTCTTGGTGATGCCTATTTTATAATATTTATTGTTGTCAACTTTTGGTGCATTTTGGCCCTGAAACTATTAATGCACATATTTGTTTTCTTCAGTGCATTACATTGTGATGATATTTTCTTACACCAAACCATTTTTGATGCTCCCTTCCATATCGGGTATGCTAGAAATTTGATGTACATTGCAAAATTACTGGTGCATCAGCAGATCATATATGTCTGTATGTATGTATATATCTATGTATATATTCCTGGAACAGCTTGAACTACTGTTTGACTTATCTTTAGTTGAAACTGTTTTCAAGTTAATCTTTCATTCTTTATCTTGTCTTTTCTTATATTACCGCATAAGAAACAAAGCATTCTCTCTTGTTGATGTATATATATATCACTTTCCACCTTTGACACATTTTGTCATCTTAAATTGTAAGCGCGCATGTTCTTTTTTTTTCATTGCATTACATGATAGTTTCTTACTGTCAAAGCTAGTTTTCATACATGCTTTTTGTCTGACTCAATTTCTACCTTCAGATAAACACCTTGATGGCAAATGGGGATACATCATCGTTGAGGAAATTAGTTACAGAGAAGATGTATTCAGTATGATCTCATTGTCTCTTGTAATAAGGTCTTCCCTTATAATAGTTCTAAAGGAACCTGCAGCATGCTGTTATAACCATATTTTCTACTATGTTGGCGCTAAATTTGCTTCAAATATTTTTCAGAATTCTGTTGTTTCTTTCTAATTGGTGTGCATTTCTTCATGTCTTAGTGCCCTGTCATTTAAGATCTAATCACTAGTCATATATGTGGGCTATGGTTTTGCTTTGACATTATGACAACTTCAATTTCCAGCAAGTGTTCTCTTTGCCACAATTCCTTGTATTCTTGTTAAACAACATGGCCCTGTTTAAGAAATTAGGGAAAAATTGTATACCCTAATTAACCCATCTTCATCACTTGACCCTTGCATCTTCATCGTCATATATGTGGGCTATGGTTTTGCTTTGACATTATGACGTCTTAAGTTTCCAGCAAGGGTTCTCTTTGCCACAATTTCTTGTATTCTTGTTAAACAACATGACCCTGTTTAAGAAATTAGGGAAAAATTGTATACCCTAATTAACCCATCTTCATCACTTGACCCTTGCATCTATTGCTTAATTAATATAACACTGGCAATGATAAGCATTGATCAGGCCATCGTTACTGTCAATTGTGTGACATTTAATCATTTGTTAATGGACATTATTTAAAAAAAATGCGTTTGGCAAGGTCTAATTGGCTTGGATTAACATTGATTTAGCAATAGATGCTTTTTCATTAAAATGATGTCCTATGTTGGGAGATAACATCATCTAAAAATCTCTTTAAACCATGAAGTTGCGTGGTCAGAGGTGGAGTATGTTTTTGTTCTCCTAACGTTTTGAATAGAAAAGCATCTTGATATTCTGATCAGAATAATCTACGCACCTAAATATTCTGATCAGAATATATTGTGAAAATTTTCTACATCCATGGAAGTCTTATACCATATCTAGAAGCTAGTAATTCCCTTCCAACTATCTGCATGAGTTAGCAGAGAGCAAATGTAGGTGAATTATTTTCTTCCTTTCTCTTGTAATCATCTTTTGCATATTAATTTGATATTTTTGGGCATTAACTTCAACAATTGTTGTTTTCTTTCTTACTGAAGACACTGAAAAATGAAATAAAGCGAAGGGAATCCATGTGGAGTACTGTTCATTGGGAATTGATTGAGCCCATAGTCAGTATTCGAACCTTGCGGGCACGGATGGTAATAATTGACGAGTTTATGTACAAAATAATTTATAATTTGTTTTGTTACATCATGGGCAATATAATAATTGTCCATGGAAATGAGGTTGCCTTACTGCCAAGTTTCATGTGCATTGATTTTGGTGTTGGAAATTCTTATATCTTAGTTATCCTCTTAACTTGGTTTTGTCTTTTACATGTAGATTGCACTGGATAAGAATAATCTTGATAAATCTTTTGTCCAGCTCACTATAGAATTCACCTCGAAACAGGCTAGTACCTCTTCCTTGATCACTTATGTCACTTTTTCTTCAGATCTTCTGTTCCATTTTTAAGGGTTTTAATTTTATTCTATTGTTGTGACTTGCATATTTCTATTATTGTGAATTGCATGTCTGTTCCATCTTCAGATATTCTATTGTTGGGAATTGCATATTTCTGATTTTAATTTTCATTTTAACTGTTTCCATGATTTACGCTTCATGCTAACAAACATGTAGTGTGATTCGAAAAGTAAGCAAGTTGAATTGTAATTACATGGCATCAGGATAAGCTATTTGCCACTCCAAGAACTTAGCTTTCCAACATTTTTGTGGAGGGGAGCACATCTAATGTGATGCATTAATGCATATTCGTTGTAGTTGCTGTTATTTTATCTCCATTATTTTCACTGTAATTCTTGTCTATAAGTAGGAAAGGAGCATTTTCAAAATAAAGCAACACTGTTTGGCATTGTTTCCTTTTGTTTTGTGTTAGTGGAGCTTCCATAGGACTATAGCTTGGATATATTGAAGTGACAGTCTCACTTTGGTTAATTTGGAAAATATAGATTTGCATGTATAAACATGAGTCTCAAATTCTATTAGCTTATGTTGGTTGAATTGAGTCTAGAAAATATGTTTCGTCTGCATCTAACATGGTACTAGGGTTTGATTTGTTTGTGATGTGGCTATTTAAGAGAGAATAACAGATATCAAAGGGCAGTATTAAATTAACAAATAGCCCTACATCGGTTAACTTGGAAAATATATATTAAAATATGTAAGCTTGGGTCTCTCATCCTATCATGTTAGGGTTTAGGGTTAAATCAAGTCTGGATAAATATGTTTGGTTTGCATCTAACAAAATATAAACTTGATTGGTTACGAGTCCTTGATTCAATCTACTGCACCAAATGCTTTTAATTGAAATGTCCATGTCCAAATGAAGTTATATTGTCTTGTGTAGACTACTATTTTTAAATGTCACTTGAAAGGCCCATCATGGATCTTTCTTTACTGTTTATCAAACTAATCTTGTTCTGGAGGTTTGACACATCATGTGGATGATGCATGCCTAATTTGCTACTTTGGTGTGCTCTGGATAATGATCTAGTTGCCAGATGAAAATTTTGATATTCATATTTGAATTTTAGGTGTCCAATAAAATGTATGTGTTAATAAAAGCTGATCAAATGGTTAAAGTACCAACTATTTTTAAATAGGAAACTCTTGCTGATGGTTGCCTCTGTTACGAGGACCAAGTTGCAACCAATTGCAAAATGAAATGCTTTATTGTTGATCCAAGACATGTGTACAAATAATGGTTTTTCCCTTTTTTTCTCACCTTTTACATGAAAGTATAAAAGAGCTAAGGGGATTAGCTTCTGCTGATTTATGTTTTACAATGTTCGTCTAATAGTCTAGTTGTGAAGTTGGTTGCAAACTTACATTACCTCATTTCACCACTCAACAAATGTGTGCCAGCTATCACTATTCAATAGACCAATCTCTTTCCTGATCAGATCTGAGGAATCTGTGAACAGTAAGTTTGCTTGTCAGTATTGAACAGGAAGCTGCAAAAGTTTTAGCATGCGATTATTCACTGAAGTCTGAAGCAAAATGTTATGATCACCGGTTTTTTTTATCCTGTTTAGCTTCCTCTATAATATTGGGCAATGTGCATCTGATATATTTCCTATCAGACACTCTTATGGTTCAAGTTGCATACATGATAATTTTTGTTTCAGCGTATAGTTTGAGTTACTCCTGCCATTTCTGTTTTATGCAGCTTTCCATTTAAATAGTATAGTTCTTGGGAATCTAGGTGTAAGATAGATATCAAACTTCTTTTCAAGCATGGGTAATTGAGGTGGACCATAGGTTGGTCAATGAAATCATTCTTTCCACTTTTTCCAAGTCTATGCCCTTTCGCCCGCAGTCTCATTTTGTATCTACTGTAACCTTGTCGTCCTTTATATCTGATGGAGAAATTATATATTGGAAGGAAATCATATATTAGAGCATAAAGGTTAATTGTCCATGTTTGTTTTCATAACTTGTGTTGTCATAAGAAAGGAATGAACTTCCTGCCCCTCTGAATTTTAGGTGCTCTTCTTTCAAATGTTTACCATATCTATCTGTAGTAATTATATTTTATCATGCTATTTTTCCCCTTTTGAAGTGTTATTCTCATAATTCCAAATTTCTATTTGCAACTGTAGAGGTTTGAAGCTCATGATTCTAAAGGTGGTGTCGTCTCTGGAGATAAGACAAAAGAGGTATGCTACTACTTTGATTGAAGTTTGCATAGTAGGCCAGAAAGCAACAGTGTGATAAATGGTTCAGTGATCTTCAAGAAACAAAGTTCAGCAAAATTGGTTCATTATTATTTTTCCAAACAAAATGACAAAGCCACCTTATCAAACATCAAGGCTTTTTAAACTCATTTATACCAAACAGTACATTTGAGTAATACTTACCAATTGTTTTTAAGAGGCATTTCAATATTTCTGAATCTCATGTTTTGGAAGATGAACTCACCTTTGGATTTATGTTGCTCTCCTGCTTATCGGCACAAACTATTTATATTGAACAAGTTTTTGATTGGTAATCTCCTCAATTTCAGGTTCTTGTACGCGATATCTGGGTATTTGAAAGATCTCTCTTTCATCCTGGAGCAGATTGGCGTCTTTGCTCACGGATAACATTGTAGTTTTGTTCATTGAGTCACTTCATTCGGACTGCTGAGGACTTCATCAGAAACAGTGGAAAAAAATTGCAGTAAATGGCAAGGTCAAGTCAAGCACTTGATTTTCTTTTGGTGCTATAATTTATAAAAATAACTGTTAACGAGGGATTTTTGCATACTATAAATTTTGGGAAGACAAAGGCTATATAATTTTTCACAGCCTCGAATAAAAGCCGGTTTTTGCTTATCTTTATCCATATTTAAAGCCAGCGTGAAGCATTTGCCTGCTGGTTTTTCCTCTGTGCTTTGAACCAGTAACTTGCCCTTTTTCTTCATTATTATTATTATTATTATTTTTAATATTGGGATCTTTGTTATTGTGAAACTGGTAGCTACTGTATATGATAAGGGGGACAAATTCTTGAGTTAATTAAAATAGCAGCCAGAGTGACATAAAGTTTTTATTATGAAGATGATGTTATGAATTGTAAGTCTTGATATTATGTGCTTCTCTGTTATTACTGGATTGCCAAATGCTTATTTCGCACAAACCGATAAATAAAGTTTGCAAGAGGAATGCACCTCTTCTGGGCTTGCTAGAGAAATATTGTCTCAAAATGGTGTTTGTTTCTACTATGATTTAGCTTGAAATTGCTCTTGTTCTTGGATTTTATACATTGTTTTCCCGCTTTTTTTTAAAAAAAAGAAAGATTTATTGTTCATTTGTTGTCTTTGTTAATACTCCTATTTTGCTACCACACTTCGTGTATCGACCTTTTGTTTTACACAAATATTATATATATATATATATATATATATATAGGTCATGTTGTTTTCATTAAATCTAAGTACCACTGGTTATATATATATATGATTGTTATCGATGTGGGTCTTTTGGTTCTCGTGGGCCGAGACCTATGTGGAGCTCTTGATCATGAGAGCGTTTGATAAAGAGTGTTTATGGCCATAATTAGGATTATTTATTTACATAAAATTTCATCAAAGTAGAGGTTGAGAGGGTATTCATTTTAGTGTAAGTGGAGAGAATTTAAAAAGTAGAGAAAGTGTCACTTCTTTAAAGTTGTGGAAGTAATATGACTTTCATCACTTTTTATGTTCGTTTTGCAATTTTTATAATTGAAGTGTTCATTTTTTTCATTTTCGGTGTTTATTTTCGATGTTTATTTCGGTGTTATTTCTGAAAAATCTTGAGAAATGGGGGGAAGTGAGCTTTTGTAATCACTTCCTCCATTAAAATACTGAATTGAATTTTAACTAAAACTCATTTCAATTTGAAGTGGATTTCACTTAAAAAAAAAATAAAAAAAGAACATCAGAAGTGGAGAAAGTCAGTTTATTTTCTCACTTATACCGAAATAAACGTCCACTCAATGTGATGTTCAATGGAGGGAAAGGGAAAAGGGTGGAGAAGTTAAAAGAACAGTGATAGAATGTTGATAAATTATATGAGCAATGTGGCATCTAATATAAGAAAGATAATAGGTAAAAATAACATTACTTAATTTTTTTAGTTTCTGTATTTATGTGAAATCTCTGTCATGGTACCTATCATTAAATGTATAATAATTAATTTTTAAAAAGTAAAAGATGGGCTTTTATAAATATATATATATATATATATATATATATATATATATAATGCATAATTGGCTTTAATGAAAAATTATAGTGTTTTTAAATTAAAATACAACAGATGTCTATGTTTCTATGTTTTATATTTAGAACCTAAGCTTTAAAAGATAAATGTTTCTCTAATCCAGTAGGATTGTTTGACCCAATAACTTGTCATACAAAATTAGAATATATGTTAATTTATATAATAAAACAGTTGTTTGAATTCTCATTTCTTCGTTGAGAAATTACATAAACAAACATTAAAAACACAACAACAACAATAATAATAATAATAATAATAATAACAATTGTTATAATAACTATTATGTAATTAGAACCTATCTGAAAATCTAAAAATAAATTTACATTTATTATTTATTTTTAAGAAAAAAAACTATCCAAACAACTATTTTTCACCGAAAAAATGCTCAATTTATTTCAACAATATTTTTAATAAAGAATAAAACAATACAAACCAGCCATAATATCTAATCATGCACATTACAAAGAGAGCTTTCATAAAGGAGTGAACAACTCCTTTTAATCCTCAAAGGTGGTAAATAATTCAACTATTTTTCCAGGGGGCAAATAAAAGCCTCAAATAATTAGTGACATCATGGGAAGAGGCAATCTTGATTACATCACTTGCTTGATCACAAAGATATAAAACAACTTAGTGGGAATATATCTTTTAAACTTTATTATTATTAAAAAAATATAACCTTTGTTTGATAAAGGTTAGAACTTGGAATATGATTGGCTGACTTGTGTAAAACAATGCAATTTGTTCAACATGCTTCTCTCTCCTCTAATTTTTTTTTTTTTTATTCTTTAAGATAATTAGCTCCATGATGACATGATTCTTCACATTTTTCTTTCACCAAGATTATAAATTTTGTTCAAGTCTCAATGTTCAGTATGCTTAATTATCTTTTAGGTCCCCTCACATAGATTAAGTTTATTATTATTAATTATTGTTATTATTTATTGAAAGCTACATGATATGTTCTAGGTTTTAAGTATCTCTGTAATTGAAAGTATGGTATTTCACTCATCAAGGATTATATGCCCCCCTAAAAAGGCTATACAAATAGAACCTAATTATATATATTACCCCTTGATTATATTTTCAAAAGAGAGGGGCATCTGAAAGATCAGGCTTCAAATAAGGATCAATTCAGTTTTCAAATTTTATAATAAAATGATAGGTACTAATTAAGCCAATTTCTAGGAGAGATATAATTTACTGTATTGATAAGTACTAACATATTGTATTAAAATCAACATGTGGTATATCTTTATAAATGAATAAAAAAAGTAAAGGACAATACAATTTTTACAAAATTTTTTAACTAATTTTCTGTAATTTTACAGACAGATAAGCAATTTAATTACTATTTTTGTAGGGTATGCATGAATATATCTTAATAAAAATTTATCTAAACTAATGATCATTTGATCTACTAAAATGTTATTATCCTTGTTGAAGACATTGGTCCCAACCTCAACCTACACAGGATAAAGATGCAAATGAGTTAAAATATTAGCTCATCGACTATGCATGCCCTCATTCATATGGCTTATCCATATTTGTCAAAATAACAATAATAATAATAATCACCCAAGGGATTAAAATAAAAAATACAGTGATTACAAGGAAATGTATGAATAAAATTAAAAAAAAAAATTAATAATGATGCTTGTATGAATGGAAACAACAAATACTGTACCAAATGCAACTGCATTAAAATTAACCATGGAATCAAATCTCATCAGGAGAAAAACATGGCTAAAAAGAGAAAAGAAAACCCTACAAAAGCATACATCTTTTTAGGTCCTCATTTAGAATCTTCAGTTAGGGAGAAAGAAAAAGAAATGGATATGAACTACACTCCATCCTTCACTTCATTCACACCATGCTGTGATTCCACGCCAACTTTGTTGTTTTTTAGCTTGAAAGCAAGCATTTCAAAACCCTTAAAAAAAAAATATATAACCCTCATCTTCTTTCTTATCTTCAACTTGAACTCTCAAAATACCTTAAAAAAAAAAACAAACAAACAACAAACATTCAGATAAAGTACTTGTTGTATTATTTCTTTGTTTTGTAGGATTAATGGATATGAGGAGGAAGAAAGAGGAAGAAAACATTGGAGTTTGCCAAAAGCTCTATGACTTCTTGATGAACAAGATCAGTTTGCATGGCATGAAAAGAGTGACTCTTGGGATATCATCTTCAAAGAATGAGAAAACTCATGATGAAGGGGTGGCGAGGAAGCTGAAGAATTCGGATATCGGTGCCGATAATCGCCGGAGAAAAAGAGAGGTGAAGGAAGTGGAGTTTGTGGATGGAGAGGTGAAGATTGAGAGGAAGGAGGTGAGAAAGAGAAGTGTGGAGGATAAGAAGGCAAGTGCTGTGGATGTGCTGGTTGAAGGGAGTGAGTTGGATAATATTGACGAGAAACTTCAAAAGTTTATTAAGGATGGGAAGGAAAAGCTTTTAATCTCTGAATCTAGAAAATAAACTTGATATAAAAGTTACTATATATATATATATATATATATATATATATATATATATATATATATATATATATTGTGCGTGTGTGTGTGTGTGTGTGTTTATTTGTTGCATGCATAGATATTATCTTTAATTCAACTAGTTATGCGCAAGAAATATCGAAAAACATGGTTGTATGTTTCTTTTGGGTTTGCATGCATATTGGTGCATATTTTAAGTTATATATATATATATATATTTGAGACAAGACAAGAGAGTAAAATGGTGAAGCTTTATTGAGGATAATTTTGTAATTTTCTGAAAGCGAACGGTTTATTAACTAAGACCCAGATGCTGTTTGGTTTTTCATCATTGAAAGTGTTTTTCTTTTTTTTTTTAAGTTTTTATAATGGATAGATTGTATATATAGGCATTTGAAGTACAATAGCAAATAAAAATAATAATAATAAGCCTAATTTAAGGTTAGAGAATAATTGTCAGTACAGAACACTAAACTTTAGTTTTCCACACGCACGACCCAAACAAGGAACTCGTAATATAAAATGTGATAAGAATGAAAAATTACAAGAAAATTATACAATTTATTTGTGGTGATTGCTGGAACATATACGGATGAAAGAAAACATAATATGAAAATTTTATTTTATTCACAAAAGTTTGCCCTAAATTTCATAGCTCAGTAGTGAAAATAACAAACAAAAGTCCATTTTGTATAACTTTTATGCAATATATCAGAACCCCAGAAAATCTTCTTGAATCATCCTGCCCTATAATATATGCAAATTTGCCATACCGATCAACAAACTAATATTTTCAAGCCCTGCTGTCAAAAGAATATCACAATTCATCCTTAGGTTGCTCATAGCAACCCTCATCCCAATCAAAAGGGAAGTTCAATTTGGCTGCAGTGTGGGCCATGTACCAGTCATCATATATAAATCTGCAAAATAAATGAACAAATAAAAAAAATCAGAAGCCATGACCCTGATCAATCCATGATTAGTGTTGTAAATGAAATAAGGTGTCCGTTAAAAGATCAGAGGCTTGGCTCAGCTCAGCTCGGCTCATTTGTTACGTTAAATGAACAATTCCTGAACCTAATAGGCTTGTAAGAAAACAAGCCGAGCCTGAACAACCCCAAGCTTGGCTCGTTAAGACTAGTGAACAACTCATTTACAGTATCATTAAAGGCTCATTTATAGGAATTGTCAAGAGAAATGAACATGGTTTATGTTTGTACCTCCATATTTATTTTGTTAATATGTCTAATGAGCCTTTTCTTGAGCCAAGCCTTAAATGATCCTGCAAACAAGCTTAATTGGTTCTTTTTATCTCAAATGATCCTTGCTTTCAAATTAAGCCGACCTGAACCTTAAAATGATTCATTAAATGACATTTAAATGACACTTAGCTGAGTCAACAAAAAATAAAATTAAAAAATGACAAATAAAAAATAAGAAATAGCCGAACTTTAACAGAACCACTGAGCCAAATTTGAGCTCTACACTTTCTTAACGAGCCAAGCCCAAACCAAATAAATGAAGCTCAAAGTAGGCTCTGTTCAAACTCGGGCTTAGTAAAAAAAAAATATTCCGAACCAAGCTTCAACAAGGCAAAGCTTGGTTCAACTTGGCTCGGCTCAATTACAGCCCTATCAATGATTCTACGTAGACCTGAGCATCAAGTTTCTAGTATGTTCAAAATTTGCTATTATATCATTTTATCTTATTGCTAGACCTGAATCACTAGATAATGACTAAAAATGGGAACATACGATGAACTAATGTCTTGAGTATAAGAAAATCAAAGCTCATCCTTAGGCTGATAATAGCATTCCTCGTCCCAATAGTAGGGGTACTTTAATTTGGCTGCTGCATGACGCATGTACCAGTCATCGTAAATAAATCTGCAGGAGAATGTCAGAAATTATGTTATTGATGCATTATTCAACTCGGAATTGAGTTCCAAGTGCACAATACAACATGAGAAAGTCCAAGTAGAAAATTATTGGCAAGTTAATAATTACTAAAATCTTATTTACAAGCCTTGTTGAAGTATATGATTCCCACAGAAAGCTTGGGACACAATCGCTCGTCAAACCTTAAGATTGTCTAGAATTATCACAAAAAGATGTGAAGTATAAGTCTCCTGTCGTATGTTATGATATTGTGATATAATGTATCAGCAAATTTACAGGCGCAATTTGGTGACATTTAACCAAACAGCAAGGCGCTGCAGAATTTTAGCACTGCATCAACCAATGAAATGGCAAGATAATAGCATTATATTCACTAATTTTACTACTGAAATATATTTAATGGGTAGAAGATGACTAACATTTTGACTGGTGGGCGAGATATGATAGCAAGTAACTGTAAATCCTCATCTTCACTTGTGTTCCATATCTGCATAACCAAATAAAAGAAATGTAATCAACTTGAAATACAACCATATGTATTGCCTATGATCTACAATAACGAGGTCCCACATGAATGCATAAAATTTTATCATTCAAGTTCTATGTCTAAACGTTAGTGATATTTGAGGAACTGCATGGCTTTCTCAGGAAGGAACTGAATGCCTTACAAGCTTACATTTACTAATTCTAAGAGTTCTAAGACATTAGAGATTCTATGAGTTCCAAGCATCCTTACTATAAAAAAAAAGAATCTAGTTTTTAGGTTATTGCGTTCAAAACAGAAGACGGTTAAATAAATTTGTCAAGATTAACGCATGGCTATTGCCAAATTTTATACCACCAAACAGATACTTTGCTTTAAGCTACTTGATAGCTTTGAAGTACAGCAATTGTAAATTATTATTATGTTAATCACTTTTGAAATTTACCTATCTGTATGCCTATCTGTGAAGCTAAGTGCCTAAAATTTCCAACAAAGAAACAAAGCAGAATGCTTACATCATATGTTTTCTTAGAGCCATAAAATGTGATAAATGTAGAGCACTCACTATTTGGTAAGATGATCCCCATATATGCCAATGTTAAATGTATGAAAAATATAATGAGAGAACTAGACAACCATATGGTGATAACATTGTGCAGTAAGCCAAATAAGTATAGTAGAGGAATAGAGGCCACATTCTGGTAGACTAATGAAACTTTTTTTGGTTAATAAATAACTCCTACTATTAATCAAATACAAACACCTACTTTCTTCCAAGGTTAAAAGGTCTACAGATTGGAAACAAGTTTCCCATCTTAGAAATAACGTTGTTTTGTCAAGTTATCTCCATAGTCTCTCTAAAGGAAAAGAAACTATAAAAGCAAGCAACCCGGTAGTGCAATTGTGAAAAAAATAAGAGAGGGAAAGCCATGGACCTCATTAAAAACCTCAATACCTGATGGGGATCATTCACAGGAACAATAAATGTGGCATTTGTATAGATAGGAAACTCATTAGGTTTTCCAGGTTGATTAAATGAGCTTGACGCAAGCAGGAGAGTGCCTTTCCCTTTCAGAATAACAAACACCTCTTCACATGAATGCCTATGGATTGGTGTCCGAGATCCAGGAGAAAATGTTTGAAGCCAAACCTCAACCTGACAACAAAAAATGAATTCATAAAGAGATAAACAATCATTCACTAGAATCACATAAAAGCTCGTGAAATTTAGAGGACACATCCTTCAACGAATTTCAAGTTAAATCTATGAAAAACCATTTCATAAAAAAAAGCCTGTATCCTTACCTTTACGATTCCCCTAATCTCCTCTTTGTTTAGCTAAATATGTTCATAACTGTGACATGATTTCTAAGATCCATGCTATAAATATTAAGGTAGAGGTCATACTAATGGTTGTTTTAAAACCCATAAATATATAGATCTAATATTCAAATCAGGAGGATGATAAATCACAAGAAATTCACTGAATAAAATCAAGAAGTATAAAATAAATGTTTTTCGCTCTTGTCTAATGATTAATGTGCAAGCCCAATGCCATTCCATGCAACAATTAGTTCAAACCGGAAATGTGTACATTTGCATTCAAGGGGTTTACAAATCCGTGACCTCTCTGTCGCCATATCAAGAATCTACAAAACAAGTAATGGCTTTATAAATCAAAACTCAACAACATACCTCCTTAAGTCCATGGGAAAGTGCACCAGCAATGGTGATATGTGACAATCCCCCCCTTCCAAAGTTACTTTGAAATGCATTGGTTATGTTTCTCACGACAGGACCTGGAAAGTTAAAAAAAAAAAAAAAGTAATTCTGAAAGTCAAATCTGTCAATCTTATATTGTCTTCTAACCTGGTTAATATAAACAGAAATTACAAAAATCGAATATTTATGATAACACAGAAGCATCTAGATAGAAAGGGAAAAATATCATGAACCTTCATGGTCTTTTCAATTTTATTCCAACCTTTTCTTTTTGGCATCAATTCTATGCTAAGCTGTTTCTTTATCCCAATTCCATCTTTCAACATCTAATTCCTGTCCTCTATCATTTCAAAATCCAACAAACGTGAATTTTTTTCCTAAGCAACAATTAAGGGGTCGATGTAATGGGACATGGATCAACCACTGCACTCAGAATAGCATTGCTACCAATGAAAGTTTGGAATAAGAGATTTCGAAGGAAAAATCTTGAAACTTAATTAATTTTGACAACCTTACCAAATAATAACAAGAAGAAGAACAAAGCACACACTGAGGATCCAACATTTAACACATTTTGTCAGCATAATCCTTCTTTTCTATGGAAAACAAAGCATTATCCTCCTATGACCAAGTAGCATTTGTTTGTTCTTGCTTTGTGATTGTTTCAGATTTTCAGCTACAGTAAGTACACATTTATCGGAAAAAGAAGACAAAGACCTCAATCAGAGCTCCAAGAGAATATGAAGTTCATAAACATTGAACTCAATTCCAACAAATTGAACAAAATCATGAATTCAATAAGCTCCTGCTAAGATCAAGAAGCCAAACAAGATGCAAAGCGAAGGCGAGAGAGGATAACAGGTGATGCAAACCTTGGTAGGCGCACTGAGAGGAAGCAGCGTCAGAGGAAGCCAAGAGAAGCAAGAAGAGGAAGGAAAGTACGTGACACACCAGAGATACTGATCCCATTGCTCTTCAATGTTTCGGCGAGGAAGACGGTCGATGAGCTCCGTCCGCTCAACTGGAAGGAGCGTTTTTCTCTGGAAAGATCCAGGTGACAAATCTTTGCTAAAGACCTTTTCAATTTTCTTTAAAATACTATTAAAGAAGCTTTTTAATTTTCTTTTTTAAAAAAATAAGGTTTTAAATTACCGTTTTACCCTTGAAACAGTCCTAAAACCAGTATTTTGAACTTTTTTTTTTCCCGGGTAAGATAACATATTTGGCACCCCAACAAACAAGGTACAAACGAGTATTTTGTTTACAGTAACCTGAAAACATTACTATATATTCTACATTAATACGGAAAGATTACTCCCTTTAACAATGCAACAGTGGTAATATTGATAGTAATATAAAATTTTTATAATTATCAAAAAAATAAATTTTTAATATATATATATATATATATATATAGGGAAGTGACTTGGACAAAAAAAAAATGACTTACATAAATCTTGTTTGTCGATGGCCTCTGACCAATCAATCGAATATTGATTAATACATAATCGATTGAGCACTAGTTGAAAAAGGTTCTTCTATTCAGAAATGAAATGTTCTAAATATTTTTGAAAATTCTTGCTCCCATCGGACCATTTGTATTTTTATGCATCAAGATCCCGATTCATGGATCTCAGATTTAAGAAATAAGAGACTTAAACCATTTACTCTTTTTCAGATTTGACAAATGTTGGTTGATCATATATTTCATTATAGTTAAATGATTCAAATTATCATTTCCTATTTGATCCTTTGAATTCCATATTCGAAGTTGTGATTGGATCTATTCATTAAAAAGAATCGATTTGATGCATTTCTTATATACCCATAGATTCTATATTGGATTTGAATCGGATCTTGGATCAATCTATACTGATTGACTGCCTCCATTATGTTGTTGCTAGCAAATACTACTGTTTTTAGTTTTGGATCTTCCAAATCATTCCTATAGTATATTCGAGCCCACCTTTTTCTGACCAAGAACTACGAGATCACCCCCTTTTCATTCTGGGGTGATAGAGGGATCCTACTGTTCAAGCATTTTTTTCATTCTTCATCGGAGGTGTAGAGAAAACAACAATCAATAAGATTTCTCTAATTTTTCTTCCATAAAAGGAAAACATAACGTGAAATATATATATATATATATATATATATATACACACACACACATAAATTTACATGAGCGGAGCTAGAAAAGTTTTCTAGAGACTCTAATTTGAAAAAACAATTATAACCATATAACCAGACCTGTCAATACGGGTCGGCGGGGTGGGCCTGCCCGCGGGTTGCCAAAACCCGCCATTAGGCGGGGCTGGGCGGGCCGGCCTGCCATTTGGTGGGTTGGCAAAATGCCACAATCCAACTCAACCCACCTTGGGTTGGCGGGTTGAGCGGGCCGGCCTGCTAAAAATAAAAAAATATAAAATAATTAAAAATTAGATATTTTATATATTGATTATTTTTTTTAACAAACCAAACCAAACCAAACCAAACCAAAAGATATTTATTAAAACACAAAGCATAATACAAAGGCCATATTTCAAAATATATTTTACATATGAGGTTATAAACTTATGATAAATCACACAACTAAAATAATAAAACAAGTAAATAATAACATATCCAACCAAATCCAACCAAGTTAACCAATTAACCCAACATTAAAAAATTACACATGAATTGAACAACTATAGATAAGAGAAATATCAATACCATGATACTACATAAAGCACCTAAAATATTTATCCTCATTTATCATCCATTAAAAATTTAAAAGCAATAACAATTTCATCCACATGTCAACTTAAATTTCTAATTGATAATGGAAATCAACCCCTCCTTCCTATTAATAAGCAAAACGATCTTTTAAAATTCCAACAAAAAAGCATATTAACATCAATAATGAAATAGTCTTTCAACCATAAGACAAAAAAATATTTCATAATTCTTCATGTCTCTCTCCCTCTTAAGTATTAAGACATACAATGTTGGAGTTCATTATAAATTTAAAATTCATCAAACATTAAATTAAATCATTCAAATTTTTCTCTTCTCCATCTCCTCCTTCCATTCTATCTTCATCAATAACTTCAAGAATGTTTAAACCCTTACCGGATGTAGTTGGTTTAGTATTTATTTCATCTTCATTATCTACATAAAAAGCCCCAAATATAAAAATTAGTTAAAAATTAAATTTAAAATAAACAAATGTTTCAAGATTTCAACTAAATAAATAATTTAAATTAATAATGTGTAAATTACCAATATTATAACCATGCAACTAATTACGGGTGTGAATGAGAGCCTGTACTTTTTCAGGAAGGGTACAACTTCTTTTTCAGGAATGGTACAACAGTTGTTATTGGGATAGCTAAGACATCACCTGCCATTAATGCAAGAATTGGGATCCTATGCTTATGATTCTTCCAATACTCCAACACATCCAAATCGTCATAATATGCAAATTCAAGCTTTGGCTCTTCCAAATAAAAATCTAATTGAGATTTTCCTGCACTTGTAATTGATTGGTTCTCAAATGCTTTAATTTCCTACAATCAATAATTGACATATGTTATCATAAAAAATATAAACAAATTAGAGAAATATATATAAACAAAGAAAGAAAGTGATAGAGCATTTACATCAAAGATTCTTTTACTCTTATTTTTAATTCCTCTACCACCTTGTGTAGATGTAGGTGTAATGATAGAAGAAGATTATGGTTGTGAAGGACTTGACTTATTAGCATTTGAATAATGCTCAAAAAGTGTGTATAGTTTTGTTCTCACAAGTGACTTTTTCTTGGCATTTAGTAGAATCACTCTCAACCTTCTCATAAAAATACTCCAACATTGACAATTTAATTCATGGGTCAAGGATTTGTAAACCACATCTTCATCCTTCTACATAAATGAATTAACTTGTCATAAAAATACTCATATTTATCAAAATTTTCTTTCATCCTTCTACACATATCACTAATCACCACATCTTCAATTGCCAAGTTTTCCTTTAATAAAACTTCAATTTTCCAAACTTGCATAAAATACAAGTTTGATGTTGGATAAGAAGATCCCGATATCAAGTTGGTAGTGTCATAAAAAGGCTCCAAGAACTCATATATTTTCTCTCCTCTTCTTCATTCTTCATTTGAAGGGCAATATTTATAATTTCTATCATTCAATTGAAGAGAAGCAAATGCCCTTTTATATTTAATGACATTATCCAACATCAAATATGTTGAATTCCAAAGGATGGTTACATCTAATCGCAAGCCAATACTGGTGTCGATGTTACCAACTGCGGCCACACATTCTTCAAATTTTTTCATTCTACTTTATGAACCCTTCACATATTTGACAGATTCTCTGATTTTATGCAAAGCATCATGAGCTACTTTCAACCCTTCTTGCACTAAGATTCAAAACGTGAGCAGAACAACAAATATAGAAAAATTCGCAACCACATAACAAACTATCATGCAAAGATAGTTGCTCTTTCAAAATATCTTGCATATTATCATTGCTAGATGCATTATCCAATGTCAAAGAAAACACTTTTTTCTCAATTCCCTATTCTTTCAGAAATGAAAATAACTTTGCAGCCAAGTCAACTCCTGAGTGTGGAGAAGGCAATTTAGCAAAGTTAAGAATTTTACTGTTTAATTTCCAATTTTCATCAACAAAATGTCATGTTAAGCAAATGTAGCTCTCACTAGTGCATGCAGTCCACATATCTGAAGTTAAGCAAATTCTATTCTAAATATTACCCAAAACATGCTTCAGTTTCCCTTTCTCTCTCATATATATTCTTGTAATATCAGAAACAAGAGTATTTCTTGAAATGTAAATGTCATCGGGATTTACATATTTTATCCAAGCTCTAATGTAATCATATTTAACAGATGAAAATGGAAAATCATGTTTTGTAACTGCAGCAGCTGATAAGTCACGTGCAATTTTTTGATCTAATTTCTTTGACCTTATCTTCCCTTCATGATCAAGAAATATTTGTCCTACATCAATGAATTTAATCATTTTGTAGTTATCCTTGTGGCACCTCAATGAAAAAGTTCCATACCTTTTACCTCCACATTTGTATTCTTTCTTACATCCCTTGCATTCTGCTATTTATATGCCATCTTGATCTACCCCCTTCTTTATAAAAAAATTCCAAACATCAGAGAATTTTTTCGATTTTTTACTTGTCTCCTTACCAGATTGAATGCTTTCCAATTCTTCTTCATCTAAGTTCACACTTTGATTCAAAGAGGCGGACTCCATGATTTAATTTATCCTGTAAATATATATGAAAAACATAAGAAATGATAAAACAATACGATATAATAATCAAATCTTTGACAATGATAAGATATATATATATATATATATATATATATATATAAATTCTTTGACATTTATAATCAAATAACCAACAGGGCAGACCATCATGGTAGCAACCTTTAAAAACATTAATTATTTCCACTCAATTTATTCTCTAGGGAAAAGAAAGAATCATACTTCAAAATTATGATAAACAAAATTCTCATAAATTCAAACTTAAACTTTTATAACAGGTATGGATTCTCACATTTTCAACACAAAACAACATTTTCAAATTATCTTACACACACCAACAACCAAGGAGAATCCTAACATCATTGCATGCAACCCACAAAAAAGCTAAAAACAAATAATATAATGTATTCATACGAACTGTTCCAAACAGAACCAAAATCTAAACATCCCTTTCAAGTTTCAACATAAGATTCATTCATTTTTAGCATAGAAGAACTGCACAATAATTTCATCCACAAATTTCCTAATGAATAAAAACAAAAGTTCTTAAATAAACAATTGAATCACGAATACAACCTCACAATTTTGGCACTAACCAAAGATTTCACATTAAAAAAGAACCCTAAATACAGCCAAATCAGCTCAAACTAGACGACCGAACACCAAATTCACAAAATAAATCAAATGAACAGTCCGAACGGAAACTCAAACTGTAAAACCAACAAAACCAAAACCCTAACCCAATGGTCCCAATACCAATCGCAACTGAATCGAAATCAAATCAAAGAAACGCCAAATCATACCTCAGAGAGATATTCAACAAGAAGTTGAAGGAGGGATGCAGTCGTTCTTATCCAACTCGACAACTAATCGCTCAAGTTCGAATAAGATTCACGATCACAGCTCACTGCGGTCGGAGCTTAACAAAAACAGAGGCGTAACTCTAACGGAAAGTCGGTGGAAGCCCAAAACAAGAGCACGGCGGCAGCGGCGACGACGATGACAACAATGACGGTGATGGAGGCTACCGGCCGGTCCGAGGCGACGAGCGCAAGAGAAGAAAGAGAGGAACAGAAAAAAGATAAAGACGGATCACGGGTCCAAAGAAATGAAGAAGGGATCAATTAGGGTGAGATTTATAAGAAGGGCCGGCTGAATTTTTATTTTAATTCATTAAATATTTTAAAAAAAAATTTTAATAAATTAAAGGGGCGGGCTAGCCTGCCCAAAGCTTTCCCCGCCCTGCCTAGGACCCTAACCCAAACGGGTTGACCCGTTTGGGCCCGCTTCTAAACGGGCCTACAAAAGGCCAACCCGACCCACCAATTTTTGTCTGCAGGGCAGGCCGGACCGACGGGTTAGGCCCGTTTTGACAGCTCTATATATAACACAAGTTATAATGTCAAGAGCAAAACAATCAGATTTTGTAAATATTTTTTTCAAAAACAATAATTTTTCATAATATGTATGTTAATGTGTATAAAAAACTAAGTGGCTAAGCAACAGGTTTTTGCCAAATATATACATATACACACACACATGTATGCATATACATATATGTAATATGCTATATATATATGTGTGCGATTCGTATGAGTAGTTTTAAAGTTCAATGTATTTTTGAAATTTTGATACTTTACTAAGTTGATTACTATGACTAATCAAGCACCGACATGAAGAATTCCTAGTAATTTGATCTCCCAACTAAACATAATCATATTAAATTGCAACAATATTTTTTGGTATATAGCATTTTCAACTTTATTATAGCAATAATCTCATTATGTGGTAATGTATTATTTGTTGGAATTAATTTTTCTATTACCATGCAAATGAAGCAATGAAACTTCAAGTAAAATTGTACTAAAAGTTAGAATAATCCAGCTTGGGATTAGGTGTGTGATGGCATTGCCCTAACACTGTATTAGCCTTCTTCGTGTAGAAAAATTGACCTCATTCCAATGTTAAGATACTCTAACCTGCAGCTAGTTATTTCCTCACCTAACACGTTATATGATGGCCATTTTCATGTATGATCACCATTAAGTTTAGATTATCAGGTAGCAAAGATTTTAGAAGATGGGAAAGAGAATTCAGAGCAGAGAAAGAAAAATGTTATTGTGTACAAAGTTAGGTTTTTCAATCCTTTTATAATGCAAGAGAGATCCAATTCGGGGAAAAAATAGTCTTTGATAAGATCAACAATCCAAGGAAGAAACAAATCATGATCAACAATAAAAAAAAACACATCATTAAAACCAAAGATAGATTTCATGATTATCCAAGATTGATGTCAAAATAAAAGGCATAAAATAAATCAAGGAGATCCGTAACTCAAGACAATAAATCATAAGATTTAGGAGCCATAAAAAACAATAATTTAAAACAAATAACAAAACCACTACACCACTTTACATGTCCTAGATTTGAGTGTATATGGTTTAAGCTTTTGGGCTAGCCCATATTTAACATCGCCAAGAACCAAATGACCCTTTAATTCTTACAATTTTTTTCACCAAAAGTGCCCAATCTTTTTTTCATTATTGACCATTCAAACTTTCAAATTATAATTATTCTAGTAACTAGTTTACAAGTTGAGGTCACTTCTCATGTGGCAGTAATCTTGAGAATTTAAAATAATAATTATTCTTGATTTTAGCATATTCAATGTTTACTCACATTGTGCCAAATAATAATTTAATTATAAGTGCGACAACACATATATAATCAGAAGCGTGTGCATAATTTAAAATTAAACGTCTGGCTGTTTATTTTCAAAAGCTTGATGTTGCATCTTAAATTTATTTGACGGCCATGCATTCCCCCAATCCTTATTGGGTGTTTTATATTTCTTATGAAAATCTTTAAATGGCCCGTTAATTTCATTTTCTAATTCATGTTTCTCTTTTGATTACTCATTAGCAAATGATAATTGACATGACAGCCTCAAATGTGATTACAACAAAAAAAAAACTTGAAATTACATTATACCAATTAACATGGATACATTTTGGTGAAGTCCAACACTAGCTTTTAAATTGGACTGTTATATATAAGTTCACTTCTCTATTAATCTTTATAATTTTTTTTTGTCAAGAGGAGCAAAACTTCTAATGGGTCCACTAAATTAAGATAGAAGCGTGCGCATGCCTCGACTACGGTTTGTAGAGCCCGTGCACACATGGGCGCTGGAACTACCCACAATTCGCGCTCACAGCTCTCAGACGTATACCCTTACCCATGGATTCAAACTCTCGTCACTTGCAAGGCGTCCTCATGAGAGACCCAAGTATTAATTGACCTAAAAATCGTTGACAAATCAATCTTTATAATTGACATAGCAATAACTTCATCTGCCTAAAGATGCAAGTGGGGCGGGGAATCCCCATTCCCCGCGGGGCGGGGAGTGGGGAAAAATTTCTCCCCGCCTACCGGGGTGGGGCGGCGGCGGGAAATGCTCTCCCCGCCCTGCTAGGATCCCTGCCCCAGGCCCCGCGAGGATCCCCCAACAAAATAAAATTATATATTTTTAGTGTATTTATTAAAAATTGTTTCAACATTAATATAATATTATATATATAATTAATAAATATTTATTTGTTAATATTTTTAGTTATTAAAAATTTTTAGAAAATATAACTTTCCTATTTAATAGAAACTTAATTTAAAATAACTGAGTTTAAATATAATTGTAACAACAAATTTGAAATAACATTATATATTATTTATTTAGTGATAAATATTATTTTTTCAATCCAGAAAATATTTAAACTCTTACTCATTAATTTATCTTTATATTATAAAATGGGACTCACAATTATTTCATACAACTTATTAACTATTTATATTTATATATTTCATTAAAATATATTATGACTTTATGTTATTTGTATTACTTAATTTGTATCTTAAATTTTTAATGTTGTTGTTTCATTATACATTATATTATGATTTGCTAGGAGAAATATTTTGTATAAATTTTTATTTTATATATGATGTGCATGTTGTAAAAAACATTTTGAGTAATGTTATGGGCGGGGCGGGGATCCCCTCGGGGGAGTGAGGGGGGGAGTTTTCCTCCGTGGGGAATTTTAAACTAGGGAATCCCCGCCCCGTGGAGAGCGGGGATGGGGACGGGGATCGCATTCCCCGCCCACTTCCATTCCTACATCTACGCATATTAAATTTATTGCTTTTTCCATAGCATGTGACTTCTTCATTTGACATGTTTATGGTGTGGGAATTAATTATGTGACATGATACAGATATAAATGATGTAACAAAAAAAATTCTTATGTCAGTAAGCAAAATTAATCTTAGAAAATAAAAAGTTGTGGCAGCTCACATAGCAATGCCAAGATAGCTAAAAGATTTACATTTTCTACAAAAAATAATTAATTTTATTATAAAAAAAGAAAACTAATAAAGACAATACCCAAGTGGAGAGAAGAGAAATAACCAACTTTTTATTCACTTCCTTTTTTATCCCATGTATCTCACTATCTGTACAAGATTACAAAGCCTCTATTTATAGGCTAAGAAACGTTTGAAAAGTTATCGGAGTTTTAAGAGTTTAGAGGATGAAAACGCTTGGGAGTTTAGGGAGATGAATGTTATACATTAATAGGCATCCACTTTAATTAATGTTTCACAACACTCCCCTTTGGATGCTTATAATAAAAAAAAAATGCCTCATTAAAACCTTACTAGTAAAAACCCAATGGGATAAAAATCTTGTGTAATAAAAATAGTACATTATCCTTAGTATACGCTATAATTACTACCTCATTAAAAACCTTACTAGGAAAACCCAATAGGAAAAACCATGGTTAAGGGAAAAAGAGTACAGCGTGTAGTAACTTCCCCTCATGATCATATCAGTTGAGATCTTTAAGTCGACGAACTCTAATATTATGGACTAAGTTTTCAAAAATTGCAGTAAGAAGTGCCTTGGTAAATAAATCTGCTACATTATCACTTGAACGACTTGTTGAATATTTATATCTCCAATCTTTTCAAGATCATGAGTAAAAAAGAATTTTGGTGAAATATGCTTTGTTTTATCCCCTTTAATATACCCGTCTTTCAGTTGAATAATACATGCGACATTATCTTCATATAAGACTGTTGGGGTCATTTTTCTAGAAGATAAACCATAAGTCCATCGAATGTGTTGAATTGCAGATCTTAACCAAACACATTCTCGGCTTGCCTCATGTATTGCTAATATTTCTGTATGATTAGATGATGTGACTGTTATAGTTTGTTTCATATATCGCCATGAAATGACTGTACCACCACATGTAAACACATATCCTGTTTGTGATCGGCCACTATGTGGGTCAGATAAATACCCAACATCTGCATAACCAATTAAATATGATGATTTATGTAAATTTCGGAAATACAAGCCCATATCCATTGTTCCTCGAAGATAGCGAAGTATATGTTTTACTCCATTCCAATGCCTTCATGTGGGTGAAGAACTATATCTTGCTAATAAATTAACAGCAAATGATATCTCAGGTCTTATGTGACCAGCAAGATACATTAGTGCTCCGATTGCACTAAGATACGGTACTTCAGGACCAAGTAGTTCCTCATCATTTTCTCGAGGTCGAAAAGGGTCTTTGTTCACATCTAGTGACCTTACGACCATCGAGGTAGTCAATGGATGTGATTTGTCCATGTAAAATTGTTTCAACACTTTCGCAATATAAGCTTCTTGATACACAAAAATCTCATTTTTCAAATGTTTAATTTGCAATACAAGGCAAAACTTTGTTCTTTCAAGATCCTTCATCTCAAATTCTTTCTTTAAATAATTTACTGCCTTTTGAAGCTCTTTTGGAGTTCCAATAATACTTAAGATATCAACATAAACTGCAATTATAACAAACTCATTATTTCCGGATTTCTTTATAAAAATACATGGACAAATAGGATCATTTTTATATCTTTTTTTAATAAATATTCAGTGAGACGATTATACCACATGCGCTCAGATTGTTTCAGTCCATACAATGACTTATTTAATTTGATTGAATAATGTTCTTGAGAACTTGAATCGCATGCTTCAAGCATTTTAAATCCTTTAGAGAGTTTCATATATATTTCACTATCAAAGGATCCATATAAATAAGCTGTAACAACATCTACCAAAAGGCAATCGAGTCCTTCATGTACTGCCAGACTAATTAAGTATCGAAAAGTGGTTGCATCCACCAGAGGTGAGTATGTTTCATCATAGTCAATGCCAGGTTTTTGCTAAAATCCTTGAGCCACAAGTCATGCCTTATATCTTATAATTTCACATTTCTCATTTCATTTTCGCAAAAAATACCCATTTATATCTAACTGGCTTTACACTTTTAGGTGTACGAACTACGGGTCCAAAAATCGTTTTTCAAGGGAGTTTAATTCGGACTCAATTGCATCTTTTCATTTTGGCCAATCATTTTTTTGTCTACATTCCTCAACAGACTTTGGTTCATGATCCTCATTATTTATCACATTTAGCGCTATATTATATGCAAAAATATTGTCAATGTTGACTTCATTTCGGTTCCATTTTATTCCATTTAGAACGTAATTTCCTGAGATCTCTTTATTTTCACAAATTGCAGGTACCTGTGCTTCTTCTACACTTCAGGATTGTTCTAAAGACTATTCTAGAGTTATTGTATCCTCGATTTGGTTATCAAAATTATTAGCTCCTTTTCTTTTTCGAGGATTTTTATCTTTGGAACCTACATGCATGCTGTAAGGGTTGATTACCTTACACTTGGTTATTGGGCGAACATTTCAACATAGGCCAAGTCACGATGGTGCACAACCACGTGGATTGGGTAGAGCGCGGCTAGCGCGAGTCATGTGTTGTGTCGTGTCCAAGAGCAGGTGGAATATCCCGCACGATCATGTGCTGAGACCGTGAGGCGCGCCGCGCTGGACCGTGGATGTGCGCGTAACCGATTTAGAGTGTGCCCATACCAGGAGTTAAGTGTTGCAGACTTAGATTAGAGTGTGGATCTCTAGAAAGTTTAGGCGGGGTGGAACACTTGATCATACCAAGAGCTGATTCCGGATTTACCGAGGGATTACATAGGCGTATGCAAGTGGGCACGTGGGCTGGAGCATGGCCGAGCCAGGGGCGAGGATGGCACGCGGCATTATCGCGCGTGACTGGTACTGCTACACGCTGTGACCAAGGGTGGCTGGTTAAAGCTACAGTAACGTCTGAGGACACTGCAAGCTAAGTGAAAGTCCGAGACTTCACGCCAGACCTGTATTGGGCATGGGGCTCAATTGCCTTGGGGAATTGGGGTAGCTCTTGTATTAGGGTTTATTGTGTCTTTGGGAGGAGACAAGGCTTTTGGTGTTGGTTTTTTGCCATGGTTGTAAACTTTTCTCAATCTAAGAGAGTTTATGTTTTTCTCTCTCTAAAATGGGTTTCCTGTGTCGTGTTTCTCGTACCGTAGATGATTTCCGGTTTTACTCGCTTCTATTCGCATGCTGTACTTGTGATGTGAACAGAAGTTGACTACTGTTGTTCTTGAAAGGAAGACTGACCTATCGCTTGGTGCGTGTCAGGTACCGCACGCCCGAAGGTGATCGGTTGAGACCGTGACACCTGCCACGCTTCATGCGTGCTTTGGATTCATTTGCAATATTAATTTGTCCTACAGGGGCATTAATTTTGATTGGAACATTAACAACTAGTATATGTGATTTAGTCACTTTTTTTGGGTCAGTAAATGCATCTGGCAGTTGTTCAGCTAAACTTTTTAAATGAATTATCTTTTGAACTTCTAGTTCACATTGTTTAGTATGAGGATCAAGATAAGATAATGATAATTCATTCAAACTAATTGCTTTTGCCAGTTGTTTATTTTCTCCCCCTAATGTTGGAAAAACTGATTCATCAAAATGACAATCAGCAAATCCAGCTTTGAATAAGTCTCTTGTTAATGGTTATAGATATTTTATTATAGATGGAGACTCATACCCAACATAAATTTCTAACCTCCTTTGAGGGCCCATCTTAGTGTGTTGTGGTGTAGCAATTGGAACATAAATTGCACATCCAAAAATTCTTAGTTGGGAAATATTAGGTTTCTGACCAAAAACCAATTCTAAAGGGGAGTACTTACGATAACTTATTGGCCTGATGCGATTTAATTACAAATGCTTGATGAGTGATTCGGCAAAACCATTGTGTATGAACATGTGCTACAGGATGTTCAACATCAATTCCAATTGACATATAATAGTCATTAAAAGTTTGAGAAGTAAATTCACCAGCATTATCAAGGCGTATTTTCTTAATTGAATAAAAAGGAAATTGTGCTCATAATCGAATTAATTGAGCAAGCAATCTAGCAAATGCTTGGTTGCGTGTTGATAATAAACATACATATGACCATCTAGTTGATGCATCAATTAAAACCATAAAATATCTAAATTATCCACATGAAGGGTCTACTAACCCACAAATATCACCTTGTATATGTTCCAGAAATACAAGAGACTCGTTTCCTATTTTTGCTGGTGATGGTCGAACAATCAATTTTCCTTGAGAACAAGTAGCACATGGAAAATCTTTAAATTGAAGAATTTTCTGATTCTTTAACGAATGTCCACATGAATTCTCAATTATTTTTCGTATCATAATTGATCCGGGATGGCCCAACCGATCATGCTAAATAATAAATGTATTTGTAAGTTCTTGATTTATGATAGCATATGTTTCAGTTATACTAATATATGTGTAGTACAAACCAGAGGAAAATACAGCTAATTTTTCCAATATACATTCCCTACCTGAGATGAAACTTGTAATATAAGGATATTCAATATTTTCCTCATTTGTTGTCTTAATATGACATCCATTTCAGCGGATATCCTTGAAACTTAGCAAGTTTCTTTGAGACTTGGTAGAATATAATGCATTATTGATATATAATTTTGTTCCTCCAGGTAATGACAAATTAACTCTTCCGAAGCCTTCGATTAACTTTGCACTACCTGATATAGTGCTGACATTGGCTTTTTGCATTTCTAAATAAGAGAAGTATTTTTTATCTTTAAGAATGGTGTGAGTTGCTCCACTATCAACGAGACACATATCTTCATCATTGATGTTGTTGTTAACCAAATAGATACTCATTCTTCATTAAAACATAACAAGAAAAATAAATCAATACTAGAAAATGCTAATTAAAAATATTGAAAACAACTTTATAAATAAATTATTCATTGTCTTTGTAAAAAAAACACACTTGATATCAATAAGATCTAAAAATTTATTTTTTAGATCATACTCTTATCACCTTTTAAATGATAAATATTCTGTTCAGGATCAATCAGGAAGTCTACAATATCTAAATGAGTATCATCAATATGGCCATGATCAAGATCATATTTATAAGAAAATTTTGCCTCGATGTTTTTCTCTTTGTTTTTGAGCGATTCTCGGTAAATATCAACAAAATGTTTTGGCGTACGATAAGTACGCCACCAATGACCTTTCCCACCACAACGACAGCATAAATTATCCACATGTTTACTAGTTTGCCCACTTTTTTCTTTTTCATTTTTCTCTTCCTTATTTTTCCACTTCAAGTGGGGAGACGTATTCTTTGAATGACCACTGTAAGGGTTGATGACATTACATTTGGTCAGCGGGCATACAGTATCACATATGCCAAGCTACGAGGGCGCACAGCTGCGTGGATTTGGTAGCGCGCGCGGTTAGCGCGACGCGTGTGTTGTGTCGGGACCAAGAGCAGGTGAAATATCCCGCACGATTATAGGCTGAGACCGTGAGGCGCGCGCGCGCTGGACCGTGGGCGTGTGTGTGACCGATGAGCGCGTGGGGCAGTCACGCCCATACTAAGATTTAAGTGTCGCAAGACTTCATCATGTAGAGTGTTGGATTTCTAGCAAGATTTAGGCGGGGCGGGACACTTGATCAGGCCGAGAGACCGAGAGCTGATTCTAGATTTGACAAGGTTTTACGCAGGCGTTTGCAAGTGGGCACGTGGTCGGGAGCGTTGCCGAGCCAGGGGCGAGGATGGCACGCGGTATTACCGTGCGTGACCCGTACTGCTGCGCGCTGTAACCAATGGTGGCTGGTTAAAGCTACAGTTGTGTCAGAGGACACTGCAAGCTAAGTGAAGTCAGGGAATTCACACCAGACCTGTATTGGGCATGGGGCTCAATCAACCTTGGATTTGGGTTAGCTCTTGTAATAGGGTCTAATGTGTCTTTGGGAGGAGACAAGGCCACTTGGTGTTGGTTTTGGCCATGGTTGTAAACATTTCTCAATCTAAGAGAGTTTATGTTTTTCTCTCTCAAAATGGGTTTCATGTGTCGTGTTTCTCGTACCGAGGATGTTTTCCGGTTTTGCTCGCTTTCTTATTATTTTCGTTGTGCTTGTACTGCAAACAGGAATTCACTAACTGTTCTTGCAAGGAAGGCTGACCTGTCGCTATGGTGCATGTCAGGTACCGCGCAGCCGAAGGTGATCGGTTGAGGCCGTGACCACCACGATAATAAACTCGATTATATCCACATCCGTGATCACGACGACGGCCATGACAACGGTCATGTCCAAGAGTTTATCCATAATTGTAGTTACCGTGTGTCGTCACATTCACTTTAGGGAATGGGGTCGAACTGGTAGGACAAGACTCATGATTCTTCATTAGCAGCTCATTATTTTGTTCCGCCACAAGAGGACAAGAAATCAATTCAGAGTATTTCTTGAAACCCTTTTCCCGGTATTGCTGCAAGAGCACATTGGATGCATGAAAAGTGGAGAATGTTTCTTCTAACATATCTTCATAAGTAATTTTTTCTCCACATAATTTCAATTGAGAACTGATTCTAAATATTACAGAATTATATTCACTAACAGTTTTAAAATCTTGCAATCACAAATGCATCCAGTCATAACGAGCTTTTGGAAGAATTACAATTTTCTAGTGGTCATATCTTTCTTTTAAATTATTCCAGAGAATAAGTGGGATTTACCGTAAGGTATTTAGTTTTCAATCCTTCATGAAGGTGGTGACGAAAAAAGATCATGGCTTTGGCCTTATCTTGGTTGGATGCTTTATTTCCTTCTTTGATTGTGTCTCCAAGATCATTTGCATCCAAATGAATTTCAGCATTTAACACCCATGATAAATAATTCTTCCCCGTAATGTCAAGAGCCACAAATTCAAATTTCTCAAAATTCGACATATTGATACTATAACATAAATATAAGATAAGTCAAATAATATCAAATATCATAAAAATTGAATTCTTGTGAAAGTATGCATAGCTTATTATTTGTTATTATCAGATTTATGATAAACAAGATCAAAATAATTTACCTCGGAGTTTGAAAGGTAGAACTTTTGTGCTAATAACGTATTATGAAAATAAGAAAACTAACAAAGACAATACCCAAGTGGAGAGAAAAAAAATAACCAATTCACTTCATTTTTTATCACATGTATGTCATTATCGGTACAAGATTACAAAACCTCTATTTATAGGCTAAGAAACATATGAAAAGTTATCGGAGTTTTAGGATTGTAGAGGATGAAAGCGCTTGGGAGTTTATGGAGATTAAAGTTATACATTAATAGGCATCCACTTTAATTAATGTTTTATAACAAATTTAATATTAATTAACGAAATTATGGTCATATAAGTAACATAGTCAAATTAAAAAACTAACTAGTTCGTAATAATATAGTTTGAGAATTGAATTGTATTTTTGGAGATTCAGAGACAAATACCACTTTAGTCTAGCTTGTATAGATTTGATTGTTTAAATAATTGGAGCAAACATGTATAAGGTTGAATCTTTAATTGTGTATACAAAGAAAAATACCCATTATGAAAGATTTATCTTAGTTTGCTAGTATTTTGCCCCTCTTAAACAATTAATTATGATTAATTTAAAAAGAAATACTTATTATGCCTAGCAAAGTACATATAATGTTTTATCAGGATATATATATATATATATATATATATATATATATATATATATATATATATATATATATATATATATCAACCAAAAAAGTTTATCTTCAATTAAATTAAATTAAATTATCACATGTTTTATATGTACTTTAAATATATATTCTAAAAATTAATATTATTTGAAAAATATCTAAACAAAACAAATAAACTGGGAGTGTTTGTTTGGGGGGATTTGGAATTACATGTAACTTGAATTATTGGGTTTTTGAAAATCCAGTGTTTGTTTCACAGGATTTTAAAAACTCATGTAACTTGAATTACATCTAATAAGAGATTTAGTTTTACGTCCAAATTGGCCGTAAAACGAAATCCCTTATCTTTTTGCTCCCTCACATGTGATCTATATGTGACCAACTAAGGAAAAACAAATATTATTAAACATTTATAAATAGTAAAAAACTCATAATTTTTAATAATAAATTTAATCATTTATTTAATAATTAAAAATATTAAATAACATGTTAAAATTAGACGAAAATCTTATAAATGCACTTTTTATGGGGTTAATAATTAAATTCAAAATTTTAAAATATAATGCAATTTTAATAAATTTATAATAAATTTAAATTTAATAGTTAAAGTAATTAATATGCACTTAAAATTATTAAAATAATATTAAATATTATAATATAGTATTTTCAGATACATCTAACCAAACACTAGATTTGACTTTAATGAATTTTAAAATCCAGGTACTTCCAATTACACTGTAATTACAAATCCACTGTATTTAGAATTACATTCAACCAAACGCCTATGTGTAACTTGAGTTACTGGGGTTTGGAATTGGCCGTAAAACCAAATCTCTTATCTTTTTGCTTCTTCATATGTGATTTATATGTGACGAATTAAGAAAAAACAAATATTATTAAACATTTATAAGTTGTAGAACACTTATAAATTTTAATAATAAATTTAATAATTTATTTAACAATTAAAAATATTAAATAACTTGTTAAAATTAGATGAAAATCTTATAAATGCACTTTTTTGTGAGTTAATAATTAAATTCAAAAATTTAAAATATAATAAAATTTTAATAAATTACTAATAAATTTAAATTTAATAGTTAAAGTAATTAATATGCATTTAAAATTATTAAAATAATATTAAATCTTATAATACAATATTTTCAGATATATCTAACAAAATACTAGAATGAGGTTGACTGAATTTTAAAATCTAAATATTTTTACACTATAATTATTAATATACTGTATTTAAAATTACATTCAATAATTTAAAAACAATTTAAATTCAAATAAATTCAAAACTGTATTTCCTTTCCCTCCTTTGAAAGATTCTTTCTTCATGGACAACGCCACGCCTTCTTTTCCCATTCAAATGCGCACCGACACTCCCCTTCTCCACCTCCATCACCGCCATTGCCACCATGGGCATCGTCCTCGGAAAGCTTCACCGCTGCTGCTATCCCACCGCTTCCATTCCCCGCCTTCCGCTCCGCCACGTCCTCACCGGCTGTTCCACCGCCTCGGCCGCCGTCCCCTCCGCCGGCCTCTCTCTCCTCTACTCCTCCCTCACCGTTCGTGGCTTCTACCCATACTACCCCGACCGCGAGAACGAGGACCGCTTCGTTGTCAGCACCAACGTCCAAGGCCGCGCCGACGCCCATCTGTTCGCCGTCTTCGACGGCCATGGACGGTTCGGCGCCCAGTGCTCCGCCTTTGTCAGCGATCGCCTCGTCGAAGTCCTCAACGCCGATGTTAATCTCTTCCAAGACCCTGTGAAGGGCTTCGAGTTTGCTTTCCGCGTTACCAACTCCGATCTCAGCCAGAGTGCGATCGATGACACGATGAGCGGCACGACGGCAATCGTCGTCCTCGTCTTCGGCGACACCATGTATATCGCCAACGTGGGAGATTCTAGGGCGGTGGCTGGGGTTCGGAGAGGGACGTCAGTGGTAGTTCAGGACCTCTCGAGCGATCAAAAGCCACTTAGGAAGGACGAGTATGAGAGGGTTCGGAAGTGCGGCGCTAGGGTTTTGAGTTTGGATCAGTTGGAAGGGATTAAGGATCCCGGGTTGCTGAAATGGGATGAGCACGATCCTCCGAGGCTGTGGATGCCAAATGAGCCGTATCCAGGGACAGCATTCACTCGGAGCGTGGGGGATTCCATGGCGGAGAGTATTGGGGTTAGTGCCGAGCCTGAGGTCTTGATGATGAAGATCACGCCGGAACATCTCTTCTTCGTTGTTGCTAGTGATGGCGTTTTCGAATTCCTTTCGAGTCAAGATGTGGTTGATATGGTGAGTCTATTAGTCTTCAGTTTGGTTCAGCATTCATCTCTGTTCTCCTTTTGGCAAATTGATATACTTCTGAATGCTTGCTTGCTCCCATTTCAGCATTATTTATGGTATAGAGGTGCAAATTCCTTTTTTGCAGGTTCTTAGAAACTTTTTGATTTTATCAAGCAAGGAATTTGGATTAAAAAAAAAAAAAAATCTGTTTTGGTGGATTAAAAAAAAAATCTGTTTTGGTGACAGTAATTGTATTGTTAATTTGTCATGAAGAAAAAAATTACATCCAATATTGATGCTGCTGATGTTGAATCACTTTAGGAATTGTAATTGGTTGCTGTATATCATAGATTGGAACAACATTTTGAGTTGATTACCTTATGAATAGCGAGAATGCTGTTATAGAAAGTAAGGTTGGGAGAGATTATGAACGAAGTTATACCAAGTTTCCATTGACAACATGGTGTGCTCGGAGATTGGATCTAAGAAATAAACACCAAGGTGGGTTGGTTGACAAGTAGGAAAAGAATGCTTGGATTCCACACCTTCTTTCTTTTAGTTAAGAAAAGTTTTAATTCTTGAAGCAAGAACCTCTTGAGTGCTGATCGGTAAATACTTGACCTCAGCTATGCGTTTATTGTATTCTATTTACCCTTCCCATTTGCTGTTCTCAGAATTGTAACCCTATACACATGCTGTTCTGATTTTTCTGTTATTGACAAGATTAGGAGATTTAAGCTGTAATCCTTCTTTTGAAACTCTGGTCATTTCAAGAGTTTTTTTTGGGTTTTACTCATATTCTATCAGTATAGTATTTCCTTAATTCAGGGCGTCACTATTATTTATTGAGCCACTATTTGCATTTGTCCACGGTTGGAATATAAGGGTAAGATGTCAGCAAACGGATCAGATTTTGCTCGTTTGTTTGTGTGCTTGCAAATATGTTTAGAATTTAGAGCGGAATCAGGAATCTATATTAAACGTAGAATGTCTCAAAGTTGGGAAACCTATTTCAAAGACTAGGCTTTATTCTAATTTTTCTTGTCCAAGTGGCTAATTTGATTTTTGTATTAGACTTACGGAATGGATATGAAGTGGGGAAACAGGTGAGCAGTCTGCGTAAATTGGAGAAACTTAGGTTTAGGTTGAGGAAAAAGTTCTGGCTTGTAAAGGATGGCACACAATGCACAGGTTATCAATTCGACACATTAGATTGAATGTCAAAAAAACTATGTTCAGAAGAATTTCAATATCTCTGTTTAATTTAGAAGTTTCAAGCTCAATCTAAACTTTGTTTACACATAAAAATTGAAGTATGATTGATTCTTAAACCTGTATATTGCCTTTTCATCTTGTTTTAGTTTATTTTATTTTGTTTTTTATTGAGCCTTTAATTTAAATAAATCAATTGCTAAATTTTATGTTTACCTATCCGCATGATGCTAATATTTTCTAATTTCCAAGGCTCCTGTGAAACTAAATTTTTATGATTTATATTTAATTCACATTCACAATTGTCGTAAATGTTTTTTGTTTTTATTTTTTATTGTTTCGCAGCATGACAAATTCTCTGGTTCATCATCACCATGTACAGGAGATAAACCATTTGATTTTATCATTATTAAAAAATTGCATGCTTGGCAATAATCATTTGTTTATTTCAGGTGGCCAAGTTTGCGGATCCTCAAGATGCCTGCTCAGCAATTGCTGCAGAATCCTACAAGAGATGGTTAGCAAATGATTCCCGCACAGATGACATAACCATCGTAGTTGTCCACATTGAAGACTTGCACAATGTATGATCAACCTTCCTTTACTGGGTATTTCTTATAAACACGGTTTTCTTCGATCTCAATGAACTGAATGCTTCTGCAAAATGTTATTAGTCTGATGCTGGTGTAGCTGATGGAAAACTCAGCGAAAGGTCCCAAGTAATTTCAGACATTGGGAGAGAAGAAAGACTTACTACCCGACATTTATAGCCTTGTTATACAGGTAAATCAAATTTGTCAAATATTAAATCATATCATATTGATATTTCTTTATGAAAAGTAATCCAGCATGTCTCACTCTGACATGTGCAGTGCAAGTAATTCTTTAGTAACCTTCGACCATCGTATCTTGCAATAACTTAGTTCTTCGTTCATCTGATACACTGTCCTCTTGAATCTTTTGGCTTCTTGTTGAATATGCTTGTTGATTTTTGTATCTGGAACATTTATATATCTGCATTATGGGGGAGTAGGTTATCTTCAAAGAAACCTGAGAAAAAGATTGGGTATTATCTTGATTTGGCACAATAAAAGGAAGTTGCAAAAGTCTTTGAAGAGTGACGGGGGTTGATATCAGCTGTCATATAATAGGCATAATATTGTTAGACAAGTGGCATATGGAGGTTTGCAAATGAATTCCATATTGGTGGAATGCTAAGCAAGCAGGCATTCATTTACATTCCATTATTGTGGTTAGTTTGAAGCGATCCTTCATTTTAGAAAACTAACCAAAAGGGGATAGCTCCTGTTCTTTCAGAGGACCAGCTAGTTTGTTCAGAGCTTTATAGTCAGTGATCACTGGGAAAGTGTATCCTCTCTTTATGTTCCAATTAGCCAATTGCAGATAACAACATCAGCCAACACAATTCATTGTTTGAGTCATCAATTTTATACGTAACCTCAAACTAGGAAAGAAAATCTAGAAAGGGATAAAAGGCACAATATGTCTATTAATTCGAACCATAATTGATGACATTACCAGATTCAGAGACTTCCCTCCTGCCTGCAGGGCTGCCAGGTGATTTTTTGTGAGAATTCCTGCTAACCCTTCCTCTCTTGTTTTCAGGATAACAGACCAATTAAATGTGGCCAAGCTGCGATAACTGGAAGTTAGCAGGAGCTGGCTCACTCTCTTTCACAATCTGTAAATAAATAAGTTAAATAACTTGTTATCATGTCTTTCCACTGATCTGGAGCCATTAAAGTCGAAAAGGGCACAATTCAAACATGAATTTGTTGGAGTTCTTTCTTCGAAATTTGGGAGGTTCTTGCACACACAATGAAAGTTGAGGTATAACTATGCCAGTTATGTCATAGCTCATTCGGTTTGCGGAGCTTGATCATCTGTACAATATGACAGCCAAACAAATTTATAATCGAATCTGATTTCTAAAGAATGTTCATGTGATCAAAGTATATAGTCCACAGCTGTATCTCAAAGTAGTTACTCAACCACATGAACATACAAGGTTTGTGTCACAGCGTCTTTAATACTGAATCAAATTAACTCACCCATCATGAAACAATTTCCACTTCATAATGAAACATAGTACCCATCAATTCCCTCCCTATTCAGGTGCATCAAAGTTGTTTGCGACATTAGAAATCAAAAATCATAGAATACTTGCAACATTCTTGCATTCGATACTGAAAGAAATGAAGTCAATATAAATCAGTTAGAGTGCATGGATGTTAATAATATTGTTGGCTTTTTCCCACACTAACTACTTCTCTTATTGTTTCTCCTCATATGGCATTCTTTCAAAGCTTGAACTTCTGAAATAGACAAAAATGAAAAAAAAAAAAAAAGACTCAGATTAAATACGATAAAGAAAAGTTAATAAAAAATGGGATCGAAATACAAGAATATTTGTAATAATGAGAGCTGTAAACATCATGAAGAGCAGCACAAGACAATGTAAAGCCTTTTTACCCTCTTTCTCTACCATAGAGTTCTAACTGAGCATTGCGATAGATATGAAGACCGTTAGCATGAAAATAATAATAACAAAAGGACGACAAAACAATAGATTAGTCATACCCAAATCAAGTCGATAATTTTTGCATTTTTTTTTTTTATAAATATGGATAAGCCATAATCCTCCTCTATTGTTGTGAATAGGAGCTAAAACCCAAAGAAAAAAAAAAGAGATATGATTTCAAAGAGCATGTTCCAACTCAAATGAACTCCCATACATATGTTCTTTAAAATTGTAAATTCATACAGGTCACCACCTAAACAAAGGTAAATAAATGTAAAGCCATAAACAATAATCATAAACCTTGTAAAAACCTAGCTTTTACCCTCAATCCTAATTCTAAGTCCCGAACGTAAGATAAAAGAACAGCGGAGATAATTCATTAGCAAATAAAATCAAACAAAGAATTTTTAACTGTGTACACATTGTTTTCAGATCCAAAACATGAAACAGGTCTATACATCAACCTATAAAATTAAATCCTTCGGCGAATTCTAAAAAATAAGAGCATGATGATCAAGAGGAGCTCCTAACAGTGTGCATTTTATCCAAATTGAGATTTTTATGAACTTAAACAGATCACAATATACATATATCTGATACAACTCAATAACTAGAACAAAAAAAAGATCAAACAACACCACCTTTTCAATTACCCACTTGACATCTTGCCCAACAAAAAAGTAAATAAAAAATCTGGAAATTCTTAAAACATTGCCTTGAATTGCAAGGTGCTTTGTATATAATTTACACCAATCTAACACCAGAAAAACAGAGTTTTTTTTAGCAACAATTTATAGGGCATTGCACTGAAAAGATTGAATTACTGGTGTGGAAAAAGACATACCTGGTTGGCATGATTTCCAATTCCTGTTGGTCTGGGCTAGGCATTCCTACAAACACAAGATGTGCAAAAGCTTTCAGCTATAAAATTCAATGAGGAAAGGAGGCCTTTCTCAGTTAGAGAGTCTTACCTGAAGGGCTATGTAGATGGTGGAGCACTCATGGAGCTGCTTCACGTTCTCGTCCTCTTCGTCCGCTTCGCTCTGGTGAAGCACCCCCGACGGCGGCCGCGGCGGCGGCTGCGGCGAGGTAGAGCTGCTTTCAGAGGAGCTCATTGATGGAGGAAATCTTTTGTTTCGCTTTTGCCCTCTGAATAAAAAACTCTTTCTAAGTGCAATGTTTTAGAATAGTCCTTTTATTTTTCTAAACTTGCTATTTTATTTATTTTTTATTTTAAATTGTTATATTCTGGTCATTATACTGTTTTAATTAAATAATGTTAATCTTTAAAAAACCCTAAAGCTAAACCCTAAATCTTTCATGAAAATCATTAGAAAAACTATTTAGAGAATTATATATATATTTTTTAATTACAGTGAAAATGTGTGAAATGAATAAACAACTTCAATTTATTTTGATAATTTATATATTTTTAAAAAATTGATAGTCTATTTTTGTGTTAGATCATGCAATGTACTACTACTTCTAATAATAATAAAATAATAGTTATTTGAATTGAAAATGAATAATGTGATATATTTTTTACACCGAAATGGGAAAAGTGAGTTCTTTATAAAATCCACTTCCCTCAATTTCCAAAGACTCTTTAGAAGTAACATTACTTACACCAAAATGAACACCAAAAGTGAAAAAATAAATATTTCATAGAAGAGACACTTCTTACAAAATGAATACAGGAAGTTGGGGAAATCATATTACTTCCACCATTTTTCACCATTTTAGGGAAGTGACACTTTCCTTATTTTCTAACTTTCTCTCACTTACACCTAAATGAACCCCTCAACCTATCTTTTATCTAATAATAAAGAAGCTGCATGGTATTTTTATAAATAAAAAAATTAATAACTAAATACCAAATTGCTCTAATTACCATTTCTTTTTAGTTGAATTTTTGGACTAAAATAGCATATCTAAATTGTTATATGCATGCACTTGCAAAAAGTAAAACCGTTTTCTAAGGGAAAAAAAAATCATATTATTATACCATTATTTGAATAATTTTTATATAAAAAATCATATTATATATATATAACTAACGGTTACAATTCATAAATTTCACTAATGCAAATCGTTACATTAACATAAGTCATCTATTTGAGAGAGAATTTTAATGAAAGAAATACGTGTTTAAACTAAATCTATTTCATGATGAATCATTAACTAAAATGAAAAAAATGTCATACATCACTCTTATAAAATGTGTGTTTCTTTGGAAGTAACCTGTATTTGTTTCATATTAAAAAGTTGATAATATAATATTAGAGATAATTGGTGGCAGGCCGGAATTTCTCGTCTCCTTAAGATTGGGATTGGATATAGATGGGAAATCTCTAACTTATTTAAAATTATCCAAATTTAATTTATATCTTATAGTTATACATTTTTCATTATTTTGGCAAAAAATAGTGCATGGTTTAATGATGTATTTAATGGTTCAATATTAATAAATATCTTTAAAGGTTATATTTACCATCAAGCGAGGGTATAACGGGGAGATGCTTGTTATAAAATTGTAGTTACGGGTGAGAAAACATATTATTTGCCTATAAAAATATACGGTGGTGAGCATTGCGTTCAACAAGATATGTTAATTATTTTTTTTTAATATTGTATTATGTGTTGTGTCAAATTGCAAGAGAATAAGAATAATAAAATTTAGAAAAAATAAGACCCTACAGGAATTTACATGGTTCAGTCGATGTGACGTATATTTACGAGTAGAGAGATAAAAATTTCTCATTCCTCTCACTTGAGAAAAACTTATATAGAAAACCTTATAATTAAAATTACATAATATGACTCATAACATGACTGAAGCCCACGATTGCCCTTCATTGAATTTTCTCCTTTAGGGCTAAGCTCTTGAAAGTTTTTTTTTTTTTGTCAAGAGAATGAAATCCCTAATGGGACCGCTAAACTAAGACAGGGGGTGCGCATACCTCGACTGCGGCCTGTGGGGCCGCACACACATGGGCGCTGGTACCACCCACAGTTCGTGCTCACAATTCTCAGACATGCACCCTCACCCCGAGGATTCGAACTCTCGCCACTTGCGAAGCGTCCTCACGGGGGACCCAAATGCCAATTGACTCAAAGGCCGTTACCGCCAAGCTCTTAAAAGTTGGGTTGAATCATAATTTGGCGTTGTCACCACAAGAAAATTCAAAGCATCTCAACAATTCTCCATCTTTGACTTTCCCATGCTACAAACTAAGAACATTTCCTTGCCATCCACACCCCAAAAGGGCCTCATGTTGTGTGGCCATTCACTGTGTCCAAGCTAAGGCTACAACAACACATCTGCTGGATTGTTTGCTATGGCTACCTTCTCCATGAAGAGTTGCTTGTTTTCAATAACATCCCAAATGAAGTTCAACTTGACATAAATATGCTTTGATCTTTCATGATAGACTAGATTTTTAACCAAGCTCATTGCACTTTGCTTGTCACAATAAATAATTAGTCTATGCACATTCGAGCCCAAACTGTCAAGAAGACCATGCAAACACATGCTTTTCTTCACCCCTCTCTCAATGACATGTATTCCTCTTCATTGGCAGGGAAAGCAACTTTCGAACTGATGACACATCCATACAGGGTAAAGATATAATAAGTCAAATATATCCTCTTCATAAGTTCTCCACTATAGTCAAAATCTATATAGCCAACAAGATTATAAGACAACCATCAGTACCATAAACCAAGCAAATATCCGTTACACTTTTCAAAATATCACATAAATTATTTAACCACCTCCCAATTGAGTTTTCCCTAGATTATTAATAAACTGCATGCCACACTAACTGTATGAGCCAAATCTGGCTAGTACGTACCATGGTATACATCAAGTTGCCAACAGAACTAGAATAAGGGACTCTACTCATGTAATACCTCTCCTTTTGAGTACCAAGTAAAGCATTTGCATCAAGTTTGAAATATGTTGCCGAAAGAGTACTAACCGCTTAAAGTTCCATCTGAAAAGATTGCAACATCTTTTTGATGTATTTCTATTAAGAAACATAGAATAGTCCTGCTTTCCTGTCTCTCCAAATCTCCATGCTGAGCATCTTCTGAGCTCCACCTAAATTCTTTATCTCAAATTCATTGTTCATTGAGGCCTTCAAACTGTCAATTTCATCTTTTTCTATTACCTGTAATTAATCAGTATGTCATCCACATATAACAACAAATATATATATATATAAATCATATAACAGTTTTCATAGAGTTGGCACAATTGTCATGCTAATTTTTGCACAAAATCATAACAGATCATAAATGCATCAAATCTATTATACCATTTCTTCAAGTTGCGCTTCAACTCATACAAGGATTTTTCAGAAAACATATATATGTGATCTTCCCTTTTAGAAACAAGAAATTCCTCTAGCTATGACATATAAATATGTTCCTCTAGATTCCCACTTAAAAATGCGATTTTGACATCAAGTTTTTCCAACTCCAAATCAAAAGCACTTATAATGGCTAGAAGAACCTAAATTATCTTATGCTTCACAACTAGTGAGAATACTTCATGATAATCAATTTCCCTAATCTGTGAAAAGTCCTTTACCATAATGTTTCCTTGAACCTAGCCGGCTCAACTCCATAATGTCTTTTTTCTTCCTTAATCCCACTGGAGTTGTTTTGTCGTTGACCTCTCACAAGAATTTATTAGTTATGTTGGAGGCCCACAAATATGGCCCATCATATTTCAAAACGTTCCAAATAAATTTAGTCCCACATTGCCTATTGAGAAAACTTTTAGTCACCTTATATATGATACTATTCCTAAGCCTACAACTATTGTCTTGGGGTCATGCTCTCTTACGCGCGCAGGCGCAGGGGTGCAAATTTCAGGGTTTAGATCTGAAATTTAGCTTGAAAATTCTGAAGCGAACACGAATGCACCAGATTTATTGGCGTTGTTTTTACCTTTTTGCCATTTCATCTAGTTAGGGTTTTTGGGCCTATTCGGGTTCTCCGAGACTTTCTGCGAACGGTTACCGTGCCTCTTCGCCTTGCTGCTCTTTGGTTCGCCGTGTCCTTCCCCTTCGCTGTTGTCCGCCATTTAAAGAACCCTAAACCCGTCTGTCATACATAGAGACTTTTCAACTTCTTCTCTTCTACCTTCTCCCTTCCCTGAGAAACTCTGAGCACTCGTTGATCCTGTTCTCGTGCGCGACCAGAGAATCAGACTGTTGTTTCCAAGGCTGTGACACATCCCCTGCTGTATTAGAATCGTCTTGAAATCATTTCAACCAATGAACTTCTCAATTTTGAATTTATGAGTGGCCATCATTTCAACATAAGAGCCTAGAAACCCTAAATTTGAACTAGAATTCAATGAAACAAGCTATGATATCACTTGTTATGCCAAACATAAGAGAATAAGAATAAGAATAAGAATAAGAATAATGAAAGCAAGCAAAAACAAGAACGCACAGGGATTCACATGGTTAGGTTGATATGGCCTACATCCACAGCTATAGAAATAATTTTTTTTCTTTTTTTCATTCTTCTCACTTGAAAAAAACTTATACAAAATATAGAAAATCCTAGAACCAAAATTACATAACATGACCCACAGCGGGCTGGTCCGTATTGTTGGCTTGAGACTGAAGCCTACCACTGACCTCTATTGAATTTTTCTCGTTTTGGGTTAATTAGCTTTAAAAATTTTGTGCTGGGTCATAATTCCAAGTTTGGTTACCACAACCAAATTAAAAAAATCTAGGCATTATGAATTATATCAAGCTTATTTTCATATAATAAACTCAAATAAAATAGAAAACAATCTTAAAATATGTTTATCATCATGCTCTTTTATGCTCTTTTATATTAAATTCACCTTTCAAGTAATTACAAAGATATGTTGATAAGTACATATCATTAAAACATTGTCCCTTAGCAAACTCAATAAAGCAGAAATTGTTTCACTATATTTTTTGGCTAGATATTTTGACTAAACTCAACAAATTAGAAATTAATTAAATAAATAAACTGCTTCTTTGCATCTCGTGCATGATTTCACTCTTTTACATTCTTTGTCTTCTAATAATTTTGCTCTTGTTGAAGAGCTCTATCTTCCCATAATTTCAATATATACCTTCATGAGCATTGATGAAGATAGAGAGAAGACAAAGAGCTTAGACTACCGTTGCATGCAAAATTGTAGGGCCTATTTCTGATCCAAACTTATCTGCCAAAATAAAAATAAATGAAAATTAAAATGCAAAAAGAGAATGAGGATATTTGAGATGTGGTTAACAAGTTGTTTAGTGGTAAAGCTCTCATCTAAGCCAAAAGACATTGGAGCCATCTCTCTGATTTTTCTTTTTTATGAACTTGAGAACTACACATGTCAAAAGATCTATTTATAGAGCTTAAAAAAATTTTCCTGGGATATCATGCATGAACCTTATTTAACATATATTAATTAAATAAATCATTCTTGGATATCATGCAGGGAATCTATTAAAGAATATCATTAATTAGATGCATGAATCTACTTTGAAATGCCATTAATTGCTAAATCATTTTTAAATGATTGACCATGAATTCAAAGCATTAATAGCGCCAATACACAAACATCTTGAATGCATTGCATTTTTATAATTAGCAAGTAAATAGTTCTAGAGACTTTAATTCTCACTTCCCATATTTCATTTACTAATAATAGTCAAATTTTGCTAAATTATACTCATTGACTAATAATATAAAATAGATGTTTCTAAAATGTATGAAGAAAAAAATTTGTTTGACCAATTTGTTTAAGAGAAACTTGTCCTTTAAATTTCTTAAACCTACAATCTGGTAACAAATAATGAAGAAAAACTAAGATATATTTTTTGTTTTTGAAATTTGGAAAAGATTTGTAATTAAAAAATTTTAGAATTTTCTTGTTTTAGCTTGTTCTTTTCTCAAATCATCAAACAATTGTTTCATTTTCCATAGCACATCAAGAGATATCCTAAGACAATTTGAAATTTGTCCAAAAATTCCAATTAAAAGTTGATTCAATCCAATGAAGAATGCTATTTGTATATGCTTATCACAATAAATACATATAATCTGGTTTCTTTTGAATGATTTCCTTTTAGCATGAGCCTAGCAAGATTATCTGATTCTGAATGAGCTGAGCTAACACTTGATTCACTTGATATAATTTCAGCCATAACATATATACTAGGGAAAAAATAATTTTCCTTTTAAATGAATCAAATTTATTTAAAATCTATTAATCAAATCTATTATCAATCTATATCTATTGTAAATTTATAATCTCTAAAATAAAATTAAAGCAAGGAGTATGAATTAAGAATAAATATAAACTTAACAATAATTGAAAGAAATAGAAAAACATTACAAGCATGAGATCCTGACAAGAGCTCCAAACCATAGAGATTGCCTTAGACTCTAGCTTTAGGATTGATGGAGCTTATGGTGAGGACCCTTAATAAGGAGTTTGCTTTGTGGGGGGGGGGATTGGATGGAGAGATCCTAAGAGAGATGGGGATCTTTTGTAGTGGGGCAGATGATAAGGATTGAGAGAGAATAATGGCTAAGAAACATCGATAAACAAGGTGGCCCTGGGGTGCTGAGAATCGAACAATCTGAGCAATGCAAAAAGAGAAAGCATACACATAAAAAAACACAAAAATTTTACGTGGTTCAGTCTTGAAAACCTACGTTCACGGTCGTACTAATATCAATTTATTTTACTCACAGCATATTAAGGTTTTACAATTACATGGCTATTTATAGAGAAAAAATAACATGATATTTTTGGGATATTTATAGGGAACATGATATCTTTAGGATATTTATAGGAAAAGATAATTGGGATAATTATGAGAATAAATAAATCCTAATCAAAATCAAAATTTTCATATAGGCCTTGGACCTGAAAAGATAAACACTAATCAAGGCTCCATATACCCAACAAATTTTCATTTGGAGGCTGATTACATCAACTGCACGTCACACACCTGTAAACCCAAAATCTGTAATAATCAACTTCTACTAGTGTGGTGCCTTCTCATCAATCAACTCTAAAAGCCAGTTGAATTGCAAAGCTTTAATTTTTCTGTGGTAATCACTTTGATCAACATATTTGCAGGATTATTTGAACCAAGGATCTTCATCAAGGATAAGACACCACCACTAATCAATTCTCTGATAAAATGATACCTCAGCTGAATATGTTTTGTCCTAAAATGAAACACAGGGTTTTTCGGAATGTGAATAGCACTTTGAATATCACTATAAAGAATACTGTCAACTTGTTTCTTGTCCAACTCCTCAGGAAAGTTCTTCATCCAAATCATTTCCTTTTCTGCTTCTGAGAAGGCCATATACTCTACTTCTGTAGTTGAAAAAGCAACGCTCTTTTAAAATCGAGACATCTAACTCACAGCTGTGCCATCCACTATGAAAATATACACTGTCGTGCTTTTTCTTGTATCCAAAAACACACCCAAGTCTGCATCAGAAAATCCTTCCAAAATAGCACCTTGTCTTTTGTAACACAAGGCAACTTTAGAAGTACATTTTAAGTACCGTAATAGACACTTAACTTCTTCCTAATGCTTTTTTTTTCTGAATTGGACATGAACTTGTTAACAACTCACATTGCATGAGCAAAATCGGGCTGCGTGCATACCATTGCATACATAACACTACTAACTGTAGATGCATATGGAACTTTAGTCATACCTTGCTTGTTTTCATCCATTTGGGGCGATTGTTTCTTCGTGAAATTGAAGTGACTTCCCAAAGGTGTACATTTGATCTTAGCATTATGAAGACTGAACTTCTCTAATACCTTATTAATATACTTGTCTTAGGATAATTGAAGTGTACCTTCAAATATATTCTTGTTGATGCTCATACGAAGGATTTGCTTTGAAACACCCAAGTTCTTCATCTTAAAAAGTTTAGATATCTACCTTTTAGGGATTTTGAAGGAGGGGTTGTTCACTGCTAGGACATCATTGATAGGGGTGGATGGGGCAACTTTGACCGAATGAATCTCCACATCCGACAGGAAGTGTGACATCCTCTCGGACAGGACTTCCCTCATCGCCGGATGGCTCTACAGTGCACTACACAGGGCGGCTTCTCCGAACCCGAACCACCCTCTTGAACCACCAACCTAATGTGGGTAAAGGACTTGATGATGGAGGAAGAGGGGCAGCTTACTGGACCGCAAAGATGCCTAATACCAGAGGTGGTGACTGTGAGGCAGGCTTCCTTTTACTGCCACTCACATCCTCAGCATCACGCACATCCATGCGAGTGCGCCGTTCTTCAACTTCCACCAATAGTTGTCATACCATCCATCGCATGTCGTTGTCATCCTGTAGAACATCAGCCAGGTTGGACGATAGACGGAGATTGACTTCTGTGGGGTGGCTGGGTGAGGAGTGCGTCTGAGCTCGCTTCTTGGCTCCCTCGTTGGTTGGTTTTGGGGGCCATTTTCACTTGTCTTCCCCTTCAGAAGCTCCCCACTACTCTACGGGTGGGTATCTTCATCGTCACTGCCAACCAATGCAACCTCGGTATTGTCGGCTGCCATATGTGCAGAGAACTGCGAGGAGGACACGCAAAATTTACAAAATTGGCCACATCTCATTCATATATAATCTAAAACATACACAGAGATAGGGACAAGTATAAGCGAACTATGTCTTGTAGCAAAGGTATTGTAATACACAGGAAGCGCAAGTACTACATAGGAAGTTAGATTATTACATAGGACGACAGAAGTTTACACAAGATGCGAGATATTACGCGGGAAGCGCCGATATTACATAGGAAGGTAAATTATTACATAGGAAGATAAAGTACTACACCGGAAAGGACGATTTAACAAAAAAAATTCACCTCTTTGCCTTCGAGAGATTTGAGAAGGGGACAATGGATGTTGACTTTATAAAACTCGTATTCCCGTAGCATATTATCCTGGGTGCCCATCCCGTACTCACCTTCTTTACATTGCTTGTCACCTCGTAGAATAAGATGACTAGGGCAATAGCCCAGTCTTTCAAGTGCCCGGTTGTCGTTTGTTTCCCTTCCCATCGAAGCTGGGCACGCACTGCCATCTCAGGCACATCATCCATCAGCCATGTGTGAATAACCCATGCCCATTTGTAACCTCCGAGGTTCGGCAAGTTGTCAGCATATCATGCTGCGAATGTTGGCGCGTTGAGGGAGGTGTTGGGGAAGAGTACAGTCATCATAAGGAAGACAATGAGGAGCATCACAAATGTCTCATCCCTATCTTTGATGCTAACAAGCTTCAGTAAATTCCCTTTTATCGCATCACGGTGGTGGTTGTGCATTCTGCTCAAACTGGGATTCCGTTCGACTGTGCTTGAAAGAGACAGTCTCTTCGTCGTGGCGGAGGCCAAGGATGAGGGCAACGTCTATTGCCCTGAACGACATGTAGCTTTCACCTATCTTGAAACATTGTTTTTTGGCTTCATACACCTACATAAGAGCGTCCAGAAGCCCCCGCTCCCGCATCACTGGAATGAGATCCATCAAATGGAAGAAAGGAGTGGAGTGGAGAATCTCCCAGTGCCTATTATTCATTAGCTTCCTAACGGCTAACAATGTCTCCACGACTGGGAACAAGTAGCACCTTGCGTTCACTAGAGCAATCACCATTGTTTGTTGTTACTAAAAAAATGCATATAATCAGTGAATGGATGATAGTTCGAAATCTTGTAATACACAACAAGCAAAAACAATACACAAAACACAACAAATAATGTTAAGTAATACACAGAAACTACATAATAATACACAGGAAACAAAAAATGACCACATAAACCAAAAAACAATACACAGAACACAACAAACATTGTCAAGTAATACACAAGAACTATGTAATAATACACAAGAAACAAACAACGAAACTAAAAGGGAACACAATGCATAGAACACAACAAATAATGACAAGTAATACACACTAAATATGTAATTATACATAGAAACACAAAGAATAACCACAAAAAGCGAAAAAACAATACACAACAAACACTTTGGAGTAATACACAGAATCGGGCAATAATACATAGGAAACAAAACAACCTTGCAAACTTAAGACGCTCAAATGGCCGCCGATGGTCTTCTCACTTTACAGCTGGATTGTCACTACAGGGAAGTCGCCGATGCTCGTTGAAGGAAGCAAAGAACTCGATGGCGCTTGGAATTACCAAGGAAGACTAATGCAGGAGAAAACGATCTCTAGAGTCTTTAGCCCAATAAAAAAAAAGCGAAGAGGTAAGTGAATGTGAGGATCTCCGAAGCGCATCCTGATATTTTGAATGACCGACCTTCCGACCGTTTCCAATGTAGCTGTTGAGGGTCTTTTGGTCATTTTGTGGGGTTGAAATTTTGATTATTGGAGAAACGAAGGATCTTTTGGGAATATCAAACTACGACATATTCATAGAGAATGTGCAAACTATTAGGAGGCTATTAGTTACTTCCTTGTTTTTATTATTATCATTTTAAAAAAACATTATATCTAATGTGGGCACAAGGTCTTTAACAGAAGGCATAGAAAATGTTTAAGATTAGAGAATGAAATTATATATTTTCATTATATGTATATATTATAAATTGACCAGTTGAGTTGAATTTAACTTGAAACTATCAAGTCATAATTTACAAAAAATAAATAAATAAATAAATATACATAGAATAAAAAGAAGTTATAGCCAAGTAGAATAAAAAAGCTCTCCTTTTATAGTACAAGACTGAAGACCTTCATTGGGAACATGAAATGAGAAAAGGATAAATAGCACGGTACCCTGCATTTAATTAAAGTTTGAAGCACACAAAATGAGTAGTATACATGGCGCTATTAGTTATTTTGAAATCATATTTGTTGATCTTCAATGATATGTCTAAATCACCAACGAATTGAAATAAACAGTAAACATCAAATGATAATGAAGAAACAATTACTCAATAAATTAGGTGGTTACACATTGAAGAAACAATATAAAAGTACCCCAAATTCCACTAGATTAAAAATAAATGATAGATTTGGGTCTAAAGGAAACATAATGAGTCTTATATACAATACTGGTATAATTTAAAGATGGCAGAACTATAGTACTAGGGAATGATATACATAGAAGTAGGACGATTGTTTAGGTTAAAGTGACAGATTCTATGGCTACTATCTACTCATTGTGATCTTAAAAAAATAAACTATTAAACTAGTGAGCTCGTAAGCTTAGGGTGTGTTTGGTTCGAAAATGATCCACCGAAATGATTGAAGTCTGGAAGTGTGACTTCGATTGAAGTGAAATTTTCATTTGGAAGTCTTTATGTTCATGTGTTTGGTTGAGGGAAGTGGTGTATTATAAATTTTTTTTTTGTTTTTGTTAGGAGTGAAAAAATAAAAATATGATTTATAAATAAATTATTTATTATATTTGATGTAATGTAAATTTTTTTAAATTAAAATCTTAATTTTGTAGTAAAATTTAAAAAATTTAAAATTTAAAAAAAAATTTAAAAAAAATAAAACAAAAATAATAAAAATAAATATAAAACAAATTAGAAAAAAAAGAAATAATAAAAGATTTATAAAAACATACAAAATGAGTGGAGTGGAATACCGAAGTGGCACTTCAGGAAAAAAAATCCCGAAGTCAAATAGTGAAGTGGGAGGTTTTGAAAGTGGCAACTTCCCCACTTCGGCTTCTACTTCGGTGAATCAAATAAGAGGGTGTTCATTTGGGCTGAAGTGGAGGGAAATCAACTCACTTCCCCCACTTCATGTGTTCTTTTATCATGAAGTGGGGGAGGTCCCACTTCCCCCACTTCCCAATGAAGTCAAAATACACTAGACTCACTTCAGTGGTTTTGTGGCTGAAGTGGCTGAAGTCAGGCCCATATAAAATCTTGACTTCCTCCCACTTCCCACACCCTAATGAAGTCTTGGAAGTAGAGTTTCTCCATCCCCTTTCTCCCCCCGATTCACCACTCCCTCTTTCTCTCTCCACCAAGTAGCAGCAACCTCTCCAGCAGTGCAGATCCTTCCCTCTTCGAGATCCGGCAGCAGCAGCACATCCCCTTCCAGATCCAGCAGCAGCAGATCCTTCCCTCTTTCAGATCAATCTCCCTATTTTTGGTTTTTAAATCAAAGGTTTGATTATGTTTTGAAGCTCTCTGATTTCAGTTTTTATTTTATTTTTTTAATTTTTATTTCAGTTTGAATTGTTTGGTGTTCCTTTGCAAACATGATTCAAAGAGATGTCTTTTCGTACTGCAGACATAAGGCAGCTATCACAACCATCTATATAACATAGGAATAAATGTTGTACCATTGCTTAATCAAATAAAAAAAAATAGTTCTTAGCCAGCTTTAGCATGGTATATTTCATTTTCATAGTTGATTTTAATCAACAGATTTGTTGTGTCTTGCTGTAGTGGATCTTCTTATGATTTGAATGACATGAAGTTTGTTGATTGCTACCTTCATATTTATGGCAGAGTTTCCTTTATTGCAAGTGGATCTTTTAATAACACAAGTTTTGGAATTTGTCACAATGGCTAAGAGTGATGCCCTCTCAAACATCAATTAAATCTTTTTTCTTAAAGGAAAATAAAACCGCATCAAAAGTCATGTATACCAAAAAATGACAAATCTTTATAAGAAATGGAGTAGATACGATACCTCAGCAGCAAAATATTTTAGGGCACCCATGAAATAAATAGAAGCACTAGAACCGATATGCTTTGCATACTTGCTAGCCTTCTGGTATCAAGCAACCTTACCAATGGGGGAACTCAAGGTTAATTGGCCCTCTTAAAATAGGAAATGGACTTGGTTGTCCTTGATTTGCCATGAAGATGCTTACATGTAGAATAATAGACTTTAGAAAAGTGCTCTTATTGATGGAAAGGAACTCATAAAAGGGAAACCCTAGAAAGCAAAAGAAGGTTTTGTGCTGCAATAAACAAAGAGGAAGCAAGGGGGTTTATATAGACGGATTGTTACTAATTTTAAGGTCACGCCCATTGGTATGTGAAGATATTACTGAATTTGATGGTTTGCGCCAATCCATGCTCCTTGTGATGCGTGTGAAATTATGTGCCATAATAAGTTTTTGTTTTACATGTAAAACCTTTAAAATTGGTGAAATTTTCCTATACTTGAACAAATTTCTACTACATAACTCTTGCAAATATGGAAATTACTCACCAAAACCATCTTTATATTTCATACTCCTTTGTTTCAAATTATATGTCATTTGTGACTTTTGTTTTAAATAATCTTTTATTTTTAAAGATTATATAAAGTAATAATCCTTTAAAATTTTTCTTTCTTATTAAATGAGGGTTTTTTATTAGAAAAGGAAGTGGAACCACTTACATGCATGAGGCTCATGACCGTGTAACACTTAAAATATCTCCCTGGATAAGCCTCTAACTCCAATCGACTAATATGAGGGGCATGAAAAAGTGCCTAACTAGCTAGATTATTTGCACAACTATTTGCTTCTCTAAAAGTATGATACATGCTACATATCTCAATGGAAAACTAAAGTTGCTAACATTTACAAAGTGAAGGTGCCAAAGAATCTCTAAAATTAACTCATCTCACCCATAACTTTCTTAATAGTCAAGAGGGAATTTGTCATGCCTGTTCCGCGGGACCGGCACGTGACAACCACAATAACAACCCACACAAGGACAAATATGACACTCAACCCTCGAGTAGCCGCAAGGCTAACTAACACATGGGATAAGACAGATCTGAACATAATTCACATGTTCGGAATAAACAATATATGGAGCACAAAAACAACATAGAAGAATCTACCAAACTAACTCTGATGGCAGAACTCAATGAAATACGCTAGACATAAATACAACAAGGTTTCCAAGAAATTAGACAAGCATATAAACCATGTATAAATGGTGACAAATACACTGTATATCCATGTCTTTATACAATGAAACACATTTAAGGAGAAACATGCATAGAATTGGAAATAAAAAGGTAGCTAGCAGAATGCTCAGCACTCAGTCCCGCTACAACGCCACTAGGAGCTATAGCCTGAAATGGAGGGAGAGAGTGCGTAACCAGAGTCACTCAATAAATGGGTTAGCACAATTCTAATAGAGTGTACAAAATAATCGGTAAAAGGACAAAGCCAAGCTGTTGCAATAATACATATAACCTAAAACATTTTAGTGTGTATATATATATGGATAAGAAAACTAGAGACAACATAGAAGAACCATGTTGCTCAAATGAGGTTTCAACATTCATAACTCATGAATGGCATAATACGAGTTTGAAAACAATAAAACATGATATTAGCTCGTCATCAAATCAATTTGCTTCGTATGAAGACATATTTTCTCAAAATACAAAGTTTGCATCTCGAGCAAAAGAATAATGGCCTAGAAAAAACTCTAACTGTGGCCTCAGCTAAGTTCAGAGCCGTCAAAGCGCTCATGTCCTTGACGTTGACCCACAGGGCCTGTGTGGTGACTCTGGACTCCTGATATTCGTCCAGTCATGGCTCTCAGGACCACTTGAAGTGGACAAATAAAATTGGTTCCTATCAAAACCACAAAGAAGGATTACCAACAATACAATTCATATAAATCATTTCACAGGGTTCTTGCCCAGGTCAAATATTCACATATCTAGAATGGACATCATTACCATATAAACCAAAGCCAAAAGTATAACATGTACATAAAGTTTAACAATTCAATTCAAAACTCCATACACCAACATAGCTATAATCATTTTCAGCGAGCATCAAGAGTTTCACTTGTAAAACAGAAAGCATAGCAATTCCTTCCAGACTGATTAATTCATCAGTTTAATATGATAAAACCAAATATTTCTTTTAAATCAAACCATAAATATATTTAGATAGAATTCTTCTAGAAATGTACAATCATATAACCCATTCACAAATTATGGAGGTTGAGTAACACGCCTGTTCACCGCAACGCCTCTACTAGCTAAAGCCTGGAAGGGAGAGAGGGTGAGTAACCAGAGCCACACAATGAATGGGTTAGCACAGTTATAAGGAATACAAAATAATCTATAAAGCGATAATATAAGTTTGGCAGTAATACATAAAGTCCAAAACATTCCAGTGTGTGTGTATATATATATATATGTATATACACACAAGTGTAAGGAAAACATGTATAGCGTAGAAGAATTACTTTGCTCATATAAGGTTTTTATAGACGCAACTCACGTATAGTAAAATATGAGTTTTAAAGTCATAAAACACGATGCCCCCCATCAAAACAACTTTTTCTATGCATAAAGATTTATTTTCTCAAAATACAAAATTTTGCATTTTCAAACAATCGAACAATAGTCTAGAAATCCCTCTAAACTCTAGCTGTGGCCGCGGTTAAGTTTAGAGCCACCAAAGCACTCATATCCTTGACGTTGACCCACCGGGACCGTGTGGTAACAGATCACCCGATGTTCGCCTAGTAACGACTCTACAAGCCACCTGAAGTGGACAGATCAACCGAGTCCACCACGCCACCTCTAAAGGCTAGCTCATGGGGACCTCCTACTGCAGCAGGCGGGTTCCAACCCCATCACCAACAAAACATCACGAAATGTAACAATAATATAATTCAAGTAAATTATTTCACAGAGTACTTGTCCTGGACAAATATTCACATAACGATTATAACATCATTATCATATTAAATCAAGCCCAAGTGTGTAATATATATATAACGTTCCACACTTTAAAATCACAATGAGCAAGTTTGTGCATGAATACTCGTATTTACAAAATCATGTCATTTTCAAAGATAGGCATACCTAAAACAAGATGTGCAATTCAGTAGGTTTCCTCACAATCTTTCATAAATCAAGTTGGCAATTCATTTCATTTACGGTGTAGAAGAGTAGATGAAAATACAAATGTAAGAAGTAGCATATGACAATATTCTTACTTTTATTAGAACCATGCAATTTAATTAGCCCACTCATAAACTTAAGAGAACAACTCCTCAACGGCACTACTCTTTCACCGACTCCTGCCTCGGGCCGAGCTCTCACCACCTACACCAACATATGCCACAATGGCTCAAAACCAAGAAAAAACACAAGAAGAAAAGCAAGCATGAATCTCTTCATGTTATAAATCAAGAAGCCCTAACAACGCTTAGGTATGGCCCAAACTTGGGCTCCAAAGGTTCCAAAGAACCTCCCTGGAGATTAACTCTCAAAGCAACTAAGAATGCAAAGGTTTAGCAATGGATTTCTCGGTGTTACAGTAGCTCTGATTTCAAGAACAGGGGAAACAAGTATTATCAACAAGGGCGGCTTTCTCTCATCCAAAGCAAAGAGAACAAAGGTAGGAAAGAAGAAGAAGAAGAAGAAAAGAAATCGAACAATTAAAGCTCAAGTTCAGTACTTTAATACCCCTGGGCGAACACGAGCTGAACACGGGTGTGCTTCTCGGCCTCCTTCCAGTGTACTCACAAGCACGGGTACGAAGAACAGGCGTGCTTCGGCCCTGTGAACTTTATAGGAAAATAGGGCGAAAAAAGCATGGCTTTACTGGCAAAGCATGGGCATGCTTATGCACGTGCTCTTTTCAGGAAAATCGGAGTGAGACAAGCACAGCTTCTCAGCCCTTAGCACCACTGTGCTCTCACAACCACGGCCGAAAGCACGGGTGTACTTCATCCCGTGCACTTTACAAGTTGCTGGAAACAAAATCTAAAACATTCCTGAAGTGCACGGTCACAAGCACGGCACTGCTTGCTCTGAAAACTGCGTTCCAAGCCCAAAACGACTAAAAATGCGTTAAAGCTCAAAGCACAACTATTGCCTAAACAGTTTAAACAATGACACACGCTCGGAAAAGCCGAAACACCACAAAACAAAAGGAAGAAGAAAAAGAAGGAACATCAGGGATAAATTACTGCTCAAGTTCAAATATCCCTTCAAGTACACGTCCAATAACATAGCTGTGTAACTCCCCGTCTGCTCCTGCATCTTTTGGAATGAAACAAGAATCGCTCATCCCGTCCTGAGATATACATGGCCAAGTGCACGGCCGTGTAAATCCTCATCTGCCCGTGTATCTCCCTGAATGAAATTTATGCGTGATCAGAAGCAAGACAGAGAGTTACAAGGGTGTGTAACTCAGCCACTGTCTGTGTACTACCCCAAGACACAGACAGAGAGTTACAGGGGCGGATACACGGTGTGTAACTCAGTCATTGCTAGTGTATTGCCCCAGAACATAGGTTTTTCTATTTTCTAACTTAAAATAATCGAAAACGCTCCAAAACTCAAAGCAGAACTGTCCTAAAACGATTTGGACAATGACACATACGTGGAAAAGTAGAGACACCATGCAATCAAATTCAATGAGAACCTTTTTCCAACCCTTAGCAAGAGCTAATTACAATGTCGTCATAATAACATAAACTTCAGCATAAAACACAATACCATTACCAATTTGTTTTGTGACCTCACCAACCAATAGCCCTCACGCTCATGAGGCATGCGACCTGCCTCTAGGAAATCCAGATTAGATGAGGCTGCATCGACAACATTAATCATGATAAACAGCAACAGAAGCATCTTCCACATGACATAGCAAGTAGTCTTAGGTATAGAGATATCGCAAGATTTTTTAAAGTAAAGAAATTCTTTAACCTTTTCAATCACTACTATTGGAGCATTCATAGGCCATTTGAGATGTTGCTTAAACACAAACTTGTTTCATCATTTCCCTATGTACCAACAAATGAATGCAAATAAAAGGGCCACCAAAGACCTTTACCAACTATGTGACCTTGTGCCAAATTATTTGGTGCATCCAATCTTTCAAAGCAAATGAAGCAAAGCTATCCAATGTATTCGCAGGCATCCATCTCCTCCAAAGTATCAAATTGCTCCTACAATCATGTACCAAATGACATGTTGTTTCTCCCAAACTACCACACCATGGACATAGATTTGTGGACAAGAAACCCTTATTAGCACAAGCTTCTCTGGTAAGAACTCAACTATGATAAAACAACCAAAGAAAATGTTTAAATTTGGGAGGAGCATCTATGGACCATATTTCCTTCCAAGCCAAATCTGAAACTGAAGAACGCATTAGCAAGGAGCAAGCAAAAGAAATATAGCAAGACACACTTGGTTCAACTTTTCAAATATAGAAGTCATCAAGATCCTGATGTAAAATTTTCATCCTTAGTTGCTCTTTGACTACATTCATGACCACTATTAATTTTCTCCATTGCTATGCACCATTCTCATCTAACAAATCACTAACACATTCTATACCAAAACTTCTATCGTGAGGAATAGAAGAAGAAGAGGAAGGAATAAGAAATTTGAGAGGATATCTCTTTTCCTTTCTAACCATAGGCGCTATTTTGAAGAGGGTGAGAAAGCTATTTCTAGATTCTGTTGTATAATCTAGAGTTGTGGGACCATTGTTCGATGCTAGATAATCTAAGATTATTCGAAGCACAAATTTAGCACATCAAAAGAATAGATTTGGAACATCAGAGGTAATTCTTCCTAGACCTATATTTAAATATAATTAATCAAGTTATGGTTTTCATCAAATCAACTAGTTGATTTTCTGAAATTTTATTTTGCTTCTGCATGTATCTAATGTTGTGATGTCATTTTCTAACATGTCTACCTTGGCCCCTAGCTTAGACAAAACATTGGCATGATAATATTCCATTGGAATAAATGGCAAATAAATCGAAGAAATTATTTGCTTAATATAATCTAGGATTAAAGTTTAGAGTCCATAGTCAAACAGTAAAATAATGGCCACTAATGAGCCATAGCCCTCCTCCAGTACATACCTATAATCATATTTCTTCTCAAATTAAAAAACAAAATCATGACCTAAATTCACAATTTTGACTCTACCCCGTAATTGCCACATATGTTTAATCTGTGCATTCAATATTTGAAAGCCAATCACCTTCCCTAAAAGTTTGACAATCAAAAAGCTTCTCTATGGTTTATGCATCGCTCTTTCCTCATCTTTAGAGAAAGAAACATGAGGCAATGAGAAATCAATCACCTTTTCATCATTAGACACAGCCTAGTCAAAAAACAAAGGATCAACATTCATTTGATCAAGGGAAGACCTATTGGAGGATGAAATGCATTACAAACATTTGGTTAATTTTATGACTCTCATCTGATCAACGATCATTAAATTATATGAAGAATTTGAGTTGATTTGTCATTGTATAAATCATTCTTTTTTTTTTATTATATATTGCTTTAAATCTTTTGATCGTGCATGTAATCTACGAAATTAGATGTTTCTAACTTCATATTAATTTGGTATTTCCTCATTCTTCTAAAATACACTCATTTGTTTGATGACCATTAGATCATCTATGAAGGTCGATTACTTGTTTTCCCTCTAGCTATCTCACTTTCAAACTGGTGTTTATATACTTGTACTGTTTTCTTGTCAATGAAGATGAGTTTAAAACTTCTAACTTTGTCATCCAAATTTGAGCAATTACTATCTTCTTATTTATTTTGTGATACTAGCAATTGTATTTATTATTATGTGCTTCATAATTCAACTCTATTCAAGACACTACTGTTGATAGCATTACTGGCATTAAATAGCCATAAAAGGAGATGTTTGGTTCTCTGCTTGGGAATGAAGAGGAGTATAATATGAATGAAATGAGAGGGAGTTGAGTAGGAGTAGGAATGAAGAACGTGTTTTGTTAATAAGATATAAGGAGGTAATTCATTGAAAATAAGAAAAGTAAAATAGAAAAAATATGATAAAACGATTTTTATACCGTGGTGAAAGTAAATAATATTATATATGAAATAGTTTGTAAGGTTAAATGATACTTAAATTATAATTATAAAATATATGAAGTATTGTTATTTTCATTCTTATAATTAAATATTTGAATTAAATAATTCACGTTAATCATTATTTATTATTAAAAAATTTTATTTAATTTTTAATTATTATTCATTTTAATTATTGTAATATATTTGATTTAAAATTATATACTTAAGTTAATATATATTTTTAATAACAATACTAATTAATAATTATATATGAAACACTTCACTTTAATTACTCTGCATTTTATTTATTATAATTAACATTTAAATTAATTAATTCATATTAATTATTATTTTAATTATTAAAATAAATTACTTAGATTAATAAGTTTCATACATCAAAGGTTAAATAATAATTTATCATTCATTCCCTCCTCATGCCCTCCAACTCACCTCAAAATTAAGTAGCACGAGGACTTTCCCCCTTCATGCCCCCGCTATACCCGTCCCATTCTTTTGTGGTATACCCAAATGAGTAATGCTATATAGAGCGAAGTGGTCCCACGAACCAGCCACATGACTGATGTGGCTGGTGACGTGGCGACCACTTTCTCTCTCCACTTTAGTTTTTTTTTAAATAAAATTTTTTTAAAAAAAAAAAACCCTCTCATGACTAAATAACCGGTTCCCCTCTTCTCTCTCTTCCGAACAGAGATCCCGGCAGCAAGAGAAAAGGGAGAAAAGGAAAAAAGGGAAACGACGGTCGTGCCGCAAGAGAGAGGGGAGCGGTGACCGGCTGGGAGCGGCGACAGAAGCTGCGAACCGAAAAACCTAGGGCACAGGAGAGAGATAAGGGAGCGTCAAGATCGGGAGCACAGAAGGAGGGAGTAGCGGCTGGGATCTCCGGTGCAGGAGAAAGAAGGGGGAAGCCCGGTGGAGAGGTCACGAGGAGGAGGAAGCGGCGGCCGGGATCTCGGTTCACAGGAGAGAAAAGGAGGGAACCGGCTATCTAGTCATGAGAGGGTTTTTTTAAAAAACTTTTATTTAAAAAAAAACTAAAGTGGAGAGAGAAAGTGGTCGCCACGTCACCAGCCACATCAGTCATGTGGCTGGTTCGTGGGACCACTTCGCTCTATATAGCATTACTCATACCCAAATATGAGTATGTTACTTTAAGGCATCACTCCTCTTCTATTTCTCTCATTCAGAAACGAAACACACGGGTTCACTTATGAATAAATAGTTACACTTATATCATGATTCAAATTCCAAACCTTTATCCCAAGAAGATAACTTTTTCACTGCAAACAATATTTAAAAATAGCATTTCTATAGGTATGATGGTAGTTGGTATCATGGTGAAGAATCTCTATTAATATTTCATTCAGGTTTGACTTACCAACAGTTGTGAGATACTTTAAATATTCATGTCTTGATACATTAAACCATAATTGAGGCTTTTTCTTAAAATATTGTAAAAGGAAAAGATAATTACAAAAATACTCATATTGAGCATTTTTATACTTTTTAATTAAAAAAACATCAAATAATACCATAACAAGAACCAAGATGTTGTGGTCAATAATCTCATAATCTATTGTCAGAGTCTTTTATATAAAATATTCATTTTAATTAGAATGTGAAATCAAATACTAAAGTCTATATAATGTAACAGTATAAATGTTTTTTAAAATTTCTTCGTACATGTCACTAATATTATTCATATATATAAAAAAAGCAATTAATAAAGTAATATAATTATAAATTTAAAATAAAATGTAGTTTGTATGTTGAATTCAATTCTAATAACAGCTAATAATTTTTTACTTTTAATATTTAGCTCTGAATTATGTATATATATATAATTTTTTAACTTACGCTTCTCAATTGAAAAAACATCAATGATGGAGAATGTTTGGTTTGCATTTCTTCTCAATTTTTATCTTGAAGTGGAAGTTAGGAACTTGGTGGTTGGAAGAGGTGATGATTGTTGGAAAAAGTGGCTGTGAATCAATTCCTCTATGAAATTATTGCTTCAAAGACAATAAAAGGATTGGTACTATGAACAGCTAAAAATTGTTTTGTTGCTGAGTGGTCTATTCTTGAATTGTTTTTTTCCATGCTATTTTAAAGCACTCTTTTACCAACCCTATAAATAATTATATGTGACTTTTCTTCATTGTGGGCCAGGCCCTGCCTCTTCAAAGTACACATGCACCCTAGTAATTGGAGTCTTTGTTTGGACACTGAATTGGGGTGGTGATGGATAATGGGGATAAAGGTGATAAGTAATATATAATATTATTTTTAACTCTTGTTTGAGAATAAATTAATACATGGTTTTGTTGGATATGAGACCGGCTAAAATTCAAATCCAACCCAAACTCAACTAAAATTCAAATCCAACCCAAACTCAAATAAACACTCAACCCTGTTCAAATTTTGTGTTTATACAAACTTTAGTACCACATTAGAAATGGAGAGGAATTTTTCATGACTTCACTAGTTTATAAGTGGCAACCATCCATTTATTCAAAACACATTTTTCTCTTCTTTCTCTTTCTGTCAAATTTGATCTCCTTAAAACCTTGGGTGGTGAATATTTCTGCACTACCGAAACTGAACGTGCTAAGTTGCCAGTGAACAGCTCCTGGGTTAGTGTACTCTAACACTTAGAGAGGAGCCGCCTGCATCTGCACGAAGGGGGAGGCTATCTCAGTGTTAGAGCAACGCATACACATGCCTAATCCCAGGCCAGTTGTTCTTTTTTCTATGTTTTAAATTATCTAATAATCTTCTGCATTTGCATGCTTATAGAGTATTTTCCTACAATCTACACTAAAATAACTCTATCTGCATATTGTTATCCTGCTGTGTGTTCAGTACCTGTAAGCATCTTTTAAATATTTGCAAGTATATTTTGTTACAGTATATTTCCGTACATATAGTACTGTGCATAGTATTTTGAACATATATTGCTGCATACTGTATCTTCAGTACTGTATTCCTGAAATTTATTTCTTCAAAATCTGAAAACCTGCTTGTGTCACTTTAACAACTCATGAACCTGATTAACGTACACTTTACGCACATGGATATACAATCAGATACTTCTTGTAGACCAATTAAATTTGACGGCAAGCTGAACTTTAAGATGTGGAAAAAGTAGGCCAAATTTTGGTTGTACACCTTAGGATTGTCTTCAGCGCTTTCCCTAACCTCTGATTCTGATTCTTCTGGTCTTGGTCCTAATCGACTTTGTCGATTATCCATCTCAGCTGTAGACCAAACTACTAGCTCCTCAACTCCTAGTAGAACTTCTGAAGAGATCGATTTATATTGTCGCCATAAAATCTTTAGCATTCTTTTTTATCGTTTTTATGACAAATATTTTGATTATAAGGTGTAAATTGCCTTTACAGACATTAGGTGGAGTTTAAAGACAAAGGAGAGCCAAAAAAATGCAATTAGGAAACAAAATGTAGAAAATGGCACCCTCCTAACATAGCGACCTAGGAGCCAAGATCACTTACGGGCCACTTACGGCTCGGGTTACGCCCGTAAGCCATATTCAGAAGGCATTGCGGGCAAGGTTATGCCCATAAGAGGAGGTAGCTGTTAAACAGGGGGACTTACAGTTGACCTTACGGCTGTAAGTTGGACTGTAAGTGGAAGACAGAGACGTTTATGGAAGCTTCTTACGCCTATAAGTAGTAGGGCAAGATCAAGAAGATGAGGCTTACGGTCTTCCCATTACGGCCGTAATGGGGACCATAACCGGATGGCAGACACCCTTACGGGAGAGGCTTACGGCCATAATCGAGGTCGTAAGGCACGAGATCAGATGAAACCCCGATGCTTACGACCAGCCTTATGCCCTAAGTTTGCCGTAAACTTACTAGAATAAAAGCCTTTGCTGAATCTGAGAAATGGAGTTTTTAGGTTTTGAGAATTATTTGGGGGAAAAAGAGGCTGGAGAAGGGGAGAAGAAAGTTGTGACATCAAGAGCGATTTCAACCCCTCTAAGGCGATGAATCCACATGGGCATTCATCATCAACATCATCCATTAGGCCAACATCACAGTCAAGAGGCATCACCCCACCAACATCGAGGGGAACTTCAGGTCGACTCTTGTATTCTTAGTCTTTGAGGGAGTGCTTTTTAGTTTTCTTATTATGATGATGAACATGTTTAATTCCTCATTTGTTTTGTGCTTCATAATGAACTAAAGCCCCATTGGGAGCTTGGACTTGAAACCTTAGGGATTTGTATTGGATTCTGTTTGTACTTTTTTATCTTATTTGATTTTGAAGTTTGACTATTGAAATGCATGTGTAGTTTGATTCAATTCTTATTGCATGTTGCGTGGCTATTGACGTGCAGTAAAAACCCGTTGGTTATCGAAACTAATGTGCGGTGAAAACCCGTTAAGACATCACATGTCTAATCAACTTCCGTTTATTCAAGAAAGAAGTATTCATAGAATTATGTGCTTCATTATTGAAGCCTAAGGGAGTATTATCCAAGTACTCCCATTAATCTTGATAGTGTTAATCTCTTGTTTTTAGCTTCCGCCCCCTGTTTAATCTCTTTTTGTAGTAGTGAATAGGTTTCACTGTGCTAAGTTGTTTAGGCTAAATTTCAATTGCTAAAGTTAGTACTAATAGTCTTGCTCCCTGTGGTTCGACAACCCAACTCTTCACCGAGTCCACTTTATTGCTTGACGACCCGTGCATTTGCGGTGACGCAAAGGGTGTGTCAGGCATGCTCTAGAAAAGGAGTATGGCCCTGACAATACTACTAGGATCAGCCACCTAAGCATAGAGTTTGAGAACTACAAGATGGTAGATGGGGTAGACATGTGACATTATCCACATCTCATTATGCTGAGAAAGTGTTAGAGAAATACAGATGTCTGGGTTGCAAACTTGTTGCTACACCTTTTGGTTCTAGTATACACCTTATGAAAAATAAAGGTGAATATGTAAATCAGGATCTCTATGCTCAAATCATAGGATCACTGATGTATTTGTCGAACAAAATTAGACTTGACATTGCGTACTCTGTTTCTAGACTGAGTAGATATACCAGTAACCCTAATCAAGAACACTAGACTGCTCTTGAGAAGGCTCTCAGATTCCTAAAAGGCATTATGTCTTTGGGTCTGAGGTATACTGGATTCCCTAGTGTGGCAGAGGGATACATAGATGCCAACTAGATATCTGACTCAGTGGATCTTAAATCAACCTCAGGCCAAGTATTCCTACTTGGAGGAGGAGCTGTCTAATGGAAATCTGCTAAGCAGAAGCTCAATACTAGGAGCACCATGGAAGCTAAATTGATTGCGGTTGATTCTACATGTACAGAGGCTGAATAGATTAGAAATTTACATTCTGAAATTTCGTTTATGTCTTCTCTTATGCCTCCAATTGTTATACATTGTGATTCTAAATCTGATATTGAATTGTGCAAGCGTGAAAGTACTAACGATAAAATGAGCAGGTACATGCGGATCCGCCACAAGTCAGTTTGGAGACATTTAAAGCACAACGTTGTGAGCATTGATTACATAAAATCAGAGCGAAATCTAGCTAACTGCCTGACTAAAGGGTTATCAAGACAAATGATAGCCGAAGCGTCGAGGGGAATGGGACTTAGCTCATAAAGGTCAATAACAATAGTGACCCTACTTTTTTGAATGGAGATCCCATGATAGAAGTTCAAGGGGAAGCTATTGATTGGTTGACTGTGAGAGCACCCTATGCATATTTGAGATAGATATGTACTTCATTACCCCATTCATATGACGTGTGCTCTCATGTAGTGGTTTAAGGTTGAGCTCTACTCTTAATGAGATCAAAGGCTGATAAAGCGAGATATTACATTACAAATATCTATGGAGATCTCACCTATGTGGAGATAGCTGTTAACCGGCAGCAATGAGAATCAGAGGGCTAACTCTCTAACAATCTCTATGAAATGGTATCGAGCGCACGGCCAATAATGCGCTAACCCCGATTAGCTCAAGTGTCACATAAGATCTTCAACAAAGTAGACTTCTGATTCAAAGGGTTGTAGTTGAAGACCTAGTTCACTACTTTCCCTATCAGTTGAAAACCTTGTTGAAAAGTTAAAGTTCAAGTTTGGCAAAGACACTTCAACTTGATCTTATGAAAGCCCAAGGTTCTTTTTGTATCTACTTGTGTTACTCTCCTTGACATTTTTTTTTCTTGGTTTTTCCTTTTTACTTCTTGATTCTCTTTGATTTGCTCAGGTTTATGGGTGTTGTGGGGGATTGTTGGATATGGGCCGGGCTAAAGCCCAAACCCAACCCAAATGAACACCTAACCCTGTTCAAACTTTGTATTTATACAAACTTTAGTACCACATTGGAAAGGGAGAGGAATTTTTCATGGCTTCACTAGTTTATAAAAGGTAATCATCCATCTATTCAAAACACATTTATCTCTTTCTTCTACTTCTCTCAAACTTGATCTCCTTGAAACCTTGGGTGGTGAACACTTGTGTACTGCCAGAGCTGAACATGTTAAATTGTCGGTGAACGACTCCTAGGTTAGTGTACCCTAACACTTGAAGATGAGCTACCTGCACCTGCACAAAGGGGGAGGCTATTTCAGTGTTAGAGCAGCGCATACCCGTGCCTAATACCAAGCCAGTCGTTCTTTTTTGTGTTTTAAATTATCTAATAATCTTCTATATATGCATGCTTATAGAGTATTTTTCTACATGTCTAACTTTACTCAAAGAGCTACAAGAAATTGAATAAATAAATAAATAGTGTCATTATTGTTAAGATGTTTGAATTTTTATAGAAAAAATTAGAAGGGCTTATTTTAATCGCTTGATTTTATATGTGGAGACAAAGTTATTAGATAAGAAAATGATTGGAGGAAGGATAAAATATTAGCATTTATAGTACAGTCATTCAAAATCTTGCCTCTAAAAAATTTTAATAATAAAGCTTCACATGCCAAATTTAAAGTGGCATGAATCAACGGTAGAAAAATGGGAATGGGGGAGTGGGAATAGGGGGAATGAGAAGGAAGGAATGAGAAAACAGTGTTTGGTTTGAAAGAATGTGTATTGGGAGTGGGAAAAAGTATGAGAGAGAAATTGTGTAAATTACTCATATGCCCTTCAATTGATTAATGGTTGTAAGTATTGTATATGATAATGAATTAATAAAAAACTACAAATAAATATCGTATAAGTATAATTATAAATAAAAATAATTATTAATTTGTTATCATTTAAATAATTCAATTATAAATAATTTTAAATAACAATTATTATTAATTTAAATTATTATAACTATTAAGTTAAAGCAAACAATTAACTTTAATAATCCTTGTATACATAATGAATTAATAAGTAACCATACATAATTATTGTATAAGTATAATAAAAAATAAGGATAACTATTACTTCGTTATAATTTATATAATTGAATTATAAATAATTTTTAATAATAATAATGATTAATTTAAATTATTATAACTATCAAATTAAATTAAACAATTAACAATACTTGATCATGTTCATTATTATAAGTTAAAGAAGGGCATATGAGGCATTTCACAACACAGGAATGGGATTACCCCAAAATTGGGCGGATTGACATTACTCTACTGTTGGGGTTACCAATACTTGATCCTGTTCATTACCCCCAAACAAACATGGAGTAACAGTGGCATAAGGTATCCCATTACCACTCTTTGGTAATCAATACCTCATCCAAACGCCCCCTTACTAGTTGTCTTGTGATATATCCGTACCATCTTAAATAATTATTTTTTTAACTTATCACTAATAGGCACCACTTCTATCTATGTCAAATAAATTTATTCTTTAATAGGTATTTCCTAGTAAGGACTAGCATCTATCTCAACATGTTTGTCTCAACCGCACCCATCCTCACTCATCCTTTGAGCATGTTGCCTCTTAACCAGCCGATATCCTAATCCGTCCTTAATAGCTAGTCGAAAAAACAATTTTATAAAACTTACCTTTCACTCTAAGAGGTTTTATACAATCATATAAAACTCCATATGCATTCCTCTATTTTAACGATTCTACTTTAATCCTATTTGCGATGTCTTGTACAAGCTCCACATCATCTTGGATGATAGAGCCTAAGTACTGAAAATTTCTACTTCTATCAATCTAAACATCATTCATGAGAATCTTTATCTCATTTCTACTCATCTTATAATCGAAATTATATTTCATATATTCCATTTTTACCCTACTTAACATGAAATCTTTACTTTCCAAAGTGTTTCTTCACATTTCTATCTTAAGTTGACACATTTTCTAGTCTCATCAACTAAATCAATCATAACTAAAAAAGCATACACCAAATAATCGAATCTTGAACATGCTTTGATAGTCCATCCAAAACTAAAGCAAACAAGTAATAACTTTATGTTGAGTCTATTGAAAAAATAAGACTTCAATTAGCATGCAATTATTCAAAATAATATTTAATTAAAATCAACAAAAGAGTTAGAATGATCTAGCTTGGGGTTAGGTGTGCGAAGTATTGTCCTAACATGGAATTGGTCCCCTTCATGCAGGGAGAATGGCTTCACTCCAATGCCAGGATACACTAACCCACCATAATGATCCACTCGTCATGTAACACATTCAGCGAAGAGCTTTGTTCAATCATCACCAAGGTTCAGGTCTTTCAAGCAGCAAAAGTCTCAGAAGATGTGTAGAAGATAAGAAAGTTGAAAAAGAGAAGAAATTTTTCTGTGTCTAGAATTAGGATCTCTTAGTCCTTTTATAATGCAAAAATGATCCACTACAAAAAAGATGTATAAATAAAGAATCAATCATGATCAACAATCTAAGAAAATAATGAATCAAACGCAAGAACCAAGGAAAGAATTAATTAAGATCATTAATTAAAAGCACACCTGTCACGCCCCGAACCCGGCTCGCCGGACTCGACGCGTTGGCAAACGGCCGTATGCCCACAAAGCCGAGACCAAGTGGACACACAAGGCCTCAATACCTGTCTCTCAAATACCAATCAAAACAATACACTAAATTCCAAACAAAACTGAATAAGTAGAGAACCAACAATAACCAGTTTACAACCCAAATTCAAAGAATGCTAACGGTCTCGACAGATAACAGGTTTATTAAACAAAACTAATCTCATTCTAGGCACCTGGTGCTCACTCAACAGTCCCTGCTAAGCTAGCCACCACACACCTACTCTTGATCTGAAAAGAAATAGAACAACAATTTATGATCTAAATAGCCCAGTAAGCAACCACTAAAAGCCAATATTATAGGGGTCACAAAACTCGATAGTTTCAAAGATGTACTTAAAGTAATGTTATACAATACATATCAACAAAATGAAACCCAGACATCAAAACATTTCAGGCAAACAAAGTTTTCAATGAATAAGTATATATGTCCCCCAAATAACTAATGCCAAAAACAAAACACAGAATTCATTTATTTACCCTTGGCGACCCGAGCCAGATTATCAGAGTTCATTTATTTACCCTCGGTGACCCGAGCCAGATTATCAGAGGCCGTTATTCTCCACCGACGGAACGGTGTGAAACTATAGTTTCTTATCGGAATCAGAAATACATGTTGATATGGTCAGTGTTTAACCCCCCCAATGACAGGGTTGTTGCAAAGTTAGTTGGGGACTATAATTTGCTATGTCAAAATATGCCGGTTCTAAAATCACTGTCAACAATAATTATTCAATAATGGCATAAATACATAATTGAATAAAATATTCAAATCAATTGAATAAATAATAAATAAATAAATAAGTGCATAAATAATTAATAAATTGAATATAACAATATACTTAACATTTTAACCCAAAACAATTAAATATAATGTAGTGAAAATTTATTTCACTATAAAACCCAAATAATTAAATAATTATGTAAATAATTTCATAAATAAAAAAAAATTATATAAATACAAATATGAAGTATATACGTGGTTTACTTACCTGGAAAATAACCCCGAGCTACAGAACCCACTCAGACACAAAAATCAAGATTCAGGCACATGTCCTATAACAAGAACATTGCGCTTACCTTAGCTTACAAACTTAAGTACAAACATGATCCAGGCTCTAACACTCACTATGCAAACTAACACCGGAATACACAATGAATTAATTTCTTACCCTACCAACACCCTAAGTTCAAACCCATAATATATATATATATATATTAATTGACGGACATATAAATAAATATATGAGTGATGGACAGACATATGAATAAATATCTATATATAATGATGGACAGAGAAACATTTTTATGGCAATATGACAACCCTGTTCATGCTAAGAAGAATGGCTTTGAATATCAAACCCAGGTCAAGGGATGTGCATAACTTAAAAATAAAATAAAATAAAATTGTCCCATTCCATGAAAGAACTACCAGTATTTAACCACCTACAAGCCACCCCAGAATGCATGCCAAACAAAACCTAGCAACTATCAGGTCACCTCCACAACTATCTTGAATTTACATTATACAAGACCCTCATGCATATCAAACTTCTCAGGCATGCACACATTATGGATATCATTGTACTTTACATCATTTTGGTGCCACAATATTCAGACAGGTCTCCCACTCAGATTCTTCACAAGAATCATAATAACACATCTACTCCATACTCACTAGACGTGTCAATAACACATAACATGATACTAACTGATAACATAGTGACAACTTCTGAAGAATTTGCTTTACCTTAATAAATCTAAGTGGCATGAATAAAGATGCTGTCTTCGCCAAATACGACATTGCATTTTAAAATGGGGCCACATTAGGCGCCTGGGACATGCTTTGGGGAAGTTAGAATAGAAGCTCAATGTAATTATCATTCATGTTTCAGATTTGGTTATCTATGGTATTATAACAGGCATACTTATGAAGAGAGCCTTAAAAAGGTATATTTAAGCATTGAATTAAGAATTCCATGAGTGATATACTTCAAGGTGAAGATGAACTAGAACTCTATTTTTTTTTTCTTTCCTTTTCTTTACAAGAGTAGCTTAAATATTATCAGGAGTTTGCAAAGTCAAACTAGGTATGGGGATTAAACTAAGCTGACCAGATTAAACTAGGAATGAGGGAAGTTGATGCAAAAATATTTTAAATTAAAAACAAATCATGACTTGAAGCCTGTCTAATCAAGTCGTTGCATTAAGTCTAAACAGGTAATGTAGAATTCTTCAATAACCAATTGGCTAGTTAACATAGTATGTAAAAAAAACAGGTGAACTGGTGCAATCAACTATAATCTTAATTTCAGCTTTCTAAATGACATACAAGCTACTATAGCAGAACTAAAGGTCGTCCTGATGAAATCACTTGATTAGATAGCTCATTATTTTTGTACAGGACTAAAAATTTGTTAAATTTAACAAAAGAAGAAAGATGATATTTTAGCATACTAGCCCTGAAGTAAAGATTTATATGAGCCAAACAACACCCAGTTATTTGAGCCAACAAAAATAATATTAATAATGATGGACGGAATCGTAGGCTCAAAATCAGACCACTGATATTTCAACATACCTAGAAGCCTTACAAAAGATAATGTTTAGGAAACTAGCATCAAAACCAATAACACAGTACCTATCTGGCAATAGTTTCTCATCACTCAAAAAAACAAAAGAAAAAATTCAAATGTGATAAAGGCTAACAGAGAGGAGATACCATAAACACTCAAACCCTAGATCCAAAAAAGTTGCTTACCTCAAGAAGTAGGAAAGAAAAACCCGACGTGAAATCCTCTCCCATTCCGCGTCGTCACCGGCACTTCATGAAAACCAAGAAGAAAGAGCGATGCTAGGTCTCGGAGTTTTTTTTTTTTTCTCGGATCTCTCTGTTAGAAGGGATAAGGCTAGGAGAGTTTAAATTTTAAAAGTAAAACTGATTTTTAAAATACAAATTCAAAATTTTTTTTTTTAAATAAAGAGGCGGTTTTACAACACCAATCTAAGGAAAAAAATGAAAAGGTAGAAAATAAATAAGGAGATCGGTGACTCAAGGCAATAAATCATAAGATTTATGAAGATGTAAAAGTTAACAGTTAAAACAATCATAAACACCACATCACTAGCATCCCTAGGTTTGAGTGTATTTAATTTGGGCTTTGGGGCTGGTCCATATCAAACAAAGTCTTGATATAAGCTTACAGTAACAAAGAACTTTCTAGTCCCCCCTCCCTCTTCACAATTCTAATACCAGTGATAGAGTTATCATTTATCAAATCTATGTAGACGTGGCTATTCTGAACCGAAACCGTGAAACCAAACAGGAACTGAACCTGAAAAAAAAAGGGCTAGGAACTGATAAAATCGTAACCATCCTGAAACCAGAACCTGAACCTTCATATAAGGTTAAGTTCATGTTCTAAAATTCCAAAACCGTTGAATCGGCGGTTTAACGGTTTAAAAAACCAATGAAAAAAGTCATGTATATAATTAAGATTTCTAAATAACTCCTTGCAATTCCCACTCAACCGTCATAGTTGAACAAACATTTAATAATTGAGGCAACATTTTAGATGAAAGACAATCGAGATTAGCTCTAAAATCATTGGAAGCGCAAACTTGTCTCAATAATTGGGAAAGAGCTAGATTATGAAGTCAAGATGATGGTTCTTATACAACAACGACTGCTTCCAGTTCCAACTCCTCTAACGATGAAGTATGCAATTAGCCATTTGGGAAATACAGGAAATATGTTTAATAGAAATAAAAGAACTATGTGAGCTTTGGTTCCTCTATATCCTGAGAGGATATGTAGGTAATTTAATATAATTAAATTCAAACCTTTTATTTCTTTTATTGCTTCTCCTATTGTATTTTATTTTGCAAATTATTGTTATGAATTAATACTTTTATAAATTATTGTATTAAATTAATTCATGTATTTTTTATAAAAAATATTGTACTTTTTTCTCTACTTATTGCATGATTCGTGTTTATTTTAATTTGAAATGTTGGATTATTTGGTTTAACAAAAAACTGAGATTAAAAAAAAAAGAATTAAACCATATGAACCGTCAAACTGAAACTATTAAACCATATCGTTAGAACCAGAACCAGAACCGAATTGGAACTAAACCGCTAAAAACCTTACCTAGGCTGTTAGATTCTCGTTCAAAATTTTTTTAATCCAGAACCGTTGGTTCAGGAATTGAGACCGACAGTACCTGAAGTGTGGCCATGTCTAGATCTATGTACCTAGTAGTGGCCTTTTCTTTTCTAAAACCCACCAAAGAATCCTCTCTATGTACCTTATCTTATGTCTTTTCTAGGTAAATAAAGATCATATGCAAATTTTATTTCTTATTCCTGTATTTTTTTATTAATTGTCTTAAAATACAAATAGCTTTTATAATTGACCTTTCAGACATAAGATTAAATTGATTTTAATAAACACTAGTCATAATCATTGCATAAAACTAATAAAAAATTACTAATAAGATTGGTTCAAGTGACACAGACTTATTTTATTTAAATGGTTTCAAATTTAAATTATTGTGTGTCATATAAGTAGTTTAGAATTTGTTACTTATAAAAAATTATTAAGTCAAAGCACTAAAAAAAATAAATTATAACTTACAGTAAATTTTTAAATGTAAAGTTTATTAAAATAGATTTTAAAGTACAAATAGCATATTTAAATAATAATTATTCTCTAAATTTAACAAAAAAAATAATAAAAAATGTTGAAAATCTACCCATTTTTCCGCAGCCACAAAAAAATAGTAAATATAACAAAAAAAGAAGGGAAAAAAAATCTCAGCGGCCCGCCACGTAATCAAAACGCGGCGATGATGATAATTGATACTGGAATCATTGTCGATAATCTCAAAGCATCACCAAATCATCATAAAAAATGTCGACACGATGACGCATATCCATCTCTCGTCAACACCGGGCCCACCTTCTCACCAAATCCAACGGTCCACGTTGCTTCAAGCTTCCTCTTCCTCTTCCTCTTCGCCGCCCCACCAGAAGAAGAGACCTTCTTGGAATAATTCTATCCTTCTTTCATGGATTCCTCTTCTCCTCCGACGACCCCTAGGGTTTCTCCGATGGCGGACCCTCTCATCGCCGACGATCCCTCCACCTGGGAATGGGGCACCCTCTTCGATTTCTCTATCGACGATGATGACCCTCTTCTCCTCTCATGGCCCGGTTCATCCCAGGATCAGCCCGTTTCTTCTCTGCCTCCTGCTTCTCCTCCTCCTGCTCCGGAGCCATCCCCTGCCTCGCCACCGGATGGCTTGGGGCGGATCAGGAAGAGGGATCCGAGATTGGTGTGTTCCAACTTTCTTGCTGGGAGGGTGCCGTGCGCCTGCCCGGAACTGGATGCCCAGGAGAGGGAGGAGGAGGAGGTGGCGGAGGCGATGGCTGGCGCGAGGAAGAGGGTGCGAATGAGTGGGACGGCTGCTGTGGTAAGGTGCCAGGTGCCTGGATGTGAGGCGGATATTAGAGAGTTGAAAGGGTATCACCGGAGGCATCGGGTTTGTCTCAAGTGCGCTAATGCTCCATCGGTGGTTCTTGATGGGGAGCACAAGCGGTACTGCCAACAGTGTGGCAAGTGAGTTCCTTTTTTTTTGTTTTATTTTTTTCTATTGATTTCTTCTTGATTTGTTGCTGTTATTGTATTTCTTTTGATGGCTTTGTATGTGTGGTCCTAATTTTCTGTTTCCCTTCGACTGCCACATTTGATGATGGCGCAATGGTAGCTGAGTTCATTCATTCTTAGTTTTCAAGCTCTTTGCTGTGATACTATGGTTAGGTCAGATTTGATATTTCTCGTGATTAGAAGAATGGGGCTTATGCTCATAGAGTGATGGATTCCAAGAGTGGGATTGCTTTCTCAGATCATCAGGATTTTTATGATTTTAGGCTTTATTTGGTGAGTAGTACCTTAAGACTTGAATATGATGGTTAGATAGGATAACTGAATGTAAACTTATAATTTTGAGGTTCCATGGCTCTGGTTGTAGCAATTTATGGCACTGATCTGGAAGTTATAATTGAAAATGTTGTAACTAGGTTTATTCAACATTGTCAACGGCCTTTGAGTCAATTGGCACTTGGGTCCCCCATGAGTACGCTTCGCAAGTGGCAAGAGTTCGAATCCATGGGGTGAAGATGCACATCTAAGACCTGTGAGCACAAACTGTGGGTGGTCCCAGTGCCCATGTGTGCGCGGGCTCCATAGGCCGCAGTCGAGGGGTGTGCACGCCTCTGTCTTAGTTTAGCGGATCCATTAGGGTTTCGCTCCTCTTGACAAAAAAAAAAAAACTAGGTTTATTCAACATCATGGTTATCAACAGCGTGCCGTAGGCACGCCTCAAGTGCAAGGCTCCCTAAGTTCGAGCCTAGATGTCTTGGAGCCTTGAAGACATGTGACGTTAAAGAGTCATCCTTAAGTGCGCGCTTGCCTTGAGACTTAAGGTAATTTGAGGCATGCCTCAGTAAAGTACAACTTTTTTCATTTTTTAAGAGATAGATAAATATGAGTTATTTGGATGATCATCAAATTAAATCTTGACCTTTATAAATAAAATTTTTTTCATTTTTTAATTTTTAAGAGTTAGGCAAATATAAGTTATTGTATAAATGATCATCAAATTAAATCTGAACCCTTAAAACAAAAGGGGTTTTTTCTTTAGTTTTTAAAAACTGGATTAATATAAGGCATTAGATGAGCATCAAATTAAATGTTAACCTTTTTCTATAAAACAAAAGATATTTTTATTTTTGTTAGTTTATAAAAGCTGGATAAATATAAGCCATCAGATGATTGTCGAATTAAATATCAATCCTTGAAAACAAAAGGGTTTTTCTGTTTAGTGAACAGGATAGGTTAAGGATGGATTGGATATAAGGACAAGATAGGGGCTTGATAAGCTCATATCCTATCTTGTGCTTAATGCGCCCCATATAAGCCATCGGATAACATTTTATTGTCCCACTTTACTTTTGAAATGGATATATATTATATGTAAATAGATAAAATTACCCTTTGTGATATTATATTTTAAAAAAAAACCAAAGACTTTTTGGACTTGTCTTGTTGTTTGCAAGCATCTTGTCCCAATACTGCGATGATTGAAAGAAAAGGGATACAGAAAAAAGTAAATTTTATTTTTTAGTATATCCTACTTATTTCTATCATAACCTTTTCCATGGGATTAGTTATCAAGGGGCGGGTAGGATAAAGTGAGTCAATGTTGGCTCACCAAACAAAAGATAAAAGTAGGATATGGTAGCTTATCCTATCCTATTTTTTATAATTCCACCAAACATGCCCTTAGGTCAAAAACATTAATCTCCTCCTAGCATGATAATATTTCTTAGTAGTAGCAGAGTAGTAGTATTGTGATGATTTTTATTTTGTTGCTACTTTGATAATATGCTATTTCGCTCTATTCGTGTTTTACCCAAGTTCAAATTTTAAACTTTTATCTTACTTATTGTATGAAATTTTATGTATTATGAATTTTATAAATTGTTAATTCTTTTAAATTTTGTGTGCCTTGCTTCGGAAAAGCATGCACCTGAATCTTTAGTCTTGCACATAGGCAATTTGACCCCCTAGCGCCTTGATTTGCCTTTCGCTTTTAATAACTATGTTCAACACTTACGTAGATAAAAGATAAAGCATTGGGTTAATGAAAGCTCAACTAACAGGCTTTTGTTCATAGGTAGTTATCAGGCCTAGCGATGGTTGGATTACTTCTAAAGGATAGCATGATTGTCGTGCATGACTTATGCTATAGAATGTTTAGATCACTCCTTAACTATTGTCTAAATAGCCTGGTTGTTATTGGTTATAATGCGCCTTTGGAGTTGATAAAGCATGGCTACAAGCGTATCATTTTTAACAGGCATAGGTTTTGTTTATGAACCATTTATAATGAGTACTATTGCATTGTGAAGCATTTACCTCCCGTTAGCTTTTACACTTTCTGCTATAGTAGGAATAGTTGTCTTGATGCATCTGTGCAAGTCTATCTAGTGTCGTGGTGTCTTACCTAGACAGATTCCTCACATGAAATGGAGGCGCTTTGGTTTTCACACATGCATTGCTGATATTGCCAATTTGATGTGTACTTTGTACTTTCTCTTATTACGATATTTCATTGAGCTAATTAAATTGAATTCCAATCAAATGTTATTTGACCAATCCTTTACTGATATTCCAGGTTCCATATATTGCCAGATTTTGATGAGGGAAAACGGAGCTGTAGAAGGAAATTAGAACGGCATAATAAAAGGCGAAGGAGAAGATCCACTGACCCTAGTGGTACTGTCGAGAAAGAAAAGGAATTGCAAGGAGACCTCTTAGCAGATGGCAACTGTGACGAACAAAGGAAAGGTACAATTAGTTTAATTTTCATGTATAGTGTCTTTTGACTGTGAACACTCATGCCTAGCTTCAAGATGCAAGGATCTTGGTATATTTATGCTGAGAAAGCCATACTTGTATATGGAATGAGACTCCAAATTAATTTTGGTTTGTGTTTTGCTGCACTGCTTTACTATGATCTACACCATGACTCATTTATAGCAGTCACAGTTTATGTGGTATCTGTAAGCTGATATTGAATTTCTTAACCTCTTCTGAATCTAAGGAACAAGATTTCTTAAAGACCTTACTTCTGATAGATTTTCTGAGCATCTGATTATTGTGATCCAAGAACCAGCTTCTTTCTTTTTTCTTTTTGAAAATAATAACCAGCTTTTTTGATTGATCTACAATCACGCCTTGTTTTTACCTCCATCATTCAACTGTAGAAAAGAACAGTGTGCCATTATTGTTTTGAGTCCTTCCACCACTTGTTTTAAAATGAAAATGCGCTATAATTGTGTTACAATCTTAGAGTGGGAATGATTTGGAATATATTTCCTTGATTCATTGTAGGTAAAACATGTGTTGCTATCATATTTTGCTATTTAAATGTTTATTTCCTGTTAGAATTCAAAGTAACTTCTCGTGAACATCTTAATTAAATCTTAGTGGTAATATATTTTCCTTGCAGATTTTTTTGGGAAATGAATCCCCAAATAGATACATGTTCATTTGGAATAATGCATTGATATTCATGATTATCTCTGGTTCCTGTGCATAATCTCTAGGTAGGAAACAGACATATAGAGCTTAGGAGTAACACGTTGAGGCTATTTTAGGCATTATATCAGTTTTTACAATTGTAGATGACAATGTCCTCTTATTATCTGATTTGACAAGGGATGATTTCTTTAAGGTAGTGTTTGTTTAGAGAGATTTGGAATTACATGTGACTTGAAATACTGGGTTTTTGAAAATCCATTGTTTGTTTCACAGGATTTTAAAAACTCATATAACTCGAATTACATCTAATAAGGGATTTGGTTTTACGTCCAAATTGGCTGTAAAACGAAATCCTTTATCTTTTTGCTCCCTCACATGTGACCTATATTATTAAATAGTAAAAAAACTTATAAATTTTAATAATAAATTTAATAATTTATTTAATAATTAAAAATATTAAATAACTTGTTAAAGTTAGATGAAAATTTTAGAAATACATTTTTTGTGGGGTTAATAATTAAATTCAAAATTTAAAGTATAATAAATTTTAATAAATTTATAATGAATTTAAAATTTAATAGTTAAAGTAATTAATATGCATTTAAAATTATTAAAATAATATTAAATATTATAATATAGTATTTTCAGATACATCTAACCAAACACTAGATTTGACTTCACTGAATTTTAAAATTCAGGTATTACCAGTTACACTATAATTAGAAATCCACTGCAGTTAGAATTACATTCAATTAAACGCCACCTAAGTGAATTACCAAACATATTTTATTTCTTTACAATTGTACTATTAGAAGTTCGCGCTTTTATGAACCAAAACAAACATGTGTATTTCCGCTCACAGAGTGGATTAATTCATAGTACATTCTGTTGAAAAGTGTTTCACTGATGTGTGTAGAGATGATGAAAGCCACTGCTACCGGGATGCTAATAAACAACAAAACATTGGACATAGAGACGATTTTGGAGTCTGACGATGGTCATGGATCTCCGTCTTCTCCAGTTCCTAGTTTTCAGAATGTTCAAAGCAACAGTACTATGACTTTCACAGCATCAGATGAAACAAATAAGGAGGGAAAAATAGATTATTCAAAACCTGCTCTTTCGTCAACATTTTCTAACAAGAGTGCCTATTC